>OZ059850.1:17641961-22477704 GCA_964057195.1 Orthosia cruda | reverse complement strand
GGTAGCGCTGCCGAGGCCCGTGGAAGAAAACGGCCTCGGTCTTGTGCAGCGCCACCCTCAATCCCAGCCGGCGGATCCTACCTGCCACTAAGGATCCGCCAGCTGAGGCCAGACAGGCCGCCGCCCTAAAGTCCTTCCCCCGGGCAACGAGCAGAGTGTCATCCGCGTAACAGATGACGCTCGTCCCCCGGAGGAGGGTGCCCCGCAGGAGCCAGTCGAAACCGATGTTCCACAGGGGGGGGGCCTAGAACCGACCCCTGCGGAACACCGCACTCCGCGCCGTACCTCCTGATCCTGGCCGTCTTGTCTACCAGGAGGACCTCTCGGTCCTCCAGGTAGCTGGCCAGGATCGCCCTCAGATATTGGGGCACTCCATGGAATCGGAGTGCCTCCAATATGGTCGAGTGGGGGACGGAGTTGAAGGCGTTTGCAATGTCGAACGACACCGCCAACACTCCGTCCCCCGACTCGACCGCCTCCTGCACCTGGCCCTTCAGCAGGGCCAAGGCGTCGACCGTCGAACGCCCATTTCGAAAGCCGAACTGGGCGTCCGACAGGTCAGGTCCCACCCCCCGCAGGTGGCTGTTCAGCCGGTCGGCGACTATCCCCTCGAACATTTTACCGACCTCATCCAAAAGTACGATGGGCCGGTATGCCGAGGGGGAGTCCACCGGGCGTCCCTCTTTACGGAGGAGGCACAGCTGCCCCTCCCGCCACAGTTTCGGGAACCTCCCAGCCGCAAAGCACGCGCTGAAGAGGTCCCGAAACCTGTCCTGCATCTGAGAGGCAGCTATCGCCGCCACCCGTGCAGGGACGCCGTCCGGCCCAGGGGCCGTTTTCTTCGCGCGGAGGCGAAGAATCCCGTCCCGGATCTCGTCCTCCGTCACCGGTGGGATCTCCGCCTCCGGCGGAGCCCCTTCCTGCGGGGGGTCCATTGCTGGTGGGGTGAAGTCGGTCCTGCGCGGAAACAGGGCCCGAACCACCCCATCCAGCAATGCCGGCTCGAGGGTCTCCGACAGGGGGGGACCGTAGGGCCGCAGCTGGCTCCGCGCCAGCTTGTACGGTCTCCCGTACGGATCCCTGTCGAGACCCTCCAACATCTCGGCCCGAGCCGAGTCTTTGGCGGCGGACATTGCCGTCTTGAGGACCGCCTTTGCCTCTAGGTAAGAGGCGTAGAGGCGGTCCTCCCCGGCCTGAGAGCGGCTCGTGCGCCGCCGGCTCCGCGTGTAGGCCCTCCTGGCCTCCACGCAGGCCGCCCGGAGTCCCGCTATCTCCTCCGTCCACCAGTAGACGGCGCGACGGGGAGGCAGCCGGCGAGACCGAGGCATGCTCGAGTTGCACACCTCGGTCAGGGACCCTCGGAGCTGGACCGCCGCGGCGTCAACGTCCGGGGCTGCCTGCACAGGGGGCGAGAGCCAGTCCTGGAGGAACGCCGCCTCCTGGGCTGCCTCTCGATCCAGGCGGGTGAGAGCCCACCGCGGGAAGGGAGATTGGCCCGAGCGGGCCGTTCCCCCCCGCGGGCCCTGGGTGGAGATGTCGAACCGCACGTAACGGTGGTCCGACATGGTCTCCACCATCTCCACCCGCCAGTTCACGACGCGGGCGGCTAGCACGGGGGTGGCGAACGATACGTCCACCACTGATCCTCCCCGCTGCCGCACACACGTGTGAACATCCCCCCTGTTCAGGAGGGACACACCGCACGAAGCCGCCCAAAATTCGGCGGCGCGTCCCCGGACGTTGCACGAGGCTGCCGGGTTGCCCCAAGCCGCTGACTTGGCGTTCAGGTCGCCCAACACGGCGACCTGGCGTGGCGCCGCCCTCCGACGACTGCCGTTAGGACTTCGAGAAAATCCTCGAAGTCCCTTAGAGGGCGGTTTGGGGAGAAATAGACCCCGACCAGGGCTATTTCTCCCCACGCGGCGGCCACGTATCCCGGTCCCCTCTCTAAAAGCGAGAGGGGAGGGGAGTCCGTGGCAGGCCGCGACACCAATGCCACCGAGCCGTCCCGATCGCCCAGCCAACGGCCAGGTATCGAGTACGGCTCGGCGACCACCGCCAGGTCCACCAACCACTCGGCCATGGTCTGCATAAGCAGGTCCTGGGCCGCTCGGCAGTGGTTGGTGTTCGCCTGGAGGATGCGATGTTCGACTCTAGACATTATTTAGTCGGACATCGCACCCCCCACCTCAGCCAGGCCAGCGGCTGCCGTAGTCCCAGACTCTGGGACGGCGGCGGTGACAGCGGCAGGCCGGATCGTTGCCTGCTTTGCTTTGCCCCTCTTGGGGGGAGGACAACAATTCCTCCCCTTTGTGACGTGGCCTGCCGGGCGGCCACTGGGCGGCACACACCGCGCAGTGCGGCGTGGCGGCCTTGCAGGAGGCGGCTTTATGGCCCTCCTTGCCGCAGCGGTAGCAAGTGTCCGTCCTGTCGACGCTGGACGGACACAGAGCCCGGGTGTGTCCGATGCCGAAGCACCTGAAGCACCGTAATGGCTGAGCCTCAAGTGCCCGGACTACACCCGAGCTGAAGCCCACGGCCAGCCGTCCCTTGGCGAGGACGGCTTTGGCAGCGGCGACTGGGCACTCCAGGCGGATGCTGCCCATGCCGCCGCGGCCGGGCCTGATGCCCCGGCCTTGCACCGCTGCGACGCTGCAGCCCCCTATGGCCGCGACCGCCGCCACCACCTCCTCTTTGGTGACCGTATCGTCAAGATCGGTCACCTCCAAGGCCGCCGACTTTACTGCCTCGCCACCTTGGCCACGTCCGCAATGACCTCTTTGAGTTTGGCCGCAAAGAGGTCCGCGTTTTTACCACCTTCCGCCCCTGGGAACTCAAAAATCCGAGCCCCAGCCTGCGTCCGGCGACAAGACACCTTGCCGATCCCCAATTGGGCGGGATCGGCATTGGCACGCGCCCGCAACAATACGGACGCGTACGTCTCTCCCAGTTCCGCAGCCTCCGCGGTGAGCGTCACCACGACGGCTGCGGTCTTGGGAGGAACGAGCCTCTTCTTGGCGCCGGCTTGGGGGGAGCTTTTCCCCTTACCCTTCGCCCCGCCCTTGCCAGTCGATTGCGACTGGCTGGGAGGGGCGGTGGCGGCGGTGGCGGGGACGGCAGGGACGGGGGTGACAGGGACGGCCGTTGCCGCTTTTGTGGCCTTCCCCTTCCCCTTGCCTTTTCCTTTTGCGACCGTCGTCCAGCCCTGCTGGTTGGTCGGGGTGGTGGATGGCAGAAGAGCGTCCTCTGCGGATGCCTCTCTCTGCTCGGGCGCCTCACCCTGCCTGCTGTCCGCCGCAAGCGGTGGTCGGTGGCTCACCTCCGGCAAGAGCCGGTCCTCAATCCCCGCGAGGCAGGCTCTCACGAAGGCCCTTTCCTCCCTCACGACCCCGCGGATGATATCCTCGAGGCCGTGATGGAGGGCGGGGCCCTCTGCCGCAGGGATTGGCTCAGCCTGGGTTGGCCGGGCCGTGACCTCAGCCAGCTTTCGATGCAGCTGGCTGACTTCGGACTGCAGGCGATCAATTGTCGCCTGCATCTGCCTGGTCTCGTCGGTGGCCTGGCGCTGCACCAGCTCACCGACGATCCCGAGCATGCTCGCGGCCCGACACTTCAGGGACTTTTGAAAAGTGCCCTTGAGGTGGGAGGACTTGGAGGCGACCACCGCGATCCCCTCCTCATCCTCCTGAGCCATCCTCTCGAGCTCGGCCAAAGAGTGGTCGGCGTAGACGACGCGAGACGCACCGTATCCGGACTTGGCCCGGGCGACGCGCGTCCGCTGCTCCCTGGCAGCAACCTCCTCCTCCAGGTCCTGCTGGAGTTGCTCCCGCCGAGCCAAGTCCAGCTGACGTTGGGCGTCCGCAAGGCCCACGTCGTGGGTGATCGCCGCCGACTTTTTGGCCTTAGCCCGCTTTTTCGGCTCCTTCGCCGAACCGGAGGCTGAGGCCGAAGAGCCATCGGAGCCTGCCTTCAAGAAGGCCCGCTTGCGAGATCGGGTTTCGACCTCCATCGAACTGCTGGCGTCCGACTCGTACGCATTGGACTCATTCTCTGAGCCCGCCGTGTCAAAGAAGCTAGCCGCAGACGGCGCGCGGCTAGCCTCTGACGCTGAAGCGTCGGGGTGGCCCTGAGAAGGGCCTTTGGGTTGGCCCTGAGAAGGGCCTTGGGGTTGGCCCTGACAAGGGCCTTTGGGCTGGCCCTCAGAAGGGCCCTTGGGTTGGCCCTGAGAAGGGCCTTTGGGTTGGCCCTGAGAAGGGCCTTTTTTGCTGAAGTGCCCGAAGGCATCCCGCAATGGTTTCGGCATATTAGTTAAAAACAAAGCAATGATCGCAATTCCGCAAGAGAGATAGGATAGTCACGATCGCACAGCACACTTTAGCCGCACCCAGTCTGCCACTCCGTTACGGTGGTCAGAGCTGGGGCGTTGCCCGGGGGAAACGAACGAGGACGTATGCGCTGTGGGGGATCCCCCAACCTAACCTAACCTAACCTAACCTAACCTAACCTAACCTAACCTAACCTAACCTAACCTAACCTAACCTTTTTTTTTTTTTTTTTTTTTTGATCACGCTGGGAAAAAATGCATTACGCATACCCACCCATTGGGGGAATGGGGGGGCTATGTGGGACTCCCCGGGCAAGCAAGCCCGGTATACCCACTAAAATAACCCAGCGGCACTCCCGCATCGTCTGTGTGGAGGAGGGCTGGGAAACCGGCACAGCCTTTACGTCCAGCCCTCCGCCGACGACCGCCCGCCTTTATGGCAGGCCCTTCACGCCCCTCCCTTAGTGGAGGGGCCCGGGAACGACCGCGAGTGCTCGGCCGTTCCCGCCCGAGGGTGGTGACTGTGCAATGCAGACGAGAGGCGCCCCCGCGCCTGTCGTCCGCTAGTCACCACCAGGAGGAGGTGGGAGGAGACGGTCGTACAACCGCCTTCTCCCACCCCTTCTCCGCCTGCGGAGCGGCGCAGCGAGAGGGTCATCCTCCCGCGCCCGCTCCGCCGCCTCCTTTTGCGACATGACATCCTCGCAAAAGGAGGCGACCGCCGCCCAGGCCTCCTCACTCCCCAGCATGGAGTTTACCACGCCGGGGAGCGAGAGGTCCTGCCCGACAACTCCTGTCAGGGCACGGCGCAGCTCAGCCCAGGCCGGGCACACCTCGAGGGTGTGCTGCGCCGTGTCCTCCACCGCGCCGCAGTCGTGGCACGCCGGGGTTTCCTCCCTCCGGATCCGGTGCAGGTGCGTTCCGAAACATCCATGTCCGGACAACACCTGCACTAGACGGAACGAGAGGAAACCGTGTCTGCGCTCGAGCCAGCCCCGCAGGACTGGACCGAGCGCATCCAGCGTCCGGCGGCCAAAGGCGGCGGAGGCGAGGTCCTCCGTCCAATGGAGGACGATGGCGTCCCTCGCCTCCCGCCGCACGGCCTGCCGCTCCTCCGCGACGGGGCGCTCGCCTAGCGCCTTTCGCCGAGCCGTCCACTCGTACACTCTGGCGAGCACCCATGCCTCCAACTCCCAGGGAGGGGTGCCCGCCAGAGCGCACGCCGCCGCGAAGCCCACCGAGCGGTAGGCCCTCGCCACCCGCTGTGCAATGGCCCTTTGGGGCCTGCGGATGGCGGTCGCGTTCTCCCTCCTGTGGAGGGAGTCCGCCCAGATGGGGGCTCCATACAGGGCCATACTCTTGAGGATGCCGGCATAGAGGCGCCGGCATCGCTCCTTGGGCCCCCCCAGATTCGGGAGGAGCCACGATAGGGCATCGGCGGCCTTCAGCAGGCGCGTCGACAGCCCGCTAAAGTGCGGGCCGAAGCGCCACCTGCTGTCCAGCACTAGGCCCAGATACTTCATCTGGGCCTTCACCTCTATCCTGACGCCCTCCACGACTATGTGGGCGTCAGGTGGGTAGCGCTGCCGAGGCCCATGGAAGAAAACGGCCTCGGTCTTGTGCAGCGCCACCCTCAATCCCAGCCGGCGGATCCTACCTGCCACTAAGGATCCGCCAGCTGAGGCCAGACAGGCCGCCGCCCTAAAGTCCCTCCCCCGGGCAACGAGCAGAGTGTCATCCGCGTAACAGATGACGCTCGTCCCCCGGAGGAGGGTGCCCCGCAGGAGCCAGTCGAAACCGATGTTCCACAGGGGGGGGCCTAGAACCGACCCCTGTGGAACACCGCACTCCGCGCCGTACCTCCTGATCCTGGCCGTCTTGTCTACCAGGAGGACCTCTCGGTCCTCCAGGTAGCTGGCCAGGATCGCCCTCAGATATTGGGGCACTCCGTGGAATCGGAGTGCCTCCAATATGGTCGAGTGGGGGACGGAGTTGAAGGCGTTTGCAATGTCGAACGACACCGCCAACACTCCGTCCCCCGACTCGACCGCCTCCTGCACCTGGCCCTTCAGCAGGGCCAGGGCGTCGACCGTCGAACGCCCATTTCGAAAGCCGAACTGGGCGTCCGACAGGTCAGGTCCCACCCCCCGCAGGTGGCTGTTGAGCCGGTCGGCGACTATCCCCTCGAACATTTTACCGACCTCATCCAAAAGTACGATGGGCCGGTATGCCGAGGGGGAGTCCACCGGGCGTCCCTCTTTACGGAGGAGGCACAGCTGCCCCTCCCGCCACAGTTTCGGGAACCTCCCAGCCGCAAAACACGCGCTGAAGAGGTCCCGAAACCTGTCCTGCATCTGAGAGGCAGCTATCGCCGCCACCCGTGCAGGGACGCCGTCCGGCCCGGGGGCCGTCTTCTTCGCGCGGAGGCGAAGTATCCCGTCGCGGATCTCGTCCTCCGTCACCGGCGGGATCTCCGCCTCCGGCGGAGCCGCTTCCTGCGGGGGGTCCATTGCTGGTGGGGTGAAGTCGGTCCTGCGCGGAAACAGGGCCCGAACCACCCCATCCAGCAATGCCGGCTCGAGGGTCTCCGACAGGGGGGGACCGTAGGGCCGCAGCTGGCTCCGCGCCAGCTTGTACGGTCTCCCGTACGGATCCCTGTCGAGACCCTCCAACATCTCGGCCCGAGCCGAGTCTTTGGCGGCGCACATTGCCGTCTTGAGGACCGCCTTTGCCTCTAGGTAAGAGGCGTAGAGGCGGTCCTCCCCGGCCTGAGAGCGGCTCGTGCGCCGCCGGCTCCGCGTGTAGGCCCTCCTGGCCTCCACGCAGGCCGCCCGGAGTCCCGCTATCTCCTCCGTCCACCAGTAGACGGCGCGACGGGGAGGCGGCCGGCGAGACCGAGGCATGCTCGAGTTGCACACCTCGGTCAGGGACCCTCGGAGCTGGACCGCCGCGGCGTCAACGTCCGGGGCTGCCTGCACAGGGGGCGAGAGCCAGTCCTGGAGGAACGCCGCCTCCTGGGCTGCCTCTCGATCCAGGCGGGTGAGAGCCCACCGCGGGAAGGGAGATTGGCCCGAGCGGGCTGTTCCCCCCCGCGGGCCCTGGGTGGAGATGTCGAACCGCACGTAACGGTGGTCCGACATGGTCTCCACCATCTCCACCCGCCAGTTCACGACGCGGGCGGCTAGCACGGGGGTGGCGAACGATACGTCCACCACTGATCCTCCCCGCTGCCGCACACACGTGTGAACATCCCCCCTGTTCAGGAGGGACACACCGCACGAAGCCGCCCAAAATTCGGCGGCGCGTCCCCGGACGTTGCACGAGGCTGCCGGGTTGCCCCAAGCCGCTGACTTGGCGTTCAGGTCGCCCAACACGGCGACCTGGCGTGGCGCCGCCCTCCCGACGACTGCCGTTAGGACTTCGAGAAAATCCTCGAAGTCCCTTAGAGGGCGGTTTGGGGAGAAATAGACCCCGACCAGGGCTATTTCTCCCCACGCGGCGGCCACGTATCCCGGTCCCCTCTCTAAAAGCGAGAGGGGAGGGGAGTCCGTGGCAGGCCGCGACACCAATGCCACCGAGCCGTCCCGATCGCCCAGCCAACGGCCAGGTATCGAGTACGGCTCGGCGACCACCGCCAGGTCCACCAACCACTCGGCCATGGTCTGCATAAGCAGGTCCTGGGCCGCTCGGCAGTGGTTGGTGTTCGCCTGGAGGATGCGATGTTCGACTCTGGACATTATTTAGTCGGACATCGCACCCCCCACCTCAGCCAGGCCAGCGGCTGCCGTAGTCCCAGACTCTGGGACGGCGGCGGTGGCAGCGGCAGGCCGGATCGTTGCCTGCTTTGCTTTGCCCCTCTTGGGGGGAGGACTACAATTCCTCCCCTTTGTGACGTGGCCTGCCGGGCGGCCACTGGCGGCACACACCGCACAGTGCGGCGTGGCGGCCTTGCAGGAGGCGGCTTTATGGCCCTCCTTGCCGCAGCGGTAGCAAGTGTCCGTCCTGTCGACGCTGGACGGACACAGAGCCCGGGTGTGTCCGATGCCGAAGCACCGATAACAACGCAGAGGCTGGGCCTCAAGTGCCCGGACCACACCCGAGCTGAAGCCCACGGCCAGCCGTCCCTTGGCGAGGACGGCTTTGGCAGCGGCGACTGGGCACTCCAGACGGATGCTGCCCATGCCGCCGCGGCCGGGCCTGATGCCCCGGCCTTGCACCGCTGCGACGCTGCAGCCCCCTATGGCCGCGACCGCCGCCACCACCTCCTCTTTGGTGACCGTATCGTCAAGATCGGTCACCTCCAAGGCCGCCGACTTTACTGGCCTCGCCACCTTGGCCACGTCCGCAATGACCTCTTTTAGTTTGGCCGCAAAGAGGTCCGCGTTTTTGCCACCCTCCGCCCCTGGGAACTCAAAAATCCGAGCCCCAGCCTGCGTCCGGCGACAAGACACCTTGCCGATCCCCAATTGGGCGGGATCGGCATTGGCACGCGCCCGCAACAATACGGACGCGTACGTCTCTCCCAGTTCCGCAGCCTCCGCGGTGAGTGTCACCACGACGGCTGCGGTCTTGGGAGGAACGAGCCTCTTCTTGGCGCCGGCTGGGGGGGAGCTTTTCCCCTTACCCTTCGCCCCGCCCTTGCCAGTCGATTGCGACTGGCTGGGAGGGCTGGTGGCGGCGGTGGCGGGGACGGCAGGGACGGGGGTGGCAGGGACGGCCGTTGCCGCTTTTGTGGCCTTCCCCTTCCCCTTCCCCTTGCCCTTGCCCTTGCCGACCACCTTCGTCCAGCCCTGCTGGTTGGTCGGGGTGGTGGATGGCAGAAGAGCGTCCTCTGCGGATGCCTCCCTCTGCTCGGGCGCCTCACCCTGCCTGCTGTCCGCCGCAAGCGGTGGTCGGTGGCTCACTTCCGGCAAGAGCCGGTCCTCGATCCCCGCGAGGCAGGCTCTCACGAAGGCCCTTTCCTCCCTCACGACCCCGCGGATGATATCCTCGAGGCCGTGATGGAGGGCGGGGCCCTCTGCCGCAGGGATAGGCTCAGCCTGGGTTGGCCGGGCCGTGACCTCAGCCAGCTTTTGATGCAGCTGGCTTACTTCGGACTGCAGGCGATCAATTGTCGCCTGCATCTGCCGCGTCTCGTCGGTGGCCTGGCGCTGCACCAGCTCACCGACGATCCCGAGCATGCTCGCGGCCCGACACTTCAGGGACTTTTGAAAAGTGCCCTTGAGGTGGGAGGACTTGGAGGCGACCACCGCGATCCCCTCCTCATCCTCCTGAGCCATCCTCTCGAGCTCGGCCAAAGAGTGGTCGGCGTAGACGACGCGGGACGCACCGTATCCGGACTTGGCCCGGGCGACGCGCGTCCGCTGCTCCCTGGCAGCAACCTCCTCCTCCAGGTCCTGCTGGAGTTGCTCCCGCCGAGCCAAGTCCAGCTGACGTTGGGCGTCCGCAAGGCCCACGTCGTGGGTGACCGCCGCCGACTTTTTGGCCTTAGCCCGCTTTTTCGGCTCCTTCGCCGAACCGGAGGCTGAGGCCGAAGAGCCATCGGAGCCTGCCTTCAGGAAGGCCCGCTTCCGAGATCGGGTCTCGACCTCCATTGAACTACTGGCGTCCGACTCGTACGCATTGGACTCATTTGCTGAGTCCGCCGTGTCAAAGAAGCTAGCCGCAGACGGCGCGCGGCTAGCCTCTGACGCTGAAGCGTCGGGGTGGCCCTGAGAAGGGCCTTTGGGTTGGCCCTGAGAAGGGCCTTGGGGTTGGCCCTGACAAGGGCCTTTGGGTTGGCCCTCAGAAGGGCCCTTGGGTTGGCCCTGAGAAGGGCCTTTGGGTTGGCCCTGAGAAGGGCCTTTTTTGCTGAAGTGCCCGAAGGCATCCCGCAATGGTTTCGGCATATTAGTTAAAAACAAAGCAATGATCGCAATTCCGCAAGAGAGATAGGATAGTCACGATCGCACAGCACACTTTAGCCGCACCCAGTCTGCCACTCCGTTACGGTGGTCAGAGCTGGGGCGTTGCCCGGGGGAAACGAACGAGGACGTATGCGCTGTGGGGGATCCCCCAACCTAACCTTTTTTTTTTTTTTTTTTTTTTGTTTTTCCAGGGAAATTCCTAACGAATACGCAGTGGTCTCGGGGGAACCACTGCGTTATGTGGGGTTTGCACCCACTAAAACCCTGGAGTGTTCCTCCTCTCGCCCACGGGGCTGCGGGACCCACAAGGCTTACAACCGCGTGCCCCGCTAGCGTTGCTCCACGACGGAGCCCTCCTCTGGGGGCGGAGCTAAGTCCCTTGAGACTCTCTGCCCCGCCCCAATACACCTCCTTCTCTACCTCCTCTCTGCTCTGGGGCGCCCCAAAACACCTGGGCGTCCCAGTGCGCGGGACCTTTATGTGGACGTTGGACACCCCGATCCTCCGCCCACGGTCCCCAACGGTGCGGCATTTGGCAAGCGATGGCCAAACGCCGCTTTCCACTCTTCGGCCGCAGGGGATAGGGCGAGCGGCGCACCTTATCACCGACACTCCTCCTCCCCTGCGGCCCCACCGCGTCCGCCATCAAACGGTGGCGACCCCGTCAAGGCCGCGGAAGGTAGGGTGAGCGGCGCACCTTATCACCGACACACCTCTCCCGCCGCGGCCCCTTACCTTCGGCCGCGATGCCTCCCATACGACATCGCGGTCCGCCTCAGTTGCGATGGCGCCCATACACCACCGCAACCTACCTCTCTATTGGCCGACTAGCGGCCCCTCCTTCTTTGATTTCGCCCTGGAGATTCCCCCGTCGCTTTCCAGAAAAACACCCAGAGCGAAATCATCCTACCTAACCTAACCTACCTACCCTGCCCGCCCCCGCGCCCCCCAGCGGGGCCACCCCCACCCGCAGGAGAGCCGTCGCTTTGCGGGGGGACTCGCGACAGCCCCCCGCAGAGCAGGCGGCCCGCCAAGAGGCGCGGAAGCGAGTTCCTATGTCGCATCCGGAGTGTCCTCTGCTAGCCAGAGGAACACCCAGAGCGACCGAACCTACCCTCCCTCCCCATTGATTTCGCTCCGGAAATTCCTCATGTGGTCCTCTGAGGAACACCCAGAGCGAAACCTACCCCCCCCTGTCAGGTATTCGCCACCGCCAACAAGAACCCACGAATGGGAAGTTATTGACGGTGCCCGGGGCGCACCAGCGCAGCGGGTTGCTCTTCCCCCCGGACGTATCCGAAAGGGACCAGCAACCAACTAGGCCAACGTGGAGGTTACCTGACCCGCACCCCAACCTAACCTAACCTAACCTAACCTAACCTAACCTAACCTAACCTAACCTAACCTAACCTAACCTAACCTAACCTAACCTAACCTAACCTTTTTTTTTTTTTTTTTTTTTGATCACGCTGGGAAAAAATGCATTACGCATACCCACCCATTGGGGGAATGGGGGGGCTATGTGGGACTCCCCGGGCAAGCAAGCCCGGTATACCCACTAAAATAACCCAGCGGCACTCCCGCATCGTCTGTGTGGAGGAGGACTGGGAAACCGGCACAGCCTTGACAACCAGTCCTCCGCCGACGACCGCCCGCCTTTACGGCAGGCCCTTCACGCCCCTCCCTTAGTGGAGGGGCCCGGGAACGAACGCGAGTGCTCGGCCGTTCCCGCCCGAGGGTGGTGACTGTGCAATGCAGACGAGAGGCGCCCCCGCGCCTGTCGCCCGCTAGCCACCACCTGGAGGTGGGAGGAGACGGTCGTACAACCGCCTTCTCCCACCCCTTCTCCGCCTGCGGAGCGGCGGCGCGAGAGGATCATCCTCCCGCGCACGCTCCGCCGCCTCCTTTTGCGACATAACTTGCTCGCAAAAGGAGGCAACCGCAGCCCAGGCCTCCTCACTCCCCAGCATGGAGTTGACCACGCCGGGAAGTGAGAGGTCCTGCCCAACAACAAAAACCAGGGCACGGCGCAACTCAGCCCAGGCCGGGCACACCTCGAGGGTGTGCTGCGCCGTGTCCTCTGCCGCGCCGCAATCGTGGCACGCCGGGGTTTCCTCCCTCCGGATCCGGTGCAGGTGCGTTCCGAAACACCCATGTCCGGACAACACCTGCACCAAACGGAACGAAAGGAAACCGTGGGGCCGCTCGAGCCAGCCCTGCAAGACTGGACCGAGCGCGTCCAACGTCCGGCGTCCAAAAGTGGCGGTGGCGAGGTCCGCCGCCCAATGAAGGACGATGGCGTCCCTCGCCTCTCGCCGCACGGCCTCCCGCTCCTCCGCGGCGGGGCGCTCCCCGAGCGCCTTCCGCCGTGCCGCCCACTCGTACACTCTGGCGAGCACCCATGCCTCCAACTCCCAGGGAGGGGTGCCGGCCAGAGCGCACGCCGCCGAATAGCCCACCGAGCGGTAGGCCCTCGCCACCCGCTGTGCAATGGCCCTTTGGGGCCTGCGGATGGCGGTTGCATTCTCCCTCCTGTGGAGGGAGTCCGCCCAGATGGGTGCCCCGTAGAGGGCCATGCTCCGCAGGATGCCGGCATACAATCGCCGGCACCGTGCACTGGGCCCCCCCAGATTCGGCATGAGCCATGAGAGGGCGTCCGCGGCCTTCAGCAGGCGCGTCGACAGCCCGCTGAAGTGCGGGCCGAAGCGCCACCTGCTGTCCAGCACTAGGCCCAGATATTTCATCTGGGCCTTCACACCTATTTGGACGCCCTCCACGACGATGTGGGCGGCAGGAGGGCAGCGCTGCCGAGGCCCGTGAAAGAACACGGCCTCGGTCTTGTTCAGCGCCACCCTCAAACCTAGCCGGCGGATCCTCCCTGCGACCAACGATCCGCCAGCCGAGGCCAAACAGGCCGCCTCCCCGAAATTCCTCCCCCGGGCAACGAGGAGAGTGTCATCCGCGTAACAGATGACACTCGTCCCCCGGAGGAGGGCTCCACGCAAGAGCCAATCGAACCCGATGTTCCACAAGGGTGGCCCTAGCACCGACCCCTGTGGAACACCGGACTCCGCGCCGTAACGCCTGATCCTGGCCGTCTTGTCCACCAGGAGGACCTCTCTGTCCTCCAGGTAGCTGGCCAGGATCGCCCGCAGATATTGGGGCACTCCGTGGTACCGGAGTGCCTCCAATATCGTCGAGTGGGGGACGGAGTTGAAGGCGTTGGCTATGTCAAACGACACCGCCAACACTCCGCCCCCCGACTCTACCGCCTCCTGCACCTGGCCCCTGAGTAGGGCCAACGCGTCGACCGTCGAACGCCCCCGTCTGAAACCAAACTGGGCGTCCGACAGGTCCGGCCCTACCTCCCGCAAATGGCTATTTAGCCGGGTGGCGATGATCCCCTCGAACAATTTACCGACCTCATCGAGCAGAACGATGGGTCGGTATGCCGAGGGGGAGTCCACCGGACGTCCCTCCTTCCGGAGGAGGCACAAATGCCCCTCCTTCCACGGTTTCGGGAACCTCCCAGCCGTTAGGCACGCGCTGAAGAGGTCCCGAAACCTATCCTCCATGAGGGACGCCGCGATGGCCACCACCCGTGCGGGGACACCGTCCGGTCCAGGGGCCGTCTTCTTCGCGCGGAGGGCCAGAACCCCCGCGCGAAGTTCCTCCACCGATACTGGAGGGACCTCCTCCACCGGCGAAGCCACCACCCCCCCAAGCGGGGGGTTCATCGTTGGTGGGGTGAAGTCGGTCCTGCACGGAAACAGGGACCGGACCACCCCATCCAGCAACGCCGGCTCCAGGGTCTCCGTTACTGGGGGACCAAAGGGGCGCAGTTGTTTCCGCGCCGCCTTATATGGCCGCCCAAACGGATCCCTGTCGAGGCCCTCCAGCATCTCGGCCCTCGCCGAGTCCTTGGCGGCGCACATAGCCGACTTGAGGACCGTCTTTGCCTCTAGGTAAGAGGCGTAGAGGCGGTCCTCCCCGGCCTGAGATCGGGTAGTGCGCCGCCGACTCCGTGTATAGGCCCTCCTCGCCGCCACGCAGGCGGCCCGGAGCCCCGCCAGCTCCTCCGACCACCAATAGACGGCGCGACGGGGAGGCGGACGGCGTGACCGAGGCATGCTTGCGTTGCAGACCTCGGTCAGGGACCCCCTGAGCTGGACCGCCGCGCGGTCCACGTCCAGGACAGGCTCGACAGGGGGCAAGAGCCAGTCCTGGAGAAAGGCTGCCTCCTTGGCTGCCTCCCGGTCCAGGCGGGTGAGAGCCCACCGCGGGAAGGGAGATTGGCCCGAGCGGGCCGTCCCCCCCCGAGGGCCAGTGGAGATGTCGAACCGCACGTATCGGTGGTCCGACAAAGTCTCCACCGTCTCCACCCGCCAGTTCACAACGCGGGCGGCTAGGGCGGGGGTGGCAAACGAGACGTCTACCACCGACCCTCCCCGTTGCCGCACACACGTGTGGACCGCCCCCCTGTTGAGGAGGGACACGCCGCACAAGGCCGCCCAGAATTCGACGGCGCGTCCCCGGACGTTGCAGGAGGCAGCCGGGTTGCCCCAAGCCTCCGACTTGGCGTTCAGGTCGCCCAGCACGGCGACCTGGCGTGGTGCCGCCCTCCCGGCGACTGCCGTAAGGATTTCGAGGAAATCCTCGAAATCCCTTAGAGGGCGGTTTGGGGAGAAATAGACCCCCACCAGGGCCATGTCTCCCCCCCATGCGGCGGCCACGTATCCCGGTCCCCTCTCTAAAAGTGAGAGGGGAGGGGAGTCCGTGGAAGGCCGCGCCACCAACGCCACCAAGCCGTCCCGATCGCCCAGCCAGGTACTGGGGACCGAGTAAGGCTCGGCAACCACCGCCACGTCCACCAACCACTCGGCCATGACCTGCAACAGCAGATCCTGGGCCGCCCCGCAGTGGTTGGTGTTCGCCTGGAGGATGCGATGTTCGTTTCCAGACATTTAATCGGACATCGCACCCCCCTCCTCCTCAGCCAGGCCAGCAGCAGCCGAATGCCCTTCTTCCGCCACGGCGGCGGTAGCGGCAGGCTTTCTCGGCGCCTGCGCTTTTCCCTTCTTAGGGGGGGGATTACACATCATCCCCCCCATTATGTGGCCTGCCGGGCGGCCACTGGCGGCACATACAGCGCACCGCGGCGCGGCCGCCTCGCACGATGCGACTTTGTGGCCCTCCTTGCCGCAGCGGTAACAGCTCTCTGTCCGATCTATCGTGGACGGACAGAGGGCACGGGTGTGTCCAACTCCGAAGCACCTGAAGCACCGCAAGGGCCGTGCTGCAAGTGCCCGAACCACACCCGAGCTGAAGCCGACTTGTAGCCGTCCTTTATCAAGGACGGCTTTGGCAGCGGCAACTGGGCATTCCATGCGAATGGTGCCCATGCCGCCGCGGCCGGGCCTGATGTCCCGGCCTCGCACCGCTGCGACGCTACAGCCCCCTATCGCTGCGACCGCCGCCACCACCTCCTCCTTGGTGACCGAGTCGTCCAAGTCGGTCACCTCGATGGCGGCGGTCTTCACTGGCCTGGCCACCTTGGCCGCATCTGCGATAACCTCTTGCAGCTTCGCTGCAAAGAGGTCCGCGTTCTTCCCACCCTCAGCCCCCGGGAACTCAAATATTCGAGCCCCAGCTTGGGTTCGGCGGCAGGACACTTTGCCGATCCCCAGTTTTGTGGGATCGGCATTGGTACGCGCCCGCATCATAACGGACGCGTACGTTTCCCCCCGCTCCGCAGCCTCCGCGGTGAGCGTCACCACGACGGCTGCGGTTTTGGGAGGAACTAGGTTCCTCTTGCCGGCTGGGGGCGAACTCTTGCCCTTTCCCCCGCCAGTCGACTGCGACTGGCCGCTGCGAGGGACAGCTGGGGGTGAGCTTTTCCCCTTCCCCTTCCTCTTGCCAGTCGACTGCGACTGGCTGGGAGGGGTGGTGGCGGGGACGGCAGGGACGACCGCTGTCGTCTTTTTGCCCTTCCCCTTCCCCTTGCCGACGACCTTCGTCCAGCCTTGCTGGTTGGTCGGGGTGGTGGAAGGGAGAAGAGCATCCTCCCTCTGGGATGTTGGCCCCGGCTCGCCTTGCCTCTTGTCCGCCGCAAGCGGCGGTCGGAGGCTTTTTTCCGGCAGGAGCCGGTCCTCGATGCCTGCTAGGCAGGCTCTTGTGAAGGCCCTCTCCTCCATCACAACCCTGCGGATGATATCCTCAAGGTTGGAGGCGGAGGGGCCCTCTGCCGCTGGTCTCGGCTCGGCTTCCTTTGGCAGTGCCGTGGCATCAGCCAGCTTCTGGTGCAGCTGGCTGACCTCCGAAACCTAACCTAACCTAACCTAACCTAACCTAACCTAACCTAACCTAACCTAACCTAACCTAACCTAACCTAACCTAACCTAACCTAACCTAACCTAACCTTTTTTTTTTTTTTTTGATCACGCTGGGAAAAAATGCATTACGCATACCCACCCATTGGGGGAATGGGGGGCTATGTGGGACTCCCCGGGCCCCCCAGCCCGGTATACCCACTAAAATAACCCAGCGGCACTCCCGCATCGTCTGAATGGAGGAGGACTGGGAATCCGGCACAGCCTTTACGTCCAGTCCTCCGCCGACGACCGCCCGCCTTTTAGGGCAGGCCCTTCACGCCCCTCCAGTGGAGGGGCCCGGGAATGACCGCGAGTGCTCGGCCATTCCCGCCCGCAAGGGTGGTGACTAGTGCAATGCAGGCTAAGGCGGCCCCCACGCCCGTCGCCCGCTAGTCACCACCAGGAGGTGGGAGGAAACGATCGTACGACCGCCCCCTTCCACCCCCTCTCCGCCACCCCCTTTTGCGACTTGGCGTCCTCGCAAAAGGGGGACATCCGCCGCCCAGGACCCCCCACCCCCCAGCATGGAATTCACCACACCGGGAAGCGAGAGGTCCCGCCCGACATCTCCTCAGGGCACGGCGCAGCTACGCCCCCGCTGGGCACACCTAGACGGTGTGCTGCGCCGTACCCTCCACCGCGCTGGACCTTACGGTCCCCACCGTTGCGGCATCTGGCCCGCGAAGGTCAGATGCCGCCCTCCGCGTCTGCGGCGGCGCGTCGAGACCGACGCTCCGCCGCCTCCTCCTTCCATCGACTTGTCCCTGCCGACCATCCCACGCCAAAGGAGGGCCGGCAACGACAAGTCAACACCACCTCGTGGGCCCACTTCCCGCCCCCGGGCGTCGGCCGCCCCCACCCGCAAGAGAGAGAGCCGGGCGCAGAGCCAGGTGCAGAGCGGGCTAAGCCGGATGCAGGTCCGGGCAAAGCAGGGTGCAGAGCTGGTCAGTGCAGGGTGCAGAGCTGGTCAGTGCACTCGGGGAGCTCAAACCGCACGAGCGCCGAGTGCAAAGCCAGGTGCAGAGCGGGCAAAGCCAGGTGCAGAGCGGGCAGAGCCCGGTTGCAGAGCCGGGCAGAGCAGGGTGCAGAGCTGGTCAATGCACCCGGGAGACCCCCCCGCAGGAGTGGGCGGCCCGCCCAGAGGCCCGGAAGTGAGCCCCACCGCAAACCTACCTAACCTACCCAAAACCTACCTACCCAACCTAGCCCCACCCCTATGTCGCGTCTGGAGTGTCCCCTGCTAATCAGGGGAACACCCAGAGCGACATCCCCCCCCCTGTCAGGTATTCGCCACCGCCAACAAGAACCCACGAATGGGAAGTTATTGACGGTGCCCGGGGTGCACCAGCCCAGCGGGTTGCTCTTCCCCCCGGACGTATCCGAAAGAGACCAGCAACCAACTAGGCCAACGTGGAGGTTACCTGACCCGCACCCCAACCTAACCTAACCTAACCTAACCTAACCTAACCTAACCTAACCTAACCTAACCTTTTTTTTTTTTTTTTTTTTTTTTTTTTTTTTTTTTTGATCTCGCTGGGAAAAAATGCATTACGCATACCCACCCATTGGGGGAATGGGGGGCTATGTGGGACTCCCCGGGCCCCCCAGCCCGGTATACCCACTAAAATAACCCAGCGGCACTCCCGCATCGTCTGAATGGAGGAGGACTGGGAAACCGGCACAGCCTTTACGTCCAGTCCTCCGCCGACGACCGCCCGCCTTTTAGGGCAGGCCCTTCACGCCCCTCCCTCAGTGGAGGGGCCCGGGAACGGCCGCGAGTGCTCGGCCGTTCCCGCCCGCAAGGGTGGTGACTAGTGCAATGCAGGCTAAGGCGGCCCCCACGCCCGTCGCCCGCTAGTCACCACCAGGAGGTGGGAGGAAACGATCGTACGACCGCCCCCTCCCACCCCCTCTCCGCCACCCCCTTTTGCGACTTGGCGTCCTCGCAAAAGGGGAACAACTGCCGCCCAGGACCCCCCACCCCCCAGCATGGAATTCACCACACCGGGAAGCGAGAGGTCCCGCCCGACATCTCCTCAGGGCACGGCGCAGCTACGCCCCCGCTGGGCACACCTAGACGGTGTGCTGCGCCGTACCCTCCACCGCGCTGGACCTTTACGGTCCCCTCCGTTGCGGCATCTGGCCCGCAAAGGACAGATGCCGCCCGCCTTCCATCGACTTGTCCCTGCCGACCATCCCACGCCAAAGGAGGGCCGGCAACGACAAGTCATCACCACCTACCTACCTACCCAACCTAACTTAATCTACCTACCCAAACTAACCTACCCAACCTAGCCCCCCTATGTCGCATCTGGAGTGTCCCCTGCTAATCAGGGGAACACCCAGAGCGACATCCCTCCCCTGTCAGGTATTCGCCACCGCCAACAAGAACCCACGAATGGGAAGTTATTGACGGTGCCCGGGGTGCACCAGCCCAGCGGGTTGCTCTTCCCCCCGGACGTATCCGAAAGAGACCAGCAACCAACTAGGCCAACGTGGAGGTTACCTGACCCGCACCCCCAACCTAACCTAACCTAACCTAACCTAACCTAACCTTTTTTTTTTTTTTTTTTTTGATCACGCTGGGAAAAAATGCATTACGCATACCCGCCCATTGGGGGAATGGGGGGCTATGTGGGACTCCCCGGGCAAGCCCGGTATACCCACTAAAATAACCCAGCGGCACTCCCGCATCGTCTGTGTGGAGGAGGACTGGGAAACCGGCACAGCCTTAACTACCAGTCCTCCGCCGACGACCGCCCGCCTTTACGGCAGGCCCTTCACGCCCCTCCCTTAGTGGAGGGGCCCGGGAACGAACGCGAGTGCTCGGCCGTTCCCGCCCGAGGGTGGTGACTGTGCAATGCAGACGAGAGGCGCCCCCGCGCCTGTCGCCCGCTAGCCACCACCTGGAGGTGGGAGGAGACGGTCGTACAACCGCCTTCTCCCACCCCTTCTCCGCCTGCGGAGCGGCGCAGCGAGAGGGTCATCCTCCCGCGCCCGCTCCGCCGCCTCCTTTTGCGACATGACATCCTCGCAAAAGGAGGCGACCGCCGCCCAGGCCTCCTCACTCCCCAGCATGGAGTTTACCACGCCGGGGAGTGAGAGGTCCTGCCCGACAACTCCTGTCAGGGCACGGCGCAGCTCAGCCCAGGCCGGGCACACCTCGAGGGTGTGCTGCGCCGTGTCCTCCTCCGCACCGCAGTCGTGGCACGCTGGGGTTTCCTCCCTCCGGATCCGGTGCAGGTGCGTTCCGAAACAACCATGTCCGGACAACACCTGCACTAGACGGAACGAGAGGAAACCATGTGGGCGCTCGAGCCAGCCCTGCAGGACTGGACCGAGCGCATCCAGCGTCCGGCGGCCAAAGGCGGCGGAGGCGAGGTCCTCCGTCCAATGGACGACGATAGCGTCCCTCGCCTCCCGCCGCACGGCCTCCCGCTCTTCCGTGGCGGGGCGCTCGCCTAGCGCCCTTCGCCGAGCCGTCCACTCGTACACTCTGGCGAGCACCCATGCCTCCAACTCCCAGGGAGGGGTGCCCGCCAGAGCGCACGCCGCCGCAAAGCCTACGGACCGGTAGGCCCTCGCCACCCGCTGTGCAATGGCCCTTTGGGGCCTGCGGATGGCGGTCGCGTTCTCCCTCCTGTGGAGGGAGTCCGCCCAGATTGGGGCTCCGTACAGGGCCATACTCTTGAGGATGCCGGCATAGAGGCGCCGGCATCGCTCCTTGGGCCCCCCCAGATTCGGGAGGAGCCACGATAGGGCATCGGCGGCCTTCAGCAGGCGCGTCGACAGCCCGCTAAAGTGCGGGCCGAAGCGCCACCTGCTGTCCAGCACTAGGCCCAGATACTTCATCTGGGCCTTCACCTCTATCCTGACGCCCTCCACGACTATGTGGGCGTCAGGTGGGTAGCGCTGCCGAGGCCCGTGGAAGAAAACGGCCTCGGTCTTGTGCAGCGCCACCCTCAATCCCAGCCGGCGGATCCTACCTGCCACTAAGGACCCGCCAGCTGAGGCCAGACAGGCCGCCGCCCTAAAGTCCCTCCCCCGGGCAACGAGCAGAGTGTCATCCGCGTAACAGATGACGCTCGTCCCCCGGAGGAGGGTGCCCCGCAGGAGCCAGTCGAAACCGATGTTCCACAGGGGGGGGCCTAGAACCGAGCCCTGTGGAACACCGCACTCCGCGCCGTACCTCCTGATCCTGGCCGTCTTGTCTACCAGGAGGACCTCTCGGTCCTCCAGGTAGCTGGCCAGGATCGCCCTCAGATATTGGGGCACTCCGTGGAATCGGAGTGCCTCCAATATGGTCGAGTGGGGGACGGAGTTGAAGGCGTTTGCAATGTCGAACGACACCGCCAACACTCCGTCCCCCGACTCGACCGCCTCCTGCACCTGGCCCTTCAGCAGGGCCAGGGCGTCGACCGTCGAACGCCCATTTCGAAAGCCGAACTGGGCGTCCGACAGGTCAGGTCCCACCCCCCGCAGGTGGCTGTTGAGCCGGTCGGCGACTATCCCCTCGAACATTTTACCGACCTCATCCAAAAGTACGATGGGCCGGTATGCCGAGGGGGAGTCCACCGGGCGTCCCTCTTTACGGAGGAGGCACAGCTGCCCCTCCCGCCACAGTTTCGGGAACCTCCCAGCCGCAAAGCACGCGCTGAAGAGGTCCCGAAACCTGTCCTGCATCTGAGAGGCAGCTATCGCCGCCACCCGTGCAGGGACGCCGTCCGGCCCGGGGGCCGTCTTCTTCGCGCGGAGGCGAAGTATCCCGTCGCGGATCTCGTCCTCCGTCACCGGCGGGATCTCCGCCTCCGGCGGAGCCGCTTCCTGCGGGGGGTCCATTGCTGGTGGGGTGAAGTCGGTCCTGCGCGGAAACAGGGCCCGAACCACCCCATCCAGCAATGCCGGCTCGAGGGTCTCCGACAGGGGGGGACCGTAGGGCCGCAGCTGGCTCCGCGCCAGCTTGTACGGTCTCCCGTACGGATCCCTGTCGAGACCCTCCAACATCTCGGCCCGAGCCGAGTCTTTGGCGGCGCACATTGCCGTCTTGAGGACCGCCTTTGCCTCTAGGTAAGAGGCGTAGAGGCGGTCCTCCCCGGCCTGAGAGCGGCTCGTGCGCCGCCGGCTCCGCGTGTAGGCCCTCCTGGCCTCCACGCAGGCCGCCCGGAGTCCCGCTATCTCCTCCGTCCACCAGTAGACGGCGCGACGGGGAGGCGGCCGGCGAGACCGAGGCATGCTCGAGTTGCACACCTCGGTCAGGGACCCTCGGAGCTGGACCGCCGCGGCGTCAACGTCCGGGGCTGCCTGCACAGGGGGCGAGAGCCAGTCCTGGAGGAACGCCGCCTCCTGGGCTGCCTCTCGATCCAGGCGGGTGAGAGCCCACCGCGGGAAGGGAGATTGGCCCGAGCGGGCCGTTCCCCCCCGCGGGCCCTGGGTGGAGATGTCGAACCGCACGTAGCGGTGGTCCGACATGGTCTCCACCATCTCCACCCGCCAGTTCACGACGCGGGCGGCTAGCACGGGGGTGGCGAACGATACGTCCACCACTGATCCTCCCCGCTGCCGCACACACGTGTGAACATCCCCCCTGTTCAGGAGGGACACACCGCACGAAGCCGCCCAAAATTCGGCGGCGCGTCCCCGGACGTTGCACGAGGCTGCCGGGTTGCCCCAAGCCGCTGACTTGGCGTTCAGGTCGCCCATCACGGCGACCTGGCGTGGCGCCGCCCTCCCGACGACTGCCGTTAGGACTTCGAGAAAATCCTCGAAGTCCCTTAGAGGGCGGTTTGGGGAGAAATAGACCCCGACCAGGGCTATGTCTCCCCACGCGGCGGCCACGTATCCCGTTCCCCTCTCTAAAAGCGAGAGGGGAGGGGAGTCCGTGGCAGGCCGCGACACCAAAGCCACCGAGCCGTCCCGATCGCCCAGCCAACGGCCAGGTATCGAGTACGGCTCGGCGACCACCGCCAGGTCCACCAACCACTCGGCCATGGTCTGCATAAGCAGGTCCTGGGCCGCTCGGCAGTGGTTGGTGTTCGCCTGGAGGATGCGATGTTCGACTCTAGACATTATTTAGTCGGACATCGCACCCTCCACCTCAGCCAGGCCAGCGGCTGCCGTAGTCCCAGACTCTGGGACGGCGGCTGTGACAGCGGCAGGCCGGATCGTTGCCTGCTTAGCTTTGCCCCTCTTGGGGGGAGGACTACAATTCCTCCCCTTTGTGACGTGGCCTGCCGGGCGGCCACTGGCGGCACACACCGCACAGTGCGGCGTGGCGGCCTTGCAGGAGGCGGCTTTATGGCCCTCCTTGCCGCAGCGGTAGCAAGTGTCCGTCCTGTCGACGCTGGACGGACACAGAGCCCGGGTGTGTCCGATGCCGAAGCACCGATAACAACGCAGAGGCTGGGCCTCAAGTGCCCGGACCACACCCGAGCTGAAGCCCACGGCCAGCCGTCCCTTGGCGAGGACGGCTTTGGCAGCGGCGACTGGGCACTCCAGACGGATGCTGCCCATGCCGCCGCGGCCGGGCCTGATGCCCCGGCCTTGCACCGCTGCGACGCTGCAGCCCCCTACGGCCGCGACCGCCGCCACCACCTCCTCTTTGGTGACCGTATCGTCAAGATCGGTCACCTCCAAGGCCGCCGACTTTACTGGCCTCGCCACCTTGGCCACGTCCGCAATGACCTCTTTTAGTTTGGCCGCAAAGAGGTCCGCGTTTTTGCCACCCTCCGCCCCTGGGAACTCAAAAATCCGAGCCCCAGCCTGCGTCCGGCGACAAGACACCTTGCCGATCCCCAATTGGGCGGGATCGGCATTGGCACGCGCCCGCAACAATACGGACGCGTACGTCTCTCCCAGTTCCGCAGCCTCCGCGGTGAGCGTCACCACGACGGCTGCGGTCTTGGGAGGAACGAGCCTCTTCTTGGCGCCGGCTGGGGGGGGGCTTTTCCCCTTACCCTTCGCCCCGCCCTTGCCAGACGATTGTGACTGGCTGGGAGGGGCGGTGGCGGCGGTGGCGGGGACGGCAGGGACGGGGGTGACAGGGACGGCCGTTGCCGCTTTTGTGGCCTTCCCCTTCCCCTTCCCCTTGCCTTTTCCTTTTGCGACCGTCGTCCAGCCCTGCTGGTTGGTCGGGGTGGTGGATGGCAGAAGAGCGTCCTCTGCGGATGCCTCTCTCTGCTCGGGCGCCTCACCCTGCCTGCTGTCCGCCGCAAGCGGTGGTCGGTGGCTCACCTCCGGCAAGAGCCGGTCCTCAATCCCCGCGAGGCAGGCTCTCACGAAGGCCCTTTCCTCCCTCACGACCCCGCGGATGATATCCTCGAGGCCGTGATGGAGGGCGGGGCCCTCTGCCGCAGGGATTGGCTCAGCCTGGGTTGGCCGGGCCGTGACCTCAGCCAGCTTTCGATGCAGCTGGCTGACTTCGGACTGCAGGCGATCAATTGTCGCCTGCATCTGCCTGGTCTCGTCGGTGGCCTGGCGCTGCACCAGCTCACCGACGATCCCGAGCATGCTCGCGGCCCGACACTTCAGGGACTTTTGAAATGTCCCCTTGAGGTGAGAGGACTTGGAGGCGACCACCGCAATCCCCTCCTCATCCTCCTGAGCCATCCGCTCGAGCTCGGCCAAAGAGTGGTCGGCGTAGACGACGCGGGACGCACCGTATCCGGACTTGGCCCGGGCGACGCGCGTCCGCTGCTCCCTGGCAGCAACCTCCTCCTCCAGGTCCTGCTGGAGTTGCTCCCTCCGAGCCAAGTCCAGCTGACGTTGCGCGTCCGCAAGGCCCACATCATGGGTGTCCGCAGTCCGCTTTTTGGCCTTAGCCCCCTTTTTCGGTGCCTTCGCCGAACCAGAGGCTGAGGCCGAAGAGCCATCGGAGCCTGCCTTCATGAAGGCCCGCTTCCGAGATCGGGTTTCGACCTCCATCGAACTACTGGCGTCCGACTCGTACGCATTGGACTCATTTGCTGAGTCCGCCGTGTCAAAGAAGCTAGCTGCAGACGGCGCGCGGCTAGCCTCTGACGCTGAAGCGTCGGGGTGGCCCTGAGAAGGGCCTTTGGGTTGGCCCTGAGAAGGGCCTTGGGGTTGGCCCTGACAAGGGCCTTTGGGTTGGCCCTGAGAAGGGCCCTTGGGTTGGCCCTGAGAAGGGCCTTTGGGTTGGCCCTGAGAAGGGCCTTTTTTGCTGAAGTGCCCGAAGGCATCCCGCAATGGTTTCGGCATATTAAAATAATCAAAGCAACGATCGCAAATTCCGCAAGAGAGATAAGATAGTCACGATCGCACAGCACACTTTAGCCGCACCCAGTCTGCCACTCCGTTACGGTGGTCAGAGCTGGGGCGTTGCCCGGGGGAAACGAACGAGGACGTATGCGCTGTGGGGGATCCCCCAACCTAACCTAACCTAACCTAACCTAACCTAACCTAACCTAACCTAACCTAACCTAACCTAACCTAACCTAACCTAACCTAACCTAACCTAACCTAACCTAACCTAACCTAACTTAGCTCCGGGTGTGTGCTCGCCGGTACTCCCATGTGTCGAGGGGTAGGGGCTACGTCCTGGCAGACGTGGGCGGCGTTGCAGTTATAGGGGTGTACTTTCCACCCAGCCGGAGTCTCGCCGACTTTGAGCAAATGCTCGGGGAGGTGGGGGCTCTGGTTGGGCAGGTCGCCCCTAGCCCCGTGCTAGTCACTGGGGATTTCAACGCCAAATCTACGGCGTGGGGATCCCCGGTGACGGATGCGCGGGGTGAGTGTCTGGAGGAGTGGGCGGTCTCCATGGGCCTGGCCGTCCTCAACACGGGGTCAGAGGACACGTGCGTGCGGCAACAGGGCGGGTCTATAGTCGACATCACGTTGGCATCAACCGCCCTGGCGCGCCGTGTCCGGGATTGGAGGGTGGTGGTGGGCGTGGAGACACTGTCGGACCATCGGTATATCCGGTTCGACGTCTCCGCGCTCCCCGCCGGCCCGCAAGGCTCGGCCCGGTTCCCCGTTGTTGGGGGCGGTCCGCGGTGGGTGCTGGGGCGGCTGGACAGGGAGGTTGCCCGAGAGGCGGCCATCGTCGAGGACTGGGTGTCCGGGCCCGACGCTGGGCAGGACGTGGACGGGGAGGCGGGGCGCCTCGGGGCCTCGCTGGGTCGCATCTGCGACGCGGCGATGCCCAGGGCGAGACCCCTCCCTCCTCGGCATCGGGTGTATTGGTGGAGCGACGAGCTTCGACGCATGCGAGTGGATTGTGGTAGGGCTCGCCGCCAGTACACTCGGTGCAGACGTAGGCGGACCCGGGACGAACAGGAGGAGGCCGCCTCCTACGCCGCTTACAGGGCTCTGCGCGAGTCATTTCAAGTGGCAATCGCGCGGGCCAAGGAGGCGGCGTGGGAGGACTGGCTGCGAACCCTCGACGGTGACCCCTGGGGTAGGCCTTATAAAGCGGTCCGGAAAAAACTGCGGCCCTGGGCACCTCCCGTCACGTCTAGCGTGGAGGTGGCGTTCCTCGATGAGGTGGTGGGCACTCTGTTCCCGCAGCGGGACGAGTGGGTGCCTCCGGCGATGGCCCGACACGACCCGCGACCGGCAGGGGACGATATCCCCGCACCGCCGGTATCGGAGGCCGAATTCGGGGCGGCCGTCCTCAGACTAAAGAGGAAGAGGACCGCCCCGGGCCCGGACGGCGTTCCGGGGACGGCCCTGGCGGTCGCGCTGGAGGAGATTGAGGAGAGGGTGAGGTCCCTCTTCACCGCGTGTTTGGCGCAGGGTCGTTTCCCCCGACTCTGGAAGACGGGCAAACTTGTGCTGCTGCCCAAGGCAGGGCGCCCGGCCGGACTGCCGTCGTCCTACCGTCCGATCGTGCTGCTCGACGAGGTGAGCAAGCTCTTTGAGCGGGTGCTCGCTGCTCGCCTGGCCGAGTGCATGGATCCGGATCTGGACGACGCGCAGTTCGGTTTCCGCCGGGGTCGGTCGACCCTGGATGCCGTTGCGCGGGTGAGGGACCTCGCCGAGGAGGCGGTCTCCCGGGGCGGCGTGTTGCTTGCGGTGTCATTAGACATCCGCAATGCATTCAACACGCTACCCTGGGAAACGATTAGGGCGGCGCTGCGGTACCATGGGGTGCCGCAGTACCTCCAGCGGGTCGTCGCCGACTACTTCGCCGGCAGGGCCGTCGTTTACCCGACGAGGGCCGGCGAAGGGAGGAGGCAAATGTCGTGCGGTGTTCCACAGGGGTCGGTCCTCGGCCCGCCCCTGTGGAACATCGGCTACGACTGGGTGCTGCGCGGTGCCACCTTGCGGGGGGTCGGTGTAATTTGTTACGCCGACGATACCCTCGTACTGGCCCGCGGCAGCACCTACAGGGAGGCATCCATTCTCGCCACGGCGGGTGTGGCCCAGGTCGTGGGGAGGATCCGTGCCCTTGGGCTCGAGGTGGCTTTGGAGAAGTCCGAGGCCCTCCTCTTTCACGGGCCTAAGAACGGGCCTCCGCCGGAGGCCTCCATTATTGTGGGAGGGACTTCCATCGCCGTCGGTACTTCCATGAAGTACCTGGGGCTCGTGCTCGACGGCCGATGGAAGTTCGAAGAACACTTCCGGCGGTTGGCCCCAAAGTTGTTGGCCACTGCTGGGGCCTTGGGGCGGACCAGGTGGGGTTTGCCGACGCCTCTACACCGGTGTGGTGCGCTCCATGGCGCTCTACGGGGCGCCAATATGGGCAAGAGCCATGAGTAGCCGGAACCAGGCAGCGCTGCTACGACCGCAGCGCGCCATGGCGCTCAGGGTGGCCCGGGCGTACCGCACCGTGTCGTGCGTCGGCGCGTGTGTGCTCGCCAGTGCGCCGCCGTGGGACCTCGACGCCGAGGTGCTCGCCGCGGCGTACTGGCGAACAAAAGAGGTGGTTGCGGATGGCGGCCGTCCCCATCCGCGGGAGATTCGTCGCTGGAGGGAAGAGGCGCGCGGCACTCTCCTGCGGAGGTGGGCGGACCGCCTTGACGAGTCGGTCGTGAGCCGAGAAGTGGCGGCCGCCGTTCGGCCCATTCTCCGCGAGTGGCTCGAGCGGCGGCACGGGGCTCTCTCCTTCCACCTGACGCAGATGATCACCGGCCATGGTTGTTTTGGCAGATACCTGCACCAGGTGGCAAGAAGGGAGCCCTCGGACGTATGCCACCACTGCGTGGCGGGAGTCGCGGACACGGCGCAGCATACGCGCGAGGAGTGTTCAGCTTGGGCGGTCCCTCGTGCCGCCCTGTCCGCGACAGTCGGAAATGACCTGTCGCTGCCGGCCCTCCTAAGGGAGATGGTCGACAGCGACAGGTCTTGGCAAGCGGTCACAACCTTCTGCGACGAAGTAATGTCGCAGAAGGAGGCGGCGGAGCGGGACCGGGAAGACGACGTCGACTCGGCCCCGATGCGCCGCCGCAGACGCGGAAGACGGCGACGGGCCTACGCGGTCCTGATGCCGCCGTAACGCCGGGGACCGTGGGCGGAGGACCGGGGGGTCCGCCGTCCACACAAAGGTCCCGCGCACCGAGACGCCCATGGTATTCCTGGGCGCCTCGGTGCTAGGAGGAGACAGTCGGAGGTGGAATGTGACGGGGCAGGGTCTCAGATACTCTGGGACTCTGCCCCGTCCCAAAGAGAAGGGCTCGAAAGGAGCGACGCCAGCGGGGCATACGGTCGTAAGCCTAGTGGGTCCCGCAGCCCCGTGGGCGAGTGAAGGAATACTCCAGGTTTTTAGTGGGTGCGAACCCCACATAACGCAGTGGTTCCCCCGGACCATCGACCATCGTCAAGGCGGTCCGCCCACCTCCGCAGGAGAGTGCCGCGCGCCTCTTCCCTCCAGCGACGAATCTCCCGCGGATGGGGACGGCCGCCATCCGCAACCACCTCTTTTGTTCGCCAGTACGCCGCGGCGAGCACCTCGGCGTCGAGGTCCCACGGCGGCGCACTGGCGAGCACACACGCGCCGACGCACGACACGGTGCGGTACGCCCGGGCCACCCTGAGCGCCATGGCGCGCTGCGGTCGTAGCAGCGCTGCCTGGTTCCGGCTACTCATGGCTCTTGCCCATATTGGCGCCCCGTAGAGCGCCATGGAGCGCACCACACCGGTGTAGAGGCGTCGGCAAACCCCACCTGGTCCGCCCCAAGGCCCCAGCAGTGGCCAACAACTTTGGGGCCAACCGCCGGAAGTGTTCTTCGAACTTCCATCGGCCGTCGAGCACGAGCCCCAGGTACTTCATGGAAGTACCGACGGCGATGGAAGTCCCTCCCACAATAATGGAGGCCTCCGGCGGAGGCCCGTTCTTAGGCCCGTGAAAGAGGAGGGCCTCGGACTTCTCCAAAGCCACCTCGAGCCCAAGGGCACGGATCCTCCCCACGACCTGGGCCACACCCGCCGTGGCGAGAATGGATGCCTCCCTGTAGGTGCTGCCGCGGGCCAGTACGAGGGTATCGTCGGCGTAACAAATTACACCGACCCCCCGCAAGGTGGCACCGCGCAGCACCCAGTCGTAGCCGATGTTCCACAGGGGCGGGCCGAGGACCGACCCCTGTGGAACACCGCACGACATTTGCCTCCTCCCTTCGCCGGCCCTCGTCGGGTAAACGACGGCCCTGCCGGCGAAGTAGTCGGCGACGACCCGCTGGAGGTACTGCGGCACCCCATGGTACCGCAGCGCCGCCCTAATCGTTTCCCAGGGTAGCGTGTTGAATGCATTGCGGATGTCTAATGACACCGCAAGCAACACGCCGCCCCGGGAGACCGCCTCCTCGGCGAGGTCCCTCACCCGCGCAACGGCATCCAGGGTCGACCGACCCCGGCGGAAACCGAACTGCGCGTCGTCCAGATCCGGATCCATGCACTCGGCCAGGCGAGCAGCGAGCACCCGCTCAAAGAGCTTGCTCACCTCGTCGAGCAGCACGATCGGACGGTAGGACGACGGCAGTCCGGCCGGGCGCCCTGCCTTGGGCAGCAGCACAAGTTTGCCCGTCTTCCAGAGTCGGGGGAAACGACCCTGCGCCAAACACGCGGTGAAGAGGGACCTCACCCTCTCCTCAATCTCCTCCAGCGCGACCGCCAGGGCCGTCCCCGGAACGCCGTCCGGGCCCGGGGCGGTCCTCTTCCTCTTTAGTCTGAGGACGGCCGCCCCGAATTCGGCCTCCGATACCGGCGGTGCGGGGATATCGTCCCCTGCCGGTCGCGGGTCGTGTCGGGCCATCGCCGGAGGCACCCACTCGTCCCGCTGCGGGAACAGAGTGCCCACCACCTCATCGAGGAACGCCACCTCCACGCTAGACGTGACGGGAGGTGCCCAGGGCCGCAGTTTTTTCCGGACCGCTTTATAAGGCCTACCCCAGGGGTCACCGTCGAGGGTTCGCAGCCAGTCCTCCCACGCCGCCTCCTTGGCCCGCGCGATTGCCACTTGAAATGACTCGCGCAGAGCCCTGTAAGCGGCGTAGGAGGCGGCCTCCTCCTGTTCGTCCCGGGTCCGCCTACGTCTGCACCGAGTGTACTGGCGGCGAGCCCTACCACAATCCACTCGCATGCGTCGAAGCTCGTCGCTCCACCAATACACCCGATGCCGAGGAGGGAGGGGTCTCGCCCTGGGCATCGCCGCGTCGCAGATGCGACCCAGCGAGGCCCCGAGGCGCCCCGCCTCCCCGTCCACGTCCTGCCCAGCGTCGGGCCCGGACACCCAGTCCTCGACGATGGCCGCCTCTCGGGCAACCTCCCTGTCCAGCCGCCCCAGCACCCACCGCGGACCGCCCCCAACAACGGGGAACCGGGCCGAGCCTTGCGGGCCGGCGGGGAGCGCGGAGACGTCGAACCGGATATACCGATGGTCCGACAGTGTCTCCACGCCCACCACCACCCTCCAATCCCGGACACGGCGCGCCAGGGCGGTTGATGCCAACGTGATGTCGACTATAGACCCGCCCTGTTGCCGCACGCACGTGTCCTCTGACCCCGTGTTGAGGACGGCCAGGCCCATGGAGACCGCCCACTCCTCCAGACACTCACCCCGCGCATCCGTCACCGGGGATCCCCACGCCGTAGATTTGGCGTTGAAATCCCCAGTGACTAGCACGGGGCTAGGGGCGACCTGCCCAACCAGAGCCCCCACCTCCCCGAGCATTTGCTCAAAGTCGGCGAGACTCCGGCTGGGTGGAAAGTACACCCCTATAACTGCAACGCCGCCCACGTCTGCCAGGACGTAGCCCCTACCCCTCGACACATTGTCAATTGGCGGGGCGCCAGCGGCAGCCGGGGCGGCGATGGCCACCAAACCCTCGCGGTCCCCAACCCAGTCGTCCCGTTCGGGGACGAAGTAGGGCTCGGCGACCACGGCCACTTTGATTCCCCACTCTGCCAGGGTCTGGGACAAAAGATCCTGGGCCCGGGCAGAGTGGTTAATATTGGCCTGCAGTATGGGGAGTCCAGACATTTATGAGGCGGTCTCCACTGGCTCCTCTGTTGCTGGGCTAAGGGTAGGCTCCTTGATCCTACCCTTAGTCTTTCCTTTCTTGTTTTGGGCTTTGGCCTTTTTGCCATCGCCCAGGCAGCCCGCTCCGCCGAGAGGGTGCCCCGCCGGTTTGCCGGCTGCTGCGCAGGTGGCGCAGTTGGGCTCTGCCCGGCACTCGCGCGCCCGGTGGCCCGGCTTTCCGCAGCGGAAACAAAGACCGCTGCGGTCCACCTCTGACGCACACTTGCAATGCAGACGAGAGGTGGGAGGAGACGGTCGTACAACCGCCTTCTCCCACCCCTTCTCCGCCTGCGGAGCGGCGGCGCGAGAGGATCATCCTCCCGCGCACGCTCCGCCGCCTCCTTTTGCGACATAACTTGCTCGCAAAAGGAGGCAACCGCAGCCCAGGCCTCCTCACTCCCCAGCATGGAGTTGACCACGCCGGGAAGTGAGAGGTCCTGCCCAACAACTAAAACCAGGGCACGGCGCAACTCAGCCCAGGCCGGGCACACCTCGAGGGTGTGCTGCGCCGTGTCCTCTGCCGCGCCGCAATCGTGGCACGCCGGGGTTTCCTCCCTCCGGATCCGGTGCAGGTGCGTTCCGAAACACCCATGTCCGGACAACACCTGCACCAAACGGAACGAAAGGAAACCGTGGGGCCGCTCGAGCCAGCCCTGCAAGACTGGACCGAGCGCGTCCAACGTCCGGCGTCCAAAAGTGGCGGTGGCGAGGTCCGCCGCCCAATGAAGGACGATGGCGTCCCTCGCCTCTCGCCGCACGGCCTCCCGCTCCTCCGCGGCGGGGCGCTCCCCGAGCGCCTTCCGCCGTGCCGCCCACTCGTACACTCTGGCGAGCACCCATGCCTCCAACTCCCAGGGAGGGGTGCCGGCCAGAGCGCACGCCGCCGAATAGCCCACCGAGCGGTAGGCCCTCGCCACCCGCTGTGCAATGGCCCTTTGGGGCCTGCGGATGGCGGTTGCATTCTCCCTCCTGTGGAGGGAGTCCGCCCAGATGGGTGCCCCGTAGAGGGCCATGCTCCGCAGGATGCCGGCATACAGTCGCCGGCACCGTGCACTGGGCCCCCCCAGATTCGGCATGAGCCATGAGAGGGCGTCCGCGGCCTTCAGCAGGCGCGTCGACAGCCCGCTGAAGTGCGGGCCGAAGCGCCACCTGCTGTCCAGCACTAGGCCCAGATATTTCATCTGGGCCTTCACACCTATTTGGACGCCCTCCACGACGATGTGGGCGGCAGGAGGGCAGCGCTGCCGAGGCCCGTGAAAGAACACGGCCTCGGTCTTGTTCAGCGCCACCCTCAAACCTAGCCGGCGGATCCTCCCTGCGACCAACGATCCGCCAGCCGAGGCCAAACAGGCCGCCTCCCCGAAATTCCTCCCCCGGGCAACGAGGAGAGTGTCATCCGCGTAACAGATGACACTCGTCCCCCGGAGGAGGGCTCCCCGCAAGAGCCAATCGAACCCGATGTTCCACAAGGGCGGCCCTAGCACCGACCCCTGTGGAACACCGGACTCCGCGCCGTAACGCCTGATCCTGGCCGTCTTGTCCACCAGGAGGACCTCTCTGTCCTCCAGGTAGCTGGCCAGGATCACCCGCAGATATTGGGGCACTCCGTGGTACCGGAGTGCCTCCAATATCGTCGAGTGGGGGACGGAGTTGAAGGCGTTGGCTATGTCAAACGACACCGCCAACACTCCGCCCCCCGACTCGACCGCCTCCTGCACCTGGCCCCTGAGTAGGGCCAACGCGTCGACCGTCGAACGCCCCCGTCTGAAACCAAACTGGGCGTCCGACAGGTCCGGCCCTACCTCCCGCAAATGGCTATTTAGCCGGGTGGCGATGATCCCCTCGAACAATTTACCGACCTCATCGAGCAGAACGATGGGCCGGTATGCCGAGGGGGAGTCCACCGGACGTCCCTCCTTCCGGAGGAGGCACAACTGCCCCTCCTTCCACGGTTTCGGGAACCACCCAGCCGTGAGGCACGCGCTGAAGAGGTCCCGAAACCTATCCTCCATGAGGGACGCCGCGATGGCCACCACCCGTGCGGGGACACCGTCCGGTCCAGGGGCCGTCTTCTTCGCGCGGAGGGCCAGAACCCCCGCGCGAAGTTCCTCCGCCGATACTGGAGGGACCTCCTCCACCGGCGAAGCCACCACCCCCCCAAGCGGGGGGTTCATCGTTGGTGGGGTGAAGTCGGTCCTGCATGGAAACAGGGACCGGACCACCCCATCGAGCAACGCCGGCTCCAGGGTCTCCGTTACTGGGGGACCAAAGGGGCGCAGCTGCTTCCGCGCCGCCTTATATGGCCGCCCAAACGGATCCCTGTTGAGGCCTCCGACTTGGCGTTCACGAGTTCCGACTGCCGTAAGGATCTCGAGAAAATTCTCGAAATCCCTTAGAGGGCGGTTTGGGGAGAAATATACCCCCACAAGGGCCATGTCTCCCCCCCACGCGGCGGCCACGTATAACCTAACCTAACCTTTTTTTTTTTTTTTTTTTTTTTTTTTTTTGATCTCGCTGGGAAAAAATGCATTACGCATACCCACCCATTGGGGGAATGGGGGGCTATGTGGGACTCCCCGGGCCCCCCAGCCCGGTATACCCACTAAAATAACCCAGCGGCACTCCCGCATCGTCTGAATGGAGGAGGACTGGGAATCCGGCACAGCCTTTACGTCCAGTCCTCCGCCGACGACCGCCCGCCTTTTAGGGCAGGCCCTTTACGCCCCTCCAATGGAGGGGCCCGGGAATGACCGCGAGTGCTCGGCCATTCCCGCCCGCAAGGGTGGTGACTAATGCATGGGTTTCCTCCCTCCGGATCCGGTGCAGGTGCGTTCCGAAACAACCATGTCCGGACAACACCTGCACCAAACGGAAAGAGAGGAAACCGTGGGGGCGCCCGAGCCAGCCCTGTAAGACTGGACCGAGCGCGTCCAACGTCCGGCGTCCAAAGGTGGCGGAGGCGAGGTCCTCCGTCCAATGGAGGACGATTGCGTCCCTCGCCTCCCGCCGCACGGCCTGCCGCTCCTCCGCGACGGGGCGCTCGCCTAGCGCCTTTCGCCGAGCCGTCCACTCGTACACTCTGGCGAGCACCCATGCCTCCAACTCCCAGGGAGGGGTGCCCGCCAGAGCGCACGCCGCCGCAAAGCCTACGGACCGATAGGCCCTCGCCACCCGCTGTGCAATGGCCCTTTGGGGCCTGCGGATGGCGGTCGCGTTCTCCCTCCTGTGGAGGGAGTCCGCCCAGATTGGGGCTCCATACAGGGCCATACTCTTGAGGATGCCGGCATCGCTCCTTGGGCCCCCCCAGATTCGGGAGGAGCCACGATAGGGCATCGGCGGCCTTCAGCAGGCGCGTCGACAGCCCGCTAAAGTGCGGGCCGAAGCGCCACCTGCTGTCCAGCACTAGGCCCAGATACTTCATCTGGGCCTTCACCTCTATCCTGACGCCCTCCACGACTATGTGGGCGTCAGGTGGGTAGCGCTGCCGAGGCCCGTGGAAGAAAACGGCCTCGGTCTTGTGCAGCGCCACCCTCAATCCCAGCCGGCGGATCCTACTTGCCACTAAGGATCCGCCAGCTGAGGCCAGACAGGCCGCCGCCCTAAAGTCCCTCCCCCGGGCAACGAGCAGAGTGTCATCCGCGTAACAGATGACGCTCGTCCCCCGGAGGAGGGTGCCCCGCAGTTTTTATTTAAATTTATCTTAGTTTTTAATCATGGTCTGGCAGTTTGAGTAGTTTATGCGGCCTACCCGAATGTCCTTTCTTTGGTATTATTCGTCGAATCGTTGAGCTCCTTAAATTCTGAGTTGAGCTGCTCGGTTATTGACAAATGCGTGCACTGACTGGACAGGTCCACTCAATCTAGCTGGTTCTTTCCTCAAAAGACCATTTCAGACATCAGTCTACATGGTCTTCACATGATCTAATCAAGATTTTGTCAGGACTTTAAAAGAGACTGTGACCTCTGAGTTTGTTTCGGCCTTTCTTCTCAGAGTAGTCAGATAGGAAACGCCGACCTCATCTAGTTTTAAAAATATTTTCCACATGTAAAAGTGTTTGTACAAACCAACTTACAGAAATAAAATCGTTTATCATTTATCATTATCATTTATCAATCACTATAATCACTATAATCACTATAATCACTATAATCACTATAATCACTATAATCACTATAATCACTATAATCACTATAATCACTATAATCACTATAATCACTATAATCACTATAATCACTATAATCACTATAATCACTATAATCACTATAATCACTATAATCACTATAATCACTATAATCACTATAATCACTATAATCACTATAATCACTATAATGACTATAATCACTATAATCACTATAATCACTATAATGACTATAATCACTATAATCACTATAATCACTATAATCACTATAATCACTATAATCACTATAATCACTATAATCACTATAATCACTATAGTCACTATAATCACTATAATCACTATAATCACTATAATCACTATAATCACTATAATCACTATAATCATCGTCAGCCTCTTTAATGTTCCCACTGCTGGGACACAGGCCTCCTATCAGTGAGAGGGAATAGGCCGTTATCCACCACGCGGGCCCAGTGCGGGGTGGTGGATCTCACATGTCTTCGATTTTTTGGTTCTTGGACATGCTGGTTTCCTCACGATGTTTTTCTTCACCGTTTTGAGAGCAGTGGTGATGAAATAATTTACACAAAGTAAAGGCCTTTTTTTTGTTACGGGGGGAAACCTTCAAAAGGCGCCTGGACTTTTGGTGAAAAAGACCAGGGAGTGTGGGATTTTTACTTCACTAAAACCACCCCGGTGATCACCATCAGCACTTGGAAGGGGCCCCGTTACCTCTTAAAATACCACTCAGGAATAGGGCCCTGGGTAGAGATGTCGAACCGTACGTAACGGTGGTCCGACATGGTCTCCACCATCTCCACCCGCCAGTTCACGACGGGCGGCTAGCACGGGGGTGGCGAACGATACGTCCACCACTGATCCTCCCCGCTGCCGCACACACGTGTGAACATCCCCCCTGTTCAGGAGGGACACACCGCACGAAGCCGCCCAAAATTCGGCGGCGCGTCCCCGGACGTTGCACGAGGCTGCCGGGTTGCCCCAAGCCGCTGACTTGGCGTTCAGGTCGCCCAACACGGCGACCTGGCGTGGCGCCGCCCTCCCGACGACTGCCGTTAGGACTTCGAGAAAATCCTCGAAGTCCCTTAGAGGGCGGTTTGGGGAGAAATAGACCCCGACCAGGGCTATTTCTCCCCACGCGGCGGCCACGTATCCCGGTCCCCTCTCTAAAAGCGAGAGGGGAGGGGAGTCCGTGGCAGGCCGCGACACCAATGCCACCGAGCCGTCCCGATCGCCCAGCCAACGGCCAGGTATCGAGTACGGCTCGGCGACCACCGCCAGGTCCACCAACCACTCGGCCATGGTCTGCATAAGCAGGTCCTGGGCCGCTCGGCAGTGGTTGGTGTTCGCCTGGAGGATGCGATGTTCGACTCTAGACATTATTTAGTCGGACATCGCACCCCCCACCTCAGCCAGGCCAGCGGCTGCCGTAGTCCCAGACTCTGGGACGGCGGCGGTGGCAGCGGCAGGCCGGATCGTTGCCTGCTTTGCTTTGCCCCTCTTGGGGGGAGGACTACAATTCCTCCCCTTTGTGACGTGGCCTGCCGGGCGGCCACTGGCGGCACACACCGCGCAGTGCGGCGTGGCGGCCTTGCAGGAGGCGGCTTTATGGCCCTCCTTGCCGCAGCAACCTAACCTAACCTTTTTTTTTTTTTTTTTTTTTTTTTTTTTTTTTTTTTTTTTTTGATCACGCTGGGAAAAAATGCATTACGCATACCCACCCATTGGGGGAATGGGGGGCTATGTGGGACTCCCCGGGCCCCCCAGCCCGGTATACCCACTAAAATAACCCAGCGGCACTCCCGCATCGTCTGAATGGAGGAGGCCTGGGAAACCGGCAGAGCCTTTACGTCCAGTCCTCCGCCGACGACCGCCCGCCTTTTAGGGCCCTTCTCGCCCCTCCCTCAGTGGAGGGGCCCGGGAACGACCGCGAGTGCTCGGCCGTTCCCGCCCGCAAGGGTGGTGACTAGTGCAATGCAGGCTAAGGCGGCCCCCACGCCCGTCGCCCGCTAGTCACCACCAGGAGGTGGGAGGAAACGATCGTACGACCGCCCCCTTCCACCCCCTCTCCGCCACCCCCTTTCGCGACATGGCGTCCTCGCAAAAGGGGGCAACCGCCGCACAGGACCCCCCACCCCCCAGCATGGAATTCACCACACCGGGAAGTGAGAGGTCCCGCCCGACAACTCCTCAGGGCACGGCGCAGCTACGCCCCCGCTGGGCACACCTAGACGGTGTGCTGCGCCGCGCCCTCCACCGCGCTGGACCTTACGGTCCCCTCCGCTGCACGGAAACAGGGACCGGACCACCCCATCCAGCAACGCCGGCTCCAGGGACTCCGTTACTGGGGGACCAAAGGGGCGCAGTTGTTTCCGCGCCGCCTTATATGGCCGCCCAAACGGATCCCTGTCGAGGCCCTCCAGCATCTCGGTCCTCGCCGAGTCCTTGGCGGCGCACATAGCCGACTTGAGGACCGTCTTTGCCTCTACGTAAGAGGCGTAGAGGCGGTCCTCCCCGGCCTGAGATCGGGTAGTGCGCCGCCGACTTCGCGTATAGGCCCTCCCTGGCCGCCACGCAGGCGGCCCGGAGCCCCGCCAGCTCCTCCGACCACCAATAGACGGCGCGACGGGGAGCTAGGAATTAGGAATTTTCCTGGGAGAACAAAAAAAAAAAAAAAAAGGTTAGGTTAGGTTGGGGTGCGAGTCAGGTAACCTCCACGTTGGCCTAGTTGGTTGCTGGTCCCTTGGCTGCGAGGGTCGTGGAGTCGGTGGCCGCCAAGTCCAAGAACCTCAAAGGGACGAGCCAGAAGACGCTCAAGGATGCGGCCGCCATCATAAAGGAGGCCGCTGTGGGCATAAGGGCACGCACAGTCTCCGAGGAGGTGGCACTGCTGGAGGCCGAGAATAAGCGGCTTGCAACTGAGTTGGCGGAAGCCAACAGCCGACCGGCGGCGGCAGCGCCAGACTCGATCCGAGCGATGATGGAGGAGATAGCTCGGGCCAGCGTCGTGCAGTTCAGCAACATGCTGAATGCACGACTCGAAGGGCTCGAGTGTCGCCTCCTACCGGATCCGGGATCCCGGCCGCCGCTGGCGGCTGATAAGAGGAAGGCGAAGAGCGACGAGGCCGCGGCAGTGCCAGTGTCGCAGTCGCCACCTGCCGCGCCTGGGCCAAAGTCACCCGAGGCCGGAGCCACGGAGAGAGCCCCAACACCCCCGGCGCCTCTGTCTGCGCCCGCAGCTCAGCCCCAAGTAAATAAGGGTAAGGGCAAGGGCAAGGGCAGAGGCAAGGGCAAAAAGACGGCCCCGGCCCCTGTAAGGGACCCTAGCCCTGTGCGGGACGCCCCACCACCGCCCCCACTGACTGAGCAGTGGAGTGTGGTCGCTGCTCGGGGTGCGAAAAGCTCGGGGAAAAAGACGAGCACCCAGAGCGCGCAAAAGGCGGCGGCGGTGACCAAGCTGCGCGAGCCGAAAACGGCAGCAGTCACCCTCACACTGCTGCCGGGCGCGGCGGAGCGTGGCGCCAGCTACGCCACTGTGTTACGGGAGGCCCGGACTCGCATAGACAGGGCGAGTCTAGGGATAGAGGAGATGCGCTGCAGGACGACGGTCACAGGCGCTCGCATCCTCGAAATCTTCGGGGATGGGGGCGCTGAAAAGGCCGACTCTCTGGCTGCAGCGCTCAGAGAGGTCCTCAGCGCAGAGGTGGTCAGGGTCTCCCGGCCCACAAAGAGAGTGGATGTAATAGTGTCGGGGCTCGACGACTCCGTCACCGCCGCAGAGGTGGTAGCGGCTTTCGCTGAGCAAGGGGGGTGCCACGCCGACGACGTCAAGCCTGGCGTGATAAGTGACAGGGCCGCGATGTGGCTCGGCTGCCCGGTGGCCGCCGCCAAGGCCGTGGTCAGCGCCGGCCGCCTTAGGGTGGGCTGGATCACGGCCAGAGTTGCCCTGCTGGCGGCGAGGCCCCTGAGGTGCTTCAAGTGCCTCAATCTGGGCCACGTCGCCAGCAAGTGTGCGTCAGAGGTGGACCGCAGCGGTCTTTGTTTCCGCTGCGGGAAGCCGGGCCACCGGGCGCGCGAGTGCCGGGCCGAGCCCAACTGCGCCACCTGCGCGGCAGCGGGCAAACCGGCGGGGCACCCTCTCGGTGGAGCGGGCTGCCAGGGCGTCGGCAAACAGGCCAAAGCCCTAAACAAGAAGGGAAAGACTAAGGGTAGGATCAAGGAGCCTACCCTTAGCCCAGCAACGGAGGAGCCAGTGGAGACCGCCTCATAAATGTCTGGACTCCCCATACTGCAGGCCAATATTAACCACTCTGCCCGGGCCCAGGATCTATTGTCCCAGACTCTGGCAGAGTGGGGAATCAAAGTGGCCGTGGTCGCCGAGCCCTACTTCGTCCCCGAACGGGACGACTGGGTCGGGGACCGCGAAGGTTTGGTGGCCATCGCCGCCCCGGCTGCCGCTGGCGCCCCGCCCATTGACAATGTGTCGAGGGGTAGGGGCTACGTCCTGGCAGCCGTGGGCGGCGTTGCAGTTATAGGGGTGTACTTTCCACCCAGCCGGAGTCTCGCCGACTTTGAGCAAATGCTCGGGGAGGTGGGGGCTCTGGTTGGGCAGGTCGCCCCTAGCCCCGTGCTAGTCGCTGGGGATTTCAACGCCAAATCGGGGCGACAGGCGCGGGGGCGCCTCTCGTCTGCATTGCACAGTCACCACCCTCGGGCGGGAACGGCCGAGCACTCGCGGTCGTTCCCGGGCCCCTCCACTAAGGGAGGGGCGTGAAGGGCCCGCCATAAAGGTGGGCAGTCGTCGGGGGAGGGCTGGTAGTCAAGGCTCTGCCGGTTCCCCAGTCCTCCTCCACACAGACGAAGCGGGAGTGCCGCTGGGTTATTTTAGTGGGTATACCGGGCTTGCTTGCCCGGGGAGTCCCACATAGCCCCCCATTCCCCCAATGGGTGGGTATGCGTAATGCATTTTTTCCCAGCGTGATCAAAAAAAAAAAAAAAAAAAAAAAAAGGTTAGGTTAGTCGTCGGCGGGGGACTGGACGTAAAGGCTGTGCCGGTTTCCCAGTCCTCCTCCACACAGACGATGCGGGAGTGCCGCTGGGTTATTTTAGTGGGTATACCGGGCTTGCCCGGGGAGTCCCACATAGCCCCCCATTCCCCCAATGGGTGAATGCAATGGGTGTATGCGTAATGTATTTTTTCCCAGCGTGATCAAAAAAAAAAAAAAAAAAAAAGGTTAGGTTAGGTTGGGGGATCCCCTCACAGTGCATACGTCCTCGTTCGTTTCCCCCGGGCAACGCCTCAGTTCTGACCACCGTAACGGAGTGGCAGACTGGGTGCGGCTAAAGTGCGCTGTGCGATCGTTGCTATCATTTTATCTTGTGCGGAAAGTGCGATCTTGCGGAGAATTGTTTTAATTATATTTTATCTTTTTTAATTTTTAAAAAATGGTAAAACCAAGGCGTGATGCCCTTGGGCATTTTGTCAAAAAAGGCCCTTCTCAGGGCCAACCAAAAGGCCCTTCTAAGGGCCAACGTGACGCTTCAGCGTCAGCGGAGGAAGGGCGGACCTTCTACGGTGGAAGGGCGGACGAGTTGGAGTCGGAGTCCGACAACGAGTCCGTTGTGTCGGTGGCGAGCTCTATGGAGGTAGGGGAAGGCTCACGTTCGCAGTCGCGGAAGCGGGCCTTCCTAAAGGAAGTGTCCGACGGCTCCTCGGGTTCGGCGAAAGAGCCGAAGAAGAGGGCAAAGGCCAAGAAGACGGCAGCGGACACCCACGATGTGGGGCTAGCGGAGGCCCAGCACCAGCTGGACCTGGCTCGGAAGGAGCAGCTCCAGCAAGAGCTGGAGGAGCGCGTTGCGGCCAAGGAGGAACGGGCACGCGTCACCCGTGCCAAGTCCGGCTACGGTGCGTCCCGCGTCCAGTACGCGGACCACTCCTTGGCCGAATTGGAAAGAATGGCTCTGGAGGACGAGGAAGGGATCGTGGAAGTCGCCTCCAAGTCCTCGCACCTAAAGGGCACTTTTCAGAAGTGCCTCAAGTGGCCGCGAGCATGCGTGGCATCATCGCAGAGCTGGTGAAGCGGAAGGCAAACGATGAGACACGGCAGCTGCAGGCGAGGATAGATCGCCTGCAGTCGGAGGTCAGCCAGCTGCACCAGAAGCTGGCTGATGCCACGGCACGGCCATCACCAGCTGAGCCGAGACCTGCGGCAGAGGGCCCTTCCTCCTTCGACCTTGAGGACACACTCCGAAAGGTTATGCAGGAGGAAAGGGCCTTCGTGAGAGCCTGCCTAGCAGGCATCGAGGACCGGCTCCTGCCGGAGAAAAGCCTCCGACCGCCGCTTGCGGCGGACAAGAGGCGAGTCGAGCCGGGGCCGCCATCGCAGGGGGAGGACGCTCTTCTCCCCTCCACCACCCCGACCAACCAGCAGGGCTGGACGAAGGTCGTCAAGGGGAAGGGGAAAGGCAAAAAGACGGCAGCGACCGTATCTGCCGTCCCGGCTGTTCCTGCCGTCCCCGCCACCACCCCTCCCAGCCAGTCGCATTCGTCTGGCAAGGGAAAGGGGAAAGGAAAGGGGAAAAGCCCCCCCCCAGCCGGCTCTCGAAAACTCGTTGTTCCGAAGACCGCGGCCGTTGTGGTGACTCTCACCGCGGAGGCCGCGGAGCGAGGCGAGACCTACGCGTCCGTCATGATGCGGGCGCGTACCAATGCCGATCCCACCAAGTTGGGGATCGGCAAGGTCTCATGCCGCCGGACGCAGGCTGGGGCTCGTATATTCGAGTTCCCGGGGGCGGAAGGCGGTAAGAACGCAGACCTCTTCGCAGCAAAGCTGCAAGAGGTCATTGCGGACGCGGCAAAGGTGGCCAGGCCTGTCAAGTCGGCGGCCTTAGAGGTGACCGATCTGGATGATTCGGTCACCAAAGAGGAGGTGGTCGCGGCGATCGCAGAGATCGGTGGTTGTAGCGTCGCAGCGGTACAAGGCCGGGGCATCAGGCCCGGCCGCGGCGGCATGGGCACCATCCGCGTGGAGTGCCCAGTAGCCGCTGCCAAAGCCGTCCTCGCTAAGGGACGGCTTGCCGTTGGATTTAGTTCGGGTGTAGTCCGGGCACTTGTGGCACAGCCACTGCGGTGTTACAGGTGCTTCGGCATCGGACACACCCGGCCCCTCTGTCCGTCAAGAGTCGACAGGACGGAGAGTTGTTACCGCTGCGGCAAGGAGGGCCATATGGCCGCCTCCTGCAAGGCCGCCACCCCGCACTGCGCGGTGTGTGCTGCCAGTGGCCGCCCGGCGGGCCACGTCACCATGGGGAGGAAGATGACAGATGACACTCGTGCCCTGGAGAAGGGTGCCCCGCAGGAGCCAATCATAACCGATGTTCCACAGGGGGGGGCCTAGAACCGACCCCTGCGGCACACCGGACTCTGCTTCGTAGCGCCTGATCCTGGCCGTCTTGTCTACAAGGAGGACCTCTCGGTCCTCCAAGTAGCTGGCCAGGATCGCCCGCAGATATTGGGGCACTCCGTGGTACTGGAGTGCCTCCAATATGGTCGAGTGGGGCACGGAGTTGAAGGCGTTGGCGATGTCAAACGACACCGCCAACACTCCGTCCCCAGCCTCGACCGCCTCCTTCACCTGGCCCCTGAGTAGGGCCAACGCGTCGACCGTCGAACGCCCCCGTCGGAAACCGAACTGGGCGTCCGACAGGTCTGGCCCTACCTCCCGCAAATGGCTATTTAGCCGGGTGGCGATGATCCCCTCGAACAATTTACCGACCTCATCGAGCAGAACGATGGGCCGGTATGCCGAGGGGGAGTCCACCGGACGTCCCTCCTTCCGGAGGAGGCACAATTGCCCCTCCTTCCACTGTTTCGGGAACCTCCCAGCCGTAAAACACGCGCTGAAGAGGTCCCGAAACCTACCCTCCATGAGGGACGCCGCGATGGCCACCACCCGTGCGGGGACGCCGTCCGGTCCAGGGGCCGTCTTCTTCGCGCGGAGGGACAGAACCTCCGCGCGAAATTCCTCCTCAGATACCGGAGGGACCTCTTCCTCCGGCGAAGCCACCACCCCCCCCAGTGGGGGGTTCATCGTTGGTGGGGTGAAGTCGGTCCTGCGCGGAAACAGGGACCGGACCACCCCATCCAGCAACGCCGGCTCCAGGGTCTCCGTAAGTGGGGGACCAAAGGGGCGCAGTTGGTTTCGCGCCGCCTTATATGGCCTCCCATACGGATCCCTGTCGAGTCCCTCCAGCATCTCGGCCCTCGCCGAGTCCTTGGCGGCGCACATAGCCGACTTGAGGACCGCCCTTGCCTCTAGGTAAGAGGCGTAGAGGCGGTCCTCCCCGGCCTGAGATCGGGTAGTGCGCCGCCGGCTCCGCGTGTATGCCCTCTTGGCCGCCACGCAGGCGGCCCGGAGCCCCGCCAGCTCCTCCGTCCACCAATACACGGCGCGGCGGGGAGGCGGACGGCGTGACCGAGGCATGCTGGAGTTGCACACCTCGGCCAGGGACCTTCGCAGCTGGACCGCTGCGGCATCAACGTCCAGGGCCTCCACAGGGGGCGAGAGCCAGTCCTGGAGGAACGCCGCCTCCTGAGCTGCCTCCCGGTCCAGGCGGGTGAGAGCCCACCGCGGGAAGGGAGATTGGCCAGAGCGGGCCATTCCCTCCCGCGGGCCCCGGGTGGAGATGTCGAACCGCACGTAACGGTGGTCCGACATGGTCTCCACCATCTCAACCCGCCAGTTCACGACGCGGCCGGCCAGCACGGGGGTGGCAAACGAGACGTCAACCACTGACCCTCCCCGCTGCCGCACACACGTGTGAACATCCCCCCTGTTTAGGAGGGACACACCGCACGAAGCCGCCCATAATTCGGCGGCGTGTCCCCGGACGTTGCATGAGGCGGCCGGGTTGCCCCATGCCGCCGACTTGGCGTTAAGGTCACCCAACACGGCGACCTGGCGTGGTGCCGCCCTCCCGACGACTGCCGTAAGGACTTCGAGAAAGTTCTCGAAGTCCCTAAGAGGGCGGTTTGGGGAGAAATAGACCCCGACTAGGGCTATGTCTCCCCACGCGGCGGCCACGTATCCCGGTCCCCTCTCTAAAAGCGAGAGGGGAGGGGAGTCCGTGGTGGGCCGCGACACCAACGCCACCAAGCCGTCCCGATCACCCAGCCAACGGCCAGGTATCGAGTACGGCTCGGCGACCACCGCTACGTCCACCAACCACTCAGCCACGGTCTGCATCAGCAGATCCTGAGCCGCTCTGCAGTGGTTGGTGTTCGCCTGGAGGATGCGATGTTCGACTCTATGCATTAATCGGACATCGCACCCCCCTCCTCAACAGCCGCCGTGGTCGTGGTCCCAGCCTCTGGAACGGCGGTGGTAGTGACAGGCCGGGTCGGCGCCTGCACTTTGCCCTTCTTGAGGGGAGGACTGCAGTTCCTCCCCTTCATAATGTGGCCCGCAGGGCGGCTACTGGCGGCACACACCGCGCAGTGCGAGGTGGCGGCCTTGCAGGAGGCGATTTTGTGCCCCTCCTTGCTCCTGAGAGCCAGTCCTGGAGAAAGGCTGCCTCCTTGGCTGCCTCCCGGTCCAGGCGGGTGAGAGCCCACCGCGGGAAGGGAGATTGGCCCGAGCGGGCTGTCCCCCCCCGAGGGCCAGTGGAGATGTCGAACCGCACGTATCGGTGGTCCGACAAAGTCTCCACCGTCTCCACCCGCCAGTTCACAACGCGGGCGGCCAGGGCAGGGGTGGCAAACGAGACGTCTACCACCGACTCTCCCCGTTGCCGCACACACGTGTGGACCGCCCCACTGTTGAGGAGGGACACGCCGCACGAGGCCGCCCAGAATTCGACGGCGCGTCCCCGGACGTTACAGGAGGCAGCCGGGTTGCCCCAAGCCTCCGACTTGGCGTTCAGGTCGCCTATCACGGCGACCTGGCGTGGTGCCGCCCTCCCGGCGACCGCCGTAAGGATCTCGAGAAAATTCTCGAAATCCCTTAGAGGGCGGTTTGGGGAGAAATATACCCCCACCAGGGCCATGTCTCCCCCCCACGCGGCGGCCACGTATCCCGGTCCCCTCTCTAAAAGCGAGAGGGGAGGGGAGTCCGTGGAAGGCCGCGCCACCAACGCCACCAAGCCGTCCCGATCGCCCAGCCAGGTACTGGGGACCGAGTAAGGCTCGGCAACCACCGCCACGTCCACCAACCACTCGGCCATGATCTGTGTGAGCAGATCCTGGGCCACCCTGCAGTGGTTGGTGTTCGCCTGGAGGATGCGATGTTCGACTCTATGCATTAATCGGACATCGCACCCCCCTCCTCTTCAGCCAGGCCAGCAGCAGCCGAATGCCCTACTTCCGCCACGGCGGCGGCAGTAGGCCTGCCGGGCGGCCACTGGTGGCACATACAGCGCACCGCGGCGCGGCCGCCTCGCACGATGCGACTTTGTGGCCCTCCTTGCCGCAGCGGTAACAGCTCTCTGTCCGATCTATTGTGGACGGACAGAGGGCACGGGTGTGTCCGACTCCGAAGCACCTGAAGCACCGCAAGGGCCGTGCTGCAAGTGCCCGGACCACACCCGAGCTGAAGCCGACTTGTAGCCGTCCTTTGTCAAGGACGGCTTTGGCAGCGGCAACTGGGCATTCCATGCGAATGGTGCCCATGCCGCCGCGGCCGGGCCTGATGTCCCGGCCTCGCACCGCTGCGACGCTACAGCCCCCTATCGCTGCGACCGCCGCCACCACCTCCTCCTTGGTGACCGAGTCGTCCAGGTCGGTCACCTCGATGGCGGCGGTCTTCACTGGCCTGGCCACCTTGGCCGCATCTGCGATAACCTCTTGTAGCTTCGCTGCAAAGAGGTCCGCGTTCTTGCCACCCTCGGCCCCCGGGAACTCGAATAATCGAGCCCCAGCTTGGGTCCGGCGGCAGGACACCTTGCCGATCCCCAGTTTTGTGGGATCGGCATTGGTACGCGCCCGCATCATAACGGACGCGTACGTTTCCCCCCGCTCCGCAGCCTCCGCGGTGAGCGTCACCACGACGGCTGCGGTTTTGGGAGGAACTAGGTTCCTCTTGCCGGCTGGGGGCGAACTCTTGCCCTTTCCCCCGCCAGTCGACTGCGACTGGCCGCTGCGAGGGACGGCTGGGGGTGAGCTTTTCCCCTTCCCCTTCCCCTTGCCAGTCGACTGCGACTGGCTGGGAGGGGTGGTGGCGGGGACGGCAGGGACGACCGCTGCCGTCTTTTTGCCCTTTCCCTTCCCCTTGCCGACGACCTTCGTCCAGCCTTGCTGGTTGGTCGGGGTGGTGGAAGGGAGAAGAGCATCCTCCCTCTGGGATGTTGGCCCCGGCTCGCCTTGCCTCTTGTCCGCCGCAAGCGGCGGTCGGCAACTGTTCTCGGGCAGGAGGCGGTCCTCAATACCCGCTAGGCAGGCTCTCGTGAAGGCCCTCTCCTCCATAACAACCTTGCGGATGATATCCTCAATGTTGGAGGAGGCAGGGCCCCCTGCCCCAGGTCTCTGCTCAGCCTCAGGTCTCTGCTCAGCCTGGGTTGGCCGGGCCGTGGCCTCAGCCAGCTTCTGGTGCAGCTGGCTGACCTCCGTCTGCAGGCGATCGGCCCTCGCCTGCAGTTGCCGCGTCTCGTCGCTTGCATTGCGCGTCACCAGCTCTGCGACAATGCCACGCATGCTCGCGGCCCGGCACTTGAGGCACTTCTGAAAAGTGCCCTTCAGGTGTGAGGACTTGGAGGCGACCTCCACGATCCCCTCCTCGTCCTCCAGAGCCATCCTTTCCAGTTCGGCCAAGGAGTGGTCCGCATACAGGACGCGGGACGCACCGTACCCGGACTTGGCACGGGCGACGCGAGCCCGTTCCTCCTTGGCCGCAACCCTCTCCTCCAGCTCTTCCTGGAGCTGCTCCCGCTTAGCCAGGTCCAACTGGCGCTGGGCGTCCGCCAGACCCACGTCGTGGGTATCCGCCTCAGTCACCGGTTTTTTGGCCTTGGCCTTCTTCCGCGACTCCTTCGCCGAACTCGACGCCGAGGAGCCATCCGACCCTTCCTTAAGGAAGGCCCTCTTCCGCGATCGCGATCGTGATCGGGTATCCTCGATCACCATCGCGCTCGCGTCCGACGCAACGGACTCATTGTCGGAGTCCGACAGTTCGTCCGCCCCTTCTCCGTAGAAGGTCCGCCCTTCTGACGCTGAAGCGTCGCTGTGGCCCTGAGAAGGGCCTTTTGGTTGGCCCTGAGAAGGGCCTTTTTTCATAAAATGCCCGAGGGCATCCCGAGCTGGTTTCGGCATATTAATTAAAAACAAAGCAATGATCGCAGTATCCGCAAATAAAATAAGGCTACGATCGCACAGCGCACTTTAGCCGCACCCAGTCTGCCACTCCGTTACGGTGGTCAGAACTGGGGCGTTGCCCGGGGGAAACGATCGAGGACGTATGCACTGTGGGGGATCCCCCAACCTAACCTTTTTTTTTTTTTTTTTTGATCACGCTGGGAAAAAATGCATTACGCATACCCACCCATTGGGGGAATGGGGGGGCTATGTGGGACTCCCCGGGCAAGCCCGGTATACCCACTAAAATAACCCAGCGGCACTCCCGCATCGTCTGTGTGGAGGAGGACTGGGAAACTGGCACAGCCTTTACGTCCAGTCCTCCGCCGACGACCGCCCGCCTTTACGGCAGGCCCTTCACGCCCCTCCCTCAGTGGAGGGGCCCGGGAACGACAGCGAGTGCTCGGCCGTTCCCGCCCGAGGGTGGTGACTGTGCAATGCAGACGAGAGGCGCCCCCGCGCCTGTCGTCCGCTAGTCACCACCAGGAGGTGGGAGGAGACGGTCGTACAACCGCCTTCTCCCACCCCTTCTCCGCCTGCGGAGCGGCGGCGCGAGAGGATCATCCTCCCGCGCACGCTCCGCCGCCTCCTTTTGCGACATAACTTGCTCGCAAAAGGAGGCCACCGCAGCCCAGGCCTCCTCACTCCCCAGCATGGAGTTGACCACGCCGGGAAGTGAGAGGTCCCGCCCGATCACATTATTGAGGGCACGGCGCAGCTCTGCCCAGGCTGGGCACACCTCGAGGGTGTGCTGCGCCGTGTCCTCCGCCGCACCGCAGTCGTGGCACGCTGGGGTTTCCTCCCTCCGGATCCGGTGCAGGTGCGTTCCGAAACAACCATGTCCGGACAACACCTGCACTAGACGGAACGAGAGGAAACCATGTGAGCGCTCGAGCCAGCCCTGCAGGACTGGACCGAGCGCATCCAGCGTCCGGCGGCCAAAGGCGGCGGAGGCGAGGTCCTCCGTCCAATGGACGACGATAGCGTCCCTCGCCTCCCGCCGCACGGCCTCCCGCTCTTCAGTGGCGGGGCGCTCCCCGAGCGCCTTCCGCCGCGCCGTCCACTCGTACACTCTGGCAAGCACCCATGCCTCCAACTCCCAGGGAGGGGTGCCGGCCAGAGCGCACGCCGCCGAGAAACCCACTGAGCGGTAGGCCCTCGCCACCCGCTGTGCAATGGCCCTTTGCGGCCTGCGGATGGCGGTTGCATTCTCCCTCCTGTGGAGGGAGTCCGCCCAGATGGGTGCCCCATAGAGCGCCATGCTCTTAATGATGCCGGCATAGAGGCGCCGGCATCGATCCTTCGGCCCCCCCAGGTTTGGGAGGAGCCATGAGAGGGCGTCCGCGGCTTTCAGCAGGCGCGTCGACAGCCCGCTGAAGTGCGGGCCGAAGCGCCACCTGCTGTCTAGCACGAGGCCCAGATACTTCATCTGGGCCCCGACCCCTATCCGGACGCCCTCCACGACGATGTGGGCGTCGGGAGGGCAGCGCTGCCGAGGCCCGTGAAAGAACACGGCCTCGGTCTTGTTCAGCGCTACCCTCAATCCTAGCTGGCGGATCCTACCTGCCACTAAGGATCCGCCAGCCGAGGCCAGACAGGCCGCCTCTCTAAAGTCCCTCCCCCGGGCAGTGAGGAGAGTGTCATCCACATAGCAGATGACACTCGTGCCCGTGAGGAGGGTGCCCCGCAACAACCAATCGAAACCGATGTTCCACAGGGGAGGGCCTAGAACCGACCCCTGCGGAACACCGGTCTCCGCGCCGTAGCGCCTGATCCTGGCCATCTTGTCCACCAGGAGGACCTCTCGGTCCTCCAGGTAGCTGGCCAGGATCGCCCGCAGATATTGGGGCACTCCGTGGTACCGGAGTGCCTCCAATATCGTCGAGTGGGGCACGGAGTTGAAGGCGTTGGCGATGTCGAACGACACCGCCAACACTCCGCCCCCCGACTCGACCGCCTCCTGCACCTGGCCCTTCAGCAGGGCCAAGGCATCGACCGTCGAACGCCCATGTCGAAAGCCGAACTGGGCGTCCGACAGGTCAGGTCCCACCCCCCGCAGGTGGCTGTTCAGGCGGTCGGCGACTATCCCCTCGAACATTTTACCGACCTCATCGAGCAGAACGATGGGCCGGTATGCCGAGGGGGAGTCCACCGGACGTCCCTCTTTACGGAGGAGGCACAGCTGCCCCTCCCGCCATAGTCTCGGGAACCTCCCAGCCGCAAAGCACGCGCTGAAGAGGTCCCGAAACCTGTCCTGCATCTGAGAGGCAGCTATTGCCGCCACCCGTGCAGGGACGCCGTCCGGCCCAGGGGCCGTTTTCTTCGCGCGGAGGCGAAGAATCCCGTCCCGGATCTCGTCCTCCGTCACCGGTGGGATCTCCGCCTCTGGCGGAGCCGCTTCCTGCGGGGGGTCCATCACTGGTGGGGTGAAGTTTGTCCTTCGCGGGAACAGAACCCGGACCACCCCATCCAGCAATGCCGGCTCGAGGGTCTCCGACAGGGGGGGACCGTAGGGCCGCAGCTGGCTCCGCGCCAGCTTGTACGGTCTCCCGTATGGATCCCTGTCGAGACCCTCCAACATCTCGGCCCGAGCCGAGTCTTTGGCGGCGCACATTGCCGACTTGAGGACCGCCTTTGCCTCTAGGTAAGAGGCGTAGAGGCGGTCCTCCCCGGCCTGTGATCGGCTGGTGCGCCGCCGGCTCCGCGTGTAGGCCCTCCTGGCCTCCACGCAGGCCGCCCGGAGTCCCGCTATCTCCTCCGTCCACCAGTACACGGCGCGACGGGGAGGTGGACGACGTGACCGAGGCATGCTGGAGTTGCACACCTCGGTCAGGGACCCGCGGAGCCGGACCGCTGCAGCGTCAACGTCCGAGGCCTCCACAGGGGGCGAGAGCCAGTCCTGGAGGAACGCCGCCTCCTGGGCTGCCTCCCGGTCCAGGCGGGTGAGAGCCCACCGCGGGAAGGGAGATTGGCCCGAGCGGGCCATTCCTCCCCGCGGGCCCTGGGTGGAGATGTCGAACCGCACGTAACGGTGGTCCGACATGGTCTCCACCATCTCAACCCGCCAGTTCACGACGCGGGCGGCTAGCACGGGGGTGGCAAACGAAACGTCAACCACTGACCCACCCCGCTGCCGCACACACGTGTGAACATTCCCCCTGTTTAGGAGGGACACACCGCACGAAGCCGCCCAAAATTCGGCGGCGCGTCCCCGGACGTTGCAAGTCGCGGCCGGGTTGCCCCAGGCCGCCGACTTGGCATTCAGGTCGCCCAACACGGCGACCTGGCGTGGTGCCGCCCTCCCGACCACTGCCGTTAGGACTTCGAGAAAATCCTCGAAGTCTCTTAGAGGGCGGTTTGGGGAGAAATAGACCCCGACCAGGGCTATGTCTCCCCACGCGGCGGCCACATATCCCGGTCCCCTCTCTAAAAGCGAGAGGGGAGGGGAGTCCGTGGCAGGCCGCGACACCAATGCCACCGAGCCGTCCTGATCGCCCAGCCAACGACCAGGTATCGAGTACGGCTCGGCGACCACCGCCAGGTCCACCAACCACTCGGCCATGGTCTGCATCAGCAGATCCTGCGCCGCTCGGCAGTGGTTGGTGTTCGCCTGGAGGATGCGATGTTCGACTCTATGCATCAAGAGACATCGCACCCTCCTCCTCAGCCAGGCCGGCAGCCACTGTAGTCCCAGCCTCTGGAACGGTAGCGGTGGTAGCGGCAGGCCGGATCATCGCCTGCGCTTTGCCCCTCTTTGGGGGAGGACAGCAGTTCCTCCCCTTGGTGACGTGGCCCGCCGGGCGGCCACTGGCGGCACACACCGCGCAGTGCGGCGTGGCGGCCTTGCAGGCGGCGGCCTTATGGCCCTCCTTGCCGCAGCGGTAGCATGTGTCCGTCCTGTCGACGCTGGACGGACACAGAGCCCGGGTGTGTCCGATGCCGAAGCACCGATAACAACGCAGAGGCTGGGCCTCAAGTGCCCGGACCACACCCGAGCTGAAGCCCACGGCCAGCCGTCCCTTGGCGAGGACGGCTTTGGCAGCGGCGACTGGGCACTCCAGGCGGACGCTGCCCATGCCGCCGCGGCCGGGCCTGATGCCCCGGCCTTGCACCGCTGCGACGCTGCAGCCCCCTATGGCTGCGACCGCCGCCACCACCTCCTCTTTGGTGACCGTATCGTCTAGACCGGTCACCTCCAAGGCCGCCGACTTTACGGGCCTAGCCACCTTGGCAGCATCTGCGATGACCTCTTGCAGCTTCGCTGCGAAGAGGTCCGCGTTCTTGCCACCTTCGGCCCCCGGGAACTCAAATATACGAGCCCCAGCCTGCGTCCGGCGACAGGAGACCTTGCCGATCCCCAGTTTTGCGGGATCGGCATTGGCACGCGCCCGCATCATGACGGACGCGTACGTCTCCCCCCGCTCCGCAGCCTCCGCGGTGAGCGTCACCACGACGGCTGCGGTCTTGGGAGGATTCAGGTTCCTCCTGCCGGCTGGGGGCGCGCTCTTCCCGTTTCCCTTGCCAGCCGACTGCGACTGGCTGCTGGGAGGGATGGCGGCGGGGGCCGCTGGGGGGGAGCTTTTCCCCTTTCCCTTCCCTTTTCCCTTGCCAGTCGACTGCGAGTGACTGGTAGGGGTGGTGGCGGGGATTGCAGGGACGGCCGCTGTCGCCCCTTTGCCCTTGCCCTTCCTCTTCCCCTTGCCCACGACCTTCGTCCAACCAGCAGGGTTGGCTGGGGTGGCGGCAGGCAGAAGAGAGTCTTCCTCCCTTTGTGAGGTCGGCCCCGGCTCTCCCTTCCTTTTGTCCGCGGCAAGCGGCAGCCTGTAGCTCCTCTCGGGCAAGAGCCTATCCTCAATGCCTGCTATGCAGGCTCGGACGAAGCCCCGCTCCTCCATCATGACCTTGCGGATGGTGTCCTCAAGGTCGAAGGAGGCGGGGCACTCTGTCGCAGCACTGGGCTCGGCTGTGGTTGGCCGGGCCGTGGCTTCAGACAGCTTCTGATGTAGCTGGCTGACCTCCTTCTGCAGGCGATCGACTCTCGCCTGCAGTTGCCGCGTCTCGTCGGTCGCCTGGCGCTGCACCAGCTCCCCGACGATACCGCGCATGCTCACGGCCCGGCATTTGAGGGCCTTTTGAAAGGTCCCCTTTAGGTGTGAGGACTTGGAGGCGACCTCGACGATCCCCTCCTCGTCCTCCTCGGCCATCCGCTGGAGCTCGACCAGTGAGTGGTCCGCGTACAGGACGTGGGACGCGCCGTAACCTGACTTGGCCCGGGCGACGCACGTCTGCTGCTCCCTGGCAGCTACCCGCTCCTCCAACTCCTGCTGGAGCTGCTCCCGCCGGGTCAGGTCCACCTGGCGCTGGGCGTCTGCCAGACCCACGTCATGGGTATCCGCCACCGTCTTGGTCGATTTTTTGGCCTTAGCCCTTCTCGCGGTCTCCTTCGTGGAACCCGAGGAGCCGTCGGAGCCATCTTTCAGGAAGGCCCGCTTCCGCGAACGCGATCGTGATCGAGAATCCTCGATCACCATCGGTCCGGCACCCGACATAACGGACTCGTTGTCGGAGTCCGACTCGTCCGCCTTTCCGCTATAGAAGGCACTGCCCTCTTTCGACACAGACGTGTCGCGTTGGCCCTGACAAGGGCCTTTTGGTTGGCCCTGAGAAGGGCCTTTTTTAACAAAATGCCCGTGGGCATCCCGTGCTGGTTTTACCATTTTAAAATGATAAAAATAAAATTAAAAACAAATTCTCCGCAAGATCGCAATATCCGCAAGTGACAATATGATAGCTACGATCGCACCCCCCCAACCTAACCTAACCTAACCTAACCTTTTTTTTTTTTTTTTTTTTGGTCACGCTGGGAAAAAATGCGTTACGCATACCCGCCCATTGGGGGAATGGGCGGGCTATGTGGGACTCCCCGGGCAAGCTAGCCCGGTATACCCACTAAAATAACCCAGCGGCACTCCCGCATCGTCTGTGTGGAGGAGGACTGGGAAACCGGCACAGCCTTGACTACCAGTCCTCCGCCGACGACCGCCCGCCTTTACGGCAGGCCCTTCACGCCCCTCCCTTAGTGGAGGGGCCCGGGAACGAACGCGAGTGCTCGGCCGTTCCCGCCCGAGGGTGGTGACTGTGCAATGCAGACGAGAGGCGCCCCCGCGCCTGTCGCCCGCTAGCCACCACCTGGAGGTGGGAGGAGACGGTCGTACAACCGCCTTCTCCCACCCCTTCTCCGCCTGCGGAGCTGCGGCGCGAGAGGATCATCCTCCCGCGCACGCTCCGCCGCCTCCTTTTGCGACATAACTTGCTCGCAAAAGGAGGCAACCGCAGCCCAGGCCTCCTCACTCCCCAGCATGGAGTTGACCACGCCGGGAAGTGAGAGGTCCTGCCCAACAACTAAAACTAGGACACGGCGCAACTCAGCCCAGGCTGGGCACACCTCGAGGGTGTGCTGCGCCGTGTCCTCTGCCGCGCCGCAATCGTGGCACGCCGGGGTTTCCTCCCTCCGGATCCGGTGCAGGTGCGTTCCGAAACACCCATGTCCGGACAACACCTGCACCAAACGGAACGAAAGGAAACCGTGGGGCCGCTCGAGCCAGCCCTGCAAGACTGGACCGAGCGCGTCCAACGTCCGGCGTCCAAAAGTGGCGGTGGCGAGGTCCGCCGCCCAATGAAGGACGATGGCGTCCCTCGCCTCTCGCCGTACGGCCTCCCGCTCCTCCGCGGCGGGGCGCTCCCCGAGCGCCCTCCGCCGTGCCGCCCACTCGTACACTCTGGCGAGCACCCATGCCTCCAACTCCCAGGGAGGGGTGCCGGCCAGAGCGCACGCCGCCGAATAGCCCACTGAGCGGTAGGCCCTCGCCACCCGCTGTGCAATGGCCCTTTGGGGCCTGCGGATGGCGGTTGCATTCTCCCTCCTGTGGAGGGAGTCCGCCCAGATGGGTGCCCCGTAGAGGGCCATGCTCCGCAGGATGCCGGCATACAATCGCCGGCACCGTGCACTGGGCCCCCCCAGATTCGGCATGAGCCATGAGAGGGCGTCCGCGGCCTTCAGCAGGCGCGTCGACAGCCCGCTGAAGTGCGGGCCGAAGCGCCACCTGCTGTCCAGCACTAGGCCCAGATATTTCATCTGGGCCAACCTAACCTAACCTAACCTAACCTAACCCAGTGACCCGCGCGCCGCTAACCCGAACGGCCACGTTTTTGTGAGCTCCGCGCTGGAAAAATCAAGTTTTGAGTGCTTTAAACGCGAAAATCATAAAAAACAGCTTAAAAGTTGCGCGCTAGCGAGAGCTAACCGATAGTGTTTTCGTAATTGAAATCGGTTGAAAACCCAGTGACTTGTGCCCTAAAATAACTTTTTTCCAACCGAAGAAGTCGGAAAAAACCAAAGAAATTTGGATAGTTGCGTGCGGCGCGAGATCGGTCGCGACGACATACTATTTTTTAATTACCTCAGCAAGTGTTACCTTAGTGTCTACATCCTCGCGAAATTTCGGATTTTTTGAACCCTCCTAAGAGGGTCTTTTACACCCTCTTACGGAGCGCGGACGAAGAAATCTGAGGAAAAAGGTAAACACTGCGGAAAAATTTTTGTGGAACGCGATCGGTCGCGAGGACATATAGTTTTTATTGTACTATTTCATAGACAATATCAGTGCCTACATTCTGATACAAAGATCAGAATTTTTTGACAAGTGTTGACAATTTCGGCCCACTTTTTCCGAAGTCGGGGAGGAAAAGAGGCAAACTTTCTTTGAAAACCCTAATCCCTTCCGATTTTCGAGGAATTCCTGCTGCTAACAGTGCATGACAGTGAGTGACTAAGTGACCCCGACAATCCTGGACCTCCGGAAAGGACTTTCCGTGAGATCCCAGGCCCTGAACAGCGGTACAAGACGCCCGCGGAAATTTCCGCGCCACAAAAACCTGCGGAACCCAGCCCAGGAAGGCTAACTTCGAGATCTGTGGACCTGAACAGTCGCCTGCGACAGCCAGCGACCACCCTGAAAATTTTCGCGAAGAACCTGGGACCCTAAGTGCCGAAACAAAGTATTTACAGTTGAAATAATATTTTTTCCTTTTAAAATATTTTTTCCCATTCCCAGTATTGTGTTATTTCCCCTTTTTAAATTAGATTAATTTACAATAGTTAAAAGCCTATATTACAAAAATTTGTGCTAAATTTAAATTCATTCTTTCATATAAAAACAAAAAAATTTCTAAATTCATACCTTGCTCGTACGCTTCACGTTAACTTGGTAATCCTGTAATTTAGGCCTAGAAAATCTAGAACTGGCTATAACTCGGCCTAGGATAGACCTAGCCAGAAGGTGAAGCCTGTTTTGGTGTTTTTAGAGCAAATTCTAGCTAATTGCAAACTTTAAATTTTAAAAAAGCCTCAAATAAAAAAAAAAAAGTGCAATATCAACTTGCCATCGGGAATGTGGGAAAAATACGACGCAATACTTTTGTGAAATTCGGACTAATATATGTACTGTTTTAATTTAAATTATTAAAAATTTTATGTGTTAGACTAAGTCATCGGGACAGGGAATTCAAACCCCAAAAAAACGAGCCCAAAATTGAGTAATTTTGAGTACATATTTGTGAAAATTTTGACGGCTATTGTTGCCATATGTATGTCCATACTTAACCTAAAATTATTTCACATTATTTTTAATTGTATTGATTTTATCCCTATTTTAACTTTAATTAATTGATTGCCTTGATATAGGAATACAATAATTATATACCGGTATATTTCTGAAAAATCTCCAGTGATTAGTAATATTTATCTGACCAATAATTGTAAACAATAATAATTAAAAATTGCAAAATTAATCCACCAAAATAATCTCCATTTCATCCCTTATCTTCCCATATATCAACCCCATCCCAGGCACCCCAGTATTTATTTAATTATAGGGGCAAAGTTGAACCCGAGTACCGGTCGAGGTCGACTCGACGTCGACTCGACTTCAAAGTCGATACTTGTCGACTTATAGGTCGACTCGAGGAGGATCGCTCCCCTGGCTCCAGGAAAACCCTCGTAACTCGGGAACGGCTGGAGTTAGGTCAAAAATAACACCAGATTCTCCAACAAAACTCCGGGAAGACCAAGCCCCAAATCCCCCCGGGTAGCTCGCCAAGTCCCTACTTTTATTTTCTAAATTTCATAATTCTGAAACTTGCGTTTATAAAATTCTGGAACCGTCCTTTAAAATCACTTAAATATTAAATATCTCAGGAACGGGTGGAGATAGGGACCTCTAGTAAATTTTCTTCCCCCCGTTAACCCTCTCCCCGTCGGGACTCAGACAAATATAGGCCCAAAAAATCCCCCCCTTTTTTAAAAAATTTTTTTTCGGCCCCCCTCAAATTATTAAATTTTTAAAATTCCAGCCAAAATTAAATAATCATATTTTAGAGCACCCATATTATAATAGACCCCCTAAAATTATTTTTGACCCCCTTTTTCGGCCCCCAAAAAATTTCTTGACTCTCTTATATTAATTATATATTTACATAATTATCTAAATTCGTACCCCCTTCAGGACCCCCCCTCCCCTCGGGACTCAGGACCCCCCCCTTTTTCCCCCTATTCCCCGAGACCCCAGAGGACCCACTCGGCCCCCCCCCCCCCCCCCAACCGAAAAATTTCTTCACCCCCCCGGACCCTAACTTTGGTACCGGAGGTCATAGACCCACCGAGTTTGGGGTCTCCGTAATCGGGAGGAGAAGACCTTCAATCTGGCCCCAAGGGATTTGCCGAAAAGCGAAAAAAATTTTTTTTAAATTTTTTTTGAAAAATTTTTTCTTTTGGATTCTTTTTCTGCTTGACTCTCCCCATTGGTTGGCGGTGTCCCTTTTGGACAGCACTGACGGAACAGGCCTTGTTTTGCTGTTCTGCATTATTATGGACATATAGCAACACTTATATTTTTGCAGGAAACAGAGACTAGGACAGTGGGTGGTTCTCTGTCCCCTTGAATTTTTGTATATAAATAAGGACATATATTGGCACTTTTGTGCCAATATATTTTAGGTTAAAATAGACTAAGGACTTTTGTTAATTTAATTTAGATCCGTTCCTGTAGTTATCGTAATTTGTGACTGTAACGTGACCACACTCTCGCAGGAACGCATTGTAAGGACAGGATTCCTTGGAATTTAAAAATTTTCTATTTTACTTTTACATTGTTTTATTTTAAAAAAAAATTTGACTTAATCTATATATACAAATTTACATAACTGGGGTACCTTATACAATACCCCATTGACGCAGTACTAATCCGTGACAAATACCATTTTAAACCACTAAAATGAGCGGAATAGGTATACGTACCCCACCTGTCCAGAGGAAGGCGACAGTAAACCCGAAAGACAAAAGCCCACAGAAGGTGTCAGAGGAGGCAGGGCCTTCCACCCAAAGCGTGAGGAAGAGTGTGGGAGAATGGGAAGCGGGTAAAACCGATAAAAAAGGACCTTCCCCCACAAAACCTGTGAAGACAACGCCAATGATGGCAAGAGCGTCTGTGTCCTTTGAGATCGGGAGCCCGCCAGCGCAGAAATGCAGAGTAGCCGAGGCCAGAATATGCCTTAACAAAATCAAAACCCTCATGACCACCTCGAGGAATACTAAAAATGAGATTAAAACAGATGTTAAGGCCCAAGCGGACCGGCTTTACTCTATAATCAAAGAGTATGAGCAGGAGAAAGGGCGAGAACCCCCTACGAAAAAGACCTATGCTACCAAGGGCATACAAGTCCAGGAAAAGCTGAGGGCTGAAGAAGCCCCTCCCCCTTCTCCAGAGGCTATCAGAGAGGTCGAGGTAGACTCCCTCAGAAAGGCCCTGGAGGAGCATTCTCGAAACCTGGCCGTAAATAACGAGAATATGGAAAGGTTGAAAGAGGCGCTACAAGCTGGCCAGGAACATATGGGAAAGCTCTCATATGCCAGCGTAGTGGCAAGTCAGCCTTCCAAACAAGCTCCTAAATACCAAACACTACATTCCATCGTAGTAACGGCCAAGGACGAATCAAAAACGGGAGAGCATGTACTGGATAGTATACGCAAGGCAGTAAATGCAAAGGAAGGAGGAATATGTGTGGAAAGAATTAGAAAGGCGAAGGATCGCAGGGTAATTGTAGGTTGTCGCACCGAGGAAGATAGGAAAAAGATAAGGGACAAAATAGGGGAGGCACCGGAGCTGAGCGTGCAAGACATTAAAAATAAGAACCCGCAGGTGGTGCTAAAGGGTGTATTTAATTATAATAATAATGAAGAGATACTGAGGGCCCTTAGGAACCAAAACGGTAACGTTTTTAGGGACCTTAACGAAGAGCAGAGCAAAGTTGAGCTCCTATACAGGAAGCGTGCAAGAAATCCGCACCAAGGTCACGTAGTGTTGAGGGTCGCCACAGAAGTCTGGAAGCGCATGCTCGATGTCGGAGAAGTGCACGTCGACATGCAGCGAGTTGTGGTTGAGGACCAGTCACCACTGATACAGTGCTCGCTCTGTTTAGGCTACGGTCACAGTAGACGGCTTTGCACAGAGACTGTGGCGAAGTGCGGACACTGTGGCGGACCTCACATGCGGGTGGACTGCATGGATTGGAACGCAGGCCTTCCGCCGTCTTGTTGCAACTGCGCGCGTGCGAACATAGTTAATGCTAACCACCACGCGTTCAGCTCTGAGTGCACCATAAGAAGAAGATGGGAAGCAATATCACGCTCAACAATAGCATATTGCTAAGGGCACCCCGGGAACTCCTGTCCAACAACACGCAAGACCATACCGCGTGGCCCAAGCGAATGTACAACGAAAGGAACTGGCTACCACCGAACTCTTTTTAGAGGCCAGTGAACATAAGATCGCGTGGGCACTGATCCAGGAGCCGTATGTGGGGGGAGCACGAAGTATGAAGAGCTACCGTGGAGCGAGAATCTACCAGTGCGAGGTCGATGGAAGTGGGAGGGTAAAGGCAGCGATCGCCGTCTTTGATCATGACTTGGACGTCATACCCTACCCGAAACTCACCACAAACAACATCGTTGTGGTGGGAATCCGGACCAAAGCCTGGGAAATCGCAGTAGTCTCCTACTACTTCGAGCCAGACCAACCCATAGGGCCATACTTGGACCAGTTGACCCGGATCAAAACGGAAGTGGCCACCGGTAGATTGCTGATTGGCGGCGACGCGAACGCGAAGAGTTCTTGGTGGGGCAGCATCAGAGAGGACCCCAGGGGGGACGAAATGTCCGGCACCCTGGAGGAGCTAGAGCTACAGGTACTCAACACTGGCGATACCCCCACCTTTGATACCGTCAGAGGCGGTAAGGTGTATCAAAGTCATGTGGATATCACGGCCTGATCACTCGACCTTTTTGACCTGGTGGACGGCTGGCGGGTCGACACAGGAGTAACATCCTCGGACCACAACACCATATTATTTAATATTAATATAAAAAGAGAAAGGGGGATAAATATTCTTAGGACTACAAGAAAGTTCAATACCAAAAAAGCAGACTGGGAAACATTTAATAATAAATTGGGGGAATTAAAAATTGTAAACGAATTAAATATGGAAAATTTAAAGAAAATAGACTGTAAACAAAAATTAGAGGAAGAATTGATTAAATATAGAAATATAATAGTAGAAGCATGTAATAAGGCCATTCCCAAGACAAATAATAAAGTGAAACTTACCTTTCCGTGGTGGTCCGAGGAGCTCGCTGTGAAGAAGAAGGAGGTTACCAGGTTTAGGAACCGCATCCGCAACGCCGCGCCGGTCCGGCGAGTGATGGTCGTCAATGAGTACCTGAAAGCAAAGGAAGAGTATGAGATGCAAGCGAAGAATGCCCAAGTCGCCAGCTGGAAGGAGTTCTGCCGGAAGCAGGATCGGGAAGGGATCTGGGAGGGAATCTACAGGATCATCGGTAGAACTGCCAGGCGGCAGGAAGAACTGACCCTATGCTGCGATGGTACATTCCTTAGTCCAAGTGAATCGGCAGCCCTACTAGCAGATACGTTCTACCCCAAAGACAGAGTAGACCAGGACAACGCTGACCACAGGCGAACTAGAGAAGCGGCCAGCCGAGTAAATGAATGGGTCCATGATGAATATCATGACCCACCATTTACGATGCTGGAGCTGAAGACCGCCGTGGCAGGTTTCAATCCCAAAAAGGCACCAGGAGGGGACGGACTGACTTCTGACATCTGCAGTCGAGCGATCCACCAGGACCCGGAATTGTTCCTTGCCCTTTACAACAAGTGCCTCGGCCTGGCACACTTTCCAGAGATCTGGAAGGAGGCAACGGTCGTGGTCCTTAGGAAGCCGGGCAAGGACAACTATCTGACCCCCAAGGCATACCGACCAATCGGTCTGTTGCCTGTTCTGGGGAAGGTCCTGGAGAGGATGGTCGTAGCGCGTCTCAAATATCAGCTTGTACCGAGGTTTAGTACTCGTCAGTTTGGCTTCATGCCCCAGAGGAGCACCGAGGACGCCCTCTATACGCTAGTGCAGCACGTACAGGACAAGTTGAGGCTGAAGAAGCTAATTGTCCTGGTGTCGCTGGATATAGAGGGCGCCTTCGACAGCGCTTGGTGGCCAGCCATAAGAGTCAGACTGGCTGAGGAAAAGTGCCCGGTTAACACCAGAAGGCTAATAGATAGCTATCTCGACAATAGGAAGGTTAAGATTCGTTATGCCGGGGAGGAATGTACTCGAGAGACTGACAAGGGCTGTGTTCAAGGGTCTATCGGTGGTCCAACACTGTGGAACCTCCTTCTGGACCCACTCCTAAAGGACCTGGAACAACGGGGTAACTAAAACTAAGCGTGCCTAAATGTTGTTATTTCAGCATTACCAAGAACAAAAACATTCTCAGCTTCCAGTACTCTCTAAATGGTGTCATTTTAAATAGAGTTGCCATGGTTCGCGATCTGGGTATCATTTTTGACAACAAACTTAACCTTGATGTACACATCAATACAATTATTAACAAGGCTTGGCGCATGTACGGATTTGTTATGCGATCAGCCACTGAATTCGTGCGCCCTCAGACCTACCTCTATCTAAACAAGACCTTAATTAGATCTTAGTTGGAGTATGCAGTTTCGGTGTGGAATCCCCTATACATGAAATATTCTAACTGCCTAGAAATGATACAAAATAAATTTTTAAGATCTATGACTTACAGATGCTTTCACTCTTCTGCGTCTTGTGTCGATTTGCTGAGAAAATATAATCTTCTAAGCCTTACGGGCCGTCATATGTTTCTGGAGACCGTGCTCCTGTACTACTTCTGCAGAAATACGTATGACTGTGCCGATATTTGTAACAGAATTTGTTATTTAGTTCCCAGGAGTATACATTTGCGTGCAGCGCGCAAGCAACCGTTGTTTGCGGTGAGAGCATGTAGAACAAATTAACCGAGCGACATATGCGCACGAGGCAACGCTACAATACTGTTATCGGCTTATAGCGCGCTCTATTGATCTCTACCATACACTACAATGACCCAAACCAAAATTTCGAATAAAATACAATCGGAAAGAGAGGAAATAATTTGATCAAAAGTTCAAACTTCAAACTTGCAAAAGGCGTAGGTAGCTACTTACAGGAATATTCTTTCATCCTGAAGGGTGCCGGTAATAACTTGTTGTAAACAATGCGTTAGCTTGCTGTTCTAAGAAATTTTGTTAAAATCCAATCTTCGAGCTTTACCTTCAGTCTTTGGTTAAAGGAAACTACCAAAATCTAACATTAACATTATAAGCGGGATATTTACGACCGATGTATGACTTGCCACAACTACAATCTACTTTATAAACACCAGGTTTCTCCAGCGGAAAGTTGTCCTTCGGCGAGCGCAGCATCTGCGACACTTTTCAACTATAAGAAAAACAAAATTTACAAATATAAGAATTTCAAACGGGAGGATGTGGTTCAACTGTCGAGAGCTTCGAATCCAGTGATTCAGCTGTGCAAAACCCGAAAAAGTGCCGAAAAAAGTTCGCGATCGGACACAGTGAGTTTCGTGGGTCGGGAACAGAATCGAATTGTGAATAACAGTGGTAGCGGTACCGAATGCAAAAAACGAACAAGAAAGAGGGTAGACCGATTTGTCTCCTCATAAACACCCACTCGCAACAACTTCAGTTTATCCGTGATCATGGTGCTTGCAACAGCACCGAAATATCAGAAACTCGCTACAAACAGTAAACATGGTAAATATACCGCTTATAATGTTATTGTTAGTGACCATGACAGTTTAAAAACTTATAACCACCTAAATGTAGGTTTTTTCTTTCTTTTGATTTATATTTTATTTAAACGACCGATTGGGTGAAACGTAACTATTAGGTAAGCATCATTTATCTACATAATATATTTAGGAATAAGTGTATTACGTGATATGAAATTATAAAAAAAATACCTGAAAGCCTTCGGAAGAGAGAACCGGTATTTAGATCGATTTTCGAAATGTGGTCCGAATCTTTGATGATTAACAAGAACCCGTCTAATCTACATTTTGTTGCTTATAAAGTTCATGTTAAACAATAAACGCTAACAATCAGATGATAATGAACCACTGAACGAAAATCAATAACTAATTCGTGAGTTAGTAGTAGGCAGTTGATTGAAATTGGTTTGTTGAACCAATTTTTTTTTTGTCTAACATGGGAAGATCATACATAAGTTTACATACAAAACTATTTTTAGCTTTTTTTTTATTCGCTGTAATTACAAAGTAATATCAAATTGAAAAGTTTTTCTTGAATCCAGTACCGGAAACACCTCGACAGATCCCGAACAAACCCGAGCCCGTGTGACGTCACAACGTTCATTTTTACTCATTGTAGCACATAGCTGATACAGTTTTTTGACTTCTAACCGATTAAATCTTGTTATTATCGTCAATATATTATTGATGAAAATCAAATATATTGATCAAAAATATTGATCCTTAAATGTTATCGTGCTTGCTTCATACCATTATGTACAAATACTATAAAAAAATCCCCATTATATGTGAATCGCGCAATAGCCAAGTACCTAGCAATCTATACCTACTAAATTTTTGAGAAATGTTCTATGTCTTACTAGATTCCAAATAGAATGTGTTAATTATTATGTTATCTTGTTCTTTGTTATATTGATAAATTGTCAAAGAAGCTAAGCTCCGCAGCATATGCTGTTAGAAAAATTCGTAATTTAACTGACATAGAGACAGCCCGTTTAGTATACTTTAGCTATTTTCATAGTGTAATGTCGTACGGTATTCTGTTGTGGGGAAATGCCGCCGACATCCAGACTATCTTTGTTTTGCAGAAAAGAGCTGTTCGATCAATTTATAAATTAAGCCCGAGACACTCTCTCAGAGAGAAATTTAAGGAGATTAATGTAATGACTGTGCCTTCTCAGTATATTTATGAAAATCTTTTATATGCCCATAAAAATATGAAATTGTTTAAAAAATACAGTGATATCCATAACATAAATACTAGGAACAAACACAAATTTGTAGTACCTACAACAAGGCTCATGAAAATAGGTGGCTCGTTTAGATGTCAATGTGTACGCTTTTATAATAAGCTTCCAAGCCACGTACAAGATCTAAGTCTTAATAAATTCAAATCTTTCATTAAACGTAAGTTGTGCCAGAAAGCGTTTTATACAACAAAAGATTACATTGAGGACAAAAAGGCTTGGGATTGAGCTGCTCCAATTATTTTTGTTGCACTATGCATTTTGTTTTTTTTTTTTTTTTTTGTTTTTCTTGCAATGCTATTACTTTTTAAAGTATTATATTATTTTATTTTAATTATTGTGAATGTGAAGACTATGTGGATATTTTTTTTTAATTTAAATTTATCTTAGTTTTTATCATGGTCTGGCAGTTTGAGTAGTTTATGCAGCCTACCCGAATGTCCTTTCTTTGGTATTGTTCGTCGAATCGTTGAGCTCCTTAAATTCTGAGTTGAGCTGCTCGGTTATTGACAAATGCGTGCACTGACTGGACAGGTCCACTCAATCTGGCTGGTTCTTTCCTCAAAAGACCATTTCAGACATCAGTCTACATGGTCTTCACATGATCTAATCAAGATTTTGTCTGGACTTTAAAAGAGACTGTGACCTCTGAGTTTGTTTCGGCCTTTCTTATCAGAGTAGTCAGATAGGAAACGCCGACCTCATCTAGTTTTAAAAATATGTTCGACATGTAAAAGTGTTTGTACAAACCAACTTACAGAAATAAAATCATTTATCATTTATCTAATTTAGTATTAGATTCGTATTAATATCTTACTTTGATCATTACAGACTGAGATTAGTACATTTTTATGGGAACTTTCGTGCAAAGTTGACATTGTTGTATAATTACGTAACTTGAAAACATGATTTTTTGTTTATGGAGATATATTCATTATTTTCTTCTTAAATGATAGATATAGGCGTAAAACTAATATTTCTGTTTGAATTGTGAAAATCGGTCAACGCATTTAAGAGATATTTACTGAAGAATTAGTGTAAAAAAATCTACCAAGTTGATATTTTCACGTTTTTGTTCTACAAAGTTTTTTAGTGTTTGTAAATATATTATTTAGATAATAGTGTTTAATATTATTAAGAGATATGTAAATAATGGTAATTACCGAACATTTTAAGGATTTTGTGCAACAAATAAATATAAATAAAGGCTGCACAGAATAAAAAAAATTTATATCCAAAGTCGAAGTTTCGCGCCAATCGTGTTTTTTTTTTTCCTTTTTATTTTACACCAATATCACCTACCCATATGTGAAAACGATTACGTTATGACAATTCTGTTTCTAAATGTATCTGGTAAAAAGAACAATAACAAACACCGGTCCATTAACACGTAATATTCATTAACACTACTTTATTTATGCTCAAAACTGCCAAATCGTCCATCAGGTCATATCATCAGGGTATATTATCGAAATCAACCTTTAAGAATCCTTTATCACACATGACTAAATAAAATTTGCTGTTATAAATAATATTTTAGCACAAATTTTCTGATATTTTAGTCAATTCACGTGTAGTTGACACTGTAGTACAAAATTTCTTGAACGTTATGACGTCACCATCATGGCGACCAATCATGGCCCGTTCGTAGACAGGTGGTTCTTTTGAAAATTTTATCGATTTTCAATTGCTTATAATAAATTGAAAAAAAAAATTTAAGAGATTTTTGCAACGACAATATAATTTATGATATGTAAAGATTCAAAATAAATTTTAAAAATCGTATTTTTTTTTAAATTCGTCAACCCAATTGTTCACATAATGTTGTTAACATTAATCTATACTATATACATATTTTTAAATTAAATTATAACTAGTATCAGTCTGTCACTTGTTTCGGGGGTAAAAATAGGGCATGAAATTTGATCCCGTGGGTATTGTACCGTAAGCTGACTCCGCTGATCTCTAAGGGCAGGGGCGGTATAACTGGTAGATAGATTGTGATATTAAGTTGACGGTGTAATGTACCGATTCCTAAGACGTCTTTAGTTTGACGTTCTCTTCAGATTTATTTTTTGTGTCTATATCTTGGAAGACAATCTTGTAAGTAAATAGAATTTAGCTAAATCTTGCTGATCAAATTTCATTCTGTTTCGAAGAAGCCGCTCACAAAATTCGTGTTATTTCTACGAAGACTGATATACGATAGAAGAAAGAGACGCGACCTTCTAATAATACCCATGAGACACCGTTGGGACACTTAACCATACATCAGTGAAAACTTGATTAAAATCTGTCCAGTTTCATTTGATTCATGTGAATTTTCATGATAAACGCGTCAGGTGTAGCATTTTCAACCTTTTTTCTTGGGACGCATACATTATATGTAACGTCACGTGGCCCGTACGCAATGACCTTTTTAAAGGGTCGAATTATTTTTCGGAAATGATTAAATTTAAAGGAATTTTAGACTAAATAGTGTACTAAATAGTGTCACAATATATTTCATAGTTGTTGCTAGGAGATATATGTAGGTACCCGAACATTTGTTTTGTTTTGTTAACCCAAGACGGGATGTTAGTCCCAAATCTATCCAAATATGTTGAATAAGATTTTTCGCAAACTTTTATATTCGTTATAAAGAATACCAGCCTCTGATTCGATCTAAGGTTTGTGTGTCTAAACGCTCTCTATGACTTGGATATCTTCTTTTTACATCTTAATGTGGATCCCAAGGCTGTTATAGCAAAAGCCGACTGATCGTGACTCGTACGTAATTAGAGGGCTAATTAGTCCTCTTATTACGGTGATTACACTGTAAGGCTTGTTCGGCCGCAAGTTGAGTTGATTGGCTTGATCCCCTAAAATTTCTTAAAAGTATCTCCTCTTAACATCTTGTCAACATTTTAAAGGATCTCATAAAACCACTTCTTACGTATTACATGTCCCGTGATTCTCGTATGTATCGATCGTATGTACAGATAAAAAAAATCCTCGCTATTATTTTGGAACATAAACGAAAACTGACAAAGTACTACCAAAAGATCTTACGCAGAATACTTAGTTGATTATAAAATTCCTAATGATTTAAAGTGGTAACATACAAAGTTTACGCTTAAATACGAACGTTGTGCGGAATTCGATAAACAGAACACGTACCTGCAGTACAGGCATCTATCTTATTTCTGTGGCGCATTTAATTCACTGTACCTCTTCAATGATTTCACCGCTGTACCGTGCGCCGCTCCGCTCTGTAAATTGTGGCGCGAGAGTGTTTGGGTATTTCCCAGCAACTGTAGTGGTTATTTTGTTTAGTGCCACAGTCGCATCTAGATATTGGACATCTATGTCTCAGTTGTATCCGAGTCGGAGAACTTATGTTTTTATCTGTTTTGTAATCTGCGGTTAACCCTTTATCGTCGGTTAAGACTGATATAAACGCGAGTTAAGAACTATGACTTAACTCTTACGTGATTGGATGACTTGGGTAAATAGATTAGACGTGAATTATATATATGAGCATGTTGCAATGTTTAAGATGATGTGATAGAAGACAGATTGAGTCAAAGAAAAATAAAAGTAGGTACTAGAAGTTATATGATGTTACAGTACTTTCAATATTTGTCACATAAGGAGAACCATTGTGTGTTATTAGCAGGAACATAAATACACGGGTAGTTCTACAAATGCGTAAAGTACCACTTGGTAAAATAATATATTAACCATAATAGGAATTCCAAAGTTAACACTAGTAAAATAACTACGTAATAGGTACACGTGCGAAGCCGCTAAGTGGCGCTCTATAGGTGTATGTGGAAAGTTTCACCTTACACGAAAAACGCTCCATAGTGGTTAAACACCGTATAAAACACACTCTAATTACTAAAGTTACGGGGGCGAACTCAGATCGAAGGTCGAGGGTTTTCATATATTCAGGGTAAAACTTATTATGAGAAATTAAATTAGTTATTTAATGCTTCGATGAAGAATACACTAGATATAGGATCCCATACAAAACTTATCTTTAAAACTGACGCCAATTGTGTTTAGGTAATTCTAAGAATTCTACTTAAAATAAATATACTGTAATGCAAATTCAACCTTAAATGCAATGTTTAAAGTCGCATTCACAAAACTATGTTTAAAGCAATAAAAAAAAATGAGCTCAATACAAGTTAAGTCTTACATGCAAGTATTAAAGACTAAATTAAAATGTGCCAAAAAAGCAATTAAAAATTCGAATTTTCAAAATTTATGTCCGAGCTCGCTGCTTGGACAAGGAATGAGTGGTGGAGTCGAACCGTTCAATATTTTTTTTTATATCATCGATCTATAAAAATACTAGATTAAGAATCAGGAACGAAAATAAGTCGCTCAAATGGCCACACACACTTATCTACCTATCTTTCTACAGTATAAAAATCAATTTGCTAAAATTGCTTGAATACTAGAAAATTAAAAGTTAGACTAGACCACATCATCGCTTAATATCAGCCGAGATAGTGGTCAAATGCGATACTAAAGATTATAAAAAAAAATGTTATATGTAGGTACAAAAATATTGATTATAATATGAAACTTAAAATTTCAGCAATAAGGTTAAAAACACTATTTAGGAAATTTCGGGGTTACTTTATTTCGTTTTCTATGGATCATTAGGAAAACTAAAAAAAAAGCTTTTCAAACTACTCCATGTATTCTCTGTTCCAGAACAGTCAATGTTTGATACAATAGTTGGCGCGTTCGCTTTTTCCACGCAAACGTTGGTCAAACAATCATAATATTTGGTAATTGATTCATATTTACTATTTAATACGGTTTTTACTCTATGAAAGACACATAATGATATAAACTTACCGAAAAAAGATATTCCTTACAAAACAAGGTGTTACGGTGGTTATTTGCAAAGTTTTTGAACGCACATTGCGGCATTTTTAACGTATTAATGTTGGCTATGATTGGTCCTTACTAATTGAAATAGTGCCACAACCGTAATTGTGGCCATATTGAAGCGCTGTCCGGGTATCTAGTGTATTCTTCATCGATGATTTAATGTCTCAAAAGTTCTCTATATTGTAGATAGTTTGACGCTCATATATGTAAAATATACCGGCGTATATTTGCAGACCATGAGTTGAGTTTACTAGAGTTTGAGCAAACAAAGAGTACCTAACTAAAACCAGCTTTCCAAGTCACCTTTTATGAATGACATAGAATATTCTGAACAGTAAAGGAAGTAGGTGCAAACTTTCCATATGTATACTTCAGTTCAATGCCGAGCCGAGTGTTGATGCGGTGTGAACGCGGGAGGCGGGTTCGCACTCGCAACCTCCTCGGATGCTTGTTGTCTCAGCTAACTATGATTTACCGTTAAACTTCGCATCTCCTTTCCTGGAATAACACTACCTTAGTTCTGAAAACTGTGCCATGTAGAGTGAACATTTGTCTGATTTGTTGCGCACCGATAGCCCGATTTAGTGCAATAACTGCGTGTGTCGCCGCATTAGTTCACTCTACTGAAACGAACATTCAGCTGAAAGACTTTAGTGCATTGTTTTACCGAAACACCGTAACCGATGATTTGTGTGTAACAACTAACAAGTAGGGCGGGAAAGTTACAGCATTCAGGTATGTAATAAGTATTTGATAGCACCAGTATCAATTCGGCGCAGATACAATAAAATCCCTGAGCACGTAATAACGCATTTTTGACGTGAGACTTTCGGAGAAAATGGTTTAGTCAATGCAAGCACTTTTATGTTACTTTAATTATGTGTTTTTGTGTTATTAAGTGTTTTCTTTCTTTCTTTTTTTTCTTTTTCTTTTAATTACTTACCGTATACAGTCGACCCACTTAGTTTTTGATTTGTTTCAGTATATTATAATTACTTAATTATTTATATAGAGAAACACGGCGCATTTTACCTACAGTAAAATAATAATGAGAAAATTAGATCTTATCGTTGGTTTCTTTATACGAGACCGCTCGTCGTCTACGTAAACCTATAAATGTCCATAGTTAGATTGAACCTTCTGCAGAGATTTACACATAGAGGTTTCAAGATCGAATTGCACAAATTCAAAAACTACCAATTAAAAGCTAGCTCTAGAGCAATGTAAACGAAGCTAGCATTTCACAGCATGATCTATCCGTGAACAATTTCCCATTCATTAGCTTAATTGTCGAACGTCAATGACTACAAACTGACTGCGAGGATACATCAATGCGTATAACATACCACAAATTAAATCCTACCTTGTCTTGCAATTTATATAAATGACGTAAACTGTAACGGAAACCACTTTCTTAAATCAAAATCGCTTAAATAATGTACAAAGCCAACACACTGAAAATTTAGCATATAGCCTTCATAAAAAACGCAGGCATAAACAGGCACGATTTTTATCCTTTGAGGGGCTAGACGGGAGGTCAAAATAAGCAAACGATGTCGCGGGTAACAGAGAGTTTATTAAAAAGGTTTGATGGAAACTAGTGCCGCATATGATGAGCCTCGGGGTAAATAATATGTCACAGACCATATTATTAAATTATATATTTTTTACCTAATGCCACAAGTTACCTGCTTTGTATGGCCATTGTAGTCTGCAATATATTGAGAATAAGTCTACAGGATATGACGATTTCTACGAGACAAATATAGCCTTTGTCCATTCTAACGATATACAACAATTTCAATGTATCGTTAGCTATCTGAAAGGCCTTATAGACAGGTACAATCTCAAGCGGACAGCTATTGAAGATACATTGTGCACAATAGTACGTATATGTGACGCAAATATACTGCATCGAGAATCCCTTTGTTGAATCGAAACTGTGCCGTGATCTATTCATAACTCCTAAAACATGAAAGTAAGGGTAACTGCCTCGTTACTACAAAACGGTATGACATTCATTGACTCACCGTGACTCGATTTAACTGCAACTGACGTATATCTCCGACGTACATGATGTAAATGACCTACCAATGATAAAAATTCATTTGATTTCACTTTGATCTCGCTACTGTTTGCTTGTAATCTGTGGTTCGCATGATAAGCAAATGTACTTAAGTGGCTGTATATTAACTACTAGTAGGAAAGTAGCAGGTATCTTAAGTAAACAACTACAAGTATTGGTATTGCTCGCAGCTACGGCCACTATTGACTCTGTAATAACTTTCACAGGCTTTAAGATAAATACACGGAGAAGGCTTATTGAGGGAAACATATCAATAAGATTCTCGAAACTTCGGCTAGCCTCGGGGGATGCATAGCTGCTATTTTAGTTTGTTTAAACCAGAAGGGACAACTTCACGTATATATTCTTAATATTTTAAGGGCTTGTTGTAACTACTAGCTAGTTTATAGATACTAGTCTACAGTGGCGGTAATCTTACTATAAAATTATATAATATCACATGAATATTAAAGTGTTATATATTTTTAAAACCCTTCCGTTTGGTCTCTAGGACGCCACATAGGAACAAACATACATACATAGACTGATAAACACATTACAGGCGAAAGTTTGTGAGTGTGTGTGTGTATGTTTGTTACTTTTTCACGCTCAAACGGCAGGACGGATCTGGATGAAACTTGGCACAGGGTTATCTAGATTATAGTCAGGCATAGCACATAGAATACTTTTAATCCCGGGAATATGTTCCCTCGGGATCATTTTCGACTTTCAAGTGGGTGAAGCCGCTGGCAAAAGTTAGTAAAATTAAAAATGAGAGCGTTTGGGTGGATGTATCTTTGTTACTCAATCACGCCAGAACGGCTGAATGGTTCTGGATGAAATTTGGCTTATGGACCGGAATAGCACATAGGCTACTTTTCACCCCGGTATTATGTTACCTTGGGATAAAAAAAACACTATTTAGGCTGGCAGAAGCTTGTATAATATAAGCCAACTTCAGAGGCGCATTGTATCGCCTATGTGTATCTGCTCACCGAACCATAACTATCGTTTTGATGAGACTAGCTTTATTTAGCTAAATCTAGTCCATTTCACTCGACATTCGTTTCTTCCGTCTCTCTGATTCTGCAGTTATATTAATAAATTGCATTGAATGTTCTTTTCGGAGAGTCGGTACGTCTACTTACACATATATATCTATGGGCATAGAATGTAAGCGTTTGTGTATGTCTGTACTTTTCATCGCGAGGCGCTCGCAGTAAGCGCTCAGTTCCCTCGAACATGGGATTTGTACAGATTCCCCCCGTTCTAATCTAGGCGAAAGTAAAAAGAGTAAATAGAACATAAAATTATAAATTTTTGTATGACTGTTTTGGGATAGGTATGCAAGAATTTGGGAAGATAAAAATATAGATGAAATGTCCTTGAAGCGTTTCGTTTCATCTGTGGAGATAATTAAAAAAAAAGTTAATTAAAAAAAATAAAAAACCCGACTGCTTAAAAAGCGAACTAAAAATACGTAAGCAATAAGAAAATCATGTTGTGCATTCGGAGGATACATCTGGTTTTGGTCAGCCAGCTCGCCAATATGTATCCAGTCGGGTTTTTTGATTTTTTAATTAAACTTTTTTTATTTACAACTTTTTAGTTATTTTTTTAATTAGGGTACATTTAAACATATTAGTGTTATATATTTTTGAAATCACCTGTTAAAACCCTTTATTTTGAAAAAAAAAACCACCACTAAATGGCGCCTAAAATCCGCCATTTTTTTCTTTTCCAATTTTTATGTAGCCAGTGACACTCGCAGGGTTAAGACGAATCGATTGATGTAAGAATCATCAAAATCGGCCAACGCGTTTGGTCTCTTGAACGCCACATAGGAACAAACATACATAGACTGATAAACACATTACCCTCCTTCGGCAGTCGGGTAAAAAGAGGGGAACAACGTGATAACGCAAACTATCGTACCAAAATATCGTAGACGCGACCTTTTAACAGACGCAAAACATTTGCAGGAAGGAATTCTTTTGGCGCAGATGTTATGAAGTAGGTATTAAAAGGTAATGCGACAATATTGTTTTTTGAAACAATAACCGTAGTCAGAGTTAAGTTAAGTTAAGTAGTTATATAAGTAAATTTTGAACAAAAAATCTGTGCGAAATAAGGCTTCTTCACGCGTTTGTCTGATATCGTAGCTGCATATCATAAATTTTACATTCACAAACAAGCGGAGCCGGACCATCTATCTGTCGACTTACAAATATTTGTGCCGAGTGGCAGCAGTCCGTGACCATGAGCCAATTGGCCAATCGTCATAGCTTCCTTCTTATTCTACGATACTGAAAACGCCTTTATTATTAAGCTACTATGTAATTGCATCTGTTGATTCATTACTTAATTTTAGTATTTTGCCAATCAAATCTAGTAAAGACGTTTTAGCTGTAGATACTCCAATCAATGTTTCAAGCTTTAAAGCCGTCAAAATGTCCATCGTAGTGACTAGTGAGCTAGAGCTTTGACAAGCACTGCCGTTCAGCGTCACCGGTACGAGAGCGCTCTGCGGTCACCAGCCGCCACTGCCCGCGTCATGTTTACAAGATTTTTTTTTGGTACAGTACAAAGCTTTGGACTTCGGTACACTGAATTAAATAGGTTCGCTGCATATAGATTTTTGCATGCCTGAATTTACTTAGAATTTGATTAATAAATTCAAGATAAATATTGGCGTATGTGTAGATTCGTGGGGTATCAGTGCGGCGTCGTCGAGCTGTTTGTGCACTGTGCAAGTCATCTCGCTTGCAAAGCTACACACAACCCCCGTTTGCATAATTCTACGATACATATCTTCACTTTAAAAAATGCTAAACAGTTACCTTTATACCTTAAAGTAAAAAAAGTCGTGTGGCACTCGGGGACTGCCGCGGTAAAGCTATTGCATAGCATTTATTCTAGATCCAGTCCTGGAAAATGCGTCAAAAAAATTAAAAACTCGAAAACGTAGCGAGCCAAACCCGCATTTATTTACGATTAATAAAACTCTAAAAAACAAAACAAAAATACCCTTATTCACATTGAAATAAGGTCGCTTTTCTTTGACAAGCAAAAGTGACCCTTATTCTCATTAGCATAAGGTCCACATTGATCACCATTGTCACAGAAACAGCTCAGAGAGACCGATAAAAGGCAAAAAAAAATACGACCAACAAAAATTTTAAAACCCTCAGAAACGGTTGGAGTTAGCGCATTTCTGACAAAAAATTTGCCCCCCTGCCCGCCGCTACTTCATCCAGGAGAACAAAATAGGATTTACCCCCCCCCCCCCCTTAACCGTTTACCTCGCCCCGCAAAAAAATTTTTCATTCTAAAAATACCAACACGGAAATCGAAAACAAGTGCAACAAAGATCCAACACAAAAGTGTTACTATATGTCAATTCTATAGTTAAAATGCCTTAACCTATGAAATAGTAGCACAAAAGTGCTACTATGCGTCCTAAAACTAAAAACAAAGACCGTGAAATCGGACCTGTTTCCGCAGTGTCGTCCAAAAAGATACAGTTGACACAGAAGGGATGACCTGAGGAGATCAGATGAAAAATAAAATTATTTTAATTTTTTTTTTATATTTTCGAAAAGTTTTTTCCCTTTTTCAGCAAATCCCTCTGGGCCAACTTAAAGCTCCTCTCCTCCTGATCACGGAGACCCCAAACTCGGGGGTCTGTGACCTCCGGTACCGGAGTTAGGGTCCGGGGGGGTGAAGAAGTTTTTCAGTTGGGGGTGGGGTAGTCCCGAGTGGGTCCCTTGGGGTCTCGGAGAATACGGGGGAAAAAAAAGGGGGGGGGGGTCCTAAGTCCTGAGGGGAGGGGGGGATTCTGAAGGGGGTACGAATTTAATCAATTATATACATAATATTTTGAAAATTTTCAATAAGTTTTTTAGCTTTTTTTAAAAATTTCTTAAGGGCCAACTTAAAGCTCCTTTCCTCCCGATCACGGAGACCCCATACTCGGTGGGTCTATGACCTCCGGTACCGGAGTTAGGATCCGGGGGGGTGAAGTAGTTTTTCAGTTGGGGGGGGCGGGGGGAGTGGGGGCAGTCCAAAGACCCATTTTGGGTCTAGGGGAATAAAGGGGGAAGATTAGGGGGGGGGGGGGTCCAGAGGGGGGTCTGTATTAAGATAAATATAATTAATATTTCAACAATATTGGGGCCACTTGGTGGTTTTATAGGACTTTGGGGGGGAAAATTTCGTCAGAATTTCGATTTTCCCCACCGTTTCCAAGATATTTCGACTTTTGTCGAAAAATCAAAAGCAGGAGAACAAGATAGGATTTACCCCCCCCCCCCACCCCCTTAACCGTTTATCTCCCCCCACAAAAAAAATTTTCATTATAAAAATACCAACACGGAAATCGAAAACACGTGCAACAAACCTCCCCCCCCCCGCCCCCCTGCCCCTCACCACTCAGATTCCACAGAATTCAAAAACCTTATTAAAAACAAAACAAAAATACCCTTATTCACATTGAAATAAGGTCGCTTTTCTTTGACAAGCAAAAGTGTCCCTTATTCTCATTAGCATAAGGTCCACATTGATCACCATTGGAGCGTGAGGTTTTTTCGTTACGGAATTTCTGGATTCGGTCCCCGCGCTCAAGGCCCGCGATAGAAGCTATGCAATAGCTTAAAAATTCACAACAATCTTCATTTTCATTGAAAGAAATATACCGTTCTGACGAAAATCTTTTAAACTGAAGATTATTCATCGGGATTGTTGGAATATAAAAGAACTCAATTCGAAACTTATTCAAGGTAAGAAGCTAACAATGCTATTCAGTTACTTGAGGTAGCTAGATGTATCTAAATGGAAATAAAATAATACAAATATACCTAAGGAACAATTACGAGCAATACAATGTATCTAGGTTTCTATAGGTCAAACAGGGTCATGCGAACATAATCCATTTAAGTTGTACGATAACAAATACATATATATATATATACAGGTACTATTAGGTATTTATTTCAGATCTCTAAGATCAGCGCTAGTAATTGCTCGTTAGGCAGTAAGTTGCGCCAAAGATGGCCCGGTTCATAAGATAGCCCCGTATAAAAATTTCATATTTTTATAAGTTCGAAAGAGTTTCGCGCCAAAATTCGGTTAGTACCATAGACAAAACTGTAAGTTCAAATTAAAGGAAGAGAGCCACCATCTTTGCAGTTGTTGACAGTTTGTCAGTGATGTTGCAGATGGATTACGGTTTATAACCAAGGAAGAAAGCTACTATGTACTTTGATGCTATTCGATTAAAGAAGGAAAAGGATGCAAAACATCAAAACCGAAGGCAAAAACCACTGATAGCCAAAGAAATAACCAAAGGTGCAAAAATGATAAAGGAGAAAAGAAAGCAGAGAAGAAAAGGCTAAAAGAAAGAGAGTAAATGTTAAAATGTTGGTCATTCAACAGAATCCGTGATGCGGGAAGCACAGGATGATCTCAATATTCTAGAGAAATGGTTTTTGAGTAACTTACTTACTGTAAACGCGTCAAAAACTAACTACATAACATTTTCAGCGAAAAACAAAAAGCTTCACGATCATAAACCTTTACTCATAAATGGTTCTGTACTGACCAAGGTGAACAAGGAGAAATATCTAGGGCTTACATTGGATAAACAACTACAATGGACACCACATATTGAAAACCTACGGTCAAAAATAAGCTGTCTTACTGGTGCCCTTCGGGGTATTGTAAGATGTCTTCCCCTAAAAGTACGTTACACCATCTATAATTCATTGGTAAAACCTCACATTGATTACTTGATAGAAGTGTGGGGATCAGCTGCCAAAACGCATCTTAATAAATTACAAAGAGCGCAAAATAGAATAATAAAGGTCCTCTTCCACTACAATTATTTAACTCCAACTATCAAAATTTATAATGAGACAAAATTATTTAATATTGCACAAATTTACCAAAATAACACATGTATTTTAATACGAAAAATCTTAAACAAAAACATACACACACAAATAAAATTCACAACATACAATCAAATATATACCCGTAGCTCTAGGCGACCATATGATATACAACTATATAAACCGCGAACTAATTACGGTAAAAAGTGTATTTTGTATCAAGGAGCACAGATCTACAACTCTTTACCTAAACATATAAAAGATACTAAGTCAATATCTCTATTCAAAAAGTTATTGAAACAACATATTTTCAAAGGCATTACAAAAAAGTAAATCTGTTCGAGTCTAATCTTATTATCGTACTCACTCCATGTAAACCGTTCCTTATAACTGCTCAAAAGCTGTCGTTAGTTAACACGAATGACAAAGTTAATCCAAATTACCCACTAACCCAGAAATGTAATTTTCCTATTATTATCTTTTTTTTTACAATACCTACCGTCTATGCGCATCTGTACTTGAAATTGCTTAAGTTTTGTTTTATATTTTATTTCTCCTCGTAAGTGATTTGTAATCTTTGAGAAATAAAGAATTTTAAACCGTAAAAATAGAGGCATTACAATAAGAGAAAATAAGGCTGAAAGGTCAAACTTGTAAAGCTGAACGAGTCGCAAATATGCGACAATGTATTTGTTATTTTTTGTGGTACCACTAAATGTATTGGGCTAACTAAGAACGTTGTAGAGGAATTGTTTTGTCCAGAATGTTACTATGAGAGCTTTCGTTTTATTAATTTGCAGTTAAATACTACTCTTTTCTAAGTTCATATTTCATAAATTTTTCTATACTCTTAATAAAGCCCAGCGAAATTGTGGAGATAAATATTTTGTCAAAATAATTATCATATTTTTTCTTTTTTTGTTGGTACCAAAAGTGATTATTAGAATAACGGAACAAAAGCGTTCTTTATCGATTTTATTTAGAGATTTTTAAAATGGCCCACCGTACAGTTTATGACAAAAAAACGATTGATAACAGACTGATTACCTAAGAGTCTCATAAAATATGTAAGGTTAAGTTTTTTTTATATATAAATACATTTGTTTTGTACATTTTTTTGTTACCATTTATACATAACGTAATTAATGTCGGGCCTTTTAAGGAAAGTAGGTACTCATGTGCCGCATACCGTATGTAAGCGTATGTAGGCCCTTAAACAAAACAATTAAAAACAATTGTTTTGTTTAAGGGCCTACATACGCTTTAGTGCCGTAAAACGGTAACTTTCTAAAGCATACTCCTCAGTAACAGCTAGGTTAAAAGGTTTGAAAAAAAAATATATTTACTATTGATTCATGTACATAATTTTAAACACAAGGTTTTTTCGTGTAACTAATAGTTTTGCTTTAAAAAAAAAAAATAACAACACGATATTTTTTCGTAACTTTTGGAAACTCCTCCAAAACGAGTTGGTTGTTTAAAAATATTTTTATACAGAAAAATTGATGGTTGGAATTTATTCATACCTAACATAGCTTATGTTCGAGTAGAGAGTAGAGAGTTCATCTGCGGACCGCGTACAGTGTAGACGTGTTGTAAACATTTTTTGCGAAATATAATCTTAAAATACCCGTTGTTGTGTAACTCAAATTTCCAAGTTAATACCGCATACTTTTTTTGTTGTTCGGTTATAGAATTTGTACCACTTATTAAGGCAACTAAACCATTTATTTTCATGTGAGTTTACTATTTTTAGAACTTCGGATTAATTCATACTAACAATAAAAATATTTTAATAAATAAACGTAATAAAATCGTAAACTAAACGCAGTTATGTTTATAGAAGTTGCTTTATGTAAAATAACACAAATATTGAAATGATAATTAATTATTTAGAAATAGAAATAACATTAAATATGTCGGGTTTAGTCAATAGTACGGACGTCAAAACAAATCGCAAGCACCCCATCTGGCGGCAAAGCAAGAACAACTACGCATTGGCGCGCTTTTACTAAGCGCTTGCGCGGTGGGGATAGTGGAATAGGGTAGGTTTTAGTACTGACCGCCTCAGAGCTTAGACGTCGTAGAATCAGTGTCGATCCGTAATATTAGTGAGCAAGATTGTAACTATGAATATTTGAATAAACCCAGTGTATCGAATAATTTCTGTGATTTCATTTGCACGATTGTACCCAACGACCTGCCCACACACGATGTCTTAACCTAAGGGACTGACTTCCCGATGGTTTGCATCTATCGGCCAGCCTTGATTCCGACATCAGAATTGGGATTCGGTCGTGCTAATGAGATCACACGTAAAAACAATGTTAGTGAAAATGGCGGTTACATTCTTGCAAAAATATTGCGGTGTCAGTTGAAGTGAAATTTGTTGGGGTTCGTTTCTGCGACTACCCTCTGTCTTGAATAATGAAAATCCAGTCTGGAACGGAGCAGTAAGAAGGCTAACAACAACCAAGGAACTGGACAGGTCAAGGCAGCGCGTGTGGACGTGTGGACATATCCATACACACGGATCTTTATGCCAATCTGGTGAGTCGTTTTCATTTTGTTTTGTCTATGGCCAAGAGTGTTCATTATTCAAAATTCTGGTTTTGGGTACGGTATGGCGGTTAATGGATAGTCTGGATGGCCCGTGTCAGGTCATAATTTAATGTTAGTTATCGATGGTCAAGTTTTGGTGTTGTTGAAGAGTTATAATTCTGCTATCATTGGCAATAACCCTTGACTGGCCTTTGCTGACTATTGTTGTTCGGAAATTAGAACGATAGGGTGACAGTGACGTAACTACATTACACTTCAGTCTGTAAATTATGATAAATCCATATGAAATATTTTGGTTTTGTAGTGTGATAGTTTTATGTAGTAAGAGTTATTAACTAAGCTTAAGAAGAAGCATAGTATTCTTATTTTGTGGTCGGAGGGCCAAACTATCTAAAAGGTGGTAAACCCTACCAGACCTCGTTAATTGCGACTTAAAATACTATGGCATTAATTTGATTCTCTAAAGCTCATATACCTACCTGGGCACTTGGGACACTGTAATGTGTGGTTCATGTTTTGGACAGGGACTCTGCACTCAAATTCGGTCTCCATAATAACACATTTTGCAGTTTTAGGTTACTGCTACTACTAGAAGCTAGTGGCTAAATAATAAAAGCCGCACTGGTCGATCATCAAGGTTAAGCAACGCTTGACGAGGTCGGTCCACGGATGGGTGGCCATTTCAACATACCGGGATTCCTCCGTGCCTCGGAAAGCACGTTAAGCCGTTGGTCCCGGCTATCATTTGAAGATCTTTGACAGTCGTTACGGGTAGCCAGAAGCCTAAGATCGGACACCAGTCTTGCCAAGGGGTACCGTGTTACCCAGTTATGGGGTTGTGGAGGTCAGATAGGCAATCCCTCCGTGGAACACTGGTGCTCGGCTGAATCCAGTAGGACTGGAAGTCAACCCCAATGTAGTTGGGAAAAGGCAAGGCAGATTGATTGGTTTAGGTTACCACACCGGTGCACCGGTTAAATTCCATCAAATCTGTGTATGGTTAAGATAACTGTGTGAACATTCACTCTCGTAGTATTTTTCATGTTTCAGATACCATATTGTGTCGCAGTGGAGCCCCTGCTGTAGACTGTATGCGAAGGCTGACGTGTCAACATCTGAGATGTTAAGAGGAACGGCAGGCTAGCAGTGATGCACAGAGGGTAGCTGAACATTTTGACAACCGCTGTGAGGTCATGCGCGCGCAAGTTTGGAATGGAAAACTCGGTGAGTCGCTTCCATGTTATTTCGACAGTGAGGTCGAAGGTTCTCTAGTGAAGAGATGCTAGTTCGAGTTTTCATGTTTGACCACTGAATTGGTAGTGATTATACCTAGCACTATCACTAGGTAATTAAGACACACTTACTAAAAGGCAAGTAGTTAGTGAGTTGCCTATTGGCGGTTCAGTTGCAACATTTGGTTCAGTACGAACTTTAGGATGCGATATCTCATAAGAAGGAGATGAGATATTCAACATTACTGAATAACTGGTCGTTTTCAGTGGCAAAGCGAGTTAGTAACGTCGTTGGGCTATCGCAATTGTATCTAGGTAGTATCGGTACTGATCATTTACGTGTATTCAGAACAGATCTTGTTGCGTAACGATTTACAACCACCGTCTTCAGATTTGAATTCACTTGCTTACTTTCAAAGTAATATTATGATAGCAGTAAATCTCGCGATCGTTTTCCGTACATAAAGACTGAGTTAGTGAGCGATAGTAAAGGGTTACTGTTGATAATCTGATTTTAATGATATTTAGCCGAGTTATTCGTGAAGCTCATTCACGCGAGCAATAGAAGCAAATATTATCAGGCTTAATTGTTCACCTCGTATTAACAGTCGGTATGTTCCAAGTTCTTTGAGTAAAAAGTGCAAATCTTGTGAGAAGGATACCCGATCACCAAGTTCCTTGAGAATTAGACGTCATAGTTGATGACAGTGGTAGTGAGACCAAATCTGATTAAGAATGGCTTGTACACTCATACTCGAAACTTTGGACCGCACCTCATGAGTAACATGTGGCGATGGGTCTCGAAGAGTCGTTGGTAGATACGATTCTGGTCTTGTGTTGGTGCACAGACCACAATGAAAGTTTCAGAGAGTTGGGTATGCATTGCCTTTGGATATTATGGTAAAGAGTAACAGAATTATTACAGTTACTTTGTTTAGTTGTTGAACTTCTTGATCGTCGGACCTTTTTCTAAATAATAGTGTTGTGTGGGAAACTCTAGTACGAAAACTAAGTAGGCCCTGTATTAAGTCCGCGATAGGTGATTATGACAGGACGGTGAACGTTATTCACCAAAAGCTTTAAATAGGTACGCTTAGAACCTACAAGTATGCACACGGTAGGTTAAGGAAAATACCACCGGGTCATGTACCAGTCGAGGTTGATGTCAAAAGGATTTTGATGATAATGAGCAAGCTTAAGTTGTCGAGTAATTGAGTCTATTAGCCGTACTATGTTTGACCGTACCAGTGGATTCTGGCGGAGGTCGGGGTCCAGAGAGACCGTTTTGTGAGAGCAATATAATTGCTGGTCGGCTATAGAGCCGTGGCGTTAGTGGTTTTACTCGAGAGTTTCTGTAAGCTTGGCAGTTTTTGCTGCACAATAAGTTTTAAAGTTTGTTTGCAGCGACTGGTGGTACATGGCCCAGGGTAATGATTTAGTTAAAGAGTAGAGTTTTCAAATTTCCCTATATTCACGAACCCAAGAAACTAGTTTGGTCAGGACTAGTCGAGCGTTGTATGTTGGCCTGTGTGGCTATGGTTGGCCTTTATACAACTGGAGATTTTTGAAGCAACTGTGGGACTGTAGGGCACCTGTAAGTTGGTGTATAAAAAAACATGTTTGTGTAAGGAACCTTACAGAAAATTCCTATTGAGTCAAGATTAAAAAGAAAATAAACTCACATAGTCACGCGAGTGGTGAGGTCACCATTTTAATGTTGTTGATTAAGTTCGAATCGTAAAGCCCTCATTACGAATATTGAAATAACGTGGATTTCTAATTTTGATTATTATGCGTAGATCGTGTTAGTAAGACACACAAAGCTCAAGTACCAATTGAGATAGTGTTGAGTTGACTCGAAATCGTGGGGATGTGCCAGTAGAGCACAGTTGTGATTACTAAGAAAGCTAGGAGATAGCTAAGATAGATGTGAGATAGCTAGGAGAGCTATGCGATGCCTCAAGATCGTGAATAAGATACCTGGTGTCTTGTTTCTTTTGTTTTATTTAATGTGACATTAATGACTATCAGTGGTACTTGGACTTTGTAATCACGAATATTAGGTGCTTTTAGGTACTAAATCGATGATTACGTTGCTATTTTCTTTAAATTGGAAATAGAATAACTCGTTCCTTGCAATAGTGAACAGAGATTTAAATGATCATGTTTGATTGATTCAAAATGTTTCCTCACTCGCCTAAAGTATGAGTCGGGATTGGCCGAGCGAATACTGTTTGGAAATTTTGTGTTTAAGAGAAATATCCCTTGTATGATGGGAGATTGCCAGGATGGAGTGGACTAAGACGACGTGTGGTGCAACACGAGGTGACCATGAGATGACATGGAGCAAGGACAAGAAGATGAAGCCTGCGGGTGATAGATTTGGGGATCTGTCACCTGAGAGAGGCCTGAGAAGGCGACGTGATGTGTTCCACGCTCGCCTCTCAAGAGGAATTACGGCCTAGAGAACACCATGTGGTTTTAGTCAGTAGGAGTCTGACAGACCCCTCAGCTTTCCCCAAGGGCTGAGGACATCCATGAGGATTTCCACATGATTCGATACACTGTTAAACCCTGACAATGAGGAACAGACGAGGACGCCTGTCTCGCAGGATGGCCGTGTCGGGTTTAGTCAATAGTACGGACGTCAAAACAAATCGCAAGCACGCCATCTGGCGGCAAAGCAAGAACAACTACGCATTGGCGCGCTTTTACTAAGCGCTTGCGCGGTGGGGATAGTGGAATAGGGTAGGTTTTAGTATTGACCGCCTCAGAGCTTAGACGTCGTAGAATCAGTGTCGATCCGTAATATTAGTGAGCAAGATTGTAACTCTGAATATTTGAATAAACCCAGTGTATCGAATAATTTCTGTGATTTCATTTGCACGATTGTACCCAACGACCTGCCCACACACGATGTCTTAACCTAAGGGACTGACTTCCCGATGGTTTGCATCTATCGGCCAGCCTTGATTCCGACAAATATAATCAAACTCATCATTATCAAACTGTTGCAGTCCGCTGCTAGACATAGGTATCTCCTAATGTACTGAGTAGGTACGATCCTCACGATACTTTACACATTATGTAACAATATTTAACATTTACCTATAAGTAACAATTTACTAAATTGGTACACTAGTACATAACCTTAAAAAATAAATCTGGTTATAACTTACTTGGTTTACTTCCCAAGTTCTAAAATTCAAAAAAAATAAAAAGGGATTATCTATGATATTAACTACCAATAAAAACAAAAAATATCCCAAAACACGAAATTTTATTAGCGGTACGAAATTTCCATACAAGCCTGCCATTCGCCTTTGTTGAGTAGTGAAACAGTATCAGGTTTTCAGAACAGCCCAAACCAAGTTACGATCCGCAATAAGCGAAAGATTACCGACGACATCAAAGAAGAACTAAGCGAATTTCGAGAACAAATATTGCAAATGATGGCCAAAATCACAACCAACCAAAAAGAATTCATGGATAAAGTGAGTGACGATATTTAAACAATAAAGGAAAAAGTGGACGAAATTACTTTAAATAACCTCGTCATAGAACAAAACATTTTGAAATCGGACATTTCAGAAGTACAATTAAAAGCCGTTGTCACGGACAAAAAGCTCGCAAAATTACAATCTGAAATTGACACGATTAAGGAAAATTCTAAATCCACCGGATGGTCCGGTGGATTTAGAATTTTCCTTCGCTGCGACTGGCTCCTGTATGCCAACGCTCGTAACACCGGATGCGTATGAGTCTATTATGTCAGAAGTCAAAGAACGTGAACTGCGGAGCAAAAATATTATAATCGTTGGCATACAGGAGCCAGTCGCAGCATTTAAAGACGAGAGAACAGATATGGACATGGACCAAGCTATTAAAATTGTAAGGATGACAGGTGTAAATTGCTTACCTGAGAAACTTTTCCGCCTCGGGAAGTACAACCCCAACAGAAATCGTCCTCTAAAAGTATACTTCAAATCATCAGAAACGACAAACTCTATCTTACGTGGCCAAAATGATGTTAACTGTGATAATACCAAAATATACTCGGATCAGACACCCCAACCACAAGAATTTCTGAAAAGTCTTACGGATGAACTTAAGTGTCGATCTGAAAATGGCGAGAATAACTTAAAAATTTAGTATGTTAGAGGTGTGCCAAAAATAATTCAAATACCCTCAAAAAACTCACGTCAAAGGATACCAGCTATAACCAAAACGCTCACGCAAAAGACAACATCACTTACCAAATAAGTGACAACTATGACGATATTACCACGAGCACTAAATCCCTAAAATTCTTGTATGCAAATGTGCGTAGTATCGTGAAACCAGGCAAATTGGACGAACTAAAGTGTGTAGTGGAATCTTTTCGTAGCACCATTCATATTCTTAAACTTACAGAAACATGGATAAAAACTGAAGATGAAGCTAAACGACTTCAAATTCCTGGATATACACACTATTATAACTACAGACACTGCGTAAGGGGTGGTGGAGTATCAATTTTCGCTCACAACAACTTGAAACATCATTTAATTGAGGAACTATCCCTGAATGACAACCACTACGTATGGATCCATCTTGAAAAGTACTACCTCGATATAGCTGGCATCTATCGTAAACCAGATGCCTCTAATTTGAAAAACTTCCTTGAAATATACACCAAACAATTGCATAAGCGGAAACGAGTAATCATACTGGGGGACTTTAATATTAATGTGCTGAATTTGGATCAGAGGGCAATCAAATACCAAGAAGAGCTACAAACAAGTGGCTTTAGCCTACTAAACAAAGACAAAGAGAACTATTGTACCCGAGAAACTGCCACAAGAAAACTATAATTGACCATGTCTGCACGAACCTTGCTGATACCAAGTACCATCTTGCTATAATTGCAACTTCTATGTCGGATCATAATTAAATATATTTAGAAGTTAAAAATCATCAACCAGAACCGCCTAGAAGAATAAAATATGAAGCTATAAATTATGAAAAGCTGTACAATACTGTGAGAGAATGGAATAACATCAATGAAGACTATCTATACCAACAATTTGAACAAGAATTACTTTCCAGTATCAAAGTTAATAAAATAACAAAATCGAAAGTATTGAATCCGCCCAGACAAGATTGGATAAACAAAACAATTAAAGTCTAATAAACAAAAGAAATGAGCTATGGAACATGCATAAAAAAAAGGTAAATGATCAATTATTTCCGGACAAATTTGTCAATCTAAGAAATGAAGTCAGTCAAGTTATACAGAGAACAAAAAGTGCTTATTACCAAAATGCTTTTATCAATGCAAGAAAAACCCAAAAAAAATGTGGAGTCTTATAAATGATCTCTCTAGGATCAACATCAGAGAGTCACCAGCACCGAGTAAACTCTTGACGCCATCTGGAGTTTTGTCTAATCAGACTGAAATTTGCGAGTGTTTCAATGATTTTTCTCAAACATCGGATCAGTTCTGGCTAGTAAAATCCCCAAACAATACCATAATAATTTAACACACACTAAAGGAGCACAGGCAAGTGGAACCTTGAACACTCAATGGAACCTTGATCAATTTTGGGACCCTTATTATTCCTGATTTACATCAACAATATTCATGAAGTTGGACTAAAAGGTGATGTATCATTGTACGCTGATGATACAGCTTTATTTTATTTTGGACCGTGGACGCTGTTATGGCCTACGCTCAGGATAATCTACATCTTTTGAATGTGTGGTTTCAGTGCAATCTACTCACCATAAATATAGCTAAAACCAACTACATAGTTTTTGCTGCAAAAAACAAAAAAATATCACACAATTCACAATTAACCATAAATAACCAACCTACCAAAAAAGTTGATCATGAAAAATATCTCGGATTAACTTTAGATAACCACCTGAACTCGAGGCCACATATGGAAAGTGTTAAATCTAAATTAACTTCGCTCACGGGAGCCCTACGGAGTGTCGTCCGATGTCTTCCACGGCAAGTGCGGTACAATATATATAACACTCTTGTATAAACTAATTTGGACTATCTGATAGAAGTATGGGGCACAGCGGCCAAAACCAATATTGAAACGTTGCAAATAGCACAAAAAAAGTTAATAAAGACACTTTTCCATTATGATTCAAAATCAAAATCAATTTTTTTTTATTTCACATAGGCCTACATGGGCACTTATAAAACGTCGACAAAAGGTGCACGGTTCGGGTTGGTCGTTTCCTATGGAGAAGAACCGGCAAATAACTCCATGGTTACTCTTTTAAAATGGTTTGGTTTTACAATATGTCCATGTTACAGCATTAGTACTTAGATATGGAGGGACAACGTAGGCCCGACTTATGACAATAAGTCGTAAGAAACTAAAAAAATAAAATAAAAGGATTATATATTTTATAAAAAAGTTAACAAATGTTAACTAGCATCTAAAAGGCCTACAATGTTAACACATTCACAAAATAATCGGTAAAAGAATCTATACAAAGGTAAAAAAAAATAAAAATAAGTATAACAAGACTAAATTTAACATGTGGCACAAATTTTGTTATCAGTGCTGTAACTATTCTTAGCAAAGGGCTATAAAGATGATTGAAAACCATTGTAAAAAGTCTAATTAAAAGAAGGAAAGAAAAAACGAGATTGAGAATAGTTAGAGACATCCACATATTTGTGCCGTTTACAAGTTACCAGGGATGCATGCGCAGAAGGAGCTAAGGCCAAATGTTTTTATCTTCAACGTAGTCCTTAATTTTATAATATGCTTTTTTAATAATGATACGTTTTATGTATTTTTTGAACCTTCCATCGGTCAGTTCTATAACTGACTTTGGCAACTTGTTATAAAAGCGTGTACTGTTTATAAGAAAAGACTTGCTAGTTTTCGTTAATCTGAATTTGGGTATTACAATTTCGTGCTTACTGCGTGTATTTAAATTATGGAAGTCGATTCTAGTTTTGAAAAGCCCCCGATTTTTACGGACATACAAAATACATTCCAAAATTCACTTTATATTTTGGAATGTATTTTAGAATGTATTTTGGTAGAGTCAGTATATCGATCTCTTTAAATTTTTCTCTGAGGGACTCGCCAGGACCCATTTTATAGATTGCGCGGATTGCCCTCTTTTGTAGGATGAAAATTGAGTCAACGTCTGCTGCTCATCCCCACAGCAGAATGCCATAAGACATAATACTGTGGAAATAAGCATAGTATACTAACCTAGCTGTAGCTACATCGGTTAGCTGCCTTATTTTCCTTACTGCATATGCAGCCGAACTTAACCTACCCGAAAGAGTTCTAATGTGCGCGCCCCACTGCAATTTTGAATCGATAGTAATCCCTAAGAATACAGTTTCCGTTATAACTTCAAGATTTTTGCCGTCAAGATTTAGGTTTAGGTCATGTTGTGGTACATTTGGTAAAGAGAACTTTAGACATTTTGTTTTTTTCGCATTCAGTAAAATATTGTTAGCTGCGAACCATTTTGAGAGGAAAATTAGACTTTCGTTGACATTTAAGACATCCGTATCTTGCCTATCTATTTTAAAAATTAGCGAAGTATCATCAGCAAATAGAATTATATCCGATAATTTGGCCATCATAAAAGGGAGATCATTAATGTAAACAAGAAAAAGGAAAGGGCCGAGAATTGAACCTTGGGGCACGCCCATCCTGACTAGAGACCCGGAGGACGTCGCCCCATTAACATTTACTTTTTGCTATCTGTTTGATAAATAGGAAAGCACGAGATCAGCAGATTTTCCAGGAATTCCGTAGTGGTGTAATTTACAGATCAGTGTGTTGTGGTCGACGCAGTCGAAAGCTTTTGAGAGATCATATAAAATGCCAATGGCATCCTGAGACCTCTCCCAAGCCTCCAAGATGTGGCTGATGAGTTTAACTCCCGCGTCCGTTGTCGACCTACCTTTCGTGAAACCAAACTATTGACTATGCAGGATCCCATTTGAATTGAAGTGAGACAACATCTGTTCCAGCATGATTTTTTCATAGATTTTACTCAATGCTGGAAGCATGGATATAGGTCTATAATTAGAAGGATCACTCTTACAGCCTGATTTGAAAATTGGTACCACTTTACTGTGTTTCATGTTTTTTTTTTTTTTTTTTCAATATTTTACCGCGGACATGTGGCAGTCCGCGCTCTTTTTTATTGTGTTTATATTTTTGTTTTTTTTTCATAATGATTACAATTGTCGGATTCCTACGTCGGACATTATTTTAAGGCTTACTTAACTAACTTAAATTTACGTGAGTTCATCCCTCACTAAATACTATATATACTCGTATATTACACACTGGCATTACAATTTCATGTTTCTATTTACTACTTATCTTTATGTTATTAACTATTTTGTTTACTTATTTCTATTGATACACTGCTTATGTTATTACTATATCTATTGGTACACTTTGTGGGAAGATGCATGGCAGTGCGAGTAGACCAGCCCCGGCCGACGGTTCCGGTTATAGAACCCCGTCGTTAGAACGTTAAGGTATGACTGACTCGCTCCACCATGCAGCTTCACATGTATATATATAGTTTTCTTTTTTGCTTTAGACAGGGTGATGGTTTGGGTATGTGTTTGGGTTGGAGTTTTTGGATGGGACTTGTTAGGTGGTGTTTTGGCTGCTGACCAGGGACTTCGCTAGCGTGAGCAAGGCCTCTATGACGACTACGTCTCGATGCTGCATGGCCGTCTTAAGATTGTAGTTGACGACCGTTTTAGTCGGCGCATCCATCGCCCTCTTAGCAAGGCGGCCTGCGGCGTCATCGGCGTCGTCGCTGTAATAGACGCAACTGACTGTATGTCTGGACACCGCCACTACCGCGTGGGAGATGCTGTCGTGGACCTGAAGCCTCCTGGACTTGGTGTTGATGATGATAACGCTGTCGTAGGTCGACCCCTGAGCCTCATGTATGGTTAGCAGGCGCGACCCCTCGCCGGCCCCATATCCCTGGCTCGCAAGAGAGGCTTTCTCCCCCTGCGTATGAACCAGGAACAGGGTGTTTTGGGCAGTACCCGGTATTTGCGCCCCTGTGTAACCTTTCACCTTCAGGGAGTGGACCCGCGACAGCGACGACTTGGAGGAGTATATACCGGGGTATATCTCACTCAGTGCAAACGCCACGTCCATTGGATTGCGGTGTGTGCAGAGAAACTCCTGGGTGATGCCAGCCACCAGGTCTGGACGGGTATACCTAAGCTAGAAAAGATTCTCCCTGTCCAAACAATGGAAGCTGGTTAACGTCTCCGACGAGGACAAGCTCGCTCGCTCCAGACAACTTTACTGCCATGACTATGGCCCCAAAGTGGTTCATTAGAGCCTGGTCTACCGTAAGACGGTAGAATTTGTCTTGGCTCTTGAAACCGTTTGCTAGGATTGAGACCATAGTGCGCACTTTGGTCTTTGCTCGGTCTCCTAAGCGGCGCGCAAGCTTTTCTCTAAGATCTTTGGCAGCTTCTGTTGTCGTGGTTGCTATCACGTCCCTGTCCTCTTCGAAGTGCTTTACCAGCCAGGTTGTCTTACCGCAACCCGGAACTCCGTTAATCCACCTGATATTGGGTACCGCCCAACTTTCCTGTGATGCCGGGATACCGGAGGTCCCCGAAATGGAGTGTGCCATTTCCAGGATCTTATCGTCCGGCATGATTTTGGTACATTTGGCGGTAACCACTATCGGGTCGTCATTTGGCACACTGAACTTGAGTTTGCCTGAGCGCTCCGTCTCCTCCTTGTCCAGGGCCACAAAGCCACTCCTCGCGCTGTAGGCTGCCATATATGACCCCGTCATTTCCCCTTTGATGACTTGGGATGTGACGTTGTCATACACCGCTGCCCCTGCTTCCTCGAGCAGTACCCTTAACAGACCCTCTGTGTCTCTCTGGAAGGTCTGCAGGATCTTCCTGCATGTCGTAAGATTGACCTCTCTGGTCGCTTTTACGATTGCTACGTAATCGAGGAACGCGCTCTTTTCGTGGTCCGTGGTACCCGATTTTACTGCGAGGGTCGGCGGGCTGACTTGCCCTTTGTCGGCTCGTGTTGGATTAGGCTTTTGCTGGGTTGGTTCATTTGGTGATTTTCTGAAGAACCTCTCCAGTACTGTCTCCTGCTTGTGAGATGGTGATGCGTAGCTGGTGCTTGGGAGCAGTGCACTGAGGAAAGTGGAAACGCTTCAGGCGACTCCTCGACCGGGCCCGGTCCTCCGGGTTTATGGTGTTACACTGCACCTTTGCGGCTTTTTCGGCTGCTGCCTTCTGCTGGGCCCTCTCCGATCCGCTTTGAGAGGTGGGGCTTGTTTTGGGGCTCATTGCACTGGCTATTGGTTGTCTGGGGGCTTTGAGGAAACTCAGGGTTTCCCCTCTGTCCTCGTAGACAACAACCTCATGATGTTCTGAGGCCTTTAAACAGCCAAAGCGGTCTGCAACGTCTCCTCTCTCTCCTCCCACCACCATTGCGTCCACACTTATGGTTCGGGCCGCGGCTGACGTGTAGTCTCCTGCCTCCCTAATCTTCTGAAGCAATGAGCTTGCCTGAGCAAAAAGTAACCTCTCCCCACTCGAGTAATGCGATTGTTTTCCCTTTAAATCGCATTAGACGGCATCGGTGAGTGGCCACTTCCATTTGAGGTAGTGCAGCATACTTACTGCCTGTTATGCTCGTTTTGGTGGTGCTTCCGTTAATCAGGGCGGCAAGGCCCGGTGAAAGGTCTATTCGGGCCGCAGCTTGACTTGAGCCTATGCAGAAGCCTATGCCTAACTTCTCCTGTTCCCTGTTCATGAATGATGGTTAGATTGTGTGTGTGTAATTTGTGTATCAGTTAATGGTGTACTTGTTGTTGTTTGTGTAGTTGTGGTTGTTGTTTGTGTGGTTGTGGTTGTTTGTGTTCGGTTGTGTGGTCGACTTCGCAAGGTTACGTCCGTTTTGTTGGCCTTTGCTGCGACTGTGGCGACTGTGGCTACTAGGATTCCATTCTTGGCATTCGCGAATGCCAAGAATGGAATCCTAGTAGCCGGTCTCCCCATGATGGTGTGGAGTGTGGACTGGCTAAGCTGGATTTCGAATTTTACCTCGAGCTCCATTCTGTCTTGGCTGAACCTTGGGCATTCGAACAGCAGATGCCAGACTGTCTCTTCACAACTCGGGTCACAGACGCACGAGGGACTATCTTTGAGATGGAAGCGGTGGAGATACGCTGAGAATCCGCCGTGTCCTGTAAAGACTTGTACGTGGACCGGTGTGAGCACTGCGTCTCTGAGTGTCCTTTTCGCGGCTAGGACGTCTGGAAAGAACGCTTTCGTGACCGATCCTGTACTCGAAGACTCGTACCGCGCTTGCCACTTCCTTATAGTCCCCTCCCGAATCTTCCTTGTGAGGCTCCAAGCCAAAGGTGCTGAACCTTGACTCCGTCACGTTTTCCTACCAAGTTAGAGCAGCTCCGACTTTCCCCTCTATCTTGCTGCCATCGGTGTATATTTGGGGGCCGATTACTTGGTGGGTTGCCAGGGTTTCGGGAGTCAAATTCTCTAGGCATTCATACTCGGTTGTTGTGAGTTGCGCCGGGTGGGGGTTTTTGGAGTGGTGCACGTTGCACTCCAGCACGCGGCCCAGCGGTATAAACTATTGGGAATGTCCCTTTTTGATCTTGAAAAGGGTTGCCGCCTCGATTACCCGAAGATCTAGGGGGAGTTGGCCTGACAGGATAAGTGCCGATGTCAGAGACACCGTGCGGTATGCTTTGCAGATTTTCTGCGCGAAGCCCCTCTGCAGTGAGTCAAACTTTTTCCTTGTCATCAGTTTCTCAGCTGCGGGGGCCCACGCACTCGCTGCATACATCACGATGGGCTCTATCACCGACACGTATATTGTCCTGATTATTTCTCTGTTCAGACCCCAATTCACCCTCGCCGCACATGCCAACTGCTTATAGATGTCTGCGGCCTTTCTACAGGTCGCAGACACGTGCGCATTGAAGGTGAGTTTGGAGTCTATCGTGAGACCCAACAGTTTCACTTCCTCAACCAGGTTTAGCCGCGTGCCCGACATATGAAGTACCGGAACGTCGTACTTTCGCTTCCTCGTTAACACCATCGCATTAGTCTTGTGCGCGGCGAAACGTAGCTTATTTTGGACGCCCCATTCCGATACTTTGGCTAACGTGCTGTTGGTTGATTGCTGCAGGGGACCGGCTGTGAAGTCAGAGAAAACCAGGACAACGTCGTCCGCGAAGGCTTGGCAGTATACCCCCATACTAGCCATTTTGTGTAGGAGTGGATCTAGGATAAGGTTCCAAAACGTCGGTCCGGCAATTGAACCCTGGACGCATCCTTTCGTGGTTCCCTTCTCGCTAGTCGCTCTGGCGTAGTTGACCCTGACGTTTCGGTCTTCCAGGTATGAGGCGACGAGAGTGTAGATATTTGCTGGACAACTCTTGGCTACCATCTGCTTCTTGAGTGCGGGCCACCACGCGTTGTCAAAGGCTCCCTCTATGTCCAGTGATATCAAAAGCACGATCTTTTTGGCTTTGATTTCGGCTCGTAAGTGGCCCACTAGAGCATAGAGGGCGTCCTCAGTTCCGCGCTGTGGCATGAAGCCGTATTGGTTTGTGTGTAGTGTTGGGAGGAAGTGCCACTGTAGTCGGCCCTCTAGTAGTTTCTCGACGATTTTTCCTAGGACCGAGAGCAGACCTATAGGCCTGTACGACTTAGGGCTGGTGTAGTCGTCCTTTCCTGGCTTGCGGAGAATGCACACATGGGCGACCTTCCACTGCTTCGGGAAGTGTGACAGCGACAGACACTTGTTTGCTATCGCTAAGAACACCTCCCTATCGCAGGTTATTGCCGCTATGCAGATGTCTGCTGTTAATCCGTCGGGACCGGGGGCTTTTTTCGGATTTTGGTTCTGGAGAACCATTTCCAGCTCCGCGGTCGTGAAGGGCGGATCGTCTGCAGACAGACCTTGGGGGTTTTTCTCCTCCGCTAGCCTCCTTAACGCAGTGTGGTAGGGTTGTTCGGCATCCGTTGAGTCGTCGGGGTAGAAGGTTTTTGCCAGAAGATCCGCAGATTGCTCTGGACTGAGCGTCTCGCCTGCGTTGTTTCTCAAGAGTGCGTCTTCCTTTCTTCTGGCTGTCTTCCTTATTACCCTGTAGATACCGTCCCACATGCTCTCTCGGTCCTGCTTCGTGCAGAACTCCTTCCAGTTGGCTGTGGCTGCTTCCGTTGCTGCTGTCGTGTAAGTTTGTTTGGCCAGCACGTACTCTTGGATAGTGAAGTGTCTCCGGCTTGCGGCTGCGTTCCGGATCCTTCTCTTCTTCGTCATGGCGTCTTTTTTGAGACGGTCTAGAGAAGGACTCCACCATGGGGGTTTGGCGTTGTGTTTGGACGACCCGAGTTTTGGAATCGCTTCCTCGCATGAGCGGTGGATGTTCTGAGTATAGTTTGAAATGATTGTCTCCAGACCTTCTGGGTTCGATGCGTTCAAGACTCTGACTTGGGTGATGTCACTGTCTGCTAGGCTAGTCTTGAAGTGGGTGTTGAAGTCGGACCACTTGGCCTTCTTGGTGTTGTAGATGCGCGTCGAAATCGGCCGTAAGGGTTCCAGGGCATTTTCTAGGCGCATCGAAAAGGTTATAGCGTTGTGGTCTGAAGTTGTTAGACTTCTTTCTACCTGCCACTCCTCGACCTTACCTAGTAGCGACGAACTGCAAGCTGTCACGTCAACGATGCTTGTGCACCACCTGTCATTTCTGTATGTCTCGAACGTTGGTGTTTGGCCCGTATTTAGGATGTGGAGATCCCGCTCATTGAGGAAAGAACTGTACGCCGCCCCGCGATGGTTTTCAGAAACACTTCCCCACCAATGGCTCCAGGCGTTCACGTCTCCTCCCACCACGATGTTGTTTGTGTTCAATTTGTGTGTCTTGTATTGTGTTTCGGATAGGTAAGGTTCGATGTCCTGGTCACCCTCAAAATAGACCGACAGTACTCCAAAGCTGAGCTGACCCGCCTTTAGCAAGACAGCAGCAACGTTCTCGGTCACAAGCTGGGGGTCTTGGATAACCTCCAGGTTGTTACCGAAAACAACAATCGCTGCCTTAACTGGCTTTTTGCGGTTGAGGCTGCACTGGATGACTTGTGTGCCGGGTTTTTGTTTCATCACACCTGTTCTTCCTACGTAGCGCTCTTGAACAAGTGCTACTGAAATTCCCCTTGCCTGGGCCGCCATGTGGAGTTCTTCTGTGGCCAGCTTGGAGTGGTGAAGATTTGCTAGGATAAACCGCAATCTTGCTGTCAGTCTTGAGGCGATTTCGGGGGTGACTGGTTGGTTTGTTGGTGTGCTTTCGTTGCCCTTAGCAATAGGATACGCGCGATCTGGCTATGCCGTTCCACTTTTGGCGTTCCTGGCAGTCTTCGCTGAACGCTGTGTGTGCCAGGTTGCTGCCCGTCCCGTGTGCTACCTTGCAGTTTGCACATGTGGGCTGTTTGCCGTCCGCTCGAGTGAGGCAGTCCCTGATATTGTGCGGTCCACTGCAGTAGCCGCAGACTTCTTGTGCAGCCCTGCATATGGACTTATTGTGTCCATATGCAAGGCACTTTGTGCACTGAACTAGTGGGGACTGGTCCTCAATCGAGCAACGCTTGATGCCCACATGGACTTTTTGGACAGAAGTGTAGGATTTCCAGAGCTCCGGGGAGAGCTCCAGAACGGGGTGGCACTCGTGGGGGTTTCTCGCGCGCTTCCTGTAGCGCATCTTGATGGTCCGCCCCTCCACAGCGACGTTTTGCAGAAGGTGTTGGTTCTGCGCTTTAAGAAGATCTACGATCTCCCCGTCGCTGTAGCTGGACAGCACACCCTTGATGCAGACTAAGGGATTTTGCGGTTTCGGCTCCTGGACCTTGAGCTCTGAGTTCGACTGGACCTGGTCTTTAATCTTCTTCAAGTCCATCTTACTGGCGCACCTTAAGACCACTTTCTGGTTGCGCGCCTTCCGTACGGTGTCGACCCGGGCTCCGGTTGACTTAAGGTCCAGAGCGGTCCTGATCCTCTCGATCACGTTATCCCCAGTGTGCCGGGGGTTCGTCGACGAGACGATTTGGGTGTGGTTGGGTTGTGTGGGTGGTTTGGGGGGCTTTGGTGTACTGGCGACCTGGGCAAAGGTTTTGGGGCCCTGTTGTTGTGTTTGCGGTTTATCCGCTTTGCCCAGGTCCGCCACCCCTTTCTGTATAGTTTGGAGCGTCTTCTTTACCTCCTGCGAGCTCCGTTTCCAGATTCAGCGCTGGGGGCGCCTGGATTTGCGGCTCTTTGTCGCGCAGTACGCGGAGGTCCTCCGAGACAAGCTCCAGCCTATCCGACATAGGTTTGAGGTGTTCGGATATGTTTATGGGTGTGTGTGGTGGTGGGGGTGAGGCTACAGGCCTGTTGGCGATGGTCTGCAGCTTTGCGGTTAAATTCGCCATCTCCTCCTCGAAAGCCGCGGTCGTAAGTAGGCCTGTCTCGCGGCTACTCCGGTCCGTCTCTGTGTCACTTGGCCGGTTGAGGTCCTCTTTGAGCCTTTCAAGAGTTCTCTGGAGGACGTCCAGCTGGTTGGAGATGCTGGTGATATTTGTGTCCAGGCGTGATAGGCCGGCCCCCATAGGGTCCCACTTGGGATCCCCTGGGGTCCTCGCACTTTCTTGCCTTGTGCTCTCGTAGGAGCACGAGAGCACAAGGCAAGAAAGTGCGATATGTTTTTCAGGCTCGCCATTGCGACCTCGCCTTTCAACTCCTTTATGCCGTTTAAGGCGTCAAAAGTCTCGTGACCGAGCCATTCCCGGATCCCTTTCGCCTCTTTTTTCATTTCCGAGACGTCAGCCCGCATCAGGGTGAGCTCCTTATTCACAGCCGCAAGTTCCCGATTGTGAGCTCTCTCGACACGCACAAGCTCTTGTGCGTGTCGAGAGCGCTCCTTCTCGAGATTGTACTTGTGGCGTGCTCGGGAGTCCGCCAATGAAAGTGACACCTCGTAAAGGCCCTGCAGGCACTCATGGGCTGTGTTTCATTAAGTCAGGAAAAGTTACAGTACACGAACACAAAAAATATACAATAAAACTAAGTTAATGAATATATCACAGACATACTTATATAATACTTGCATCTTAATAAGAAAAATACCTAATAGAAACATTCACACACAAATACAATTTACAAAGAAACATCAAATACACAAAATTAGGCTCAGAAATGCAAATGACATACAATTATACTCACCACGCACCAACTATGGCAAAAAAAAAGTCGTGTGGCACTCGGGGACTGCCGCGGTAAAGCTATTGCATAGCATTTATTCTAGATCCAGTCCTGGAAAATGCGTCAAAAAAATTAAAAACTCGAAAACGTAGCGAGCCAAACCCGCATTTATTTACGATTAATAAAACTCTAAAAAACAAAACAAAAATACCCTTATTCACATTGAAATAAGGTCGCTTTTCTTTGACAAGCAAAAGTGACCCTTATTCTCATTAGCATAAGGTCCACATTGATCACCATTGTCACAGAAACAGCTCAGAGAGACCGATAAAAGGCAAAAAAATTACGACCAACAAAAATTTTAAAACCCTCATATCTCAGAAACGGTTGGAGTTAGCGCATTTCTGACAAAAAAATTGCCCCCCTGACGCCCGCTACTTCATCCAGGAGAATAAGATAGGATTTACCCCCCCCCCCCCTTAACCGTTTACCTCCCCACGCAAAAAAATTTTTCATTCTAAAAATACCAACACAGAAATCGAAAACACGTGCAACAAACCTCCCCCCCCGCCCCCCTGCCCCTCACCACTCAGATTCCACAGAATTCAAAAAACCTAATTAAAAGTCAAAGTATCACCGCCGTGCCCGTCGGAGTGGGGAGCGTGAGGTTTTTTCGTTACGGAATTTCTGGATTCGGTCCCCGCGCTCAAGGCCCGCGATAGAAGCTATGCAATAGCTTAAAAAAATGTGATGTACGAAGGTGCTGCATTGTATAATAAACTACCAAACAATATTAAAAATGCTAAATCCATGTCAATATTTAAGAAACACTTAAAATTACATATTCTTAAAAAAGCGAGCGCACATTAGTACATTACATACCACTTCTAGTTGCGCGCGCTCTGTGTATGTTTGCGTTCTAGCTGTGTAATTTTTCTCGTTTACCCTACACTATTAGAATATTTTTGTATATCGTAATTTCTTTTTGCCAAAACTGTACGTAAATCAATAATGTATGTTCCGTCCCGATCGTTGGTATTTACTTGCAACACCGTGTCAATCAACTATTTTGACAGCTGACACTTAACAGTCGAGAGAAAAGGTTTATAACGTGAACACGCGGAAGTCGGGTTTTTGTCGATACATATCAAATCGAGATGTGTTAGGTTAGGTTAAGACGGGCTGGTGTCCGCAACTCCACGTTTAAGCGCGTATTTTGCGTACGGGTGGGATTCGTCTTTCTCACTCAATCCAATCCAGCTCCTCGAGGAAAGCCAGCAGCGCCTTGGTGTTGCCAACCATCCCCTGCACGGTACCTGGGTCGCCGAGGAATTTGGCCCTGTAGCCAGCGATCACTGGGCAGCTTAGGAGCAGATGTGCTGCTGTCTCGTCCTCCTCCATACACGCCCTGCACAGTGGGCTGTCTGTGATCCCTAAGACAAAAAGATGTTTGTTAAAAGTCCCGTGGCCAGTTGTTACGGCTGTGACTGCACGTAACTGTGTTTTAGTCAGTCTCAGGACTTTCTGCGTAAACCGGCCATCTAAAGAGGGAAGTGCCTCCTTGGCCTGTCTGCACTCGCTGTGGTCATTCCACAATTTGTGGTGCTGTTCTCTGGTGCGCTTCCTTACCAGATTGCGGAGGTAACCGTAGGGTATTGGTACGATGGGTTCTGGTCCCATCGCCGCCATACTAGAGCCCCTTCGGGCCAGCTCATCCGCTGCATCATTACCTCGAGAATCACTGTGCCCCTTGATCCATTGAATGGTTACTTTATTATATGTACCGACCTGGTTCAGGCGATGATGACACTCGAGTATCAGCCCAGAGTTGACCGTGTGGCTACTCAGTGCCTGCAGGACGGCCATGCTGTCCGAGAGAATGCGTATAGGGTAGTCCTTCACCTCCCTGGCTAAGATGGCTGAGGCTGCCAGGGTGATGCCCAAGCACTCGGCTTGGAACACCGTGTTATGAGCCCCAAGTGGCGTGGCTAGGTGGATGTTGAGGTCCTCCGAGAACACCCCTGCACCTGTGCCAGTACCTGTTTTGGATCCGTCTGTGAAGATCCTTAGCTCGTCAGGGCGTAGCCCTTCGCAGCGATGGTCCTCATGCAGTTGAATCCTGTATTTCTTGTCAAAGATGAATTGCTTGGGTATTCGATCGTTGATTGCTTTTGTTAGGGGGAGTTCGTTGTTGAGTTCCTCAAGCAGAGCAGTGTGTTGTGTCTCTCTCTTACCCCATAGATCCAGCGCCTTAAGGCGTACTGCTGCCATCGTTGCCTCTTGTTGTATAAACAGGTGGAGTGGGGGGAGTCCAAGCATGGCCTCGATCGCAGCTGTCGGGGTAGTCCTCATGCAACCCGTCACTGCCATGCAGGCCAGTCTTTGCATGCGTTGTAGTCTATTCACGGCTGTACTTAGCTTAGTACGAGGCCACCATACCACGGCCCCATAGGTGACCATGGGCCGAATCACCGCGCTGTACAGCCAGAGTATGATTTTGGGGGAGAGTCCCCACTTTTTGCCTATCATTTTCTTGCATTGCCAAAAGGTGATCAAGCCTTGCTCAGTTTGGTGTCTAAATGTCTGCTCCAGTTTAACTTACTGTCAAGTATGACTCCCAGATACTTAACCTCGTTGGACAACTGTAGTTCCGTGTTGAACAGCTTGGGTAGGCGGAAAGGGCCTAGAGCTCTTTTCTGAGTAAACATGACTAGTTCAGTTTTAGTGGGGTTAACTGATAGGTCATACTCCCTGCACCATCGCTCCACTATACGTAGAGCTTGCTGAGTGAGATTGCAGATGGTTCCTGTCACCTTCCCAGGTACGAGGATTGCTAAATCGTCTGCATAACCTACTGTGAAGTACCGGTGGTCGTTGAGCCTGGTGATGAGATCGTTGATCACCAGATTCCACAGTAGGGGGGAAAGCACTCCTCCCTGTGGGCAGCCCCTGGCTATTAAGGCCAGCTGCTGTTCCCCCTCTAGACGAACTGCTCGTTTGCTTAGCATGTTGGTTATCCAGTCAATTAGTACCTGATTTACTCCGTGCTTGGAGAGTGCAGCACCGATGCTGAAGAAGTTTGTCTTGTCGAAGGCCCCTTCGATGTCTATGAAGGTGCCCAGGCAGGTACCTTTCTGATGAATTGTTTCCTCTATTTGGCTTACCACCAAATGAAGAGCGGACTCAGTAGACTTACCCGAGCTGTAAGCGTGTTGGTTACCGTGTAGAGGTAATGCCATTAGGGCGCCGTCGCGTAGTTCCCTCTCGCACAGCCTTTCCATGGTCTTAAGTAGAAACGAGGTCAGACTGATTGGTCTGTAGGATTTGGCGTTTGTATAGTCTCCGTTGCCTGGCTTTGGGATGAATATTGCTTTAACTTCCCTCCATCCTTTTGGGACATGTCTAAGGGCCAGGCATGCTCTCATTAGTGGCACAAGTCTTTCTGCTACAGACTTACCTCCCCACTGCAGTAGCGCAGGGAAAACTCCGTCTGGACCTGGCGCCTTGAAAGGATGGAAGCTTTTGATGGCCCACTGGAGTTTCTCCAGCGTGATCACCCTGTGTGCGTAGAGCCAATCATCGTGAGTTGGTATCTGCGTAGTATCTTGCCAGTTTGTTACCTGGACGAAGACGCTTCCTGGGAAGTGTGTTTCTACTAGGACTCGTCTTGCTTCTTCAGGTGTCGTGGTGAGTGTGTTGTCGGGTTTGCGGAGTGTGGCGAGCTCAGGTGTAATCTGCTGTGCCAGTACTTTCCTTACCCTATTTGCTTGTTGGCAAGATTCAATGCTACCACAGTATTTACGCCATCCAGCGGTACGCCTGAATCTGATGCATTTTTTATAGCTGGATTTGGCCTCGTAGTAGGCGTCCCAGTCCACATCCGCGCATGTGTTCATAGCTCTGTTTAGGGCCTTTCTTACCTTCTTGCGTTTGCGTTCCAACTCCGCGCCCCACCAGGGTTGTTTGCCCGGTGATTTCCGTGGCATTGTTTCCGGGCAGGCGGTATGGTAGCTGCTTATCATTGTCTCGGTAAGTTCACTTACCTGCAAGTCTATCTGCGTTGTGCTCACAGTAGTCAGTGCCCCGTGTGCGGGCGCTAGCTTTGAATCGAGTGTGCGAGTGTAGACAGTTCTATCCGTGTTGCGCGGATTGCGCCGAGGCGGTGCAGGTGCTACACAGGTCTGCATGTCAAAGCGGATCCATCTGTGATCCGAGCAGGAGGCCTCGTTTGAGACCTGCCACCCAGTGATGATTTCCGCTGCGCCTTCTGTCGCCAGAGTCAGGTCGATAATTGTGCGACTGCGTCTAGTAACAAACGTCGGTGCCGCGCCTGTGTTTAGCAGGGATAGGTTAGTCGTGAACAGATAGTCCACCAATGCCTTACCTCTTTCATTTTGCGTATCCATTCCCCACAGAGGGTGATGTGCGTTTGCGTCAGTCCCAATGATGATCTCCTCGCCGCTGGTCTCGCATTGGGTTACGAGGCGGACAAGCTCATGCGGAGGTGGAATCTCCGCCTCAGGCATATAGGCAGAGGCGAAGACGATCGACATCTTTGAGTTGCCATGCTGCATTGCCAGCCTAGCGGCAGAGATATCTCTGCAACAGAAATCAGTTAGAAGCTGTGCTTTGAGGTTACCTGTAACAAAAATACACGCTCTAGGGTGATCATGGTTAGAGGTAACAAGGAGCTTACCACCTAGGTTTGATAATCCTTTGATTTGGCCGCCCCTAATCCACGGCTCCTGAATCAGGGCAATGGCCGTGTGTTGAACCTCCAACCACTTGCGCAATTGGGCCGTCGCTGTCTGGCTGTGGTGGAGGTTTGCCTGCACTAGTTTACAGGTTAACGAAGGGGTCGCCATCTTGGGTGGGTCCCTCCTCGTGTTCCTCTAGTTGCAGACCGGCGAAGGCGTCTCCCTCGATGAAGTCATCCTCCATCGGGCCAGAAGCCGGTGACAGTGTGATGTCGTCCGGCTCCTCGCCCGACGGAGGATCTTTGATCGTGTCATCGATAGGAGTGGCCAGCACTGCAGCTGCAGCAGGTTCGGCCGCGGATATATCCGGGTTGCTGGGCGGGGGGTCAATCTCCCTTGCGTTGGCGAGCTGCCTTGTGGCCGGGTCCCATCCACGAGGGACGCACACAAATCTGCCGTTGGCCCCCTGGAACTTGATGTACACCGAGCCCAGGCCAAACGACAGCCTGCGCTCGGCGCCCATCAAGGTCGGGATCTGGTCCTCGGGGACACCCAGGACCACAAACCAGGACGCCTTTTGCCTCTCCGAGCGAATAACGACCCACCTCTTGATATCAATCCATGGGTTTTGATACCAGATTGTCCTCGCTGCTATATTGAGGTCCTCATACACCCCACTGTCATCCGGTATGACAATCCCGCAACGCACTTGCTTCTGCAGCTCTGATTGGGCCTTGACCATCAGCGTGGTGCCAGCCGGGATGGCCAAGTCGGGCACCGTCCTCCTCAGCCACGCCAAGGTGTAGACATTACTGCACCACAGCTTGAGCGCCCCACTGCCGAATTGCGGCTTGGCGGTGAAGGACGGCGTCCGGCGCTCCGGTGTCTCCATAGTGGGGGATAAGGCCTCGTCTATGATCCTTTTCTGGATCGATTTGCTGACCACCTCCGACACTTCTCTGGTTATGGCGCCTGTGCAAAAAGCAAAAAGCAAAAAGTAAATGTTAATGGGGCGACGTCCTCCGGGTCTCTAGTCAAGATGGGCGTGCCCCAAGGTTCAATTCTCGGCCCTTTCCTTTTTCTTGTTTACATTAATGATCTCCCTTTTATGATGGCCAAATTATCGGATATAATTCTATTTGCTGATGATACTTCGCTAATTTTTAAAATAGATAGGCAAGATACGGATGTTTTAAATGTCAACGAAAGTCTAATTGTTCTCTCAAAATGGTTCGCAGCTAACAATCTTTTACTGAATGCGAAAAAAACAAAATGTCTAAAGTTCTCTTTACCAAATGTACCACAACATGACCTAAACTTAAATCTTGACGGCAAAAATCTTGAAGTTATAACGGAAACTGTATTCTTAGGGATTACTATCGATTCAAAATTGCAGTGGGGCGCGCACATTAGAACTCTTTCGGGTAGGTTAAGTTCGGCTGCATATGCAGTAAGGAAAATAAGGCAGCTAACCGATGTAGCTACAGCTAGGTTAGTATACTATGCTTATTTCCACAGTATTATGTCTTATGGCATTCTGCTGTGGGGATCAGCAGCAGACGTTGACTCAATTTTCATCCTACAAAAGAGGGCAATCCGCGCAATCTATAAAATGGGTCCTCGCGAGTCCCTCAGAGAAAATTTTAAAGAGATCGATATACTGACTCTACCTTCACTTTATATTTTGGAATGTATTTTGTATGTCCGTAAAAATCGGGGGCTGTTCAAAACTAGAAGCGACTTCCATAATTTAAATACACGCAGTAAGCACGAAATTGTAATACCCAAATTCAGATTAACGAAAACTAGCAAGTCTTTTCTTATAAACAGTATACGCTTTTATAACAAGTTGCCAAAGTCAGTTATAGAACTGACCGATGGAAGGTTCAAAAACTACATCAAACGTATCCTTATTAAAAAAGCATATTATAAAATCAAGGACTACGTTGATGATAAAAACATTTGGCCTTAGCTCCTTCTGCGCATGCAGCTTCCCTGGTAACTTGTAAACGGCACAAATATGTGGATGTCTCTAACTATTCTCAATCTCATTTTTCTTTCCTTCTTTTAATTAGACTTTTTACAATGGTTTTCAAACATCTTTATAGCCCTTTGCTAAGAATAGTTACAGCACTGATAACAAAATTTGTGCCACATGTTAAATTTAGTCTTGTTATACTTATTTTTATTTACAATGTATAGATTCTTTTACCGATTGTTTTGTGAATGTGTGAACATTGTAGGCCTTCTAGTTGTTATTTAACATTTGTTAACTTTTTTATAAAATATATAATCCTTTTATTTTATTTTTTTAGTTTCTTACGACTTATTGTCATAAGTCGGGCCTACGTTGTCCCCACATGTCTAAGTACTAATGCTGTAACATGGAAATATTGTAAAACCAAACCATTTTTAAAAGAGTAACCATGGAGTTTCTTGCCGGTTCTTCTCCATAGGAAACGACCAACCCGAACCGTGCACCTTTTGTCGACGTTTTATAAGTGCCCATGTAGGCCTATGTGAAATAAAAATATTGATTTTGATTTTTGATTTTGTGCGCTCGCAGGTTACCGCGACGCACAGGTGAGCACTGGCAGCCCGGGCGTAGTTCATCGATTCAACCCGCCCGGACCGATCAAGCCGCTGCCGCTTGTGCCCCCCACGAGGCGACATGGTCTCGTTGAGAGCCCGCTTGGCACCGGCCTGATCCCTCCGGGCGGCCTGCTGCGACGAGGTCGCCGTCTGTGCTGGGCTGTCCGCCACCGGTTGGCTTGTGTCGGAAGTAGGTTGCGCTTGCTTCCCTTTAGAGAAGCTGAGAGGGGCTTTGGCCTTGCCTCTCCTCTGTTCCTGCCTTCTTTCCTTCCTGTTAAGGAACTTTTTGCCCTGGGTGGCAGGGATTGTGGGCCCTGCGGGAACTGCGGGGGGGGGCAAGGGCTTGTTTGGTTCTTTTTTTACCCTTGCCCTTACCTTTGCGAGCTTGCACCCGCCAGGTTGGCGCAGCCTCTCCACTGCCCGCTGCTCCCATCTGGCTGGAGGCAGCGACCACGGAGGATGTGGCCTGAGGGGCTACAGTTGGGGGAAGATTAGGGTGAGGATGCCTAGGAAGGCTTGGGCCAGCGGTGGGATTTTGCAACCCCGGCTCACCAGCCCTTGCCGTGGGGAGGGAAGGGTCAGTGCTGGTCCTGTGCAGCCTTGAACCCTTATGATTTGCGGGTTGGGACATTACACTGAACCCAGCGGAGTTAACCGCAGGTCCAGGGACACGCGGGGTGCTAGGTGCACTCCGTTTGGTGATGTTACCCGTTCTGGGACCTGTAGCTTTCGCCGCAGGTTTCCCAAGGGACTGTGCTATATTCCTGGCTGCGGTTTTCACCGCAGCCGGAGGGGCGGCTGCGGTTTTCACCGCAGCCTGGGGGGCACCCACGCAGGATTCAGCGGAGTTAACCGCCGGTCCCGGGGCAAGAGTTTTGTCAGCATTCGCCAACTCCACCCTTAGGGTATTCAAGTTTACTACAAAATCCATGAATACATACAAAAAATTTCATCTCTCCGGCTCCCACCCTCCATCGAGCCCGCATCTGGGAACCTCCCACTACTTAAAGTGGGACGTTAGGACTACCTTTGAGATATAGGTACGCAGGGCTGGCTACAGTGCGACATCGGGTGCTCGTTTGGGCTGCCTTGAAAGAACAGCCCTCCCTTACACCGTCAGCATGACCTTCACCTCCGCTTCAGCCATCCAAGGACAACCTCCGCGGACCCCACGTACCTCGCTATACTCTCAGAAGGAGAGATCAGCCGATTGATCGTGGGTAAGCTACTCCCACAACCTCCCGTGTAGGAAAAAATCCGGGCCAAAGTGGCGTGTTGTGTGCAGCCTGCTCCACTCAACCACCAGGATCCCTTCATCCCTCTGTACGGGTCCCCGCGCACGGCACAAACACGCGGGAGGTCATTGCAATCCATCATTGTTCTTGTTCAATGGTGGACACCCAGGGGCATGACCTCGCCACCCCTGTGTTGCGTCGCCCGGTGATTTCTGTTACGTCTATTTCATAGGGAATTAGACCAAAAACAGGGCGGCAACCACGAGAAGGTAAATCACCGCACTTGCCTTGAGGATCTACGCGACCGTGGCGCTCTCCCTCAAGACCACGCCACCTTGCCGTCTCTGAAGGAGCCAGACAAGGTAGGACTGCCTCGACAAAGCCAGGCCCTACAAGGCCTGTCGCTGAAAGCTTCAAAGCGTAAGTTTGCTAAAACAGCCCAGCCCCAATCGAGATGTGTTTCACCCATTGTATTTGTAAATCGCGCCCGCCGTTCGCAATCGGCGTTGTGGGGCGTCCCTAAAGTGGGTTTAGAGTATATTTTCACGCGCATCGAAGTGTTTTTGCGGGAAACGTGCTGCTTGGTGGACGCCGGCCGGATTCTTCGGTCCAGACAGCCGTCAGTCTATCCCTTATTTTCCTTTATTATATATATTCTCCTATCCCTAACCTCACGGCACAAGATTTATCGACGCCCAGGAGTCTACCGCAAGAATCTAAGGTAAGTACGAATATATATATGCCAACCCTTGTGCCACCTGTGAGATAGGTAGCAGTATCTATTCTATTAAAAAACGGGATACACAACCGTGGATAGGAAGAGATTTATGTAATATGTTACTGCGTAGGGATAGGTTATTTAGGGATTGGAAAAAGACACCTAAGAATAATACAAAAAGACTGGAATATACACGATTTAGAAATAAAGTAAACAAATATATATTTAAAGCTAGAAATAAATTTAGGCAAGAAGAAACAAAGAAGTGCAACGAAGACCCAAAAAAAATTTGGGAAAAAATTAATATTTGGACGGGTAGAAAAAAAGCAAATATAGATGATATAGTTAAAAGATATTTTGGAGGTAAAGATACAATGTATAATATATGCAGTAACTTTGCAGATACATTCACTGAAGAAATTATAAGTATTAAACATAAATGTAATATAAAATTATTAGACAGAAGTAAATATGTTTCTTCAAGCAATGTAACCTTTCGTTTTAGGCCAGTATCCAGCAACACTGTGTGTAAAGTTATTGATCAGCTGAGCAGTGATAAGGCGCCGGGTATTGATTGTATTAGAGTCACTGACTTAAAAATAATCAAGAATAAAATCTCACCAGTCTTGTCGCACTTTGTCAACCTGTGTTTATCAAAGGGGAATATCCAAGCCAACTTAAAAAAGCCTTAATTAGGCCTATCTATAAACAGGGAGCGCACTCAGATTACGCTAACTATAGGCCCATCGCTATCTTATCTGTAATTAATAAAATAGTGGAGAAAATAGTAGTCGGGCAGGTTGGCGATTTCTTAGAGCAGAATCGTATACTATCAGATGCACAACACGGTTTTAGGCGCGGTCGTAGCACAACATCAGCTCTCTCACAGTTTTCGGAAGATATGAATCGTAGTCTAGACCAAGGTCATCAGGTGTTGGCGCTGTTTATTGATTATAAAAACGCGTTTGACACTTTGGACCACGAGGTGTTGTTGCAGGCCATGGATGAGTGTGGGATCAGAGGGCCCGCGAACAGGTGGTTCCGGAATTACTTGAACCTTGCAGACCTGCATTTCTGGCGTGGCTGGTAAAGAAGCTGCGGTTAACCTTGGCGTTCCGACTGGTTCCGTATATGGACCGGTTGGCTATATAATGCATGTCAATAGCGTCAGTAATGTAGTTGGGAAGTGTCGGGTTTATATGTATGCGGATGACATGTGTCTTATGTACTCCTCTAAATCTATACAGGAGGTCAGGGATGTGTTGCAAGCAGACTTCGACAATATTACCCGGTGGGCGCACGATAACGGTATCATACTAAACCTAAGCAAGACAAAAGTGATGCATGTGCACTCGCCGCATAACCTGGTGGCAAAAAAGGTCGATAGTAGGGATATAGGTATCGTGGGCCACACGTACGACTGCATGCACGTCGGAAATGTCGACTGTGTCTGTCAGCGGCTGGAGTATGTCAGTAAGTTTAAATATCTAGGTCTGTGGGTAGACCAACACATGAACTGGAAGACACAGGTTGACACAGTGTGTACGAAGCTTAGGTCAGTGTTAAGCAAATTCTATATCCTGAAGGCACCTTTAAGTAGGAAAACGCTGCGTGTGATTTATTTCGCTCTCGCCGAGTCTCTGCTGAGCTATGGGTTAAATACTTATGGCCGTACATTCAAAACCTACCTGAACAGTATAAAATCACTCCAAGTTCGGTTTATGAAATACCTGGTTAACTTGGGTTAACCAGGTATTGGAACTGAAGCTTGAATGTAAAGAAAATTATGATAGACTTTTTGTTGTATGCAAGGTGCTTCCCGTACATGAGAAGGTCAAGTATTTGATGGTTCTGGAGCAGTTCTTTAACGACCAATTTAAAGTACAAGTGCAAAACGCTTACAATACTAGGAGCGTTAGAGAACGTAAATTTGTTAGAGCACCAGTTAAAAATTACTATGGCAAAAGAACCAATAATTATTTGACCCCTACAATTTTTAATAATATCGACTGGCTGAGAAAAGATAATAGTGGAATTAGTGAGCGAACACTAAAAATTAAATTAAAAACTGAACTGCTTAGTGACGTTGCCGCGATGTGCGGCAGTAGTTGATAATATCGAGTTGTGAATTGTTGTCGCGTGTTGCGGCAATGTCATTGAGCATCTTGTTGCACTGTATTCTGATAAAGCATGCGCGGCGCGAGCCGTCGCCTGTGTGTGTGCCGACGGCGGTCCGCGCGGCTGCTTAAATGCTAATGATAACATTAATAGATTCTAATAATAGTTGTATCTACCTACTTAGATGTTTATAATTGATACCAAATGTTTTTAAAACGAGCGCTAATCCTGCCGACAAACTGTCACGCAGTTTGGCAGGTTTATGATGTATGTACAAATGTTTGGTCCAAAATAAAAGATTTATTTATTTATTTATATTTATTTATCTCTCGCAATAGGGAGCATTCCCTAGCTTTCCACTGCTGCGTTACGGCAGTATCGTGGGATACGGTTCTGATTGGATCCAGGAGTGGCACGCTGCTAATGGGCTCCAGTGATGAGCTCCTGGCTTGGGATCCGCAGACCTGTATTTAACATTTGGTTGCAGAGCGTGGTTTGCATTCCACGAGCATAGTAAATGCTAGGACACTCGTTCACAGTGAACGCTGTATTGTTTGTCGGTTTGCTTTTTATTGTTGAGAATACTGGGTTGGAAAGTAGTACATTTTGAGTCACTCAGAGTTAGCTGTGTCCTGTTAGAGGCGAACAGCCCCCATAGTTACATTCCAATTTGTTAAAATAAAGTGTACAACTCACAACTTAATATTGTCACTCCGGGATAGAAGGTTACAGTTTTGTATTGAAATTTGTTTATTTGTTGTATACAATATAGGTTTGGTGCAGACTAAATAGTCTTCCCTAATTGTATTTAATTGAATCATAGTTATTTTTGGATCTTGAACCTTCTATCATGGGTTTGTAAGTTTGTTTACATTATAAACATACTCAGTGCCGCTACAGAAGTTATTGTTGTAAAGTATATTGTTACCAATTATATAAGAAAATTGGTTAGTTTGTTTGATATTGACAGTAATATTCTAATTGATTCAAGTTAAATCCTTTGTTTTTAACTATTAAAGTAAATTGAATATTGAATTCTATTGTAAAATCAACCTACCCACTTTGTGTTGATAATTTTCATTTTTTTGAATACCCTCTTGTGTGTTGATAATTTATTTTCTTGAGGTACCCACTTTGTTTTTGTTAATTTAAAAATTGATATTTGGGGTTCCATAATAATTTTGTACTGGAAAATAATTAAGTAAATGTAACAGGGTTCAGTACTATTTGTTGAATTAACTTGTTGTTTCTCTTACAGACTTTATGATTTGATATTTAATTTGGTAAGAGAATTACTGTCAAACTGTTGTTTTGGTTACACACATATATAATTAATTTAAGTTGTTAAACATATTGTGTATTAATAATATTTAATTACCGTTGCTTGCGTTTTGACAGTATGACTGCCTATACATTTGCTTGTAAGATTAAAGCGGAATTGAGATGGGTGACCTTGGTGGCCTCTTTAATAAGTAGATCTGATAGATCAGAGGCTTTGTTGGCCCGTTTTAGTGAACTCCCAGCCCGTCAAGCCAGGGTGGATGAATGCTTTGCGGAGTGTTTGGCGCTATTGTCCACCGAGGACACTGAGTTGGCCGTTGCGGTTGAGGCAGACTTCACGCAGTTTTACGGTTTCTCGGATGACATTGTTGAGGCAACCGCTAAGTTGAGGGGTTTTGCACATGGGAGATATGGTGGGGATGATGCCACACACCTCTCCCCTTTTGATAATTTGTTGAAGTCTTTGGATGAGGAGTGTCGTCTTTTGGATAACTCTGTTGTTGAAGGTCCCTCGCGGGCCCCAGAGCGCTCAACTCCGGTTCAGCGTCGTGTTGGTGCACGCCCCTCCCCTTGGGGGCCACGACGCCCTCCTCATCAATACGTAGTGACTCAGGTTCGCAGTATGCGCTGCTCATATTGCAGCACGGATGGCCATGTGGTCACGTCCTGTCCAAAGTTCCTAGAACGGAACACAAGGGACCAACGTGGAATCGCCAACAACCGCAAGTGGTGCTACATTTGTCTGGGACAGCATTTGCAGCGGGATTGCCAGAGGTCGGATCCTTGCCCGCACTGTCAAGGTAGACACCACCGCGTGTTGTGTCAGGACCAAAATGGTGTTGGTGGCCCTGATGATGCCGGACGCTCCCCCATAGGCGGGGGAGCGCATCCCCACCAACCCCAGGTGGATCCTCGACGGGGTATACCTCGCAAAGGTGGGGGCACCCCTCCACCCCGTCCTCAATTGGAGGAGGCGTCCGCTTTTCAGGATGACTACCAACCCCAGGGGGGTTATCAACAATAGGTAGTCGCCTCCCTCTCCTCCACTACAGCCGCCCAGCCAGAGACAGTCCTTCTGCCAACTGTTTCTTTAATGATCTTTGGCCCGAAGAGTAAATCTTTGTTAGTTCGTGCTCTTTTGGATTCGGTTTGTCAAGGCTGTCTTGTATCCTTTTGTTTAGTGGAAAGATTGGGTCTCCCACGTGATTCCACCCTTCTACCATATGGGTGGTATTGAAGCGGTTGGTCAACGGGGATAAATTGAAATTTGTGTTTCGCCTGTTCATTGTGGGCTCATTTTGAAAGGTAATCTTAAATCGTGTCCTACTATTAAATTTAATAACGTTCCGGTAAAAAGGAAGCAGTCCGTGTGTCTCGTCATCTTGGTCTTTTGTTAGAAAGGAATTTTGCATTTATAGATCATATTAAAATCGTCGGTGAAAAAGCAAAAAAGAACTTCTATGCCTTAACGAGAATATCTAAATCTACGTGGGGTCTGTCTTTTATGACTTTAAAGACTATTTATGGGGCTACTTAATTGGGTTGTATCTGCTATGGGGCGCCTGTCTGGGCTGATAGGGCCACAATAGGGGCGGTACGACGTAAATTACTTCAGAGTCAGCATTTGGCTTTGATATTCTTATGCAAAGCATACAGGACGGTTAGTACTGAGGCCTTACCGGTACTTGCTGGCGTACTTCAGTTCGACCTTGAAGTGCAGCGACGTGCTGCAATGTACTATTCCGCAAAAGAGACCATGGACGCGGACTTTTTAACGCGGAGTGACCGTGACAAAATCTCTAGATTATTTAAACCACATATTGACGTCTGGGAACTTTTATCCGAATGGCAATGTAGGTGGGATAATTCCATCAAGGGCCGACACCTCCACCAATTCTTTCCATCCGTTCGCGTGCGGCTGGCCAGGACGTGGCTGGAGGTGGATCACTGTGTTGCCCAATTTCTCACAGGGCATGGTAACTTTAAAAGTAAATTATTTTCCTTCAAGCTTGTTGCCTCGCCATTATGTCAGTGTTCTACATCTGACTGTGAATATGTACAATCAGCACATCATATCTTATGGGAGTGTATTCTTTGGCAGAATGAACGCGATACTATGTTGAATAATGTACAGGCTGTATCAGGAGCTGTTTACTATACGGACCTTGTGGAAACTAGAACAAATTTCCGTGCGTTCAAGCGCTTTTGCCATACCTATTATTGGAATCAAATATAACAGCTCACAATGTTAGGACCCATTAATATTAATGCTAATTTATATCCGAGGTGCTAGGCAACTGGGCTTATCCCAGTTGTAAACGACCCTTTGTGCCTATTGGTCTTGTTTGTTCTGTCTCCTGCTTGATATGGAGGGAAGTGGAAATTTGTATTTTTTCTTACTCCTCCATTTTCTTTTCTGATTAATTTCGTTGCGGGATCCAAGACAGTTAAATTCATTCTCCGGGACTTCGTCGAACTTCATTGCCTCGGCGCTTTTCTGGTGGTCGCCACGGTTGATTCTGGCTTTCAGGAGTTGCAGTGGTTTGGGAATAGTGCGGTGGGATTGTTCATTGTGGGCCAAGAACCTTGGCCATGGCCGTTGTTTTGAATGATATTTTGGCACACCCGCAGGAAACCATTGGCCCTGCAGTGGTGAAATTGACGTCGGACCTAACTCCTGCCGACCCGAAGTGGTTGGTTCCCGGTCTCGTATATGGGTGCGGATGTTTTGGCTTTGATTTTGTCCGGGACCAAGTGGGTTCTGCAGACGAATGGGTTAGTAGTTGTACCGACGGGTTTTGATTTTGGACTTCCGGGTCCCGTGTTGAAGGGCTCCGCACCGCGGATTGAGGACCAAGGACTGATAATGGCATAGTCCTTTGTTGGCGTCGCACCTCAGCTCATGCTTTGGAGGTTTTTGTAGCGAATAGAGTCTCACATATTCAGAACTCTGAGACTGAACTGATCTGTAGAAATGTCCTAGGAAAATTGATCCCCGCAAACTGCTCGTCACGTAGTTGCGAGGCTCCTGCCCTTGTTGACCATTCTCTTTGGTGGGGACCAGACTGGTTGACGCATTGCAAGTCGTCCTGGCCCCAGAATAGGTTCTCCTCTCCAGAGGTTCTGCCAGGCTTGCGTATTGGAATTGTTGAAACGCAACCTGCATATAATTTGGATTATCTTTGGACAGATACAGTTCTTTGTCGAAATTGTTAGGAGTTACCGCTTGGGTCCGGCGTTTCATACGTAACGGACGGAACCCTAATAATAAATTGTTATCCTCAGTTTTGTCGTCTTATGAACGCCAAGAGGCCCTGATGTTGTTGGTTCGTGCTGTCGAGCACTTTGACCACTTTGACCAGACTATTGAAGCCCTGAAGAAATGCTCAGCTTTGAAAGGCTCAATCCATTCCTAGACCAATCTGGTTTGCTCCAAATCGGAGGACGACTGCGGTATTCGAATTTGCCTTATGGTGCTATCCTTTGTCGCTCCTTATGGGAGGAGCGTTGGTGAAATTGTTGGTGTCCGATCGACACATTAATAACGCACACGCCGGTTGCAACGCCCTCGTAGCCGTTTTGCAGCGTGAATTTTGGATTTTATCGGCCAGACGCACTATTCGTGGCATCATATTTAAATGTATGCAGTGCTATAAGTTGAAGGCTGCTCCCACTCAACCCATATTGAGTGATTTGCCATCTGACCGGGCGACGGAGAGCAGACCATTTGCTTCGATCGGAACCGATTTCGCTGGTCCCTTTTTGGTGAAAACTTCTCAACTTCGGAACGCCAATGCTGTTAAGGCCTACCTGTGTGGGTTCGTTTGTCTGGCCTCCAAGGCGGTTCACTTGGAACTTGTAACTGCCCTCAGCACAGATGCGTTTGTTGCAGCGCTAGGTAGATTTGTTTCCCGCCGAGGACTACCATCTTTGATCCGTTCTGATAACGGTACTAATTATAAGGGCGCTGATAGATATTTAAATGATATTTGTAATTATCTAAATAAGGATAAACAGAATTTGAGATTTGCCATGGCGCAAATGGAAATTAATTGGCATTTTTGTAAATAAATTTGTATAGTAGCAGAACCGCTTCTCCGCCGTGTTGTTGGTGAAACTAATTTCACATTTGAGGTATTATTACGGTGTTTTGTAAAGTTGAGGCCGTCCTCAATTTGCGACCTCTCTGTCCGATCTCCTCAGACCCAAATGACCTGGAAGTCATGACCCCTGGTAATTTTTTGATTGGTCGGCACCTCAACGCCCTGCCGGAATACCCCTTCAGGGAAATTGAATCTTCGCAATTGACTGGTCTTTGGAATATTTGCATATTTTGCAGCGGCGCGTTGAGTGGTCTGACAAAACTGTCCCTCCCAAAGTCGGAGACTTTGTATTTGTTAAAGAGCTGAATTTGTTGCCTTTATGTTGGCGTCGTGGACGCATTGTAGATTTGATTTATGGGTCTGACGGAGATCCCAGAGTTGCAAAGGTCATGGTCGGAGATTCGGTTTTGAAGCGAGCAGTGGCAATTTAGCACGCTTGCCCATTTATTAGCGGACATAACTCCCTATGTCCGAGACGGGGGATGTTTCGTCCCGATCATTGGTATTTACTTGCAACACCGTGTCAGTGGGCTGTCAACGATTTTGACAGCTGACACTTAACAGTCGAGAGAAAAGGTTTATAACGTGAACACGCGGAAGTCGGGTTTTTGTCGAAACATATCAAATCGAGATGTGTTTCACCCATTGTATTTGTTAATCGCGCCCGCCGTTCGCAATCGGCGTTGTGGGGCGTCCCTAAAGTGGGTTTAGAGTATATTTTCACGCGCATCGAAGTGCTTTTGCGGGCAACGTGCTGCCTGGTGGACGCCGGCCGGATTCTTCGGTCCAGACAGCCGTCAGTCTATCCCTTATTTTCCTTTATTATATATATTCTCCTATCCCTAACCTCACGGCACGAGATTGATCGACGCCCAGGAGTCTACCGCAGGAATCTAAGGTAAGTACGAATATATATATGCCAACCCTTGTGCCACCTGTGAGATAGGTACCAGTATCTCTCGCAATAGGGAGCAAATCCCTAGCTTTCCACTGCTGCGTTACGGCAGTTTCGTGGGATACGGTTCTGAATGGATCCAGGAGTGGCACGCTGCTAATGGGCCCCAGTGATGAGCTCCTGGCTTGGGATCCGCAGACCTGTATTTAACAATGTATATTTAAATTAGTTAATCATTTCTCATGTAAGTGAAATAATTTCTTATGGGAAATAAAGACATCTCAAACCTCATATGTAAATCAAATAATATTTTGCAAACAAAACTGTTCAAAAGGAGGTTAAATTTTGGTATTTTGGCATCGAGCGGGCGCACGGCCAGTACTGCGTTAACATTGGGGCGTATATATCGCCTTAAGATACTTTATCATATATGTTGATTGGTATGTTGATATTATTGACAAATAAATAAGTAATCTATACCAATATTATAAACATTACACTTTTTACACTCAATACAATTTTTAAACAAAAAAATGGCTCCAAACCTACTGGACCGATTTCAAAAATTCTTTCACCGTTGGGAAGCTACTCTATCCCCGGGTGACATAGGCTACTTTTTATCCCTGTATTCCCACGGGAACGGGAACTACGCGGGTGAAACCGCGAGGCGTCCTCTAGTCTATATATAAAAATGAATCCCTATTTCCCTTGGTCATGGCATCACGCGTGAACCGCTGGACCGATTTACCTTATTCTTTTTTTGTTGTATTTGTTATTGTTAGGAGAAGGTTCTTATGAAAAAATAAACAAGAAAATAAAGTTACCTTACCTACATAGGTAGGGTAGGTATGTAGGTAGGGTAGGGTGTAGGTAAGGTCGAGTAGGGTAGGTTGGGTAGGGTAGGTTGGATAGGGTAGGTTGGGTAGGGTTTTTATTTTTTTTTGGCGCCTATCTCTCCGCTTTTGGCGGAGTCTGCGTGCTAATAGTTCCCCGGACATAATCCGAGACAATGGAGACTTATCTTTATTTCTAGGTACTATAAACTTTCTTATTTCACTATTACATATTTTACTTACTACTACGTCATGATAAGTTTCTAAATTTAACACTTTTCAATTGTACACAGTTACTAATATTATTACATCTATTCTTATTGTATCTTATTCTACTGTTATCCTATTTTTTACATCCATTCACTAATGCTACCTGTTATATATGACATATATAATTTTGAGCATAATTATATATCTATTTATTCTTGTACGCTCACCCTAACATCACGCAAGGCCACAGTAATGTTAAGGGTGTGACAGTACATGAAACTATATGGTACGTTAAAGGACCTACTAAGACCTCACAGCCTAACAGTCCCTACGACCCTAAGACCTATAAGCGCTACAGCCCTAACCTACCATATACCTAGTGTGTGATAAATAAATATATAGATAAGTTCAGGATGTTTGCACCATGCGACCTAGGGTTACAGACGGATAGTAGGCAGGAATTTATATATTTATTTAAACATCATGCACAAAGGTACAATGGCGGACTTAATGCTTAATGAATTCCAGGTTCGGGAAAGGTAAACTCACTGCCAGTCCAGCAGACTCACAGGACTGATCAGAGATGGCTAAAGGTGTCTTGGCTACAGTGAGGGGTAATGAGACAAGAATATAAAATTCATATCTGATTTATTTACAATATTTTACAGCTTATATACTATTTTATCTTAATACACACTAACGTACAAATTTATTTGTGTTCTATGCGTGTAAGTTGCAACCAAACAGTATTTTATCTGGGCCGCGCGTCAGCCGGGCCGAATGCTGAGTCAATGTCCAAAGGTAACATTGAACATTCTGGTGACTCTCAGGAACAGGACCCTAGTTGGTACAGCTCGATGATCTCGTATGGTCTGGCCCGGCCTTGTTCAGGTTGTTGTGACTGAGCGGGCACGCTGCGTGGTATGCCGTACGGCTGTTGCGGTCGTTGCCTGTGTGCTGTGCTGCTGACGATCGTTGGTTGCCGTACAGGTGGTGAAGTGCTTCTTCTTGCTGCAATGTAGGCTCGAAGTCGGTTCAATGCCTGTGGACCGAAGTAAATTATAATAACAGCTAAAGTTATAAATATAAGTGAAATACTGATGCTAGCCATGTATGTAAGTGACTCTAATCGTTTCCAAATCGTGATTTCTAGTTCAGTTTGTAGGTTTCTTTCGGATGTGACTAAATGGTCGAAAACTCCTTTTGACCTATCTAACACTAATTCTTCTTCGGATATTTCTTTTAAGTTTGTCGGTACAATCTGCGTATTAAGGGTAAAGTTCGTTGTTTTGGAATAAGAAGCTAGCACTGTCATTGTTGTTGTTCTTTTTGCAGCAAGTATGTTACTACGTGTATTAATGACGCAATTTTCGGAGATATGTAGAACTCCGACATCTTGAATCGTCACTTCTTTTCTTTGTCCGTCACACACAATCGATACGGTAACCGATTTTGTTGTAATGAAAAGCCAAGTGTTTTGCATGTATAATTGCTTCCATAAAACATCGGTCGATAATTTGTAGGTCGTCGACGTGCATTGAGTTTGGGTGTGGTTTCCTGTTTTAAATAGTTGTTCAACTATCCAATTTTTATTTAATTGCATGTTCTTGACAGCCACAGGATAGCAGACAAACTCTGTATTACTATTAAGACAGTCTTTAAATTCTTCTTGACTTAGTTCAAAGTAACGTTCGTTGTTATAATCAAAACCCATGAATGTCTGCTGAATGGTTAAACACTCAAATGATCCATCTGCTTTCCTCTCTGGAATGGGCGTAATGTGTATAAGAGTATATTTTGTTACATCGTGTATTGGAAAGTATGCGTACACTCTTATGTGTGTATTATTTACATTCATCTCTGTCTGTATTATTTGACCCTGAATTATTTTTAAGTTTGATGGTAGCTTTTGATTAGCTACTTTTATTATGTTGCTGATGTGTCTTGGTGTTAAAATACTATACACAGTTGCTTTTTGTAAATAACTTTCCAGTAACCCTGTATAGTAGTCCATGATTTCATTTATATAATTGTTTGCTTATTCGTAAGCTTGCATCACTTGTATATTAATATGATTTTTGTCAATAGATTTATACCAAATATTGTTTCTGTTCATAAACGATATTGCTTCATTAAGTTTTGCTTGAAACTTCTCTAACTTTTTCTGGATTTTGCTCTTCAGTTTGGTTTACACCTGCGATGGTAGATATCATTATCTTTGTTTGATGATTGGCAGCGTCTATTAGTTTCTGTTGATTGTTTTTTAATGTAACTATAGTAAGTTGTTGTTTAATGTCTCTGTATACTTCATCATTAACTCCAAACACCGATGTTAAAAGTTGTCCCAAGATGCCTCGTTTCTTCCTAGTATTCCTTATCTCTGTTAGGTATTCCTTGGTTGTCTCAAACTTGTTTTTTTCTTCGTTTAAATGGTGATACAATTCATTGCAGTGTGTCTCGTACATGATGTTTTGAGTATCCTTGCAAAGTTGTTGAAATTGTAAAGTTATTTTTTCTATCTTTTTTTGGTCTTGTTCCAAACTTCCTCACTTACTTACTTCCTGTACCACCTTACTTCCTGTAGTACTTCCTGTACTTCCTTACTTACTTCCTTAATGACAAGAATATTTACTTTTTAAAGTATTATATTATTTTATATTAATTATTGTGAGTGTGAAGACTATGTGGATCATTCTTTTTTATTTTTATTTAAATTTATCTTAGTTTTTAATCATGGTCTGGCAGTTTGAGTAGTTTATGCGGCCTACCCGAATGTCCTTTCTTTGGTATTGTTCGTCGAATCGTTGAGCTCCTTAAATTCTGAGTTGAGCTGCTCGGTTATTGACAAATGCGTGCACTGACTGGACAGGTCCACTCAATCTGGCTGGTTCTTTCCTCAAAAGACCATTTCAGACATCAGTCTACATGGTCTTCACATGATCTAACCAATATTTTGTCTGGACTTTAAAAGAGACTGTGACCTCTGAGTTTGTTTCGGCCTTTCTTCTCAGAGTAGTCAGATAGGAAACGCCGACCTCATCTAGTTTTAAAAAATATGTTCGACATGTAAAAGTGTTTGTATAAACCAACTTACAGAAATAAAATCATTTATCATTTATCCTCTCTCGTAATCAGTTTCTTTTCTAAAAGTTCCCCGGTTAATTGTTGTGGTTCCAACTTTTTCAACATATAGTCCTGGATTTATTATTTTTAACGTGTATGTGGGTGTACTCGACACTGTGCCAATTAATAGAATAATTATTGTATGTAATAGTAATCTCTGTATCCAATTTTTTGGTGTGCGTATGCCTTTTTTGTTTATTGAGGCAGTTGAGATGTTACATTGCGTAGGCGTGAACGTTTGTTTGTCATAGCTCGTTGTATCAATATCTTTGTTTTCGTTTACAGGGAGCGGGATCAACGTATGAATTGATCTTTTCTGACAAACGCCTGTTGATCATCCATCTCCCGGGTGAATTTCTTTGATTTTTGCCAACGGCCATTTACTTGGACTTATATTGTCATCTTTTATGAGTACAACGGTTCCAATTTTTGCATTGTCATGTGCTTGTTTCCATTTATATCTTTGCTGAAGTTGGTGTAGGTATTCTTTTGTCCAGCTATTCCAACAATCTTTTTTAATTTTTTGTATTTGTTTCCATCTGTTTACTAGGTCAGTATTAATATTTTCTATCGGATCTGGTATTCCTACTGCTTCCCGGTCAATAAGAAAATGGCTTGGAGTTAATATTGTGTTGTTGTTGAGATATGTGTTTAGGCAGGAAAATGAAAATTCTAGACTGGAGCTGTAAAATTACGTATGTATTCCAAAAGAACAAAGGATACAGAAAAAAAAACATGTAGGTATACAAAAAACGAATTCACCGTCACAAGAAGCGCCTGATGAATCTTCATTGCTATCAGTTGCATATTTGAATAGTATTAAATATATTTGAGGATTGTTGTGGCAATCGTTTTGGGAGCAAAATTGAATCCCAACATGCCCCCGGGCGTTGAAAGGCCATCTTTCAACCAGAATCATCATTTACGGGCAGTGGGCAAATCTTGCTGCATGCTCGCCGTATTGTTCCACTCGCAGTTCTAATTTCGGCCACACGACTGATTCCATCGCGTCCTGGGAAGACTGAGATCCGGCCTAATCACCATTTCAATGGTGGTATATTGTCTTCCTTTACTATGACAAGGCGATCACTCTCTAAGACCGCCTTTGAAGACCTCCATTTTGTCCGCTGCTGCAATTCAGAGATATACTCTTTATTCCACCTCGACCAGAAGTGTTGACGTAATGCCTCTATTCTCTCATATCGCTTCAAGTGAGTAACAGAAGCAGCTTCGTACGATGGCACAGGCAATGATGTGAGCGTGCGTCCTATCAGGAAGTGTCCAGGTGTCAGCGGCAGAAGGTCATTAGGGTCCGATGACAACGGCGTGAGTGGGCGCGAGTTCAGGAGTGCTTCAATTTGAACCAGTACTGTATATAGTTCCTCATAAGTTAAATGACAATTTCCCATTACTCTCTTTAAATGAAACTTTACTGATTTGATACCTGCCTCCCAAAGACCACCGAAATGTGGAGCGTAGGGAGGAATCCGGGTCTCTAGTCAAGATGGGCGTGCCCCAAGGTCAAAGATAATATCCAAGGTTCAATTCTCGGCCCTTTCCTTTTTCTTGTTTACATTAATGATCTCCCTTTTATGATGGCCAAATTATCGGATATAATTCTATTTGCTGATGATACTTCGCTAATTTTTAAAATAGATAGGCAAGATACGGATGTTTTAAATGTCAACGAAAGTCTAATTGTTCTCTCAAAATGGTTCGCAGCTAACAATCTTTTAAAAAACAAAATGTCTAAAGTTCTCTTTACCAAATGTACCACAACATGACCTAAACTTAAATCTTGACGGCAAAAATCTTGAAGTTATAACGGAAACTGTATTCTTAGGGATTACTATCGATTCAAAATTGCAGTGGGGCGCGCACATTAGAACTCTTTCGGGTAGGTTAAGTTCGGCTGCATATGCAGTAAGGAAAATAAGGCAGCTAACCGATGTAGCTACAGCTAGGTTAGTATACTATGCTTATTTCCACAGTATTATGTCTTATGGCATTCTGCTGTGGGGATCAGCAGCAGACGTTGACTCAATTTTCATCCTACAAAAGAGGGCAATCCGCGCAATCTATAAAATGGGTCCTCGCGAGTCCCTCAGAGAAAAATTTAAAGAGATCGATATACTGACTCTACCTTCACTTTATATTTTGGAATGTATTTTGTATGTCCGTAAAAATCGGGGGCTGTTCAAAACTAGAAGCGACTTCCATAATTTAAATACACGCAGTAAGCACGAAATTGTAATACCCAAATTCAGATTAACGAAAACTAGCAAGTCTTTTCTTATAAACAGTATACGCTTTAATAACAAGTTGCCAAAGTCAGTTATAGAACTGACCGATGGAAGGTTCAAAAACTACATCAAACGTATCCTTATTAAAAAAGCATATTATAAAATCAAGGACTACGTTGAAGATAAAAACATTTGGCCTTAGCTCCTTCTGCGCATGCAGCTTCCCTGGTAACTTGTAAACGGCACAAATATGTGGATGTCTCTAACTATTCTCAATCTCATTTTTCTTTCCTTCTTTTAATTAGACTTTTTACAATGGTTTTCAAACATCTTTATAGCCCTTTGCTAAGAATAGTTACAGCACTGATAACAAAATTTGTGCCACATGTTAAATTTAGTCTTGTTATACTTATTTTTATTTACAATGTATAGATTCTTTTACCGATTGTTTTGTGAATGTGTGAACATTGTAGGCCTTCTAGTTGCTAGTTAACATTTGTTAACTTTTTTATAAAATATATAATCCTTTTATTTTATTATTTTAGTTTCTTACGACTTATTGTCATAAGTCGGGCCTACGTTGTCCCCACATGTCTAAGTACTAATGCTGTAACATGGAAATATTGTAAAACCAAACCATTTTTAAAAGAGTAACCATGGAGTTTCTTGCCGGTTCTTCTCCATAGGAAACGACCAACCCGAACCGTGCACCTTTTGTCGACGTTTTATAAGTGCCCATGTAGGCCTATGTGAAATAAAAATATTGATTTTGATTTTTGATTTTGATTTTGAATAAAAATGAAGTTAATACCTTCAGTGGCCATGTCACCAGACAACGAACTGCTGTTAGCCTTTAAAAATTTGCCGATTTCATTATAAGCGCCTACAAACGAGGTTCCGTTGTCGGAATATATATGCGTAGGCTTGCCTCTGCGAGACATAAAACGACGAAGTGCTGACAAATAATTTTGACTGGTTAAGTCACCCACCAATTCAATGTGAACTGCCTTCGTCGTAAAACAAACAAAAAGTACAATGTAAACTTTTACAATTCTACAACCGCGACCTTGTCGAGACGCTGACAGTATAGGTCCAGCGTACTCAACCCCAACACATTCAAATGGATGACCACCGGACGTCACCCGTCGTTCAGGTAAGTTTCCCATAATAGGATTAATTGGTTTAGCTTTAATGCGACTGCAAATTACACAACGATGGTAACACCATTTAGCCAGGTTGCGACCACCTATTGGCCAGTAAGTATCTCTTATACATGCTAAGAGTAATTGTGGTCCTGCATGCATTAGAGTTTTATGTTTATATTCAAATAATAATTTAGAAAATCGATGAGTGGACTGTATGACTAATGGATGTTTTTTCTCATATGAAAATAAAGAATTTTGTAAGCGACCACCTACACGAATTAGTTTATTTTTATCTAAAAATACATTAACTTTAGTCAGTGGACTTCCTTTTGGTAAGCACTGATTTTTTATTAATAGTTCATATTCGGGAAATGATTCTATTTGAGAGAGTTTCACTATTAAGTTTAACGCATTTTGTAACTCATCTTCACTAAGGTGTGAAGTGGTGGGTGGTTGCTTTTTACAAAAATTAATAAATCGTAACGTATATGCTACTGTGCGTTTAAGCCAGGAAAGGTTTGAAAACCGATTAAAATCAATCAAAGGTATCGGCGTCTTAGAAGTAGTAAGTAAAGAAACCTCAGTTTTAGTTTCTGGTAGCAATTCCACTGCATTGGTTGGAAAAGCAGGCCATTCGGTTGTATCCTGTTTTAAAAAATTAGGTCCTGACCACCATAAATTATGACTTTGCATTTGACTTACATCAGTTCCTCGAGATACAAGATCAGCGGGGTTAAGATGTGTGGGAACATGTCTCCAGGTACAATTATTGGCATTCGTTTTTTCAACTATTTCTGCCACACGATTGCGTACGAATGGTTGCAGCTTACTAGGTAACATTTTCAACCAACCCAGCACTATTGTAGAATCACTCCAAAATGTACTACTTTGAATTGGCGCGCCAAATGACTCAACAACCTTTTTATATAGCCTCACTCCAAGCAAGGCGGCGCAAAGCTCGAGCCGAGGAATTGTAGTTGGCTTGATAGGAGCCACTCTACTCTTTGCTGTAAGCAAACGCACCATAATTTCATTATTATTATTAATACTCCTTACATAGATGCATGCACCATAAGCGGTTTGTGATGCATCACCAAATATGTGGAATTCTATCACTTTCCAAGAATCACACAAAACTAAACGTGGGACGCGTAAACTATTTAAAATATATAACTTATCGACAATGTATTTCCATGTATTAGCGATATCTGATGGTAAACAGTCATCCCATGATAATTTGTGTAACCAAAGATTTTGCATTATTACTTTCATTCGAATGATACAAGGAGCTAATAGACCTAGAGGGTCGAATATTTGGGATATTACTGACAGAACTTCACGCTTTGTTACATTATTCGATGTTGACGTGTTACTGATTGAAAAACAGAGCTCATCGAAGTCTGTTAGCCAATTAAGACCCAATGTTTTACTTGGCTCATTTGAACCAATGTTTAAATTTAATGATGAACTAGTGACTTGATCTGATATAAGCTGGATATTGTTGGATTTCCACTTCCTTAGTGGCATACCAGCAGCAGCCAACTCGCCAGTGACTTTCTGACGGATATTTATGACGTCAGATATTGTATCCCCACCTGTGAGCAAATCGTCGACATAAAAATCATGGATTATAATACAAGCAATCTTCTCATCCTTACAATCTAAGCCAACTTGTTTTAAACACCGAGTTGCTAAAAACGGTGCACTTGCGGTTCCATAAGTCACAGTGTTTAATTCATACGTTTTAATAGACTCTAAAGGGTTCTCACGCCAAATTATTTTTTGTAAGTGTCTGTCATCAGGGTGCACGATCACTTGCCGATACATTTTTTCTACATCAGCAGACAGAACGTATTTATGTTTTCTGAATCTAATAAGTAAAGACATTAAGTCGTCTTGAACAACTGGACCTACCATTTGTAAGTTATTAGATGAAACACCTGAAGTAGTAAGACTATACTACTCTTAACTTTGTGGTTATGCTGTGTTCGCGTAGAACACCGTGGTGTGGAATAAAATATGAAAGTGTTTTTGAATTAATGGAACACTCAGACATGTGTCCTAACGAAATGTACTCTTTCATAAAATCACAATAAAGAGCTTTTAAAGCTGGCTGACTTTTAAACCTACGTTCAATTGAAAAGAGACAATGTTTTGCTCTAGCCAGTGAGTCACCTAGAATATGGTGTGATTGTTTGAATGGTATTCTAACACAAAAACGACCATCTGCTATTCGAGTGGTGTTTTGTATAAAATGTTCTTCACACTTGGCTTCTTCATCATAATATGAAGATGACTGATTGGGGACTTCTTCCAGTTCCCAGAAACGCGATAAAAGGTTTTGAATGTCATCTTCTGAAGTGGGGTTGTGAGAAGAACGAAAATTGACTTGTGCGATGTTAACTTTAAGAACTGATGGTGAATGTGAAACTTGGATACTATTAATTAACGGACCTGAAACTAGCCAACCTAGCCTAGATTCAAATAATATCGGTTTGCCGTCACCTAATTTGATTTTTTGCCGCCCCAGTAGGTCCCAGAAAACATCTGCCCCTATTATAAGATCCACTGCCACTGCGTGTGGAAATGAGGATCAGCTAAAGAAATATCGCTAGGTATATTTAAATTATTAATAGCTAATTTATGACACGGTACTTCATCCGTTATGTTTGGTAAAATAAAACAATAAAGTTTAGTAGTAAAGTTTTCACTTAATGATTTGACAGAAACACTGCACATTTTACTAATATTAGTTTTAGAATTGTTAATGCCTTGTACAGATTCATTAACCTGTACGGTAGGTAAATCCAATAAATCACATAACTTATCTGTCATTATACTAGAAGTACTGCCAGTGTCCAGTATAGCCCGAGCAAGATGTTCACGGTTATTTTTGTCATAAACCTTTATTAATGCAGTAGCCAAAAGAACTTGAGATAGAGATTTACTTTTATTTTTAAGATAAGTTGCAGCACGTGCAGATAGTGTCACGTGTGCATTGGGTTTCTTTTCAGTTGAGTAAATATCTACATTATCAGTGCTATCAGTTTGCGAAGTAGAAGTATTAGGCAAATATTTGTGTGATGCACCTGCTACATGTACCAGAGTATTGTGCTTACGCTTACATATCTTGTAACCAAAGGATTTGCAATGATTTGCATAGTGACCAGCCCGAAAACAATTAAAACAAACCTTGTATTGAGGCAGAAACTCAAGCCGTTTTTCGTTACTGAGACCAAGAAACTGTGGACAGTTGAGTAAATTATGTTTATCACTACAATGCGGGCATGATACCGGTGAGGAACTGGTATTAACTTTATTTTTCTGTGGTGGTGTTTCACTTCTTACCGATATCTTGTTTTATGCTTGTTAGATTTAGGTGAATTATTATGACTACCCTGATTGCGAGACAAATCTAGTGTTTCAAGCAAAACTGCACGATTTCTCAAGAATTCCAGAAAGGTTTCTAATGTGATTGTTTTATCTTTGTCTATATGACCCTTTTGTTCCTCCCACTGTCGGTAAGTTCTTGAATCTAACTTGTGGGTAACTATATAAATTATCAAAGTATCCCAAAACTTAACTGGCTCATTTAAAGATTCTAAAGCACGTAGATTTTTGTTTATAGTATCAATTATGTTTTTTATAATATCTGAGGATTCTTTATTAACCACTTCAATGTTAAATAAGGCTGCCACATGATTTTGAATGAGAAGCCGCTTGTTATCAAACCTTTCACATTATAAATGCCACGCAATGGAATAATTATTAGCCGAAAATTCAATAGCCCGTATGACTAGGACGGCTGTCCCTTCCAAGGAAGCTCGGAGGTAGTGAAACTTATTTATTTCGTCAATTTGGTCATCCAAATGTATTAAGCTTGAAAACGTATCATGGAACTCTAACCACTTGTCGTACGTTACGTCAAACTTAGGTAGTTGAATGGTTGGTAGCCTAACCAGCCTATTATTACTAACGCGAGAAAACTTATCTTCATTAACAATGTCATTGCGTCTGGCTAATAAATCCTGTGCCTTTGCAACAACTTTGAAATATGTAGCTTCAAATTCATTACGTTCTGATAACTGTGTATCCATATCCTCAGCTATACATTCCAACCTTAACTGAACGTCGTCATATTGCGAATAAACAAGTTCAATCTTACCGAGGCCAACCGAGGCGTAACTGCAGTTCGTTCATCTGGGTTTGCGTTAAAGAATCCTTCTTAAAATCCTCTAAGTAATTGGAAAATACCGTTAATCGACCTTTTTAACTTGCTCGTTTCTTAATGAGCTCCTTTTCTTCCTTATCAGTCATTCTTTGGGAAGCAGGTAACCAAACTGAAACGTAACAAGTTTATTTTTTATAAATATAACATTGGTATCGTTAATTACTATAGGACAAATACCTAAAGGGTATACTAATACGCTAAAGCGAACAATAAACAATACTATTGCTGCTTGTAATTTATTATTTGTTCAAATGTGAAAATAGAAAACTAAATCTACCTATTGTTGACTATACAGACATCATAAAATATTATACCATTTAACAAGTAGGTACTAATATGCTTACTAGACTATGAACAATAATGTGAGTATCGGTTTTACTATTCACCTAATATTTATGAACTTTACAAAAATAAAGTTAAGATGAAACGGAAAAAAATACAATGTAGGCAACTAATGTTGACAAAGTAAGATTTCTTATGATATTTATTGCAAGATAACATAGGAAACTGCTTAGATTAATGGTTAACAATAATTGAAACCTAGTTTGCTGCGTTATTACCTTTAATACAATAGATTTACTGCAAATTATACCGATAATTTGGTAACTTGAAAAGAAATCATACATGTGCAAATGAACAAAGAAATTAGTTAACAATGTTCTACTAACCTTTACAATTCCATATAAAACGTTTAATACTACCTGAATATGAGTAATGGGTTCTGAAGTAAACATAAATAGGAACACTGCACTGTACTGCACTATGCTGCGCTGTTACCCTTTTGACCCTTTAGCCAGCTACTCAAAAAACTCCAATCGGCAGTATTTTCCGTGAAATTTTATATTTCCTGGAATTATCCTTATCCTGGATCACATATCCGGCTCGATATGGACCAAATTATGTTGAGATATGTGTTTAGGCAGGAAAATGAAAATTCTAGACTGGAGCTGTAAAATTACGTATGTATTCCAAAAGAACAAAGGATACAGAAAAAAAAACATGTAGGTAGACAAAAAACTAAATCACCGTCACAAGAAGCGCCTGATGAATCTTCATTGCTATCAGTTGCATATTTGAATAGTATTAAATATATTTGAGGATTGTTGTGGCAATCGTTTTGGGAGCAAAATTGAATCCCAACAGTTGTCATTAATATCCTCGGTTTGCGCACACAATGGTCTTGAATTCAAACACGCTTCAATTTGGTGAAGGAAGGTTGTTATTTCCTCGTATGTTAGTGTCGAATCCCCGATTACTCGAGGTAATTGATGTTTCACTGACTTTACGCCAGCTTCCCAGATGCCACCGAAGTGTGGTGATGACGGAGGAATAAAATGCCATTGGGTTCCTATGTTTGTTATTGCATTTTGAAATTGCGGTGATTGCGTGATTTGTAATATTTCCTGATGTAATAAGTTGGCTGCTCCTACGAAGTTTGTTGCATTGTCACTATACATGTGTGACACGTGTCCTCTTCGTGCCATGAACCTGCATAGCGCTGCGATAAATGTTTCGGTTGTTAAATCGCCCACCAATTCCAGGTGTATAACTTTTGTTGCTAAGCATACAAAAACTGCAATGTATGATTTGTAGGACTTGTGACCTCTCCCTTTCACAGTTCTTGTTTGTATTGGTCCCGCAAAGTCTACTCCAGTATAACTGAATGGGTAGGATTGCGTAGCTCGTGCTTTTGGCAGTATTCCCATTTTTTGAGGGTTTGTGTCTGCTTTGTGTCGTATGCACCTCACACATTTGTTAATTATACTCTTCACTTTCCTTTTTCCGCTAATGATCCAGTATGTTTGTCGTACATAAGCTATAGTCAATTTGTTACCTCCATGCAACGTTTTTAAATATGCGTCTTGTATAATTAATGACGTTACATGATGATTGTATGGTAAAAGTATTGGATGTTTCTGATTGTAAGGCAGTTCGGAGTTTTGTAACCTGCCTCCAACTCTAAGTAGTCCATCCTCGTCGATAAATGTGTCTAAAGTGGATAGTTTTTTATTTTTCTTCAATGGTTGTCCACTTTGAATAGTTTTCAATTCATCTGCGAATTCTTCTTGTTGTATTTTCAAAAGTGTTCGTTTTGTCGTCACCCTCAGTTCAATACAAGATACTGGTTTATTTGTTGTTTGTTTGTTTGCGTATCTGTAGCAGTAAGATAATACCCTTAGCATTTTATCTAAACTGGAAAATCAATTCCAGAGATCATTTTTCTCAATATCAGTTGTACTTATATGACACAACTTGATTTCTTCCTTCGGCTGCGGTAAACATCTCGTGGTGGGAATCTGATCAGTTCTTAGCCACTGTGGACCTTTCCACCATAAAGAGTTGACAAGTTTTTCCGGTTCCAGACCTCTTGAGATGATGTCAGCCGGGTTCTCAGCAGAAATTACGGGGTTCCATTTTGCGTTTGGTAAAAGTTGTTTAATTTGTGACACTCTATTAGCTACGAACGTTTGCCACCGTAAAGGTTCTCCTCTTAACCAGCCTAACCAGCCAACCTAAGGTGATCATAGAATCCGTCCAACAAGATATCGTAATATTCTTGCAATTCAGCGCTTCCTTAACCTTTTCCACCAAACCGGCTAGTAGCAGTGCAGCACATAACTCAAGTCGAGGCAAGGTAGTTTTTTGTTTCTTTGGTGCCACTTTCGATTTTGCTTGTAGTAATGTAATGTAGTAGCTGTTATTGACTTTTACACGGCTGTATACCACCGCTCCGTATGCTTTTTCGGAAGCGTCGCTGAAAACATACAACTCAATCTCTGTGCCGTTTGTTATGTAACACCATCGTGGCACTTAAATTTTTTCTATGCTTTTTAAATGTTTTTGTAATTCTGTCCATTTTTTCTGGAGTAGTTCATCAACAGGCTGATCCCATCCTATGCCATTTGTCCAAAGTTCTTGTATAAGCAGCTTCATTGTAATTATAATTGGTGCTAACCAACCCAGCGGGTCGAATATTTTCGCAACTTCTGACATAATAAACCTTTTTGTTGGTTTTCTATTTTCCGTTATAGTTATTTGAAAATACAAACTGTCTTCACGTGGTGACCATGTTATGCCCAACGACTTCCTGGTCTCGTCTAACGGTAGTTTCAGCATCTGATTGTCTTTATCTTCCGCTGGTATGTTTTCCAGTAGTTCTGAACTGTTTGACGACCATTTTCGAAGTTTAAAGCCGCCCTTGTTAAACATGGATATTAACTGTTTCTGTAATTCTTTTGCTGCATCTTCCTGTGAATCTCCGGATAGAATGTCATCCACGTAGAAATCTTGTAATGTAGCTTGAATTGTGATTGGGTAATTATTTTGTTCGTCTATTGCAAGTTGTTGCAATGTTCTTACCGCAAGAAAGGGGGCGCTTGTTGTACCGTAGGTAACTGTTATGAGTTCATATTCACTAATTGCGTGTTTGGGAGAAAATCTCCATAGTATTCTTTGATGTCCGAAGTCTAATTCATTTATTTTTATAAACCGGTACATCTTCATAATTAACTGCCATAAAGGCGAACTTATGTTTTCGCCATCGTAAGAGTATAGTGGATAAGTCTTGTTGTAATCGTGGACCTTTATACATGTTGTCATTAATGCTTATTTTTGTGCTGCTTTTACTGCTCGCATCAAAAACTACGCGTAATTTTGTAGTGAGTGAGTCTTTTTTAATTACCGCTTGATGTGGTATGTAGTATTTTCCTGAGTTGTAGTTCGTTGTATGTACTTTTCTCATATGACCCATATGTAAATATTCATTCATAAAGTCAATGTATTGTTGTCGTAACTTTTCGTTTTTTCGAATTGTCGTTCTAGTTGTAATAGTCGTGTAGCGGCTTTTCTGCGTGATTCGCCGTTCAAGTTTAGGTTTATGTTTGAATCCTTGAAAGGAAGTCGTACAGTGTAAGTTCCGTCTGGGTTTCTTATAGTTGTTTCTTTATAGTAGTTTTCACAGGTTTGGTCATCCTATGTAAGTTTTTAGTTTTGTTGTTCTTCTAATTCCCAAAATTTTGTAAGTTGTCGTACATCTTCAGTACAAGCTACCATACTCAGTATTTTAACTCCATTCTTCGTGTCATTGGGATAAAAGCCGGATAAAATTCACCCTAATTCTGTGTTTTGTGCGATTATCCCATCCCGTAGTCTTTCGAAACCCTGTAATATTCTGCTATACTCTTGGGCACCTAATATTATGTCAATTGGTCCCTTTTTGTAATAAGTTAGGTCTGCCATTAGTGCATTATCCAAGCTCTTTTCTTGTAGTTGTTGTAAATCATTCCTTGGTAATGAACTTGTTAGTTTTTGTAGCATTATTAGCGTTACTGGCAATTGGTAATCGCTAGAGTATCTTGGTTGTAAAGTAATGTTGATTGTGTAATTTGACGTTTTTGTTTTTTTATCTCCAATACCTTTTATTTGGGCTTGGACTTTTTATCTTGGGTAATACAACAATTGAGCTACTTCTTCAGTGCAAAATGATGCTTCTGATCCTTGATCACATAATACTCTCAACATCTGCGGCATTCCATCATACGAGGTAGTTCTTACTATGGCAGTAGCTAGTAAAGTTGTATTTTTTGCATCGGAGCTGGTTGCAGACAAGTTTGATGTTGCTACATTTTGCGGCTTCGCTGTCCCTGTATTTTTTGATATGTACTTTTTAGCGTTGTTACCATTTTGAAACGGCCTAAATTGATGCAATAATGCATTGTGTCCCTTATGTTGACAAACTTCAAATTGTTTATAAACTGCACTCACACATTGTTTATTATCATCATGATTTAAGCAACGTTTGCACATTCTTTTTTCCGCCACGGCCTTGTATCGGTCGTTGACGCATAACGCCTTGAAACTAGGGCAATAATGAATAATATGATCATTCTTTTGACAATACCAACAGCGTTTATATTTTTCTGATGTTTGTTTATCACGAGATAGATGACTTTTAGCATATGGAGTGGCACCGTCAGAAGACTTAAGGTAATTAAAACGGTTTTTCATGAATTTCATCATCTCGTCAAAGGATTGTAATTTATTTCGGTTTTGCAGTTGATCTTCATACTTCGTATTTGTTTCTTCGTCCCATTTTCTACTGACTATTCTTATTAATAGTGGGCCCCAAGACGATGTTTAATACATTCATTTATAGTGTCATGCATATCTCGTAGGTAATTGTGCCGCGTTTGCTCGTTGCATCTTAGGTAAATCTAATAATTTGTCAATAAACTTAGTAGTTTGAGGGTATGTGGAACAGGGTGTGAAGTCCCACAAACCTCCATAGAAAAGGGAGGATCCTCCGACCAGACGGGTGTTGTGTCTGGTCCGGGCAACTGCCCGACGGTTGAAGTCGGACTGTTGTATACGTTCAAATCGCGCCGAAAACTTTACTTGCGCGATGCAGGATTTATGTGACGTCATGTCATTAGTTATTAAGTGGCGGCGTTGGTGCCGCTACACCACGCCCCTCCGGAGACCGGAGGTCGATAGTAGGTTGAGTCATCCGTACTTCTTGTGATGCTTGCCAGGCCAGTGGAAGATTGGTTCCAGTGATGGGATGATGCCCCAGTGCGTCTGGATGATGCCCCAGTGAGTCGGGGTGATGACGTTCCAGTGAGAGGGATGATGCTCCAGTGAGTCGGTGTGATGATGTCCCAGTACGTCTGGATGCTGCTGCAGGCTCCAGTGTGTAGGAGTTTTTTTTTTTTTTGTTTTTTTTCGTTTTCTAGTGTTCACCAATAGGATGGACCCTAATCTTATTACAATCTAGCCTTATAAATAGACTAATAAGTAATTTAATTATAACCTAAACTATTACATTGTCTTTACTAAGAATGTGTCCAATAGCACTTTTCTTATTGTCTCTATTAAGGCGAATACACTTCGTTCTTGTGTTTATTTGGTAGCACTTTCGTACGTTACACTATTCACCAACACTAAACACTAACTCGAACGGTTTTGTTCTTTTTAGTCTTCTCACTATGTTTGTGTGGTCGAGAAGCTGGATTGCCTCGACGTTCACATGCTGATGAAGTCTTTTTTCGTGAGCTTCTGCAAATTTCTGAATCACTTTATCGATGAACTCAAGTTTTAGGTCCCGATGGAGGTCATCATTTCGTATGTACCAAGGTGCATTTACAATTGCTCTTAGCACTTTGTTCTGGAATCGTTGTATAATTAATATATTGCTCTGTTTGGTGCAGCCCCATAGCTGAATACCATAAATCCAAACTGGCATCAGGACTTGTTTGTATAGCAATCATTTGTTTTGCACAGACAGCATGGAGTTTCTTCCAAGCAGCCAATACATTCTTTTGTATCGGAAGTCGAGTTCTTCTTTTTTCTTCTTGACGTGGGCTTTCCAGCGTAACTTTGCGTCAAGGGTCATACCGAGATATTTGGCTGTATTCTCGTATGGGACTTGTTTATTATTAATATAAACTGGAGAATGCTGGTGTTTTTTGTTGGTAAAATCTATGTGAACAAATTTGGATTCATTTAGTTTAATCCTCCATTTTTTGGTCCAGTCATAAACTTGATTAACAGCCATTTGAACCTTTTCTACTGCTTCTACGTGACTGTTTCCTACAGCCATTATGGCTGTGTCATCAGCAAAGGTTCCAATCGTGTTTTGCTCTAATTCAGGAATATCACAAGTGTATAGTAGGTACAGGACCGGGCCTAACACACTTCCTTGCGGTACACCAGCTTTTATTTGTTTCAGTTCTGAATAGGCATCTTCTTGTCTTATTCTAAAGACTCTGTTTAGAACGTAGGACTCTAATATATCAGCAAATTGCTTCGGTAACAAGCTCTTCAGTTTATGTATAAGGCCTTCATGCCATACTTTGTCAAACGCTTGCGCCACGTCTAGGAATACAGTAGAACATACTTTCTTGTCTTCAAGGGCGTTTTCTATGACATTTGTGATCCTATGCACTTGATCAATAGTAGAGTGTTTTTCTCGAAAACCAAATTGGTGCTCTGGTATTATGTTCTTGCTATCTATTATAGGTTTTAGTCGTCTGAGTAACAGCTTTTCAAATAGCTTGGACATTATTGGTAGCAAGGCAATAGGCCTATATGATGATGTGTCGTGAGCCGGTTTACCTGGCTTAGCTATCATTATTACTTCAGTCACCTTCCATAAGTCTGGTACATATTTAAGTCTTATTGCGGCATTAATAAGGGTCGTTAATTTAACCAGACCCTTTCTTGGTAGGTTATGAAGAACTTCTCCTGTTATTAAACCGTACCCTTTGTTCTTCACAGAAGTATTGTACAACAGATGTTCAGTCTCTGTTGATAAGTTCACGCTAAATTTTTCCTTTTTAGAACTCATTGTACAAGTTAAGCGAGTATTAACTTCGCCTTAACAATAATATTCACCTGCAGCCGTCAGCATTACGCAATAACTAGGTCATTGCGATGCATCCGACCGGCCGGCGTTATTTTGATGCGTAAGCACTTTTACACTGTGGTACGCGCGTGTTAGAATTTGAAGTATGTGTAACGACATTAAATCGTTAATTTTTATTTTTCAATGGTTTACTACATAATACATACCTGTCATATTTATTAAGCACCTACCGACGAATGTCTAAGTACCTACCTTAATTATTATTGTGGTGTTAACTACCTTCAAATGTAAAAGAGTACCCACCTAAGTAAATATTGTTGTGTGTACAGGAAATAACTCTAAACTTATATTTAAGCCACGTTGATAATATTCCTATAAATGATTACGTAATTTGTAATGATCATTGTGATGTATCCTGGATTTTATAATGCTATATTAGTATTATAAGTCCTTTGAAACAATTAGTACAATAATGTCTGTTAGTATCAATATTCTTTCGAATATTGTTTAAGAATTACTATATAGGCGATATTAAATTCCTTAATTGTCTTGATACGTTTTAAAACACATTCACTTCATAGTAATTGATTATTATTCACCTAATTTTTAGATTATTCGAAGCAATATAGAAAATGGCGGGATACCGCGCCATTTTCTCATATTGGACGTATTGAGACACAGATATACCCGATATTATAAAATATTGTCTAATTGATAAGTGGACTTACTTTTTTGTGAACTACAAGCCAGTACAGGCTAGATATTGTTATTTAGAAGTATACTACTTTATAATACTTGGTGTAAGATCGACTACGCAAGACTAACGTAAGTTATTTGATATTATAACTTTATTATTTCTAATGGTTGTGTTGAAGCTGTATCTATATCGTATTATGGCCTTTATTCCTAATATGTTATATCGCTTTAAGGGCTACTCTGTCCTTTGCCTTATCCTTGTTATTTTGAATCTATAATATTGTAAATACTTTGTGTTTGTAAAAGATATCGATAAATACTACGAAAGAGCTTCCGTGGGGTTTGTTGCCCTTCTTCCCCACGAGAACTAGTCTAGCGAACGGGCAGTAAGCTCAATGAGCCTTCTAAATATGAATTAATTGACAAGCCTTACTTAAATAAATACCTAGTCTTGTCTTTCTGTGCTTTTATTCATAAAACCCTTTCCTTACACCCCACATACATTAGAACTCTGATACACAGTAAATAACCAATAACCATCTTGACATTCAAAGCTTGCTATCTTGGTAGATACCAATACTTTTATATAGAATTCCATTCATGACTCTAACACGCGCGATCGCATGTAACACAACTGCTCTTAGCAAAAATCGAACGGTCGTTTGTCGGAGTGATGATGCAGGTTGAGGATGATGACCAAGAATGCGCGTCTGCTGCATGCTGGTGGTCAGGATACCCTCGTAGATTACTTGGGTTCTGGCTTGGCTAATGACTCGCTGCTCGAAAGCTTGAGGATGTGATGACGTCACGATGAAGTAGCTCTGCACGAAGGCTGCGCTGACGTTCATACTCGGGGTCACCAGTTTGGGGGTATGTGGAACAGGGTGTAAAGTCCCAAAAACCTCCATAGAAAAGGGAGGATCCTCCGACCAGATGGGTGTTGTGTCTGGTCCGGGCAACTGCCCGACGGTTGATGTCGGACTGTTGTATACGTTCAAATCGCGCCGAAAACTTTACTTGCGCGATGCAGGATTTGTGTGACGTCATGTCATTAGTTATTAAGTGGCGGCGTTGGTGCCGGTACAGTGGCGATCATGCGCTCGTCTTCATATCTCTGCGTAAGCAATTTCCAAGCTGTTTCAAAATTTATTTCGCTTATTGTTAGGTGACGTATTAATCTTGCTGCGTCGCCTTTTACGTGTGTTTTTAGATACTGCATCTTTTCTGTAGATGAAATTGTTTTATCTTCGGTAATTATTTTTGTAAATAAATCTTGAAATGTATTCCAAGAGTCGTAGTCCCCCGCGAATATGGGCATATTTATTCGTGGAAGTTTTACTGATGACTTTGACGAACTAGCTTTTTCATCCGTTTTTCGAAAAATTCTCTCTTCTAACAACTCCGTAGTAATGTCATAATGTTTTTGTGTATTTTCGAAACAATTATCTTTGAAGTAGCTATTGTCCAATGAACTTTCGGCCACCAGTAGTCCGATGTGTGTTTCTTCGATTTCTTGCCATTGTTTTTGTAAGGTTTGTAGTAGTGTTTGTAAGTGCCATATTGGCTTGTCTTGAGTAATAGATTCCTTAGCCCGAGATATTTTTAAGATATATGTGACATTCGGAATAGCTGTATAAACAATTTTGGGTTACTGACAACATCCTCGTTTTCATCTTCATCTAAAAGTCTTGGTTCGTAAACACTTTGCACAAATTGCAGCCTTTCTTCGCACTTTCTAAGGTAGTCGATTCCTTCGTCGTAATGTTTCTTTATGTTGCCAAAGTAGTCTGTAGTAATATATTTATGAGTTGATAACATCTCCTGCTCCTGTAGTCTTGAGTGGTTTTCTTGAACTCGCTTAAAAACATGGTCGAATGCTTTCTTTCTTTCGTTTATGTATTTTTCTGTTTTCCTTGTGGACGAGTCCTTTTTTATGTTCGTTAATACCCTTTTGATCTCATTGTAATCCGCTTCCTGGCTCCTGATTAGTTCGTTAATTTCCTGTATCTCCATAGTGCTCTTCTTTCTTCTTCACTAACGGCCCTACCCTAATCGAATGGTTAGTCTGTACTAGTGGTATCTGCGCTCTTGTTAACCTGTGCGACTTCTCAACCAACTGGTTAAAGCCGCTTGTGGGAGGCCAGTGACCGATCCGTAACGAGAGGCTTTCCGACAGAACACCCTAGTACAACGTACTTCAGATCACTGAAAACTGATGTTTTGTCGAGTACACCAGCCCCCAGTTCCCTGAAGTTTCAGTCTGTAAATCCCTACAACGGGCAAGGGGACCGCGTGATTCAAATGCTCGAAGGACCAAAATGTACGCCTACCGTAACATACGTCACGTAAGGCCGCAGTAATGTTAAGGGTGTGACAGTACATGAAACTATATGGTACGTTAAAGGACCTACTAAGACCTCACAGCCAAACAGTCCCTACGACCCTAAGACCTATAAGCCCTACAGCCCTAACCTACCATATATCTAGTGTGTGATAAATAAATATATAGATAAGTTCAGGATGTCTGCACCATGCGACCTAAGGTTACAGACGGATATTGGGCAGGAATTCCAGGTTCGGGAAGGTTAAACTCACTGCCAGTCCAGCAGACTCACAGGACTGATCAGAGATGGCTAAAGGTGTCTTGGCCACAGTGAGGGGTAATGAGACAAGAATATAAAATTCAAATCGGATATATTTACAATATTTTACAGCTTAAATATTATTTTATCTTAATACACACTAACGAACAAATTTATTTGTGTTCTATGCGTGTAAGTTGCAACCAAACAGTATTTTATCTGGGCCGCGCGTCAGCCCGGCCGAATGCTGAGTCAATGTCCAAAGGTAACATTGAACAAATACTGTGTGGGTTTATTTAAATAACTTCGGGCATTTTTATTTTAGTCAGGTTAAAATTCAATAAAATATACATAAGTTCTGTTTATCCCAGAAAATAAAATACAAAAAAAATACTAATTATCATAGTTAAAGTTAAGAAATATACAAGAAGTTCAAAAATACAAAAAGTGCGGTATGACAAAATTGTGCAAATAGTGCTGTTTAACACAGGTAATACAAAAGGCGATCACAGAGAGATACATATGAGGGATAAAAACACAAAAGCACAGGTATAAAAACAATATATCACAGTAATCTTACACAGTCTATAAACTTAGGTACTAAAATGAAATACTGCCGGCTATACATGTCCTTGCTGCATTCCGTGCTCGCATTTAAATATCATACAGAAATATTAATGAAGCACGGTGCGCCTCAGGTTTTATTTCGATGTATAACCGCAGTGGCTACTCTAATGCAATATTCCAAAAACCTTTCCCTAAATTTCTTGTCCATGAGCCCATGCTGGCTCTCCCTCTTTATTTTCCTATCCAGCTCACATTCCAGGCGGTGGCGTTCCCTGATAAATAACGGGCACTCTACAAGTATTTGCTGGACAGTCTCAGCCACGCCTGGATCGCAGACGCACGATGGGCTCTCCTTACACTTGAAGCGATTCAAGTATTCAGAGAACCCACCGTGCCCCGTCAAAATTTGCGTGAGGACGCCTTCGGGCCGCACCTGTTGTACAATACGGAAAACCGCTATAGCATCCGGAAGAAACATTTTCGTCACCGAGGCAGTCTCGCCCGACACATATTTTCGATTCCATTCATCAAGCGATTCCAAACGGATCTCTCGCTTGATAAATGAAACCGGACACTGGTCCTAGTCCGGCTTCCTCCGTAACGACAATGCTGCCTCCTTAGCCAACTCGTCCGCTCGCTCATGCCCAGGCAGGCCGGCGTGGGCCTTGATCCAGAACAAAGACACAGCTTTGTTCTGGTCCAGGTCATGAACCAGGTTGGCGCGCGCGCGAACTGCCAGGGGATGGAGAGAGCCATGGTTTGCAAGCGTCTGCAATGCTGACATTGAGTCGCTGTACAAACCATAGCTCGCCTCTTGCCGCGCGAGGATCACTTCGGTCGCTTTGCAAATGGCCAGGAGTTCCGCCTGGTAGACTGTGCAGTACGCGGCAAGGCTAAGCTTGAGACTCCGGACTTCACCATCATTATCCCAAATGGATAATGCGGCTCCGACCTTCCCCTCAATCTTGCTGCCGTCGGTGAAGATTCGCACCGCCTGCACATTGTTACTGTCTAGTAACTCTTGATCTGCCAGGCACATGAACTCCAGGGGCAATTGCGTAGCTGGATGAGGGGCTTCTGCAAACCTTACCGCACTCTCAATCTCCCTGTCTCCTGGCACAAACCGGGATGACCCTCTCCTCGCTTCATACAGGGCGGCTGCCTCTTGTATGCACAGGTCTAGAGGTAGTATCCCAGACAGTGCCAGTGCCGAGTTCAGAGAGACAGTACGGTAAGATTTGCAGAGCTTCTGAGCAAATCCTCGTTGAACAGAGCCTAGCTTCTTCCGTATACCCAACTTTTTTGTAGCGGGTGCCCAGGCTGCGGCTGCATACGTTACTATGGGCTCAATCGTTGCTGTGTAAATTGTGCGTATGACTTCCGTGTTTAATCCCCAGCTCACCTTTGCGGCTCGGGACAGTCGCTTGTATACGTTAGCTGCCCTCTTGCAGACGTTCGCGGCATGCTCATTAAAAGTGAGCTTATCGTCTATGGTTAGACCCAGCAACTTCATTTTCTTGACCATACCGATGTCGACCCCGGCCATGTTCAGTATTGGAGTGTCGTACTTAAGCTTATTGGTTATGGTCATCGCACAGGTTTTGTGCGGTGCAAACCTCAGCTTATTTCGGACGCCCCAACCCTGAACATGGGCGAGGGCTGCATTGGCAGAGCTTGAGACTTCAGTCGCCGTGTCCCTATCCACGACCAAGACGATATCATCCGCGAACGCCTGCACGAAGATTCCACGCTGCTCAAGGTCCTGCAGTAGTGGGTCGAGAACGAGGTTCCACAGAATTGGACCACCGATCGACCCCTGGACACAGCCCTTGCTAGTCTCTCGCGTGCATTCCTCCCCGGCATACCGAACCTTGACCTTCCTACCGTCGAGATAGCTGTCTATTAGCCTCCTGAAGTTAACCGGGCACTTTTCCTCAGCCAGTCTGACCCTTATGGCTGGCCACCAGGCGCTATCGAAGGCGCCCTCTCTATCCAATGACACCAGGACAATTAGCTTCTTCAGCCTCAACTTGTCCTTTACGTGCTCCACTAGCGTATAGAGGGCGTCCTCGGTGCTCCTCTGGGGCATGAAGCCAAACTGACGAGTACTAAACCGCGGTACAAGCTGATATTTTAGACGCGCTACGACCATCCTCTCCAGGACCTTCCCCAGAACAGGCAGTAGACCTATTGGTCTGTATGCCTTAGGGGTGGTGTAGCTATCCTTGCCCGGCTTTCTGAGGACTACGACTGTAGCCTCCTTCCAGGTGGTCGGGAAGTGTGCCAATTCGAGGCACTTGTTGTAGAGGGCAAGGAAAGCGTCCGGGTCCTGGTGGATCGCTCGACTGCAGATATCAGAAGTCAGTCCATCCCCTCCTGGTGCCTTTTTGGGATTGAAACCCGCCACGGCGGACTTCAGCTCGAGCGTCGTAAATGGGGGATCATGATGTTCATCATGGGCTCACTCATTTACTCGGCTGGCTGCTTCTCTAATTAGCCTGTGGTCAGCGTTGTCCTGGTCTACTCTGTCTTCGGGGTAGAACGTATCCGCTAGTAGGGCGGCCGATTCACTCGGATTGAGGAATGCACCATCGCTGCAAAGGGTCAGTTCTTCTTGCCTTTTGGCGGTCCTGCCAATGATCCTGTAGAAACTCTCCCAAACTCCCTCACGCTCCTGCTTCCGGCAAAACTCCTTCCAACTGGCGATTTGGGCATTCTTTGCCTGCATCTCATACTCTTCTTTAGCTTTCAGGTACTCGCCAACGACCTTCACTCGCCGGACCGGCGCAGCATTGCGGATGCGATTTTTCTTCGTCATAACCTCCCTCTTCTTCAGAGTGAGCTCCTCGGACCACCACGGACAGGTAAGTTTAGTTTTAATATTTATTTTTGGGATGGTGATTTTACTTGATTCTAAGATAATATTTATATATTTGACTACTAATTCTTCTAAATTTACTTTGCTATTTATCTGTTTTATTCTTTCTAAAATGACATCATCTCTAATTTTAAATTCATCTAATTTACTTTTAAAAGCTTCCCAATCCGCTTTTCTGGTGTTAAACATCCTAGTTGTTCTAGTAATGTTAACACCTTTTTCCCTTTTTACATTTACATTAAAAAATATAGTGTTGTGGTCCGAGGATGTTGCTCCTGTATCGACCCGCCAGCCGTCCACCAGGTCAAATAGGTCGAGCGAACATGCCGTGACGTCCACGTGGCTTTTATACTCTCTACCTCCTCTGATGGAACTACAGTATATAAATAAATTAATGAAATCTAATAACAAAGTAAAGACTATGTGGAAAATTATAAACGAACGAACGAATAAAAACGTAAAAAAGGTAAAAAAAAAACATAACGCTACATCTAAATGACAATGCTATCTCGGACCCAAAGCAAACAGCAAATATATTTAATAACTTCTTTGCGTCTATCGGAGAAGGATATGTGCAAACCCTCGGCAAAGAACCACGAAACATCTCTGTGGTCCACCGCACAGAAAATACCATGTTCCTAAGTACAGCAGGTCCCAGTGAAATAAATTTAATATTCAAAAGCCTTAAAAACAAAAACAGCTATGGAATAGACGAACTACCGCCAACCCTAGTCAAACAGTGTGCAGATGAGTTGACCCTACCCTTCTACTTGCTAGTCAATCAGTCTTTTGAGGAAGGAAGATTTCCAAACTACCTAAAAAAATCCATTATAAAGCCAATTCACAAAAAAGACTCAAAAACCGACCCCTCTAATTACCGCCCTATTGCTCTTTTACCTACAGCCTCGAAAGTATTCGAGAAAGCAATGTGTAATCGCGTCTATTCATTTTGCGAAAAATATAAATTTTTTAATGAATCCCAGAATGGTTTCCGCAAAAACCACTCTACAGTTCTAGCAGTATATAATTTTATCCAGGAAGCCATTAATATAATTGATAAGAAAAAATATGCCGTAGGTATACTGTTAGACATGACTAAAGCTTACGACAAAGTGCAATTTGACATCCTACTTAATAAGTTACAAGGAATAGGGATCCGCGGAAAGGCTTACGAATGGTTCAAATCATATTTAGAAAACAGAGAACACCAAGTCGAAGTAGAATATTACAACGAACATACAAAACAAATCCAATACGTTCGGTCGGATATCAAGCAAATTAACGCCTCAATCCCCCAAGGGAGTGTTATTGGATGTCTCCTATTTATAATCTATATAAATAACCTCCCTACAATCATAAATGAGTCATGTGTTCTGTTTGCCGACGACATCTCAGTACTAACCTCCTGTCACGACAATACCAACTTAACCGAAATACTTACAGGTATACTCAACAAAATTACAACTTGGATGACAGAACATAATCTTGAACTAAATTTCAATAAAACTAAAATCATATCCTTCTATCCACATCAAAAAACTCCTTTAGACATAACATTTACTTACAATGACAAAAAAATAGAAACAGTAAAAGAATTCAACTTACTTGGCTTATCCATAGATACACATTTAAATTGGAAATCGCATATTAAAAAAATCAGGACAAAGTTGTCAAAATTTGCCTATGCCCTCCGTGAAATAAAAAAATCGACTAATCTCTCCACTGCTCTGGTTACGTACTATGCCTATGCATACGCATGGTTAAGCTACGGCGTAATATTATGGGGAAATAGCACAGACGCATCAACACTTTTCATACTACAAAAACGACTGATTAGAATACTAGCCAATATAGATAACACAGACAGCTGCAAACCCCATTTTCAAGAATATAAACTTCTAACCCTACCTTGTATTTATATCTTGGAAATGTGTAAATTTGTTAAAAATAATGAAAAGCTCTTCACTACACGAGAAAACATACAGACTCACTACACACTACGACACAAAAATAGACTAAACCAGCCAGGTTCTAAACTAAAAATACACTCCACAAGCACTTTAGTAATGTCAGTTAAAATATATAATAAATTACCAGATGACATTAAAAATGAACAAAAATTTAATATCTTTATAAATAAATTAAAACAATTTCTAATCCGTAAATGTTATTATAATGTACATGAATATTTCAATGATAAATTTAATAAATAAATAATAATACCGAAAAACGCAATAATAATCTATAATACAAATAATAATAAAGCATGTATAAATTAAATAGTTATTGATGCATAGATTCAATATTTAAGTCGCAAAAATTATGTGATGCATTTAATTATGAGCCCACCTACCTACATTATATTAATTGAAGTTGTGAACAAATATTTATAATAGCCCTCCTCCTAATTTTTATGTTGTTATGCCCGACAGGGCCCACAATGCTCCAAAACTATAGTATGTATCTTTATGTACCTACCACCTAAGTTCACATTGTGGAATGCAATAAACGAATTGAGTATTGAGTATGGTGTCAAAGGTGGGAGCGTCACCAGTGTTTAGTACCTGAAGCTCGAGTTCGTCCAGGGTAGCGGACATTTCCTCTCCCCTGGGATCTCCTTTGATGCTGCCCCACCAGGCACTTTTCGCGTTCGCGTCGCCACCTATCAGCAACCTACCGTTGGCCACTTCCGCATTGATCCGGGTCATCTGGTCCAAGTATGGCCCTATGGGTTGGTCTGGCTCGAAGTAGTAAGAGACTACTGCGATTTCCCAGGCTTTAGTTCGGATCCCCACCACAACGATGTTATTTGTAGTAAGTTTCGGGTAGGGTAAGACGTCCAAGTCATGATCAAAGACGGCTATCGCAGCCTTAACCCTCCCACTTCCATCGACCTCGCACTGGTAGATTCTCACACCACGGTAGCTCTTCATACTTCGTGCTCCCCCCACGTAAGGCTCCTGAATCAGTGCCCACGAGATCTTTCGTTCACTGGCCTCTAGAAAGAGTTCGGTGGTCGCCAGTTCCTTGCGTTGAAGGTTCGCTTGGGCCACTCGGTATGGTCTTGCTGTCTGTTGGGCAGGAGTCTCCGGGGCGCCCTTAGCAATACGCTACGGATGAGCGGGCTATCGCGTCCCATCTTCTCCTAACTGTGCACTCTGAGCTGAAGGCGTGATGATGCGTGTTTTCAATTTTAGCCCTTACGCAGTTGCAACAGATCGGTGGTAGACCAGCGCTCCAGTCCGCGCACTCCGTCCTCATGTGAGGTCCGCCACAGTGGCTGCACTTTGCCACGGTATCCGTGCAAGTGCGTCGGCTATACCCATACCCGAGGCAGAGCGAGCACTGGACTAGCGGGGACTGGTCTTCGACTCTTACCCGCTGAAGGTCCACGTGCACCGATCCGACCTCGAGCATGCGCCGCCAGATCTCTGTGGCGACCCTCAACACTACCTGACACTTAAGCGGGTTCCTGGCGCGCTTCCTATAAAGGACTTCCACCTTACTGTGCTCTTCCTTGAGGTTCGCGAAGATACTGGAGTTTTGTTTCTGCAGGGCTTTTAGTACATCCTCGTTAGTGAGGTACTGCATCACCTCCTTAATTACCACCTGCGGGTTGCTATTTTTAATGTCCTGAGCCTCCAGCTCAGGCGCCTTGCTAAGCTTCTCTCGAAGCTTACGCCTTTCTTCTTCCGTACGACAGCCCATTATGATTTTCCTGTCTTTCGCCTTGCGGACTTTTTCGACCTGTATGCCCCCCTCCTTGGCGTTCACTACTTTCCGGATCCTATCCAGGACTTGCTCTACGGATTCCTCCTCGTCCTTGGCCGTCACTACGATCGAGTGCAGTGAGTGAGTGAGTGAGTGTTTTGGCATTTGTATGGCAGGCCGACTTGCCGCTACACTGGCGTAGGAGAGCTTCTCCATGTGCTCTTGGCCAGTTTGTAGTGCCTCCTTCAGCCTGTCCATTTTTGCGCTATTCTCGGCCAAGTTCCGACTGTGCTCCTCCAGCGCCTTCCTGAGGGATTCGGTGTCCACCTCTCTGACGGCCGCTGGAGAAGGGATAGGAGCTTCCCTGGTCTTCTGCGCCTCCTGGACTTGGGTCCCGGTCGTCAACTTTGTCTTGTCTGTTGGGGGTTGTCTGGCATTTTCCAGCTCTTTGACGAGCTGGTATAGTCTGTCCGCCTGTGCCTTTACCTCAGCCCTAATTTCATTTTTTGTCGTTTTGGACATTGTCATTAGGGACTTTATTTTATTTGAGCTATTTCTTGCCTCGGCAACTTTACTCTTCTGGGTGGGCGGGCTTCCAACCTCAAAAGATATAGCTCCCATTGCCGTCGCTGGTGGTGTTTGGACTGGCTTTTTCGGGTTTTGCCCGCCACCCATTCACCCACGCTCTTCCTAACGCACTGCGTCGAAGGCCCCGCTACATCGGGTGTATTCTGTGGGCTTTTTCCCTGTGTTTTCATTGTTGCCGGGCGCTGAGTAGGCGTACGCACACCAGGCATTCCGCTCATCCTGACTTATATAGGTTGTGGGGATTAGTGTAGTGTCTAATTGGGGCGGTGTAAAAGGCACCCCAATTGCATGTAAAGTTAAAGTGAGAAGAGGCGTATTGTAAAAGATACCCCGCTTCGTGTGTCAGTGTTGACGTTCCCCTTCACAATCAGGGTACTGGTCAACAAAGTTTAAATTTAATAATTAAGTCCTAAACTATAATATAGTAATACAATAGTACTACTATATGTCCTAATCTAAAATATTAAAAACTTAGATTTGCAATAAAGTGCCAATATGTCTTATTTAAGTACAGTAGCAAAAAGTACTACTATACGTCAGTCAAAATGTTTTCACAATGAATTGTTAAGCGAATAACGCTTGACAATGTCTTAGCCTAGCTATAGCAGCACAATAATGCTGCTATGTCCTTAATTCAAACACAAAGTCTTCAAAAATTTAAGTCTGGTGGTGCTCAGGAACCGATGTAATGCGAGTCTGGGCGTTATGGTTTGAGCTGTGTGCTCGTTGATCGCCCTTCAGTAAGCTTAGGTGTAATTTGATTACTGATTACTGCCCGTTAGGGAAGTTTTTGTGGTCCTAGCTGAGCTGGTGTTAATGAGAAGACTTTTGCTGGGGCCAGTCGATCGGGCTCCTCGAGCTGGTTAGGATGAGCCCAAGCTCGGTTGGTCCAGCCCTGACCTGGGCCGAGATAGGACGAGGGGGGTGCGGTAATGAATTAAGGGTTGCGGGGGGGTTTCTGTTGGGGCCAAAAGATAGGGCTCCTCAAGCCGGTCACTATGGACCCAAGATTGGGTGGTCTACCTCTATTTTTGACCGAGATATCCCGAGGGGGGTGAGGTAATTTGAGGGGGGTTGGCGGGGGGTGAAATCCAAAGTTTGGAGGGGGTGAAGGCGGGGGGAGGGGGGGATTAAATTGTGGGGGGGGTTATATAAAGTGGGAGGAGAGGTAGGTATTTGGAGAAGTAGGGAGGGGGTGTCCAACACAAGTCCAACCTCAGTGACGTCAGGCCAGGATTTGAGGAGTTCCCTCGAAGTTTCCTGCTGAGGATTTTATGGAGCTGTTCTATAGTCAGCTCTATAGTCAGCTCGGTACTGGTAGGTATGTCTGTAACACTCTTCAAAATTTTTACGATCAGGATTTTCGGACCACGTTTTTTATTTTAGGTTAAGTAACGAACACGTGGTCTTACTGCTGTGTTATTTCGCGCTGGAGTCTTCACTTTAAAAATCTGAAAGTCAGACCACAGCAGAGGGCTACACAGAGGGTCAATATCCCGTAATAAAAATGGTACGTCGCCGCTTTAGTTTTAGAGTTATTCGCTAGCGAAAAACCCTTGAGGTTAAGTGTTAAGAACTGCACTATAAAAACTTAGTCACAAATAAAATAAAAGTTTTGACGTCGGAAACTTCACGACTCGTCGATGGCCCACAGGTGGGCAAAACCAGTATTTGTCTCTCGCCCCCGGGCAAAGTCTTCGAAGAAAGATGGATTTTCTTCTTTGGCCAGCAGGTACTCCACGTCGTACCGGAAAAATCCGGAGCAAAAATTGCGGGCAGCGAGGACGCGCCCCAGCACTCCAAAAAATCAGGGGGTAACCACTCAGAATTTAACAACGTTTAAGGGTTTATGAAAAATACTTCCTGAATTTTTCTTCTTTTACCCAGGAAAAATTCCAAAAGTGGATCCCGAAGATTTCTTTTCGTGCGCGTACACAGCACCCACTCGCCCGAACACTTTAAGGTATCACTCACTGGAAACGGGTGTAACTTTCCAATTTTTCTGCTTTTTGAGCGCGGAGTGGCTTTAAACTGAACTGGCACGGGCAGAGGATCGCGAGAGAGGGGTAGGTAGAGTAGTTTTTTTTTTTTTTTTGTAATTTAACACTAATCCCCGCCACAGAGTTTGGCGCCTATTCTGTGCTCAACCTCTATCTTTCCGTTCAATCTTTTATGCCTCTCGTACTTTCATTCCTCATCCTATATCTTTCTTGCATTCTTCATCTTTCATACTGTGGGTGGGAATCCCACTTTATTTAGTCTTGTCTACGGGCATTATTTATTTATTTATCACAGGTTTACGAAATAAATATGGTAAAAAAGCTGATTATCTTACAATATACAGGTGCTATTTATCACAGAGTTTATACAGTCGGTGTTAATTATCACAGATTTTTATTACATTAGGGTAAAAACATAGCAACATAAAATAGGTGCAGTGAAATATAAACATTAGGGACAATAAAAACATAAAAAGGTGCAGTTATCACAGTAAAATAATTTATCACAGATTTTCTTACACAACTAACTAGGTACTAACTTAACATACTACTGGCTATACATTTCTGAGCTGCATTCTGCGCTTGCGTTTAAATATAGTGACATATTTACGAAGCGCAGTGCGCATCAGTTTTATTTCTGTGTATAACCACAGTGGCTACTTTATGGCAGTATGCTAGGAACCTTTCCCTTTTTTGGTTTGTCATGAACCCATAGATACTTTCGTTCGTCAGTTTCATGTCCAGCTCACATTCAAGTTGGTAGCGATCCCTGGTAAATAACGGGCATTCTACGATTATGTGCTGGACACTTTCTGCCACGCCTGGATCGCAGACGCATGATGGGCTCTCCTTACACTTGAAGCGATTCAAGTATTCAGAGAACCCACCGTGCCCCGTCAAAACCTGCGTGAGAACACCTGAGGGCCGTACCTGTTTCACAATGCGGAAAGCCACTATTGCGTCCGGAAGAAACATTTTCGTCACGGAAGCAGTCTCGCCCGTCACGTATCTCCGATTCCATTCAGCAAGCGATTCCAAACGGATCTGTCGCTTGATAAATGAAATCGGACATTGGTCGTAGTCCGGCTTCCTCCGTAACGACAATGCTGCTTCCTTTGCTAACTCGTCCGCTCGCTCATTCCCCGGCAGGCCCGCGTGGGCCTTGATCCAGAACAAAGACACAGCTTTGCTCTAGCCCAGGGCTTTAGCCAAATTGGCGCGCGCGTGAACCGCCAGGGGATGGAGAGAGCCATGGTTTGCAAGCGTCTCCAATGCTGACATTGAGTCGCTATACAAACCATAGCTCGCCTCTTGCCGCGCGAGGATCACTTCGGTCGCTTTGAAAATGGCCAGGAGTTCCGCCTGGTAGACTGTGCAGTACGCGGCAAGGCAGAGCTTGAGGCTCCGGACTTCGCCATCATTATCCCAAATGGATAATGCGGCTCCGACCTTCCCCTCAATCTTGCTGCCGTCGGTGAAGATTCGCACCGTCTGCACATTGTTACTATCTAATAACGTTTGATCTGCCAGGCACATGAACTCCAGGGGCATTTGTGTAGCTGGATGTGGAGCTTCTGCAAACCTCACCGCACTCTCGATCTCCCTATCTCCTGGCACGAACCGGGATGACCCTCTCCTCGCTTCATACAGGGCGGCTGCCTCTTGTATGCGCAGGTCTAGAGGTAGAATCCCGGACAGTGCCAGTGCCGAGTTCAGAGAGACTGTGCGGTACGATTTGCAGAGCTTCTGAGCGAATCCTCGTTGGACAGAGCCTAGCTTCTTCCGTATCCCAACCTTTTTCGTGGCGGGAGCCCAGGCAGCGGCCGCGTACCTAACTATGGGTTCAATTGTGGCTGTGTAGATGATGTGTATGATTTGGTAGGGTAGGTAGGGTAGGTAGGGTAGGTAGGGTAGGTAGGGTAGGTAGGGTAGGTAGGGTAGGTAGGGTAGGTAGGGTAGGTAGGGTAGGTAGGGTAGGTAGGGTAGGTAGGGTAGGTAGGGTAGGTAGGGTAGGTAGGGTAGGTAGGGTAGGTAGGGTAGGTAGGGTAGGTAGGGTAGGTAGGGTAGGTAGGGTAGGTAGGGTAGGTAGGGTAGGTAGGGTAGGTAGGGTAGGTAGGGTAGGTAGGGTAGGTAGGGTAGGTAGGGTAGGTAGGGTAGGTAGGGTAGGTAGGGTAGGTAGGGTAGGTAGGGTAGGTAGGGTAGGTAGGGTAGGTAGGGTAGGTAGGGTAGGTAGGGTAGGTAGGGTAGGTAGGGTAGGTAGGGTAGGTAGGGTAGGTAGGGTAGGTAGGGTAGGTAGGGTAGGTAGGGTAGGTAGGGTAGGTAGGGTAGGTAGGGTAGGTAGGGTAGGTAGGGTAGGTAGGGTAGGTAGGGTAGGTAGGGTAGGTAGGGTAGGTAGGGTAGGTAGGGTAGGTAGGGTAGGTAGGGTAGGTAGGGTAGGTAGGGTAGGTAGGGTAGGTAGGGTAGGTAGGGTAGGTAGGGTAGGTAGGGTAGGTAGGGTAGGTAGGGTAGGTAGGGTAGGTAGGGTAGGTAGGGTAGGTAGGGTAGGTAGGGTAGGTAGGGTAGGTAGGGTAGGTAGGGTAGGTAGGGTAGGTAGGGTAGGTAGGGTAGGTAGGGTAGGTAGGGTAGGTAGGGTAGGTAGGGTAGGTAGGGTAGGTAGGGTAGGTAGGGTAGGTAGGGTAGGTAGGGTAGGTAGGGTAGGTAGGGTAGGTAGGGTAGGTAGGGTAGGTAGGGTAGGTAGGGTAGGTAGGGTAGGTAGGGTAGGTAGGGTAGGTAGGGTAGGTAGGGTAGGTAGGGTAGGTAGGGTAGGTAGGGTAGGTAGGGTAGGTAGGGTAGGTAGGGTAGGTAGGGTAGGTAGGGTAGGTAGGGTAGGTAGGGTAGGTAGGGTAGGTAGGGTAGGTAGGGTAGGTAGGGTAGGTAGGGTAGGTAGGGTAGGTAGGGTAGGTAGGGTAGGTAGGGTAGGTAGGGTAGGTAGGGTAGGTAGGGTAGGTAGGGTAGGTAGGGTAGGTAGGGTAGGTAGGGTAGGTAGGGTAGGTAGGGTAGGTAGGGTAGGTAGGGTAGGTAGGGTAGGTAGGGTAGGTAGGGTAGGTAGGGTAGGTAGGGTAGGTAGGGTAGGTAGGGTAGGTAGGGTAGGTAGGGTAGGTAGGGTAGGTAGGGTAGGTAGGGTAGGTAGGGTAGGTAGGGTAGGTAGGGTAGGTAGGGTAGGTAGGGTAGGTAGGGTAGGTAGGGTAGGTAGGGTAGGTAGGGTAGGTAGGGTAGGTAGGGTAGGTAGGGTAGGTAGGGTAGGTAGGGTAGGTAGGGTAGGTAGGGTAGGTAGGGTAGGTAGGGTAGGTAGGGTAGGTAGGGTAGGTAGGGTAGGTAGGGTAGGTAGGGTAGGTAGGGTAGGTAGGGTAGGTAGGGTAGGTAGGGTAGGTAGGGTAGGTAGGGTAGGTAGGGTAGGTAGGGTAGGTAGGGTAGGTAGGGTAGGTAGGGTAGGTAGGGTAGGTAGGGTAGGTAGGGTAGGTAGGGTAGGTAGGGTAGGTAGGGTAGGTAGGGTAGGTAGGGTAGGTAGGGTAGGTAGGGTAGGTAGGGTAGGTAGGGTAGGTAGGGTAGGTAGGGTAGGTAGGGTAGGTAGGGTAGGTAGGGTAGGTAGGGTAGGCAGGGTAGGTAGGGTAGGCAGGGTAGGTAGGGTAGGTAGGGTAGGCAGGGTAGGCAGGGTAGGTAGGGTAGGGTAGATTAATGTTTGGTGTTTTTATGGCAAAACAAAGTTTGCCGGCTCAGCTAGTATTGTAATAAAAATGGGCTATACAACTGGGCGACGCGCGATATTCGGAGATAACATCCGCCGCTAACTGTATCAACTTGTACCAATCTAAAGAGTAGCTCCTCACTGTTGCCAGAAAGCAATTCATGTAATCTTAGAAGAGTTCTATTTTCCTGTGTTACTTTTCTTATATTTTTCTCACTGTTATGATTCAGGCTTACGCTGTATGCGAAAGTGCGGGCTGTTATCCAAAACGGGTTTTTTTTAACGTGGGTCCTCGTCTTAAACACACACAAACGAAATTAGTGAGCTATTGGTTTTCAAAAAGGGACTATTGACTGTCACATTGTCAACTGACCTTATTGCCCCGAATTATTGCCTAATACTCGTAGTTAAATCGCGACAGCTTAAGGTTAAACCACTGCCTACCAACCTGCGCGGCTACGGCGTAGATGTTTGGCTACGAGCGCTACGCTACAAACCATTCAAATTACTGCCTGCTTTTTTGTACTATTTTTACCAACAGATTTTCAACTGCTACGCGTTTGTAAGGATCTCTTAAATTACATTATGCTGAAGGTGCTATATGCTACAAGAAGATGCCTTTTTATTTTTCTATAAAATGTTAAATATTTTCTTTATTATTAAAAATGAATGATAGGTAACATAGATAGGTCATTAAAGGTCTTATTAAACTATAGATTAAAAAAAAAACAACATTTACTTAATTTCTAGCGGGCAACATCGTAAATGAATCCGCCTACGCCGTAGCTATTTCGCTACGAACTATTAAACTTCTTTTCGTATTATTTTCTACGAATCAATTCCATATCTGCAACTGCTATGCGTTTGTAAATGTCTGGTAAATTACATTATGTAGCAGTTGGCGTTATATGCCAGCTACGAAAAAGATGCCCGTGCTCTTTTCTGTTCTTGATAAAATTCCATACTATGAAGAATATTTTGACATTTTTAAAAATGAATGCTTCCGTAGGTTGTTGAGAATTTAATTATGTGAAGGGATTTTCATCTGATGTCGTGATGGAAACTTTAAATCTTTGTTATACCGTCTAAATTAAGCTCGTTTATTGTAGGAGTCGCGATTCCTAAGTGTTAGGGGTCGACGTAACGTAACGAAAGATTATCATACATGAGTTAGATAATCAAATATCATAGTGTTATTATAAAATATTTTACAACGAGCCAAGTTTTAAAGCCACAAATCCGCTCTCTTCGAAACATATTACCCAGCTACGATCTTGACCTTATTCATAGTCTTGGTCCTGCTTACATCAAATTGAGAAGCTATCTCGATGTGATTTAAACAAAATTGGAAAAGAATTTTAGGATTCATGAAAAAAAATTGCTTCCGTTAATTTAGAATTACATTTAATGTGCCATTGAAAATTATTACAGATTGGAGAGTAGTACTTAGGTAAAAGTGCTAGTAACTCGGGAATTACTCTCGACTGAGAGTAGCTTGGTACTTTGTTTGCCGTAACGGGCTTTTTATACACTAAAAGTGCGGGCATTTTCTACAAAATGGTATAATGGCTTTTCTTACATTAATTTAAAAAAATGCGAGATCTTCGTACCGATTTGACACAACAGGAACATGGAATGCCTTTTACTTGAATAATTATGCAAAAAATGTACGTGTACTTGGCAGCGTGCATTATTGCACGTCTAATAATCCGGCGACAAATAATTTATTTTAAAACCTAAAATCACAAGTAGAGCATACAGATTTTATCACCGACGTATATCTTTTATAATAAATTATTAACAATAAATGGCAATGGCTTTTTGTGGCAATGCTATAGGCACCTATCAAAATTGTGGTACAAAGAAAATGTTTTGCAATCTTCAGTTGGTTGCCAACAAGGTGATCCTCTCGGACCAGTCATTTTCAGTTTTTTCATTTCATTTATTCTTCAAACAATTTACATTAAGTGGGAATTCTACAAAATAATTATATTTCAAATCATAACAGAAGCAATAATCAAATACAAGGCAATCAGAAACAGTAACAAATAAAATATTACTATGTATGAATCAAAAACCGTTTACATGTCAAACCATAAAAACCACAAAAATAACGAAACTGGCGTAACGCAGCAGTGGAAAGCTAGGGATTTGCTCCTTATTGGTACCTATCTAACAGGTGGGAAGTGGGACGACTACAACAATTTGTGCACTCTTACCTGAGATTCCCGCGGTGATCCTCTGGGCTCGCTCAATCACGCGTCTAGCCGAGGGTTTTAGGACAATATATATAATAAAGAACAATGATTGGATGGGACCACGAACGCGTTCTGGGCCGGGTTCCGGCTTCCGGCAGACACACAAAAGGACATCGATGTACTTGAAATATATTCAACACCACCTTCGCGGGCGCCCCACAAACCGATTGCGAACGGTGGGCGCTATTAGCTATTACAAATGGGCGAAACACATCTCGATTCGATATGTTTCAACAAGAACCCGAATTCAGCGTGTTCACGTTATAAATTTTCTCTTTCGACTATCAAGTGTCATCTGTCAAATCGATGACCGCCCACCGACACTGTGTTGCAAGTTAATACCAAAAATCGGGACGAAACAGGTAACGTGAACAATGCGTTGCTATGTTTAATTTAGGCACCATTATATTTTTAATGACTTTCCTTCGTGTGCTCTCTCTCAGCTCTCTTTCTTTTTGTGATTCATATTGATGTAAATATTTTGCGAACTTGCCTAACAGAACTAGTATATACAAACTGGGAACTGTAAGAATGCCTCATTTCGTAAAGTATTATTTGCATGAATCACGCTGTGAAATTTTTACAATGGTTCTAATGGCACGCTTCTGAAATATGAATGCTCTTTGGCAGTTGTAGTTATAGCTATATCTCCAAAACATGATGCTGTACCTTAACCTAGATTCACCCAAAGCATGAGAACATGCTTTAAGTTGCTTCAAATCTATTTCATCCCTGAGGCTTCTAAATGCAAAACATGCAGAGGATATAGAGGAATCAATAGCAGCAAGCTCATGTTTCCAGTTCAGATTTGAATCAATTTTAATACCTAAGAATTTTTACCTTATTTACCAATTCCATCTTGTCTCCTTTCAATGTCACATTTATAGTGTCATTGTTACGAGATGTAGACTTAAATAACATTATATTTGTTTCGTTTGTATTAATAAGTAAATTATTAGCTGTAAACCATTCAAAAATATTATCTAGACTTTTATTTACTTTTATGAACAATTCTCTTAGATCATGCGATCCAATTATTACATTTGTGTCATCAGCAAACACAACACACAGGCTGAGCTGTGTTCACGAAATTCAATAAATTGTTTGTGAAGATAAGATGCAATATTGGACCTAAAATTGAGCCTTGAGGTACCCCGCGTCTTATGTATATCATCTTTGATTTATATGCTATTTCATGATTTTTTCATCAATGTTTACTATTTTGACATACATTCGTCTGTTTAGCAAATAAGATGTCATAAGTTTTAAAGAATCCACTTGTACGCGCCTGCTCATATTTTGAGAGCAATTCATAATTGTGTGTTTTGCGTCGCAGGCATTTTATTTTTTTTATATAAAATAATTGGGCGGTAGGTGGTTGGCCAGAGAAAATCTTACTCATCATTTCGGCTCCGAAAAAGAAAGTTGTAATTAATCAAAATTATACGTATTCAAGTTATCCATGAGTTTTTCTTAAAGAAATTCCAATCTTGTGCGTAAACAAGAAATTTGGCGACCGTGACAGGACAATTATTTCAAAAATTCAGTACCAGTAACGTAGTAAACGAGTTGCATCATACTCGGCGTTATAAGAAGACCGAAAATTGGAAGTTACTACAGTAACAGCAGCCAGGCTGGTTTCATTTTTTGGCAACGACACTACCAGCCGCACTACCAGTAGTGTCGTTGCCAATTAGCGACACTACCAGGCCTATTTTGGATTACATTGTACAGTCAACACAACAAAGTGCCAACGAATCAGCTAAAGATCGTGCCGGAGTTCCATCGAGTCATCATATCACGAAGTTAAGTGCCTTCCTTTGTTCCGTTATATCCACCAAAGTACAACCAATTTCCAAATTCCACACATAATCCGTTCCTAAAACACCTCTAGTCCAATTGTTTGACCTTTACTTGTGCTTAATTCTTAAATTTATAGGTTTTATCGTGCTAAATAAGTGTATGGGTAAAGGTACCCCATAGACCGTTCCACTATAAAATTGTTGAATTTATTTTTCCAAATTCATGTCTTGTTCATTAAATTTATTGTCAAATAGCGTATTGCTAAGTAAATAAATCATAATCCTAATTGTCATACTCCTACCTCGATATATTCGGTATTTTCCCTATATTTAAGCCGATTTGCCGAAATTTTCAGGCGTTATCCTGAGGCCCAATTCGCTTGATTGAGACTGCAGCCATCATTGCCCGCTAGCTGAGTGAGGCACTGCAGCCAGCCGAGACCAGTTTCCCAGGGATTCGCCACCGAAAGGAGGAGCGTGAGAATATCATTGTTTTATTCCTTTCTCGAATCGTTTGAACATTGTCGATATATTCAATTCCGTTAGTTAGTGAAGTAGGTATAATACTAAAGTTATACGCTTGATTTATTTGATTTACATTTCAGAATGACGCATGAGGGTGGCGATAAATCCTCTGCCAAGGGGTCTTTAAAGGAATTACTAGTAAAACGTAGTTCAATTAAAGGACAAATTACAAAATTTAAAAACTATTTAGATAAAATTAGTAAACTACCTGATTTATCGAATATAGAACTTGCGGAATTGAGTCTTAGATTAAATAAGCTTCAAGGATTGTCGACAAGGTTTGATGATTTGCAAACAGAGATTGAAGTTCTAAATGCTCCAAATATTCTAGTAGAACTTGATGAGCGAGAACGCATTGAACAAGATATAGTTCAAAATATAGCTATAGCCAAAACAGAACTACAACAATATAGTAGTGATGATGATGGTAAGCGCCGTCAATCTATTCTTGTAAATGCGGACTCGGAGCATCAAAACGTGGGTTTTAGATTACCTCAAATACAAATTTCTAAGTTTGATGGATCACACTTCCGCTGGCTCGAATTTCGGGACACATTTCTTAGTTTGATTCATAAAAATGAGCGCATTCAAGATATACATAAGTTTCATTATTTGGTTTCTTATCTGGATGGTGACGCTGCGCGTGTTATATCAAATCTCGAAGTATCTTCGGCTAATTACCAGGAGGCTTGGAAACAGGTTTGCGAGCGTTACGATAACAAAAGAATTCTCATAAATCATCACTTAGATTCTTTAATCAACATTCAACTAATCACGCGTGAATCAGACAGTTCTCTTCGATGTTTTGTTGATAACGTCACTAAAAATCTAAGAGCTTTAAAGAGTTTAGGTCTACCTACAGATCACTGGGACATGTTGCTGATATTTATTTTCTTGCTTAAATTGGATAGTCGTACCATATTGAAATGGGAAGAATATCGCAACACGATAGATTGCGTAAATGACGTGCCCACTTTGGAGCAATTTAATAGATTCTTAATTGATCGCGCTAATGTACTAGAATCATTTAATCAGAATAAATCTATAAACAATAACAATAATTCTAAATCACAACAAAACCCACGTGTCTCGTCGAATCAATCTCAACCAAATATTAATAAATATTCTTCTTCTAAATCAAACCGTAACCAAAATACCAATGTCTTTACATCTACTTCATAAGCTCGTAATAATTCTTCAACAGTTTATCTGTGTGTAGTATGCAATGGAAATCATAGGATTTATGATTGTCCAACTTTTAAATCAAAATCCTTTCAAGAGAAAATGTCACGCATATCCCAATATAAATTGTGTACAAATTGTCTGCGCCAAGGTCATCCTGCGTCTGGGTGCAGCATGGGTTCGTGTCGGCATTGCAACCAAAGGCATAATACTCTTCTCCACGATCCTAGCGTATCAGCTAACTGTAACAAAAAAAATGCTAATAACGATGGTAAAGGGGAGACTGTAGTGGTTTTCTCTCAACAAGGTAATAATGGTCATGTATTTTTGTCTACGGCTATTATAGAAGTTCACAATCCTCTAAATAACAAAACCGAAAGGGTTCGCGCGCTGTTAGATAGTGGCAGTCAATCCACTTTCATTACAAAATCTCTGCAACAAAAATTAGGTTTAATGTGCAATCCGTTAAATGCATTAAATGTTATAGGAATAGGAAATAATCAATGTGACACAATATCAGAAAGTTGTGTTACTCACCTAAAATCAATCCATGGCACTTACCAAGTTAAGTTGTCTTGCTATGTTCTAAACCAACTTACCGGAGATATTCCAAAGATTTCCGTCGATATACATCATCTGAAAATACCAAAGGCAAATTAGCTGATCCTAAATTCAATGAACCTGCCTCCATTGAGATACTCATTGGTGCAGATATCTTCTGGAATATACTAGCTTGCGGACAACGCTCGCTAGGCCCGAATAATCCTAAATTACAAAATTCTAAATTAGGTTGGCTTATAGCCGGCCCTATTAATGCACAAAAATACACTCAAAATATTCAATGCAATCATGCAATTGTTCCAAACAACAATTTGGATGAAATGCTCACTAAATTCTGGGAACTCGAGAGTCTTCCTCAAAGAAGGATTCTCAGTCCCAACGAAATAACATGTGAAAAACACTTTCACCAAACCACAACTCGTTTGAGTAATGGCAGATTCAGAGTGAAGTTACCACTAAAGGCCTCACCCGACTGCCTCGGTGATTCTTATAATCAAGCTAAAAAACGTTTCAAAAATCTTGAAAAAAGATTTAGCAAAAACCCGACACTAAAGTCGCATTACGTAGAATTTATACGTGAATATTCAAATCTAGGACATCTCTCAGAGTCACCTGTTGCAATACCCAATCCTTCATATTTTTTATGCCATCATGCTGTATTTAAAGAGGACAGTGAGTCCACCAAGATTCGAGTAGTATTTGACGGCTCAACTCCTACAACCTCGGGCTACTCTCTAAATGACATCTTAATGGTTGGGCCTAATCTGCAAAATTCTCTATTCTCCATTCTAATAAGAGCACGTCAATATAAGTACATTTTGACTGGAGACATAGCTAAAATGTATAGACAAATTGCTATGGATCCAATTGATTGCGATCTTCAATTAATATTATGGAGAGAAGATGAGTCGCATCCCATCCAAACGTTGCGATTAGATACTGTCACTTACGGTACTGCAAGTGCCAGCTATCTTAGCACTAAATGTCTGTGGCAGGTAGGAGAAGAGTGTGATGACGAATTAATTAAATCCATAATACAAAATGACTTCTTCGTTGATGATGTCATTACAGGGTCAGACAATGAAGATCAATTAATATACATACAAAAGGCACTCTCTACTGCTCTAAATGCAGCTTGTTTTCCCTTACGAAAATACAAAACTAATTTACCTAAACTATTCAATAACATAGAAATTAATACAAAAGAAAAACTTACCTTGAGTGAATCCTCCAGTACTCTTGGTCTAGGGTGGCATCCAAGTGATGACACGTTCAGTTTTCCTGTAAAAAATAATTATATAAACAATCCAATAATTACAAAAAGATTTATAATGTCGCAATCACTTCGTACTTTTGATCCACTTGGAGTAATAAGCCCCTGCATAATTCAATCTAAAATATTGATTCAAAGGTTGTGGATCAAGGGAATTGATTGGGATCAACCTGTACCTGAAGATATACAGAAAAACTGGAATGAAATTTAAAAAAACTTACCATTACTTGCAGATCTTCATATTCCACGTCGAGTAATCGGTGACTCACCAAAGTCCATAGAACTGCATTCATTCAGCGACGCCTCACAAGTTGCCTATGGAGCTTGTATCTACATGCGAACGCTGAACGAAAACGATGAGGTGACTGTGAGGTTATTATGTTCGAAATCCAAGGTGGCTCCTATAAAGCCCACCACCATACCTCGCCTCGAACTTTGCGCAGCGTTGTTATCAGCTAATTTGTGTCAGTCAGTTACTGAGTCTTTAAGACTTAGAACTACAAAAATTACGCATTGGTGCGATTCTAATATCGTACTATGCTGGATAAACAATGACCCAAGTAAACTAAAAACTTTTGTGGCGAATAGAATAGCTGAGATTTTAGATCTTACTAATCGCAAGGATTGGCGTCATGTTCCCACTGACGTTAATCCCGCTGACCTAATTTCTCGAGGTGTAAATGCTCATCAGCTTCGCGACAATTTGATGTGGTGGCAAGGCCCGTCATTCTTGCACAACGATGAAACAAAATGGCCTAAACTGCATCAAAATGAAAGCATTGATTTACCTGAAATAAAAGTTCATTATATTAATTTACCTGAATCTACATTCGATTTCAAGGTATTTTCAAAATTTTCTAAATTACAAAGAATCTTTGCGTATGTTCTACGCTTTTTACACAATTCAAAACGATCAAATAGGCTTAATCGATTATCTGGCTCTTTAACAGTCCATGAATTAAGTAATTCCTTTGTTTTTATTTGTCGAGTTTCACAGAAACAATCGTTTCCTCTTGAATATAAAAGAATTCAATCAAAATTATCAATATTGCCTAAATCTAAATTATTATGCTTGTCTCCATTTTTTGAACCCACAACTAATCTAATAAGAGTTGGGGGGAGACTACATAATTCTAATTATTCATTTAATAAAAAACATCCAATACTCTTGGATTCTTCTCATTATGTAACAAAACTTTATTTTGTACACGAACATTTACGAAACTTACATGCTGGTCCACAGCTATTGCTAGCAACGGTCAGAGAATCTGTATGGCCCATAAACGGAAGAAGATTAGCTAGAAGCGTTGTAAGGCAATGTGTTACTTGTGTGCGTGTTCGTGGGCAAACCATAGCCCCAAAAATGGGCAACTTACCAACAAATCGTGTTTCCGTTGACTTTCCTTTCAAATCTGTTGGAATTGACTACGCCGGTCCATTTTTAATATTAAATCGCAAAGGACGTGGTGCTAGGCTAGTAAAATGCTACTTATGTCTATTTATTTGTTTACGTTTCAAATGCGTTCATTTAGAACCCGTCACTGACATGACAAAAGAAGCTTTTATTATGACATTTCGACGATTCGTTGCCCGCCGTGGCAGACCAGCGGAGGTTTACTCTGACAACGGACGAAATTTCGTTGCCGCTGCTAAGGAAATTAGCAATTTTCTAAAATTAAACAGTGAATCTCTTTCTCAGTTTGCAGCAGAGGAAGGAATAAAATTTTCATATATACCTGCTTATAGCCCTCATTTCGGTGGAATTTGGGAAGCTGGAATAAAGGCTGCTAAATATCATGTCAAAAGAGTTTTGGGAAATTCCCATCTTTCGTTCGAAGAAATATGTACTTTATTCGCACAAGTAGAGGCAGTTTTAAATAGTCGCCCCTTCCTGATTGGCAGACCACTGAATGCGCTGCCAACTCCAGTAATTCAAGAAGACTGCAACACAACCCATCATAACCGGTACGCTCGCCTTGAGCAAATAAGGCAAAACTTCTGGAGGCGCTGGCAAAAGGAATATATTTCCGAACTTCAGCAACGCACCAAATGGAAAATTGATGATAAGAAGCTAAACATCGGAGACCTTGTCATTGTACAAGAGGACAATACACCACCACTAAATTGGCGTCTCGGACGTGTTACCAGACTTTTCCCTGGACCAGACGGCATATCCCGAGTCGCAGACATCAACACCACCAAGGGCAGCGTGCGTCGATCTCTAGTTCGTCTGTGTCCTCTACCTACGTGTGAAGATTTTCAAGGTTGAAGATCTACGTTCTTCAACGGGGGGAGCTTATGTACGCGCCTGCTCATATTTTGAGAGCAATTCATAATTGTGTGTTTTGCGTCGCAGGCATTTTATTTTTTTTATATAAAATAATTGGGCGGTAGGTGGTTGGCCAGAGAAAATCTTACTCATCATTTCGGCTCCGAAAAAGAAAGTTGTAATTAATCAAAATTATACGTATTCAAGTTATCCATGAGTTTTTCTTAAAGAAATTCCAATCTTGTGCGTAAACACCACTCTTATACCATAATTTTCCAGTTTAGCCAGCAGTAATTGATTATCTACAGTGTCAAATGCAGAACTCAGCCACTTTCATTCGTTCATTTAATTTACTAACTACGTCATCAATGAGAGTGTCTATGGCATCTGAAGCGCCAATGCCCTTTTGATATCCAAATTTTCTTAAATGGATTATTTTGTTTAGATTCAAATGTACTATGAGTCTAAATTTATTTAACTTTTCAAAGAGTTTCGACAACGTTGTTAGCAAGGATATTGGTCGGTAATTTTTTGGGTCAGTACTTGTGCCCTTTTTAACCGACTTCCCAAAAAGGAGGAGATTCTATGTTCGACTTCATGTTTGTTTTTTTTTTTTGTGTATGTTCACCGATTACTACGTCAATTGTGGACCGATTTTGAAAATTCTATTTTTGTTTGAAAAAGTATGTTTCGAAATTGGTCCCATTTTAATTTGGTGAAGATCTGATGAAGAACTTCGGAGATATACAACAGAACTCTTCAATAAATAACGGCAAATCTCTCGGGATTGCTGCAATCGCATGTCTGTTTGTTGTTTATAACATTTCATAACATAACATCACGCCAGTTCGCTCTTAAGGGGTAAGCAGATCTCTCATTTCACCGGTTATGTTCAAGTTTCATAAAATCTATTCTGGCGAAATAGTTCCCTTACTAACTTGCCTATTAGGTACGTACAACTAAAAAGTGAAAAATAAAAAACTTTTTGCAAAAAAATACTACCGACTTCCAAATACAAAACTACAAAGTGAAAAATAACTTAACTTTTTGAAGTCGGTGTCTTTCGTAGGTACCATTTTTTTGCGTTATGGTAGTATTTTTTTGCAAAAAGTTTTTTTATTATATATCGCAATTATCTTAGCCAGTTTGAGTTGATCAGTAAAAACCGTCTCTTTAATACACTTATTAAAGAGAAGCTCTCTTTGACGTATTAATCTAGTTATTTCATGCACTAACACACACCACAACAAATATACACTGTCACACACACATCATCACAAACACACACCTACACAACAAACATTACACTCATAAAAACCTCCCAAATAAAGGTACTTTATATTATTATTAACTCTTTTTCAAATTTAATCTCACTATAATTCTAAAATGAAAGTAAGTTGTTATTAACTCACTAATTGCTTTAAACAGCTATTTGCTGTGATATCAGATGTAAGCTATCAAATGTGTTAATCTATGACCGGGAGGGGACCTGGTGACCTGTATTACAGGTGTTGCTACCTACCACGGGCACCAGCGATCCACAACCAAAAATTACTAGTTTTTGCTCATGTGTAAATTCTGATGGTATTTTTTGGCTTGTGGTGAGAAATAAACAATTTTTATTTATTTATTAAAAAAATCAGAAAGAGTATGTGCTAAAAATTCTTTGTTCTCCTTAATAATTGTTATCAGTAAGTCATCATATCCGTAAGATTTTTTGTAAGCCATGTGAGTCATGTGACTCACAATCTTTTTATCTCAATTGGTGTAGTCGGCTCGAAAGACAAGTTACTCTCAACTCTCACCGTTGTTTCCTTTAGAAGGTACATTGATTTATCTTTGTTTAATGTCAATGAAGGTTTGTAGACAAAACTGTCAACGAATTTATTAGCAATATCCTGGGAATCACAATAAACTTTGTTGTCTATATTTAAGACCAGTTTCCTACTAGGCTTGCTTTTTTTTTCTTCGTATGTTCATTTACTAGTTTCCATGTCTCTTTTGGCATATTTTTAGCTTTACTAAGATGAACTGATATGGCTTACTTTCTAGCTTGTCTTATAACCCTTCTGTAAATTCGAATATAGTTTATTTTGTAATTCGAGATACTACCATTTTTGGGGTGCCACAGCATAAAACTCTTTTCATTTTACTTGATACTTTTATTCCCTTGGTTGGCCACTTTATTATTTTATTTTTCATAGGCTTTATTTTAATAGCCTTCTTTGGGTAACAGGTACGAAAATTTTTGCCAAAATTGTCTAGAAAATTATTTATTCACTCAAATTTGCATTCGAAATACTCTTTCTGAACGCAGCATTATTTTTTGTATTAAATAATCTCTTTTGAATTACTATGGTATGTTCCGAGCTCTTCGAGATCGATTTTGTCAAGAAAAATATCGCAAAAAAGTCCACCATGACCATCTGCTAAGCCATTGTGATTGACCAAACATCGCACTATACAATCATCATCAACTATTAAATACAGGTCTTCGGGTCCCAAGCCAGGAGCTAAACACCGGGGCCCATAGCGGCGTTGGGACTCCAGGACCCTGTCTGAACCTGTACCCCACGAAACTGCCGTAACGCAGCAGTGGAAAGCTAGGGGGTTCGCTCCTTATTGAGACATATACTGGTTCCTACTACTACCGCTTAGTTTATATTCACTTACCTAGGATTCCTGCGGTAGGCTCCTGGAGGTCGATCAATACCGTGCCGTGCTGGGAGATTGGGGATAGGAGAATATATATAATATTAGGACAATAAAGGATAGACTAACGGCTGTCTGGACCGAAGGATCCGGCATCCACCAGGCAGCACACGTTTCCCGCAAAAGCACTTCGTTGAGCGTGAAAATATATTCAAAACCGACTTCGCGGGCGCCCCACAAACCGATTGCGAACGGCGAGCGCAATTAGCAATTACAAATGGGCGAAACACATCTACATTCGATATGTTTCGACAAGAACCCGAATTCACCGTGTGCTCATTACAAATTTTCTCTTTCGACTCTGTCAAGTGTCAATCCAAAATCTGGCAAACTCAAAATGACAGCGAGCTGGCACAGTGTTGCAACGATATATTAAAAATCGGGACGAAAAATCAACATTTGTAATTATATTATCAATACAAGAGTATGATTTATTTCGAATGAAAGTAGGAGTTTTTATAAGGAATCTAAAATAATAACATCTCAATAAACTTATGAACTCTAAAGCTTTTCTACTTTCAACCAGTACGTCAATATTAAAGTCGCCACAAACTAAGCACTTCCTATCACGAAAACATTCTAACAATTTTTCTAAACTTTCCATGAAACTTTCAATTTTTTTCTCAACTGGACTTCTATAACAACAACATATGTGTAATCCCGTTTCAAGATCTTTTACACCACAAATCTCAAAACTTTCTGATCTATATAACTTTTTAATTGCGTCAATGTTTTTACATTGTTTAACTTTATGTGCTAGCAGTTTGAATCCATCGGCCTAGACCTCAACCACTCCAAATGTGATTTTTATTTAGTGACAATACCGACGGACAACCGACCCTACAGAAATTCTATGCAATAGCCCCAGATATCAAAATTTTAGATAAAAGTTCACTGCACCTCCTTGGTTCCCCAATTTTGGAAGACAGTTTTCCTTCATTCATTGATGGCAAAATTAACCATTTTAACGATATTTCGGATAGACTCTCCAAAATTAACCTTCATTCGGCTTTTACTCTTATTAGGTATTGCTGTTTTGGACCAAATTTTATGTATTTTCTCCGCTCTTCCCCTTTATAGAAGCAGCTCACATCTCTTGGAAAAAAAAAATGAAATTATTCGATGCACTCTGACATCCATCTTAAATGTGGCCTTGGATGATCGAGCCTGGATGCAAGCTACACTACCGATTCGCAAGCAAAAAATTCTTAAGCAAATTTACTAGTATAAGCCTAACGGCGTTCCTGTCTTCGGTCCACAGCAGTGAAACGTTAACCACATTTTCTTTATCCCTTTCACTGGTTAACTGTGAAGTGTCGTGCTTGACCCACGCAGTGTGCGCCTGGAAAATGGCTTGCCCGAATACGGCAATGCCCGAGAACCCATCTTCCCAGAGACAGTAGGATGAGCCACTCTGCAGGTTGGTACGGAATAAACTTATAAATACGTCCACCAATAATGCTGAGCGTGCCCGCATGCTGGCTGTGGGAGAGTGGGAGTCGGGCCTCTGGCTACAGGCACTACATGCTATATGCTATACTTCCGGATCGCTACATGTCTGTGTTTGGGTGCCTCACATCATTGTCAATGTAGTGAAGCAGTCGATCGCCTCGGTCACCATGGCCTATCCTGCAGTATGAGCGCTAGCCGGATAGCACGGCACGCCAGCATTAATGACATCATACGTCGGGCTCTTGTCACCGCCGGGGTGCCGGCAGTTTTAGAACCCAATGGCTTGGCACGCGACAATGGGAAGAGACCAGACGAGATGACCATTATGCCTTGGAAGGTGGGTAGGCCTTTGGTGTGGGATGCAACATGTGTCGACACCCGTGCGCCATCCCATCTTCTTAGCACGGCGGGCTGTCCTAAGGCGGCTGCTGCTGGTACAGAAAACCTCAAACGACGCAAATATAACAACCTTATTGGAATTTATATGTTTGAGCCGTTTGGGGTTGAAACATTAGGTCCATAGGGTCCGAGTGCGCATTGAGTTTTTCGAGAAATTAGGACAAAACTCGGCGACTCTTCACGTGACCAGAGGGCTAGCCTTTTCTTCGGCCAGGGAATCAGCATTGCCATTCAACGTGACAATGCTGCCAGCGTTCTGGGCACGTTTCCCATTGACATCGATGTGGACAAATTGTTTGATGCACAAGGCTCTATTCCGTCTCCCCTTTGTATTTGTATATAGGTATTTTTTTTTTGAATATTCTATTGTATAGATATATGTTTCAATAAATATCGATTTACAATAAAAACAAAATATTCATGGCGAATTTCTCTAAATACTGAATTATGTCTAGCAACATCGCACGGACTGAAAGAAAATTTATGTTTAAATCAAAAGTTCAGAGCTTACCTACTTGTAGGGCACGTACCCTCAGATGTAAGAAAGCATAATATAGTACCGAGTTACGTCGTGGGTTTGTGTTGAGTATATTACCAATACTTTTTATTTCAATGTTTGTAATAATAACATCAGCTTATAAATATTATCAGCTTATAAAATTTACGTGTACTTGGCAGCCTGCATGCACGTAATAATCCGGATACCAATAATATAAAAAAACTTTAAAACCTAAAATCACAAGTAGAGCATACGGATTCTATCACCGATGTATATCTTTTATAATAAATTATTAACAATAAATACAAAATATTCTTGGCGAATTTCTCTAAACACTGAATTATGTCTAGCAACATCGAACAGACAGAAAGTTTATGTTTAAATCTAAAGTTCAGATCTCTCTCAGTATATTACCAATACTTTTTATAATTTAATGTTTGTAAAAATAGATAATAATATCAGCTTATGAATAAGAACTCCAGACAAAATATACATAATTTTTGCAGTATAAACTCAAAGCAATAAGTTAACAAACACGAAATTGAGGAAGAATATTCATAAAATTAACAAGATTCTGATTAACAAGGGGCGTTTTTCATAATAACAAATAACTTAAGAGCTTGCCTCGAAATATATTATAATGATGGTCTAATTTTTTACTACCGACGAAATTATGTAGGAAAGTACTCCGTGCATTAATTTCGCTACATAAATTAACAAGAGGTTAATTGCTTAAAGATCACGTAATTATGTCTTAATTTTAGGGCGAATGAACTATTTAAATGACAATGTATCTTAGAAGTAACAAGTTAGGTATTGCTGCTGCAATACATAACTGGATAACTGAAACAAACAACGACTAACAGAGTCTTAGCAAATTGGTGATTACAGTATATTGTTATAAGCAACAACGTACCGTATGGACTGTGATTCCCGGATAGTAATGGACCAGGCTCCCTTCCCTTGGGAGTCGTAATAGGCATCTAAGGGATTAGGTAGAGGGGATGGGCAACCGCTTGTCCCTTCTCATTATAGGTAACAACATACTGCGATCACCTATCCGATTTATTTTCATATAGGACGTAAGTAGCTTGTTAGTGCCCTTCCACACATTCCGGTTATCGGGCAGGCAGTCAGGACCGGGTAGCCAGCGGTCGGTTACGAAGTGTATGGGTATGCCGTATAAATGCAAGCTGCCTTAGTTCCCATGCACCCAGCTTCGGGTACTCGTCGCCGACTATAATATTTCAGTCCGAGGATGAGTGGCTCTTCACATTTTGGAATATTGATATAAACCCTGGGCTTTTCTCAAATCTGTCCAAACCGTCCATTCTGTTATAATAACATTAAGTAGATACTAAACAAATTAATCACAACCGATGTTCCGATAACAAAAAATAAAAATAAGAATGTTTATCTTTTACTTGTAAAAGTTTACAATTACAAAACTCGGTTGAAAAAAAAGTTAAGTTAAGTTGACTTTTTTAATTAACTTTTTTATTTATAACTTTTAAATTTTATTTTTTCATTTATTTACATTTAAACATATACGTAAGTGTTATATATTTTTGAAATCACATCTTTAAATCCTCTATTTTGATATCCCACACGATGGGTCAGAAAAAAAAATCGGGGCCCCCCAATATGGCGCCCCAAAATTCGCCATTATCGAATCGATTGACCTAAGAATCATCAAAATCGGCCAACGCGTTTGTTCTCTAGAACGCCACATAGGAACAAACATACATACATAGACTGATAAACACATTACCCTGCTTGGGTAGTCGGGTAAAAACTAAAGTTATATATAAGCAATATCTACTAATCCTGCGTTCCTCTCAGAGAGATAAATAAGTTTCCTTAAAGCACATATTTCATTTGTAAGTACACAGACAGGATGTCCTTACATTAGATAAAGATGGGGAGCAAATTGCGAGCGGCCCGCCACACGTGGCCTCCTTCACAATAAATTAAAAATTTAATTAAACTACCGAGTGGTCGCAACTGCTTGATAAACGCTTTTCACTTACTTTGCAACCGTTCACTATACAATGGAAGAGACATTTACAAGCATGTTTATCATTTTTAGTACGTGATAACAAGTTATACAAACATTTACTTGAATGCCTTCGGAAGAGATAACCGGTATTTAGTTCGATTTTAGAAATGTGGTCCGAAATTTTGATGATTAAAAAGAACCCGTCTAATCTACATTTTGTTGCTTATAAAGTTCATGCTAAACAATAAACGCTAACGATCTGATGATAATGAATAACTGAACGAAAATCAATAACTAATTCGTGACTTAGTAGTAGGCAGTTGATTGAAATTGTTCTCATATTAAGCTGTAATAGGTGTTCCTGATTGTTTTTCGCTCCGATATTTATAAAAGAACTTCATTTATTGTTCACCGAAATTATTAACAACATGCCAAAATATTTTAAACTAGCTGCGCCCGCGGCTTCGCTCCCGTTAACTGCCTATCCTAGCCTACTTAACTACCTACCTGTACCTACTCTACTTACCTAGACCTACCTACCTTATTTAACATTCTAACTACCTAGATCGAGCGTTCTCTGCACAGAATACTATTTACTCTAGGGAGAAGAATATCGACTTCATACAAAAAAACTGGCCAAGTGCGAGTCGGACTCGCGCACGAAGGGTTTCGCACCACTATCGCAAAAACGGCAAAAAAATCACGTTTTTTGTATGGCAGCCCAATTAATATTATACTGTTTTAGTATTTGTTGTTGTAGCGGCAACAGAAATACAACATCTGTGAAAATTTCAACTGTCTAGCTATCATGGTTCATGTGATACAGCCTGGTGATAGACAGGCAGACAGATAGACAGACAGACAGACGGATCGTAGAGTCTTAGTAATAGGGTCCCGTTTTCACCCTTTGGGTACGGAACCCTAAAAAGTAAGTACAGATTTGCTGCGCGCTATCTAGTAGCACTCCAGAACACCACACCGAAATAAAAACATAAAAAAAATACTACCGAATTCCAAATAAAAACACTACAAAGTGAAAAATTACTTTCTTTTTGGAAGTCGGTGTCTTTGGTAGGTAGATTTATTTTCATTATGGATTCGAAAGTCGAAGAAAAAAAAAATTAAATGCTACCCCACTTTCCTAATAGGTAGGATTTGTACCTAATAGGCATGTTCTTTAGTAAGTTACCTATAATACCAGAATAGATTACCCGAATATCCTGAAACTTGAACATAACCGGTGAAATGAGGGTGTACCAAGGTGAACTGAACACATCTGCGTATCCCTTTAGAGCGTGGCGTTTGGCGTGATGTTATGTTATGAAATGGTATACACAATAAATAGACTTGCGATTGCACCAATCCCGAGAGATTTGCCGTCATTTATTGAAGAGTTCTATTAAGAAGTTCTACATCAGATCTTTACCAAATGAAATTGGAAGCAATTTGGGAACATACTCCTTCCACAATTGACGAAAATATCGGTGAACATATAAAAAAAAAACATAATGCCAAACCGGTATTTCCGAGGTTCTATCCTCCTTTTTTTGGAAAGTTGGTTAAAAATACCTATCCATAGCTGAGACTCGAACTCGCAACTTTAAACGAAGTAGGCCACCACGTTTATCATTAGGCTATTCAGACGGGCAATAGCGGCAGCGAAATTACTAACCACATTGCACGCACGTCACCGTCATAGTTGACATTAGTAGTATCATTAAAGACCTAAAATCACATAAGTCGTATTTATTTTTTTAATCTCGTGCATTAGGTCCCGAATTATTATTTTTACTCTAGTCACACTTGAAATAGCCTTTGAAGGTATATCGTTGATTTGACCCAAACAGTTGGGGTCCTGGTTCGCTGCGGTCCCGCATGGGGGCGCGGCGGACGGATTTTAGGGCCCTTCTACCTACCATTTTTTTCTATGGTCGGTCTTCTTTTTCTTAATTCTTTATTGTACACCAAAAACAATATTTAATACAATGTGATAATAAAGTACATGTACAAAGGCGAGCTTAACTCAATGTTGAGTTCTCTTACAGCAAACCCTATAGTGACAGAGAATGATGACAAAAGAGGGTAGGATCCAGTGTACAATTTTAAAATAACAAAGTTATAATCATAAACATATACATACATACATAAATACAAATATATATAATATATATATCTACTAACATTGCGTTAAAAGGAAATGCTCTTTAATTTTCCTCTTGAAGACATCGAGAGAAGGACTATCGCGTAGGGAGTGTGGGAGAGAGTTCCAGAGGTGCACTGCAGTTACAGAGAAGGAGCCATCATAACGGCTGGAAGTGTGACGTGGAGTACGTAGGAGAAGCGAAGTAGCCGTGCGACAAAGTTTGCCCCTCGGGACGAGGTACTCAAACCGTTCGCGAAGGTATTGGGGTGAAGTAGGATTGTGCAGGATATTATAGAGAAGGGATAGGATATGGGTATCTCGTCGACGCCGAATCGGCAGCCACTTCAATCTGGTCCGAAATTCCGACACATGGTCGTACTTGCGGAGGCCGAAAATAAAGCGGATGCACAAGTTCTGCAATCGCTCGAGTTTGTTCAGGAGTACCTCCGTTGCATCTAGAAAACAGACATCCGCATAGTCTATGAGCGGTAAAAGAAGAGATTGAGCAAGAGTGACCTTAGTGTGAAATGGTAAGAATTTTTGGAGACGTTTAAGAGACTGAAAGGAGTAGAAGACCTTCTTACTCACATCAGCAATATGAACCTCCCAAGAGAGGTTAGTGTCTATATGGACGCCCAAGTTTTTTGCGCTTTTGGAGTAGTATATCGGCACTGAGTTATACATTACTGGCGGAAGAGACTGGGGATCCAATAGATTGAGCATGTATCTGCCACCAATAATGAGCGCTTGAGATTTAGTTGGGTTCAGGAGGAGTCCAAAAGATTGAGTCCACTTGTTGATATTTTCAAGGTCATCATTGATGGCAGCCACAGACTCGGCGAGTTCACCCACCTTAAAATGTCGATATAACTGCAAGTCGTCTGCATAGAGATGAAAGTTAGAAGTTAGGACCTTAGTGATAGCATTTATAAAAATTGAGAAGAGAAGAGGAGAGAGAACACCACCTTGAGGAACGCCCGCAGCCAAGTCACACCATTCAGAGGAATCCTCATCAGATCGAACAGACTGTGAACGACCCCGGAGATAAGATTTGAACCATTCAATTACCGGAGCAGAGACATTAAGGGAGGAAAGGATGCCTAAGAGAATGTCAAAGTCAACTGAGTTAAAAGCACTGCTGAAGTCCAGTAGAACCAATATAGTTAGACATTTATTGTCCATAGCCAGTCGTATGTCATCGGAAATTTTGACTAGAGACGTAACGGTGTTATGGCCTGGTCTGAAACCAGATTGGTAAGGACTCAGCAGGCTATTAGAGGATAAGTAACAGGATAGTTGCTTCTGAACAATACTCTCGAGGACTTTGGAGAGGATTGGGAGGATGGATATTGGACGGAATTGGGATGGTAAGGAGGGATTTGAAACTTTGGGAAGCGGTAGGACGTGTGCCCTCTTCCAAGCTGAAGGAAAGAAGTTATTGAAAAGAGAAAAATTAACAATATGAGTTACAACAGGAACTATTTCACCCAAAATAGGTAGGAACATTTGCAGTTGAAGGCCATCGTCACCTACCGCCTTAGTGGAGATGGATTGGATACATTTCTTAATTTCATTTCATTTCATTTATTCATAAAACAATCTACATTGTGTTGAATATATACACATGCAATTTACATACAAAAACAAAGAACTATGATTTATTAATTAATATTTCAAGTGACATTCAAGTAAAGTGCTAAAACAATTTCAAATATAATGTCCATAACTTTTAAAATAATGTCAAACAGTTATAAAATATAATAATGTCAGAACAGGATTAAAATATAATGTCAAACAGATTCAAATATAATGTAAAACAGATTCAAATATAATGTCAAACAGTTATAAAAATAATAATGTCAAACAGTTATAAAAATAATGTCAAATGATTCTAAATTATATAAAGTCAAAAGAGAAAAAATAATAATTAAAAAAAGGTATATCATTTATTATTGTTTGACCTTAGTTCCGATATATTATATAGACACGTATCTAATAAAAAAGCTTTTAATTTTGTTATAAACAAGTGGGTGTTATAAATCAGGATCTTTATCTCCGAAGGCAACCTATTAAATATCTCCACAGCTTGGTACTTTGAACAATGCTCTACTATATTAAATTTTGGTGATATTAGTTGCTTAAAAACTTTTCTCCTCGTGCTCTCTCTAATCTCACGTTCTTCTCTTGATTCAAACTCATGTAGATACTTAGCAAAATGAGTCAAGAGGACCAATATATATAGGCTAGGTACTGTTAATATGCCCAACTTTTTAAAGTAATCTCTGCATGAGACGCATTGTGCAATTCTGACTATAGTCCTTATGGCTCTTTTTTGTAAGATGAAAGCTCTCTGCCAGTTATAACTGTAACTATTTCCCCAGAGCACGATGCTATACCTTAACCTTGACTCGACCAGCGCATAATATACAGTCTTTAACTGTTCTATGTTCAGTTCATCCCTAAGGCTCCTGAGAGCGTAACATGCTGATGATATGGATGATTCAATAACAGCAAGCTCCGGTTTCCAATTTAAATGCGAATCTATGTTAATTCCTAAGAATTTAACCTTGTCTACTAATTCAATCCTGTCTCCATTTATTTGTATATCTAATTTGTCATTATGACGAGTCGTAGTCTTAAATAATATGAGGTTAGTTTTACCTGTATTTAGCAATAAGTTATTAGCTGTAAACCATTCGCAAATTTTTTCTATAATTATATTTGTATTTAATGTCAATTTTTCTATGTCTTTTGCCCCAATAATTATGTTTGTGTCATCTGCGAAAACAACAAGGTTCTCGTTCGGCTGAGTTTTATTCATGAAATTGAGTAAGTCATTTGTAAAAATAATATATAGTATAGGTCCTAAAATTGAGCCTTGAGGCACACCACGTTTTACGTAGGTCATTTTTGACTTGTATATTACTTCGTGATTATTCTCGTCTATACCTTTAATTTCTACATACATTCTTCTATTTTGCAAGTATGATGTCATAAGTTTTAATGTCTTGCCTCTTATACCATAATGTTCGAGTTTAGCAAGTAGTAGTTCATAATCTATGGTGTCAAAAGCGGAGCTGAGGTCAACAAAGAGTCCAGCTACTTTCATTTTTTCATTTAACTTATTAACTATATCATTTATTAAAGTGTTCATAGCATCCGCGGTACCAACGCCTTTCTGATAACCAAACTGTCTCAGATTGATAATTTTGTTAATACCTAAATGCACCATCAGTCTATCTTTAATGACTTTTTCAAAGAGTTTTGATAAGGTAGGTAACAAGGATATAGGGCGATAATTTTTCGGATTGGTCTTTTTGCCCTTTTTGTGTATTGGAATCACCTTGGCCAATTTTAACTGGTCAGGAAAAATTGACTCATCGATGCATTTATTGAAGAAATTGGAAAGAGGCGAAGCCAATATCTCTACATTCTCCTTTATAATCGATATCGGTACGTCGTCGAAGCCGCAAGAATGTTTATTAGCCATTTTGCTAACTAACTTTGCAATCTCATTTGGTGTAGTTGGCTTGAAAGTTATATCACTTTCAACTCTTTTTGTCGCACCCATCAGAAAAGTCATCGCTCCATCCCTATCTTTATTAGCCATCGATGATTTGAATACGAAACTGTCGTTAAATATATTTGCAATATCCTGAGGATCAGTGATTACTTTATTGTCTATATTTAGGATAAAATTTTTACGTTGCCTGTTTTTCTTCTTTTTAGTATATTCGTTTACTATTTTCCATGTTTCTTTAACAATATTTTTTGCGCTGTTCAAATACCGTGATATAGCTTGCTTTTTGGCTTGCCTAATAACTTTTCTATGAATTCGAACGTAGTTTATTTTATAATTTTTGATGCTGACATTATTCAATGTTCCAGAGCATAGGACTCTTTTCATTTTACTTGATACTTTAATACCTTTTGTAATCCACTTTATTGTATTGTTATTTTTGGACTTTATTTTAATTGATTTTTTGGGATAACAATCTTGGAATATTTTGCTGAAGTAGCTTAGAAACTGATTTATACCCATATTACTCCATGTTTTTTTAGTAAGACTCCTTTTGAAAACGGAGTTATTTTTCTCATTAAAAGATCTTTTAATTACCGTGGTGTACTCCACCTTTTTTGATATTTTGTTGAATCCATCAAGAGCCACATAACAGAAAAGTCCACCATGACCATCAGCTAAACCATTATGATCCACAAAACACTGCTCTATGTAGTCACTATCAAGATTTGTGATTACGTTATCTAGACACGACTGAGAGTTATTTCTGATAAAGGTCGGAGTTCTCACAAGATATTTAAAGTCATAACATGTCAATGTGCTTAAAAAGTCAGAAGATTTTTTGTTTTCAACAAGTACGTCAACATTGAAGTCCCCACATATAATACAGTTCTTGTCAATAAAGTGGTCTAACAATTTTTCTAAGCTAGAAATAAAGCTTTCGAAGTTGTTATCATAGGGACTTCGGTAACAACAACAAATGTATAACCTAGTGTCTAGTTCAGTAATTGAGTGGAAAGAGAAAGAAGTATTTGCTGGCAATTGAAGATTACAGAGTTCGTTGAGAGTGGAAGATTTAACATGGTCGTCGAGGGTAATTGGTGACTTAGAAAAATGAGCATTAAGTGCATTTAGGTCCATTTTATCAGAAGAACTCTTGCTAGAGGCTTTGCCAATACCGAGAGTCTTTAAAAACTACCATACTTGTGTTGGGTTGAAGTTGTCAATTGAGCTGTGTATGTGGCGCCTTTTCGCATTCCTACACAAACGACTGCAGCGATTTCGCATCCCTTTATAAATGTTCCAGTTTTCCTCAGTCGGCTGCTTCCTGTACAAGCGCTTGGCCTTGTCTCGCTTAGCCATCTGTTTTTTTATTGCTGGAGATAGCCATGGCGCAGGAAGGTGTTTGACTCTCACCTTTTTTAGGGGGGCGTGTGCATCATATAAGTCCAACAATATCCTGGTGAAAACTGACACCATGGTGTCCATATCCTCGCAGGCCAACACAGGAGACCAGTCAATGCTACCCGCATCAGCCCTCAAACGCTCCAAATCAATGTTTTTAAAACTACGAAGAGATAGAAATTTGGCCTTGCGTTTAGGAGGTCGAATCTTATAGGAGAGATAAATGAGGTCATGGTAGGAAAAAGGAGCAGAAAGCTGTCCATGTGTGGCTACTTTGTTAGGGTCAGAAACTAGGATGAGATCTAATAGAGAAGGAGAACAGTGAGGAGCCCTGTGAGTAGCATTTAACGGAAGTATGTGCATATTAACAGAAGAGACAAGAGATTGGAGTTTACGGCTGCGCGTATCGCCCTTTAGCAGACAAGTGTTGAAGTCTCCGAGAATAATCGTATGCTCAAATTGTGCGGAAAGATTTTCCAAACTGGCTTCGAAGGAGGAAAAGTAATCAATTTGGCAAGAGGGACTATAATAGACTCCTAAAAGTAGCTTAGTATGTTGGAAGTTTATTTCAACAAAAAGATGTTCAGCAAATTTTGTGTAGACACTCGGAGACTGGTCAACTATCTTGTAACTTATATCTCCTCGGAGATAAATGGCAACCCCTCCACATCCCTTGCCCGTTCTGTCATTGCGCACAATCTTGAATCCAGGCAGAGAATACTGCGTGGAAGGAAGTGCAGGTTTGAGAAAAGTTTCGGATACAAGGACAGCGTGAACAAGATCTGAGTCGAAGGACGACAGCAGATCAGAATAATGAGCAGGAATGCTTTGAGCATTAATGTGAACAGCATTAAAGAATTTGGTACAATTTAAAAATGTAGAAGATAGGAGGTCTTTAAGATTTAGAGAATTATCGTCGCCAAAAACACTAGCGCAGCTCTCATCCGACGCACAAGAGGAAGAGCATGAAAAAAAACTGTCATTTAACATAACAAAAATATAAATATTACGTATATATAAATAAATAGACTAAAATTTAAGGTAAACTAACCTAATAATATAAACAAAAACCAAATCAAAGCACCCAAACCTCGATGCACTCGCTGGTTACATTAATTTTGGTGAAATTAATAAAATTGATCAAAAGCCAATAAGCCAAATATTACAGAAATCAGTTTGTGTGTTTCCGAACGTTAGAGAAACGCAATACATGTCATGAGTGACATTAATGACAATGTCACGGCACAAGAAAAACAAAGCAGTATTGTTATTAAAAACTAAACAAAAAAGAAACAAAAATTATTTACCTACATAAGTATGAAAACAATAGAATGAATCGTGAAATATTAGGTACCATCACTTCGCTGGCTTGCGTGTTCTTTTTTCGGGCACGGACTTCGTTGTATGCTGCGACGACTCTGCTACAGGGAACTGAGCGACGATCTCTCGGTACTCCAATGCAGACTCAATCTTCCGACGTGTTTTTTCAGAGACTTGGATTACAATTTTCCCCTCAGACGTCCAACACTTGCGTATGCCGTAGTACTTACGAGCATTCATAAATATCTCGTGTCGGGGCTTGGTGAGAAACTCAGAAAGCGTAAGACCAGACCCTTTAAGCTTGGTCTTGTTTCGCCACACCTCACTCCGCACGATACGGCTCTCAAATCGAACTAAGTGGGGACGAGGCTTGCTGGTGTTGCTTCCGAGTCGATGACAGGCTGTTATGTCTTTTGGTGTGACGTGTCCCATTTCCATACGTTCCGATAAAATGCTGAGGAAACTTTGATCGGTTTCCCTGTCCTCAGACAAACCATGCAGTAATAGGACTTTTGCACGGGATGCCATCTCATGCCTGTCCAGGCCCACCACAAGCAACTCCATCTGGGTTTTAAGTGAACCTAGGGTTTTCCAGACTAGACTTTTGAACTCTGTAAAGTCCTTGGACAGACTGGCAGTCGTCTTGTGCGGAGCTTCACCACTGGCATTCTTCAAGTCCTCCTCATATTGTGCCATTCTTGAAGAAAATGTTGATGACAGTTCTTCCACACAGCCTGACAGTTTGGTATAAAGATCCATAGCTGATGTGTATATGATGTGTGCTACAGGCAAAGAATTGTTGTAAAGGAGAGTTTATTAGGTGAGTGAGTGCACCAGAGGTTAATGTACAATGTTAATCGAGTTCCTGCATTTAAAAACTCTTCTTCATAAATGTTAACACCACGATTCAGAAAATGACACGAAATACACAACGCATCTATATACAACACAATCTAACACACCTATTGTATATGGAGTTCAACAGTCCGAGTATCTGAATTGCGTATATTGCTATATTTTACTCCTTGAACACTTTAAATTTATTTAACTTTTGATAGAGTGAACTGATTGACAAAAACTTAGTAATGTTTCAAGCTACGTACAATTTTTATGTATAAAAGTTATCTACATTGGTTTCGTAAATTTTACGTAAATATACGATAAACAGAAAAACACACAAAAATTCCAAAAATGCTTGAAATGGGTTCAGTTAGTTATCAGCCTGACTATTTTTTTTGGAAATATTTTCGATGTACAAAAACGACTTTTCTACAGATTTATTATATGTATTGATGATTAAGTTTTAACTAGTTTCTGTCCGTCACTTGTTTCGGGGGTAAAATAGAGTATGGAATTTGATCCCGTGGTTATTGTACCGTAAGCTGACCCCGCTGATCTCTAAGGGAAGGGGCGGTATAACTGGTAGATAGATTGTGCGATTAAGTAGAAGGTGTAGTATACCGATTCCTAAGACGTCTTTAGTTTGAAGTTTTCTTCTGTTTTTTATTATTTGCCTATATCTTGGAACACAATCATGTAAGTAAATAGAATTTAGCTAACTCTTGCTGATCAAATTTAAATCTGTTTCGAAGAAGCCGCTCATAAAATCGTGTTATTTCTGCGAAGACTGATATACGATAGAATACACTTAACCATATATCAGTGAAAACGTGATTAAAATCTGTCCAGTAGTTTTATTTGATTCATGTGAATTTTCATGATAAACGCGTCCGGGGTAGCGATTTTCAACCTTTTTTCTTGGGACGCATACGTTATATGGAACATCACGTGGCCCGTACGCAATGACCTTTTTAAAGGGTTGATTTATTTTTGGGATAAGTTTTTATTAAGGAAAATTAGACTACCGTCTACTAGTGACACAATGTTTTTCGAAGTTGTTGCTAGGAGAGCTATGTAGGTACCCGGACATTTTTTTTTGTTTTGTGGGGTGTTTGTCCCAAACCAATCCAAATATGTTCAATAAGATTTTTAGAAAACTTTCATATTCGTTATAAAGAATACTAGCTTTTGTGATCTTAGGTTTGTGTGTCTAAACATCCTCTATGACTTGGATATCTTTTTTTACATTTTGAAAGTGGATCCTTTTAAAGGATCTCATACAACCATTTCCAACCAAATACATGTCTCATGATTCTCGTATGTACCTTTGTACAGATATAAATTTTCCTCGCTATTATTTTAGAACACAAACGAAAACTAACAAAATACTACCAAAAGATGTTACGCAGAATAGTTGAGTATAAAATTCCTAATGATTTAAAGTGGTAACATACAAAGTTTGAGCTTAAATACATACGTTGTGCGGAACTCGATAAGCAGAACACGTACCTGCAGTACAGGCATAATTATCTTATTTCTGTGGCGCATTTAATTCACTGTACCTCTTCAATGATTCCGCCGCTGTACCGTGCGCCGCTCCGTTCGATAAATGGCGCGAGAGTGTTTGGGTATTTCCCAGCAACTGGAGTGGTTATTTCGTTTAGTGCCACAATCGCATCTAGATATTGGACATCTATGTTTCAGTTGTATCCGAGTCGGAGAGCTTATGTTTTTATCTGTTTTGTAATCTGCGGTTAACCCTTTATTGTCGGTTAAGTTGATATAAACGCGAGTTAAGAACTATGACTTAACTCTTACGGGATTGGACGACTTGGGTAAATAGATTAGACGTGAATTATACAGTTGTTGGAATGTTTGAGATGTGATAGAAGGCAGATTGACGCAATGAAAAATTAAAAGTACTAGAAGTTATAGGATGTTACAGTACTTTCTCAGTATTTGTCACATAAGAGATACCCTTATGTGTTATTAGTAGGCACCTAAATACACGGGCAGTTCTACAAATGCGTAAAGTACCACTTAGAACGATAAACTTATATATTAACGACAATAGGCATTCCAAAGTTAATACTAGTTACATAACAACGTAGGTACACGTGCGAAGCCGCTACGTGGCGCTCTACAGCTGTTTATGTGTAAAGTTTCACCTTCCACGAAAAACGCTCCATAGTGGGTAAACACCGTATAAAACACACTAATTACTAAAGTTACGGAGGCGAACTCAGATCGAAGGTCGAGGGTTTTCATATATTCAGGATACAACTTATTATGAGAAATTAATTTAGTTATTTAATGTCTCAAAAGTTCTCTATACTGTTCTGAGTACTCTAGTTAGTTTGCCGCTCATATATGTAAATTAAGCTGCCGTATATTTGCAGACCATGAGTTGAGTTTACTCGAGTTTGAGCGAACAAAGAGTATCTAACTAAAACCAGCTTTCCAAGTCGTTTTTATGTATGTCTTAGAATATTCTGAACAGTAAAGGAAGTAGGTGCAAACTTTCCATATGCATACTTCAGTTCAATGCCGAGCCGAGTGTTGATGCGGTGTGGACGAGGGAGGCGGGCTCGCACTCGCAACCACCTCTGATGCGTGTTGTCTCATCAAACTATGATTTACCGTTAAACTTCGCATCTCCTTTCCTGCAAAACACAAACTAAGTTCTGAAAACAGTGCCATGTAGAGTGAACATTTGTCTGATTTGTGACGCGCCGATATCCCGATTTAGTGCAATAACTGCGTGTGTCGCCGCATTAGTTCAGTCTACTGAAACGAACATTCAGCTAATAGACTTTAGTGCATTGTTTTGCCAAAACTCCGTAACCGATGATTTGTGTGTAACAAGTAGGTCGGGAAAGTTACAGCATTCAGGTATGTGTATGTAATAAGTATTTGATAGCGCCAGTATCAATTCAGCGTAGATACAATAAAATGTCTGAGCACATATTAACACATTTTTGACGCGAGACTTTCGGAGAAAATGTTTTAGTCAATGCAAGCACTTTTATATTTTTTCACGTTATTCTTTTAGAGCTCGGCAGAAAATACATTTTATTTTACAGTTTATGTGTGAATGTTTACGTGTTTTCAAATTCTAGGTTATTTTAATTACTTTCCGTAAACAGTCGACCCACTTAGAGTGTTTGGTTTGTTTCAGCATATTTAATTACTTAATTATTTATATAGAAAAACACCGCGCCTTTTACCTACAATAAAATAATAATTTGCAAATTAGATCTCATCGTTGGTTTCTTTATACGAGACCGCTCCTCGTCAAAGTAAACCTAAAAATGTTCATAGTTAGATTGAACCTTCTGCAGAGATTTAGGTACACAAAGAAGTTCCGAGATCGAATTGCACAAATTCAAAAACTACCAATTAACATCTAACTCTAGAGCAATGTAAACGAAGCTAGCATTTCACAGCATGGTCTTATTGAGAGCTATCTATCCGTGAACGTGGCTCGACAAATTGCACAGATAAATTCCCATTTATTAGCTTAATTGTCGATCGTCAATGACTACAAACTGACTGCGAGGATACATTAATGCGTATAACATACCACCAATTAAATCCTACCTTGTCTTGCAATTGTAATAAATGACGTAAACTGTAACGGAAATCATCTAGGTATCCATTATTGCAGTAGGTACTCGTATTATCTAGGTATCTGGATTAAATAAGAGGTTAAAATCACTCTCTCAATTCAAAATCACTTAAATTATGTGCAAAGCCAACATGCTGAAAATTTAGCATATATGCTTCATAAACAACGCAGGCCGTCAAGGATTTTTAGAAATTCATCCTCTGAGGGGTCAGACGGCAGGTCAAAGTATGCAAACGAAGTCACGGGTAACAGAGAGTGTATTAAAAAGGTTTGATGGAAACTAGTGTCGTATATGACGAGCTACTCGGGTGAATAATATAATATTTCACAGAGCATATTATTAAATTATATATTTTCACCTAATGCCACAAGTCACCTGCTTTGTATGGTCATTTCAGTCCGCAATATTATATTGGGGATTAGTCTCCAGGATATGACGATATTCTACGAGACAAATATAGCCTTTGTCCATTCTAACGATACAGAACAATTTCAATGTATCGTTAGTTATCTGAAAGGCCTTATAGACAGGTACAATCTCAAGCGGACAGCTATTGAAGATACATTCTGCACAATAATACGTATATGTGACGCAAATATACTGCATCGAAAATCCCTTTGTTGAATCGAAACTGTGCCGTGATCTATCCGTAATTCCTAAAACATGAAAGTACGGGTAACTGCCTCGATAACTACAAAACGGTATGACATTCACTGACTCACCGTGACTCGATTTAACTGCAACTGACGTATGTCACCGAAGTATATGATGTAAATGCAATTACCTAGCAACACTGTCCTCTATCATACAACTACGCTGGACTAAACATACTATATGAAATGACAGTTGATCTCTGTGCTGATTCAAAGCGCCCCGCTCGAGGTTCTCAGGACACATTTAGAGATAGGTCAATACAGATATTTCTCAAAATTAGGTAAAACTAATATGTTCGCCTGGAAATATTATTATATTGTAACTAATATATCAGTATTAGTGATATTTTTAAATAACACGAATATCAAAATAGTAGACTTGGCAAGGCGTATCACATCTACTGTATTGTCTTCTCGTAGTATGTTGGAACTAAATATCTCATATTGGTATTGGTGATAAATGTTATTAAATGCCTAATAATCAGTAATAATATGTTCAAAAGCAATGTGTAATACTAAATTCTGGACTCATCATCATGATCATCCACAGCCCGCCCTCACCTACTGCTGAGCACAGGCCTCTCTCTTGTACCAATCACCACGTTCCTGAGCCTGGAATTAATTCTGGAATAATATCATGATAATTATAATTTTATTAATAAATGTTTTGAAGTCAAACCATTTATTATCTGCATCTGAAACAGAGTTGATAACTGATATTGTCTTCACCTTACTGGAATGCGATGTCACTCATATGTGCACCTTAACACTTCAGAGACAGGATCTCAGCAATGAGAGCGAGAAATACGTCCGTTGTAATTGATTATCCATCTCATTTATTATTATTATTGTATAAATGATGTCACGAATCCGATAAATCCGAACGATTGTAAGTATTAACTAACTAGTGTAATTGAGCGAGGAGATACTTGCTCAAATATACTAGTTATAAGGATAAGTTGTGGGCCTATCCCCATATTTAAATATCACTGATCTGACAGTAATGCGCTATTACTTAAACTAGCACGCTATCCAACTGCTGCAACTTGCAATCTAACTGAAAATAATTTTCAGTTAACCTTTACAGCAATTATTCTATTACTTAAAAATGAATCATAATAAAAATTACTGGGCTTTTTTCCTCTTCCGTATTAAATTAATCTTACGATCGATAAAGCCCATAAAAGTATTTTTTACCGAAGGCTGTGTCCCATCTCTAATATTAGTTCCATGGACTCTCACGTTAAGTCACGTTGCTATCGCCAAAATGGCGAAAATCAAATGTCTTCATTTTGTCATCGATAATATGAAGTCCAGCGTACTTGTATGATAGAGGTCAGTGCCTAGCAATGATAAAAATTCATTTGAATTCACTTTGATCTCGCTACTGTTTGCTTGTAATCTGTGGTTCGCATGTTAAGCAAATGTACTTAAGTGGCTGTATATTAACTACTAGCGGGTAAGTAGCAGGTATCTTAAGTAAACAACTACAAGTCTTGGTATTGCTCGCAGCTACGGCCACTATTGGCTCTGTAATAACTTTCACAGGCTTTAAGATAAATAAACGGCGAAAGCTTATTGAGGGAAACATATCATTAAGATTCTCGAAACTTTTGCTAGCCTCGGGGCATGCATAGCTGCTATTTTAGTTTGTTTAAACCAGGAGGGACAAATTCACGTATATCTTCTTAATATTTTAAGGGCTTTTTGTAAAGACTAGCTAGTTTATACGAGTAGATACAATGGCGGTAATTTTACTATAAAATTATATAATATCACACTAATATGATAAAGGCGAAAGTTTGTGAGTGTTTGTGTTTGTATCTTTGTTACTTCTTCACGCTCAAACGGCATGACGGATCTGGATGAAATTTGGCACAGAGGTATCTAGATTTTAGTCAGGAATAGCCCAGAGAATACTTTTTATCCCGGGCATATGTTCCCTCGGGATAAAAATTTGTCGACTTTCACGTGGGCGAAGCCGCTGGCAGAAATTAGTACAATTAGAAATGTGATAGTTTGGATTTATGTATGTTTGTTACTCAACCACACCAGAGCGGCTAAATGGATCTGGATGAAATTTGGCACAAAGATAGATTATAGTCCAGAATAGCATATATTCTATAATTCACCCCGATATTATGTTCCCTTGGGATAAAAAAACTCTATTCACGCGGGCGAAGCCGCTGGCAAAAGCTAGTATAATATAAGCCAACTTCAGAGGCGCATTGTACCTATGTGTATCTGCTCACCGAACCATAACTATCGTTTTGATGAGACTAGCTTTATTTAGCGAAATCCAGTCCATTTCACTCGGCATTCGTTTCTTCCGTCTCTCTGATTCTGCAGTTATATTTATAAATTGCATTGAATGTTCTTTTCGGAGAGTCGGTACGTATACTTACACATATATGTCGGGTTTAGTCAGTAGTACGGACGTCAAAACCAATCGTAAGCACTCCATCTGGTGGCAAACAAGAACAACTACGCATTGGCGCGCTTTTTCTAACCACTTGTGTGATAGGGGTAGCAGTATAGAGCAATGAGTACTGACAGCCTTAGAGCTAAGACGTCGTAGAATCAGTGTCGATCCGTAATATTAGTAAGCAAGATTGTAACTGTGACTATTTAAAATAAACCCAGTGTATCGAATAATATCTGTGATTTCATTTGCACGATTAAACCCACCGACCTGCCCACACACAATGTCTTAACCTAAGGGGATACATCCTGACTTCCCGATGGTTTGCATCTATCGGCCAGCCTTGATGCGACATTATATCTATGGACATAGAATGTAAGCGTGTGTCTGTACTTTTCATCGCGAGGCGCTCGCAGTAAGTGCTCAGTTCCCTCGTACATGGGATTTGTATAGATACCTCCCGTTCTAATCTTGGCGAAAGTAAAGAGCGAATGTAGAATTTTTGTATGACTGTTTTGGCGTAGGTATGTTAGTATTTGGGAAGATAAAAATATAGATGAAATGTGCTTGAAGCGTTTCGTTTCATCTGTGGAGCGTGATATCAAAAGAGGGGAACAACGTAATAACGCAAACTATCGGACCAAAATATCGTAGACGCGACCTTTTAACAGTCTGAGAACATTTGCAGGAAGGAATTATTTAAAAAAAAAAATCTTGTCCGAAATAAGGCTTTGCGCGTAGTCTGGTATGGTGGCTGCATATTTTATAAATCTCACATTCACAAACAGACGGAGCCGGACCATCTATCTATCGACTTACAAATATTTGTTCCGAGCAGAAACAGTCCGTGACCACAAGCCAATTGGCCAATCGTCATAGCTTCCTTCTTATTCTAAGATAACGAAAACGCCTTATTTATTAAGCTACTGTGTATCTACAGCTGTTGATTTATTACTGAATTTTAGTGCTTTTCCAATCAAATCTAGTAATGACGTTGTAGCTATAGGTACTTAAATCAATGCAAGCTTTAAAGCCATCAAAATGTCCGTCGTAGTGACTAGTGAGCTAGGTCTTTGACAAGCACTGCCGTTCAGCGTCACCGGTGCGAGAGCGCTCTGCGGTCACCAGCCACCAATGCCCGCGTCATGTTTACAAGATCCTTTTTGGTACAGTACAAAGCTTTGTAAGCTTTGGACTTCGGTACACTAAATTAAATAGGTCCGCTAAATACAGGTTTTTGCATTCCTGAATTTACTTGAACCTTGATTAATAAATTCAAGATAAATATTGGCGGAAGTGTAGATTCGTGGCGTATCGGTGCGGCGTCATCGCCTCACGTTCTCTCAAGCTGTTTGTGCACTGTGCACGAAGTGCACGTCATCTCACTTGCAAAACTACACACACACCCCACCTTTGCATAATTCTACCTACCTACCTTCACTTTAAATGTGCTAAACAGTTTTTCTATTTTATTTAAGAATACCTTAAAATAAAAAAATCACAACAATCTTAATTTTCATTACCGTTCTGACGAAGTTCTTTTAGGCTGAAAATTAATCATCGGAATTGTTGGAATATAAAAGAACTCAACTTGAAACTTACTCAAGGTAAACAATACTATTCATTTACTTAGGGTAGGTAGATGTACCTAAATGGAAATAAAAGAATGCATAAATAAATGAAGGTATACCTATATAACAATTACTAGCAATACAATGTATCTAGGTTTTTATAGGTCAAACAGGGTCATGCGAACGTAATCCAATTAAATTGTACGATAGCAAATACATAAAAAACAAACTAAACATGGTGTTATTTGCTGATGACACTTCTTTGATTTTTAACATAAATAGACGTACGAGTAACGTTGCCGACGTAAATAATGCATTGCGGCAAGTTCTAAATTGGTTCACTGCTAATAATTTAGTTTTGAATGCTAAAAAAACTAAGTGTGTAAAATTTGCCTTGCCGAATGTCAAAAGTTATGATTGTGACATTATATTAAACAACGAGAAGCTAGAATTCGTCGACAAAACGGTTTTCCTGGGTATCACGCTAGACTCAAGGTTACAATGGGGTCCTCATTTAATATCACTTGCGGGGCGGTTATGCTGTTAGAAAAATTCGTCAATTTACTGATGTAGATACCGCGAGGCTGGTCTATTTTAGTTACTTTCATAGTACAATGTCTTACGGCATATTACTATGGGGAAGGGCTGCAGACATTCAGTCAATTTTTGTTCTGCAAAAACGAGCCATCAGAGCGATATACAATCTTCGCCGGCGCGATTCTCTAAGGGAACTGTTTAAGGACATTAACATCATGACGGTACCTTGTCAATATATTTACGAAAACATCATGTACGTTAGAAAGAATTTACATATTTTTAGTAAAAACAGCGATAGACATAGTTATGTTACTAGAAATAGGGACCAATTAATTCAACCAGGTTTCAGGCTGGCTAAAGTAGCGTCATCTTTTAGGGGGTACTGTATAAAATGTTACAATAAAATAACGCCACACATTCTAGAATTGAATGAGACGAAATTTAAAACTTGTATAAAACGCACATTATGCAGGCAGGCATATTATAGGTTGGGGGATTACATCGCTGATAAAAATGCTTGGCCCAACGCTATTCCAGCTCCACAGCCACTAGGGCACAAAAACAAGTGATAAGCAGAAAAGTTCTGAAGTATTGTTGGACCTCCTGAAGACTGTACGAATAATTATAATGTATATTTGTGTTGTATAAACTCAATTTATTTTTTGGATTATATAACTGCACAGCACATATGTGAGTACTATGTACCAACTGTAAATCTACTCGTACCATTTACTGTACCTATGTGTCGTTCGTTGACTGCAGTGTGCCCTGGCAGTTGAGTGTGTCATGCTCTCTCTAATGTCTCTCTGATGGTGGCACATGTGTTGGATCATTCGGTTCCCTTCATGATGGTTGAGCTGAGTGGTGCCGATCCATGTGTCATGTTCGTGAACGGGCGCCGTCAGTTGGGATTGGTCATATCTTAGCTGCCTCCGCCTGTTTTTAATTACATATTTATTGTATTTTTAATTGTTTGTTTTACTCTAGACGCTTTTAAGTGCGTTTTTTTTAAGCTATTGCATAGCTTCTATCTCGGGCCTTGAGCGCGGGGACCGAATCCAGAAATTCCGTAACGAAAAAACCTCACGCTCCCCACTCCGACGGGCACGGCGGTGATACTTTGACTTTTAATAAGGTTTTTGAATTCTGTGGAATCTGAGTGGTGAGGGGCAGGGGGGCGGGGGGGGGAGGTTTGTTGCACGTGTTTTCGATTTCCGTGTTGGTATTTTTAGAATGAAAAATTTTTTAGCGGGGCGAGGTAAACGGTTAAGGGGGGGAGGGTAAATCCTATCTTGTTCTCCTGGATGAAGTAGCGGTGGGCAGGGGGGCAAATTTTTTGTCAGAAATGCGCTAACTCCAACCGTTTCTGAGATATGAGGGTTTTAAAATTTTTGTTGGTCGTAATTTTTTTGCCTTTTATCGGTCTCTCTGAGCTGTTTCTGTGACAATGGTGATCAATGTGGACCTTATGCTAATGAGAATAAGGGTCACTTTTGCTTGTCAAAGAAAATCGACCTTATTTCAATGTGAATAAGGGTATTTTTGTTTTGTTTTTTAGAGTTTTATTAATCGTAAATAAATGCGGGTATGGCTCGCTACGTTTTCGAGTTTTTAACGTTTTTAATTTTTTTGACGCATTTTCCAGGACTGGATCTAGAATAAATGCTATGCAATAGCTTTACCGCGGCAGTCCCCGAGTGCCACACGTCTTTTTTTTTTTACTTCTTTCTCACATATATGTATTTTTCCTACAAGATTATTGTAACCAAATACTTGTAAAACACATTTTTTTTTTAAAAGAGTAAGTTTGGAGTTTCTTGTCCGTTCTTCTCCATAACAAGCTACATTTCCGAATGGACGGTGGAATCAATTATTATTACATTTAATTTTTATTTTTGACGTTCGAAAGTGCCGCTTAATGGCCTAATTGAATAAAGAAATTTTGATTTGATTTGATTTGATAAGAAAGCTGTGCGTTCTGAGCACTGTCGTTATATTAAAATGTTAATACCAAGTACTTCGGTGTTGTTTCCTAAGTAGAAGTAAAATTCTTCTTTTCATTCGGTTTATTGACACAGCAGAAAATATCTTTAGTTCGAACTGAAAATTAAAAAACATTTTTCGAACATAAGAAATGTGAGATTAATTTCTCCATAAATATTCATTTAACCTATCATCTCCAGCGCAGCAGTGAACAGTTTCTGAGAAATGACGTCTCCCTGTCTCACGCCGCGCTGGAGAAAGATTGGTTTCGAGTTCTGATCCTGAAGACGGACTGACATGGTGGCGTTTTTGTACAAACACTTCAACACCTCAATGTACCGGTAGTCGATCTGGCACCGTTGGAGAGACTGCAGTACAGCCCAAGTTTCGATCGAATCGAAGGCTTTCTCGTAGTCCACAAACGCTAAATAGAGAGGCAGATTATACTCTTCGGTCTTCTGTATAACCTGCCGCAGCGTATGTATGTGGTCTAGGGTGCTAAAGCCTTTTCGGAATCCGGCTTGTTCGGGGGGCTGGAAATCGTCAAACCTGCGCGCGAGACGATTCGTGATGACTCTTGAAAACAACTTGTAGACATGGCTAAGAAGTGAGATGGGCCTATAGTTCTTCAACCGGGCATTGTCGCCCTTCTTGAAGAAGAGTATCACCACTCCCCTGCACCATGCCTGTGGCGTTTTGCCCTCGAGTATGACGGAATCAAACAGCTTCTGAAGGGCCCTAAGGACCGGTTTTCCACCCGCCTTCAGGAGTTCGGCCGTAATTCCGTCATCCCCCGCCGCCTTGTTGTTTTTGAGCTGTTTCAGAGCCATCCCAATCTCGTACAGGCTGACGTCCGGGATATCTTCGGTATAGTGTCGGGTCAATCTAGCTCTTGGGTCGTTTGCTAGACTCGCAACGGGCTTGCTGATCGATGTGTACAACTGCCCATAGAATGTCTCGATCTCCCTGAGAAGCTCCGGTTTGGTGGATACGATTCTGCCATCGTCGGTCTTCAGTTTCGTGAGTTGGCTCTGCCCAATAGCCAGATCCCTTGAAAACACCTTGGATCCTTTATTTCTTTGATTGCATCTTTAATACGCTCGGTATTGAAGCGGCGGAGGTCTCTTTTCAAGGATTTAGAGATCTGTCTATTGAGCTGCCGGTATTTGCACGCCTCATCTGAAGACTGCAGGATCATCTCACGCCTCTCCTTCATAAGCTTGAGGGTAAGATCAGAGAGCTTTTTGTTTCTACGATTGGTCTTGAAAAACTTAGACCCGACCGTATGGACAGCTTCCACGAACCCGTTGCTGTACCAGTTACCGTTCATCCACGGAGCTCCCTAGGCACTCGAAACAATTCAAATCAAATATTCTTTATTGACATAATAATTGTTTACAGCAATGTTGAAGCCTCCGACTCCCGAACTAGGCAGACCTGTATGACAGGAGTCAGCGCCCTCCCCATTTTATTTCATCTTAATAACTATGTCAAATCAAATTAATATTAAATTTGGAGGAATATTTATAATAAATATAATTAATAATAATTCTTATTAAGTATCCAATGTCAAATCAAATTAAAATCAATATAAAATTTTGAAAGAAAATGAACAAGTAATGATAATAATATAAAATTTTGGATTAACATACAATTCAACAATAATAACTAAAACTAAGTCTAAGACGTGCTGTGTGTGTGTATGTGTGTGCGTGTATGTGTATGGTGGTATTGGTAGATGACTGAATAAGTATCCATGTAAACTAATAATACATGAGATTGATTTAATTATCGATTGAATTAAAAAATAATAAATGAGATTGATTTAATTATTGATTGAATTAAAAATTAATAAATGTGATTGATTTAATTATTGATGGAATTAAAAATTAATTAATCAATTCAGTATTTTTCCACACTATCGTAATCAAGAGTGAAGAGCCAGTTCTGCACCTTTAATTTACAGTCTCGCAAAGACAGCGGATAAAAGTTTAGGAGCCTATTAATTTTGTTGTAGACATAACTAGAAAGATAGGCATTCTGCCGTCTTGCAAAAGCCGTTCGACATCCGCCCGATTCAATGACATCTGGTATTTTACGTTTATTTTGAAGTTTTGTATGATCATATGGTGTACATTCATGCTGCTTAGTTATTAGATGAAGAATAAACAGTTGTCTCACCGTGAGTACCCGGCATAGCTCATACAGAGATTTTGTGGGAAATCTGAATGGTTTAAATGTCATCGTCTTCAGCAAGGACCGTTGAGCTCTTTCCAGGCGTAAGAGGTACGTTTTGCATGCACCTCCCCAAGCCTAGGGGCTTGGGGAGGTGCATGCAAAACGTACCTCTTAAACTTCTTAAACTCAATCAGTTATTGGTTACTGTATAGGTACAGTAACCAATAACTGATTGAGCCAATGCTTGATAGACTGTACGGAGGAGATCACCGTCTGCCACATCCCTGAGATTTTTAAAGACCCATGTAAGTTTCCTGACTCTTGACGAGACCATGTCGATATGGGGTTGCCAGGTTATTCTCTCATCCAAGAGAACCCCAAGATATTTTACAGTTTTAGTGTTACTCAAAGTTGTACACGAGCACTCTTGGGTAAACGGTGGTTCACATGTGTGAATCCGAACAGTTATATTTGGTTGTTTTTTGCGAGCATTAGTGAACTGTACATATGAGGTTTTAGATATATTAAGGGTCAGCAAGTTATGCCTCAGCCACGAGCTGGCTTTATGGAGCCCTATCTCCGCATTTTGTTGGACTTCATCCCAAGTATCTCCCCGAAATACCAAAACTGTGTCATCTGCATAAGTAAATATTTTGCCTTTATAGAGTGTCATTTGACATAAGTCGTTTATATAAATCAGGAAGAGACTGGGACCAAGAATGCTGCCCTGTGGTACTCCGTAAGTGACTGTGACATCTGAGCTAATGGCACTGCCCACCCTAACCTTTTGCAATCGACCAGTAAGGAAATCTTTGTAAATTTTTAGCACCATTCCCCTTATACCACACCTTTCCAGCTTGTCAACAAGAGCAGAGATCGAAACAGTGTCAAAAGCCTTGGCCAGATCAATAAATACTCCGACACAATTTTGTTTATTATCTAGACAACCTGAGACATAATCTACTAATGAGCCAACGGCACCATCTGTACTTTTCCCTACCCTAAAACCAAACTGAGAGTCAGATAATATGTGATTTTGCTCTAAAAACTTTATAAGCTGGTTATTTAATACGTTTTCCAGTAATTTAGAAAGCGCTGGCAGCACAGAAATTGGTCTGTAGTTTGTGACACTGTCTCGAGCCCCACATTTGTAGACCGGAGTAATGAGGGCCCTTTTAAAAACACTAGGAAAAACGCCTTGCTCTATACATAATCTAACAATCGTGGTAAAATGCGGGACAATAATGTGTTTCGCCATTTTTAGAAATCTACTTGAAATTGAATCCCAGCCCGTTGCAGAGTCGTTTTTAAGATTCATGACGAGGGATTCAATTTCTAATTCATCTGGCGGGAGCAGAACCATTGAGTTTGGAACACGTGGTAAACTGAAATTTTTTGATGGCAGAGTGATTTTGGGGCTATTAGAAGATGTTATTTTGTCCGCAAGTAGCTTTCCAGCATTCGCAAAGAAATTATTCACCGCTTCAACGGCATCAGTGGGATTTTTACTGTTCTTTAGGAGATCATTAGAAGGTATTATTTGCTTGGTAGTACCAGAGATTGATTTTATGACTGTCCACGTTTCCTTATTACTTTTTGCGCTTTGTAAAAGATGTTTTCCATAATTTATTTTAAGCTTCCGCAGCAAAGCGTTACAGTAATTTCTGTAGCGTTAATAAGCAACTACAAGAATTGAATTATTAGGATTTTTCCTAATCTCAGCATGAAGCCTATCACGGTGTCTGATACACCGAACTAAGCCAGGTGTTATCCAAGGTTTAATAGTTTTCTTACGACCCGAAATAATGCTAGATGTTGTATTGGATTTGATAACCGAAGTCAAGCTTTCAGTAAAAAGAGTTGCCGGATTTTTCTTTCGTATCCTCTTCAGCTGATGCTGAAGAGGATACGAAAGAAAAATCCATACTTTCTAGTTGTTTTAGGGTTGCTTTAAAATCAGTCTTAGAAATAACGTTAGATTGCCTCATCTGTTCGCGCTTACAAGATAAGCCAACTAGGACAGCGTGATCTGTGACAGTAGACTCTATGACAGTGACTATAGCTGGCTTGTTTGTTTTGATCATGATGTGATCTAAACAGTTGTTCAGTCTAGTTGGTAATGTATGCCCTGGGAGAAAACCCAGTTCAGCTGTGAGGTTTAAATAGGGTAGACTATTTCTGTCACTATTATCTGGTTTTATGTCAATATTTATATCTCCAATAATAACAATATTTTTTGACTTAACAGGACGAAGTATGTTTTCAATGGATGTCAAAAAGTTGTCGATACAATAAATGGATGGAGATCTGTACGTTGCCAAAATTGTTATGTCATTATTAATTGTTAGCAGCAAAAAATTTGCTCCTATGGGATCAGGCTCATTCACTGTACACTTGATATCATTAGTGACATAAATGACAATTCCATCATTTTGATTTAAACTTTTCTTTGAAAAGTAGCACGAATAATCGTCCAAAAGTGGAGGTGGTTTTTGCTCATTTAACCAGCATTCAGTTAAAATGATTATGTCGGGATTGAATGTAATCCTAGCCAAATGAGCAATAAAGCCATCCATATTCTTGTAGATGCTGCGAATATTCTGTGAGATTACGGTCAATATTTTGGAATCAGGCTTGACTAACTTGCCACATTCTTCCGGTACGCATCTACAAGATTTTGCCACTGAGACACCATCAATGTCTTGAATTATACTATTTATTGCAGTCATTGTTTAAGCTTAAGAATAAAGGTCTCAACTTCTGGCAATGGTCCTTCGATAAAAAAGAATGCCATGCTATTGGTTTTAAGAAACATACAATAAACAAGTAAATATTTACTGGAACTGGATTTTAGTGGAAGGCTAGGGATTTGCTCCCTATTGGGAGAGATACTGGTACCTATCTCACAGGTGGCACAAGGGTTGGCCGGTAATAGTATAGTCAATATGACTTACCTTAGATTCTTGCGGTAGACTCCTGGGCGTCGATCAATCTCGTGCCGTGAGGTTAGGGATAGGGGAATATATATATAATTAAGGACAAAAGGGGATAGACTGACGGCTGTCTGGACCGAAGAATCCGGCCGGCATCCACCAGGCAGCACGTTTCCCGCAAAAGCACTTCGATGCGCGTGAAATATATACAAAACCCACTTTAGGGGCGCCCCACAACGCCGATTGCGAACGGCGGGCGCGATTAACGAATACAATAGGTGAAACACATCTCGATTTGATATGTTTCGACAAAACCCCTTGCTTTCGCGTGTTCACGTTTTAAACTTTCTCTTTCGACTGTTTAGTGTCAGCTGTCAAAATCGTTGACAGCCCACTGACACGGTGTTGCAAGTAAATACCAATGATCGGGACGGAACAGTCAGTATCATGACTTCTGGATTGCTAATGGTATTTTGTATAAAGATGAGGAGAAACGATTAGTAGTGAAGTAAAACACGATCTAGCTAGATAATGACTACTTTATTTTCCATGTAAGGTATAACAATAAAACCTAAAATATGCAGTTACCCACATTACACAATAATGTTAAATATACTACATGTTCCCTTTTTAAAGAAAAATAATAACTTAAGACAATTCCCGCCACCAATGTTAACACAATATTTTAAAACATAATGATGTGTTATCTATACAATCACAATATCATCCCATTACTAAACTAAGTGTTAACGGATATCCTATTATCTCTCTCTTTTATTGAACTAAATTAAACACAGCTAAAATAATGACACATTATTTTATTTTACTTTTTGTTAAAAAAACGTGCAAGTTTTTCACGTGCCCGTCGGGACGCAGCTCGGGTTTGCTGTCCTACAACTAATTCTGGAGAAGAACTAGTGGACCTAGTCACAGTCATTTCATTGTTGCTCAACCCTTCATCTACATTTTCCTCCGCGTCACTGTACGTGCTGTCGCGCTCATTTTCATCACTATCACTATCCTGCTTCCCTTGCAAGGAAGCAGAATGTGCCGTGGTATCTCCTGGCCTCGTAACTTTCCTAAAGTGACAGGTAGAATCTTGAGCAGTCCTCGCCTACCAGCTGCAGGTACCCCGATCGTATTAGCCACCACGTTGCCGCCGTCAGCTTGAGGAGGCACGATAGTGTCATTCTTTGGTGAGCTCTGCAGAGAAACAGTATTATTAGCGGAGAGGTTACTATTAGATACCGATTTGTCACCGTGAAGGAGGGCGTGGTGGCGCCTGTCGCAGCTACTAACACCGCATCGCTTAGTGTGGCATGTGTTCCATGTATGTGGGCTAGACTTCAGGCATCTATAGCACGTTTTGGTTTCTTTTATCCAGCGCCATCTATCGTCAACCGAAAGCGATTATTACGGACGATTGGTGGACTGTATAATAATGTAAATGAAAAACACTTTAGATAGTTACTCGTTGTTAATTTTATAATAGTTACAAACTCAAATCACATATATCGACACGCAAAATTAAAACTACCAAAAGTAATATGCCAAAACATTGTCAGTACAAAAATAGCAAGGTTTAATATAAACAATTAAGGTTGCACCAGCCAGTCGCCAACATTCCGGACCCCTAGTGTAGCACTAAACTCTGGTGGCAACCGGCTGGGTATGTGCAACAAGCGGCAGAAGCTTACGGACTGGTCGGCGCAAGATACCGTCTGCGACATGAACCAGTCCGTCAGGTCCTGGAAAGGTTTTGTTTATCCTACCAAGACGCCAAAGGCCCCTTGGTAGTGTATTGTCCGCTATAAGAACCACGTCACCCTCGCATAATCCAGACTCGCTTCTGTTTCGGCCTCGTGGAATTAGAGTAGGCAGGTACTCAGCCAGCCATCTTGCCCAGAAATGTTTAGCCAGCTTTAGAGCGAGCCGCCAATCAGTCGATCGTAATGAGTCTGTATTCGGAAGTTCGCAGGGCCATGATGTCACTGATGAAGATCCGAGGATGAAATGAAAAGGCGTTACAGCCTCGGGGGCGTCTGGTGAGTTTGGTACATAAGTCAATGGCCTGCTGTTGACGATCGATTCCGCTTCGATAAGCAACGTGGTAAGAACTTCTTCTCAAGGTGCTCTGTCCTTTAATGTGACTCGTAGACCTGTCTTCACCGAGCGTACCAGCCTTTCCCACGCTCCACCCATAAATGGCGAGGCAGGTGGAATGAAACGCCAGGAGATCTTGCGGCTGGTCGCGAAGTTTTCTACTGCCTCATCATAGAGTGATGCAAGCTCACGCTTGGCTCCAACAAAGCAGGTTGCGTTGTCGCAGAAGATTGTAGCTGGTGTCCCTCGCCGGGCAATTAGGCGTCTAAGGCTCATTATTGCAGAGCTAGATGATAATGAAGCGACTACTTCCAGATGTAGAGCTCTTGTAACAAGGCATGTGTAAAGGGCCACCCACCTCTTTTCGCGTCTTCGGCCAATTGCAACTTCTATGGGGCCGAAATAATCTAAACCAACATGCGTAAACGGCCGTGTGTGGTGGGCTAGCCGCTCTGGTGGCAAATCGCCTGTTGCTGGTGTTACTAAACGACCATTCTGTCTTCTGCATTGTAGACACCCTTTGGCTATGCTTCGGATGGTAGCCCTAGCCCGTAGAATCCAAAATGTCTGCCTTATTTCATTGAGTTCAAGCTCATGGTTCCCATGTCCGGCTTCAGCGTGTTTATGCAAAATTATTAAGTGTACCCTCGCCTCGATGACGACCGTCAAGAATATTCGGTGACTTAACACTCTCACTCACCCCAGGAGCGGATTTTATTCGTGAGTATAATCTAATCAGACCATCTTTCTCAAGAACCGGGGCGAGTGCGGCTATGCGACTGGTCTTGGGTATAGGTTGCGAGGCTTTCAAAATCTTCAGTTCTTCGGAAAAGCTGTCTGTCTGAATCCTTGAGAAAAGCATCTTCTCTGCTTGAAGAATGTCATCAGCGGAAAGATGCGAGGGGGACGTTGTATCCTGAACAGATTTCGATAGTAAGCGTGGTGAACTGGATTTTGACCAAAACTTTCGTACGGCTTGGAAAACGCGGGCCGTACATGTTAGTAACCGTAGCCAGCTGCTAAAACGAGCTGCGTCTGGAACCGGCGGAACTAACAATGGATTGTCTACAAGAAGCCCATATACTCCGGTTTTAACTCAGATGTACGTAAAACTTCGTCAATGATGTGTTCTGGTTCATGTGGCCATTCTGAGGGTGAATCGATGAGAAAAGATGGGCCAGTGAACCATCTATGTGATGATGTAAATTCAAAATGTTTTGGCTTAGTAGCATCGTCTGCGATGTTGAGTTCGCTAGGAAGCCATTTCCAATTGGATGGATTCGTAAATTCCATCCCATACCATATGGTAATCGTAGAAATTGGTACCTCCCGAATGGAGTTCCAAATGTACAGAGATCCGCACTGTCATCATCTAACTCAATCATCCAAAACCCTGATCGCGCATCAAGTTTACTAAAATACTTTGCATTAGTTAATTTTGCGGCAATCTCAGTGAGCGTCGGTAGTGGGTAGTGTGCGCGGCGCACCGCTCGGTTCAGCGGCCGCGGGTCCAGGCACACGCGCAGGCTGCCATCCTTCTTTGCCGGCAACACGATCGCGTTTACCCACTCTGTCGGATGTGATACCTTACGAATTATACCCATGTGTTCCATACTATCAAGTTCCGCCTTTAATTTGTGCCGAATTCCTAAAGGTATTTTCCTAACAGGGCACACTGAAGGACTTGCATTGTTTTCTAATATGATTTTGTATTTGCCTGATAATTTGCCAATTCCATGAAACAAATCATTATATCTATCGACGTTGACAGTATATATCCTCTTGACTAACCCTAATTCTTCACAAGTATTTTTTACCAATACACTTTGGCAATGATCACTTGATATTACAAACTCAATCCAACTTTTATTATTTTGATATGTCCACAACATCTGACATGTACCAAGTATTGGAATATTATTTCCACAAAAAGACTGTGCTCTTATGCAACATGGTTTAATATCATCTATTGAATAGCCTAATTTGTTAAAAGTACTCGTAAATATTGATAATACATTGAGATCTGAACCTTTACAGGTTCAGATCTCAATGTATTATCAATATTTACGTTAAATACGTTAAGTTTAAACAATTCACTTTTGCCTTTTTCAATCAAAGTTAAACGTTCAAACCACTTACTGTATTTTAGTTGTGAAGATTTAGTCAAGGTCGTGACATTATCACCTCTAACCGAACACATATTTTTAAAATGACCTCTTCTATAGCACAAGAAACACTTAGCAAATCGCGCTGGACATCGTGCGTTATCATCATGAACGCCACCACAAGCACAAAAACACTTAGAATCTCGACTCGACGACACTGCGATACTCCCAGGCCTCCCAGCTGATGAGCCACGCACGGGCGCGCGCCCAGCGTGTCGCACTCGCACATCCGCCGCAGGCCAACCGCGCCGGCCCCGCATCTCGCGCGCCGCCTCCGTCCCCGTAGAACCGCTTGGCCTCGGTGCACGCGTACTTAATATCGCGTCAACCACGCCACTTTGTTCCTTTGATTTAGTTTTTTCCATGTGACGGTTTTCTTCGGTAGACACCTCACTTGCCTGGCATATTTTTACGGTTTTTTCTAAACTTAACTCATCTGTTCTGAGCAATCTATCACGCACTCCTGTGTCGTTTACTCCACAATGTTGGCATAGTAGTCTTAGAGCAGTTACGTAAGCGTCTATGTTTTCACCTTCCATCTGATTTCGTGTAAAAAATCTGAATCTCGCCATTGTTGTGTTGCTTTTTGTTCCAAAATGCTCATCAATTTTTTTATCAACATATCGATGTCGTCATCTTGTCCTTCCTTTTGACCTTTATTTTGAAAGTAGAATATATATCATATCCATCTGGGCCTATTAAGTTGATGAGCAAACTGGCTTGCACATCTTTGTCTTCCTTGTATACACCTGATGCCTTTAGAAAAACCTTAAATTGTTTGAGCCACTTGCGCCACGCGTCAGCCCGATTTGCGGGTCCACCTTCTAACATTAATTCGGCTGGAGGTCTCGCGTGTTCCATATTTATACGTAAGGTCTACCACAAATACACACTTTTAGACACGTTTATATCGTCTTTTATTACTTACGAAAGCGTAATTCGAATTTATCGCTGTCACCATGAAGTAAAACACGATCTTGATAGATAATGACTACTTTATTTTCCATGTAAGGTATAACAATAAAACCTAAAATATGCAGTTACCCACATTACACAATAATGTTAAATATACTACAAGTAGTTCCAAAGATTTTGGAGAAAGAAATAATAAAAAGAGTGCACCTAAACGGTCAATTTTCTTTAAGAAAGATGAAAGAAGCCATAGGAAAAGATTACTACATAAGAAACATGGATAAAAGAATAGAGGAAGTAGTTTTAAGTTGTATACCTTGTTTATTAGCAACAAGAAAAGAAAGAAATCAGGAGGGCTATTTGAACCCATTAGATAAAGAAGGAATACCCCTGCATACATTGCATTTAGATCATATAGGACCATTTACTGAAACAAGAAAACAATATAATTATATACTAAACATTATTGTTGCTTTTACTAAGTTTACATGGCTTTTTCCTACTAAGTCCACAACAAGTGCAAAAAAAAACAACAAGTGTTAAATAAATTAAGATTTCATCAGCAGGTTTTTGGTGACCCTACTAGGATCATAACAGACATAGGTACAGCTTTCACCAGTGGGGAATTTGAAGAGTATTGTAAAGAGGAAGATGTCCAGCATGTCAAGATTACTACTGGAGTGTCTCGGGGGAACGGACAAGTAGAGAGGGTTCATCGTATATGCTGAGGGAGCTGGATTCATCTAGAAATTAGTGCAGCAAGCTACTGCGGGAACGAGAAAAAAGTGAAGTTGAAATTGAGTTAATAGTAAACAAAAACACTCAACTCAAGAACCAGCTTGCACAACTACACTCCCAGCATATGGATATACTGGTCCAGCAAAACCATTTCCGTCGACTGGTGTCAGATTATCAGCAGTGCCATGACACTCATGACCAGGCACTGAAGCGTATATCTGTACTAGAAGCAGAATTGTGCAAGGCTCAAAAGACCATTACCTCCATCGACTCGCTGAAGGTCAGCGAAGAGTTTTCAAACACCAGTAACCTGTACAATGAGCTGATGGATAATGTATCCAAACTGGAGTGTGAGCGGCCCACCATTACCATAGAAGGTCTATGGTATGATACAGATACAGGGAATGATACCATTGCTAAATGTCCAATTCTAAGTAGTCATAATAAAATTAAGAAATATATTAAAATCAAACAAAGTATTAAGAAATATAAGAAACTTTTAAAAACTCAAAGTGTTTACAAATATAATGTTAACCTTAGAAAAGATTTAAGAAACTTAAAAAAACAATTAAATATATGTAATAGTAAGTCAACGGACGCGGGAGTAAAACTCATCAGCCACATCTTGGAATCTTGGTAGAAGTCTCAGGATGCCTTTGGCGTTTTCTGTGATCTCTCAAAAGCGTTCGACTGCGTCGACCACAACACACTGATCTGTAAATTACACCACTACGGAATTCGAGGACAAGCTGCTGATCTCGTGCTTTCCTATTTATCAAACAGACAGCAAAAAGTAAATGTCAATGGGGCGACGTCCTCCGGGTCTCTAGTCAAGATGGGCGTGCCCCAAGGTTCGATTCTCGGCCCTTTCCTCTTTCTTGTTTACATTAATGATCTCCCCTTTATGATGGCCAAATTATCGGATATAATTCTATTTGCTGATGATACTTCGCTAATTTTTAAAGTAGATAGGAAAGATACGGATGTGTAAAATGTCAACGAAAGTCTAATTATTCTCTCAAAATGGTTCGCAGCTAAAAATCTCTTACTGAATGCGAAAAAAACAAAATGTCTGAAGTTCTCTTTACCAAATGTACCTAAACGTGACCTAAACTTAAATCTTGACGGCAAAAATCTTGAAATTATAACGGAAACTGTATTCTTAGGGATTACTATCGATTCAAAATTGCAGTGGGGCGCGCACATTAGAACTCTTTCGGGAAGGTTAAGTTCAGCTGCATATGCAGTAAGGAAAATAAGGCAGTTAACTGATGTAGCCACAGCTAGGTAAGGTATACTATGCTTATTTCCACAGTATTATGTCTTATGGCATTCTGCTGTGGGGATCAGCAGCAGATGTTGACTCAGTTTTCATATTACAAAAGAGGGCAATCCACGCGATCTATAAAATGGGTCCTCACGAGTCCCTCAGAGATAAATTTAAAGAGATCGATATACTGACTCTACCTTCACTTTATATTTGTCTTGTCTCTCCACTTCTAATGTATTTTGTATGTCCGCAAAAATCGAGGGCTTTTCAAAACTAGAAGCGACTTCCATAATTTAAATACACGCAGTAAGCACGAAATTGTAATACCCAAATTCAGATTAACTAAAATTAGCAAGTCTTTTCTTATAAACAGTATACGCTTTTATAACAAGTTGCCAAAGTCAGTTATAGAACTGACCGATGGAAAGTTCAAAAATCACATCAAACGTGTCCTTATTAAAAAAGCATATTATAAAATCAAGGACTACGTTGAAGATAAAAAAATTGGTTTTAGTTCCTTCTGCGCATGCGGCTTCCCTGGTAACTCATAAACGGCACAAATATGTGGATGTCTCTAACTATTCTCAATCTCATTTTTTTTTTTTTTGTTTTTCTTCTTTTAATTGGACTTTTTACAATAGTTCGCAATCATCTTTATAGCCCTTTGCAAAGAATAGTTACAGCACTGATAACAACATTTGTGCCACATGTTAAATTTAGTCTTGTATTTTTTTTTTTTTATTACTTTGTATAGATTCTTTTACCGATTATTTTGTGAATGTGTGAACATTGTAGGCCTTCTAGATGTTAGTTAACATTTGTTAACTTTGTTATATATTATACAAACTATTTTTTATTTTTTTTATGTTCTTACGACTTATTGTCGGGCCTACGTTGTCCCCCCATAGTACTAATGCTGTAACATGGAAATAATGTAAAACCAAAACATTTTTTAAAAGAGTAACCATGGAGTTTCTTGTCGGTTCTTCTCCATAGGAGACGACCAACCCGAACCGTGCACCTTTTGTCGACGTTTTATAAGTGCCCATGTATTTTATTTTATTTTATTTTATTCGGTAAACTTACAGCTAATTTAACAATTGTACATTACTATAATAAGATTAAGGCCAATTAAAAGTTTTCACTTATAGTAAATTAAAACAAATAAGAACCTTACAGGCAATAGGTAATACAAACAAAATCACTATATGTAACTACAAACACTCCACTAACGGCAATAATGTATAAAATTAAACTTAGTAGAACATTAGAACAGTTTACTACAATATAAATCGGTACTTAAATAAAATAGATATAACTACAAACACTCCACTAACGGCAATAATGTATAAAATTAAACTAAGTAGAACATTAGAACAGTCCACTACAATATCAATCGGTACTCAAATAAAAATGATACTACTTGGGATTCAAATGCTTTTAAAGAAGTTATTACATAGGATTCTTTTTAATTTATTAATCCCAGTATTAAATAGATCGATGTCAACTTCCCGGCAGGCTGCATCAAAGGCACGACTCAATCTAACCAGGTACGCGTTCTGCCCATAGGAGGTTCTCACCACCGGTGTATCCAGTAGGTGCGGTCTACGTAAATATGCACCAGGTACACGCAGTCCAATCCTATTCACCATCTCTGGTATATCCGCCGATCCGTTCATTATTTTAAATAGAAACGTCAAATCTGCAATTTTCCTGCGCTCATAGAGAGGAAGAATATGAAACCTTCTGCATCGAGTGACATAATTTGGTAAATATACTTTTGATCGGAATTGAATGTACCTTAAAAATTTTCGTTGAATGCTTTCTAATCGATTGATATAAACGTTATATTTGGGGTTCCACACTTGAGAGCCATACTCCAAGTGACTGCGGACAAAAGAACAGTACAGTATTTTAATAGTCTTGATGCTTCTGAACTGTGACGAGATTCTGAGGATAAAACCAAGTGCCTTAGAGGCCTTTTTGACTATATTGTCTACGTGCGTGTCGAAGATAAGTTTTGAGTCAAAGGTTACTCCTAGGTCCCTAATAAGGTTTACTCTGCTTATTGGTGTATTCGAGATTTCATACTCAAAGTGGATCGGTTTCGGTTTGCGAGTGAACGAACACACATAGCATTTTGATACATTTAAATCCAATTTATTGGTTTCGCAGTAATTTTTGAAATTATTTAAGTCCTCTTGTAGTAAAAGGGCATCTTCATACGTAGAGACTTGTTTCATAATCTTCATATCATCTGCATAAAGCAATATTTTGGAGTGTACGAAACAGGACGTGACATCATTGATAAATATATTAAATAAAAGGGGCCCCAATAATGACCCTTGTGGCACCCCGGAAGGAATGCTCATTGCTCTGGAGGAATAACCATTAAGGACAATAGTCTGACACCTGTTCTCAATGTACGATGTAAACCAGCGATACAGATTACCCCTTATACCCATCGAGATGAGTTTCTGGGTTAGAATATCGTGATCAATTCGGTCGAAACACTTGCTATAGTCGGTGTATATAACATCGACTTGAGACCTTTTTGACATGGACTCCGCTAGAAAGTCACTACATAAAATTAAGTTAGATGTTGTTGACCGACCCCTCAAGAAGCAGAAGCAGAGAAGCATGGTTATGCTGCTGTTCGCTAAAACTCTGCTTTAGAGCCGTATAAACCTGTCTATAGACGATCTTCTCCAAGACCTTGGCGAACACGCACTACTTTGAGATCGGTCTGTAGTTCTCAATATTAGTTTTAGAGCCTTTTTTATGTATTGGTGTTATATACGCCGACTTCCAGACTGCAGGTACTACACCGGTGTTAAGTTATCGTCTGAACAGAATCGAGAGAGGGACGCAGAGGCTTTTAGCACAGTTCGTTACGAATACCGGCGAGATTTTGTCGGGTCCAGCGGATTTATTAGGATCGAGTTGTTTTAGCAACTTATACACTTCGCCGTCACATATTTCAACAGAACCGATATCTGATGAGCAGCTCTCAACAGGGTGACCGTCACTGAGCCTGTTTGGTGCAGACATACCATCAGTACTGGCATTCTGTAAAAAGTTGGAATGAAAGTATTTGCTAAACATATTACAAATTTCATCACCGTCACTCGAGGAAACTTGTCCGTATTGTAAGACTGAGGGGTATGAATTTGATTGTTTTTGTGATTTGACATAGCTCCAAAAAGCTCGAGGATTTTCACGTATATCCGATTCAATTTTATTGATGTAGTCATCAAACATATTTTTCTCGAGATCTTTAGCCCGCTGTCGCAATACGACAAACGATTGATAATCTGAGAGGTTACCATATTTATTAAAATTCGCGTAATATTTGGCTTTTTCTTTTAAGACTTTAATCAACGGGCTTTTATACCAGGCAGGGTATTTGGTACGGGGAATAACTTTTTTTGTTGGTATAAAGGCGTCATGTAATCTGATAAGAATGCCGTAAAAATGCTACACTGCGTCCTCCATCGACCCCCCACATAATTCATGCTGCCAGTCCACTTGGTCTAGATATTGTATAATTGAGTCGTAGTCCGCCAGCTGATATAGAAACTTAACATAAGGGCGAATAGGAAGACTATGTAGCTGAACAAAGTCCGCAGTAACGCACAGAGCTTTGTGATGCGGGTCTTCGGGCACCAGCGGATCACCGCAGCAACTAACACTGACTTCGTTATTAGACAACACTAGATCCAGGATCCTATCGTTGACATTTGAGTGACAATTGTACTGTGATAAGTTACAGATATTAAAGTTGTCTATTAGGTTAGACTGGACAGTTCCTTGCAGGTTAGTGGGGCACAAGGATGTGCCATCATCGGTAGGAAGCCACATAATGTTTGGCTGATTGAAGTCCCCGAGAATAACATACTTGTCAATAGCATTCTTGAGAACTATATCTACAAGGTTATCCGAGAAACTAGCCAACTGAGCTACCAATGAATTTCCCTGACCCTGACAACAGATGTGAGCAACACATTGCATTTTATATGCTACTCTAGGCTTCTTTTGTTGCAATGTTAGCGTGACCCACAAGTCCTCAGCAGACGAGCACCACTCATTACGCACGTCCGCCACTAGCTCACGGTTAACAGCGATGATAACACCCCCCCCATAGACTGACTAGTTCTGGAATAATCCCGGTCCCGCCTCCAAACGAGATATCTGTCATCAAACAGTTCCGAATCAGAGATTCCGTCTGTTAGCCACGTTTCAGTTACACAGACAACATCAAAACTATTAAGGCATACATTTCTGTACAATTTACTTGATTTAGTACGTAGTACCCGTACATTCTGGTAATATATATTAATAGGCATCATTGTAAATAAGCAATATGTTCAAAGTCAAATGGGTACGTAAAACATAAGGTACATTCAAATCCTGGAAATAAATAGTCACTTCAAAATAAAAAATCATAGGCAAAACTTGACAAATTAGTACCTTAGTTAAATAGCAATTTGGTACAAAATGCACTGTGCAAAATAAAGCAGAAAGGTAAAAGCAATAATTATAGGAATTTGAATAATTTTGAGCTTTGTGTAATAAGCAATAACGTCCAAAATCACTACAACAGTGATGTACGGACCGGCCGACACCGAGCGATAAGAAAACAAAAGATTGGCGAGAATGGAATGTATAGAAGAAACACGCACCTGTGGTTCTCAATCGTGAAGAAACTAAAAGAGTTATTTGAAACAAACCGCAAGAAAGTCGAGACGATACCTTTAACATAAAAACTTTTTTAGGTCTTGCTCTGTTTTGATGCGATGTTTTGGAGACGTGACGTTTTTTCGCACTAGAATTTGGCATCCCCTAACCCATACATGTTCGAAACCGAGTTCCCTGGCGCGGGTTTTGGTTTTATTCAGCAGGAGTTTATTTCCCAGTGTTAGGTGGTCGTTAATGTAAACCCTGTTATTACCCTGTAAGCCCAAATCTCCAGCACTCAATTTTTTATATTTCTTCGAGGCAGCTATAAAATCATTCTTCAGGTAACTGTTGTGCACGGAGCAAATTATGTTCTTGATTTGCTTGTCATTTCGTGTCGGCACTCTTGCTACGTAGTTTATCTGTTCCTTAGGGATTTTAAAATCAATTGCGCTGCCGATTTTAGCCATAATTGCGAACAGGTCTTCATCATTGGAAGTAGGCACTCCTTTTATCTCGATATTGTTCATGCGAGACCTTTGCTCACCTTCCGCCTGCTGTTTCTCAAGCTTAATTATTCTTTCATGCAGATTGGTTATCTCTTCCTTAGTTATCCTCATCGTCTCGATTTCTTCCTCCAGAGTAGTCACTTTGCTTGTTAAAGCTTTTATTTCATGACTAAAAGATTCAAATGACGATCTCATTGCCGAGAATTCTTGCTTTATGGTTCGTAGATCGGCGAGCTCACTCTGGATTGCCTTCACACTCTCTATCAACGTGGGTAGCGCCTCTAGTTTAGTTGATAGGTATTTAAGCTCCGACATGATAGTCTCCGAGTTCGCTGCAGGACCCTTCTGAGTACCAGTCTGAGGACTAGAGGCCTGAGTAGCCGAGACAATCTTGCAGTTCTGACATTTCCACGTCAATTTACGGTCTCCAAGCTTACGCCATCCCCCCTCAGTTATCCCAGCACAGGGAAAGTCAAACTTAGCCTCACAGGCAGTGCAGGTGACACCATCTCGCGATTCCATTTTACAACTCTTACACTTGAACATTTCGAGTTACTGGTGGAAAGTTTGAGAAACACCGACCACGTCCAGTGGAAGTTTAGAAAGGTAAACAGTGGCAATCTGCAGCGCGTTTATCCGGATGATCGGCTCGTCAAAGTTTACGCACTTATTAACACAGTGTTCTTCGAGTTTTATGCGGTTAGACACGATGATCTTCCAAGTTCAATGTGGTTATGTTATACAAGATAGACAATGATCTTCCCAGTTCTGTGCGGGTAGACACGATGAGCTTCCAAGTTGTGTGTGGTTATTCTTATTGAATACTTATTTCAAGTTAATTAGTTGGTGTTTTTAATGGACAACACCCGTACCTCAGTATAGGATATAACTGTTTCGGTATGTATAAAAATTATTACAATTCTTGTTGATTTAAGAAATTAAACTTTAAAGTGATAGCGGAGCAATATACTTTTTATGTCAGTGTGGCACTTTTTGATAAGAAATTGTGATGATGATGAATGTAGGCCTATGTAAAATAAAAAAAATAATGATTTTGATTTTGAATCGGGGTGAGCCAATAGAGCAGCGTTAGCTAGGCTTACCTTGCAGTCCTCAAATGCTTGCAAAGTGCTCTCCGCAAGACATATGGCATGTGAGCCCTTTACGTTGCCAATCAAGAGGTTGTGAAGTGGCGCCTGGATCTGAGCTGCATGTGGGATGAATCGCCTGTAAAAGTTAATCATACCCAAGAATCGACGCAGCTGACGGACATCTTTGGGTGGGGGGAACGACTTGATGGCCTCGACCTTGGCGTCAAGTGGTTTGGTGCCTTTCTCGGAGATGTGGTAACCAAGGAAGGTTACCTTCGAGACACCGAAATCACACTTGGAAGTGTTAACCAGCATGCCAAAATCCCTCATCCTGGTGAAGATGATGCGGAGGTGCTCCACGTGCTCTGCCTCTGTTTTGGAAAAAAATAGGAAGTCATCCAAATAACAATAGCAGAAGTCCAAACCTCTGGTCATCTCGTCGACGAAGCGCTGGAACGTTTGGCCTGCGTTTCGTAAACCAAACGTCCTGTACGGGAATTCATACAGGCCGAACGGTGTTGTGATCGCCGTCTTCGGAATGTCATCCTGGCTGACAGGTATCTGATTGTAGGCTTTCACTAGGTCAATTGTACTGAAAACCTTGCAGCCTGAGATACTGTGTGCGAAATCATGTATGTGCCTTATCGGATACCTGTCAGGAACGGTTCGGGCGTTAAGCATGCGGTAATCACCGCAAGGCCGCCAACTGTTCCTTCTTAGGGGCGAGATGTAGGGGTGATGACCAGGGACTTTCGGAGGGTCTAGCAGTTCCATTTGACAGCATTAACTCCTGCTGAGCAATTTTCAGTTTGTCTGGTGCTAATCGCCGGAATGATGAAGATACTGGAGGGCCTGGAGTCGTGCGGATGTGGTGTACTGCGTTGTGAGGTGTATTGCGTAGTGTACCGGCGGGTCGGGTGATGTCTGGGAAACTCTCCAAAAGTTTGTAATACCTCGAATCGCTAGATGAAATCTTTACAGAAAATATAGATGAATCTGCGCGATTCGAGGCTAGAGCAAACACGTTCGTCGTACTGTCGACTAGTCGTTGATTACGACAGTCAACGACTAGCGAGTAGTGACACAAAAAATTGACGCCGATTATTGGTTTTGTAACCTCGGCCAGAACAAAACGCCACTTAAAGTCTCTACGGAGTCCTAAATTTAATTTTAATTCCACAAAACCAAATGTCTTTATGGGTGTCCCATTCGCGGCTACCAGCTGGTAGTTTGTGGATGCACGACGCTCGCTGAGCAAACGACGGGGGTAGACGCAGAGGTCGCTACCGGTGTCGACCAAGAACTGCGTCTTAGTGGTCCGGTCTGCGACGAATAGGCAACCAGTTGTAGGGTGGCAGTCGTCCGTCGCCATTATTTGCGGCGTTTCCCTTCGTGTAGTCGCAGGGCTTAGTGCGGCATCGGGCCTTCTCACCGAGTGGTCCCAGCACTCTAGATGGCCCTGGTTGTCGGGGTCGGAGTGGCGTATAGATCGCTGGCGTGACCACCGTCTCGCGTCTCGACCACGGCTGTGGGAGCGGTTCCGTGAACGGCTGTCACGCAGCTCCAGTGCCTGGTCCTTCATCGATTGCTTCAGGTCGGCGATCTCAGCTGCCATCTCGCTCGCTGTGGGTCCTGCTACCGACGTTGAACCGATGTGGCTGGTTGGCGTAGAGATTTCCTGGACTCGGTTGGCCAGCTCGGCCAAGGCCTCCAGGGTGCTGTGTGGCTGCGTTGCCAGGAGGGGCTGGATGTTGCTGGGGAGTCGACTGCTCCAAATGGTGCGCAAGAAATCCTCGGGCACTGTGGGTCCTGCCAAACCCTGCAAGTGGCGCAGGAACTGCGACGGCTTCCGGTTACCCAGCTCTTCGTGCATCAGCAGCTGCTTCACCATCTTATCTTGGGAGGCGGAGAGGCGCTTGGCTAGCTCAGTACTTCAATATATCTTTCACCTCCTTTATAAAATGGGGTTCGAGGTGTCCAATGTCGCAATTATATTTTGTACCGTCGTTATTCACTCCCGCATTTTCAAATAGGGCTTCTATTTGGGCGAACCAGATTTCAGGTTCCTCAGGCCAGAACGGTGGCAACTTCAATGCCTCTGCTGTGGTCACACGCTTCGCCTTGCGTGGTCTGTGCGTAACACGTTGAGATCGCTGCGACGCGGACGACGCGGTGTGCGCGAACTCACTGTCACTCATTTTAATTGTCTTTGAAGTGTTCAATACGGGGTTAGTATCACAATAAAAGTCCGTTGAGGGTACTCGCGTTTTATATTGTCCTTTACACACAAAACACGTATCACATATAATAGATAGTTTGGATGGAGAATAGACGAGAGTTACAGTACAAGGATTAAATGTGAGGATTCTCGCCACGGGTTTCTTGGAGCACACGTTGTTTCTAGTTTTTGTGTTTAAAATTCAGTTTTTATTTTATTTTACTACATTTGTGACTTGTTTTAATTTTTAAGTGTATTGTCCTAGACTGTAGAAACAGGTTTATACCGTGTTTTTCCACCTCTTGCTTCTGTTTCATCCATAATGGATAGAAACAAACCACCTGATCCTGACCCTCCTGATATCCCAACCACCTTAACTTCTTTTCCTCCCTCGCCGAACCCCCTATCGCAGTTTGCAGATGTAGTCTGCAGTGTGTCTGACATGGAAGTCCTTCATAGTACGCGCAAACGTCCCAGTAATTCAGAACTACCTACACCGACATCTCCAAACAAACAACCTAAGATCCAAATTGGTCGGCACCTTTTGTCTGTACATTAAGATTACCTGCGCAGTTTTGCATACGGTTTTTAACTTTTTCTTGTTCAATGAATTCAGCAGATGTCAAGAGAGACGAGGTCTTTCTTATTAAAAATGAGCTAAGTACTTAGGTACGTAGGTTCGTAACAAGGTTTTTATCGTCAAGTGATTATTGAAACGTTTAAAGCTGATTAAGCATGTTATTGCCAACAATCTGGTGCCAACAAATCTTTTTATTATTTTGGTTTTATGTGATTAGATTAGGATCTTATAGACACATATCTATATGAATCAATAGTAGAATGACTGTAACTTTCAGTCGATATAACACATATAGATCTGTACATACATAGATACCTGAAGATAAATGTTTCACAAGGTAGTTTTGTCTCTAAATATAAATTCGTAGTTTTATCATTCGACTTCAACTCTTCAGGAACTTTACTACTTTATTCAGGTTAGAGATCGCTACACCCCGTAACTTGCAATACTTTAATATCTCTCTAGTTTTTATAACAGAAATTACGGACGGGTATTCGTAATTCAGCTACTGATTAATTAGGACCATTACAGGCGATGTGGATACATATATTCATACCTAGTTCGTCGATGAACCTTCCTTTGGCAGATGGCTCGCGAATAATACGTTCTCCGATTTGGTTTCCGTAAATGATTTCAAAATTATCCCCGTTCCTAATAGACAATATGCAGAGTAATTTAGTAACGATAATGGCGGGTTTTCCCCATTTAAATATTTATTATATTCTGTTTTTAGTATTTGTTGTTATAGCAGAAATACATCATCTGTGAAAATTTCAACTGTCCAGCTATCACGGTTCATGAAATACAGCCTGGTGACAGACAGACAGAAAGACGGACCGTGGAGTCTTAGTAATAGGGTCCCGTTTTTACCCTTTGGGTACGGAACCCTAAAAATAACATATATACAAATTAGATTTCTAAATTATCCCCGTTCCTAATGGACTACATGTAGAGTAATTTAGCTAACGATTACGTCTGCTATTAACGCTAAACTAGTTTCTACCAGCGGCTTCAAACGCGTTAAAGTAGTATATATTCCCGGGATAAAAAAGATTCCTATGTGATATTCCTGACTATATCTGAGCCAAATTTCATCCAGATCCGTTCAACCGTTCTGGCGTAAAGAAGTAACGAACATACACACTCACAAACTTTCACCTTTATACTATTAGTGTGATATAACATTGTAATTTGTTAAAAGTCCTTTTGTTATTTTGTCCATTTGTCTTGTTAGTCTAGCGGTCGCAAACACTACCGCTGACCATGATGCCAAGGTTCGGTTTTCATTTGGCATATCTCAATAGTAGCCCGGGGTATGGCTTGGTGCATGGTTGATGGCAATGGGCTCGTTCGCTTTTACATGGGAGTTACAACATACCTGGCGAAATGTGGTGTGGTGTGTTGTGTTCACCTCTGCGTAGCTCTTAGGGAAATACAGGTGTGATGTGTTTATTTATTCGTTGGATAATAGTTGTAAGCAACTGTTGAGCAACGGTAGGTAAGTGCGATCGATCTTCAGGATTGGCAAAGTGCTTTTGGATTTACCATTAGAGAGCCTCTGGATTTTAGATTCGTGCCCAGAGTATGGCTTACAGTCGGATTAAAACATATCGAATTGTTGTCCGATAAATCTGCAGCCAAACATAACCCCTTTTAACCGACTTTCCAAAAAGGAGGAGGTTCTATGTTCGATTGTACTTATGTTTTTTTTATATGAAATAGTATAATTATAAACCACTATTATTGTTTGGACAAGAAATCTATCGAGCTATTTTAATAATTTTTCAAATGTTAGGAACAAGCAACTTTCTTCAGAAGCTGCCAAGAACTTTGCATAATTCATAACTTGCGTCCGTTTTCAGTGATCTTCACACACGATAAATAGTTTAAAGTTTAGATGGTTTTTCTACTATCTACGATTATTAGGTTCTAACTTCTACCAGCAACTTGGGGAGGGTCATGCGTTTCACAAACTCGTGCTTTGTATCCAGCAACATGCCTCGCTTCGCTCGTTCATTCGCTTGCTTGCTTAATTTGGCTTTGTAGACGCAGGCCTACCTTGCCTTACTCCTTCTGAGGTGGCAAGGTGGCGTGGTCTTGAGGGAGAGCGCTACGGTCTTGTAGATCCTCAAAGCAAGTGTGGTGATGAACCTTCTCGTGGTTGCCGCCCCGTGATTGGTCTAATTCCATATGAAATAGACGCAACAGAAATCACCAGGCGACTTATCACAGGGGTGGCGAGGTCATGCCCCTGGGTGTCCACCATCGAACAAGATCAGATGGTGGATAGCAATGACCTCCTGCGTGTTTTTGCCGTGCGCGGGGACCCGTACGGGGGGATGAAGGGATCCTGGTGGTTGAGTGGAGCAGGCTGCACACAACACACCACTTTGGCCTGGATTTCCTCTCAAACGGGAGGTCGTGGGGTAGCTACCCACGATCAATCGGCTGAGGCATCCCATAAGCGGGATGTCAAGCGAGGATCGGTTTAGTGGCAGCCGGCGTGGCGTGGGGTTTCGTGATGAGTTGCGGCATAGTTTCGTGCCGTATACAGTCCCGTGATCTTCCGTCGCGTGCAGGTTCGTCTACTTTTCACTAAGCTGGTCCTATACCGAAAGAGTAGCTCTGGCGTCGCTTGTTGAACGAGCGGCGTCCCCGACTGAGGGCTCCGTGGCGGGTGGAGAGCACCAACGGTGAAATATTTGATACCATACTCATGGATAAAGAGACCAAACAAAAAAACAAAAAAACAAAGCTGCGTCCCGCTCGTCGGATGCGCTTACACAAAACACACCAAGGGCTGCGTCTTCAGATGCGCCTTTTACGACTAACCCAAGGGTTGCGTCTCAGGATGCAACAACCGCCTAAGACTGCGTCCTCAGATGCACCCAACACACATAAACGCTCGGCTGCGTCCAAGGATGCGATGAGGAAGGCAACCGCAAGGGATGCACCACAACAGGCTGCGTCCCAAACGATCCCAAACTCATCTGCGTCTATGGATGCGCCCCCTAACACTACCGTGACCGAAAAGCCAAGGACAGTTCTCGCTCACGGCGACTCGAAGAGCACTGCAAAAGTAGATGCGCCCAAAACACGGGTTTGCTTTAGCGGCTGCGGCCTCCGAGAGGGACCTGACGAAGCTGGCCGAAGGCCATATGGCAGGTTCATCTAACGCCAATAATTGGCAAACAGCAACAAACAAAAAGACGCCCCTCAAGGTGATGTCTGCAACGGCTGACACACCAACAGGCGAGGCTGCCACCGGCGCTAAGCGCAAACGCAGCACGAGGCCTAGAGGGCGTAAAAAACAGCAAAAAAACAACACCGAACCGAGGATTCCGTCACACCAACTGGGGTAAGCAAGAAGAGCAAACCCGCTCGCTCTCATATGGTTGATGGAACCCTGGTGAGTTACGCCGAATCGGCCGCGTCGTTCAGGAACAACGAGCTGTGTGTCGCCGTCATGACCGAGCCCTTCTTGGACATGACGCAGGAGCAAGCGGAGGGGACCCGACAAACCATTGAGGACCAGCTCCGGGCTTTGCTGAAGGCAGTTCCTGAACCAGCCACTCCAACCCAAAATACCGCGATCCACTTTAGAGGTCGGGCCCACTACGCCGAAGCCGTCCTCAAAACATGGTGCGAGGACGACTTCACACTGGCCTGGCTCAAGGGGGTCATAAATAACACACCGTCCCCGTTACCGGAGACCAGACTCACCGTTCGGCCCCAGGCCGACATACCCAAGAAGGCATTGTGCATGCTGTATGTCCCCGAGAACAGCGAAGACACTTCAGACCTTCTCGGGATGTTGGCGAGGCAGAACCCCAATTTAAAAATTAACACCTGGACTCTGACACACGCAAGGGTCAGTCAGGAGCCACCGTGCACCTGTCTCTACTTTCGTGTGCCGGAGTCCATGGTAAAAACCATCAAAGACCAGCAGAGGCGAGTATACTACCTTATGGGTAGTATATACATCCGGTTCCTGAAGGAAGGTGGAACCAAGGAGGATGCCGCTGCGCCTTCAAGCTCAACGACCTCGACTGCGCCTGGAGCGGAGCTTGATCCGCCGCTGCCTGGGCGTCCGCCGTCGCCTCTCGCGGCGGGGACCGCTGGGGAGGCGGTTGAGCTGGCGACTTCCATGGCAGCGCTTGAGGTCGATTCAACTGAGGGATCAACACAGGATCCACCCTCGCCCGGACTAACTTCGGACGAGGACTGCTTTCCGCCGGAGGGGAGAAGTAGGGACGAGGACAGCGATCCCTGCTCCTCTCCTTTGCGGGAGGACTAAGATCCTGCAGACCAACCTCCAGCACAGTCAAACTGCGTCGGCTACTTTACGCAGAGTGCTGGAGAACCAACAAGAGAAGACCATCACCCTCATCCAAGAGCCGTGGATTTGAAGTGGCAAAATATGCGGTCTTGCTTACATCGGAGGTAAGTTGCTGCTAGACACCTCCGTAAGTAATCCGCGTACCTGCATATTGTTCCCAAAACATGTACCTAACCTTTTAATTAACGAATTCTGTTCAAGGGACCTGACAGCAACCAGGCTTTTCAGAACCGAACAAGAACGCCCAGACATTGTACTAGCCTCGGCGCAGGTAAGGCGACGCGGACGTGCCTCTACCAGAGCTCGCCTTGCTGGTGGAGTACTGTGAAAGGGAGAAACTAGAACTAATCATCGGCACAGATTCCAACGCGCATCACACGCTCTGGGGTAATGTCAAAACCAACAACCGAGGTGAGGAAATGCTTGATTTTATTCTTAGCAATAACCTTGTACTACTTAACAAGGGTTCCGAACCCACCTTCATAAACGCAAGATCGCAAACAATAATAGACCTAACTTTAGCAACTTTAGTTGTATCCAACTCCATCCAGGACTGGCATGTGTCCAATGAGATATCATGCTCAGACCATAGATGGATCCGTTTTACAATTAACTTCAACTTAACCACACCACAGCCAAGAAGGGTTCCTCGCAACACAGACCAATCGAAGTTCGTCAGACTTATAGGTACTGAACTGGGTAGGTTACCCTCTCTTCCTGAAATAACGATAAACAATTTAGACGAACACGTAAACAAAATCACTTCCATCCTATTATCGAGCTATGAACAGTCGTGTCCCCTCACCTTACCCAGGAGAGAGTCCTGAACTGGAGAGACACCGACACAAACCGAGAAGGCTATTCAATAGAGCTAGGAAAACACGGTCGCCAGTAGACTGGGACCGTTACATAACAAACCGAAAAACATATAAAAAACTAATTCGCCTCCGAGGTAAAACAAGTTGGAAGCGTTTTTGTACTAACGTTGAAAACAACAACCAGGCAAATAGGGTCAAAACTTGTCTTGCTCAAGAGGCAGACCTTTCTATAGGATGCCTGAGAAAACCAGATAACACTTAAACAACAAACGACGCAGAAACTAGCGAACTACTCCTAACTACCCACTTCCCGGGCTGCCAGATTGCCACCCAGCAAAGCTGGGAACCGTACAGGGAAAGGGCTACGAGCAGCTTAGACTGGGAGGTGGCGTTAGAAGTTATCGACAAAGATAAATTAACGTGGGCAATCAACACCTTCCTGCCTTTCAAGGCAGCGGGGATGGACGGTATCTTTCCAGCTCTGATCAGATGGAGCGGTGCTCTGCTAGCTGATTACCTTGTTAAGGTCTTTCGGGCCTGTCTGGCTCACCGATATATCCCCTTGAAATGGCGCGAAGTAAAAATAATATTCATTCCGAAACCAGGTAGGGGCGACTACACCCAGCCCAAAACTTTTAGACCCATAAGCCTCTCCTCTTTCTTTCTAAAGACACTGGAGAGGCTGGGGGACAGGAAGATAAGAAACCAGATTTCGATACAAAAACCTCTGCACCCGAACCAATATGCCTACTGTGCAGGCAAATCAACTGAATCAGCGCTCCACAGCGTAGTCTCACGCGTAGGCAATGCTCTCAAAAACAAAAATCCAACCCTAGGTGCCTTCATTGATATCGAAGGTGCATTCGACAAAACTAACTTCACCAGCATCGGTCAGGCACACAACAGGCACGGTGTTGCGCCGACGCTCGTAGAATGGATTAACAACATGCTAAAAAACCGTGCTATTCAATTTACTGTGAACACTACCACACGAGGAATCGTGAGCAGGGGCTGCCCACAAGGTGGGGTGCTGTCACCACTTCTGTGGAATTTAGTCGTAAATGAGCACATTGCAGAGCTCAACGCCAGCAGTCTTTACTCGGTAGGATACGCAGATGACATAGCAATTCTAATCTCGGGGCAATTTGAGGGCATCTTATGTGATCTCATGAGAAAGGCCTTCAAAATAATCGAGAGCTGGTTCACAAAACATGAACTGTCGGTTAACCCCGTTAAGACGGAACTAATAATGTTCACTAACAAACGAAATCTTGGACCGCATAGGCTTCCAAAACTTATCAACACAGAATTAACACTTAAAGAGGAGGTCAAGTACTTGGGGGTAATTCTTGATAGCAAATTGCTCTGGAACAAGCATCTTGACTACAAACTCAACAAATGCACAATCGCACTCTATCAGTGTAAAAAAATGTTAGGAAAAACATGGGGGCTGTCTCCAAGGATTACTCTCTGGCTATACACAGCGGTAATCAGGTCAATGTTGGCTTATGGTGCTCTGGTTTAGTGGACTAGGACAGAACTCTCGACCACCATCACCCGACTCCAGCGGTTCCAGCGACAGGCCTGCTCAGCTATCACCGGCTGCATGAGAACCACCCCAACAGGAGCCATGGAGATAACCCTACATATAACTCCCCTGGACCTGTACATACAGCAAGAAGCGGCGCTAGCTGCTATCAGGCTAATGCATCTAGGCATATGGGGTAAAAACCACACAAGCCCACACGCTAAAATCCTGGACCGGGCGATTGAGTATCAACCTCTCATCGCCGCTCCGTGTGATAGAATACAAAAACAACCTATGTTCAACAAAAACTATAACATACAAACAATAGAGGAAGAAAGGGATCAGTCAGGAGCCAATGAAGTGCGAATCTACACAGATGGCTCAAAAACTAATAACGGTTCAGGTGCTGGCGTACACTCCCTTGACCTCAACATTAACTTTCACATACCGTTAGGCACACATAGTTCGATTTTCTAATGTGAATGTGCCTTAACACAAGCCGCAAAAACCGTAAAGCGTTTAGGTATCCAGAACTAAGGAATCAGATTCCTATCTGATAGTCTGACTGTGCTCAAAGCTTTAGAAAACAAACTAACCAACAATAAACTAATCTTTGAATGCCACCTCGCCCTGGAGAGTATATCAAAATCCAATCGAATCACCCTCCAGTGGATCAAGGGGCACAGTGGATCCCTAGGCAATGATGCCGCAGATGAACTTGCGAAAAGGGGCTCCGAGATGTTGGTGCTAGGCCCGTACCCACTTATCCCCTTGCCTTTCTCGCAATTTCGTGCGTGGATTCGTCAAAGATCAACAGAATTACACAATAACAGATGGTCACGGGCTACAGATTGTAGACAGTCAAAAATGGCTGTGCCGATAGTAAACCCGCGTCTCACCAAGAAACTCCTCAGCCTGAGTAGAAATAACCTCAAAATAATTATAGACATTAACGGGCCACACCCTTCTTAACAAACATTTATTCAACATAGGCGCCACGGACAGCCCACTTTGCAGGGGCTGTTTTACCGCCGAAGAATCAGCCACCCACGTAATCCTGGAATGCGAGGCCGTGGCTTCTCAACGCGAAGAAACCCTCGGAACAGTGAGGTCGCTCCGTGAAGCCTGTGAAGCTCCCATGAAGCTTCTGTGCTTTTGGGCGGAGTTGGGCTGGCTATGTTAGCCAGTACCCCCACGTACAACGGACCAAATGGGAGTCTAAGTGCGGAAAAGGGAGTCCCTACTACTACTACTACTACTACCAGCAACTTCGCCCACAATTAAGTGAGAAATCATGCCAAGGGAACATACTCCTGGGATAAAAAGTTGGTACCTATTCTATGTTCTAATACAGGCTCTAGACAAGTGGCATTCGATGTCATGAAGGCGGTAGTCGAAATTTCACAATGTAAGGGATTGATCACGTAATTTTTCGATATCGCTTGTCAGTCACATACAATTTTGACTTTTTGACAATCTCTATCGCTACACTTTCGATGATATTGGTGACTTGTCTAGGGCCTCTGGACATGGTCTACCCGTGAGCCAAGTTTCTCCCAAACCATGCAGCCGTAAAGACTTGAAAAGGTAACAAACAGAAAGACAGCCCAGTTATTTTCACATTTATAGTATAAATAAAAGTATGGATATGACGCAAACCAAAATTTCGAACAAAATTACAAACGGAAAGAGAGGAAACAATTTGATCAAAAGTAGCAACTTCAAATTTGCAAAAGGCGTAGGTAGGTACTTACAGGAATGTTCTTTCATCCTAAAGGGCGCCGGTAATAACTTGTTGTAAACAAAACTAAGCGTTAGCTTGCTGTTCTAAGAAATTTTGTTGAAATCCAATCTTCGAACTTTACCTTCAGTCTTTGGTTATAGGAAACTTCCTAAATGTAGATATTTTTTTGAATTTATTTTGATTTTATTTAAACGGCCGATTGGGTGAAACGTATTATTAGGTAAGGAGTGGTTGTTCCCGTACCAGAAAACTACGGTCACTTTAGGGGTACTGGGTTGGAGGCGCGCAAGTTTGCTTTTACGCTAGATATTACCCACTTGGACCTTCGGCTGACAACTGATCCGGACAGTCCTTCAGTATCGGTCTCAGTCCCGCTGGGAACGTCTGACCACTGTCTGGTGAAATCTATATCGAAATACTCTCTCTCAGATGACAGTCCTAGAGGCACGAGGCGAGTATGGCGATACGAGTCAGCTGAGTCAGACTGAGATGAGATGCGGCACTTTTTACCCGACTGCCGAAGGAGGGTAATGTGTTTATCATTCTATGTATGTATGTATGCTTGTTCCTATGTGGCGTTCTAAAGACAAATCGATTTGTCTTAACCCTGCGAGTGTCATAGGCTACATAAAAAATGGAAAACAAAAAAATAGCGGATTTTGGGCGCCATTTTGTATTTTGTATGTTTAAATGTATCTAATTAAAAAAAACTAAAAAGTTGTAAATAAAAAAAGTTAATCCAAAAAATCAAAAAACCCGACTGCTTAAAAAGCGAACTAAAAAGACGTAAACAAGGAGAAAATCATGCTGTGCAGGCGGAGGATACATCTGGTTTTGGTCAACCAGCTCGCGAATATGTATCCTCCGACTGCAAAGCATGATTTTCTCCTTGTTTACGTCTTGGTTTTTATGATTTTTTTAATTAACTTTTTTTTACGTCTTATCCTTGGCGGCATGTGTGCTGACGTGGTTGCGCACGTGATTCGGCAGGGAATGGAGTATTTATTATATAATCATAGATTATTCTATTCCCCGACATCCCGCTCGGTCACAAAACCCAGTCTTGGTATAATGCAGAATGCGCCCACACTGAGGTCCGATCTCAGCTGGTAGCCAAAAAGCTGGGGATCCTTGCGAAGGTGAGAAGGTACTTCATGCCGAAACAGCTCCTCAATTTGTATCAAGCGCAAGTTTGATTATGCATGGAGTACTGTTCTTATCTCTGGGATGGATCTGCCAAATACCAGCTTGATGCACTAGAGTCGATCCAAAAGCGGGCCAAGAAGCTCATCGGCGACGAGGCGCTGGTCAAGTCAAAGCTCCAGAGTCTTGAACATCGTCGCCGAGTTGCCAGCCTGTCAGTTTTTTATCGGTTACATTTCGGGGAGTGTGCGATGGAATTGCACGATCTAATTCCACCGAGCCCGTTTCATCATCGGACTACCAGACGTACGGCGATGCTTCACGATACATGGTGGACATTCCACCCATACGCACAAAACGTTTTGAGAACACTTTTTTTATGCGTACAGCTAAGGAGTGGAACTCCCTGCCGGAGTCTGTGTTTCCCGACAGCTACAATCTGGGGGTCGTTAAGACAAGAGTGAATAGGTTATTTCTAGGCAAGCGTGTTTCACCGTCGACCACATCATTGCTTACCATCAGGTGAGATAGTGGTCAAGCGCGAGCCTATTGGAATAAAAATAATAAAAAAAACACAAGATAGTAGTGAGCTATTGGTATTTAAAAAAAAACTTTTTTTCGAAACAATACTTCCGACTTCCAAATAAAAAACTTCTTCTCTGTCGTTTCGCTCTTGGCAGAGCGGTCGTGGTCACATCGAGGCGTCCACGTCAGTGGTAGATGCAGACACAGCTCTCCGCACGATCTCCCGCCATCTCTCCCTGTTGGCGGACTGTTTGGCGCAATCAGATATGCGGCTTCCTACTGCGGATTTCACTTGGTCAGTCCAGCGCATAGGTGACCTGCCGCATGATCTGGTTCCCTCGAGCATGATCTCGAGACGTGTCCAAAGTATTGCAGCATGAGCGACTGTACTACGTTAGACAAACGCTGTTTGATGCCGAGTTCCTGGAGTATGGACACGTTAGTTCGGAAATCCGTCCACGATATTCCGAGCATCTTTCTCCAGCACCACATCTCCAGAGCATTTATCTTCCCCCTTTCCAACTCACGCACTGTCCACGTCTCGGCCGCGTAAAGAAAAATGTGGAACACAATTGTTCGTATGAGCCTGATTTTGGTGGCTTTGGTAATGTTGCGATTCCTTCACACTTTTCCTAGCTTCTCCATCGTAGTTCTGGTCATGGCCATACGTCGTTTCACTTCATCTACGCAGCTGCCGTTGTTTGAGATCAAAGCCCCAAGGTTGACATAGGTCTGAACCACGTCGCAGTTCGCGATACGTGTCACTTCGGGCAGTTGTCGTTGACGCGGTCCACGATCATAATTTTGGTCTTAGATCGGTTTATTCTCATATTAAACGTGAGGCTTATGCGCTCCATCCTAAGAAGTAATTCCTCCATAAGGTCAGCGTTTCTTGCAAATAAGGTGGTGTCTTGTCTGCGTACCGCAAGTTCACGATTTTGCATCCACCAATCACAACACCATCGGTCCAATCTTCGAGAATGATTCGCATTACAAGTTCGGTGTAGACGTTAAATAGTAATGGCGATATTATGCATCCCTGTCGCACGCCCGCACTTGGATGGAAACTATCTGAGAGGAGGTCATCTGTCCGCACTGAAGCTGTTCTCCCTTCATAGAGCTCCCTGAGCAGGTGCACGAGTTGTTGAGGTGTACCCATGTCCAGTAGTGTTTTTCGAATTCTCGAGCCTTCTCAATGATTTGGCGAACGATGAGAATTTGTTCACGGGTTCCTTTTCCTTTTACAAATCCGGCTTGTTCTGGCGCAATTTCTCTGGACAAATATGCCTTCAGTCGCTCGTTTATTATGTGTAACATTATTTTGCTGGCATGTGTTATTAGGGCAATAAGTCGAAAGTTACTAAACTTCTTCGTGGAACCTTTTTTATGAAGGGGAGTGAAGCCGGTGTGAGCCCACTCAGAGCGCCATTTGCCTGTGAGCCATATCTTGTTGCAAATGATGTGAAAGATATGAACGCCACGCTCTCCCAATGCACGTATGGTTTCAATTGGGATCTCATCTTTTCCTGTGGCTTTCCCATTCTTTAGATGTTGGATAGCGGCTCTCACCTCCTACTCGAGAATATCCGGCTCGATCACATCAATTCGTGTGAAATTTCGCGACTGATGATCTTGGTACAAGGATTTTTTGATTAATTGAATTTGACTTTTTAGAATGTGACATTAAAAACTGATTACCTGACAATTTTTGATTATTATAGATTTGCATTTTATGATTATAATAATGCTAAATGTTGCATGCCATACGGTAGAATGTACTGGATCCAATTGTTATATCTTATTTTACACCATCAAAACTATGTTTTGTTACCTACATTCTTTGCAAATAAATGATTTCTGATTCTTCTGAAGGATTGACAGTAATTCCTGCAAACTCCCGAAATTTTGTCCTATTCAGTGACTACTTGGCCATTCTGATCTTCAATGGCCCATGTTTTGGACGACGGACTCTTCGTAATGAGACGGATTTTGTGATACAAGTCTCTGGACAGATCTGTCTGCATGACACTCAATATCCTTGCACATATTACGTAGGTAGGTATTATGGTCTTGTCTACATTTGCGCTGTATTTGTATCGACATTTTATTGAGAGCCTTGATATCGGCTCCCGCTGCTTTCATCTTCCTGCGTTCTTCGACTAGCTTGAAGGTGCCGTCAGTCATCCAATGCTGTCTTTTGTGACTTGTAATTGGTGGTGTGGCATTCGAAACAGTTGTAGTAATAAGAGACTTAGCTCTGTCCCATAGTGCATCGGATGTTTCGTTAGCCAGATCCGTTTCAGACCACTGTGACCAGTTCTGCTCGACAATTGAACGAAATCTCAGAACATTTTTTACTTCAACCTTCCTCGGCTTTTTAATGACTCTGGCTGCTGTAAGCTTGAGCTTTAGTTTAGAGATCAAAAGTTGGTGGTCAGATCCGCAGTCAGCTCCAGGTAACGTATGGGCATTTGTCACAGATGATCTCCATCGCGACAGAATCATGATGTAATCTATTTGGTTGCGAGTTTTTCCATCGGGCGATACCCAAGTGTACAACCTTCGAGGGTGGTGTTGGAAAAGGCTATTTAAAATCAGGTCATTCTCTGAAGTAAATTGTATTAAGCGTTCACCTCGTTCATTTCGCTTCCCGAGTCCAAATCTCCCCGCAGTTCTGCTCAGCTGCTGAGCGTTTTCTCCGATCTTAGCGTTCAAAACTCCTAGGATTATTAGTAACTCCCTGTTGGACACCTTCGCTATTGTAGATTCTAATTCGGCGTAAAACTTCTCAATTACCTCGTCACTTGCGGTAGAGGTGGGAGCATATACTTGAACTATGTTAAGGTTATTTGGTGAAGCCTTTACGAGTATCTTAACGCTGATAATCCGATCGTTTATCGGCTCGTATCCCATCACGCAATTTTTCATATGAATAGGTATTAAAAAGGCCACACCGTTGGTGCTGCTGATGTCTTTGCCAGAAAAGAAGACGACGTGGTGGTCTGTCAATAAGAGTCCGCTGCCCTTCCAATGTGTTTCGCTTAGACCACAGATGTTCACACCGGTTCTAATTACTTCTCGCTCCAATACGGTAAGTTTCCCAAGTTGGTTCAGGCTGCGTACATTCCAAGTTCCTATCATCTGGAGACGCCGTAGTTTGATGGAGTTTCCAGTGGTAAAATTTCCATGGAGTGCCTGGTTTCCTACCCCGCCATAGCCGGTAGCTAACTTCGGTTCGCAGGGCGATCGTATCTCATTAATCTGTGCTTTCATGTGACTTTCTTGGGAATGTAACCGCAGTGGTTTCCCCTTGCCTTCTGCGTCAGACATTTTAGAGATTATTTGGATCCCAAGGCCGCTGTAGCCTCTTCCACCCAGTCGCCCAGGTAGGTTAGTGGTTATCCCGCCACAGCTCGGTCACCATGGCCTTGTTCGTTATCTAGCAGGGAGCACCACGGCTGTCAGATGGCATCCGCCGCCTTTCAGCGCGTGCATGTGAGGATGACACTTGGGGTCGGAAAGATGATAAGATAAGATAAGATAAGAAGTTTTTATTTGTATAGAATGTAGGTATTACAATAAGGTGTTAACAAAAGTTCAGGAATCCATGTACATTCTGCCTTTCGGCATACAAAAATTTATGGGTTGACACCGGTTGTATAAAAACTGGAGGAACTTCTTGGGATTTTGGGGAATTAAAAACTCAGGATGTAGCACGCAGTGATCCACTTATTTTATTTGACTACTAACTGACATTACATGTATCCTAGGACCGTAGAATAAACGCCTGATAAAAACTTATAGCTAAATATCTTACTGACTACAAATTGCGCTGAGCTAACTGATGCTTGAACATGCCCCCGGCCGTTGGAAGCTCGCCTTTCAACAATTGTCTTCCAGTAATGGACAAATCTTGGAGAATGCTCGTCTGACAGTTCCATTTTGAGTCCTGATGTCGGCAACTCTGCTTATGCCATCTGTGCCAGGATGAAGACCAACAACGCGGCCCAACTTCCACTTCAACGGTGACTAGTTATCCTCCTTTATGACGACGAGGGAGTCCAGGTTCAGGCTGTCGTTGCTGGTACGCCACTTTACTCGCTGTTGAAGCTCGGAGACATATTCCTTGCTCCATCTTGACCAGAAATGCTGCCGCAGCTGCTCAATGCGTTGATGGCGCGTCAAGTGATGAGTGGAATAGTCCCGAATATCCTTTACAGGAAGAGACGTGAGAGGACGTCCAATTAAAAAATGACCTGGAGTGAGAGGCAACAAGTCTTCTGGGTTTGACGATAACGGTGTTAGCGGCCGAGAATTTAAAATGCCTTCAATTTGTACCAAAATGGAGTTAAGCTCCTCGTATGTTAGATGACAATTGCCCAACACTCGTAACAAATGAAATTTGGTCGATTTGACACCCGCCTCCCAAAGACCACCAAAATGTGGAGCGTAAGCAGGAATAAAATGAAATTTAATATCATCTTGAGCCGCACTATCAGTTATGGAGTCACAATTGCGTTTCAAGAAATCAGCTATCTCATTGTAAGCTCCTACAAACGACGTTCCGTTATCGGAGTAGATGTTAAGAGGTTTTCCTCTTCGAGACATAAGCCGACGTAAAACCTGTAAATAATTACTGCTTGTCAAGTCACCTACCAACTCTAAATGAATGGCCTTTGTAATAAAGCACACGAAAATAACGATGTATACCTTAACCAATCGACATCCACGACCTTGACGACTAGACGAGGATATGGGACCTGCGTAGTCAACTCCTACGCTTTGAAAAGGAAAGTCAGCTGGTGAGAGTCTGCTCAATGGAAGATTACCCATCTGAGGGACTACAGCCTGTGGTTTTAGACGCTGACATCGAACGTAATGACGATAACAGGCTCTGGCTAAATTGCGAGCACCCAGTGGCCAATAAGTCTCTCTAATTGTACTTAGTAATAATTGAGGACCTGCGTGCATTAATCTGATATGCTCAAATCTAAATAAAAGTTTCACAAAGTGATGAGTGGACTGTAATAAGATTGGGTGTTTCTTTTCAAATGAATATTCGGAATTGTGTAATCTACCACCTATACGAATAATTTTAGTTTCATCTAGAAACACATTTAAGCTTAATAATTGATTTTTATGTGGTAACTTTTTATTATTTAATAGTAAGTTGTATTCAGGAAAAGATTCCCTTTGAGATTGAATAATAATGAAGTTTAACGAATTTTGTAATTCCTGAACATTTAAATAGGACGTATTTGCTGAAAGTCTTTTACATGCATTAATAAAACGAAAAACATAACAAATAGAACGCTGTAATCTAGTTAAATTGGAAAAACGATTAAAATCGATTAATGCTTGAAATGAATCTGCGTTAGTGTGATCGTGAGCTAAATTAATCAAAATGTTTGATTTAATGTCTGGTAAGACGCCTGGATTCATAACAGGATGTGGCCATGTAGCACTGTCATGCTTTAAGAAACATGGACCGAACCACCACAAATCCAGTGATTGCATAGCGGTAGGTTCCGCCCCGCGTGTTATTAAATCAGCTGGATTGTCGTGTGTCGACACATGTCTCCATGTACCTGGGACGGTTAATTCTAATGCTTCGGCAACACGGTTGCGCACAAAAGTATTTAATTTAATAGGTAGCATTTTTAACCAACCCAGAACTATCATGGAGTCAGTCCAAAAAACTACAGTAAATGGTTTAATGCGAAGGGAACTAGCAACCTTTTGATATAAACGTGCACCAAGCAAAGCAGCACACAGCTCAAGTCGCGGTATTGTTATTGGTTTAATAGGAGTTACACGACTTTTAGCTGTTAATAATCGCACGTCGACGTCACCCTGCTCATTGATACTGCGTATATACAAACAAGCGCCGTAAGCTCGCTCCGAAGCGTCAGTAAAAATATGATATTCAACCTGTTTGTATGCGTCACAGACTACACGACGTGAAACACGTAAATTATGAAGGCAAGGCAAGGCTTTAATTATGTTCGCCCATATTGTTGCAACCTCAGGTGATAACTGGTCATCCCACTTTAACCCGTCCAGCCAAAGTTTCTGAAGCAACATCTTCATGCTCACGACACACGGTGCTAACAACCCTAGAGGATCAAATATTCGCGCGATTACTGCTAGCATGCCACGCTTAGTATTTTCTGTGCATTCAGGAACATTAATAGGAAAACACAGATCATCTGTGTTAGTTTGCCAACTAAGACCAAGTGTTTTATTGACAACATAACTTTCCTTGTGAAAATCATAATAAGAATCACCAGGTGGTTCTGAAATTAAACTGGGTTCGTTAGATTTCCACTTCCTTAAAGGCATGCAAGCAGAAGCAAGAGCATCAGCCACCTTATGACGCAACATTCGAGCATCCTCCAACACGTCTGTACCGGTCAAAAGATCATCGACGTAAAAATCATGAAGGATAACTTCCGCGACCTTTTGATCCTGACATTCAATACCGACCTGTTTGAGGCACCTAGTAGCGAGAAACGGTGCACTAGCCGTACCGTAAGTTACTGTATGCAATTGGTAGGTTTTAAGAGTACTAGAAGCATCATCACGCCAAATAATTTGCTGCAGGTGCCTGTCTGAAGGATGTACAGACACCTGCCTGTACATTTTCTCGACATCAGCAGAGAGGACGTACTTATACATTCTAAATCTAAGAAGGATTGCGGTCAGATCGTCCTGGACGGTAGGCCCCACCATCTGTATTGTATTTAAAGAAAGACCAGAGGTGGTGGGTGCACTAGCATTAAAAACAACCCTTAATTTGGTTGTACTACTACTCTCGCGCAGTACTCCATGATGAGGAATAAAATATGACCGCTGATCTTCATGAATAGTACACTCGGACATATGGTCTAAAGAAATGTACTCCGTCATAAAATCTTTGTACATTTTATCGAGTGAGGGTTGGCAGAGATTTCTGCGCTCTAATGACAGAAAACATCGTTTTGCACGATAATACGAATCGCCTAAACTATTCGAAGATTCCTTCAACGGTATTTTAACGCTAAAGCGGCCATCTGCCAAGCGCGTTGTGTTTTTTATAAAGTGTTCTTCACACATCTTCTCCTCAGCTGAATAAGTCGATGACTGATGACAAACTTCCTCGAGCTGCCAGAAACGCGACAATTGGTTTCGGATGTCATCTAACTCAATCGAACTGGAAGAACTTTCATAATAATCATTAACATTTGTAAAATTACATTTAATTAATGAAAGATGAGATGAATTATTACTAAAGCCGCCGTTAATTGGGCCGCAAACTAGCCAACCAAGTCTAGTTTGATAAAGTGTTGGTTTCCCATCTCCTAGTAAAATCTTATTTGATCCTAATAAACTCCAGAATACATCAGCTCCTATAATAATATCAATAGAAGCCGGTGTGTGGAAATGCGGATCGGCTAAGTGAATGTTTGAAGGTATATTCACATGTACCTGTCTAGCGGGGACGTTATCAGTTATTGTGGGCAAGACAAAACATATTAAATCATTAGTGTAAGATTCATGCAACGATTTAATGTGCACACGACACATTTTTTCCACATGCGATATAGAATTATTTATGCCTTGTATAGATTTGTCTGTGTTTAAATAAGGCAGATTTAACTTATTAAATAAATTCTCTGTCATTAAACACGACGAACTACCAGAATCGAGAAGCGCTCGAGCTATGTGTTCTTTATTATTTACGTCGTAGCACCTCACTAACGCAGTTGACAATAGGATGTCGCCTGCGCTGCTCGTATGCGACTGCGCAGAGATATTAGCTGAGAGCGAAACGTGACTATTGTTTGTGTCAACAGTGCAGGATGACTCAACCTTAGCCTTATCAGTCGTGCCGTCAGTTGATTTGTTTGAAACAGGTTTTGATTTAAAGTCTGTGTTATGAATGAGCGTATGGTGCTTGCGTTTACATATTTTACACCCTGGTTTCTTGCAATTATTGGGATAGTGACCGTGACGAAAACAATTATAACATACCTTATAGCTAGGTAGTAAAGACATTCTATCGTTGATGCTCAATGATAGAAACTGTGAACATGAATTAAGGTTGTGATCGCTTTTACATTTTGGACAACTATTTGATGAAGAACTACTAGTGTTTTGTGTTGTAACAAAGGCTTTTATTTTAGTATTCTGTTTTATGTTAGTTGTAGAATGACGTGATTTTTCTAGTGTTTCTATTAAATCAGCCCGATTACGCAAAAAAACAATGAACTGATCAAAAGTGATTCGTTTAGATTTATCGATACGTCCTTTATATTCCTCCCATTCTCGGAATGTCGTAGTATCAAGTTTTTGTCGAATTATATGTATAAGTAATGTGTCCCAATTACTAACAGGTTCGCCTAATGTTTTTAACGCTCTGATGTTTTTGTTTACATTATCTATGATACCTTTTAATGCAGTTGAGGACTCCCTAGCGATCGACTCGACGTTGAACAACGCCGTAACGTGATTCTCAATCAAAAATCTTTCATTATCGAATCGCTCACAAAGAAGCTCCCATGCCAAATTGTAGTTTTGAGCAGAAAACTCAATTGACTGGATCACGACAGCAGCAGATTCCGATAATGATGACCTAAGGTAATGAAATTTATTAATCCCGTCTATGTCGTCATTGCCATGAATGAGACTGGCGAAGGTATCGCGAAATTCGAGCCAGTTATCATATGATCCTGTGAATTTGGGTAATTGGATTGTAGGCAACTTGACGAACTGACGCTTAACATTAGAAGTACTGCAATTCGATTTTATTTCATCTTGGTCAGATTTTGAAAAGTTACTTAACATAATTTTAGCTTGGGCTACCAACCCATAATATTGAGATTCAATTGTAGTTCTTTCGAGTGTCTCAGTATCAATATTATCACACAAGCATTCTAATTTTAATTGAACCTCATTAAATTCATCAAAAATATCATCTAACTTGGCGACTCGCAATTGCAACTCCATTACCTGAAAGGGGGTTATCTCGGAATCTTTTAGATTGCTCAAATAGGTTCCAAATACTGTTAACCTTCCTTTATAACTGCTTCGCTTCTTTTTAAGTTCTTTAATGTCAGTCATTTCGATTGGAGAGTGTCGTAGACCTGTAATTATACAATTATAATTTTAATGAAACTGTAACAACAAATAACTATCGTAGTGACTAATGAGACTGCCAGCTAAAACTAGCCCAAGTTATTAATTGTACAAATTTAACTGTTAAGTTGTATCACTGCAAATATTAATAATAGCTACTGTAGGAAAGTATGTAAGGTTTAATATTTCTAAGAAATAACGTGACAAACAAATTAATTATCTGCCTGTTAAAGGGTTTACAAAGCAACAATTAATTTTAAAGGTTTAAATTAGAAATAATAGTTGTATATTGAAAAATAAATAACTAACTAATGTAGGTTAACTATAACACTACTGTACTGTATTTTAAGCACACGTTAACTATATTATACAACTGTGATTTAACCTAATGCTCTGTAAATAATTCCTTGTAAATATGTATACACAAAAGAATAAAAACAATTAAATTAATAACTTTGTAAATGTTATACAAAAAATATTTTACTAACCTTATTATAAATACTTAATTCCTATATTTTATTTTACCTGATTTAATATTAATGAGTGTTGGGTGAATATAATTAATATTATAATGCTTAAAGTTTCCTGTTTTATTTCACTTAATGTCCGATACACTTTTCTTTCAAACACGTGTTCGTTACCTCGTCACTCCGGTATTCATTCAATATCCAATTTCCAGAATATCCAATTCCAGCTTATTCCACTTTGTTAGTATGAAGATACTAATCCGGCTCGAAGGACCATGTATAAAAACTGGAGGAACTTCTTGGGATTTTGGGGAATTAAAAACTCAGGATGTAGCACGCAGTGATCCACTTATTTTATTTGACTACTAACTGACATTACATGTATCCTAGGACCGTAGAATAAACGCCTGATAAAAACTTATAGCTAAATATCTTACTGACTACAAATTGCGCTGAGCTAACTGATGCTTGAACACCGGTACATACATAAAACATTACAGGTTGCCAGCGCAGAAAAATATTTACTTATATACTATCACAAATCATCACTCAAAAAATCTGATATAGAATAATAACATTTTTGTAACAATAAATCTGTAAGTCGTTTTTTGAATATTCTAAATGGTTGTTCTTTAATAACTTTAGGCAACTTATTGTATACCTTTGGCGCCAAAAGTGATCGTATACACCGGCTCAATTAAGAAGTAGATTGGCGAACGGACAAAACAATAACAATATTAATTACGCCGGCGCGCCTTCCTTTGATCCCTTGAGGGTGTAGCAGCAGTCTCAATCGTGCTCACATGCGTTGATGAAGAATTTTCCCCAGCCTGTGTAGCGTTACCAGATCTGCTAGTAGCCTTGAGGAACCGCGACACCAGAGCTTGAAGTTCCCCCGGAGTTTCGATCTTGTGGCGCTTGGTATCAGGTGTGATGATCGCGATCTTGCCCTCCACCGACCAGCAACTCAGGACACCAAAATGCTTGCGTGCATCCATAAAAGTGCGGTGCCTTGTGTGTGTTAGGAATTCTGAGATAGTGATGCCCGTACCTTTTAGGGACTTCTTGTTTTCCCAGATCATTTGTCTGTGCTCAGTGGTATACAGCCTCACTAGTATAGGCCTAGCTTTGCCCCGTGCAGAACCCAGCCTATGGCAAACATGGATGCTGTCCTTCCTAATTTCAGGCAAGTTTATTTGATTGGATAACACTTTGTGAACAACTTCAGGCAACTTTTCTCCGGGATGCTCAGTGATACCATGGAATAGGAGTACCTTCCACCGCATCATGGTTTCATGTCTGTCCAGTCCTAGCGATAACATCTCGATTTGGTTCTTAAATTTAGAGAGTGCCTGCCATACAAACAACTTAAAGTCAGCGAACTCACTTGCCAGTATTGTTATCTCCATTGCAGGCGGGGCTTCAGAGGATGCATTCTTTAGCTTCTTCTCATACTCTGCCATTCGTGAATTGAACAGCACCTCAAGATCTTCCAGACTTCTTGCCAATTTAGAGTCCATGGTATGTGTGAAGAAAAGAAAGAAGTATATGGTACCCGAAAGACTTGAAAATACTAAGTAGTGAGTGTAGGGTGGTAAGTATCAATAAAATAATATTAAAACATTAAAATACTATAAAAATTAATAAAAATAATTTAAAAAACTGAGAGCTGTCGAAAATGCGTGTTTACCCTGCGTCTACCCACACAGGACTCAAGTTTTTAGTTGGAAAACGGTAATATTTTTTTGTAAAAATGTTTTTATACAACCAAATGTCTCTTTACAGGTTGAATTTCAAAAAATCTCTTCTTAGTGCTCACATACAACATAAAAAGAACCTATGTTTTTTTATTAATCAAGAGCGTAAACCTACTATTTCAGATATTTTACCTTCCAAACCAAAGAAATTTCATATGAAGTTTCAACCCCTACTTTATTGCCATTAAGGGTAGAATTTCTAAAACTTAATAAATACATGAATTCTTTTTATCAACCAAGAGCGTAAATCTAAAATTTCACGTGTCCAACTTACAAACTGTAGAAGTTACATACAAACTTTCAACCCCCTTTTTACCCCCGTTACGGGTGGCATTTCCGGAAATAATTAAACTTATTGTTTGTTTTATTAATCAGCAGCATAAACCTACAATTTTAGATACCCCCCAAATCGAAGAAATTTCATATAAAGTTTCATCCCCTATTTTATCCCCATAGGGGCAGATTTTCCAAAAACTATAAAATACATAATATTTTTTTATATACCTAGAGATTAAATCTAAAATTTCACGTGTACAGCTTTCAAACTATAGAAATTACATACAAATTTTGAACCCCTTTTACCCCCTTTGGGATCAAATTTCCAGAAAGCAATAAATATATTAATTCTTTATATGAACCAAAAGCGTCAATCTAAAATTTCACGTGCCCAACTTACAAACTGTAGAAATTACATACAAACTGTCAACCCTCTTTTTACCCCATTAGGGGTGGAATTTTCAAAAACCAATAAACACATTAATTATTTTTATCAACCAAGAACGTAAATGTAAAGTTTCAAAAGTCCAATTTACAAACTGTAAAATTTTTATACAAACTTTCAACCCCCTTTTTACCCCCTTAGGGGTCGAATTTTCAAAATCTAACAAATGCATTATTTATTTTTATCAACCAAGGGCGTAAATCTAAAATTTAACGTGTCCGTCTTACAAACTGTAGAAATTACAAACAAACTATCAACCCCCTTTTTACCCCCTAAGGGTTGGAATTTTCAAAAAATAATAAACAAATTAATTATTTTTATCAACCAAGAGCGTAATGTAAAATTTCATGTGTGTTACAAACTGTAAAAACTTCATACAAACTTTAGACCCCCTTTTTACCCCCTTAGGGGTCGAATTTCCAAAAAACTAATAGATACATTAATTCTTTTTATCAAGCAAAAGCGTAAATCTAAAATTTCATGTGCCCAACTTACAAACTGTAGAAATTACATACAAACTTTCAACCCCCTTTTTACCCCCTTTGGGGTGGAATTTCCAAAAATCCTTTCTTAGTGCTCACTTACGCCACTTGAGGAACCTTTCTGCCAAATTTCATGCTTCTAGGCCTAGCGGTTTAGGCTGTGCGTTGATCGATCAGTCAGTCAGTCAGTTTCTTCTTTTATATATATAGATTAGTTACTAGTAAAGTCAAAGATAAAATTAAGTTACAATTGAGTCAAAGTTAAAATATAATAAAATGCTAATAAAAAAAAACACACACATCATGAAAAAAAAAAAATAATAAGTAATAATTATTAATAATAATTAATTACTAATAATTAATAAAAAAAAATACCGTTCAATGTGCCTGATGAAATAAGAATCAAGGCAGTTTAAGCAACGAGACTATTTATTTTATAGAAATTAAAATTACAACGTGACTGACAGTTCACAATTAGATGATAGAAGGGGCCTCAATATAATTTATGGTAGATATGCGCGCACTAGACGCATTGCTATTGAGTTTAGCGCAGGCGTCCATAGTTCCAACATCCTCTCCTGGACGCTGACGCTTTAAAATTAAACCCATTGATGTGGTGAAGTTTTCATGCTTCGGTCGATGGAGTCCTTTTGTCAAGATATCGGCGACCATGTCTCTAGTGCATTTATATTGAACCACGACTTGTTTGGTAGCAATCTTCTCTCGTATAAAGTGATAGCGGACGTCAATATGCTTACTGCGTGCGTGGTAGGCTGCATTACCTGAAAGACTAATCGCACTCTGATTATCGCAATAAAGGGTTAAAGGTGTACCTTTAAATTCTGGTTGAAACTCGTCTGCCAGCTGTTTCAACCAAAGAGCTTCCTGAATGGCCGACGATAGAGCCATATATTCAGCCTCACTTGTAGAAAGAGCTATGGTCTGCTGTTTCTTAGAATTCCAACTTACTGCGGCACCCTGGAATAAAAATATGTAGCCTGTGCAAGATCTTCTATCCACATCATCACTTGCCCAGTCTGAATCGCAATAGCCTGAAATTCTTTCATCAACATTCCTTTTATATACCAGTTTCATATGCATTGTAGCTTTCAGGTACCTCAAAACTCGTTTCAGAGCCACCCAATGTTCATTAGTAGGTTGACTATTGTACCTACTCAGAGAATTTACTACATAAGTTATGTCGGGTCGGGTCCCTTGTGATAAATATAACAAGCAGCCAATTATTTCTTGGTATGGAATGTTCTTTAAAATTTCCTGTTGACTTTCACCCTTCTTCAGTTTGACATTAGCATCAGCTGGTGTCCACATTGGCTTACTATTGTTCATACCAAATCGTGTAAGTATATTTTCTACATAAATAGATTGATCAATAGAAATCTCATTTTCATCTTGTGACATTCTAAAACCGATGCAATGTTTGGCTGGTCCTAAGTCCTTCATATAGAATTTTTGTTTTAACTTCCATTTTATCAATTGTGCGATTTCTTCATTATTAAAGAAACATATATCGTCAACATATACTGTTATAATAACCATATTATTTTCATTTAAAATTTGGTAGTAAATGCATGGATCTATGTTTGAGCGAATCATTCCAATTTCTAATAAGGTAGTATTTAATTTCATGTTCCATTGTCTGCTGGCTTGTTTAAGTCCATATATTGACTTGTTTAGTCTACATACTTTATTTTGATCTTCATAGCCAGGTGGAAAAGACATGTAAATTTCTTCATCGATGTCACCTTGTAGAAATGCTGTGACTGCGTCCATTTGGTGTATTTTGAGACTATATTTAGCAGCAAGACCAATGAGGTACCTTATAGATGTATAACGGACCACTGGAGCATAGACCTCATTGTAATCAATGCCCTTGACTTGTTTATATCCTTTAATTACCAGTCTAGCTTTATAACGGGTAATAGATCCATTGCCGTCTGTCTTAGTTTTATAAACCCATCTGCAGGGAATTACTGATTTCTCTTTTGGTAAGTTAACTGGTGTTCATGTATTATTCTTAATCAATGATTGATATTCTTCTTCCATTGCCCTCTTCCATTCATCAGCTTTTTCACTGTTTAGAGCTTCTTGAAGACTTTGCGGATCATTGTTTAATAAATTCATTGTTGATTCAACATTAAGACACATTAGTGATGAGGGACTTTGCTGAATATCAGTATTGCGGCTTCTCATTCTTTGTGGCAGCGGTCTCAAAGTTATGTTTGATTCCGATGGAGAGTCAAGTGTCCCATCAGGTAAGTATGTCTCATCATTAACATCCTCAAATTGATCAGAATCCTCTGAAACTTGAAGTTCATCCTGTGTTTCTCCTCTGTCATTAATTTCATTATCAACATTTCTTTCCACAGATCCTTCAGGTCCACTATCTGGTAAGTATACAATTTTCTTTTCTTTTACTTTATTGCAACTTTCCTTTATATTTTCATTTTTATTTTCCTCTATCTCTATGTCATTTTTACTAATGTTCTTTTCATTTTTAGGTACATCATTCACAATATTTCTTTTAATTGAAGCCTCTAGAAACACTACATCTCGACTTATAATTCCTTTTTTTGTTTCAGGATCTATAAATTTGTAGCCTTTTGTACTGTTACTGTAGCCAACAAATATTAACTTACGTGACTTCACATCAAGTTTGGTTCTGTTTTCTTTAGGAACAAGCACCATTGCAGGACATCCAAAAATCCTCATGTGACTTATGTTTGGCTTCGTTCCAGTCCATATTTCATAAGGCGTTACATCAGATAAGGTGCAGGTGGGAGATCGATTCACAATGTATGCAGCTGTAGCAACTGCTTCTGCCCAGAATGTGACCTGCAATTCAGCATTTATGATCATACATTTAGCGCGCTCTATCAAAGTCCTATTCATTCTTTCACTAAGGCCGTTCTGCTCAGGAGTGTATGGATTGGATGTTTGGTGCAGTATTCCATTTTTCTTCAAATAAGCCTCAAAGTTATTATTTTTGTATTCTGTTCCATTATCGCTTCTAAGAGTTTTAATTCTTGTACTTAGCTCTTTTTCAACTCTATTCTTAAATTCTACAAATTTATCAAATAATTCGTTTGTTTTCTACCTTTGTTTTGAATAAAATATACATGTACTCGCCGAGAAAAATCAGTAAAGGTTACAAAATACCTTGCCCCTCCTATAGAAGTATGCTTCATCGGTCCACACACATCAGTGTGGATAAGCTCTAGCAAGCTAGTTGCACGGGAGCCTTCAGTGGGGAATGGTTTTCTTGTTTGCTTACCTTCAAGACATGTTACACAAATGGATTTCTCTTTTCTTGGTGACAGCTTTACGCCTTCTGTACAGTTAGGTATTTTATTAAGATTTGTGAAATTCAAGTGACCCATCCTTTGATGCCACAAGTAAATATCGTCATCAGTTTTAGCCAACATGACTTGCATTTCGGACAGATTTTTTTGATTTCTACAAGTATTTAACCTATATGTCTCATAAATTAAGTCTGCCCTTGCAACTAACTTGTTGCTTGGATTGTAGATTAGACACCCACTTTCATTAAATGTTATTCTGCATCCACTTTTAATTATTTTTCTAACTGATAACAAATTTGTCTTTAAGTCTGATACATATAAAACATTCCTCTCCTGTATTGAATTGGTGCTGCCATCTTTTGCATTTACCTTAATACTTGCATTGCCGCAGCATTCAACTTTTAGTACTTTGTTGTTAGCAATTCTTATGCTCGGTACAGATGAAGGAGTGATATCAGTGAGCCAATCCCGGTGCTGAGTCATATGCATAGATGCCCCTGAATCAACATACCAAAAATCGGAGACATTGGCTGTGGATGCTGAAAAAGCTGCGACATATCCTGTTTCTTTATCTGTACTTTTATTAGTACTTTTATTTTTATGCCAACATTTTCTACTGAGATGTCCGTACTTATTACAATGAAAACACCTAGAGCCTTTTAATTTTTGGATTGGTGATTTTTTGTGTTTGTATAAAGTGCGGTAGTGTCTGATGTCTTTACTTCCTGTAGTAACTTATTTTTGACTAAATCAGCACTAATCTTCATACCGGAACTTTCCAAGCCCATAATCATGGGCTTGTACATTTCTGGCAATCCTGCCAACATTAGTGTGCCCAACCACTCATCGTCCACATTGAATTTTATATTCCTTAATTTGTGAGCGGCTGTCATTATTTTATTTACATAGTCTTCAACCGATGTACTGTTTTCCAGATTGGTATTAATCAGCTCTTTTAATAACCCGACTTTACCGATTTAAGCCACTGTCTTCAAATGCCTTTGCCAAATTGTCCCATACTTGTTTTGCATTTTGGGCTTCTTGTATATGTACAAATAAAATTGGATCTACCAATAATATCAATTTTGACTTAGCTTTGGCGTCTTGTCTAACTGAGTTAGAGTCAGCAGCCTTTGGTTCTTGTAAAATACAGTTGTACAAATCTTCATGTTGCAAGTATGCTTTGACTGCAAAACTCCAAGTCACCCAATTCCCACGACCATTCAGCTTTTCAATTGAAATCATTGGATTACTTCCAGCCATATATAAATAATAAATGATCAATATGAACAAGATTAATATGGAAAATTTTTCACTCGCGAGCGGGTAACTAAGTGAGGTTATACTCGTGATTTTACATTTACTTTTATTTATACTTTTCAAAAGACAAAGATAACTTTTAACGGCAGGCTAGGCTGGGCCCATAACCTGATGAAATAAGAATCAAGGCAGTTTAAGCAACGAGACTATTTATTTTATAGAAATTAAAATTACAACGTGACTGACAGTTCACAATTAGATGATAGAAGGGGCTCAATATAATTTATGGTAGATATGCGCGCACTAGACGCATTGCTATTGAGTTTAGCGCAGGCGTCCATAGTTCCAACAGTGCCATTGAAAATTATTACAGATTGCAGAGTAGTACTTAGGTACAAGTGGTACAGGTAGGTAAAAGTGTTAGTAACTCGGGAATTATACTCGGCTGAGAGTAGCTTGGTACTTAGTTTGCCGTAACGAGCGTTTTATACACTAAAACTGCGGGCATCTTCTACAAAATGGTATAATGGCTATTCTCACTTTAATATTTAAAAAATGCGAGATCATGGTACCAATTTGAGACAATAGGAACATGGAATGCCTTTACTTGAATAATTATGCAGAAAATTTATGTGTACTTGGCAGCGTGTATTATTGCACGTAACAATCCGGCTACAAATAATTTATTTTAAAACCTAAAATCACAAGTAGAGCATACAGATTCTATCACCGATGTATCAAAATCAAAATCATTTTTTTTATTTTACATTGGCCTACATGGGCACTTATAAACATCGACAAAAGGTGCACGGTTCGGGTCATCATATTGACTGTTTTCCTTAAGCGACACCTGTAATGTGACAGGAAACAGCTGAGTATGTTATAGTTGAAAACTTGAGAAAGTAGGTGGGGTTTTAAAGTTAAAAAGAAGTAAAATGTTTGAAAACAATAGACAAGTTTCAAAAAAGAAGACAAAGAAAAATGATTATAAAAATATATGGAGGTATATGAGAAAAAGAAAAAAAAACTAAGAACAAATAAAAGTTATTTGAATTAATATTCTCAGACTTAATTACTGGGAATACTTTAAGGAAAGGCTTTATTAAACATAGGTGTTTATTGCTCGATTAGATTTTTGTATAATCCTTATAGAAACATTAGTTTTAGTGGGAACAAAGTCTATTTACAATGCTTATGAACTATGGTGTTTACCTATAATATTTACACTATATTAAAGATATATTATGTGTGAAGTAGAGTTTACAGATAATGTATTGTCTGGGGCAAGGGTTTTCGTCCTCGATTTTGCTTCCACAATTTGTCAAACAAAATGAGACATAAACGTAGCCGGTGTGTACTGGACGTCGCTCAGAGCCCTGAGCAGTGTATGAGTGGTGTATTATTTACATACTATAGTATGTAGTGAGAGTGGTGTATTATTTACATACTATAGTATGTAAATAATACAGCAATAAATACGCAAATCAAAACAAAATACTCCCCCGGTTCGAAGAATTCAAATCTACAGTTCAAACGTTGACAGCCGGTACATGATTTAGTGAAATATCACTTGTTATTGAGTTATCACAATTAAACTGGTCACAAACACTACGTGTGTTACTTTATACGTTGATTCTAATATAAATAAAGAATTTTTAACAAACTAAACACAATAAAACGATAATTTTAAAATAAATTAGTAACGAGGCCGTTTTTTGACGACCGGTCGCCAGTGTTGCCAGCCGCCATCATCATCATCATATCAGCCGAAAGACGTCAACTGCTGCAGGCCTCCCCCAAGCGTCGCCACATTGACCGGTCCTGTGCGTCCCGCATCGGATCCCCGCAACCTTCACCAGGTCATCGGTCCACCTGGTAGGAGGCCTTCCTGCGTAACGTCTTCCGATTCGCGGTCGCCACTCCAGAACCTTTCGGCCCCATCGGCCATCCGTTCTGCGAGCAATGTGCCTTGCCCACTGTCACTTAAGTTTGGCAATTTTTCGGGCTATGTCGGTAACCCTGGTTCTCTTGCGGATCTCTACATTTCTGATTCGATCACGCAAGTAAACTCCGAGCAAAGCCTTCTGCATTTCCCTTAGGGTGACTGTAAGCTTTCTGCTGAGGCCCATTGTGAGCGACCACGTGTCAGAGACATAGGTCATCACTGGCAACACACACTGGTCTTTCGTCTTGAGAAACTGTGGTAAGTTGGACGAGAATATACCGCGCAACTTCCCGAACGCTGCCCAGCCGAGTCAGATTCGACGGTTGACCTTTTTCTCGAAGTTGGCCCTACCCAACTGGTTCGTTTGTCCCAGGAAGACATAGTCTTCCACAGCTTCGAGTGTAGTCTCCGACCTTGATAGGAGTGGGTGTAACATGGGCATTCAACATCACCTTGGTTTTGTCCATGTTCATCCTAAGACCCACTCTTTCTGAAGCTCTATTCAGGTCATCGAGCATTGTACTGATGTCCTCCAAAGTCTCAGCCGTGACCACTATATCGTCGGCAAAACGAAGGTGAGTTATGTACTCGCCATTGACGTTGATGCCTAGCCCTCTCCAGTCCAGAACCTTGAAGACATCCTCCAGTGCAGCTGTAAACAGTTTCGAAGATATGACATCTGCCTATCTCACACCTCGCTGCAGAAGGACAGGTTCTGAGGTCTTATCCTGAAGTCGTGCTGACATGGTGGCGTTTTTGTACAAACACTTCAACACCTCGATGTACCGGTAGTCGATTTGGCACCGTTGGAGAGACTGCAGCACAGCCCAAGTCTCGATCGAGTCAAAGGCTTTCTCGTAGTCCACAAACGCTAAGCAGAGAGGTCACCGATGTATATCGTTTATAATAAATTAATAACAATAAATACAAAATATTCTTGGCGAATTTCTCTAAACACTGAATTATGTCTAGCAACATCGAACAGACAGAGAGTTTATGTTTAAATAAAAAGTTCAGATCTAACTTCTAGGGCACGTACCCTCAGATGTAAGAAAGAATAATATTGTACCGAGTTACGTAGGTTTGTGTTAAGTATATTACCAATACTTTTTATTTCAATGTTTGTAAAAATAGATAATAATATCAGCTTATAAATAAGAACTCCACACAAAATAAATACAATGATTTTTGCATAAACTCAACATTTTAGTTTTTTACTGTAAATAACTAAAATAACAAACAAGAAATTTAGTAATATATCCTTAAAAAAAACCGGCCAGGTGCGAGTTGAACTCGCGCACGTAGGGTTCCGTACCCAGGGTGGCGTCAACTATGTATGTATGGGGACACATGGGATTAATTTTTGTAATTTTTCCTTTATTAGTTCTGTAAGATCTTACTTTTTGCCAACAGCTGCTTAAGTTGTATCAAGCGCAGGTTCGATCTTGCATGGAATACTGTTCTCATCTCTGGGACGGATCTGCCAAGTACCAGTTTAGTGCACTAGAGTCGATCGATAAACGGGCCAAGAGGCTCATTGGCAATGAGGCACTGGTTGATTCAAAGCTCCAGAGCCTTGAACATCGTCGCCGAGTTGCCGGCTTGTCGGTTTTTTATCGGTTACTTATCGGGGAGTGTGCGATGGAATTGCATGATCTAATTCCGCCTAGCCCGTTTCATCATCGGACTACAAGACGTACGGAGATAGGCCATCGGTACATGGTGGACATCCCACCCATACGCACTAAACGTTTCGAAAATACTTTAATTATGCGTACAGCTAAGAAGTGGAATTCGCTGGCGGAGTCTGTGTTTCCCGATAGCTACAACCTCGGGGTTTTTAAGTCAGGAGTGAATAGGTTTCTTCTAGGCACCGTCGATCACATCGTTGCTTACCATCAAGTGAGATGGTGGTCAAGCGCGAGTCCATCAATAGTAAAAAAAAAAAACTATATCAACGGGAAGTACCATATAGGTTATCGACCCAAAGCCGTATAGGGTAAAAAGGTTGACCTATAATTGTCAGTTTTGGTTAAATGCAAGGTCTTATAGCTCAAGTAAAGGGACAATTCCGAAAAACAAAAAAAGTTGAAAATTAAGGTAAATTTTGGTACTCAAGTTTTCGCGAAAATCTAAAATTTTGCTCACATCTTTTTATCATGTTGACTCAGGACCGATTGATTGATTTTTATACACCTAACAGGTACTACATACCTCAGTATCTGGTATAAATTTTGACTTGCTAGGTCCACCCGTTCCTGAGAAAATCTGTGGTGACACACGGACAGACGGACAAGAAAGTGATCTTATAAGGGTTCCTTTTTTTACCTTTTGAGGTACGGAACCCTAATTAATAAGATTCTGATTACCAAGGGATATCATCGTTTTTCATAATAAAAAACATTTTAAGAGCTTTTCTCGAAAGATATTATAATGATGGTCTAATTTTTTATTACCGTCGAAATTATGTAGGAAAGTACTCCGTGCATTAATTTATTAACTAGAGGTTAATTGCTTAAAGATCACGTAAATATGTCCCAATTATAGGGCGAATGAACTATTTAAATGACAATATATCTTAGAAGTAACAAGTTAGGTATTGCGGCTACAATATCTAACTGGATCACCAGAAATCGCCACGCCTGACAGTCTTAGCCAATTGGTGATTACAGTATATGATTCCCAGATAATAATGGACCAGGCTCCCTTCCCTTGGGAGTCGTAATAGGCATCTAAGGGATTAGATTGAGGGGATGGGCAACCGCTTGTCCCTTGTCATTATAGGTAACATACTGCGATCACCTATCCGATTTATTTTCATAGGACGTAAGTAACTTGTTAGAGCCTTTTCACACATTCCGGTTATCGGACACGCAGTCAGCGGTCGGTTATGAAATGTATGGGTAAGCCATATAAATGCAAGCTGTCTTACTTCCCATGCGCCCAGCTTTCGGGTACTTGTCGCCGACTATAATATTAGGGGTTAAAGTATGAAATTGCCGATACGTACTGAAAAATTGAAGATAGTTTTTTATTATTTAATTTATTTATTAAATCAAAATAATTACCATTGTTATCTATACATTGCTGCCATGTATTAGGTAGGTCATTTATGCCTTTGCGATATAACTCTAGTGATCTAGATTCGACAAACTGTATTAAAGCATGTGTGAAACTTTTTATCACGTAGAAAATTGTCCAAATCACGAAAAAAATTGTAGTCCGTTGGAGCAAGGTCTAAGCAGGCTAGGCACACACAGCTCAATCTTTCAATGTGAATGTGTCACCCTAACACAAGCCGGTTTTGCTGTAAAGCGCTTAGGTATCCATAACTATGGAATTAGATTCGTATCCGACAGTCTGGCAGTGCTCAAAGCCCTAGAAAACAAACAAACCAACAGCAAACTAATCTTTGAATGCCACCTTGCTCTGGAGAGTATATCGACATCCAATCGAATCACCCTACAGTGGATTAAGGGACATAGTGGGTCTTTAGGCAATGATGCCGCGGATGAACTTGTAAGGAGAGGTTCTGAGATGATAGTGCTAGGCCTGTACCCACTTCTTCCCCTGCCTTTCTCACAAATTCGTACATGGATCCGCCAAAGATCAACCAAACTGCATAACAACAGATGGTCACGGGTTACAGACTGTAGACAGTCAAGAACGGCCTTACCGAATGTAAACCCGCGAATAACCAAAAAACTTCTTAGACTAAGTAGAAATAACCTCAGAATAATCATAGGATCATAACCCTCTTAACAAACATCTTTTTAACATAGGCGCCACAGACAGCCCACTTTAAAGGGGCTGTTTTAACGCCGAGGAATCAGCTGCACACGACAACCTGGACTGCGAGGCTGTGGATTCCCAACGTGAAGAAATCTTCGCGTCGCTCCGCGAAGCCTGTGAAGCCCCCAGGAAGCTTCTGTGCCAGGTGTGTCCAGAAAGCTGTTGTGAGATAGGCTGGCTACTTTAGCCGGTAACCCCACGCACAACGGACCAAATGGGAGTCTCAGTGTGGAAAAGGGAGTCCCTCTTCTATTCTATTCTATTCTATTCTCTGGAGCAAGGTCTGGCAAATACGGAGGGTGACGAATGGTTTCTAATTGCAGTTCCTGTAGAGATAAAGCGGTTTCTCGTGCTGTATGAGGTCTCGCGTTATCATGGAGCAATAATGGTGAAGATCGATTCATGAGTCGGGGCTATTTCATTGCTAGTATTGCTATCATTGTTCGTAGTTCGGCACAGTAGACATCTGTCGTTATTGCTTGACCAGATCGGAGAAAACTACAGTGAAGACCATGCTGAGACCACCAAACAGTTACCATTGCCTTTTTATTGGTAAGCTTTGCTTCAGGAAACTGTTGCGGCTTTTGACCTGGGGTCAGCCATTGCATTTTTCGCTTACGGTTATCGTAAAAAAAAACACTTTTCATCACATGACACAATTCGATCCAATATTCCTTCATTTCCGTATCGATTCAACAAGGCAACACAAGTTTCAACACGCGTTTCTTTCTGCAGATCAGTCAAATCACGAGGCACCCATTTTTCATTTATTTTTTATCTTATTGTTTAGCCGCAAATGAGTCAATATTGTTGGTAAGGTAACGTTAAACCATGCCGCTAATTCCTGGGTAGTTTGGCTCGGATCGGCTTCCACCATCTCCTTCAATTCATTGTTACTCACCTGTGTGGGCGGTCTTCCACGTGGTTCGTTCTTCAAATCAAAGTTTCTATCACGAAAGCGTTTAAACCAAAATCGCACGGTGCGTTCATTAGCAGTCACCTCTCCAAACGCAACATTGATATTGCAAGCTGTTTCTGCCGCGTTAGTTCCGCGTCGGAACTCGTATTCAAAAATAACTCTAATTTTCAAAGTATCCATCTTTCTTGTCTAAGCTGAATAAAAAAAGAACTGAAAGTCGATAATCGAATGTTGCACATTTTTAAAAGAAGAACTTCATAGAGAAAGAAGATTCACTCTAAAATCTCAAACCATGAGGTTCTATATACATTCAAATTACTATTACAATAAAACGACAATGTCATACTTTAACAAGAGTGTCTTTTTACATTTCGGAATCTTGAAATTTACCCTGGGCTTGTCAAATGTGTCCAAACCGTCCATTCTATTATAATAACTTTAAGTAGATACTAAACAAATGAATCACAACCGATGTTCTGATAACAAAAAATAAATATGGTTATCTTTTACTTTTAAAAGTTTACAGTTACAAAACGCGGTTGAAAAAGTAAAGTTAATTACAAACAACATCAACTAATCCTGCGTTCCTAGAGAGGTAAATAGTATTAATTGGTTTTTCACAGGATTTTTTTTAGAATAAGCTCGTTGCAAAATATTTACAAAATTGAACGGAAAATATTTGGGAAACTTAACTTGAAACTTAAAATTTAACTATTATGTGTTTTGTAGGACTTCAGATAGAAAGGTTTCTGGTGAATAGCAATGTACATTTTTTGTAATAATTTTAGGCAGATCGTATCATTTTATGGCACTTACTAAAAAAAAAGTGCCCATAGCACATATTTCATTTGTGAGTACAGAGATAAGATGTACTTACATTAGATAAAGATGGGGAGCAAATTGCGAGCTTCTCACCAAACGCGGTCTCCTTCACAATAAATATAAATAAAACTAGAGGACGCCTCGCGGTTTCACCCGCTATATCCCGTTTCCGTGGGAATACAGGGATAAAAAGTAGCCTATGTCACCCGGGGATAGAGTAGCTTCCCAACGGTGAAAGAATTTTTGAAATCGGTCCAGTAGTTTTGGAGCCTATTAGGTACAAACAAACAAAAAATCTTTCCTCTTTATAATATTGTTAAATTAAATAATATTGTTAAATGTTAAATTAAATTAAATAAAAAAACTATACCGAGGGGTCGCAACTGCTTGATTAACGCTTTTTACTTACTTTGCGACCGTTCACTATACCATGGAAGAGACCTTTACAAGCATTTTTATCATTTTTAGTACGTGATAACAAATTATACAAACACTAGAGGACGCCTCGCGGTTTCACCCGCGTAGTTTCCGTTCCCGTGGGAATACAGGGATAAAAAGTAGCCTATGTCACCCGGGGATAGAGTAGCTTCCCAACGGTGAAAGAATTTTTGAAATCGGTCCAGTAGTTTTGGAGCCTATTCGGTACAAACAAACAAACAAACAAAAAAATATTTCCTCTTTATAATATTGGTATAGATTTACCTGAATGCCTTCGGAAGAGAGAACGGGTATTTAGTTCGATTTTCGAAATGTGGTCAGAGATCTTTGATTATTAACAAGAAATCTACATTTTGTTGCTTATAAAGTTCATGTTAAACAATAAACGTTAACAATCTGATGATAATGAACCACTGAACGAAAATCAATAACTAATTCCTGAATTAGTAGTAGGCAGTTGATTGAAATTGTTCTCATAATGTTGTTAACGTTAATCTATTATTTCACAAGCTGTAATAGGTGTTCCTGATTGTTTTTTGCTCCCATGTTTATAAAGAAACTTCATTTTTATTGTTCACCGAAATTATTACAAACTTGAAAACATGTTTTAAATTAAGTATTAACTAGTTTCTGACCGTTACTTATTTCGGGGGTAAAAATAGGGCATGGAATTTGATCCCGTGGGTATTGCACCGTAAGATGACCCAACTGATCTCTAAGGGCAGGGGCGGTATAACCGGTAGATAGCTTGTGAGATTAAGTTGAATATACCGATTCCTAAGACGTCTTTAGTTTGACGTTTTCTTCCATTTTTCAATTTGTGCTTATATCTTGGAAGACATTCATATAAGTAAATATAATAAGCTAACTCTTGCTGATCAAATTTCAATCTGTTTCGAAGAAGCCACTCATAAATTCATGTTATTTCTGCGAAGACTGATATACGATAGAATAAAGAGATGTGACCCTCTAATAATACCCACGAGACACCGTCGGGACGCCGAAGGTCATACAGGTCTACGCGCCGACCTCGGCAAACCCCGACAACGAGATAGAGACCATGTATGAGGATATCTGTAGAGCCATGCATGGTTCCAAAACTAACTTCACCGTTGTCATGAGGGACTTCAACGCGAAACTGGTCAAACGAGACGAGGATGAGCTGCAAGTGAGGCAATTTGGAGTAGGATGTTGGAACCACCGGGCTCACCTACTGGCCAGTTTTATGGAGAAGGAGGGCCTCTACATGATGAACTCCTTCTTTAGAAAACGTGAGCACAGAAAGTGGACCTGGCAAAGCCCCGATGGTGCAACTAAAAACAAGATCAAATTCATCATGTCAACCAAGAAGCAAATGTTCAATGATGTCACTGTGATCAACTCGGTGCAAACCGGGAGCGATCACCGCATGGTAAGAGGCACATTGAACATGAATGTCAATTTTGAAAGGTCTCGACTGATGAAGTCCACGCTCCGTCAAGCACAGATCCAAGTCCAAAACCCCGAGACCTTTCAACTCGAACTCCAGAATCTTTGGAGTCCCTAGGGAGCTCGTGGTCGAATACAGCGATAGGTTCGTGGAAGCTGTCCATACGGTTGGGTCGTAGTTTTTCAAGACCCACCTTACAGATAGGAACAAAAAGCTCTCTGGTCCTACTCTCAAGCTCATGAAGGAGAGGCGTGAGATGATCCTGCAGTCTTCAGACGATGCGTTGAAATACCGGCAGCTAAAAATACGGATCTTGAAATGCGACCGCCGCCGCTTTAATATCGAAAATATTAAAGACGCGATTGAGCGATTGCGGCGTGGTGACGGTATAACATGTACTCTTGGTTACTTATGCACTCCTATTTTTCTGCACTGATTTTAAGAATTTAAATTGTGATTTATTTAATTAAGGAATAAACAAACGTGAACTTGGAAGGGGTACTTCTTACGAATTACATGCCCCGTGATTCTCCTATGTATCTTTGTACAGATATCAATTTTCATCGCTATTATTTTAGAACACAAACGAAAACTGACAAAATACTACCAAAAGATCTTACGCAGAATAGTTGAGTATAAAATTCCTAATGATTTAAATTCAAATTCATTTATTAATTTTGTGAACTTAGGGTAAAATTACAGATAACATACAAAGTTTAAACTTAAATACGCACGTTGTGCGGAACTCGATAAACAGAACACGTACCTGCAGTACAGGCATCTATCTTATTTCTGTGGCGCATTTAATTCACTGTACCTCTTCAATGACTCCGCCGCTGTACCGTACGCCGCTCCGCTCGGTAAATTGTGGCGCGAGAGTTTTTGGGTATTGCGCAGTAAGTGCGAGTGGTTATTTTGTTTAGTGCCACAGTCGTTTCTAGATATTGGACATCTATGTCTCAGTTGTATCCGAGTCGAAGAGCTTATGTTTTTAACTGTTGTGTAAACTGCGGCTAACCCTTTATCGTCGGTTAAGACTGATATAAACGCGACTTAAGAACTGTGACTTAACTCTTATGGGATTGGACGACTTGGGCATGTTGAAATGTTTAAGATGATGTGATAGAAGGCAGATTAAGGCAATGAATAATTAAAAGTACTAGAAGTTATAGGATGTTACAGTACTTTCAGTATTTGTCACATAAGATGAAACCTTATGTGTTATTAGTAGGAACCTAAATACACGGGCAGTTCTACAAATGCGTAAAGTACCACTTAGAACGATAAACTTATATTATATTAACGATAATTTATATAATATAAGTTTATCGTAAACGTTATGTAATTAGTATTAACTTTGGAATGCCTTTCCAAAGTTAATACTAATTACATAACTACGTAGGTACAGTAAGGTAAGTGGCGCCCTACAGCTGTTTATGTGGAAAGTTTCACCTTCCACGAGAAACGCTCCATAGTGGGTAAACACCGTATAAAACACACTAATTACTAAAGTTACGGGGGCGAACTCAGATCGAAGGTCGAGGGTTTTCATATATTCAGGATACAACTTATTATGAGAAATTAAATTACTTATTTAATGTCTCAAAAGTTCTCGGTATTGCAGTTAGTTTGCCGCTCATTATATGTGAAATATATCGGCGTATATTTGCAGACCATGAGTTGAGTTTACTCGAGTTTGAGCGAACAAAGAGCAAACTAAAACCAGCTTTCCAAGTCGCCTTTTATGTATGATTTAGAATATTCTGAACAGTAAAGGAAGTAGGTGCAAACTTTCCATAATGTGACTTCAGTTCAATGCCGAGCCAAGTGTTGATTCGGTGTGGACGCGGGAGGCGGGTTCGCACTCGCAACCTCCTCGGATGCTTGTTGTCTCAGCTAACTATGATTTACTGTTTAACTTCGCATGTCCTTTCCTGTAATAACACAAACTTAGTTCTGAAAACTGTGCCATGTAGAGTGAACATTTGTCTGATTTGTTGCGCACCGATAGCCCGATTTAGTGTATGATGTGCATGTGTCGCCACATTAGTTCACTCTACTGAAACGAACACTCAGCTAAAAGACTTAAGTGCATTTTTTTACCAAAACTCCGTAACCGATGATTTGTGTGTAACAAGTAGGGCGGGCATAAAGCATTCAGGTATGTAATAAGTATTTGATAGCGCCAGTATCAATTCGGCGCATATACAATAAAATCCTTGAGCACGTAATAACGCATTTTTGACGCGAGACTTTCGGAGAAAATGTTTTAGTCAATGCAAGCACTTATATTTTGTCACGTTTTTGTTTTAAAGCTCGGCAGAAAATACGTTTTATTTTTCAGTTCGTGTGAATGTTTACGTGCTTTCAAATTTTAGGTTACTTTAATTACTTTCCGTAAACAGTCGACCCACTTAGAGTGTTTGGATTGTTTCAGTTTTTTTAATTACTTAATTATTTATATACAGAAACACCGCGCCTTTTACCTACAGTAAAATAATAATGAGCAAATTAGATCTCACTGTTGGTTTCTTTATACGAGACCGCTCCACGTCATAGTAAACCTATAAATGATGTGATTTACACAAAGAAGTTCCGAGATCGAATTGCACAAATTCAAAAACTACCAATTAACATCTAACTCTAGAGCAATGTAAACGAAGCTAGCATTTCACAGCATGGTCTTATTGAGAGCTATCTATCCGTGAACGTGGCTCGACAAATTGCACAGGTAAATTCCCATTCATTAGTTTAATTTTCGATCGTCAATTAGATACTACAAACTGACTGCGATAACATATCACCAATTAAATCCTACCTTGTCTTGCAATTGACGTAAATGACGTAAACTGTAACGGAAATTATGTAGGTATCCAACATTGTAGTAGGTATTATCTAGGTATCTGGATTAAATAAGAAGTTAAAATCACTCTCTCAAATCAAAGTCGTTTAAATTATGTGCAAAGCCAACACGCTGAAAATTGAATTAATTTATTTATTATTTATTTATTTCAACCTTATCACATAAATCTTTACAGGATTACACCCAATACGATAAATGCACTTAACTACAGTAAACCTAATCTATTACATACCAGTAGATATCTAAACTAATTTTATGTTAACTTGTTTACTTAACGAGTTTTATCTGTAACTAATTTTAAACAATGCACTCCTTGTGAATTCACCCAGAGTACAGCAGAAAAGGTCCGTCTCAATAGCCATGAGGTTGAGCTTGCGGAGTGCACGCGTCAGCGGCGCCTCTCTTAAAAGGTTGGTTCGACTGCGCGGCTCAACTAGCAAGCTCGGCCGCCGGCGCGGCGTCGCCAGACAGTTCTGTATATAAATAATTAAGATTTTAATTACTTAATTATTTATATACAGAAACACCGCGCCTTTTACCTACAGTAAAATAATAATGAGCAAATTAGATCTCACTGTTGGTTTCTTTATACGAGACCGCTCCACGTCATAGTAAACCTATAAATGATGTGATTTACACAAAGAAGTTCCGAGATCGAATTGCACAAATTCAAAAACTACCAATTAACATCTAACTCTAGAGCAATGTAAACGAAGCTAGCATTTCACAGCATGGTCTTATTGAGAGCTATCTCTCCGTGAACGTGGCTCGACAAATTGCACAGGTAAATTCCCATTCATTAGTTTAATTTTCGATCGTCAATTAGATACTACAAACTGACTGCGATAACATATCACCAATTAAATCCTACCTTGTCTTGCAATTGACGTAAATGACGTAAACTGTAACGGAAATTATGTAGGTATCCAACATTGTAGTAGGTATTATCTAGGTATCTGGATTAAATAAGAAGTTAAAATCACTCTCTCAAATCAAAGTCGTTTAAATTATGTGCAAAGCCAACACGCTGAAAATTTAATTAATTTATTTATTATTTATTTATTTCAACCTTATCACATAAATCTTTACAGGATTACACCCAATACGATAAATGCACTTAACTACAGTAAACCTAATCTATTACATATCAGTAGATATCTAAACTAATTTTATGTTAACTTGTTTACTTAACGAGTTTTATCTGTAACTAATTTTAAACAATGCACTCCTTGTGAATTCACCCAGAGTACAGCAGAATAGGTCCGTCTCAATAGCCATGAGGTTGAGCTTGCGGAGTGCACGCGTCAGCGGCGCCTCTCTTAAAAGGTTGGTTCGACTGCGCGGCTCAACTAGCAAGCTCGGCCGCCGGCGTCGCCAGACACACCTGTCCTAAAACCGTTTCATTATGCACCTTCCCTCTCAATATTTTGAAAATATATGAGGTGAGTGCCAGTTCCCTCCTAACCCTCAACTCTTTGTATCCTACCATACCTAAAATAAATTTAACATATAGGCTTCATAAACAACGCAGGCAACTGCTAAGGATTTTTAGAAATTCATCCTCTGAGGGGTCAGACAGGAGGTCAAAGTATGCAAACGAAGTCGCCGGTAACAAAGAGTGTATTAAAAAGGGAAACTAGTGCCGCATATGACGAGCCACTCGGGTGAATAATATTTCACAGACCATATTATTAAATTATATATTTTTACCTTATGCCACAAGTTGGCCACCATTGATGTTACCGCGCTTGCGTATTATCGCGTAAAAACAAACGCGCCACCGCAAACATCCCTGATGCACTACAACGCCAAGACAACCCCATCAGTTTAGAACGCGTTATACTGGACACGAAGGGCTCCACTACGACGCCCGTGAATACTTATCCCTCAGGGTGCAAGTGTAGGAGGTGGTATAGAGTGCTCTAAAGAGCGTCACCTTTATTTCTGCAGTACAAAGTGTAAACATGCGAGCTAACATATTCGCACGCTCGGCAAGAGCCCTCCGTTCCCTTTCAATGTCAGCATTGTCCTTTAAAGCTTATAATTGACAAAGACACCGTCAATATGACAACCGAAATGTTGACTGCTAAGCGCCTCAATCAGCAAATTGAAGAGGGTAGGGGAGGTCAAACCCCCTGTCTCACTCCACACTCCAATTGATAAGGCTCTGACAGCACACCCGCCCACCGAACTCTTTTGATCTGGCTTCCATACCAATGCCTGAAGATACTTATAAGCTCGATAGGCAAGCTTATAGGTTCAAGTTTCCTCCATAATATATCTTAGGAAACCAGATCAAAAGCCCTAAACGGATCGAGGAATCAAGCGAAAACAGGTGTTTCTCTTTTTGTGTAGTACCAAGCAGACCATCATGCACCTTAGCGACTATGCTTGGTAGAGAAATAGGTCTAAAGTTTCCCGTAACCGAAAGATCACCTGTTTTACTTTTAACAATGGGAACCACGATCGTCCTCATTAGGCAAGTATGAATGACTAATACATCAATTGTACAGCAGTGCCAAAACCCTCGGTAAGTGAGGACCGGCGTATTGCAAACGCTCGAGCTACTGAGCCGATCATGTCCAGGGAACTTACCTCTAGACGTAGACCTGATGACCCTAGCCACATATTTGGTACTGAAATGTGTGCCCACCTTGCCACAACAGGGCTCAGCATCCAGCATCTCACAAGAACTCCCTAGCGATGACTTTAAAACAAACCGATTTCTAAAATGTTTTGCATTATCCTTCACATCACTCACACCATTCACACTAACAGGCAGGCTTGGCTGAACGCAAAATTTATTAGCGCTCTTCCAGAAACCGCGAAAGTCACGCTTTGAATGCTTAGAGGCAATTATGTCCATCTTTATCTGTATACGGGTAGGTACGGAACCCTCGGCGCACGAGTTTTACTCGCACTTGGCCGGTTTTATTTAGCCTTTTCTTCTCTGCTTTCTTATCTCCTTTATCATTTTTGTACCTTTGGTTATTTCTCTGGCTAACTTTTTTTTTTTGGATTGGCTCGCGCTTGACCACTATCTCACCTGATGGTAAGCGATGATTTGGTCGACGGTGTAACACGCTTGCCTAGAAGTAACTTAAAAATAGAGGCATTAGAACAAAAGCAAATAAGGCTGAAAGATTATATTGTCGAGCTTGTAAAGCTGAACGAGTCCCAGATATGCGCAATGGATTAGTTGTTTTTTGTGGTACCACGAAATGTATTGGGCTAACTAAAAACGTCGTAGAAGAATTCCCGTGATATATTGTTTTTCAAGAACCTGTCTAATCTACATTTCGTTGCAAGTTCATGTTAAACAATAAACGTTAACATGATAATGAACAACTGAACGAAAATCAATAACTAATTCGTGGTTTAGTAGTAGGCAGTTGAGTAGAAATGGTTGTCATAATGTTGTTTACGTTAATCTATTAGTACACAAGCTGTAATAGGTGTTCCTGATTGTTTATCGCTTCCATATTTATAAAGGAACTTCATTTATTGTTCACCGAAATTATTAACAACATACCAACATGTTTTAAATGAAGTTTTAACTATTTTCTGTCCGTCACTTGTTTCGGGGGTAAAAATAGGGCATGGAATTTGATCCCGTGGGTATTGTACCGTAAACTGACCCCGCTGATCTCTAAAGCAGGGGTGGTATAACTGGTAGATAGCTTGTGAGATTAAGTTGTTATAATGTTAATATACCGATCCTAAGATGTCTTAAGTTGTAACTTTTCTTCTGGTTTTTATTATTTACCTATATCTTGGACGACAATCATGTAAGTAAATTGAATTTAGCAAACTCCTGGAGATCAAATTTCAATCTTTTTCGAAGAAGCCGCTCACAAAATTCGTGTTATTTCTGCGAAGAATGATATACGATAGAATAAGGAAATGCGACCCTCTAATAAGGGATCCCTTTTTTTCGCATATTGTTCTTTTTCCTAATATACTTTGGCATAACTGTTTTGGCATTTTTTTTTGCCATAATAATTCTTTGCCATATTTTTTTCGGCATAGAGTTTATGTTGGCATAATTATCTACAAGGCTAATTTGTTTTGGCATAATTTTAATTCGCATAATGTTACTAGCCCTAATGACTATTAGCATAATAGTATTATAGCATAAAAAAATATAGGAGTAACGGAAACAAATTTGAGTTATTTTTACGTATTTTTAGGGTTCCGTACCTCAAAAGGTAAAAAAGGAACCTTTATAAGATCACTTTCTTGTCCGTCTATCTGTCTGTCGGTCTGTCCGACTTTTAGTATTTTTCGTAATTTTCCCTGTACTTGTGCTATAAGACCTTGCTTTTAACCAAAATTGACAATACTAGGTCAACCGGAAGTAACCTATAGGTTTTGGGTCGAAAACCTATATGGTAGTTCCCGTAGACCTAGAATCACAAAATTTGGCAAAAAGTAAGGTCTTACAGCACAAATACAGGCAAAATGCCAATAATTTTATTTATTTTTTGTTAACCCAATACGGGATGTTTGTCCCAAATCAATCCAAATATGTTCAATAAGATTTTTCGCAAACTTTCAAATTGGGGGGTGACCCCCTGGTTATAAAGAATACTAGCCTCTGATCTAAACACGCGGCAGCGTGTCAAGCCAAGTTCAAGCAAAAAAGGAACTGGCGTCGCAGCAGCAGTGTGTAATATTACACGAACCATTTGGAGCCACTTTTGTTATCTTAATAACTCAAAATCTATGTAATATAAACACATGAAATTTGGTTTATATATTAAAATCCCTAAGATGAAACATAAAGAAAATTTAATAAATATAACTCAAACGGTTATTTAGATATTAACGTCCAAAAATCGTAATTTTTATCACTAACTGATCTATAGATCAAAACTCTAACCCAGTTGCAGAAGACCTAGAACGTTCAAATTTGGCATCCAGATAGGTAATTGGGTGAATACAAAGGAATAAATCAGAAACCAGTAAATTGGTATCATTATCTTAATTTTTTTCAATTAATAGATTCTATTAGTAACATTTTCTTATAGTGCCTGTAATGTAAGAATCAGCAACCAAAATTTATGACAGCTGGTCTTAATGTAGATTTTAAGGTCTTCACCGTTCACGTGAATATATTTATTAGTTATATGCTGTAAATAATTCGACCTTACAAATTTAAGAAGTTATATTTTAAAATAGCAAATATTTATATTTCCTCTCGAAATTTCTCGAGCACATCGTTCATGGTCAAATTTACAGTTACCTTTAATCTAATTCTCTTATCTGTCCTTTTCAATCTGGTTTCCATAGAGGTCACAGTACTGTAACTGCACTTCTGAAGGTCACTGACGACATCCGCTGGGCTATGGAGAATAAATCTCTCACAGTGTTAGTCCTGCTTGACTTCAGTTGAGCATTTAATTCAGTGGACTTCGACATTCTGCTTGGGGTTCTTCAGTCTGCTTTAGCCTGGTTTGACTCTTATCTTCGGGATCGCTCGCAGTGTATTCGTCTTGATGAGATGTTTTCTGGTTGGTGTGATCTCACTGCTGGTGTTCCTCAGGGTGGCGTTATCTCTCCTCTTCTTTTCTCTATCTTCATAAACACTGTTACCAAGGTTATCACTTCCAACTTACATCTTTACGCAGACGATTTGCAGCTTTACCGACACTTCTTGCTTGCAGACTTGGACTTGGCTATCGACGCCTTGAATGGTGACCTGGAAAGTATAAGTAAATGGGCTAAGACCTACGGACTACAAATCAACCCATCCAAGTCCCAGGTTATGATAATAGGCAGTCGATATTATCGCATTGCGCTTGACATATCCACCATGACGCCTTTATCTCTTGACGGTTCGACCATCGCTTACACCGATACTGCTAAGAACCTTGGTGTCTTAATAGACGGTAATCTCTCTAGGCGAGCTCAAGTAAATGAGATAAGTCGTAAGGTGCACTTTTCCTTTCACTCGTTAAAATCCCTTCAAAACCTCTTGCCCTTTAAAACTAAAATCTATCTAGCTCAAACTTTAATTCAGCTGGATGCTACGGAGGAGCTCTTAAATAAGCTTGAGCGCTTGCAAAACCTGTGTATCCGTTTTGTTTTTGGTTTTAGGAAATACGACCATGTCTCTCAGTTCCGCAAGGATCTCAAGTAGCTCCCTATCCGACTTCGCAGAAACACTCGAGTATATATGTCTCCTCTTCAATATCCTGTTTAATCCTTCGTACCCAGAATATCTGCGCGATCGCTTCGCGGTGGAAGTGAGTGAATCACCCTGCCCATGTCCTGTGTAGATCCCATCTTAAGGCGCTACCCCGAGCAAAACGCCGCGCTAGCCGTTTTTCGTGCAGTTTTTAGGAGCTATCTACTCGTTATTTAAAATGAAATATCAACTAATAAAAATACATTAAATTTCTACATATTATTGATTCCAAAATTGTAGAATTCTTTTTTTTTTAAATGTAGTATATGTTTCACTAATCTCCCTTCAACAAAACCATAAAAATGAGAAATAATGATTGATAGCATGCATCTCCTCGTAAAGTGTTCATTAATAATTGTTTATACTAACACTAATGGATAGACTATTTGATAAGGAACATTATGGTAGATTTATTTTTTTCAAAAGACCAATATTTGATTTTATAAAGAAGTTATTCTAAAATCTGGGCGTATTCACTACTGTAATTCATGCGCCACGAGTGCCGCCAGGCCAATAGGAATGCTCAAATCTCATGCTGATTTTTTGGTCAGGGTACGGCCTTAAGCATCACCTAAACTTCCCATCCCATAGTACTAATTTCTATTCCCACTCCTTCTCTGTTCATGCTGTACGACTATGGAACTCACTTCCACCTAAAATTTGTGATTCACAAAATGTATATCTATTTAAGAAACAGGTCAAAGATCATTACCTCTCCACCATATAGTAATTATTATATATTATTAAATATGTATTTTTATTTTCTATATATTTAGTTAAGGTATGTGTTATTTATATATAATTAGTTAAGTTATATAGTTGTATAGTTGTTAGTCTATTTTATGTTTCCTTATTTTCTTATACACACTGTGTCTTCGTATATCATTTAACTTTCCTGTCGCAGGTCTGCTGGAAGAAATTTCTATTGAAATAAATAAATAAATAATAAATTTATTCATTTCCATAAAAGCATGTTAACATAAATCAATTAAGTCATTTGAGGGTTACAATTAGTTAACAAAACAGATAGGTGTTGCAACCAGCACCCTTGCTAAGTTATAAAATAACTCGTATTAAGGGCAGTGGTACAAGTCCATATACAATCATTTAAACTTTTAGCAAATTGCAGGTAGAGCAAGCGTTAGTTTAGGTTAAGTTAACAAGCATAATTATTTATTTATTTATTTTGGGAAAACAAACAGTTACACAAAAAAATACAAACACAAAAGATATTAAAAATAAATAAAGTAACATATGTGTAGCCCAAGACGCTATCCACATCTTAATTAAATAATTTAAACATTGCCCACGACTGAGGCTGAGAGCAACAAAAATAAAAATAAGTTAAAAGATCAAAATTCCAAAACAGTAAAAAAGCATTTAACAATACAAAGATAAAATCCAAAAAATACTTAATCAAAATACAAAGTAAATTATAATTCAGCAAATAATTAAAATTCATAAAGCAAGCACTTAATCAAAAATGTAAAAGGAATTAAATTCCTAAATTTCAAAAATAACTAAAATGCAATAGTAATTAAAATTGGCATGCAATTCAAATATCAAAAGTATTTAAAATCTAAAGGATCATTAAGAAAAAAATAAATAGAAGATAAACATTTAAAATTATTTAAAATATTCAAAATACAAACAACATGTAGCGACCCCAGCGATGCGATTTGCTGAATTGCATATTTTGTTATTTGAAGGAACGCCAGCGCCGGGCTCGCCAGTCGCTTACATACCTTCACCTTGCCACGTCATATTTTACGGTACTAATTGTAACTAAGTATTGTGAACCAAATTAAACAGTTTTCATATTCAGTATAAACCAAGTTGCGTATAATTTATCTGGACCCCTAACATAACACGCACAACAATTGGTGACCCCGAACGTTTACAAAAATTAGTTTTTTGTGTTTTATTATTTTTGCGCCGTAAGCGATTCAGTGGCGACGTGGCAAGTGCGCGTTAGAAACCGCGTGGGCGCAAGTTTTTTTTTTTTTTTTTTTTATCTTGCGATCAGTCATTCAGACTATAAGCAGATGAGGTGAGTGTTTTTTGGCATTTAGGGCAGTGCTCCCATCGGAACCATGCCCTTTCTTTATCTTTGTCTGGATATCAGACACTCCACTAGTCAAAGATATCTCGCCGCTTTTTAAGCCGACGTATGGTTTCTGGGATAGTGAGCTGCCCCGCTAGCTGGTTCGGGTGCCTTGACAGTCTTGATGTATATGTGGCTGCATTCGTGTCTATTTCTTCCCTTACCATAGGCATATTCAAAATTTCATGCACTTCAGTTATTTTACTAAACCACGGTGCATTGGATATTTGTTTTAAGATGTTGTTTTGTACTCTCTGTATTATCATTATGTTGGAGGTGCTGGCAGACCCCCATAGCTGTATGCCATATATCCAAATGGGCTTCAATATTGTTTTATATATTAGCAGCTTGTTATCCAAACACAGTTTTGAGTTACGTCCCAACAGCCAATAAAGACCCTTGTATTTTAAGTTGATTTCGTCTCGTTTTCTTTCAACATGCTTTCTCCACGTAAGTCTACGGTCCAAGTGCATTCCCAGGTACCTTACTGTATGTTGGTGCGGTAGTTGAATGCCATTCAAACTGACTGGAGGGCAATCTTCTTTTCTGAGGGTGAAAGTTATGTGCACTGATTTGGACACACTAACGGCAATCCTCCATCGGGCTAGCCAATTCTCGATGTCATTCAGACAGTTTTGTAGGACCTGAGAGGCCTTAGTCGGACATTTGTTCGAGGTTAGTAAGGCTGTGTCATCAGCGAAGGTTGCCACGGTAACTCCTGGATTTTGTGGTAGATCATATGTGTACAGCGTGTACAGGATAGGTCCCAGCACAGAGCCCTGTGGCACTCAAGCTGTAATTTCGTAAAATTCGGACGAGCAGTCGTTCTCCCTCACTTGGAAGATCCTATCTGATAGGTATGATTTCAGGACTTCATAGAAGGTATGAGGTAATTGGTTACGCTTCCTAATTTATAGTTCATATTTTATTACATCACCATAGGGCGATTGAAAGGCATTTGTATACTAGTTCCAATTTATTAAATTAGTGTCACCTATCGTTGTTTTGGTGGTATTCCGCGCCGTGCCGCTACGGTCTTTTTACGCCGCCACCACGCCACGGCCGCAGGCGATCATCGCCAGTCTCTTAACAACCAGAGCGGAGGTGCGCGCACTAAGTCACCCTCTCGCCCAAAACTCTTTATTGAACCTACATGGAAAGTGTTATCTGTATTACCTAGACCTACTGTGTTGTGTACCGCTGGCCAGCATAGTGTACCTAGTCTGTAAGCTGAACTTCTCGAACGTGGCATCTGCATCTGCATGGGAATCGCTGTTTCAAAGGTATGTGGCATAATTAGTAAATTGAACTTTATCCATTGCCTTTCGTCTCATCTGCATACTTTTCTCCTTCAATTTAGCACTGCTGAATCAGCAAATATAGCCTAGATTGCTCTAATAATTTAGGTTCAATCGCGTGTGATTTTACTAGTAATCTTCTAGAGGTTATACGCACCATTTTGGTCCTTCGAACTGGATAAATTAAATTTGGGCCTATTTACAGCCTAATTTTAAGTCCTAAAAGTCTAAATTTAAGCAAAAAGTTTGGGAAATTTCCATATTAATTGCAGATCATCACACAATTCTCGCCTCTATTGCGTTGGGAATAAGGCTGGCTGCCTTGCGTGTAGTACTTTCTACCGGCAAATTAATTGTTAACGTAAATCTTTAATTTCACTAATTGAAACTCCGAAAAATACATTTAATTGAATATCAACGTTGATTCATATCGCTAAATAAGTTTATTTAATAAATCAGTTAATTTTCGGCGTAATTACATATTTTTTTGTTCGTGTTTGAAAATTGTGGGTAGTCTGTTAAAACATTCGTCAAGTTGGCCTACGTGACTGTGGAATATTCCAGTTCTTGTTATCGTACGGTTAATTTTTATTTACGCATTGGAAACTTTTACATATTTTTCTAATCGAGATTTGCAGAATGAATGACATTGATTATTTTACGATACACTACTACTGTTGGTTCGTTAAATGCCTACTATACTCGTATTGCACGAGTAGGTATTTTTTATAATTCTAGACTCAACCGCATTTGATTAATTATTGTAATTAACCAGATTATCATTGCGTCGCTTGTTATTTCATTTTGTAAGGTAACTTGATCTTTTGATAGGAACCTTCAGGTAAAATAACAGATTTGTATAAACTTTACGCGTTTAGTTCTCCTCATAGGAAACAGCCGTATATTTATACATATCACCCCCGCACCTAACTTGTAAGCGTAGTACTTACTAGATAATTTACTTCGAACGGTCATCTGCGTATTTACTTGTTAGGAATTGTATTGTGTTTTACGAAGGTATTTCGTTACGAACACAATCGCATCGCTTACGGAAATAAGTACCATACTTGTTTCTAAGTTTCACACTTAACTTATTTTTGGTTAAGAATCTGTACATATTCTATGTATTGAGTAAGTTAATCTCATATAAATAGAATACTACAAGAAAAAAAAAAAACTCGCTTCGCATCCGACATAAATGTTAATTATCGGGTTGTAGGTATCTCTAAGCTAATCATAAATATAGGTAGATGGGTACGTTCATTTCGCGTGCTTACTATTTTATTTGTATTAGACTTTGTTACTTGTACGCGGTTCAAACTTTGTACGTTGTTCAAACTTTGTACGCTTTATATTTTTTTTCACCTTACAATTTATTATTGTTAGGGTTCGCGTGTACGGATCGTTCCGTACTATTGTTTACGTAAGTTGTAAAATCTTTCGTTGAAATATAAGTTTGATTGGACCACTAATTTCACTTACGCGGGTTCCGTAAAAGATAAAAATTTGTTGTTTTTTTTTGTTTCCATATTTTAACTTCTGTTCACTATGACGGACAAGGTTAAACTTAGATTGTTGGAAAGTAAACGCGACTCGTATTTCGCGCGGGTTCAAAGGATTTTGGATTCAACAGAATCTTTAACAACAGAAAGATTACGTAATTCTTTTATTGCTTAGGCTAAACAAATTGACGGCCAACGTAGCGAATTCAATGAGATAATGGACGAGATAAATATGTTAAAATTGACATTGGATCCAAAGTGCGAAGTAAGCTATAGTGCCTTACATTCATTTGATGAGTTGGTCGGCGAGATAAAAAATACTTTAGCTTCATTAACTGAATCAACTGTTTCCAAGGAACCTAGCCCGACAGTGAGCCCTAGTGCTCATCATATAAAGGTACCTAAAATTGAGCTGCCTGCCTTTGACGGTGATATTCAGAGCTTTCCGTTCTTTTATGAGACTTTCAAACGTATTATACATACGAACGCAGATTTATCAGATTCTGATCGCATTCATTATCTGTTGAGTTGTCTAAAGGGAAAGGCTAGGAGTGTGGCAGTAGGTATTGTACCTTCTGGCGATAATTACCGTGTTGTCTGGGATGCGCTTATCGCAAAGTACCTGGATACTCGCGCGCTCGCCACTAATTATCTAAATCAACTGTACTCATTGAAGTCGTTCGGAACGACACCCGCTAATATTGAACAAGGTTTCGATAAATTAACTTCTACGGTTGCTGGACTCAAACAATTAAAAATACATAACTTGGATGATTTTATATTTATTCATTGGGGTCTTAAGTTAATAGACTCAGATACAGCAAAACATTTTGAAATGTCGCTTCGTAATCAACAAGAGTTGGATTATGATTATTTCGTAAAGTTTGTTTGTGAACAAGTAAAAATCTTATATCGCTCCTCTTCTGCGGCAACTAAGCGCGCCCCCGCAGGTAGACCCAGCACCTCATCTAAGGTCTCGCAGGTGTTTGTGGCTACTGAATCTAAATGTTCGCTTTGTCGATCCACGCATAAAAACTTGTATACGTGCAAAGCGTTTCAAAAGTTGAGCGCGGATAATAAATTTAAGTTTGTAATAACAGATGTGTAAACTGCTTAAGTAGCCAACATACCGTCTCTAAGTGCCTATCTAAGTCAACATGTAGGAAATGCAACGGTAAGCATAATTCCTTATTGCATTTTGAGCAATCGACGCAAGCCCCTGCGCTGGTTTCCGCTAGTGACCCAGCCTCCGTTTCTGCGGCCGACCCAGCTACTTCTGATCGTGTGGCGTTGTGTACGCATTCTTCTGCTCAAGTCCAGGCCACACGTAGTACCGAAGTTCTGGCTACTGCCAAGGTGTTAGTGGCGGGTAGGAAGGGTAAGGGCGTGGTGGTTAGATGTCTTTTGGACCCTGGGTCGCAAAAGAATTATATGACATCGCGTTGCTGCCGTATGCTCGGTCTAACTATACATACGGACTCAATAACTACCGTTCGTGGTATTGGTGGCACATCGCAGGCCGTTCGTGGCTCGGTGAATTTTACGTTCAGTTCACGGTTTTGCTCGCAGCCTAGGTATAGAATTGATGCTCTAGTTTTGGATCAGATAACCGGGCAGCTTCCTCTGGGCGCTATAGATACTGCCGAATTGAAGCATATTGATCCTAAACTACTCGCTGATGACAGCTGGGGTGTGCCAGGTAATATTGACATGTTACTTGGAGTCACGTTGTTCGCTAAGTTATTGCGACCCGGTACCGTGACCAGCGCACCCGGTTGCCCCGATGCATTGGAGACTATGCTCGGCTACATACTTCTAGGAGAAGCACCTATTATCGAACCTTCAACTGACACTCTGTCTTTCTTTGCGAGTTCTTTCGATAACTTCGATCTTCGTAAGTTTTGGGAGATTGAAGATGTTACTGCTTCGTCCGTTGGGAGTGTGGATGATAAACACTGTGAAGAGTTTTATTGTAGCACAATTACCCGCGCTCCAAATGGCAAGTATGTTGCAGCTTTACCACTGAAAACAGACGCGTCAGCGTTAGGAAATTCTTTTGATATAGCGCGCAAGAGATTCTATAGCCTCGAACGTAAACTTAAATCGCTTCCTAACGTTAAGCTTCTTTATGATGACGTCATACGGGATTATCTACAGAACAATTATATTTCTTTGGTGCAAAATAATTTACCTGAATGTGGGTTGCCCAAACGAAATTGTAAGGAGCGAGAAATGGACTACTATATTCCTCACCATGCTGTTATTCGAGAGGATAAAGTGACCACTAAGCTACGCGTGGTCCTAGATGCTAGTGCAAGTACAGGTAACGGTACCTCGCTCAATGATATCCTGTACGCAGGTCCAGTCCTTCAGGCTGACCTTTTTAACATCTTGTAAAATTTTAGGCTTTTTAGTGTCGCTATTTCCGCAGATGTTAAGTCTATGTACCTACGTATAGGTATACGCCCACAAGATCGTCCGCTTCAACGTATCTTATATCGGTTTAATGAGGAAGAAGAACTTCAAATTTATCAGTTTTCAGTACTTCCCTTTGGATTAAAGTGTAGTCGTTTTATAGCGATTCGCACTATTCTACAGTTATGTCAGGATGAAGGAACGCAGTTACCTCTCGCCAGGGACATTTTGCAGCGATATATTTACATGGATGACATAGTTAGTTCTATACCTAGCACTGCGCTGGCTATAGACTCGGCTCGTAAACTAATAAAAATATTCTCTCTCGGTGATTTTCAGCTAACGAAGTGGTCTAGCAATAGTGTCGATGTTCTTTGGAATATTCCAGAGTCATTACGACTTTCACAGAGCGTGGACCTAAGTAAAGATCCGACACAGAAAATACTGGGACTTCGTTGGTTCCCTGATGAGGATTGTTTCGTATTCCAGGTTAACCCTAATGTTCGCCCTTGCACGAAACGGAATATTCTTTCTTCCATTGCACGTCTTTTCGACGTTTTAGGCCTCGTGGCACCGATAATTTTATACGCCAAGCTTCTTATTAAAGAGCTTTGGCTTGGAAAACTTGGATGGGATGACGTCCCACCACCTCGCATTGTTCGTCTGTGGGAACAATTTCAAGCTGAATTGCCAATTATCTCTGAACTGAGATTTTTGCGACATGTCGGCGTCGTAGAACGCTGTAGGCTCTCCCTCGTCGGTTTTGCCGACGCTAGTGAGAAAGCTTACGGTGGTTCGGTTTACGCCCACGTTGTCAGACCCGACGGTAGTATCGTCGTTTCGCTGGTGTGTGCGAAATCTAAAGTCGCGCCACTGAAAGTAGTTTCGCTAGCTCGTCTCGAGTTATGCGCCGCACTCCTCTTATCAACTGTGATAAAGCGAGTATATAATCTTTTCGCAGCTCGGCACGCCATTGAGGCAGTCGTAGCTTTCTCGGATTCAACTGTGACCTTGAGTTGGATTCATTCCGCACCGCATCGATGGCACACCTTCGTAGCCAATCGTATCGCTAAGATTCATGAGAATCTTTCGTCAGATCACTCCTTGCATACGAAACCTCTATTATTGCATCCCGCCCGCGAAGTCAATGAAACGCGGTTACATCTTATTTCGCGTTATGAATTAACTGACCAAATGGTCCAGTCTTTTTGGAAGCGGTGGCGCCAAGAGTACCTGCACACCCTACAATCCAAACAGAAATGGAACACCCCTGCCAATCCAATACGGGTCGGTATGGTTGTCGTCTCCATGCAGGACAATGTGATGCCGCTGCATTGGCCGTTAGGAGTAATCACAGAAATATTTCCAGATAAAAACGGAGTTTGTAGAGTCGCATCGGTAAAAACTAAAAGCGGGATCCTTCAGAGTCGCCCGGTAGTAAAGTTGTGCCCTTTACCAACGCAATAAGCTTCGTTACATTAATAATTAATTTTACCGTGCACCAATGTGCAGTATTAGATTTAATTACCGCGTAGAATAGTTAATTGTATATTCTTATTTATAATAGAGAGTCGCAACTTTAGAGTTCTCATAACCCTTGGTAGAGTTGTGATGATCTGCAACTTATTTTACTTCTCCTTTGTGTTTCCAAAGTAGGAACTTTCAAGCCGGGGAAAATGGTTACGCTTCCTAATTTATAGTTCATATTTTATTACATCACCATAGGGCGATTGAAAGGCATTTGTATACTAGTTCCAATTTATTAAATTAGTGTCACCTATCGTTGTTTTGGTGGTATTCCGCGCCGTGCCGATACGGTTTTTTTACGCCGCCACCACGCCACGGCCGCAGGCGATCATCGCCAGTCTCTTACCAACCAGAGCGGAGGTGCGCGCACTAAGTCACCCTCTCTCTCGCCCAAAACTCTTAATTGAACCTACATGGAAAGTGTTATCTGTATTACCTAGACCTACTGTGTTGTGTACCACTGGCCAGCATAGTGTACCTAGTCTGTGAGCTGAACTTCTCGAACGTGGCATCTGCATCTGCATGGGAATCGCTGTTTCAAAGGTATGTGGCATAATTAGTAAATTGAGCGTTATCCATTGCCTTTCGTCTCATCTGCGTACTTTTCTCCTTTAATTTAGCACTGCTGAATCAGCAATTATAGCCTAGATTACTCTAATAATTTAGGTTCAATCGCGTGTGATTTTACTAGTAATCTTCTAGAGGTTATACGCACCAGTAATATTGATTTAATTTTAAACAATAATCCTTTGTGCCAGACCCTGTCGAATGCCTGCTGAATATCCAGAAAAACTGATGAACAATATTCTTTCCTTTCAAACGATGCTCTGATCTCTCTGCACACTCTATGTACTTGCTCAGTAGTCGCGTGTTCCCTTCGAAAACCGAATTGGTGTTCCGGGATTATTGACCTTTCTTTTATGACTTTCATCATTCTGTGTAGCAGTGACTTCTCGAAAAGCTTCGACATTATAGGCAGAAGACTGATTGGCCTGTATGATGTGAGTTCGTGAATAGGTTTCCCAGGATTTTGGATCATTACAATATTCGATACCTTCCATAGGTCTGGGAAGTATCCAATTCTCAGCATTGCGTTGAATACCAGTGTTAGGTACAGAACTACTTTACGAGGTGATTCTTCGAGAACTTTTTTGTCAATTAGATCATATCCTGGCGCTTTATTATTCTTAAGCGACTTAAGGTTCCTGTACACTTCTCTGGGAGTCACCAGTTTTAGAGGTACGTCCAGTTGAAGATCTTGGTTTAGAATCAAGTCAATGTCAGTTTCGTTCCCATTCAGTGGTGCCTCGTTTGGAGTGAATACTTGCCTGAGATGCTTTGCGAAGGCTTCCGCTTTGTCAAGAGAGGTTCTAATCCACTGGCCATCGTGTGTACGTAGTGGTGGTTTTTGGTATAATGGTCTATCGTGGTTTTTGCAGACCTTCCATAGCGAGTAATTGGTAGCTTCTGTCGCTGATAAACCTTCCAGGTAGGTATCCAAGGCAGTGTCGTTAGCGTCTTTGATAAGAGCTTTCAGGTCTCGAGTGGCTTTGTTCAATTCTCTTTTGTCATTTGAGTGTCTGCTACTGTGCCATACTCGACGTAGCCTCCTTTTTTCGAGTATCATCTGTCGTATGGAGTCAGAGTATATTATACTTTGAAGGCGACATTCATTGAGTTCAGGAGTGGACAGCCAGCAACTTTCTTGAATGACTGACGTTAAGTTGCGTACGGCTATGTCAATGTCCGACTCAGATTTTAGACTTACTCTCATTTCCAGTCTCTCATGGACCAACTCCCGGAAAGAGTAGTGCCAAGTGTCAGAATTACCGGAACGTGATTGGTGTTAGAGTCAAAGCAAGTTTCTATATGGTGAGGAAGTCTGGACAGGCCCTTAACAATGAAAAAGTCTAAGACGTCGGGAAGGCGGTTTGGGTCAGTCGGCCAATTGGTCGGTTCAGTAGTTGCGATCGTAGTGAGGTTGTTTTTAACTGTCGACTTCCTGAGCTCTCTTCCTCTAGTGCTGGTAAGTCTAGATGCCCAGTGCACATGTTTGGCATTCCAGTCACCTCCAACTATAAAGCGTAGTCCCAACGTGTTAAACAGCTCATCATAATGCTCTTCTTTTATTGTATACTTTGGAGGACAGTATATTGCAGACACATTAAATGTTCCGTTTCGATCGTCTACAGCGACCGTTGCTGCTTGTATATGAGGTTTTTTGAATTGTGGTTGTTCGTGATGTTTAATATTTGACTTTATGATGACGGCTGCCCCCGCATGTGCCGTACCGTCTGGATGGTTTGTATTGTAAATATCGTAGTTGCGTATACGAATGCTGTTGTTATCAGTTAGGTGAGATTCAGACACCAGTAAAATGTCTATGTTGTGTGGATTTTAAATGGACTTCCACTTCTTCTACGTTGGGAGATAGCCCGTCTGGGTTCCACTTTGCTATCTTTAGAGAAGCCATTACGATATTTTAGCTACTAAGGTTGTTATGAGATTAATTAAAGTGCTCATTTGTTGTAGGATGATATCAAACTTTTCTGCTTGTTTGAGAAGCATTTCTTCTATGTTATTTGGTGTAGTTGTTTCGACGTTCTTCTTGTTTTGATTTGCTCTCAGTATATCGGCGTAACTTGCTCTCTTCTTGTCCCTTGGGTTCACTTTTTCTTCATTATTACCTATTTGTTGAGGTAGTGTTGGTGGCTGATTATCCAACTGATTTGCATTGTTGGCTGCAGGTTGTGTTGGCTTTACCCTATTCTTTAAGTGTGCTTGGTTATTTGATTTCCTCGACAGTATTTCCTTATATACTTCGCATCCCTTATAGTTAGCCGGATGTGCACCAAAGCACAGAGCACATTTTGCTGGGGTATTTCGGTCCGTTTTAGGACAGTCTGCTGTTCTGTGTCCTTTAGCACATTTCACGCAGCGGTACGGTCGCATGCAGTAGTTTTTAGAATGGCCATATTGCTGGCATTTTTGGCATTGAACGATTGAGTTCCGTTTACGTGGTTCTTCTATGGTGATTGATTGGTTGTTTATGTAATTGAGGTTCTTTACCGTTTTGTTGTTAGGGCTTTGTTGTAGAGTTGCAAAGAATGTCGAGGTAGGTTTCTTTTCAGGTCCATATTTTGCATTTATTATCTCTCCTATCACCACGTTTCCTGTCTCTTCTAGAGTTTCTTTTATTATATTGACAGGTGTTGAGTGATGGAGATTTTTAATTACAACTCTAAATGGTCTTTTATCTTTCCTATTAAACGTGTGTCCAATAAGTCCTTTCTCTCGGATAACTTTAAGTATGGATTTATAGGCCTCCACGCTAGTTTCTGTATATGAAATCAGTTTTGTCTGCAACACTTTCTAGGAGCTCGGTAAGCTTGGTGAGGTCTTCAACTCCATACAGAACAATAGGAGGCGGCTTCGTGACCTTTACTGTATTTTCTCTTTCGTTAGTTTCTTCTGGGTCAACAGGAAGAGTGCTGAATCGGTTTGTGACCATCACTCTCTCTGGAGACGGCGAGGAATCCTTTTTCCTCTTTTTGGCGTTGTGGAGCAATGGTACTCTAGGTAGGAGGATTGCGATTTTCGGATTCAGTATCCAAATTGTTCGGGATAGAAACCTGGGTTTGAAGGTTAGCATCTGCCATGGAGCTTAGTGATGCGCTTCTGGGTCTGGCCAGGAACAGCCCAGGATGGAAAACTTGTTGGGCTAGCTTCTTATTACTTTCTTTAGGACCAGTAGCATGCACTGATAAGGAGGCCTGGGTACCCACCCTCTTACAGTCATCGGTAACCAATTTCTCCATTATAGTTACTCACTTCACCACTACCACAGAATCCGTCGTAAATAATAAGTTACACAAAGGCAGCACTTTGCCAAATGTCAAACAACATTTTGACATCTGACGTTGATGATAATATGAAAAAGAGGGTGGATGAATAAAGATTTTAAATTGCAAGTGTCACTCTTAATTTTTAATCATTGTTTTTGTTAGGAATCACTGATTATTAGAAGCTACCAATAATTATTCACAGTAATCAATTAATAAGGTTCACTTAGGTTGCGTGGGCGCAAGTAACAGTGAATAGTCTCGAAACCAGTGAAACTCCACTACAATGACTACCCCAACAACAACCGGAGTAGCAGCGGTATCGGTGCAGTCAAGGATACCAGATTTCTGGACGGATTTGCCCAAATCATGGTTCTGCCAGTTCGAGGCTATTATGGCACCGCAGAAGCAGGGTGATGCGCAGCTGTTCGACATAGCAATCGCCAGGTTGCCCCAGGACACAGTGCGGCAAGTTACCGATATAATCGAAGCCCCGCCAGAGTCAGGCAAGTACGCAGCATTAAAGAAGCGTTTATTAGTAATTTATGAGGAAAGCACGGAGAAGCAATTCCAGAGGCTGATAGCGGAAATGGACCTGGGAACACAGAAACCATCACAGCTATATAGGGCGATGGCGGCTTTAGCCAAGAATTGCAACGTGACAGACGAGCCACTAAAAAGGTTGTGACTGAATCGTTTACCCCCGGGCGTGCGGGCGGTCCTGGCAGTGACCGGAGACACGAAACTAGAAAATCTCGCTGCAACGGCAGACAGAGTGATGGAAAACATAGGGACCGGTGAGATCGCGTCAATAGCACCGAGCACATCGGATTTGACTTGCGACTCAAAGACGGATTTGGCCAAGCATCTCAGCGCATTAACTGTGGCAATGAAAGAGATGCGTGGGGAAATTAATGACATCAGGAAGCGAAACGGGAACCCGGGACAAGACCGGAGAGGGCAGCAATGGCAGCAGGGGCGCTACAGGCCCAGGGGCCAGTCAAGGTCGTATCGCACACCAAGTTCTCCGAATTGGCTATGCAGACACCACTTTCGTTACCGGGAAAATGCGCGGGCGTGCGAGTCGTCGTGCAATTGGTCCAAGAAGCAGCAGGGTGCGGAAAACTAGAGGCGGTGCAGTCATCATCGGTGGGAGATTGTACCGCGGGCAATCACCGACTCTGCGTGCGAGATTTAAGAAGTGGTATTATGTATCTAGTGGACACAGGTGCTAACGTATCAGTGATACCAGTGGGTAAAGTGAGAGGCAACAAAATTAAACGTGAGTGTTCGTATAAGCTGTTCGCAGCGAATAACACTGAGATAAAAACTTATGGTGTAACTAACATAGAGCTTAATATAGGTTTAAGAAGGAATTTTAAATGGCAATTTATTATATGTGACGTAAAACAGCCCATTTTAGGAGCAGATTTCTTAGAGGCACACCAGCTGATAGTAGATTTGTATAAAAAAACGTTTGATTGACGGGCGTACTAAGTTTAGTAGGGAAGCATCCGTCGTAAAGTGTACGGAACCATCGGTTTCGAGCATACAGCTGGATAACCCATATAGAGAATTACTAAAGGAATTTTCCAGCATTACCAAGCCTGTATCGTACAAAGAACCATCTAGTCACAATGTATACCACCACATAGAAACTACAGGCCCTCCAGTTTTCACGCGTGCTAGGCCATTACCACCGCATAGGTATAAATTGGTACAGGAGGAGTTTAAAGTAATGCAGGAGTTAGGAATTTGCAGACCATCCAGCAGTCCTTGGACGAGCGCGTTACACGTCGTGCCGAAGAAGGACGGACAGATCAGGCCCTGTGGTGACTATCGTGCACTCAACGCGATCACGAAGCCAGACAGGTACCCGATACCAAGACTGCAGGATTTTACTTATGGGCTAGCAGGTAAGACAATTTTTGGAAAAATAGACATCAACCGGGCCTATCATAACATTTGTGTAGCACCACAGGATATCGAAAAAACGGCGATCATTACTCCTTTCGGGCTTTTCGAGTTTCCGCGGATGTCATTTGGCTTACGAAACGCAGCACAACCGTTCTAAAGATTTATGAATAATACAGTGTTGAAAAATATAGAATATATAAAAGAAGGCCAAGAAAACTCGTATTTATTTTGTTATATCGATGACCTTGTAATAGCCAGCACCACTGAACAGCTTTTCAAAAAACACCTTAAATTAATATTCAGTAGATTCGAGCAATACGGAATAACAATCAATTTAGCAAAATGCGATTTAGGGAAAACGGAAATAGAATTTTTAGGCTACAACGTAAATAAGGACGGAATAAAACCACTGGAGAATAAGATTGAGGTTATACAAAATTATCCGCGACCGGAAACAATCGAACAATTGCGACGATTTTTAGGAATGGTGAATTTTTATAGGTCCCATTTGAAAGGGGCGGCGGAAAGCCAGGCGGAGTTAAATAAATATTTGCACGGGGCCAAAAAGAAAGATAAGTCAAAAATAGAGTGGGACGATACAACAGTGGCCGCGTTCGAGAAGTGTAAGGCAAGCCTAAAAAGCGCCATTACGCTAGCTCATCCGGGAGAATCAGGCAAATTGGCACTAATGTGCGACGCATCAAACACTTGTGTGGGCGTAGTTTTACAACAGGAAACAAAAGGTAAATGGACACCGCTAGGGTATTTTTCGAAAAGACTATCAGCGGCACAACAAAAATACAGCACGTACGACCGCGAGCTGACAGCAGTGTATTTGGCAATTGTCCATTTCAGAAACATGGTAGAAGGGCGCAAACTAACAATTTTTACAGACCATAGGCCTTTAACATACGCGTTTACAAAAATAGGTACGGATAGAGAAACACCAATGCGTACACGGCAGCTATTGTACATCAGCGAATTTACGAGCGACATACAATACGTCACCGGCACCGATAATGCGGTTGCTGACGCGTAATCACGAATAGAGTCCATTACTTGTGACACAAACATCGATTACGACGAAATCGCAAAGGCACAGGAAACAGACGCTCAAATGACACACATGTTAGCAAACTCACAGGGCAACATTGTTTTAGAACAAGTACATTCTCCATTATGTAAAAGAAAGATATATTGTAGTATTACAAAAGACATGGTAAGGCCATACATTCTGTTACAGTTCCGAAATACTGTTTTTGACACGGTTCATAATATAAGCCACCCAGGCGTTAGGGCCACACGAAAGATGATCACATGTCGTTATTTTTGGCCAGACATGAATAAAGACATCGTCAAATGGGCGAGATCGTGTATACCATGTCAGAAAGTAAAGGTACACAGACACACAGTTTCAAAATTAGGCACATTTCCGATAACAGAACGATTTGATCACGTACACGTAGACATAGTAGGGCCACTACCGACCACACAAGAAGGTTATCGTTATTGCGTCACCGTCATAGATAGGTTTACTCGTTGGCCGGAGGCATTTCCTGTCAAAGACATTACTGCAGACACAGTAGCCAAGGCGATCTATGAAGGATGGATATGTAGATTCGGGTGTCCTAAAACTCTAAACAGCGATCAGGGCAGGCAGTTCGAGAGCGAGATTTTCGGCAGTTTGATGAACATGTTAGGGATAAAGAAAATACGCACGACAGCATATCATCCACAGGGGAATGGTATGGTAGAAAGAATGCATCGTTCCCTTAAGGCAGCAATAAAGACAAGACTGTTAGGAAATAGGTCATGGGTTGAAAAATTACCGACCGCATTGTTGGGACTTCGTGCAGTTTGCAAAAGCGACCAAAATGTAAGTTCGGCAGAATTGGTTTTAGGACACACGTTGCGTTTACCGGGCGATTTTTATCACGAGGCAAAGGAATCACAAGTAGGACATCTGCTGACATTTGTAAGCAAATTGAGAAACATAATTAATGACATGCGCCCACAGTCACGAGCGGATAGCGGATCGCGGAAAATATTCATTCACAAAGATTTGAAAACTTGTACTCACGTATTCGTTAGGAATGATATGGTAAGGAAGCCATTAACACCGTCGTATAGTGGCCCATACCAGGTCATTAGCAGAAGTGAGAAGACTTTTGAAATACAAAAGGACAACCGTCAATCAACCGTGTCCATCGATAGAATAAAGCCAGCATATATTATAAACGACAATACTGTGCCAGAAAGCGTAGGAAATAAAATCAATATAGAAACACATAAACAGCAGGTTGAGCAAAATCCGCTACCGCCTATGAATAGACCCACGCGCTCGGGTCGTGTTATCAAGAAACCCGTGCGATTTTTGCACAACTAGCAAAAAAAATTGTTCAGTTATGTTGTAAGTTTAAGGTATTTCTTGTACAATTCACTAATAACAGTGTCACATTGAAGTAAAGAGCATATAAATTTTAAAACATGGGAAATACACCAAATAAAGAATACGTTGCCATAGCCCAAGCCCAGGTAGTAGCTGGACAACAATTAGAAAACAAAATGAATTATTTTGGGATAATACTTATCATCATCGCGGTAATATTCGGCATTTTGTTATGTTACGCAATTAAGAGAGGTTGCATAGGCCAATTGAGAAATTGGTTGAAAAAGGAAGTAATTACACTGACGGGGACAACGGTAGTGCCTGCACATATGGCCAATCCGGCAACCGCAGGAACTGCAGCAAGTTACGTGTAAACAGTGTCCACAAAAAGTGAATTGTGCAAGAATCATCAGATTAATGTAGTGTGTTATTCAGAGAGCTCGTTCGCTGACGTAGCAAGCGAACAATGTATTTGTTATAGTGAACAATGTACCGTTACAGTTATAGCTGTGGTTTTGTATTATGATTGTATTTTATCAAGGGATGGCGAATTTTTTTTTTTTTAACTTGCGCTGTCATAGCGGAAGCTAGCCGGCCTTTGTGGTGTTATTGATTATTACAGAGTGGATGTTATGACAGCTACCCTTAAACTCATGTGACTTAGTACTAAGTAGGTATATGTTATGTAAAGACGGCTCCGAAACACTCGAGAGACCGCACGTTGTAGATAAGATAGCGTGTAAGCAATATTTTCGCCATATTGTATTGTGTAGTGCTGTACGCACCATTGTAAACCTAATGTATATCAAAATTTAAAATATGTTAAATTTTTGGAGAAAGGGGGGGTGTGATGTAGCGACCCCAGCGATGCGATTTGCTGAATTGCATATTTTGTTATTTGAAGGAACGCCAGCGCCGGGCTCGCCAGTCGCTTACATACCTTCACCTTGCCACGTCATATTTTACGGTACGAATTGTAACTAAGTATTGTGAACCAAATTAAACAGTTTTCATATTCAGTATAAACCAAGTTGCGTATAATTTATCTGGACCCCAAACATAACACGCACAACAAACAAAACTCTTAAATTATACCACATTCATGCAAAAACAAAATATAATAAATTCAATTAAAATAGATAAAACTACAGTTCTTGTTTTACTTTTTTAAGCCACCAATTAAATTGATCAAGGAGATCCTGAACTTATTCGATGACAATGTAAACATGTCCAAGTCTACAAAAACGTCATTGAATTTTTTTGCCATACGTCGAAGAGGCGCGTGGACTCCAGCGTTGGTGCGGCAGGAGGAGACTGCGAATAGCGGACGTGCGCGCACCCCTCTTACAATGACAGTCCTCGGAACAACGTAGCTTAACTTATTGGCAAGATCTATGCACTCATACCGGCCATTACATAAGTCATAGAGAAACATAGTTTCTAGGAAAAGACGTCTAGATTCTAAGCTTAACAAATCAATATTCCTGTGGGGTAAATTGGGCGAACTGAAGTTGTGACGGCAGCGATATTTTAGGGCTTTTAGGAATTTGTGCTGTACTCTTTCCAAGCTGTCGATGTATTTCTTATAAAGTGGATTCCAAACAAGTACAGCGTATTCGAGTTGTGACCTAATTAACGACTTATACAAATGCATGTAGGTATCTATGCGCTTGAAGTCACTGGAAGCTCTCATGACGAAGCCATACATACGGAAAGCGTTACTTATTATTTTATGAATATGCTGATCAAGATGCAGTTTAGAGTCCAGTAGTATTCCCAGGTCTTTTACTGACATAACTTTTTGCAATATAGTGTTATCTAATGTGTAACTACTATTAATAAAGTTTATTTTCTTCGTAAATGTAATAGACACACACTTAGATGAGCTCAACTGGATTTTGTTTTCTACACAGTAACTAGAAAATCGGTGAAGATCCTCTTGTAGTAGCACAGTATCTGTATGGTCACGAATTGGTCTGTAGATTTTAAGGTCATCTGCATATAGCAAAAATTTTGAGTGAATGAAACAAGACTCGATGTCATTAATAAAAATAATAAAAAGAAGAGGCCCCAAAATAGAGCCCTGTGGCACACCAGAAGTAACGACGATTGAATTGGATCGATAGCCTTTAACTACAACTCTTTGCGACCTATTTGAGACATATGATGCAAACCAGCGAAGCAGATCCCCACGAATGCCATTATACGCAAGCTTTCTGAGAAGCAGCTCATGATCCACCTTATCAAAAGCCTTACGAAAGTCTGTGTACACCGCATCTACTTGTACCTTTCCATCCATATTATTAAACAAGTAATCTGTAAACGTTATTAGATTTGTAGTAGTAGATCTTTTTTGAACAAATCCATGTTGTTGTGTGAGAATAATGTTATGAATGGTTGGATAAATTGCTTTGTGTACAAGTCTCTCGAAAACCTTAGACAAGGCAGACAGGATAGATATGGGGCGATAGTTTTCAACATCGTGTTTGGAACCTGCTTTATGTACTGGGGTTATATAGGCCTGTTTCCAAACTTCAGGAAATGTACCTTCAGTAATGCATTTATTATAAATATGGCTTAGAGGAATGTACAAACTATCAGCTGCTCTTCTAATAAAGTAAGGTGGTAACCCATCTGGGCCGGGGCCCTTAGTAATATCCAATGACTTCAAAGCATGCAGTACTTGGTCAGGACTGAAAGTGATACTGTCAATAACAACGCATTTGTCTGAACATATTTCAGGGGGCGACCAATCACTGTCACTAAAAGTGGTAGCTTCATAGACCGACCGAAAAAAGTCAGAGAACATATCACAAATGGAATTCGGGTCACTGGAATTAATATTTTTGTAAAATACCGTGGCCGGTATACCACCATTGGATTTGCGATTAGCCACATAACTCCACAAATTTCTGACATTCTTCCTTATATTATCCTCGACACCATTTATATATCGATTATAACACTGTTTACACTCGATATGGAAACTCTGCCTAAGAAAAGAGAACTGCTCGTAATCAAATAGGTTATTATACTTTTTCCATTTAATCCATGCCTTATTTTTACTCTTAAATATTCGTATTAGTTTTCTGGCAAACCAGACTGGGAATCTTGATGACTTAGAATGGCTTGTTGGAGTATAGTTTTTTATTGTACCTAAAATATTATTGTAAAATGTGCTGACACACTGCTCCACTGAGAGCCCATTAAAAGTCTGATTCCAGTCAATTTTACACAAGTCGCGATTGATCTGCTCATAGTCTGCTTTATAATAATTATATTTTAATCTTTTCGCTTGCAAGAGATTTTTATTATTTTTAGACATGTGGGTAATTGTCGTATAAAATGGAGGGTGATGATCATCTATTGGAAGTAATGTGCATGTCGGTATGGATACGATGGAGTTTGTGTTGCTTATTAGCAGATCCAAGATGCGACCTTTGTGGTTTAGGATATGGTTAAACTGAGCGGCATTGAGTAATGACTTGAAGTTACTCATATGTTCGCTCAGTGAGTTATTACCATTGCATTGTAGGGCTGTAGCGTCTCCGTCATTACATGGAAGCCAATTTATATTAGGCAAATTGTAATCGCCAAACATATAGAATAAATGTATGTTTAATCTATCCAATATATCATGCAAATGGTTATAGTGTGACAGGTATGTTTCGTCGGAGGATTTCGGGGGAATATATACAGCGCATATGACACACTTACTGTCAACGTTACTACCCGGAAGTTGTATAAGAACCTGTTCAATGTGAGATGTAGCAGGCGGATCAAGCAGTATGAGGGTGGATCGTAAGTCTTTTAGCACCGCCACGAGAACTCCGCCACCTTCCTTTTTGTTGGTCGCAATACGGTCCCGATCACATCTATAAACTACGTAGCGGTTGTCTACAAACTCATCATCGAGAATCTGAGGAGTGAGCCATGTTTCTGTCAAGATTATAATATCATAACAATTTGATAGTATATTCATATACAGCATATTGAGTTTAGTCCGAATACCCCTACAATTCTGATAATAAATAGTCAGTTCATCCATTGGTAGTAGAGTAGGCTCTAAAATAATATATGTCAAACATTTTATAAAGTTCAGAATAGTAGCTAAAGTTTAGATTGTAGTTAGTATTAATAAAAATTAATATGACATTATGTAACGACCACAGATACGACCACAAAGTCACCAGCATACAAAAGCGATTTAAAGTTTTCAAAAAATATTTAGAGGGTTAAAAAAAAAAAAATAGGCAGTACCTTTGTGCTCTTCTATCTGTATTATTTATTTTCTCTGTTAAGTGTTTTGTGTGTACATAAATAAATAATATTGTTGTAGCAGAAAAAGCAAGAAATTGTGTTATTAAATTTATTTTAGAATGTTTTATGTTCTTGTAAATAAATTGCAGGATACAGAACTTGGCACCCATTTAGATCCCAATTCTTTTATCAGCCTAGTCAAGAACCGCGCATATTCTTAGTATTGAACTTGGCTCCCTTTTTCACATTTATGTTTTTGATGGGATTCGATCTAAGGTTTGTGTCTAAACACTCTCTATGACTTGGTTTTTATTTTTCTTCTTGAAAATCCAACTGTTCTTTTACTCGTACGTAATTAAATATCTAATTAGTCCCCTTATTACGGTGATTACACTGTAAAGCTTGTTCGGCCGCAAGATAAGTTGATTGGCTTGATCCCTTAAAATTTCTTAGAAGTACCTCCTCTAAACATCTTGTCAACCTTTTAAAAGATCTCATACAACCACTTCTTACGAATCACATGTCCCGTGAATCTCGTATGTATCTTGTTACAGATAAAAATTTGCCTCGCTGTTATTTTGGAACACGAACGAAAACTGACAAAATACTACCAATAGACCTTAAGCAGAATAGTTAAGTATAAAGTTCCTAATGATTTAAAGTGGTAAAATACAAAGTTTACGCTAAAATACGTACGTTGTGTGGAACTTGATAAGCAAAACACGTACCTGCAGTACAGGCATCTATCTTATTTCTGTGGCGAAAATTCACTGTACCTCTTCAATTAATCCGCCGCTGTACCGTGCGCCGGTACAGCGGCCGCTCGGTAAATTGTGGCGCGTGAGTGTTTGGGTATTTCCTAGCAACTGGAGTGGTTATTTTGTTTAGTGCCACAGTCGTTTCTAAATATTGGACATCTATGTCTCAGTTGTATCCGAGTCGGGGAGCTTATGTTTTATCTGTTTTGTAATCTGCGGTTAACCCTTTATCGTCGGTTATGACTAATATAAACGCGAGTCATAAACTATGACTTAACTCATACGGGATTGGACGACTTGGGCAAATAGATTAGACGTAAATAATACAGATGTTGGAATGTTTAAGATGTAATAGAAGTTAGATGTTTGTGTTTTTGTCAAAACAAACATGATGTTATTCGAAAAAGTGTCGACGTTACAAGATGTTCCGATTCGTAGCCAATACGCAAATTCTTTAAGCAATCAGCGTTGTAAGACTGCCTTAGTGAGTAAGAGCGTTTTAGGCATAGCACCGCGCATTTGTAATAAATTACCATGTCATAAAAATTTTGAATGTTACACTTTTCAAAAAGAAATTAAAACTGTTATTAATTGAAAAATGTTATTATACGACTGATGAATTTCTGAATGATAAATTAATGTAGACATTTATTTGACTATAGAAACAATCTTTAATTGAATATTGTGAATAATTGTAATTTATGATTATAAAATTACTCCATATTGTGACATTTATAATGTTGTTGTTATTTATATAACATAGTTATAATATTAATTTTGGCATAGCTACCAAATAATTTGTGTTTACCTCTCGAATGTTTTTTTTTTTTTTAACTTTAGAAGTTACTCCATATTGTGACATTTATAATTTTGTTGTTATTTATTAAACATATTCTATTAATTTTTTACCTCTCGCATGATTAATATTTTGTTTTCTTTGTATTTCGCATGTAACCATGATATTTGTACGCTTCTTGGCATAACATAGCGACCTACGAACTTTAATTTACGAACTGTATTTACTACTAACATTGATTATTGATTAAAATTGATTACAGTACTTTCAGTATTTGACACATAAGATGAAACCTTATGTGTTATTAGTAGGAACCTAAATACACGGGCAGTTCTACAAATGCGTAAAGTACCACTTAGAACGATAAACTTATATATTAACGATAATAGTAATTCCAAAGTTAATACTAGTTACATAACTACGTAGGTACACGTGCGAAGCCGCTAAGTGGCGCTCTACAGCTGTTTATGTGGAAAGTTTCACCTTCCACGAAAAACGCTCCATAGTGGGTAAACACCGCATAAAACACACTCTAATTACTAAAGTTACGGGGGCGAACTCAGATCGAAGGTCGAGGGTTTTCATATATTCAGGATACAACTTATTATGAGAAATTAAATTTCTTATTAAATGTCTCAAAAGTTCTCGGTATTGTAGTTAGTTTGCCGCTCATATATGTGAAATATACCGGCGTATATTTGCAGACCATGAGTTGATTTTACTCGAGTATAAGCGAACAAAGAGTACCTAACTAAAACCAGCTTTCCAAGTCGCCTTTTATGTATGACTTAGAATATTCTGAACAGTAAAGGAAGTAGGTGCAAACTTTCCATAATGTATACTTCAGTTCAATGCCGAGCCAAGTGTTGATGCGGTGTGGACGCGGGAGGCGGGTTCGCACACCCAACCTCCTCGGATGCTTGTTGTCTCAGCTAACTATGATTTACCGTTAAACTTCGCATCTTTATACCTGGAATAACACAAACTTAGTTCTGAAAACTGTGCCATGTAGAGTGAACATTTGTCTGATTTGTTGCGCACCGATAGCCCGATTTAGTGTACGATGTGCATGTGTCGCCGCATTAGTTCACTCTACTGAAACGAACACTCAGCTGAAAGACTTTAGTGTATTTTTTTACCAAAACTCCGTAACCGATGATTTGTGTGTAACAAGCAGGGCGGGCAAGTTACAGCATTCAGGTACGTAATAAGTATTTGATAGCGCCAGTATCAATTCGGCGCAGATACAATAAAATCCCTGAGCACGTAATAACGCATTTTTGACGCGAGACTTTCGGAGAAAATGTTTTAATTAAAAGCTAACTCTAGAGCAATGCAAACGAAGCTAGCTTTTCACAGCATGGTCTTATTGAGAGCTATCTATCCGTGAACGTGGCTCGACAAATTGCACAGATAAATTCGCATTCATTAGCTTAATTGTCGATCGACAATTACTACAAACTGACTACGAGGATACATTAATGCGTATAACATACCACCAAGTAAATCCTACTGTCTACGCCGGAACGCAGCCCTTTTGCGTTACTCGTGAACGCATCCTACGTCGTCGGCTGCAACTTCACGGTGGACTTCACTTCACTCATTATTTTTTCCGAAACGAACCGCCATATTTTGTCGCGACCTTTTACTTATATTTTTCTGTACAATCAGTTTATAATTATACTTCTGAACCAGTCAGGGTCGATCTTTTATTGTATCGTCCACACCTACCTTATCTTGCAATTGATATAAATGACGTAAACTGTATCGGAGATCATGTAGGTATCCAACATTGTAGTAGGTATTATCTAGGTATCTAGATTCAATAAGAGCTAAAAATCGCTCTCTTAAATCAAAATCGCTTAAATTATGTGCAAAGCCAACAAGCTGATAATTTTGCATATAGGCTTCATAAACAACGCAGGCATCCGTCAATGATTTTTAGAAATTCATCCTCTGAGGGGTCGGAGGAGAGGACAAAGTAAGCAAACGAAGTCGCGAGTAATAGAGAGTGTATTAAAAAGGTTTGATGGAAACTAGTGCCGCATATGACGAGCCACTCGCATTTTTACAGACCATATGATTAAATTGTATATTTTTTACCTATTGCCACAAGTCCCCTGCTTTGTATGGCCATTGCAGTCTGCAACATATTGGCAATTAGTCTACAGGATATGACGATATTCTACGAGACAAACTAAGCCTTTGTCTATTATAACGATACAGGACTCTGAAAGGCCTTATAGACAGGTACAATCTCAAGCGGACAGCTATTGAAGATACATTGTGCACAATAGTACGTATATGTGACGCAAATAAACTGCATCGAGAATCCCTTTGTTGAATTGAAACTATGTCGTGATATGTCCGTAACTCCTAAAAAATCAAAGTATGGGTAACTGCCTCGCTAACTAAAAAACGGTATGACATTCACTAACTCACTGTGACTCAATTTAACTGCAACTGACGTACATCACCGACTGCGGCGTACATGACGTAATTGCATACCAACAGAGGCGGCTCGTCCTAAAGAGCGCTGGTGCAGTGCACTCCCACAAAAATTGCATAATCTATATTTCCATATAATCCTATACATACATTATTTTTACAATGCCTATACACTCAGTAACTAGCAGTTTACTAGAAACGTAGTAGAAACTAACTATTACCTACGCGCACATTTGGCGTTAAGTTGTATGTGCCTAACGTGTGCAGTGGAGCGCCAGCGATTGCGCTCCTATGAAACAAAATTCAGTACAATTTCTAGCACTGTATTCAATGAGTGCGAAAGAGAAACATCGACACGGTCCGACGCGTGAAACAGAAGATTTTGTATGGGAAATTAGCCTAATATGGAGCGCCTGTTAAATACCTGATGGTATTTGGTGGAGTTTGATCTGAAGGTACACTAGCGAGAGATAAAAATAATAAAACCACTGTGTACTGATCTGAGGTGATAGCTCGTTTAATAAAAAAATACATTTACATATACTCTAATCACGGTAACCAAACCATAGCGACTTCTAACTCGACGCCAACGCCATCTATCGAGCACGTCGGAAGCTTTACAAAGAGTTCAGTCGTAAACAGCGCCGCTCACGCGCGACGTTGCCAAATCGCGCAATGCGGCGCGGGAGACTTATGCCTTTGCGCCGTTGTCAATCTTATTTATACAATAAAACAAACACTTTAAATCAGTTACTTTACGGTAGAATGTAGATTCTTCGCAGTTTTTATTTTAATTATGTATTAAATATAGTTTTGCGCGATATTTGTGTTAAAAATGGAACAATACAGTGTGCCTTTTATAAAAAAATATGAAAAGACTCTTGAAATGCGTCTCGAACTTAAAGCTAAGGGGCCACCACGTCCTGAATTTTTTTTATGAATTTTTATGGCCTGGTTGCTAGGGTCCTAAAATTGCTCTTACTCAAAATTTCGTGAAACGCTCGATTCTATTAGAGAGTTCAATGAACGCGTTGATGAAAATCGATATATTTTACGGCGTTTAATAGATTGTGTGGTATTTAGTGGTGCATTTCAAGTTGCTTTACGAGGTTAGGATGAACCTACGGCATTCCGGAATCTATAGAGGTTTGGAAGATTTCGTGTCAGAGATCGATTTGGCTATGAAACAGCATTTATCCAGCAGGTCCGTTTTTAAAAGTACGTCTAAAACCATTCAGAATGACATTTTAGATGCTATTTATGAAGTTTCCAGAACAGAAATACTGAACAGAACAGATCAGAATGAATTTTCTTTACAAAAATAAATAAATGGTAAGCTCTAGTTTTACGTATTTTTTTTGTGAACTCCCATAAATAAATGTCACGAGCCGCCTCTGTGTGAATTCATTTGAATTCACTTTGATCTCGCTACTGTTTGATTGTAATCTGTGGTTCGCATGTTAAGCAAAAGTACTTAAGTGGCTATATATTATTAACTTCTAGCAGGTAAGTAGCAGGTATTTTAAGTAAACAACTACAAGTCTTGGTATTGCTCGCAGCTATGGCCACTATTGACTCTGTAATAATTTTCACAGGCTTTAAGATAAATACACGGCGAAGGTTTATTGAGGGAAACATATCAATAAGATTCTCGAAACTTCGGCTAGCCTCGGGGGATGCCTAGCTGCTATTTTAGTTTGTTTAAACCAGGAGGAACAAATTCACGTATATCTTCTTGATTGGCTTGTTGTAAAGACTAGCTAGTGAATACTAGTTTACAGTGGCGGTAATATAATGTGGGCCAACTTCAGAGGCGCATTGTATCACCTATGAGTATCTGCTCACCGAACCATAACTATCGTTTTGATAAGACTAGCTTTATTTAGCGATATCCAGTCCATTTCACTCGGCATTCGTTTCTTCCGTCTCTCTGATTCTGTAGTTATATTTATAAATAGCATTGAATGTTCTTTTCGGAGAGCCAGTACGTATACTTACACGTATATCTATGGGCATAGAATGTAAGCGTGTGTGTGTGTGTGTCTGTGCTTTTCATCGCGAGACTTTCGCAGTAAGCGCTCATTATTAGATCTGATCAAGAATGTGTACAAATCCCATGTACGAGGGAACGTACAAGGAATTTGTACAGATTCTTCCCGTTCTAATCTAGGTGAAAATAAAAGAGAAAATATAATTTTTGTATGAATGTTTTGGCATAGGTATGTAAGTATTTGGGAGGATCAAAAATATAGATGAAATGTGCTTGAAGCGTTTCGTGTCATCTGTGGAGCGTGATACCAAAAGAGTGGAACAACAACGATAACGCAAACTATCGTAACAAAATATCGTAGACGCGACCTTTTAACAGTCGAAAAACATTTGCAGGAAGGGATTATTTTAGCGCAGATATTATGGTCGAGTAGTATGGTCATCATCATCATCATCATATCAGCCGAAAGACGTCCACTGCTGGACATAGGCCTCCCCCAAGCGTCGCCACTTTGACCGGTCCCGTACGTCTCGCAACCAACGTATCCCTGCAACCTTCACCAGGTCGTCGGTCCACCTGGTGGGAGGCCTTCCAACGCAACGTCTTCCGGTTCGCGGTCGCCACTCCAGAACCTTTCTGCCCCACCGGCCATCCGTTTTGCGAGCAATGTGCCCTGCCCACTGCCACTTAAGTTTGGCAATTCTCCGGGTTATGTCGGTAACCCTGGTTCTCTTGCGGATCTCTACATTTCTGATTCGATCACTTAAGGAAACTCCGAGCATAGCCCTCTCCATTGCCCTTTGGGTGACTGTAAGCTTTCTGATGAGGCCCATTGTAAGCTACCACGTCTCAGAGCCATAAGTCATCACTGGCAACACACACTGGTCATAGACTTTCGTCTTGAGACACTGTGGTAAGTTAGACGAGAAGATACCGCGCAACTTCCCGAACGCTGCCCAGCCGAGTCGGATTCGACGGTTGACCTCTTTCTCGAAGTTGGCCCTGCCCAACTGGATCGTTTGTCCCAGGTAGACATAGTCGCCCACAACTTCGAGTGTATAGTCTCCGACCTTAATAGGAGTGGGTGTAACATGGGCATTCATCATCACTTTGGTTTTGTCCATGTTCATCCTAAGACCCACTCTTTCGGAAGCTCTACTGAGGTCATCCCGCATTATACTGAGGTCCTCCATGGTCTCAGCCATAACCACTATATCGTCGGCAAACCGAAGGTGAGTGATGTACTCGCCATTGACGTTGATGCCTAGCCCTCTCCAGTCCAGAACCTTGAAGACGTTCTCCAGTGCAGCGGTGAACAGCTTCGGAGATATGACGTCTCCCTGTCTCACACCTCGCTGCAAATGTACGGGTTCCGAGGTCTGATCCTGAAGTCGAACTGACATGGTGGCGTTTTTGTATAAACACTTCAACACCTCGATGTACCGATACGATGTACGATGTAGGTAGTCAATTTGGCACCGTTGGAGAGACTGCAGTACAGCCCAAGTCTTGATCGAATCGAAGGCTTTCTCGTAGTCCACAAACGCTAAACAGAGAGGCAGGTTGTAGTCTTCGGTTTTCTGTATAACCGCCGCAGCGTATGTATGTGGTCTACGGTGCTGAAGCCTTTACGGAATCCAGCTTGTTCGGGAGGCTGGAAATCGTCAAACCTGCGCGCGAGGCGATTCGTGATGACTCTTGAAAACAGCTTGTAGACATGGCTAAGAAGTGAGATGGGCCTATAGTTCTTCAGTAAGGCATTGTCACCCTTCTTGAAGAAGAGTACCCCCACACAGGGGTGTGGTGGTACACCATGCCTGTGGCGTCCTCCCCTCGAGTATGACGGAATCAAACAGCTTCTGAAGGGTCTTAAGGACCGGTTTCCCACCCGCCTTCAGGAGTTCGGCCGTGATTCCGTCATCACCCGGCGCCTTGTTGTTCTTAAGCTGTTTCAGAGCCATCCCAATCTCATACAGGCTGACGTCCGGAATGTCTTCGGTATAGTGTCGGGTCAATCTAGCTCTAGGGTCATTGGCTAGATTTGCGACGGGTTTACTGGTTGACGTGTACAACTGCCCATAGAATCTCTCGATTTCCCTCAGAAGCTCCGGTTTGGCGGATACGATCCTGCCATCATCGGTCTTCAGTTTCGTGAGCTGGCTCTGCCCAATAGACAGATCTTTTGCAAAGACCTTGGAGCCCTTATTCCGCTCAATCGCGTCTTTAATACTTTCGGTATTAAAGCGGCGGAGATCGCTTTTCAAGGACTTTGAGATCCGTATATTTAGCTGCCGGTATTTCAACGCATCGTCTGAAGACTGCAGAATCATATCACGCCTCTCCTTCATGATCTTGAGAGTAGGACCAGAGAGCTTTCTGTTCCTATCTGTACGGCGGGTCTTGAAAAACTTAGACCCGACCGTATGGACAGCTTCCACGAACCCATCGCTGTATTCGTCCACGGAGCTCCCTAGGCACTCGAAACGATTCTGGAGTTCGAGTTGAAAGGTTTCGGGGTTTTGGACCTGGATTTGTGCTGGGCGGAGCGTGGACTTCATCAGTCGAGACCTTTCAAGCTTGACATTAATGTTCAATGTGCCTCTTACCAAGCGGTGATCGCTCCCGGTTTTCACCGAGTTGATCACAGAAACATCATTGAACATTTGCTTCTTGGTTGACATGATGAAGTCGATCTCGTTTTTAGTTGCACCATCGGGGCTTTGCCAGGTCCACTTCCTGTGCTCACGCTTTCTGAAGAAGGAGTTCATCATGTAGAGGCCCTTCTTCTCCATAAAACTGGCCAGTAGGTGACCCCGGTGGTTCCGACGTCCAAATCCAAATTGCCCCACTTGCAGCTCATCCTCGTCTCGTTTGCCCAGTTTCGCATTGAAGTCCCCCATGACAACGGTGAAGTAAATTTTAGAACCATGCATGGCTCTAGAGATATCCTCATACATGGTCTCTACCTCGTCGTCGGGGTGTGCCGAGGTCGGGGCGTAGACCTGTATGACCTTCAGCGAATATCTTGCGGATATTCTGAGTATAAGGTACGACACCCTGGTCGACACACTCTCGATCTTCACCACGTTGTTCACAAGGGACTTGTGGACGATAAAGCCGACACCACCCTGGGACTGCCTGTCACCCTCTAGGAAATAGAGCAGGTTACCGGATTTGAGGATTATCGAGTCCTCCCCCTCTCTTCGGACTTCAGATAACCCTATAATGCTCCATCGTAACCTGCTCAATTCTTCCTCGAGTTTGGCTATCTTCTCGTCGGTCCGGAGTGTTCGTGTGTTATAAGTTGCCAGGTCCAGTCGTCGGTGTTTATTGGGGTAGCCGGGTCCACTCCGGAGATTCTTTGCACCCCTTGCCACGCCATCATCTCGACCGCTACCGTAGCCGAGGGTAGACGGGCTGCCGGGCACTCGGGGCCGTTTTTTTGTTGTGCTATTCATATTGGTTTGGGGGGGTTTGCCATAATCGCCACGCTTGGCAGACGGGTTGGCGATCGCAGTTGGTTGGTAAAGTGCACAGAGAACGCTGCTGCCCATTCTCTGGTGTGTCCCTTAGTCGCCTCGTACGACACCCACGGGAAGATATGGGATGGTGAAATTCTTTACGTCCGTCACCATACGGTACTCCGTCACCATACGGTACTCCGTCACCATACGGTACTCCGTCACCATACGGTACGAAGTAGGTATCAAAAGGTAATGCGACACTATTGATTTTGAAACAATAAACGTAGTCAGAGTTGAATATTCGTGAATGTTTTTCGTGAATCATAAAAATACGTTGTCCGAAATAAGGCTTCTTACCGTCTGCTTATTTGTTCCGAGTGGCAACAGTCCGTGACCAAAAGCCAATTGGCCAATCGTCCATAGGTTCCTTCTTATTCTAAGATAAAGAAAACGTCTTATTTATTAAGCTACTGTGTATCTGCAGCCGTTGATTCATTACTTAATTTTAGTGCTTTGCCAATTGAGCTAGAGCTTTGACAAGCACTGCCGTACAGCGTCATGTTTACAAGATACTTTTTGGTACAGTACAAAGCTTTGGACTTCGCTACACTGAATTAAGTAGGTTCGCTGCATATAGGTTTTTGTATTCTTGAATTTACCTAGAATTTGATTAATAAATTGAAAGATAAATATTGGCGTAAGTGTAGATTCGTGGTGCATCGGTGCGGCGTCGTCGCCGCACGTTCTCTCGAGCTGTTTGTGCACTGTGCACGTCATCTCACTTGCAAAGCTACACACAACCCACGTTTGCATAATTCTACTATACCTACCTTCACTTTAAAAAATGCTTGACCTTAAAGTAAAAAAATCACAACAATCTTCATATTCATTGAAAGTTACCGTTCTGACGAAGTTCTTTTAAACTGAAGATTATTCATTGGAATTGTCGGAATATCATCATTATCATTTCAGCCGAAAGAAGTCCACTGCTGGACATAGGCCTCCCCCAGGCGTCGCCACATTGACCGATCCCGTGCGTCTTGCATCCAGCGCCTTCCCGCAACCTTAACCAGGTCATCAGTCCACCTAGAGGGAGGCCTTCCAACGTATCGTCTTCCGGTTCGCGGTCGCCATTCCAGAACTTTTTGGCCCCATCGGCCATCCGTTCTGCGAGCAATTTGCCCTGCCCACTGCCACTTAAGTTTGGCAATTCTTCGGGCTATGTCGGTAACTTTGGTTCTCCTGCGGATATCATCATTTCTGACGTGATCACGTAAAGAAATTCTGAGCATAGCCCTCTCCATTGCCCTTTGGGTGACTTTGAGCTTTCTGATAAGGCCCATTGTGAGCGACCACGTCTCGGTCCTATAGGTGATCACTGGCAACACACACTGGTCATAGACTTTTGTCTTGAGACACTGCGGTAAATTGGACGAGAAGATACCACGCAACTTCCCGAACCCGTCCCAGGTAGATATAATCGTCAACAACTTCGAGAGTAGAGTCTCCCACCTTGATAGGAGTGGGTGTTACATGGGCATTCACCATGATCTTGGTTTTGTCCATGTTCATTTTAAGACCCACTCTTTCGGAAGCTCTACTGAGGTCATCGAGCATTTTACTGAGGCTCTCCATGGTCTCAACCATAACCACTATATCGTCGGCAAACCGAAGGTGAGTGATGTACTCGCCATTCACGTTGATGCCTAGCCCTCTCCAGGCCAGAACCTTGAAGACGTCCTCCAGTGCAGCGGTAAACAGCTTCGGAGATATGACATCTACCCGTCTCACACCTCGCTGCAAATGTACGGGTTCCGAGGTCTAATCCTGAAGTCGAACTGACATTATGGAGTTTTTGTATAAACACTTCAACACCTAGATGTATCGGTAGTCAATTTGGCACCGTTGGAGAGACTGCAGTACAGCCCAAGTGTCGATCGAATCGAAGGCTTTATCCACAAACGCTAAACAGGTACATACTCTTCGGTCCTCTGTATAACCTGCCGCAGTGTATGTATGTGGTCTACGGTGCTGAAGCCTTTACGGAATCCGGCTTGTTCGGGAGGCTGGAAATCGTAAAACCTGCGCGCGAGACAATTCGTGATGACTCTTGAAAACAGCTTGTAGACATGGCTAAGAGGCCTATAGTTCTTCAGTAAGGCATTGTCACCCTTCTTGAAGAAGAGTACCACCACACCCCTGCACCATGCCTGTGGCGTCCTCCCCTCGAGTATGACGGAATCAACCAGCTTCTGAAGGGTCTTAAGGACAGGTTTACCACCTGCCTTCAGGAGTTCGGCCGTGATTCCGTCATCACCCGGCGCTTTGTTGTTCTTAAGCTGTTTCAGAGCCATCCTAATCTCATACAGGCTGACGGCCGGCATGTCTTCGGTATAGTGTTGGGTCAATCTAGCTCTAGGGTCATTCGCTAGATTCGCGACGAGTTTACTGGTTGACGTGTACAACTGCCCATAGAATCTCTCGATCTCCCTCAGAAGCTCCGGTTTGGTGGATACGATTCTACCATCATCGGTCTTCAGTTTCGTGAGCTGGCTTTGCCCAATAGACAGATCTCCTGCAAAGACCTTGGAGTCCTTATTCCGCTCAATCGCGTCTTTAATACTTTCGATATTAAAGCGGCGGCAGTCGCATTTCAAGGACTTTAAGATCCGTCTTTTTAGCTGCCGGTATTTCAACGCATCGTCTGAAGACTGCAGGATCATCTCACGCCTCTCCTTCATGAGTTTGATAGGACCAGAGACCTTTTTAACCGACTTCGCAAAAAGGAGAAGGTTTTCAATTCGGCTGTATTTTTTTTTTTTATCTTTTTTACCTCAGAACTTTTACTGGGTGGACCGATTTTGATGAATCTTTTTTCATTTGAAAGCTGGAGCTTGTCATGTGGTCCCATTTAGATCTGATGAAGAACTTCGGAGAACAGAAGAACAGAACAGAACTCAGAACTCTTCAATAAATGACGGCAAATCACTCGGGATAGGTGCAATCGGATGTCTGTTTATTGTTTACCATTTCATAACATAACATCAATTTCTAAAGGGGTACGCAGGTGTGAACAGTTCACCTTGTTATACTCTAATTCCACCGTTTTAGTTTAAGATGCATGTTTCTGGGTTAATCTTTTCTGGCTTCACTTTGGAGAAATTGTACATTATGTACCATAACTAAAAAGTGAAAAATAAAAAACTTTTTAACAAAAATACAAACACTACAAAGTTTAAAATAACTTCAATTTCGGAAGTCGGTGTTCCTGTTTTGGGATCTTCGTTTGTTGACACCGACTTCCGAAATTGAAGTTATTTTAAACTTTGTAGTGTTTGTATTTGGAAGTCGGTTGTATTTTTTGTTAAAAAGCTTTTTTATTTTTCACTTTTTAGTTGTGGGTACATAACGGACCAATTCTCCAAAGTGAAGCCAGAATAGATTAACCCAGAAACAAGAAACTTAAACAAAAACGGTCGAATTAGAGTATACCAGGTTGAACTGTTCACAACTGCGTACCCCTTTAGAGCGTGCTAGTGTAATGTTATGTTATGAAATGATGTAAACAATAAACAGACATCCGATTGCAGCTATCCCAAGTGATTTGCCGTCATTTAGTGAAGAGTTCTGATGTATATCTCCAAAGTTCTTTATCAGATCTTGATCAAATTTAAATGGGACCACATGACAAGCACCAGCTTTCAAATAAAAAAAGTATAATCAAAATCGGTTCACCGAGTAACAAGTTCTGAGGTAAAACACAAAAAAAAATTAAAAAAAATACAGTCGAATTGATAACCTCCTCCTTTTTTGCGAAGTCGGTTAAAAATACAACCGACTTCAAAATAAAAACACTACAAAGTGAAAAATAACTTCAATTTCGGAAGTCGGTGTCAAAAAATGAAGAAACCAAAACAAGAACACCGTCTGCCGAAATTGAAGTTATTTTTCACTTTGTAGTGTTTTTATTTTGAAGTCGGTTATATTTTTTGTTCCTATCTGTACGGCGGGTCTTGAAAAACTTAGACCCGACCGTATGGACAGCTTCCACAAACCTATCGCTGTATTCGTCCACGGAGCTGCCTAGGCACTCCAAACGATTCTGGAGTTCGAGTTGAAAGGTCTCGGGGTTTTGGACCTGGATCTGTGCTGGACGGAGCGTGGACTTCATCAGTCGAGACCTTTCAAGATTGACATTAATGTTCAATGTGCCTCTTACCATGCGGTGATCGCTTCCGGTTTTCATCGAGTTGATCACAGAGACATCATTGAACATTTGCTTCTTGGTTCACATGATGAACTCAAAATCAAATTTTTTGAAAAAAAATATTTGAATTCGATCTCGTTTTTAGTTGCACCATCGTGGCTTTGCCAGGTCCACTTCCTGTGCTCACGCTTTCTAAAGAAGGAGTTCATCATGTAGAGGCCCTTCTTCTCCATTAAAATGACCAGTAGATGACCCCGGTGGTTCCGACGTCCAACTCCAAATTGCCCCACTTGCAGCTCATCCTCGTCTCGTTTGACCAGTTTCGCGTTGAAGTCCCCCATGACAACGGAGAAGTAAGTTTTGGAACCATGCATGGCTCTAGAGATATCTTCATACATGGTCTCTACCTCGTCGACGGGGTGTGCCGAGGTCGGGGCGTAGACCTGTATGACCTTCAACGAATATTTTGCGGATATTCTGAGTATAAGGTACTGTGAGGACTCTGCTTAACTAGAAGGCAACCTACTTGCCTATAAAAACACTGGCAATTGGTATTACTTGAAAGGTAAATGAATTTCGAACAGAAAATAAGTGAATATGTTTTTGAAAAGCTATTGTCAATTCTAGAGGAGCCGCCCAGAAGGCAGGCATATTGTGGAATTCGTACGGAATATATAAAAGTTAATGTATTTAATTTATTAGCCTTTAGCTATCGTCCTTATATTTTGGTGGAATTGAGCCAGGAAACTATCCCAGTAAATAACTACAACATATATTTCGCGTGTGCACGGCGAAAACAGTGCACGGAGCCCCATCTGTGAGTGTGAGGTTACGGAGAACGAAGATATCTTTGGCGAGAACCCTAGCCGACAAACACTAGCACGTGGATTATCAAAGATAAGTGGTATTTTCTAACTAGGTAAAGATGGCACAGCCAGTATTCACGTGGACAGGAACAAAGTCCAGTTTTGAGCATTTCCTCATGCAATTCCGTCGAATTGCTGCTATAAATAAATGGCAGGAACAAGACTTGGGGCTCATTTTGGGCGCATACTTGGACGGCCCGGCACTTGCCTGTTATAAGTTCATTTATAAGGACGATCTTTCGTTCAAAGACATTTGCAATAACTTAAAAAAAGAATTCCCAGCGAGGTTAGATTTTATTGATAAATTTTACAACGCACTGCAAGATAGACAAGAGGATGTAAATGCCTTTTTCTATAGACTGGCGGAATATTTTGAGCAAGCAGGCATAGCCGATGACCAAATTTTCATTAGAATATTCCTAAAAGGGGTAACAAATTATTATAAATTTAAGTTAGGCACGAAATTATACGGCTCCAGAGCAGAGCTTCTTGCCACAATAGTACGAATGAGGGAAATATTAGAAGGTGTGCAAAATGAGCGCATAAATTTGCCGGTGCAACCTCCGCGCGTGCGTTTCGAAACGCCGTGTAATCAAGGGATCCCTGCCTCACGGAGATCACCAAGTCCAGGTGTGGCCACGTCTGGCGTGACTCCGCATCGGACGGGCGACAGCGAAATCTTTCACACACCGAGATACAATTGACGCCCAAGGCAGCGCTTCGAGGACAGAAATAACCGCTCTCATGTTGCCCCTTGATTTAGAAGCCCTCTACCAACCGATCACCCAAACGAACCAGGACACAGACAATAAAGATAGATGAGGACTTGCGCACTGTGTCCATGAAAGAGCAGCTCTCAACCGAAGACAACAAACACGGTGATCTTACTCCATTTATTAACATTTGTATAGCTAATCAATTTTATAACGCATTAGTTGACACGGGTGCTTCTATCTCTTGCATTACGGAAGAATTAGTTCGGCTGCTATGTCTGAAACATACCAGTGATGAGACGAAACATTTTGTGAAATCTATTTTGGGTGCACACCTAAAAGTTATAGGAAAAACAAGGATCAACTTCATTGTGGATTCGTGTGTCTTAACAAGTGACTTTGTTGTGATAAAAGACATTAACCAAAGTCTAATACTTGGCCAAGATTTTCTATATAATAATGAGGCTATAATTGACTTTAGTAAGAAATTTGTATTTTTTAAAGGCAAGTTTTGTGCTAAATTTTGTAAATACTCTGAACAAAACGTTACGTCGATTTTACAACCAGTGTTGTGGAAGAGCTATCAAGACGGAACAAATAAAGTTAATACCGTCTTGAACGGCCATGGTGAATCTATGGAAGAAAGAAGTGTAATAAATACGGTGTCTAAGAACTACCACTTGTATTTTTCGAGATTAGTAAATAGTAATGATGCAAGTTATATATCAACTGTACCCAAAGAATGTTATGTAAAAAGGCAACTTGATATAAACCCAAACTTGAGTCTCTGTAAATTGGAATCGCTTAAGAAGCTTCTTTTGAGAATTTTGCATTTTCGGCTTCGGAGCTAGGCAGCTGTAGTGTAGAAGAAATTACTATTAGAACTGTAGATGATATACCTGTCCATCATCCTCCTTATAGAGTATCTCCTAAACAGCTTGACATAATAAATACACAAATAGAAGAGATGCTGAAGAATGGTGTTATCCGTGAATCAAGGAGGGCGTACGCTTCGCCCGTTGTATTAGTACAGAAGCCAGATCAGTCTTGGAGATTCTGCGTTGATTATCGGAAGTTAAATAAAAAAGTCATTACCGATAGTTATCCATTACCGATCATAGAAGATTTAATGATTTATTTGTCAGGGGCGCGATACTTTGCGGATTTAGATTTAAATTCAGGCTACTGGCAGCATCGTTTAAGTGAAAAGGATAAGCATAAAACTGCGTTTATTACTGCTTCCGGTCTATATGAGTTTAACTAAAATTAAATTTAAAAAAATTAAAATTCATTTATTTCAGGTCTTAAACCCATATCACACATTAATGTTTTACCTTATGGGCTCAAAACGAGTCAAGCTGTTTTCCAAAGGATAATGGACAAGGTCTTAGCTGGTATCAAATATAAAAAGGCCATTTGTTACGTAGATAATATTTTAGTGTGGGGTAATAACTTCGCGGAGTTTATGGAATCGTTAGAAGAAGTCATGTGTAAAGAAAGCAAACCTTACGCTAAAACCGAATAAGTGCAGTTTCGGTTATAAGAAAATTTCAGTGTTGGGGCATGAGATATCCGGTGAAGGAGTTAAGCCTGATAAAAAAAAATTGCAATCGTTAAAAATACTAAAGACCCCAACAAATACAAAACAGGTTAAGTCTGTATTGGGTTTGTTTTCTTACTATAGAAAGTTCATTAGTAGTTTTGCCGAAATAGTGTTGCCTCTTACAAGATTATTAAAAAAAAACGCCAAGTTTATATGGGGCAGAAAAGAAGAAGAAGCCTTCCAGAAGATAATATATATTATGGAATCACCCCCGATATTGCATTTTTATTCTAGTAATAAGCAATTAACTACTAGGTTGCATGTAGACGTTAGTGGGGAGGCCCTTGGCTGCTGTCTCAAACAAGGTGATGATGTGTTGTTCCCTATAGCATACGCGTCCAGGAAGCAGAGTAAAGGAGAGAAGAAATATTCTACAACGGAGAAGGAGTGTCTTGCTTTAGTCTGGGCATTAAATTATTTTAAACATTTTCTTTGGGGTTTGAAATTCCAGGTGGTCACGGATCATAAGGCATTGTGCTGGCTACGAGGTAGAAAGGACATGAATGGAAGATTAGCTAGGTGGTCGCTGTGTATCCAGGCGTATGACTTCGATATTGTACATTGTTCAGGCAGAGATAACGTTATTGCTGATTTTTTGAGTAGGAATCCATTAGTGCAAGACGAAGAAGACTCGAAGAGGACAGATGAGGGCCCTGACGACGGCATGCAGTTATATAGGATTGAGGTGGTCAGGATAAGAGATGACCAGCTTAAAAATTATTTTTGTAGGTATTGGTTGGATAGGATAGCAGCTAGCGGGAGTAATGTGGTGAAGGGATTTAGTGTGATGGATGGCATTTTGTGTAAGAAAACCAGCATTCTGAATGATGATCGGATGTTAGTAGTCGTTCCTAAAAACTTGTTAAAGTAGGTGTTGAAAGAGCTTCATGATGATCCATGGTCCGGAGGGCATTTAGGTTTGGCGAAAACTTTGGCTAAGTTTAGAGCGAGGTACTTTATTAAGGATGCAGAAAGAGTGGTAGATAAATATGTAAAAAGCTGCGTATTGTGCCAAGAGCGGAAGAAGGACGACCAGGTGGCCCAGTTACAACCTGTTGTTGTGAACCGATTGATGGAAAAAGTTGGGAAAGATGTGTTAGGTCCTTTTAGGAAGTCGCTGAGAGGTAATAGGTGTATATTATTGTAAGTTTGGAATATGCAACGAAGTATGCAGTTTGTAGAGCAGTTCCTAGGGTGACAGCGCAAAGGATCAGCGAGTTCCTAATAGAGGTGATTTTCTGTCGTTATGGAGGAGTTAATGAAATTGTGTCGGATAGGGGCCAGTTTTTACATCTCGCTTGGTAAAAGAAACTGTAAGTTATTTCGGAGCCAAGTCACGCTTCACTACTGCGTACCACCCTGCAACGAATGGTTTAGTTGAGCGATTTAATCGAACAATGTGTCAAATGCTCTCCATGTATGTCACCAACGATCAGCGAAATTGGTGTAGTTATGTTCCACTAGTGTGTTTTGCTTATAATTCCAGCAAACAGTCAAGCACTGGATTTCCACCTCACTTGTTGCTATACGCTAGGGAACCATTATTTCAAACCGACATGCTAGTAAATATCAGCAATGTTAACATGGTTGAGTAGTCTATAGTTGATTATGTAGGACGTCATTAGCTAGGGAAAAGTTTGTCACGTTGTGCCATAGATAATATAAAAAAGGCACAGGTTAAACAGAAAATGCGATATGATATAAAAGCTAAATTGAGAATATTTACGCCGAATCAATTAGTGATGCTCTATACACAAATAGAAGTATAAAACTATGTAGGTTGTATAAAGGCCCATACCGAATAGTTAGAAGACTATCTGATGTAAATTATGTAATTATAAAAAATAATAAAATAGGCGATTTAAGGACATAGTAGATGTAAATAGATTAAAACCTTTTAATGTTAGAGTAGAATAAGAGATAGGTTTAAATAGATAAGAATAGGTTAAGGTTAGTAAGGTGTCCATATAGGAAGAGGCCTGTTGTCAAATAAAAGGAAAAAAATATTAATGACAACTATCAAATTTGACATATTGGAGTTAATAGGGATGGGAAAGTAGGAAAAAATGTATTGATATTTTCAAATAGTATCGATATATATAATTAAATTAGTTCTTTCCGTTGCATGTGCTGATGAGATGTGAGCCGCAGGGGGAAGAAGAGGCTGGCAACGTTGGCCATGCATAGAAGAAATGTTTATTGGTTATGCGAATAAGACATAGGCACAAGCCAGGGTATTAGTATAACCCAGTGGGTTTCTTAAAGTAATAGTCATAACTGAAACCGACTTTGCTAACGGGGCATAGCCTTTGCAAAGGATGTCGAGTTGACACCATTGGTCCAGCTTATGTCTGATGTTTAAAAAAAAATACATTTATAATAATAAACCCTGTGTAACAATTAATAATACTGTTATATAGAATAACGACATCTAGTGTCAAAGGCGTGAATCTCTTACTAGCTTTCTTTCTTAATTGTCATTACTTCTAATGCAATTCTGTCAGGTGGCGCTAGTGTCGGTTGAAATATACTAAATTGATTAAAAATAAGTAAATATGAATTGTGTGTAATAAATATATATTATAATAAAACACACAATTCAATTTATAAATATAAGGGGACAGGTCTATTAATTATGATCATATCTATGGGTCGATAAACGCTCAATGTCTATGACTGAAAAGAGTGACATTTCTTTTTCATTGCCAATTCTGAGTCGTACGCATACGAAATATTTTATCCAATAAAAGGAGCTTTAATTAATCAATCAAGATGTCTCGTAGGCGGCAGGGAACCAGCCCCAAATATAAATATAAAATGTGCCAGCAAGCGCTGTGAGTATTGGTTGAATTAGTCTATATTTTCATGCTTGTGAAACATGTGCTTATATGATGCTCATCCTGCATTTTTCCCATTGACAGGGCTCATTAGGATTATTTCAAAATAAACAATAAAAATATTATAAGAATGGTCATCTATACATAAGAGCGACAGCTACAGTGTACAACAACAGGCTCCGAATACCCATGATATTTTGACCGGTGAGAAACTGGATGCCAACTGCACAGAGGGACGGTGCTGATTGAGATATCATACATCTGGTACTATGTTTTAAGGGTATATTATAGCCCATACACAAGTAAGTTTTATATGTGTCATATAAATACATTATGAGGCTGTAGTGCTGCTGAAGTGAAAATTAAACTAGTTGACCAAATAGAAAGAATTTTACTTCTGTCGACCCTCATGCGAAATCATCCCTGCAATTGTCTCATCCTGATCACCTACCCACGAGTTGGCTGGTGAGTAGGGTGAAAATGCTATCTTACAATTGTACGCCCAACGTGTCGCATGAAGCTTGATAGAGGTACTTGACAAACTTACATTTAGTACGACCAATGTCGCATGTACTTTGATTGTAATACTTAACTACTTATTTTGTGTCTAGTAGTTATAACTTAAATACTAAAGAATTTAACCAAACTATAGGTTAACTTCATGATTACTTAATTTAAAACTTAAAATAACAAAACTCTAACATTATATATAAATTTAAAAGTGGGGTTATAGTCACATGTTTTGTTAAACTATATACCTTTCCACCAGTGAATGTTTTGTTTAACTGATAATTAGTTTTGAATATTTAGAACAAAGTGTTTTGTTCAACATGCATAAAGCAACTTTATTTGACTATCTTCATAAAGAAGAATTTGTACATTTACTTAAATGTTATTATGTTTCAACAGATCATAAAGCAACTGGAGATGTGGTCTGCAAGCAGTATCGTTCCCTGTGTAGTTGTATCATAGTGGAAGCATCAAGGAGATGGATTATCCCGCACATACGTTGTCTGATGAGGTACACTTGTGTTCGGAAACCTGTTGCTGAGCTGTTCATATAAAAAAAAGAGTTAAATTCAGGAGGTACTTTTACAATTATACGTATCGTAGCTCGCTTTAAACATTACTTAATGAGAATTTCTCTAATAATTATTTTCACACAAAAAAATTTTTTATACTAAAAATAAATAACTTAATTGCTAATTTCTTTTCAAAATCAAAATCATTTTTTTTTATTTCAAATAGGCCTACATGGGCACTTATAAAACGTCGACAAAAGGTGCACGGTTCGGGTTGATCGTTTCCTATGGAGAAGAACCGGCAAGAAACTCCATGGTTACTCTTTTAAAATGGTTTGGTTTTACAATATTTCCATGTTACAGCATTAGTACTTAGATATGGGGGGACAACGCAGGCCCGACTTATGACAATAAGTCGTAAGAAACTAAAAAAATTAAAATAAAAAGATTATATATTAAATAAAAAAGTTAACAAATGTTAACTAGCATCAAGAAGGCCTACAATGTTCACACATTCACAAAACAATCGGTAAAAGAATCTATACAAAGGTAAAAAAAAAATAAGTATAACAAGACTAAATTTACGTGTGGCACAAATGTTGTTATCAGTGCTGTAACTATTCTTAGCAAAGGGCTATAAAGATGATTGAAAACCATTGTAAAAAGTCTAATTAAAAGAAGGAAAGAAAAAATGAGATTGAGAATAGTTAGAGACATCCACTTATTTGTGCCGTTTACAAGTTACCAGGGAAGCTGCATGCGCAGAAGGAGCTAAGGCCAAATGTTTTTATCTTCAACGTAGTCCTTGATTTTATAATATGCTTTGTTAATAAGGATACGTTTGATGTAGTTTTTGAACCTTCCATCGGTCAGTTCTATAACTGACTTTGGCAACTTGTTATAAAAGCGTATACTGTTTATAAGAAAAGACTTGCTAGTTTTCGTTTTGGAAGATATATCATCATCATCATATCATCACATCAGCCGCAAGACGTCCACTGCTGGACATAGGCCTCCCCCAGGTCATCGGTCCACCTGGTGGGAGGCCTTCCAACGCAACGTCTTCCGGTTCCCGGTCGCCACTCCAGAACCTTTCTGCCCCATCGGCCATCCGTTCTGCGAGCAATGTGGCCTGCCCACTGCCACTTAAGTTTGGCAATTCTTCGGGCTATGTCGGTAACCCTGGTTCTCTTGCGGATCTCTACATTTCTGATTCGATCACGTAAGAAAACTCCGAGCATAGCCCTCTCCATTGCCCTTTGGGTGACTGTAAGCTTTCTGATGAGGCCCATTGTGAGCGACCACGTCTCAGAGCCATAGGTCATAACTGGCAACACACACTGGTCATAGACTTTCGTCTTGAGACACTGTGACAAGTTGGACGTGAAGATACCGCGCAACTTCCCGAACGCTGCCCAGCCGAGTCGGATTCGACGGTTGACCTCTTTCTCGAAGTTGGCCCTACCCAACTGGATCGTTTGTCCCAGGTAGACATAGTCATCCACAACTTCGAGTGTAGAGTCGCCGACCCTGATAGGAGTGGGTGTGACATGGGCATTCAACATCACCTTGGTTTTGTCCATGTTCATCCTAAGACCCACTCTTTCGGAAGCTCTACTGAGGTCATCGAGCATTGTATTGAGGTCCTCCATATTCTCAGCCATGACCACTATATCGTCGGCAAACCGAAGGTGAGTGATGTACTCGCCATTGACGTTGATGCCTAGCCCTCTCCAGTCCAGAACCTTGAAGACATCCTCCAGTGCAGCGGTGAACAGTTTCGGAGATATGACATCTCCCTGCCTCACACCTCGCTGCAGAAAGACAGGTTCCGAGGTCTGATCCTGAAGTCGAACTGACATGGTGGCGTTTTTGTACAAACACTTCAACACCTCGATGTACCGGTAGTCAATTTGGCACCGTTGGAGAGACTGCAGCACAGCCCAAGTCTCGATCGAATCAAAGGCTTTCTAGTAGTCCACAAACGCTAAGCAGAGAGGCAGGTTGTACTCTTCGGTCTTCTGTATAACCTGCCGCAGCGTATGTATGTGGTCTACGGTGTTAAAGCCTTTACGGAAACCGGCTTGTTCAGGAGGCTGGAAATCGTCAAACCTGCGCGCGAGACGATTCGACGAGTCATCTCTTGAAAACAGCTTGTAGACATGGCTAAGAAGTGAGATGGGCCTATAGTTCTTTAGTAGGGCATTGTCGCCCTTCTTGAAGAAGAGTACCACCACACCCCTGCACCATGCCTGTGGCGTTTTGCCCTCGAGTATGACGGAATCAAACAGCTTCTGAAGGGCCTTAAGGACTGGTTTTCCACCCGCCTTCAGGAGTTCGGCTGTTATTCCGTCTTCACCCGGCGCCTTGTTGTTTTTAAGCTGTTTAAGAGCCATCCTAATCTCATACAAGCTGACGTCCGGAATGTCTTCGGTATAGTGCCGGGTCAATCTAGCTCTAGGGTCTTTTGCTAGATTCGCGACGGGTTTACTGGTTGACGTGTACAACTGCCCATAGAATCTCTCGATCTCTCTCAATAGCTCCGGTTTGGCGGATACGATTTTGCCATCGTCGGTCTTCAGTTTCGTCAGCTGGCTCTGCCCAATAGTCAGATCTCTTGCAAAGACCTTGGAACCCTTATTCCGCTCAATCGCGTCTTTAATACGCTCGGTATTAAAGCGGCGGAGATCGCTTTTCAAGGACTTTGAGATCCGTCTATTGAGCTGCCGGTATTTCAACGCATCGTCTGAAGACTGCAGGATCATCTCACGCCTCTCCTTCATGAGCTTGAGAGTAGGATCAGAGAGCTTTTTGTTTATATCTGTACGGCGGGTCTTGAAAAACTTAGACCCAACCGTATGGACAGCTTCCACGAACCCATCGCTGTATTCGTCCACGGAGCTCCCTAGGCACTCGAAACGATTCTGGAGTTCGAGCTGAAAGCTCTCGGGGTTTTGGATCCGGATCTGTGCTGGACGGAGCGTAGACTTCATCAGTCGAGACCTTTCAAGCTTAATATTAATGTTCAATGTGCCTCTCACCATGCGGTGATCGCTCCCGGTTTTCACCGAATTGATCACAGAGACATCATTGAACATTTGCTTCTTGGTTGACATGATGAAGTCGATCTCGTTTTTAGTTGCACCATCGGGGCTTTGCCAGGTCCACTTCCTGTGCTCACGCTTTCTAAAGAAGGAGTTCATCATATAGAGGCCCTCCTTCTCCATAAAGCTGGCCAGTAGGTGACCCCGGTGGTTCCGATGTCCAACTCCAAATTGGCCCACTTGCAGCTCATCCTCGTCTCGTTTGCCCAGTTTCGCGTTGAAGTCCCCCATGACAACGGTGAAGTGAGTTTTGAAACCATGCATGGCTCTAGAAATATCCTCATACATGGTCTCTACCTCGTCGTCGGGGTGTGCCGAGGTCGGGGCGTAGGCCTGTATAACCTTCAGCGAATATCTCGAGGATATTCTGAGTATAAGGTACGCCACCCTGGTCGACACACTCTCGATCTTCACCACGTTGTTCACAAGGGACTTGTGGACTATAAACCCGACACCACCCTGGGACTGCCGGAAGATATATGCCAAAAGAAAATGTGGGACATCTATAATAACTATTTCATTATGATCCCACTGGCGCCCAATCTTAAAATAAATAAAATAAACTATTTGTAGTGACTTATTAGGATGTTTTTGCTGTGTCAACTAAAATAAGCACAATTTTATAGTATATTCTAATTGTTATGTTGATTTCTTCCTATACGGAATGCAACAAGCAATACTATGATTGAAATACTAGTGTTTCTTGTACACAAAATTACCTAAATTTGTACATGTGAACAATGCTTAAACTTATTAGGTTTTTTTTTTCCTGTGTCACCTAAAAGAAACACAATTTGGTATTATACTCTGATCACTATAGTAGATATGTTATGTTGTTTCCTATACGGAATGTAAAAAACAATGCTATAGTGAAATTTTAGTGTTTCTTGTTCACGGAATGCCTAAAAATGTCCATGTTAACAATGGTCCTCAATTGATTTACATACATTAATTTAAAATATGAAGATTCTCTAGTTATAATCATTGTTGTGTTAATTAACTTAATATTTACACATAATTCAATAATGGAGGTGTAAATATTTATAATTGAATATTTGCACGGAATTCAATAATGGAGGTGCAAATATTTAATTAAGAAAGGGATGAATGAATGCTGATAGGGTAAAAAGATCTTTTTCTAAATTAATGCGTTAACAATCATTTAATTACTGGGTATGTATATGGATGGATGAAAGGAAACACAATGATGCAAAAACTTAGTAGTATTCTGAATTATAAAACTTAACTAAAGTAGACATTTACCTACATCTATACAACAGATAGGTGCTCAATGTAACCCTTGCTGATTTAAAAAGGCGGGTTTGTTTTTCGTTGCGAATCTTAACTTATCTATACAATGAATGGGTACTTAATGTAACATTTGCTGATTTAAAAGGCAATGTTACTTTCTGTTGCGAATCTTAACTTGATTTAGTACTTGTCTACTATTCTATTCTATATTTATATATGGCAAGCAAAGCCGATGTCGACTATTCTGCCAATGTATAAAGTTAAATGGAAGAGCAGGTATATTTAAATAACAATCTAAAAAGAAGGAACTGTAGACACAAACTAAACTGCTTGATTGATACAGTTGACACTTGTTGGGTTAGTACGGGACTGATAGTACTTGTCTACATTTACTTGTATACATTTGAACAACAACTTGATACTTAGAATGACACTTGCTGATTTAAAAAATCTGTGTTTCATTTTGTTCTAAAACTTATCTTGATCAGATATTGGTCTAAACTTAAAATAATAAAAGGTTAAATCTCTTTTGAGTATAACCTGACTCTTAAAAATTTAACATACTTAAATGCTTGATGAGTCAAACATTAACCGTACGCAAAATACGCGCTTAGACGTGGAGTTGCGGACACCAGCCCGTTTTAATCTAATCTTAATCTAACTTAAATAAACTTAGTTAATGGCATAACTAGCATTTAAACTGACTACTTGGCGATTGTGTTTAGATGGATGATGCTATTCATTATTATCTGTTTTGGGACAATCACTGAGTGTGTCGAATTAGTTTTAGATGAGAGCAATCAAAATTCTTATCTGCTAGTTATTGGACTATCACTAATGTTCTAATATTTAGTACATTTTGTACATAATTAGAAACTTAAAAGTTTAAGAAATAAGTTTTGAACTTTATTTTTATAAAACAATTTTTAATTTTTTATAAAACTTAATGTAGGTAGTTCTCCTATAAATTAGATTTTCTTGGACTGCCTCAATTTCTGTTAATATAGTAAATTCAAAAAACTTGTAAGTCAATTTTTTTAACCGGGAAAAGATGTACTGTAACAATTAATAATACTGTTATATAGAATAACGACATCTAGTGTCAAAGGCGTGAATCTCTTACTAGCTTTCTTTCTTAATTGTCATTACTTCTAATGCAATTCTGTCAGGTGTCGCTAGTGTCGGTTGAAATATACTAAATTGAGTAAAAATAAGTAAATATGAATTGTGTGTAATAAATATATATTATAATAAAACACACAATTCAATTTATAAATATAAGGGGACAGGTCTATTAATTATGATCATATCTATGGGTCGATAAACGCTCAATGTCTATGACTGACAAGAGTGACATTTGTCCCTTGAACAGAATTCGTTAATTAAAAGGTTAGGTACATGTTTTGGGACCAATATGCAGGTACGCGGATTACTTACGGAGGTGTCTAGCAGCAACTTACCTCCGATGTTAGCGAGACCGCATATTTTGCCACTTCTAATCCACGGCTCTTGGATGAGGGCGATGGTTTTCTCTTGTTGGTTCTCCAGCACTCTGCATAAAGTAGCCGACGCAGTTTGACTGTGCTGGAGGTTGGTCTGCAGGATCTTAGTCCTCCCGCAAAGGAGAGGAGCAGGGATCGCTGTCCTCGTCCCTACTTCTCCCCTTCGGCGGAAAGCAGTCCTCGTCCGAAGTTAGTCCGGGCGAGGGTGGATCCTGTGTTGATCCCTCAGTTGAATCGACCTCAAGCGCTGCCATGGAAGTCGCCAGCTCCACCGCCTCCCCAGCGGTCCCCGTCGCGGGAGGCGACGGGGAACGCCCAGGCAGCGGCGGATCAAGCTCCACTCCAGGAGCAGTCGAGGCCGTTGAGGTTGAAGGCGCAGCGGCATCCTCCTTGGTTCCACCTTCCTTCAGGAACCGGATGTATATACTACCCATAAGGTAGTATACTCGCCTCTGCTGGTCTTTAATGGTTTTAACCATGGACTCCGGCACACGAAAGTAGAGACAGGTGCACGGTGGCTCTTGACTGACCCTTGCGTATGTTAGAGTCCAGGTGTTAATTGTTAGATTGGGGTTCTGCCTCGCCAACATCCCGAGAAGGTCTGAAGTGTCCTCGCTGTTCTCGGGGACATACAGCATGCACAATGCCTTCTTGGGTATGTCGGCCTGGGGCCGAACGGTGAGTCTGGTCTCCGGTTACGGGGACGGTGTGTTATTTATGACCCCCTTGAGCCAGGCCAGTGTGAAGTCGTCCTCGCACCATGTTTTGAGGACGCCTTCGGCGTAGTGGGCCCGACCTCTAAAGTGGATCGCGGTATTTTGGGTTGGGGTGGCTGGTTCAGGAACTGCCTTCAGCAGAGCCCGGAGCTGGTCCTCAATAGTTTGTCGGATCCCCTCCGCTTGCTCCTGCGTCATGTCCAAGAAGGGCTCGGTCATGACGGCGACACACAGCTCGTTGTGCCTGAACGACGCGGCCGCTTCGGCGTAGCTCACCAGGGTTCCATCAACCATATGGGAGCGAGCGGGTTTGCTCTTCTTGCTTCTTGCTTCTCCCCAGTTGGTGTGACGGAATCCTCGGGACGCGAACGCTTCTGCGCCCTAGCCGGTGGTTCGGTGTTGTTTTTTTGCTGTTTTTTGCGCCCTCTAGGCCTCGTGCTGCGTTTGCGCTTAGCGCCGGTGGCAGCCTCGCCTATTGGTGTGTCAGCCGTAGCAGACATCACCCTGGGGGGCGTCTTTTTGCTTGTTACTGTTTGCCATTTATTGGCGTTAGATGAACCTGCCATATGGCCTTCGGCCAGCTTCGTCGGGTCCCTCTCGGAGACCGCAGCCGCTAACGCAACCCGTGTTTTGGGCGCATCAACTTTTGCAGTGCTCTTCGAGTCGCCGTGAGCGAGAACTGTCCTTGGCTTTTCGGTCAGGGTAGTGTTAGGGGGCGCATCCATAGACGCAGATGAGGTTGGGATCGTTTGGGACGCAGCCTGTTGTGGTGCATCCCTTGCGGTTGCCTTCCTCATCGCATCCTTGGACGCAGCCGAGCGTTTATGTGTGTTGGGTGCATCTGAGGACGCAGTCTTAGGCGGTTGTTGCTTAGACGCATCCTGAGACGCAACCCTTGGGTTAGTCGTAAAAGGCGCATCTGAAGACGCAGCCCTTGGTGTGTTTTGTGTAAGCGCATCCGACGAGCGGGACGCAGCTTTGTTTTTTTGTTTTTTGTTAAATGTTTAGGTCTCTTTATTTGAGTATGGTATCAAATAATTCACCGTTGGAGCTCTCCACCCGCCACGGAGCCCTCAGTCGGGGACGCCGCTCGTTCAACAAGCGACGCCAGAGCTAATCCTTCGGTATAGGACCAGCTTAGTGAAAAGTAGACGAACCTGCACGCGACGGAAGATCACGGGACTGTATACGGCACGAGACTATGCCGCAACTCATCCCGAAACCCCACGCCACGCCGGCTGCCCCCCCCCACTAAACCGATCCTCGCTTGACATCCCGCTTATGGGATGCCTCAGCCGATTGATCGTGGGTAGCTACCCCACGACCTCCCGTTTGAGAGGAAATCCAGGCCAAAGTGGTGTGTTGTGTGCAGCCTGCTCCACTCAACCACCAGGATCCCTTCATCCCCCCGTACGGGTCCCCGCGCACGGCAAAAACACGCAGGAGGTCATTGCTATCCATCATCTGATCTTGTTCGATGGTGGACACCCAGGGGCATGATCTCGCCACCCCTGTGATAAGTCGCCTGGTGATTTCTGTTGCGTCTATTTCATATGGAATTAGACCAATAACGGGGCGGCAACCACGAGAAGGTTCATCACCACACTTGCCTTGAGGATCTACACGACCGTAGCGCTCTCCCTCAAGACCACGCCACCTTGCCACCTCAGAAGGAGTAAGGCAAGGTAGGCCTGCGTCTACAAAGCCAAACCAAGCAAGCAAGCGAATGAACGAGCGAAGCAAGGCATGTTGCTGGATACAAAGCACGAGTTTGTGAAACGCATGACCCTCCCCCAGCCCCAAATATAAATATATAATGTGGCAGCAAGCGCTGTGAGTATTGGTTGAATTAGTCTATATTTTCATGCTTGTGAAACATGTGCTTATATGATGCTCATCCTGCATTTTTTCCATTGACAGGGCTCATTAAGATTATTTTAAAATAAACAATAAAAATATTATAAGAATGGTCATCTATACATAAGAGCGACAGCTACAGTGTACAACAACAGGCGCCGAATACCCATGATATTTTGACCGGTGAGAAACTGGATGACAACTGCACAGAGGGACGGTGCTGATTGAGATATCATACATCTGGTACTATGTTTTAAGGGTATATTATAGCCCATACACAAGTAAGTTTTATATGTGTCATGTAAATACATTATGAAGCTGTAGTGCTGCTGAAGTGAAAATTGAACTAGTTGACCAAATAGAAAGACTTTTACTTCTGTCGACCCTCATGCGAAATCATCCCTGCAATTGTCACATCCTGATCACCTACCCCTGAGTTAGCTGGTGAGTAGGGTGAAAATGCTACCTTACACCTGGTGCAAGCTCTATGAATAGGATTAGAAATTCGATGCGATCCAGCCTTTCCTTCTCTGGCCTGATAAACGCACGAGATCGAAAAATTGTATCATATTTGAATTTTTGAGATTAAACCCCATCCGGGTCGATGTGAGTTGACGCATCATTCTTGTTAGTGTTGGGAGGACGCTTTGTTCCTCTTTTAGGGGTTTTGGCCAAGGAGGTTCAAGCATGACGGCGTTGATTTGTTAGTGCGTATGTGCACGTCAGCTGAAATTAAAAGCACATATCGGAGCGTCCGATAACTCGTTTGTCATGATTAAGCCTTCCCCTTTTAAGGGTCGTACCTCAATTGTAAATGTGATTCCCCTATTAGGTAAATGCTCGGGTAGGGGTAAGGTAGGATTCATGTAACCTTTCAAGACATAGAATAGAAGCACTTCATATGATTCTGCGCGTCTATTCGTAGGGGCGTAGCTCATGTGAAGACTCTGCTTAACTAGAAGGCAACCTACTTGCCTATAAAAAACACTGGCAATTGGTATTACTTGAAAGGTAAATAAATTTCGAACAGAAACTAAGTGAATATGTTTTTGAAAAGCTTTTGTCAATTCTAGAGGAGCCGCCCAGAAGGCAGGCAGATTGTGGAATTCGTACGAAATATATAAAATATAAAAGTTAATGTATTTGATTTATTGGCCTCTAGCTATCGTCCTTATAGTACGCCACCCTGGTCGATACACTCTCGATCTTCACCACGTTGTTCACAAGGGACTTGGACAAGGGACGATAAAGCCGACACCACCTTGGGACTGCCGGTCACCCTCTCGGAAATAGAGCAGGTTATCGGATTTGAGGATTATCGAGTCCTCGCCCTCTCTTCGGACTTCAGATAACCATATAATGCTCCATCGTAACCTGCTCAATTCTGCCTCGAGTTCGGTTATGTTCTCGTCGGTCCGGAGTGTCGTGTGTTATATGTTCCCAGTTCCAGTCGTCGGTGTTTATTGGGGTAGCCGGGTCCGCTACGGAGATTTTTTGCACCCCTTGCCACGCCATCGCCTCAACCGCTACCGTAGCCGAGGGTAGATGGGCTGCCGCACACTCGGAGCCTTTTATTACGTATGCTATTCATTTTGGTTTGGGGGGATTTGGCATAATCGCCACGCTTGGCAGGCGGGTTGGCGATCGCAGTTTGTTGGTAAAGTGCACAGAGAACGCTGCTGCCCATTCTCTGGTGTTTCCCTTAGTCGCCTCTTACGACACCCACGGGAAGATATGGGATGGTGAAATTCTTTACGTCCGTCACCATACGGTACGAACATAATCCAATCAAATTGTACGATAGCAAATACATATATATATACAGGTACTATTAGGTATTTATTTCAGATCTCTTATTAGATGAGCGGCATTAGTTGCTCGTTTGGCAGTAAGTTGTGCCAAAGATGGCCCGTTTCATAAGAGCTTTTAGCCCCGTATATAATTTTCATATTTTATAAGTTCGAACGCATATCGCGCCCAAATTCGGTTAGCACCATAGACAAAACTGCAAGTTCACATTAAAGGAAGGGAGCCACCATCTTTGCGGTTGTTGACAGTTTGTCAGTGATGTTGCAGATGGATTACGGTTTATAACCAAGGCAAAAAGCAATTAATTATATTGGTAAAACAGTAACTGAGGATTTGTTTGATGCTATTCGAGAAAAGAAAAAAGGGTGCAAAACGAAAAAAAAAGGTGATGCTCTTTAGAGAATTCTGAACCACCTTCTACACTTGCAGCCTGTGGGATGGGTATTCACGGCCGTCGTATCCCTTCGTGTCCAGTATAATAACGCGTTCAGAAAACTGATGGGGTTGCCTTGGCGATGTAGTGCGTCAGGGATGTTTGCGGTAGCGCGTTTGTTTCACGCGATAATGCGCAAGCGCGCAACATCAATAATGGTCCGAGTTATGGACAGCTCTAACAGGGTTCTGAAATGATTGCTGACAGAGTGGACTGTTCGTATATATACGTAGTTCACTGCTTTCAGTTACATATGTCACCGTATCGTGTTGTTTACTAATACTTAGTTTAAATGCTATCACATTGTTACTAACCCTTCAAGATTCTTCGCTCGAAATAAAGATTTAGAATTTGAATTTTAACGCCATAATAAAATAGGTTATTTTTGGCTAAGTTCTAAAGATATAGGCAAATCTAGATTTTCGCGAAAACTTGAAAGTGTGTCACCACCGATTTTCTCAGGAATGGGTGGACCTAGCAAGTTGAAATTTATACCAGATACTGAAGTCTATAGGCCCTATTAGGAATAATATAAATACCAATAATATAATAATATACCTTAATTTTCGGCTTTCTAAATTGTTTTTGAATTTTACCTGTATTTGTGCTGTAAGACCTTACTTTTTGCCAAATTTCGTCATTCTAGGTCAACGGGAACTACCATATAGGTTTTCGACCCAAAACCTATAGGTTACTTCCGGTTGACCTAGTATTGTCAATTTTGGTTAAAAGCAAGGTCTTATAGCACAAGTACAGGGAAAATTACAAAACGAACAGTCCACTCTGTCAGCAATCATTTCAGAACCCTGTTAGTTATTTATTATTTGTATAATTCATTAAAGAAGGAATTTCATCATCCGGCAGCATCTGGTAGCATAGAATGTCTTCTGAATCAGGAAACACAATATCACGCACTATACTTCTTGTTACTAATTTAGTGTCAGGCGCAGCATTTGATGACCTTGCAGCCAATTTTTCAGGACCAGGATGTATGTTGCCAACTCGACCAAATGTAAGGAGCACATTGCGACCATTCTTGAGTGTGAGATATGTCGTATTTTCATAGAAGGATTTTACTGAGTTTTGCTCTGTCTTGTTTGTATTGTCCTGAAGTGATGAACTGGTGTTCATTATTTTCTGGTCACTTATGTCTTGAGTAAATAGAATCTCACCACTAGCATTCTTGAAAATAAGTTTGGAAAAGCCTTCCAAATCAAATTTAGATGAATGAAACATAATGTGAATTCTTTTTTTTTCTAGATATTACAAGCGTTGATTAAGATGGAACCATCACACTACAATGCAAAGAGTTTAATGCTGTGTTTGAGATATGCGTATTTATTTATATATTCTTCCCTTTTCACTGCATTCAAATAAACACACTCAGGGTAATGCATCCAAGCATGCAAGGATCGTCATAAATCTCCCAATCTTCGATAATACCCCCACATGAGAAACATGCTGCAATATCATTTTCAACATAAAGTGGCTCTAATTTCACCGCAATTTGCCACATAATGACACCTGTTATCAAACTGTGACTTTTTCATTACTATTATTCACAAGTGAGATAAAGAGTTTCTTTTTTTTTATTTATTGGTTGGTTTGCTTTGTTCTTAAAAAAGTTTCGATACAAAAAAGATCGTGCTCAATAGTACAAATGCAACACATTTCATGCAACTTCGTATTTAAATAGATAATTTCAACTTGTACGTGTTTAATAAATAAAACTTTCATTTAAATATAACTTTTGTTTTTGTCTATAATAAAGAAAACTTGAAATTCCTTATTTTGTACGTGGCTAAAAGGCTATCCGCGAAAAGCCAAAAAAAGATAACTCATTATTTTTAGTCTATGGCCGATCGCCATTGTTAGATGCGCGCGCATAGGAAAACTGAATAATTTTGCCCGCCATTGCGAAAAAATTTGCACAACTGTTTTTCATTGTTGGAAATGATTTTTTATTTATTTAAACTTCATGTACAATGGTGATACATAGGCGGACTTAATGCAGCAAGGCATTCTCTACCAGTCAACCTTTGGGTTAAAAAGGACACAACAGTGGTAGGAGTACAAAAATAAAATAAAATGAACAATAATTAAAATCAGATATTAATAAACAATCTAACTAATAAAATACATAAATAATTACTAAAACAATAGACTAATAAATACCATATCATTAATTATTCTAAATGAAACAGAAATTTAAATATAATAACAATGACGAAGACCGAGCTATGTGAGAGAGGACAAGTAATAGTTCCGGATTCTACGCTTAAATGAAATTTTACTCTCAGCTTTTTTTATGTCAAGGGGAAGCACGTTCCAGAGTTTTATAGTAGAGACAGTGTAAGAATTAGATAGAAACCCAGTGCGGTGAGAAGGAATATGGAGAAGTAAGTTTTTTGAAGCTCGAAGGTTAAGATCGTGAGAACTGCCCAACACTTTAAAATATTGTTTTAAATAATCAGGATTTTTTAGTATTATTTTCTTCACAAGTGTGTTCAAAAACGTTGTATGATACACGTGTGTATTGATGATTACCGTCCTCGGCTCTCTTAAGACCCTCACCTAACGGCTCGGGTCTCAATGGCGCCTCAGCGGTAATCACCAAAATTACACACTTGTACCATAATGTACTATTATACTATTTCCATAATAAAAGAATCCCGCGTCAGCCATTTCCATCACTAATCTTTTCTTTTTATTAAATGTCCCTCAGTAATAATTATATGAAAATTCACGCATTTTAAACTTGTTATACATGTCATATCGAGGTTTGTTTTCATTTTGATACATGTTCTATTTACTTTCTTATTCAATTATAAACGTATAATGATATCATCCACCTTTTGCCAACAACTTATAAAGATCGGTTAGAGGTAGGAGGAGGGGATAGAAAACGAGGATGCGTTTTACCTAATTATAGAAATGAAATAAAAAATATTATTATTTAAAAAAATTATTATCTAAGCACTACTTATTTAAACACAATACATTTTTTAAAGCACATACAGAGTCATGATAAATACATTTATATAAATCTTGAGAATATTTATATTGATCGTATAAACTTATCAAACTAGAACAACCTTTATCTTCTAAATTAAATATATTACAATTACTATTTTCTAAAATACGCTTTAACCACAACACTTTTTCTAAACCTTTAACGTAGATAACGTAGAGAGAATTTGGTTATAGATATTTTAAAAGATACATGTATCTTTTAAAATATCTATAACCAAATTCTGATAATTAGAATAGGGTAAAAATCCTTCACGCCAGTGTATCTTTCTGTTACGTTCAATCCAACTAACTTGTTTTTTTTCTTGTTTCTTTAATTTTGAAAATTGAAATGGTAGCTTAATTAAAAACACTTGTAATGTTTTATTATACAATATAGCGATTTGGGTGTAAGGGGTACATTCAAGATCTAAGTGCCCCAAGTCAACCTCACCTGCTCGCGGTACATCCTGCTAAATAACAAACGAGGCTCTGACGACAACCGATAAATGGCGGTATAACCATTTTAACAAATCTTCGCAGCTAAGTGGTACAGACTGGTGATGGGCAGCAGCGTCACCAGTGCGAAAAAGCTGCGATCTGCGATCGCCAACCCGCATGCCCAGCGTGGCGATTATGGGCAAACCCTCCAATATGACAAGTCGAAATCAACCACGGCCCCCAGTTCCCGGCCGCCCTGCTGTTATACCTGATTATGGCGGCGGTCACGGAGACGGCAGGGCATTCGGGGGTGCGAAGAATCACCGGGTTACGGACGGCCGCCGAACCCAACTGACCTTGGCGACGTATAATGGACGCACGTTACGGCTTGATGAACACCTCGTGCAGCTTGAGGAAGAACTCGAGAGTATAAGGTGGCACGTTCTAGGGCTGAGTGAAGTCCGAAGAGAGGGGGAGGATACAATAACACTCAAATCAGGCCACCTTATGTATTTCCGAGAGGGAGACCAACTATCCCAGGGTGGCGTCGGGTTCCTGGTAAACAAGTCCATTTGTGACAACGTTGTGGAGGTTTCCAGTGTCTCGAACCGGGTAGCGTACCTCATAATTAAGCTAACCGAGAGGTATAGCCTCAAAGTTGTACAGGTTTACGCACCGACCTCGGCACACTCGGACGACGAAGTGGAGGAAATGTTTGAGGACATTTCCAAGGCCTTGCATTCCACCACTAAGACCCACTACAGCGTTCTCATGGGGGATTTTAACGCCAAAGTGGGAGTACAGAATTGCAGTGATTCGGTAGTAGGATCCTACGGGTTTGGTAGCAGGAATCATAGGGGGCAAATGCTTGTCAACTTCCTAGAAAGAGAGGGTCTTTTCGTAATGAATTCCTTCTTTAAGAAACAGCCACAAAGGAAGTGGACATGGCGAAGCCCCGACAACGTGACTAAAAATGAGATAGACTTCATCATAACAGATAAAAAGCACATATTCAGGGATGTCTCAGTGATCAACAGGTTTAATACCGGCAGCGATCACAGACTTGTTCGAGGCTCCCTGAATATCAATTGCAAGCTTGAGAGAACTCGTTTGATGAAGTCTAGGCTCCGTCCCAATATGCTCCAAACAATGTTGGGATCTGAAGCGTTCCAGTCAGACCTGGAGAACCGTTTTGCTGCCGTGGAAACCACAAATAGCGTTGACCAGGCGCTCGACCAAATGGTGGAAATCCTCAGGGAGGAAGGTGCGAGATTTTGTAAGATGCGGCGTACGGGCAGGAAGTCCAAACTTTCGGAGGGAACTCTGAAGCTTATGATGGAGCGACGTGAAAATCCACCGGTCACTTCGTCAGAACAGCGGGCACTCAATAAACATATAAGGAAAATGCTACGACGCGACCTCCGACGAGCCAACACGCTCTCTATAGAGAAAGCGATTGAGCAAAACCGGGGGTCGAAAGTGTTTGTCCAGTCACTTGGGAGGAGCCATCTGACGAAGTTGACTACATCTAATGGGAATATCGTCGTTTCGAAGCCGGAGATTCTTTCGGAAGTTGAAAACTTCTACGGCCAATTGTACGCAACGCATGCATCTCGGCCTGATCCCGAAAATGAGGATTCTAGAGCCACCTTAACACGCCATTTCACAGAAGACCTGCCTGAAATAAGCCAAGACGAAATCGAGGCGGCTCTCAAACAGCTTAAAAATGGAAAAGCCCCGGGTGAGGACGGGATAACTACCGAGCTACTGAAAGCGGGAGGACGACCGGTACTGAAGGAGCTTGTGGAGCTCTTCAATTCTGTCCTGTTCTCTGGGAGAACTCCAGAAGCGTGGCAAAGGAGCGTGGTCATTCTGTTCTTCAAAAAGGGTGACAAGACCCTTTTGAAGAATTATAGACCCATTTCGCTTCTTAGCCACGTATATAAGTTGTTCTCGAGAGTCGTCACGAATCGTCTAGCGCGAAGATTCGACGAGTTTCAACCACCGGAGCAGGCCGGGTTCCGAGGTGGATACAGCACCATAGACCACATCCACACAGTGCGGCAAATTATACAGAAGTCCGAAGAATATAATCGGCCCCTGTGTTTTGCTTTTGTGGACTATGAGAAGGCTTTTGACTCTATCGAAACCTGGTCTGTTTTGGAGTCTATGCAGCGGTGCTAAGTGGACTGGCGATACATCCAAGTGCTGAGATGTCTTTATGCAAACGCCACAATGACCGTCCAAAGTCAGGACCGGCAAACTAAGCATATCTCACTGCGTCGAGGGGTTAGACAAGGGGACGTTATTTCCCCGAAATTGTTTAGCAACGCGGTGGAGGATATGTTTAAGACGCTGGACTGGGAAGGACGCGGCATTAATATAAACGGCAAGTACATCTCACACCTGCGATTTGCGGATGACATCGTCGTAATAGCAGAGTCACTGCATGACTTGCAACTGATGCTGAACGGCTTAGCTGGTTCTTCTGCACGCATCGGGCTCCGGATGAACTTGGACAAAACCCAGGTTATGTTCAATTCACACGTCACTCCGGGACCCATTGTGGTCAATGGCGGTGCTCTCAAAGTTGTTCGAGAATACGTTTACCTCGGGCAAACTCTGCAGTTTGGTAAGAACAACTTTGATAAGGAGGCTAATAGAAGAATACAGCTGGGCTGGGCGGCGTTTGGGAAACTTCGTCGAGTCTTCTCGTCACGTATCCCACAGAGCCTGAAGACCAAAGTCTTCAACCAGTGCGTCCTACCTGTTATGACCTACGGCGCCGAGACGTGGACACTCACAATACGGCTGGTTCATCGGTTCAAAGTTGCTCAGCGAGCAATGGAAAGGGCTATGCTCGGAGTCTATCTAAGGGATCGAATCCGAAACGAGGTGATCCGGCAGAGAACCAAAGTTGTCGACATAGCTCACAGAATAAGTAAGCTGAAGTGGCAATGGGCCGGCCATATAAGTCGTAGAACCGATGACCGTTGGGGTAGACGTGTTCTTGAGTGGAGACCGCGAATCGGTAAACGTAAGGTGGGACGCCCTCAGGCTAGGTGGAGTGACGATCTTCGCGGGGTCGCTGGTAGCAGCTGGCTAAGAGTAGCCGAAAATCGAAGCAAATGGCGTGCAATTGGAGAGGCCTATGTCCAGCAGTGGACTGCTATAGGCTGATGATGATGATGATGATGATAGCGATTTCGTTTATTATAAATTCATTTGTCTCTGTTTTAAAGTCTTGAATATCCACAATAGCAATCATGATAACCTGCGTACAATGTTGCTGAGAGGTTTGTATTCCACAAGTCGATCGTTTATAATCAAACAATATGCAGTCGTCTTATCTGGTGTTGCTGTTGAACATTCAATTTCCAACCTCACGATCACTGGACCTGTTTTCAGGATGTTTTGGATCGTTTTGTCTTGAGCAGTCTAAGATAAAGAGATCGGCTTTTTCTTTGAACTCCTTTAGGTCAAGCGGGTCTACTAGACAGTTGTAATACGACTGACAAAATGGGAAATTTCGCAAACATTTCGTATAATATACTATATTTGTTCTCAGAAAACTTTAAACCTAAAGATTATGGATAATATTGAGAATTCAAAAAGAGCGTAACGTTTGTTACTTCACAATGGTCGAATACTGAACTGTCTTAATTTTTTTTATTTTTACGGTTCCGTACCTCAAAAGGTAAAAAAGGAACCCTTATAAGATCACTTTCTTGTCCGTCTGTCCGTCTGTCTGTCTGTCTGTCCGTGTGTCACCACCGATTTTCAAGTTCTCTCAAGTTCTCTCAAGTTGAAATTTATACCAGATACTGAGGTTTATAGTCCCTTTTAGGTGTATAAAAACCAAGGCCCTGAGTCACCGCGATAAAAAGATATAAGCAAATTTAGTTTTTCGCGAAAACTTGTAAGTACCAAAATTTACCTTAATTTTGAACTTTTTGTATTTTTCGTAATTTTCCCTGTACTTGTGCTATAAGACCTTGCTTTTAACCAAAATTGACAATACTAGGTCAACCGGAAGAAACCTATAGGTTTTGGGTCGAAAACCTATATGGTAGTTCCCGTTGACCTAGAATCACGAAATTGAGCAAAAAGTAAGGTCTTACAGCACAAATACAGGCTAAATTCCAAAAAATTTAGAAAGCCGAAAATTAAGGTATATTATTATTATATTATTGGTATTTATATTATTCCTAATAGGGCCTATAGACTTCAGTATCTGGTATAAATTTCAACTTGCTAGATTCACACGTTCCTGTGAAAATCGGTGGTGACACACTTTCAAGTTTTCGCGAAAATCTAGATTTGCCTATATCTTTAAAACTTAGCCACCAATAACCTATTTTATTATGACGTTAAAATTCAAATTCTAAATCTTTATTTCGAGCGAAGAATCTTGAAGGGTTAGTAACAATGGTTTAAGAACTTTATTATTCCTCATTAAGAATTTACAATAATTCACTTACTGAGAAACTAAATTTACATAGTATGTTAAATGTTTATGAGCGCACAAAAACTACGCTACAAGTAATTGTATAATAATAAATAAGAGGGTAGTGATAAAAAATAAAATATACAAAAATAAGTAAATATCAACTCATCACCAACCGAGCAAACACGGATCTAAAGTAAAAGTGGATGAATTAATAGATGTGGCATACATGGCGTACTGACTAATAATTATCTTTTTTTCTTATGTTTTATTTGTACAATGTGATAGCATTTAAACTAAGTATTAGTAAACAACACGATACGGTGACATATGTAACTGAAAGCAGTGAACTACGTATATATACGAACAGTCCACTCTGTCAGCAATCATTTCAGAACCCTGTTAGAGCTGTCCATAACTCGGACCATTATTGATGTTGCGCGCTTGCGCATTATCGCGTGAAAACAAACGCGCTACCGCAAACATCCCTGACGCACTACATCGCCGTGGCAACCCCATCAGTTTTCTGAACGCGTTATTATACTGGACACGAAGGGCTCCATACGACGCCCGTGAATACTTATCCCACAGGCTGCAAGTGAAGGAGGTGGTTCAGAATTCTCTAAAGAGCGTCACCTTTATTTCTGCAGTACAATGTGCAAACCTGCGAGCTATCATATTCGCACGCTTGGAAAGAGCCCTTCGTTCCCTTTCAATGTCAGCATTGTCCTTTAAAGCTTATTATTGACAAAGACACCGTCAGTATGGCAACAGAAATGTTGACTGCTAAGCGCCTCAAGCAGGGCATTTATATACAAATTGAAGAGGGCAGGCGAGGTCAATCCGATTTTTGAATTGATAAGGCTCCGACAGCACACCCGCTCACCGAACTCTATTGATCTGGCTTCCATATCGATGCCTGAAGATACTTATAAGCTCGATAGGCAAGCTTATAGGTTCAAGTTTCCTCCATAATATATCTTAGGAAACTAGATCAAAAGCCTTAAAACGATCGAGGAAGCAAGCGAAAACAGGTGTTTCTCTTTTTGTGTAGTACCAAGCAGACCATCATGCACCTTAGCGACTATGGTTGAGACAAATAGGTCTATAGTTTCCCCTAACCGAAAGATCACCTGTTTAACTTTTAACAATGGGAACCACGATCGTCCTCATTAGGCAAGTATGAATGACCAATACATCAATTGTACAGCAGTGCCAAAACCCTCGGTAAGTGAGGATCGGCGTATTGCAAACGCTCGAGCTACTGAGCCGATCATGTCCAGGGGACTTACCTCTAGACGTAGACCTGATGACCCTAGCCACATATTTGGCACTGAAACGTGTGCCCACCTTGCCACAACGGGGCTCAGCATCCAGCATCTCATAAGAACTCCCTAGCGATGACTTTAAAACAAACCGATTTCTAAAATATTTTGCATTATCCTTCACATCACTCACACCATTCACACTAACAGGCAGGCTTGGCCGAATGCTAAATTTATTAGCGCTCTTCCAGAAACCGCGAAAATTACGCTTTGAATGCTTAGAGGCAATTATGTCCATTTTTATCTGTATCTTTGTCTGTACCAGGCAACCCCTTACGAGGCGTCTGGGATCGTCTACGGTAGGTCACGCCTCCAGAGTACTCGCCCCTGGTACTCAAGAGAAAATGTGAGTCGCATCGTGATGTGATCGTGTGGTGTGCCGTCTTATATACCGAAAGGTGGGTGAAGGTGGCCACTATAGAAAATCTCAGTAGTTTAAAAGGGGGTATGTATCTTTGTCTGTATAATGGGTAGGTACGGAACCCTCGGCGCACGAGTTTGACTCGCACTTGGCCGGTTTTTTCGATTAGTTTGTAAACTAAAAATTACATATCTAGGTTTTTCCAATTGTGAAGCAGTTTTAACTGACCAAGAATGCTTTGTTGTTTTAGGTAGTAACGGATACTCATATAAATCCCAATTTCTAAACGCCATCTGAATAGGTTTATCTCTTTCTAAATGTTTTAAAAGTGACAATCGTTCTCGGTCTGATACTTTTATGTGTGGTACCCGCCACTGAACTCTTTGCACATCTATTTGAAAATTAACAATATCATCAGTAAGGATAACGCTATGTTAATTAGTGTTACTTCTGCTCATATTTACAATTTATCACTATTTTATTGTAATCCTCTGCAAATCCTAATATCTTATTCAATGGTATCACAGCACTAAAGTGGCCAATTTTATTTTCAGCTTCATTTAATGAAATGTATGATTTAATTGTTGAGGTTATTCCAGAAATTTTTATGCGATCTATTTCAATACCATTCATTTCGTATCTGATATCTTGAAACAAAATCATAACAGGGTTATTAGTGAACGTAACATTTTTCTTAATTGGATTCCCATCTTTACCGAAGAGCTTCGCTTTTCCTTCGACGTAAATTGAACTGGCTGATGGTAGCACGTATATGTCTTGCTGATGGACGGGAATTCTGATTTCATCGTTTTCTCTAAAGTTGTTATTGTAGGGATTGTATGAATGGATTTCGTAGATATCAAATTTCAACCATCTAAATTGTGTAGATATATATATATACAATGAAACCAAGAAAAAAAAAACATAAAACAATCGTATCGTAATCGTATTTTGAACAGTAACATAAAGCTGAATGATGCTCAGTTCGGTTTTAGGCAGGGGCTGTCGACAGAAACGGCTGTTCTATGCCTCAAGCATACTGTCCGGTACTATACCGATAGGAAGACAGGAGTCTTTTAGACCATTCGAAAGCTTTCGATTTGGTGTCCTATGATGTGCTTTGGTACAAGATGAGGACTGAAACCAGCCTCCCCGAAGAAGTCATTAACATTTTTGATTATTGGTACAACAACCAAGTCAATGTGTTAAGATGGGCAGGCGTCACCTCTGACGCGTACAGATTGAATTGTGGAGTAAGACAGGGAGGGTTAACCTCGCCTCGTCTTATCAATCTGTACGTAAACGGACTCGTTGAGAGGCTCAGCAGTGCCAATGTCGGATATTCTATAGATGGAAAATTCATCAACAACATCAGTTACGCGGACGATATGGTTCTGCTGGGTCCCTCCATAAGCTTTGTTCGAAAACTGCTCGCTATATGTGTGGATTATGCTGGGGCTCATGGGCTCAGGTATAATGTAAAAAAGAGTGAACTCTTGGTTTTCCAGTCCGCTGGCCATAAGGTCTTACACGTTCCACGCCTCTTCATAGATGGTGTGTCGTTACCCAGAGTTTCAAAATTCAAGTACCTGGGTCACGGGGTCTCGGATGACCTCTCAGACCACGATGACATTGAGAGGGAGCGCCGGGCGTTGGCTGTCCGATGCAATATGTTGGCTCGTAGATTTGCGCGCTGCACCAAGGCAGTAAAAGTAACTTTGTTTAGGGCGTTTTGCCAGTCGTTTTACACGTGCAGTCTATGGGTTAAATATACGCAGAAGACCATCAACGCCCTGCGCGTTCAGTATAACAACGCATTTAGGATGCTGATGCGGCTGCCACGGCACTGTAGCGCGTCGGGCATGTTTGCGGACGCACGTGTCGATGGGTTTCATGGCATCCTCAGAAAGAGAGCAGCATCGCTGCTAAGTCGTGTCCGCGGCAGTGGCAACAGCATTCTTAGCGTTGTGGCGAGCCGAGCAGACTGCCCATTAGTGTGGCATTGTATCAAGTTACATGTCGAGAAAAAGTAGCGAAAGAATTGATAACGGTCTTCATTGAATTTTATTGTCATTTGATTTTATTTTATTTGTATTGATTTTTTTTTTTGACATATTATTTTAAAATTCTATTCTATATAATATTTTCTTGACGTATACAATCTTTTTATTTTTGACATTTTAATTTTTATTTACATATTTTTGATTAATTATGGCATTAAATTTAGTCAATTGACTATCAATATCAAGTGACAATATTTTGTAAATGTTTATGTGTACCTTTTACTAACACTAGTTATGTAAGTATTTGTTACTAACAAGAATTGGACTGTAAATTGTCTGAATTTTGAAATAAATTATTATTATTATTTAATAACATTATCAAAATTATGACCGATTTATACATTGAATTACAAAATATGAGAAAAATGAAGACTACGTCATGTTGACGAGAGCTGCCGCTGCAAGACGAGCACGCCCAACACCTCCGGCCTCGTCGCCCAGCTCCGCCTCGCCGCCGCCGGAATCCAGCCCCACCGTGAGTGCTGTGACACCGGCTGTGGCAGTTGCGTCGAGCTCGAGCGACGAATACTTCTCTCCGCCGACGACACCACCCCCTGCGCGTCGACGGGGAGGACGCCGGCCGCCGGACCGCTTAGGACCTCGAGGCTTACCGGTCTCTGATAGGGTCCCAGCACCCGGCGAAAGTGTGCAGCGCATGAGATGGACACAATCCATAAACGAAAATGTCATGCGCGCATACTTTGGGGCTACAGAGGGAGGAAACAACCTGACCGCGTACTGTGTCAGGATGCTCTCTTTGTTTCTGTTGCTTGAGCCAGCCGTCAACGTTTCGGCCCAACGACTTTCGGATCAGGTGCGGGTCATCCAGCGTAATCGTATGTTGAATGATACTGTACTTGATCGCCTCCGAACGGAAATGGGTAACCGTGTCACTGCCCCATCGTCGCAGACTGTGGTGCTACCACAGTCCAACCACGCTGACGAGGAGAGTAGTGACAGGGTTACAAACGTAAGTACCCAGTGCAATGAGGAATTGAGGAGTGCTTTGGAGTGTGCTATTCGGGAGTATCGCAACATGCCACCCGAACTTAGGCCACAATTACCTCGTTTGCCCATGCATAACAAGAATAGGGCGCTGGTGGCTGTTCTGTATTCGCAGTTGTCAAACTATTTTGTTGACTGCGAAGACCTCACTGATACACATTCGATCATGTACTGCGCGGCTGTAGTGGCATGTCGTGTAGCTCATGTCAAATTTGCAGATGACAGAGCTACCCGACCGAAACCAGCCGTACCGGCTTGGCAGTGCAGGATCGAACGTCGTATTGATGGGGCCAGAGCACTCATCGGCAAACTAATTTGTTTCAGGGTGGGCAATAGCCGCCCAAGAGTGATGCGCGTGCGTTTTCGGGGACTGATTTCAGCCCCCGGGACTATATATCCCATGACACAGAGCGCATTGACTTCCTGAAACAAAAAGTGTATGCATGGGCAAACCGTATTCGTAGGTACAGGCGGAGAGTGGAGCGATACACCCAGAACCGCACATTCCAAAGTAATGAAAGGTGGGTTTATCGGGCTTGGGAGCGACCCAACCAAGGTGTGACTGATACGCGGCAGGTGCGTGATGATGACGCTATGTGTTCATTCTGGCGCAGCATCTGGTCGGTGCCTGTCAGTCACACCGAAGGTGAATGGACTCGGGAGGTCGAACGAGCGTGTGATCCAATACAAGAAATGGAGCCCCCATTTCTTGTATTCATCACGATCAGCCCCCAAGATGTAGCCCGTGCAGTCCGTCCACTGCCGAACTGGAAATCGCCAGGACCGGACGGACTACACAACTTTTGGATCAAGTGGCTACAAAGTTCGCACGCTCGTTTGACATCTCAGTACCAGGCAGCCTTAGAGTCTGGTTCTCTACCCAAGTTCCTTACAACAGGAATAACCCACCTGCTCCACAAGTCTGGTAGCACCGCGGAACTCAAAAATTATAGACCAATTACATGTTTACCAACGGTCTATAAGGTTCTTACATCCATTTTGAGAGTAAAAATTAATAAACACGTCGACGATAACTCCATCATGTCGGTCTCTCAGAATGGATGTAGGAACGGGTCCCGCGGTACTAAGGAGCTACTCCTTATTGATATAGCCATTAGCCAACAGGTTCGGCGTTCCCGAAAGGATCTGTCGACATGTTGGATAGATTATAAGAAGGCCTATGACTCGGTGCCTCATACATGGCTCATGAAGGTGCTAGAATTGTATAAAATAGATACAACTCTACGCACCTTCCTGATGTCGTGTATGAGGCAATGGAGCACAGTCCTTCGCTATCCAGGATGTCGAAATATCCAGAGGAATAGCGAACCTGTAAGGATCGAGCGAGGTATATTCCAGGGCGATAGTTTGAGTCCACTTTCGTTTTGCCTAGCCTTGAACCCTCTAAGCATGATGCTGGAGAATACAGGGCTAGGCTATCGGATGAAGAGAGGTAGTCAGGTTATATCTCACCTCCTTTACATGGATGACTTGAAGCTCTTTGCCCCCAGCAGTCTTCAGCTGATAGAGCTACTAAAGGTAACTGAAACTTTTAGTAGCGCCATCGGGATGGAGTTTGGTGTGGACAAATGTGCGGTCATGCATGTAAAGCGAGGGGAAATTGTGGAATCCGTAGGAATTCAACTTGCGGATTCCATAAACCTGAGATCCCTCTCTCCAAATGAAACCTATAAGTATTTGGGTATGTCGGAAGCGTTAGGTACCAGTACTACTGACATGAAGCAATCGTTGAAGGAATGCTTCTTTGGCCGCCTGAAGAAGGTATTCAATAGCCTTCTTTTGGGCGGAAACAAGGTGCGCGCCTTCAACGGTTGGGTCATGCCGGTACTGATGTACTCTTTTGGCATACTCAAATTGACTCAAACGGAACTTGACGCCCTGGATAGGCGAGTCCGTACACTGCTGACTGCACATCGAATGCATCACCCACGATCGTCACTCATGAGATTGTATATCCCGCGGAAGTGTGGAGGCCGAGTCTTTTTAAATGCCAAACACCTCCACAACCGCGAGATATGCAATCTCAGAGAATATTTTATAAATACCAACGTGGGTATTCATCGAGATGTAGTAGCAGTGGACAAGGGACAGTCTGTAGTGCTTGACACTAACGACCGCAAGGAGATATGGCAGAGTAAGGAGCTTCACGGACGCTTTTTCCGGGCCCTACATGGGTCCGATGTAGACCAATCAGCGTCCGTAGCCTGGCTGCGATTCGGTGACCTCTTTGGGGAAACCGAAGGTTTCGTCTGTAGAATTATGGACGAAGTTATCATGACGAATAACTACCGGAGATTTATTGTGAAGGATGGCACGGTTGACATCTGTCGGGCATGTCACCGTCCAGGTGAATCGATCCGCCACATTATCTCTGGTTGTTCTCGTCTAGCTAACGAAGAGTACTTGCATAGGCACAACCTTGTAGCCAGGATTATCCACCAGCAACTTGCTCTGAAATACACTATTGTGGCGTCGGAGGTGCCGTACTACAGGTATGTGCCCGACCCAGTTCTCGAGAATGGCAATATCACATTGTACTGGGATCGGTCCATCATCACTGACAGGACTATTATCGCTAATGAGCCTGATATAGTGGTGGTGGACCGAATCGAGAGGCGAGCAATGATTGTTGACATAACTGTCCCGCATGACGGGAACCTCGTGAAAGCCGAGAAAGATAAGCAAATCAAGTATCTTGACTTGGCTCGCGAGGTTGTCGACATGTGGGATGTGGATACAGCAATCATTGTACCGATAGTCGTGTCAGCCCATGGCTTAATAGCCACGAGCCTCGACCAACACCTTAGGAGGCTCTCTTTAGGCGGCTGGGTCAAGGGCTTGATCCAGAAAGCAGTACTGCTGGACACGGCTCGTATTGTTAGGAGGTTCCTCTCTCTGGAGCCCTGACCGCCGGTAGCTTGGACCCTGTTCGCGATACCGGTGGGCCTCTATTTTTTATATTTTTAAATGTTTTTCTTTTTTGTGTGTGTTTTGCAAAAATATTTAAAAATGTAATTAATAAGAAAAAAGTTAAATAAAAGACATAATAATAATAATAAAGCCTTTTTATTTCCATGCACATTACATTGGATTTAAACTAACATAATACTACAAAATATACAGGGTGTTTGGAAGGGAGCTGTACATACGCCTAGGGTAGAAACTAGGGATAGTCTGCTACCTACCCCCGCCCATTATATTGACCTTGGCCTCAAGGTTTTTTTTTAATTTATTATTATTTTTTATTTGACTTTTTTATGATTTTTTGACTAAAACTACCTGTAGCTCAAAATCTATCCATGGGACCGGTCGGCTAATGGTCTTGTTTTAATCGTTAGAGTCTTAGGGTCCTGCAAAAAATTATTTTACACCAGAAAATTGTGGAAAAGAAAAGTTATGGGGCCTGAAGTACCGTAGTAAGGTAAAGAAATAATTTTAAGGGCAACTTTCTATGGGGTTTAAAAAAAAACTAACAGGGTTGGAGTTCTTCTGATTTTTTTAAAACATCCTCAGTCCATGCCCTTTCTAACGATATGCTAAAAGTGTAATTATCACTTTTAGTTTTAAAGTTATTAATTAATTTCCGCAACTAGGGCACTTCAAGCAAAAATTTCAACTAATGAAAATTAAATGTGTTCGATCGTAAAAGGATGGCAAATGAAACAAAAAATTTGGTAATGACTAATGTCATTAAATTACAAATTTTAATTAATTACTAATTTTAATTAATTACAAATTTTGTTCAAATTGATGACCATTGACCTGTAAACATGCTCGGCACCTCTTCCTCATCTCCACGGTCACCGTTCTAAGCAGCAGTTCCTCGCGCATTGTATCGAATGCGGCGTGGATCCTGTTAATTAGAACCTCCCTTGTTGGTACTTCTTCTGCGTACACCAACTCTTTCGCCCTTCCCCAGACGTAGAAGTCGAGTGGGGTAAGGTCAGGCGACCTTGGGGGCCAGGGAATTGGCCCACCCCGACCAATCCAAGAATTAGGAAAGCAGTTGTCCAGAAGCTCCCTCACTGCTAGGCTCCAATGAGCAGGACAGCCGTCGTGCTGGAAGACTATGGGCCGATCTTCGTCAAACACTTCTTCCGCTAAATCAGGCAAATCGTTTTCGAGGAAATCTAAGTAGTTTTGCCCGTTTAGGTTGTCTGGCAAAAAGTGCGGCCCTATCAACCGATTACCGATGACGCCTGCCCATACGTTCACGGAGAACCTTCGTTGAAAACCTCTGTGCCTCTTGACTCTCGGGTTTTGATCTCTGGGTGCCCAGTGATGGAGATTGTGGTAATTTACAATTCCTTCCTTGTCAAACTTGGACTCGTCAGTCCAGAGAATACTCCGTAAAAAATTAATATCTTCCACGTCCGTATGGAGCAAGTGGCGGCAAAACTCCACCCTTCTTGCATAGTCGTTATCCTCTAAGCCTAAAACAATAAAAATATCAACGTTAGCGGTTTCCTTATGAATTAGTAGCTATGTAACATTGATTGCTATCTCTGTCTTTCCATTTCTCTCTCTCTCACACACATGCTCATGTTAATTTAAAAATTGCCTATGAAATTCACATGCTAGTTCATTACATAAGAGCTAAAAACAAAAACTTTATGTAAAAAATTACCTTGAACAGGGGTGTAGTGGAAAGGATGACGTCCATTTTCGCGAAGAACCGACCAGACTTTCCACACGCTTAAACCAAGCGTCCGGGCTACGGTTCTTACGCTTCTGGTCGGATCTTCCTCAAATTCAGCCAATATGCGTTCTTCCGCAGCCAAATTTGGTTGAAATCTGTTCACGGCTGGTTCCCGGAAATTTAAATTTCCGGTTTCTCGCAGACGCCGATAAGTTGAGCCAAACGTTTGGTGGTTAGGCACTCGCCGGTTAGGATACCGTTCTTGATAAATCCTCCGTGCCTCGCGCCCATTGCAATCAGCCATTCCATACACCACCAGCATGTCGGTGTACTCTTCACTGGTAAATCCAGCCATTTTGCCAACAACAAGGTAACAAATAACAAAACTTAACAAAAACGAAGTAATAACAAACTCAACAAAATTAACGAAAACAGTGGAGCGTCGTAACGGCAAGTACGTAAGTTAGCTAAGATGGGTAAATCTCGACTGACTAACAAAGACCCCAACGAGTTACCTGCCCGGCCCCGTCGACCCAAGAGCGAAAGAGACATGACATGACATGTTTTGTCTCTTACATGTTGCTCTCGTGTAAGAGTGAGACAACAAATTTGCCAACTGTAGGCCAAACTGGTTTAAATTCTGGAAATTACATTTGTCTTACAAATGTCGACTCGTGGTGGTAAAAGTGCCCTAGTTGCGGAAATTAATTAATAACTTTAAAACTAAAAGTGATAAATACACTTTTAGCATATCGTTAGAAAGGGCATGGACTGAGGATGTTTTAAAAAAATCAGAAGAACTCCAACCCTGTTAGTTTTTTTTTAAACCCCATAGAAAGTTGCCCTTAAAATTATTTCTTTACCTTACTACGGTACTTCAGGCCCCATAACTTTTCTTCTCCACAATTTTCTGGTGTAAAATAATTTTTTGCAGGACCCTAAGACTCTAACGATTAAAACAAGACCATTAGCCGACCGGTCCCATGGATAGATTTTGAGCTACAGGTAGTTTTAGTCAAAAACTCATAAAAAAGTCAAATAAAAAATAATAATAAATTAAAAAAAAACCTTGAGGCCAAGGTCAATATAATGGGCGGGGGTAGGTAGCAGACTATCCCTAGTTTCTACCCTAGGCGTATGTACAGCTCCCTTCCAAACACCCTGTATATATAAAAAGTGTGTTTCGGGCATGGCTCCTCTCCGGATATAGGCCTCCTCCAACTGTTTCCATAGTTTTCGATTTGCCGCCTTCGTCATCCAGTTTTCGCCGGCTGTGTTTTTAATTTCATCGACCCATCGATCCTTAGGTCTTCCTCTGTTCCTTTTTCCAGTGGGTCCTTTCCATTTAGTGACTCGTTTAGTCCATCTCTTGTCTGTACTACGGGCGATGTGACCAGCCCATCTCCATTTTAGCTGTTGTGCGTGACGTTCTGCGTCTATTAATTTTGTATTCTTGCGAATATCTTCGCACTTGATTTTATCGCTAAGCTTTATTCCTAGCATACTTCTTTCTATAGCACGCTGGTACGAACGAATTTTATGTTTGGTTCTCTCTTGGCAAATCCACGTTTGTGCTCCATATGACAGACATGGTAACAGACAGGAATCTACAACGTTCTTTTTAAGTTCTAATGGCAGTTTTGCTTTTAGGATTTCTTTGAAGCTCCAGTATTTCCTCCAAGTTATGTTGATACGACGCTCTATTTCATCTTCATGTCGCGATTTCTTGAATGAGACTTGTTTCCCAAGATACACATAACTGTCCACATACTCAATCGGTGTTCCATTTACTATTATAGCCTTTTGTGTACTATTTGTGGAGACTTTTGTTTTGGATGTATTTAAATGTAAACCTATTTTTTTGCTGGCATTATTCAGTTCGCTAATCATTGCTTCCAATTGTTTTGATGTTTTTGCAAAGAGAATAATGTCATCTGCAAATCGTAGGTTGCTTATGAACTCTACATCTATTTTTATGCCTTTGTTTCGCCAATCTAAGTTTTGTATTATGTTTTGTAGCACGGCTATGAATATTTTCGGTGACAAAGGATCTCCTAGTTTCACTCCTCGCCTTATATAGATATCTATATAAGTCGATGTAACGTTTATTTAATCGAAAATCAGTAGGCCTATCGTTTAAAATATATAATATTGATATCATCCTTATGGTTAACATACCGATTTAAAGAAATCCAACTCGGATGGGATATATTAGGTTAGAAGGTTAAGGTGGGAGCGGAGCGGAGTGTCAGGTCCGTTCTATGTTTGTGAATCATTTGGGTTAGGTTTAGTTAGAAAATGTTCTAACCGAACGTGAAACACATCTGCGACGATAAGCTCGCATGGGACCGCCGGAGGCCTACAGCGCCGAAACCGTGACAGAAACCATGCCTGCTGCATGTTGCATACTTGCTGCATGATTGCTAGCATGGTGCATGTCGCATGCCTGCTGCATGCTTGCTTGCATTCCGCATGCTTGCTTGCATGGTGTATGCTTGTTTGGATGCCTGCTGCATGCATGGTGTATTGAAATTTTGCTTTGTGTTTTTACTAGGCGATTTATCATATTAGACTAAATAGATTTTATGTCTTTTGAGTGGTATACCAAAAGATTATATTCAATGTATGTTATGCTTATAAAAAATTGTTACTTTAAAATTATACCTACCTTTTATTATGTTAACTTTTTTTTTTTTTTTTATAAACTATAGGCTAGCGTTTGACCACCATCTCGCCTGATGTTAAGCGATGATGTGGTCTACGGTGAAGCACGCTTGCCTAGAAGAAACCTATTCACTCTTGACTTAAAGACCCCTAGGTTATAGCTGTCAGGGAACAAAGACTCCGGAAGGGAATTCCACTCCTTAGCTGTGCGCACAATGAAAGTATTAGCAAAACGCTTTGTGCGTATGGGAGGGATGTCTACCATGTACCGATGGCGCATGGCCGTACGCCTTGTAGTCCGATGATGGAAAGGGCTAGGCGGAATCAAATTGTGCAGCTCCGTCGCACACTCCCCGAAATGTAACCGATAAAAGACCGACAGACTGGCGACTCGGCGTCGATGTTCGAGGCTCTGGAGCTTTGATGCGACCAGTGCATCGTTGCCAATAAGCCTTTTGGCCCGTCTGTCAATCGACTCAAGTGCATCAAGCTGGTATTTGGCAGATCCATCCCAGAGGTGAGAGCAGTACTCCATGCATGACCGAACTTGTGCTTTATACAAGTTGAGCAGCTGTTCAGGCGTGAAGTACCGTCTCACCTTTGTAAGAATCCCCAACTTTTTTGCAGCTAACTGAGCTTTTGCCTCAATGTATGGACCGAAGTTGAGGGTAGATGTCACCGTAACACCAAGAAGTTCGAGGTGGTCCGATAACGGCACGGTTACACCACGGAAAGAAGGAGCCGGATGGAATTGGCTCTTTTTAGCGGAAAAAAGACACGCCTGGGTCTTAGCAGCATTGAAACTGACCAGATTGGCATCACCCCATTCGGAGACCGCCTTCAAGGACAAGTTCAAGCGTTCAACCATGGCCTCCCGGAGAGACCGAATCTGAGGCCCAGTAGCCCGTGCGCCGGACACGTATCTCTCAGCAACAGTGCTGTCGTCTGCGTACCCAAAGGTTCCGGGTTTTAGCAGATCATTAATGTGCAGCAAGAATAATGTTGCCGAGAGCACTGACCCCTGAGGGACTCCGGCGTTGATATCTAACTGACCGGACGAGCAGCCGTCGATAACCACTCGGATGGATCGATCCCTCAGGAAGTCCGCAATCCAATCACACAGACCACTAGGCAGACCGAAGGAAGGAAGCTTACCAATGAGGCTTTCGTGCCAGACCCTGTCGAAAGCCTTCGAGATGTCGAGGGAGACGGCTAGCGCTTCCCCGTGGCTCTCGATGGCCTCACTCCAGATGTGAATGGCATACGCTAGAAGATCCCCAGTGGACCGATTTCGGCGGCAGCCGTATTGGCGGTCACTTAGGATGTCGCTCGCTTCTAGGTATGCCAGGAGCTTACCGTTGAGCACACGCTCCATACTCTTACAGAGGATGGACGTTATAGATATGGGTCTGTAGTTGACCGGGTCAGCTAGACTGCCCTTCTTGGGCACGGGTTGAACATTGGCTTGCTTCCAAGCTTTCGGCACTTTTCCAGTCTCTATCGAAAGGCGATATAGGCGTGTCAAGATCGGAGACAATTCAGGTGCACAGGTTTTAAGGACAATTGCTGGTATCCCGTCGGGGCCACTCGCTTTGTTCACATCAAGGCTACGCAGCACCCTACGGACGTCCTTTTGATGGATGCGAATGTCCGACATACTCGTCACACATCCATCAGGAGATGGAGGAGGCTGCGCGCCATCAGAATTCAGATGCGAAGATTCCGCAAAAAGGGAGGCAAACAAGTTTGCCTTCTCCTCAGCGGAGTGGGCCAGTGACCCGTCAGGTTTCAGCAGTGGTGGTAGTGAGGGGCGACAAAAGTTTGATTCGACCAACTTAGCCAGGGACCAAAACACTTTGCTACCCGCTGGGTATGAAGCAAGTTTGCGCCCGATTCTGCTAATGTGGTCAAACCGTGCTCTTCGCATCACCTTTTTGCAGGACTTGGCAGCTGTGTTGAAGGCTCTCTTCTTCTGACTCACGTCATTTGCCTTGCGCGTTCGAGCGTCGACCCATGCTTGGTAGGCCTTGTGTTTAACCGCGTTGGCGTGGTTACACTCGGCTCCAAACCATGGCCGGTCGACGATAGACATTGCTACGTCTGAGAATGGAATATAGTACTCCATCCCCCGACGCAACACATCTGTCACAGCATCAGCGCACGACGATGGATCGTCCGAAGAGAAGCAAGTGGGCTGCCAAGGATAGCATGCGAAGAAAGATCGCATCCCATCCCAATCTGCTGACTTGTACCGCCATACCCGCCGAGTGCCTTTTGGGCTGGGATCGGGCGGGGAGTAGACGGACACAGACTTCACCAGACAGTGGTCGGAACAACCCAAAGGTGAAGATATCGACACTGAGTAACGGTCTGGATCTGTTGTCAGCAGAAGGTCCAAGCAATTGGCTGTGTGCGAATCAACATCTGGCACCCTTGTTGCCCCCTGGACCAGCTGGGTGAGATTTAGCGCTAGCGCAAGCTTGCGCGTCTCTCGTCCAGCATGATCAGTGCACTGGTATGGGAAGAGCCACTCCTGGTGGTGGGCATTAAAGTCCCCCAGTAGCACTAGTTGGGCGGAAGGGTACCGCTGCTGTGCCGTATCAGCCGCCTCACTGAGGTACTCTGTGAGCCTGGTTGTCTCCTGATCTCCGCTGTGCGAGCGGTAGACACAGGCATAGATAATCTTATCCAGACCTGTGTCCACCAGAGCCCACAGCACTGAGAACCTGGAGTCTTCAAGGTTACGGAGACGCCGATAGCAAGTGTCGTCTCGGGCATACATGCATACACCCGCGCGTGGTTTGAAATTGTGCTCCAAACTGATCATTATATCAAATAAAATTATAGATTCAGTTGTTATATCTTGTAAATATTAGAGATTTTGTAATTATATCATATATTACTTACCCCATTTAATGTGCCATTGAAAATTATTACAGATTGCAGAGTAGTACTTAGGTAAAAGTGTTAGTAACTCGGGCATTACACTCGGCTGAGAGTAGCTTGGTACTTTTTTTGCCGTAACGGGCGTTTTATACACCAAAAGTGCGGGCATTTTATACAAAATGGTATAATGGCTATTGTCACTTTAATATTTAAAATATGCGAGATCTTCGTACCGATTTGACATAAAAGGATGATGGAATGCCTTTTACTTAAAGAATTATTCAGAAAATTTACGTGTACTTGGCAGCCTGCATGCACGTAATAATCCGGATACCAATAATTTAAAAAAACTTTAAAACCTAAAATCACAAGTAGAGCATACGGATTCTATCACCGATGTATATCTTTTATAATAAATTATTAACAATAAATACAAAATATTCTTGGCGAATTTCTCTAAACATCAAAAATTCATCTCTAATCATCTAAACTTTATGTCTAGCAACATCGAACAGACAGAAAGTTTATGTTTAAATCAAAAGTTCAGATCTAACTTGTAGGGCACGTACCCTCAGATGTAAGAAAGCATAATATAGTACCGAGTTACGTGGGTTTGTGTTGAGTATACTACCAATACTTTTTATTTCAATGTTTGTAAAAATAGATAATAATATCAGCTTATGAATAAGAACTCCACACAAAATATACATAATTTTTCAGTATAAACTCAAATCAATAAGTTAACAAACACGAAATTGAGGAAGAATATTCATAAAATTAACAAGATTCTGATTAACAAGGGGTATTATGTATCCATCGTTTTTCATAATAACAAACAACTTAAGAGCTTTCCTCGAAAGATATTATAATGATGGTCTAATTTTTTACTACCGACGAAATTATGTAGGAACTCCGTGCATTAATTTCGCTACATAAATTAACAAGAGGTTAATTGCTTAAAGATCACGTAATTATGTCTTAATTATAGGGCGAATGAACTATTTAAATGACAATGTATCTTAGAAGTAACAAGTTAGGTATTGCTGCTACAATACATAACTGGATCACTGAAACAAACCACGCTTGACAGAGTCTTAGCAAATTGGTGATAACAGTATATATTGTTATAAGCAACAACGTACCGTATGGACTGTGATTCCCGGATAGTAATGGACCAGGCTCCCTTCCCTTGGGAGTCGTAATAGGCATCTAAAGGATTACGTTGAGGGGATGGGCAACCGCTTGTCCCTTCTCATTATAGGTAACAACATACTGCGATCTCCTATCCGATTTATTTTCATAGGACGTTAGTAACTTTTTAGAGCCTTTTCACACATTCCGGTTATCGGACAGACAGTCAGGGCCTGGTAGTCAGCGGTCGGTTACGAAATGTATGGGTAAGCCATATAAATGCAAGCTGTCTTACTTGCCATGCACCCAGCTTTCGGGTACTCGTTGCTGACTATAATATTTCAGCCCGAGGATGTGACAAGAGTGTGTTTTCACAATTTGAAATCTTGAAATAAACCCTGGGCTTGCTTCAAATGTGTCCAATCAGTCCATTCTGTTATAATAACACTAAGTAGATACTAAACAAATTAATCACAACCGATGTTCCAAAAACAAAAAATAAGAATGTTTATCTTTTACTTGTGAAAGTTTACAGTTACAAAACGCGGTTGAAAAAAGTAAAGTTAATTACAAACAACATCAACTAATCTTGCGTTCCTCTTAGAGAAGTAAATAGTAATAATTAGTTATTCCTAGGATTTTTTGGAGAGAAAGTTTGTTGCAAAATATTTTCAATATTGAACGGATAATGTTTTTGTGTACCTATTTCGGAAACTACGCTTGGAATTTAAAATTAACTATTATGCTATTATGTTTTTGTAGGAGTTCAGACAGAAAGGTTTCTGGTGAGAAGCAATGTACATTTTTGTAATAGTTTTAGGCAGATGATATCATTTTATGGCACTTACTTAAAATAAGCTTCCTTAAATCACATAATTCATTTGTAAGTACACAGATAGGATGTACTTACATTAGATAAAGATGGGGAGCAAATTGCGAGCGGCGCGCCACACGCGGCCTCCTTCACAATAACAAAAATTTAATTAAACTACCGAGTGGTCGCAACTGCTTGATAAACGCTTTTTACTTACATTGCGACCGTTTATTATACAATGGAAGAGACATTTACAAGCATGTTTATCATTTTTAGTACGTGATAACAAGTTTTACAAACATTTACCTGAATGCCTTCGGAAGAGAGAACCGGTATTTAGTTCGATTTTCGAAATGTGGTCCGACATCTTTGATGATTAACAAGAAATCTACATTTTGTTGCTTATTTATTTATTTATTGGCCTATCTACAATTGTTACACTAACAAAAACCTTATAATACAAGCAATAATATAAACTAGGTGTACAATATGATGCGATAGACACAGCATGGAAAAACAAAATTAAAACAAAAGTTACAATAATAGCGCAGAAATCGTTGCTGACTCGTTGTCACACCAGATTATCACACCAGTGTGACAAACAGGATTTTTTGTCTCGTTTGACACACCACTGATTTTTCCACACCATGTATACGATAATTGCTAGTGCAGTACCTATACTACCTTTATATTCTAATAAAGTCGATCTGCTGATCGGCGTTTGCCGACTATTTTTTCTACTTTTAGTTTTTATTCCGTTTTGACCCTTCTTTTTTTTCGATATCAATTTCCTTTTTATTGAATAATACGTTTAAAAATGTATTATTCAGTTACTTATGCCAAATCACCATGGCAAGTTACACGATTGAACAGCACGTTCAAATGATAAAAAATCTGCATGAGCGATTTGAGCTTACGGTTATCTCTCGCAGGGGTGATGTGAATTGGCCACCAAAGTCATGCGATTTGACACCGCTAGACCTTTTCTTGTAGGGTTTTTTGAAGTCGCAGGTCTATGCAAACAAACCACAATCGACCGATGCCCTAAAGGTGAACACACACAGGCCATTGCTCAAATTCAGCCGGATCTATGCAGAAGAGTCATTCAAAATTGGACCACTCGGATCCGTGCCACTGTAACTAGCGGAGGCGGGTATTTGAACAATGTCATTATCCACACTTAATGGCACAAGTGGGCCTTTCAAATAAAAAAAGAATTTTGTTAATACCTTACCCACAGCTTCTTTTATTTCATTTCAACATCTACCCGCCCTTATTGAAAAAAATCGGGCGAAAAAAATAATCCTGTTTGTCATACTGGTGTGATAATCTAGTGTGACTACGATTCGGCAAGGTTGAAAACCCCTTTAGTATAACTAGGACAGCACTAGTTAGAAATAAATGGTGTGGAAAAATCAGTGGTGTGACAAACGAGAAAAAAAATACTGTTTGTCACACTGGTGTGATAACCTGGTGTGACTACGAGTCAGCACCGGTAGAAATGGCACTTATAAACAGTGGTCTTCAGAAATTAATACAGTAACATAATTTTTATGTAGGTAGACATAAAACAAAAAACAGTATGGTGATTATTTATTTTTGGTGAACTTGGCGCTTGAATTTTTGAATTATTGCTTATAAAGTTCATGTTAAACAATAAACGCTAACAAACTGATGATGGTGAACAACTAAACGAAAATCAATAACTAATTCGTGAGTTAGTAGTAGGCAGTTGATTGAAATTGTTCTCATAATATTGTTAACGTTAATCTATTAGTACACAAGCTGTAATAGGTGTTCCTGATTGTTTTTCGCTTCCATATTTATAAAGGAACTTCATTTATTGTTCACAGAAATTATTAACAACATGCCAACATGTTTTAAATGAAGTTTTAACTAGTTTCTGTCCGTCAGTTGTTTCGGGGGTAAAAATAGGGCATGGAATTTGATCCCGTGGGCATTGTACCGTAAGCTGACCCCGCTGATCTCTAAGGGCAGGGGCGGTATAACTGGTAGATAGCTTGTGAGATTAAGTTGAACATATCCTAAGACGATTCCTAAGACGTCTTTAGTTTAACGTTACGCTTTACGTTTTTTATTTTGTGCCTCTATCTTGGAAGACAATCAATTAAGTGAATAGAATTTAGCTAACTCTTGCTGATCAAATTTCAATCTGTTTCGAAGAAGCCGCTCACAAAATTCGTGTTATTTGTGTAAGACTGATATACGATAGAATAAAGAGATGCGACCTCTAATAATACCCACGAGACACTGTCGGTACAATTAACCATAACATCAGTGAAAACGTGATTAAAATCTGTCCAGTAGTTTCATAAGATTCATGTGAATTTTCATGATAAACGCTTCCGGGGTAGCGATTTTCAACCTTTTTTCTTGGGACGCATACATTATATGGAACGTCACGTGACCCGTATGCAATAAACTTTTTAAAAGGGTCGAATTATTTTTCGGAAATGTTTATATTAAGGAATATTAGTCTACCAAATAGTGTCACAATATATTTCGAAGTTGTTGCTAGGAGAGGTATGTACCCGAACCTTTTTTTTTTTTGTTAACCCAATACGGGATGTTTGTCCCAAATCAATCCAAATATGTTCAATAAGATTTTTCGCAAACTTTCACATTGGTTATAAAGAATACTAGCCTCTGATCTAGACACGCGGCAGCGTGTCAAGCCAAGTTCATGCAAAAAAGGAACTGGCGTCGCAGCAGCTGTGTGTAATATTACACGAACCATTTGGAGCCACTTTTGTCATCTTAATAACTCAAAATCTATATAATATAAACACATGAAATTTGGTTTATATTAAAATCACTAAGATGAACTATAAACCACGGTTATTTAGATATAACGTTCAAAAATCGTCATTTTTATCACTGACTGGCCTATAGATCAAAACTCTAAACCAGTTGCAGATGACCTAGAACGTTCAAATTTGGCATCAAAAATGAATAGAATATTTAAAACAGAAACCAGTAAATTTGTATCATTATCTTAAAAAAATTCAATTAATTCTATTAGGAACATTTTCTTATAGTGCCTGTAATGTAAGAATCAGCAATCAAAATTTATGACAGCCGGTCTTAATGTAGATTTTAAGGTCTTCACGTGAATATATAACGTGTGGTATTCCACACGTTATATATTCACGTGAAGACCTTAAAATTTAATTAAAAACTTATTACCCTTAATTTTTTTATAATCCAATCTTTTCAGTTTTAGTACTTATAAATTATAACTACTTGAAAAATGAAAACTTTATTGGTAAAACAAGTTTAGGTATAAACAACATTTTTGATTGGATCCTCCTTTTAGGCAGATAGTGCCTGTATTAGGAGAGTCCGCTCTTCCATAGCAAGACGTATTATACAAAGAACAAAACATATTATAAAAATGATATGCTAAAACTACATATATTAACAGTGGGTCTAAGTATGTGTGTGAGTTTATGTGAGTAAGAGTGTAGGTGTGACTGCGAGTACATGAGTGTGAGGGTGTTTGCGTCAAGGTTTCAGAAATGTTTCGTTATCATTGTAGGTAAGCGTTTGTATCCATTCCATTATTATTTTTTTACTGTCATAGTAATTTTTGGGGTAAATTTATATGAATTTATTGATTTTATTATATAGCGCAGCAGATCTTTTGCTAAATTGCATACTGGCAAGCAAAGTCCTTGTCCTAGGGATATTTAATATTAAGTCTTTCCTTCTTTTTTTTAGTATGCTAGCATCATAGGAAAGAGACTTATGTTTTTTTTTATATAACTTGTGTAATATAAAGTATCACAGTCTCCGGAAGTAGTGACAGCTGTTGAGAGGGAACAGAAAATTACCTCTAAAAAACCAACCAAGAAAAATAAAATGGATCTATACTTAGTAAGAAATAAGCCCGTAAATACAGAAATTAAGTCCCCATCGCATCAGCAGTTAACTAAGAAATGACATAAAAAGCGACCTCTCTATGTCCCCCACCACGGCCGGTCACCGCGGGGGTCTCAGACCAAAACCCTCCACTCCACCCTATCTACATATGCACATACAATGCTCGATCATTACTATCAGATGAAAGGCTGCTAGTTGCACTAGCTTGCTGTTGGCAAGAGAACCAGAGGCAGGCCAGCAGAGAGATGGCTCGATGAAATTTTGAAAGCAGCGGGCAAAGATTGGACTGAAAAAGCGAGGGACAGAACTATATGGAGAAAAATGGAGGAGGCCTTTACTCTATAGAGAGGTCCTTAATAAATAAATAAAGAAAATCAAGAAAGAAATATAAATATTGAATTGAACTGTATAATAATGGTATTTAAATTGAATAAATGTATAATAATAGTAATTGAATTGAATATTTGTAATTGAATTGAATAATTGTAAAATAATGAAATTGCATTGAATAATTATATAATAATAGTATTTAAAATTAATAATTGTATTGTAACAGTAATTGAATTGAACAAATAGATATTAATTATAATGATTGAATTGAATAATTATATAATAGTAGCGGTTAAATTGAACAATTGTATAATTTATTAACAATTGTAGAATATTATTTATTTTATTTTACTAATACATAAATTGCATGTTCTTAAATCGTAATATTATTGTAAATTGAATTTTATTAAGGAAATAAAAAGGCTTTTTTATTATTTATTAATATAAAGTTTCCTGACTGAGAGCAAGTTACTAAGTCGAAATAGGTCTTCAGTAGCATATCTCTATTTTAGGGTTCCGTACCTCAAAAGGTAAAAAAGGAACCCTTATAAGATCACTTTCTTGTCCGTCTGTCCTTCTGTCCGTCTGTCCGTCTGTTCGTCTGTCCGTCTGTCCGTCTGTCCGTCTGTCCGTCTGTCCGTCTGTCCGTCTGTCCGTCTGTCCGTCTGTCCGTCTGTCCGTCTGTCCGTCTGTCCGTCTGTCCGTCTGTCCGTCTGTCCGTCTGTCCGTCTGTCCGTCTGTCCGTCTGTCCATCTGTCCGTCTGTCCGTCTGTCCGTCTGTCCGTCTGTCCGTCTGTCCGTCTGTCCGTCTGTCCGTCTGTCCGTCTGTCCGTCTGTCCGTCTGTCCGTCTGTCCGTCTGTCCGTCTGTCCGTCTGTCCGTCTGTCCGTCTGTCCGTCTGTCCGTCTGTCCGTCTGTCCGTCTGTCCGTCTGTCCGTCTGTCCGTCTGTCCGTCTGTCCGTCTGTCCGTCTGTCCGTCTTTCCGTCTGTCCGTCTGTCCGTCTGTCCGTCTGTCCGTCTGTCCGTCTGTCCGTCTGTCCGTCTGTCCGTCTGTCCGTCTGTCCGTCTGTCCGTCTGTCCGTCTGTCCGTCTGTCCGTCTGTCCGTCTGTCCGTCTGTCCGTCTGTCCGTCTGTCCGTCTGTCCGTCTGTCCGTCTGTCCGTCTGTCCGTCTGTCCGTCTATCCGTCAGTCCATCTGTCCGTCTGTCTGTCTGTCTGTCCGTGTGTCACCACCGATTTTCTCAGAAACGGGTGGACCTAGCAAGTTGAAATTTATACTAGATACTGAGGTTTATAGTCCCTTTTAGGTGTATAAAAACTAAGGTCCTGAGTCACTGCGATAAAAAGATATAAGCAAATTTAGTTTTTCGCGAAAACTTGTCAGTACCAAAATTTACCTTAATGTTCAACTTTTTGTATTTTTCGTAATTTTCCCTGTACTTGTGCTATAAGACCTTGCTTTAAACCAAAATTGACAATACTAGGTCAACCGGAAGTAACCTATAGGTTTTGGGTCGAAAACCTATATGGTAGTTCCCGTTGACCTAGAATCACGAAATTTGGCAAAAAGTAAGGTCTTACAGCACAAATACAGGCAAAATTCCAAAAAAAATATAAAGCCGAAAATTAAGGTATATTATGGTACTTACAAGTTTTCGCGAAAAACTAAATTTGCTTATATCTTTTTATTGCGGTGACTCAGGACCATAGTTTTTATACACCTAATAGGGGCTATAGACCTCAGTATTTGGTATAAATTTCAACTTGCTAGATTCACACGTTCCTGAGAAAATCGGTGGTGACACACTTTCAAGTTTTCGCGATAATCTAGATTTGCCTATATCTTTAGAACTTAGCCACCAATAAACTATTTTATTATGGCGTTAAAATTCAAATTCTAAATCTGTATATCGAGCGAAGAATCTTTAAGGGGTTAGTAACAATGTGATAGCATTTAAACTAAGTATTAGTAAACAACACGATACGGTAACATATGTAACTGAAAGCAGTGAACTACGTATATATACGAACAGTCCACTCTGTCAGCAATCATTTCAGAACCCTGTTAGAGCTGTCCATAACTCGGGCCATCATTGATGTTGCGCGCTTGCGCATTATCGCGTGAAAACAAACGCGCTGCCGCAAACATCCCTGACGCACTACATCGCCAAGGCAACCCCATCAGTTTTCTGAACGCGTTATTATACTGGACACGAAGGGCTCCATACGACGCCCGTGAATACTTATCCCACAGGCTGCAAGTGTAGAAGGTGGTTCAGAATGCTCTAAAGAGCGTCACCTTTATTTCTGCAGTACAATGTGCAAACCTGCGAGTTATCATATTCGCACGCTTGGAAAAAGCCCTTCGTTGCCTTTCAATGTCAGCATTGTCCTTTAAAGTTTATTATTGACACAGACACCGTCAGTATGGCAACCGAAATGTTGACTGCTAAGCGCCTCAATCAGGGCATTTATATACAAATTGAAGAGGGCAGGCGAGGTCAATCCCCCCTGTCTCACTCCACACTCCAATTGATAAGGCTCCGACAGCACACCCGCTAACCGAACTCTATTGATCTGGCTTCCATATCAATGCCTGAAGATACTTATAAGCTCGATAGGCAAGCTTATAGGTTCAAGTTTCCTCCATAATATATCTTAGGAAACCAGATCAAAAGCCCTAAACCGATCGAGGAAGCAAGCGAAAACAGGTTTTTCTCTTTTTGTGTAGTACCAAGCAGACCATCATGCATCTTAGCGACTATGGTTGCTAGAGAAATAGGTCTATAGTTTCCCCTAACCGAAAGATCACCTGTTTTACTTTTAACAATGGGAACCACGATCGTCCTCATTAGGCAAGTATGAATGACTAATACATCAATTGGGGACTTACCTCTAGACGTAGACCTGATGACCCTAGCCACATATTTGGCACTGAAACGTGTGCCCACCTTGCCACAACGGGGCTCAGCATCCAGCATCTCACAAGAACTCCCTAGCGATGACTTTAAAACAAACCGATTTCTAAAATGTTTTACATTATCCTTCACATCACTCACACCATTCACACTAACAGGCAGGCTTGGCCGAATGCTAAATTTATTAGCGCTCTTCCAGAAACCGCGAAAATCACGCTTTGAATGCTTAGATGCAATTATGTCCAGCTTTATCTGTATCTTTGTCTGTATAATATATATAAGGTAGGTACGGAACCCTCGGCGCACGAGTTTGACTCGCACTTGGCCGGTTTTTTTTAAAGCAAAAGTATAGTCGACTTTCGTATTTATTACGATTTTGTTATGAGGAATTAACTGTAAATATGAGGCACAATAACGACCAAATTTTGGTAATTTCGACCATAAGGTAATTCGATATTTTGATTCGTTTAAGAATGGGTGTAGTATTAAGTCAAGACAGTTGCACTTTATCTCATCGAGTCCTCAAATCAACCGCAAAAAATCAAAACGACCGGCTTAAAGAAATCATATCTTATTTTAGACTGCTGTCCGATGTTTATTGCCCACTAAAAATATGTGTAACCAGTTTTTTGATACTGCTATGTTGGCAAGTAAAGAGCAACCAAAAATTAAATTCTATAGACGAAATAGACTGTTCACAGTATTTAAAAACGAGAAAATGATGTACTCAAAAAGAACGAGGATGATTCGTCGCTAACTGCTGGCTTAGAAAATTTCATTTCGATAAAATAGATGCACGTGTACTGTTGCAAAGAAACATAGATGTCAGTAAGGGACTGGTAAACGGATCCATTAGAACAATATAGAAGGTACATTGGGACGTCGACAACAGCAATAGTGCACGTAAAATGACTATACATTTTTTTATTTTTTTTTATTTCACATTGGCCTACATGGGCACTTATAAAACGTCGACAAAAGGTGCACGGTTCGGGTTGGTCGTTTCCTATGGAGAAGAACCGGCAAGAAACTCCATGGTTACTCTTTTAAAAATGGTTTGGTTTTACAATATTTCCATGTTACAGCATTAGTACTTAGATATGGGGGGACAACGCAGGCCCGACTTATGACAATAAGTCGTAAGAAAATAAAAAAAAAAAAAAAAAAGATTATATATTAAATAAAAAAGTTAGTAAATATTAATTAGCATCAAGAAGGCCTACAATGTTCACACATTCACAAAACAATCGGTAAAAGAATCTATACAAAGGTAAAAAAAAAAATAAGTATAACAAGACTAAATTTAACGTGTGGCACAAATGTTGTTATCAGTGCTGTAACTATTCACGAACGAATTTACGAACTAGATCGAGTCAAGACCAAGTTTCAGACATTAAGTAATATACCTATATGTTCACAGGGAGAAATGCCCTATTTGCTTAGCATATGCCCTTACTATCCGCAAATCACAAGGCTTTAGCCTTGACAGCGTTCTTCTTGACATAGGCTCCACTATATTTAGGGTCTCTGGAGAATCCAACTTAAGCCTCCCCAGGCTTAGGTTGGTCTCTCCAGAGTTAAAACCTTAGATGGAGTACATCTTATCAATTTAGATCGAAGTCAAATCAAGGCACAATAGAGCTCTATTGTAGAGTATAACCGCCTGCGCACGTTTTACCGCCCCGACTTGCCGAAATTAAGTATAAACAGAAAACGCGTACAATAATCCGGTTACTGAATGGGCAATTCACTTGAACATTTCAAAGGTAAAAGAAAATATAGAAAATAACACAAAAAGACAATTAAACCCCGTAAACGTAGGAAAATACAGTAGATTAACAAAAACCATTTGGTATTAATTTTATTATGAATAAGTACCTAGTAATAAATAATTTCTGTACAAAAAGTAATGATATCCCATCAAAAACATAAATGTGAAAAAGTGAGCCAAGTTCAATACTAAGAATATGCGTGGTTCTTGACTACGCTAAATAAAAGAATTGGGATCTAAATGGGTGCCAATTTCTGTATCCTGAAATATATTTACAAGAACGTAAAACATTCTAAAATAAATTTAAAAACACAATTTCTTGCTTTTTCTGCTACAAGAATATTTGCTATTTTAAAATATAACTTCTTAAATTTGAAAAGTCGAATTATTTACAGCAGATAACTTAAGATAAGTTTTAGTTCAAGATTTGACTTGGCTAGTTTTTTTTAATTGTGGCGCGTGAGTGTTTGGGTATAGCCCTCGCCAAACTTCTTGGCCGCCCTGAAGTTGATTTACCGCATGCGTGAGGCAAGAAACGGTGCTGTTTTTGTGTGAGATTTTCCACTGCGCAGCCATTGTAGCCAACTTCAGGGCAGCCAAGAAGTTTGGCGATAAATATATTTCCTAGCAACTGGAGTGGTTATTTTGTTTAGTGCCACAGTCGCATCTAGATATTGGACATCTATGTCTCAGTTGTATCCGAGTCGGGGAGCTTATGTTTTTATCTGTTTTGTAATCTGCGGTTAACCCTTTATCGTTGGTTATGACTAATATAAACGCGAGTCATGAACTATGACTTAACTCATACGGGATTGGACGACTTGGGCAAATAGATTAGACGTGAATAATACAGATGCTGGAATGTTTAAGATGAAAGGATGAAGTTATAGGATGTTACAGTACTTTCAGTATTTGACACATAAGATGAATATTTATGTGTTATGTAGGCACCTAAATACACGCGCAGTTCTACATATGCGTAAAGTACCACTTAGAACGACAAACATATATTAACGATACTAGGCATTCCAAAGTTAATACTAGTTACATAACTACGTAGGTACACGTGCGAAGCCGCTAAATGGCGCTCTACAGCTGTTTATGTGGAAAGTTTCACCATCCACGAAAAACGCTCCATAGTGGGTAAACACCGTAAAAAACACACTCTAATTAATAAATTTACGGGGGCAAACTCAGATCGAAGGTCGAAGGTTTTCATATATTCAGGATACAAGTTATAATGAAAAATTTAATTACTTATTCAATGTCTCAAAAGTTATCGGTATTGTAGTTAGTTTTCCGCTCATATATGTGAAATATACCTGTGAAATATATATTTGCAGACCATGAGTTGAGTTTACTCGAGTTTGATCGAACAAAGAGTACCTAACTAAAACCTTTCCAAGTCGTCTTTTATGTATGACTTAAAATATTCTGAACAGTAAAGGAAGTAGGTGCAAACTTTCCATGCACATACTTCATTTCAATGCCGAGCCGAGTGTTGATGCGGTGTGGACGCGCGAGGCGGGCCCGCACTCGCAACCTCCTCGGATGCTTGTTGTCTCAGCTAACTATGATTTACCGTTAAACTTCGCATCTCCTTTCCTGGGTAACACAAACTTAGTTCTGAAAACTGTGCCATGTAGAGCGAACATTTGTCTGATTTGTTGCACGCCGATATCCCGATTTAGTGCAATGACTGCGTGTATCGCCGCATTAGTTCACTCTACTGAAACAAACATTCAGCTGAAAGAATTTAGTGCATTATTTTACCAAAACTCCGTAACCGATGATTTGTTTGTAACAAGTAGGGCGGGCAAGTTACAGCATTCAGGTATGTAATAAGTTTTTGATAGCGCCAGTATCAATTCGGCGCAGATACAATAAAATCCCTGAGCACGTAATAACGCATTTTTGACGCGAGACTTTCGGAGAAAATGTTTTAGTCAATGCAAGCACTTTTTATTTTCACCTTATTGTTTTAGAGCTCGGCAGAAAATACGTTTTATTTTTCGTGAACGACTTAAAGACTTAAAGTGAACGACTTAAAGTAAGTTATAAAAATTAGCGCACCTACACAAATAGTGTAATGGTAGATATATAAAAATAGAAATACATAATGGTAAAATATATAGATACCTATGTAAAAATGTAAAAATCATTACAAACACACACACACATACACACACAATCAATTTTCAGCAATCTTTCACAGAGAAAATAATTACACACACTGCTTACATTCGTCCAATACCGTTGTAATCCTGGATATTCTACATTCTTATTTCATAGATAGCATCTTAAAAGACATTTTAAATATTTACAATGTACCAAAAATAATAATATTTATATATTTCGGATTCTTTACATTTTATTTACATATTAAGAGTAGTGATACTATTCCAATAGCCTTTATCATGCACGAACAAAACCGAAGGATCCTTTGTTGCGTGCCTTATAGCCTATTCTTTCAAAATTCAACAACATAAACAACGATATATTGACAGATTTAGACTCATCCATGGATATTAAATGCTTTAAATTAGATGATCCAGCAAACTGTTCGACTATTTTAAAATATAATGCATTAAGCAATAATTCTCTAACAGTAATAACAATTAACATACGTAGTGTAAATTGCAACCTGGACAAATTTCTTATATTCGTTTCGAAAATAGATATCACAATAGATGTTTTCGTTTTACCGAGTGTTGGATAGACGAAAACAGCATCATACCTACAATAAATAATTACAGCGCATTAAGTACCAATAACAGTTTTAATAAAAATGACGGGATTATCGTGTACGTTAGAGATGATCTTAACTGCACACATTATGAGCCATTTATGGATGAAGGAAATTGTCTTGTGGTAGATATTTGTAAAAGCTACACACTTATATGTTCATACAGGCCACCTTGTTTCCACAATCCAACAAAATATGTTGATTCATTAAACTTAATTTTGCAGGACTGTAAAACCGCGAACATCATTTTCACGGGTGACATCAACTTGGACATTCTTTCCGATAATTTGAATACCCACGCCCATCAGTATCTAAATCTGATGGCATCATTTGGCTTAAAACAGGCTATTAACCTTCCAACAAGAATCCGGACCTGTATTGATCATTTTATGGTTAAAACCTCGTCGGATATACAGTCAATAGTTTTTGAAGAGCTTACTGATCACGCTCCTATACTTCTTTACATAGATATGACACATATTACAAAACAAATATCAAATATATCAACATCTAGAACCGTAACCAATTTTGATAATATTGACCAAAAACTAAAATTAACATTAAATGGTGATTATTTTAATACCGTTGACGTTAATCATGCAGCAGAAACTTTAATAATATGCTTACAAAACGCCATAAATAATAACACAAAGATTATCCACTTACCACGAAAAAAAAGGCCATTGAAGCCATGGATAACTGCTGGGATACTAAATTCTATTAGGAAAAGAGATGATCTTCATAAAAAAATCAAAAAACAATTAAATAATGAACAACTACGGCTATATTACACTGCGTACCGGAATAAATGTAATGGATTGATAAAACTGTTAAAGAAAGAATATTATCAGCACCAATTACAAAAACATAAAGGCAATACCAAAGAAACCTGGAATATTATTAAACAAGTATGCTGTCTTAATAAAAGGAAAGATAGTCCAAAACAACTGCATACAATTTCTGACAATTCTGCTGACTCATTAAATCAAATTAACAAATATTTTACATCGATCGGTAAGGATCTAGCTAACGCTACTTTAAGTAAACTTCAAATCAGTGACGAAACGCTTGCGAGTGAAGCTTTAACATGTAATGGGCCTCCAAATTCTATGTCATTTGCTCCAACTGACCCCGTAGAAATAATGGATATAATAAGGAACCTTAAATCAAGTAGCGCCACAGGTTGGGACAAAATTTCCACGTCAGTTATTAAGCAGCTATGCCTTCGAGTTAGCTCTCCTATTAGTCATCTTTGCAATTTAAGCCTAAGTAGTGGAAGCTTTCCCAATGCATTTAAAAAAGCTATAGTGAGACCTATTTACAAGTCTGGTGATCGTAATGTACCTAATAATTATAGACCTATATCACTTCTTTCGGTTCTGTCTAAAATTTTAGAGAAAGTAGTCAATAAGAGATTAACGAAATACCTAGAAATAAATAACATCTTATCCGACAACCAATTTGGGTTTAGATCTAATCGTTCTACTGGGGACGCTGTGGATAGGTTAACTTCTAGCATTACATCATATTTAGATAAGCGAGAAAAATGTGTGGGGGTGTTTTTGGACCTACAGAAGGCATTTGATACCGTATCAATCCCTATTCTCGTCTCACGCCTTCAGAATGCAGGAATCAGAGGTATTCCACTTCTGTGGTTTCAGAACTATTTATCTGGAAGGCAACAGTGCATTGGCATTGGAGAGCAGGTTGGCGACAGCAATGACATTGCGTATGGCGTTCCCCAGGGCAGTACACTTGGACCAAGCCTATTTTTACTCTATATTAATGAGCTCTGCAACATCAAAATTGATAGAGCTGAATTGTTTATTGTTTATGTTCGCGGATGATACAGTTATTCTGTTTCACGATACTTCATGGGACTCAATAAGGACTACTGTTGAAAAAGGGCTACGTATCGTATCGCGGTGGTTGGAAAACAGCCTGTTAAACCTAAACGCGGAGAAAACAAAATATCTTTGTTTCAGTATTACCAAATCGGGCGCCCCAAAGGATAAAATTACAATTAAGAGTCACACATACCCATGCAACAGGAATCCTTATCTAGATAGCGATACAAGTTGCACGTGTCCCATATTAGCTCAATCAAAAACTATTAAGTATTTAGGTATCATAATAGATGATAAACTGAACTGGGGTTCACACATAAATTCGGTAGCGGCCAGGACAAGGAAATTAATACTCGCGTTTAAAAACCTGCGTGATGTGGCTGGCAGAGATCTCTTGGTACAAACATATCTTGCACTTAGTCAAAGTGTTATTAACTATTGCATCAGTGCCTGGGGTGGGGCTTGTAAAACAATTATGATTGTTCTTGAGCGCGCACAGAGATCACTGCTAAAAGTCGCATTTAAATTTCCCTATCGCTATCCCACCAAAGATCTATACGACGAAGTTAATGTCATGAGCGTTCGTAAACTTTATGTATATGAAGTCCTACGTAGATACCACAGACAGGTCATTCCGACGTTACCGAAGTTAAACAAAAGAAAAGTGCAGTGTCCAGTACCTAGAGCCAACACAAAATTTGCTAGTTAAATTTATAACGTCCAAGCTCCACGGTTGTACAATAAATTAGCTCAGTCTATTCATAACATCAGATCATTCAGTAATAATCAAGTCAAATGTAAAATTATTGCATGGTTGAATGACATGGACTATGAAAAAATTGAGTCTCTTTTTGTTGTAACGGTATGAATTACACACTCAATCACGCACACGCTCACCCACACACATTTACACACATATACATAAATATACACACACACACTAAACTATACACACACATATTCCATATTTTTTTTAATTTCTATCTTTTTTGTTTTTCTAGTTTTGGTTATATTGAAATCTAGTAATATATTGTTGTTTACTGGTCTAGGATATAAGATAGCCGATGTTAAAACTATGGACAAATTGTACATTTATTTAATAACACGTTTGTGAAGGAACTGACCTTCAAGATACAGTATTTTACTAGTTTGGAGGTCAGGGTCTCACCTCAAAGATACCCTGTAAGTTGTTCATAATAAAGATTATTATTATTATGTATAATATATATATACATATACATACATAAATAATGATCAGACTTGAGAGGATAGATAATGCTCTTTTAAACGTTTTTTGAATAGTGAGATAGTATTTAAATCTCTGATGCTAGGCGGAATTGAGTTCCACAATCTTACAGCATGGACAGAGAAGGAATAGGAATAGTAACTGGTTTTATGTGGATGGGATTTAAGGAGAGATTTGAAATGTGATCTGCATAGTGCATCTCTGGGGCGATTCACGACCACACCGTATAAGCGCAGGCAGCCGACTGATGATCTGCCACTGAATATTCAAAGGCCCTTTGCCACACTAGACGGAAATTCCGTCGCCGAACTTCCGCGGCGGTCAATCCGTTCTATACGGTACCAGCCACACTGAATATTCAGTGGCAGATCATCAGTCGGCTGCCTGCGCTTATACGGTGTGGTCGTGAATTCGTGATGGATCCGATAGAAGTGATAGCTATTTATGAGGCATTAGAAGAAGAAAGAAGAAGAAAGCGTAAAAAAAAAAAAATAAATAAATAAAAAAAAAAAAAAAAAAAAATAAATAAATAAAAAAAAAAATATATATATATATAAATAAATAAATAAAAAAAAAAAATATATATATATAAATAAATAAATAAATAAATAAAAAAAATCAATAAAAAAAAAAAAAAAAAAAAAAAATCGTTCAGTGTCAAACATCCTGTGCGTGCGTCGTCACTGCGAGTTATCCGCTGAATGTGGCGCGATGCATACAAATACCTGTAATGCGACGTTGCCGATCTTACGCTGACGGAAGATCGGTGCGCGGACGACCGAGCAGACGCGGCGAGTGAGCGGTCCGCTCCGAGCGACCGATCGTCCGCGACGGAACGACCGATCTTCCGCGTAGTGTGCCCGCTATTTGTATTTTATATGCAAAAACAATGTATTGGCGTTCCGCCGCGGAAGTTCGGCGACGGAATTTCCGTCTAGTGTGGCAAAGGCCTAAAAGAGAATCGCTCACGCAGGTAGGAAGGATAAGAGGGGTTTTGCAAGATGTTGAACAGGAGACATAAAATCCGAGTGTTCCTGCGAAGACGGATTGGGAGCCACTTGAGTTCCTTGCGAAGGTGAGAAATATGATCATACTTACGTAGACCAAAAACAAAGCAAATACACAAGTTTTGCTAGCGCTCAAGCTTGTTTAATAGCTTCTCTGTGGCATCCAGGTACAGGCGTCGGCATAATCTATTATCGGCTAAATAAGTGTTTGCGCTAAGGATATTTTTGTCGTTAAGGGCAAGATACTCTGAAGGCACTTCAGCGAATGGAAAGAGAAATGTACCTTACGACTGACCTCGTTGACCTGAGCACGCCACGAAAGATTAGAGACAATGATTACCCCCAAATCTTTTGCCGTTTCGGTATAATCAATGCGAACACCATCAACGTATAAAGGCATCAGGGAAGTGACGTCAGCCGCATTGCGTACAAATTTGCTGCCTATGACCATGGCCTGAGATTTGCTAGGGTTTATTTGCAGACCAAATGACTTAGCCCATATGCTGATACTTGCCAGGTCCTGGTTCATTGCCGCAATAGCCGAATCAGCGTTCCTTATAGAGAAATGTCGATACAGCTGCAAGTCATCTGCGTAAAGATGGAAATTAGAAGAGATTACTCTGGTAACAAAGTTAATGAAGATTGAGAAAAGGAGAGGTGATAGTACGCTATCCTGAGGAACACCCTCAGTAAGGTTACACCAATCAGAGAATGACTCATCAAGGCGAACACACTGTGGGCGTCCCCGAAGATAAGAGTAGAACCAAGCTAAAGCGGAAGTAGAGAAATTGATAGATTTAAGAATATCTAGTAAAATGTCAAAATCCACTGAGTTGAAGGCGCTACTAAAGTCAAGCAATACAAGCACCGTAAGGGACTTACCCTCCATAGCCCAGCGGATATCATCAGTTACTTTTAACAGTGCAGAGACAGGGCTGTGACCCGCGCGAAAACCGGATTGAAAGGGAGAGATGATCGAGTTTGACGCCAAGAAAAAGGATAACTGTCTATGAACTAAGTGTTCACAAACTTTAGAGAGAAACGGAAGAATAGAAATAGGTCCAAAATGAGTTAATAGAGATGGATTATTGGTTTTAGATAAAGGTATGATGTGAGCCTGCTTCCAAACCGACGGAAAAGAGCAAGAGCTGAATGAGTGCTTAAAAATGTGAGTTAGGACAGGGAGCAATGAGGGAAGTGTGACTGTTCATAAATGACCCCAGGCTGATAAAAAATTTGTTTTTCCTAAAATGCCCTAGACTTAGAGTTAAAGGTCGGCTACTTCTGAAGAAGTAGAATCTGTGCCCCAACCAGCCGCACAAATTTGTGAGGTTCGTCTTCCTGACTTGGTCGCCTCTCCACCGTGTAAACGTATTCCAAATTATAGTTTTGTTTTGTTTTGGAATTCACAGTTATAAGATTATAACTTGGAAGTGGTTTAGAAGAATAAAATATAACATAAGGGATATAAACTAAATTCTTTCAATTAACTAAAGGTTGTGTGAGAAACCCTTTACACTAGTGTATAGAATATTTAAATCAAAGACGAATAGTGGTCGCGGATAATGAATTTACATTCATGAGTTATTACAAATAGAAGTAACTAATATGGCAGAGAGTTTTAACTCAGGAAGCCATTCAAGCCATCATTTCCTAGGTGTTTTCGCTGGTAAGAAGAAATGATGAAACAAACTTAACAGCACACGTTTCAGTCTGTTAGCCATAACGACTATATTAGTAAAACAATAGTGATGTTTGAAGTTAATTAGACAAAGGGATTGCAAAGTGCAATATTAACCTAACGGAAGGGAATCGGTAGGAACGCTACGCTTGCTTTGATAATTACGTTTACTTGAATTACGTTAATGAGTTCATTGACAATAGTCTAGATTTCCCACCCAAGTGACGTGAGACCACTTGTACAGCAGGTACGTCGTACTTGTAATGCTAGCCCTAGAACACAAATCCTTTGAGAAGGCTTTGCAACGGTCCTTGCAATACATGTTTCCCTAAACTTAAACATGTCTTACACAATCCTAAGACAAGGACGGTTTGTGCCTAAGTGACTTTGCCATTGAGCGAGACATGCTCCCAGAATTACTGGACGCGCACTAATAATTAGCTCACCCTCGACCTAAACACCCTTTACTAATACAATACAAAACTAGCAAGCGTACCGTGGACTTAGTCTGATGCAGGTTCACCACAATTGCTTGCTATATGTCGAAATGGATTAAGTCGTCACTTCACACTTCTTTAAACTGCCCCATTTCGAGAGTGCTCTAGAGAAATTGACAGCTGTGCGACGTCAACAACGGCGTTTTTCCACTAGGCACCCATCGTGTCTCGTTAAATATTATTTTTTTATTCAGATATTGGCCCGAAAGCCTGGTGCGATTTAACGAGACACGACTCTAGCATTCATTAAAATGATCATTTCCCAGTGTGTGATGTTCGGCGATGACTACCCCCTTTAGTTTATAAGTGTATATATATCAAGTGCAATGCAGTGAGACCCGCAGTCAGACCTTATAAAGGAAACAGTATATTTTAACAACTAACATTTGGTTGTCCTACGTGCCCAATTAAGAGCGGCCATATTTAGCCTATTTTATACAGAAGTGAATATTAGCGGTTCCATCTTCCATGTATGTAATGTCAGTTAAAACTCAATAAAGGTTCATAGTCAAATGAGTAATTGTTTAGTGTATAAATGATGGATTAAGGTATGAAAGTGTAAAAGAAGACTTCACCGCTTCCCTAAACCAAATGTTATTGAAATATTCTGTCAGGTGTGGACTAGGATATAAATACAGGGTCTCGCCACGCTAGAACCAAAAGGTACATTAATGATTTGTCCCTACCTATGTAATATAATGATTAAAACTTACCCACAATCATTCTTCACTCACTCACATGTAATTAGTACGAGATTAGACTAAATTATAATTAACTTAATAATTATTTAAAGGTTGTCTGTAAGAGATTGCCCTGTGCGATAAGACCGCCCATTGTACACTTATCTTTATAAATGTTTTGTCCTGTAATTATTTCAGTGGTGTACAATAAAGTATATAATAAATAAATAAATAAACTTGTTACCACGACACGACTTTCGATTATTCGTTCCAAAGCTACACCTTAAGTATCTCTAACACTCTAGTATCATGACTCGTGCGTCTTCTATCGTTCCTCTCCAACCGACCGTTCTAACTTTCTGCCTAAGATCAAGTGTCCCTTCAACCAGCCCGTCTCCTCCATTTCATCCTAAAACTACCTGCTTTCTCTTCATTTCAGTTATTTTTTGCATTTCTTAATCGATTTGGGACTGGTTCGTGTTAGATATCGGATATTTGAAGACTCTTTAGAATTTCATTGGAATATTACTTTTGCCTTGACAGCTTTTACATTGGAAGGCAATTTATGAGTCTCTTTAAAAAGTTTGGTGTTGGTTTATCCTTTTAAAATGTATAGTGTTCCATAGTTTATGACGCCTGCCTGTCGGACCGTACTTGAAACCCGAGTGTTTGTGTCTCAATTTGGTCTGCACATGTGGCGGTAATGCGCAGTTTTAAATATAAAATAATATTCGGTAATTAAATTATATAGAAAAATGGCGTGTAGTCACAGAAGGATAAGAGTAATCATTCTGGAACACAACATATCATCACCGACTGCTGAAGAAGTTATTGCAAGTACAGATTTCTTAACGTCCTCCTCAGTAACATCGCTAAGGTTAAAGGTTGAATATTGTGGCAACGACATACTAGAAAGACTATCTAAAGTAGCGGCTTTGACGCGCGGATCGAGAGAAAAAGGAAGAAAAGAGAAATGTTTGTTGTGATCATTAAGGTTCAAATCCTTTCACTGGTTAGTAGGTGATTTGCCTACAGATTTAAGAAATTTCCATATATCGGACGAACTGCGGTTAATGAGTTGTTCGTGGAAGTAGCGCCTCTTAGCATCCTGACACAGATGATTGCAACGGTTACTTAGATATTTGTAGTAAGCGAGATTTAGGTCTGGAGGGGGCTGGGCATCAACGTTAATGGCGAGTACATTACTCACCTTCGGTTTAGTGGTCATGGCTGAGACCATGGAGAGCCTCAGTAAAATGCTCGATGACCTCAGTAGAGCTTCCGAAAGTGTGGGTCTTAAAATGAACATGGACAAAACCAAGATCATGGTGAATGCCCATGTAACACCCACTCCTAGCAAGGTCGGAGACTCTACTCTCGAAGTTGTAGACGATTATGTCTACCTGGGACAAACGGTCCAGTTGGGTAGGTCCAATTTCGAGAAAGAGGTCAACCGTCGAAACCGACTCGGCTGGGCAGCGTTCGGGAAGTTGCGTGGTATCTTCTCGTTCAATTTACCGCAGTGTCTCAAGACAAAAGTCTATGACCAATGTGTGTTGCCAGTGATCACCTATGGGACCGGGACGTGGTAGCTCACAATGGGCCTTATCAGAAAGCTCAAAGTCACCCAAAGGGCAATGGAGAGGGCTATGCTCGGCATTTCCTTGCGTGATCACGTCAGAAATGATGATATCCGTAGGAGAACCCGTAGAATAGCCCGAAGAATTGCCAAACTTAAGTGGCAGTGGGCAGGGCACATTGCTCGCAGAACCGATGGCCGCTGGGGCCGAAAGGTTCTGGAATGGCGACCGCGAACCGGAAGACGATACGTTGAAAGGCCTCCCACTAGGTGGACTGATGACTTGGTTAAGGTTGCGGGAAGGCGCTGGATGCGAGACGCACGGGATCGGTCAATGTGGCGACGCCTGGGGGAGGCCTATGTCCAGCAGTGGACGTCTTTCGGCTGAAATGATGATGATGAGATTTAGGTCTGAAGATCTGCGCTTATATCTGCTCTTAGCTTTGTCCCTACGGGCCATACGCTCTTTAATATGTGGTGTAATCCATGGTGCAGGATTATGTCGCAATTTGGCTCGTCGAATAGGGGCATGCTGGTCATACAAGTTGAGAATGGTTGAGTTAAGGCATTTCACACCTTACCATTGATGTCATCGTTCTCGACCAGAGGAGACCAATCGAGATCGCCGGCATCACGACACAATGCCTCCAAGTCTTACCTTAGTCTTGTCTTAGCCTTGTAATTACGAAGATGTAAGAGCTCGGGCTTACGCTTGGGTACACGGATCCGATATGAAAGATAAATAAGATCGTGGTAAGAGAAAGTAGCAGTAAGCTGGCCATGGGTAGAAACATTGATACGAGTAGGAGAGGAAACGATCATTAGATCAAGTAAAAAAGGTGTACAATTAGGAAAATAGTGAGTTGCAGAGAGAGGCAAGACTTGAAGATTGAACGAAAACAAGAGTGAAAGGAGTTTAAGCGAGAGTCATTTTTAATCAAGCAAGTATTAAAATCACCCATTAAAATGATGTGCTCATACATGGGGCATTGATCGCTAAGAGTGGTGTCAAGAGAATTGAAGTAGTCAATATGAAGATTAGGACTGTAGAGCACTGCAAGCAGAACTTTCGTGTGATGAATACATATTTCGACAAACAAGTATTCAGCCGACTCAGAATAAGGGGAAAGAGATGAACTAACCACCCTGAAGGGCAAATAAGCACGCAGAAACATAGCTACACCTCCTCCACCCTTGCCAGTCCTATCGTTGCGTATTAAGACGAAGCCGGGGAGTAAATAGTAAGTCGAGAGTAGAGAAGGCTTCAGAAAAGATTCCGATATCAATACTACATCCAGGTTGGCACTGCTAAAGGATGTCAGAAGTTCAGAATAGTGACCCGGAACACTCTGGGCGTTTATATGCACAATATGCAGATTTTTAGGATCATTAGAAAAACAGAAAAGATTTTATCATGTAAAGTGAGTGGCAAGGAAGTGTCACTGCCCGCACTAGCAAAACTATCAGAAGAAGAGCATGAGAAGAAGCTGTCATTAAAATCAGCTACATCATTCATAATGTATAAAATAAACATATAACTAAATGGTAATACAAATATATAAATAATATAAGTAAAATTTAAATTATTACAAAAAATAAAGTTATCTTGCAATTAGAAAACCACCCCAACTCATTGTTATATTGGCAGAAATTTTACAACTGTAACTACAAAAAGAAACACTGAAATAAATATAAACAATAACTAGAAGAAGGAAAAATATATACAGTGAGATACGAAAACAAACGAGTTCAATTAACAATCGATTTACACGTCGCATTATATGCAGAAACAAAACGAAATAAGACTAAATGACAGATGATAACTGACAGATCAACAGATGCCTACTGTCAGTGTCAGGTCACTTAAATCATGCATGTCATGTTATTACTAAAAACTAAACACGGTCTGTTTTTTCTCGCCACGGGTTTCTTGGAGCGCACGTTGTTCTAGTTTCTTGTGGTTATAATTCAGTTTTTTGTGCTTTTGTGACTTGTGTGTAATTTTAACTGTGTTGTCGCTGTGTGTAAACAGGTTTGTATTGTGTACGTCTTCCTTTTGTTCCAGTTCCTATCATAATGGACAGAAATAAACCACCCGATCCTTACCCGCCTGACATTCCAAACTCCTTAACTCCCCTCCCTTCATCACCGAATCCCCTATCGCAGTTTGCAGATGTAGTCTGCAGCGTGTCTGCCATGGAAGTCTCACAAACTTCTCGCAAACGCCCCAGTAATGCAGAGCTTCCTACTCCGACATCTCCCAACAAGCAGCCTAAGAGTCAAATCGTACTCAGCTGTGGATAAAGGTCCATATATCGTTCATGTTTCTCGCGTCGAAGCACAGGCTAATGCTGGCACCACTCTTCACCCCGTAAACTTTGGGAAGTTTTTAATTTTAAATAGAATTGCTAACATTATCCGAGACGGAGTGAACAAGGTAGGTAGAAACAAGGTTTCTGTTGAGTTCACATCCCCTCAAGACGCAAACGCTTTTTTGGTAAATGCCTTGTTGGCAAAACATGGATACACCGCTGCAATCCCGACGTTCAATATTACTAGGATGGGAGTTGTTACAGGGGTTCCCTCAGACATAAACGAAGAGGAGGCATTAATCTATTTGTCTGTGCCCTCAGGTTGTGGGCAAATACTCAAAGTGAGAAGAATTAACCGTAAGGTTCAGGTTGAAGGGAGAGTGGAGTGGAAGCCTACAGAAACCTGTGTGCTTACATTTGACGGACAGGCCTTACCAAAGCGGGTATTTTGCTGTTACACGTCCCTTCCTGTTGAGCAATACATATATCCCACCATCCAATGCCGTAAGTACTGTCGTTTTCGACATGTTGCAAACGTTTGCAAGTCAAATCCACGCTGCAGTAAATATGGCCACGATCACCCCGGTGATGGTTGCGGCATTTCTGAGGGCGAGGCCTTCTGTGTGCTTTGCTCGGGAAACCACTTTGCTAATAGCAAGTCTTGCCCCGAGCATGGTAGGCAGAAAGCTATTAAGAAATCGATCTCATACGTTGAGGCTAGCAAAGCTATCCCGATAGTTTCTCGCAACTATGCCAATGCCACTAAATCACAGTCTTACCGGAAAACCGTCACGCTTAAGCCCAGGACCCATGCCCCACTTTCCCAATCATATGATAAAGCTGCTCATCAGCAAATTGTAAACTCCCCTCAATCTTCACAGTCCAATGGCTGTGCACTTAATAGTAATGTACAGAGCAATAATACTGTTTCAGTCATTGAACTTCTTTTAAAACTTTTACCTTCTCTTATATCATCAACTTCTAATAACAATCAATTACCGTCCAACGTTGCCGATCAACTTATCTCTCTCTTATTAAATATAAAAAATGGAGTCCCACCAAACTTTTCTTCAGTGGAATGTGAGGAACGTGTGGCATAAAAAGCACGACCTCATATTCCTCTTGAATAAATACAAGCCTCTGGCTTGTTCCATAGCTGAGACTTGGCTCACCCCAAGTCTTAGCTTCCGTATGCCACATTTCAATATTCTTAGGTGTGATAGATCCGATGGGTACGGAGGGTTGTCTCTCTTCGTTAACAATCGGGTCCCACTTTCCTCCTTTCCTTTGCCCCCTCTCGATGGCAATTTGAGTATTGTAGCAGGAAGGGTTGAGGGCATCACAGTGTTTTCCATTTATATTGCACATACTCACCCTGATTTTCTACCTTTCTTAAGAAATCTTTTTACCAATGTGCAGGGTCCATTGATGGTCATGGGTGACTTTAATGTCACCATTATAGATGGGGATCTGAACGCTGTGATGCCTTTGGTGTAGCACTGGTTGAGATTTTGGACGATTTAGATCTGTGCATTCTTAATAATGGCTGTCCAACTCGACGTTCCCTTCCCGGGCAATAAAAGAGTTGTGTAGACCTAACATTTTGTTCAGTGGAATTGGCTGCATCAACTCACTGGGAATGTACGACCTTGTCGCATGGTAGTGACCACTACCCTATTGTCATTTCTTTAATTAATAAAACTTATTTAGAAAAAACTTCTCCTCCACTTTTGAAATATAATTTGTCCAAACCAGATTGGAATAAGTTTGTGTCATTATTGGAGGATACAATTGATTCTCTTCCTAATTTAGATTCATGTTTACCAGATCCTTCTGGTCACTACCATGCCAAAAGTTGTTATGAGGAAACCCTCATAACAACTTTTGTCACAGCTATTTCCTCGTCTGCGGATTCCTCTTTTCCATTGAGAAACAGTGCAAGAAATAAAATCCCGTCACCTCCATGGTGGGATCCAGAGTGCACTTCTGCAGTTAAAGAAAGGAATGAGGCTGAGCGCCTCTCACAATGCAGATATGAGCACCAGTAATCTTTTGGCATACCTTCAGATTAATGCTAGAGCCAAACGCCTTCTTCGCAAGAAGAGAGGGCTGGTTGGGTGAAATTCTGCACCTCCTTGTCTCCATCTACCCCAGTCTCAGCAGTCTGGAAAAACATCAAAAGGTTTAGGCGTGGATGTTCTCCCTCTACCTCTTTGTCAATAACTAGGGAAACAGCTGTACTTTTCTTTGACAAAATAGCTTCACCATATGTCTCCCTCTTATCCGAATGTACGAATTTATCTTATGCCCCTAATTCAGAAGTGGATCCCTTCGATGCACCATTTACTGTGAAAGAACTCAGCTCCTGGTATTGACGGTGTGCCATATTCCTTTATTTCCCACGCTGGTGACAAGGCTAAAACCTACTTTCTCAATATAATTAACTTTTGCTATAGTCATGGTTGGGTACCAGACCAATGGAAGCTCCAGATTATAATTCCCTTACTGAAACCTGGCAAACACCCAGATGATCCGAATGGTCTTCGGCCTATTGCTTTGTCTTCAGTCCTAGCCAAACTATTGGAACATCTAATTAAAAATCGTTTAGAGTGGATAGTTGAGTCGAGAGACTTACTGCCGAGCTTCCAATTTGGCTTCAGAAAAGGGCATAGTACAATGGACAGTATCGGTGTTCTAGTTACGGACGTGCGCTTGGCCTTTTCGAAAAACCAATCCGTTGTTGCCGCTTTCCTCGATATCTCTTCCGCATATGATAACGTTCTTCTTCCCGTACTCAGGCAAAAATTGCAACAGCTGAGTCTCCCGGCTAAGATGATACAATGCATATGTGGACTGCTTATGTCCCGGTCACTGGTTCAGAGAGTTCAGGGAGAGGAATTTGATGTGAGACAGACGTGGAAGGGTCTCCCTCAGGGCTCTGTCCTTAGTCCCCTTCTATATAATTTATACACGGCTGATATTGGGTCATGTCTAAACAATGATTGTCAAATTCTCCAATACGCTGATGACATTGCTTTGTACGTGACAGATCATTCGATTGCAGACACCGCTTCATCCTTGTCCTTGTCTTTGGATTCTTTGAACCAGTGGCTTTTAAGCCATAGCCTTTCCCTCTCCGCACCTAAAAGCTCGGCAGTAATTTTCTCTCGTAAAAGACAGATCCCTCGGGTCTCGGTGTATATTTCTGGGCATAATATTCCCGTAGTTCAAAAGGCTAAATTCTTGGGTGTCTTTCTGGATCCAAAATTAACGGGTAAGGACCACGTAAATTTCCTCATCCAAAAATGTGAAAGGACCCCCTACACCATGAAGCTTGTTTACAACGCCTTAGTTCGCAGTGTTCTGGATTATGGCACTTTTCACCTGATCCCTTGCAACAAAGGCGTTCTGGCAGGGCTAGATGGGATTCAGTCCAAATGCCTTCGGATCATCTCAGGTTGTATGAAGTCCTCTCCCACTAACGCTTTGCAGGTCGAGTGCGCTGAACCTCCCCTTGCCCTGAGACGGAAATATCTTGACTCCCGTTTTCTTTCTAGGGTAATCTCTAGATCGTCCCAGCTCCTTCTGGCGAGACTGAATGAGTTAGATGCCTTATGCAGAAGCTCAAGTTTCTGGAGAAACAAGGAAATCCCTTTAATCCTTAAAGCCTACCGAATTTTGAAAAATTTAACGTGTCCGATTTTTCAGTATCCTATACTTCCCCTTTTTAACTTCGCTTATGAAGTTATATGTTTCATCCCCAAAATTTTATTTGATATTGGTATATCTAAAAAATCGCCATCAGCAAATTTGGCCTTCAATGCGGTGGTAGGCGAGCGTTGGGATGGGTTTCAATTATTTTTCACGGACGCTTCAAAATTAAACGGTATGGAAAACACCGGTGCCGATGTTTACTACCAAAGCTCCAGAATAATTTTGCAATACAAATGCCACAAAGAGTCGTCTGTATTCACCGGTGAGTGTGTGGCTATATTGGAAGCTTGTCTTTTTGTAGAGTCACACACAAACATTGAGAAAGCCGTGATCTTTACAGACTCACTTAGCTGTTTGCAGGCTCTTTCACAAAATCCGTTTAAAAGTAGATTACATAGTCCTCTTATTTTAAAAATCAAAAAGTCTTTACTGGCGTGTGCTAGCAGTCAAAGGGATGTTCAGTTAGTTTGGATACCTAGTCATTGTGGCATTAAAGGTAATGAATGCGCTGATGTATTGGCCAAAGAGGCCTGTTTAGCTGTGACGGCGGATCTATCTTATAATTCTCACCTGAGCTATGACTCCAAACTTAAGCTCTAGAGTTCACGGCAGGAGCACTGGAACATGTCCAGCAGGAAAAAAGGCAAATTTTTTCATGCTGTCCAACCTGTCATAACCACAAAACCATGGTTCTTCGGTTTCAAAAAGGTTTCCAAAACTGCTATATCTGTAATTTGTAGAAACCGCTTAGGTTTTTGCTGCACCCCCGTCTTTCTTCACAAAATCCGTATACGCGACTCCTCTCTTTGCGAGTGCGGATTAGGCGAGGGTACCTTGGAGCACATTTTTTTTTAATGTTCAAATAATGACCCCTCACTTGATTTATACCGCCGTCTCCCTAAAGTTAAGATTCCCCTCCCAATAAACCTTCCCTCTCTTCTGACTTTTACCTCTCCTGAACTCCTTGTGGCGCTGATGATTTTCATCCGTCACAATAATATAAAATTATGAGCCTTGCTAAACCCCAAACCTCCATCTATTTGTCTGTGGTATACAACGTATCTTTAATGTGTTAACATTTATATTATATATGTATTTTTATCTTTTTGTTTGTTTCAGTCCCGTACTAACCCAACAAGTGTCAACAGTACTAAGCGAAGAACTTAGTCTTTGTCTACAGTTCCTGGTTTTTTTTAATTATGTTTTATTAATAAAACATACTTGCCTTCCATTTAACTTTAGACATTGGCAGAATAGTCGACATCGGCTTTGCTTGCCATATAAAAATATAGAATAGAATAAACACGGTCTAAATTAGAATTAAAAGTTTTAAGGTGAGACAGCTAAAAACTACTTTGTGAACTACCGGCGGCCTAGGAATAGAAATAGTGAGTCGCTCGGGCTAAACGGCCAAATTAGGGAGAGACGTGAATGGACTGACAATAATAACAAAAAGCGGCCAAGTGCGATTAGATAATAAGACCTTAAATTACCTATCTATGTAATCGATCATTCATTTTTAATGATAAAGAAAAAAACCGGCCAAGTGCGAGTCAAACTCGTGCGCCGAGGGTTCCGTACCTACCCATTATACAGACAAAGATACAGATAAAAATGGACATAATTGCCTCTAAGCATTCAAAGCGTGATTTTCGCGGTTTCTGGAAGAGCGCTAATAAATTTAGCATTCGGCCAAGCCTGCCTTTTAGTGTGAATGGTGTGAGTGATGTGAAGGATAATGCAAAACATTTTAGAAATCGGTTTGTTTTATAGTCATCGCTAGGGAGTTCTTGTGAGATGCTGGATGCTGAGCCCCGTTGTGGCAAGGTGGGCACACGTTTCAGTGCTAAATATGTGGCTAGGGTCATCAGGTCTACGTCTAGAGGTAAGTCCCTTGGACATGATCGGCTCAGTAGCTCGAGCGTTTGCAATACCAAAACCCTCGGTAAGTGAGGACCGGCCTCACTTACCGAGGGTTTTGGCTCTGCTGTACAATTGATGTATTGGTCATTCATACTTGCCTAATGAGGACGATCGTGGTTCCCATTGTTAAAAGTAAAACAGGTGATCTTTCGGTTAGGGGAAACTATAGACCTATTTCTCTACCAACCAGAGTCTGCTTGGTACTACACAAAAAGAGTCTTAGCAGTCAACATTTCGGTTGCCATAGTGACGGTGTCTGTGTCAATAATAAGCTTTAAAGGACAATGCTGACATTGAAAGGGAACGAAGGGCTCTTTCCAAGCGTGCGAATATGATAGCTCGCAGGTTTGCACATTGTACTGCAGAAATAAAGGTGACGCTCTTTAGAGCATTCTGAACCACCTTCTACACTTGCAGCCTGTGGGATAAGTATTCACGGGCGTCGTATGGAGCTCTTCGTGTCCAGTATAATAACGCGTTCAGAAAACTGATGGGGTTGCCTTGGCGATGTAGTGCGTCAGGGATGTTTGCGGCAGCGCGTTTGTTTTCACACGATAATGCGCAAGCGCGCAACATCAATGATGGCCCGTGTTATGGACAGCTCTAACAGGGTTCTGAAATAATTGCTGACAGAGTGGCTGTTCGTATATACACGTAGTTCACTGCTTTCAGTTACATATGTCACCGTATCGTGTTGTTTACTAATACTTAGTTTAAATGCTATCACATTGTTACTAACCCTTCAAGATTCTTCGCTCGAAATAAAGATTTAGAATTTGAATTTTAACGCCATAATAAAATAGGTTATTGTTGGCTAAGTTCTAAAGATATAGGCAAATCTAGATTTTCGCGAAAATTTGAAAGTGTGTCACCACCGATTTTCTCAGGAACGTGTGCATCTAGCAAGTTGAATTTTATACCAGATACTGAGGTCTATAGGCCCTATTAGGTGTATAAAAACCATGGTCCTGAGTCACCGCGATAAAAAGATATAATCAAATTTAGTTTTTCGCGAAAACTTGTAAGTACCATAATATACCTTAATTTTCGGCTATCTAATTTTTTTGGAATTCTGCCTGTATTTGTGCTGTATCTAATCGCCCTATGGTGATGTAATAAAATATGAACTATAAATTAGGAAGCGTAACCATTTTCCCCGGCTTGAAAGTTCCCACTTTCGAAACACAAAGGAGAAGTAAATAAAGTTGCAGATCATCACAACTCTACCAAAGGTTATGAGAACTCTAAAGTTGCGACTCTCTATTATAAATAAGAATATTTAACTAACTATTCTACGCGGTAATTAAATCTAATACTGCACATTGGTGCACGGTAAAATTAATTATTAATGTAACGAAACTTATTGCGTTGGCAAAGGGCACAACTTTACTACCGGGCGACTCTGAAGGATCCCGCTTTTAGTCTTTACCGATGCGACTCTACAAACTCCGTTTTTATCTGGAAATATTTCTGTGATTACTCCTAACGGCCAATGCAGCGGCATCACATTGTCCTGCATGGAGACGACAACCATACCGACCCATATTGGATTGGCAGGGGTGTTCCATTTGTTTGGATTGTAGGGTGTGCAGTTACTCTTGGCGCCACCGCTTCCAAAAAGACTGGACCATTTGGTCAGTTAATTCATAACGCGAAATAAGATGTAACCGCGTTTCATGGACTTCGCGGGCGGGGAGAAATAAAAGAGGTTTCGTATGCAAGAAGTGCGCCGGCGATAATGAAGTGGGCTCTGACGGATCCGAGCTGATCGCACACAGAGGCCTCGAGTTTAATAAAGCTTCTATTTGAGTTAGTATAGTGTTAAGCTCATCAAAACTAAGAATTTGCTGACCGATGACTTTGCAGAGATGCGTTTTGACACTCTTTACTTCACTTTCCCAACAACCACCAAAATGTGGAGCTCTACAGGGGATGTTTTTAAGTGTTATTCGATGCTCTGGAAGTTCTCTTTCCCATAAAGGGCGATACTCTTTAGCCAAGAATTGGTAGAGATCTCGTAGATAGGATTTGGCTCCAATAAAATTGGTAGCGTTATCTGTGTAAAGACACTGAACCGGCCCTCTACGCGCCAGGAAGCGTTTAAAAGCGGACAGAAAGCTCGCAGTGCTAAGATCAGAGGCAATCTCAAGATGCAGAGCACGAGTTGTCAGGCATGTAAAAAGGCAGATATACGCTTTCCTCGATTTTTGACCTCTAGCATGTATCGACGTGATCAAGAAAGGTCCCGCGTAGTCGCAACCTGTTTGAGAACAAGCCTTAGGAGCCGACTCAACGCGAAAACGTGGCAAATCCGCCTTTATAGGAAAGGTAGGTCGCGGCTTTGCTCGAAAGCAAAGGTTACAATTAAAGGTAATGTGACGTGCAATACGTCGCGCGGACAGGATCCAATACTTCTGTCGTAAGATAGATACGAGCAAGGTTGGTCCTGTGTGGAAATTTTTCACATGATAGTGGGCAACTAATAGTTCCACTATACGATCTTGACGCGGAAGAAGGATCTGATGACGTGAGTCAAAATCTAGCTCAGAGTTTGCTAGGCGACCTCCAACGTGGATAAGTCCTTCGTGGAGGAAGGGACTGACTTAGAGCACAACTCATTCGCAGCTTTTCCCTTTAGACAACTCAACAGATAATGAATGCGATCAGAATCTGATAAATCTGCGTTCGTATGTATAATACGTTTGATAGTCTCATAAAATAACGGAAAGCTCTGAATATCACCGTCAAAGGCAGGCAGCTCAATTTTAGGTACCTTTATGTGATGAGCATTAGGGCTCGCTGTCGGGCTAGGTTCCTTGGAAACATTTGATTCAGTTAATGAAGCTAAAGTAATTTTTTCCTCGCCGACCAACTCATCAAATGAATGTAAGGCACTATAGCTTACTTCGCACTTTGGATCCAATGTCAATTTTATCATATTTATCTCGTCCATTATCTCATTGAATTCGCTACGTTGGCCGTCAATTTGTTTAGCCTGAGCAATAAAAGAATTAGGTAATCTTTCTGTTGTTAAAGATTCTGTTGCATCCAAAATCCTTTGAATCCGCGCGAAATACTAGTCGCGTTTACTTTCCAACAATCTAAGTTTAACCTTGTCCGTCATGGTGAACAGAAATTAAAATAAAGAAACAAAAAAATCAACAAATCTTTATCTTTTACAGAACCCGCGTAAGTGAAATTAGTGGTCCAACCAAACTGATAACTCTACGAAAGATTTTACAACTTAAGTAAACAATAGTACGGTACGATCCGTACACGCGAACACTAACAATAATAAATTGTAAGGTGAAAAAAAATATAAGGCGTACAAAGTTTGAACCGCGTGCAAGTAACAAAGTCTAATACAAATAAAATTGTAAGCACGCGTAATACCTTATGAACGTACCCATCTACCTATATTTATGATTAGCTTAGAGATACCTATAACCCGATAATTAACATTTATGTCGGATGCGATGCGATATTTTTTTTTTCCTTTTGTACTAATTCGATTTATATGAGATTAACTTACTCAATATATAGAATATGTACAGATTCTTAACCAACAATAAGTTAAGTGTGAAACTTAGAAACAAGTATGGTACTTATTTCCGTAAGCGATGCGATTGTGTTCGTAACGAAATACCTTCGTAAAACACAATAAAATTCCTAACAAGTAAATACGCAGATGACCATTCGAAGTAAGTTATCTAGTAAGTACTACGTTTACAAAGTTAGGCGCGGGGGTGATATGTATAAATATACGGCTATTTCCTATGACGAGAACTAAGCGCGTAAAGTTTATACAAATCTGTTATTTTACGTGAAGGTTCCTATCAAAAGATCAAGTTACCTTACAAAATAAAATAACAAGCGACGCAATGATAATCTGGTTAATTGCAATAATTAATCAAATGCGGTTGAGTCGTAGAATTATAATAAATACCTACTCGTGCAATACGAGTATAGTAGGCATTTACTTAACGAACCAACAGTAAAGTGTATCGTAAAATAACAATCAATGTCATTCATTCGGCAAATCTCGATTAGAAAAAATATATAAAAGTTTCCAATGCGTAAATAAAAATTAACCGTACGATAACAAGAACTGGAATATTCCACAGTCACGTAGGCCAACTTGACGAATGTTTTAACAAACTACCCGCAATTTTCATACACAAAGAAATATGTAATTACACCGAAAATTAACTGATTTATTAAATAAACTTATTTAGCGATATGAATCAACGTTGATATTCAATTAAATGTATTTTTCGGAGTTTCAATTAGTGAAATTAAAGATTTACGTTTTTTTTAATAGAAAGTACTACACGCAAGGCAGCCAGCCTTATTCCCAACGCAATAGAGGCGAGAATTGTGTGATGATCTGCAATTAATATGGAAATATTCCAAACTTTTTGCTTAAATTTAGACTTTTAGGACTTAAAATTAGGCCGTAAATAGGCCCAAATTTAATTTATCCAGTTCGAAGGACCAAAATGGTGAGTATAAACTTTAGAAGATTACTAGTAAAATCACACACGCTTGAAACTAAATCATTAGAGTAATCTAGGCTATAATTGCTGATTCAGCAGTGCTAATTTGAAGGAGAAAAGTACGCAGACGAGACGAAAGGCAATAGATAAAGTTCAATTTACTAATTATGCCACATACCTTTGAAACAGCGATTCCCATGCAGATAATAATAATAATAATAATAATAATAATAATCTGTGGCCTGACTTGTCAAGAGTGACACAAAAATTTTCTTCGCTCTTCGAATTTTTTGATTATATTTATGAATCCGAACAATTTCACTGTTAATACTACATAAAACTAAATTTATATAATGCCTCCATATATATATAATAAAACAACCAGAAGAAAACCAAAACTATAATTAAAATGAACAACCTACTCGTACAATAAACCAGAATGACAAGCTGAGAAGAAAATGTTGACACGAAGCCAGGCCCGAGCCAAAAACACACGCCCAACATCTTCGGGTTCGTCGCTCAGCTCCGCCTCGCAATCGCCGGGATCCCCTACAACCGTAAGTCAAGAGATCCTGGATGCTGCAGTTGCGTCGAGCTCTAGCGACGAATACTTCTCTCCGCCGACGACACCACCACCTACGCGTCGACGGGGAGGACGCCGGCCACCGGACAGCCTAGGACCTCGAGGCCCATCGGCCTCTGACAGGGTCCCCGCTCCCGGTGGAAGTGTGCAGCGCATGCGATGGACGCAATCGATTAACGAAAACGTCATGCGCGCATACTTTGGGGCTACAGAGGGGGGAAGTAACCTGACTGCGTACCGTGGTCGGATGCTCTCTCTGTTTCAGGTGCTTGAGCCAGCTGTCAACGTGTCGGCCCAACGTCTATCGGATCAGGTACGGGTCATCCAACGTAACCGTATGCTGGATGACGCCGTACTTGATAGACTGCGTGAGGAATCACAGAGTAGCCGTGTCTCACCTGCCTTGCCACCGGCCGCGGTGCAACTGCAACCCAGTGTTTCACCGCGACCCGACCATGTTGGCGAGGATGACGACGACGGGGCTATATCTGTGAGTACCCAATGCAATGCACGTTTGAGGAGCGCTTTGGAATGTGCATTCAGCGAGTATCGCTCCACACCGCCTGAGCTTAGACCTCAACTACCTCGTTTGCCCATGCATAAGAAAAATAGGGCGCTGGTGTGTGCTCTAGATTCGCAGCTGTCAAATGTTTTTGATAGCAGCAAAGACCTTGCCGACACCCACTCGATCTTGTACTGTGCGGCTGCAGCAGCATGTCGTGTAGCTAACGTCAAGTTTCCCAAAACTGACAGAGCTACACGACCAGCTATACCAGCTTGGCAGTGCAGGATTGAGCGTCGTATCGGTGAGGCTAGAGCACTCATCGGCAAGCTTATCTGCTTCAGGGAGGGCAACACTCGCCCTAGAGTGATGCGCTTTGTGAGGCGGGCGTTCTCAGGGACTGATATCAGTTCTCGAGATTATATGTCCCGCGTCACAGAGCGTATCGACTTCCTGAAGCAGAAAATCTATGCATGGGCAAACCGTATTCGTCGGTACAAGCGGCGAGTGGAGCGATACACTCAGAATCGCACATTCCAGAGCAACGAAAGGTGGGTTTATAGGGCTTGGGAGCAACCCAACCAAGGTGTGACTGATACGCGCCTACCGGATAATGACGCCATGTCTTCGTTCTGGCGCGATATTTGGTCGGTGCCTGTCAGTCACACCGAGGATGACTGGACTCGGGAGGTCGAACGAGCGTGCGATCCGATACCACAAATGGGGGCAATTACCATCAGCCCCCAAGATGTGGCTCGTGCAGTCCGCCCGTTGCCTAACTGGAAATCTCCTGGGCCGGACGGACTGCACAACTTTTGGATTAAATGGTTCCAAAGGTCGCACGCTCGTTTGGCAACTCAGTTCCAGTCTGCCTTAGAGTCAGGATCGCTACCTCAGTTCCTAACGACAGGAATAACCCACCTGCTCCACAAATCAGGTAGTACTGCGGATCCTAAAAATTATAGACCGATAACGTGCTTACCGACGGTCTATAAAGTCCTTACATCCATTCTGAGAGCGAAAATTAATCAACATATTGACAATAACGCCATCATGTCTGCTTCTCAGAATGGATGTAGGAACGGGTCCCGCGGTACTAAGGAGCTGCTCCTCATAGACATTGCCATTAGCCAACAGGTTCGCCGTTCCCGCAAGGATCTGGCGACATGTTGGATAGATTACAAGAAGGCTTACGACTCAGTGCCACATACATGGCTCATGAGGGTGCTGGAGTTGTATAAAATTGATGCAACTCTGCGCGCCTTCCTGACGTCATGTATGGGGCAGTGGAGGACGGTCCTTCACTATCCAGGATGTCGACAGATTCAGGAAAACAGCGAACCTATAAGGATCGAGCGCGGCATATTTCAGGGCGACAGTCTGAGTCCTCTGTGGTTTTGTTTAGCCCTGAACCCTCTCAGTACACTGCTGGAGGGTTCAGGTCTGGGCTATCGGTTGAGAAGAGGTGGTCAGGTCATATCACACCTCCTTTACATGGATGATCTGAAGCTCTTTGCCCCCAACAACTTGCAACTGATGAAGCTACTGAAGGTAACAGAAACCTTCAGTGACGCCATCCGTATGGAATTTGGTGTGGACAAATGTGCAGTCATGCATGTAAAGCGAGGGGAGATTATGGAATCCGTGGGAATACAACTCTCGGATTCCATACTTCTTCGATCCCTTTCCTCAACCGAAACTTACAAGTATTTGGGTATGTCGGAAGCACTAGGCATCAATGCTACTGACGTGAAACAGTCGTTGAAGGAGCGCTTCTTTGGCCGCCTGAAAAGAGTACTAAATAGTCTTTTATCGGGCGGTAACAAGGTGCGCGCCTTCAACGGCTGGGTCATGCCGGTATTGATGTATTCTTTCGGCATACTCAAATGGACTCAGACTGAACTTGACGCCCTGGATAGGAGGATCCGCACGCTGCTTACCGCAAATCGTATGCATCACCCACGTTCATCGGTTATGAGACTGTATATCCCTCGGAAGTGCGGGGGTCGTGGCTTTTTAAATGCTAAGACCCTACACAACCGCGAGGTATGCAGTCTTAGGGAATACTTCCAGGCCGCTGACGTGGGTATGCATCGAGATGTGGTAGCGGTGGACAAGGGCCTTACCCCGCTCTCCTTGGCTAACGAGAACTGGCGCAAACCTATAGTATTAGATACTAATGACCGCAGGGAGGTATGGCAGAGCAAGGAGCTTCACGGACGCTTCTACCGGGTCCTACATGGGCCCGATGTAGATCTTTTAGCGTCCGTGGCCTGGCTGCGATTTGGTGACCTGTTCGGGGAAACCGAAGGTTTTGTCTTTGCGATTATGGACGAAGTTATGATGACGAACAACTACCGGAAATACATTGTGAAGGACGGCACGGTTGACATCTGTCGGGCATGTCACCGGCCGGGTGAATCAATCCGTCACATTATCTCCGGTTGTTCTAGTCTGGCTAACGGAGACTATTTGCATAGACACAACCTTGTAGCCAGGATTATCCATCAGCAACTTGCTCTTAAATACAATCTTGTGGAGTCGGAAGTGCCTTACTATAAGTATGTGCCCGACCCAGTTCTCGAAAATGGCAATGTAACGTTGTATTGGGATCGGTCTATCATCACTGACAGGACTATTGTTGCCAATAAGCCTGACATAGTGGTGATGGACCGACTAGAGCGTCGCGCAATGATTGTTGATATAGCGGTCCCACATGATGAGAACCTCGTGAAGGCTGAGAGAGATAAGAAAAGCAAGTATCTTGATCTGGCTCGCGAGGTTGTCGACATGTGGGACGTGAATACAGCTATCATTGTGCCGATAGTCGTTACGGCCAATGGCATAATAGCCAAGAGCCTCGACGAACATCTGAGGAGGCTCTCGTTAGGCAGCTGGATCAAGGGCTTGATCCAGAAAGCGGTACTTCTGGACACGGCGCGTATCGTTAGGAGGTTCCTCTCTCAGGAGCCCTGACCACCGGTAGCTTGGACCCTGTTCCCGATACCGGTGGGCTACTATTTTTGTATTTTCAAATGTTTTTTTATTTTATTTTTTATAGAATAATATTTAAAAATGTAAAAATATGTAATATAAAATGAATAATAATAAATGATAATGATAATGACGCCATGTGTTCGTTCTGGCGCGATATCTGGTCGGTGCCTGTCAGTCACACTGAGGGTGACTGGACTCGGGAGGTAAAACGAGCGTGCGATCCGCTACCACAAATGGAGGCAATTGGCCCCCAAGATGTGGCTCGTGCAGTCCGACCGTTGCCTAACTGGAAATCACCAGGGCCGGACGGACTGCACAACTTTTGGACTAAATGGTTCCAAAGGTCGCACGCTCGTTTGGCAACTCAGTTCCAGTATGCCTTAGAGTCAGGATCGCTGCCCCAGTTTCTAACGACAGGAATAACCCACCTGCTCCACAAATCAGGTAGTACTGCGGATCCTAAAAATTATAGACCGATAACGTGCTTACCGATGGTCTATAAAGTTCTTACATCCATTCTGAGAGCGAAAATTAATCAACATATTGACAATAACGCCATCATGTCTGCTTCTCAGAATGGATGTAGGAACGGGTCCCGCGGTACTAAGGAGCTGCTCCTCATAGACATTGCCATTAGCCAACAGGTTCGCCGTTCCCGCAAGGATCTGGCGACATGTTGGATAGATTACAAGAAGGCCTATGACTCAGTGCCACATACATGGCTCATGAGGGTGCTGGAGTTGTATAAAATTGATGCAACTCTGCGCGCCTTCCTGACGTCATGTATGGGGCAGTGGAGGACGGTCCTTCACTATCCAGGATGTCAACAGATTCAGGAAAACAGCGAACCTATAAGGATCGAGCGCGGAATATTTCAGGGCGCCAGTCTGAGTCCTCTGTGGTTTTGTTTAGCCCTGAACCCTCTCAGTACACTGCTGGAGGGTTCAGGTCTGGGCTATCGGTTGAGGAGAGGTGGTCAGGTCATATCACACCTCCTTTACATGGATGATCTGAAGCTCTTTGCCCCCAACAACTTGCAACTGATGAAGCTACTGAAGGTAACAGAAACCTTCAGTGACGCCATCCGTATGGAATTTGGTGTGGACAAATGTGCAGTCATGCATGTAAAGCGAGGGGAGATTATGGAATCCGTGGGAATATAACTCTCGGATTCCATACACCTTCGATCCCTTTCCTCAACCGAAACTTACAAGTATTTGGGTATGTCGGAAGCACTAGGCATCAATGCTACTGACGTGAAACAGTCGTTGAAGGAGCGCTTCTTTGGATGCCTGAAAAGAGTACTAAATAGTCTTTTATCGGGCGGTAACAATGTGCGTGCCTTCAACGGCTGGGTCACGCCGATATTGATGTATTCTTTCGGCATACTCAAATGGACTCAGACTGAACTTGATGCCCTGGATAGGAGGGTCCGCACGCTGCTTACCGCAAATCGTATGCATCACCCACATTCATCGGTTATGAGACTGTATATCCCTCGGAAGTGCGGGGGTCGTGGCTTTTTAAATACTAAGATCCTACACAACCGCGAGGTATGCAGTCTTAGGGAATACTTTCAGGCCGCTGACGTGGGTATGCATCGAGATGTGGTAGCGGTGGACAAGGGCCTTACCCCGCTCTCCTTGGCTAACGAGAACTGGCGCAAACCTATAGTATTAGATACTAATGACCGCAGGGAGGTATGGCAGAGCAAGGAGCTTCACGGATGCTTCTACCGGGTCCTACATGGGCCCGATGTAGATCTTTTAGCGTCCGTGGCCTGGCTGTGATTTGGTGACCTTTTCGGGGAAACCGAAGGTTTTGTCTTTGCGATTATGGACGAAGTTATGATGACGAACAACTACCGGAAATACATTGTGAAGGACGGCACGGTTGACACCTGTCGGGCATGTCACCGTCCGGGTGAATAAATCCGTCACATTATCTCCGGTTGTTCTAGTCTGGCTAACGGAGACTATTTGCATAGACACAACCTTGTAGCCAGGATTATCCATAAGCAACTTGCTCTTAAATACAATCTTGTGGAGTCGGAAGTGCCTTACTATAAGTATGTGCCCGACCCAGTTCTCGAAAATGGCAATGTCACGTTGTATTTGGATCGGTCTATCATCACTGACAGAACTATTGTTGCCAATAAGCCTGATATAGTTGATATAGCGGTCAAACGATTGTTGATATAGCGGTCCCACATGACGAGAACCTCGTGAAGGCTGAGAGAGATAAGAAAAGCAAGTATCTTGATCTGGCTCGCGAGGTTGTCGACATGTGGGACGTGAATACAGCGATCATTGTGCCGATAGTCAGTTTTTATTTTATTTTTATATAGAATAATATTTAAAAATGTAAAAATATGTATACAACATGTATAAATGGAATAATAATAATAATAATTTATTTATTTGCAAAAGGATTAGCCTAATTTACATCAGTGTTTACATTACAAATATGGGCATGGACACATAATATGATCCCTGTCCTGCAAACTAGGAAAATCCTGTATCTTGAAGAACAGTTTTCTCAAAATGGATTTTCACATTTTTACAAGTATTTATAAATTGATGCACACATAATGATGATTCACATTATAATTGCTGTTTTCATTTTTTAAATTAGTAATATTTAGATAATTATGTGAAGTGTTGATGTAAGTGTGTTTGTGTGAGGTTAGTTTTGTTAAAATAATTATATTTCATAATTGTGAAAATTGACAAATAAAAGTTAAGATGTAGATGGATGTCACGTTCGGGAAGTTCAGCTCACAGGCTAGGTACACTATGCTGGCCAGCGGTTACACAACACAGTAGGTCTAGGTAATACAGATAACTCTTTCCATGTAGGTTCAATTAAGAGGTTTGGGCGAGATGATGCGTGATGATGGAAGTGCGCGCACCCCAGCCCTGGTTGGCAAGAGACTCTACGATCGCCGGTGGCCGACGGTAGTGGCAGCAGCGTAATTACCGTGGCGCCACCGCGCGGGATATCACCAAATCAACGATATGTGACACTTATTTAATAAATTGGAACTATTAAACCAATGCCTCTCAATCGCCCTATGGTAATGTAATGAAATATGAACTATAAATTAGGTAGCGTAACCACTTATGTTTACGGGATAGAACTCAAAATTGGTTGAACGGACTGTAAAAAGATTTGGAAACATGTCTAATGTTATTTCAAATGGAGTATAGATGTACCTAAATGGAAATAAAAAAATACACAAATAAATTAAGGTATACCGACGGAACATTTACGAGCAACACAATGTATCTAGGTTTCTATAGGTCAAACAGGGTCATGCGAACATAATCATCATCATCATCATATCAGCAGAAAGACGTCCACTGCTGGACTCTGGCCTCCACCAAGCGTCGCCACTTTGACCGGTCAGGTGCGTCTCGCAACTAGCAGATCCCTGCAACCTTCACCAGGTCATCGGTCCACCTAGTGGGAGGCCTTACAAGGCAACGTCTTCCGGTTCGCCGACGCCACTCCAGAGCCTTTCTGCCCCATCGTCCATCCGTTCTGCGAGCAATGTGCCCTGCCCACTGCCACTTAAGTTTTGCAATTCTTCGGGCTATGTCGGTAACCATGGTTCTCTTACAGATCTCATCATTTCTGATTCGATCACGCAAGGAAACTCCGAGCATAGCCCTTTCCATTGCCCTTTGAGTGACTGTAAGCTTTCTGATGAGGCCCATTGTAAGTGACCACGTCTCAGAGCCATATGTCATCACTGGCAACACACACTGGTCATAGACTTTCATTTTGAGACACTGTGGTAAGTTGAACGAGAAGATACCGCGCAACTTCCCGAACGCTGCCCAGCCGAGTCGGATTCGACGGTTGACCTCTTTCTCGAAGTTGGCCCTACCCAACTGGATCGTTTGTCCCAGGTAGACATAGTCGCCCACAACTTCGAGTGTAGAGTCTCCGACCTTGATATGAGTGGGTGTAACATGGGCATTCAGCATCACTTTGGTTTTGTCCATGTTCATCTTAAGACCCACTCTTTCGGAAGCTCTACTGAGGTCATCGAGCATTGTACCGAGGTCCTCCATGGTCTCAGCTATAACCACTATATCGTCGGCAAACCGAAGGTGAGTGATGTACTCGCCATTGACGTTGATGCCTAGCCCTCTCCAGGCCATAACCTTGAAGATGTTCTCCAGTGCAGCGGTAAACAGCTTCGGAGACACACACCTCGCTGCAGAAGGACAGGTTCTGAGGTCTGAGGCTGAAGTCGAACTGACATGGTCGCGTTTTTGTATAAACACTTCGACACCTCGATGTAACGGTAGTCAATTTGGCACCGTTGGAGGGAATGCAGTTCAGCCCAAATCTCGATCGAATCTAAGGCTTTCTCGTAGTCCACAAACGCTAAACAGAGAGGCAGGTTGTACTCTTCGGTTTTCTGTATAACCAGCCGCAGCATATGTATGTGGTCTATGGTGCTGAAGCATTTACGGAAGCCGGCTTGTTCGGGAGGCTGGAAATCGTCAAACCTGCGCGCGAGACGATTAGTGATGACTCTTGAAAACAGCTTGTAGACATGGCTAAGAAGTGAGATGGGCCTATAGTTCTTCAGTAAGGCATTGTCACCCTTCTTGAAGAAGAGTACCACCACACCTCTGCACCATGCCTGTGGCGTCCTCCCCTCGAGTATGACGGAATCAACCAGCTTCTGAAGGGCCTTAAGGACAGGTTTACCACCTGCCTTTAGGAGTTCGGCCGTGATTCCGTCATCATCCGGCGTCTTGTTGTTCTTAAACTGTTTCAGAGCCATTCTTATCTCATATAGGCTGACGTCCGGCATGTCTTCGGTATAGTGTCGGGTCAATCTAGCTCTAGGGTCATTCGCTAGATTCGCGACGAGTTTACTGGTTGACGTGTACAACTGCCCATAGAATCTTTCGATATCCCTCAGAAGCTCCGGTTTGGCGGATACGATCCTGCCATCATCGGTCTTCAGTTTCGTAAGCTGGCTTTGTCCAATAGACACACCTCTTGCAAAGACCATGGAGTCCTTAATCCGCTCAATCGCGTCTTTAATACTTTCGATATTAAAGCGGCGGCGGTCGCATTTCAAGGACTTTGAGATCCGTCTTTTTAGCTGCTGGTATTTCAACGCATCGTCTGAAGACTGCAGGATCATCTCACGCCTCTCCTTCATGAGCTTGAGAGTAGGACCAGAGAGCTTTTTGTTCCTATCTGGACGGCGGGTCTTGAAAAACTTAGACCCGACCGTATGGACAGCTTCCACGAACCTATCGCTGTATTCGTCCACGGATCTCCCTAGGCACTCAAAACGATTCTGGAGTTCGAGTTGAAAGGTCTCGGGGTTTTGGACCTAGATCTGTGCTGGGCGGAGCGTGGACTTCATCAGTCGAGACCTTTCAAGATTGACATTAATGTTCAATGTGCCTCTTACCATGCGGTGATCGCTCCCGGTTTTCACCGAGTTGATCACAGAGACATCATTGAACATTTGCTTCTTGGTTTACATGATTAAGTCCAACTCGTTTTTAGTTGCACCATCGGGGCTTTGCCAGGTCCACTCCCTGTGCTCACGCTTTCTAAAGAAGGAGTTCATCATGTAGAGGCCCTCCTTCTCCATAAAACAGGCCAGTAGGTGACCCCGGTGGTTCCGACGTCCAACTCCAAATTGCCCCACTTGCAGCTCATCCTCGTCTCGTTTGACCAGTTTCGCGTTGAAGTCCCCCATGACAACGGTGAAGTAAGTTTTGGAACCATGCATGGCTCTAGAGATATCCTCATACATGATCTCTACCTCGTCAACGGGGTGGGCCGAGGTCGGGGCGTAGACCTGTATGACCTTCAGCGAATATCTTGCGGATATTCTGAGTATAAGGTACGCCACCCTGGTCGACACACTCTCGATCTTCACCACGTTGTTCACAAGGGACTTGTGGACGTTAAAGCCGACACCACCTTGGGACTGCCGGTCATCCTCTCGGAAATAGACCAGGTTATCGGATTTGAGGATTATCGAGTCCTCACCCTCTCTTCGGACTTCAGATAACCCTATAATGCTCCATCGTAACCTGCTCAATTCTGCCTCGAGTTCGGCTATATACCTTCTCGTCGGTCCGGAGTGTCGCGTGTTATATGTTCCCAGTTCCAGTCGTCATTGTTTATTGGGGTAGCCGGGTCCACTCCAGAGATTCTTTGCACCCCTTGCCACGCCATCGCCTCAACCGCTACCGTAGCCGAGGGTAGACGGGCTGCCGCGCACTCGGAGCCTTTTATTACGTGTGCTATTCATTTTGGTTTGGGGGGGTTTGGCATAATTGCCACGCTTGGCAGGCTGGTTGGCGATCGCAGTTTGTTGGTAAAGTGCACAGAGAACGCTGCTGCCCATTCTCTGGTGTTTCCCTTAGTCGCCTCTTACGACACCTGGTGAAATTCTTTACGTCCGTCACCATACGGTACGAACATAATCCAATTAAATTGTACGATGGCAAATACATATATATATATATACAGGTACTATTATTATTTCAGATATCTTATATTAAATCAGCGGCATTGGTTGCTCGTTTGGCAGTAAGTTGCGCCAAAGATGGCCCAGTTCATAAGATAGCCCCGTATAAAATTTTCGCACCTAAATTCGTTTAGTACCATAGACAAAACTGCAAGTTCACATTAAAGGAAGGTAGCCACCATCTTTGCAGTTGTTGACAGTTTGTCAGTGATGTTGCAGATGGATTACGGTTTATAACCAAGGCAAAAAGCAATTAATTATATTGGTCAAACAGTAACCAAGGATTTGTTTGATGCTATTCGAGAAAAGAAAGAAAAGGGTGCAAAAACATCAAAACCGAAGCCAAAAACCACTGATATCCAAAGAAATAACCAAAGGTGCAAAACTAATAAAGTAGATAAGAAAGCAGAGAAGAAAAGGCTAAAAGAAAGAGAGCAAATGTTATAAATAGAGGCATATGAACAAAAGAAAATAAGGCTGAAAGATAAAATTGTCGAGCTTGTAAAGCTAAACGAGTCGCAGGTATGCGACAATGTATTAGTTGTTTTTTGTAGAACTGCGAAATGTATTGAGCTAACTAAGAACGACGTAGAGTAATTATTTTGTCCAGAATGTTACTAAGTAAGTATATTTAGCATTGGGTTTTATTAATTTGCAGTTAAGTTCATAGATTTTTTCTATACTCTTAATAAAGCCCACCGAAATTGTGGAGATAAATATTTTGTCAATTGTTTTTATCCTCTATAGGCTTGCGCTTGACCACTATCTCATCTGATGGTAAGCGATGATGTGGTCGACGGTGAAGCACGCTTGCCTAGAAAAAACCTATTCACTGTTGACTTAAAGACCCCTAGATTGTAGCTGTCGGGAAACACAGACTCCGGCAGGGAATTCCACTCCTTAGCTGGACGCATAATGAAAGTGTTCCCAAAACGTTTTGTGCGTATGGGTGGGATATCCACCATGTACCGATGACGCATCGCCGTGCGTCTGGTTGTCCGATGATGGAACGGACGAACAAAATAATTATTTTAGATATTTTTCTTTTTTTGTTGGTACCAAAAGTGATGATTATTTAATAATCAAACGAACTTACCTGAAGTGAAGTTCGATTTTAATTATCCTGTTTTCGTCGAAGAGATTTAAATATTCACCTGTAGTACCCCCGCTACGCTTCGACTCACTCGCACATAGTTTAGCGCCATAGAAAAGAAGAGATATCACTATCTCCACAGGCGCCCGATCATCCCACTACAACATTCTTCATTCAGTTCAGAGTACCGGTCTACTGGACGAACTATAAAATTGTTTAGGGAAATAGAAGATCCACCTGAATGTCAGGGTTGGGAGGGACCTTAAATCTCTTCGACGAAAACAGGATAATTAAAATCGAACTTCACTTCAGGTAAGTTCGTTTGATTATTAAATTATCCTGTCTTCGTCTTTCGAGATTTAAATATTCACCTGTAGATGTTTAGAGATAGACATTTTCAATGTTATAGGTAGTACTAAATTTTATTGAAAAATGAATTACTTAAGAAAATAATATTCTTATTTCAATAATTAAACACAATAAAAAGATAACTTAAATGATTATAACCAAAGAAATAAACTAAACTGCCTAAGTGAATACTAAGAACAGTGTTGGTGCAAATTCACAATTTGTTTGAGCGATTGGCCGATTATAAAAATAAGCAAAGGTAGCAGATTGATCTGACCACCCAGCGGTTGTCCTAATGATATCGACACTGAATCCTGCTTGATGTGCAGCAGACAATGATGCATGATTTCAGTGTTGGTCCCACTTGTAGCGAAACCCTGCTGTATCCATCGTCTTATAGTTTGCGAAGAGGTGGCGTGATAAGGATTTATAAAAGTTAGAATCAATTTATTATCTACAGTACTTTTGGTGGATATAACATTCATGTAAGCTATTAAAGTCTCTGCAGGACCGATTGCAGGACGCTGTCGGAAAATAGGGAAGATGACGAATTGTATCATATATATATATATATATGTATCAAATCAGTAATAGTGATTAAAACTTTGTCTTGATTGATCATAATATTGTGCAACCTAATTAATGAGAGCGTCTGGTATCTTTGGTCTGTTCAACCAAACCAACCAACCAATTGTTGCTAAACTGCTCCAAACTTAAGTTATCGCTGGGGTATAAATCATCAAAATAATTAAGGACCTCGTACAATTATACCTAGGGAGGAAAGGCTTCAACTTAAATACTTCCCTAAAGAACCTTTTGACACATCTTGTCCCACATTATTGCCAACTATGTGATAAAGCCGAACGGTGTTTTTTTAATGTTCCATTTGTGAAATACTGAGACAAAAATTCCAGCAAATAATGTACTCCGATCTGGAACGGATCCAATCACTTATCGTGACAGTATAACCACCACTGTTTAAAGCTAGAAGTATAATGCGATTTAGTGCTCCCAGAAATAGATGAAGACATTACAGTCAGTGCTAATTGAGGGATCTGCAATCGCGCGAAGGCTTCCCGGTTAATATAATCGCCGCCAGGGCAAGGTGAGAGAGGATGAGTTTCCCTGAAATTAGATAATAACAGAAACTTATCCGGAGTAAATAAATATCAATATTTCACTTACAGCAAGAGATATGAATACTGGGGGGAACCATGCTTGAGATGGTCAATAAGGCACTCCAATTATCCCGGTTGCCTCATCAGTAACAATCTTTTGCAGAACCTTTAAAATTAGTGAAACTGGTGGAAACGAATAAAAGAACATATCCCATTTAATAGTTAAAGCGTCCACTTTGTACGCATAGGGATCGCGTTTCCATAATTTATATTTATTTTACATTAGCATTCGTTCATGATGCAAAAATCTTCATCTCAGGTTCACCAAATTTTGAAACAATAGTATCAAATGCTGTAGAGTGCAATTCCCATTCAATATCAATGTTTATTGACTCTGTGTCTGCTTCAATTTTCTGGTACGTCATTATGTATAAATATCTGCCGTTCTTCACACCAAGTGAGCGATCGCCGTAGTATTGTCAATGCGTAGGAGTGTGTGACAATTAGTGACCTTGTTCGCGAAAGATTTAAGTCCGAAATAATAATAATAATCTTTATTATGATACACACAAGATTCATAATACACAAGAGCAGAATGTACAAAAAAAAAACATAAGATATCTACATAAATCTGATCATGTAACCCTGTCTCCTAAACTAGGTAGTCCTGTATCTTAGGAGACAGAAACATAAGACACAACAGAAATAGTTCAACAGAAACGCCTTTACTTTCTCCCCCAGAGTCTGCACTCCAGCCGATAGTAGATGCGTCACTAAAGATATATAATGCAAACGGCATTGGTCTGATGGGGTTACTTGTGTCTTTAATTGAAGATTTCCAAAAAGTCAAATCAACATGTAGGTAAACTATTTGAAACACTCATCATCTTTTCATAATCATCATTATCCTATTGGCTAGATAATTGGCCCGCTCTATAGATTTTGTGTACAACTACCCGTACGAGACGGGTAAGCAGCTGTCAGGGTACCTAGGTAGCGAGCAAAAGCACGAATAGTGATTCTCATCGTTACTAGCATATTTTCGGAACGTGACAAGAAGTCACGTCTTTTCTAAAAAGGGAGTTTTTGGATTATGTCTATAGATTATAAAATAAAACCTAAAAACTGACAACATTGACTTGGTACCAGTGAACTGTTCTCATAGTTTACTACAAATCCTAAGTTTACTAGGCACTATTCTTCATAACTGTTTTCGATATAACAACTGTTATCTTAGTACAGTATTGAATTAAAACATCGAGATCGTAAAAAACTAGAAACTGGTTTCATAAGTTTTGTAAAAGCATGAGGAGCTGAGCTCAATTCAAACGGTAAAACCAAAAATTCGTACAGAATATTATCCAAATAAAATCTCAAAAAACTTTACATGATCATTGTGGTTAGATATTAAAAAGTATGCTTCTTTCTTTATAACACGATATAAAATGATCGCGAGTATGATCATTTACGTATGACATTTGCTTGTAACAAACGATGCAATTCTTGTTTAATATAAAACCTGCCGCCTTTCGAGAAAGTTGATTTTGGAATCATACCCGGATGTTGTACAGGATGCTTAAGAAAGGGAATTCTATAACCAGAAATGGTAATTCCAAGCTTCAATATAATATCTTAAGCGACCAGTATGGTAGTATACCTGAGAAGTTACTGCTTCGCGCTCGTTGTGGGGGCCGCTCCCGCTGGCTTGTGGCGTTATGCAGGGTGCTGGTGAGGGCACGACGTCATCGCCGGCGTCTGGATTGTCCCGCGGCGGCGGTAGTTTGATTCTGGCTGTCCCGTCGCCGCGTCTCGGCTGCCCATGAACGAAGCGGTGATAAGGCTCGCGTGACGGTGGGACTTTGTAGTTTAAATGGCTCGTTTGAGCTTCAGACTAGCGAAGCTTGCCTGTCTTCTGTATTCCACGCGAAGATTTCATAATTTCTCCTAATTACTCGCCATAAAGATGACGGTCTCTCTTTCTATCCTTAAAAGGCTCTAAAAAGGTCTTGTCAACCATTGGAGTGACAAGAGATCTTGCTAGTCTCCGTCTTCGAGTAATGAGATTCCGATAACAGCTTTGTGCAGTGCAGCAGGATGTCGGTAGTGTCACTGGATTTGGTAAATATACCTGACATCCTCCTTCCTAAGATAGCCAGGACGCATCCCATATGCGATTGCTTCTTCTGAATCCTTACGTCACTATTTTTTGCGGACTCATTTAGCATTGTAGCTATTTCAAGATTAAGCACTGGAGCTTTAATTAATTGACAGTTTTTTTTTCGTTCGTTCCTCTCTTGTTTCTTTTTTAAGGCCATCTTTAAGGATAGGATCCCATCGCTTCGATAAATCAGCTACAATATTTGGACCCCATTCGGTGGTTTCAGCTTCGAAATCCCCTAGAGCCCTTAAGAGTTCAGGATCTGCGATAGGAGGAACATTATCGCCATTCTCATTAGTGTCATCAGCCGGGGCTGTCACACCCTGGGGATCAGCTGGCTGGGGAACACTTCCTCCCGTTGCAGAAAGCTCGGGTAGCACAGATGACGCAGAGCGCACAGAGGTGCCTGGCGCATCCACTGGTGTCACTGAGACAGCGGGTATGCCATCCGCCGCTGCAGCCCTCGGCGTAGGCAAGCGTCAGGAGAGGAATTCCTAGACGCACCGCTGTCCGATCCCAGATATTGTGGAATGATATTTTTTTTGTTAATATCTCGTATTAACTCTAGTAAAATAAAATAGGTCAATATCTCGTATTGAATCGAACGTTTGATGTACCGTCTAACATCTCGTGATAGATCTATGGTACCATTGAGAAATATGAATTAAGGCCTTGTATTTTGTACCATAACAATGACCACTAAAATTGTGTAGGTACGATACGAACATACCTTCAATTGACACACGCCTATGACGACGTCTTTTCTTAGACAACTTTTGTTCAAATTTCTTTAATTTCCTTCGCCACTTATCCTCTTTAGTTTCTTCAGGCTTCCTTTTTGTTTTTTTTTAAACTGCTTATCACCAAGAAAAACTGAAAATTTAAAAAAAAATCTTTCATATGTGTGGTAGCCGCGCGCGCACGGGTACGAATGAAGAATGTTGTAGTGGGGTGATCGGGCGCCTGTGGAGATAGTGATATCTCTTTCTTTTCTATGGCGCTAAACTATGTGCGAGTGAGTCGAAGCGTAGCGGCGCTACTACAGGTGAATATTTAAATCTCTTCGACGAAGACAGGATAATTAGAATAACGGCACAAAAGTGTTCTTTATCGATTTTATTTAGAGATTTTTAAGATGGTCCACCGTACAATTTATGACCAAAAAACAATTGATAACAGACTGATTACATAAGAATCCATCCTTCATAATGCGCACAGCGAATGAATGGAACTCACTACCTGCGTCTGTTTCCGAACGCATTCAACCCGAATCTCTTCAAAGTTAGAGTGAACAGGCTTCTTCTGGGTAAGCTCACTCCATCGTCGACTCTGTCTCTGTCACCTATGACCTAGACTAGAGTCAAGAGCAAACCTATCCAAAAAAAAAAAAGAATCTCATAAAATATGTAAGGAATTTTTTTGTAAATTTATACTCCATTGTTTTGATACTATTTCTACACGTAATTACATAGTGTCAACTGACCTTATTAGCCCAAATTATTGGCTAATAGTAGCGACAGCTAAATGTTACGCCTAGTAGTAGTTATTTCAGAATTAATTAGAGACGTGGGAGACAATGCAAAGATATTGCAAAATTCAATGTGGTCAAAAACACATTATCATAGCAAGCGGGCTACATCGCAAATGGAATACGCTACTATGGACCAACCTACGCGGCTACGGCGTAGATATTTGGCTACGAGCGCTACGCTACGAACCTCTCAATCTACTGCCTGCTTTTTACCCGACTGCCGAAGGTGGGTAATGTGTTTATCAGTCTATGTATGTATTTATGTTCCTATGTGGTGTTCTAGAGACCAAACGCCTTGGCTGATTTTGATGATTCTTACGTCAATCGATTCGTCTTAAGCCTGCGAGTGTCACTGGCTACATAAAACCCATCGTGTGGGGTATCAAAATAGAGGGTTTTAAGAGGTGGATTTTTGTATTACTTTTTACCAACAGATTTTCAACTGCTACGCGTTTGTAAGGATCTCTTAAATTACATTATGCTGAAGGTGCTATATGCTACGAGAAGACGCCTTTGTAACCCCCGACGGAAAAAGAGGGGTGTTATATGTTTGACGTGTGTTGCTGTGTATCTGTGTGTCTGTCTGTGGCACCATAGCGCCTAAACGGGTGAACCGATTTTGATTTTGTCGAGAGTGTTCTTAGCTATGTTTGAATAAAATCAGTTCAGCCGTTCAAAAGTTATGAAGTATTTTCGCAAGATATCGTGTCATAATTACGTGTTCAATAGATTGCCGATCGAAGCGTTTCTAAATACAAATACCAATTTCTTTATTTGTTGAACATAGATAGGTTAGGTACAGTACAGATTTATTTATTTATTTATTGATAGGAACACCAACTACATGTTTACAAAAAAACTTACACATAATTATACATAAAACATCATTCCGTGCAAACATGTCACTTATAGGTGAACACAACTTATACAAATTTGATTTTAGATAAATTCATTAAATTAGATGTAGGTATGACTGATAAATTATTAAAAACAAACATATAACTTATTTAATTATGGATTATATATAAAATTACTATAAACATTTGATAAAAAAAATATAATAGTTAATAATCGAATATCATTGATAAAAAGATTGAAAAGCATTTCATAAAAAGATTAATAATAACATTTGATTAAAAAAATTGTAAAACATTGCATAAAAAGATTGATACTAGTTATTAATTGATTTAATTATACTTATAGATTAGGTAATCCTAAAGCCAATTTTGTCAATAATGTACTTACATTATTGACAAAATTGGCTTGATTATTTTATTTTCTGAAATGACTAGTGAGGTGTTGTTGACCACAAATCAGTCTGTAACAGTTTTTGTCTGAGCTTTGCTAAACTGTCGCAAAATATGTCAATCCCGGTATCAGTGGAGATTACCCTATTAGATATTGCCATAATTCGGTTCAAAGGAGCTGACCGACCAAGATTTGTGCGAGATGATTTGACAGCAAACGTTTCGAGTTTACGTACTGATCAGACTGGGCACTGGCGGGGCACACTACGGAAAAGATTAGCAAGAAGTTGGGGTGAGGATATCTGACCTTTTAGAATTTAGCTAACAGTAGTGACATCAGTTAAAACACGACGCTGACGAATGCCAACCAAAATGAGTCAGTCGCTGTGGGTAGTCAGCCCTGTATGGGCAGCTGTGATCTTTGTATCGAATGTTTTTGAACTCGTTCGATGCGGTTGATGTGCACTCTGTACACCGGACTCCAAACTGGAGAAGCATATTCAAGGGTACTCCGCACGAAGGAATTAAAAAGTACCCTCAATGCGTGTGTCCCCCTAAAGTCGTCACCAACTCTCTTGATGAAACCAATCATCTTGCCAGCTTTCGACAAGATGTTGTAGTTATTAAAGAACGCTATGTCTAGCCGTCACCGGCGTACAAATATTAAATTGGTACAAACATGCTGATTATAATAAATTATCACACATTATAAAATAATTCTAAATTAAATAGTCGACAAAATAAAAATAATAAACATTCCAATAAATATAATAATAACAAATTCTAGCATAAATTGTCAATTAAAATGTCAGAAACAAAAAAAAATATATATATATATATATATATAATGTGTCAGTTAGGTATTTGTTCACCATATAACAATAAATATAGAAATAACAAATTCTAGCATAAATTATCAATTAAAATGTCAAAAAACAAAAAAAATATAATGTGTCAGTCAGGTATAGTATGTTCACCGTATAATATGATTTTACAAATAATATTTTCAGAAAAGCTTTTTTAAAATCGTCTATGTTGTTAAGTTCTTTAATTCGTCTAGGGATCTTATTATAGATCCTAGGTGCCATTCCTAAAAAACATTTTGCATAAAGAGCAGTGCTATGTGGCTTAGTGCATATCTCTCTGTTGCGACGTTTAGATCTCAATGTTTCAAACAGATGGAAGTTCGATTTGACAAATACTGCTGTCTCAAAAATGTACATACAGGGCAATATTAACAGTTATTTTTTTTTGAAATATGGAATGCAGCTATCAGTTGGTTTCAGTTTAAACACAGCGCACACATCTTTTTTGGGCCTTAAACGCAAATTTTTTGTCCGTGGAATTTCCCCAATATATTTTTCCAAAACGTAATGTAGATGTGACATAGGCCTTGTAGGAAATTAGAACAACGGACTCATTCACTATTTTTGCTAGATTGTAAAGCGCATATGAGTACTGGTTTAGTTTCTTACAAACAATTTCTATATGACATTTCCAGTTTAAATGACTATCCAAGTGAAGTCCCAGAAATCTAGCACTGCTTGTTTCAGCTGTTGATTTGATTTGCGTAAGCTATGTTTAAGTTAAGTTTTTTTGTTCTTTGATAAAATGTCATAAGCTTTGTCTTATAATAATAATAATCTGTGGCTCGACTTGACAAACGGTTGCCAAAAAAAATTCTCTTCGTAATTTCTTACAATATATTTAATTTTAACTACCTAAATTCTACAAAACAAAATGTAAACAAGAAAAAAAAAACTAAACAATAATATAAAGAAAGAAAGAAAGAAAAAGTGTTTATTTGTCACAAAACGACATACATTATAATAACATGCTTATGCTAAACCCTAGTACTTAAATTAAGTTAGTAAAGACCATTGAGGTAATAATGTACTACGCACTAGAGAAGTCACCACACATCACTGCTGTGTTCAGTTCATGTGGGGTCGGCCGGCCGCACTTCACTCAGTTACTTGCTAGATGTTGAGCGCCTATGTCATTGTTTGTTTTTAAACGAAAAAACGTTCAAACGCATTAAATATGCTGTCGTGTGTTTTAAGATATTGCACTTATAATTCAACTAATACGGCGAAATGCAAAGGAATAACTTTTCGTCAATGAGTAACTAGAAAATCATTTTTAAATTGAAATATTTGGTGGACGCCATGTTGCCTCATTTCTCATATAGACTAAAAAATAAGATGTGACAATTTGTGTAACAAGTGTAGGTAGAATTAGCTGACTTTGGATTTTATAGCGGTCTAAAATAACAATCTTAAGTATATTCAGAAAGGAACTGACTGTGGTTATTCAAATAAATAGTTTAACAAATTGGTAGTTATGATAGATGGGTAGGTGTCTAGGGTAGGGTAGGGTATGTAGGTATCCAGTTGATGGGAGCGAAGTCACGGGGGACAGCTAGTACCTAAATAATGGGACGACGTATCTTACTTCAAAGTCAGCTTTAGCTTTGATATTCTTATGCAAAACAAACAGGACGGTTAGTACTGAGACCTTACCGGTACTTGCTTGAACGATGTGCTGCAATGTACTATTCAGCACGAGAAACCATGGACGCAGAGTGACCGTGAGAAAATCTCTAGATTATTTGAACCACATATTGACGTCTGGGAGGAACTTTTATCCAAATGGCAATGTAGATGGAATAATTCCATCTAGGGCCGACACCTCCACCAATTCTTTCCATCTGTTCACGTGCGACTGGCCAGGACGTGGCTGGAGGTGGATCACTGTGTTAGTTAACTTTAAAACTAAATTATTTTCTTTCGAGCTCGTTGCCTCGCCTTTATGTCAGTATTCTACATCTGACTGCGAATATGTACAATCTGCACATCATATCTTATGGGAGTGTATTCTTTGGCAGAATGAAAGCAATACTATGTTGAATAATGTACAGGCTGCATCAGAAGATGTTTACTATACGGATCTTGTGGTAACTAGAACAAATTTCCGTGAGTTGAACGCACGGAAATTTGTGTTATGTTTTGGCGTTTTTGCCATACCTATTTATTATTGGAATCAAAAATACGAGTAACACCTCACAATGTTAAGACCCATTAATATTAATGCTAATTTTTATCCGTGGTGCCAGGCAACTGGGCTTATCCCAGTTGTAAAAGACCGTTTGTGCCTATTGACCTTGTTTGTTCTGTCTCCTACTTGATATGGAGGGAACTGGAAATTTTTATTTTTCTTTCTACTCCACTATTCTGTTCTGATTAATTTCGTTGCGGGATCCAAGACATTCTCCGGGACTTCGTCGAGCTTCATTGCCTCGGTGCTTTTCTGGTGGTCACCACTATTGATTCTGGCTTTCAGGAGTTGCAGTGATTTGGGAATAAATAGTGCTGTAGGAATGTCCCAAAAAAGAAGTACATAAATATAATATTAAAGTAATTATTACTTTACTAAGGGTATTTCAACTATTTTTTTTTTGTAAAAATTTGTGAATTCTAATGAAGCTTGTTAGGTAAAAAGCTATGTAGGTACCGCGTCTGTAGTCAGTCAGCAGTTTAGTCTATATGAGTGACAAGTTGTTGCAGAATGTTGAAAGAAACGCGGAAGCGCCATGAAAATCACGGCGCTTCCGTCTTTTTGATCGCGAGAAAACTATACCTTAGAAGCGCTCTAGCGCTGCGTGTTTACACTGTTTTGTTAGACGGCTAATTATTGTTTCAGCGCTGCAGCGAAGTTTAGTTTAAACTCTTGTCAAAATGGAGCATGTCCTTTACTTAGGATAGCTTCTCTAGTACATATTATCTCAATGGTAAAGACGAGAAATAAATCAAACAACAATAACATATACTACCTACATTTTTTATAACAGAAAATAAATAGGGTGAAAAAGATACCAGGCAGATGCATGTCGTAATTTTGGCAAGAAGGCTTCCACTCAGCATAATGCTGTGCCACATAATGAAAGCTGACCGAATTAACCGAATTAAAATGACCGAATTACAACAAGAAACGAGAAAAATGGAATAGACGTCATGTTGACGCGAGCTGCAGCACGCAATGCACGCCCACCACCTCCGGCCTCGTCGCCCAGCTCCGCCTCGCCGCCGCAGGAACCCAGCCCCACCGTGAGTGCTGTGACATCGGCCGCGGCAGTTGCGTCGAGCTCGAGCGACGAGTATTTCTCGCCGCCGACGACACCACCACCTGCGCGTCGTCGGGGAGGACGCCGGCTGCCGGACCGCTTAGGACCTCGAGGCCTACTCGTCTCTGATAGGGTCCCAGCACCCGGCGGAAGTGTGCAGCGCATGAGATGGACACCATCCATCGATGAAAATGTCATGCGCGCATACTTTGGGGCTACAGAGGGAGGAAACAACCTGACCGCGTACCGTGTCCGGATGCTCTCTTTGTTTCAGGTGCTTGAGCCAGCCGTCAACGTTTCAGCCCAACGACTTTCGGATCAGGTGCGGGTCATCCAGCGTAATCGTATGTTGGATGATACTGTACTTGATCGCCTCCGAACGGAAATAGGTAACCGTGTCACTGCCCCATCGTCGCAGGCTGTGGTACCACCACAGTCAAACCATATTGCCGTCAATGCTGACGTGGAGAGTAGTGACAGGGTTACAAACGTAAGTACTGTGAGGACTCTGCTTAACTAGAAGGCAACCTACTTGCCTATAAAAAACACTGGCAATTGGTATTACTTGAAAGGTAAATGAATTTCGAATAGAAAATAAGTGAATATGTTTTTGATTGTGAATTCTAGTGTAGCCACCCAGACGGCAGGAATATTGTAAAATTCGTCCTAAATATATGAGCTATAAAAGTAATATATCTACTTATTTGTTAACCGCTGTCTACGCCTTCAACAGTATCCAGTGCAATGAGGAATTGAGGAGTGCTTTGGAGTGTGCTATTCGGGATTATCGCTACATGCCACCCGAACTTAGGCCACGATTACCTCGTTTGCCCATGCATAACAAAAATAGGGCGCTGGTGGCTGTTCTGGATTCGCAGTTGTCAAACTATTTTGATGACTGCGAAGACCTCACTGATACACATTCGATTATGTACTGCGCGGCTGTAGCGGCATGTCGTGTAGCTCATGTCAAATTTGCAGATGACAGAGCTACACGACCGAAACCAGCCGTACCGGCTTGGCAGTGCAGGATCGAACGTTGTATTGGTGGGGCCAGAGCACTCATCGGCAAACTAATTTGTTTCAGGGAGGGCAATAGTCGCCCAAGAGTGATGCGCTTTGTGAGACGGGCGTTTTCGGGGACTGTTGTCAGCCCCCGAGACTATATATCCCATGTCACAGAGCGCATCGACTTCCTGAAGCAAAAAGTGTATGCATGGGCAAACAGTATTCGTAGGTACAGGCGGAGAGTGGAGCGATACACCCAGAATCGCACATTCCAAAGTAATGAAAGGTGGGTATATCGGGCTTGGGAGCGACCCGACCAAGGTGTGACTGATACGCACCTGCCGGATGATGACGCTATGTGTTCATTCTGGCCATCTGGTCGGTGCTTCTCAGTCACACCGAAGGTGAATGGACTCGGGAGGTCGAACGAGCGTGTGATCCAATACAAGAAATGGGGGCTATCACGATCAGCCCCCAAGATGTAGCCCGTGCAGTCCGTCCGTTGCCGAACTGGAAATCTCCAGGACCGGACGGACTGCACAACTTTTGGATCAAGTGGCTACAAAGGTCGCACGCTCGTTTGGCATCCCAGTACCGGGCAGCCTTAGAGTCTGATTCGCTACCCAAGTTCCTTACAACAGGAATAACCCACCAGCTCCACAAGTCTGGTAGCACCGCGGAACCCAAAAATTATAGACCAATTACATGTTTACCAACGGTCTATAAGGTTCTTACATCCATTTTGAGAGTAAAAATTAATAAACACTGGTGCGTATAACCTCTAGAAGATTACTAGTAAAATCACACGCGATTGAACCTAAATTATTAGAGTAATCTAGGCTATAATTGCTGATTCAGCAGTGCTAAATTGAAGGAGAAAAGTACGCAGATGAGACGAAAGGCAATGGATAAAGCTCAATTTACTAATTATGCCACATACCTTTGAAACAGCGATTCCCATGCAGATGCAGATACCACGTTCGAGAAGTTCAGCTCACAGACTAGGTACACTATGCTGGCCAGCGGTACACAACACAGTAGGTTTAGGTAATACAGATAACACTTTCCATGTAGGTTCAATTAAGAGTTTTGGGCGAGAGAATGCGTGATGGACGCAAGTGCGCGCACCTCAGCCCTGGTTGGCAAGAGACTGACCACCATCGCCGGCGGCCATCGTTGGCTGCGGCGTAACGACCGTAGCGGCACGGCGCGGAATATCACCAAAACAACGATAGGTGACACTTATATAATAAATTGGAACTAGTATACCAATACCTCTCAATCGCCCTATGGTGATGTAATAAAATATGAACTATAAATTAGGAAGCGTAACCATTTTCCCCGGCTTGAAAGTTCCCACTTTCGAAACACAAAGGAAAAGTAAAATAAGTTGCAGATCATCACAACTATACCAAAGGTTATAACAACTCTAAAGTTGCGACTCTCTATTACAAATAAGAATATTCAATTAACTATTCTACGCGGTAATTAAATCTAATACTGCACATTGGTGCACGGTAAAATTAATTATTAATGTAACGAAGCTTATTGCGTTGGCAAAGGCCTCAACTTTAATACCGGGCGACTCTGAAGGATCCCGCTTTTAGTTTTTACCAGAAATATTTCTGTGATTACTCCTAACGGCCAATGCAGCGGCATCACATTGTCCTGCATGGAGATGACAACCATACCTACCCGTATTGGATTGGCAGGGGGGTTCCATTTAGGTTTGGATTGTAGGGTGTGCAGGTACTCTTGGCGCCACCGCTTCCAAAAAGACTGGACCATTTGGTCAGTTAATTCATAACGCGAAATAAGATGTAACCGCGTTTCATTGACTTCGCGGGCGGGGAGAAATAAAAGAGGTTTCGTATGCAAGAAGTGATCTGCCGAAAGATTCTCATGAATCTTAGCGATACGATTGGCTACGAAGGTGTGCCATCGATGCGGTGCGGAATGAATCCAACTCAAGGTTACAGTTGAATCCGAGAAAGCTACGACTGCCTCAATGGCGTGCCGAGCTGCGAAAAGATTATATACTCGCTTTATCACAGTTGATAAGAGGAATGCGGCGCATAATTCGAGACGAGCTAGCGAAACTACTTTCAGTGGCGCAACTTTAGATTTCGCACACACCAGCGAAACGACGATACTACCGTCGGGTCTGATAACGTGGGCGTAAACCGAACCACCGTAAGCTCTCTCACTAGCGTCGGCAAAACCGACGAGGGAGAGCCTACAGCGTTCTACGACGCCGACATGTCGCAAAAATCTCAGTTCAGAGATAATTGGCAATTCAGCTTGAAATTGTTCCCACAGACGAACAATGCGAGGTGGTGGGACGTAATCTCATCCAAGTTTGACAAGCCAAAGCTCTATGATAAGAAGCTTGGCGTATAAAATTATCGGTACCACGAGGCCTAAAACGTCGAAAAGACGTGCAATGGAAGAAAGAATATTCCGTTTCGTGCAAGGGTGAACATTAGGGTTAACCTGAATACGAAACAATCCTCATTAAACCGATACAAGATACGTTGAAGCGAACGATCTTGTAGGCGTATATCTATACGTAGGTACATAGATTTAACATCTGCGGAAATAGCGACACTAAAAAGCCAAAAAATTAACAAGATGTTAAAAAGGTCAGCCTGAAGGACTGGACCTGCGTACAGGATATCATTGAGCGAGGTACCGTTATCTGTACTTGCACTAGCATCTAGGACCACGCGTAGCTTAGTGGTCACTTTATCCTCTCGAATAACAGCATGGTGAGGAATATAGTAGTCCATTTCTCGCTCCTTACAATTTCGTTTGGGCAACCCACATTCAGGTAAAATATTCTGCACCAAAGAAATATAATTGTTCTGTAGATAATCCCATATGACGTCATCATAAAGAAGCTTGACGTTAGGAAGCGATTTAAGTTTACGTTCGAGGCTATAGAATCTCTTGCGAGCTATATCAAAAGAATTTCCTAACGCTGACGCGTCTGTTTTCAGTGGTAAAGCTGCAACATACTTACCATTTGGAGCGCGGGTAATTGTGCCACAATAAAACTCTTCACAGTGTTTATCATCCACACTCCCAACGGACGAAGCAGTAACATCTTCAATCTCCCAAAACTTACAAAGATCGAAGTTATCGAAAGAACTCGCATAGAAAGACAAAATGTTAGTTGAAGGTTTGATAATAGGTGCCTCTCCTAGAAGTATGTAGCCGAGCATAGTCTCCAATGCATCGGGGCAACCGGGTGCGCTGGTCACGGGACCGGGTCGCAATAACTTAGCGAACAACGTGACTCCAAGTAACATGTCAATATTACCTGGCACACCCCAGCTGTCATCAGCGAGAAGTTTAGGATCAATATGCTTCAATTCGGCAGTATCTATAGCACCCAGAGGAAGCTGCCCGGTTATCTGATCCAAAACTAGAGCGTTAATTCTATACCTAGGCTGCAAGCAAAACCGTGAGCTGAACGTAAGATTCACTGAGCCGCGAACGGGCTGCGATGTGCCACCAATACCACGAACGGTAGTAATTGAGTCCGTATGTATAGTTAGACCGAGCATACGGCAGCAACGCGATGTCATATAATTCTTTTGCGACCCAGGGTCCAAAAGACATCTAACCACCACGCCCTTACCCTTCCTACCCGCCACTAACACCTTGGCAGTAGCCAGAACTTCGGTACTACGTGTGGCCTGGACTTGAGCAGAAGAATGCGTACACAACGCCACACGATCAGAAGTAGCTGGGTCGGCCGCAGAAACGGAGGCTGGGATGCTAGCGGGCGCCAGCGCAGGGGCTTGCGTCAATTGCTCAAAATGCAATAAGGAATGATGCTTACCGTTGCATTTCCTACATGTTGACTTAGATAGGCACTTAGAGACGGTATGTTGGCTACTTAGGCAGTTAATACATCTGTTATTGTCTTTTACAAACTTAAATCTATTATCCGCGCTCAACTTTTGAAACGCTTTGCACATATACAAGTTTTTATGCGTGGATAGACAAAGCGAACATTTAGATTCAGTAGCCACAAACACCTGCGAGACCTTAGATGAGGTGCTGGGTCTACCTGCGGGGGCGGGCTTGGTTGCCGCAGAAGAGGAGCGATATAAGATTTTTACTTGTTCACGAACAAACTTTACGAAATAATCATAATCCAACTCTTGTTGATTACGAAGCGACATTTCAAAATGTTTTGCTGTATCTGAGTCTATTAACTTAAGACCCCAATGATATAAATATAAAATCATCCAAGTTATGTATTTTTAATTGTTTGAGTCCAGCAACCGTAGAACTTAATTTATCGAAACCTTGTTCAATATTAGCGGGTGTCGTTCCGAACGAATTCAATGAGAACAGTTGATTTAGATAATTAGTGGCGAGCGCGCGAGTATCCAGGTACTTTGCGATAAGCGCATCCCAGACCACGCGGTAATTATCGCCAGAAGGTACAATACCTACTGCCACACTCCTAGCCTTTCCCTTTAGACAACTCAACAGATAATGAATGCGATCAGAATCTGATAAATCTGCGTTCGTATGTATAATACGTTTGAAAGTCTCATAAAATAACGGAAAGCTCTGAATATCACCGTCAAAGGCAGGTAGCTCAATTTTAGGTACCTTTATGTGATGAGCATTAGGGCTCGCTGTCGGGCTAGGTTCCTTGGAAACATTTGATTCAGTTAATGAAGCTAAAGTAATTTTTTCCTCGCCGACCAACTCATCAAATGAATGTAAGGCACTATAGCTTACTTCGCACTTTGGATCCAATGTCAATTTTAACATATTTATCTCGTCCATTATCTCATTGAATTCGCTACGTTGGCCGTCAATTTGTTTAGCCTGAGCAATAAAAGAATTACGTAATCTTTCTGTTGTTAAAGATTCTGTTGCATCCAAAATCCTTTGAACCCGCGCGAAATACTAGTCGCGTTTACTTTCCAACAATCTAAGTTTAACCTTGTCCGTCATGGTGAACAGAAGTTAAAATATGGAAACAAAAAAAAAACAACATATTTTTATCTTTTACGGAACCCGCGTAAGTGAAATTAGTGGTCCAATCAAACTGATAACTCAACGAAAGATTTTACAACTTACGTAAACAATAGTACGGAACGATCCGTACACGCGAACCCTAACAATAATAAATTGTAAGGTGAAAAAATAAATAAAGCGTACAACGTTTGAACCGCGTACAAAGTTTGAACCACGTACAAGTAAACAAAGTCTAATACAAATAAAATAGTAAGCACGCGAAATACCTTATGAACGTACCCATCTACCTATATTTATGATTAGCTTACAGATACCTACAACCCGATAATTAACATTTATGTCGGATGCGAAGCGATATTTTTTTTTTCCTTGTAGTATTGTATTTATATGAGATTAACTTACTCAATACATAGAATATGTACAGATTCTTAACCAACAATAAGTTAAGTGTGAAACTTAGAAACAAGTATGGTACTTATTTCCGTAAGCGATGCGATTGTGTTCGTAACGAAATACCTTCGTAAAACACAATAAAATTCCTAACAAGTAAATACGCAGATGACCGTTCGAAGTAAATTATCTAGTAAGTACTACGCTTACAAGTTAGTTGCGGGGGTGATATGTATAAATATACGGCTGTTTCCTATGAGGAGAACTAAACGCGTAAAGTTTATACAAATCTGTTATTTTACCTGAAGGTTCCTATCAAAAGATCAAGTTACCTTACAAAATAAAATAACAAACGACGCAATGATAATCTGGTTAATTGCAATAATTAATCAAATGCGGTTGAGTCTAGAATTATAAAAAATACCTACTCGTGCAATACGAGTATAGTAGGAATTTACTTAACGAACCAACAGTAGTAGTGTATCGTAAAATAATCAATGTCATTCATTCTGCAAATCTCGATTAGAAAAATATGTAAAAGTTTCAAATGCGTAAATAAAAATTAACCGTACGATAACAAGAACTGGAATATTCCACAGTCACGTAGGCCAACTTGAACGAATGTTTTAACAGACTACCCACAATTTTCAAAAACGAACAAAAAAATATGTAATTACACCGAAAATTAACTGATTTATTAAATAAACTTATTTAGCGATATGATTCAACGTTGATATTCAATTAAATGTATTTTTCGGAATTTCAATTAGTGAAATTAAAGATTTACGTTAACAATTAATTTGCCGGTAGAAAGTACTACACGCAAGGCAGCCAGCCTTATTCCCAACGCAATAGAGGCGAGAATGTGGCCGTGTGATGATCTGCAATTAATATGGAAATTTCCCCAACTTTTTGCTTAAATTTAGACTTTTAGGACTTAAAATTAGGCTGTAAATAGGCCCAAATTTAATTTATCCAGTTCGAAGGACCAAAATGATGCGTATAACCTCTAGAAGATTACTAGTAAAATCACACGCGATTGAACCTAAATTATTAGAGTAATCTAGGCTATAATTGCTGATTCAGCAGTGCTAAATTTAAGGAGAAAAGTACGCAGATGAGACGAAAGGCAATGGATAAAGCTCAATTTACTAATTATGCCACATACCTTTGAAACAGCGATTCCCATGCAGATGCAGATGCCACATTCGAGAAGTTCAGCTCACAGACTAGGTACACTATGCTGGCCAGCGGTACACAACACAGTAGGTCTAGGTAATACAGATAACACTTTCCATGTAGGTTCAATTAAGAGTTTTGGGCGAGAGAATGCGTGATGGACGCAAGTGCGCGCACCTCAGCCCTGGTTGGCAAGAGACTGACCACCATCGCCGGCGGCCATCGTTGGCTGTGGCGTCACGACCGTAGCGGCACGGCGCGGAATATCACCAAAACAACGATAGATGACACTTATATAATAAATTGGAACTAGTATACCAATACCTCTCAATCGCCCTATGGTGATGTAATAAAATATGAACTATAAATTAGGAAGCGTAACCAAACACGTTGACAATAACTCCATCATGTCGGTCTCTTAGAATGGATGTAGGAACGGGTCCCGCGGTACTAAGGAGCTACTCCTTATTGATATGGCCATTAGCCAACAGGTTCGGCGTTCCCGAAAGGATCTGTCGACATGTTGGATAGATTATAAGAAGGCCTATGACTCGGTGCCGCATACATGGCTCATGAGGGTGCTGGAATTGTATAAAATAGATACAACTCTACGCACCTTCCTGATGTCGTGTATGAGGCAATGGAGCACAGTCCTTCGCTATCCAGGATGTCGAAATATCCAGAGGAATAGCGAACCTGTAAGGATCGAGCGAGGTATATTCCAGGGCGATAGTTTGAGTCCACTTTGGTTTTGCCTTGCCTTGAATCCTCTAAGCATTATGCTGGAGAATTCAGGGCTAGGCTATCGGTTGAAGAGAAGTGGTCAGGTTATATCTCACCTCCTTTACATGGATGACTTGAAGCTTTTTGCTCCCAGCAATCTTCAGCTAATGGAGCTACTAAAGGTAACTGAAACTTTTAGTAGCGCCATCAGGATGGAGTTTGGTTTGGACAAATGTGCGGTCATGCATGTAAAGCGAGGGGAGATTGTGGAATCCGTAGGAATTCAACTTGCGGATTCCATAAACCTGAGATCCCTCTCTCCAAACGAAACCTATAAGTATTTGGGTATGTCGGAAGCGTTAGGTATCAGTACTATAGACATGAAGCAATCGTTGAGGGAACGCTTCCTTGGCCGCCTGAAGAAGGTATTCAATAGCCTTCTTTCGGGCGGAAACAAGGTGCGCGCCTTCAACGGTTGGGTCATGCCGGTGCTGATGTACTCTTTCGGCATACTCAAATGGACTCAAACGGAACTTGACGCCCTGGATAGGCGGGTCCGTACACTGCTGACTGCATATCGAATGCATCACCCACGATCGTCAGTCATGAGATTGTATATCCCGCGGAAGTGTGGAGGCCGAGGCTTTTTAAATGCCAAAAACCTCCACAACCGCGAGATATGCAATCTCAGAGAATATATTTTAAACACCGACGTGGGTATTCATCGAGATGTAGTAGCAGTGGACAAGGGACTCACCCCGCTCTCCTTGGCGAATGAGAACTGGCGCAAGCCTGTAGTGCTTGACACTAACGATCGCAAGGAGGTATGGCAGAGTAAGGAGCTTCACGGACGCTTTTTCCGGGCCCTACATGGGTCCGATGTAGATCAATCAGCGTCCGTAGCCTGGCTGCGATTCGGTGACCTCTTTGGGGAAACCGAAGGTTTCGTCTGTGCAATTATGGACGAAGTTATCATGACGAATAACTACCGGAGATTTGTTGTAAAGGATGGCACGGTTGACATCTGTCGGGCATGTCACCGTCCGGGTGAATCGATCCGCCACATTATCTCTGGTTGTTCTCGTCTAGCTAACGAAGAGTACTTGCATAGGCACAACCTTGTAGCCAGGATTATCCATCAGCAACTTGCTCTGAAGTACACTCTTGTGGCGTCGGATTGTTGACATAACTGTCCCGCATGACGGGAACCTCGTGAAAGCCGAGAAAGATAAGGAAATCAAGTATCTTGACTTGGCTCGCGAGGTTGTCGACATGTGGGATGTGGACTCAGCGATCATTGTACCGATAGTCGTGTCAGCCCATGGCTTAATAGCCACGAGCCTCGACCAACACCTTAGGAGGCTCTCGTTAGGCGGCTGGGTCAAGGGCCTGATCCAGAAAGCAGTACTGCTGGACACGGCTCGTATTGTTAGGAGGTTCCTCTCTCTGGAGCCCTGACCGCCGGTAGCTTGGACCCTGTTCCCGATACCGGTGGGCCTCTATTTTTTATATTTTTAAATGTTTTTCTTTTTTGTGTGTGTTTTGTAAAAATATTTAAAAATGTAATAAATAAGAAAAAGGTTAAATAAAAGACATAATAATAATAATAATTTATTTTAGCAAAAAAAGGAGAAATACATAGTTTCATGTTACATTACTACAATAATATTATGGCATATTTCTGCTCAATCTTGTGAATATTGGCCCCGATGCTAGGAAAATCCTGTGTTATCTATGTTTATTTTTAATTTATTTTTATGTAACCAATTTATGATGCAAAGGATGGACTTGTTTATGTCATTTTCATAAGTTTTTACATTTTTACATGGAACAATAAGTGTACTGTCATCTGCAAACAAAACAGTTTGTTGCTCAGTGCATTTTGGCAAATCGTTAATATATATGAGAAACAACAAGGGCCCAAGGACAGTTCCTTGGGGTACACCACATGTTGTATCTCTAATTGATGATATATGAGTAGCTTCTATCTTGGATTTAGAACAAATTATATTTATAACAGTGGCTTGCTTACGTCCTGTTAGATATGATTTGACTAGATTTAATATGTTGCCCATGACGCCGTATCGTTCCAACTTACCCAGTAATATTTCGTGATTTACGTGATCGAATGCTTTCGACATGTCCATAAGCACTGCTGCAATTGGATTTTTTTGTCAACATTACCAACAATTTCTGTAAATAATTCATAAACAGGTTTATTAATGTTTAAATTTTTCGAAAACCATATTGTTCTTTAGCCAGTAAATTGTTTACTTAAAAAAATGAGTTCACAGATCTATAAATTACCTTTTCAAAAAAAATTGACAGTACTGGTATCAGAGCTATTGGCAAGCTATCGGGCTCGGCGCGCGTGCATGTGGACCGCGTGAGTCAGGGGGAGTTATGCGCGGCACTCCAGCGGCTCAAGCCCAAACAGTCGGTGGGTCCGGGTGGAATACCACCTTTTATTGTCAGGGACTGTAGCTCAGTATTTTGGAAACGACTGCTACACATTTTCAATCTGTGCTTACAGGAAGGACACTATCCAGATCAATGGAAAATGACGCGAGTTATCCCGGTACCAAAGGGAGGCTCAGGGTCGGACTTCGGTGGTTATCGACCTGTGGCCGTACTGTCGGCGTTCGCTAAGGTTTTTGAGTCAGTGTTACACAAATCCATTTACACGCAAGTGAGCCCACTACTGCATGATGCTCAACATGGTTTTCGGGTCGGTCGGGGTACGGGAAGTAACCTACTGTCGTTTGTGTCGTATTTGGCGCCAGTAGTGGACGCTGGAGGACAGGTGGACGTCGCGTACTTCGAGTTTCGGAAGGCTTTTGATATGGTGGATAATGACATTCTATAGGCTAAATTTGCTGCATTAGGTTTTACACCTCATTTGCTAAAGTTCTTTGCGAGTTATCTTGGGGAGCGCCGGCAGTACGTTGAGTACGCCGGACACAAATCTAAACCATTTTATACATTTTCGGGGGTAAGCCAGGGTTGTAATTTGGGTCCACTGGAATTCATTATTATGGTTAATGATCTCCCTGAGGTCGTGAGCAGTGCAAGGTGTTTGCTATTTGCAGATGATCTTAAAGTGTTTATCTCTGTAGCGAGCGCCTCGGATTGTGAGCGGCTTCAGCGCGATCTCGACAAGGTGGTACAATGGAGTCAGGAAAACAAACTGGTCCTCAATGTGACCAAATGTTGCGTGATGACGTACAGTCGCGCGCGTGTCCCGCTACAAACTCAGTATGAGATGGACGGCATAGTGATGCCGCGTGTCACGCAAATGCGGGATCTTGGTGTTCATATGGTGGTCGAGTTGATGTTTCGCAATCACATTATGGAGTTGTGTAGCAAATCCTTTAGAAATTTAGGTTTTATTTTACGACAATGTACGGATTTTAAAAGTGTAGCAGTGGTAAAAATACTTTATAATGCTTTGGTTCGTAGTCATCTCGAGACAAGTGCCATTATATGGAATCCGCATGAGGACAAATATAGCCTCATGATCGAAAAAATCCAAAATTTATTCACTAGATATTTATATTTGAAGCAATATGGGGTTTACCCATTCTACCCGTTGATGTATCCGAGTCTGTTTGTGTTGGGCATGGTCGGGTACACTAGGCTGGCGGTTAGGAGGGACGTCGCTTTAGTAAAATACGCGGCGAGAGTGCTGCGCGGGCTGGTGCATCACCCAAATGTACTGGAGGCGCTGCGGCTGCATGTCCCGGATGGGTATGTGGGTGCGCGCCGCCGACCCACTTTGTTAGATGTGCCAAGGGCTAGGACAAATTTATTAAAGTTTGCCCCTTTGTCAAGGGCCGCGCGTATTATAAATAGTATGCCATCGGAAGATCTGTTCCATAGCCTGCCGAAATTTGTGTCAGGAGCACAAAGGTGCATTGAAGGAGGCATACATATATGAATAATTTCTTGATTCTTGTTATTTTATTTTTATTGTTAAACTTTTATGTTTCTACTCGTATATAGTGTATAACATTATTTATTATGTGGTATAACATCATCTTGGAAATACTGTAAGATGTTGTACTTATTGGTGTCAAATAAAAAAAAATAAAAAATAAAATCTAAATCTTCACCACTACCACCCTTGACATTATGGATAATGTTGTCAATACATGTTCCAGTCGATATACGTGTGTCTGTTTTATACTTGGTTTCAGATTGTAATTAAGTAGTAGATTTAGAAATTCGACAGAAACTCTGGTATTTTTCAAGATATCAATGTTGAAATCACCACACAGCAAAACCTTCTTGCCTAAGTTTCGTCCACAACGGTTAAGTAGTAGTTCAATTTTTTCGAAGAAAATCGATATAGCACCTCTATTAGATTTTGGGGGTCTATAAATGCAAATGATAATCAATTTGTGAGTTATCAATTCAATGGCACAACATTCCATAATTCCGGGCACGCAAAATTCTTTAATATCTATAACCCTAAACTCGTGTCCATGCTTAATTAGTATACACGTACCACCTTTCCTGGTGCTTCTTGATGAATATGTTGAAAGTTTATAGTTCGGTATGTACAATTGTAAGTCATCATCATCTATCATGTTGTGTTCCGTATTACTCACCACATCCACTATTTTACCCTTATGCATGAGTTCGTTTAGGTGTATACTTAATAAGTCTGACTTTCCTATCAAATCGTTAATATTTTGATTTAAGATAAATAAATGATTATAATTATAAACGAAAAAGATCATTCTCGGTTTCATTATGTGTGCTTTCGGTTTGTGTTGCCTGATCCGTATGCAATTTACTATAGTTGTTGCCTGATTGGTTGGAACCATCTTTGACAGCAATATTATCAAAACACTGATGAGAAACTAAATTATACGAATGATGGCAACTGCTTTATTATTTACTTTTGCATTATGTTTCCAGAACATTTCATTTGTGTATTTAAGATAGAAATTGGAATCAAAAAGATATGCGCACTCACACAATTTTGCATCCAAATACATCCAACAATTAAACATTTCAATTCTCTTATTAAAAATTGAAAAATCATTACTTAGTTTAAAATTTGGTGAACATATTATTATATCGGTATTAATTAAATTTTAAAGCTCATTTTAATGTAGTCTATTAAAAGTCTATAGTTGTTAGAGACTTCAAAGTCTCTTTCTCAGTCTTTTCTATGTATATGATACAGAAATCTTCATGAGTAAAGTTTATGAGTTTCTTATCTAAATCTGCAAACAATTGCTTTATACCTACATTTGGCATGATGTGCACCTATATCCAATATTTTATTAACATTGTTGCTAGAAATCATACATAGTTTTTTGGATCTACGGGTTTCTGATAAAGTGTTTGATTGGAAATTCATCGGAATCATAGATTGCACTGCCGAAATGACACCAGTTTTTAAATGTGGTTCTTGAGTGTTTGCACTTTGCATATTTTCAGATTTATCTAAAGCTGATGTAAGTAATTCGGGATCAGATACAGTTTGTTGATCGTCTTTCATAACGTGTATCAAGAATCTATCTTCGACGGCCTCCTTCTGTTTTTAACCCCCGACACAAAAAGAGGGGTGTTATAAGTTTGACGTGTGTTGCTGTGTATCTGTGTGTCTGTCTGTGGCATCATAGCGTCCAAACGGGTGAACCGATTTTGATTTAGTTTTTTGTTTAAAAGGTGACTTAATCGGGAGTGTTCTTAGCTATGTTTGAATAAAATCGGTTCAGACGTTCAAAAGTTATGGGCATTTTACTGTTTGAATCGGGGTGTTTTCGCAAGATAAATGTGTCGGGGGTTTTTTAAATTTTGAAATTTTATTTGTTGTTGTTGTGTTAACTTCTTTTGTGGAGTTGACAGCTTTGTGTATTTTCGGTTTGGTGAGCCTGCTCGTATGTCAGTTATTAAATTTTTAGTAGCTTTTTTTAAGAGCTCATATTTTTTTGTGACGAAATTTACTGTATACTTTAGATCATTATTCTCAATGGACAACTGGTTTATCTCTTCATGTGCTGCTGATAGCTCAAGGTTAAGTTTTTCTATTTTTAACCCCCGACGGAAAAAGAGGGGTGTTATAAGTTTGAGGTGTGTTGCTGTGTATCTGTGTGTCTATGTATCTGTGTATCTGTGTGTCTGCCTATGGCATCATAGCGCCTCAACGGATGAATCGATTTTGATTTAGTTTTTTTTTGTTTGAAAGATGATTGTATCGAGAGTGTTCTTAGCTAAGTTTGAATATAATCGGTTCAGCCGTTCAAAAGTTATGCGCGTTTTACTGTTTAGATCGTGATGTTTTCGCAAGATAAATGTGTCGGGGGTTTTTCAAATGTTGAAATTTTACTTGTACATTTTAAATCTTGAATTTCGTCACATTCATCGACGGATAAGTTTGGCAGACTACTTGTGCTGCGATCTATCGTCGAGTTATTTGTACTAGATTCTTCGATTGTAGTCTCTGATAGTGACTTTGTTCGATTTCTACGTAGCGTGATATTCTCGAAAAAATTAATTGTCCCAAATAATAATATTCACAAAACAAACTGGAAAAAGACGCGTCGTTGACGAGATTCGAAATCACGATCTCCCGTTTACATAGCCTGCAGTAAGACCACTAGACCAAGCGAACCTTGCCAAATTGATTGAATTTGTTGACCAGTTGTTACTTTGGTTTGAGATAAGTAGTTAATGTGTGAAGCGGGAGACTTACACGTTGACCGTTAAAAGTTCAAATTCACCGTATTTTTCTTTTATGTTGACACACACTTTTTACTGGTTTTTGGTGTTGGTTATTAACATTCAAATAGTTGATGTGTTAACACATGCACTGGAGATGAGTATTTTGAACTGTAGTCAAGTTTTCACAATATTACACCGTCTATCAGATTGCATCTTCACTATTTTCCACAATTATCACTGGAAAACAATGTCACACGTTTGTTGTTGTTAACTTTCACTAATTGAGTAGTTTTTAACACTTATTAATGATTGTGTACTTTAAAAAATAAATAAATACGGAGCTTATGATTACACCGGCAACAACGCCAACTACCCTCCAATGAACTTCTACTATGTACTCGATAAATTATGAAGCATGAAATAAAAATATGACGGGGTTTTGTAAAATTTTGAAATTTTACTTGTTGTTTTTTCTATGAAATGTTATTTTTTGGGTTCCGTAACTCAAAAGGTAAGAAAGGAACCCTTATAAGATCACTTTCTTGTCCGTTTGTCTGTCTGTCTGTCTGTCCGTGTGTCACCACCGATTTTCTCAGGAACGGGTGGACCTAGCAAGTTGAAATTTATACCAGATACTGAGGTTTATAGTCCCTTTTAGGTGTATAAAAACCAAGGCCCTGAGTCACCGCGATAAAAAGATATAAGCAAATGTAGTTTTTCGCGAAAACTTGTAAGTACCAAAATTTACCTTAATTTTCAACTTTTTGTATTTTTCGTAATTTTCCCTGTACTTGTGCTATAAGACCTTGCTTTTAACCAAAATTGACAATACTAGGTCAACCGGAAGTAACCTTATAGGTTTTGGGTCGAAAACCTATATGGTAATTCCCGTTGACCTAGAATCACGAAATTTGGCAGAAAGTAAGGTCTTTAATTACCGCGTAGAATAGTTAGTTAAATATTCTTATTTATAATAGAGAGTCGCAACTTTAGAGTTCTCATAACCTTTGGTAGAGTTGTGATGATCTGCAACTTTATTTACTTCTCCTTTGTGTTTCGAAAGTGGGAACTTTCAAGCCGGGGAAAATGGTTACGCTTCCTAATTTATAGTTCATATTTTATTACATCACCATAGGGCGATTAGATACAGCACAAATACAGGCAAAATTCCAAAAAAATTAGAAAGCCGAAAATTAAGGTATATATTATGGTACTTACAAGTTTTCGCGAAAAACTAAATTTGCTTATATCTTTTTATCGCGGTGACTCAGGACCTTGGTTTTTATACACCTAATAGGGCCTATAGACCTCAGTATCTGGTATAAATTTCAACTTGCTAGATTGACACGTTCCTGAGAAAATCGGTGGTGACACACTTTCAAGTTTTCGTGAAAATCTAGATTTGCCTATATCTTTAGAACTTAGCCACCAATAACCTATTTTATTATGGCGTTAAAATTCAAATTCTTAATCTTTATTTCGAGCGAAGAATTTTGAAGGGTTAGTAACAATGTGATAGCATTTAAACTAAGCATTAGTAAACAACACGATACGGTGACATATGTAACTGAAAGCAGAGAACTACGTATATAGACGAACAGTCCACTCTGTCAGCAATCATTTGAGAACCCTGTTAGAGCTGTCCATAACTCGGGCCATCATTGAAGTTGCGCGCTTGCGCATTATCGCGTGAAAACAAACGCGCTGCCGCAAACATCCCTGACGCACTACATCGCCAAGGCAACCCCATCAGTTTTCTGAACGCGTTATTATACTGGACACGAAGGGCTCCATAAGACGCCCGTGAATACTTATCCCACAGGCTGCAAGTGTAGAAGGAGGTTCAGAATTCTCTAAAGAGCGTCACCTTTATTTCTGCAGTACAATGTGCAAACCTGCGAGCTATCATATTCGCACGCTTGGAAAGAGCCCTTCGTTCCCTTTCAATGTCAGCATTGTCCTTTAAAGCTTATTATTGACACAGACACCGTCAGTATGGCAACAGAAATGTTGACAGCTAAGCGCCTCAATCAGGGCATTTATTGCAAATTGAAGAGGGCAGGCGAGGTCAATCCCCCCTGTCTCACTCCACACTCCAATTGATAAGACTCCGACAGCACACCCGCTCACCGAACTCTATTGAGCTGGCTTCCATATCGATGGCTGAAGATACTTATAAGCTCGATAGGCAAGCTTATAGGTTCAAGTTTCCTCCATAATATATCTTAGGAAACCAGATCAAAAGCCCTAAACCGATCGAGGAAGCAAGCGAAAACAGGTGTTTCTCTTTTTGTGTAGTACCAAGCAGACCATCATGCACCTTAGCGACTATGATTGCTAGAGAAATAGGTCTATAGTTTCCCCTAACCGAAAGATCACCTGTTTTACTTTTAACAATGGGAACCACGATCTTCCTCATTAGGCAAGTATGAATGACCAATACATCAATTGTACAGCAGTGCCAAAACCCTCGGTAAGCGAGGGCCGGCGTATTGCAAACACTCGAGCTACTGAGCCGATCATGTCCAGGGGACTTACCTCTAGACGTAGACGTGATGATCCTAGCCACTTATTCGGCACTGAAACGTGTGCCCACCTTGCCACAACGGGGCTCAGCATCCAGCATCTCACAAGAACTCCCTAGCGATGACTTTAAAACAAACCGATTTAGGTTAGGTTAGGTTAGGTTAAGACGGGCTGGTGTCCGCAACTCCACGTCTAAGCGCGTATTTCGCGTACGCGTATTTTAACAAACCGATTTTTAAAATATTTTGCATTATCCTTCACATCACTCACACCATTCACACTAACAGGCAGGCTTGGCCGAATGCTAAATTTATTAGCGCTCTTCCAGAAACCGCGAAAATCACGCTTTGAATGCTTAGAGGCAATTATGTCCATTTTTATCTGTATCTTTCTATCTGTCTGTATAATGGGTAGGTACGGAACCCTCGGCGCACGAGTTTGACTCGCACTTGGCCGGTTTTTTTTCTTTATCATTAAAAATGATTGATCGATTACATAGATAGGTAATTTAAGTTCTTATTATCTAATAGATTAAAAAAAACATATTCTATATATACTTAATTGCTAGCGGGCAACATCGCATCGTAAATGAATCGGCCTACGCCGTAGCTATTTCGCTATTAAATAAATTTTTCGTATTATTTTCTACGAATCAATTCCATAGCTGGCAACTGCTTTGCGTTTGTAAGTGTCTAGTGAATTATACTATGTAGCATTTGGCGTGATATGCCAGCTACGAGAGAGCTGCCCGTGCTCTTTTCTGTTCTTGGTAAAATTTCATACGAAGAAGTAAATTTTGTCATTTTTTTTGAATGAAATTTCGCGAGCACATTCGCAAGAAGTTGGCAGTAGTATCGTCACAACGCTAATGTTTTTCAATTATTAATCTAATATTACTAATGTTTAAGTATATCTATATATTTAGTTTATTCTTTTGAATTTAATCGAAAATCAGTAGGCCTTATGGTTAACACACCGATTTAAAGAAATCCATCTCGTATGGGTTATATTAGGTTAGAAGGTTAAGGTGGGAGCGGAGCAGAGTGTCAGGTCCGCTCTATGTTTGTGAATCATTTGGGTTAGGTTTGGTTAGAAAATGTTCTAACCAAACCACTGGTCACTGGACCATTAACGCGCGAAGGCGAACGAGTGAAGCGGGCGTGCTGCAGGAGCGGCGTGACAGAAACGAATCGCTGTAATAAAACCGACTCCACGTAGTCTTGTCTGCCCTACCCCTAGAGTGTTATTTAAAATCGCGTAGGCGCGGAGGGGCGAGGTGGCCTGCGAGCTGAAGAGCACGTTGTTTAAACACTCGCCGCCGCGGTTGAGGCTAAGCCGAGTAAGCCGAAGCCTCGGTGGTGAGCGTGAAACACATCTGCGACGATAAGCTCGCATGGGACCGCCGGAGCCCCGCAACGCCGAAGCCGTGACAGAAAGTTTTGCAATTTTAATTCTTCTTATGGTATTTATTTCTGCCTAAAGATGCGTTAACATTAGTGTTGAAATATGGAACTCCGACGCTCATAACTTTCAATTTTTTTTTTTTTTGCTTTTTTGTTTCCATACAGGGCTAGATAATGATAAGACGAATTGATATCATTTTTATTTTGAACGTACGTCTTCAAACAGTCGAGTAATCAATAGACTACGTTTGTATGGAAGAATTTTCGACTAGTGTAACCTTAATTGATTATTATATCAAATAAAATTATAGATTCAGTTGTTATATCTTGTAAATATTAGAGATTTTGTAATTATATCATATATTACTTACCCCATTTAATGTGCCATAGAAAATTATTACAGATTGCAGAGTAGTACTTAGGTAAAAGTGTTAGTAACTCGGGCATTACACTCGGCTGAGAGTAGCTTGGTACTTTTTTTGCCGTAACGGGCGTGTTATACACTAAAAGAGCGGGCATTTTTTACTAAATATAATGTATAGATATAATGGCTATTGTCACTTTAATATTTAAAATATGCGAGATCTTCGTACCAATTTGACACAAAAGGAAGATGGAATGCCTTTTACTTAGAGAATTATTCAGAATGTTTACGTGTACTTGGCAGTCTGCATTCACGTAATAATCCGGCGACAAATAAATTACTTTAAAACCTAAAGTCACAAGTAGAGCATACGGATTCTATCACCGATGAATATCTTTTATAATAAATTATTAACAATAAATACAAAATATTCTTGGCGAATTTCTCTAAACACTGAATTATGTCTAGCAACATCGAACAGACAGAAAGTTTATGTTTAAATCAAAAGTTCAGAGCTAACTTGTAGGGCACGTACCCTCAGATGTAAGAAAGAATAATATAGTACCGAGTTACGTGGGTTTGTGTTGAGTATATTACCAATACTTTTTATTTCAATGTTTGTAATAATAAGATCAGCTTATAAATAAGAACTCCACACCAAATAAATATAATTATTTCCGTATAAACTCAACATCTGATATTTTTACTGCATATAACTAAGGTAACAAACACGAAATTAAGTAAGAATATTTTTACAATTAATAAGATTCTGATTACCAAGGGGTATTATGTATCTATCGTTTTTCATAATAACAAACAACTTAAGAGCTTTCCTCGAAAGATATAATAATGATGGTAATTTTTTTTACTACCGACGAAATTATGTAAGAAAGTACTCCGTGCATTAATTTCGCTACATAAATTAACTAGAGGTTAATTGCTTAAAGATCACGTAATTATGTCCCAATTATAGGGCGAATGAACTATTGAAATGACAATGTATCTTAGAAGTAACAAGTTAGGTATTGCTGCTACAATAACTAACTGGATCACTGAAACAAACCACGCCTGACAGAGTCTTAGAAAATGTATGGGTAAGCCATATAAATGCAAGCTGTCTTACTTGCCATGCACCCATCTTTGGGGTACTCGTGGCTGACTATAATATTTCAGCCCGAGGATGTGACAAAAGAGTCTTTTCACAATTTGAAATCTTGAAATAAACCCTGGGCTTGCTTCAAATGTGTCCAAACAGTCCATTCTGTTATAATAACACTAAGTAGATACTAAAAAAAATACTGTCGAATTGAAAACCTCCTCCTTTTTTGCGAAGTCGGTTAACAAATGAATCACAACCGATGTTCCAATAACAAAAAAAAATATTAAGAATGTTTATCTTTTACAAACAACATCATTCGTTGCCAAAGTCACTTATAGAACTGACGGATGGAAAGTTCAAAAACAACATGAAACGTGTACTTATTAAAAAAGCATATTATAAAATCAAGGACTACGTTGAAGATAAAAATTTTGGCCATAGCTCCTTCTGCGCATGCAGCTTCCCTGGTAACTCGTAAACGGCACAAATATGTGGATGTCTCTAACTATTCTCAATCTCATTTTTTCTTTCCTTCCTTTAATTAGTGTTTTTACAATGGTTTTCAATCATCTTTATAGCCAAAGGGCTATAAAGATGATTGAAAACCATAAGAGCTAAGAATAGTTACAGCACTGATAACAACATTTGTGCCACATGTTAAATTTAGTCTTGTTATACTTCTTTTTTTTACCTTTGTATAGATTCTTTTACCGATTGATTTGATTGATTTTTAAAGGTCTTTATTGATATAAAGGTATAAAAAAGTTAACAAAAAGATCTTATTCTAAATGTAAACTAACATACATCAAATAATGTTAATTAGGCTAAATCGCCTCTTTTAACATATAACATGAATAATTTACATGTTGACAGTTCCTGATTAACAACAATACATTAAAGTAAGTAAATTATGTAGGGTTTGCAGACCCACATTTTTAAATTAAAGATTCACACCCACCCCCAACTTTTTTTTTTTTTTTCTTTATATAAATAAAGCGAATACCTGATAATATTAATTTTTAGGTCTAATTACTGATATTTAATAAGTTCAATATTATCAATACAAAAAAAAAATGTACACATAAGCACGGTAACAGCAATTAATTACGCTGGTAAGATGGTAAGTGAGCTAGCGTCATAAAAAAATCACAAGGAAATGATAATGGGGCAGTTTGTACTTTTTGTAAGTTCTGGCATAAGGCAATCTGGTAAATCTACTCTTACTAATGTGTGAGACTAGAGAATTACGATGACGTGGATTAGTAAAAAGGAAGAATTTTCGGGCAATTTTCAAAATGAATTCTTTAATTTGTGGAAACTTGATGTGATGATGTAGCTTTGTTAGATTTGTGTAGAGAGGTGTGTTAAATGCTATTTTGAGTGCTTTGTTCTGCACAACCTGAAGTTTTTTGTAGTTACTGTCGCTGATACTACTCCAGACAGGGGATGCATAGGTCATGCAAGGTCGAACCAGTGTGGAGTAAATACGTAATTTTGTATGTGGACTTAGTTTAGATTTACGATTAAGGATTGGTTTTAAGCTGTTGAGGGACTTAACCCCTTTTAAACGAAGTTCTTCCAGATTTTTCAACCAACTCACTTTATCATCTAATATTGTCCCTAAATACTTAACGGATCTTTTCCACGGAATATCATTCCCTTCAATTTTAACATAGCGGGTGGGGAGTGATCGCTTTCTTGTGAACATGATTATTTCCGTTTTTGTGGCATTTACCTTAAGCTTCCATTTAGTGAAGTAATCTAGGAGAAGATCAAGTGAAATTTGTAGTCAAGTAATTACCAGGTCCAGGTCGTCAGATGAGGTATATGTTGCAGTGTCATCCGCATACACAGCGAGATGTGTTAGTCTTTGCTTTGGAATATCATTGAGGTACAAAATAAAGAGGTACGGTCCCAATATTGATCCTTGTGGCACACCAGCTGTAACTCGCCTCTGACTGGAAGTCTGATCACCAATGGCAACAGCGAAGGTTCGTTCTGTTAAATACGACTGGAGTAGCTTTATAAGGCATAGAGGGACGTGGTTGGTTATTAACTTATGGAGTAAACCTTCATGCCAAACTGTATCGAAAGCTTTTTCAATGTCCAACAGCACCAAGCCTGTGGATTTGTTTTGGTTGAGGTTGTCAACAACGTGCTCAGTTACTCTGGCCAGCTGCTGGACTGTGGAGTGGGATTTGCGGAAACCAAATTGTTCAGGTATCAGGAAATGCTCAGTGAATTCGGAGAGGCGATTCAAGATTAGAGACTCAAAAAGTTTGGCTAAGCTAGGGAGAAGGCTTATAGGCCGATAGTTCGTGGGAATTGTTTCGTCTTTACCAGATTTCTTAATAGGAATAACCTTAGCTAGCTTCCAACATGAAGGAAAGTAGCCCAGTTGAAAACTGCCAATAAACAATTTGGTAAGTAGGACTATACATTTTTGCGATAAGTTTTTAAGTAGTGAGTTGACAATCTCGTCTATACCCGGGGCCTTGTGAGTTTTCAAAGCATTCAGAAGTTAGCGTATTTCTTTAGGTCTCACTGGGTTTTTAAAATCACGTATTTTGTACCTGTTGAGTTTTTTCAAACGATTTCTCAACCGCACGATCAGTTTCAGGGTCATTTTTCCAGTTTTTTGTGAGCAAAGAGTTTTCTAGAAAAGCGTCTGCTAATGCTTCACATTGCTCTTGAACGGAGGACGTTAGGGTGTTATTTGACGTCTTAAGTGGAGGGATTATGATGGGTTTAAAATTTAGTGATTTGACTATACGCCATATATCTGAGGCAGGGTTATCTACTTTCGATAGTTTCTTATTCCAGATCTCGTTGTTGTGACTTATTAATAAATGTTTTATGTTTTTGTTAAGTGTATTTACTTTGCCAGATATATACTTCTTCTCCATAGGGTTTTTTTCTTTAAGAGCAAGCCTGCGCCACATGTTCTTAGCTTTAATTATGGTTTTAATGCGTCTAGGAAGTTTAGTTTTACCTTCTCTTTTAATTATAGGGACACTTAATTTACGAGCATTAGTAATTGCCATAGTTAGATTTTGAATAGCGATATCTATTTCAGAGATTTCCTTAAAGGTGGCTGAACTTAAGATAATCTGTTGGTTCATAATAGATCTATACTTTGCCCAATCCGCATCTTTGTAGTTGAAAGAGATATCGCTCAAACGACAAAAATCACCACCAATAGTAAAAAGAACTGGAAGATGATTCGAAGACAGACATGTTAGTGCCTCGGGTTCACTAGATACTGTGACATTGTTAGCTAAGATTACATCAGGAGTTGAAGGTACGTGGGAGCAGTCGTAGTGAACTAATTAATGTAGGAGTACTAGGGGCAAGGATTTCGTAATCATTAGTGACCATGTGATCGAAAAGTAGTTTACCATGAGGGTTGACCACAGAACAGTTCCAATAGGGGTGCTTAGTGTTTAGGTCACCCATTAACAGTAGTTTTGGGTTTAGATTCATGACCAAATCAAGATCACTAAGTAGGAAAGGTAAGTTGGGAGATTGATAAGCTGAAATTATGACAGCTTTTTTACCAGTTATCGTTAATTCAATACCGATACACTCAAGATTTTGTAAATTGGGAATTTTAACAAGGGAGTGTGGTATATCAGAGTGAATCAGAATCGCAACTCCCTGTCCTCTGGTTTCATTCAGTTTGTCCTGGCGGTAGCACTTGTAGCCTGGAGTACGGAGAGATGTTTGGGGAGAGATTCTAGTCTCACACAAGGCAATAATATCAATTGAGCGCTCACTTACCAAATCCAAGAGTTCGTCTATTTTTGTGCGAATGCCATCAGCATTCAAATACATAACACGCAAAAGGTTAGAGTTAGACATATTTTCCAAGGTGGGTTAGAATTAAAATGACTTTGTCCATCATATTATCACATGCTAGAAATTCACTTTTTATCGATTTGATAGTCTTTAGGATTGTTAACATGTCTGTAGTAGCTTGATCTTGAACACTGTTGGTGGGCGGGAGAAAGGTGGCTGCAGCAGTAACCCCAGAAGTGACCTTATACCAGGCGCGTCCATCGATCTTGTTAGTGCTGGTAGGTTTAACAGTACCACTAACTGCTTTTATTTGTGTTTGCCTGTTCCGAACTTGCTCCAGATACTTTTTGCGCTCTTTGCACTGCCTGAAGTTTGCCGGGTGGTCCTCGTTGCAGTTACAACACTGGGCTGGTGACGTCCGGTCTTGTTTTGGACACTCCGTAGTGAGGTGAGGCTCTGTGCATTTTACACAGCGGGGTGTAAGATTGCAGTTTTTTGAGGAATGTCCAAAACCTTGACACCTATAGCACTGAGTGCCATAAAGATTGTGAGCTTGATACTTACGAACTTGAACAGCGCAGTTGCTAAGGTACTTGATCTGTCGGAAACGTGAGATATCTGAGCCCGGAGAAAGTTGCACCAGAAAAGGGGGACACAAAACTTTTTTATCCTTAGGCGTCTTGAGTTCTCGAACAACTACATCGCTGAAGCCGAGTGATCCAAGTTCTTCCTTAAGATTTTCTTCCGCATAATCGGGCAGACCAAAAATCACAGCTTTAGAAGTTCTCTCATCCTTCCGAGAAAATGTGTGAAATCCTATATTTTCGGAGCGGAGTCCACTTTTGAGGGCCTCATGACCTTCGGCTGAGTAACAGACGACAGCAATTCTACTATTTCCTTTGTAGGACAAATGAAAAGTTTTCGTATATCGTGAAACACACAGTTTTTATGAAATCATGAGTCCATTCATCTTTTAAGACTATCAAGATGGGAGGAATGCGGCTGGGATTTTTCTTGGGAGTACAGGCATCTCGGTAACGTGTGGCTGTAGGTTCCAAAGGATTTTTGTCAGTTGGTAGACAGCTGAATCGATTTGTGATGTTGAATGAAGTTGACGGTTGCTTGACAGGTGGTTTCGCGCTATGCTTGGGTATTTTCCATTCACTCATATCGACTGGTCCTTCCAGAGGACGTTTGCCAATTGAGTTCGAACGAGTTAGAAAACGTTCCATAATTTAAAATAATATTACTTTGCGCTCCTGTTAAAGCCAGCTGATGTACGAAGTGTTGAGCCATTACGCACACCACCACACATTCTGCTAGCGGACGTGGTGGTGAGCCGCAGTGGATGAACGCCAGCACAAGCAGAACTCTGTTTAAAATCTGCTCCAGGTAGTAAATTTTAATAGTAGCAAAAGAGCACACTAATAAAGGCCTAACGCGTCGAATGAGTCTACGCTGCGCGCTGAGGCAAAACCTCGCGAGAAAAAGGTCGTAAGTCCTGTGGACATGCGCGCGCTTTCGCGTTGCGACACCACACACATTCACAACTAATCACTGGCGGTAGTTATATATTGACAAGTTATTTAGAACTATTAATTATAAATTGTTGCCGAATTGTTTATACTTTACACAGTTTTTACTAAAAGTTTGAAAGCACTTGGTGTAAGGAATAAGTTTTGTTACAAATTACCACAATAATTGCACTTTTCACGAGCTTTTGCGAATAAACTGGTAAGTGTGATTGACAACGTGTGTCGCACGAAAAACACATCAGGAGAGACTGATGTGTTTTTCGTGCGACACACTCGTGTGACTTTCAATTAAGTGAATAGAATTTAGCTAACACTTGCTGATCAAATTTCAATCTGTTTCGTAGAAGCCGCTCATAAATTCGTGTTATTTCTACGAAGACTGATATACGATAGAATAAAGCGATGCGACCTCTAATAATACCCACGAGACACTGTCGGGACACTTAACCATAACATCAGTGAAAACATGATTAAAATCTGTTCAGTAGTTCATGTGAATTTTCATGATAAAAGCGTCCGGGGTAGTGATTTTCAACCTTTTTTCTTGGGACGCATACATTATATTATTGGAACGTCACGTGGCCCGAACGCAATGACCTTTTTAAAGGGTCGAATTATTTTTGGGAAATGTTTACATTAAGGAATATTAGACTACCAAATAGTGTGTCAATATATTTCGAAGTTGTTGCTAGGAGAGCTATGTAGGAAACCGGTTTTATTATTGATTTTTTAACTGAAGACGGGATGTTAGTCCCAAATTAATCCAAATATGTTCAATAAGATTTTTCGCAAACTTTCACATTCGTTATAAAGAATACTAGCCTCTGATTCGATTTAAGGTTTGTGTGTCTAAACACCCTCTGTGGGTTCCCTATCTGTTCGCGACGAGGCGTCACAAACAAATATTAGAATAGTTTGTAGATATAAATAGTATAAACAAACATACGTCTGCTTACCCCAGCGCGCTAGCTCGTACTAAACAATTTTAGACGAGAAATTTTTCTTTTATAGTTTTTTCGAACATAGAATTTCGACCACTTTTTGAGGCACTAAACATTATGTTTTAGTGTATATCAGTATGTATTAAGTTAATATGGGGTCTAACAAGTAAATTAGAATCATTACATACATACTCATACTAAATGCGGTAGTTACGGAAAGAAAACAAATTCAAAATAAAGTCAAATTCCGTAAAACGACCGGTCGCCACGTTTAGTTCGAAATGAGCAGTCAGATGGCGACTCGTGATATATATAGTCTGGCGCGTAAGCAGGCAAATTTGGTATTTTAGAATAGTGTTTTAAGGGCTTTATAATAGCTTATAGTACGCAAAATGCGGTTATCTAGTAGTATTATAGTTAATATACTTTGTAAGTAGTGAATTAAGCAAATAAAAAATATTTGTTTACTTATTTTGGACCCCCCTAAAATGGCTGGGTCGCAATTATCGATAGGTGCGCTCTGCCCACCTACCAATCGTATTATTTTCCTTACACATTTGTTTTGTTAGGAAACACCATCTAGGTGTTCTAGATAGTATACCTTGGTGCTATGACTGAAAAACTGTACATAATAACAGTACATAGCCAGGTTTAAAACAGTTTCACTCTGAGATGGTAAATACATGCATTTTTGCTCAAGTAAGTACATAGAAATTTCGTTATAAGCGATTTAGCGCTTCTAGGTGACCTGGAACTGTGTCCAGGTTCTATATATAGATGGCGTCTATGTAATTCTAGTACATAGATCTTACTTACTTGAAATAATGTGTCTGTATGTGCCAGCATGGACGTTTCTATGCGTCTGCCAGAGGGCCCACTACCTTCAGACACACTTGGTGCCTGAAAGACTATTGATATGCTATCTGAAGCATTACCTTTGGGGACCCTCGGGCAGGCGCCTGGACTTAGTCACAACACAAAGCTAATATATAGCTACACATACACACACAGAGGCGTTAAAGCCGTGGAACAACACGATATTTTCTATTTCGGACACTTCCCGGCATCTAAAGTCCCAGAAGGGCTGGTGGTACACCCATCAGGGTACCACCATTCGATAGCCCAATTCTCCAGCTTCCCAAACACATTTTTGGAAGGAGCCTAGCTCTGGTGGTTAGGGAACTAACCGACTTAATATAGTAAGAGGTTCCATGGTTTTCTCGCATCGTCAACCACATCAGAGTGAATACTGGATTGAGGGTTGGAGCTGTATCCACCGGACTTCCACCATGGGATGGCCCATCGCGAGGGCTATCCGATGATGGTTGGTGAAGGCGGATCCGCCCACCAGCTCGAGTACAAACTCGCTTAATATGCCGAAAGCAGGCACAGAAGCTATGTTTTCGCACTTTCACGTGGCTGTGCCCGTGAAGGTGACAGATGAAGCTGTGGAACTGTCACAGATCGATGGTCCAGGAGTAGGGCTACAAGTCCCTCCCTGGTACCCTGGCACTAAAGTGCACCATTGTATTAGAAAGTAGCGTGTAAAGCTATAAATTGACAGAACTTCCCCTTATTAGGCGTTCTCCACGCAAGAGCTCCCTGAAGGTAGCAGCTATGGACCTGGACCAAGGTCCGGAGGGAAGGTCTTCTTGAGACCTATCCAGAGACACAAGTCTAATCGAAATCGGTTCAGTAGAAGGGGAGTTTCTGTCGGTTTCTAGCGAATAGTTGTAATAATTATTTTGCTAATTAAAGTTTATGCGCGCACGTTAATTTGAGGTCCTCGTTACGGTCGAGTTCGGTGGGAGGATAGTGCACAGAGGCACCATCCAATTCGTAGCCATTATTTCTCAACCAGTCAATCCATGTCACTTTGCGTAACGAAGACCATGAAGAAGCGTCGCTTTTGGCCAGTGAAAATTCCTGAGGAGAATCCAAGTCTTTAATTTCCCTCGGAGTTCATTTGCTGGTCCTGTCGAGCCGAATTTTTGAGCAAACGACCTATGCAGCGTTCCAGTGAAGATACAGGCCAATAGGAAGAGCCTAGTTCCAGTGAACAAAGAAGCCTGGCGTCCTGGGTTCCAGTGAAAATACAGGCCAATAGGAAGAGCCTAGTTCCAGTGAACAAAGAAGCCAGGCGTCCTGGGTTCCAGTGAAAATACAGGCCAACAGGAAGAGCCTAGTTCCTGAGAACAAAGAAAACCGTTGTCCCGTTCCTGAGAACAAAGAAGACTGACGTCCCGTAACCTTGTCAAGTGGGGTTACATTCCTATTTCTTTATCGAAAGTCAAACGTATCGTTCCTGTGAAGCTTGTGCCTGAGAACAAAGAAAACCGAGGCCCAAGCCAGTGAAAATTTCTGAGAACAAAGAAGCCTGACGACCATTGCTGAGAACGTATGTACCCTCAGTTTAAATCTGGTAAGATTCAGACACACCCACACAAAGTACCGACCGGGGTACGTAACATTACGTTCGTGAGAAATGTGCGGGACGGACGTGATCGTTCAAGGCCGCAGGCACTCCGGAGGTTGTAAGGCTCCAGCTCGAACGCGTTGACGCCCCTTGCACCTATAGTTCGTTGTCTTCGAGCAAATACCGACCCTGCAGTGGTTGGAAGGCTGCCAAGTATGTTGAGGGGAAGGCGTGATGTCCAGTTCAATGAAAGACTTGAGTTTTCATGACCAAAAGCGACGCTTCTTCATGGTCTTCGTTACGCAAAGAGACGTGGATTTAATATTTGAGAAATAATGGCTACAATTAGGACGGTGCCTCTGCGCACTATCCTACTACCACACTTGACCGTAACGACGACCTCAAATCAGCGACCGCGCATAAAATTTAATTAAGAAATTAATTATTATGACTAGTCGCTGGAAACCGACAGAAACTCCCCTTCTACTGAACCGATTTCGATGAGACTTGTGTCTCTGGATAGGTCTCAAGAAGACCTTCCCTCCGGACCTTGGTCCAGGTCCATAGCTGCTACCTTCAGGGAGCTCTTGCGTGGAGAACGCCTAATAAGGGGAAGTTCTGTCAATTTGTAGCTTTACACGCTACTTTCTAATACAATGGTGCACTTTAGTGCCAGGGTACCAGCGAGGGACTTGTAGCCCTACTCCTGGACCATCGTTCTGTGACAGTTCCACAGCTTCATCTGTCACCTTCACGGGCACAGCCACGTGAAAGTGCGAAAACATAGCTTCTGTGCCTGTTTTCGGCATATTAAGCGAGTTTGTACTCGAGCTGGTGGGCGGATCCGCATTCACCAACCATCATCAGATAGCCCTCGCGATGGGTCATCCCATGGTGGAAGTCCGGTGGATACAGCTCCAACCCTCGATCCAGTATTCACTCTGATGTGGTTGACGATGCGAGAAAACCATGGAACCTTAAATATTAAGTCGGTTAGTTCCCTAACCACCAGAGCTAGGCTCCTTCCAAAAATGTGGTTGGGAAGCTGGAGAATTGGGCTATCGAATGGTGGTACCCTGATGGGTGTACCACTAGCCCTTATGGGACTTTAAATGCCGGGAAGCGGCCGAAATAGAAAATATCGTGTTGTTCCACGGCTTTAACGCCTCTGTGTGTGTATGTGTAGCTATATATTAGCTATGTGTTGTGACTGAGTCCAGGCGTGTGCCCGAGGGTCCCCAAAGGTAATGCTTCAGATAGCATATCAATAGTCCTTCAGGCACCAAGGGTGTCTGAAGGTAGTGGGCCCTCTGGAAGACGCGTAGAAACGTCCATGCTGGCACATACAGACACATTATTTCAAGTAAGTAAGATCCATGTACTAGAATTACATAGACGCCATCTATATATAGGGCCTGGACACAGTTCCAGGTCACCTAGAAGCGCTAAATCGCTTATAACGAAATTTCTATGTACTTACTTGAGCAAAAATGCATGTATTTACCATCTCAGAGTGAAACTGTTTTAAACCTGGCTATGTACTGTTATTATGTACAGCTTTTCAGCCATAGCACCAAGGTATACTATCTAGAACACCTAGATGGTGTTTCCTAACAAAACAAATGTGTAAGGAAAATAATACGATTGGTAGGTGGGCAGAGCGCACCTACCGATACTTGCGACCCAGCCATTTTAGGGGGGTCTAAAATAAGTAAACAAATATTTTTTATTTGCTTAAATCACTACTTACACATTATATCCAAAGTATATCAACTATAATACTACTAGATAACCGCATTTTGCGTACTATAAGCTATTATAAAGCCCTTAAAACACTATTCTAAAATACCAAATTTGCCTGCTTACGCGCCAGACTATATATACGTGAGTCGCCATCTGACTGCTCCTTGTCCGTTCTTCTCCACGTAGGCTTTTCCGAACGGATGGTAGAATCACTTTATTAGATCCGGCCTTTGCCATCCCCCCAGCGACGCCCTGAGCCGAGGTCCGACCCCAACTGGGGTAGCCCTTAGTGCTGTCGCTTTAGGTTTAGAATTTTGAAGCCTGGCCGGAGGCTATATAGCTTAGTATCCACAGGTTAGTCCGGTTAAGCAGTGGACGGCTACTTCGGCCGAACTACGAGACGCCAATTATTAAAAAACAAAAAAAAACTGCTCATTTCGAACTAAACGGTCGTGGCGACCGGTCGTTTTACGGAATTTGACTTTATTTTGAATTTGCTTTCTTTCCGTAACTACCGCATTTAGTATGTATGTAACGATTCTAATTTACTTGTTAGACCCCATATTAACTTAAAACATACTCATATACACTAAAACATAATGTTTAGTGCCTCAAAAAGTGGTCGAAATTCTATGTTCGAAAAAACTATAAAAGAAAATTCTCGTCTAAAAGTTTTTAGTACGAGCTAGCGCGCTGGGGTAAGCAGACGTATGTTTTGTTTATACTATTTATATCTATAAACTATTCTAACATTTGTTTGTGACGCCTCGTCGCGAACAAGAAAAGTTCCAGTGAATAAAGAAACCTGACGTCCATCTCGTAAACCTTACAAGTGTCGAGGTTAAGATCATATTTCTTTAACAGTCAAAAACACAATATAGAAACCCAGTAACTGGGAGATTAGCGTCGTCAAAAGGCGCGCGTACGTTTGACCTTGGTTAGTAGAAGCTTCTAGAGCGACTACCGGAGTGAAAAGTGCACGTGTGGATTGGGACCCACGCGTGGACTAGCTCTAGAACACAACCATTTTGCCGGGACGTTACTGCCCTTCCTGAGCCGTTTCCTGTGGTGCCTAGCTGCTTCCAGAGAAGCATATCGTTCCGATTAGATTACCGTCGTAAAAAGGCGGATTTTTGAGTTGTCTCTGTTGTGTAACCTGCATACTGAGAAACAGCAGTAACTAAGAATGATATAGAAACTGTATCCTGAAGGAACAAGTACAGTCTGAAGAGTTATCGCTGAAATTTCATAATCGGAAATTTCATATACAGCGTGTTGAGAGCTTGTTTAGGAGATAGAACGAACATACGACGTTCACAGAATTCCTGAAGGATTACAGCTGAAGGATTATCGCTGAAGCGCTATCCTTGAAGAGGCTTACACACAGAGGCATATTGTATAGTCGTGTGGGCAATTGTTCTATAAAAAATAGAACGAAAAATAGTTCCTTTAAATTTCCTGAAGCGTTATAGCTGAAGACTTATTATTGACTTAGAATTTGTTTGGAAACAAATAGTCGTATACGAGACAGAAGTTCTCGATCGAAGCTTGGAGCTTCTATAACTGGAGTCTGGACTGACTACTAACGTCAAGTGTTAGACGGAAGGTTCTGCGATTGGTATCAGCTCAGCTGGTCATCCTTGGAAGCTGCTGGACAGGTTGACACGTAGAAAACAGTAAGTACAGTGAAAACTTACTCAAGTGCTTACCCCTTGTGGGTCGATAGTAATATAGTGAACCTGTGTCGTGTCAACATATCAGTTTTGAAGCTGATTTGGGACTTATAGTTTTGAAGACTGAATAGAAACTTATAGTCTGAAGGATAACCCGGAGTTAAGAGGGCCAGAGTTAACCCGGAGTTAAAAGTTAACCCGGTGTTTAGAGTTACTCTTCAATTTTGGAAAAGGAAGCGAACCCTCTTCGAGTCAACGACTGAAATTGGACTTAACCCGGAGTTACGACTTAGCAGTTTTCAAGAAACATTTACAGTTTGGACTTAGCTGTTTCGAGTCGACGTCTTGAAGCGAAGACTGGACTTGGACATAGCCGTTTCAAAGCTCGAAAATAGACTTAACCCGTACGAGTTGACGTTTTGAACTGAAGTCTAGAGTTGGACTTAACCGTTTCGAGCTGACATTTCGGACCAATCAAGAATGCCGATAACCAGATCGCAGGACAAGAGACCTGAGGCGTACACCATCCATTGCCCTCACGCTCGCCGACAACGACTAATGGGACTGAACAGTCCGTACCGAACAGGAGCCCAACCGTGTCACAGATAGGTGACAATACGCCCACACACCAAGAAGAGGAACCACAGGAACCGAGCACATGCAGGAAGGCATTGACCACAGAAGGATCTTCAGAAGGAACACTGAAGCCTTCCGATAGAACACAAAGGATCCAAGACAAGACCTTTGTACAAGGAGAAATAATGGCTACGGGCGTCAGCCCGTAACGAACATAAGAGACCGCCGTCTACAAGCAAGACGACCCGGTCATAGAGAAAAATCTCTAAGGCACGCGAAGATTTATTGAAAATTAAGTTAGAGCTTGCACAGTTAGCCCTTCAAAGAGCAGAAGAAGAAGCTTCTGAAGCGGATTATATGGATGACAGAGACTCGAATGAAGAGTACGTGCGTTCCTGGCTCGAAGAGGCGCCAGAGCCCACCCTGTTGAGGGAGGACGACGTCGCCAATGGGAAGCAAGGTAGGCCTCCACCTGCGAGCGGCGACGCTGTAGCGGACTCCCAGACCCATATAGACCAACCACAGACGAGGGCTAACATCGAACCGTCTAGGACAGAGCCGTCCAAGACGGAGCCACTAGGGCAAACAGAAGCGAAAGAGTCGCTCCGTCCATTTCTAACGGAGCTGACAACCGCTATAGCGTCGCTAGCCGACAGAAAAATCGAACCATGGACGCCTAACCGAACGGCATCGCAGGTTATGTTGACTCTGCCGAACTTCGGTGGAGCTCACACAGAATAGCTATCTTTTCGAGCCATTTACGAGGCAACTTATGCCTACTTTAGCGACATAGAAAACACAGCAAGACTCAGAAGGAGCTTGCGTGGTCGCGCACTGGAGACAGTGAGCTCAGAACTCATCGGAAATGCGAAACCGGATGAGATCATGAGAGAATTGGAGCTACAATATGGACGTTCCGACTCAATAGCCCAGGCTGAAACGGACCGACTCAGAGGGTTGCCACGCTGCAGCGAACAGCCCAAAGACATATGCACCTTTGCAAGTCGGATCAGAAGCGGAGTCGTCACTTTACGGGCCCTCAAGAAGGGGCACTACTTACTCAATGCTGAGCTGATGCGCCTGTTAACTGAGAAGCTACCCAATTCTCTACGTGTACAATGGTACAGGACGTACACAGAAAAGTACCAGTCGCTGCCAGACCTGTCACTCTTCAGCGACTTCATAACAGAACAAGCTCACTTCTGCAGTGCATTCGCCCCGCCCGAGAACATCAAAGAGACGGACTCCGTGGCGGGAAAACGCGTCATACAGAGGACGCACGCAGCTACCGCCAAGCCGGTAAGCCACTGTCGACTTTGCGACAAAGAGGGTCACTACTCGTCTGGGCAGTGGTGGCCCAGTGGTTACGGTCCCGCCTTACGAATTGTAGGTCGTGGGTTCGAACCCGAGCAGGCGCTTTACTTTGTGTAATTTATTTCATCACCACTGCTCTCAAAACGGTGAAGGAAAACATCGTGAGGTCTTAGAACCAAAAATTCAAAGACATGTGACATCTACCAATCCGCACTGGGCCCGCGTGGTGGATTATAGCCCACTCCCTCTATGAGAGGAGGCCTGTGTCCCAGCAGTGGGAACATTAAAAGGCTGATGATGTGATGATGTGACTCGTCTGACTGCATAAAGTTCAGAGACGCAGCACGTGACAAGAAATGGGAGCTAGCCAAGCAATACAACTTGTGATATCGCTGCCTAAGAGACCGCCGTAAGGACCACACCTGCAGCAAGAGGCAGTGTGGTATCAAGGGGTGCACAGCTACACATCACCGACTTCTTCATAAACCAAGGAAGCCTCAGACAGACAGGACAAGGAAGCCTGCTATTCCAGAAGCGAAGAAGGAGTCTCAGGAGACGGTAGCCAGTTCGCGAACTATTTCGAGTCAAGCTTTCCTAAAAATGATACCGGTCCGGGTTATCGGACCGGCGGGAGAGGCAGACACATACGCACTCCTTGACGACAGGTCTACCGTCTCGCTGATCGACGAAGCAATCGCTCAGCGAGTGGGAGCAGTGGGCCCAATTGACCCACTGAAGATCGATGCCATAGGAAACACAAGGATCGATACTCCACTATCGAGACGAATCACAGTCGTTCTCACAGGCCAGTTGAAGAATCGGGTGCCCTTTAAGGCGCGCACCATTTCGAAGCTCAACCTGTCTCCACAGGCAGTCAATCATAAGGACCTGGCACGATGCAGGCACCTTCAAGGCTTACGTATCCGGCGGGTGTACCGAAGATACTCGTCGGACAAGACAACTGGCATTTGCTGCTGGCCACCGAGGTCCGTAGAGGACCAAGAGACCAACCTATCGCGTCAAGGACCATGATGGGCTGGACATTGCATGGTGCACACACCAGAACACTGGGCCAGCGGGTGCATTATGTCAACAGGACTCAGTCCGTTGAAGGGCGAGACACGGAGCCGATCGAGCGGTTCCGTGAAAATTTTGCCACTGAATCGTTAGCTCTACAGCCAGCTTCTGACCCTCAGAAGAGGGCAGAAGATACATCGAACCGCGACAGAAGGCGGCTTGATTATGTCAACGGGACTCAGTCCGTTGAAGGGCGAGACACGGAGCCGAACGAGCGACTCCGTGAAATCTTTGCCACTGAATCGTTAGCTGTACAGCCGGCTTCTGACCCTCAGAAGAGGGCAGAAGACACGTCAAAACGCGACAGAAGGCGGTTGGACTATGTCAACGGGGCTAAGTCCGTTGAAGGGCGAGATGTGGAGCTAAATGAGCAGCTCCGTGAATTCTTTGCCATAGAATCGTTGGCTATCAATCCGAAAAAGCCAGCTTCTGACCCTCAGAAAAGGGCAGAAGACATCCTGAACCGCGACATAAGGCGGGCACATAGAGACCTCTATGCTATGGCGGGAAGAAGCCATAGAAATGCCCGACAGTTATGGGACAGCCCTTACAAGGCTAGTCTCTATAGAAAAGAAGCTGGATAGAAACCCAGCTCTTCGTGTGAAATATTCACAACAGATGGACTCCCTAATCGAGAAGGGATATGCTGAGAGGGCCCCCAAATCAAGCACGCCAGGAAGAACCTGGTACCTGCCTCATTTCGATGTCTTCAACCCAATGAACCCAGAGAAAATTCGTATAGTACATGATGCCGCTGCCAAATCGAGAGGAAAGTCACTCAATTACTTCCTGCTAACTGGACCGGACTTGCTGCAGTCGCTGCCCGGCGTCATGATGCGATTTCGTAGACACTGCGTGGCCACCTCTGGAGACATAGCCGAGATGTTCATGCAAGTCAAAGTGCGGAGTGAAGACCGAGACTCACTTCGTTACATGTGGAGAGGCAATAGGAGAGAGGAAGCCCCAGATGAGTACCGCATGACGTCCATCATTTTCGACGCGGCAACTTCGCCGTGCACCGCCATCTTTGTGAAGGATTGGAACGCAAGAAGGCACATCGAACAGCATCCAGTAGCAGTAATGGCTATCATAGAGAACCATTATATGGACGATTATCAGGACAGCTATAGAACGGTCGAAGAAGCGACAGAAGTCGCGACCAGGGTGAAGGAAATTCACCACAGGCGAAATTCGACCTATCGAAATTGGTATCGAACAGTTCGCGCCTATTAGAGAACCTAGATCCGACACAAACCTGTGCTGAGGTTGTGAACATCGGAGATGCGACAGGCACAGAGAAAATTCTCGGCCTGATTTGGAGACCTAGTGAAGACACGCTAGGTTTCAACCTAACGCTAGCGAGACTGCCGCCAGGAATCCTAGAGAAGGAGGCCCCTACAAAGTGAGAGGCCCTCAAGATCGTCATGTCACTGTACGACCCGCTGGGACTCGCCTCACCCGTAACGATTCGAGCCAAGCAAATACTGCAAGAGGCATCGAGGCGAGGCATCGATTGGGACCAGCTTTTAGAAGACGATCAAGCAGCTCAGTGGAGAAGCTGGATCGAAAACCTGCGGCAGCTCAAGGGCATCAGCATTCTTCTTCTTATTCGTTTCGCTCTTGACAGAGCGGTCGTGGTCTCGGTAAATTTTGTCCGATCACTGGTGTTCTTGTCACTCGCCTCACGATCTCCCTCCATTTGGCTCTGTTAGATGAAAGTTTAGCGCATTCATTTACTGGACCGCCTATTGCAGATTTAATTTGGTCGGTCCACCTCATCGGTGACCTCCCGCGTGGCCTGTTACCGTTCACTCTGCCCTGCACCACCAGGCGCTCAATAGAGTCGTTATTCCGCCTTGAGACATGACCAAAGAATTTCAGTATGCGAGACTGTACTATTGCTGATAGACGCTGCTTGATGCCGAGTTCTTGGAGTATGGAGACGTTAGTGCGGAATTCTGTCCAAGAAATGCCAAGCATTCTTCTCCAACACCACATTTCTAGAGCGTCTATCTTTTTCCGTTCCAGTTCTCGTAGTGTCCATGTCTCAGCTGCGTACAGAAATATGGGGAAAACAAGCGCACGGACGAGCCTGATCTTAGTGGCTTTCGTTATACTGCGATTCCTCCATATCTTCCTTAACTTATCCATTGCCCCTCTAGACATCGCCATTCGCGGTTTCACCTCATCCACGCAACTGCCATTGCTCGCAATCATAGCGCCAAGATATATATAAGACTGGACTACGTCACAGTTGGCAATCTGTGTCACAGCCGACGAGTTGTTGTTGCTACGGTCTACAATCATTATTTTGGTCTTACTCCGGTTGATCTTCAATCCGAATGCAAGACTCACGCGCTCCATCTTAAGGAGAAGTTCCTCCATTAGGTCAGCACTAGTCGCAAACAATGTTGTGTCATCAGCGTAGCGAAGGTTTGCAATTTTGTAGCCGCCAATTGCAACACCATCAGTCCAGTCTTCGAGGGTGTTTCATATAATGAGCTCCGTGTAGATATTAAACAAAAGTGGCGATACGATACATCCCTGGCGGACACCTGCACTGGGATGGAAGCTATCCGAAATGTGGGTATCTGTTCGCACTGATGCAGTTCCTCCTTCGTAGAGTTCTCGAAGAAGGTGCACAAGATGTTTTGGTGTGCCCATTTCCAGTAGCGTCTTCCACAAGGTTGGCCATTTCACGGAGTCAAACGCTTTTGAGAAATCAACAAAGCATATGTAGGTCGGCTTATTGAATTCTCGTGCCTTCTCGATAACCTGACGGACAATGAAAATTTGCTCCCGAGTTCCTTTGCCCTTCACAAACCCAGCTTGTTCTTGCGCGATTTCTTTCGACAGGTGTGCCTTCAGCCGTTCGTTAAGGATGTGCAACAATATTTTGCTTGCATGACTGATCAGTGCAATCAAACGGTAATTACTGCACTTTTTGGTCGAACCCTTTTTGTGGAGAGGAATGAAAACAGTGTGAGCCCATTCCGTCGGCCATTTTCCTGCCAACCATATCTTATTGCAGATGATGTTAAAGATCTGAACGCCGCGTTCCCCCAATGCTCGAATGGTCTCAATTGGGATGGTATCAGAAACCGTAGCCTTTCCACTCTTCAAATGCTTAATGGCAGCTCTGACTTCAGATTCAAGAATATCTGGCTCCAGTGTATCACTCTCAGGTTCTGTAGGTGTAAAGGCTTCCGATTGCGTATCCTCAAATAGTGACCTACAGTAACTTCTCCAAGCCTCAGATATCTGCTCCAGTTCGCTGACCACTTGACCATTACCGTCTTCAATGGCCCAAGTTTTAGATGGGAGCGCTTTAGTTATAAGCCGGATTTTGTGATGCAGGTCTCTCGACTCGTATCTACCTGCATGAGCTTCAATTTCCTCACATATATGGCGCAGGTAGGCGTTGTGATCCTGTCTCATTTCCTTTAGATCTGGGCAGACTTTTCATTACAGGCTTGAACACTTGCACCGGCTGCTTTCATTTTTCGACGCTCCTCAACAAGCGCAAATGTTTCATCCGTCATCCAGTGTTGCTGTTTGTGTGTCACAGTTGGTGTTTTAGATCCTGAAACCGCCAGCTCTATAAGGGACTTTGCTCTATTCCAAAGTTCTTCCGGTGGTTCGCTCTCAAAATCCGTGTTCGTCCATTTAGCCTAGTTGTGTTCCACTAGAGACATGAATTTCGGAATATCTGTCACGTCTAGCCTTCTTCTCTGATATTCGAGGGCTCTGGCAGCCGTTAATTTGAGTTTAATCTTAGAGATCAGAAGTTGGTGATCTGATCCGCAGCGCAGCGCCAGGTAATGTATGGGCATTCGTGACAGATGACCTCCACCGCGATCGAACCAGAATATAGTCTATCTCGTTGCGGTATTTTCCATCGGGTGATGTCCAAGTGTATAGCCTTCGAGAATGGTGTTGGTAGAAGCTGTTTGTAATAACTAGATCATTTTGGTAATTGTATGAGCCTGTCACCTCTGTCGTTCCGAATACCGAGTCCAAAACTTCCGACGCACTTGCCAAGCTGCTGAGCATTTGCTCCAATTTTTGCGTTGAAATCACCCAGAATGACAAGAAGTTCTCTGTTGGGGATTTTAGCTATGGTGGTTTCCAGTTCGGAGTAAAATCTTTCTATTACCTCGTCACTGGCAGTGCTCGTAGGGGCATATATCTGTATCAGGTTCAGATTCACTGGCGACGCTTTCAGCTTTATGCTGATTATATGGTCGCTTACTGGCTCGTAACCTATCACACTATTCCTCCGCTGGACGGAAACTAAAAAGGCCACACCGTTCTAGCTGTTTTTTTCGTGGCCGGAGAAATAAACGACGTGGTCGTCATTTACGAAATGACCGTTGTTTTTCCAGTGCGTCTCGCAGATGTTTATGCCGCATCTTTCAACTTCTCTTTCCAGGATGGTGAGTTTGCCAGGTCTTAGTAGGCCGCGTACATTCCAGGTTCCTATCGTCTGGCTTTGTCGCAGCTTGATGGAGATTCCAGTAATTGGATTGCCATGGAGAGCCTGGTCTCCTACTACTCGATGGCCGGTAACCAACATCACACCGTGCGCCCCGGACGCAACACGGCGCCGGTTGCTAAGCGGCTCGCATGACGATCGTTCTCTATTTAATGCTACTTTCATGGTGACTGTCTTGGGAATATAATGCAGTGGTTTCCCCTTGCCTTCTGCATCAGTCGTTTTTGAGGCTATTTGGGCCCCAAGGCTGCTGAAACCTCTTCTGCCTGGTAACCTAAGTAGGTAAGTGGTTAAACCGCCACAGCTCGGTCGCCATTGCCTCGTTAGTTGTCTAGCAGGGAGCACCACGACAGCTGAATGCTGTCGTCTCTGGTTGTTTGTATGTACAAACTTCCAGAGCGTGCAGGTGAGGTTGACTGGGGCTGACTAGATGTTATCGTCATTCTCCCGTATCTCCCCGGCATCAGCATACCAAGATGCTATCCTGGGTATAGTGATGCCAATGCAATACAAATACATGTATTTACCGACGTAAGCGAGATGGCGTACGCAGCAGCTGTGTACTGGCGAGCCATCACAGCAGAAGGCTCACAGAAGGTGAGCCTAGTCATGGCCAAAGCGAGAGTAGCACCATTGAAGCTACAATCGATACCGCGCCTCGAGCTGCAGGCAGCGGTGATGGGAACCCGTCTGGCTGCAGCTGTGAAACGTGAGCACGACAATGATCAGTCGTCGGTCACTTATTGGACAGATAGCAAAACAGTTCTGTCATGGATACGGAAAGGAGCACGAACCTATAAAGCCTTCGTAGCTCATCGTATAGGTGCCATAGAGGAAAGCAGCAAAGTGGAGGATTGGCGATGGATTCCTACGAAATTGAACATCGTCGACATAGCAACTCGTGACGTGCCACAAAAGTTCGATTCGAATCACGAGTGTTTCTGTGGCCCCAGTTTTTTGTATGAAGACCCCACTTCATGGCCATCAGAAAAGCCTCCAATGGTTGAAGAGACAGGAGAAGAAAGAACTCTCACTGTCACGCAAAATTAGTATGAAAAAGATGTTTCGGAATGTTATATATGAATTAAAACATATTATTTCTAGATAGTAGTATTATATTGAATGACATATATCCAGTCAACAACGGTAACCAAGCAACACGTATTTAGTCTATGACACGCCTCCGCCGTGATTCCAAGGAATTAGAGGCGCCGGGAGCAGCTGGTCGAGGTGGCGCATCCATGTGCGTCCGCTGTCAATCTCTATCTCATAGTGGAGGTTTCCCAGTCGGCGGGTCACTGTACCAAACTCCCACTTCCTTCCTGATACAGAGTAATTGCGAGCTTGCACTCTGCTTCCGACTGCAAACTCTCTCACCCCTTCTCTTCTGCCCCTATGTAGTGCCTTTGGTGGAGCTCTAATCTTGGCTACCAATCTCGTTCTTACCTCTCTTCCGAACATGAGCATATAGGGCGAGTCGCCTGAGATGACTGGCGTAGCCCGGAGAAGACTTCTAACTGTACGAACCTTGTGTAGTATTCCACCACTCTCCCCCTCTAATGTGTGCAGTGATTTCTTAACCGTCTGAACAAATCTTTCAGCTTGTCCATTAGTTGCGGGATGGTAAGGTGCTATCGTTTTGTGAACAATGCCATTGCTAGTTAAGAACGTCTGGAATTCTTGAGAGACAAATTGTCTTCCATTATCCGACACCAGCGTGTAGGGTAATCCAAAGGTGTCAAATAAATCGTCTAGTTTCTGAATACAGAATGCGCTCGTCGTAATTTTTGTAGGGATTATTTCTACCCATTTGGAAAATGTATCTACGACAATAAGAAGATAAGAAGAAGAGATATTGGACCTCCAAATCGATGTGTATTCTTTGCCAAGGGCCAGTAGGGTCTTCCCAATGATGCAGAGGGGCTTTTGGCGGTTCATTCTGGTTTAATCGACAGGTTCTGCACGATTTTACTTTGTTTTCGATATCTTTATCAATGTTCTTCCAGTATACGAAACTCCGCGCAAGAAGTTTCATTTTCAAGATCCCCACATGCCCCGCGTGAAGTTCATCTAAGATGCGTGGGCGTAGTTTATCTGGAATTAAAACTCTCATGCCTTTTAAGATGCAGTCATTCTGAAGAGTTAGTTCATTATCTTTATATCCGGACTCCCTAAGTGTAGTGCCTGAATGGAGTGTTTCAAGTAATTTCTGTAATTCTGGGTCTTCTCTTGTTTCTTCTGCTATTATTTTTGGTGAAATATTTAATGCGTTTATCTGATTCAGCTGAAATATGTAATGCTGGTCATATTTATTCTCATTTATCTTCTCAACGGGAAAACGTGAAAGGTAGTCGGCGTTGGAGTGCTTTGATGAACTTCTATATTCGATATGGTAGTCAAATCCTGATAGAAAATGTGCGTAGTGGAATAGCCTCATGGTACTCAAGGCTGGTAAGGTTTGGTGCGGGTGAAAAATTGATGTAAGAGGTTTATGGTCTGTAATTAGAGTGAATTTCCGGCCGTAACAATAGTGGAAGAATTTCTATAAACCCCAGAAAATAGCTGTCGCCTCTTTATCAATTTGACTGTATTTCTTTTCGCTGCTGGTTAGGGATCTAGAAGCAAATGCTATTGGTATTTCTGAGCCATCGGGTAGTTTGTGACTTAGCACGGCACCAAGTCCTGTAGGTGAAGCGTCTGTGGCCAGTATAAGTAGTTTATTCTGATCGAAGTGTATTAGAATTCTTTCGCTTAGTATCTCTTTTTTATGTTTTCAGGCTTTCTTCACATTTTGTAGACCATTTAAATTTTGCACCTTTCTTCAAGAGTTCATTTAAGGGGGCAGTGATGGATGCCAGATTGGGTATGAATTTGTTGTAATAATTTGCCATACCTAGTAACGTTCTTAGTTCATTTACATTAGTTGGGCGTTGTGCATTTAAAATTTCTTTTATCTTGTCCTGATTTTTATGTAAGCCCTCTTTGTCTATCGTGTGTCCCAAGTAATTGATACTTCTTTTGAAGAATTGGCACTTTTCTTTATTAACACGAAGGTTGCTGTCTTGAAGTTTAAGCAAAACTTGTTTCAATCTGGATAATAATTGTTTTTCTGTCGATCCTTGAATTATTATATCATCGAAGAAGCACTTGACACCGTCAAGGCCCAGTAGTAATTGGTCCATGTATTTTTGCCAGAGACTTGGGGCTACTTTGACTCCAAACATGAGTCGGTTCACTTTAAAAGTACCTTTGCGTGTACTCAGAGTTTGCAGCAGGGCGCTCTCTTCATCCATCACCATGTTCAGGTAGGCTTGCGTGATGTCTAAGGTGCAGAAAAATTGTCCGCCGTTCATTTCAGATAGAATATCTTCAATTATTGGTATTGGATATTTTTCGTCTTCTATCATTTTGTTTAAAGTAATTTTATAGTCGGCGCACAGTCTGATGCTTCCGTTTGGTTTTACTATTGGGACGACGGGAGTTCCCCAATCGGAGTGATCAATCTTTGTAATAATTCCCAATTTTTCAAGTCGGTCGATTTCTTCATCTACTTTAGATCGTAGCGCATATGGAATTCGCCGAGGTTTAATAAAGATTGGTTGCGCATTATCTTTAAGAGTCAGGTGGCCTCGAACGTTTGGAATTTCACCTAGGTTTGTAGTGAAGACGGTGGGTTCGAACTCTTTAAGCAATTGTTCAAGATTTTGTGTCTTCTTGCATGTATCAACCAAATTTATTTCGGCTAGTTTAATGTTAAACTCCTTCATCCAGCTTCTACCCAAGATGGGTTTCACGTCTTTGTTAATCACGTATAGTTTTCCATAGAATAGTTGGTTTTTATATTTGCATCGAACAAACGTGACACCGATGGGCTTAAAAACTTCGCCTGTATAAGTTCTTAGTTTGATGCTCGTGTGAAATAGTCTTTTGTGAATGTTCAGCTTCATAAAATCCTTTAGTGATATGGTAGAGAGTATTGCACCCGTGTCAAATACCATTCTTATTTTCTTTCCTTCAATTTCGATAGTTATAATGTATTCGTCTGAGATTTCATTCTTTACAAAGTTGATATCTGCGATGCTGTCGGTACTGGCGCTGCTTGCAGAGTCGTCATTCAGCAAGTTCGTTTCATTGCGTTTATGTCCTTGAAGGCAGACTCGCGCTAGGTGTCCTTTCTTTTGACACTTTCGGCATGTACTTTTAATGGCCCCACATTCATTTGCTTTGTGGTCGTCTATGCCACAGCGATAGCATTTACCTTTAAGCTCTCTTATAGAAATCGGTCTTTTAATTGAACGTGCTTTATTCGGTGCGTGTTGTAATTCATTATGTACTTTTGAAACTATATTAATCGTGTCCAATGGTGGTGGACGAATGGATGTAGATATGGTCGAATTTTCTATTTTTTCCCATTTCCATAGATGTGGCCGTGCGAACTAATTCAGAAAATGGCACTGTTTGTTTTGCTTGTAAAATTTTTGTGCGAATTTCTCCATCTTTTAACCCTCGTATAAATTGTAACGACAAAAATGAATCGAGATTGGGTTTCAGACAATGTGAGCACTTAAAATCACATTTTGATGACAGTCTTTTTAGTTCTGACGCGTAAAGAGTGCTCGATTCATCCACTTCATCACTTCATCCACTGTTGTAGCTTTGATATGAAGTTGTGCTGTGAGGCCCATATGCTAGGTTTTGGATCGATGAAATTGTCCAAGATATCAGTAAGTTCTTCATAGGTCTTCTTGATTGGGTCGTCGGGTGAACACAGGTCGTAAATTCTTTCATGAATGTCAGGTGGTAAAGTGGACAGCAGTGTGTAGACCTTCGTTGTGGGATCCGTAATATAGTTGAGCATCATGTAAACAGGCAGTCTTTTTATAAAGTTTTTAAACGATTCGTTTGCTTGAAAAGGTTGGAAATTGAGTCTGGGATGTACGTCTCGATGAATGCTCGTGAATTCGTGGGCATCTTGTGAGTAAGGTACGCTGGGTAACGGCTCAGGAAGTTTGAAAGTGTTCATTAGTCGAATCATTTTTGTACGTAAATTTGTATAAAGTTCGTCCACTTCGTACCTGTAATCGGTTTCGGACTCCAGGTATTCGTCTTCGGTCTCCTGTTCTATCTGTAATTGTTTGTTTTGCAGTCCTTGGTATGTATTTTGAAGTGTCAGTAATCGTGTTTCTATTTCTTCATGAGTATATACATGTTCTACTTGAAATGCGTTATTAGTTTTCGTTAGCACACCGCGTAGGATGGCTCGCGAACGATTTGCTTTCTTTACATCGAACGGCATCGTCGCCAGATGTTATATATGAATTAAAACATATTATTTCTAGATAGTAGTATTATATTGAATGACATATATCCAGTCAACAACGGTAACCAAGCAACACGTATTTAGTCTATGACACGGAGGAAAAAACTCCCAAACATACATACACTTCGAAGCTCATAGAAGCTATACCTAATCCCGTCAATTTTTCGAGATGGGAGCGGCTATTACGTGCGACTGCGACTGTCCTACGTTTTATTTTTCTCCGTAAACAGAAAACAGAGAAAACGTTCTATAAAAGAACACAGAAGAACGCAGAAGAGGACACGGACTGGCGGAAGAAAATGAACACAGCGACTGCAGCAACAAAGCCGTCATATATAGCGCCATAAGTCCGAAGGCAGTATATAGAAGCGAGTTTTCTCCAAAAGGCTGAGAAAATACACATACGAGTCGCACAGCAGCAATCGTTCGCTCAGGAGATAGCCCGATTGCACGAGCACGAAGTAGTGGACAAGAATAGCCCACTACATTCGCTGCAAATAGAGCTAGTAGATGGCCTACTACGCATAAGAAGCCCTATAGCCGCCACGGACGAGATAACAGAAGATGTGAGGCGACCGCCAATATTACACGGCGACCATCACATAACACAGCTCTACATAGACTGGACACACCGCAGCCTACTGCACAGCGGGACGGAACTCACAATAAATGAGGTGCGACAGCACTATTGGGTCGTAAGGATGCGTCCCACAACGAAGAAAGTACTGTCGCAATGTCTTCAGTGTCGTATACGTAAGGCACAAGCTCCAGTGCCAGCGACCGGCGATCACCCGCGAACGCGCCTCGCTCATCATCAGAGGCCGTTCACATATACGGGGCTAGATTACTTCGGCCCACTATCAGTAACCGTCGGTCGCCAACATCACAAGAGATATGTAGCCTTGTTCACATGTCTCACCACACGAGCTGTCCACCTCGAGATAGCGGCCAGCCTCAGCGCAGACAGCGCTATACTAGCGCTGCGCCGATTCGCCGCCCGCAGAGGATGTCCAACCGAGATATACTCGGACAACGGCACCAACATGCATGGTGCCGATCGAGAGCTACGAGAGGCCTTCCGTCAGGAGGCCAGTCGCCGAGGCATCACTTGGCGCTTCATCACCCCATCAGCGCCCTTCATGGGAGGCGCATGGGAGCGCCTAGTTCGTTGCGTGAAAAACGCATTGTATACCGTGCTCACAGAGAAACACCCACATGAAGAGGTGTTGTCCACACTGATTTGTGAGGCAGAGTACACGGTAAATAGTCGCCCGTTGACACATGTTTCAGTCGACGGCGATGACGACGAGTCTATCACGCAGAACCACTTCCTACTTGGTGGGTCGGCCAGACTACCAACCCCCGGCGTGTTCACCGAGCAAGACATCAACGGCAAGAAGATGTGGCGTCGGTCACAAATCCTGGCCGACATGTTCTGGCGCCGTTGGGTGCGAGAGTACCTGCCTGAGCTCCAAAATCGGCGGGAGCCCCACAGCCGCGGGCCTGGCCTGCAGGTGGGCGACCCCGTCCTTATCGCTGACGGCCAGCTGCCACGTAACACGTGGCCGCGAGGCCGCATCCAGGCCATATACCCTGGGCCTGATGGAGAAGTCCGGACCGCTGAGGTGCGCATCACTGGCGGCACTCTAAAGCGTCCGGTGAAGAAGCTCATTCCACTACCGAAATGAGCGTAGCAGAGTTCCCGCGGCGAGAGCTGAGCGACGTGTCGCTGAGCGTCGTGCACGCGCACTGCCGACGTGCGTCGCTCACTATGCGGATGCAGCGCCGCGTCAACACATCGGGTCGACACGACACTGCACGGCGGGAGAGATGTTCGCGACGAGGCGTCACAAACAAATATTAGAATAGATTGTAGATATAAATAGTATAAACAAACATACGTCTGCTTACCCCAGCGCGCTAGCTCGTACTAAACAATTTTAGACGAGAATTTTTCTTTTATAGTTTTTTCGAACATAGAATTTCGACCACTTTTTGAGGCACTAAACATTATGTTTTAGTGTATATCAGTATGTATTAAGTTAATATGGGGTCTAACAAGTAAATTAGAATCATTACATACATACTAAATGCGGTAGTTACGGAAAGAAAACAAATTCAAAATAAAGTCAAATTCCGTAAAACGACCGGTCGCCACGACCGTTTAGTTGCTCAAGTGGCGTCTCGCAGTTCGGCCAAAGTAGCCGTCCACTGCTTAACCGGACTAACCTGTGGAGACTAATCTGTTAGCCTCCGGCCAGGCTTCAAAGTTCTAAACCTAAAGCGACAGCACTAAGGGCTACCCCAGTTGGGGTCGGACCTCGGCTCAGGGCGTCGCTGGGGGGATGGCAAAGGCCGGATCTAATAAAGTGATTCTACCATCCGTTCGGAAAAGCCTACGTGGAGAAGAACGGACAAGAAACTCCAATAATATCTGACTGGCATTTAACTATGGCTCAGCACGCGGGCTAGCTTATATGAATCGAAAAGGATTACGCGACGAGCCTCTGCGGTGAGGACGGAACGAATATGTATATGAATTTTGTATGAACGGAGGCTTCGTACTATTTACGAACCCATTGACCGTCCTTGTAGACAAGGCTATCGAGCTCCCTAGTAATGGACTCATACCTCGAAAAGAGGTTGGTGCATTCAGCGGGAAGGAGAGAGTCCGCATTCCGGATTTCAGTATCCAGAGCACGAGCTTGAAGGGACATAAATATAGAGTACGCGCTAATTATATTTTTAGCGACGCATAAATATGGCTTTTGCCCGGAGGGGGCGACAGGGGGCTGGCACTTAGCAGCAGGGGTGGTGAAAGCCACCTTCTGGCTTTGTGCGGTCATAGGGGCGGCGGGGGGCATTGAGTCGGGGATAAGAATTGGCGCTGCGATGGGAGTAGCCATCAGCGCTGGAATCGGCTGGGAGCAAGACTGAGGAGCCACACTTTGGTGGTTCAGCTTACCCCAGGGTGAAGGCCTCTGAGGGGCTAGTCTGGGGGGGGGGGGTTGAGAGGTAGGAGCTTGTCGCGCTCGAAGGGGAAACACACGACAAGGACAATGTCGTAGAGATCTCCGCCTCTTGCTTTATGCAATCGGTGGACCTCTGACACAGGGACTTTTTGCGGTAGTAAATCCTTTCGGATTTCTTCCGTCGGGATCTCCTTCGGAACGCGCTTTATAACTACTCTTGTACTTTTCCTCCGGAAGGGAGTAAGTATGGAAAGATACTTTCCTTTCTTTAAGAAAAACGAGTTAAATCTCGATAATCACGGGGCGTGGGGACTTGAATTCTGATGGCTTGTTGGCATGCAGTGGCCTTGGTATAGTTGATTTTACGTGCTACACAGGCGCTTGAAATGTCGCTCCATTTCCCTTTATCTTGAAGATAAATGGGTGGAGGAGGAGGGGGCTTCCTAGTGGTAGTATTTACTACTACCATAGGGCTGGGCGAGCGGTTTAACCGCTGAGAAGGAAAAGCGGGGGCGGGGGCGGGGGAGGGTTGCCTGTCGGGCAAGGCCGGCGGCAGAACTGGCTGGGGAGAGGTTTTAGCTACTGGCTTTTTGGCCTTAGTAGCATGAGGGGGACTTTTCCTCATCTTCCTCTTTCCACCAGAGTCCCGCGTTTATGGCTACATACTTTTTTACATCTACCTACAATTATAATAATTTATTACATGTTTACATATGATGAATAACGAAGAGGAGAATTTGCAGTTTTGTGACTCCAGTGGCAGTGATGTTATGGAAGAGGAGATTTTAATAAGCGGGCAACAAGTAAATGTAGAAATACACAAAGGAAATGAAGATGATACAAATCTAAGTAAAAAAACCCCTGAAAAAAGGGCAAGAGAAGAAAGTGAAGAGATAATAGAGGAAGATGAGGGCTTTATCACAGTCAGAAAAGGCAAAAAACGGTTGACAAAGAGGCTGTCTAACAACACAGATAGAAGAAATTTAGAGTTGGAAGTGCAAAAAGAAATAGCAATGGTTATGGTTATATCAAAAGAAACTTTACCCAAACAATTTGGAATGGCAAAACTGATGAGAGCCGAAAATATCCTAAATATTTTAAGAATTCAATACAAAAGCCCACATAAGGTACTGATTCAGTTTGAAAATAAAGAAAGTGCTAGGAAATTAGTTAGCTGTGAAAAAATGACTACTTTAGGGTTCAGATGCCAACTGGTTGATGAATTAAATTTAACATATGGTGTTTTGCGAGATATAGATTTAGAAATTGAAGATAAGGAGATTGGTGACAATATGAAGTGTGATCATGAGATAATATCGGTGAGAAGATTAAAACGATTAGATGATTCATACAAATGGACAGATAGCAGTACTATACGGCTATGTTTTAAAAGTTCCACTTTATCCTCATACGTATATGGGTATGGGTGTCGGTTTAAAGTGGAACCATATACATTTCCTGTAACGCAATGCTCAGGATGCTGGAGGTTCGGTCACCTAATAAGATATTGTCCTACCAAAAAAATAGTATGTCCAAAATGTAATGGCCCTCACGATAACTGTGATGTAACGGAATTTAAATGCGCTAACTGTAAGGGCGCTCATATGGCCCTCGATAAATCCTGCCCTTTGTTCGTCAAAGAAAAGTCAATCAGGAAAATTATGTCTTCTGAAAACTGTATGTATCGAAAAGCCCTATCAGTATGGTTGGAGAATAGAAAATTGCAGATGGAGGAAGCGGAAATGACTGAGACGATGGATTTTATGACTAATACAACTACAAGGGAGAACAAAACGTTAGGTCAATCAAAATCGTACAGGGATGCGGTAGCAAACAATTCATTTGAAGCATTAGTATTGGATGATGAAGCACATGAAACTAAAACTTCAGAAGACGAAGAAAAGCGCACAGACTACCTACAATCACAATTTAAAAAGAAAAAGAAGAAAAAGTGTCACAACAATCAGAACAATATTGATATTGGGGCAACAAAAAGTAATTTTACAGCAGAACCTGACTTTGAAACGAGCAATAGCAAACCTTATAGGAAAAGACAAGAAAATACTAATTTTAGGAGTTTTATGAGTAAAATAAAAGATATTTACTTTTTAAATATCGATTTCGAAGACAAAATAAAAATGTTCTGTAGTTGCGTAGTGAAAGAGTGCATAGAATTTATTTTTGATTTAGTGCAAAAACAAGAAGTATTTACGAAATTAATATCGTTATTTACCAATGTCTAATGTACAAAAAGTTTTTGGCTTAAATATAATCCAGTGGAATGCGCAAAGCTTAAGACCAAAACTTATGGACTTAAAACTTTTGTTGTCTTACAATAAAATTCACATAGCTCTGATATGTGAAACTTGGTTGGAACCTGATTCGAGTTTACACGTAAGTGGTTACCATCTACATCGCAAAGACCGAGATGATGGATACGGAGGTGTTGTTATCATGGTGCATAAGTCTATTAAAGTTCAAGAGTGTAGTTTAAATTTGGTTAACCGTGGCATAGAAGTGGTATGTATTAGATTATTGAACTGTAGTCAAATTAAGTTTTTAATGCTGGTGTATTGTCCCCCGTCAGTGAACACTATCCAATCAGACTGGGATAACCTTTTTTCAACTTTTAAACACAATAGTTTAATAGCAGGTGACTTTAATGCTCACCATACGAATTGGTCAAATAGAAATGACTCTAGAGGGGGACAAATATATGATGCAACTTTAGAACATTTTGTTTCGTTAAATAATGGTCAGTCAACTAGAGTGAAATTGGTTAACAATGTTGTTCAACAAACCTCGCCAGATGTTTCATTTATGTCGAGTGACATAGCTATGTGTTGTGATTGGCAAGTTACAAATGACAGTCTTGGAAGTGATCACCTAATTATTAAAATTCAATTCAACTTTAAAGATATACATAGAGTACATAAAAAACGTAATTTTAAAATTGCAAACTGGAATGATTATAATAAATACTTAGAAAATTATTACTGTACAACTTCTATAGAAGTTAGTAACGTCCAAATGGAGTATAATAAATTTATTAAAAATATTAATAGTGCAGCGGATCTTTACATTCCGATGACCAAAGAATTTAATAATCCTAGTAAGAATTTTCGGCCCCAGCCGTATTGGAATCAATCACTCTCTAAACTTATTGCTCAACGTAGGTTAGCTCTTAGCCAATTTAGGAGTAATCCTACTCCATCTAATCTAAATACACTAGAACACATTAGCTTTAACACCAAATTGGCTATTCAACGAGCTAGGAGTCAAAATTGGCAGAAATACTGTGACGACATTAATGAAACAACATCTATATCACAAATGTGGAAGCGACTAGGATGGTTAAAAGGACGTCGGTCACCTGTAACGTATATTTCTGATGATAAAAAAGAAGCTCTTTTAAATAGTCTGGCTCCTGATTATGTGAATCCATGCTCACCAGAGATACGATCAGTTAATGATATATTGGAAAACCCCTTTACTATTCAAGAAATGTATAATTGTTTAAAAAAAAAAGATACTGGTGACGATGGAATCACATACTCGATGATTTACTACCTACCGCACTGTGCTAAACTATATTTGTTAAAATTATATAACATTATTTTTGTAACCGGAGATATCCCTGTCCAATGGCGTGACATCCGAGTTGTGCCACTACCAAAGAGAGAAAACCCTTCAAACAATGATCTTAAGCTACGTCCAATCTCTTTGATATCATGTGTTTGCAAAATTTTACACGGTATGATAACAAAGCGTTTGGAGTGGTATGTAGAAAAAAATAAACTACTAACACCTTTTACGACTGGTTTTAGGAAGGGGCAGTCATGTTATGATAATTTAGTTCGCCTTGTCACACAAATACAAATAGGTTTTTCGGATAATTCCCCCACACTAGCATGTTTTTTGGATATTGAGAATGCATATAATAATATATTGATTAATGAACTAATAGTAAATCTAGATGAAATAGGGGTGGGTAAAAAGATATGTTTATATTTATGGAACTTTTTGACGGAGAGACATTTAAAAATTAAGGATGACCTTGACGAGAGTAAATTCATTATGCGATATGCCAGCAGGGGCCTCGCACAAGGTGATCCTATGTCTCCCATCCTTTTTAATATAGCTACAATTAAAGTCAGTAAAGAAATAAACAATATCTATATCTGCCAGTACGCTGACGATTTTGTTTTATATACTTGTAATAAAAACATGACAGAAAGTGTAAATAATATTCAAAATGCGCTCAACGCTATAGTTATTATATTAAATCAATTGGGGTTAACACTGTCGACTACAAAAACCAAGTTATGTTTATTTAGCAGAGGACGGAAAAGTCTCCAGTTACCGATCTTTATTAATAACAATACTCTAGATTTAGTCATATCGTATAAGTATTTAGGTTTCTGGCTTGATAGTTGTTTAAGATGGGGTAAATATATAAATGAATGTTACCAAAAGACACAAAAGCATCTTAATTTGCTTAAAGTTTTGGCGGGGTCAACATGGGGTGTACATCCAAAACATTTGCGTAAACTTTACGTATCTTTAATTAGAAGCAGAGTAGATTATAGTTCCTTTTTGTTTGATACTATTTGTAAGATCAATACTTATAAGTTAGACAAAGTTCAAAACCAAGCATTACGGATTATAGGTGGTTTCATAAGAAGCACACCCATACATGTGATGGAGTCGGAGCTTTGCGTTCCTCCTCTGCATTTACGTAGGAAATATTTAGCATGCAAATTTTGTTTGAAAGCTTTCTCTCAGTCTGACAATGTTACTATTGACTTACTATCTGAACTAAGTTCTCTTTGTAATAATAGCTATTGGATCAGGAAAAAAACACCTCAACTTGTAGACATTTATAATTTGATGAAAAACGAGATCATGACATCGTCATCACCGTTAAAAATGTTTTCTCTTACAACATGGGTGACTAACATCAATGTTAACAATGTAATCAGATTTCACTTAGACTGTATAGCACACGCAAAAAAACACCATGATTATAACATTTTAAAACACAATGTTATATCCGAGTTAAAAGAAAGGTATGACGGTTGGTATGTAATATTCACTGACGGCTCAAGAAGTGCAAGTGGTCGGGGTGCTGCTTTTTATGATCCTAATGTAGCAAATCAATCTACTTACAATAATTGTTTTAAATCAACCTACGAATTTTCAGTTATGTCGATGGAACTCATAGCAATTTTAGAAGCTCTTTTGTACTCTCGATCAATTCAACACAATAAAGTTTTAATTTGTTCTGATAGTAGAAGCGCTTTATATCATATAGCTCGATGCGCCTCTGGTGGCAGAGGCACATCGATAGCTTACGACATCCTTTCTGAAATTTATGAAAATAATTTAAAGGGCATTCAGTTGAGATTGCAGTGGATTCCATCACATATTGGCATCAGAGGTAACGAGGAGGCTGACATATTGGCTAGAAAAGCAGCAGTAGATGGAATAGAGGTATTGTTTCTGCCAAATTACACTGAGTTGTTGCCTAAATTCAAAAAGTACTGTCACAATAACTGGACGGAATACTTTAATGAGAGATCTCTGGAAAAAGGAATTTGGTACAAAACAATTCAATGTGAGCCTCCTCGAATACCATGGCTCATTAATGTGAGTTTGAGTAGGTCTTTGATTGTAACAGCGTTCAGGTTAAGATCTGGTCACGTTCCACTGAACAAGTTCGCACACATGATGAGGAAATCAGATTCTCCAAACTGTGACGTGTGCGGTGTAATTGAAGACGTTCATCACCTGTTGGTGGAATGTGTCCGTTACGAGACGGATCGAGAGCTCTTAATAAGAACTTTTTATTTAAGCAGAACTAATGTGGGTATGTTCCACGAGATGTTGTCCTCTCCTTTGTCTGAAGCCGCTAAAGCGATGTATATGTTATTTAGTCGTAAGCCATAATTTAGTAAGTAGATGTATTTTAGTTGAAGTTAGGGTACGATGGAATTGGCATGTACTTTACGTATAAAAATTCCTTAAATAAAGAGAAAAAAAAAAAAAAAAGTAGAAGAGGACATAGTGGCATAGTCCTCTGACAAATCGGGGTTATTGGGGTCAACTGGGGGATTTTCTATAACCTGATCGATGTGGTCAGCTACTGCTGCCCATTCATCGTCGGTACTGAGGGCTGTGTCCATATCGATGGGAGAGTCACCTTCCTCATCGACCCAAGATTTGGATTTGGACCTAGTATCTGCGTGAATAGCGGCTACGCGCTCTTTGTACTTTTTGTACTGAAGACGAGCGGACATCCTACGAGGCCTCCTTAGTAGCCGAAGTCTGAGGCTTTAGAGGGCTACGGTCTCTCTCAGAGGGAATTGGATCTGGCTTACTAATAAGAACCACGCCCTGGGAAAGGGTGGGTGATCTAGGCCCGGAAGTGGGCCTGACGGGTGGGGAGGGTGATCTGGGAGAGTCTTTCTCCTCACATGGCACGGGGGCCATGCTAGGTTCGGGTTTCAGTACATCCTCAACGGTCGGATTTATATTGGGTACGAGGGCTTCTAACACTATGCCAAAATGAGAGGTGAGTCTCGCTCGGAGATGACAGTCCTGGGCGAACCTCTCCTTTATGGTTTTAATAGCGTATTGAACATGGGTTGGGAGTTGACTTACGTCAGAAGCGGGCGGGGGGACAGGGGCACTGTAAGGTGCACATCTGGCAAGGGAGGCAAGAATAATTTTGAATCGGGACTGGTTTTCATGACGCGGACTGGGTTCGTCCGACATCAAGTCCTTGACGAGCTCTATTAACACCTCAACGGGATGCATCGTTGTCTATAGAGCCAGTGCAAAGAGAAGAGAAACTAAGGGGCTGATAACCTTATTCCCCGGGTGGATGGGCCCGGGGATGTGTGAATCCTACCCTCCCAGCCGGGTTAGACTGGGAGGTGAGTATCTGGTGAGCCCTAAGCTTGTTATCCTGCCACCAATCTTATTGGGTGGCAGGGGTCCTAGGGTACCGGTGAACCCACCGAAGGTGGGCCACCCTCCTCCTGTGTACCGAAAGTCTGGCACGTCGGGGTTGAGACACCCGACCGTGCCAGGTGAATCGCTGTGGGGCAGAGACAGGGGTTGACTAGGCTATCTACCAAGGCCAACTACCCTACTCCCGACTCCTTCTGACTGCCGTGTCCAGACGGGACTTGGCGAGTGGGCGGGTCACCACTCCACTTGGCTTCGTTAACACCGTTAGGTATCCACCAAGGACCACTAAGTCGTGGTTTTAACCCGGAAGGGGCCAAAAAAGATGTCCCTACTAGTAACCGAAGTTACTAGTAGCGACACCTGTGGGCGGCGCGCAGAGACGCGGCGACCGCAGTGACGTCACGCAGTGGCGCGACGAGTCGGAGAGAGGGGCGCGGCGGGGCGCGCAGTGGGGGCGGCGAGAGCGGCGGGCGGCAGCGAGACGACCGCTCGGCGGCGATGGCAGGCGAAGAGTGAGCAGTCAGATGGCGACTCGTGATATATATAGTCTGGCGCGTAAGCAGGCAAATTTGGTATATTAGAATAGTGTTTTAAGGGCTTTATAATAGCTTATAGTACGCAAAATGCGGTTATCTAGTAGTATTATAGTTAATATACTTTAGATATAATGTGTAAGTAGTGAATTAAGCAAATAAAAAATATTTGTTTACTTATTTTGGACCCCCCTAAAATGGCTGGGTCGCAAGTATCGATAGGTGCGCTCTGCCCACCTACCAATCGTATTATTTTCCTTACACATTTGTTTTGTTAGGAAACACCATCTAGGTGTTCTAGATAGTATACCTTGGTGCTATGACTGAAAAACTGTACATAATAACAGTACATAGCCAGGTTTAAAACAGTTTCACTCTGAGATGGTAAATACATGCATTTTTGCTCAAGTAAGTAAATAGAAATTTCGTTATAAGCGATTTATCGCTTCTAGGTGACCTGGAACTGTGTCCAGGCCCTATATATAGATGGCGTCTATGTAATTGAGTACATAGATCTTACTTACTTGAAATAATGTGTCTGTATGTGCCAGCATGGACGTTTCTATGCGTCTGCCAGAGGGCCCACTACCTTCAGACACACTTGGTGCCTGAAGGACTATTGATATGCTATCTGAAGAATTACCTTTGGGGACCCTCGGGCAGGCGCCTGGACTCAGTCACAACACAAAGCTAATATATAGCTACACATACACACACAGAGGCGTTAAAGCCGTGGAACAACACAATATTTTCTATTTCTATCGACTTCCCTCCGCGCGCTCGCATTGGTTAGCGGTGATCTGTTCGCTCCCTGTTTTTAATTGCAATTGTCGTGTTCCAAAATTTATTTCCGGCTTGTGATTTGCTGTCAAGTGTGTATCATTGTGATAAGTGCTGGTATAGTAAGTTTCTAAACGTGTTTACGTCCGTTATTTAGTTGCAATTAGTTAATTTCGTCAGCTATCGGTGAGTACATTTACTTTTCTTGACGTGTGGGTATATCGAAATAATTGTATCGTCCGTTAATCTTTCACTTTTTACGTTCTAATACGCTTATTAGTTTAATTTCCAAAAGTAATTATGTTATCTAACAATGATGACCCACCTGATCGTGGTGGGGAAATATTATTCCGCCGAATAAATAAACCAAGGTCGCCGACGTTCTCCGCTAATGCTAAGCGTTTATTTAGTGAAATGTCTCCTTCTTACATTTCACCCGAAGATAGATCTAAGCGAATGCAAACATCAGAGTCAATTGTAAGGTCTTCGCCGATATTAAATGTCACTAATGTAAGCAATGACGACTATTGTGATTTGGTTACTCAGGCGTCTGCGTACCTGTCTAAAATTAACGATCTTGTCAATGACCAAGGGTCCCGCATTAATGTTGCAAATAAATCCGCAATTATGGACATGACTCAGCGCATAACGGCTATTGTCTCATTGCTAGCCATAAAATCATCCGCAAACGAGACTAAGTTGGCCAATACGGAACGCGAATTAGAAAAAATAAAACATAATACCGGTATCGATATTGCCAAGTCTGATGTCAATAATGCCTCATATGCTGACAAATTAAAACTTCGTTTACCTAAAGTAGTTCCACAAGTGAATGCCCGTGCCAAACTTCCGTGTCTTGTGGCCTACCCCACTGATGAGCGTTCAACTGATTTCGCAACTTCTTCCGCGACTAAACAAGCGCTCATGAAAGCAATAGATCCTAGTGACGGCTTTCAAATTGTAGGTGTCAAGAAGGCTGCGAAGTCTGGCGTCGTGTTACGTGTCGCTAACGATTTACAAATCAAAAAGCTGCAATCGGTCGATGCCATTAGGTCCGCTGGCTTGCGACTTGAAAAACCAAAAGGCCGTAAACCTCGTATTTTGGTTAAAGACGTTCCATCCTCAATGGAGGACAGTGCCTTTTTGCATGCGTTGTACTGTCAAAACATTAAAGATGAGTTGTCATTAAAAGAAGACGAATTTATTAAATCAACAAAAATCATACGTAGGCGTTCGTAAGACAACGGTCGGAAATGGATAGGCATTGAACTCGAGTCCGCGGTCCGGAAACATTTAGTCTCGACTAAGGATAAACTGTTTATTGATTGGGCGACTTGCCGTTTTATTGATGATGTCGATGTAGTACGTTGTGCACATTGTCAACAGTTCGGTCATGTTAAGAAACACTGCACTATTAAATCACCTATCTGCGCTAATTGCTCTGAGACACATGAAACCAAAGACCGCATAAAGACAATTTAAATTATATACCGTCTTGCGTGGCGTGTAAACGCTCTAAGAAACCGTCCGACCATCGATGTGGATCAGATGGGTGTGCCACTTATAAACTTAAACTCGAACAACTTATCCTCAACACCAACTACTAAAATAATGGATAGATTAACCATAGGACAATTAAATCTCCACAACGATAGGGTAGCAACTTCTGAACTGGACAAACTAATTATCGATTATAACTTAGATATCGTGCTTGTTCAAAAACAATATCAAAACGCGCGTTTACGTCACAAAGTAGTACAGTTGGATGGCAAAGCACGAGCTGGAATTTACGTGGCGCATTCTTTTAACTTCACAGTAACGTCTTTGCGTAATCTAATGACACCCCATTGTGCCGTTGCGGAGGTCTCATCGTCTTCTTTTAAAGTTTACGTTGTGAGTTGCTACTTTCAATATTCAGACCCTGTTGCTCCTCATATACATAACCTCCGTCACGTCTTGCAGTCGCTCGCGGGCTGCAAAGTTATCGTTGGCGCTGATGTTAATGCGTCATCATCACTCTGGTATGGCAAAGTTCGGTCTACGGATTATGAACGACGCTGCGCTGTTGAAGATTTCATTGCTGAAATGAATCTGACTATTCATAATACCCCTGACGCACCACCAACTTTTTGCAGCCAAATGGGCGAATCTTGTATTCACGTCACACTTTCTAGTGCAGACGTACGCTTGGATAGGTGGCGTGTCCTACCGGACGCGTCTTGTAGTGATCATCGCTTGATCGTGTACGAATTTGTTCCAGTTTTTACTCAGGGTACGTCACATGTCATTGGTAACTTTAGGTATAAATGTAAGGGTGCGAATTGGGAATTCTTTAGCTCGCTTTTTGCGTCTCACGCCAAAGACTTCACTCGTGATGGGCTTTCAGCTGAAGAAAGTGCTGAAATTATGTCAGACACCTTCACTTACTGTGCTGACATTGCCATTGGTCGTGGATCTTTGACCAATATACGTAGATGTGATTGGTGGTGTGACTACCTAACTGAACAGCGTAAAAATTATCGCCGAGCACGTAAACATCTTAACAAGCTTAAAAAACGTAAGGTTACCGGTGACCCTCTTTCCATTGCGTTAAATACGTTTAGAGTTGCCAGGTCCCGCTACAGAGCATCGGTGGAAAAATCAAAGGGTAATTTATTGCGTAAAGTAGTAGAAAAATTAGATAAAGAAGGTCCGTGGTCTCCTTTATATCATGAGTTTAAAGCCAATCGATCAGTCGACCTCGCGTTTGTTCAGAAAATTAAAGTAAATAATAAACACACTACCGGTATTGAGGCAACAACTGAAGTTTTGCTGAATACTCTTATACCTGATGACGTACTAGCTAATGACAACGAATACCATCAACAGATCAGAGCGTGGGCAGCTGTACCACCTGAATCACCAGCGTCAGACCTTCCATCCACTGACGAATTTATTAACGTTGTCAAAAGGTTACCACTCAACAAGTCATCAGGTGAAGATAAAATATCTAATCGGATGATTATAGAAGCGTGTAAAACAGCCGGTGATGCGATTTTAACCGTTTACAACCGTTGTATTGCGGAGGGCGTATTTCCTCGTATTTGGCGACGCGGATTTATACGAATAATCCCGAAAAGTGGCGACAAACCCCCGGACGACCCGAAGTCGTACCGGCCCATAACATTACTTCCATCTTTGGGAACACTCCTGGAGCGCCTTATCGTTCCACGGTTGCTACCGGACGGACCAAAATTTCATAATAATCAATTCGGTTTCACTATTGGAAAATCTACCGTAGACGCGGCCCTTACTGTTAGGAAAATGGTTAATACATCTGAACATAAGTATGTAATTGGGATTTTTCTAGATATTTCTGGGGCTTTTGATAACGCATGGTGGCCAATGCTATTACTTATAATGAAAAATCGAGGCTGCTATAGAAATATATACAATTTAGTTTACTCTTACTTTTTAAATGGTTCCGCGAAACTCAAACTCGGCCATCATTCCATGTCGAAGTCTCTCACCATGGGATGTCCTCAGGGTTCGGTTATTGGTCCACCTTTATGGAATTTAGGCTTTGATGATTTCCTCGCGATTCCGCTTCCAAGCGACTGTTCATTAACCGGTTACGCGGACGACGGTCTTCTGCTCATTCAATCAAGTACTCGAGCTGGACTCGAGAACTTGGCTGACACTTGCCTACGATTAATATCTCAGTGGGGCGATCGTAATCGCCTGACCTTTGCTCCGCATAAAACTTATCAGCTCATTTTGAAAGGTAATCTTAAATCGTGTCCTACTATTAAATTTAATAACGTTCCGGTAAAAAGGAAGCAGTCCGTGTGCTATCTTGGTCTTGTGTTAGAAAGGAATTTTGCATTTATAGATCATATTAAAATCGTCGGTGAAAAAGCAAAAAAGAACTTCTATGCCTTAACGAGAATATCTAAATCTACGTGGTAGTCTTTTTTGACTTTAAAGACTATTTATGGGGCTACTTACTTGGGTTGTATCTGCTATGGGGCGCCTGTTTGGGCTGATAGGGCCACAATAGGGGCGGTACGACGTAAATTACTTCAGAGTCAGCGTTTGGCTTTGATATTCTTATGCAAAGCATACAGGACGGTTAGTACTGAGGCCTTACCGGTACTTGCTGGCGTACTTCCGGTCGACCTTGAAGTGCAGCGACGTGCTGCAATGTACTATTCCGCAAAAGAGACCATGGACGCGGACTTTTTAACGCGGAGTGACCGTGCCAAAATCTCTAGATTATTTAAACCACATATTGACGTCTGCGAGGAACTTTTATCCGAATGGCAATGTAGGTGGGATAATTCCATCAAGACACCTCCACCAATTCTTTCCATCCGTTCGCGTGCGGCTGGCCAGGACGTGGCTGGAGGTGGATCACTGTGTTGCCCAATTTCTCACAGGGCATGGTAACTTTAAAAGTAAATTATTTTCCTTCAAGCTTGTTGCCTCGCCATTATGTCAGTGACTGTGAATATGTACAATCTGCACATCATATCTTATGGGAGTGTATTCTTTGGCAGAATGAACGCAATACTATGTTGAATAATGTACAAGCTGTATCAGGAGCTGTCTACTATACGGACCTTGTGGAAACTAGAACAAATTTCCGTGCGTTCAAGCGCTTTTGCCATACCTATTATTGGAATCAAATATAACAGCTCACAATGTTAGGACCCATTAATATTAATGCTAATTTTTATCCTTGGTGCTAGGCAACTGGGCTTATCCCAGTTGTAAACGACCCTTTGTGCCTATTGGTCTTGTTTGTTCTGTCTCCTGCTTGATATGGAGGGAAGTGGAAATTTGTATTTTTCTTACTCCTCTATTTTCTTTTCTGATTAATTTCGTTGCGGGATCCAAGACAGTTAAATTCATTCTCCGGGACTTCGTCGAGCTTCATTGCCTCGGCGCTTTTCTGGTGGTCGCCACTGTTGATTCTGGCTTTCAGGAATTGCAGTGGTTTGGGAATAGTGCGGTGGGATTGTCCCAATTAAAAAAATATTTTCTATTTCGGCCGCTTCCCGGCATCTAAAGTCCCAGAAGGGCTGGTGGTACACCCATCAGGGTACCACCATTCGATAGCCCGATTCTCCAGCTTCCCAACCACATTTTTGGAAGGAGCCTAGCTCTGGTGGTTAGGGAACTAACCGACTTAATATAGTAAGAGGTTCCATGGTTTTCTCGCATCGTCAACCACATCAGAGTGAATACTGGATCGAGGGTTGGAGCTGTATCCACCGGACTTCCACCATGGGATGGCCCATCGCGAGGGCTATCCGATGATGGTTGGTGAATGCGGATCCGCCCACCAGCTCGAGTACAAACTCGCTTAATATGCCGAAAGCAGGCACAGAAGCTATTTTTTCGCACTTTCACGTGGCTGTACCCGTGAAGGTGACAGATGAAGCTGTGGAACTGTCACAGATCGATGGTCCAGGAGTAAGGCTACAAGTCCCTCGCTGGTACCCTGGCACTAAAGTGCACCATTGTATTATAAAGTAGCGTGTAAAGCTATAAATTGACAGAACTTCCCCTTATTAGGCGTTCTCCACGCAAGAGCTCCCTGAAGATAGCAGCTATGGACCTGGACCCAGGTCCAGAGGGAAGGTCTTCTCGAGACCTATCCAGAGACACAAGTCTCATCGAAATCGGTTCAGTAGAAGGGGAGTTTCTGTCGGTTTCTAGCGAATAGTTGTAATAATTATTTTGCTAATCAAAGTTTATGCGCGCACGTTAATTTGAGGTCCTCGTTACGGTCGAGTTCGGTGGGAGGATAGTGCATAGAGGCACCATCCAATTCGTAGCCATTATTTCTCAACTAGTCAATCCACGTCACTTTGCGTAACGAAGACCATGAAGAAGCGTCGCTTTTGGTCATGAAAACTGAAGTCTTTCATTAAACTGGACATCACGCCTTCCCCTCAACATACTTGGCGGCCTTCCAACCACTGCAGGGTCGGTATTTGCTCGAAGACAACGAACTATAGGTGCAAGGGGCGTTAGGCGCACGCAACGCGTTCGAGCTGGAGCCTTACAAACTCCGGAGTGCCTGCGGCCTCGAGCGATCACGTCTGTCCCGTACACTATCCATTTGCATAAAAACTTCAGACCTAATATAACATGGCATACTTTTGTTTATCCTAATAATATTTACGCATAACATTATTTTCGCATAACAGCTAACGCATAATAATTTTTAGCATAATTACTCTAATCGTAATAACATTTAAGCATAATATTCTAAAGCATAAATTTGTTTACGCATAATGATATTAAACCATATTTTTTTTAAGCATATCAAATACGCATAATAATTAACTCGAAAAATGTTAGACACTTATACACTTTTTTATACAATATAAATAAATTATTCTTATTCTATGATTATATGTTTTTTTTTCTGGCTTCTCGCTGCGCTCGTCGCGCTCGCATTTTTGATTGTCTCTCGTTTTCTGTCAATAATGTAGTCGCTCGCGCTATACTGCGCTCGCTCCTTTCTGTCAGCTAGGTTCTTGATACCCTGGGAGCCAAGTTTTTTTTTTGACAGGTAAAATAAATAATATACTTCGAAACTTACATATTTGAAAGCAACTGCTAAAATATAAAAACACGCCTACCTTGTTAAAAAGTGATTATTGTCAGATGCATGACTATTAATTAATTAATTTGTAATACATGATAGTTACATAATATCCGCGAGTCATAAGAAATTTCTAGTGTGGGGACACGTCACATAAAAAAAAATGTTTAATGAAATGAATATTATATATAATAAATCATTTGCATGAAAATTCAAAATAAAATACGTAAAAATAACTCAAATTTGTTTCTGTTATTCCTATTATGTTTTATGCTTTAATACTATTATGCTAATAGTCATTAGGGCTAGAAACATTATGCGAATTAAAATTATGCCAAAACAAATTAGCCTTCAAGAAAATTATGCCAACAAAAAAATAAACAGTATGGCAAAAAAAATATGGCAAAGAATTATTATGGCAACATCAATTATGCCAAAACAGTTATGCCAAAGTATATTAGGAAAAAGAAATGTATGCGAAAAAAAGGGATCCCCCCTCTAAGACTTGGATATCTATTTTTGAACATCTTGAACATGCCAAGGCTGCTACACCAAAATCCGACTGATCTTATACGGGTCCGGCTGTTTGGATCAGGGTACGCGGGGTCAGGTAGGCCCTCCACCATTGCAAGCGCAAAGGTGGTACCTGACATTGAGGTTGGACTCGCGGTGGTCTATGTGGTGGTTGCAGAGGAGTGGCATGTTGTCTGCTCGGCTATGTGTGGGCCGAGCGTCATTCCTCGCGCGCAACAAGTGTCTGAAGTTACCGGCCCAAGGCAAAGGGCCACCTGGTGGTCAGACGCGGGGTTCGTGAGTAACCCTCAAGCAAGTGAGCTCCGGTGAGCGAGCTGCATCTCCGGCACTTTCCTGGATAGAAAGAAGAGGACTACCCGTTGGATTAGTTTTCCGGCAACCCAGCTGTAGGCATTGGGTAGATGCGATGATTTGTATTCGAGAGGTGAGCGTGCTTACAGCTCCGGGACCATTCTGGAGAAATGGGAGCCAGCTTCTCTGGCGTCCTTAACGGGGATTGAATCCGCTAGCACCAACTGCGCTGGTGCTGGTGCTTGCACTAGTGCTGGCGTGCTGGGGTGCGTGTGGTGAGCGGCTTTATTGCTCCGGTACCATTCTGGACAAATGGTAGTGAGTAATCACGGTGCAACTCACATTTTCTCTTGAGTACCAGGGGCGAGTGCTCTCGGAGGCGTGACCTACCGAAGATGGTCCCAGACACCTCGTAAGGGGTTGCCTGGTATAGTGTGCCGCTTTCCATAACGTAAGGTTGGTGAAGGGGGCCACTATAGGAAAACTCGGTAGACAAATAGGGGTTCGTGATCTTATACGGGATCCCTTTTTTTCGCATAATGTTCTTTTTCCTAATATACTTTGGCATAACTGTTTTAGCATAATTTGTTTTGCCATAATAATTCTGTCATAGTCTTTTTTGGCATACAGTTTATGTTGGCATAATTATCTTGAAGGCTAATATGTTTTGGCATAATTTCAATACGCATAATGTTACTATCCCTAATGACTATTAGCATAAAATAATAAGAATAACGGAAACAAATTTGAGTTATTTTAAGTATTTTATTTTGAATTTGTATGCAAATGATTTATTATATATAATATTATGTAACTTTCATGCATTACAAATTATTAATTAGTTAATAGTCATGCATCTGACAAAAATCACTTTTTGACAAGGTTGGCGTGTTTATTAATTGTTAAATTATTGTATTTGTTTATTTTAGGTGTATATTTTTATAAATTGCTTACAAATATGCAAGTTTCGAAGTATATTATTTTTTTACCTGATAAAAAAGCTGACAGAAAGGAGTGAGCGCAGTATAGCGCGAGCGACGATATTTTTGACAAAAAACGAGAGACAATTAAAAATTCGAGCACGACGAGCGCAGCGAGGAGCCAGAAAAAAAACCATATAATCATAGAATAAGAATTATTTATTTATATTGTATAAAAATGTGTATTAGTGTCTAACATTTAAGGAGATAATTATTATGCGTATTTATTATGCCTAAAAAAAATATGTTTTAATAACATTATGCGTAAACAAAATTATGCTTTAGAATGTTATGCTTAAACATTATTATGATTAGAGTAATTATGTTTGAAGAAATTATGCGTAAGCTGTTATGCGAAAATAATGTTATGTGTAAATATAATTAGGATAAACAAAAGTATGCCATGTTATATTATGTCTAAAGTTTTTATGCAAATGGATTTGGAACAATCTTATACTCGTACGTAATTAGAGGTCTAATTAGACCTCTTATCACGGAGATTATACTGTAAAGCTTGTTCGGCCGCAAGATAAGTTGATTGGCTTGATCCCCTGAAATTTCTTAAAAGAACCTCCTTTAAACATCTTGTCAACCTTTTAACGGATCTCATACAACCACTTCTTACCAATTACATGACCCATGATTCTCGTATGTATCTTTGTACAGACATAAATTTTCCTCGCTATTATTTTAGAACACAAAGGAAACTGACAAAATACTACCAAAAGATCTTACGCAGAATAGTTGAGTATAAAATTCCTAATGATTTAATGTGGTAACATATAAAGTTAAAGCTCGATATACAGAACACGTACCTGCAGTACAGGCATCTATCTTATTTCTGTGGCGCATGTAATTCACTGTACCTCTTCAATGACTCCGCCGCTGTACCGTGCGCCGCTCCGCTCGGTAAATTGTGGCGCGAGAGTGTTTGGGTATTTCCCAGCAACTGGAGTGGTTATTTTGTTTAGTGCCATAGTCGCTTCTAGATATTGGACATCTATGTCTCAGTTGTATCCGAGTCGGAGAACTTATTTTATCTGTTTTGTAAACTGCGGTTAACCCTTTATCGTCGGTTAAGACTGATATAAACGTGAGTTAAGAACTATGATTTAACTCTTACGGGATTGGACGACTTGGGTAAATAGATTAGACGTGAATAATACAGATGGGCATGTTGGAATATTTAAGATGATGTGATAGAAGGCAGATTGAGGCAATGAAAAATTAAAAGTACTAGAAATTATAGGATGTTACAGTACTTTCAGTATTTGACACATAAGAGGAACCCTTATGTGTTATTAGTAGGAACCTAAATACACGGGCAGTTCTGCAAATGCGTAAAGTACTACTTGGAACAATAATATATTTATTGTATACTTTATGGTACACCTCAAAAACATACAGGACAAATATTTCTAACAAACAAGTGTGCAATGGGCGGTCTTATCGCACTAGGCAATCACATACAGACAACCTTTGGATGCACTGAACAAGTGGAGAAAATTTCTGCTGTCAGTGTACCAAATATCAAAAATATTATTAATGGTAATAGGAATTCCAAAGTTAATAAATAATAATCTTTATTTATATAAAAACAGATTGCAGTAGGTACATGTAACAGTTTTACAAAATAGGTAGTTGTAAATTTCTGACAATCAAGTGGGTGACGTGCTGTCCTCCTTGCTAGGCTATGAAATAGCCTGTATTAAGGAGTAAGAGTGCCGATACCCTCTTATTGTATTGCTACAATTAAATTTCTACAAGTTATTTTTTCAATTCTTAAAATCTATAATTATTTGAGCGCGAGCGTATTTGTGTGTGTGTGTGCTTGTGTGTTTGTGCGTGTGTGCTGTGTGTGCGTGTATGGATTTGTGTGTGTATGTATTTGCGTGAGCGCGCGGCTGTGTAAGTCAGTGTAAGCGTGCGTAATTAAGGAGATTGGATTTGTGTGGGTCTATGTTTTGAGTGAGTGGTACAATCAAAGACCTTATACGTTTTTCTTATTACTAGACTGTGTACCAAAATTTTTAGTTTAGCTAAAATTAAATCTATCATCATACATCTAGGTTAGCTATTTCCTTATAAGCGGTAGCTAACCAAAAGCGGTCCTGGCGAGAGGGTTTCCGCTGGTAGTGTGTCCTTGTCTGACCTCTTGCTAGATCAACTAATCATTGGGTTTGGTAGAAATGGTAGAAAATTATATATTTTGCTTTCAAATTTATACCAAAACGAACAATTCATAGACTTTGACACGTATTTAAATATTTCTAGAAAAGTATTTAAATATTTCTACAGTTCCTATATTTAATCAATTCGTTGTATTTAAAAAAATATTCATTAATACTGAGTAAGAGTAGTACTTTTATATGTTTGGGCCTGGTAATATTAAATGTAAGGTGACGGTTTGCGGAATTTTCGGCGGACTTTTTTCACAGAACTATAACTTTGTTCGAGTGAAATCTAGCGGCTGTTAATATTATTTGCAAATTGATTCCTAGTGGAATACAATTGGTGTAGTTTTATTTCTCAACTGTCTACGCAACTGGACAATATGAGAAATCATAGAGATCCTTTGAGGTATATTTAGCTGCCGGTATTTCAAAGCACCGTCTGAAGACTGCAGGGTCATCTAACGCCTCTCTTTAATAAGCTTGAGAGTAGGATCAGAGAGCTTTTTGTTCCTATCTATACGATTGGTCTTGAAGAATGAGACTTGAGGAGACTTGGGATTTAAGGATTATTGAGTCCTCCCCCTCTCTTCGAACTTCAGATAACCCTTTAATACTCCATCGTAAACTGCTCAATTCCTCTTCGAGTTCGGTGTTTTTTTCGCCGATCCAGAGTGTGCGCGTTTTGTACGTTGCCAGGTCCAGTCGTCGGTATTTCTTGGGGTAGCCGGATCTCCTCCGGCATTCTTAGCACCCCTTGCCATACCGTAACCTCGACCGCTACCGTAGTGGAGGGTACAGGTTGCCGGGCAATAGGGGCTACGTTTTATTTGTGCTATTCATGGGGTGTGCTTTGCAGGCTGGTTGGCGATCTCAGTATGGTTGTTACAAATGCACAGAGAAAACTGCTGCCCATTCTCTTGTTTTTTCCTTAGTCGCCTCTAACGACACCCACGGGCAAACATGGGATTGTGAAATTCTTTACGCCCGACACCATACGGTTAGTGATGTAGATACCAAAAAATATAAACACTATTTTTTTTTATTAACTATTAATTAGGTAGGTTTAGGTAGCGCAGTTAGGTAGCATAAATATATCGGGATACTTAAACTATCGTTTTTACAATCAATTTATCCCGTGTTCTGTTTTGTCATGGTCACCTCATTAGAAAGAGACACACTACCAACGGGAGCCTTCTCACGTGGACCGGTATTTGCGACATAGTGCACAGTCTAGTAGTAAGAAGTATAAGGTCTTTGGGTACAATTTACAAACTTATCATAATTTAATTTAATTAAATATTTTTCTGTTTCGTCGTAGGTTTTATTTTGAAGGAATGTGCGGACGGTCTTTTTACAATTATGATAAGACAATTTATATATTGGTCAATTTTTGTTTATTGTATTATAAAGAGACGGACCTAAATAATAAAAGAATCTTCTAGTAAACGACAAGCGAGTTTTTGGAGGAGTACATATTTTATCTTTTCGGCGTTTGGTAATTTCAATATAGGGGGTTATGCGGTGTTACAACAAAATTAATTGTAAAATAAAGTGTTGCCGCACGTTGAGAACGTTGCAGTATTTGTATAACTGATCAGTTGGATAAATTAGTCGACGGAAGGTAGCCACTTTCAGTATGGCACGATGTGCAATTTCCAACGGTTTAAGGATAGTTTTTGCAGCACCACCCCAACAGGGAATGCAATAGGTAATTATAGATAGGCATAAGGCAAAATAGACATTACGTATAATTATAGGATTAGCAATATTTCTTAAGGTTTTGAAGATATATATATAAGTTTGCGAACTCTGCCAGTAAGGACATTAACATGAGATTTATATTTAAGATTCTTATCTATAATAACACCTAGGTATTTGATTTCATCCGTAGAGGATATACTTGCACATTGGCATGAAACTTGAGTCAGCAAATTGCATGTGTGAGCTTTAAATGCTACTGGTGGGTTTGGTTGGGTAGCAGAACTGATCGAGTAGGTAATGAACTTGGTTTTAGAGGTATTAAGTGTAAGCATATGAAAATAAAGCCAGTTTAGCGCTACATTAAAGCCATGTTGAGCCTTGTCTTCGAGATCAGACCATGTGTTACCGACAAAAGTGATAGCAGTGTCATCTGCAAAGGATGTTATCTTGGCATTTGGGATATTTATATTGCATAAGTCATTTATGAAAACTAGAAATAAAGTGGGTCCCAATATGCTTCCTTGCGGAACGCCATAGTAAATGGGGAGCTCATTGCTGCTGTGACGGTCAATCTTGACTATCTGGGAGCAATTTGTGAGGTAGTTTTGAGAAAGATCAAGTTACAATCCCATGACGCCCATCTTTTCAAATTTGAGTAAGAGAGAACGGACGGGAACGGTGTCAAAGGCCTTCGCAAGGTCTAAGAACACCGGAAGGACCTTTTTATTAGTGTTCAAGTTGTGTACGATATTGTTAGTTAATTCCTGAACTGCGTCACAGGTAGACTTGTTTTTACGAAATCCAAATTGTTGTGGTGATATTAATTTGTAATGTTTTAGGTAGTATACAAGTCTTTTATTGATAAGCCGAAGGTACTAGCCTTGGATAAGGCAGTCAGTACTGCAATGGGACGGTAATTATTCGGCAGGTTCCCGTCGCCTCCCTTGAAGACTGGGTGAATGATTGCCTTTTTAAAAGAAGAGGGAAAGACGGCAGTCTCTAAACAGAGGTTAAAAATATGGCATAGTATGGGTGCCAGGGAAATTGAGTACCTCTTCAGGATGTAGGGTAATATGCCATCCCAGCCAGTTGCCGCATCAGAGCGCAAAGAATGGATGACTGTTGTAATTTCGTCAATGTCAGTAGGGTCGAGGACGAACGATGAAGTCGATGTGATATGAGAAGTGGGTTGAGTGACTGTCAATGGCTGTGTAGTACTGGTGTGAATTATATCATTTGCAAGCCTCTCGCCAATGTTTACGAAGTATGAGTTAATAGTGTTGCAAGACTCAATAGGTGTAGATGACAAAGTTAGTAATTGAGCAGATGTATTCTTAGTTTTAGTAGTGTTAGTTACCCGTTTAATAGTGTCCCATAGTGTTTTTGGGTTTTTACTAGCTTTATTTAGTTCCTCTGTATCATATGTTTTCTTTGCTTTCTTTAAAACACTAATACAAAAATTTCTGTATCGAAGGTAAGTCATTTTTAGAATTTCATTTCCTGGGCAATTTTTAACATTCTTATGTAGAGCATCCCTGTTTCTTATGCACCGTAACAAACCAGATGTGACCCACGGTTTGAGGATTCTATTTTCGATGAAACTTTTTTAACTGTGGTATTTTCAGAAATCATTGTCAATCATTAAGACAAATGTGTGCGTGGGGGAAATTGTTTTGAGGAACGTGTGGTCCAAACAATTGCCATCCCTGGTCGGTAAGGTGTGGGCAGGAAGATAACCGTGAAAAGCGAGGCAATTTAGGTAATCGTGGGAGCGCATGTCAGATGTGGTAGGTTTAATGTCCACGTTCAGGTCACCAGTTATAACTACCGATTTAAATCTATGTAGCGACGGAAGAATATCGTTAAGAACTGAGAAAAAGCTGTTTACATTGTCTATTGACGGCGATAGATAAATACAGATTATCGCCAAGTCAAAGTTAACTTTTATAATAAGACCCGATGCAGATCGGTGGAAATCTGGTTCTTTGCATGTAACAGACATGTCCGACTTCGAATACACCACTACACCATCACTCTGATTTATATGTTTGGTTGTCATGAACGCGCAGTAATTATTGAGAATCGGGATAGTGCTATTGCTAGAACAAGGTAACCAGCATTCAGTTAAAACAACCACATCGCAATCGAAAGGTATTCGGTGCAGAAGCGTTTGCATGTTTAAGAAGTTACGGTTTACAGAGCGAATGTTTTGTGTCAGGATCTTAATAAAGTTTTTAGGACATTTCACAATGGAGAGTGTTTCTTCAGGTGTGCATGTATAGGTAGTTGATACAGATAGTTCGTCGATGTTGTCAATTAAATTGTTTATGGTATTATGCATTTTTGCGGTAAAATAAAAGTTGTTTGATGGTTACGAGAAAATAGGGTGGTATTTGTTTTAGGGACGTGTGTGGGAAGCTTATGATTGGGAGTAATAAATTTAAAAACATATTTTTTATGATATTGATGTAGCTAGGTAAGGAATAATAGGGATGAACGCAAGCATATGTAAAGGGTACCATGGTGAATATGTAATATGTTGGTGTTGAGTTATTAATGTATGAGAGTATGTTGTGTTGATAGTAATAGTTAAGTGTGTGAGTTTTGTTTGTGTTTGTATTTAGTATTTTAACATATAAGTTCGAAAAAATCGTAAGGATAATCAAATAATACGTATGATATAGCAGGGTATACTTAAATGCAAGTAGTCATGCTTTGATGATTGTCGCCAGCTGCTTCAGTTGTTCTTCGCTTTTTATCAAGATAGCCTGGCTATCAGGATCCTTTTTTAGCATAACTCTTCCATTCGACGTCCAACAATAGTTATACTGGTGTTGCTTAGCGTGGTTTCTAGTAAGGTAAAATAACCTTTTAGTATTCGCTGCTAAAAGCTCCGTCATGTAAATAGGTGTTTCCTGTGCAGATTTTATGTTCAGATGGGTTGGTTTTATCTTGTCCTTGGGATTGTGTTTATTATAGTCTTTAACAGCAGCAAGAAAATTCGTTTTCGTCAGCGTATTACAGAACTCGACTGATAAACTCGATGTTAAGTTTTCCTTTTTTGAGGGTAGTCTTACAATATCACGGATATTAGGAGATTCTGTATCAAGGCCTATATGTGCTGATAGGTGCGTTATAGTTTCATACAGCATTGTTTTGGTCTCATTCTGCCTTTTAGGTACATTGCGTAATTCTATAGAGGTCTTGATAAGATTGTGGTCGAGAACTTCCAACTTGTTTTCTAGCGTAGCTAGCTGGTTTGCCATGGAGCCACGTAGATTTTCTAGTCCCGTATTTTTTTTTCGAGTGACTAATTGATCAGAGACCGCTGTCATTGCCTTTTCGAGATCGTTATTTGTGACCTTAATTTCCGTGTAGTGTTTTTTTATGTCTTTAATATGTCCTTCCAATTTGTCCAATCGGGTGCTCTGAGTACACATCATCTCAGTGATCATCTTCTTGATATCGTTTTTAAAAATATCCAGTTCATCACCGGTGACTTCATCTGAAAGGCATCTGCGTTTGGCCCTCTGGGTGATTTTCCCTTCCGAGTCTTCGTCTGCATGCAGCTGCCGGATATCAGACTCCGAACGCGATGAGAACTGATTCGGAGGAGTTTTGGGTGTTGCCTTAGGCATGTTACCCTAACTTGCTAATTTGTATAATCAGAACTACAAAAACAAGACAAAGCAAAGTAAACATAAATAAGTTACTCGCTAATCGCTAACGCTCTTGAGTTGTGGCAGCCGACAAGGATGGCGCGCCCACGGCTTACGCGCAGCAGGCTCCGCCTTCTATCTCCGTCTTTACTGTTGCCGGCTTGTTTACTCCAGTACTCTGCGTTTAGCGTTCTCTTCAAATTTTATGCGCACCTAGTACTTTTGCGAAATATATTTAACATTTAATTTAACATTTAGTTATTTCATAACTATTAATTTGGAATAAAAATTTAAGAAAAAAATATCTTGTACGTAATGCACGTCTAAACACTTTCGTGGTCCGAGGGGAAGGGAATAATAGTAACATAACTACGTAGGTACACGTGCGATGCCGCTAAGTGGCGCTCTACAGCTGTTTATGTGGAAAGTTTCACCTTCTACGAAAAACGCTCCATAGTGGGTAAACACCATAGAAAACACACTCCAATTACTAAAGTTACGGGGGCGAACTCTATAAGAGGGAACATACTCAGTCTTATTAAATCATATTTAAGTGACCGTAAACAATATACGGAAATATCTAAAATCTGCACAACCAGTAGGCGTGAGAAGAAATACATATCCCAATCAAGAGTTATCAGACATGGTGTGCCACAGGGCGGAGTTCTTAGCTCACTTTTGTTCTTGCTATACATCAATGACTTACGACTCCACATTGAACACCCAATGGTCTTATTCGCTGATGACAGCACCGCACTTTTCAAATGTATAGACTTCAATCAGTATGAACAGGACATAAATAATACCCTTAATGACATTGTAAATTGGCTTGACGAAAATAACTTAGTAATTAACCTTCATAAAACTAACGTTATGCATTTTTATCAACGCACATCAGTACCCAATATAACAATAGAATGTAATAACTGCATTATAGACCAGGTACAAGTTAAGCAAAAGCAAAGCAAATTTTTTAGGTATAGTGATAGACAGTCAGTTGACATGGAAACCTCAAGCAGAAGAGGTTTGTAAAAAATTGAGCATATCCGCGTATGTCTTATACTATCTGGCGAAAAAGGTCCACATCACCACAACTGTGGTTGCATACCATGGTATAGTCGCGTCCACTTTAAGATACGGGATAATCTTTTGGGGAAACTGTACTCTACGAGAACAGGTGTTCAAGGCCCAAAAGCGATGCTTAAGGGCAATGCTAAATATGAAAGTGACGGATAGTTGCGTTCCTGTGTTAAAGTCCCTAAAACTATTAACTTTTCCGGCTATGTACATTTTAGAGGTCGCTAATTTCGTTAAATGTAACATTAACCTTTTCACTGCAGTGTCAAAAGATAGAAAGAGACCTTTAAGAAGTCAGTACAAATATCTACTTCATGTTGAGAGTTGTAATACTGCTTTACAGAAAAAAAGTATTATTAGTATGGGCCCCATAATATATAATAAAATACCTAACATAATTAAAAATGACACAATGAGAAGCTTTAAAAAGAAACTGACAGAATGATTAATTGTAAAATGCTACTGTTCTGTAAATGAATTTCTAAATGACACTGACATATTATTTTGTACTCAATAACTTGATTTATATAATTGACATTCTTACCTAATTATGACATTGTTCCAATTTATAGTTGACATTCTTACCTAATTATGACATTGTTCCAATTTATTAATTCTATTGCTATTATATTGCACTAAGACATTTAAATTAATATATTATTATGTGAATGCACCTCATAATATCATTGCATCTCAATAAATAATTTTTGCATGCGTAATTTATGGTAGATTGTACAAGGATCACCCATGTTTTAACTGTCACATCTTATTTACTGTACCTACAATCTATGCAAATAAACGTTTACTTTACTTTACTTTAACTCAGATCGAAGGTCGAAGGTTTTCATATATAGTCAGGATACAACTTATTATGAGAAATTAAATTACTTATTTAATGTCTCAAATGTTCTCGGTATTGTAGTTAGTTTGACGCTCATACTCGTATACGTGAAATATACCGGCGTATATTTGCAGACCATGAGTTAAGTTTACTCGAGTTTGAGCGAACAAAGAGTACTTAACTAAAACCAGCTTTCCAAGTCGCCTTTTATGTATGACTTAGAATATTCTGAACAATAAAGGAAGTAGGTGCAAACTTTCCATGTGCATACTTCAGTGCAATGCCGAGCCGAGTGTTGATGCGGTGTGGACGCGGCAGGCGGGCTCGCACTCGCAACCTCCTCGGATGCTTGTTGTCTCAGCTAACTATGATTTACCGTTAAACTTCGCATCTCCTTTCCTGGACTAACACAAACTTAGTTCTGAAAGCTGTGCCATGTAGAGTGAACGTTTGTCTGATTTGTTACGCGCCGATATTCCGATTTAGTGCAATAACTGCGTGTGTCGCCGCATTAGTTCACTCTACTGAAACGAACACTCAGCTAAAAGACTTTAGTGCATTGTTTTACCGAGCACGTATTAACGCATTTTTGACGCGAGACTTTCGGAGAAAATGTTTTAGTAATCCAAGCAGATCCGGTCTCTCCGTGAGGCCATGGTGGAGCGTTTGAACCTGTCCTTGCAGGCAGTCTCCGAATGAAGCGATACCAATCTGGTCAGGTTTAACGCTGCTAAAACCCAGGCGTGTCTTTTTTCCGTAAAAAAGAGCCAATTTCAACCGGCTCCAACTTGCCGAGATTAGACCGTGCCAATAACGGACCATCTTGAGCTTCTTGGCGTTACGTTGACATCGACTCTCAATTTTTTGCCCATACATTGAGGCAAAAGCTCAGCTGGCAGCCAAAAAGCTGGGGATCCTTGCGAAGGTGAGAAGGTACTTCACGCCGAAACAGCTCCTCAATTTGTATCAAACGCAAGTTCGATCATGCATGGAGTACTGTTCTTATCTCTGGGATGGATCTGCCAAATACCAGCTTGATGCACTAGAGTCGATCGAAAAGCGGGCCAAGAGGCTCATCGGCGACGAGGCGCTGGTCAAGTCAAAGCTCCAGAGTCTTGAACATCGTCGCCGAGTTGCCAGCCTGTCAGTTTTTTATCGGTTACATTTCGGGGAATGTGCGATGGAATTGCACGATCTAATTAGATTATTAAATAGAGCCCGTTTTATCATCGGACTACCAAACGTACGGCGATGCGCCATCGATACATGGTGGACATTCCACCCATACGCACAAAACGTTTTGAGAACACTTTTATTATGCGTACAGCTAAGGAGTGGAATTCCCTGCCGGAGTCTGTGTTTCCCGACAGCTACAATCTGGGGGTGTTTAAGCCAAGAGTGAATAGGTTATTTCTAGGCAAGCGTGTTTCACCGTCGACCACATCATCGCTTACCATCAGGTGAGATAGTGGTCAAGCGCGAGTCTATTGGACATACAAAAAAGCACTTTTATATTTTTCACCTAATTATTTTAGAGCTCGGCAGAAACGATACGTTTTATTTTTCAGTTTATGTGTGAATGTTTACGTGTTTTCATAGTTTAGGTTACTTTCCGTAAACAGTCGACCCACTTAGAGTGTTTGGATTGTTTCAGCATATTTAATTACTTAATTATTTATAATTATAGAGAAACACTGCGCCTTTTACCTACAGTAAACGAGACTTTTCTTTATACGAGACCGCTCCTCGTCAAAATAAACCAGTAAATGTTCATAGTTAGATTGAACCTTCTGCAGAGATTTAGGTACACAAAGAAGTTCCGAGATCGAATTACACAAATTCAAAAACGAACTATTAAAATCTAACTCTAGAGCAATGTAAACGAAGCTAGCATTTCACAGCATGGTCTTATTGAGAGTTATCTATCCGTGAACGTGGCTCGACAAATTGCACAGATAAATTCCCATTCATTAGCTTAATTGTCGATCGTCAATTACTACAAACTGACTGCGAGGATACATTAGTGCGTATAACATACCACCAATTAAATCCTACCTTGTCTTGCAGTTGATATAAATGACGTAAACTGTAACGGAAATCATGTAGGTATCCAACATTGTAGTAGGTATTATCTAGGTATCTAGATTAAATAAAAGCTTAAAATCACTCTCCCAAATCAAAATCGCTTAAATTATGTGCAAAGCCAACACGCTGCAAATTTAGCATATAGGCTTTATAAAGAACGCAGGCATCCGTCAAGAATTTTTAGAAATTCATGAGGTCAGTCGGGAGGTCAAAGTATGCAAACGAAGTCGCGGGTATCAGAGAGTGTATTCAAGAGGTTTGGTGGAAACTAGTGCCGCATATGACGAGCCACTCACATTTTCACAGACCATAATATTATTACATTATATAATGTTAACCTAATGCTACAAGTTACCTGCTTTGTATGGCCATTGCAGTCTGCAATATATTGGGAATTAGTCTACAGCTAATGACGATATTCCACGAGATAAATATAGCCTTTGTCCATTCTAAAGATACAGAACAATTACAATGTATCGTTAGCTATCTGAAAGACGTTATTGAAAGGTACAATCTCAAGCGGACAGCTATTGAAGATAGGTATACATTGTGCACAATAGTACGTATATGTGACGCAAATATACTGCATCGAGAATCCCTTTGTTGAATTTAAACTGTGCCGTGATCTGTACGTGACTCCTAAAACATGAAAGTACGGATAACTGCCTCGCTGACTACAAAACGGTATGACATTCACTGACTCACTGTGACTCGATTTAACTGCAACTGACGTACATCACCGACTGCGGCGTACATGACGTAATTGCATACCAATGATAAACATTCATTTGATTTCACTTTGATCTCGCAATCTATGGTTCGCATGTTAAGCAAATTTACTTAAGTGGCCGTATTTAATTAATTATTTATTATATACTTTAAACTTGTAAGTACCAAAATTTACCTTAATTTTCAACTTTTTGTATTATTGGTAATTTTTCCTGTATTTGTGCTATAAGACCTTGCTTTTAACCAAAATTTACAATACTAGGTCAACCGGAAGTAAACTATAGGTTTTGGGTCGAAAACCTATATGGTAGTTCCCGTTGACCTAGAATCACGAAATTTGACAAAAAGTAAGGTCTTACAGCACAAATACAGGCAAAATTCCAAAAAATTTAGAAAGCCGATAATGAAGGTATATTATGGTACTTACAAGTTTTCGCGAAAAACTAAATTTGCTTATATCTGTTTATCGCGGTGATTCAGGACCTTGGTTTTTATACACCTAATAGGGCCTATAGACCTCAGTATCTGGTATAAATTTCAACTTGCTAGATTCACACGTTCCTGAGAAAATCGGTGTTGACACACTTTCAAGTTTTCGCGAAAATCTAGATTTGCCTATATCTTTAAAACTTTGCCACCAATTACCTATTTTATTATGGCGTTTAAATTCAAATTCTAAATCTTTATTTCGAGCGAAGAATCTTGAAGGGTTAGTAACAATGTGATAGCATTTAAACTAAGTATTAGTAAACAACACGATACGGTGACATAATGTAACTGAAAACAGTGAACTACGTATATATACGAACAGTCCACTCTCTCAGCAATCATTTCAGAACCCTGTTAGAGCTGTCCATAACTCGGGCCATCATTGATGTTGCGCGCTTGCGCATTATCGCGTGAAAACAAACGCGCTGCCGCATACTTCCCTGACGCACTAAATCGCCAAGGCAACCCCATCAGTTTTCTGAACGCGTTATTATACTGGACACGAAGGGCTCCATACGACGCCCGTGAATACTTATCCCACAGGCTGCAAGTGTATAAGGTGGTTCAGAATGCTCTAAAGAGCGTCACCTTTATTTCTGCAGTATAATGTGCAAACCTGCGAGCTATCATATTCGCACGCTTGGAAAGAGCCCGTTGTGTCGGCGCGGCAGCGCAATAATAGCACTGAGGCACGCCAAAGCACGTAGCGGTTTGCGCTGGGGTTCAAAGATAGGCTAGACCTTGGGAATCTGACGGGTCGGTATGCTGAGAGAGATGCTGCATTAAACAAACTACGACTAACCTCAGAGGCGGGTGTGCTCGTGCTTAATCCTGGCAGCGCTCCTTCTCTGTTCCACTGGACGTCTTGATTCGAAGTTCCCTGGGTACTGGCACTATTTGCTGACGCGAGAGTGGACTGTATGCGGTGCGGTATAACGGCGAGCCACGTGACGCTGGCTCAAGGTGATGATCAGAGGTGACCACCACGAATCCGGCGGCGACGATAGTCGATCGCAAACGGTGCGGTTTTATAAAGCGGTAATACAGCGGTAGGATCTCACAGCGGGTGAGGAATCCAGGGTGAATAGCCAGGCGGTTGACTTATCACGAGCGGTGAGGCTACCCTCGACGAGGGCCGAACGTAGACTGTTCGAGAGTCGAACGTGTAGTTTAATGCAGCGAAAATTGACAAGAAGGGTAGATAAAGTATTAAGAGAAATGTGGGTAACTAAACAATGAGCGCACCTACAAGTGGCGCGAACATGCCCCCGGCTTGAAAACCTTCGGTTTTCATAAAAATTAAAACTAAAAGTAAGAGAAAGCGGTGGAAAACAACGAAGGAATTCAGGGGCAGAGTAAGTTATTGAGAAGGTAGAGTACAGAGGCGGACAACGGGTCTCTTATAGACACCCGTCGTCGTCCTAACTGAAGCGACTCTTACAACGCCGTCCTTACCAGGATAGGTGGCAGTGACGACGCCGAGAGGCCATGAAAGCGGAGACACATTGTCAGTGACAATAACAACAATAGAACCTATAGTAATAGGATTAGAAAACGTATTCCATTTCTTACGAGATTGAAGCAAATGCAGATACTCTAGTTTCCATCGTTTTGCGAACGATTGTACCATTTGGTCTAGCAAAGCATAACGTTTTAGTAAGCTTGGCGCTTCATTAGATGCCTCACTAGCAGGTAAATGTTTAAGTGGTGTTGACATTAAAAAATGTGATGAAGTTAAAGCGGTAGGTTCCGATGGATCTTCACTTAGTAGGGTTAGCGGCCGTGAGTTGATTACACACTCTATCTGCGTGAGCACAGTTGTCAGTTCCTCATATGTTAGCAATTGCGAACCAACGACCCTATGAAGATGCGTTTTGAAGGCTTTAACATAGATTTCATAGTGACCCCCAAAGTGAGGGCTACGCGGAGGATTAAATTTCCAAGTAATTTTATTAGCGGTTAATTCATTTCTAAAAGATTCTATATGATCTTCAGAATTAATGAGCGTATAAATATCCGATAGCGCATTTTTTGCACCTATAAAATTTGTAGCGTTGTCTGAGTATAGGACAGACACAGCGCCTCTACGGGATAAGAAGCGTTTAAATGCGGATAGAAATGAGCAAGTGCTCAGGTCACTTACGAGTTCTACGTGAACTGCGCGCACGACCAGACAAACAAAAATACAAATATACGATTTAATAGAGCGAACGCCGCGTTTGCGATACGGGATAATATTGATTGGACCAGCGTAGTCCACAGCGGTATGAGTGAATGCCTTGGCTTCATTCACTCTACAAGCGGGTAAGTCACCCATTAATGGGAATACTTGATTAGGTTTTGCCCTAAAGCAAAAATAACAGTTATGTATAACATGACGAACTATATTTCGGCATGAAAGTATCCAATACTTTTGGCGTAAAATGGACATCAGAGTGAGCGGTCCAGTATGACAGTTCTGACGATGATAATGAGATATAATCATTTCAACGATATGATGTTTACGAGGCAACAGTATTGGATGCTGTTGGTCATAGCTGAGATCGGAGTTGCGTAACCGCCCACCGACTCGTATTAGACCGATAGCGTCGAGAAACGGCATAAGCTTCTGAATAGCACGAGAACAACCTTTATTAGACTTTAGACTTTTCATTTCGTCAGAAAAATAAGAATATTGTAACGCGAGTAAAACCTTTGCTTCAGCGTAATTAAGATCGTCTGGAGTTATATGATTAGAAGGCGGTAAATTTTTTATAAATCGATAAATGTCTGTGACTGTACGTAGGAGTACCAGCCATTTTGAAATGCGGTTTGATAAGTTAAGAGGCGGGTGACCATTGTCACTTACATTAGTTACAGCGGTTAGAGTCAGTACTTTCTTAATCTCTGGTAAACTATTATGAATTGAATTATCATCAGCAATGAATTTGGCGGGCCACTCATTTGTAGGTTGGCATAGCCAATGAGGCCCAGTGAACCACAGTGGATGGTTTATGATTTGAGCGGGAGTTAATCCTCGTGACAAGCAGTCACTCGGGTTCTGATCACCAGGAATGTGATAAAACTTATTAGCGGGAATGGCGGCTACGGTTTTTGTAATGCGCGTTGCTACGAATGTTTTGAATCGATGCGGTGAGGCGCTAAGCCACTGAAGTGCGACCATAGAGTCTGTAAAACAGTAGACATCATTAATAGAATGCCGTTTTTCGTATGTATCGATAACGCGGCGAACTAGTTTTGCCATCAGTAAGCAAGCGCATAACTCTAGCCGGGCTACAGATACAGTCTTCAGTGGAGCGACTTTAGATTTTGCGCAAACCAATCGAGTAACTGGTGTTGAGTTAGAATCATTTATAATGAGAAGGTAAACAACGCAACCATAAGCCTTTTCACTTGCATCAGAAAATGCAGTTATTGAATTTTTTGAATTTTCATAAACATCTAAATGGCGTTTAAAACGTAAACTTTGAATAGTAGGTAACTCATTTAAATAGTTTTTCCAAATGTTTATAATCTCTAACGGTGGTTGTTCATCCCAACCAAGTTTTAATATATAAAGATTTTGTAACACAAGTTTAGCGTATAAAATAACTGGAGCAATGAGCCCGAGTACATCAAACTGACGAGCAATAACAGATAAAATGTTGCGTTTTGTGATTGGACGATTTTCTAAATGTACAGTAAACATAAATTCGTCACATGTGGGTGACCACTTTAAACCCAGAACCTTTAAATTAGGGTCCTGTTCTTCAAAGTTAATGCTATCAGTGTGAAGCTCAGAGGTGGAAAGCGATTCAAGCCACTCACATGAGTTACTTGCCCACTTGACGAGTTCAAAGCCCCCGGCTTTGAGCAAACCCCGGCGGTCGTCTCTGAGCTGCAAACCCATTGACAGGTTTGGTGTAGAGTAACAAATGTCATCCAGATACGTATTATGTTTTATGACAGTAGATGCAAGCGGGAAACGGGTACACTCGTCATTGCAGAGTTGTCTGAGTACTCTCATTGCCAAGAAAGGGCTGCTTCGAAGGCCGAAGCAGACGCGATTAAATTGATAAGTAATTAGCTGGTCGCAAGCGTTAAACCGAAATAAAAACTTTTGATATTTGCGGTCATTTGCATGAGTTAAAATCTGCAAATACATCTGTTTGATGTCTGATACAAAGGCGATTTTATATAAACGGAAATCTAGAAGAATTAAGAATAAATCATTTTGCAGATTTTCACCCGTATGCAAAACGTCATTGAGAGACAGACCTGAACTGGTTCTAGAGCTAGCATCCATCACCATGCGCCATTTAGTGGTGGTTTTATCTAACCGAGCCACGGCATGATGAGGGATATAGTAACCAGACATATGGTTATCATTTCTAATGACTGAAATATAACCCTTAGCTATATATTCATTGATGATAGCGTTATATTCAATTCGTAGTTGAGAGGAACAATTTAATTTACGCTCAAGAAACATGAAGCGCTTCTTAGCAGTGGCAAATGACTCACCAAGAGAGTCACGATCGCGGGAGAACGGCAGAGATACCGTATAGCGGCCCGTATTGTCACGGGAAACATTCTCAGTGAAAAAGGTTTCACATTCGAGAGCGGCTGAACTCAACGTAGGTTTATATTCAATCTCCTCGAGGAGCCAGAATTTTTGAAGTACCGAGTCTAAGTGCGGTGGTTCCACGGCGGAACTTAAAGAAATACATGCGTGTTCAAAGATATTAATCGGAGCATTACCGATTATCAAGTAACCAAAGATTGTTTCAAAGGCTGTAGGTGTGTCAGGCGATCCAGTGACACGACCTGACAACAAGATTTCAGAGAATAGCGGGGCACCAATCAGAATATCTATTTCTGATGGCGAATAGAAATTGTTGTCTGCAAGGGGCAGATTATTTAAATACGAGAGAGCGGAAACATCAACTTCTGCCGTAGGCAATTTATCAGTGATACGATCAATGACATAAGCATTAAGTAATACAGAAGTATTATTTAGTCGCGAAGATAACTCGAGAGAAGTATCCCCCTTAATAGGGTTAGGCACAGAACCTATGCCCTTAACTACATAGTGAGATAGTTTATTAAAATGTAAATCTAATTTTTGACAACACGCCGAAGTTATAAAGTTATTTTGAGAACCCGGATCTATTAGTGCACGAACGCATTGTTTATGACCATTAGAATCAGTCGCATAAACTTGCACAGTCCCCAATAGACAGGTATTATTACGCGGTAACATAGATTGAATATTACATAACGAAACATCATCAATGTGCGTAGTAATGCAACCGGACAGCTGGTTATGTGACGTAGCAATCATAGCAGTGGGGAAGCGTGGCGGCGACTGCTGCGCAGGAGCAGGCGTAATGTCACTCGACGACGTCTCCCGGGAGTGATGGCTGTTGTCAGTCGTTTGTTTACGACATAACAATGAATGATGACGCGATTGACAAAATCTACATCTTGAGTTAGATTTACATTCACGATTATTATGAGTGATACTTAAACAATTAGTGCATGCGTTATGCTGTTTAATTAAATTAAATCGTTCATCGATCGTTAACTTGTGAAACTGAGAACATTTATATAAAACTAAGTGATTGTTTTGTTTACAAAGCTTACAGTTTTTATTTACGTTAGAGGACGTTACAAATGAATGAGTGGCTTTAGTTAACTTATTGTTGTTATAACTATGTGCGAAATCGATAACACTTCGTCTATTCGCAGGAGAAGCAGTACGTTCTAATATTTTAGTTTGCTCACGTAAGAACTTAACTAATTGATCATAAGTAGGCATAGATGTGCCTCGCTTATAGAATTCGAAAGATCGTGCGGTACTAGGATCGATATTTTTTAATGCAAGGTGTAGAAGAACGAAATCCAAAAGATTATCTAATTTTAATGAGTTTAAACTTGACACTGCGGAACCAAATGTATCTAGGAACGTGTCCAAGTTTTTATACGATGCGATATTAAATGGCCTAAATTCCAATATTTGATCTAAATAAGCAGAAGCTAAACTACGCTTATCATCATATTTATCGAGAAGTGACTGCCATATAACACGGTAATTGTCCCCGTTGGGCACGATACCCGAATATACTGACAGTGCCCTACCCGAAAGTTTACTTATCAAATATTGAACGCGGTCGTGATCCGTTAAATCAGGATTTTCGTGAATAGTTCGCTTATACGACTCAAAGAATATAGGCCACCTAATAGGATCGCCACAGAAACTCATTATGTCGAGTTCTGGTAGACGAATAGACTTATGTTGCGGTAAAACATGAGAGTGTTGGACATTCTTCGAGTTGTCTAATTTATCAAAGCTAAACTTACAACGACAATACAAGTCTTCAAAGGCGTTAATAGATTGATAATTTACTTTATAAGATGCGTCAATATTTAATTCAACATCAACTAAATCATCAATAATTTCTTTATATTCAGAACGTAAACTGTCTAAAGATGTCATACTACATAAAAACAAATCCTTAGAAATATCGTTATCGAACGCCTTTAAAGATTGATCGTAAACTATTTGTAATCGGGCAAAGATACCATCACGTTTACCTATTAATTTAATACGTTTAATTTGCAAAACATCTAGTGATGTTGCATCTTCAAACTGTTCTTTAGCCTTTGTACGAGACATAGACATTATGCAAAACGAGTGGTAATCAACTCAAGCGCAAAATAATAAAAGACTGAATTCGCAATAATACCCGTGACATACACGACACGAACAATAACGTGAGCAACGGTGCTACCGGTTCGAGAATGTTCACAGGACGATGAATTTTACTAACACCCTCACTACGAAAATATTAACAAGTTTTATAATTTTACTAGTTAAGTTATTTAACTACGTAGTTATCTCATAAGGAATGGAATAGAATGGTACTTAATATTACAAAGCGTAAGTATACACTTATAGGATAAGCAGACGTACGAGTGTACTATATGAAATAGGCAATATAATATAACTCAATATTAGAGTGAAGCGGGATATTTAGATATGCCTAGGTCAAAGTGACTAGGTGTAGGATTAGGAACCAGAACTAATATCCGGCTCGAAGAGACCAGAAATAATGTGTCGGCGCGGCAGCGCAATAATAGCACTGAGGCACGCCAAAGCACGTAGCGGTTTGCGCTGGGGTTCAAAGATAGGCTAGACCTTGGGAATCTGACGGGTCGGTATGCTGAGAGAGATGCTGCATTAAACAAACTACGACTAACCTCAGAGGCGGGTGTGCTCGTGCTTAATCCTGGCAGCGCTCCTTCTCTGTTCCACTGGACGTCTTGATTCGAAGTTCCCTGGGTACTGGCACTATTTGCTGACGCGAGAGTGGACTGTATGCGGTGCGGTATAACGGCGAGCCACGTGACGCTGGCTCAAGGTGATGATCAGAGGTGACCACCACGAATCCGGCGGCGACGATAGTCGATCGCAAACGGTGCGGTTTTATAAAGCGGTAATACAGCGGTAGGATCTCACAGCGGGTGAGGAATCCAGGGTGAATAGCCAGGCGGTTGACTTATCACGAGCGGTGAGGCTACCCTCGACGAGGGCCGAACGTAGACTGTTCGAGAGTCGAACGTGTAGTTTAATGCAGCGAAAATTGACAAGAAGGGTAGATAAAGTATTAAGAGAAATGTGGGTAACTAAACAATGAGCGCACCTACAAGTGGCGCGAACACCCGTCGTTCCCTTTCAATGTCAGCATTGTCCTTTAAAGCTTATTATTGACACGTACAGACACCGTCAGTATGGCAACAAAAATGTTGACTGCTAAGTGCCTCAATCAGGGCATTTATATACAAATTGAAGAGGGCAGGCGAGGTCAATCCCCCCTGTCTCACTCGCCCCTGGCTACCCTGGCTACCCTGCCTACCCTGGCTACCCACTCTTTCCTGGCTACCATGGTATACCCTGGCTCCCCTGCCCCTACCCTGGCTACCCTGGCTTCCCTGCCTACACTGCCTACCCTGGCTACCCTGCCTACCATGCCTACCCTGCCTACCCTGCCTACCCTGCCTACCCTGCCAATCCTGCCTACCCTACCTACCCTACCAACTAATTTTTATCTATCATCAATGGTTTTCTCAGCACAAGCCAAATAATGTAAATACATTAAAATAGTGTGAAATTACAGGCAACATTTTGCTACCATGGGTTACCTTATTGCAATTTTCATAAGGATCTCTATTTTTTTTTTAATTTTATTATAGCCTATGACACTCAGGAATACTGTAGCTTTCTACTGGTGAAAGAATTTTCAAAATCGATTCTGTAGATCCAGAGATTACCCCTTACAACATCACAAACTCACAAACTTTACATCTTTATAATATTAGTATAGATATAGATATAATAGACACGCTTCGATCGGCAATCTACTGAATACGTAATTATGACACGATATCTTGCACATACACCCCGATTCAAACAGTAAAATGCCCATAATTTTTGAACGGCTGAACCGATTTTATTCAAACATAGCGAACACACCCCTCGAAGTGTCAGGCCATTGTAATAGGAAGCTCGCGCATGGTGGGTAGAGTGGCGGTTAGCTCTCTTCCTTTGTCTTATTTTCGATGGTACCATTATTCCTATTAGACCTAGCGTAAAAGATCTCGGTTTACATCTTGATTCAACGATTGGCTGGCATAGTCAGGTTACTAGTGTCAGTCAAAGAGTCAACGGCACTTTGCGATACCTGTATCGTCTGAAGAACTTTTTGCCCGCATAGACGAAGACTATGCTTGTGCAGACCTTAATTTTTCCCATAATCGACTATGGTGACGTGTGTTACTTCGACTTGAGTGCGGTTCTGCTGGATAAGCTTGATAGGCTCCTCAATAACTGCATTCGGTTCATATTTAATTTGAGGAAGTATGACCATGTGTCGAGCTACAGGTCTGAGCTCAAATGGATGCCCATTCGCCAGAGAAGGTGTTTTCGCGCTTTAACTACGATTTTCTCCCTACTCAACTCTCCCACTCCACCTTCTTATCTTATGTCTCACTTTCGATATTTAAGTTCTACTCACTCTAGGAATCTGCGTTCATCCAACAATCTGCTCTTACTCTGTCCTTCTCATACTACTGATTTTGTTCATTCTTCCTTTCATATTCAGTCTATTCTTCTTTGGAACGCGCTTCCTCTCGAAATCAGGGCGGCAACCAGTCGGTATGCTTTCAAGCGGAAATTGCAGTATTATTATCAGCGGGGGTAGGGTCATCTCGGTAACTTATTTTCATTACTTTATTAAATATATATATATTTATTTAGGTATGTATCATATAATATATGTATGTATATGTATTTTAAGCAATTAAAAATTATATTTTGTTGTTAAATTGTTGCCACGATTCAAACAATGCACCTGCCATGTTTTCTCTTGACTGGTAGAGAATGCCTAAGGCATTAAGTCCGCCATTGTACCTTTGTGCATGAAGTTTAAATAAATAAATAAACACTCTCGATTTGAGTCGCCTTTTAAACAAAAAAAAACTAAATCAAAATCGGTTCACCCGTTTGGATGCTATGATGCCACAGACAGACACACAGATACATAGCAACTCACGTCAAACTTATAACACCCCTCTTTTTGTGTCGGGGGTTAAAAATATAAAGGCAAACAAAATGATGACAATCAATTCATAATCACAGCGACAGGTAATCACGAGTCTTTTGAACACAGGCAACGATTGGGCGCGTTTGATTGGTTCTGGCAACGCACTCCATAGACGAGTAGCCTGGATAGTAAAGGATTTATCCAGAAAACTCGTGGAATGCATTGGCATTTGAAGTCGTAAGTTATCTGATGAACTAAGAAATTTTATTTGGGAATCGCAGAGAAACTGAAAACGTTTTTTAAGATAAAGAGGGGTGGAAGGAGTGAAGAGCACATTATTGGCAACCACTTGAGAATCACACGGAATTCGGAAACATGATCATATTTTCGCAAACCGAATTCATATTCGCGACTCGAAAATGTTTGTATAAGGTTCATACCTTATACAAACATTTTCGAGTCGCTCAAGTTTTTTGAATTGTTCTTGAGTAAGGTCAAGATAGCTGGCATCAGCATAATCAAGGATGGGTAGATAGAGAAGGCCGTATATTAACTACTAGCAGGTAAGTAGAAGATATCATAAGTAAACAGACTGCAAGTCTTGGTATTGCTCGCAGCTACAGCCATTATTGACTCTATAATAACGTTCACAGGCTTTAAGATAAATACACAGCGAAGGCGTATTGAGGGCAACATATCAATAGGATTCTTGAAACTTCGGCTAGCCTCAGGGGATACATAGCTGCTATTTTAGTTTGTTTAAACCAGGAGGGACAAATTCACGTATATTTTCTTTGTATTTTAAGGTCTTGTTGTAAAGACTAGCTAGTTTATATACTAGTTTACAGTGGCGGTAATATAATATAGGCCAACTTCAGAGGCGCATTGTATCACCTATGTGTATCTGCTCACCGAACCATAACTATCGTTTTGATGAGACTAGCTTTATTTACCGAAATCCAGTCCATTTCACTCGGCAATCGTTTGTCTGATTCTGCAGTTATATTTATAAATTGCATTGAATGTTCTTTTCGGAGAGTCGGTACGTATACTTACACATGTATATCTATGGGCATATAATGCAAGCGTTTGTGTGTGCCTGTACTTTTCTCTGTGAGGCGCTCGCATTAAGCGCTCAGTTCCCTCGTACATGGGATTTGTACAGATTCTCCCCGTTCTAATCTAGGCGAAAGTAAGGAGAGAAAATATAATTTTTGTATGACTGTTTTGCTATAGGTATGTAAGTATTTGGGAAGATAAAAATATAGATAATAAGTGCTTGGAGCGTTTAGTTTCATCTGTGGAGCGTGATATCAAAAGAGGTGGAACAACGTGATAATTCTTAATTCTTTATTGTACACAAAAAACAATTACATATACAACATGAGTGGTTATAAAATTGATGTACAAAGGCGAGCTTAACTCTAAGAAGAGTTTTCTACCAGCAAACCTTAGAGTGATAGAGAGAATTTTAAAAGAGTAACCATGGCGTTTCTTGCCGGTTCTTCTCCATAGGAAACGACCAACCCGAACCGTGCACATTTTGTCGACGTTTTATAAGTGCCCATGTAGGCCTATGTGAAATAAAAAAATTGATTTTGATTTTGAAAAAGGAAGAAGAGAAGTAGTCCAGTGTACAATTTTAGAATACTATACAATAAATCATAAATATACATACATAAATACAATATATATATATATACCTACATACTACTAATATTATGTCATTCCGAAAGAAAATGATCCTTGATTTTCCTCTTGAAGACATTCAGAGAAGGGCTGTCGCGTAGGGAATGTGGTAGAGAGTTCCAGAGACGCACTGCAGTGACAGAGAGCAGGAGCCAACAGGAGCCATCATAGCGGCTGGAAGTGTGACGTGGGGTACGAAGGAGAAGAGAAGTGGAAGTGCGACAGGGTTTACCCCTCGGGACAAAGTACTCACAGCGTTCACGAAGGTATTGAGGAGAATTAGGATTGTGTAGGACAGTATAGAGAAGAGATAGGATATGGGTATCTCAACGACGCCGAATCGGCAGCCACTTCAATCTAGCCCGAAACTCCGACACGTGATCGTTTTTACGGAGGCCAAAAATAAAACGGATGCACAAGTTCTGCAGTCGCTCGAGTTTATTTAGGAGTACCTCCGTTGCATCTAGAAAACAGACATCCGCATAGTCAATGAACGGTAGAAGAAGAGATTGAGCAAGAGTGACCTTAGTGTGAAATGGTAAGAATTTTTGGAGACGTTTAAGAAACTGAAAAGAGTAGAAGACCTTCTTACTTACATCAGCAACATGAACCTCCCAAGAGAGGTATGATAACGCAAACTATCGGACCAAAATATCGTAGACGCGACCTTTTAACACTCGCAAAACATTTGCAGGAAGGAACTCTTTTGGCGCAAATGTTATGAAGTAGGTATCAAAAGGTAATGCGACACTATTGCTTTTTGAAACAATAACCGTAGTCAGAGTTAAATATTCGTGCATTTTTTTCGTGATAAATAAAACACCTTGTCTGAAATTAGGCTTCTCCGGTAGTCTAGTATCACATCATCAGCCTATAAATGTTCCCACTGCTGGGACACAGGCCGCCTCTCTATGAGAGGGGATGGGCCATAATCCACCACGCGGGCCCAGTGCGGGTTGATGGATGTCACATGTCTTCGAATTTTTAGTTTTAGGACATGCCGGTTTCCTCACGATGTTTTCCTTCACCGTTTTTGAAAGCAGTGGTGATGAAATAATGTACACAAAGTATAGCGCCTGCCTGGGTTCAACCCACGACCTACAACTTGTAAGTCTCGGCCGATACCACTGGGCCACTACTGCTCTCCAGTCTAGTATGGTATCTGCATATTATAAATCTCACATTCACAAACAGACGGAGCCGGACCATCTATCTGTCGACTTACAAATATTTGTTCCGAGCGGCAACAATCCGTGACCATCAGCCAATTGGCTAATCGTCCTTAGCTTCCTTCTTATTCTAAGATAAAGAAAACGCCTTTATTATTAAGCTACAGTAGTATCTGCAGCTGTTGATTAATTACTTTATTAATTTTAGTATTTTGCCAAACAAATCTAGTAACAACGTTTTAGCTGTAGGTACTCCAATCAATGTTTCAAGCTTTAAAGCCATCAAAATGTCCGTCGTAGTGACTAGTGAGCTAGAGATTTGACAAGCACTGCCGTTCAGCGTCACCGGTGCGAGAGCGCTCTGCGGTCACCAGCCGCCACTGCCCGTCATGTTTACAAGATCCTTTTTAGTACAGCACAAAGTTTTGGACTTCGATACACTGGATTAAAAAGGTCCGCTACATACAGGTTTTTTCATGCTTGAATTTACATGGAATTTGATTAATAAATTCAAATTAAATATTGGCGTAAGTGTAGATTCGTGGCTACCTATAAGCCAAAAGCCGATAAGCGGCTTCAGCGGCAGCGGTTCTCTCGAGCTGTTTCTTGTGCATTGAGCACGTCATCTCACTTGCAAAGCTACACATACCACACGTTTGCTTAATTCTATTATCTATTTATTTATTTATGTACACACAAAACACTTTACAGAGAAAATAAAGAATACAGATAGAAGAGCACAAAGGTACTGCTTATTTCAATAGAAATTGCTTCCAGCAGACCTGCGACAGGACAGTTGGATGATAGACGAAGACACAGTGTGTAGAAAGAAATAAGGAAACCTAAAATAGACTATAATAACTTAACTAATTATATATAAATTACACATATTATACCTTAACTAAATATAAGTTTAAAAGATAAAAAGAAATACATACATATAATATACAAAATTACAATATGGTAGCGAGCAATGTTCTTTGACTCGTTTTTTGAACAGAGATACATTTTGAGAGTCACGGATTTTAGGTGGAAGTGAGTTCCACAGTCATACTGCATGGACAGAGAAGGAGTGGGAATAGAAATGAGTTTTATGGGATGAGAAATTGAGATGAAGTTTAAGGCGTGATCTACAAAGAGCATCGGCAGGGCGAGTAAACGAAAAACGATCGCGCAGGTAGCCAGGGTATGCAGGGTTAAAAAGGATGTTGAAAAGGAGACATAATATGCGAGTGTTCCTGCGAAGGCGGATAGGGAGCCACTTGAGATCCTTGCGGAACTGAGAGACATGGTCGTATTTCCTCAGACCAAAACCAAAACGGATGCACAAGTTTTGCAAGCGCTCAAGCTTATTTAAGAGCTCCTCGGTGGCATCCAGATAGCAGGCATCAGCGTAGTCTATGATCGGAATCAAAGTTTGAGCTAAGTAAATTTTAGTTTTAAAGGGTAGGAAAGTTGAAGGGTTTTTAATGAGTGAAAGGAAAAATGCACCTTACGACTAACCTCATTGACTTGTGCTCGCCAAGAAAGATTGCTGTCAATTAAGACACCGAGATTCTTAGCCGTTTCGGTGTAAAGAATGGTCGAGCCATTACGGGATAATGGTGTCAAGATAGAAATGTCAAGCGCTGTGCGATAACATCGACTGCCTATGATCATGGCCTGGGACTTGGAAGGGTTGATCTGTAAGCCATAAGACTTAGCCCATTCACTAATTCTCTCCAGGTCATGATTCATGGCATTAATCGCTAAGTCCACGTCCGCAAGCAGAAAATGTCGGTAAAGTTGCAAATCGTCTGCGTAAAGATGGAAGCTGGAGGTGATCACCTTGGTTACAGTGTTTATGAAAATAGAGAAAAGAAGAGGAGAGAGAACGCCACCCTGAGGAACACCAGCAGTGAGATCACACCAATCAGAGAAAATCTCTTCAAGGCGAACACACTGAGAGCGACCCCGAAGATAAGAGTCAAACCAGGCTAGTGCAGTGGAAGAGAAGTTAATAGACTGAAGGACCCCAAGCAGAATGTCAAAATCCACTGAGTTAAACGCACAACTGAAGTCAAGCAAGACTAACAGGGTGAGAGATTTGTTCTCCATAGCCCAGCGGATATCGTCAGTGACCTTCAAAAGTGCGGTAACGGTACTGTGACCTGCCCGGAATCCAGATTGGAAAGGACAGATAAGATTATAAGACGAAAGGAATCTGGAAATTTGACCATGAACAATGTGCTCGAGAACTTTGGAGAGTAAAGGAAGTATGGATATGGGTCTGAAGTGGGATAAAGAAGCAGGATCACTAATTTTGGGAAGTGGTATTATGTGCGCCTGTTTCCAGGCTGAAGGAAATATGCCAGAGAATAAAGAGTAGTTAACGATATGAGTGAGAATGGGCAGGAGTTGCGGGAGAATAGGAATTATCATTCGCGAACACAGATTATCATGGCCAACAGCAGAGGAGGAAATAGCAAGCAGAGATTTTTTGACATCGTCTTCAGAGACAGAGTTTAAATTAAATAGTGGGCAATTCGGTAACGGCAATTCGGAGAGTACAGACAAAGTTGAAGTTTTGACGCTAGGGTCCAAAGAGACAGGTGGAAGAGAAAAGTGCCTATTAAGAGCCGACAAGTCGACATCTTTACAGATATTAGTCGGAGATTTGCCGATACCAACAGACTTGACAAATCTCCAGACGTCAGAAGACTTGCGATCGACTAGAGATTCGTGGAAAAGCGTCCCTTAGCATCCCTACACAGACAATTGCAATGGTTACGTAGAGCTTTAAAATGAGCAAGATTCTGATCCGTGGATCTACGCCTGTATCTGCTCTTTGCCTTGTCCTTACGAGAAATAGCGTCTTTTATTTGAGCAATCATCCACGGAGCAGGTTTATGCTTAACCCTGCTTTAAACCCCTGTTTATGCTTGTCGTATAACCTCAACAGTTTGGCATTGAAGTAATTCACTTTATCATCGACACAGGCGCTCTCGAAGACGAGAGACCAGTCGATATCATCTGCATCACGTTTTAACGCCGCCAGATCAATTCCGTTATAATTACGCAAATAACAGATTTGAGGTTTGCGTTTAGGAGGTCGAATACGATACGAGAGATAGATGAGATCATGGTATGAAAAAGTTGCAGTAAGTTGCCCAAACTCAGCAACATTGTGAGGAGAAGAAACAATCATAAGGTCAAAGAAGAGAAGGCGTGCAGTTTGGAAAGTTATGAGTCGCAGAAAGAGGTAGAATTTCAAGATTAAAAGAAGATAAAAGAGAACGGAGTTTTAGTGAACGAGAGTCTTTTTTAATAAGACATGTGTTAAAGTCTCCCATCAAAACAACATGGTCGTACAACGGGCAAAAAATATTTAGTGACGATTCCAAAGAATCAAAATAGTTTATATGAAGGTTAGGGGAGTAGAATACTGCAAGTAATACTTTAGCATGGTGTAAGGTGATCTCTAGGAACAAGAATTCAGCCGAGCCAGAGTACCCAGATGGAGACGCACTCACAATTTTGTGCGGTATATCAGCACGTACATAAATGGCGACACCACCACCACCCTTGCCAGTCCTGTCATTTCTGACCAGGACAAAGCCAGGCAGTGCATAGTGCGTAGAAAGGAGAGACGGCTTAAGAAAAGTTTCAGATATAAGAAGTGCATCAAGATGAGTACTGCTAAAGGATGCCAGAAGATCGGAGTAGTGACCAGGAACACTTTGAGCATTAATATGGGCTATATGGTTTTTTTTTGGATACTTAGAAAAGATAGTGGAGATGTTATCATGCAGAGTATGAAGCGAAAACTCACTTCCAGCACTTAAAAAACTGCAAGTCGAAGAATTACTGGAGAAAAAACTGTCATCTAGGTTGACAGGATCATCCATAGACGAACACATAAATAAGATAAATATAATACGTAGAAAATAATACAACTAAATTAATATAACAAAATTAAAACTTATTACAACTAAACGTATGGGCTGATTGCTATAGCAACCACCCTAACTCACTGGTGAGTGACAAGTCATTACCAAAAAAAATATAAACTAAATTAATAAAACAGCGTACAACGAATGAATGTACAAAAACCGACAATACAAAACGATGACAGAAGATCTATGGGGAATGTCCATCAAAGTTTGTACCTCCATTATTCAGACTATAGCGCCGTACTTAGCTTTAATTTTTAATTTGTGTATAGATCAAGGAGTCTTTCCAAATCTATTGAAATATAGTAAGGTTATACCACTTTTTAAATCCGGGGACAGTAAAGACACAAATAATTATAGACCAGTATCCGTGTTGCCGGTTTTCAGCAAGGTATTTGAAAAGATAATGCTAAATCAAATGCTCATTTATTTTAATACGAAAAACATCCTACACGAGAAACAATATGGTTTCACCAAAGGACGTTGTACAACCGACGCTGGTGTCACCTTAATAAAACACATCTTTGATGCGTGGGAGGAGGGACAAGATGCCATAGGTATCTTCTGCGACCTATCGAATGCGTTTGATTGCGTTGATCATGCAACATTGCTTTTGAAACTTGAGCATTACGGGCTAGGCCAATCAGCATTAAATTTAGTAAAATCCTATTTGAATGATAGACAGCAATTATTTCAAATAAACGGTGTCAATTCCTCGGGGTTGAACGTGAAAATGGGGGTACCCCAGGGCTCAATTTTAGGTCCTTTCTTATTTTTAGTATACATTAACGATTTACCCCATCTATTGAAAAACAAACTGAACATGGTGTTATTTGCTGATGACACTGCTTTGATTTTTAACATAAATAGACGTACGAGTATCGTTGCCGACGTAAATAATGCATTGCGGCAAGTTCTAAATTGGTTCACTGCTAATAATTTAGTTTTGAATGCTAAAAAAACTAAGTGTGTAAAATTTGCCTTGCCGAATGTCAAAAGTTATGATTGTGACATTATATTAAACAACGAGAAGCTAGAATTCGTCGACAAAACGGTTTTCCTGGGTATCACGCTAGACTCAAGGTTACAATGGGGTCCTCATTTAATATCACTTGCGGGGCGGTTAAGTTCGGCGGCTTATGCTGTTAGAAAAATTCGTCAATTTACTGATGTAGATACCGCGAGGCTGGTCTATTTTAGTTACTTTCATAGTATAATGTCTTACGGCATATTACTATGGGGAAGGGCTGCAGACATTCAATCAATTTTTGTTCTGCAAAAACGAGCCATCAGAGCGATATACACTCTTCGCCGGCGCGATTCTCTAAGGGAACTGTTTAAGGACATTAACATCATGACGGTACCTTGTCAATATATTTACGAAAACATCATGTACGTTAGAAAGAATTTACATCTTTTTAGTAAAAACAGCGATAGACATAGTTATGTTACTAGAAATAGAAACCAATTAATTCAACCAGGTTTCAGGCTGGCTAAAGTAGCGTCATCTTTTAGGGGATACTGTATAAAATGTTACAATAAAATACCGCCACACATTTTAGAATTGAATGAGACGAAATTTAAAACTTGTATAAAACGCACACTATGCAGGCAGGCATATTATAGGTTGGGGGATTACATCGCTGATAAAAATGCTTGGCCCAACGCTATTCCAGCTCCACAGCCACTAGGGCACAAAAACAAGTGATAAGCAGAAAAGTTCTGAAGTATTGTTGGACCTGCTGAAGACTGTACGAATAATTATAATGTATATTTGTGTTGTATAAACTCAATTAATTTTTAGAATTATATAACTGCACAGCACATATTTGAGTACTATGTACCAACTGTAAATCTACCATTTACTGTACCTATGTGTCGTTCGTTGACTTCAGTGTGCCCTGGCAGTTGAGTGTGTCATGCTCTCTCTAATGTCTCTCTGATGGTGGCACATGTGTTGGATCATTCTGTTCCCTTCATGATGGTTGAGCTGAGTGGTGCCGATCCATGTGTCATGTTCGTGAACGGGCGCCGTCAGTTGGGATTGGTCATATCTTAGCTGCCTCCGCCTGTTTTTAATTACCTATTTATTGTATTTTTAATTTTTGTTTTACTCTAGACGCTTTTAAGTGCGTTTTTTTTACATCGTTCTCACATATATGTATTTTTCCTACAAGATTATTGTAACCAAATACTTGTAAAACACATTTTTTTTTTTTAATTAGGTTTGGCGTTTCTTGTCCGTTCTTCTCCATAACAAGCTACATTTCCGAATGGACGGTAGAATCAATTATTATTACATTTAATTTTTATTTTTGACGTTCGAAAGTGCCGCTTAATGGCCTAATTGAATAAAGAAATTTTGATTTTGATTTTGATGAAAACGGAACGTTGCACATCTCTAGGTCGCTGTCAAATTGACATTGACAAATTGGCTAAAAGGTCCTAGCAACCAGGCCATACAACTTACATAAAAAAAAAAAAAAAAAAAACATTGACAATGACAGTTCAGTCTAGCTGGTTGAATGACTTGTCATAAACAAAAGATATTATGAAAAATAATTATACCGACATCGTAATCAACACAAACGGAGAATGAAGGTGATGCGGAAAATACCAATTAAATAAAGTACCGGCACAGAAAGTAAAAGTATCGTATACGCCGGCCTAATCAAGAAGTAGGTGGCTTGGTGAACGAACGAAACATCAACAACATTAATTACGCCGACGCGCCTTCCTTTGGTCTCTTGAGGGTGTAGTAGAAGTCTCAGTGGCGCTCACATTTTTTGAAGAAGAATGTTCCACCGTCTGCGTGGCGTCACGAAGGTCGCTAGATGCCTTGGGAAACCGCGACACCAGAGCTTTAAGTTCACCCGGAGTCTCGATCTTGTGACGTTTGGTATCAGGTGTTATGATCACAATCTACCTTCTCTTTAAAAAAAACCGGCCAAGTGCGAGTCAAACTCGTGCGCCGAGGGTTCCGTACCTACCCATCGGCGCACGAGTTTATAGACACATAGACAGCTAAAAACTACTTTGTGAACTACCGGCGGCCTAGGAATAGAAATAGTGAGTCGCTCGGGCTAAACGGCCAAATTAGGGAGAGACGTGAATGGACTGACAATAATAACAAAAAACCGGCCAAGTGTGATTAGATAATAAGACCTTAAATTACCTATCTATGTAATCGATCATTCATTTTTAATGATAAAGAAAAAAACCGGCCAAGTGCGAGTCAAACTCGTGCGCCGAGGGTTCCGTACCTACCCATTATACAGACAAAGATACAGATATAGATGGACATAATTGCCTCTAAGCATTCAAAGCGTGATTTTCGCGGTTTCTGGAAGAGCGCTAATAAATTTAGCATTCGGCCAAGCCTGCCTATTAGTGTGAATGGTGTGAGTGATGTGAAGGATAATGCAAAACATTTTAGAAATCGGTTTGTTTTAAAGTCATCGTAGGGAGTTCTTGTGAGATGCTGGATGCTGAGCCCCGTTGTGGCAAGGTGGGCACACGTTTCAGTGCTAAATATGTGGCTAGGGTCATCAGGTCTACGTCTAGAGGTAAGTCCCCTGGACATGATCGTCTCAGTAACTCGAGCGTTTGCAATACGCCGGTCCTCACTTACCGAGGGTTTTGGCACTGCTGTACAATTGATGTATTGGTCATTCATACTTGCCTAATGAGGACGATCGTGGTTCCCATTGTTAAAAGTAAAACATGTGATCTTTCGGTTAGGGGAATTTATAGACCTATTTCTCTACCAACAATAGTCTGCTTGGTACTACACAAAAAGAGAAACACCTGTTTTCGCTTGCTTCCTCGATCCGTTTAGGGCTTTTGATCTGGTTTCCTAAGATATATTATGGAGGAAACTTGAACCTATAAGCTTGCCTATCGACTTACAAGTATCTTCAGGCATTGATATGTAAGCCAGATCAATAGAGTTCGGTGAGCGGGTGTGCTGTCGGAGCCTTATCAATTGGAGTGTGGAGTGAGACAGGGGGGATTGACCTCGTCTGCCCTCTTCAATTTGTATATAAATGCCCTGATTGAGGTGCTTAGCAGTCAACATTTCTGTTGCCATACTGATGGTGTCTGTGTCAATAATAAGCTTTAAAGGACAATGCTGACATTGAAAGGGAACGAAGGGCTCTTTCCAAGCGTGCGAATATGATAGCTCGCAGGTTTGCACATTGTACTGCAGAAATAAAGGTGACGCTCTTTAGAGCATTCTGAACCACCTTCTACACTTGCAGCCTGTGGGATAAGTATTCACGGGCGTCGTATGGAGCCCTTCGTGTCCAGTATAATAACGCGTTCAGAAAACTGATGGGGTTGCCTTGGCGATGTAGTGCGTCAGGGATGTTTGCGGCAGCGCGTTTGTTTTCACGCGATAATGCGCAAGCGCGCAACATCAATGATGGCCCGTGTTATGGACAGCTCTAACAGGGTTCTGAAATGATTGCTGACAGAGTGGACTGTTCGTATATATACGTAGTTCACTGCTTTCAGTTACATATGTCACCGTATCGTGTTGTTTACTAATACTTAGTTTAAATGCTATCACATTGTTACTAACCCTTCAAGATTCTTCGCTCGAAATAAAGATTTAGAATTTGAATTTTAACGCCATAATAAAATAGGTGGCGAAGTTTTAAAGATATAGGCAAATCTAGATTTTCGCGAAAACTTGAAAGTGTGGCACCACCGATTTTCTCAGAAACGTGTGAATCTAGCAAGTTGAAATTTATACCAGATACTGAGATCTATAGGCCCTATTAGGTGTATAAAAACCAAGGTCCTGAATCACCGCGATAAAAAGATATAAGCAAATTTAGTTTTTCGCGAAAACTTGTAAGTACCATAATATACCTTAATTATCGGCTTTATAAATTTTTTAGAATTTTGCCTGTATTTGTGCTGTAAGACCTTACTTTTTGCCAAATTTCGTGATTCTAGGTCAACGGGAACTACCATATAGGTTTTCGACCCAAAACCTTTCTAATCTAATCTTTTTTCGCGTTGACTCAGGACCTTGGTTTTTATACACCTAATAGGGCCTATAGACCTGAGTATCTGGTATAAATTTCAACTTGCTAGGTCCACCCGTGCCTGAGAAAATCGGTGGTGACACACGGACAGACAGACAGACGGACAAGAAAGTGATCTTATAAGGGTTCCTTTTTTACCTTTTGAGGTACGGAACCCTAAAAATGCTAACCAGTTTTTCTATTTTATTTAAGGATACCTTAAAGTAAAAAATTCACAACAATCTTCATTTTCTTTTAAAGTTACCGTTCTGACGAAGTTCTTTTAAACTGAAAATTATTCATCGGAATTGTTAGAACATAAAAGAACTCAATTTGAAACTTATTCAAGGTAAGAAGCCAACAAAGCTATTCATTTACTTAGGGTAGGTAGATGTACCTATATGGAAATAAAAAAATACATAAATAAATGAAGGCATGCCTAAGGAACAGTTACTAGCAATATAATGTATCTAGGTTTCTATAGGTCAAACAGGGTCATACGAACATAATCCAATTAAATTGTACGATTGCAAATACATAAGAAAGCCGTAAAACTACAGTAACATAATGATGCTTACTGAGCAGTGTCGTTATATTAAAATGTTAAAACCAAGTACTTCGGTATTGTTTCCTAAGTAGAAGTAAAACTCTACTTTTTATTCGGTTTATTGACTCAGCAGGCAAAAAATGAAAATTAACTAACATTTCCCGAATATAAGAAAGGTGAGATTATTTTCTCCCTAAATATTCTTAACCTATAATCAGTTGCATTTAAGTACAATAGACCAATGCCAAAAATATTTAACTATGAAGTTTTCATCCAAAATGTGTTGGTGATTGACATATTTTTAAGCGACTTACCAAAAAAGGAGGAGGTTCTATGTTCGACTTCATGTATGTTTTTTTTTTTTTGTGTATGTTCACCGATATCTCCGTCAATGGTGGACCGATTTTGGAAATTCCTTTTTTGTTTGAAAGAGTATGTTTCAAAATTGGTCCCATTTTAATTTGTTGAGGATCTGATGAAGACCTTCGGAGATATACAACAGAACGAACTCTTCAATAAATAACGGCAAATCTCTCGGGAATGCTGCAATCGCATGTCTGTTTATTGTTTATACCATTTCATAACATAACATCACGCCAGTACTCTCTAAAGTGGTACGCAAATCTCGCATTTTACCGGTAATGTTCAAGTTTCATGGTTTCGTCCAGAAACGGTCCTCTGCTATTTGATGCATTGTTGCAATACCATGTCAGTTAGCTGTCAGCGATTTGACAGCTTTTGATTGACAGCTGACATTTGAGAAGAATCGAAAAAGAAAATTTGTCCCGAGCACACGGAGAAATCGGGCTTTCTTGGAATGATATGCTAATCGAGGTATAATGAGCCCACCAGTCCCACGCAGTCGGATTTGTGTATATTTCGCGCAGCGAAGTGCTTTTGACAGGAACGTGTGTCTGCCTGGAAGCCGGAGCCCAGCTCAGAACACGTTTTGTGGTCCTCTCCCATCATTGTCCTTATTATATATATGCTTTCCTCTCCCTATACAACGCACGGCACGGGATTGAACGAGGAACAGAAGATCACCACGGAATCTCAGGTAAGTGACTACCGTTGTATCGCCCAACCCTCGTGGTCCGCATTAGATCACACACTGACACCTAGCCAACCACTGCTGCGTATATCAGTTTCGTGGTGTACGGTTCTGATTGACCTCAGCATGAGCTCCTGGCTTGGGATCCGCAGGCCTGTATTTAACATTCATGATATTCGGGTAATCTATTCTGGCTTTATAGAATAGGATATAATAAATCTTTATTTGCACAGAAAGTAGGTACAGGTTACAGATGTTAAGTTTAAATGTAATGGTCCTTATACTAACTGTGGTGTGGTATCCATAACGCAAAAAAAAAAATTGGTACCTACGATAGACACCGACTTCCAAAAATTAAAGTTATTTTTCACTTTGTAGTTTTTATTTGGAAGTCGATAGTTTTTTTTTGCAGAAAAGTTTTTTACGTTGCATTTAATATGATGATTTATGTTTTTTATGTCATGTAGTATGAGTGTAATCAAAGTCAAATCACAAATATCGGTCGGCCATGTTGGCGCGCCGCACAATGCACAATTGCACACCCACACACTGCTGACTCTATTGTGTTCATGTTGTAGTGCAAAGCCTTTTCAATCCGTTTTACCGCGGGCTGAGATTACATTATTAAATGAAAAAAAAATGCAATTTTGACAGCAAACGGGTTGCGTGGAATTTGTCTACATAATTAAACTTTTACTACCAACTCTCTTGTAAAACTTGTATTCATTGTGCTGTGATACGGTTATTGCGTTTTAATGTCTTTTTATATTATTACGTCGAAAAAATAAAACAGCAGCATTAGACTAAATCGTTTTCTTTTGTCTGTACATTAAGATTACCTGCGCAGTTTCGCAAACTGTTTTTTTTAACTTTTTCTTGTTCAGTGAATTCAGCAGATGTCAAGAGAGACGAGATATTTCTTATTAAAATGAGCTAAGTACTTAGGTACGTAGGGTTCCTAACAAGATTTTTATCGTCAAATGATTATTGAAACGTTTAACCTGATTAAGCATGTTATTGCCAGCAATCTAGTGCCATAAATCTTTTACATTATAAAAGTTTTAGGTGATTAGGTTAGGACCACAGATTACCTCCCAATAGATTCCGCATAGAAGACAACTTAGCCTATTTAGGCTGATATAACTCATCGCACGGTATGATCTCTTTAGTGTCGACCAGACATTAGAGCTGTAGGGACGCAAACGATTTCTAGTTTTAATTCTGTTTAAAAAATAGTAATCAACGGTTTGCCTTAAAAAATTACGAATTGTGCAGTAAAATGGTGTGGAAAATCAACCAGCCCTTCAAGTTCAAAAAAAGATGGGATAACATTCCACCAGTAGGCAAAGTAATAAATATTGACCAATCTAAAAAAGGTCAGGTTATAATGGTTAACAAATCAAAATTACAGTAGCGCTCGTTGATGTCTTTTGTGAAAGTCCCTTTCACTCATTAGGAATTATTATATTGCTATCTTTTTCCCACAGAAGTAAAAATGTTGAAAAATACGTTTTTTGCTTGTCGAAAAGTATCGATGATCGATGTTTAATTAGGTATAAAGGAGATTAAAATAATTTTGTTAAAATTGATTATTTAAAAATTTAAAATTTAGTTTATTTTTTACTTTGAACTAATTGTGCTCTATTCATAACAAAAGCTCAGAGTGGCCCCGTTTACATAGGATTACTATTAAAATAAATCACTTTTGGCCAAAATCAAAATCTTTTCTCGGTCGATGTTTTTCTTTATCTTTATTTTTAATATATCGATATTTTTAGCGACATTTAATGCGCATGTCCCGTCACTACGACATGTACCGTGACCTTGAATAGCCAATCACGGCGCACTTGTCACTCCCCGCGCAACCCGTGCCTTCCGTCAAATTTGGTGAACTCGGAATCAAACAAAACAGTATCAAAACAGTATCATACGGTATCTATTGGGAGGTAATCTGTGGTTAGGACCTTATAGGCATATACCTATGTATATGAATCAATAGTAGGATGACTGTAACTTTCAGTTGATATAACACATATAGATCTGTACATACATAGATACCTAAAGACCACGGACCAGTTTAGGTCCGTGCGTCGATAAATGTTTCACAAGGTAGTTTTGTCTCTAAACATAAATTCGTAGTTTTATCATTCGACTTCAACTCTTCAGGAACTTTACTACTTTATTCAGGTTAGAGATCGCCACATCCCGTAACTTGCAATACTTTAGTAGCTCTCTAGTTTTTATAACAGAAATTACGGACTGGTATTCGAAATTCAGCTACTGATTAATTAGGACCATTACAGGCGATGTGGATACATATATTCATACCTAGTTCATCGATGAACCGTCCTTTGGCAGATGGCTCGCGAATAATACGTTCTCCGATTTGGTTTCCGTAAATGATTTCAAAATTATCCCCGTTCCTAATAGACAATATGCAGAGTAATTTAGTAACGATAATAACGGGTTTTATTGGTAAATATAATATTGCAATTTGTTAACATTGTGTTTATTTGTATTTTTTTTATGTGAAATCTTCTGTAGTCGCGTTGAGTGATTTCTGGTAGGGCAAAATTTATGGGTTTGCGTCACCGAAATAATAATGTGACGTTTAAGTTTTCACTTCTGTCGGCAGAAGGTCGGCACTCCCTAAATTACATAATAAAACATACAAACAAATTAACGATTACGTAATCAACAGTGTCACAGCGAATAGGCATATTATTAATTACGAGCTTCAAAGTAAACTAAAAAGTAACATTTATACAAATTAGATATCTAAATTATCCTCGTTCCTAATGGACAATATACAGAGTAATTTAGCTATCGATTACGCCTGCTTTTATTGCTAAACTAGCTTCTACCAGCGGCTTCACCCGCGTGAAAGTAGTACATATTCCCGGAATAAAAAAGTATCCTATATGATATGACCAAATCTCAATCAATCTGTGCCTAATTTCATCCAGATCCGTTTGTAGCGGCACCAACGCCGCCACTTACGAACTAATGACATGACGTCACACAAATCCTGCATCGCGAAAGCAAAGTTTTAAGCCTGACAATAACCGTCGGTAAGAATAGAATAGAATAGAATATACTTTATTGTACACCATCAAATTATAAACAATTACAAGAAAAACATATAAAAACGGGTACAAAGGCGGTCTTATCGCTGACAGCGATATCTACCAGACAACCTTGATGAATACGCATTTATTATGCAGTTATGATTATTAAATAAAATTACGAAAACCGACGAGGCCCTATGAGCTTGATGCCTTTGCTTTGCCAACAAAAAAATATTAGTCTAGGAATTTGCCGCGTTTTTGTTTTCTTCAAATACATAAACGTTAAGTTTATTTTAATTGTCATTATTTTTAATAAATGCTTCAAAGTGCTTTTGGATTTACCATAAGAGAGCCTCTGTAGTTTAAATTCGTACCCAATTAATGGCTTACAGTGGGATTAAAACATATCGAAATGTTGTCCGATACATCTGCGGCCATACATAACCCTTTTTAACCGACTTTTCAAAAAGGAAGAGGTTTTATGTTCGACTGTACCTATGTATGTTTTTTGCAACAGTTTAATTAAATATCACTATTATTGTTTGGACAAGAAATCTAACGAGCTATTTTAATCATTTTTCTAATGTTAGGGACGCGCAACTTCACACACGATAAAAAGTTTAAAGTTTAGATGGTTTTTTACTATCTAAGTCTTAAGCATTGAGCATTATTAGGTTCTAGCTTCTACCAGCAGTTTCGACCACAATTAAGTCAGAAATTATGCCAAGGGAACATACTCCCGGGATAAAAGGTTGGTACCTATCCTATGTCCTAATACAGGCTCTAGACAAGTGGCATTCGATGTCATGAAGGCGACATTCGGAATGTCATAATGTAAGGGACATACAATTTTGCCTTTTTGACAATCTCTATCGCTACACTTTCGATGATACAATGTCACTTGTCTTAGGCCTCTGGACATGGTCTACCCGTGAGCCAAGTTTCTCTCAAGCCCTTCAGCCGTAATGACTTGAAAAGGTAACAAATAGAAAGACAAGCAGTTACTTTCACATGTCTTTACCAATATTATAAAGAAGAAAATTATTTTTGTTTGTTTGTACCGAATAGGCTCCGAAACTACTGGACCGATTTTATAAATTCTTTCACATATGGAAAGCTACATTATTTTCGAGTAATATAGGCTATAATTTATTTCCACAAAATTAGAGAACCTCTTGAAAAATGCATTAATATAACCCAAAGAAGAAAATTTTGCCTATAAAATTCACTATTTGGCGTGCGTTGAGAAAACTATTGATGATACATAAAAATATGTACTACATGATTAACGTACTCTTTATTACCTACAACAAAGTACAAAAAGGCTGCGAGAGAATATATCTCACTATCATAGTTAAATCACAATAGCAGCTTTTGTGTTCTAAAATTTAATTAGATCGCCGGTAGAAACAAAAGTTGTTAACATTCGTATTGTAGTATTAATTCTTATTCAAATAAATAGTTTAACAAAGTGGTAGGTGGGGTAGGGTAGGTAGGGTAGGTAGGGTAGGTAGGGTAGGTGGGTAGGTAGTTAGGTAGAGTAGGCTAGGGTACCTACCCTTAGTTATTTAGGACTGGGTAGTGTAGGTAGGTTGATCGGTAGGGCAGGTGAGTAGGTTGGTAGTTAGGTAAGGTAGATAGTTAGGTGGTAGGTAGCTAGATATCCGGGTGACGGGAGCGAAGCCGCGGTGGTCAGCTGGTATAGTATAAATGTAAAAGTTTGACGCAAACCAAAATTTCGAATATATCAAATTGTTAAAGAGAGGAAACAATTTGATCAAAAGTGGCAACTTCAAACTTGCAAAAGGCGTAGGTAGGTACTTATAGGAATGTTCTTTCATCCTGAAGGGCGTCGGTAATAACTTGTTCTAAACAAAACTAAGCGTTACCTTGCTGTTCTAAGAAATTTTGTTGAAAGCCAATCTTCGAACTTTACCTTTAGTCTTTGGTTATAGGAAACTACCTAAATAGAGATATTTTCTTTCTTTTGATTTTATTTTATTTAAGCGACCGATTGGGTGAAACGTAACTATTAGGTAAGCATAATTTTAACTACTTAATATATTTAGGAATAAGTAGATATCTCAGTCGTCTGATCAGAAACGAATTATTTTTAACCCCCGACGGAAAAAGAGGGGTATGGTACTACTATAATAAGTTTGACGTGTGTTGCTGTGTATCTGTGTGTTTGTGTATCTGTGTATCTGTCTGTGGCATCATAGCGCCTCAACGGATGAACCGATTTTAATTTAGTTTTTTTTTGTTTCAAAGGTGATTGTATCGAGAGTGTTCTTAGCTATGTTTGAATAAAATCGGTTCAGCCGTTCAAAAGTTATGGGCGTTTTACTGTTTGAATCGGGATGTTTTCGCAAGATAAATGTGTCGGGGGGTTTTTTAATTTTGAAATTTTACTTGTAATACATGAGTTTCTGATATTAAACAAAACTTTTTAATTTATTGTAATGCCTAAGGTTTATAGGTAGGTAGGTACACTTGGGTATTGGCTGGTAACAAGATTACGCCTTGATCGTCATGCTGGCAGCGTGCACGAATATTGATCTGCCTACAGAGGCACCTACACATAAACTATCGAATATTTACCAAATGAGGGTTGTACTAAATATTCCACACACGGTTGCCAACAAAAGAATGTACATATACGAAGAGTTAAGAAAGGATAGCATTATGTTTTCCAATGTTTAATATATAATCTATATTTATTCAAATAATAGGTATCTTTGTGTTCGATTATCGCTCATAACTAGATTATCAAGAAAAGAATAAAAATATCTTTTACTATTTACTTCGTGAAACTTTCTTTTTCGAGACGTATAAACATGGGCTTAATAAATAACCTGAGTTGTAAAGCTGTCGGAATCTCGATAGGTTTGAAAATAATCTTATAACAGTCATTGTTAGACTTCGACTTTCATCTTCAACTCGAGTGCGTTTATTTATAGGTAGTCAGGTATATGTAGGTACATATAATGGAGCTTTGTCAACAAAGCTTTTTGTCTCGGTGGCCGTGGTGATTAATCCAACCAGTCAATCGTCAAACAAGAATTTGTTAACAATTATGAGCTCGGCGTTCGTCGTCTTTGTTCAGAACATCGCATTGTAATGAGTTCGTGGTTTAGTAGGTATTCCCCGACGCCGACGCTGTCAAACCGCCTCTGTACCGTTCAGGGTGAACTGTTCAAATAATGTATTGTTCAAGGACTAACAGTATTATTGCCACTAAAATTGGTAATTTACAATAATCGATGTCACAAACTTTAGCCACGCTTACTAATAAATTTATATCGTTGTGTCTTCATTCAATGTGTGAACATAATAATAATTAATTACAAAGTTTTTTTTTACAATGATATTTGAACTTTAATTTGGGGCCAATGTCGAATCATTGTAAAAGGCGAATGGCAGGTTTGTATGGGAATTTCGTACCGCTAATAAAATTTCGTGTTTTGAGATATTTTTTGTTTTAATTGGTAGGTAATATCATAGATAATCCCTTTTTAAATTCTTAGATTTTTAGAACTTGGGACGTAACAGTTTTAACCGGATATTTTTTTTAAGGTTATGTACTAGTGTACCAATGTAGTAAATTGTTACCTATAGGTAAATGTTACATATTGTTACATAATGTGTAAAGTACATGTTCTAAATTGTTTGTTGCTATCTTTGTAGTGTTTTACTTATCATTAAGTAGGTAGATTGAGATGAGGATCGTACCTACTCAGTGCATTAGGAGATACCTATGTCCAGCAGCGGACTGCAACAGTTTGATAATGATGAGTTTGATTTTATTTAATGTTATTTCTATTTCTAAATAATTACAATTTTAATATTTGTGTTATTTTACATAAGGCAACTTCTATAAACATAACTGCATTTAGTTTACGATTTTATTACTTTTATTTATTAAAATCTTTTGATTGTTATTATTAATTAATCCGAAGTTCTAAAATAGTAAACTTACATGAAAATAAATGGTTTAGTTGTCTTAATAAGTGGTAGAAATTCTATAACCGAACAACAAAAAAAGTATGCAGTACAAAATCTGCCGTTCACCTTTGACGTATTAAATAAATTATTTAATTCGTTTAGATTATGGGATTCAACCTAGAACTAGCTACTTATGTAACTATATTTTGTTTAAAGATTGGTTAGACCCAGGCTGGACATGATATCCCTAAGTTGGTTCCTAGAACAGTTTCCTTTTTATATTTATTATGCCCTATTTTCCACCTAGTGATTTTTCTACTTTGTTACAGCTAGGGAACACTTCGTGGCTCATATCGCAAAAAATATGATATAATATATGGTCCCTAGGTTGGTAAACCTACTCCTACTTAGATACTTATGTAACATTGTTAACCGTACGTAACATTTTCCATGCACCTTTATGCATCGTATATCTAGTCGTGATTTATTTCTGTGTTGGCATGTTAAACGTTTTCCGTTGAAAGCGAAAGACTAACTTAATACATTCCTACATGCTTTTATGTGTTGTCTATTTTCTTGTTTCTGAAAATCGTATGATGGCAGCTTTATTAAATAACTATTTTTTTTCCTGAAAATGTTGCTTTAAAAACTTTTAATATTTTTCCGATGTAACTAATGTAACTATTAGTTGGTAAAACTTTGCAGACACCATAGTTAGGATTTGAAATCATAATAAAATAGTAAAAACACAGTTGTGTTTTCGTTGTACACAGCAAAATTTAGAAGGTTGAGCTTGACATCAATTCCGCCGCTTTTAAACTGGCTTCCGTTGCCATCCCTTTGACGTGTATTCTATAAATAACTTCAACAATGGCGACCTAGTCGACAGATTCGTATTTCTAGGGATTCGAGTCTGGAAGATCTATTGGTCATCGTTTGTCTATAACCAGCTTCTGGATACGATATCTTAAGAAAAGCAAATATCCCTGATTGATCTACATTTACCTAAGTAATTTAACCTTCCAAAACTACTTAGAATGATGACGAAAACTTGAAGTAGGTACCTACCTATCTTATCAATTTCTAGGGATCCCAAATATGGCACTAAGTTGAAATTTTTGATAGCCACACCACCTTTCACCCTTTTTAGCTGGAAGGCAACTAATTTCAATTCTTATTTTTAACCTCCGACACAAAAAGAGGGATGTTATAAATTTGACGTGTGTTGCTGTGTATCTGTGTGTCTGTGTATCTGTAAATCTGTGTATCTGTGTATCTGTGTGTCTGTCTGTGGCATCATAGCGTCCAAACGGGTGAACCGATTTTGATTTAGTATATTTTGTTTAAAAGGTGACTTAATCGAGAGTGTTCTTAGCTATGTTTGAATAAAATCGGTTCAGCTGTCCAAAAGTTATGGGCATTTTAATGCTTGAATCGGGGTGTTTTCGCAAGACATCGTGTCATAATTACGAGTACGTATTCAATAGATTGCCGATCGAAGCGTGTCTACTACTCGTATATCTATACTTCTATACTAATATTATAAAGAGGTAAAGTTTGTGAAGTTGTAAGGGGTAGCCAGGTTAGGCAGTGTAGGCAGGGTAAGCATGATAGGGACAGGGTAGGTAGGGAATGCAGGGTAGGCAGGCTAGGTAGATAGGTAGCCAGTTGACGGGAGCGAAGCCCCGAGGGTCAGCTAGTACTAGATAAATTATGTAGCATGAAATAAAAAATGTGTCGGGGGTTTTTTAAGTTTTGAAATTTTACTTGTTATATATGTGTCTGTAGGTATTTTACCTATGTAGGGTATGACTGTTTTTTTTTCAATACATATAATAAACACGTAAAAAGTCGTTTTTGTACATAGAAAATATTTCCAAAAAAATTGCCAGGGTGTTAAAGGAGAACCAACAGAACCCATTTCCAGCATTTTTGGATTTTTTGTCTGTTTATTTGTGCACGTATCACGTATAATGTACGAAACCAATGTAGATAACTTTTATAAATAAAAATTGTGCGTAACTTGAAGTATTACTTAGTTTGTACTTACGTTAGTGTGTTTTATCGCAATCGGTTCACTCTATCAAAAGTTAGATGAATTTAAAGTGTACAAGAAGTAAAATATTGCAAGATACGCAATTCAGATATTTGGATTGTTGAACTCTATATTCGATAGATAGCGTTGTGCATTTCGTGTCATTTTCTGAATGGTCGTGTTAATATTTTCAGCGGAAGAAAGACTATGGTCGAAAAAATAATAATTGGGAATTAGACGCTGCGAACCAGGGAGGTCAACTCTCTATGTAGAATCAACGATATACCTTCAAGGGCTATTTCAAGTGTGGCTAGACTAACCTCCTGTTTCTCAGCTCCGCTGGACCGCTTTCAAAAATTCCCATTTTAATTTGGTGAAGATCTGATATAGAACTTCGGCGATATATAACAATATAACTCTTCAATAAATGACGGCAAATCTCTTGGGATTGCTGCAATCGCATGCCTGTTTATTGTTTATACCATATCATAACATAACATCACGCCAGTACGCTCTAAAGGGGTACGCAGATGTGTACAGTTCACCTTGGTACCGGTCATTTCACCGGTTATGTTCATGTTTCATGATATGCGGGTAATCGATTCTGGCATTATCGGTATCTTAATAAAGAACTTGCCTATTAAGTACAACAAAAAATGAAAAATCTAAAAATTAATTCCGACTTCTTCGAGGTTTTATTTTTTATTTTTTCGTTTCGGTGTGGTGTTTTGGAGTGCTAATAGATGGCGCGCAGCAAATCTGTCCTTACTTTTTTTGTTTGAAGTCGATATTCTTCTCCCTAGAGTAAATAGTATTCTGTGCAGCGAACGGTCGATCTAGGTAGGTATAAAGGTAAGTAAGGTAGGTAGGTCTAGGTAAGTAGGGTAGGTACAGGTAGGTCGGTAAATAGGATAGGATAGGCAGTTAACGGGAGCGAAGCCGCGAGCACAGCTAGTTGATAAATAAAAGCGACATTGTGGAACAATAAAAATTCATCTGACAGTACATTCGCCCTTTGTTTAAAAGAAAAACGTTTAAAGATTAACCCCATTTACACACGCTCTTTTAGTGAAACCGTCTTTAATTCTATTTTCCTGCGTTATCCAGTTTCTATTGTTGAAGAGGAAATGCATCGTTTATATATTTCAAGTTCTTATGAACGAGCTAGGGTTTAAAGTTCGTAATAGTGGGCAGTAATTGATAGCTTAGCCGAGGAGTCGTGGTTAGTCCATCGCTTGAGAGCACAATAGTAACCCGTTTATCTTAATTGCCTCGCTGACGTCCCAGTTAACGTAAACTTCGATTACTTAATGTCGTAGCTCCTGACCCGAATGAGTGATGAGCCAAGGGCCAGAGACCCTACTTAGGGAGTACCACTTGCATATGCAACGTTTGATAAAAGATAAAAAAATGCCTCTACAAGGTCAAATAAACTTAGCTGGAGAAAATGTACAGAGATAGGTGCCAATCGATATCTATTGACGATTAGAAAAAAACCTTATCACAATATTTTGAGTATGCTGCCGCTGGTAGTGTAAGTTACGTGAAGTTATGAGTCACGTATGTCTACAGAGTTTCGGCAGGTAATTTCATTTGACCCTGTAATATGATTTGAACTAAATTATGTTATTTCCTACTGCGTTCTATAGTAAGGAGTTATGACTAAGTTACCTCTTGCATAATTATTGTAAGAGAGGTAGTTTCACAAGGCAGTTTTCAAAGTTCCGGAATACTTGAATTTGGCCTTTATTTCGCGGAAGATATCTGTTCCGTACAACGAATGCCTGCATATTATGTGTCATTATCTTAGAAAGGAAGCAGGAGCCAGTGCCAAACCTTTTGAAATTATGTTTGCCAAAAACATTCGTAGATTTAAAAGTTGTATTGTATTGTAAGATGTAATTTGACCAGTTTTACTGCCTGCCATGTACAACATTTTGGACTTACTGGCAATATAAGCGTGGAGACGAGACATAGACGTGTCGTCACGTAGATACCTACGTGTACCTAATAGCGGCAATTTTCTTCGTAGGAAAGCTCATTTTATTAGCTACGATCATGCTTAGAATGAAAATCTAGAACACAAAATGGGTTGGAACATACAAACATTACCCAACAATACTAGATAATACTTCTTAATGTCCCTTCTATCCTAAGCAGCGTGCGTATAACTTATGTGACTTAGGAAGGAAGTTTCAGAAACCATCAGTAAGCCTTTGGAAGTGTCCGGTAAATCTATCCAGACACAACAATGGGCAGGACATAAACGTGCTGCTCCGACGCCCTGCGGCCCAATTGTCTCGCCAACAATAACTACATCATAGCTGCGGGCCGGGGGCGGTAGGTACACAGTACACACCAGACGTCGCGTATGTACACTACACAAGTACATTATCCGGGCCCGCCCGTGCTCCCCTATTGACACCTACTATGCCCGGAGGCCGCACATGATAATTGCTTAGGTTGTTAGGTCGGGTTGTATAGGTTAGGCATGATCGTAATCCCAGAGATCATAAAAGTAGAGCTCCACTTGTTTATATCGGGGTTGGGTTTGATATTTCTAAGTTTATGGCTGTAACGTCCAACCCTCGCGTAAAACTAGGTGTGTATTTACATAATTTTGTAAATCTCGTTATAATAATATAAGTTTGCATAATTTTAGAAACTAGCCTCGGCGAGTTATGAATGTGTTTTGATTAAATTTAAATCCCGTGATCCTACTGTGTGCTATTAACCACGTATCAACGGTTCTACGTTTATTTAGTCGGTGGTCTGTTCAAAATAATGTGGTAAACAAACGTTTGGCAGGTACCTAATTAACTTGGAATCATGGAAAATTTGTTTCGATTAATTTAGTCCTGTCAACGAGCTTTAGATATAAGATGAACAAAGCGATAGTTTTGTGGTCGCGCGGCCTGTAACGCCACACTCCGCCGTCCGCCGCCTCAGATCCGCAGGGCGGTTCACCGTCAAGATTTGGCCACGTACCGTTCAAAGCGTACCTACCCACGTACTACGCATACCCACGACTAGCTATTTAATGCAAATACTGTCTTATGGAAATGTAGAACTACCTTAACACTTCGTTCCAAGAAAAAGGAAAAATCGAATTGACAATTCTAAGTAGAAGGTATTGGTATGAACGCGCATGTAGGTAGGGTGTACCGTGTAGGTACCTATATGTTGTGTCTGTATTCCGTATTTGTACTAGTATGCACTGTGTATCCAGTCCCTTTACTGGCACTGTTTAATTTAGATTACTTGGTATTAGTTCGAGGTTGTGTTGGGTTCGGGTGAGATTATTGTTTGTATTACACATACATACAAATCTGCATCTCTATGTTATTTGATTGAAATGTTTGGCGTATTTGATTTGCTGCTGTAAATGGCGCTCTAATTGCTTTAAATATGTTACTTAATTACAGATTAAGTTGTCAGTTAAATTAATTTGTTAATATGTGTTACATAATGTGTTTGCCAAGTTTTGTGTCGATGTAATAGAGCTGGTGAACTCTCTGTCATTTGTTTAAGACTGATACTTATATTGTTTACTAAGTAAAGTATGGAAATCTTGAGTTCAGCTGGGAAATTTGTTGCGCCGCTTCTTCCTTTGAGTTTAAACGGTATGAAACGGTTTTTGTGGTGTCTTCGTAACTTGGAGGTCAAAGAGTTTTAAGCTCAGTAAATTTATTATTTGAAAATACACATTTTAGATCGGATAAGTCTTAGTAGGTTTATTACTAGAATATAATGAAAACTTTAATTTGAAAATACACATTAGTGATCGGATAAGTAGGTCTATTACTAGAATAGAATATTTTAACAAACCATTACCTATATAATGAAGGTTGTAGATACTCCAAATAAAAATAAAGAGTTCAATAATATAATTTTAATGAACTACAACGAATATTGACAAGCGAAAAAAGACAGTGACAAAAAAACAAAAGTATAATAATTTAAGACTAAAGTGGCCTATCTAAAAATCTAAGAAAGAAGGTTGATTATGAAACTAAATAGTTCCAACACTTCCCCTACTTCTGAATAGGTAATAGGCCATCATAAATGTTATACTAAACCTAAACCTTTTGTTAAACACAGATGTCTTTGCTTAGATAAAAACTTAGTTAAAACATCAGCCTTCATTTCATTTGTGGGTACATATTTTATACTGATAATATCACTGGCAACAGTATCCCTTATAAAATGATGTCTTACATCAATGTGTTTTGTTCGTGAGTGATAAATGTTGTTTTTTGTTAGCATTTGAGCTCCCTGATTATCGCTGTAAATACAGACACCATTGTCCAAACCAAACACTTCCTTCAATAAGTTTTTGAGATATATTGATTCTTTAGCAGCATCACTAAGAGCCATATATTCGGCCTCAGTCGTTGACAAGGCGACTGTGCGCTGTTTACGAGATTCCCACGAAATAGGTCCTTTAAGTAAAATACATATCCAGTGTAGGATCTCCGGTCATTTAGACATGCGCCATAATCTGCATCAGTATATCCCGTAAGTGCGAGTATATTTTTCTTCTGGTATTTAAGTTTAAGATTTATTGTCCCTTTCAAATAACGTAGAACTCTTTTTGCTGCATTCCAGTGAATTGTGCCAAAGCAAAGATAATATAATACTACAGTACAGATACCCAATCCCATACAAAGAAATGTCACCTCCTTAAGTCGGGCTATTGGTCGGGCTATTTTTTCTTTCTCCATATTTTTAACAGGCGGCAGCACCAGTGACTCTTTAATAGCCCGAGACTGTGGTTTTCTAACGCCATCTAGTAGTTTGCCTAGATACTAAATCATATGGCAATTTGAGCGAGGAATCGTATCATGTAGGTACTCAGAGACGTTATTTGCCAGTTGTCCTTGAACGCTTACTTCGTATTCGTAATAATAACATTAGGTATGTTCGGTTCGGAACAGACTCCGCTCAGACCGCGGGTACTTCTTAAATCTAAGTGGTCGCATTGTGTAGCGAATTTTACAATATTCACGAATATTCCAAATCAATCAAAACTATAGAATTCGTTGTAGAATTAAATGTTGGTAGTTAGCTTGCTTCCGCGGCAATGAATGAAAACACGAAGTAGGTACCTACTTTATGTCATTTTATTATTCACTATAAGCGTTATTCTTTTTTACCCGGCTGCAAGGAAAGGGTTATGTTTTTCGCGCGTATCTTGTATGTAAGGATGTGTGTAATATATCACCTCGTATCTTTCAAACCACATGACGGATTTTTATAATTAAGACATCGTTAGATAGGTCTTGGCCACTCAAATATTCTTAGATAAGTGCCATTAAAAAAAATGGCGGATTTTGGGCTCCATATTGTAGAGGTTGCAATTTTTTATCTTCGTAACCCGTCGAGTGGGGTATCAAAATGAAGGGCTTTTAGTGGTGATTACAAAAATACATACCACGTATATGTTTAAAACAATTTATAAAAAAAAGAAACTTAAAAGTTGTAAATAAAAAAAGCTAATTTAAAATCAAAAAGGAAGCGAACTAAAAAGCTGTAAACAACTAAAAATCGTGCTGTGCCGTCGAAGTATCAGGCAGTTCGCGAATATATATCCTCCGACTGCACAGCTAGTTATTTTCTTGTTTGGCATGGCACGCACTGCGATTTTTATTCGCGCGAATTTTTTTCCACGCATTCTGTGTCCTATGGAAATGTATGAAGCTGCACGCACTGCGGAAAAAAAATCGCGCCCAAATAGCACAAAAAAATTCGCACGGAAAAAAATTCGCGCGAATGAAAATCGCTGTGCGTGCTATGCCTTACAGCTTTTTAGTTCGCTTTTTAAGCAGTGGGTGTTTGATTTTTAAATTAGCTTTTTTTTTAGGTTGGTACTTATATATATAAAGAACAAGATGTTTTTACAAAAATGATTACTTTTAATACTTTAGTTAGGTACGCGGCATGGCAGTACCTACCCTACCCCTCACCGCTGTCACATGAAATTGCTAGCGCGTAGTGGCTCACGAAGTGTTTCGAGCCGTTCTTAAGTTTGTATCAAACTGTACCTACTATGCAACGCGTAAACTCGGACGGCAAGCGGCACACGCGTCGCGTTATCTCTTATTTTAGTACCCGTGCAATTTCAGTAGGCCCTAGCGCGATACGAGTCCTGTTCCAGCGAGGTATCTAGTTAATTCGACGTGTAAACAAGCTTCACAAAAAAGTGATTTTAAATAATAGACCAAAACTTTAATATTTGAAATTACGCCTATAATAAATAATATCTTTTAAATTACGCCTATAATAAATAATAACTATCCTACAAAATGAATCTTACGGTGGATATATATAGTTTAGGACAAATTGTGAAACACGCCATCTATTGCAAAGAACTCAAATCAAAACGAAAAGTCGATAGCTACTTTCAACTAATTTAACATACAAAGTCTTCACTTATCTTTTTTGTTCAAAAAACCTGATTAATGTGTGTAAATGGATAAATTAACATTAAAAAAGCAAGTTTTGATTTTTACTAAACTTATTTCAGCCTGAATCTGCTGTTAAACATTTTTAATTGATTGTTACTTTCACATTTGTGACCTATGCTGCCATCTATGATCTTTTTTTAATACTAATTATAATTTGTATGAGTTGATACCCCATGGCCAAAGTTACTGTTAAACTGGATTAACACGCTTACAGCATGTGTAATGTCTGGCCTAGTTCCTACAGACAGATACATTAGAGATCCAACCAGTCTTTGATAAGGTAAATGTTGAGCACTCTCTTTCTCTTCATTTGAGGGATTCACTAATTTCAGATTAGGATCACCGGGAGTAGTAGCAGGTTTTGCATCAGTCATTGCAAAATTATCTAGTACTTTTTTAATATATTCTTCTTTATCAATGGTTATTCCATTTTCCTCTTGAATGAACCTCATTCCTAAGAAATGTTTTAAGTTTCCCAAATCCTTGACCTTAAAGAATTGTTTAATATTATTTTTAAAGTTTTCTTTCATGTCAGCATTATTACTGAGAATGCAAAAATCGTCAACAAAGATTGCGACAATTAAAATGCAAGTACCTTTAACTTTATAATATAGACAATGATCATGTTCAGACCTTTTCATTCCAAGTTGCAACATTGCTTCGTTAAGTTTCAGGTTCCACTGTCTAGGCGCTTGTTTCAGGCCGTAAAGTGCTTTCTTTAACTGGCATACTTTCCCCTTGTTGCAATCTTTGGTGAAACCCTCAGGTTGTTCCATAAAAATTTCTTCATTTAGATCACCGTTGAGAAACGCAGTTTCAACATCCATTTGATCCATTTTAATGTTCCATTGTGCTGCGAAAGCGAGTAGTAATCTTACCGTTGAGAGACGTGCGACAGGTGCGAATGTTTCATCATAATCTATGCCATAAGTTTGAGTAAAACCTTTGGCTACTAATCGCGCTTTATAGCGTACGTTTTCCCCGTTTTCATTTTTCTTAATCTTGAATACCCATTTACAACGAACAATTTTCCTATCTTTAGGTCTATCAACAAGGATCCAAGTCTCATTATTTACAAGTGAGTCATATTCACTTAGAAGAGCTTCTTCCCATTTATTTTTATCATCAGAATAAATAGCTTCCTTATAAGTTGAAGGAATATCATCTTCTACAGCTTTGTACAGAACTATATCTTCTGGCCACTTTTTCGGGATTCTGTTTCTCAATGGATATCTCCTAACAAGTTGAGAAACTTGACTGTTTGTATTATCTGAAATCTCTGCTACACTGTCATGAAATTCCTCATCAATGTTGTCATTTTCAGGTACATAAAGTTCTGTGAGCTGTGTTAAAGGTTCAGTCATAATTTTGTTGGCTTCTCCTTCAGTTGGTATATTTTCAAAATTTTCTTGAATTATATTAGGAATGAATTCTGATAATTGAGTTCCAACTTTATCAACAATATTATTTTGATAAGTAGACTTTGATTTGAATAGAAAATCGTTTTCAAAAAATTTGGCATCTCTTGTCCTGATAAGAATTTTTGGATGTTCGGGATCAACTACTCTGTATCCCTTAGTTTCAGTACAATAACCTACAAATATACACAGTTTGGCCTTAGCATCAAATTTCTTTCGAAGATTGTTTGGTATGTGCGCATATACTCTGCATCCAAAAATACGTAGATGAGAAAGATTCACTTTTCGTCCAGTCCAGATTTCTTCAGGGGTTTTCCCTCTAATTGCCTTAGTAGGTAAGCGTTTTTTTAAGTAAGTCGCTGTATTAATGGCTTCTCCCCAATAAGTCTTAGGTAGATAAGATTCTGAAAGCATAGATCTTGCTTTCTCAACTAAAGTTCTGTTGACCCGTTCAGCTAAACCATTTTGCTCTGGATTGTAAGGTACAGTCGTTTGGTGAACTATACCGGACTGTTTCAAAATTTACCACCACCGTTGTCAGAACGTAAAATTTTTATCTTTTTATCAGTTTGGTTCTCGACTAAGTTTTTAAATTCGCGAAACTTTTCTACAACTTCTGATTTTTGTTTTATTAGGTAGGTAAATGTTTTTTTAGAAAAATCGTCAGTGAAAGTCACGAAATATAAAGCACCTCCCAAAGATTGAGTACTCATAGGTCGGCAAACGTCACTGAGAATAATTTCCAGTAAATTTGACGATTTTGAATCCGACATTTTGAAAGGTTGCTTTGAAAGTTTACCTTCCACGCAAGCAATGCAGTTATCTTTAATAGATCCAGCAGGTTTTGGATACTTGACCCCATAAGCTAAGTGTAATCTTAGTAATTCCATACATCTGAAGTTCAGATGACCAAGACGTTTGTGCCATAAATCAGCTGAATTATCTTTAACTTCTGTTAAATTCGCCTGAGCAATAGGTAAATCAAGTTTGTACATACCATTGACGTTTGAGGCTGTGTATAAAACTTTTCCGTATACCTTACACGTTTGACCATCAATAATTTTTCCTCCAGATTTCGAAAAAAGTACGACATTTCCTTTCTTTACCAATGAGTTCACTGAAAGCAGGTTCGTTGACAAGTTCGGAACATGCAAAACTTCGGTAATGTTGGAAGTGTTTAGTTCTACAGTACCAATGGCATCTGAAAAAAATATTTGATCATTAGCTATTCTAATACTTTTCTTGACAGGTTCAGTATCATGTAGCCAATCACGCCGATTGGTCATATGACTCGTAGCCCCAGAATCTATAAACCAGTCATCACTCTTTCCAAAAGGCGACTTATTAAAAATTGGTTTACAAACAAAAGAATTTACAAAAGATTCACAAGCTTCAGAATTATCAAAATTAGAACTACTTACTGACTGATCATCAACCATATGTGTTACCTCGCAAATATCTGTCTTTTCCCCTTGTGATTTAGCTTTGAGAACTCTGCAATTTGCTTTTATATGCCCTGGTTTACGGCAGTAATTGCAAAATATGTTCTTAGTTAATAGTTAATAGAGACATTAAACTTATTATATGATATCACTAAAGCACTATCTTCACGTGTATCACTGTAGGCGTTTAGATTACGGCTGTCTTCTTTCAGAAGTGCTACAATGACATTATCTGAAGTCAGTTCAGAGACGGAATGTTCCAACGCCATGACAAGTGGCTTAAATTGCTCTGGTAGACCACATAGCAGTATAATTGCGAGAAACGAATCATCAACCTTTTGATTTATTTGCTGTAATTGTTGATGTGTCGACATAATCTCATTTACATAAGTTTCCATATTATGAATATAACGACAGTTCATTAATCTTTTCATTAACGTGAGCTTTCTAATTAGTCCGCTGTCCGCGTATGTTCTTTTCAAGTTATTCCACGCTTCAAATGCGGATTTAGCTCCCAAATATTTTAGAGAAGACTCTTTCGTGGCAGGACAAACCAATTTTAGAGCGGGCTCTGTCATCGCAGCGTAATATTTCTTGTGAGCTATTCTCCAAAGGTGGGTGCTTCACGCAATCCCATAGTCCACAATCAATCAGCATCATTTCCATTGAAAATGCCCATGTTATGTAATTCGAATGGCCTTCTAATTTGTTAAAAGATGGAGTACTTACTGTATGTGTAGTTGAAACATAGGGTACTACACTAGTATTACTTGCATTCGTATGATGAAGAGGTTTTGCACAAGAATCTCTCTCCATTTTAATTTTCGAATCTCTGTATATACACTATTATAAGGAGTTTAGACTTTCAGAGCTCTGGGCCCATAACCTGAAGGTTGTAGATACTCCAAATAAAAATAAAGAGTTCAATAATATAATTTTAATGAACTACAACGAATATTGACAAGCGAAAAAAGACAGTGACAAAAAAACAAAAGTATAATAATTTAAGACTAAAGTGGCCTATCTAAAAATCTAAGAAAGAAGGTTGATTATGAAACTAAATAGTTCCAACATATAATTTTCTGGTTATTGAAGCTTTAGCTAAAGTAAGTAAGGTTAAGTCCGCAAATACGACCATGTGTCGGAGCTTCGGAACAAATTAGAGTGGCTGCCGATTTGGCGTCGTCGAGATACCCATATCCTATATTATCCTGCATAATCCAAAATCTTTTAATTTTTTTTATTTGTGATGGTTTTGCTCTTGACTCTAGTCTAAGTCATAGGTGACAGAGACAGAGTCGACGATGGAGTGAGCTTACCCAGAAAAAGCCTGTTCACTCTAACTTTGAAGAGATTCGGGTTGAATGCGTTCGGAAACACAGACGCAGGTAGTGAGTTCCATTCATTTGCTGTGCTCATTATGAAGGATGTTTGGAAGCGCTTCGTTAATTCTCCTCAATACCTTCGTAGACGCTGTGACACCTCGTGCCGAGAGGAAACCCCTGTTGCACTGCCACTTCTCTTCTCCTTCGTCCTCCGCGACACACTTCCAGCCGCTATGATGGCTCTTTCTCTGCTACAGCAGTGCGTCCCTAGAACTCTCTCCCACACTCCCTATGCGACATCTCTTCTCTGGAGGTCTTCAAGAGGAAGATTATATATCCTTGCCAATGACATAATATTAGTAAGTGTATACTTATATATGTAATTATGTATGTATTTGGTAAGTATATCTATGTTTTAATTTAATTGGTCTTATATTATTTTAAGTACCTGGGCGACCGAGCTCTGCTCGGGTGAAAATATAGAAAACGACGTTTTCTAAAAATTAAACCTAGCTAGATCGATTTATCGCCCCCGAAACCCCCAGTACCTATACAAAATTTCATGAAAATCTTAGGAGCCGTAATATATATATACAAGAATTGGTGTGCATCAGAATGGCGGGTGTATGACTACAAATGGTCATGCTATATGCGTGAGAGCAATGTACGAGCAATGTACCGAATGTACGTAAAATTTGAAGCAATGTATTATTTTAAAACTACAGTTTTTAGAAAAAGTATTTGAGTCGCCAACCTGATATCAGAATGGCGGGTGTATTAAAAAACTGAACAAATAACTAACTATCTGACTGTGAAATGCCTACCATAGCAATGTACGTTATCATATTAAAAGCATAACCAGATGCTATCAACGGTTAAAAAGTTATTATAAAAATAAAATTTAGAGCCTGTTCAATTTTATTAGCAACTAGTTGTGCCTACGTTATACGTTGCTATGTCTAAATTACTCTTCGTCTAACCTGTCATTTTACACTTTGACAGCTCAAAAACATATCATTTAGTGATGAACTAATGTGGTAACCGATTCGATTTCAATTATCAATTGAATTTAACAATGAAAAAATTTTAATCGATTAAACACTTAACTAGTTATTTTATTTTTGCTTTTATTTTCGATTTTTACCCCACTGATGGAGGATAAGGTGTTTATTAGTCTATGTATGTATGTTTATACCTAGTGGCGTTCTAGAGACCAAACGCGTTGGCCGATTTTGATGATTCTTACGTCAATCGATTCGTCTTAACATTTGCGAGTGTCACTGGCTACATTAAAATTGGAAAAAAGTAAAACGACTGATTTTTGGCGCCATATTGTTGAGTCCCAAATTATTTTTCTTCCAACCCTTCGTGTGGGGGATCAATAATATATAACACTTATATGATTAAATGTACCTATTTAGAAAAAAATCCCGACTGCTTAAGAAGCGACCTAAACAGACGTAGGTACCACGAGGCTAGTCTATTTTAGTTACTTTCATAGTATAATGTCTTACGGTATCTTAGTATGGGGAAGGGCTGCAGATATTGAGTCGATTTTTATTCTGCAAAAACGAGCCATCAGAGCGATATAAAATCTTCGCCGGCGCGATTCTCTAAGGCAACTGTTTAAGGACATTAACATCATGACGTTACCTTGTCAATATATTTATGAAAACATGTACGTTACAAAGAATATAAATATTTTTAGTAAAAACGGCAACAGACATAATTATGTCACTAGAAATAGGGATCAATTAATTCAACCAGGTTTCAGGCTGGCTAAAGTAGCAACATCTTTTATGGGTACTGTATAAAATGTTACAATAAAATACCGCCCCACATTTTAAAACTGAATGAGAGGGAATGTATAAAATGCACACTATGCAGGCAAGCATATTATAAGTTGGGGGATTACATAGCTGATAAAAAGGCTTGGCTCAATACTGGACATACTCCGCCGCCATTTGGGTGAACAAGTGATGGGCAGAAAAGTTTAGAAGTATTGTTGGTCGTGCTGAAGACTGTATTAATGTATTTGTATTGTATAAACTCAATTTCTTTTAGTATTATATAACTGCACAGCACATGTGTGAGTACTGTGAGGACTCTGCTTAACTGGAAGGCAACCTACTTGCCTATAAAAATACTGGCAATTGGTATTACTTGAAAGGTAAATGAATTTCGAATAGAAAATAAGTGAATATGTTTTTGATTGTCAATTCTAGTGTAGCCGCCCAGAAGGCAGGCATATTGTAAAATTCTTACTAAATATATGAGCTATAAAAGTAATATATCTACTTATTTATTAACCTCTGACTACGCCTTCTACAGTACTATGTTTCGACTGTAAATCTACCATTCACTGCACCTATGTGTCGTTTCGTTGATTTATGTGTGCCCTGGCAGTTGAGTGTTTCATGTTCTCTCTAATTTCTCTCTGATGGTGGCACATGTGTTGGATCATTCGGTTCCCTTCATGATGGTTGAGCTGAGTAGTGCCGATCCATGCGTCATATTCGTGAACGGGCGCCATCAGTTGGGATTGGTCATAAGTTTGCTGCCTCGGCCTGTTATTGTACTTTTTTATTCGTTGTTACCATAGAAGCTTGACGTGCACATCTTTTTACATTGTTCTCACATACATGTATTATTTCAAGAAGAATCATTCTTCTTGAAATAATAACCAAAAAAATTTAAAAACTGATGGAAAAAAGTGTCCGTGGAGTTTCTTGAAAATTCTTCTCCATTGAGACCTACTGACGCTAGCGAATTTGCAACAAGAGTAATGTTTTTTTTTGGCTATTCATAAGTACCTCTAAGGTTTATTTGAAATAAACTAATTGATTTTGATAGTAGCTACTACTTTACTTTTTCCTTTTTTCTTTTAGCGCCCAAAAACCGCCATTTTCTATTTTTCAATTTTAATGTAGCTAGTGACACCCGCAAGACGAATCGATTGACGTAAGACTCATCAAAATACGGCCAAAGCGTTTGGTTTCTAGAACGCCATTAGAAACAAACATACATACACACGTAGATAGACTGATAAACACATTATCCTCCATCGGCAGTGTGGTAAAAAGCAAAAATAAAGTAACTATGTGTTTAATCAATTAAAAATTTTTAATCGATAAATTCAATTGTTATATGAAATCGAATCAGTTACCACGTTAGTTCATCACTAAATGATTAGTTTTTGAGCTGTCGAAATGTAAAATGACAGGCTGGACGGCGAGCAGTGCTGCCAACTTAATGCTTTTAACGCCAGATCTAACGCTTTTTTTGTTCAATAGCGCGTTCTAGCGCCTAGCGCTAAATCTAGCGCCTTTTGAAACTTTGGAATGCCTTTAAAAAAAAGTAACTGTAAACTATCAACTTCTATACGACGTGTTCAGGAAATTTCATCCACAGATAAATATAATTTAAAGTCCAAAACTGATCAAAACCATCCATAATTCGGCGGCAGAAGCAATGTAGTAGAATCAGATGATGATGAATTAATTTAATGCCTTTATCTTATAAAATAATTATATTAACACGTTATTACTTTATTATATTATTAAAAAACAAGTAATATAATGTATGTAACTCTTTTATGTTGGTTGGTTTTTAAGATTGTCTGCAAGAGATTGCCCTGTGCGATAAGACCGCCCATTGTACACTTGTTTTGTAAATGTTTGTCCTGTATGTTTTTGTGGTGTACAATAAAGTATATTATAAATAAATACTTTATTTCAATAAAAAGAATACGTTTGTAGTAGTCTCAAATTATTGGGCGTCTTTTTTTTAATGTGGCGCCGAATACAGCGATTTTATTTGTTTTTTTTTACCAGCGCCCAATTAGCTCTTTTTTAAAGAGCTAACAGCGCGTTTTTGCTTAGATGAGTTGGCAGCACTGACGGCAAGTAATTAAGACATAGCAACGTATAACGTACGCACACCTAGTTGCTAATAAAATCGGACAGGCTCTAAATGGGGATTTTTTTATTAAAATTACTCTTTAACCGTTAATAGCATCTGTTTATGCTCTTAATATGATAACGATCATTGCTCTTAAATTGCTACGGTAGGCATTTCACAGTCAGATAGTTGAAAAATTGTTCAGATTTTGAATACACCATACCATACCATTCCGACATCAGGTTGGAGCTCACACACTTTCTAAAACTATGGTTTTAAAATAGAACATTGCTTCAAATTTTACGTACATTCGGTACATTGCTCTCACGCATATCGCATGGCCAATATGGCCATTTATTCACACAAGAAAACCCTTGAGTTTAGACATAGCAACGTTTAACGTAAGCATAACTAGTTGCTAATAAAATTAAACAGGCTCTAAATGTGGAGAAATTTTATTTTTATAATAACTTTTTAACCGTTGATAGCATCTGGTTATGCTTTTAATATGATAACGTACATTGCTCGTACATTGCTATGGTAGGCATTTCACAGTCAAATCGTTAGTAATTTGTTCAGATTTTTAATACACCCGCCATTCTGATATAAGGTTGGCGACTCAAATACTTTTTCTAAAAACTGTGGTTTTAAAATAGTACATTGCTTCAAATTTTACATACATTCGGTACATTGCTCGTACATTGCTCTCACGCATATAGCATGACCATTTGTAGTCATACACCCGCCATTCTGATGCACACAAGAATTGCTCATTTAAAGGTATTAGATAGATACATATTGTACAGTGGACGCCTGCCCTCTATAATTGTCAACTTTCTCTGTCACTCTAGAGTTTGCTGTAAGAGAACTCAGCATTGAGTTAAGCTCGCCTTTGTACATGTACTTTATTATCACATATATGTAATGTTGTTTTTTGGTGTACAATTAAGAATTAAGCATTGAGAAATGTAATTAATACAATGTTAAAGTCAATATTTCAGGTAGGCAAAGAGGATTGCAATAAAAAACAGCAATATTTTTCATATTATTTTATTCATTCTTTTATAATTGTCAGAGTTGTACAACTAATTAATCACAGTTGAAACAAAACATAACTATATATGTAGGTATTATAATTAATGTCTAAAACAAAACACAAATCGGTGTTCGTTAGCGAGATATCGCACTTTAGTATTTTGTACTGGGGTTGTGTGCTCTGCTGTCTGTGTACGGGCGAGCAATGTTTGCTGACTGCGGTGAGCTGAGCCCTGTGCATGTGCCGAGCCCTGTGCAGGGCAACATATCGTCGACAGTGAAGTAGCATTACATATTGAATTTAGATCCGAACCGGCAGCCAACTTTGACATAACCAACTTTATTAAGCTCAAAGTTGACTCCCGTCAATACAATTCTTACTACAAGAACAGGCTGTAATGTTTGTATGTACGTACAAACGCCGCTCTATCTACATTTTCAAATCATTTCCTATACTTCCAAATCTGCAACAACCTGCCGCTGTAGTGGCCTAACATTAATATGCTCCACGCAAAGAACTATAAACAAGAGAAGTACACGCTGAAGACGCGCAGAGCTTGAGGAGAACAGAAGGAGTGTGCGCATGCGCAACACTGGCGGAAACTAAACGTTGCGTTATAAAAGAGTTCAAAAACTTACAATATACCGTTGTATAAGACAGAAATATAAAATCGGACCCAAATTGCTATCGTAATTCGTCTATATGTATGATACTGGCAGTGTAATGATATCAATGAAACAATAATAACTATGACATCCTACTTACATGAATAGTAATTAACGAGAATTGCTTTAATATTGATGTAGGTACTTGAATATTAATTATTTGTCTTTAGTGCAAACTAGAGGGTGAACTTACATTAGGTAAGTTATTAGAAGTCTATTTAAACCGAGTCTACAAAATCTTAGGCTCCAAACACATAATAAAATCAGTCATTTTAACATAATTCAGTATTATTCTAAAATTTACACTGATTATAACTCGATGTCGAAGTGAGACAGTTGCTAAAACCATTTTATTATTATATTTTACTATAAATTCTTAAAAATTAATTTATAAATTAATGACTTCTACAGGTTTCAATAACTATCTCACATCAAGTTCGATGGAAATAGTATTCTAGCACAACACTCTTAATAAGTTATTGATATTTTCCTAGGTGCGACTAAATTTATATGTAATCATACGAATAAATAAAGTGCAAACACTTAACTCTACCGTCATTAGCTGCATCCATAATGCTAAGAAATTGGCACAGTCCCACTCATACAGCGCGCTGCCACCGTGCGCGTCGCACGCACGTGTCGCACGTACCGCACGGTCGCTCGTATCGCACGTACCGCACGTGCCGCACGGTCGCTCGTGTCGCACGTACCGCACGGTCGCTCGTATCGCACGTACCGCACGTGCCGCACGGTCGCTCGTGTCGCACGTACCGCATGGTCGCTCGTGTCGCACGTACCGCACGTGCCGCACGGTCGCTCGTGTCGCACGTACCGCACGTGCCGCACGGTCGCTCGTGTCGCACGCGGCGCACGCACTCACTCACGCCCGACGACTGTCGCTCGCACGCATCTCACGCATCCCTACGCTCTCACACGCTCATAAATACACTCTGTCACATTCACTCGCAAACGAAAACTCCCGCGACCATGACTACTATTAGTTACCTAATGTTACGAGTAGACCGTAGTCGTTTCCAAATACTATTTAACTAGCACTACACGGAGACATTAGGAGAGGAACACCGGTTACTGTACAGTTCGCTTACACGTTAAAGTTAAATTAATAGTTTCACGTTTAATTAAAATCGGGGGTAGTTGTTTCTAGAGTGTTATTGTATTTACAGCCCCGTCGTTTAAACTTCACATAATATCGAATGAGCATTATGTAACTCGACGTCCGAGTGGACCACCTCAAGTATTATGTTTTCCATTATTAAAATATAACATATTCTTTTATCCTATAACGATTTCTACGGGAGGGCCGCCATATTAAGTGATATCACGTAAAGCTGTGGACTTACAAAATACTCGTATAAATTATTCACATTTATAGCACACTATCTACAAACACCCACTGTTCAGATTCACGTCCGGCCCTGCCGCAGAGATCTTTTTATCTCCGTAACTTCCAATAAAATACTGACTCATAATATGGCTAATTCGAATAAAAACTTATATCAAATATTTGGTGAAGATGTAGTTTAAATTTTATAAAAAATTACGCAATTAAATAGGTATCTTAAAGGATTACTTAAGCTTAACATGTCTACCACAATAAATAAAGTCGTATAAAATTGATAAGAGTTACAAGTGCGGCGGGCGGCGACGCGTCACAGGCACGTCACGGGCACGTCACGGGCACGTCACGGGGACGTCACGGGCACGTCACGGGCACGTCACGGGCACGTCACGACTCCGAGGCCGGCGCCGCGCTTGTTTATTTACAAAACGAAAGTGGGCGCGTGAACGAGTGTCGCCCCCGAGATAGCTGGGTTACAGTGGCTTAGTGGTACAATAGTGGGAGACAATTGACTAAATGAGCGGCGGACGTGGGCGTGTGGGCACCTACAGCTGCTCGTCCAGGTCGGGCCCGTACAGGTCGGCCAGCTTGTTGAAGCGCGGCCCCCACGCGCCCAGGTAGTCGTACTCGTGTGTCTCGTCGTCGGTACCTACGAGTAGCACACAAGCGCCGCATTAGGATTTCATATGAATAAAATATTCGAACACGACGACTTGCGTTGCCTCAATTTTTCGCTTCATACATTGTGAATGAATCGCCGCAAGGCGCCGTCATAAATTTTAAAGTGGGATTGGAGGAAGTAATTTCACGAGGGGTGGAGATGCATGGGATCGGAAACTCACCGGAATCGAGCGAGGAGAGCGAGCCGGCGGTGCTGCCGCCGCCCTCGTAGGCGTAGTTGCGCAGGTCGTCAAAGTAATGTGACGAGGGGTGATGCATGGGATGGGACACTCACCGGAAGCGAGCGAGGTGAGTGAGCCGGCGGTGCTGCCGCCGCCCTCGTAGGCGTAGTTGCGCAGGTCGTCGAAGTAATGTCACGAGGGGTGATGTATGGGATGGGACACTCACCGGAAGTGAGCGAGGAGAGCGAGCCGTCAGTGCTGCCGCCGCCCTCTTAGGCGTAGTTGCGCAGGTCGTCAAAGTAATGTCACGAGGGGTGATGCATGGGATGGGACACTCACCGGAAGCGAGCGAGGTGAGTGAGCCGGCGGTGCTGCCGCCGCCCTCGTAGGCGTAGTTGCGCAGGTCGTCGAAGTAATGTCACGAGGGGTGATGTATGGGATGGGACACTCACCGGAAGTGAGCGAGGAGAGAGAGCCGTCAGTGCTGCCGCCGCCCTCTTAGGCGTAGTTGCGCAGGTCGTCGAAGTAATGTCACGAGGGGTGATGCATGGGATGGGACACTCACCGGAAGCGAGCGAGGAGAGCGAGCCGGCGGTGCTGCCGCCGCCCTCGTAGGCGTAGTTGCGCAGGTCGTCGAAGTAATGTCACGAGGGGTGATGCATGGGATGGGACACTCACCGGAAGCGAGCGAGGAGAGCGAGCCGGCGGTGCTGCCGCCGCCCTCGTAGGCGTAGTTGCGCAGGTCGTCGAAGTAATGTCACGAGGGGTGATGCATGGGATGGGACACTCACCGGAAGTGAGCGAGGAGAGCGAGCCGTCAGTGCTGCCGCCGCCCTCTTAGGCGTAGTTGCGCAGGTCGTCGAAGTAATGTCACGAGGGGTGATGCATGGGATGGGACACTCACCGGAAGTGAGCGAGGAGAGCGAGCCGTCAGTGCTGCCGCCGCCCTCTTAGGCGTAGTTGCGCAGGTCGTCGAAGTAATGTCACGAGGGGTGATGTATGGGATGGGACACTCACCGGAAGTGAGCGAGGAGAGCGAGCCGTCAGTGCTGCCGCCGCCCTCTTAGGCGTAGTTGCGCAGGTCGTCGAAGTAATGTCACGAGGGGTGATGCATGGGATGGGACAATCACCGGAAGCGAGCGAGGAGAGCGAGCCGGCGGTGCTGCCGCCGCCCTCGTAGGCTTAGTTGCGCAGGTCGTCGAAGTAATGTCACGAGGGGTGATGCATGGGATGGGACACTCACCGGAAGCGAGCGAGGAGAGTGAGCCGGCGGTGCTGCCACCGCCCTCGTAGGCGTAGTTGCGCAGGTCGTCGAAGTAATGTCACGAGGGGTGATGCATGGGATGGGACATTCACCGGAAGCGAGCGAGGAGAGCGAGCCGGCGGTGCTGCCGCCGCCCTCGTAGGCGTAGTTGCGCAGGTCGTCGAAGTAATGTCACGAGGGGTGATGCATGGGATGGGACACTCACCGGAAGCGAGCGAGGAGAGTGAGCCGGCGGTGCTGCCGCCGCCCTCGTAGGCGTAGTTGCGCAGGTCGTCGAAGTAATGTCACGAGGGGTGATGTATGGGATGGGACACTCACCGGAAGCGAGCGAGGAGAGCGAGCCGGCGGTGCTGCCGCCGCCCTCGTAGGCGTAGTTGCGCAGGTCGTCGAAGTAATGTCACGAGGGGTGATGCATGGGATGGGACACTCACCGGAAGTGAGCGAGGAGAGCGAGCCGTCAGTGCTGCCGCCGCCCTCGTAGGCGTAGTTGCGCAGGTCGTCGAAGTAATGTCACGAGGGGTGATGCATGGGATGGGACATTCACCGGAAGCGAGCGAGGAGAGCGAGCCGGCGGTGCTGCCGCCGCCCTCGTAGGCGTAGTTGCGCAGGTCGTCGAAGTAATGTCACGAGGGGTGATGCATGGGATGGGACACTCACCGGAAGCGAGCGAGGAGAGTGAGCCGGCGGTGCTGCCGCCGCCCTCGTAGGCGTAGTTGCGCAGGTCGTCGAAGTAATGTCACGAGGGGTGATGTATGGGATGGGACACTCACCGGAAGTAAGCGAGGAGAGCGAGCCATCAGTGCTGCCGCCGCCCTCTTAGGCGTAGTTGCGCAGGTCGTCGAAGTAATGTCACGAGGGGTGATGCATGGGATGGGACACTCACCGGAAGCGAGCGAGGAGAGCGAGCCGGCGGTGCTGCCGCCGCCCTCGTAGGCGTAGTTGCGCAGGTCGTCGAAGTAATGTCACGAGGGGTGATGCATGGGATGGGACACTCACCGGAAGTGAGCGAGGAGAGCGAGCCGTCAGTGCTGCCGCCGCCCTCTTAGGCGTAGTTGCGCAGGTCGTCGAAGTAATGTCACGAGGGGTGATGCATGGGATGGGACACTCACCGGAAGTGAGCGAGGAGAGCGAGCCGTCAGTGCTGCCGCCGCCCTCTTAGGCGTAGTTGCGCAGGTCGTCGAAGTAATGTCACGAGGGGTGATGTATGGGATGGGACACTAACCGGAAGTGAGCGAGGAGAGCGAGCCGTCAGTGCTGCCGCCGCCCTCTTAGGCGTAGTTGCGCAGGTCGTCGAAGTAATGTCACGAGGGGTGATGCATGGGATGGGACAATCACCGGAAGCGAGCGAGGAGAGCGAGCCGGCGGTGCTGCCGCCGCCCTCGTAGGCTTAGTTGCGCAGGTCGTCGAAGTAATGTCACGAGGGGTGATGCATGGGATGGGACACTCACCGGAAGCGAGCGAGGAGAGTGAGCCGGCGGTGCTGCCACCGCCCTCGTAGGCGTAGTTGCGCAGGTCGTCGAAGTAATGTCACGAGGGGTGATGCATGGGATGGGACATTCACCGGAAGCGAGCGAGGAGAGCGAGCCGGCGGTGCTGCCGCCGCCCTCGTAGGCGTAGTTGCGCAGGTCGTCGAAGTAATGTCACGAGGGGTGATGCATGGGATGGGACACTCACCGGAAGCGAGCGAGGAGAGTGAGCCGGCGGTGCTGCCGCCGCCCTCGTAGGCGTAGTTGCGCAGGTCGTCGAAGTAATGTCACGAGGGGTGATGTATGGGATGGGACACTCACCGGAAGTGAGCGAGGAGAGCGAGCCGTCAGTGCTGCCGCCGCCCTCTTAGGCGTAGTTGCGCAGGTCGTCGAAGTAATGTCACGAGGGGTGATGCATGGGATGGGACACTCACCGGAAGCGAGCGAGGAGAGCGAGCCGGCGGTGCTGCTGCCGCCCTCGTAGGCGTAGTTGCGCAGGTCGTCGAAGTAATGTCACGAGGGGTGATGCATGGGATGGGACACTCACCGGAAGCGAGCGAGGAGAGTGAGCCGTCAGTGCTGCCGCCGCCCTCTTAGGCGTAGTTGCGCAGGTCGTCGAAGTAATGTCACGAGGGGTGATGCATGGGATGGGACACTCACCGGAAGCGAGCGAGGAGAGCGAGCCGGCGGTGCTGCCGCCGTCCTCGTAGGCGTAGTTGCGCAGGTCGTCGAAGTAATGTCACGAGGGGTGATGCATGGGATGGGACACTCACCGGAAGCGAGCGAGGAGAGCGAGCCGGCGGTGCTGCTGCCGCCCTCGTAGGCGTAGTTGCGCAGGTCGTCGAAGTAATGTCACGAGGGGTGATGCATGGGATGGGACACTCACCGGAAGTGAGCGAGGAGAGCGAGCCGTCAGTGCTGCCGCCGCCCTCTTAGGCGTAGTTGCGCAGGTCGTCGAAGTAATGTCACGAGGGGTGATGCATGGGATGGGACACTCACCGGAAGTGAGCGAGGAGAGCGAGCCGGCAGTGCTGCCGCCGCCCTCGTAGGCGTAGTTGCGCAGGTCGTCGAAGTAATGTCACGAGGGGTGATGCATGGGATGGGACAATCACCGGAAGCGAGCGAGGAGAGCGAGCCGGCGGTGCTGCCGCCGCCCTCGTAGGCGTAGTTGCGCAGGTCGTCGAAGTAATGTCACGAGGGGTGATGCATGGGATGGGACACTCACCGGAAGCGAGCGAGGAGAGTGAGCCGGCGGTGCTGCCGCCGCCCTCGTAGGCGTAGTTGCGCAGGTCGTCGAAGTAATGTCACGAGGGGTGATGCATGGGATGGGACACTCACCGGAAGCGAGCGAGGAGAGCGAGCCGGCGGTGCTGCCGCCGCCCTCGTAGGCGTAGTTGCGCAGGTCGTCGAAGTAATGTCACGAGGGGTGATGCATGGGATGGGACACTCACCGGAAGTGAGCGAGGAGAGCGAGCCGTCAGTGCTGCCGCCGCCCTCTTAGGCGTAGTTGCGCAGGTCGTCGAAGTAATGTCACGAGGGGTGATGCATGGGATGGGACACTCACCGGAAGTGAGCGAGGAGAGCGAGCCGTCAGTGCTGCCGCCGCCCTCTTAGGCGTAGTTGCGCAGGTCGTCGAAGTAATGTCACGAGGGGTGATGTATGGGATGGGACACTCACCGGAAGTGAGCGAGGAGAGCGAGCCGTCAGTGCTGCCGCCGCCCTCTTAGGCGTAGTTGCGCAGGTCGTCGAAGTAATGTCACGAGGGGTGATGCATGGGATGGGACAATCACCGGAAGCGAGCGAGGAGAGCGAGCCGGCGGTGCTGCCGCCGCCCTCGTAGGCTTAGTTGCGCAGGTCGTCTAAGTAATGTCACGAGGGGTGATGCATGGGATGGGACACTCACCGGAAGCGAGCGAGGAGAGTGAGCCGGCGGTGCTGCCACCGCCCTCGTAGGCGTAGTTGCGCAGGTCGTCGAAGTAATGTCACGAGGGGTGATGCATGGGATGGGACATTCACCGGAAGCGAGCGAGGAGAGCGAGCCGGCGGTGCTGCCGCCGCCCTCGTAGGCGTAGTTGCGCAGGTCGTCGAAGTAATGTCACGAGGGGTGATGCATGGGATGGGACACTCACCGGAAGCGAGCGAGGAGAGTGAGCCGGCGGTGCTGCCGCCGCCCTCGTAGGCGTAGTTGCGCAGGTCGTCGAAGTAATGTCACGAGGGGTGATGTATGGGATGGGACACTCACCGGAAGCGAGCGAGGAGAGCGAGCCGGCGGTGCTGCCGCCGCCCTCGTAGGCGTAGTTGCGCAGGTCGTCGAAGTAATGTCACGAGGGGTGATGCATGGGATGGGACACTCACCGGATGTGAGCGAGGAGAGCGAGCCGGCAGTGCTGCCGCCGCCCTCGTAGGCGTAGTTGCGCAGGTCGTCGAAGTAATGTCACGAGGGGTGATGCATGGGATGGGACACTCACCGGAAGCGAGCGAGGAGAGCGAGCCGGCGGTGCTGCCGCCGCCCTCGTAGGCGTAGTTGCGCAGGTCGTCGAAGTAATGTCACGAGGGGTGATGCATGGGATGGGACACTCACCGGAAGTGAGCGAGGAGAGCGAGCCGTCAGTGCTGCCGCCGCCCTCTTAGGCGTAGTTGCGCAGGTCGTCGAAGTAATGTCACGAGGGGTGATGCATGGGATGGGACACTCACCGGAAGTGAGCGGCGAGAGCGAGCCGTCAGTGCTGCCGCCGCCCTCTTAGGCGTAGTTGCGCAGGTCGTCGAAGTAATGTCACGAGGGGTGATGTATGGGATGGGACACTCACCGGAAGTGAGCGAGGAGAGCGAGCCGTCAGTGCTGCCGCCGCCCTCTTAGGCGTAGTTGCGCAGGTCGTCGAAGTAATGTCACGAGGGGTGATGCATGGGATGGGACACTCACCGGAAGCGAGCGAGGAGAGCGAGCCGGCGGTGCTGCCGCCGCCCTCGTAGGCGTAGTTGCGCAGGTCGTTGAAGTAATGTCACGAGGGGTGATGCATGGGATGGGACACTCACCGGAAGCGAGCGAGGAGAGTGAGCCGGCGGTGCTGCCGCCGCCCTCGTAGGCGTAGTTGCGCAGGTCGTCGAAGTAATGTCACGAGGGGTGATGCATGGGATGGGACACTCACCGGAAGCGAGCGAGGAGAGCGAGCTGGCGGTGCTGCCGCCGCCCTCGTAGGCGTAGTTGCGCAGGTCGTCGAAGTAATGTCACGAGGGGTGATGCATGGGATGGGACACTCACCGGAAGCGAGCGAGGAGAGTGAGCCGGCGGTGCTGCCGCCGCCCTCGTAGGCGTAGTTGCGCAGGTCGTCGAAGTAATGTCACGAGGGGTGATGTATGGGATGGGACACTCACCGGAAGTGAGCGAGGAGAGCGAGCCGTCAGTGCTGCCGCCGCCCTCTTAGGCGTAGTTGCGCAGGTCGTCGAAGTAATGTCACGAGGGGTGATGCATGGGATGGGACACTCACCGGAAGCGAGCGAGGAGAGCGAGCCGGCGGTGCTGCCGCCGCCCTCGTAGGCGTAGTTGCGCAGGCCGTCGAAGTAATGTCACGAGGGGTGATGCATGGGATGGGACACTCACCGTAAGCGAGCGAGGAGAGCGAGCCGGCGGTGCTGCCGCCGTCCTCGTAGGCGTAGTTGCGCAGGTCGTCGAAGTAATGTCACGAGGGGTGATGCATGGGATGGGACACTCACCGGAAGCGAGCGAGGAGAGCGAGCTGGCGGTGCTGCCGCCGCCCTCGTAGGCGTAGTTGCGCAGGTCGTCGAAGTAATGTCACGAGGGGTGATGCATGGGATGGGACACTCACCGGAAGCGAGCGAGGAGAGTGAGCCGGCGGTGCTGCCGCCGCCCTCGTAGGCGTAGTTGCGCAGGTCATCGAAGTAATGTCACGAGGGGTGATGCATGGGATGGGACACTCACCGGAAGCGAGCGAGGAGAGCGAGCCGTCAGTGCTGCCGCCGCCCTCTTAGGCGTAGTTGCGCAGGTCGTCGAAGTAATGTCACGAGGGGTGATGCATGGGATGGGACACTCACCGGAAGCGAGCGAGGAGAGCGAGCCGGCGGTGCTGCCGCCGCCCTCGTAGGCGTAGTTGCGCAGGCCGTCGAAGTAATGTCACGAGGGGTGATGCATGGGATGGGACACTCACCGGAAGCGAGCGAGGAGAGCGAGCCGGCGGTGCTGCCGCCGCCCTCGTAGGCGTAGTTGCGCAGGTCGTCGAAGTAATGTCACGAGGGGTGATGCATGGGATGGGACACTCACCGGAAGCGAGCGAGGAGAGTGAGCCGGCGGTGCTGCCGCCGCCCTCGTAGGCGTAGTTGCGCAGGTCGTCGAAGTAATGTCACGAGGGGTGATGCATGGGATGGGACACTCACCGGAAGCGAGCGAGGAGAGCGAGCTGGCGGTGCTGCCGCCGCCCTCGTAGGCGTAGTTGCGCAGGTCGTCGAAGTAATGTCACGAGGGGTGATGCATGGGATGGGACACTCACCGGAAGCGAGCGAGGAGAGTGAGCCGGCGGTGCTGCCGCCGCCCTCGTAGGCGTAGTTGCGCAGGTCGTCGAAGTAATGTCACGAGGGGTGATGCATGGGATGGGACACTCACCGGAAGCGAGCGAGGAGAGCGAGCCGGCGGTGCTGCCGCCGCCCTCGTAGGCGTAGTTGCGCAGGCCGTCGAAGTAATGTCACGAGGGGTGATACATGGGATGGGACACTCACCGGAAGCGAGCGAGGAGAGCGAGCCGGCGGTGCTGCTGCCGCCCTCGTAGGCGTAGTTGCGCAGGTCGTCGAAGTAATGTCACGAGGGGTGATGCATGGGATGGGACACTCACCGGAAGTGAGCGAGGAGAGCGAGCCGGCAGTGCTGCCGCCGCCCTCGTAGGCGTAGTTGCGCAGGTCGTCGAAGTAATGTCACGAGGGGTGATGCATGGGATGGGACACTCACCGGAAGCGAGCGAGGAGAGCGAGCCGGCGGTGCTGCTGCCGCCCTCGTAGGCGTAGTTGCGCAGGTCGTCGAAGTAATGTCACGAGGGGTGATGCATGGGATGGGACACACACCGGAAGTGAGCGAGGAGAGCGAGCCGGCAGTGCTGCCGCCGCCCTCGTAGGCGTAGTTGCGCAGGTCGTCGAAGTAATGTCACGAGGGGTGATGCATGGGATGGGACACTCACCGGAAGCGAGCGAGGAGAGCGAGCCGGCGGTGCTGCCGCCGCCCTCGTAGGCGTAGTTGCGCAGGCCGTCGAAGTAATGTCACGAGGGGTGATGCATGGGATGGGACACTCACCGGAAGCGAGCGAGGAGAGCGAGCCGGCGGTGCTGCCGCTGTCCTCGTAGGCGTAGTTGCGCAGGTCGTCGAAGTAATGTCACGAGGGGTGATGCATGGGATGGGACACTCACCGGAAGCGAGCGAGGAGAGCGAGCCGGCGGTGCTGCTGCCGCCCTCGTAGGCGTAGTTGCGCAGGTCGTCGAAGTAATGTCACGAGGGGTGATGCATGGGATGGGACACTCACCGGAAGTGAGCGAGGAGAGCGAGCCGGCAGTGCTGCCGCCGCCCTCGTAGGCGTAGTTGCGCAGGTCGTCGAAGTAATGTCACGAGGGGTGATGCATGGGATGGGACACTTACCGGAAGCGAGCGAGGAGAGCGAGCCGGTGGTGCTGCCGCCGCCCTCGTAGGCGTAGTTGCGCAGGCCGTCGAAGTAATGTCACGAGGGGTGATGCATGGGATGGGAAACTCACCGGAAGCGAGCGAGGAGAGCGAGCCGGCGGTGCTGCCGCCGTCCTCGTAGGCGTAGTTGCGCAGGTCGTCGAAGTAATGTCACGAGGGGTGATGCATGGGATGGGACACTCACCGGAAGCGAGCGAGGAGAGCGAGCCGGCGGTGCTGCTGCCGCCCTCGTAGGCGTAGTTGCGCAGGTCGTCGAAGTAATGTCACGAGGGGTGATGCATGGGATGGGACACTCACCGGAAGTGAGCGAGGAGAGCGAGCCGGCAGTGCTGCCGCCGCCCTCGTAGGCGTAGTTGCGCAGGTCGTCGAAGTAATGTCACGAGGGGTGATGCATGGGATGGGACACTTACCGGAAGCGAGCGAGGAGAGCGAGCCGGCGGTGCTGCCGCCGCCCTCGTAGGCGTAGTTGCGCAGGCCGTCGAAGTAATGTCACGAGGGGTGATGCATGGGATGGGAAACTCACCGGAAGCGAGCGAGGAGAGCGAGCCGGCGGTGCTGCCGCCGTCCTCGTAGGCGTAGTTGCGCAGGTCGTCGAAGTAATGTCACGAGGGGTGATGCATGGGATGGGACACTCACCGGAAGCGAGCGAGGAGAGCGAGCCGGCGGTGCTGCCGCCGCCCTCGTAGGCGTAGTTGCGCAGGTCGTCGAAGTAATGTCACGAGGGGTGATGCATGGGATGGGACACTCACCGGAAGCGAGCGAGGAGAGCGAGCCGGCGGTGCTGCCGCCGCCCTCGTAGGCGTAGTTGCGCAGGTCGTCGAAGGGCGGCGCGTTGGGGTCGCTGTCGGCGCGCCGCTTGTGCTCCTCGATGAACATGCCTACGTTGGTCTCGCCGGGCAGAGGTACGCCCACGCCTACTCCGGCCGGGACGCCCACGCCCATCGGTCCCACGCCCAGGCCCAGGCCCATTACAGGATCTAGGTACAAATACCAGAAAAACTTTTAGAAATTGCAAATAATCAACATTTTTGGTCAGTAGGATTTCAGTTGTACGATGACATCGCACATTTATTTAGCACGCTAGCCTAAGCATTTTTACTTAATGTTAATCGAAATTATTACTAATACTGTTGAGTACACTTTCAACCGTTCCATTGTAAACAAGTACAATCAATAAATATTTTATCAAGAATTCAGCAAGAATAGTTTTCTTCCATCTAATCAACATAGCACATGTATTAGCTACCAAGTGCTCGTACATTTTGGTCCTTCGAGCTATGTGTTGGTGATTTGTGTTCTCTCGTGTGGCTCACACTTCTCTTCGTGAATCGGTTCCGTTGGCCTCCCACAAGCGGGAATCCCTAAAGCGAATTGAGAAGGCGCATAAGGTCGCACGGAAGAATATCAGAGCACCTACACAGACCAAGTGACAGTGGGCTAGCAGTCCAAGATCAACAAGTACATCAAGGCAAACATCAAGTAAGCATTTAAGCATCAAGGCTTCATACATGACAAGAGAAACACATCAAGAAAAAGCTATATAGCAAACCAAAACAGATCGATCTTCAGCAAGTTGCAAGAAAGTTGACGGCGAAAGAACTCCACAATCAGCAGGGAAAATCAACCGATTTATTTGATTTTCCTATTTTTCAAGTATCAAGATGGAAGAACTATTTAACAAGCAGCAAGTTGCCATCAATGGCATGCGACAACTTTGGTCAAATTTCAAGAAAGATGGTCAAGATCGCAAAACTTCAGAATATATCAAGAAGAGAACTGAGACTCTGAACAGCTATTGGAACGAGTTTCAGAAAAATCATGAAAAATTGTGCATGTACGAAGATAAAACCCAAGAATATTTTATCGGAAACCACTATGAAGAAACTAAGGCGTTCTACATAGAAGTTAGAGATTCGATTCAGAGAGCAGGTCTGATGAAGCCAACCCTGTTCGGACGTCAGCAGCCAGGTGCTTCGACCGCAGAGGGCAGAACTACTCCAGTGAGTCCAATGCCAGCTCCGGAGTATACTACTCGAGGAACTGATAGCAAGTTAGATGAAAGGTCGCGTAAACAAGCTAGCAACTTCAAAGCCTTTTCTCGCTTCGTGAATAACATAGATCTGTCAAACATAGAAGAAAAATGGTAATTTGAAGACATTTTGAAAACTCTTGAAACCCGTTGGAATGCGGTTGATGGTCTCCACTGGTAAATAGACAGCGAATTTGGTGAAGTAGACGAATGTTACGAGACTTCATACACGCAGCATGAACAAATATACTTTAATATTAAGAAACAAATAAATCGTAAATTATTCTCTGCATCCCATCGAGAAAAGTCTACGCCGCAGCTGGATATCCCTATATTCAACGGAAATTACCAGAATTGGGTTTCATTCAAGGACTTGTTCACGGAAGCAATTCACGGTAACCCATTTTTAACTGCTGCACAGAAAATGCAATTCCTGAAGAGCAAGATTAAAGGTGAACCAGAACGCCAGATACAACATCTTCCGATCAGCGCTGACAACTACATCGCTAGCTGGGATATATTAAACCACCGTTACAACAACAAGAAACTTATCTTTACTACTCATATTAACACCTTGATGCATATCCCAGTTACGCAACAAGCGACATCGAATCACATCAAACGTATACATGACGTAACAACCGAGTGCCTTAATGGTATCAAGAATTTAGGTGTCAACATTGACACTTGGGATCCAATGGTAGTACATCTGCTCACTCAAAAAATGGATTCCGAAACATTGAACGAATATTTCACCTCACTCAAACAGCCAAGAGAACTGCCATCCCTGAGGGAATTTTTAGAATTTCTGGAGAACAAGTTCACTACCATGGAGTCAGCACGTCGTAAACAAGATGCGATACAAAAATCTACAAGCCCTCCTTCAAATTCAGGGAACTATAGGTCAAATCAGGGAAAACAATACTACGTCAGCAACAAGGCTACATCAACGAAGACCCATTCTGTCTCCTGTCCAATCTGCAAAGATCATCATGGCATATATTATTGCAATAAGTTCAAAGAAATGGCACCAGGCCTAAAGAGAAAAACTTTAAGCCGACTCAATTTTTGTACAAATTGCCTGTACAATCACAATGAAAAAAAATGCACGTCCAGCAAACGTTGCCGGCAATGCAACGGACAACATAATACGGTGTTACATGACGCCTATGCAAATGAAAATACGACGTCATGGAACGTTTCCGGCCACGTGACCCCCGAGCAAGAATCAAGCCCCGGAGCTCATGTTGCACAGCAAAAACTTGTTTCGACAGTTCTTTTAGCAACTGCAATTATCAAGGTGACAGGAGCTGATGGAATAAAAAGAACGATGCGAGCCCTCATTGACCAAGGATCCCAAGTTTCCTTGATCACCGAAAACGCAGCGCAAGAACTAAGGTTGCTACGACATAACTGCAAGGGAATTATTACTGGCGTTGGTAGAAATGACAAGACCTGCAAAGGAATGTGTGATTGTGAGTATCAACTGTACATCATTGGACGACAACTACAAATTCAGCACTAATGTTCTCATAATGAACAACATAACAAGAAACCTGCCGAATTCAACATTTTCTAAACCATCATGGGTATTTTTAGAAGAAATTGACTTAGCCGACCCTCAGTACTACGTCAGCAACCCAGTTGATATATTATTGGGTGCGGATATATATGCTAAGATCATCATGAACAAGATTCACCGAGAAGATTCAGGTAGCTTCATTGCGCAACAAACACGCATTGGGTGGATTCTGTTCGGCGGGGTCCAAAGTCTTCAATGCAACCTAGTCCTGAATAACATACAAGACATTCAAAAATTTTGGGAGATCGAAGATATTCCTGAAGATGATCAAATATCATTTGAAGATGATGAATGCATTCAATTTTACAAGTCGACCACGACAAGGTTGGAAGACGGCAGATATCAAGTGAGACTGCCACTAAAGTCAACTTTCAACAAGGATATTGGGGCATCTAAACACAAGGCAGTCGCTCAGCTGTATCAGATAGAACGAAAGTTCGCAAAAAACAAATGTATTGCAAAACAATACAGATCATTTATTGATGAATATTTATCTCTCGGTGACATGAAACCGGCGCACAGCAACAAGAAACCAGAGTATTTTCTACCGCATCACTGCGTACTACGTAGCGAGTCAACAACTACGTCACTCCGCGTAGTATTCAATGCATCATCAAAAACTTCTACTGGGACGAGCTTAAATGATTGTATGCATACGGGACCCAATCTGCAAAAGGACTTATACTGAAGTGGAGACAACATCGCATAGCCTTTATCGCGGACATTGAAAAAATGTTTCGCCATATTTGGGCACATGAAGACGACCAAAACCTCCAAAAAATCGTTTGGCGAGATTCTTCTGATCAATACGTACAAGAGTATCAACTTACTACGGTCATCTATGGCACCAAGGCCGCGCCATTCTTGGCAATGATGACCCTAAGGCAATTAGCGGATGACGAGAGATCAAATTACCCATATGCAGCTAAAGTCGTCGACGAATGTTTTTACATGGACGATTTGTTACACGGTTCAGACTCTGTAGCATCAGCAAAACAATTACAGCAAGATTTGATGGCAATCCTCAAGACAGGTGGTTTCAATTTACGAAAATGGAGGTCCAATTATCAGGAATTGCAAGACAGCACCAGCAAAGGCTGCGACCAGGAGCGTTACGACTTCAAACAAGCTGAATCGACAAAAACATTAGGCCTTCACTGGAATCCGCAACAAGACATCTTCACATTTCAATCCAGGATTGAAACCACTACCAGTACGCAACTCACGAAGCGGCAGTTACTGTCTGAAATATCCAAACTCTTTGATCCCCTCGGTTGGCTCACTCCAGTTTCTACCAAGATGAAAATACTGTTTCAAGACATCTGGAAAGAGAAGAATTTGAATTGGGATGACAAGATTCCCGAACAAACTAATCGAGAATGGACAAAAATTAAACATGACGTAGAAAACATAAATCAATGCCAAATACCTCGATGGATAGGTACGGAATCAGCCGAAAACAATAACGAGTTACACGGATTTTGCGATGCATCGCAGAAGGCGTATGCATGTGTCGTGTATAGCATAATTACAAGTCAAGGTGAAACAAAAATAACTTTAATGGTTGCGAAATCAAGATTGGTTCCATGCAACAAGAATATCTCTTTGCCCAAACTGGAATTAAGTGGGGCTCATCTGCTATCTAAACTAATGGTCAAAGTGAAGGAAAGTTTGATCGGTCATGAGATCAAAGTTTATGGGTGGACCGATTCTATAGCGGTTCTGGGATGGATACAAGGCGATCCCAATCGCTGGAAGGTTTTTGTTGCCAGCAGGGTGCGACAAATAACAAAGGAGATGCCATCTCAATGTTGGCGATATGTGAAGTCAGCGGAGAATCCTGCAGACTGCGCGAGCCGTGGATCAACAAGTCTGAAACTAAAGGAAGATAATCTGTGGTGGAATGGACCCACCTGGCTACCTCATTGTACGCCAGAAGTCCAAGCAAGTCGCCAAACCTATTTTACAGATGAAGAATCCCTTAACAAGCAAGTAAATATTGTGACACAAGAAAAGTCACAAGTAAACAGCGTTATCAAACGACTTCTTAGCAGACTGAGCTCATTTACAATGATTCTGCACGTACTAGCTCGTTTACGGCGCCTGGTTATCAGAAAAGCAGAAAACACATCAAAATCCTACATTGCCTTAGCGCAGCTACGCAAGGCCAAATAATCAAAGAAGTTCAGTTTGTGGAGTTCCAGCAAGATATACATGACCTGAAGAAGAAAAACAAAGTATCGACGTCAAGCAAGATCGTGAATTTGAGTCCGTTCTTAGATGAAGAGGGAATACTGCGTGTGGGTGGGAGGCTGCATCATGCTGCGATCAATCCTGAACTCAAACATCCTATAATTTTACCTCATCAACATCGTCTGACGGAACTAATAATAGAACACGCACATAAACTCACATTTCACGGTGGAGCTCGAGTTACATTAGCATGTATCAGGCAAAAATATTGGATAATCGGGGGCAATAATGCAACGAATAAACAAATATGTCAATGTATTACCTGTAGAAAACAAAATCCTGCCAAACTACAACCCCTGATGGGAGACCTGCCTGCAGCAAGAATCAATCCATCTCGACCCTTTATGCACACCGGCGTTGATTTTACTGGCCATTTCTATATCAAAACCAACAAGGGCCGTGGTGTCAAGACCACCAAAGGATACGTGTCAGTATTTGTGTGCATGGTGACGAAGGCCGTGCACTTGGAACTAGTCTCCGACCTCACAACGTCATCATTCATCGCTGCCTTACGTAGGATGGCAGCTAGAAGAGGCACACCTTGTCACTTGTATAGCGACAACGGCCGCAACTTCGTAGGAGCTAGCAGGGTTATGAAGGTTAACAAAACGAATATGAAGAATTGCAGAGAATCATTAATGATAAGCTAATGGCTGAGATAACGGATATGGAGATCAAATGGCATTTTAACGCCCCTTCATGGCCATCAGCAGGAGGCCTATGGGAAGCTGCAGTGAAGAGTTTCAAGCAGCACCTCAAGAAAGTAATCGGTGAACAGAAATTGACTTACGAAGAGTTTACCACACTTCTAATACAAATTGAAGCCTGCCTAAACTCAAGGCCACTGTGTGCAATCTCAGAAGATCCTGAAGACCTAGATTTCTTGACACCTTCTCACTTCATAACTGGCGGACCTACGTTAACGTTAGTTGAAACCGAAAGAGATCTACGAACACGCTGGCAGTTAACACAGAAAATACTACAAGATCTGTGGAAAAGAAGGCGCACAGAATATCTTGCGCAATTAACTGCAAGAAGCAAGTCGAGGCAACCTCAAACCAACATCAAGTTGGACGATATAGTTCTCATCCACGACGACAACCTCCCATCCGGCAAGTGGGCGAGGGGAAGAGTCGTAGAACTACATCCAGACAAGGACGGCCACGTGCGTGTCGTGACCTTAAAAACGAAAAGCGGCATTATTAAACGTCCCGTCATAAAAGTTTCCATACTTTTAGAACATAAGGAAGTTGCCCCACTGTGCGACACGGCACGAGACAATAAACAAGATGTGGAACACCAGCAAGACCAAGCATCCTCAACAAGGAGGTCAGCAAAAAGCAAGTTCAACTTGACAACCATGGTCACTACTCTCATGTTATTTTTAACATTCATTACAAGTGCAGAATGTAACATGAAGATAGCCCCATTTCAAACAAGTCAAAGCTTGTATTTTGACAAAGTATCCGACATGATGCTTATCAGAGACGATTGGAATATTGTGGTTTACTATTTATTTATTTATTATATATTATATACTTTATTGTACACCACACAAAAAAACATACAGGACAAACGTTCAAATATACAAGTGTACAATAGGCGGTCTTATCGCACTAGGCAATCACTTACAGACAACCTTTGGATGGACTGAATGATAGGAGAAGAATTTAGGGTTGTCAGTGTACAAAATATCAAAAATAATATTACTTAGACTTAATAACATACAATACATACATACAATATTACTCTATTACTACAGCATGGATACGTACTGGCAATCAACTGCAAGGTTCAATGAATACATCCAATCGCTCAAACAAACATGTGACATCATACAAGATCAAGTTCACTGTGACGTAATCATACAGCAGCTACGTCATGCGTTCTCAGAACTCGAGCACTACAACCAAGTTTTGCAAAGTCAGCATTCCGGCACGCGACCCGGGACACTGCGTCAGCGCCGAGGCCTTATCAATGGCGTGGGATACATCGCTAACAGCCTATTCGGAGTGCTCGACGAAAGTTTCGCTAAAAAATATCGCAAGGACATTTATCTCATTCGAGAAAACGAAAGGCATATAGTTTATCTCTGGAAAAATCAGACTTCACTCATGGAAGCAGAAAACAACCTTCTTAAGCGCACAGAGCATGAACCAGCAACTTAAAATGATAAACCGTCACATGAATAAGTTATACGCAGCAGTGGACCAATTGAAAAACAACATTGAAGCTAACAGTATCATTAATGGCTTCAACATGGGAGCTATAATAGCAAGTAATATGATGTATAATTTAAAGAGCATTCGGAATACGCTATTAGGCACAGTTACAGACATATACAATGGTCGTTTCAACTTACATTTGATTACACCCAAACAACTCATGAACGAGTTAAGCACGATTTCTAGCAAGCAATTGACAACATACACTCGGACCTTCGGAAGATATATGATCTACTGGAAATAAAAACAAGACTTCTGGAAGACATTATCATCTTTGAGATCAAACTACCTCTCATCAGTCGAGATTCATACGAAATTCTCAAGATCATTCCGATCCCCAAGACAGTGGGCCAAAGTAACATGATCAGCATTAACTCACTATCTGAGTTCATATCTATCAACATCAAGAAAGATACCTATATTAACATGTCGGAAGAAGACTTGAGATCATGTCCTACCGTATCGGGAGTTTATTACTGCCACATCTTACGACCCATATACCAAGTTAAAGGAGACAAGAATTTCTGTGAAACGGAAAATTCGGAATGCAAAACAACATCAAGCTTCTGTAAAGATAAATTGCAAGATACGTACACATTGAACAGATATTTTTACTTTTGCTGTGATAGGTGTCACGTTCGAACAATATGCGGCGATCAAATAACCGCACATCAGCTGGCACAAGCCGGACTATTCAATATAGGCCAAGGATGCATCGTCAAAACAAACAACTTTACTCTGTATTCATACAAACCTCACATAAGTGAATTAAGGACGAACGCAGATATTTATGCACCAGTGATTGCCCCTATCAACCACATCATCAACATCAGCATACCTAAACTAGTTTTGGACAACAAAACTCAAGATTTAGAACAAGAAATCAGCGAAGTAGACAAAAGGCTACAGTCTATGAAAGCGGCAGATGTGATGTTACCTGATGATCTATCTTATCACGATATTCATCACTACGCTGTGATCTACACTCTAGTTGGAATATTGGGCGTCGCTGCAATCGTCATTATAGCTCGCCGTACGCGATGTCGATGGCGAGTTCCATTGTCTCCACCACCGTCCGTTGCTGAGGAATCAAGAACAGGGCCTGCCGCGCCGCGCCGTGGGAGCAACAGCGATGCAAGGGGAACAAGTGGACACCTCGACTGCGTGCGCGTCCATGTTCCTCGCAACCCTCGCGTCCATATAGGAACTTCCCCTTAATGAAGTTTATATAATTAATAGCTCTAAAATTTAATTATCATGTTTTAAACTTTAAGCTTTGCACTTCATCCTTCCTATCTCGTCCGGGAATATGTACGATGACATCGCACATTTATTTAGCACGCCAGCCTAAGCATTTTTACTTAATGTTAATCGAAATTATTACTAATACTGTTGAGTACACTTTCAACCGTTCCATTGTAAACAAGTACAATCAATAAATATTTCATCAAGAATTCAGCAAGAACAGTTTTCTTCCGTCTAATCAACATAGCACATGTATTAGCAACCAAGTGCTCGTACATCAGTTAAACATCATAGTAACATTGTTATTTGATAGAGTTCCGGTACAAAATTCATTATAGCATACCAGTAATTTATTTTCGTCAGCATTGCAAATCACAGAAGTCTGCTATAAAACAATCATCTCACCACAGACATACGGAACAAAATATGGTCCTGGATGTAACGCTATAATCCCTTTATCGCCTCTTACGCCACCCGGGCAGAATGACGGGGCATTTATTTGTAACCATTGCACAACATATTATGCAAATGTGATGAAGGGGTTCTGCTGGAACAATGGTTAATCTTTGAGATAAATTCGCAGTCTATCCTTAAATCAAAAGTTCAAGATTCTAGTTGACCGAGCGAATTTCAGCTTAAAATCTAGAGCCTCCGAAACAAAATTCTCTACCCGAGAGAACCATTGTTCTGCCTGATTAGTTTGTTGAAGAAATGACCCGTACGTTCGGGCAAACACGCATATTTTCCAAGGAGGTGATTGTGTAGGTATCTATCTATCCATAAAGGAAGATATCGTGGAGAGACTGGTGTAACTAGAAAAGATGCCTTCGTCTTATAATACGTTGTTGTTCGAAGAATCAAGGAATTGAAATCATGACAGTCACTTACATGGTAGCTTAGTAGGTGCATGATCAGGCAGTGGTCCTCCGATGGGTATCTGAAGCGGAGTGATATCGAAGGCCGTCATGTCGTCTTCACCGCCTCCTTCGTCGTCATAGTTGATAATGTTCTCGCGGACATCGTCGTCAGGTCCAGGGTACTTGATGTGTGCCTCCCGGCGTCGGTTGTATACCACGAACACTAACACCAGGACTAGTGAAGAGAGAATACAGTTTTATGGGCTGTTATAAACTCAGGCCAACTATGGCTATAGCATAGAAAGTTCTGAACAATTTGCAAAAGCGAGTTACAGTCATGAATTTCGACAAAATGAATGAGTGAGATATGAAATACAAAAAATAATGAATTACACAGAGTTATGTGCATTTCTCTAGTTAAGTTAGTTTGGGGCGGAGTGGAGTGACCTGCCGCGACCGCTCTTCCCTCGCTCGGATCTCTCGGTTCGCTTCTATTGCTTTCGTAAACGTGTTATTCCTTTTGCTTCTTGTTACGAATGTACCTGCTCTTTCTATATGAATAAATTTTTGCATTTACTTTTTATTCACTTAGTTTACGCTATCCTTTTTTATAGCTTGAAATCAAATGTTAAATATAAGTTTTGTCAGCTCTACTTGAGTTCAAATTGTATTTATTTTATTAAAGTTCTCAAGATCCCTAGCACTACAGAGCCGTGTTTGTGATGTGAATCTATGTAAAAAACGTGTAGTTTCGTATTTTCAGGAAAGTTTTTCACTTTACAAATCTAATCAAAAATTGAATCTATATAAGGGCTGCTTATACAGAGACGATGTCAGCAAATATTAAAACGTTTTTTAAATAAATTACTCTCCTGAATGCAATATTCTTTGATATGTAGTTATTTTCTTTACAAGAAAGTTTTATGTATTTTCTGAGCAAGTCAAATTACTTATGATGAGAAACTTTGCAAAATGTTCTTATATAAGGTTGAAGTGAGTAGTTATGTTATTTATTACGTTGTCATAAATCAACTCAAACATTCATATTGTTTAATTAAATTGGTTTAAATATATTTTCATTATTGCCAAATTTTCATTATTAAAGTTTACAAGGCATCTAATACTTTGTCATTCTAAAAGCTTCACAATTATATCAGTTTTCATTTGCTTTTTTACTCTTTCATATATATTATTAAATTACTTGATATCACTTTATTTTTAAATCCATTCTAAATACATATAATATATTCAGTTCAAATCTATTAATTATAACGGCTATTTCTATATTAATGTCCACAAGGCGCGCAACGATTTGTTACTCGGAAATTGATCATAATGGGTCCTAACGTTTGGGACTGTTTCAGTTATTTCAATTTCCGTAAGATAGGCATTTAATAAAGGAAGGGACCGGGACGATGATTTCAGAATAGACAGTTAGATAGCTTTCTACTTATATCAACGCAATTATTCTACTTCTCATTCAATGGTCTTAGTCCATTTAAAAATATCGGCTTTCTGACTGAATTGTAGTAAAAGCATCAAATTTATTTTATTATTGAATGTGCTATTCGGAATTACGCTATTGAGTGTGGACGTAGGTATCTATCTAATTGGCTCAATCCGCAGATACTGTTTCAGAAATATTTTGAAACTTTATATATTCAAATTGTAAGCGTATCCTTAAAATTTGCGTCATTACAGTTCACCACGCAAAAAAAAAAATGGAATAATAAATTTTAATCCCAAATAAGTGAATGTGAACTATTGTTTTAGGAATTATAAGGTGAGACATTTAACAGATATGGGTTTATTGAAACGTGATACAAAGTTATGAAAAAAAATGTAATAAAAAATGTTGTAGCACAAAAGTACACAGGAATGGTAATCGCATGCAAGTAAACGGATGTGGTGCTCACCTAAAAGCATGAACAAACAAACAATGATAGCTATAATGAAATCCCTGGAGGGCGTGATGACGCCGGAGGCGAGCAGCTCCAGCTCGCAGTCGTGGCCGGTGTAGCCCAGCGCGCACACGCAGTCGTAGCGGCGCGCCGGCTCGCGGTCCACGCACGTGCCGCCGTGCCGACACGGGCTGTGCGCGCACTCGTCCACGTTGGCGCACGTGCCGGCCGCGCGCCGCGAGCCCCCCGGGCACCTACACACGAGCTACTGTACCTCACCTCCGCGCACACTGAGCTCCCCCATAGCATGCACTACGATAACATCGAGCTAAACACGGCTACATATACATATAGGTCTATAGATGATGTGGGTGCGTTAGTGATAGTGCGTCGGGATGATCGTCTAGTGGGACACGCCAAGCGTGACTACGTTAGTGCTCACTCATGATAATGAGGAGGCAGACGAGGATCGCCGCGAGCGCGCCCATGCTGAGCTTGAGCGTGCGGCCTTCTTGTACGAGTTCGCAGTTCTCGCCCCAGAACCCTTCGGGGCAGTGGCAGCGGTAGCCGGGCTCGCGGTTCACGCACGAGCCGCCATTGCGGCACGGGAAGTACAGACATTCGTTCTTGTCTACACATCCTTTGCCGTCCGGAGACAATACCAAACCCTCACCGCAACTGAACACCATTTCAATATAATAGTTTAATTTATAAGCTAATGCTTATAAATTTATTTTATATATTACATATTAGGTATTATAAAAATAAATTTGAAACTCAAATGAATTACTTATTTTATTAATATGTATAAATGAATATTAATACGTATATAGTTTATTAATTATAGATTATATTAAATAATTGAAAGTGTTAAAAACAAAAATAATAAGTCAGTACATAATAAATAAATAAAATATAATAACTAGAAACTCAGTGCGCGCTTCAAAATAAATGGTACAAAATAAAACATCGTATAATGATGGGATTAAATAGTGTTATCATATTTATATAAGATTTTATGGAATTAATCTAGCCATATTAAAATCTGCTTGAAATTTGTATTATTTTAAATTTAGGGAAAGTATGGAATGAGCAATGATTATAATTTATCGGGCTCAATTCAAACTTTGTTAAAACACACACCAGGTTTTAAACCAACAATCCATGTACAGTTTAAAATCCAGGGATCGAACCTGAGTTAAACACTGGGCCAATTACAATACCAACATGGTAAATCAGTAAAATAATAACTAATTTGATATCATAAACTCACGTGCACTCATATTCATTCCAGAGATCGACACAGACGAAGGGCTCGGTGCAGTGCACATTGATGCACGGGCTGTTCGAGGGACAGTTCCGGTCGAGATTCCTGGCCATCGTCGCCTGTCCCCACTGCGTGCCGTTCATCGCCGGTGGCAGCGGGAGGTGCTTGCCTTCCAGCCTGATGTCGTCCAGACAACCCTTCTGGAAGTCAGCATACACTTCAAAGGTCCTAACACCTGTATATTCAGCCTTGCCACCCGCATAGACGCCTTCTTGCTTGTCCACCAGCAGCCACTGGTGGCCATCGAAATAGAATGTTTCATTATATCTCCTGCCTTCGCCTCCATCTATTTCAAGCATCGCAGCACTACCATAGCGGCTGACACGAGCTATATGCCATTGGCCATCGTCGACGGCTACCGAGTTCAGCCAGACATCACGTTCCTCAGTTCGAAGCGAATTCAGGTTATACCGGAAGTGTAGTCGCGATTCTTTCACTTCAAGTATGCCGTACTCTCGGTTGTGTTGATCACTCACTCTAAAAAGTTCGCCGTGCGGTTCGCGTGTTCTAAACCGAAGTTGAATTTGTGTACTAAACCTGTCTGGTTCAAAACTTAGAGCGAATTTCACGTAGCTCTGAGGCCGGAAACTGGTAGGCGTTGTTGGTAAGTTACACGAAGGCCCTGTCCAACCAGGCTGGCACTGACATCTAGCTTCTGAGAAACTTCCGACGCAGGTGCCATGCTCCCAACACCGTGAAGTAGTGTCCGCTTGATTACATATCTCGTCAGTTTGAGGACACCCTGCTACCGAATTTCGGGATAGGCCTGGATGAGCTAAATCGTATAACTTGCTGTTGTGGATCAAGTTTCGTATGCATCCGTCAAATCCTTTGCCAATGGGCATGTATTGCCAGTGATAGTGAGTTGGATCGAAGTGTTCTATGTACAAGCCACCAATTTGTAGTGGGGCATTGACATTAAGATATTCATTGAAAGGAGGTATTGTTCCAGTGGCTTGACAAGTAGAGTCATCAAACTCTGGAGGAGTTCCATCTTCCATTTCTTGAATATCAGCTGATTTACAAAAGTCAACAATCATTCTGACATTTTCTGTGTCCCAGAAAATATCTATTCTGTGCCATTCACCATCGTCTAAGGATTTCTTTGTCTTAACTCTTAGTTCTAAAGTGCCAGAACCAAAATCAATCAGAAGTCTGGGATTACCCCTTTCTAATTCCACAGATATGAAATCTGATACCATTATTTCTTCTGGCTCGGGCGGCACAATCGGGCCATTGTATAGCAAAACACCTTCCGACTTTCTCGTGATAAATTCAAAGCTTAAATGAGAACTATCACACATTTCCAAAGCAGGATACCAAGCCCACCCTGTGCCTCTAAAGCTCCTCGATGTTTGCTGACATCTTGGGCCTGTATATCCAGGAGGACATGAACACGTCAAGCCATATTTGCCTTCTATACACCTGCCGCCGTTGTAACAAGGAGAATTGCGGCATGTTTCTGCTTGAGTAAAGTTTCGTGCGCCACATGTGCATTCGGCGATCACGTCCACTCGCACGCCAACAAGAGCGGTTTTATTTGCATTCACCATGTAGGGCAAGTTACTGATATCCAAGACGTTTGTGCATGATCCTTCACACATTTGATTTTCATATAAACATTCGTCAATACCCACCATTGTGATGTTAATTCCTACGGCGCGCTCAATTTCTTCACGGTGCATTAGTACAATGCCATTTAATCGGATGGGCTTATAATAATGAGCTCCGTGAGCAGAAAAACGAATATCAGTCACTGGAGGGTGCTTCTTCCTGAGCTGAACACTGAAGATGTCAATATTTTCCCGCTCGGTATTCAGTAAGTCAGCCAGTTTGTCCTTGAATATGTCTAATTTGCTCCTTGAAACGCTGAGAGTTTTATAATTCCAGACCCTTATAAAGTCCTCATCGGATATTCCTGATATTCGGATTGATCCAGAATTTATTATGGCATCATGTGATATTTCTTTTACGTACACTGTGACATTAGCAGGTACGTCTGTTTGAGTATGTTTCCGATCATAGACTTTGAATTTTAAGTGATATCTGCCTTCTCTGGTCTTGTGTCTCATTTGTATCATGCCAGTTTCTTCGTTCAAAGTGAAGTTTGGATGTTCTGAACTTTCCCAGAAGAACTTTTTATCTGGTAGATCCCAGTCATCAAGATCATACACATAAACTCGACCAATTTCAGTATCTGGTGCTTGACCTTGGTAACTATACACAAGTATTTCTTTAGAGCCTGGTTGCATTTTATTATCATTTACGTCACCAATTACAACAGTTAAAGTGCTAGTTCCAGTCATAGCAGGATTGCCATGATCTTTGATAATGATAGGAATAAGATATTCCTTCTGTTGCTCTCGGTCAAATGATCGCAATGATGACACTATAGCCATTCCATCACCGTTGGCACCTTTTTGATCTTGCTCAACTTTGAAAGAAGCCCGAATGATATCATCTGCACCAGGATCAAGTCTGAACTGGAATGGCGGTCCGTTACTTTTGGAACGGTCATCGTCATCTGTAGCTAATATTTCAGCAACTTTTTTGGGTGTTATGTGTTCTGTTAGAACTGGCCTGTAATCCTTTAGGAATGTTGGAGCATTGTCATTTATATCTTGAACTATTACTGTGAGTGTGGCTGTCGCAGTCCTCGGTGGTACTCCGTCATCAATGGCTAAAATTTTAACTTGATGTCTGGGCGTATCTTCTCTATCTAATGAACGTTGTATGCTTACAGTGCCTTCTTGATTAATCGAAAATTGGCGCTTTCTGTCAGATGACCTGTCGATAGCGTATGAAACTTTACTCTTCCCTCCTTGATCTGGATCAGTTGCTTTAAAGGTTTCTAAACTTTTACCGACTTCGGCATTTTCATAAACTGACACTTCAATGTTGGCTCTTTCAAACTGAGGTTTATTGTCATTGATATCTCTAAGCTTAACAACTACCCACGAATAAGCTACGTGATATTTATCGTTGTCATTATCTTCTCCTTTATCATTAACTTGTATCCTAAATCTGAAGCCATTACTTTGTAATTGGTCTTCATAATCTAAAGGCTGTACAATTTTTAACGAACCAGTGCCGTCATTATTTCTAACCATAGTAAATTTATCAGCACCATATCCACTATTTTCAATAACTTTATACTGGAATTTATTTGTTTCATCCTCATCATGAACAGTAACTGTCAAGATAGGCATTTCCGGCAAATTAGTTCCGTCTGTTTCATCGACCTCAGTAAACCATTCGTCTTTGGTGAATTGCGGCGGCATATCGTTTATGTCCTTCACCCTAATGGATGCCGTACCAGTTCCCTTTAACCCCCCTCCATCGGATGCAACTATCTGTATTGAATAATCTGGCGTCCTTTCACGATCGAGACAGCATACCGCAGTTTTTATAACACCAGTTTCAGGTTCGATTTCAAATATAGGTGACCCTGTTTCTTCTTCAATTACATTTTTCTCAATAGAATACCACAGTTTAGCGTTATTGCTTTCTGCGGGGTCGTCATAGTCAATGGCTGTCATAGTCATAACGACCATACCAGCTGTGCCGTTCTCTGTGACATTACCGAAATATACGCCTTGAGGGAAAATAGGAGCATTATCATTAATGTCTTTAAGATTGACTTGAACATCTGCGTATCCCACGAGACCTTCGCCTCCTTCGTCTTGTGCAAACACTGTGAACCTCCATTGCGGTCGCCCATTAGGTTGATCTCGATCCAACGGCTGTGGACAAATAACATTTTACGTTCCTACTTACAATTACATAATTCATCAGCTTTCAGCTACCTTTATTAGCTACCTTTCATTTACCTAATTAAACAATTACACACATGTATTGTCACTATTATTTCTAAGTAACTGTATTAATTTAGGGAATTAATTAGCATCTGTTACTTGAACTAATTAAATAAGTACAGTTACACAGCACCTTATTTTTATAGTAATTACATTGTCTATTTATTGTAGGTGTATCAACACACATTTGTGATACCTATATAAATGCTGTTAAAAGGGTTTGGTAAATACAGAGATAGTGTTTACTTGGTGATCTGCAAACAAACCGATCCTAAACTCACATCAAAGTTAAAGTCGCAAGTAACCTTTGCTTTTAGGTAGCAAGGAGACCAAAAAAGTATTCCAATTTTCTAAAGAGTAGGTAATTAACATTCAGGAGACATTCGGTTTTTCTCATTTCAGGAATATCTGTGTCCAACTTACGGAGCAAATGGAACGCAATAAATGTGTGATTGCATTGTGCATGCAAAGCGCCCGTCCTATGGCCGGCCATGGCTGCTCGGGAGTTCGGTACTCCTATTCTGATGGCATCGGCATCAGGTGTTCGAGTGTACCTACACCTTATTAGACGAGACTCCTTCACAAATGACACTGTTTTTATATTAAATGCAATACTTACTTTGAGGACGAATATTTCTCCCGTGGTACGGTTAATGTCGAATTTGCTATTCGCAGGGTTATCCGGATCGATGCCCTGACCGGTGAGGAAATAAACTATGTTCTGTTGTCTGTCTTTGTCACCATCAGTGGCTGTGACCTGTTTAGGAGAGAGAAGGCGTTAATCTCTTAGTCTCGGGTGACAATAGGTTTACATAAAATGCGCCATGTTTTTAAGTATTTCAGGTATAGAAATATAATAACTTACCTCATGCGGTTGGGATTAGTTTAACCAAAATACCAAGAAAAATAAGCAAGCAGCACTCATAAATCATACAAGTTAGTGATGTTAGTACGCTCAATATGAAATTGCCTCTGGCTCTGTGTTGTGTTTGATTATCGAATCATATAGCTACAATAGTTAGGCAGATTTGCGAAACGAAAATGTCCCCAGGGCACTTAATGATTGCGTTTATTACGCCTTCAAATTCAAACATAAATATACTTTAATAGAACACACAGGCTAAGCTGACTCTTAAACTCGATTTCGAGAAGGTTGATTTACACAAAAATTTGCTAACAAGCTGCTTAAATCACTTTAGCACCAGTGATTGATTAAATGAAATAACAACAACCAACCAAATCACTTAACATGTATTTGACAGCAAATTAAATCAGAAACCGAAGTAGCCTTCAAAATTAATATCTAGCAACAGTAATTCAATTTGTACCCCACTATTCATATGGGCATAAAAATCTAGAAATTATTATTAAAGCATCATGAAGATTAATCACTAGAAACTAGTGAAAAAGCTGGGTTTCAATAGTGACCCCCACCACCCTCAGCCTCAGGCCTATTGTACTCAAACAATTATCTCTTTCAAAGGCAGAAAGTAGGTAATATTTGATCTAATTTATGACGGCGACGACCGCGATCGACGTCGCGAGCAAAAGGTCGTTCCCAGTAGCTGGTACCCACTAATAATTCGCGGAAAGTTATAATAACCTACTTATTTCTACTAATAACTGTCTCTATCTATTTATCTTTATATCAATGATTCCGGATACACAAAGCTTTCCCATTACTGAGAAGTAATAATATGTTGACTCGCTCCAAATCTCTCAATGTTCCTTAAGATCTCGCCATAATACGTCCAAACAACTTTAATCTCAGGCTGAATGTGAATTACTATGTATTTTATAGTGGCGAAGCTTCCACGGAAGTTCTCCAAAGTTTATGAACCCCAACACCCCGGATTGTTTGCATCGGCCCCCAGCAGCGGAAGCATCGCAAACTTTGTTCTTTTTAAGGACACCGACGAGAAAGCCGATGGAATTTTATCACTATTTGAGGAGCTCACGGTGGAGCGAAGTGAACTTTAGAAAGGAAATATCAGCGATAAACGTTTCATATAAAACGGAAATGGCAAATAAACATTCACTTATGGGGCATTCGGGGATGTTTGCAAATCCATGACAAAGCTTAACTGTTTATCGAGTGTTTAGTGGAGAAATTGATCCCTTTAAAATGGGGATACGTAAACTTATGGCAACTGTAATGTCCAATTACGTCAGACTGGCTGGAGCGTCTGAAATGAAGAGGGTCGACGTTTGCGTAATTACTCGGATCATTTTCGAATCTCACTCCAATTATAAAAAAGAAGCTTGTCACTACAAGCGACTTGGGACGAGGGCTCCACTCTAAGATAATGGTGAATTTTCATGATTGAGTATAAAAGTCAAGGCAACCTGCCTTGAAAACTGATTTGTGGCACAAACTCAACCATTTTTATAAGGCCGTTGTTCTAAAGTTCAAGTGGTTTGCCTTTATAATAAGGTAAATTAGGGTACCTCCACCTACAGGTTATTAACTAGTCGAATAAATGAAACAAATTATATGAAAATACCCCAATGTCTTGTTAGCCGTCTAACGATAAGCAATTAGTACCTAGAAATTTCATTAGTCTCTGAATAATACAACAACCTATATAATAGTTTAATATTCTTTGAAACATCACCGCAGACACAACACAGAGACAAAGTTGAGCAAAAGCAATTTCAAATATTTTGCAAAATATTTTCCCGTTGTTCATGTTCTCATGTGTTATTGACAGCACTCTAAGAAGTTGCGAACTAGTAAAAGCGTCTAGAACACATAGATACTATGCATGCCTTGAAACTACACTACCGCGAATAAACTGAACTGATGCGTGAGTTGCCTCTAAAAGCTTTGCTAAATCTACGTACGTAATAACTTACCTGTGAAACCTGTGGATTCAGATTTGGGTTAACACTAAAGTATGATACACGTTTGCTGTTAGTCGATTTACGATAGGAGACCCTTGCACCCTCAAAATAAATTAAAAGAATTCATAAAATAATTTAAAAAGCGGATGAAGTGTATGTAGGAATAACAAATTGTGACTGTTTATATAAGTTAGTATGTAAAGCTGGCATTTTTATCGCTTCATTACAATCGAAACGACCTTTCCTAATGGTTTTCGAAGTGAAGAGAGGTGGTTCGCACAAATTACACGCACAGTATTAACATGCTGCGTCGGCAGGTTTTATCTATGAAATGGACTTTTTTATGCTTATGAGCTCAAAAATAAAATCGGTTTAAGTACCGTTTGCTGTTTCTAGCTAGGATCCTTTTAAATTTGCATGTCAATATTTGAAATGCGTTTGCAGCTGCCGGCGGGAAGTGTTGTACGAGTAATATGCGAGAAAAGAATTTAATTTCACATAAACGGGAATAGAATGTTTATGTCGACTTCAATCTGGGTTATTCGTAAGTCGTTTTTGAGGTAGCAGAAGAAGGTTAGTTGCGTGGAAGACTGGTTAGAGTATTCTTTACAGACATAGAAAGCGGACCTTAGGCACTGAGCCTGGACAACGCTTGGAAGAAGAAGAAACATAAAATAACAACAAAAAAACTTAAAAAACCTGTATAAGGGGATGTGGGAAGGGGCCGGTCTCCTCGAGCGCCTGCGTGACGTAGGCGCTGCGCGTGAACTTGGGCGGCAGGTCGTTGACGTCCAGCACGCGCACCACGACGCGCGTGGAGTTCTCGTTGCGGCCGTCCGACGCCACCAGCGTCAGCTCGTACTGCGACAGCCACACGTCACTCTCATGCTCATGCACCACGCTCCACGCCGCACGGGCGTACTACGTCTCCAGGTCAATAATGGCCTTGTTTTTGACAATACATGTTTGAAACTACACGTTTCAATAAAAAAACTAATAGAGAAATATATCTGTCCTCCAACATAGAAGTGAACGAAAGTCAATTATTCACGAAAGTTTTGAGCACACATGTAAATATGTGGTTGTTTATGATTTATTACTTTTGATCCCTTTCATAAAAGTCCATTTTGTTGTAGATAAGCCACGGTACAATTCCCAGCCGCAGTTTTAACGGATGCCGCGACTACGTGTAGGTAATATATCATATCGATACAGCATGATTTATATGTTTCGCGCACTGCTTTTATTAGACCTTGTGTTATATAAATATTTATGTTTGAGCAAATAAAGTCATCAGAGGAAATGTTTCGCCAAAAGCCACCGCGAATTAATCGCAATGAAGAAGTTAATTTATGCCGCGCGAAGAACTTTGCTTTCGGGTTTCGTGCAATAATTGAAAAGTACAAATTTCAAACGCTCTCTCGGCAACTCGCGGCCAGCTGCCGAACTTCTCATCATAATCGTTATAAAAATGGGAAAAGTCGACTTTGACTATAAAATTATATTTCAAAACGCTTAGTTTCCGATGGAGCCGAGTAAATAAATATTAATAACCGCAGAGTGGTTGTTTTAGGAACGTTGCCGCGCCGGACGAGGTATTACGCGACTCACTGAGTTTTGAAGCGAAGCTTCACTTCGAGTGATGTTCGATCGGTGATTTCAATATCTGTCGTGGAACGGATCGGGGAACTGCTAGCGTCGTGAATAAGTCGATAGAGCTGATATTTCACCGTAGCAAGCTTATTTAACCAATTCACTAAATTGTACTTCTTGAACCGTACCTAGCTAGTAAAACTTGAAAAAAAAATTACCAAATCATCACGTTAGTTCGCTTACCAAAATATTTTATACAAAAATAAAAATATACGGTCGAATTGAGAAAATTCCTCCTTTTTGGTCAGTCGGTTAAAAACCAACAAATATCAAAACGACTACAGTAAAATATATCGTAAGATAAAAAAAAAACAATAGACAAATTACGAAAAATCAGAAAAAATATTCTCCACTTCGTTCTGGAACAGCTGCCCGCCGCAATAGTATAGTTGGATGCAAAAACAAAACAACAAGGACACTAGCAAAAAAAAAAAACAAATCTACGAAGTAAAAATAAAATGTCGCAAACGAAAAATCCCCATGCCATGCAAGCTAATGATATCTATGAGGGTCAATCAGGGATCGCAGCGCCTCATTCGGTTCTCTTTTGAAACAATCGCTGGCGAATCCGTTCAATAAAGAATCGAGTTCGGCGCTCATGTGGTCGAGTCGGACCTGAAGCACTCGTTTGGGCAGATTGCGGTCGTCCTCCTCCGTGATCTGCGTGCGGTAGGTGGGCCGCTCGAACACGGGCGGGTTGTCGTTCACGTCCTTCACGTGGATCACCACGGTAGTGTAGTTCTCCTTCAGGTTGTCAGACGCGGCCAGCTTCAGCTCGTACTATCACCATTTAATTTAAACACATTACTTTCCATAATCCCAATATTAATCAGCATTCTGCAAACCTACCGATGTTCCTAATTAATTAAAAAAGTTTCTTCTCGATTATTTCTAATATAATCTGTCAGCGAAAACTGCCTCCAGACATTGCTATCATTTTGAATTAAGTCATCGTTTTTTCTATTCGCTGATTTAAGGAAACTCCTTTGACTTCTGTAATTACAATTTAACAAGGTAATTTAAAAAGTTTAATAGAAAGTCAGAAAAAAGTAATTTAAAACCAGGGATAATTAACTATATTTGGGCCTTTGTAATAACGGAATGAAGGAAACACTTTCTTAATGATAATAATTATTATGTTTGAAATGATTTCACGGATCTAGTTATGGTGACAAATTAGGCTAAGAATACGCCGATTCTTGGAAAATGTTAAAGTTTTAACGAGTAAACTGTTGACGAATTCGTTGGCGTATATAAATTGTTACCAAAAATTCACCAAGTCCACACTTGGCTTCGAAAATAGAGTGAGCGTGTTTGCGAGCCGAGGGAGTTATTGGTGTCATCTGTCAGTGTCGTTCAGTAATTTCCTCACTCGGGAGGGAAATGTTTGTTTCAAAAGTCATCTCACACACTTTATACAAGTTTGGGCACTGCATTCATTTCATATCAATTCTGATTTGTGAAAATCGGAAAATTCCATTAGGTAGGTACCATAGATTGTTATTAGTGGCTAACTAATTAGGGAATCTGAATTTGAGGTCAATATGGGTGTTATGACTTAGTGTCTATTTACGGCTGCTATAATCTAGGCGCAGGTGAGCACTACGCTCGGTTTGAATAATGCGTCCAGTAAAATCCTGGTTCGTATCCGTATTTCACAGGAACAGCAGCGCCGGATCCAGCTTATGTAGGTATGTACTCCGAGCAATGGATTTACTCGTTTTATTTCCTAGTTGATACTGGAACACCATGCAGGTCAGACTTCCAGGTGTTCAATAAATAAAGTTGCGTCGTTCTCGGAAACAAAGTCACAGAACGCGTCTAGAGCGGAACATGAAAAGCAAATTCAATTTTCCCACGAGCCTACCCCATTGCTTTTATTCAACAGAGAAGCGTTATTTCCTTCTAAATATATAACAATGAAATGTACTTCCTGAACATTTAAGTGATGTCTGAAACATTTAAAAGCAAAAGGAGTGTGGAGAGTAAACTGGTTTACATCCATAAAAGCTCCGTGAGAATCTGCAGTTTGATAGCAATACAGCCTTTGGTAACAATTGCGCCGGCTCGCTTAAATGGGTATTAAAGATTAAATTATTTATCTCGTGAAAAGTTGGTAGAAACTTTCTCGAGGCTGTAACAAAGAGCGCGTTCTGATAGGCGAGGCGAGTAGGCGAGCGACCGCGCGCGCGCCTCCACGACGCGATGTTTTAAAATTGAAACTCGCCAAGGGGCAAAAAGTAAGCGAAACACTGTTACCGTTTAGCGCCGCCCGTTTATTTTAGCACAAAATTATGTTCAAAAAGCGATTAATTCTCTTTTGATCCAGCTCTCCTCTATTTTAATTACTACACAACATAAAAAGGTTATATATATTTGGGCCTTTAAAAATGTGGATGTCTGTTGCAAAACAAGAAATAAATTGCCGAACTCGCAGAAACCCTTGCTCCTTTATTTCGGTTTCTGTGTACCCGGCCGGGGCCCAGGGCGTAATGTTTATTATGCACATACCTATATTTATATACTTTACACCTGCGTGTTTGTGCGAGTGGTTTATCTTTAATTATGTTGGCTTACTTAGTTATCCCTCACTTGTTTAATTTGGGATTGTGTTGACACGTGACATAATTGTTGATGACGAACTTAGGTCTACTTCTCGTCGCGCAACTTAAAGTTACGCTAATTACTTTACTGGCTTTGCTTTATATTATTAGCGCCTCAGAAGCTTTGTTGGAACTTATGTGGATTATTCAAACTATGGTTCATAATGCAGCGCTGGATTAGAACGAATGAAATCAGTCTAAGTTTACAGTTTAATAAGTTCTAAATGGACTACTTAGTAAGTTTATTGGACACGAGGCAGAGACAAGAGACGAGCCTGTCCGAGTGGCACAGACAGGCTCGCTTTGTTTTTACTTAATCGAAGCTTTTTAAAAAAAGCAAAAGCTCTTCTAAAAAGATTGAGGAGACTTTTAAATAACCTTTATAAGCTGAACATTCTGGTGTAACGTATACGAGTCGTTAACAGTGTTCGTTTGTTCAGTAATTCAACATATCAAATATCGCATCGTCTGTATATCGCTCGCATAAGTGATCTCCACCACACTATTACTCGGCGATACATTAAATAAATTCCCCACATCACGACCCAACAAAACCGTTCTGATATCGATTTATTTATTTTCCACTATATCGTGGTTACAGCCCCTCTCGGGAACCATCCGTCACTATAAAACCACGCAATTGTTTTAAAACACCCACATTCCAAAGCTTTATTATAACGCTTTATGAATATTTATCTCATGTTATTTTTCAATTTATTTTGTATGTTTCCTAACTCGGATCCGTAATCCAAGGTGACTAAATTAACTTGCAAAACATTTTGTGATAAACGTTATTTAGCTTGTGACGGTACAACAAATAACTAACTTATAAGCGTCCATCAACCCTAAATACTTACATGTCCAAAAATATCATAAACCATTTTACAATTTATTTCAATAATTGTTTGCGTCCTTTCAGATGCCCTGATTATTGCCACCATGTGTGAAAATGAAAAACAAAAAAATCTAATTGAAAAATAATTCATATACCAATTTATTCTTTCATATGGTCTCATTCATACCATAGACTTATGGCATATCAAAAAAACACCTAGTATATTTATTTTTTATTAAAAGTTGTCCCATTCAAACGTATGATTCACGGTTCTTTAAACAAGCGCCATTGAACCGTTGTTAATGTCATTCTGTGAAAAGGTGAAGTTGAAAAAGGATTTTTTTGCTTATTGGGGTTGACTTTGTATCATGTACGTCGGGGATTGATATTGTATTTTAAAATGCAAATGGTAGCAGTTGGCTCACCCGCTTCCTGGTCTCGTAGTCGAGCGCGCCTGCCACGTAGATGGCGCCGGTCATGTTCTTGACGGCGAAGGCGCCGCCTATGTTCCCGCTCGTGATCTCGTATCGAATACGCGACGCTGCAACAAAATAAACACCATTATATATTTATGCACTCGCCTCACCCCTTCACAGGATTATGTACGCGTGGCTACGTACTTACAGATCGCAACGATCAATAATTCTTCAGCCTGAATTCTCCTTTTTTATTGTCGGAGATGTTAAGGAAAAAATATATATGTCAGTCAAGTAGAGGCGATATATTAAGCTTTGCGCGATATTCTGCCGCGTAGCGAATAAATACTGAAACACGACGAAACTTATCTCTACAGACATTTCCAACTTAGAACACCAATTTCAGGCAATTTCTAGTGCTGTCGACGACGTAATACGTATACTTAGCTACGTTATGTTCGGTTATTTTGTATTCTAGTCTAGGCAATACTAGTAAAGGCTTATCACTTGGCTGGATAACGTTCACTATATAGATATCTATGTTTAAACGTCAAGTGGTAAGTTGAACGTTAACTTTTAATAAAGCTAAAACTTCACGGTTGGCCTCACAGTGACAGCATGAAATATCATAGCCTTTCTTGAGAACGCGTTGGTACTCATAAATTGGGTAGAATTAAAATAAAAAAAGGAATATTTGAAAATCTTAACAGATTTACGAGTTTGCCCCTTGACTTGACGTTGATTCTCTCGGGCGGTTTTATAAGATGTGATTTGTTATTCATTTCTCAATATCAACAGCTGCTCATTATTGGTGGGAGCTTCCGGGAAGGAGAAAATCTTGTTTTCATTAATGTTACACGATTGCGTATAAATTGCAAGATATTTCCGCTGTTGATCAATATGAAAATCAACTATGTACGTTGAAATGTAATACTGCGTTAATGAAAAAGAGCTTCTTTGGTGTGGCACCAAAAATTTTTAATAAAATACCTGATGCTATAAAACGTATGCCATTGAAGAGATTCAAAAAGTGTCTTCACAAGTTATTAGTTGAGAAATGTTATCATACCCTGGATGACTATTTTAATGATAATACTATTTGATTAAATTCTGTAATTTTATAAATTTATATTATTAATGTTGACTTGGATGACTATTTTAATTTTGGATGACTATTTGATTAAATTCTGTAATTTTATTAATTCATAATTATTATCAATGTAACGAATAATTTCTCGCATATTCTTTTGTTATGATCTTCTTGTGTGTACTTTTTGTTTTTCTTTCTTGTAGTGGACATTATTAAATTGATTATTTTAATGTATTTTGTTAACGTAAAATTTTGTTAACTTTGACGAACCTGACTTTAATATTTGTATGTCAACAATGACAAAGCATAGTGCAACACTTATCTATTTAAGACCTTGACATGTATGATTAATGTATATATGTTCTTCACCTATGTTTCACAAATAAATAATTCTGATTCTGATTCTGATTCTGATACATCAAGGCTATTCACAGGGTTGCCTGCCAGCTTCAATCACGAACGACAGGCAGCCTCGTTATGTAGTTATGGGACAAATATTTTAATGTCAGCACGTAACCATGTTGTGGGAAGTGGCATTTGTCGTTAAAGAATTAGACCGTTTAAAGGTCTACCTCAGGGCTCGGTGTCCCGTCGTAACATTTCGCTTTGTTTATCGCCCGTAAAGTTGAGGCTTTCGTGTGTAACTTTGTAAGTTAGAACGATGACCGCTCAAACCGCACGTTTTCCGTTTATCTTGCTTAAATAGTAATTCGATTTCCATTACTAGTAATGGTCAGGGTTAGTAGATAAGCGGTTGTGGAACTTGGAAAGGTCTGGGCCGGTCATGATTGTCAGAAGATTGCTTTCATTTCAGCCGTGGTCGTAATTTGAGAGTATTTTTGTACGGCATGTTGGGTTGGAGGGCAGTCGGTCGGATGATGCGTATTATCTCATTACGTCTCAAAGGCAAGTAAGTAGTGTGCGTAAGTAAGGTTGCCATTGGTCGAACTGCTGTAACTCCGTGAGAGGCTGCCACAAAGTTCCCGGTGAGTCGGGCAGATCCTTCATCATCATTATATTTATACTCGACTCGTATGTTAGCTTGCAAAATCCAAGTTTACTTACTCATACAGTTCTTTTATGTAAAAAGGTTTTGGTACATACTGCGATAGTTTCCTTTGGGATGTATACCTAGTTTCCTTTACATTGTTAGATTTATATATATCATTCCTAGTTATATACCAAACTCGCCGATTCATTTTAAGAAAAGTAACAAAAGGAAGTAAAACAGGATTATGTCGGGTTTCCTCGGATTAATGACCCAGAGAATTGACTAAAAGACATCGATATATCTCCCCTGAGGAAAATTTTACCATTTCAGGGCTACACGATAATTTCTTTTAATTGAGAAGTTAATTACATTTTCTCTAAAAATTATATCTAATGTTTTGGCACCGTTTGGCAAGGCAAAGTATTTATAGCCTTTCATAATTATAAGGGAAACGTTTGTTTTTGGATAGGTCTTCTTTTATTATTAATATAACTTCCTCTGGGTTCCATGACATTCAATTTGATAAAGAATTTCAAAGATATATAGTTTAAGTTCTTAAATGTAAATAGATCGTGATAACCCATTCGAGCTACATTGAAATTAACCAGATATACAAATAACATTGCATTATACAGTAAAACCAATTTTAAAAGCATTACAAAGATGCTAGGTCTTCAAACATCTGTGAATTTAATTCAAACGAAATTGAAGCCTTTTTCAGCAGAAACTCTTTTATTTACATTGCTTTTGCTCGAAGCTTTAATATCAATTACCTAACGTGTTTTCAAATGCATATTATGGTATATTCAATGTTTGCCAAAATTACGTTCATGCCATGTTAAGTCACGGTTGTGTACCAAAAAGTTCTCAAATTGGCTGAGTACTGAAATGCATCTACTAAATAAATAAAAACTCGTATAAATTTGAGAACTTTGGCGTATTCGTTGGGTTTAATTTCGTATATATAAGTGCATATAAGCGGTTGAACGAGTTGCAAATGACTAGTCTTATGCTATCTCAGTAAACATTTCGGAATACAAGTACCGAAGTAAGTATATAACCATATCTGAATACGAATTAAAAGTAAATATGTATCCACGCAATCAATTCGCGATCCTTTGCAGACTAGTTAATAGTATATTTTTGGATCATATTGCTCAAATCGGTTTCATCTGTGGATGTTCACCGGTATTATTTGTTAATGAGAATGTCGTTTCATGGCGCGATACAAGCCGTAATGTGTCGTAAAGTTAATATAATTAAGTGCGCGTTATGGCATGGGTACGTGCGATTAGGGCGGGTGGCGACAGCAGCACCGCGAGACAACTGTGCGGCACCTACAATATGTCGCACTCGCTCCTAAACCTCGGTCTACACCGAGTAATAAACGCATACCGTATTCTCAGACTAATTAGCCTATAAAGTAGCACGCCTTAGGCCTCCTTTTACGTCAGTATTTCATTTTACTTACAAGAGCATCGAGCCTATTAATGAGCGGTCTCTATTTTTGAATAACTTTTGTTTATTACACTGCAAACTCGGCGAGATTGCCTCAAACCACGGAATTGAGTATTATACTTATACATTTGTTTTTATTATGATTACGAATAACTCTCGGTACCTCAAGATTGCAAATATTGTAGATTCCCGTCAAAGGCAGCAGGTAATGTTATAAAGTTGCAATATTCACAAAAAATGTTGCGATTTTTATTCTCTGTGATTTTATTTCATTTCAGCGGAGAAACCCGAAGCCAAGGAAATCTTATTTTCCAACCTAGCTGTTCAGCTTTTTTATTAAAGAAAACAGATTGCTACACACAGTCAGTTTTGATTGAATTAAAATAATTTACGATGAAATATAATACCTGATTGACTGATGCATGCGAGTTTAGATATTTCTATTTAATTGCCCACTTATCAAGTCAATCAGGCAATGCATATTTTATGGTATTTTAAAGATGTATTAAAGCGAACATTTCTGCAAATCTTTTCCATAAAACGTAAATGGACTGAAACACTTCATAGGGACGGCCTTTTCAATCGTATTACGGGCACAAATTGAAGAATGTAACATTGTTCGAGCGTATCTTTTCCAAAGGGAACAGATTAGAGTTGGATATAAAAACGTCATGGTTCGCCAAACGGTCCGAAGACCGGCCACTTTTAATTGTCATTTGTCATGGCGAATAAATGAAAGTCGTAAATTTGGCTCGTGGCACGTCAAAATATACGATTTTCTTTTATAGAACATAGTATTCAATAAGGCGCGTACGGCGGTGGCTCGCGGTAAATCACCCCGCCATGCCACGGACGTCCTTATACGAATTTGGGTTGAGAAAGCCACTTCTTGGGTTACCGACTTTTCTTAAGTTCCAATAGAGTACACATTCGCTAGAGAATAACAAAACATTTGTCATTCCCGCAAGGTTTTTGAAAAGCGGCTTATAAAAACGAATGTTTATCGATTCCTCCTATTATACCGTGGATATGGTCAGGGACGTTTCATTTCCTTAATTACTATTACAACTGCCATAAATTATACATCGAAGACATTATGCGGTTTACAATTGATAATAAATCCTAAAGCGACTGTGAGTTATAGCGTTATCAAGTTGGTGCGAGTTGGCGAATCTCTCACCGCTCACGGGGTCACGATTACCATGCTAACTTGATAATGCTGAACTTTAGCATAATTTCTAACATAAGGATTTCGGACGAAACAAGGGATCGAGGGAAGTATGTTTGGATTTTCTAATAATGGGTCGGGTATGTGATGCCGAAGTGATTATGGGAACGCTGGGCGCCATGGCGAATTATTTTACTTATGTTTCATTATCATAAATTCCCCGACAGAATTGTTTCTATTTATTTCAGTCTAATTAAAGAGAATTTGTGAAGAATTTAATTTTCCAAAACGTCGAGTAGTTGCAAACTTCATAGAAATTTTATCCTGATAAGTTGGTAGCAAGTTTACCTGTTTCTTATTTACATAAGGAAACAGGTAGCCGCAGTTACGAATAGGTACGCAAGAATAATTTCTTCGCCACCATAAAAGTGAGATTCAGTGTCGGCCGTATCAAAACCGCCATGCGCCCGACTACAATGTTATGTAGCGAGATAAGCAGGGATATAAAAAAGTAAAACGTTGGGATTTCTCGGCATGTTTTCAGGACGGGTCTCAGGGACCAGGGGTGTCATTCGGAGGGCGGAAATTGCAGAGAGACGGCTGGCGTGAGGTGTTTTAGTGGAAGTGAGGCTTCGGTCAAATGTCACCGGCAATGAGCAACGTGACCTCGCCGCGTCCCCCGGGCCTGCTCATTTGTCTAAAGAAGACGCTGGCATAGTTTCATGATCAGCTTTACTGCACACGCACACGCTCATTCGCTCCTGCGACCATCACTCACTCCGACGAGGACAAAGTATTCGTGTCGGTGCTTTTGTCACACGTCTGCCTGCTAATAACAATATGCTTGCTATTTTATTCTGAGTTATGGCCCGCGGTGAAACGAACGTAAATAGGCCGCATAGCTTTGGCAATTACTAATGTACCAAAACTAGCTCCATTATTAAGCACGTGACTAATGTGATTGCTAATGTGTCTAATAACAGCCTGATGTGTTTACATGTGTAATACACTAAGCGAATTATTTAGGCAGTTACAGTTTTACGACCCTTATCAACGCACAACACACATATTGCTCTCGTTTATATCATTTACATTACGAGTGAAGCAATTATAACTGACTTAAATAACAATAAAGATTTAGTTAGAAATTATTATGTAATTTCAAGTGTCTGAAAACCACAGATGTGCGCATATTAAACATTAACGTTGAGAACGTTTAGATATTTCTAAATTTTAAATAAATATGGCGTACGAGCGTCCATTTAGCGCACATGGTTCTCTGGCTTCTTTACAAAACAGCACGGGTAATGCGCACTATTTTTCATAAGCGCGACGTGAGGACAGAAGAAAAAGCCTGTCGGCCGGGGTTTACAATAAAAAGTTTCAGCAGTCGAGCCTGATGCTCGCATTTCATTAGGCGAGAAATGAATGCGGAAAACGGCGACATTTTTCTGCAGTATAAAACGACGAGTCTGTGTAATAAACGCTCAATGTATGCGGAGGATAAGCGCTCACAACAAACCCCTCGATATAAATTGGAAGACGGATAGATCTAGCTCCAAATCTGGGAGACGCAGAAGATCATCTATCACAATTTATCCCAGTCCAAACAGACAATAAAAGATTGTCTCGGGCTCATTATGGAGTACCCGAGGCGTCCGCGGGGGGCGGCGGACACGACCATGGTTTGTTAACTCGCCGTTACACAAGTAGCTATACGCTAGGCTCCGGTTGCCGGATTGAATTCATGTTTGAACAAAAAACTTTTTTCAAAGCCAATTATTTCGCACAGTAGCTCCCAATTTTATTTCAGGATTTAGACGTAACTGCGTCCGGTATTTACCATACATACAAACGTAGGTTGTGATCGAATCCTCAATTTATAGGCAAATCAGATTACTTACTAATACTCCAAAAATAAAGTGCGTAGGTATTTGATTCAACATTCAATTCATTAGGGAGCGATGTGTTATCAAACGCGTCTCTATGGTAAAAGCGGGTAAAGTATTGACAGCTCACTAACAGAACGGTATTTAATTAAGTTTTCAAGTTACCTCGTGTATATTGAACGTAATACGTTGGAAGTCGGCCAGCCGGTACCGGTGGAAAAGCCGAACCAATGTTTACAGATCCGCACTGCAATACTAGTGCATAACTAAGAAATAGTCTGTGCATAAACTAGGTTATTTGAAATCTCCGAATTTTTAGCTTGTCAAAGTTATTCTGACTACCTAGTACGTTTTGATTACAAACAGCTCTCTAAAGGAACAAAACAAGGCAAAAGAAATAATGTCCTTAGAAGAGAAGAACATACAATAAAAATGCCTTCATTTTCTCTTAGGTACAATTTCGTGCAAAAAGGGAGAATTACATTTTTCATACATCACATCACAATAACAATAAAACGATAATGGCAACTTTTATTTGTGCGTGTAATATGAAGGTTGTATGTACATCGCGGTCGATTGTTATCACCTCTGGATGCTATTACCGCGAGTCGCGACAGATATGAGCTACCTGAAAGTCCGTGCCCTCCGGCGCAATTATACCGACAGCGTTTAACTTTAGATGGAAGTCAGCGCGTATTGTCCAATATGTCTTGATATACGACGACGATTATAAAAATAGCCTTTTACTTTAGAATACCTACACGTTAGTACGTTATTACTTCTTTCTCTCGTTATTCTTCTATATTAGAGAAACGTTGAAGAGTTTTCTGCAGTCTAAACAGCTTCCAAGAAATTTGAGATAAAGCAAAGGTTTTGCAACTTTGCGAACGCTCTGTTTGAAACAGATAGATTGTATTGGATAGAAACAGACGCTAGTTATAAATAAGTTAAGTTTTGAGCTCAGTCAATTAACTTCTCGTGAGCTACTGTCTTGTCCTATTCTGAAATACAGTCGACGATGATTAACTGGATGACTTTATCTCACAAAGTATCGCAGCCACGCGTTTGTTGATTCCGCAGAAAGATTGAGCCAATATATCTTCGTAATATCGGGAAAATTTGGGAGGCGTCCCGCAAATTTGGCGGATGTTCGAAACATCACTCAAATCCTGTTAAAATTCGGAAGACAGGATTAGCCAGTCCCATGTAAACAAGGGCAATGTTATCGGATGATCAGATGGTTCGCTGGCGGGACCAGTTCATACATTATTCATGAGTATTGTCTTCGCTACCCGATACAAAAGGCATATTCTGTTAAAACTTGCCGTTTTCAGGGATCAAGCCCGACGAAAAAGATAGAAAAAAACAATACATCATAACCCGTATTTAAGTGTATCTAGTTTATGGAGATAGCAAATTCTTGTTTTTTGTTTGTGGCAAACTTTATTTTCTTAGAAGAAAAAGAAAGAACGTTAGCCCGTATGTAATAAAAGTGAGCCTACACGAATACGAGTATGGAAAAGTTTTAATACTTAGGCGGGTATTGTTACAGCATATCTGAATTACCCTTAACGAGTAATTACCTGAAATACCGGCTAATAAGGCTGAAACTGAACTTCGTGTGCGTATAATTCACGTTCCCCATGTAAATCTCAGAAGGACTCCCGGCGGAGTTTTAATAGTCCTCTAAATAGCTCGGAGCCGAGGTAGGCGCTCGGAACAGTCTTGTAATTTGCTCGCTAGCTCCACTTCGTAAAATATGCCTCCTTCAAATAACCGTACGTTTACATTCTAAAATAATGTGCCTAAGCCGAAGCATAAGTACTCGTTTTCTCCCTATTCGTAGAATCTTCTCGCGACTCGCTGCTCGCGACTCGCGAGTAGCGAGTAGGCCATGCGGATTGCGGGGCGCTGCTACCGTGGCTTATGTTTTTATGTCCCGCTCCTCTACGTTAATGTTAGCGTTGAAATATTAAGTAATGAAAGGATAGGAAATGTGAACAAAGAAAAACGGAAGGGTGCCTTTTCTTCTTACTAGAGGCAAATTTCGATGAAAATATATTTACATAATATTTATCCAAGTTTTCTCGGTTCGTTAACACAAGCTAGTGGTGCCGCTTCATTAATTCTCTCGTAAGTTTTTACGATATAACAACGTGCCAGCGGCGGGTCAGCGAAAAAGGAATTTTGTTGAAAGCCAGTGGCGCCAATGTACCACCTAAATCACGAAAGATGTGTGTAGGGACCTATTTAAATTCAGACGAGATGTGTGAAGGAGGGCTCGCGTGATTTATGTAGGCTTTGGGGCTGTGCTATTGTAAAAGTTTAAATATGTGCGGGCCAACAGCGGTGTGTTGGTCCTGACGGCGCTGCGGAGCACTAGTGCCGCCGACGCCGCTGTCGACGTGACTCCATTTAACTTTGGAACCATCTGACACGATGGTAACCCGAACCCACATATTACGACACCCGGTCATATGTGCCGTGTTAACTATTCATCTAAAATGAAAATTCCGAAACTAAACCCGTTGCAATATTCAACAGCCCTGATCCCCTGAGTACCGACTAAATACGAGCAATATTATTTGAAAATTTTCAATGAATGAAAAACTTATATAGCATTTGCCACGAATCGCTCGTTACGTATGAAGTGGATGTTGCAACACTAATGGACTGATATTTATTAAAATGTTTCAAACATGAATCGCTTAGGGCCCCATAGAATACAATTCAGGGTGATATCCACGGTGGAATAAACAATTGGCTTTGGTGAACCCACATTAGAGAGGCAGGCGGCGCGTCGGCGGCGGTGGTCGGTGCGCTAGGTGCGAGTGCCACATCGCCACTGAATAATTCAAGACTATTGAAGTGTTTAGGCGTGTGCGCAAACACCGTAATATTCATTTAACATTTATATTATCGTCACACCCGTAAAAATAAACCCGCGGTACAAAGAAATACTGCGTTGTTCATCCGAAAAAAAACACAGGTAATCAGTGCAATAACAATCCGTTTCTGTAATAAGCTAACACACATGTATAAGTAAGTAAGCAGATAAGAATCGACCTTCTATTTCGATTAAATTGGCCCTATGCTAATAGAACCCTTTGAATTAGTTTTTAAATTCATAATTAGATTTGCTCGAAATCTGTTTACTAGAATCCAATTTTAAAATACAATAAAAAAGCAGATTGGATCAATTTCTTATTCGATGGATATTATTTTCTCATTTCATTAGTTCGATAGTATTTTATGCATACCTAAGCTGCTAACAACATTACCATCGACTCTGTCCAATTTAGCTAAATGTGTTTGTGCTGGAACTAGATTAACCACAATATAGTTCCACGAAGTTAGATTTTTATGACTTTCTGATCGTGAATTTAATCCAGAGCGTTGGGCTGCGGCCGCTTCACTAGCAAACAACAAAGGGAAACATGCAAAGCCTGTCACTATCTGTGTACTTTGTGTGTAGTCCTATTCGTGTACGTGTTTTAGCGGGTTTCTGCAGTTGTAGTAATGTCGTGTCCCTAGAACTGCTTGATGAAACAAACCTTAAGAGACACACACATATATAAAGCACCTAAACAATCGTGGTTAAATGTATAGGATGAATGAGAAACTTCATAAAGCTGGCCATTTATCTACCGCTCTCATCCTAAATTATACAGCATTTTTCTTTTCAAAACAAGTGTAGCGGGGAAATGTCGTCACGCTTTTTATCGCGACGCTGTGGCTCGGTGGGCACGGCGGGATTATGCGCGGGACTTACAAAATATCTTGCTCGAGCATGTCCGAATTTATGCGGTTATAAATTGTTGGCATGAAACAATGTGTGAGCGCTGTGAGGCGGCGCACGGCGCATTACGCCTATCGGCCTGGAATCTGACTGCGGATAGAATCGTTCGGCCTCATACGAATTATCTCGGTGACCGACACTGAATTCCCAGAGCATGAAAGCGCCATCAAATATGCATATAATGTATGTTATCAGTATTAATACTGTCGTCAGCGCTCCGCTCGGTTTCATTCATCAATGTAATCTGTTCGGACAGGTGTCCTCATCGACTGATGAATTTAGCACCTTTACGCTATCGATTATAAAATGCCCACATTAAGGCTAGTGAGTTTTTAATTTGTAAAATTAAAACTGCCGAATAACTAACTCATATATCTCTTAAAACACTGCTCGTTAACATCAAATGCCAACCTAGGCACACACTACCGTGCCTAGACGATAAATAATATCGTTTACAATGAAGCAAAATGTTTTCTTTAAGATAAAAGATTGTAAGTAGGTATTTTGTTTTATTCCTTAGAAATGATTCAATAAACAAGTTGTTTGTTCGTGTAAACCTGTTCATTATATAAAATACAGGGTAAGTACGAACGAAACAGAAATATTTTATAAAACAGCTAATAAATTCTACCATTGTTTTATGCACAGAGGTGGTTGCAAAAAGGCGAAGCGAACAGCCGCACATCAAAGACAACAAAAATCTAAAGAGAATGCGAAAAGAAAACTTCCAAAACAAAGCTAATAAAACGATAAAAACAGCGGTGAATTTGTAAGAGGGCAGAGCAAAGGTCTTCTGAAACAATGTGACTCGCTAAGCAAGCCTCTCGCGAGCTTGATTGCGCCACGCAGAAACAATTCAGACAGATCTAACAACTTTGTTGTTCCCACTTTTTGTGTAAAAATATAAATGCATTGGGTGGACGGTAGGTGGCGCTGTCCCTTGTCTACTTTGTATACTCATTTACTTAGAGTTACGTATTCCTCCCGATTTACCATACGGGTACTGTTGCCACTATATAATTTTCCAGTGGAAACTTCACATTTTAGGCACGCAAGAATAAGAATTTTAAAAAAAAAAAAAATTCAAGGCAGAAACAGTCGCAGCTAGCTCATGGCATCGTATTTCTTATGAGTGGATGGATATGAATTTATAAGCAAACAAGATTCGAAAATTACATGTATCGAAGTAGTTTTGCATTCCGAATGGTTCGCAAAGTAACATGAAATTCATGAAAAGAGCTTCGCCGTTGAATATTTTTAAAGAGTGAGTAAACATTCGTTACTTTTCTTTTGAAAAGTGCGAGGAATAATATTGTGGGTGTTACCTACAACTTTTATGTTTGTTTACGTTGGAAATGCCGACGTGTATGTAGGTAGGTTGGCACTGAAATGAACGTTGGTCTCAAGTTGTTAACGAGATCAAGTTCCTACGACCGCACTAACGCATCGCTCTGTACTTCGTCTGTTGCCAGCTCAGCACATCCGATACTTCACTAAACTTAGTTAAAACGATTTATTATTTCAATTACCCTAAATATTTTACTTAACAATTTTAAGATCTGAAACAGGAAAGTTTGCTAAAGTTCAACAGACTACGTTTAATAAGTAAACAATGGCAACTCTGCAGTTACCGATCCTTCGTCACTTTATATTTTACGAACGAAATTGATTGTGTTTAGGATTCAAATATTTAGGTTCAATAACCAAATAATTAATAAGTTTAAGTTTTGTTCGAAAACTGCAGACAAAAATATTTTCTTTGCAGATAGACACGCTAATGGCTTTGTTATCGTTGAAGACAAAAAATTAAATATGAATAGGCAGAGAATGATATAAGTACTCAATTGTTGTAAAAACTAGATATATTCGCATTTTAATTTAAAACATAATTGAAACAAAAATGTGGTTCGGATCGATGCACCGACTGAATGGAAATGGAAATAAATAAAATCTGGGCAAAAGTATTGTGACAAGCAATCCTACATCCATTCATAAAACATTTCAATAAGATTTATATGTTGCAACGTATACACGACTATTATTTCTGCATGGTGAACATTCTATAAAAATCCATTGTCTCTAAAATTCAGTATAGAGAACTGGCAAATCTGTCCGGGATGTTAAAATTTTCAACAATGGATATGCCTGAATTTGCATGCATTGCATACAATTCACAACGATATTTTGTCATGTATTTTAGGCAATAACTATTAGAGTTAAACTTTAACTAAAATATACATTTTTGATACATGAATCGCAAAATATTACGCCGCATTCATTTGTAACTCGAGTTTTATAAATGTTAAATTTAAAGCCATTCAATGATCATTATCTCCGATAGCAGATACAGTAGATACCATTCGGAATTACAGAACAATAAGTGGTGAAATATATTCGGGGTTGCTACGTTACTTTTATCCAGAATAGGCATTAAAAGAGTTCTCTTGTTAAATATTTATTCATTTCGAGAACTGGTATCGAAAATCGTATTAGTGTCTGTGCGAGTTCGCCAGATTGCGCGATGTTCGCTTTTAATTAGTTTCTGTCGAAGTCTATTCGATGCCAGCGCAGCGCCTCTCAAAGAAATTACCGAGCATCGGAGAAGACTATTGAGCCTCACTAGGAAAAATAGCTCACAAAGAAGAAAAACTGAGGAGTCAAGTACCTATCGTCGCCTACTTAGAAGTTTTCGTCGCTGGGCATTCCTACAACATCGTGAAACTCTATTAGGTGCCTGCTCGCTCAAACAAAGTAATTAGTAACAAAACAAACTGGTTTCGTTGCATTTACCAACTAGGTGATTTATTATCACAAGTGCCCAACAAAGTTAAACTAATTTTCAACACGTAGAGTTTCTATATTAGATTAAGTCCGCGCGCTCTTTGCGCCGGTGAAATGGAATATATCTAAGTATTTTTCTGGAACAAATCACAAGAAATTGGATTATCGTAGAATGCGGCCTGGCTGACACGGCAGAAAGGGCAATATTCAAATTTCCTGAAACCTACGGAACCCATTCAAAGAAATAATGTGAGAAATATACCATGTCTTATACTTGCCAATTATATTTCCGATTTATGGTTGTCGTTTATTGAAAGCACTTTATTATTTGTTCCATAAAACTCTTCTGAAAATGTACCTACTTAACAACCGTTCACAATAATTATGTTAAGTAATTAATAGATTGTTTTATTTAATTTGAACAGAGAACCTAAAAGCGCGATGAGTAAGTAGCTATGAAAACATGTAGGAAACATTAGCAACAATTTTCTTTTTTACCCTAAAAAGTTTAATTTAGCTTAACAAAGACTTCCACGAAGCCGAAATTAAAATTGCCGCCGGAAAATATGTATAATTCAGGGCAATTTGACACGAAACGCGTACAAAGCAATAAGCCAGTATACACATTTCACGCTAAATGTCATTATGTCCCAGTGCGTGATCTTGATTACATCGGTCGCGGTTGACGCGGTCGCTTTATCTGGTGCGTGGGGCGCTGCGAGCCTACGATAGTGCCCATCCTTACACGACCGATGGCAAAACTGCCACCACACTAACTGCCGCAATTATAACACTACTTTATGACCACGAATACGTACCAAAGCAACTCATTACTATGATAATTTGGAACGGGAACATAAAAAGAGATTAATTGGACACTCCTGCCGCCCAAAAGCGTAAAATTCACGATTGTACTTGTTCATAACGGACGGTAAATTGCGAAATAGGTAAGAGCTTTGAAAATATTTTTGCGTAGAAAATACTGTGTGCAGGTTAGCTGCTGGCTGCGCTATGAATGTGTAGCGCAGCATGGCTGCCGAACGTATTACAGTTACAACAATAAGTAGTACTGTGGACAATTTGCGCCACATGCTCCCGTGCTCCGACGCGCACAACGGGTAGTTGTGTGCGAGGATAAATCCCGTTATTTCAAAAATAATCGAAAAATACACGAGACTTTCCTGTGAATTTTACCGGCACGTAATCCTAAAAGGTACATAAAACGAGGCGTCAGTTGTCTGCGTTTTAAGTCTAAAACCATAACGGTAATAAAGCCGCCCAGTAAAATACATTATTTAAAACTGTTCCGTCGTTACTTCATGGCGATATCTATTTTGATTATGATCTGTTTTAATAACGAAACGTAAATTATATGGCTTTATCCGAAAAGGGATGCTCATGAATTTAAACACTAAAGTATGAACGATGTGTACGAACACTAAATACATATTGGATCATGACTCTTTCATAGTTCCAAATGTTCGCATTTGTATTCATACGCTACATGTCATTTCAGTTTCATAGAAAACAAATGGTGTTTATTTAGTTTCTTTATTTGACTTATAGAGCACGCTTGCTATCTAGGAATCAAATTATTGTAACGTGGAGTGTGTGTTATGTTAGAATAGAACTTACCCAATAAAAAGTCAATAGCAAATTGTGGTGGGACCTATCCATTATCTGTCTAAACAATCTACAATTTTAATTAACCAGTCATGCTGACTTGTATTGAACATTCCCATCCGCAATTGAAACAAATAGGTAAATAATCTGGTTGTTTTCAACCGCGTCGGTTTTAATTCAGAAAGCGCACGATCGCCTGACTCCCATAAACCACCACGTTTGCTGATTTATTGAACACTTAAACCAATGTCCCTCGTACAACTCAAGTGTTTTAAAACGAACCGAACAAACAATTTATCAGATTTATTATAAAACGTACCGATAAATATTCGATATCCCATAATCAGTTTACTTTCAATACGAATGGAGTCGAACGGAACCTCGCTACCTATTCTTCCGCCCCGTCTTATCCCAATACGCGCAAATCAGTGAGAAAGTAATTTTATTTAAGGTCTCAATCTGTTTGAAAGCTTTCATAATAGTAATTCCGTGTATAAACGCGGACCGTTTTGTGGGCAATGAATTTAGAATTGAGTTTTACAAATTACTCCAAGCGGACGGTATGACCGTTCCGATTTCACGATCCATTGAGCCACCGCGGAGACTGTCCGACGGTCTAGGGTTTATGGCAAAGAAACGAAAATGGACAATGTAACGAGGCCGGTGTCGGATCGGGATGCAAATTAATACGCGCCTCTGGATCGAGCACATGAATATGCATGGACGGTCCGCTCGTTCCGGAATAATATCCGAGTGCCCCGGACAGGGTCCGACGCGCGCACCGCCGCCGTGCCGGCCGCCAGCCAGCCCTAGCCCCGCGTCGCCTCGTGAGCGAACTACATTCATGCAGGTTATCCAAACACCATCAAATTACAAAAGCGATGTTAATACTAAGGATCAGCGTATCACCGCACTGCGATACGGTATTACACTGCACTACAACAACGATATCATTAGTATCTATTAATATCTTTTGTACTAAGCTGGTCGAGCACCCAACAGCATCACATAAATCACGTACGGTACTGCGTTATGGAAATAGAAGCCTGAGCTTGTGTTAATACGGCATAGTATTTGTGGTCCCCACAAATTCCACATATTTACTAACACAATAACCGCACTAGGCTATGTCTCCACTGACGAGCTATAATTATAATAAATAACTGATATCGGATTTTCTTTCCACGAAATGTACGTGAATGTCTGTCGTAAGACGGCAGAAGTAATAACGCTCGTAAAAGAAGACAACTTCCTGCTTTCGGGATTTTCAGCATTCAGTTTAGAACAGCTCAAACGCATTCAGGCCTAGATTCTCGTAAAAGTGTACTTATTATTGAATGTTGGCATCTTTCCATTTTACCTAAATATTGCTGTGTGGTACAATTGTAAGTTATAACAATTTGGGGAAAAGTATGACGTGCCAAAAAAAATAAAGCTTATTTTCTGAGGTCTTATTAAAATTCATGGAAATAACGAGTGAAGAAGTTTGGAGCATTGAAGGTTAATTGGGTTGGAGACGTGAGAGTCGTGAGAGAGCGGCGCGCGCTGAGTCCGCGGAACTGATGACAAAGTATGGCGGCGTGGAGCGTGGGCGTGGGTGAGACGTGGCGTCAGCGAATGTGCCATCGCGGCTATTATCACGTCCTGCGAGTGCGTCGCCAGCATTCCGGTGCGTCACGATCGCTCGGCATTCCCCACGCCGCCGCTGCTGCCGCCGCCGCCGCTCAGCTCACAGGAACAGGTGTTGTAGTTTATAGCAGTTTACACCATTCATTACTTAAAGTGACGGTGTAGTCGGAACTGTTTTGCGACAACACTGCGGTTAACGCTGCAGCTCTGTTTTATTGTTTTCGTGGATGTCTGCTGAATGTACAATTATGTTAGGTAAACGAACGGTGCGCAGGAAGTAACAGAATAAACGACTACCCGCAATCTCTAGTGTCCCTAAATGTAAACTTTCATACGTTCATAATGTTGGGTTGTTTAAATGGTTTCAGATTGTATACATAAATGTGTCGGTGACAGTAATAAAGTTGACCAGCAGGAGTTCATAACGGGTAAAAGTTTCATATTTCAATTAACTGGATCGCAGGACGGTGAGCTGTATGATTAGTCCGTCGGGATCGCGCGGTCGGCGGCGGAAATGAACGATTTGACGACGCCGACTCAATTACCGACACCGGTCGGATTACTCATATCCCGATCGATTCGCACCGCTTGCTAATCTCTATCACCTGCCGGCGTCGCCGTCGCCGCTAGTCGAACTTAACTAATTAAACTACGCACTATCATAAGGACATTATTTAGAAAGAAGAATACTCAACTCTAGAATTAGTACGGAATTTTATTCATTTGAATAAGTAAGGGAGACGAGGTAGTTAGCTATAAGATTTCAATTAATTCTTAGTGAAAGCGCACCGCTTCAATTACTTAAAGTTCTTTTTTCTATGAGCGTACCGCGGCGCCGCCCCGGAGGTGAGCTCTATCTGCCTCCAGTATTCATTACTCTTCGACTCCACACATGCCGATGTTCGGTTTAATTAGTTTTTGTTCGACGATCAACGACCCACCCGTCTAGGAACGCGAAATTTAGTAGTCACAAAGTTTAGCAAAGGCAAATCAACCGATTTCTTGTTTAAACTTTATAAATTCTTAAGTTATTGTTCGCCGATATTAATTAAAGAGAACAAAGAATTTTCGAACTGACTTTAACTTTTGTTGATGATCACAATAAGAAATTAAAGATAAAAGTAACTTTAGGTATCAAATGAAATAAAAGCAGGTACAAAACTTTATTTTTGTTACGAAAATAGTAAAAGAAACGCGAAGTTGTTGATGAAAAAATATGTAAAACGATGAGATGTGCGTAGAAAACAAACATGGCGCCGCGTGTCGCGCTCCAACACATTGATTTATTGTTTAACACGGATGTAATAAAATTTCACGGAAATCCAACTGCTGAAATTGCATTTGCCGATTGGTAATCAAGTGTTTTATTACCAATCAATCAATTATGTTATCATGTTACTGATAGCATTTTATAGCAAATCACTTCCCGCGGCATAACTTCTTAAGGGTAATATTGTGACAGCACTTACAAAAAAGAAAAATGCGGAGAAAATGGTAATACTTAGGTACAACGCATTGCCAACAACTTTTTCACTTAATGACTACGTAATATATCGACAAGTTAATTAATAAGGTGACGTCACGACAGGAGGTTAACAGGGCGGCTATGGCGGCAAGTTAGCAAGGCGTATCGGACCGGTCGCACATGAATGAAAGGCGGCAAGTCGGGCCACTCGCCGCCGTTAAAAAGAATTATTTCGGTTAATGTTCGTCTCGACTGTTGGCGGCCCAGCCAGCAATTTGTCACAGCCCACAACCGTGGAGATGTTTATTCAAACGAGGAGATTTTATTGCAACGACATAAATCTTCGGGCCGACGAGACATGGAAGTGACATGGTCTCGTAATGGTGCGACAATGAGCTTTTTGGGCCCGTTCTTGCCTCCCGACCCTCATATTACTCCTACAATCGCATGTATTAATAATTTCTACATTAACATTCCTCGTATCGTAAATATTCTTATATCTTTCCCTTTTGTATTCGTGTAGACATGTGCCGCTAAAATTAGAACATTATGTTTATAATTCACAGAGGGCTTTGCGAAACAGGTTAGCATATTACTACAAACGACTGTCCAAACTTTGTCAAACAATTGCTATTAAAATTACGAAACTTTTGAACCGTAGCGCGGTGCAGCCCTTGTAACATTAAAATAGGAATTGAAATACATATTATGATGTCCATAGCGGATAAGCGAGTTATTCATTCAGCTGACCGAGTGAGTCGCGGGTGCGGGTGTGGGGATCGCGCCACACCGTGTCGTTATCATGTATGACATTCATAAAACTATCCAGCGTTTCTAATTAGCATGCCACAAACTTCGCCCGTCCAGAAATATTCAAATGGTGAACTGAGAGAGGAGAGTGCGCAAAGCGCATAGTGACGCGACTCATTATCGGGCTACGAAGATCGCCCAATGACTGCGGTCTGTGCTACAGTCGTAACCGCCAACAACGCCTCCCGTCGCGCAGATCCCGAGATGAGGCGGTATTTTTATGAAAATTACAACCAGTCATCCATACCCAAGCATTTTTATAAAAATATTTTACCCCCGTACGCTGACATAAACTTTATACGAACATAAACCTCTCGATAACGGTATGCTGCTGCGCCTATCACCCAACTAATGAACATTGAAAGTACATTTGGATATTTCCCTTCGACAAAGAATTCCAATAAGTCACCGATGGCTTTTAATCCGGGACATCCGATTAGTTTTCGACGAACTGGGGTCCTTAAATCTTGGGTCCTGAATTAATCGACTGTTCCGTGAGTCTAATTACCGAGATAATGGTCTCGAGGTTTCAGCATCTCGATAATAAATACATGCTAAACACTGTATCCTCGAGTAAGGACCACACAGATAAGCTTTAACATTCGGCCGTTTAAATTTTGTCGCAGTTGAACTCGGAGGATATTGTTCGGTTTTCTAGATATGTTTATTTTATGTTCAGAATACATGAAATGTAATTTTGGGACGCAATCACAATATTTCTATGTTAGTTTTGAGGGTTAGTTTTTATTTTTATTTTAGGCATGGATTAATTAGGTACATCAGTATCATAGCAGCCCCTTCGGAAAACACGTAAAAGGCTCCGTTAGCACATAACCTCTTCACGCTTCTTCGGAAGTGAAGTGCAGAGTATTTTTGATGCAAAGCAATATGTGTCCAATTCCCCGAGAGCAACATTCGTAGAATTGGACGCATTTCAGATTTAAGCGGAAGGCACAGAGCTTACATATATTCCGTGGAAGGACATTAGACACAATTAGAGGACATTAAAATTTATCCTTTTACCAATAGTTGGCCAAGGTTTGTCAAAAATGATATCGGTAGGAACAAGATGCAGGTGGGCAGAGACACGGACGAATCTTCGAATTAAACATATTATTTGATTTAAACCAGTTGTCAAGATAAATTGCAATATTGGCCTAACAACCACAACAGCCATCATGAACGTACACTTTAAAGGATTACCACTGAAAACGAGATAGCTACCAACTTGATAGAAGCGAAACAAGCTTATCAGATATATCAATCGGATGTATTCATGAATGATAAAAGCGGGAATGTAACGCAGATGCTATTACTATTCAGTAGCTCGGCGGCATAAGAAATCATGACTAAGTAACGATTCGTACCTCCCTTGTATTTTTTACTATAGTATTGAATAACGTACTATATGTGTACATACCGCGCTAAGAGGATTATTCTACCCCAAACTGAAATAAGCATAAGACGCCTTTAATGACGTATTTGTCTCGAGCATGATTGTGTTCAAGATAATCCAGATTACAGATTAATAGGATTTCTCCCTGGAGGTTAAAAATTAAAGGATATCATTACAAGAGAATTGATTGAATGTGCTCCGTTTCACTATTTCCCCGAAGGCCGCAGGCGAATGAACGGGATTATGTTTCAGGCTATAAATTATTTTCTATAAATATGGGGTAATATCGGTTATGGAGTGTTATTTTTATTTCTGTGATTTTGTCAATAAAGTTCTTTGTTTTTGATTAACATTTAAGTCGAGAATTACAAAGTTTTTTTTTAGTATATCATATTAGGTACTTGTGCTGTATGTGCCATCTTCATATAGGCGCTATAAAGGAACAATATTCTACCCTAACGTCTTGCGTGCCCATTAAAGGTTTATTTTTCTCTAGCCAAAATTTGAGGTTAAGTAGTACAAATAGTGGAGTAGGTTGCCAGTCCATCAGCACGAGGTAGGTTCTCAAGCAATTTGTTTACTTCAGTTGATTATAACAAATTGCAGCGGAATGATTAATAGTTTGCGTCGTTTTTAATTCTCCGAAAAGGATAGAACAAGTCAGGAGGAAATTGCGAAAAAAACACTGGAGTATCATATTATTTCTGTGATGATTTTCTTCGTATTTTGTGGGCGTCTGTGGTTTCAGAACGTTCGTATTTCCCGCTATTTTTGTGGTCGGCGCAGAGATTAATGGCCGTCGTGATAGAAACCGCCGAGAAACAATATTCAGCTACCCGCTTTTAACGTAAATCCACCAAAATATTAATGTTTCGATAAACCTACATGCAAATTTCATGAATAAATGCTATTAATTTTTTAAATCATTGCATTTATATTGTAACGTGATTAACGATATTGTTTTAGTGGGGAGTGATGGAAAATATTATTTTAGTGAGGATTCTGGAAAACTGGAATCCGAACGCAGCTGAATAGAATAATTAGCTAGTATATTTAGTTAACTATCGGTTAGTTTGTATCGCGAGCTTCTTACTATTGTTGGAGTATTATTACTGGCCGGCTCTATTATAACGTAAAGTTGGTGAAGGAGGCCACTATAGGAAAACTCAGTAGACAAATAGGGGTATGGCCGGCTCTATTCAGTCGTATTACAAAAAGCGGTGTTTTAAACCTCGTATAATGTACGGTGTAAACAAGGTTTAACCTGGACTTTAGTTAAACCACTTTTTGTAATATGGCACATAGTGTCTAAAATCATAACTATCAGAGCCTAATTAGCCTATGACAGAACATGGTTTGGCAGCCCTCACATTGTGCCAAACAGCTACTCATTCCACCATATGCTATACGGCTACTTACGTACTGGATTTGTGTGGAGCCACTATCGTTTGTTCCCGGTTACCCGGGTTTCAGTTACCTATCCGCGGTTACAAAATATCCACATCGCTTACTTCTAAGTCCTGCTTCCTAGAATAATCTCTGAAATAGATGCCAAGCTGTTCTTAGAATTAAATGTAAAGGAATTCTTAAGTATTGTAAAACCATATTTATAACTTTTTGTGCAAAACAAGGTCTATTGTAATATTATGTAAATGTAAGCTATAATAAAAGACATATGAATTACGGAGTTACGGCCACATCAACGCTTCCGTGCGTTCGAACAGAAGGAAACTCCGAAACAATAAGAAAGACGATGGTAGTAAGCCGATTACGTGGAACCAGTTTATTTAATAATATAATATTCTCTCTCATTATATCTCGCGGAATAACGTTAGAAAAACATAACTTGACATATCTCATTATGAAGTACCGGTTAGGAGCTCTTTTCATTATATTTTTTGCTGTGAAAAGCTCGTGGAGCCATTTACGTGATGTACATTGTTATCAGCACACATTGTCAAAGAGGCGTTTAAGCTTAGCCCTCAATGAGCGCGTGAGTACACACCGCGCGCTCGGATAACGCGCTCGAAAAATATCATAAGCACAATGAGTGGCGAAAAAGAATGTGCTAACATTAAAAACATTTAAATGATGCTCGAGAACTGATAACGTTAAATATTTTACTGAATTTTGTAAAATAGTGTCAAATTAAAAGTTAATCCGACATAAAATAGGAACCCTAAATATTTTCTCAACATGATATAAATATTGACTGTCTATGTTTGCAAAAAGTTAATCGGTATTCTAGCGGTTCATTAACCAGGACCCGCTACGCTTCGTAGCAATTTGTAACCGCGTAGCAACTCGTAGCAAGTTGCAACGAGAGCTACGCGTTCGCCTACGTCGTTGCCAGTTGTGTGCTACGACAAGAGCAGGATAAAATTATGCTTGTAGTTACGTTAATCGTGCGTTATTGTTGTGTTGTCATGAACGCATGTACAAAAGCTTCATTCGAATCCGAAACTAGTCGGACAGTCCTAAAATAAAACACTAAAAAACCATAACCGAAATTCCTAAAATTTCAAAATTTAATAAACCCCCGACACATTTATCTTGCGAAAACATCCCGATTCAAACAGTAAAACGACCATAAATTTAGAATGGCTGAACCGATTTTATTCAAACATAGCTAAGAACACTCTCGACGCAATAACCTTTCAAACAAAAAAAAACTAAATCACAATCGGTTAATCCGTTGAGGCGCTATGATGCCACAGACAGACACACAGATACACAGACACACAGATACACAGCAACACACGTCAAAATTATAACACCCCTCTTTTTCCGTCGGGGGTTAATAAGTAGGAAAGTTTTGCATAACCGAACCATACTGTTGAATGGCCATTTAATTTTAAAAGCACTTTAACTTGTTTCGATCATACGTAACGGCTTTTAAGTTATATCAATGCCTCTCTTTTAAGCCTTAATATTCGGAAACGAACAGAGTGCCGATTTCAAAGCGATAATAAATCTAAACGACGTTTGAAATATGTTTTTAATAGCGCAGTGAGTAACATTAATTTTATTGAAACGGCTCTTTTATTACACGGCTTCGTGCTCGAAACGTCCGGCATAAATTAATCGTGTCAGTTTAGCAGTTATAAACACGCATCCGGTTGAGAGTTAAAGTTGAGAAAACTAAGAATGTCTCGGGAGTAGTGGGACACTTAATCAGTGGGAAGTATAACAGGCATGAGGCGTGAGAAATAAAGTAGGTGGGCAAGTTGAGACAGCTTGACAGCGCAGAGCGCGGCACGGGCGAGTCAATCGCGCCAGAGGTACAACTTGCGCCGAGTTCACCGCATTACCCAAAGTACCCGCCGCACACTCACGTTGATACGAAAAAAATAAGTTCCCCGTTTACTAACAACGTGCGCAACTTGAAAATTAAGTTGTAACTGTGTTGAGCCGACTCCGTAACAAAATCATAATGTAATTTGTCAAGTGTCACGGAAATGCGCACACACCTCGCCGGGGAATCCCACTCAGCCATCATGACCATGTTCAGTTCATATTGATGACATCAGCGCGGCGACATTGCCCTGATTCCGCTAACGCAATTTACCTTCACTGTCTTATTAGATTTAATCTACTTTGTATTCAGGACACGGTGTACCTTTTAAAATAATCTTCTATAAATATCTTTTAAGCCGCTCCTAAACATTTTAAGGACTTTATATTGTTAAAGAACAATCTATAGAGAAAAGAGACTAATTAATTTTAGTAAAAATTTAATACTTTCTCATCTTAACTTGCAAATGTCTCTTTGCGACTGAGATGAGAAACTTTACAATTTTTAAATATTCATACGTAATTTAAATATAAATAACAGCCTTATGTAGATTTGTTGATTATTCTGATATAAGATGACATTTCACATTTTTAATATTTGCTTTGTGCTTGGAGGGTAATTGTAATTTGTTAGTCTGATGTATACTAACTTTTACGCAAATGAAAAGTTGTGTCGCTGCTGCGGTGTTACTTAACAACTTGTTAATTTAATTGTGATGACAAGTCGAGTAAGGGTTACATGTTTCCATAATCTATGAACGTGCCTATATAGATAGTGTTACCATTATTTCTGAGCGACGTTGACCGGTCTCGAGCAATAAGCATGTAGGGCATACAGGGGAGCGCGGGGGCGGACTCTGATCGTTTACGTCACGGCGAATTAGCGAGACAATCACTCAACGTGACGCTATGGCTCGAGCGGTCCGAGGACGCAAATGGAGGACTACACTCCAGACGAGTGACCCTCCAGCTAAGGTTGACCCAAATGTGTTCTGACCGACGCCTGTGTCATCTGGCAAACGCTACCAGTTAGCGATATCTAGCAGCAGAACACATCGTAGCTCAAACTGGCATGCCTGTTGTGACAAGCTGCTGTATTGACTCTAGGGCTTCCTCGTTTGTGTTGTTAGAGACTGATCCGCAGGAAGTGGACTGTATTCTAATGGGTCTTGATTCTGAGAGTGCACCAGGTTGGGACGGTATTCCTACAAAATATTTAAAACAATCCAGGGATTTTGTGGTTCCACTTATAAGCCAGCTAGCAAACTTATGTTTCAAGAATGGTGTTTTCCCGAAAGATTTAAAGCGATCAGTGGTCACTCCTGTGCACAAGGGTGGGGACGTAAACGATATCAACAACTATCGTCCCATATCTGTTCTGCCAGCAATTTCAAAAATCTTAGAAAAAATTTTAAACAAGAGACTAATCAACTATTTACAGAAATACAATATTCTATCAAACGCACAATATGGGTTTAGACGAGGACGTTCAACTCAAGATGCTATTTCGGCTTTGACATCTGATATTGTTGATAGAGTGGATAGGGGTTATAAATGCTTAGCAGTCTTCTTAGATCTGAAAAAAGCTTTTGACACCGTTTCCGTCCCGATCCTACTGCGCAGGTTAGAAAACATAGGAATAAGAGGCACGGCTCTCTCTCTTTTTGAGAGCTATCTCAAAGGTAGACAGCAAATGGTAAAGATTGGAAACTTGTGTAGTGTCGAGGGGGACGTCTATTACGGAGTGCCACAGGGAAGCGTTTTGGGTCCGACAATGTTTTTAATTTATATTAACAGCCTTTGCAACATGCAGATCAATGGAGGGAAAATCTTTTCATACGCAGACGACACCGCGGTTGTTTTTTCGGGAAACTCATGGAACCTTGCGAAAACTGTCGCTGAACAGGGTCTAATTAAGATAGCTGGCTGGCTAAGAGCAAATCTTTTAACCTTAAATACCAACAAAACAAATTTTATTTGTTTTTCCCCAAACCAAAGATCACAGCCTGGAACTGACTTTGGAATTACAATTCATGTTTGTCCAAATTATTCCCTCTATAAATATACAAGTAACTGTGGCTGCCAGAATATACAACAAGTCAGATCCACAAAATATTTGGGCATAATTATTGACCAAAGACTGTCGTGGCACCCTCACATTGAGATCCTCATGAAAAGGATCAGGAAGCTCATTTGGGTCTTCAAAACTTTACGTCATGTTATGTCCGTCCAACTTATAAACAAGATCTATATAGCTCTGGCGCAATCCATAATAACTTACTGCATTCCGATATGGGGAGGAGCTTCCAAAATGAAATTCCTTGATCTGGAAAGAGCACAGCGATCACTTATCAAGGTGATATATTTCAAACCATTTAGGTTCCCCACAACAGACCTCTATAAAGTCAGCAACTTGCTTTCAATTAGAAAACTTTATATTCTAAATGTGACCCTAACCCTGCATAAATGTCTTCCTTTTGACCCAGCTACTCAGAGCAGAAGGCGCAGAGATATTGTGGCCCACTCTCCAAGGGTACGATCAGCTTTTGCTCAACGTCAATATGTTACACAATCCACCTACATCTATAATAAATTGAATCTTAAGTTTCAAATATATCCCATGCTGTTATATGATTTAAAAAAAACAATAGATGATTGGTTAAGATCTATAACATATGACGAAACAGAAAACATTCTGGTCAGGGTAAGCTAACTTCCTGGATACCCAACACATACATATAAACACATAAACACATGCACACGCACATACTCACACAAACACACGCGCACGCACAAACACACACACAAACGCATTCACAAAACACACACCTACGCACATACAAATACATGCACTCCTCACACATCGAGAGCAATTTTATTATAAACAAAAATCAAATATTTTGTTAATTTTTATATATATTCATTAGCTTCATTAAATTCATTGATAAGCTACCACTTAAAGGAAGAGAGAGACAGCTCCGACACAAGTACTATTGTAACTTACTGGGGCTGCCTCAGTTTATGTATGACACAATGTATAAGATGAAATAAATAATTTTGTATTTTTTTTGTATATCTGGCCTTCATCAATTAGAAAAGTCGACACTCGACAGATTACTATTTGTTCAGTTCTCGCAAGGCGCTGTAGGCTCATTAAAGAGATCCAGAACATCGTGGTCCTCATTTATTAAAATTTGGGTATCTCCGTAATATACTACGTTACGAAAGGAATTAAGAACTTTAGCATATGAACTATATCAGAGCGGTATGTGTAAGGCTTTTAACGAGCGACTATTTAAACATGCGAGTGGTTCGAGGCTCGTTGTAATTTATCAAGCATTTCAGAGGGTTTGTTAATTTATTCCGTTGTAGCCGCGTTGACGTTGGTTTTATCATCCATTAGCGGCGACGGCTCCGAGAGCTCTCTGCGAATGTAATCGCGCAAGTTAAAGATGAGAGAAGCAAAAGACGTCCACAATTAAAGCACGTTATTAATGCGTCGGCTGCAGAATTAATTAGAGCATAGCGCACGCCCGATAGTGCAAACTGCGGATGATTTATAACTTATATTCGAAAAGATACTACAGATCCGAGGATCCAGTTAACTCTAGATATAAAGTAGCATTATGATTTATGCGACGTTTAAAATTATACTGTGATTTATGATACTTTCTAAAGTGAATACAAAGAACTATGCTCTCTGTACCTACTGCTTCTATTCTTCGCAATTATAAAGATTTATATTCGAGGTAGAGAATAAAAATAGTTGTATTGTAAGGTACAGCTGAATGAGTTACTGTGTAACCTGTCAACTGTTGTTACCGGTTGTTAACTAGCACGCGAACCGTTACTTTATCTGGAACATCACATTTCTTATAATCCACACTGGCACTTGCAAGACGGGACGCAATGAGATCAAGGTGGCTACAATATGCATGGCCAATGCCTATATTAATTATTAAAAATGAATATTCTAGTTTGATTCATAGTGCTTCATAAATAAAACATGAGATTTGGGTAATACAACAAATCTATAATTTAATTACAGATTGACGTAATTGAGGTTAGCTTAGCTCGTAAAATAAGTAATTTATAGAAGGACCCTAGAGTACGCACTGTGATAATAAACGATGAATTAACGATCACATCGTTATTTATAACGTTGATGTTTGGAGCCTAGATTTTAATTTAGTCGACATAATAATTTATTTAGTAGAATCACGAGCGCAGACGAAGTAAATGATAACGTGATGTGGAGTAATTTGTGCTATTTGCGTAATTAGGTGTACGTAGTTCAATCTAGGGAGTTAGAGGCACGGATAGTGTCTGTGTGTCTCATAACTCATTACCTGTGACAAGCAGCTCGCGTGCGGTGCCGAGCGCGGCGCGAGGAGCGCAGCGTGTTTCCTGACGTTTATATTAATAAATACTTGTACTCGTGTAGTCGGTGGACGCGAGAGAGCGCAGACGGCGAGCTTCTCATTACCGTCTGTGTTCGCGAATAATAACGTGTGCGGTATATATGAGTTTGGAAAAGACGTCTAATTAGTCATTGTGCTCCTCGCCGCCTCACCGTGATTGCTTTATTACTGGCGCTGTTTCGTCTAAGAAATAAGAATGTTCATCGACTAATAATAAATAAAAATAATAATATGTTCTATTTCTTCTAATAATACTTCTTTCTTTGCTATCTAATGTCGAAAGGCTTTCAGTAATAAAAATAAAACATGGTTGGTGCTGTAAAGCTTAGCTACTAGAGCGGGGAGTTTATGCCGCAAATTCGGCGTAGTTAAAGTCCCACGCAGTAAAATGATAATCCTTTTACGACAGTTGCTGTAAGTTCTTGATGAACTACTGATTGAACATTAGGTAAATAAATTATGTTTAGAATTATTTTAGACAGAATCACTACCTTGACAATAAAGTTAGGTTAAAATTCAATTGAAAAGAATCAAACCATTGCATTTATTTGAACAATTATAAGAGTTATTGAAGCATGAGGAAGTCTATATGTTCATATAAATCTGTGTGTAATGTTCTGGGAGGGCGATAACTAGGGTCGTCAGTCAACTTGGTTTGAGTTACCACATTGTTAAGCTTGAACATTCATTACGATGAATCAATATGTTACAAGAATAGTGAACCACAAATACAACTGTCAGAACGTTAACAATTTGATAGGTACATTTCATAATTTGTAATAGGTTCGGTGAACCGCATGTCGGTGATAACACTTGAATAACGAAAACTGTCCTTGCTACCTACAACATAAAGATGCTGTCAACGTGAAATTGTCACAATGGACGTGAAAAATTAGTGTTTTTCGTATAATTAAAAATTTATGAAAGAAAAATCTCTCAATTCCGATTAATTAATTCAGACCTACTGATAAAAGTTTTCATGCTATCTTTCAGAAAGCGTAACAATGAATAATTTGGCTACATTGAAGCAACGGGGCGGTAAAATATTTTAAAATATTTTTTGGCTTTCTATTTCAAAATGTAAATATTGGGTTATATTCAAATGTGTTATTGGGTTTGTTCAAAAACATATTTGAATGAACGTTCAATGTTATATTTTCCATCGGGCGGAAACTGTTTAATAATCTACAGTTATTTATTCATGCGTAACGAACTAACTACGCACTATATTCATGTTTTTAAATTAAAAAGCATTCAGTTTGAATCATGATAGACTGAAGTTTCATTCGTTTTTGTTGCGTCATACAGGCTGTATTATGTGTATGTATGAGAGGAAGAAGCATCGCGCATCGCAGCCATACAAATCAAAAATGCATAGCGGAAGCACACACAGCGCGCACAAACGAATGATTTTATCATTACAAGCTGGTTTCACATTCATGCCGCTCAATTTATACTAAATGTGGTCAATCAGTTGGATAGCGAACGTAATCTTCATTCTTTAGCGTAATGGCCCCGGGTAGGATGCAGGATCTGTTTCGTCCTAGACAACGGCACTTATTCCCAGCCCCCGGTGTAATGGCGCGGCTAATTGATCCCCCGCGGGACAGATATTAACTGATTATTCAACGGCATCTGTTGCTTAGCCTGTCGCAAACAAAAATATCTACAAAGCAACTTTATATTGTAAACGCCCAATGCCAGCTTTGTTTGTGACATTTTACTTACCACCGAAATGTCCATTAACTCAAGAATAAAAATAGCAGTCCCTATATTTTTATTTCCATCGGACCTTCTCGAAATTCGCATTAACAAGTCGACGTCACATGAAATGTTTCAAATTACATTCTATAATATCATACCTTTGTTCACTAAACAATGTCAGAAATGTAAACCACGTTTGCTAAACTAACTTAACGAGAATAAGTTACTGTTTGAAAAGCTTTCTCAGATAGGTACGGTTCTCTTGAAATTGTTCACTTGATTAACAGGCGAGGGAGACAAAGTTATTCCTTTACGTTGTCTGCCATCTAAATCAATCTCATCTAGATCTAAATTATTATCTATTAATTTGTGTCACAAAGAAACTTAAAGATACCAAGGCCAATGGACGCTTTTCCTCGCTACGAGTTTCTGCTATATTAAAAGACGGCAAACAGACCGTTTGGCAAACAAAAATATTTTTACAAGCCAGCTATTACTGGAGCGACCAAGTTGCTATAGCACGTACACACGCAATAAACCCGAAGCGTTATCTTTAAAAATATTTACAGTTCCCTGGCGCAAATAGAGTCATTATTTAAAACGAGACTATATTTCCACCCGGAAAATACTCGGAACGATTACACTGGTCCAGTTGCAACGTCAGATAAAATTCTAATTTGTCATGAAACGGGTGAGAGCGCTAGTTGTACGTATGTTTCCTCACGCTTAATTTTCTCGAGGAAGAGAAACGGAGGCATTTTTAAAGCAAGATTGAATCGGTACATCTCTGCGACATCTGTTGGGGGCAGAGATTTTAATACGAAATAATGCAGCAGCAAGCGCCCGTAGCAATGCTACGCCGCTACGGGCGCTGCTACGAGTACGTGGCGTAGCGCAATGCTAGGGCGACGTAGCACGATGCTACGGCAGCGTAGCGCGATACTACGACGATGTAGCTGCAGCTTCATGCTACGACGTAAAAAAACGAACCCAATAGATTTCTCAGAATACAAGTTACTTTTTTTAGGGTTCTGTAGTCAACAAGGAACCCTTATGGTTTCGCCATGTCTGTATGTCCGTCCGTCCGTCCGCAGCTTAGCTCAGAGACTTAATATAAGAATGCTATAATTTGGAAGATGGTTTGGCCATGTTGAGAGGATGAATGAAAGGCGACTAACGAAAGGTTTTTACAAGGCAGACTTGAATGGAAACGCCGGGAGGGGATGCCCTAGAAAGATATTCATAGACCTTATAGGTGATGTTCTTCAGAAAGGCCAGGCACGCAGTACTCATAACCAGCGTGTGTGTATGACTAGATATATATATGAATGTGAGGGAAGCAAAAGACGTATGTAAGGATCGTAGCAGATGGCGTTCTGTAGTTTCTGCCTACCCCCATGGGAAAAAGGCGTGAGTTTATGCATGTATGTATGTATAATTTGGTATGGATATATGTATTAATCACACCGACAAAGTGATAAAATAAAACCAAGAAAAAAATAATCTTTTAGGGTAACTCCAGTACACGTAAAGTCTATCCCATAGTTTGGGGACCGTTGGATAGGCCATTCAAAAATATTACGAGACTGAGAAAACCAGGGATCCGTTTGCGTAAAATTCAGCTTTAAATTACAAGTGTTCTCCCCTTGCCAGCTAAATGGTTGATTTTAGATATGTGAAAAAATCACGGCAGTATGTATAAAGAAATTAAAAGGAAAACTATCACAGCTAAGTAGGCTTTAAAAGTTTAAGAGTAATAGTCGACCGACTTATAAAATGTACTCGGAAAAGTAGAAAAAATTGTATATTGATGTATGGGGACAACAGCTTTCGAACGGCAAAGTAAATTTTGTTTCATCGTTAGAGCAATTCAGTGATTTCATTGTTTATGATCGTTAGTAATGTTACCTATTTATTTTGGTAAATGTAGCTGTTTATGAGCCTCTCTGCGCGAGTCAGACTCACAATTGGCGGGTTTTTAAATCTTACTTTTATGAAGCACTTGCACTAAACCTGCCTTATTGACCTTTAAATTCTATCCAAGTGCGACCGAGGTCGTTACTTTAAACTTGACACTACTAACTCGGGTGATTTCAGAATATTTAATTGGATGAATTGGTATTTCTGAAATTGAGAGGAGTCTGATGTTTTTTAGATAGCAGTACCAAGTAAGCCAGTGGAGATGCGATGGGATGGGATGTTATGCTACATTTTCTCTATGTCTTTGCAACTGAACGACTGCGATGTTTACGATACGACACAATACAGATGCGCATGGTTGCAAGACGATTCCATTTCTAAATAGTTACCTATCTCGTGAAGTTGACAGAAGACTCGCATTGTATATACGCCGTGTGCGATTGTAACTTTGTTTATAGTCCAATGGTACGGAGAGCTTAGCGGGTGTCATTTATTCTCAGTAATAACTCAAGTTGTGGCAGAGTTGCCCGCAGCAGAGTGTTTACATACACAACACAATACAACTACTTGCGAGTTTGTGTACCAAAGACACGCTTAGTTACACTTTTGTTTGAGCATGTACGTTTATCTGCCTTTTCGCCAAAGTTAATTTCGGAAAGAAAATAACAATAACATTTTTTCTTTTATTTGTGAAAATCTAATATGGATTCAGTGGTCGGGCTGAAAGTAAGTGTATACGTTCTTTGTTACGTTGTCCGTACATGAAGACAATTTCGAAACGTAGTAGGTTCCTTAATATTATCCAATTTGTAATATTAAGGTATCAATGTGTATTATCCGTACAAGTACCTATCTATTTATTTTTAGTTTCAAGCTTTACCTTTTTTATTTTTATCACAAACATGTAGATGTAAATCAGTATGTAGATAACAGAGAATATTCAGGATAACAAGTATTCAAAGCAAATTATTCAGTTGTTGATAACGGCATAAGAAAAGGAACAATACATACTTTAAAAAGTAGTCGAAAGTAATAAAAGATTGAAAACACTTTTCTACTGAATGTTAGAGAGCTCTTAAACGTTTGTAGGACCTACGGCTACGTAAGTTTTCCAACGACGAGAAGAATTTATAACTTCTACAAAACCGGCTCTTTCTCTATCATCAATTATACCTACCGACTGAAGTAATTCAAATAACTGCTCCAGAATTATTTTAATAAAGAAAAGGAGGGCAAATTAGTTCTGTCATTACAGAGTTTAAAATTTCAAAAGATTCAACAAATCTTTTGCTATTTGACGTTTAATTAACTGTATATCTTAAAGAATGGATAGTTTCGCGTCTGAAGTTGGAAATCCGTTCTTAATTTATAAAACGCCCGAAGAGATAAAAGAGTTTTAAAAATGGTTTACTTTACGATACCGGCACAAAAATATAAATTCAATTCCATTATTGAGTAGCACTTGGTGAAAACAAACGGTTGACATCAGCGACCCCAAGAGATTTACGATGTAGTAAGAGAAAATTTTATTATACTTTCAATTCGTACCCACCTTCAAAAATAGTCTACCGTGTGATTTAAAATAGCTGGTCCCGACTACCCGTACCCGTACGTACTCGCCGCCGAGAGAATTTTCATCATGACCAGATTGCCGGTAATTTTAAGCATTACCCATCTTAAGTTAATTATATAATCAAGTCAGACAATTTGCGTCAGTAATGTCATTATGAAAAGGTACAGGAAAGGTTGTGAGTTTAATAAGGGCTATATTAGAGGGGCGCGTCACGGTGACGGCGTTGGCGATGTGTAGCTGCGCTGAGCGAGGACGGCATTCTCCGATATAATGTATCACAGCAACTGTGCGAACTCATCGATCAAACGAAAGCGCTACAGTTGTTGGGTTATGACGTCGTACGTAGGCACACTTCCTGCTTCTCGTGTGAAACTTTCTTGGGAACTGGCGACACTGTCGATGCCAGCAATATTCATAACTTTGAATCTACTTGGCAATACAAAATAATAATGCCACCGATTCTGCGTTACCGCTCGGATAAGGGATATTATGCACGCTGCATAATATATTTTCTCATTATGCTGTCATTCGAATAGTTCTACAAAGAGAATGATTGAGCACAAACAGGTAAATGGAAAAAAAATGGAGGATTGCATCTCGATCCGTAGACATGGGTAATGGATGTTTCAGTACCTTTTACTTTTTTAAATGCACCAACGGTGCTCATATTTTTGAATTTCATTTCTCTTTTTTTGTGTTTTTGTGGGCCGCTATGATCCTAACCGTTTGTTTTCACATTTTAATCCAAATTTAGGAATATTAGATTCCTTTTACGGAAAGATAAAATAAGCAAAGAGAGGATTTACCAGAATTTAATCGCTGGCGTGTTTCATGTAACCTTAAATACATAATAACAATTAATACATAAAGCTTACTGAATACACGGAATATCGTATTTTCAAACGAATGCCCTTCTCGGCTTTATTTATAAAAGAAAATGCTTATGCGGCTTATCCCAATGTAAAATTTATGTCTTTAATATCTTGAAAATGTCGTCATAAGATATAAAATACACAGATCTGTATGTTGAATGGTATAGGTGTGTGCGTAGCCGCGATTTTTATTGCCCGGTTAATCCCTTTGAACATAAAATAATATTTATAGGCGATCACTACAAGTAGCGTAGGTAGGCGTGGTCCTTCTCATAATGAAATCAGTTAATACGAAGGTAATTTCAGACCGGAAACTACAACAAAGCTTACTTTTTAATAACAATAATAACTACGTCAACAATTTCTTAGATCGACTTAAAAGAAAACGGACAAAGCGTCAGCGGAACAAAGCGTGTGAACAATGGCTAAAGAAAAATACATACTAAGTATAAAATGCTTTGTCAATCCAAGCTTTTAGCGAAATTCATTCAAAAAGATTGATTCTATTTCAATTATGTTAAATATTTGTAATCGATGGTCGGTCACTTGCAATTATTTGACAGTTTTTATATTATGGCTAAATTACGAAACCTGAAAGGGTTTTTCATTCATTCGGTTAAAACACATCAGCTGTATAATAAAGTTCAGTTCATTGCGGAAATGTTGACAGTTTTCGGGAGCAAGTGTTGACCTGCTGACATGATTGTAGTGTCATATTTATTGTTTTATCGATGCACGTTCACAACATTATTTTCACAGAATTTAATTTCTTCGAAATGTAGCAAGCCTCCACGGCTTTGTTATATTGATGAGAATCTGGTATTAGGTAGTTACGGGACAATCAACGGCTCGATTCAATTTCAATAAATGCCACAAGATTGAAACCCTTAATCTGTGTATACAGCGCTCAGGTGAGGTACATTATGAAGACGTTCGTACTTCGTACGTAATATCTTCTTTACTGAGTTATATATTATTATTTTCGAAGCTAATACCATTCGATTACAATCCGTGTGTAAGGCGGAATATCTTCGGGACACAGCGAGTGATTCTCTTTGTATAAAGTTAAGCGGAATTTGATCCGATGGCATAAAATATAGCGGCCATGTGCGGGACTTTTTGTGTTGTTTTAGATGTTCTTTCTTTGTTGCAGTGTTGCCTCATATTAGGGTCGCCTCGTGTATTTATTCTATAAACACGCCATTTGTTTTCGTGAAAGGAGAATTTGGCACAAGTTTTATAAAAATACTCGTACTTTATTGAGGAGTTTATAAGGTTGTGTAACTATGTGTTAAAGCTATGTACTCACATTCATCGTGATCCTTGGCGGTGACGGTGAGTACGGTGTGTTGGATGTCTTCATTCTCGTCGACCTCCGCCTCGTACAGCTCCTTGTCGAAGTACGGCGGGTTGTCATTTTTGTCAGCGATCCCGATGCGGATGAATTTAGTCACTGGAAAAAGAAACCGAAGTTACTATAAAGGATTCGCAGGTGGAAATATAAATGTCACGACAATAATAGCGAGAAAATATCTATGCGTATGTGGACATATAGTTCTCGCTTGTTTGGCTATAAAATAAAATGATGTATTGCGCGAGAACAGAAGAAAGCTTTCAGTGCGAAACTGACATTATGTATAGGGCGGGTGTGCTCTGAATACCAAACTATTGAATCATTTTACAAAATATTTTTCACCATCGATAAGTAGTCATCAGAGTTTATTATCATTGGATTTTATTATGTTACTTTCGCCGTAAAAAGCAATTTGTCCAAAAAATTACCATTATTACGCCCAAATAATTCTATAATGGCAAAAGAAATGGCAAACAGCGAACAAGAACTTGTTCACGAATCACTGGTTATCATCTGAGGTCTCTCGCTCCAATAGATAAGTAAAAAGTAAAAACCTTTGCGAGAAACTGTACGTCAACGTGAATTATGCACAGCTCTATGAGTTTGTGTGCCTATTCGCATTGAACGTGTTTATATACTCGATACACTCTACGTCTGAAGCTGCTTTCAATGTTGGCATTTAGTGAATATTAGAGGAGTTCAGTTCAGACAGCCACTTGACGTTCACGCGAATATTTATAAAATATATTAAAAATGTGAGACAAGCGCTTGTAAGCTGAACTCGAAGCCGCCTCTCTTGCGTTCAAATTAGTACCCTTTATTATTTTCTTTGCTAGGTATTATCTTATCTCTGAAATGGGGACAAGTATAAGAGAAAATAACTGTACAATGTGCAGAAACAAACAATAGAATCCTTTAATTTCCACGTTGGCCAGCCCCGAGATGGTATCAGTGTATTTTTCAACTGGTCTCCGCTACGTTCATTTCCGTTTTGACAGACAGTCTTGGTATATTCTTTGTGTAGTTTTGTAACATATATTTTTTATCTATTAGTATCTCTACAAAGCGCAAAGTCAGTATCAGTAGGAAAGTAGAAAAATTTAAACAAAGTCGTCGTACTTTGATCATAAGAAAAAGTATCAGCTGAAGTAAATCTAATGGAATACCTATGCACTCAATGAATTTGATCTTGTCTTTGTAATAGAATCCTAATTGGATGACTTCAAATGAACTCTAAGCTGAGTTCTCGAGAGAAATCGTATCTAAAAAAACGAATTCTAGACGGAAATTGCTTTCGTTTGAGGCGCACTGTAACAATGATAAATTAGGACCCCTCTGGGCAAAATGTCCGGCGGCTTTATTAGCAAACATACGGAGGCTTTTAAACCCAGCTCCAGTAATCTAGCCCTTATCTTCATTGACGTAAAGCCGCTGGCGACACGGAAAACAATGGATGTTCTACCGGCCTGCCTCCGCTTAGCCCGACTTCATCTGTAACGAATTGGTGACAAAGCCTCAGGACACCCAACCATTGCAAAATTACAAATCAAATTATATTACATAACTACAAATATTGGTCAAACTCATAACTTGAATTAATTTGTTTGATTCTACGAGACACTTTGGCATGCTCAAGTCCATTTGTAAGTATTTCAGAGCACTATTTGAGTTTGTTCAAGTTAACTCCTTCATAAATATTTAGCTAAAGTAACTTGGCCACAACAGCAATTCAGTCATTAATAAAAGCGCCCAAATGTTATTATATGTCGTTTTGAACAGCTGTTTTTATTACTATAAATCTGGAAAGTCCGTGTGCTGTAGTATTAAAGAACATAACGTTGAATTTTGAATTGAATACTAAATTCGAATGTTGGGGAAGTTTGTCGAAGAGTCGTTACGTTAAAGCGGCGGTGTGCACGAGCCGTAATCCCTTACTACCGCTTAGAGGATGACCATGAACCAGCGAGCCGCTTGCCCCTTCCTGCAAAGCTGAGTTGAATTAGATGCTATAAAAACTAATCAGGGACGCTAAGAGCGGTCTAACGATGCAAAGAGCGACTTTTGACAAACACGCGAGGGGCGGTCTATCCCAAACTTTGACGGGACAATTTTGTTAGCGAACTTTTCTGTCAACGGTCGCATAAAACGAAACCAGCATCACCCAGTTATAATTAAATAACCCCAAGTCGATAAAATCAATATACTTTTTACTCTTCAGTGTACGTTTTACTGGAAATGGACTTTTATAGACTTGTTTGTTTGCGTGAAGTTGCTACTTGATCGGGCAATTAAAGTTGCAATATACCTTCCTACTAATACGGTGTGGGAACATTATGTTAAATCAAACAGGGACTAATTGACTTAACACTGTTATCATACCGAGGATCTACCAACGTAAATATGTAATGTAGAGCGGTACCGATGTCTTGTGAGAAACACATTATTCTGCTTCCCCATGTTGATTTACAACATCCGTGGGAACTCCCATGTTTCTTTTGCTCCCAAATAAACATGAAAATTATGGAATCGATTATATCCAGCAGTAAAGCAGAACTTATTACATTATCCTGATTGGAGCTCACAAAACAAATACCAACTTGAGAAAACTTAAAATGGTGCACTGGGAAAAAGCATCGTTTCTTAATTGGTAACCACTGAAACCGTTTGATCAATCGCATAGGTTTCAGCATTAGTATTCCCCTTGCACAGCAATCAAACGCAGCGGTACAGCGTAACGAGCTTCCTACAAACTATATCCTGTTTCCTACATCGAGTCAGTACGGCGGTATGAGCGGCATCGTCCGTATACAACGCGCCCTACGGGCATATTCACACAAGCGCTAAGCGCGTGTTGTACGCGTTAAGTTTTTGAGTAGTGTACACTAGTGAGTGTTTATGAAGCTGTTTTCATCTTCATTCCGTGTAATGACAAACAGCCGCGAGCCCGTTCCCACGCGGCTAGTGAGCGGTGGCCCGGCGCGCGGCCTACTCAAACTGAAGCGAGCGTCAAATTTCATTCCCCATCTAAACATAACTTAAGGCAATAAGCAATAACCACTTAATACCACGAAGTACCGCGTATTGTGCTGTTAACAATAATCATTACAAATGAGCAGTGGTCCGTGTACAGATATTTGTGGCACACTGTTTCGGCACAAACAAAAACAAGAGTATTTACAACTTGTGGCTTTGTACGCGAATCATTTAAATGTTACTGGATAATAGTTGTTAGGAGTTTCACAATTACAATTTCAAAGTTTTAGTGCCCAAAAAGGATATACATCAACCTGTATTTACTAATACTAAGCTGCAAATACATTTGCACAATATCAAAAGTTTATGCAAAACACAGGGGACTCGGCAGCAAATAAGTTTTGTATTTTTTTAGGTTTATAGTCTCAGTAATAAATTAAATAATATGAAAACTAAATGGATGATCCGTTTGTTCCGATTACAAAGGATAAAATCTACTAAACCCACTTTCCTAATTAAACCAGCGGTTTGTAGGTGTGTGCATTTAGGTTAAGAGACTTTATTGTTTCACCGGTCCTAAGATAACGATTTAAATATTCTATGAAGCGAGCTTGTTCATTAAAAATAGCCGGGACCCGTTGTCCAAGGAGCTTATCTACAGGACACATTCATACAGCGGTGTGCTGATAATGAAATTCTTTATCAAGAGGTGCACGGAGTGGCGAGACGTGCCTTTACGCCGCTGGCGCTGGCCGGCTGGCGGAAGGTCGAGTACCGGATTATGGAAACAAAGTAGATACGACAATCTGTGCCGTATCGGTGGCTCTCCAATTTTTGGTCATGTAGAACCTCCGAAATCCCTTCAAGGATATAAAACTTGCTTCTATGGCTACGAAAACGGACTAAGGAAAAGGTTTAATACGCTGCGAGCAATGGACTAGCAACCTGTTACAACGAATGCCTTATTAAACCCATTTCGTTTATGGCGTTTAGCTCTAAGGGGCGAGAACGCTGCGGGTCAGATCCACTTACTGACCAAGTAAGGGTAATAGCGTTTTGATCCGTAAGGAGTTGTGTTCGCTCAACAACTAGAAATAGTCTTTGACTTTTAAAAGTTGAGCTCTCTTTGTAATAAGGGAAATAATGGCTGTGCATGCACTTAGTTGGTATGCTAACAAGTAACAGGCACTTGCCCGGACCGCGCCCGTCCGTCTTGTCCGATTACGGACTGGAACAACGGGTCCGACCTCGCGCCTCGAATCCGTAAAAAGCCAACGTCCCTTCTGCAATCGTCTTATCTGATCTGCCCGAACTACTTTGGAAGATAAATGGGGATTGTTCTCTTTCAGTGAAACCGATTGAAAACCAGTGCTAAATTTTAAAATCTATTCTCCGGTGCGATAAATTCTGAGTGTTTTAGGGATCTTCAAAAGAGAATAGCTAGTGTTATATTTTATAGAGACTTATTTTGAAGGCAAACGTACTTAGAATATGCTTCTAAATAAATACAGATTGAGAATTTATAATATCCTTATTATATTTCTACATTTAAGTACTTCTTAGATAGATTTAACAGCAAATTTTAATACCTTGCTTGCACTGTTCAGAATAGAAACTCAATACTGCTTCATATTTCTGAAATAAAAAATCAGGTAGACGTGTTTTTTCTCTTTTCCCCGGTACACATGCATAGCGTTCATTACTCCGATTCTTGTTTCAATTATTAGTAGGAACGGGATTTTTGCGAAGCTTTCGATCGTTTCAGCGGTTCGCTTTTTGCGTTAAACGGTGTGTATCGTAATGGTCTCGGAAACAATAAACTACGAACGGTATAGCTTTGCAATTTTGCACATGACATTAAGCTGTGTCCACGCACAATACGACCAGACACTTTCGTGCTTACATAATTGGCAAAATATAGTTATAAATCAATATTTGGCTAAAGTAATTGTTGGTTGGACACAAACAACTATATAATTAGGCTAGTTTGTCCACATGTTTTATTTCGTTTCATTGGGCGGGTGACCACCGCCTCGCTGTCTCCATTCATCGATCCACCGCAACATTTAACGCTTTGCAACTCTCAAAAGGGGTCAGCCAAGTTTAATGGATGAGTGTAAAATTCCTTAATTGGATTCATTGACGAGGTGTGCCGCGACAGTTTGTCATTGTCTTTGAGTTAAACTACTGGTTAACCGAACTTCCAAAGTAGACAAACTGGGTAAAAGCTAAGAGTTGGGACAGCCTTCAAGATATATTAGTTTACAACTTGAAATGGAACTCTTGAATTCTCTTTTCGAACTTTAATTACCTATGACCTAATAAAGTTCTTTATTCGGCCTTTTGTTCTTTTGTTTTTGTTTTACTTTCTTGTTAAAATCATACCATAACATGGCAAATAAATTCACCATAGGTATTTCTTTGCAACAAAAAACACAGATGAATATCACAAATCGGGTTTTGATTTCCCCAAGGAATGCTGCCGGTCGTATGTGTATGATCGCGGTCATTCTCGATATGCCACAGGATCGTTCGAAGATTCCCGGCAGTAGCGTGACGCGGGTCTCTATCTGTAGATTGGCGATACAAAGGTAAATGGAAAAACAAGACATATTTACGAGGGTCCGTATTCTCACATTTTCACGACGAAGGTACGCGATAAACCCAAACTGCTCCGACTACGCAATATTCGATTCAGGTCGATATAACTTCAAATAAATCGGCAAACTTTAAGAATAAACTTCCCCACGTACCGTTACGACGTAGCAAATGATTTTAAAATGTCTTAAAATATCAGAGTTGTTGTTGGAAAGTTAAGGTTTATTCAAAATTTATGTGATAGAGAAAAATCAATTTTCTGAAGGAATATACCTCACAGGTAGAAAGCAATCGAATAATATTCAGATGAGGAGCGACAGATATGAAAAATGTTATAGATTTCTTTGAAACGCAGCGCCGTAGGCACCCCCGCAAAGGGCTGTAAAGTAAAAATATACCCACATCTGTGTTTGACACTAACATCCCAAACTATATTATTTTAGAGCTACGAAGAATACTCGCATTATTTGTTAAACCTGCAAATTTAATCATCTAAACCCAGGCATTAATTATACATCAAATCTGAATCAGTTACGCTGTCAGCTATACCTAGTTGAAATGCACAATATATCGAACTAACTAATAATCCAAACTAATATTATAAATGCGAAAGTAACTCTGTCTGTCTGTCTTTCTGTCTGTCTGTCTGTCTTTGCTTCACGCCTAAACTACTGAACCGATTTGTGTGAAATTTGGTACAGACATAGTTTGGAACTTGAGAATGGACATAGGATAGTTTTTATTACAAAAAATAAAATATAAAATAAAATTTATTCCGGACATACAGCGCCATCTATTGGTCAAGAGTCGGCATCAATTCAGTACTGAAAATTCATCGGAAAAATGTAAATAAATAGTAAAAAGGTATGAAAATATAATATAATACAACTTTTAGCACAATAAAAATGCTCTAACGGAGTATAGATAATTCTATTAGTACTATATGTCGAGTTGGTGATCGCGCAATGGTGTCGATCGTTACACGAGTTCGGTTCATGTTATTGTTTTAATTCATCGGAAAAAAGTAAATAAATAGTAAAAAGGTATGAAAAAATAATATCAATATAATAAAACTTTTAGTACAAAGAAAATGCTCGAACGGAGTATAGATAAATAATCCGAGTTGTCACAATGCTCGATAGATGGCGTTGGGATCGAAATAGATCGCGCTATGGTTTCGTTACACGCATTTGGTTGGGTATCGGCCGATCGCTTCGGTACTGTCGTGGAATTGTGGATTGATCGTTTCGTAAATTTAAAATTGGCTCCGTTGTATTAGTAGATTAAAAGATTTATTTGTTGGGTTGTCTGGTGGTTGTTTTCAAAGAGTTCCCTAGAATATCTTCCACATTTCATTTTTGAAGAGATCCCGCGAGATCGGGAACTATGTGGGTCAAACCAAAAACTGCCGGAAGTCACTATTCCACGCGAACGAAGTCGCGGGCAAAAGCTAGTTATTTAATAAGTAGGTAATAATATTAAACTTAGATAAGTAAATTATGTTCTCATAATATTTAGAGCTAGAGGTATGAGCTTTATAAACAAAATCAACGCAATGACTTTTGGGGAGCACATAGGCAGGTATAAAGCAAGTACGTAAGCGCTTACTTTAGACATGTTTCGAAACTATTCTTAGCTTACCGAATAAATTGAGGTTTCGTGAGTTGTCTGAAAAAGCTCTAACTTGTCCCATGGGCTGTTTATGTTTGCGAGAAGAATAGATGTGCCGAACCTGGACGGTTATAGACGTACGAGGTGTCTTCAATTTACTGCTGACGTGTTAGAGAGGCCCAGCGGCCTTTTTCTAAAATAAACAAATCTTGTTTTGCGCACACGTCCAAAAATGTTTACTACTCTAGGTATACACGGGTAGCTAGTGCAAATATTGTGATAGGATAAACAGAAAATATTAATTTTCACAGCAGGCCCAACTATCTAATGTTTAGCACTAAAATTGTTAACATGTGTATTTAGTATTATTAACACAAACATGGGTTAATAGATACAAGTAAACTGTGTAAATTGCGAAACTCTTCGAATATTTGCAACTTCCTGCAAATATTTGTTATTGGAGCAAAATATCAATCTACTAGCAAGATATTAATGTGTGGGGAAGTTTAGTGAGCTGCAACAATTCGCGCCGCAGAATAGCCATCAAGACGTTCAAGTTTAAGACAAACATCCTAAGTTCTAGGAAACCGATATATCCAATTACCTACTTGTAGGTAGGTATCATACTGCTGAAACCGTAGGTATGTATTGTACAAATATAATTTGTGACGTAAGGATATTGAATTACGTGCTGTTCGGGAGTCATGTAGTGGGCGGATAGTAAACTATGTGTGCGCGTGGGCGTATTAAATAAACAACGCGTTGTAAGTGCAGTACTCCACATCTACTGCACGGGGGGACCGGACCGCAGAAAAACCTAGCATACGGTCGCGTGCCACTGGCGGCCTCTTGACACGTTTTCATAATGATGATTCACTAGATTGCGTTTATTAGCGCATTTATACGAATTAATTGCGAAAACGTGCATTGTCATGAACCATTACGTCGCTTAATGCTGTTAACAGATTTTATTTATATTTACAACCGCGCTCAGAATATTCAATTATTTGAATTCAACAAAGGACAGGCGGCAAGGTGTGACGTGAGGGTTATCGGAAACATTTCATATATTTTCGATGGATTTACAAGCCGTAACTTCTCCAAAGGCATATTTTTCCCAGCACTACTGTAAGAAAACTAATTTCGCGTGCTTGCCTGGCAGAGGGCGCGGCTGCCACATTCCTAAGAAATGTGCGGATCGCTCGGATTCTACGTTTATGTGTTTGTGAGATATCGGTATGTCTTACGCAGCTATAATCGTACCTCTATCCGTTATTGCAAGTATATTTTTATCACTCTTCCCTAATTCGGTGAAAACACACGCGTGAATACTGGGCTGAATATATATTTGTATCAATAAAGGAATTGAAAACCGGAATCTTCCACTATTGGGGTTTTCAGCAATTAAAAGAAACGAAGTGGCTGCCAGTAACAAAACAAGTTAACAATGCCAGGCTTGTGTTTGAATTTTAATTGATTTTTCATAGATTCTTGTACCGACGCACAACGAACCGGTATTTTTTGTCACAAACAAACAATATGTATGTGCAAACGCGTCCTGCCTGTTTCATATTGCATTTTTTATTGCTTCACCTGTTTTATAGCTTAGTTTTATTATTTATATATGGAGCTAATCTGTATGAACATATGGCTGCCAACGTGTAGTTCACGTAAAGTTCCTTTGTTTAAGGGTCATGTTGAACATGTGGCGACTCAGAAGTAACCAGACAATGTTTACACCTTCAGTTTACTGCGGTTTTGGGTCTTCAAGCTTGGCTATAGTCGATAGTTAGTTCATCATAGTTTATTAGATCTATTTCTTCGGCAAACATTACTAGGTTTGGTAGGTATCTTTGTTCAATTTGTCTAAAGCCTGCAGCGTCAATCAACATCCCTTAATTGGAGACAATCTCAGTCATTATCTTTCTTATCTATCGTAAAATTTCAATATTGTAAAAAAGTAATAAGTAATATCTCAATGTAGAACCAAGATTTAAAATTTAAATTTCAAATCAATGCTTCATAAAATTCGCCAGTAATTCATTACGCTTCTCTATCCACACCGAAGATGAATATTACGCCGTAAGCCAAAATGAAACGATATTATTATTCAAAGAGAATTTTCATTAAATATATTATTAGATGTCTATTACTTGGACCACCTTTTATGATAAAAGTGGGCGAATAAATCAGGATAAACGAGTATAAACTAACTCGCACGCAGTACGGATCCTTCTCGTTAGTTAGTGTACAGCGGTTTTCAATAGGACGCATTAGTATAAGTGGGTTCGGATGGTCGTGGATTGGCCATTGTGCTGGATTGTGTCGATTACATTCGTGCACACACCGGTCGCCGCGGATTGAGTTATTGTCTCTGCGAAGGCGCCGGCTGGCTCCCCGACGCCGCGCCGCCAGCTCGGACGCAGGTGCATCACTAATGCCGCTTTTTCTAATATAATCCTATTTGCATGGAGACGTGTTGGTATTTTTGTGCTAAGCTGTTCGTCGCAGTGTTATTGCTTTGTTTACTTTCTCAGCATATTAAATACATCAGTTAAAGAAATATATTTCGTAAGAAAAATGTTTGCATACCAATTTTATGTTTTAACCTACAAATAGATTCATAAGTTTAACTTTGTGCACATTGCTAAGACCATACTGTCATTTTCACTTCGATGCATCTTCAAGCCTATTCGAGTGATCGAGTGACTAAGTCAAATACTTGCTCAGGCATTAGAATTAGTGCTAATTCTATATTGGATTGAAACAAGATATGCAATATGGTTTCTACATTCTAAGAGGCCAATTAAAGGAACCATTTATTCTATATCTAGCGTGGAATTAGTGAGTTTGTACTTTGTAGTTAGTTCTATGAACTGCACAACTTGCGATCACGGAGTTTGATGTGTAATTAATATCTACACGTCATTTGCATGATGTTTGAGTCAGTTTCAGATCCAGAATCTTGTGAAAAACGAAAATACTTAAGTAAGTTTTAGTACTTTCAAATTCATATTTTAGTAACTTATCTATTTGCAAGTAAGAAAATAGTACATTATTGCAAAGGCCGGGAAATATGCAATTGCAGGTCGAGTATGAGTTTCACTAATACGAGACCGGCAATTGCCATTTCCGCCGAGGCATATATAGTGCTTTTCTCAAAAGAATGCAGGGAAATCAAACATACTTGTAATGTTCCAAATTCAAAAAACGCTCCAGCAATAGATTTGATTTTCTTTGTCCGTAAATTCGGTACATCGCGTGTTCTTTTTTCTAAAATAATGACAATATTTCCATGCACGTTTGAGAAAAACAAATTACCAACATCTTTGGTTCCTGTGTCGCGTAAAGGATTATCCTTATTAGTTTTCTGCCAAAAGCAATGTGTAATTTCGCCGCAAACAAAGATCTTTGTTATGATTTCCTTTATTGTTTTTATTACACAGAGACAGTTTCTTTAATCTACCCTCCAGAATTCTAGAATATTCTTACAAACAGAGCCAGATTTTTATGAACATTTTCCTGAATCTACGCATATCGAGTAAAAAGGCGTGAGCTTTGCGGATTTTTAATGGATTTATATGTTAGGTACACTTAATGCTTAAGGTTTTGGTGATTGATAAGGGTACACATTACTACGCGATGGGTACCTACTTATGCCTGAGATATGTCTGTTAATTTAAGGGTTATATATGAAAGAACTAACTGTGTAACTAACTGCTTATTCCGAATTTTTTAACGTACTCACTCGTGATAACGTAAACGATATCTTATGCCAAAAGGTATACAAATAAGAGGGTTCACCTTACCGTCCCCAGACGGTGCTTATCCAGTTTCAATACAAATTGTCGTTTACGTTAACGTGATTGAGCGTGAGTAAAAACTCGCACTAAGGCCTTTGTTACCCGCAGTCTATCTCACAGGAACCGGTTCATTAAAAGGTACATAATCTTACTTATTATTAATTAGATACCTGTCGATGTTTATTTTCATATCAACAGTCAATCACAATAAGAGCAGAATTGAAGCCTACGCCAATAAACGGATAATTTGTTGAGTGCCTAATTGGTGGACCATAGATAAGGGTGTTGAATTCCAGTGCCATATTTGACGCCTGTCATTTTCAGCATATATTTTAGCCAATTATGTCGGGACCGGGTTCCGTACATGAAGAGCGGTTGATAGCCAGTATTTCACACACAGATATTGCCCACCGATCTTCGCTGTCTAGATAATAGGCAGTATTGATATTCTAAGGACGGAACTATTGTTAGCCTTTATGAGGTCTGCCTATGTCTTACTGATATGACCACCGGGAACTAAGAACGAACAAGTTGAACTATCTTCGAATGAAGTGTGAATTGAGGTAACTCAATACACAGTGTAACCGCGACAAGTGCATGGTAATCTCGAAATCCAGTCCGCAGTTATTGTATTGTTGCTACCCGACACGTACCAATATACGCAAATTACTAAGAGCCCAGCTTCACAAGGGTTTAATAACAGTGCCTATAGGCAATCTCTCTCAAGAAATTGTTTGAGTAAATGACTGTGAAGACCGCATCAAAGTTCATCCGTCTGTTCACGCTTTTAAGTATGTACATAGTTTTGAAGCATTAAGCGAATTCACAGACAAATAAGTTTGTTTAAAGCTATCTGGAGACAGTCTAATCGCCCATAGACACTTGTATATCGGCGAAAATCTTGTTTTGATAGAAATTTTGCGACACCCCTTTCCATTTCCCTACTACGCACGAACGTAATCATAATAATTTGCAATGATTACATAAACCAATAGTTATTAATTTGATTAGTTGATTTGGTACCTACCGAATTGAATTAATGAATTGTTCCAATAAATGAGGACACGTAATAAATGGAACCTGGTAATTAATTCTTGTCGTTCGAGGCGAACAAAAACATAGTGTAAGTATCGGCAGATTAACATCACCTAAGAAAGCAAAGGACATGTAAGGAACCCGCCTTGCCAATTGCCTAGAGATCGACAACATAAATAATTAATTGGATGGTAGGTGTAGTGAAAATATCGTACTAATTGTCGTCCATTCCTGCTTAACGCCATATTCCTTAACTGAATAGTATGTCATTTCTAATTCCATTATGTATAAGTAGTTATAAACAGTCCCAGATGTTGCGTTTACAGCGCACGGGAAGAAATAACATGTTATGTTGTGTGTATACTTATAGCTTACTTTCGCTCTCAAACTCGTTTCTCATATGTACACACATGTTATGAGTCTATTTCATATACTTACATAGGTGAAGTTTCAATGGCAACAAGTACCTACGTAACAGTATAGCGTAAGTAACATCGTGAGAACTGCCCCGAGTTGTCTTCAGATTTCAGACATTGTGTTAATTGTAATTCGGGATATTTTCATCCTGTGTAACTAACGCTAGTTATTGTCGCAACATTGTTATCAAACTTACAGGTACTTGTGTACAAACTTGAAAATTAAGTCAGTCAAAAATACAAGAGCAGTGCAGTGCAGTCCGCGTATAATTTATATTATCATTTTATGTAGGTGCTGTGAGCGACAAACGGAAACTTTAAAATTTAATTAAGCTGTTAGTCTTCAGAGCTCTTGTCACGACAACCTTACTTGCAAATCTGAACTTATCTTTATTAAAACAGCCTACTTTTAGACTTTGTTACAAACTTGGAATATACTTTTTAAGAAATATTAAGATGTGAGTTTTCTGTAAAGAAGCGCAGATACCAACAATTTGTGCAATAAATCTGAAGTATTTTTTCCTTATTAGGTAGCTATTTTGTAAAGGAATGTCGGGGAAACTTGACGTTAATAAATTTGGCTGTAATGAGGCGCGGGTATAGATGCAAAGTAGAATGCCGACAATAGGCTTAACGACCGACTGACTTTTAAAACAATAGGGCTACGCATCATGAGAATGAATTGTGATTTATCAATTAGGTTCATCAGTTGACACATAAAACATAAACAATGTTTATAGGTAAACATACTTTCCACATAATGGCCATATCTTAGATGTCCCCAATGTGAAACAAAGAAATAATGGGCAGCATTATGGAGCAAAGAATTATGGTTATTTTGTTGTGAATATATATATATAGTTATTGAAATAACTCTTCATTTAATTGAATAGGAAATTGAAAAACAAAAATGTTTAGATCAAAGAATTGTTATCAGCATATAGATACGTTCGTGTGTGAGAAGGGTTTCCTGTTAGTATACAGGTACAATTTCAAATTGTAGCATTCATGAGGAGACGTGCGAAAACTTGCCTTCGTGCCGAATGCCAAATGGACCATAAAAAAGTCATAAATGACCCACCTACTCTACGGATGAGAAAATAAATAAGATTATTGGAAAAATCGTGCCACTGCTTTTATATGATAGTAGTAGTAATTTCGGCAATAAACTAAAGAGGTGATGTGGTCGTGATTTTATTTGTTCCGTGCAAATAGCTGGAAGAAAAATACTGTCATACCTAAGTAAGTGCTATTTGTTAGAACCCAAAATATTTTCAGCGGGTCCACCATATCCGCGCGTGCATACAGCACCGACGGCGCTTCACCGCATGGCGCACTTTAACTGTCAACGTTGATTACTATCACACACAAACACAGTTGGCGGCACACGTAAACAACTATTATTCATAATATTAAATCACTAAGCACATGCGATCTTATTCCCGACTCCGAGTGAACGGAATTAATTATCATTGAAGTGTGGGCGCCCGGGAAGCGTCGGCGTCGCGCGAGGCGGGCGGACGACGAGTTGCCCGATGCGAACTGACGCGAGCCCCGGCGTGCACCCCGCCTGGCCGACGGCGACGCGACCTCAACCAACATATTTTTCAATGATAAAAACAGCCCCCGAAAATACTAATGGACACGAAATCTTCATTAACGATGACACGATAACTATAAAAATAACTAGTTGCCAAGTTACAACTATCAAACTACCCAACTTTGTTATGTTGTCTGGATTTTTTTAGCAGTAACATGAACATTACTCGTTATCCGTGATATTATTTTATGCTTGCCGTTTTGAATATGCAAAATACATCATAGAATAATATTAGCGGTATTTGCTTACACCCGACTCCGAGCTGTTTGCGTATAAATTCCGATCACGAAATTAATTATGTTTTATAGGAGATTTTAATCAAAGCGATCCCTACAAATAATCAATTAGGTACAGATTAATGTATCGGAGAGTTAAAGCTATCTGTGTAATTAATTTGCACCTTTCGGGCGGCAAGGCTGGCGATTAAGTCCGTTGCGATCGGCCGTTAAATGTATAGTGTTGGAATCTGATAAGATAGCCATTAATCACGAAGCCAGTTCCGGCCAGGTTCCGCCGAGTGTGACGATCCATTAGTCAGGAAGTGAGTCGCGTACGTGTATAAACAGACATGTCAAACATCTCGCGCCGGCCAGCGCCGGACGTACTTACGATAGCCTTGCCCAGTTTATATCATGAGTCACGATACACTCACCCGTGCACAACATTACATTATCAATTGCCCAGACTCTGATACGGAGAGATACACTCTGTACGGATCCCCTGAGGATCATCAAATAACTATCGCCTTAAGGATAGCCACGTGCCGTCTGCATACAAAACGATTAATTAACAAGGTCAACAAATTTTCATGAAAGCAGAGACTACAAACAACAAACTCCAAGAGTATAAACAGAAAGATAACATTGCCAGGTCCGAAATGGAGCCGTGTTCATTATTGTGGTTAAAATTTAATATTATAATACTTGGATCCCTCAAACTCGCTGGTAGAACTTTTATTTAGTGAATAGCTATAATATACAACCATGCCTAGATTACAAACCTAAGTAATCGCAAAACTTTTTGTATATTTATGGTACTTGTAAACGAGTTAGTTATATCGCGGATTTAGATATACGTGGTCTATTTTAAGGAAATGTGCTAATTCATTTTATTAAGAGACTTTGGGGAAAAGTACGAAATTGCAAGATTTTAAAATTATTCTTTAAGTTCACAACGTTGCCAAGAACATTAACCTTGGGAAGGAAGATTAAGTGCAAGTAGCTTGTTACAACAAAATGCTGCAGTGCAATATACTTGAGCGAATAATATATAAATACGACATAAATCAGTATTAAATACAAGCCAAATCGTGGGCACATTACCGCAACAACACAGCGATAAAGTATCGCACGGTAAATTGAAAAGTTACCAAAGCCAGTATTAAATGAGACTGTTCCGAGCTGACCGAGCTGAGCACGCATAGCATAACAAATAAATCTAAGCACTTTTAAAACTCTAATACTACAGATCTTTTTCTAAGTTTCACCTCACTCGAGTCTCAATTCCCCTTGGTGTGAACGAAAATGTTTGTAATTCAGCAAATACAGCAATGATCAAAGCTCTTGGTGTCAATGAAATTGCAAATAAGCGTCTCGGTTTTGATTCTGGCGTGAAATGAACACAGCAAAATATTAATAATGTTCTTTTTCTCATTTTTGTTGGTAGCAGGTGGTTCCTGACATGGAAAGTGAAAGCGTCGAGCGCTTAGTGGGACAAAATGGATGTAACTAATTCATGGAAACCATAACGCTGACGAGGGTCTCATGTTGGGTCGCTTCAATAAATACGAGATCATATAAGTTACTTCTTTTTACCATAAGTATATTCGTTACATAATTTTCGGCAGAAGTGACAGAGCGCGGTGATTGATTGCCTTAGATTCACCTAATGATGTGATCGCGAGGATTTAAAGCGCGTCACATAGCTTAGCAACGATGAATCAATGATAATATTTACAAAATATTTAGAGAATTTAAGATAATGTCTAACGACTTTTGACGTTGGTTAAAAGTAACAATTAAAAACCAGCCAAGTGCGAATCGGACTCGCGCACGAAGTGTTCCGTACCATTATAACAAAAAAACGGCTAAAAAACACGTGTGAATATTTATTTATTCAAGTGAATTTATTATTGAATATTTTTACCCTTTGGGTACGGAATCCTAAAAAGGTTTAAAGCAGAGGTAATCAGTTTGTGAAACAATGACCGAGTGGTGCATCGACAATGGCATTTAGTGTTATCTAAGTGGCTTCAAACAAGCTTCAGGTATTCCCGTCCAATAAGCTTAACCTGCACATTGTTGCATAAAGTTTATCCACACAAATACCTACGAGCATTAAACAAGAGAACTTGCCCCAAACTGGAAGTTATTTTGAAACCATTAACTACGCAAACAATCAAAGTTGTTGCTGATAAAATAAGTAAAAATACATTTCGCAATATTAAATAAGCCATGGCAACAATAGCCTTTTAGCAACTCTTTTATATTTTCTTTATGTACCTAACTTGTGATGGTATTTACCATCACAAGTTAGTTACATATATTTATATTTACTGAAAATTTCCCCATATTTGTACAAGTCTTTTTCCGTGTTGTGCAAATAAAGACGCTATATATTGACTCAAGCTGGCGCTATTGTGTAGCGACGTCACATGCTACACTCTGCTGTCTTACTTTCTTTAACATTGAAGGATACGAGTGTGCTCTTCACTAATGACTCAACTCACACGATTGATCCACTGTCGCACTGTACGAGAATATTAACTTGAGCCAAAACTGTGGCCGCACAAAGTAGTATTATACGTACAACTTAACCGAACAAATGTGTTCCGGCTTTTACCTTCATAATATCGAGAGTTTGTGCGCGCCACCAAATACCCAAATATAATGAAAATCTTAAAGAATATTTGCTAGGGACGGCCTTGTATATTGTACAAATAAAAAGTTAGCAGCTAATTTAGCAGTGAGTCGTTTCCTCCGTCCCCTGGGCTGCTGCGATTATTCTTGAGAAAACAAAGAGAAATCACGCAAGGCTTGCGGTGTAGGGTGGGAGCCAAGTGGGAAAGTAGCGAAGCAGGTCGTTAATACAAGGACCTGGCGACGACCGATACTTGGCTTACATAATACCTCACGTTAGCGTGTATACCTCCTCCTTGTATAGCGGCCAATAAAGAGGATTACGTATAAAGAGTGCGTACGGCGCAATCATTGATTGTTGCCTAGGTATTGCGTAGACAGCGAATTAATTGTTCTGTAAAAAATATCTGTGCTAATCATTAATTATTTTCTATATCTCTGACTATAATCGCCGAAGCAAATCCGACAGGCGTACGTAGGAGGAAGATTATATTATTATTAAGATATGAGTTCGTTTGTGTGGCATTCTCACACGAGTAATACCTTCAAATATAGTTGTGTTAATGTTCTCCTTTATTAGAGATGCGCCTTAATTGTTAAACGGCACCTCAATGACCCAGCCGTTGGTTAGCTCGATCGCGATTGAACGCAAAGATACGATCGGTCAGCGTGCGGACATCGGAATAGATTCTCTCACACGGGACTGCCACTATTATGCTAGTATATAAATTTCTATGGCACCGAATACCGCTTTGGCCGGGCCGGGCTGATAACTATTTTGTGTATATGACCTCAAAGTAGTTTGGACTCTGTGAGGGGGCGTGTAGGCACAGAATATTGTGCTACGTGCCATCCACAGCCGCGCACTATTTAGGCTGCAGATTCAACCTAGATGCGCAAACTAAGATTCCCCCATTAAGCAAACGTAGTTAATTTACTCGGCCCATTGTGTTTGTACTATTTCAGCAATGTCTCTGGAACATTTAGTCATATTATATGGTAGCTGGAAAACCTTCCTCGAAATTAATAAAGTGATTCCTACGTTTCTGTCACAGTTCCAGTTTTTACAGTGTTCTCCGAAATGCAAGTGAAATAAGACTTCGAACAATTTCTCAACTAGCGGAATGGTATGACGTAAAACAGACAGCACGTTTTAATTTAAAACAATAATGTAAAAGGATTCTATAAATAGATATCTTTTGAGGGTGTTTAATAAAAGAAGTATTTGTCCCCTGTAAATGAAAATACGATACTGTTAATATTAATTCGCCTTCTAAATGGACACTTTTATAGGTCCGGATAAAGGTTATTAGTAAAATATTGCGAACGGTTTCAATACCGCAAAAGGAATTGCTATTTATACGACCACATTATTGAATAGGCATTATGTACTTAATGTATGTAATATTGTTAGGTACAACGACAATTAGATACACGTACCTAGTATATAAGAGTAGCTACGAATTTGGCTACGGCGTAGCCGCGTAGCGGTTGTGTTTTATTATTACAAACGCGAAATCAATATAACTAGTACAGGTTATTATTATTTGTTACAGGATTACGGTTTTTTCTACAGTTATCATATATCTTGTCAGTAAACTCTTAAACTTACTTTCCTTATATACGGCATAAAGTAGGCTTGTCGATCGTAACACGTGATACGAATTATAGGATTCATATTTTTCTATTATTGTAATTCGTAATACACGTTTATTTACAAGACATTCCGATGATTTTTTTTTATAAAACCTTCAATATTTGGAAGTAAGAGCACACAATTGATAATAATAGTAGGTATAGTGGAGTTAGTAGCTGCTTTCATAATTAAACGAAATAACACAGGATTAATTAGAATGAAAGTTATTATGAATTCTAATGCGCCTGTATAATCAATCATAAACTAAAATCCGCACACAATGTGCCTACACTTCACAGTAAATCCTAGTTTAATTTAGATGCTCGTTTACCAACATAATAACCAAACACGCACGGAATGTTATTACAATACGTCATTGTGCACCGCGATAACAACATTTTGATAGCTCACAGCACTACTCGTAACAGCGGGATAAGTCCGCGGCCTTTATGAAATATTGATGACGTTGACAAGTACGAGATAATTGTTCAGACGTGCTATGAATAGTAATTTCATTACTGGATAATAAGCTTGGTCGCGGAGCAAGAGCTGGCTGCGGGGAGCCGGCGAGCGCCGAGCCCGCCCGAGCCGAGCCGCGCCACAATACTCGGCAAACAGACCGCCTAATGGGATCCAGCGGCATTAAATTAAGTTTCAAAATTAACTTTTCAAATACCTCACTCTTTGTAACCCGTTAAAAGGAAAAAACCAAGCCCTTGGAGGTACCAAAGATTAAGTGAATGGTACTTTACATTTTAAGAAATACAACATTCTTTTGTATTTTTGTGCTCCAGGTACTTAAGAGAGAGTAAAGTATTCATGGACTCTGTTCTCAAGAATAATATCTTAGCCCGAAACTTTCAGGTTGTAAAAAAGTTCGTGAAACAGAAGATATGGAAGTAATTATTAAAAAATCAAAAACTGTTTTTTAATTAATTTGCGCGTCTTTGGAAGTGGGATTTATGTTACCCTGCTCATTATATAAGTGCTCGTTTTGCAAAATTCTCTAGTCATGATATGAGCAAAAACATCATTGGCCCCATTAACTACAGGAAGTGTATTTTTTGTTACTGTGGAAGGGTGAAGTAAGCGTAAATGATATACATTCTGTGTACTTGTGAGTGATAGTGTCATCTAGTAAGCGGTACTTTGTATACCGTGGTACCAGCGTTAGAAATAACATCAGTTGAAACGAAACTGAAGATTAACCTAAAAACTCTGTGACCTGAATTAAAAAACAAAAAAAACCCTTCTTTGTTCGCAGTTCACAGTTTTTTAGCGAGCGAGTGGTCAGCCAGCACAGTGACATTTAGAGAGCTAGTAAATCAGTGCTTGTAACAAGTAATGCACATGTGTCAGTTATCAATGTAGCCGAGGGACGCGGTCGTACGAGTACACACTAACATAGATATTGCATTTGTGCTGATAACAATATATTCGGTGCGGGTAGTTGAGGCCACATTGTGCCTATGCGGCGTATGTAGTGTACACGAGCGTGGGTCGCTGACTAGGCGGTATCAATCTAATATCTCCGGCCATACATTTTATCTGCGCAAGACGCGGCAGCAGGCGCGGCACTTTCTCCGCTCACCACTCTATGTATATTCTAGTTAACGACCAATTTGAGTTCACGGGTAACTATAATTAATAGTATGAGGAGTGGAAAAGGTGCCGTTGCGGTGCTAATAGGAGATAAGCCAGCATCCGCTCTCTGTGTGTGCTCGGTTGTGATCTTTGCCTGCACCTGCTGATTACAAGGCTTCAACTTGTGACTATCCATTGAAAATTTTGAAGCCGTATGAAAATCTGCTTATAAATGTCTGAACCAGGAAGCTAATGCGTGGATAAACAATTAATAAACATGTGAATGTACACGTGCTCCAAATGAGCGCGAAATTAATTAATACTTTAAGTGATTCTGAAATTACGTCCGGTACTAAACCACACACGTATGCCTACATCGAATCATCAATGTGCACGCGATTGTGTAGTACCATATCATAAGTACATTATTCAATACACTGAATGCAAATGATGGTATACATGAGTTAGCTAAATGTGTATGCGGGCTGATTGCGTACTCAGTAGGCGCGTGTTAGACACACAGCACGCTACTGATAGATAGCTCCGATGTATGATTAATGGTAACCACGCGAACTTACCGACACTCGCGGATATAAGAATAAGTTTCTACTAGAAAATGCGATCTCACTCACTACATACAAATTACCTTCGAAGATGCGGGCGAGAAACCCTTCCCAGTATTCATATTATTATTCTTAGATAAACTTGGCAAATCTCTAACCGACTATATGTAGAGATAACCCTCATATGCGGGCACGTATTCAATTCTAGTATAGATCTAAAATTAGCACCACAGGCGTGCCAAATACGAAATAAAATCCCACAATTTTTTTGCCGCAAAGCTATGTTCAGAAAGTTTTTTAAAAAGGTGCAAATACCGTTGTGGTCTGAGGACCGAGTTGACCTTTCAGGTACCCGTAGAGGACTTTTAAAGTAGAAGCTCGATTTTTATTATTAATGTATACCAACTAAAAGAAACTACAGACTTTTCTCTTCAGCAAAAAGTTTGCAAACAGAACTGAAAATCAATTTACACATTTCTGTTTTATATATCCAGACAGTTATCTAGTGTTTCTGAGAAGAGAGTACGTACAGTGCCGGATCTGGCTCTGAAAGATAAAGGAATCCACTTATCCCTTGCCACTAAAGGAGACCGGCCTTACCTCTCAAACAGATAATTAAAACACACAGTTGCATTTGTAATAGTTGTAGCCGCCGCCGAGCGAGAAGCTTCACTCCCGGTGCCACACACCGACCGAATATAATACTTCGTATAAAGATCAAGCACTTACGAAGTTTAAATGGTGTTTCACTTATTTAATTCTAAAGTAAAGGAAAAATCGATAGCTAAATAGGAGTTTGTACGAAGTTGGATGCGGGGTAAGCACACGGCTCATTAAACTTCAGCTATCCACATTTGCTTACGTCTGCATTCAGGAGGTTCTCGACGAACGCAATGACACTTGTTCGTTTTATCGCCGACCTTTTAAGTCGTAGGTACTCAACCCACTTCCGACGGGAGACGCAAGAAAAAGGACTACCATAATATCGTTGCCTACATTTACTATTACTACTTTATATACGAGCTAGCGTACAAGCACGAACATAAAAACTGTATACATATATGTCTTTGTCTATGATGTTCAGCTTTTACATAAAACTTACACAGATTTCAAAACACATTACCGTAACATTCTCGTAACACCTAGACAAATTTTGAAATGCATTTACCATACTAAACGATATATTAATATATAAAACGAGAAAGTAATATTAATGACGTGATTCTTACTTCATTATAAAAAATAATAAAACGTGAAGCTTTGGTGGCTTAGTCTCGATTTAAATGTAAATTACGTGGCAAAGGCTCAAGCCCCTGTCTCCGGTGGTCATAACCCCGTCAAAAGACGAAGGCGGTTCATGTTTATGAAACGCTATAAACTTGGAGTTACTACTACCAATAGCAGACCAACTGTAACATTCCGCCGCAGCCATCGTAACTATTGTAATGAAACTAAGATTACTAGTTATACAAGTAACCTCGGAATACGACCATGAATTTGTTGACAATGTACCAGGGCCACACAATCCTTAATATCGTTGATGGTAACAAGCTTAGAAATCTGTATATCAGCTCGTTCTTCTTAAAACGAAATAAAATTTTATTGTACGTTTCCGAACCTTTTTAGATTTGGTCCCGCATACGAATAAGGCAATAAATGTTGATCAGGACAACAAAAACAATTGACCGAAATCTATTATCAGCTATATTGCTGTTAGTGAACGCAACTACCAAGTGTTGGAGCTACCGGACGGCGAGACCTGCCGCATTGATTAAACTTTTGTGAAGGAATACAAATCGAATCTTGAATTCATTCTGTAAAGGACCGGCGTTATCATAGAAACGAGAAACGTTATGACAGCAAATAAGAAAATTGTATGATAAAATTTTTCAGGAAAGTAGCAAGCTGAAACATTGTTTAAAATTCTTAATAGAAAGAGCAATAAGGAAAGTATTGTAGTCGTTAAATGTTTCTGGACCCCTTCAAATCCGTCAAAATCCTATTGAGAACAGCACAATGAATGTTGACTTCATCTTTGTATTATTTTCTTGTTGCGTTCGGGGGCCAGGGCACTTGAATAAAAGATTCGTATATTATCCCGGGCTCGGCCGCGGTACAATAGGACAGCGACAACGCACCCACTGTAATTCAGTGAGCGGCCTAGCGGCCGCATTGTATTATTATATAGCTGGATCGCTACCGACAATCTAATTTAAAGGTGAACACAGACGACATTCGCCACAACAGCGTTCGCTATTGCACACTCAACACATCTGAACACAATGAATTCTAAATGTAAGCCCACGGCAGGGGTACCCGCACCAAGTACCGGCGATACTAGCGAACGACAACGTTGGAAAACTCAATTTTCCTGAGGGTAAATATAAACAGTGTCAAAAAACATCGATATTTTAATTTAAGTTGTGACATAACAATGTCAAGGAAAAAGTTAAGTCTATAAGGAAACTTTTTGCTATTTACAAGTTGGTAAACTTCAACGCTTTGGGGGAAAAAATATATTTCCGAGGTTCTACTTTATAAGTAGTTGAGGTCCTACAGCAAATAAAGGACCGGACATATTCGTTATTCGCATACACAATGCGATCCCTTCTCGAAACCGGAATCAGAGTATAGGCAAATTGTGATCGTCACGAGAACGACTAAGGTCACGCGTCAGTGGGCTGACATTATTTGTCAGAGTGGATCGGAAAGCAATTTCGCCTAACTCGAGACTATTTGTCACACATAAAACGTGATCTATGGAACCGTCTCGCCGATACATCCCGCCTTCGACCGGCGCGCGGCGGCGCGACGACCGGCCACCGACGACCGGACTAACGTGAAAGGATTTTTAACGTGTGACATGATAATAAGATTTGTACCCTTCTTTAAGGTATCCGTTTGTTGAATAGAGATACGATATGTTACGTATGGATCCATCTGAATGGGTCCCAAGCTTACGCTTTATGTATCTAAAAATCCGTACCTAGGGTAGGATATTGTTGTGATAGGTACCTAAATATAGCGCCACTATAAAACTTTATTCAGCATCAAAAGAGAGGATTACGTCATTAGCCAGTATGTACGTTACCTAAACATGGCATGTATTGGACGTGCGCGTACAAGTCAAATAACAGAGCAACAAGTCTATAGCAGTACGCGGCGGTAGTGTTGTCAGTATAATGTCAAGCGGGAATGGAGGGTACAATGCATGTCGGCTGTGTTGCCAGTGTCAGTCGGGCGGCGACGGGCAAAATGGTCCTTGTGCAGCGCAACCGGGATTTTCGGTTGGGGATAGAAAATTGGATTGGCTCGTATCGGTCGCGGTGAAACACTGCCAGGACTTTGGCATGGAAACTTATTCTAGACGACTTATGGAGTCCGTGTTTCAACATATATTGTATGTTATAAACAATGTGATTCAGCTTGAACTACATATATTCCGTAAGCTGAAACTTCGTACAATATATTACATCGATTCAAACGAAGACGAAAAACGCTTAGGACGCATGACTCCTGATGTACCTGCAGTTTTCGAGATTCCGAAAATCTAAGCTAACGTAAGCTAAGCTTCCGTAGTTAAAAACTTTTATTAAAGTTAATATGTCGTTACGGAATCGTACTTTACGTGTATGCTTAAGCTATCATCAAACCGGTCGCAACTGCGTTGAGGAAAAGCATGCTTTTCACTGATAAATTTTTCTTACGAAATGTACTAAATAATTAATACGATATTAACAATTGCAATTTTTCTATTTTTTTAATAATGTGTTTTATCATTTTCTATATGTTTTTTTTTTTTATATTTTCGGTTTATTATATCTTTTTACAAAATTACAAGTAATAAATGTGGTGTTAAAAAGTTTACTGAAATGCTACAAATTTGATTTGACGCTTAGGGGAGGCCTATGTCCAGCAGTGGACGTCTTTCTGCTGATATAATGATGATGACGATGAAACGAAGACGTCTTTCAGATAACCATAATATCGATAGAGGGCCATGGCTCGTTTCATTAAACACATTGAACGACAACGACCCGGTGTCGACTAAGGGTTACGAATTGTGAAATTCCAAAGTACTCGTCGTGCCCTCCTTGAATGTTGAAGGTGAAAACTTTTTGATTAATGAGCAAAAAGCTTTCGTCTGCTTATGCCTTTAATTAAAACTTAAAACTAAAAAGTTTGGGGGGTGCCCAGGGAATGCCCCCCATTGTGGGCCAGGAGCACGGGCTACTTGTTAATAGAACTGTTTGTTTGCGCGTGCATCCCGGCTCGCCGCAGAGTTGTAAACGTTTCGTGTATAGTATAGCGCGAGCACTTAGTCGCGTGCAGGCACAGCCGCACAGGCCCTCTGTGGACTTCGTTTACCAAACATTCCCCGCATCGTCGCTAAGTACTTAATTGTGTCAGTGGTCCTGAGCACAGCCAAACTTAAATGAAATCGTGTTCCTGTAGAATAATCACTTGCCATTAATTTCTTTACCTTATCGAGAGATGGAACGACTCGACCGAGATAAAATGGTCTAAAAATAGTTCAAGCCTTTTTTGTTCCTTTTCATGAAGTTTGAAGTTACCTATTTTAATTAGTCAGTGAAACTGAAAATAATTAATGAGACTTTTTAAAGATAGTAAAGTGTTCATAACTATATATGTTATTAGAATAAATAAGGAGTTCGACAGCTGTTAGTAAAACATGATATTTTTTTAAGTCACCTGTACTAATAAACTCCACTCTAACTCTGTCTCTATTGTGATTTTGTGTGCTGTGCTGTGTCTTTTGAGTGCGCTGAATAAATAATTTATCTATCTATCTAATAATTTTCGTAAAAAATAAATAGGTGTCTATTTACTAAGAGTTGTGGGCACCCAGTGTGAAAAATATTACCTGCCTTACTACCTTTTTTTGCAATTTCCCTTTACTTTTATGTTCGAGTTTATCAAACTACCTACTTACTTTGATTTACTTCGAGCTAATTTATCAGGAAAGTGACGGTTAGAAATATGCATGAAAATATTATAACAAAGACGGAATATGCATATTACAATTATGTTAATTTTAAGTCTAGAATATAAATAGGCATACCAAGAACGTATATTTTCAAGCTCATTCTTATTAAGGTGCCTGTAAACGGGCTAGTTTCTCGAAAATTTATTGCTGCAATTGTATAGCCGTCAAGTTGCCAACTATATCGCTCAATACAGTGCAACAATTACTGCAATCTTTCAGTGTAGCCTGGCGATATTGCCAAGATATGACATAGTTGCCGCATATATTCAATGAAATGATTTACCCCGCTTTAACTTTACTGCAATATAGCCGTATATCGTCTTTGCTCTGATGTATAGGTGCATCTATTTTCCCTCACCAGGTGTCCCCCGCCTCGTCCTGTCGCTGCCTGATTAGTGAAGTTGTTTTGTACCTGTTGTTGATTTTATTCTGTTCGTCATGGCCGAGTGGTCAAACGAAAATATTTTCTACTTTATCAACGAAATCCACGTACGTCCTGAATTATAAGATGTAGAAGCAGAAGCTAGTGCGTATAAAGATCGGAATCTTAAGAAGGATGCTTGGGCCGTAATTACCGCGAAGTTTCATAATAATCGCATGTATTCAATGTCTATCCGGCTAGATTGCAAATGATTTAACCCGGTTTGACTTTACTGCAATCTCAACGTAGGTATATCGTCTTTGCTCTGATGTATCGGTCGCGGATAAATTTGAAATAGAATTACCGCGGCCCTGGGACAAGTAACTGAAGGAACACGGGTGGGTTTTAGTCAGTAAAAGTTTGACACGCCCTCCCGCTTCACCCAGAGCGGGAGAAGTCATTGTATGATTGACAAGACCGTTAAGACAGGCAAGGCACACATACGTAAGTCCATCAATGCCTAGATGTGACCAAGGCTTGTTTAGTACTTTTCTCAAATAATGCGCGGAAATTAAACTAAGTAGTACCTACAGCTCATTTCGTCAACTGCTGAGATCTAGCCGCAATTATTGCTCCTCGTGTACGAGCAAAATTCCTCAGCAACCTAGTTGCACTATATTGCTAGGCAACATCCAGCAATGTATTGCTCAATGAAATTGCAGCAAAGGTATATATTGAAAATATACTGAGCTATATTGCTCAACACAATTGCCAGCAAGATGCAATTTTTATAGCCCGTTTACAGGCCTCTTCTCTCCTTCACAATAAGGCTTAAATCAAATTATCACTTAATTGGAATACCTAACAAATGAAAAACTTTCCAAAGAAATTATGTAATAAATATCTAGTAAGATAATTCACAGCTGTTGGGCTTACACGTTTGTGGAACTTTGCAGACATTTGTACCTTACTTGCCCTGAAATACGAATATAATCTCGTCAATACTGTATATTTGCTTTGATATCATCAAAGCCTTATTACAGATTTATTTACCTTTACCGATTCTGAGGCCATAAATTCTGAACATGTAAATTATATTTTCATGAGCATCAGCAGTTTTTTATCGTGAATATTTTTTACTGCTCCAATCTTACTGAGTGTACAAGATACGGCCTTTATAATACGATACGTCATGTGTAAACACCTAATATTTAATAATAGCTGTTAAAAATATGAACCAGTTGATTTCTTTTCTAGGCGTCAGAATTATAGTAGTATTATATAACGCTGAATTTTCGGATCAAATAGAGTAGGTACCAACGTTTTATACAAAAAAAACCCTTAAGCCTAATCTACACCTACAGACGCGCTACTGCCTAATTAAGCATGCACTCAGTTCCACAACTGCGTAGGTACTCCACTAAGTTTTATTAGATTGTGGCATGTATAATTCTACGTAGTTTACCTAGTTCATAAATACCTATTTCGTCGTTTCTAAGTAGGTCGAAATTAAAGAAAGTAAAAGCATTAAAATCAGGATATTGTAAAATACCTCCGGGCTGTATTAAAGCATTCATAATGTTACATCGCTGCCTTAATATTCGGCAACAACAACATTAAAACATAATGAAGAAAATTAAAAGCCATTTTCTGCTAGACTTACAAAACAACCACTAATTCGTTGTTACAGGAATTAGTTTAATAATATCTTTATAAACTTAAATACATTTGCTTTTGTGCTAAATAACAAATAAACGAGGACTGGAGGGTTTACTCGACACCGAGTGGCTTTCTTAAGCTTAAGTGTGTTACATACACTCAAAACCTCACTCATTAGACAAGATCAAACAGTGCTTGCGTCGAATACTCTCTCATTAATTATCTAAGTAAAAGCTCCGACAAATTATATTAACTGTGCAGATTACGCTGTGTGAATTTCCCAAACGGGAGTATTGTAAGAGTATCAGATCCCCAGTGCGGTGTATTCCATTTGAGAACACAACACAAAAGTGGTGTGCATAAAATGGGTCTGAGTACACATTGCAGAAACCGAAGATATTTATTTATATGCCGATCTCTCAGATAAATCAACAAAAGATGCTTGAGCTCGACAAGTCGTATGTTAATGCCGGCTATATTAGTGTAGGCAGCCGTGAGCTTCAACTTTAAACGATCGGTAGTTTGAGCGACGATATTGAGACGGCTGGGTACCTCAGCGTACATACAGGGGATAAATCAGGGACGCAACATTTGGCGATAATTTAATATGACGGAAGAAAGTGGCGCGATAGGCTGCGAGCACCCTAATGTGAGGATATTACGTCACGCACGCATCGGCACTTTTGTCTGAAAAATGTACGCGACGTGGCCTATTACCTCGCCTGTAACTTTAAAGTCTAGACATATTAAGGTCGCAGAGTATGCCTCAGTGAACATGAGAATTAGGGGGATTAATTTATGTATTACTAGACCGAATTCTAAATCATTTTATCAACTTATTGGGTTATTAGTGTAAGTTGTAACATGAAACTAAACCGTTAACGATCTTAGTTTTGTTTGGTCTACCATTTAGGTATCACTTATTGGTTTTCTTCATACAACTTTTGTCCGCTATTGCTACCTATCTAGACAATAAGGGTGAATGAAATGTCTACGTATATACAATAACTGAAAATACAAACAGAAGCACAGAACGGAATAATAAGAGATAGATCATAGCTATCATAAGCTTGTGTGAACCGTAATGCAAATAATAATATCTACAATAATCACGGCCAGGAGGGCGGCGACCGGTAAAACGGAACGTCATTAATCTTCTCTATTCTTCTACTGGAAATGTTATATTTTCTTTTATTGACGTCTAAATTCTAAGCAAAGCAGACATTTTTCAAGTACCATCTCATCTCGACGTGTTCGTAATACAAGCAAGGCAAGACCTACAAACATAGATATCCAGGCAGTATATACCATCACACGCTCCTACTTTTGCTGCGTGACACGAGAAAGGCAAAAGATTTCTGAATATACCATGCGTAGCGCAGGTAAGGACTAAAAATTCACCATTTTCCTAATTTTCGAAACATTAAACTTTACATTAGGACGCTTTTCCAAGGCTTAGTAACTTACAATTTGTAATTTATAATACCACAAATTAGTTAACCAAATAGGCTCGCGGCCAAGAGCCGGCTATTTCACCGTACTTACGGATTACACCGAGTAATAATCCCATATCTATGTACAAATAATAAAAAAGGAAAAAAAGGCCATAGATTACAATTTCAAATTAACTCAAGGGAGTTTTAGTACATAAACTGTAGAGAAGAAATTAAAAGGGGTTTTCGTATTTTCTTTTTTAGGTCAATCATGTAAAAAGGAACTAATTTACATTAGGTTTTACGGCCGTAATTTCAGGGGCAGAGGGCAAAGAAGATCGGATACTGTTATGTCTTCGTTAGGACGTTGAAAAACAGAGACGAAATTATTTACGTATTTACTTAGAAGCGGTTTCATCGTTAATCAATTTAATAAGTCTGTTATCTAAGTTACTAATTAGATAACAGAGTGGATCAAGTAAAACTCGGGTATTGAATCAATCTATTGCCTATATTGGGGAGAGGGGAATGGCTCCCGGCCTTACTCCTAGTCTGTTTTCGCTTTAGTGGATGGTATTAATTAAGTTTTATTACTACAAATTCCATTACTAAAATACAAAGTGACTTTTGAATATTGATATTGGAGCTAACTTATGTTTAACGTCGACTTTCTACTAAAAACATAGGTAGAATTTCTAAGTACCTATATAATTTATTTTCTGGTTATTGCCGTCTCTCCTTTTTGAAATATCAAAGCTGATTTCTTAGTTCAGGTTTAAATACTATTTAAACAAGTAAACTGAGAGCACAGGCTAGACTGTTTCTGCCAATCGCCGAGGGCTACGTATGTCGCTCAATCACGTATGCTTTGACGAGCAGCAATGCGACAGGCCGGGCAATTTCGACACTGTCATGGCGAACTGTGCGTGTTACGCGCGTATGTAAATAATAATATAAAGCTTAAATATCTTACTTAATTACAACAAAACGGTTGAATAATTTTGGAGCAATTATAGAATATCATTAGCGAGTGGAGTGCTTACAGATACATACGAGTTTCCATAGTCACGTTGTTTTACCTGCACAGAAGTAGATTCACACGTGTGATATATAGGTACATTATACAGGTATCTGTAGCGATTGAAACTGAGGAAGCTGGGAGGCAAATGGCGCAGGCTGTGCCTCATTACCGCTAAGAGGGCGACATTAATCTATGTTGATGAAAGTAATAATGAGCTTCGCGTTCCTGAAATCGTTCTTTAGAACCTTGAACAACATAGTGTGTTAGGCCTATATCCGTTAATCTTCAAAGTGTCTGTCATGAGGTTTTTGACAAGGATTGGCCCAAATCTTTCCATGGTTATTATAAAATAGTTATGAGATTTTTTCGGATCTATTTCTTATGAAATAATCTCTTAAGATCTGCTCATATGATAATAGCAACACCCATCAATCCAATCCGTTTTCCGATCGTAATAATAACAATTTCTGCTTAACACAAGCTATTATTGACACAATGCTTAGAAGTGGATAAAAAGATCAGCAAAATCGATAGTACTTTTATGAAATACTAGAGGACGCCTCGCGGTTTCACCCGCGTAGTTCCCGTTCCCGTGGGAATACAGGGATAAAAAGGAGCCTATGTCACCCGGGGATAGAGTAGCTTCCCAACGGTGAAAGAATTTTTGAAATTGGTCCAGTAGTTTTGGAGCCCATTCGGTACAAACAAACAAACAAAAAAATCTTTCCTCTTTATAATATTAGTATAGACTAGCTTCTGCTAGCGGCATCGCCCGCGTGTATTACACATATAAACCTTCCTCTAGAATCACTCTATCTATTAAAAAAACCGCATCAAAATCTGTTGCGTAGTTTTAAAGATCTAAGCATACATAGGGATAGACAGAGAGAAGCGCCTTTGTTTTATACTATGTAAGGATAAGGATGAAGTAGGTAGATTTGTATGTCATGTTCGTCAAATTTGCAGAAGTTCAACTAGATTACGGTGCACTAGTTACTGACAGGTTGCAGCCACCTTCGAACGCCTGCCCGACCTACTTACCTGGTACAAGTCTTACAAACTTGCGAGACGGCCAGTCTTTCATCTCCAGATAAACATAGCTACTTCTAGTTACTAATAAGTTAAACCTACCGGTGTAATTTATTAGGAACTTGTTGAACTTACGCTGCAATATTTGTAGTTGGTTGTAAGGTAGCTATTGTGGTTCTTGTCAGACTTGTTCTAGTTGTTTGTAAGAAAATGTTAGATGTTAATAGAAATTTTGATATTAAATTACTCGTACAAAATGTAGGTATACCTGCTTTCGTAAAACTTTAGATCTGCGTATGTTTAATGTACTAAATTTTATGCTCCGATCGTATAAGATCGTGTTACCGTTTCAATTTCCAGTTACTTCACTCAGGATGTCTATAAAAATTAGGTACCAGGATATCATAAAGTGGAAGCGGCGAATGCCGACGTGCCATAAAAACCACAAGCCGTGAATAATGCGGTGTTCCATGGCAATCAGCCATCTGAACAGAAGTAGGATATTCAACAAGCAAGGTATGTATACGTAATGATTCATTGTCTGGCAATTATAGACAAAAGTTGAAATCGTCATCTTACGGTAATTATATCTATTAGAAGGTATGAAAACAAATTACAACTCGTTGTTGGCATTAATTAGCTATTTCTCAAACATGCATGGAAACATTATCATTATTTTCGAAAACCGAACACGCGAAGTATCGAATTTACGGACAAAGAAAATCAAATCCATTGCAGTAACGTTTTTAGAGTTCCGTACCTCAAAAGGTAAAAAAGGAATCCTTATAAGATCACTTTCTTGTCCGTCTGTCTGTCTGTCTGTCTATCCGTGTGTCACCACCGATTTTCTCAGGAACGGGTGGACCTAGCAAGTTGAAATTTATACCACATACTGAGGTTTATAGTCCCTTTTAGGTGTATAAAAACCAAGGCCCTGAGTCACCGCGATAAAAAGTTATAAGCAAATTTAGTTTTTCGCGAAAACTTGTAAGTACCAAAATTTACCTTAATTTTCAACTTTTTGTATTTTTCGTTATTTTCCCTGTACTTGTGCTATAAGACCCTGCTTTTAACCAAAATTGACAATACTAGGTCAACCGGAAGTAACCTATAGGTTTTGGGTCGAAAACCTATATGGTAGTTCCCGTTGACCTAGAATCACGAAATTTGGCAAAAAGTAAGGTCTTACAGCACAAATACAGGCAAAATTCCAAAAAATTTAGAAAGCCGAAAATTAAGGTATATTATGGTACTTACAAGTTTTCGCGAAAAACTAAATCGCGATCTCCTCTTGATAATCTATCTGAGACTATCTTGACTATAAATAGTGATTTGGCCCGTATATGCGACTGGAGCAAGAGGTATGGACTTACGGTGAACCCTATAAAAACGCAAATTCTGGTGGTGGGCAGTTCAAGGTTGGTCTCAAGGATCGACTGGACGACTCTTCCTCAAGTTTATTTTGATAACTCTGTTGTACCCTTTAGCGAGAAGGTGAAGAACTTGGGGATATTTATTGACAAGAACTTCTCTTGGACTGCCCAGCTACAGGAAGTTAGCCGCAAGCTATTCGCATCTGCTGGATCTCTGAGAAGACTGCGTAATTTTCTGCCGACTGCTACCAGAATTGCGCTTGCACAATCTCTTCTTCTACCCATCCTTGATTATGCTGATGCCAGCTATCTTGACCTCACTGAAGTACAACTTGATAAACTTGAGCGACTTCAAAATGTTTGTATAAGGTTCATATTCGGTTTGCGCAAATATGACCATGTTTCTGAATTCCGCCAAAAACTCAAGTGGTTGCCAATTCGCCTTCGCCGGAATGCTCATATTCTATCCCTCCTGTATAATATACTATTTTTCCCGTCTACCCCTCTTTACCTCAAAAACCGATTTCAGTTTTTATGTGACTCACACACGAAAGTTCTTAGGTCATCGGATAACATGAAACTTAAAATGCCAATGCATTCCACTATCTTCCTAGACAAATCTTTTACTGTCCAGGCCGCTCGTCTATGGAATGCATTGCCTGTGACAATAAAACGCGCGCAATCACTACCGATCTTTAAAAGACTGGTAAAGGAGCACTACCTGTCACTGTGATCTTGTTCTTGTTGGAGCTATATTGTTTTCTTGCCTGTATAAATGTATGTATGTATTTATGTATCTATTTTAGTATTTTATATTTAGTGCTTCCTATGTTTGTAACTTATTTAATTTTAAAATTGCACCAAGTGCAACCCCATGTCGTGTCCAGGCTATCTCTCTCCATTCTGGGTTGCCTGGAAGAGATCGCAGAACGCGATAAGGCCGCCTGTTGTATGTTTGTTGTTATTTTAAGGTTTCCGTGTGTTATGTTTTTATCTTGGTGTACAATAAAGTATATAATAAATAAATAAATAAATTTGCTTATATCTTTTTATCGCGGTGACTCAGGACCTTGGTTTTTATACACCTCATAGCGCCTACCTCAGACCTCATTATCTGGTATAAATTCCAACTTGCTAGATTCACACGTTCCTGAGAAAATCGGTGGCGACACACTTTCAAGTTTTCGCGAAAATCTAGATTTGCCTATATCTTTAAAACTTAGCCACCAATAACCTATTTTATTATGGCGTTAAAATTCAAATTCTAAATCTTTATTTCGAGCGAAGAATCTTGAAGGGTTAGTAACAATGTGATAGCATTTAAACTAAGTATTAGTAAACAACACGATACGGTGGCATATGTAACTGAAAGCAGTAAACTACGTATATATACGAACAGTCCACTCTGTCAGCAATCATTTCAGAACCCTGTTAGAGCTGTCCATAACTCGGGCCATCATTGATGTTGCGCGCTTGCGCATTATCGCGTGAAAACAAACGCGCTGCCGCAAACATCCCTGACGCACTACATCGCCAAGACAACCCCATCAGTTTTCTGAACGCGTTATTATACTGGACACGAAGGGCTCCATACGACGCCCGTGAATACTTATCCCACAGGCTGCAAGTGTAGAAGGTGGTTCAGAATGCTCTAAAGAGCGTCACCTTTATTTCTGCAGTACAATGTGCAAACCTGCGAGCTATCATATTCGCACGCTTGGAAAGAGCCCTTCGTTCCCTTTCAATGTCAGCATTGTCCTTTAAAGCATATTATTGACACAGACACCGTCAGTATGGCAACAGAAATGTTGACTGCTAAGCGCCTCAATCAGGGCATTTATTACAAATTGAAGAGGACAGGCGAGTTCAATCCCCCCTGTCTCACTCCACACTCCAATTGATAAGGCTCCGACAGCACACCCGCTCACCGAACTCTATTGATCTGGCTTCCATATCAATGCCTGAAGATACTTATAAGCTCGATAGGCAAGCTTATAGGTTCAAGTTTCCTCCATAATATATATCTTAGGAAACCAGATCAAAAGCCCTAAACCGATCGAGGAAGCAAGCGAAAACAGGTGTTTCTCTTTTTGTGTAGTACCAAGCAGACCATCATGCACCTTAGCGATTATGGTTGCTAGAGAAATAGGTCTATAGTTTCCCCTAACCGAAAGATCACCTGTTTTACTTTTAACAATGGGAACCACGATCGTCCTCATTAGGCAAGTATGAATGACCAATACATCAATTGTACAGCAGTGCCAAAACCCTCGGTAAGTGAGGAGGAGTGTATTGCAAACGCTCGAGCTACTGAGCCGATCATGTCCAGGGGACTTACCTCTAGACGTAGACCTGATGACCCTAGCCACATATTTGGCACTGAAACGTGTGCCCACCTTGCCACAACGGGGCTCAGCATCCAGCATCTCACAAGAACTCCCTAGCGATGACTTTAAAACAAACCGATTTCTAAAATGTTTTGCATTATCCTTCACATCACTCACACCATTCACACTAACAGGCAGGCTTGGCCGAATGCTAAATTTATTAGCGCTCTTCCAGAAACCGCGAAAATCAAGCTTTGAATGCTTAGAGGCAATTATGTCCATCTTTATCTGTATCTTTGTCTGTATAATGTACCCTACCGTACGGAACCCTCGGCGCACGAGTTTGACTCGCACTTGGCCGGTTTTTTTTCAATTTGGAACATTACAACGGTCCAGCAATGTTGATCAAATCCATTGCAGGAGAGTTTTTTTGAATTTGGAACATTACAACGCTCCAGCAATATTGTTGTAACTTTTAATAAATTAAATGTATAATATAAAAATTATGTTATATTTCCCTGCATTCTATTGAGAAAAGCACTATATATGCATCGGCGGAAATGGCAATTGCCTGTCTCTTATTAGTGAAATCTCATACTCGTCCTGCGATTGCCTATTGCCCGGCCTTTGCAATAATGTACTATTATCATGCCAGTTTTAATTAGATATGGAGTTGTGGATCCCTGGCGATTGTGAGGAGAGTGAATAGATGACATGAAATCATTATCACATTATCTAAATTCAACGAGGAGGGGACAGTCGGCTCGCATCATACATTAATTTCTATCTCCAAAGTTGTTTTTGTGCCCTAAGTTCGCAAAATTACGTCCCCAGTCCCAGCTGTCGTTGTTTTAAACAATTTTCTTTTACATTTTGTCAGTATTTTTTATGAGCGTGATGTTCGTGTTACTTACTGGTTAACAATTTTCATAAATTTAAAATTTCGACCGTTAAAAGATATTTGATACTAACAGGCGGTTAAAAAAATGTAAATTTTAACAAAGGAAAGCGTAAAATGCACTGCAATATTTTTAAAAGGTAACAGTTTTTATTTACCAAAAAGATATTTACTTCAATTGCTATGTACTGGAAAATTCACTACATAAGTTACCACGAACAAGTACCTACATACTTATATACATTTTCTCTTTGCATGTTAGTATTTTCAGATTCGATCCCACGTCAATTGCAACTTCGATATCATAATATTATAGCAAAAGGAACAAAGGAAACTTTAAATAAGTACTTTTAATTCGAAAGACAATTATAAACAGGCAGTAGCAGTTGATATTAGAGGTACAGTGTGTCCGGAATTGCTGTAATAAAATTTTAAGGTCGTAAAATACACCTAATTTTATCGATAAAAACAGCCCACATAAGGGATGCAATAACCAGTCCAGTCACCACAACCAGATAGAGCAATTCTAGTATCTGTTTTATTACGATTTCCACATAGTCTAACAACTATAATTTTGATCCTAGGTCTCATAGTACAAATATTGTTATTTTTACGGCCATAACATAGATAATCTAAAGAAAATATTCAAAAGGTACAATATTTTTGGATTGAGAGGTATAACACAAATCTTTTATATTTTTTTTTTTGTTATTCTTTGAGTTTTTCTACACACTGACATAAGAATCACAGCTCTAAACCAATAAGTTTTAATTTTATTGTTGCCTTTAAAGAACCCCTAGGCATTTTTGCCTATTATTTTTTTCAGGATTTTAGGAAATGAGATAAAATCGTGTTGGGCTTAAATGCTTTATGTGGGGTGTTATTATTGATAAAATTAAGTGTATATAGCGCCCTTAAAGTTTTATTACTACAAGCCCGGACACACTGTATATCCTCTAACCTCTGGTACCTATTATTAGAGAGTGGCCTATCACTCATGTTTAAGTTTTACTTCGCTAAGTGCGCTGCTCGTTGCAAATAAAACAAAATGCTCGACGTATGAGTGCGATTTTTCAATTTAGCGTATTGTCCAAAGCTAGGTAGTATTTCCGACACATTAGCAGCGGCGAGGGACGAGGGCGTGGAGCCCGCAGCAGTGCAGTCATTCCCTCTTTTTTTGGTTTACGTTGAAACCAAAAGAACGTCAACAGCTGAAACAAAGCTTCAGCTGAAAATGTCCGCCTGATGCTTACTTGTATTTTATGAAATTCATACCCATTCAAACATCACATGCATGTATTACAAATTGTAATGAGACCTACCGACACACATTTTATACGAGTTTCCGTGTCGCCAAGTTCTGTTTAATTTTTCTTTTGTGCTGTTTTCTTTCTCTTATTTTTATTTAAATGTGCGCATTCAAAATTCGTAGCGCGTAGCTAAAAGCATTTCTGAGTAAAACCTGATGAGAAAAACTTTGATAAATCAGTTTGCTTGAAATATTTTATTTTGTTTATTTGTGTTCCTTCCTGTACATACCTCAGTGCACAATAAAACAAGATTACGGATCATATGTTTTTTATTGCTGTTATCTATCTTATTTGTGGTTTATGGACAATTTGGTGTATTACTGAAAGTAAACCAGGATCGAAAGCCTTTTAAGGGAAATATTTTTTATGTACCGATGATGATTATTGTAGACAGTAGTTTTCCTACACAAATACGGTCGTTACCTTTCTGTGTTAGTATTTATGATGTCGTTATTTGCAGAAATTTCCTCGAAACGTGCGTTCAACAATGTGCTTCAATATTAAAATGAATGTTACATTACAAGCTCATACTATATATCTCCGGAAAATCTTTTCTGAAGAGCAATCTCCATAAAAGTTACGTCGTGTGCGCCGACGCGCGACGCCTTGTTTATGATCTAAAGCACGCCAGACTTGCTACACGATCTAAAATCTGCTGAGCAACTACTATTCTACTTTATTAACTAGTAATATTCGCTTTTCTCGAGAGAAAACTTGAGACCCTGACAAAAATAGGTAATAAATACCCTTGTGGACACTAACATGATTTTGCGACTGGGAGTGGTTATTTAAGTTTATGATAACGAATGCTGTAAGGGATTATATCAGGTTGATAAGTGAGCACTACTAAAAGATATCATCAGAGCATGAAGCGGGGTTCTTTAAGGGCAGAGGTCGGCACTGTGTCACGGTTAAACTCCGTAGTTGCGCTTGCTAATGACCGCTTTCCCGCGGCTAATCCTTTTGAGAGAAAGGGACCTTTTAATAGGAAGGTAACACGCTAAAATGATATAGATCTACTTTATCACACTACTATCTTTTGATGAAAATATTATAGACTTTTAGGTACAGATACAAGGTTTACTAATGGCCTTTAACCATTAGTGTCTGCAATAAGGAGTAGTGTTAATATTGTCAAAATCGCCACATTTTCTTGGCAAACAGACCGGTATTAACAGTTTATTGTTATTAGCACATACGAGATCCCGCAGTCCATTCCATTGACCTTACCCCAAAATAACCTTTAACATCACCCACAGGAAAACGAAAGGTCATCCTTTGCACGAAACTAACCGACAAAAGTTTATTTCTCGCTAAAAGTCCAACTACCTCACTGTATCAAAAGCTTATAGTGCAAGCACATGGTATTAAATTCCATATCTATCGCAGCCGCTTAAATCGAAAAGTCCCAAGATATTTCAAAACGTAACAAATACCGGAAACGTGCATACAAACTATGCTTAGAATTCCAGCTTAGTAGCACAGGACGTGCTCGAGTGACCGACTCTACCCTGCTGGTATCATCACACGACTTACGGAGACATTTGAGAACTATGTGCCGACATCAGAACAGCTGTGCTCAAAATACAGCGGGGTTAATGCCAGCTTTTGCATTCCAAAATGAATAAATACACATAAGATGACAACCGCAAAAAGTCGCGCGTTATTTATTAAAACGCGCAGGCATCTCCACGCCGCCAGGCCACATCACCTCTTCAAGCAGATAATTAAGTAAATGTAGACGTATGTTTACCCTATTGTATGACACGTTTCTTATTTACACAAACACTTTGAAAAGAGCGGAAGTAATATTGCTCGAAGAAAACAAAGTGCAGCGCGACTATGCTTTCATGATAATACCTACTTCATACAAATGAAATGTTCGGATAACAAGAAGTACTCGAACTCGCGTGTGCTCTACAAATTGTATAGAAAATATAAAGGACGTAAGCTTCGAGTGAGCTAGCATGTCCATCGAGGGATCCGCGGGGCTCGAGGAACTGGGGAACCGACTCCGTACCGAACGTACCTACCGTGCCCCTCGGTAATCGACGAAGACGCGACGGCACGATGGGTCGCACCCGCACACACCGACAAACGCAAGGAAATTGCTCTCTTCTGCCGGGAAATTGAGACGCTTCTCGTAAAATCGAATCCCTATATTCTAAATGCAATCACAAGGCAGATCAAACATTGTTGAATCACTTTTTCAGTTTCCCCGATGCAGCCATCTTGACTTGACAGGAAGGAAGCTTTCTTTTGTTTAAAATTGAACTTGACGCTGACGTCAACTATATAATTATGCTTGCTATTAGACAGCTTTCAATCATAAATATTTATGAAGCCACAATAATTGTGAGTGAGCACTTAATGTAAAGGCTTGCGCAGTATTGGGACTTTTGTCCACGGAGGTATAACTAATTCCTTCGCTTTCAATTATAATAATGTTCAAACCATAACGAAAAAAAAAGAATTTAAACTTGGGTACACGAACGCGTACAGAATGATCTTTACCATTTTTGATTCCGAAATATAGCCATTGTAATACTCTATACAGGGTCAAATGTTCGTGCTCTGCCGACAAAAATTCCACGTCTGCGCAGGCCTTAACACTCACAAATAATCGCCGCACTTATCTTAAAACGTAGCGAAATAAATGTCTGGCAAGCTTAACGTGATTAATCCGACAGGACAACAAGACAACACGACATATACAATATAGGGATAAAATGTTCCGAGAGGGAAATTGCAGCGTTTCCCCGAGACACTGAAATTGCGGGCCAAGTACCACGTTAACAGCATCAGTCGAACAATATTGCAATTGTATGAGACAAAATGATACAATTTACACTTCCTTTTCAGAAAAAGATTGGCAATCTTATGACAAACTGAATCAATTACCTCTGTTTGGTGTGATGACGGTGAATGGCAAACGATAAGAAAACTGAAAGTGTGCGCGTGCTACAATGAGGCTTTAATATTTTTAAGCATTAATGAATTTTATATAGTATCTCCGTATCCATTATACAGGACTTCTGTCTAACGATTTGCACTAATCAAAATGTAAACGAGTCCCAAAAATTAAAGCATTTAAGTATAATTTTATATTCAAGAAATTTCGAACCGTAAAACCAGTACCCCTCTATAAATCCAGGAATTTGCATAAAGTTCAAATTCGGCAGAGCATTTTAAATATTTTTTGAATAACATACCAAAACTCTGAATAAATCTGGCAGAACATTCCGACGTTTCGCAAAATAGCCGGCGAGAGCTGACTTTAACTACATTTTAACCTATAAATCATAAAAACCGCTGAATACAAAACAAAACTGTGGAGAATGGAAAAGAAAGGGATTGAAACTACAGTAAGAATTGTTCTGGCGAGAATAGCAGAAATACCTTGGTCGATTCTGTTTCCAACTTTTAGTTGGGTTGGTATTACAGTTTGTGTTCTTTATGGAGGGTAGTTTACAATAAAATTATTACGATGAAACTTTATTGTTACTACCATGGCCTATCCATTACACTTATCAATCGTATATCGGCAAGGATTGCTTATATGGGGTTCCTTAATCACTGCATGACTAGTAAAAGTTACCCAATACAATAATAATGATTTCTTCTACCTAGCAGAGTTTTTCCAGTATTGTGCTCACCTATTTTAGCATACTGCTAACGAAACAGCCGTGATGTCGGATATAGCGTCGGCTGACTGAGAATAATTTTATTTAAAACTGTCACTGATAAGCACACTAACTCATAATAATGGTTTGAGCCGACCGCTCCCGTCGCTCCCAACGCTTCCGCGCCCGCACTTGTAAACTGTCCACCGTTACGACCACTCGGATTCTAGCAATATTTATATTTTATTGTAGATGTATATTATAACCCCATGTTAGCAATTAGTCTTAAGCGGGGTACTCAAAAATGATACACTCGATTTAGTATGCAAATGTTTCTCCCAGCTGTCGCGTCGTCATGTAATGTTCAGCCTCATGGAGTCCTCTAATAAGAATGACTGATTATGAAACACCAAAATGAGCATTTCACGTTTGATGAAAGTAAAAACAAATTTTACATCACTGAAGTAATGATGAAAGAAATTCTTATCAAAAAACCTTCAACAGAATTCAGAAAATAACTTTTAAAATAAATCTTCAGACGCGTAGCAAGTTCAATTTGTCCGTAGAACTTGGACATGCACCACCGTAGTCTAAAATATGCAGATAAAGTCGCGTACAGGAGCGTCAACGAAACTTAGTTTTATTTGAGTTGCATAAATGAACGAGGTAGGTTTGCGTTATACAACTAGCTCAAGAGGAACCATGTCAACAGACTTTCTAACTGTTTCCAATCTTAGTTCTCCCTACGCTCCTAACTGTAGAGCTAACAGAACCTAATTGTATGTAAGTATGTACAATCTACTATACCTAAATATAGGTTTCGCAGGTCTCAGTCAGACAGACCTATTATAAAGTTTAACCAGAAAATGTTCCACAATATTAAAGTTAAATACCCACGAGGAGGGCACAGAAAGGGTATTAACATGTATTATGAAACAAGCGTGTTTGAAACACCCGTATCAACGCGAGGAGTAACACTCGAGAGAAAAATAATTTCAACTTAATATTATGATTGAGCGTGTAAACAAACTAACACAACTCGGTCACATTAGTTATAAAATTTAAAAAAAAAAGTTATTTTTTTGCAAAAGCGCGCACTATAGTGATGAGACAGTTATGGTGCGCCATAAACAGCTGACAAGTGTTATCAGAGACAAGCCAGACGCGCTCATAACTTGCGGACGACTCGATCGATACGCGCTCGCCGCAAATCTATCCAAAATCGTGTGACGGTTTATGATGCTGCGAAATAACGCTATTTCTACGAGCGAAATTACGCTTGCGGTCGGTACTATTCAGCGCATCTCACAAACCGAGCCTGGGCACGCCGCGCGCCGACGCTGCACCGAGTTTTGTACCTACTGCCGAGTGCCGAAACCGCGGCCGTCTGACGCCACTCTCGCTACGTTTTGAAATAACATTCATCAGGATAAGTAATTGTTGTTCGATTCGAGTAATGTAATGTTTCGTTCAATTTAAAATAAACGCATCGTTACTCTAAATTACAACACGGAACGCGGAATGCGTTTGTGTGCAAGAAAGTAGCAATTACGGCTGCCATCCGTCTGTCGTCACGACTGTCGTCTTTATAATACACGTCGTTTTAATGTCAACTCAAGTCTTTCATTTATACATTTCATTTGCTCCCATCTTACGATAAGCAAGCTCGAGGCCGGCTTGCAAGACTTTCCTGAAGCAATTTGTATAGATGCGCAACAACGCTATCTTAACATGAACACTGCCCAATTAACACGTACTAAATGCACGTATGCTAAGTTAGAACACACATTTGAATAATTAATGTGAAAACAAACATACAGTAGGCAGCGTGGTAAATCCTTGAAGAAGAAAACGTTAACATAGACTCAGTCACACAAAGTGTTATTATTACAGGTAAGTAAGTAAGACACTCAGTGAGGACACAGTAAAACCACAATGTGTTTACGCTTTCTCGTCAGGGGTTATAGTGTGGTGACGTGTGATGAATAGTACATATAAGAGCAGGCCAATTTCGGGCATATGCTTTATATTCTCCGCCTTTGTAGTTCAGTAGTTTTGTGCAATTCCCAGCGCTAAACGGGCCACGTACTGCGGCCGCGCGCACAATGCATTCCGGTAATTATGCGAGAAAGGCTGCCAGCGTTGAAACACAGGCACGGCGAGTTCACCAGGAGTACAGGTCATCAGTATAGGGCAAGCTAAAAATGCACTACAAAGCTTTGTGTAAAGGTACCATACACGAACGAAAACAAAACGAACGGCTAAGTGGAGACTTTAGGAGTGATTAGATGCTGATGTTCAGTACTTTAGTGCTTCGTTTTTTCAATTGATTATTACGAAACATAGTTGTCAAAACTTTCAGACTGTTTATTTGAATATTTGAATACAATGAATATATAGTGTTTGAACTACAAGGCAATAACAGAGAACTAAAAGCTTTGAATATTTTACCTTCAAAGACATTTCAAATTTTGTAGGACTCATGTTTCAAACAATCGGCTTTGTCTGCTAATTAACTCGTCGACGGTTTACTTCATTACAAATAATTCAAGTAGGTAGGTAGTCAGCGCTGTATAGAGTCGCGGAGCACTGTGGACCAGGCACCGCAGCCTAAACCCAAACACACGCCGCGACGGACGCTTGAATGCAAGCATTTAGCTCTAGATAAATGGGAACACGGGCGCGGACGGCGCCCTCGAGCTTCGCAAAAAATAATTATTCCGCCCGCAATCCTCACACAAAGCCGAAACTCATTTTTAACTAACGTCGCACGTCAAAATATCAGAGACGCCTCGTAGAAATAATATTTGCGAGGAACAGAGATTCTTGGTACCGTAAAATGATAATGTTACGTTTCAGCTCGGCCAACAAAACGAATAACGTTATTAATTACCATAATATTGTCTTTGTAATAAATAAGGAAAAGACAAATAAAAACCGTCAGCGTTTCTTATTTTCAAGAAATACTTTTTCTGTTCTAGCATTAGCGCTAATGGCTGTAACAACAACACTGAAAGGTGCTGAAAATAATGATGTCCTGTACGGTAATTACCGAGGTAGCTCGTCGATAACGAGTGGCGTTCAACGATAAACGTTCGGCAGGTGAATGGTGGGCATTGGACACGGAAATGGTAGCAGCATCCGGCCGCAACAATCGGCGTTCCCGTCCGTCAACCGCGCGCTGTGCAAGCACTACACGACCAGGCCCTGCCTTTATTACCCTACATGTCGATACATCCAACAAACACTCCAGCAGTCTAGCTACACCAACATAGAGTTACTACGATTTATTCCAGAAACTATTTTATTTCGCTACCACATATAAGATGAATCACAAATACGTGATTTTTATTGCTATGTACAGCGGAAGCACATGTAATGGAAAATTCAATCTTAAATGCAACTTCTGCCAAATGGGCCGCGTTGCCCGATTTAGAAAATGCTTTTAAAGGAGAATAATATTTTAATATTGTGGGGTAAACACGATGCGGCGCGCGGTTTGTGTACTTTGGAAATTAAGCATGGCAATGTAAAGGTCACGTGATGTTGAAAAGTGAACTTTTTTCGTTGAGCCATGCAAAATATAAACGATACAAATGCTATTCAACATGTCAGGTTCTAGCCCCGAGGCTTGTCGTAAACCTAACATATTTAGGTTAATATTCAGACGTTTTTCGTAACACGTTTTGTTTTTACCTTAAAACGAGCGTGTTAAGAAATATTTAAACAAAACTCAAAACATTTCTTAATGCTTTGTAAAGCTTCAAACAAAAGGATTTATTTTGAGAATTGAATGTTATAAAAAAACTTTTTTGAAAAGTCGGTGTCTTTCGTAGGTACCAATTTTTTTGCGTTATGGACACCGACTTCAAAAAATAAAGTTATTTTTCACTTTGTAGTTTTGTATTTGGAAGTCGGTAGATTTTTTTTGCAAAAAAGTTTTTTTATTTTCACTTTTTAGTTGTACCTACATAATAGGCAAGTTAGTAAGGTAACTATAACGCCAGAATAGATTTCATGAAACTCGAACATAACCGGTGAAATGAGAGATCTGCGTACCCCTTAAGAGATTGAACATAACATCACGCCAGGTACTGGCGTGATGTTATGTTCAATCTCTTGTAAAATGTGAAATGGTATAAACAGACATGCGATTGCAGCTATCCCGAGAGATTTGCCGTTAGTTCTTCATCAGATCTTCACCAAATTAAAATGGGACCAATTACGGAACATACTTATTCTAACAAAAAAAACATTTTCAAAATCGGTCCAAAATCGACGGCGATATCGGTGAACATAAACAAAAAAAAACAAACATAATGTCGAACATAGAACCTCCTCCTTTTTGGGAAGTCGGTTAAAAAGTGGCAATATTGTTTGTTCGAATATGTCATTATTCATCAATCAATATGTCATGAGATTTTTATGAATACCTTTTTAGTTTAAACGCAAAATAAATGATTACGTGACCCAGTTAGTAGACAATCACAACGACCAGGCAGACCAGCCCGTAGGTAAGATATATGTTTCATGCACGAATGTGTTCTACCACAATCTATATTCGCTTTGACGTATTTCGGTACGTATGAAAATCAAAGTATTTTTTATAAAAGAACTAAAACTGTCGTTGGGGCTAGACACCATATCCAAAAAAACTTTATGGCTGTTGGAATAGAATTATTTGATAATAAAACCGAATGTAGCGTTACACTACAGCGTGTGATATGTAACAAAAAGAGGATTTTATCTGCACTAGCTACAATGTATGATAGTGGTACAAACGCATAGAAGTTTGTACATAGATGATAAGTACTCATAAAGGAGTTAAGACTTGGCAAAGTGAATCACATTCTAAAAACAAAATGGCCGCTCCATAATGGACGGGATGTTCAGCTTAGCAATTTGTTCCATTAATGTAATCGCAAACTTTATAGAGGTATTTACTGCAAATGAACTCACAGCTTTACAATGGGGATTTGCATGACAATAAAGGGTGACAGTTTACTGATTGTAGTCCCTAATTATTAACAATACAATTTACCACTTCTGCTTTCGACATTTCAATTACATTTAGATGTGGGTTACTATAATATATAATATTGACCTGCCTATAGCCGTACGTCTATGCCTTCACATAATATTACCTAAAAGACATCTAGAAAGTAGTCGTCATATCCATTACGATAAACCAACAATGCCTGAGTATACATTGAGATTGACATTAATCTTCTATTTAACTATATGAACGAATGGTAGCAAAACTTTTGCGCTGCGATGTCTAACAGTCAGTCTGTATTTGGAAATTGTTCACATTTATCAAAGTAGGACTGAATAATGACTGTGTAATCTTCTTACGTATAATGTAACTTGATTTATGTCGCTAATATTAATACTTTTAAAATCGTACTTTGGTTTACAGAATTTAATTTAACATTTTCTTATTCCATTTGTTTTGTGGACTTATAGATATATTTTACGATGGTATCATTTACATAGAATAATAACAATAATGCTGACGAGATCGTAAACCTCGTTCTAGCTAGATTTTTGTCGGTCCGTAGTATCTGAGTACAGTGTACCTACCGACCTACATTGTTTTATTGATATCGGTCACGACGTTTGTTATCGCCTCAGCCTCCTCGAATATTTGCACGGGAGCAGTAGGGCACTTCCTTCATAGCAAATAGTCGCTACACGGCTATATACATTATGTATTTATTGGACCCGCCATTTTGGTTGTTGCGACACGAAACTGTCTATTTTATTGTGTTGCGTGAAATTGTGTGCTTATGTGTTGTTTCTACTTCAGTCGACACCTTCCTAATAACATCCTTATGCTGAGTTCCTAAATCTTGTGGAAAGCTATTGATTGAAATGCCGTGACTACTAGTTTGAGTAGGCTACGTAACTTTGCCCCAACTATCACAAATGAAAGGACTTTCATCGGTTAGTAGCTTCAGCAATTTAAATTGGCTCCGGGACCTATAGATTTCTTTTTAATTTAATTATAAGCGAGAATATGATCTGTAGTAGATACCTATATTACCGATTCCTCGTTATTCTAGTTCTCTTGTAACCTACAGGAAGAATATATGTCTTATACTTATCGGATCGGCAGCGCTCGCTTTTTGCTGAAAGGTTCCCCTTACCTGAAAACAAAGAACAATAATTGAATACTTGCTCTCATGAATGAATCGGTAAATATTCCGCTACAGTTTTCCTTCTACTGAATAGTGTATGTAAAGTGGTACAGCCCGGTAAATATTAAATGTTGGTCAGAGTGATTGAACGCTCTTTGAAGTCTAAAGCTTTGATGTAGGTATGCAATATTTGTTCGGGATAAGGAATTCAATCAAAATGCTGGAAAATCATAAAGTAAATTAATAAACTATTCCGTATAATTTATATCTAGAAAATTAATATTAACGATCGAGCTATAAACACAAGAATCTTCATAAATTAATTAAAATGACTAGCAGTGCCGAAACATTAACGATGGTTAAAATTATGTGGAATATTATTTATATGGCAACATTAATAAATTTTGGGGCAATTTAATACTATCGTTTATTAAATTCTTTAGTTAGGGAGCAGGCAGAACCTTTTGACTATTTATAGTACGTATTTATTTGTTTCATGTTTCCCTTGGGTCTGTAATTCTTTGGACGAGTCGTTAACGTTCGGTACTGTATATAGAGCTACTATTCGGTTGCCTCAATAAAAATAAAAAGTAATGAGGGAATCTTGCCACTATCATTATGCCCTGCCAAAACATGTTAACGCAGAAAAGTTCTATTTTTGGGGTATCTACTTAATTTAGATACCTATAATGTACCTATGCTGCATGAATGCATCTGTTTGCGAAAAGGTAATGAAGATCCCTCTCCTTTAAAAAAATCCTCCTAATCCGTCAACATTCGAAATACGAGGTGTGGCTTTTCCTTCAGCAGAAACCTGAGGCGTTTTAATGGATCGCCAATTAGTACGGTGACGCCGCAGCGATTTAATTAATTCCAATTAAATAATAATTATTTATTCAGATTTGATTTCTATGCCGAGACGATGTTAAGGCCCTTGGTAATATGCAAACGAAATGTAATATAAATTATAAATAGGCAACTACCACTTATCATCAAAAACAATGTTTAATAACAACATCACGCAGTTTTTATTTATTGTGTTTCTTCTTTTATTATTGATAGTCTTGCGATTGCCCACCATCTCACCTGATGGTAAGTGGATATGTGGTCGCCGATGGAGTACGCGCGTCTAGAAATATATTCGTGACCATGGGAGTATCCAGGGTGTGGCAAATGGGGCAACTGTCTATTATTTTTCAGGTTTCCATACTTTTGCCCAACCTTAGAGGTTGATACGCAAATGCTGGATACGCCCATGCTCGTGACTCTAGGTTGCAGGAAACAGGATATACAGAATAACAGACTCCAGCGGTCTCTTCATTTAAACATGAACACTAATGACATCTATGTTGCATTTAGAGCATCTATGTTGCATTTAGTGTAGAGAACCAGCAGCGCCATCTTTTCTATTTACAGTATGATTCTACAAAGTTTTCAGGCACCGCGCCCTCTATAGGAATATTCTTCAGTCTAGTAGCCAGATATGCGGGGAAGCTTTCTGAAACGCAGGCACGCAGAGCCATCTAGCGGGTGGTTGCGGACTTATGAAGCGTTTGAAATGTAGTACAGATGGCGCTGCAGAGTAGAGTGGAAAATTCTTACAGTTTCAGCGCCACCTGGGGTGGCATTCCAACAGTTTCAACACATCTTCAACAGATGTCGCCACTAAAAACGTGAGAACAACTTTCTGAATGACGAACTCATATTTATTTTCAGTGCTTACGCGTTACATGAATGATTGATGTGTTGACAACCTTGATAACGAGCAAGTAAATACTAACGTGAAACGTTTATAAATAGCTATTAGAGCGACCGGGTAATAAGCAAAACTTTTATTGTTTTCATGCTGAGAAAGTATAAAGAATGTTGCCGTTTAATAACATTTAATCTAACCGTGGAAACAGCTGAAGTTTTGTTACTTTTATAGCATTATTAAATCCTGAAGTAACAGAAATAATATGAATGGCTGTGATAAATCGCATTGGAATGGAGCACTTTTCATGTTACCATAGGCTATAAATTGCATGCGCCTAGACTCGCCGCTTTAACATTATGCCGTATGGTGAAAATGACTTTCACAGTATTGTCAGTTTGTTTTAAATTCCTGGCTTTTAAAAGTTTGGGTACAATTTTAGGGTCGACGGTTCCCGAAAAAGAATTACGTGGGTATCAGTAAAGGTAACCCTTATTTAATTCTCATTACGTTTGTTATTTGCCGGCAGATTGAATAAATAACTTGGCATTTAACTATACTTGTAAATAACGGCTTAAATTTGGGCAAATGTGCGAAAAGGACGAGCAGTGGGTACTAACAATCAATCTATCATCAATGTTTTTGCCATTTCAGTTATTTTTTGCTAAATTTTCTAGTAACTTTTCGTATTTCGAAGTTTTCCTCCTATGTTCAACAGTGGACGTTCAGAGAATTCAAATTAGAGAAGAAAGAGCTTATTCACAAAGGCTTTCCAATTAGCTAATCGTAAATCACTGCGCATAGACAAAACAGAAAAGCAAAACTTAAAAACAAATGAGTGCAATCATGCAGAACTTGTTCCGGGAACATTAGTCAATTTGGCAATTTACTTTAGCCTCGTAAATCTATCTACAAAACAAGAACTTTTTGTGCACTGAACTTACAAGTTAAGAAAACTGATGCCAGAGTACATTATTTTGTGAAGAGCTTAGTTGTAAATAAAGTCAAGTTTACAGTTAAGTAGACGATATATATAATAGTATATATTGCATGAACATTTTGCGTAGATATCATTTGTAATATTAATGATACTTGAGAAGCTTCCAAGGATGATTGTAGAACTCATTACGAACAAGATATTAAGTCACTCATAATTCGTTACTTTGATACTACTGAAATTGGGCCCTTTTGTTAAGTTGACGTGGGTCACGATCGAGGAATAAATATTTTTAACTATCATTGCTTATCATCAAATTATTTAAAAACTCCAATGGAACAAAGACTATGGTTTTAGGAAAGTCATCATTGTCATCAATTGATCATATGTGGTATTATAATGTACCAATAATTTCTGAATACGAATAATACCCCGAAGGGTTATGAATTCAAAAGGAAGTTCGTAATTAATCGCAAAGGTTGGTGAGCCCTACAAAGTAAAATATCTCGACACCTATGAAGCGCAAAATCAACAACCATGATACAAAACAAATTAATAAAAAGGGTTGAAACAAAATAGGTCTGCAGGAATTATGCAAATTGGCCAAAAATGGTTTTAAGGCATCACAAGAAAAAAGATACCGACGGCGGACTGAGAGTCAGCGTTCACTAGTTTAGTGTTCGTATCGCACCCATCAAAGGATTTCGGCGCGATTTCTAGTCTGCCATATGCAAACCCAAATATGAACCACAAAAATTGTTGTCATATTAAAATGCAAATTGTACAAGCGCAGCATAATTCCAACCGAGAAAAATTAGTTCTACCACAATTATAACAAAATGACAGACAGCCAACGCGTATATTTTAATGTCAGCCTTGCAGAAAAATAGAATCCCAACGACTACAAGCTACGAGCCTGTAAATTATTACATTATCATCTGCGAACCGAGGCGCGTCCATTCTGTTCATAAAGCCGCTGGCGCCGGCTTTGATGCTGCTCTACTGTTGTGCAGTTCTAAATAAAATGCATGTTGCATCCCTCAGCAGCAGTGTACGTTACGAAACGCCAATTAGCGTTATTTTCTGTGTCAGAAACAGAGGAATGATAATCGGATTACAGCGGAACGCGAAAGCTTGGGCCGGACAGGTGGACGGGCGCGCGCAGCCCGACCGCAGTGCGCCGGACGCCCGGCTGCGGTCGCATCTCGCGCCCAGATTTGCTAATTAATTCCAAACGCATACCGGCTTTAGGCGCCACTTAAATGCTACACACTGCTCTTCAGCAACGTCACGCGCGCGCCCGAACCGCCGCCTAATGCCGCAATTTGCCTACATGACCTGAACGTTATCGTAAATACGAGAGGCATCCCTTGTATACGTGTCATTTAATCTCAAGTAAATACACTCTTGAAACAATCTCACACACGTGGTTGGCTATATATTTATGGAAAATGTTTCCTGTACGTGGCAGAAAAACAGGATGCTAGCTACATTATAATAATATTATGCACGTCAAGTAGATAAATATATTTATATGTTTATGGTCACGATATTGGATAATTTATACATAAATAACAGATATAACAGACAGAAGAACTATAAAATGTGTTCATGCACGTTGCCGATTCAATGGAGCCGGGGGAATAAATTACCTGTACTCTATAAAACGCGACAGGGAAATATATGAAGTGATAAAATATAGAAATGGAGCAATCCAAAGACACTTGTTTGTATACCTCCAGATAACTAGGATACCTCCCTGGGGGTAATAAATAATTCTATGAAAATACGTTATGCCGACAATACTTCATGGAAGAATAATCTCGGGGATGAAGTTTGTGAGTGGCTGGTACAAAGGGTATCAACATTCTGTATGCGAGTGAGAGGCTGGGGAAAGCTCCGTGCGGCCAGCACTTATTAAATCTCGCATTATGTAGACGATGGAGAGCCGCACATCTTCAGGCTCGATGACGATTGCCACACAGACACACACACACTCACAGGGGATCCTCGACTCACAAAGGGTCCAAATTACAGCCACTCGGTTAGTCCGCGCCCGTGCCCTTTGTGTATCCGGCAGTATTGTGCTGATCAAACTGTGTTGTCTCGGGTTGCCTCTACATTTACGTATCTATCGTGAACATCCATGCTGTGAACTGTTGCTGTTCATGAACCCGTTAATCAACAATAGACATTCATTTACCAAGAAATTTATTCTATTGGAAGGTAAACCCGAATTTACCTCCAAATGTAAACAGAAAATATAAATAGACGTAATTTGACGAAATTTAATAACGCGGTTATGTCCATCCCTATTTCTGATATTTGAAAGGGCAAAAATTAAGGGCTTATACATAAGTACATTTAGAATTCTATGATAGAGTGTTAAAACGTAATACCATAAAGGCAGGGGCTTTTGCGGTACAGTTCTTACGGAAGAAAATAACTGAGAATTTTTGTGATAGAAAAACTCAATTATAGTTTTCCCGAGCACTGCAAAGAGGCAACGGTAAGCCGCAGTGGTTAGTGCTGTTTCCAATGGAGTCATTGAATATAATTAGTTTACAAATAGAAAAAGAATATTACTTTTGCAGTAGTTTTTAAAAACATTTTTAGTTTTTAAATCAACTAGTGTGAAACGGTCGAAATCACGTTATTTGTATTTTCTGAAATGATCTGCAATAGGAGGCAGCACTAAAGCATCCGATCCAGGCACCTGTAAACGTGCTAATGCTTTCCGGCTTTAGTTAAATTGTCATCAACCTTATGTTGGTGTCATAAGTTACGATTGCCAAGTGGAAGACCTTTTGAAAAAGTATCTCCAACTGGCGGCCAGAATTTTTCAGAAAACCCTAATTTTAATTTTCCTTATGCCATAAACTTGAGATCGAGTGATCATCATCTGACTGATTTATAATTGATTTGTACAGCTCCATGTGGAGAACGTCCTTAGATCACATATATCTGAACTGTCTTCGGCCACAAGGGACCGCGTAAGCTTCACCTAATGAGCGTTAATACTAACGCTAATTAAGGACACTGGCTGGCAGACATGTGTACTACAATAGATCACGTAATTATTCACGAGCGTGTCACACCAAACCCTTGATATAGACGATATACGGCATGATAAGAGAGAATCCGTAAGTGAAGCGTGACGTACATATTATTCATATCTCGTAATCAGTGACTGAATTTAGTATTCGGCCGAAGACCAGCAAATATACGGTGTGACTGGTTGAACGAGAGCCAGGGAGATTACATACACACGCGTACTTAATCAAAATGTTTTTTATGTTGCAAATCGTAACGAAGACCATAATTAAATCATTTTCAAGTTTTCAGTTTCAAAAGAAACTGGGAAATTGTTTATTAAAGAGTTACTTCAAGTATTTTCAAATATCGGTACTTGTGATTTAAATAAAGGGCGGAGAAATTAAGTTGGTAGTCAATTTTCCAAAATATAAATTCCCTGAATTTACTAATCCGCTTAGCAGTGAAGTAAAACCAGTCAGCTTCCATGAGACTATCAATAATACTAAGATTTCCAGACTGACCTGATTTGAAAAAGAACAAAGAGCAAATGAGATTGTACAAACCAGTGGCGTGCTGAACAGCAAATTAAAAAGCTTCGTTTGTAGAAATAAATACCTTTGCGGATTATTTCGTCTCCACTGTTCTTAGAGCCGTATAATTCTGCAAATACAAACTCTTTTTGTTTGTGGATAGCGAAATGAGGCCAGAAATAAAGTGTCGTTGCAGGATACAAGATGCACAATATTTGTGAGGGGTTAGGGTTATGTTATATACATAACATCACGCTTGTATTTTCGAAATGGTTAGGCAGAGATATACACAGCTCACCCACATTTCACCGGTTATGTTTAAGGCCCGTGTAATAGATAGTGAGCATTTTGCCGTCAACCGGGCACAGATTCGAACCCCAAGCTCCTGCAGCCTTATTCACCAATCACATTCGAGACGAAAGACGCGATGTGGATTTCCGTCTATAAGATTGGTCGATTTTTCATACTCTTTGCCCTTCGCGTTGCCGAATTCACTAACGCAATATGGCTGCCGGTCTTTCTTTCTTTTCAAAGGGATTCTTTTTTATATTAAGAGAACATACAAAACTGAAGTTTGTTTAGCGAACCCACGAGTATATTTTTATTAAATTTAATTCCATAACCGTTTATCTTTTGATCCGGTCGGTTTAGAAAGAGCCTGTTTATTATGGTGCACCCATATTTGATAATGCGGTGACAGTATTGAGTTACACATAATAGGAGCCTTGCCCATGGCTATTATGGAAAATATGGAAATTCTATTGCTGGGCTATCCTGCCGAGAACTTTTCTAGGAGAATGTTTGCCTATTGAGACCAACAAACTCGATAAGGATAAATTATATTAAGAGGTTATTCAAAAAATAAATATTATACAACCGGTTGGCAAATACCCTACAAATAGGGTAGGTATATCCCAAAAACATAAATAAAATATTTCTATCATTTTTCAACTTTTATGCACAGATATTTTACCACGCAAGACCTAGAAAAATGTGAGTCACGCTCTTGAAGATTTCCCTAAACAAAATTTGACTGGATACGTGTCTAGACAGGTATTTCTCAAACTACACAATATACCTTCATAGACAAATCATACAAATCTGAGTCCTATTGACAGGTCATCAATAGGGTTATAATTAGATGAGCTTGTGACCTGTGACGTCATATCACTGGATCTTATCAGGTTACTATGTCTAACTAGAGATTAATTGAAAGTTCGCCACAGGTCGGACTGGCATGTATTGCAGATAGGATTGTATTGATTGTTAACATACGCTTGATTGGACTTTCGCATTATTATGATACTGATAAGACAGTGTTCGTCGTTCGTCTTTCACTAGTTTAAGGCACTCGGTCACCTGACATACAAATCTGCCTGTTTTCAAGCGACTTGTGAAGGAGCACTACTTGTCACTGTGATCATAATCTTGTATAAGCTGAATTGTTTTCTTGTGTGTATATTAGTTGTATCTATGTATTTATGTTTTGTTTTTTTTTTGTATTTAGTACCTACTTTCTTAATAAATTAATTATTTGTTGAATAATTTGCACCATGTGCCAGGCTGTATATATATATTGTGTCCAGGCTGTCTCTTTCCATTCTAGGTTGTATGTTTGTTTTTGTTATAAGATGTCTTTTTGAATTATTTTTATCTTGGTGTACAATAAAGTATATAATAAATCCACACCACAACGTGCACCTACATTTCAGCTATTTTTTGGGTCTACACCTCAGAAAAATGAAAAAACTGCTATTATATTATTAAATAAAACTAGGATTTTCGAAGAAAACAACAACATTTTTCACAAAGAAATAAAATTAATCAGTCGAGATAATTTTTAATCGACAAAACACAAAGAAAATCCAAAATTCGGAGAAAACGGTAACAGAAAAACCAGCACAGAGTATATTCTGAACTACAACATTTCTTATCATTTCGTAACTGCAACGTTAATGAGAAACAAGGAAAATCGTGAGAAAGTATATAGTACCATAAAGTACAATATGTTTCATAGATAGTTTATCATGATTAGTTTTATTACGACTTGAACTTTTTAAGTAACCAACTCTGCGATAGCGGAAAAAAATAAAATCCCGGGCAAGATACATATGTTATAGGAAAATCTTGATGAAACCATATCTTCATAATAATCAAAATAAATAATTTTACATTTGAATTAAGCCGGGCGGCATGCCTATTATGATAACATAACATCACATCAGTTTCTTCTTAAGGGTTAAAATATATAGTGTGTACATTCGCCCACTGAAAGTTTATTAATGAATTCAAAGTAGGTAAAGTGATCTCATCATATGGACCTAAGTAGATAATATACTTTATTGGTAATCAGCAATCAGTCCAAAACATCTGACAACATTTACCCTAAGGCTATCAGAATGTCCCCGTAATTCGGGAGCGGAAGTCAAATCGCAAACGCTCCGAGTGAAATATTGATACAGTTGTATTTGTTGGACTGGAAACCGTCACAAATATGGTCGAGAAGAGACTAGGTCAGATGACATACTCAAGGATGTAGGGAAAACTCTCTTCACTCGTCAAAGCTAACTTCATCCATAATCTTATCAGTTCAGTTCTCAGCTTCATTTGAAGGGGGTGAAGAGGACCACCTAGGCGTTTAGGGGTGAATTCGGACGTTCAAAAAGTGCTTATTCTCAGTAAATAATATGAATACATTCATTTTAGGTTTTGTATTTGCAAACAGCACTTTCCATTGTAAACTTTGTAGGTAAAATGTAATTAACATGCCGCATAAACTTTTTTAGTTTTATTTTCTCGAAGTAAATACATGTGAACATTAAGAAAACCGCCGACCAGACTTGTGGCAGTATTCGTGGCTTAATGAAAGCCTCTGTAGGGTTTCGGTAAGGTAAAAGTTTAAAAGCCGTGCTGAGGTGGTCCGGGTCGAGTGCGCGTCATATCCTCTTGACCCGCCGCCAAGACGAGACGCGCCCGCGCCGCGCCGTCTAAATCTTTCAATTATTTTGAATTTTGCCTTTTATTTCTTTGTTTGTTGTGGTTCCTTTTTAACAAATTTGAAAGTTAGAACGATTGTTTTCACGATCATATGAAATAGAGTACCTATCTATGTTGTGCTTTAAGGATTCTTATTTTAACTTGTAACAAGTAAAATTTCAAAATTTAAAAACCCCCCGACACATTTATCTTGCGAAAACATCCCTATTAAAACAGTAAAACGCCCATAACTTTTAAACGGCTGAACCGATTTTATTCAAACATAGCTAAGAACACTCTAGACACAATCACCTTTTAAACAAAAAAGACGTGTGGCACTCGTGGACTGCCGCGGTAAAGCTATTGCATAGCATTTGTATAAATAATTGGGTATAAATAGTGTAATGACACACCAAAACAAAATTATTCATTTATAAAAAAATAACAATATTGAGAAGTGATTATCGAATTTCGCGCGATGTACATTTATATAGATATAATATCATATATACTTTCTCTGCGCGGCATTCATGACAACAAATTTCTTCCAACAAAATGATTATTAATACACTTATAATCAGTATAAACGCAAAAATATAACTTTAGAAAACCATAACAAACTAACTGTCAAACGCCTGACCAGAGGGAATCTAGTGACTGACAGTCAAAATGGCGGTCGATGTAATCCGTCTATTTGTTGAAGAGTCAAGGCCTATATAATCCCAGAGCTCTCATTGTTCTTCGTAATTATATCGGATTATAGCCGCCATTAAAAAGGACGTCCGTTTCATACATCGTTATTTTGTATAGGAGTTTCGCCAGACTGGTGTCGAACCCTGCCGAACTGAAACGACGTTAGACGATGCACGGCCTTCAAGCCACACCTCAGATTCCACAGAATTCAAAAACCTTATTAAAAACAAAACAAAAATACCCTTATTCACATTGAAACAAGGTCGCTTTTCTTTGACAAGCAAAAGTGACCCTTATTCTTATTAGCATAAGGTCCACATTGATCACCATTGGAGCGTGAGGTTTTTTCGTTACGGCATTTCTGGATTCGGTCCCCGCGCTCAAGGCCTGCGATTGAAGCTATGCAATAGCTTAAAAACTTAATCAAAATCAGTTCATCCGTTGAGGCGCTATGAAGCCACAGACAGACACACAGATACATAGATACACAGCAACACACGTCAAACTTATAATTACACCCCTCTTTTTCCGTCGGGCGTTAAAAATATAGATACCGTAAAGTATCGGTAAACATTTTTAATCGAGGAAAACTGACCGTGTTTTCAAAACCGCAGCGCGTACATCATACATTATTATGGCTTTGTATCGTAAACGCGGGACAAGGTTTATTGAACTTCCTACAAAACAATAGTCGCTAAAAGCTTAAAGCAATAATAATAGAGTAACCGCTCGCCATCCGCCGACAAACAACGATAAACTCATCCGCTCCATTGATAACAACAGCTTGAATAATTACAGCTTTTACAAAAGAATACACTGTTATTAAGAAACTGATAATGCAGAAAAGAATAAAATCCCTACTAAGATATTGCCAAGTTTCAATTAAGGAGAATAAAGTAGTTCTGCGCCAACTCGTCCCTAACGGAACGAATGTTTTAAAAATTGGAAAAATCTATTGAGTGAATTTGAAATTGACATTTCAAAGCAAGATCCCGAAGGCGTTCTTAATTCCAAAAGTTTGGCCGTCATGCTGGCTGAAAAGATGGTCGAAAAAATGGGCCACGAGAAGAACCTCTGGAAGAGGTGGCCTAATAGATTACGAGGCTAATTGTGGGGAACTGGGAATTTATGACCTCTTAAAAGTAGCACTTTAAAAACTTTTCACAAGGTAACGGAAAACATCGACCGAAAACTTGGATTTAACAACTGTAATCTCCACCACAAAGTGAGTTACCTACCACAATGTACAATGTTCTTTCCACCTCTGTACTTACAAGAAGAAATCGCCTTTGCTCTGTGTTAAACTACATAGGTCTGCTATAAGCTTATTGTGGAGGCCCATAATCCATCAATGGTTGCCAGAGTGTGACCAACATCCGTAGTCCTTTAGCGAGAACCGCAGACAGCCTCATACATAATCGGCATTCGATCATTTGACTCCCGATCGACGCCGCGCCATTTTGTCAATTTAATACAAAAGGTAATAAAACCACAAATACATCACTTTTATTGCGATCACGTTTATCCTTCATATTACTATTTACTGTTACTGAATAATAGCACGAATAATGTTACGGTGAACACAATCTCACATTTATATACGTTTGAATGCTTTGAACGCAGTATATTTAACATTTTGAAAATCCTGCAATACACGAAGTTTTTGAATGAAACTTGTGTCCATTCCGCAGTCCAGTGTTAGTTTATATCTCTACTGTATCGTCGACATGTGAAGCTGTCACAACCAACAGCATAGATATTAATTATCTTCAAAAGTTAATAATTAACTTTAAAGTTCCTCGAGCGCCGAGTTTGGCACTTCATTCGACGTTGTATGAAGTAAATTTACTGTTGCAATTATGTATCTAAAATGTTGATGGTGGCCACAAACTTATATTATTAAACGATATAATATCCAGGATATTAACGAGAACAAGATTATTAATAATACTATACACTTTTGCTATTGTACAGAACTACATATTAAAATTAAATTAAATTAAAATGTTTATTTCAATCACAAAGGGCATTCCGATACATATTATTGGAGATCACCTTTTAAGCAAGGAATTGCTTGTATTAGGAGACTCCGAAAGACAAAGACATATATACGCTGTATACGAATACATCGAATACAAAAACAACATATTACCCAGTAATGTCAACTATTGCACATTTATGGATAATGGTATTGACATTGTTTCAATCGCAACAGTTATTAGTTCTACCGTTGATTTACGAAATGACAAGTACACATTTCATGACAGAGAATTCAATGCAATTCAATTAAGTTCAGTAAACACAATACTTCCTTTGATGCATCACATCGTATATGTGACGTCACAAAGCGAGTACGAATTCGTACTAAACCTAGACCAATTAAAGCTACAAGTGTTTCCAACATGCAAAGTCGTAAGTAGTCGGTGTACTGCGCGGAAGTGGGCGGAGCACTGAACCAGTACCAGTGTACCGAGCATGGCTACCCAGGAACCGAATGGATTTATCGGGTAAGACGGATTTGAGCAGAATTTGTAAATCGCTTCAGTATCGCAACGCGTAAATTATAGATATACCCGTAATCCAATCCTTAGGAAAGTAACAAAAAAAGCATAGAAAAGAAAACAGCGATACCGCTTTTTGTGTCACTGGCGGTGACTTGAGAGAAACATGAATAAAATAACGTTGGGTGGTTGAAAACGTGAACAAATGCCGTAAGCCACGATATGAGGCGAAACAGTTGTTTCTGTCATCTAGACGGCGACAACAATGGCAGTAGATGCAGGGAATTAGTCACGCGGCTGGTAACAGCTGCTCAAGTGCCGCGGGCCCGGGAGCCCGCCAGCCGGGTTAGTCACAGCACTCACAGCGAAAACGAACACCACTATTTATTTAAACAACATGCGTTAAATTGCATTTTAAAATATAATATATTTTGTTACGGGATTAAATCGACCTTATACAGTGAAATTATTTTCAGAATCTGATTTCGTTTTCAACGTGTTCGCGTTTCAATGTACCTATATCTCCACTCAAATCGTAGAACTGTTTATGAGGTAAATTTTAATTATTTCCTCAACGTTTAACTGTAATATATTCGGTAAATACTTCCACTAAAAGTTTTAGAAAGCTGAATAGACTATTATTAGTTAGAGAAGCAAACAAGCGTAATGCTCAAACAAATATCAAACTTATGCAGAGCCGGTTAACATAAGCGGAGACGAGCGTTTTGTGAAGTGTGCGCACCAGACGAACGCATTAGGAAGATTAAAACTTGTAAAAGCAAAGAAGCTAAGCAACAGCAACTGTCTGTGCACTGTCATCAACTACACACGTTTCGTAAATAGGAACACGCTCTACATCCCTACATGCACACTAAATACAATTATTCACCTAGCTATATCGAAAAAGGCAATCTATTTAACAGACACTAAACAAACGGAAAATGTATTTGTATTGGTATAGCTGCACTTGTTGTTAAGTGAAATATTTGTATGCTATTCAATTCATCAAGTTATGACAGATGATTTATTATTTTATTTATTGTCCATGGGATTACACAACTTTGTCCATGATTTAAATTCTATTAGGTACAAAGTACTCAACATTATGCTTGTCCTTGTTCTTGTATATTGGACACAAGTAACTTTTCACCGTGAGGGTGTTATTTTGTAATATGTTTGTATTTTGTTCAGCAGATCTGTGCGCCATAGGAGCGCATCTTCAGTTGTCAGCTGGGACTTTTATATTTTATTTATACTCCTCGCGCTTGACCACTATCTCACCTGATGGTAAGCGATGATGCGGTCGACGGTGAATCACGCTTGCATAGTAAAAACCTATTCACTCTTGACTTAAAGACCCCTAGATTGTAGCTGTCGGGAAACACAGACTCCGGCAGGGAATCCACGCCTTAGCTGTACGCATAATAAAAAAATCCTAAAACTTTTTGACATCATATGGCCCAAGGGATTTATGGTACTTCATGTAATACAGGGCATACTTAACTTCAACGGCAGGAAGAAGAAGAAGGTACAAATTACTCAAAACAAGTTATTTCTCCTACATGATACAGTGAGACAAGCATCATAAACTATTTTCTAGTTTACTCCAAAGTAAACGTTGCAATGTTCTAGCCGAATGAAGATTTAAATTGAAAAATAACTCCATTCCTCACTAAATACGCGTTCCTACATATATAAAAATAAAGAGAGAAAAGCAATCTTTTCTCCATGTTCATTTCTTTCCACCGTGTGAATGTAAAAACAAAAGCGGGAAGAGAAGAACTTCATAATGACCGTTGTATAACGCTTTGTTAGGACACATGGCAGCAGTCACGTACCCAACTATAAGTAGCACAAAAAAGAAGGAAAGCACTATTTTAAATGTTGATACTTTTGTCTCGTTTATTATCACAAATGTGACAGAGACATCGCTACGGGCAAGATTTATACTCGTTGGTACCAATTTCCTTTCACATTTTGAGGATACAAAAGGCATAATACAACTACCTTCGCAGAAACAGGAGTACTTTAGGGGGTGCCATTGTTTCTCTTTTGAAATACTATTTTACTACTAACAACCAACACGTGCTCTATTTCAAATTTATTTAAACAGTTTATAAAGTAATTATTGTCGTTATTCAGTTGGTTTTGTATCCAGCAGATGATAATATAATGTGGTAATGAGTATTATGTGTTGCGGCGCTATCAATTCCCCACATTCATTGGGATTCATAGAACCATGTCACACATTCGAGTATAATGTTGAATGGAATTTGTGCGGGCTATTTATTGAAAGCGCCATATTTGTTTGAACTCCTGCATATTTATAGCCCTCATCAATATGCGTCGCGATTAGTTTTTCGCGACATTTCTTAGGGAGTTACGTAACGATTTTAACCAGATAAAACCAGATACGTTTTCTTATGTTCCTGCTTAGAAGCTGTATATATCCTGTAATATCCGCATCTATCGCACAGCATCCGCACATAAGGTAAAATGAAGCGAGAACTCTCATTTTGTGGCATCGTGTGCGATGCGGATCTATACTTCAAGCAAACTTCATGGAAATATTTAGATCATGTTCTGATGAAAGTATTCCAAGAAAGCAACATTTTTGCCGGATGCTACCAAAAAAATAGACCGTGATTTGAATACAGATTGTCTGCTACACCGTACAAAATGTAACATGGATAAAATAAGTTAGGTAGGTATTTAATTTATCCATCTAGGATGATACATTAAAGTAATGAGATCCAAGACAGTTTAATATAGATCAATGAAGATAAAGCACACATATTTGTCTAGAAATAGTATCAAGGCGAATAATGAAAAGATGGGTAGTTTATTTTTCTTTTTCTTTCTCGGGACTAAGTTGTTTCTCATGTCGTACCTTTTAGGTCTAAGATAAAAACATTTCTCACATTCTTCTACATGACTGTGCAAGTCTCGTAAATTGAATTCGAGGGACTTCCATTATTATCTCTACACATGGCTACATATATATATATATATAAATGCAATTATAACTGTTGACGTAAACATAACATGACGTAGGGATGTATTTCCCAGAGGAGTAGGAGTAGGTGTAAAGTTCACCCATATTTCACCGTTTACGTTAAAATTCTATGTAACAAGGGATGTATATAAACACTACCGACAAAAATGAGGATCAGGGATGACATGATGATCACCAGTGACTTACCTATGATAAGCCGGAGCAGGCTGGCGGCGAGCTGGCCCAGGTCTGGGGAGTTAGCCATGGGTCTCGCTCGCACACACTCTACCGACACGAACCCGGGCCATCACACCTGATGCCGCTGTCGCACCACACCTCGCCAGATATCACAGTCTACCCTCACATTTGTCCACTCTAGTATCCACATTTCACATTAAAAGTCTTTGGAAAAAGTTTAATTGTTCGTCAATGTTCAATATTTATTTCCCTTGATAAAAGTTTGCTGAATTAAGTTCATGAAAGTCCAAAGTTATAATTAGGGAAAACAATCGGCTGCAGCCTACAATGTAGTATTTATGACACCGTATTGCCGTGCACAAATTGTGGCGGTCATAACATTTACTTTAATACTGATTACATAATATCAAGTTAGCAAGTCGCATCATCGTCTAACTTTAAAATAAACTCAACTGAAGGAGCCGAAATATTCTGAAATTTTATTTTAAAATCTAAGCTTGTAATCCATTTAATCTCCAGACCTAAACATAATGGAAGATTAAAGCCTTATTTATCCCACAAGATTATAGTAACTAATGGGTGGGTGTCACATTTATTTCTAGTATCGCGGTATCTTTCATTACTTCTGCAGTAAGAACCAAACGGCGACGCTAGTTCCCCACACATGTGTAACCTATTTGTTTTGTTGTAATTAAACGCAGTTTAACACTGGCAAACGAGCATGAAGTACAGCAAGCAGATACCACTCAAATGTACTACATGTTAGACCTCAACAAATAATATCTACGACACATTTTCTATGTCATACATAATTTAACTGCGGTTTATCAGCAACGTTAATAACAAAACCGTTTGGCAAATATTTTCTTGTTGTGTAGGCATATCCGCGGTTTTAATTAACACACACAGACAATGAAGTTTTATTTTAATAACTATAGAACAGAAACCTCAATGTGTTCAAACACATTTATTGAGGCCAATTTACTTTTAAAGTGGACGAATATTGAATTAAGTACCGGATTGTTTTGTGGTTCTTTTTGGGTATTATAGTGTACGTTTAATTATCTCTGGATAGACAACATCGAAGGCTCCAGCGCCACTTGAACTAGAAACCAGAACTGAATATTGCACAATAACTCATTCAAAATTGGCGAAGGTAACTTTTTTAATTTACGGTTTCAGAATAAATGCACGCTCCTCCGTGATTTATTGCGAGACACTGTTTGTAATATTTTAATCAAAAAATGTAAGAGACGTTATCGTCCTAACGTTACCTAAGTGTAATTACTTTAGGATTACACTGAAAATATATTGCTTTTAACACACCTACTTAGCTACCACTTTTAAATAAAATACCTTCAGTATTTAACTTTTATTGTATAGGTATTACGTGCGTATCTTTTGCTCAAGATATATTTTATTTTACTGATATCAGAATAAAAGGCATTGTTCTCATAAGCCGCAATGCTTTTCATATCCGCAGGGACGAAAAAATAATTCGAATGTAAATTAAACAATGAAATATGCAACAACAAAATAACAAAGCAGGCCTTTACATCAGATTACTCAACAAGGCTTGGATCTACGATATTCAAACTAATCCTACAAAATTCCTGAAGCGAATCCCGCCCGCCCTCGCCCCGCTACCCGCCCGCCCATGTAGATACCATCATAAGTCTCACGAGCGACTATTGTCAAAGTTATCAGCACATGTTAAAGTGAGATTTAGATAGTTTTATTCGCCGAACATAAGTTATTGTAACGCGCTTGACTTTGACTAAGTTGAACTCTGCCTTTGAATCTAGATCAATCAATATTTTACGACAGTGTGTTACGGCCCGTAGCCGCTTGAATTGTATCGCAGCCATTGTGGCACGTGTTGTCTGCTCATGAATATGCCGCCGGCGAATGAGGAACGGTCAAAACAATAACCATTGGAACAATAACGAATGTTGTACAGGTGTCTCATTTTAATGAAGCGACCATAATAAATCGTGCCTACGGAATTGAGTTTGAAACGGGGCAAAGTTTTATCTCATCGTCATGGGAAAAGATAATATTATTTCTTTATCTTTAAGTCTGTGCAAAAAAAGAAAATTACGTTGTCTCCGGTGGGTCCAGAGGAAATTAGAGGGCGCGACGCCGAGCTGGTCCAGTTATCAGTTGGTTAAAATGCAAATTGTTATCTTTTGTTTGGCACGCCGATCGACAGCGCTCGCCGGCGCAACAAAAACAAGGCAAAAATGCTAAACACTCATTTATAGGCGACGCAGACATATCCCCTTTCATCGTTTTAATAGAATTTCAAAAGAAACTATTCAGTGACACTGCTTTCACTGTAGTATAAACGAACACTCTTCTGCAGATGTCCCGCAGCATCAGTTTCATCTACGAAAAACAAACCTGAAACTGAATAAACTTGTTACATTACTACATTGTTTTAGTTCGTTTTGCTTCTATATTTTTGTTACCGGTATATATTTATCTGCAATAGGTACCGTGAAAGCACGTTGCATGGATATTTGATATCTAGCGAGCGACCAAGTTCGGTGAAATAAAAATAAAACCTGCGGAAACAAGACAAAATAATCCAATGTAAGGAGTTTTCAATTTGAGATAGGTATGCATGGGATACCACTGGATTATCAAAACTTTGTGCGGCATGCAATATATTTTGATATTTGTTGGACGCTCTACCTACGAATACATATTAGTTTCGTTTATACGTTTACTTTACATACTCAACACAATTATTTTGTTTATTACTGAAAACTTTAGGGAATACGAAAGCAGACAGCGCAGATGTATTTATTACGACATAAACGATATAATATAGAACAACAATACGCCGTATTTGATAAACAATCGTACAATAGTAACCGCACTCTTGGGCGATTGAGAGGACACGCATGTAGGCGGAGAGAATTTATCCGAGCACTTTTAGAGCCATATTGAATGGGAACTCTTAAATCAGTTTCCTTCACGACTGTACTTACTCCTACAAAATAATATATTCGGAAAGTTCGTGAACGGAATACAAACAAGCGCGGGTCGGCTGGAGTGCCACTGCCACAGCATGAAAGGACCCGAACAAAGAACCGAGGGCACCTCATGCGAACCTTACATTACGAGGACCTACTTTTAATTTTACTTCAACCATTACACACAACTTCTATTAATTTCGATTACAGTGTAAATCGGATTACAAACTTCAAATGAAAATTAACGTAATTAAAACAATTTCCCCGAAACAATGGCCGCACGAACGATATTCAAATGCCATAAAATAAATTCACGTTATTATTCAATGAGCCGTTTCCACATCCTTTTAACAGCGATTGCTACGGGAATGGGGGGTAATGTAAATAATCAAGATTAAACTTGATTACAAAAGTCTCCCCTAAAACGGCATAAAAACCAGAAGCTTTTAAATTACTTGAACCGCAGCGACAACAAAGTTTCAGAATAATAATTCACAAGAGGATTAGCAGTGTGGATAATGCTGTCGCAAAATAAATCACGGTTTAAAAAGTGTTTAAAAGGGGTGCGTCGTAGTGATTTGTGTGGTGAGCCGTGACGCGGACAGCGCGCGGCGTGCGGCGGGTAGGACGAGTGCGGCCACGGTACACAAGCGTGGACCAGCGCCGCCCCCTGCGCCACGCCTGCACACCCAAGATAAAAACATGCTGCCTGGCCGGCTCTAACGTCCCCGTCTAACCAAGACATGGCATCGACCCACTTAACACGTTAAACAATACAATATTGCTCGACAATCACATTAAAATGTTCGCACCTAAAACAGAAAATTACAGCGGTAATGCTTACCAAATGAGGGGACGAAACCATTAAATATAAACAGGTCAGGTATACACTTCACCGCGTACGCCTACATAATATAGGATTCGGTTGAAAGGGACGCACGTATTTCCATAATCGTAATCAAATGATTTACAAATATTGGCCTATTTGCTATGATATCCAAATACTGAAATCATATTTTCCGAAAGCTTTTTATTGTGATCTATTGAGTTCGGTTCGGACTAAGCCTTCGGTCTAAACCAATTTGTATTTTAGAGTAGGTAAAACAAACGGTCAGTTTTAGGTAAAAAAAACATTTTTCCTCTAGAGAAACTGTAATTTTTGTAGAACGTTGTTGTTGGATTATTTACACGTCTGAGTATTTAACTAGTACGCCAGTTGTTTGAAACAATGCAATAATTCGAAACACAAACAGAAATATGGAGCTCTAGGCAAAGAATTTGGGATATTTACAAAAGTGTGAGAAAGCTCAAAGATTTCGCGAGACTCGAGGAAGAAAGCTGCGCCGTACATACTCGTAGCTATAAGCTCTATAGGGACTGTTGGTATTCATACAGTGTTTTAACCAAGCCAGCCACATATTTATCATGCTATGTCTGTAATAAAGTTTTCGTGGGGACCGCACACACTAGCTAAAAATATGGTACGTCGACTTTCTACCTCTTTTTATAAAAACAACAAAGCTTTATGCTTTGAATGTGGTCCACGCGAACGTGGCGATTTAACGCTGGGCGAATTTTAAAACGTGACGTCGTACTTTTATACCCCGAAGAATATTACGGAACTTTAAATACTTAGTCTACTTATAAAATTATGCTGCCAAATGCTCTTTGTCTTTAAGGGTTGTTTTGGGCATGTTTACGTAATGTCCAGCTGTTTTCAATGGCCCGACCGTATGCTGCCCGGTCGGCCAGCAATAAATGCTAACTACCTAATAGTTTTTCGCGAGGGATGCTAATGTGATTTTTTGCATAAGCTAACGATATTTCTGTTTTAAATCTGTATTATGTTTGGGTACATTAGCTGTAATTCTGATGAGTGTATTAAGTGTCAAGTAAAAGTTAACATTCGGGCGCAGAACGTCGCATCATAACAATTACATTGAGTGCTCCACAGTCCACAGTCCACAGTCCACAGGCATCGCAGAGACATTTACATTCATATTAGCACAGTATACTTATAGGTTACATGAATCTTATTATTCATGGAACTGACAAGCTATTTCGGGTCAATTCACACTGTGTTGCCAATATTGTTTCAATCTCGACATAATTTTAGTGGCTTGGATATTTAGTTGCATGGGAAACTAAAACTGCTTTCTTTTAGAGCGACGTAAAATAAAATACCGCGTAGTATTACACAATTTATTCGGAGTAGTTAAGTCTCTAATGGCTCTGTCTCTAATTAGGCAATAAATAAAGAGATAATTTAATTAGTCACAGACATCAATGAAATATTAGGGCCATTAGAAAGTTCAGGAGCCAAAGAATACTGTAAGAAAGTCGCCGTGAACTTACTAAGCCTTTGTCTACACACTTTATCCTACCTATAAATAATATTTGGACCACCATCAGATTTTATCTTTTTATAAAAACATTTTCTTTGATGGTGTACAATCGAATTCTGTGTTAAGAGGAGATAATAATGAATTGATGTTAAGAATATTTTTTATGAAAAGAAAACTAGTGAAAAGTAGTTGGAACAGTAGTAGTGAGTCAACGTTTGAATTTCACTTAATAGAAATACGGCTATAGGGACACGGATTAAGGATAAACTCACGTTAGTAATCCTCTCTGAGGTCGGCCACAATACTTACATTCTATCTTTACTTTAAAGGGATAATATTCACAGCTAGTGATTCAAAATGGAGCTCGTTTCAGTCCCGTGCGCACATGAAGGCGTGTCGTCGGGAAATTAGTACTAATTACATGTTACACTAAACTAACAGTTCACGCGTACTAATATAAAGTTTGGGCTTGTTTATATCGGCTATTAGACGGAACAGTTTAAAGGGTGTCATCTCGGAAGACGTACGGGTCGGTGACCACTGGGGCGGGTCACAATCATGGGTCTTTGCATATTAAAGATGCCAATCAAGCTTGTGAAGCCCAATGCTCGTTACTTGGCGCTAAATGGCCAGGCCGCGGTGAGGCTCGGCCTCAAGTAGCAGATTAATTACTCCCCGGGCTGCCAAAGTCTATCTCGACTCCGTCTGATTTATTTTTTCTTTTGGCACATTCCGTCGAGTATTATATTATCTACTTCTGGGTTTCATTAGGCTACCCCTCGTCTCTGTATTAATCAAAGTTGTATGTATACGGTGCGATAAATATGTTTCCATATTTTTATATAGAGCCGAATATTTACCTACATACTAAACGTAATGTTTAGGAACATCAGATGCCTATCAAACCGCGTAAGTTATGAGGGTCAATAGGGGGAAACGGTCTGATATGGAGATCGTGTGCAACCAACTAGCAACCTGTCACTGCGAATGTACAAGTGAATCACGACAATTTCACTCCATGTGGTTTTGGTCCCTTGATAAAATATACGGTTCTGTATATATTTCAGTAAATTCTATTATTCTCTTATACAGACCAGACGGCTTGCCAAGTTGACGGTACAATGCGGCTTCAATGAATACCAGATTGCTTCCCCGACCCTTCTTCTTCATTTTAACGGTTTCCTATTGCCAGCCTCCGCTTTGTTTTAAGGAAGTGTCGCGCCCTCATTATCAACCGTAAGACAAGATTCTCCAATCTTGATATGGCGAAATTGCGGTTTCTCGCGAAGCGACAGTCATCTAAACTCTATAACCCCTAAGGATCTTTGGATTACACGAATAAGTTTACAACATAGATATAAGTACCTTTAGCTAAATCGATGCTCCACATCAGTTCTGAATTAATAACGTCAATGAAGGTTCATAGATTATGTTTACAATTGGTATTACACATAATTCACCGATTGGTCGGCTGTTCGGCACAGTGTGTTCGGCTTCGGTAATTTACGCACCTAATTACCGAGCTGGTAACGAGTGAATGCAAATGTATATTTACTTGGGCAATCTCTACTTGCACCTTCAATGTAGGCCATACGAGTACATGTTACAAAAACCTATGTTAGTCCGAAATGACACAAAAAGAATACCTAAACTACTGTTGTAGTAGAAAGAAAGCAAACCCAAAAAATGCAATATAATACTCGTGGTATTTCGCAACGCATTCTCTACCGCCGTTCTGATAATGTCTAAAAATATCAAAGGGATGCAGCACGCATTTCACTCATAAAGCAGACGACAGCACACGAGCAGTATTCGATGAATTTTAGAGAAAATATGCTCACGGAAATATGCTTATTGAAGCCATGCTGAACTCACACGATATTCGGAATATAAATATGTTGGCTGAATCGAACAGCAAAATCTAAATATTACGTAAAGAGATTACCAGACATATATTCAGATCATGAATATTACACGCACGATAGCAATAACCCTGTAAGAGTTTTATAAGGATCATAAAATTATCGTTTTACGCCCATTACCACAGCGTGAGGTTGGCCTTGTCTGATTGCTGCCATTCACAGAATACTGATCGTACTTTAATAGCGCTACCTAATCGAGGAAGATACTTTGTAGGTGAGTGGAGTGATGCGGAGGGCAATCTCCAATTGAAATGAAAGAGCTACTCACGTTTACATTCATGATTGTGCCGCTAAGAGAGAATTATGTAACACGTCGCTCTGGAAACTTAATATCGAGCAAAGTTTTATACTGCGCGTACTACTAATTAATGCAAAGTTTGTGCCAAAAATCTTAGTTGACATTTTTACATGAAACAGCATCCAAACAGTCGACTACATAAAGTTGTGTAAATAAGTAAATGAACACATATGCATCTTATAGTATTCAAATAAAAGCCTCCACTTCAAAAACGATATTGGAGCAATTGCCAAAGCTTCCTACTAAACAATAATTCAGAGGCCGGCAGCAATAATCTGCGAGCTAGGATATGGGCACAACCTAATCATGTCCGACACTATCCGAAATCGCTTTCATTTGTAACTAAAAACGTTGAATCAGACCGTTTCCGATTACCATCGAAATTACACTTTTAGCAGATAGAACAAAGAGTACTTTCAGACGAAAAAAACATGAAGAACTAACTCAGAATACATTAACTCGAAGAAATGGAAGGAGTAGTAAGGATTTGGAGCCATAAACAGGAAGTAATACATACATAAATTATGTAAAGGCATACCTATTTATCGGGAAAAGGTAGAGGATATTCAGTAGCAGACTGCAACAGGCGGATGCCCGATTCTATCTTACAAGTCGTTATTGGTTAAACGAACAGTTTCGTATCTTCTCCAACATCGAAGCGAAGTCTTCTATAATTTAGCGCAGGAGACACTTTCATCCTATCCTAGCGTTTCTAGATAAAATTATCTACAGTCTTTTCAAAGGCTACGACGACTGTTGGTCCGTCCTTTTGGACATATAAACTGTGGATAAATTCAGTGATACGCAAACCCTATTTTTTGTTAGGACATTTTCGTCTAGATTTGTGCCAATCATGGAGGTCCCTGATTTCTCTTGTGTACTAAACTGAAATGCCGCCCAAAGCTAACCAGAACAAAGACTAGAGTAACTACAACATAACTTTCAGACATACGAAAGAATGTAATTAATAGGTATTCAGTAAATTGATGTCTGTGTGGATCCCTGCGTTCCACAAAGGAATTCCTATGTACCAATTGAAAGAAATGTTTTCGGGAGATAAGGAATTTACCAAGTCTGTGATTAAAGTAATAAAATATTAGGACTAGGATTTACTGATGGGTCCGTTTGCGTAAATACTCAAACAGAAAAAAGTATTTATTGAGCTCAAAGGATCCGATAAACAATTTTCGGATTCGGATTTCTTCGAGTAAAATACCAGCAACGAAAATCATCGATTGATTTCTGAACAAGGCGCGAAACCGATGAATATTCCAAATAGGTCAGCCGCTAGGGCTAAATTAAAATCAAATTCGGTTAATTGATATAACATCGATTGTTTGGCTATTTAGTTTAGTTTGAGTTTTTCGCGTTTAATAATTTTAATTACCCCAGTTTTAATTAGAGAACGCAAGAAAAATACAGTTTCTTTAAAATCTAGGCTTCAATTTTGAATATAATATTTGCTCTCTGAGCGTATTCCAGGGCGATCCGCCACGAGGTGCCAAGGTAGGAATATAAGGTCATCGTCAATGGCCAGTACCATCATTCAGTAAAAGTGAATTCAATTATTGCAAAAAGACAATTAATTTTCATCACGTTAACTTCCTGTTGCTTTTAGGTCAAGAAGCTTTCCAAATAAGTAGTTTAGCATAACAAATGAAATGTTAATTCAATCAATCAATGACAATAAAGTGATCTACACTTAATAAAGATACGTTCTAGCTCATAGTCCAATTTGTTTTTGTAAAAAGTTACAGTATATTTTCTCTAAGTAACTCTAGATCAAGATAAGTGTAGTAAAAGTACTTTGCCTTTAAGCAAAGGTTGGAACTGGCTCAGAATAAGTGTCATAACTGCTTTTCTAGGTAATATCCACATATAGTAAGCTTTTTGAGCATCTCTAGCGAACTTGATCTGCCGAGATCAAAGTGTCCTGCGTTCATTTCTGTGACACCGACTATATGTATGCAAAGCGAACCAGTCAGCCAGAGAAAGTGGGACAAACTAACTGACTTTCATGTTTCTACTAGGCTTACATATTATTAATATATACACCTGTCCAAAAATATACAAAGACCAGCTCATTTTCGGGAAGCAATATTTATTTCCCGACGACCGGCGATCTTTCAATGTTGTTTAAAACCTGTTTACCCTTATTTTAAAACTTAATTGACATATTTAAAGTCACTTAACTACACACACTTTATGAATCAATCAATCAACTTTTATTCTGAAATGTTTATTCTGTAATCTCTTTAATTGCGAGATCGCACTGGTCGCATCAAAGCTCCAGAGCCTCGAACATCGAGGCTGAGTTGCCAGCCTGTCGGTTTTTTATCGGTTACATTTCGGGGAGTGTGCGACGGAACTGTTTTAATTAAATTTGATTTTTTTAATAAAACTGTTTTGCATGCCTTAGTTAAGGTAGAAAGTATAAGGATCACATATCTTGTACCTACTTTCTGTGCAAATAAATCATTATTCTATTCTTTCTTTCTATTCTGCACAATTTGATTCCGCCAAGCCCTTTCCATCATCGGACTACAAGACTTATGGCTATGCGCCATCGGTACATGGTAGACATCCCTCCCATACGCACAAAGCGTTTTGCTATCATTGTGTGCAAAGCTAAGGAGTGCAACTCCCTGCCGGAATCTTTGTTCCCTGATAGCTACAACCTTGGGGTCTTTAAGTCAAGAGTGAATAGGTTTCTTCTAGGCAAGCGTGCTTCACCGTCGACCACATCATCGCTTAACATCAGGCGAGATGGTGGTCAATCGCGAGCCTATAGATAATAAAAAAAAGAAAAGAGATAATACAAAAAAGGGTAGCTCAGAAAAGATGTTAACAGTCCAGTTTCATCAGCGAGATAGCTAATGAAACAGCGTCCATTTAACTGCGGAACAGTTAAAATGACATTAAGGGATTCTGCACAACTGGAAGCTTCGAAACAACGGATCGATTTAATTGCTCAAACGTGTCATGGGATCAAGACAAAATTAAGTGATTTAGCGAACAACGCTGCAGGCTTACTGAAACTACAAGTTCATATATTGTGAAATATCGGTGTCGGTGTCAGGAGAACTGCCATCTTACTTATTCATGTTATTAATGGAACTACTCGTAGCGTGTCGAGGTCTATTAAGCAATGTGTAATAAGAATATATCGACACAACTCTGCGAACAACAAAAACAGTAATGATTTACGGATAAACGATTCAGAGGCAACAGCAGACGGTTAATCAAGAGTGCGTAGGAGTGACAAATTAGTATCTGTAAGTTGGGAAGGCCGGCCGGACACCCGCCTCTTATTAAAATAACCATCTATTCGATCCTTTTCCATTATCATGGTGGATTCTGTCGGCAGCTGTCTGACATATTAGAATCAGCAACAGCCTGTCGAACAGCCTTTTGTAATAAAATATGAACGGAGACGCTCTAGGAGGAAATCTCCCAGACGTCAAGTTAAAGGTCATCGGTGCGAAAGGAAAATGATAGATGGAATCCCGGTGTTCACGAAAGTAACGAGCACCGGCGAATAGAAGAAATATGTGAGGTCAACCGACTGACGCCGGCCACACGTTGTTGGGATCGAGCACAAAATAGATTACGGTCACCGCTTACAACTTTATTCAACCTGCGCCGGGCCCATTCAGAAGATCAATAAAAAAGCTGCTTTGATTTCAAATGAGCGCTGGACGATTGAGGTCCGGGATCCGCGTGCCATTATAAGAGCACTTCGAGGTAAATGAGAAGTTGCTTTAATCTTCACGGTGAACAGAGTACTTTGGTAAATGTTTCAATTAAAACTTCCATCAAATTTTTGGTGTCAAACTACCAAGTATGGAAATGTAGGGAAAACCGACAACTTTGTGCCGCGAGTTTGCGAATTCCGACACTAAGAGTGTCGAAATTCGCAAAGATATAAGTAACCTGTCGTAAATTATTATTACATCGCTATTGAGAACAGTAAGAAGCTAACAAGTGCAATTTATTAGAATTAAGAAGTCATTCCGAACATCTCCGTATCTCCGAACCTAATAAACATTTCTAGACAAGAGAAAACAACACTAAAGTAACTGAAGTGTTACATTTTATGAAATAAAGCTAAAAAACCGAAGAAATCTCTGATAACTAGTGAAATTATTACTGGAAAAGTGAGTAAACGAAAAAATCTTATGCTGTAGTTAATGGCGTAAAATAATTTGCACCTCCAATAAAGGTGCGAAATAAAATGGGAAAATTGCCATCTTCACTTGAGTGCTCACAACATTTTAAGTTCTTTGCTGATATAATCGACCGTATTTAAATGCGGCAGAGGAGGTAATAAATTTCCCATTGACGACGAGACGAAGAATTGAACAAAAACGGCTCTTGTTGAATTCAGAGCCCAACAATAGATAATTTATCGTGGTCGGCTCAGGCACGCCGCTCTGCGTAAAATAAAAACGTAGGTATCTATCTTCAGTTGCCCATAACTACTCTCATTCCATGAGGATGTGAGCCAGTTAGCTATTTTACTCCGAGATGTACAATAACTTAAAGCTAAATCTGCTATTATCATCTTCTTGTTCTTATGGCAATATATAAGAGGGAAATGATTACAACAACGAGCGGGTTGTTCTGCGAGAACTTTTCGACGGTAACATTAGGAAAACATTACCATCAATCAAAACATTTAACTGAAATTAATTTTATGTTGAGCACTTCAAATAAAAACTAGCAATTACACTAAGTGGATTCCGTATCGTAAAGGTTTCTGCACGCCAAGCTTAATTTCCAGGCGGATTCATCATTCTCTTTTACAATTCGTTTTGCTAAATTAGCACTCACTTCTTTACAGAAATCTCAAGCTGTCCTTCGCGCTTCGGCCCGGAAAGTCACATTTTATGTTTATTTCCTCTTTTTTCACTTGTATAAATAAAACGAAACTCTGCTAAGAGATATTAACACTGAATGAATCTGTGGAGACTTAATATCTTCAATATTTCTTCGGTTTCTTTTGAATATTTTGTTTCCACGAAACCAATCTGCTTTCTATTACGCGTAAGTAAATAAATTTATTTCGTTTCATTAATCGTGATAAACAGCGTTGGCTAACGAAATAAAATGAAATGTACTTAAGAAAGTAAATGAAAATTAACTTTAATTGGTGATGTAAGATGGCGTATTTTATCTCCAAACACCCAACAAATAGTGTAGCTAAATGTGCGTGTGCTATTGTTACGAATGAGGAAGGTAAACTCCTGAGGGTAGGGAGGTAGAGACAGGTAATTCGAGCCAATAAGGAAATTATCACGTAATTTATTTGGTGTCAAAATAGGGCCGGGCGCTCCTTGTAATTGTCTTTATCTACCATAGCTTATGATAATAGAAATTCGGATTGTCAGGAATTAAGACAATGACGGTTTTCGTTCAAACGCACCTTTGTCTTGGGGGATAAAGGATGTCACTCATTGCTTTAATGGCGTCGAGATCAATCCTTCGAATTTGTCGCAGTTTTACTGAAAGGCCTCGACTTCTGACTGATGATGACCTAATGATGGCTGTTCGACCCTCATTTGTTACTACATACTTTCATTTATCTACCCACAACCGTATTTCGCATGCAATCAACTTTTTCGCGTAAAAGAAAATATTTTAAATTATTCCGTGTTATAACTTAATATTTTACGTGGCCACACATTTATTTTCGCGATAACACCATTCATGGCGCTTTTGACCGCGACGCCGACGTGCAACCGCTTTACGATTGTGTGTCAACATTAAAGCCTCTTATAATGTGTGTTCAACCAAATTATAATTCGTCAGAATGACCGCATCCGGAACCGTTACACTAACGGAACCGTACAGTTGGGGTTGGTGTAACACAAATATATGCGCCATAAATTCGCACATCCTTAGTTACGAAGTTTGATCGTTAACTTGTATTAAAGGAGATATAAAGCTGTCATAAACTCTGCTATAACTTATTCGGACTGTATATCGGATTGAACTAACACGAGCAAGCCAGAAGCAATAATTATAGCCTTATTTCGTAATAGCATACCAATTCGTGTATATCATCTCCGATTGTTGTGCTCAATACCAGCATTGAAAAGCATCCACGGGAGGAATCCCGGATAAACCTTTGGCTGCAAGAGAATTCCGTTTTTTTTTAGTCTAGAGGAAAACTGAATGTATTTCAGTCACGTTCAAAACCCGGCGACGTTAGCTGATCATAGAGCAAAAATCAATTGTAATATTGTTAGATTAGTGAAAATATATCTTGGACCAAGGATATTGTCAAACTTAATTATGAAGAAAAGTAACAAAAGAACAAGTTTCAAGATTTTTCCATTATCGGAAAACGAAATGAACTAAATATTAATGATCTTGTATACTGTACAAAACAATAATGTTAATAGAGGTTTATTCTGGCAAAACAAATTGCATTATCTTTTTCGATTGAATAGGTATTGCTATTTTCTTGGAACTTGCAATGGAAACCTATATTTAAGTAGGTAACTATTAAGTTTAAGTCAACTATTGTTAAGTAGGTAGGTACAGCATTTTAAAAGTATGCAGGTCTGAATAGCATTATTTGTAAATGGTTATTATACACAAATTTCGACGTTTTTAACGTTCGTTGACAAGGGTTCTTTCCAAAATTTTGAGCTTATTATAAATCCATTTATAACCTTGTGGTATAGATACACAAAGAGCACTCAATAAAGGTATGGGGAAAAATAAGTATGAAGAAGCAGTAAAATTCTATCACTCTGAACATGTGACGAGATTTCCATCCATTTATCTACCACTATCACCGGGTACAGAGACGATTGATGTTTTCAATCCACTCCTGATAATTGTTTTAACTGAGTTTCCGTAATGTAACGATATTTGGCAATCACAAAAAGAGTTTCGGGTCAATGTAGAGAAATGTAATTAAACTAGAAGCACATTAAATCACAGAACCTTTTTCATTATTAAGTAAGAATGTTCGTCGTTCGATGAACTAAATGAAAAATACTTGTGATAATATAAATTAATGACGCTTTTATAGGTCAGTTCCTACAAGGGCAGTTTTCAAAATAAAGATTAATGAATGATCTAACAGACAGCCGCTGCCGACAGTACTTCGCTTCATTAACATTAATGAAGCAATTATTCAGTAAAAGTACAATGCAATTATTGTCACGGAAGAATAATTTATTATTCCCGCATAACAATGAGATTTGAGCAAAAACAAATACATTATCTGCGTCCGTGTCAGTGGATGCCCAAGTGCCGTGGAGATATATTTTTCCGGCTCGCATTTTCACCGGAGCTCGCTTTTCAATTTATTTCGTCGTTTTAGCCGAGTGACGCCGTAATTACGGCGCCACGGCGGGCGGCTCGCCGCATAATCGTCAAGCTATTTTTTTAATTCGGCCGTTCTTCTACACGCGATACCCATAATAACTGCGGAAATCAAGCGCATGTATCTGACATCTCGGAAATTCGGTATCATAAAGAAATAAGTATACCGATAATATTAGAAACATCCACCCAGCGGATACGGATGCTCTCCGCAGAAACCTGTGCCCGACATCAAATGATAAACGATCTGGCACCGGTGTGACTCACTACAGATTGTACGTCTCTCGACAGAATATTTTGCGTGCCATCGATCAGGGTGAGACGCGACCTTCGAGGCTACATTTTCTCGCCATGTTATCAACACGCCCTCATAGCAAGACTATCAACTAGAATTTTATAAGAAGAATGATAGCGATATAAAAAACAAAGAACAAGTTTAACATAATTTTCCGGGAGAGTGGGCGCTCGCTATAGAAACTGTTGGGATACGCGGCGGCGTTCAATTCGCCGCGCTATAATGCCGCGATAAAAGAGATTGAACTTACTTGGTCCGTAATAAGCACTCCCTGTTCCAGTACGAATTACGAATAAACGGTGCGCTGTTTCATTAAAAATAGTGTCCATATATTTCAAACGAAATTAGGCGAGACTCGGTTCTGTATTTATTTTGATACATCTTAGCAAGTAGTGTACTACGTCAGACCATAATTAAATTAGCGGAGATAGAAGCGAGAGTGGTGGCGCCTCAAGGTTGCCGGACTAGCTCTCCTCGACGAGGAAATACCCCAGGATATTGGTTTCAACGTGTGAGTACAATCTCGTCGCTTCCGTTGGGATAAAGTAATCTTTGTCGGCGATAAAAGCCGCTCTGTTTACCGATGAAAGGGAAGTCAAACCAATTTACGAAACTAGACGTTGGAATTCTGGGAACAAAAGTAGCCAATTTATTTGATTTCTGAACCTAGTATCCCATCAATATTAATGTGAGCCTACAAAAGATGCTATTTTATATCGGGATCTTAAAGGCAGAATTGAAATATTAATCGAGAGTGTAGGATAATAGGATCCTCATTGTTTATTTATATACTTGGTGTACAATAAGTATCATATCAATCAACCAACTTCTTTTGCAAATATCTTTAAATAAACAATTCATGACACTATAGCGTTCTAAGGTTCTAAGATAGTGGCAGGCTGAATACGTACGAGTACCTACACTACATGCCTATTGTTACATTAATTAATAAACTCCCATAATGCGCCCAATGATTCATAGCAGGAACTAGGGATGATACATGGAGAATGTCTGCCAGAGCGTACCCTTGATTGTGGACAAAAACAATAGTGTCTCAAAGACGGAGCCGGAGTCCATTAGAGGAAATGTGTTTATGACAAGAGTGTGATCAATAGAAGGCCGGAGGGTCGAGAGGTCGGGAGGTTCGAGGATACAGCCACACACGGACGTTATTAATAGTCGCTCGTGGCCAATCCTGAATGCCACCGGATTTCGAAGCACTAAATATAGTATACATTCACCATGTACCTAAATATCCGACATTCGATGTCTATTCACACGATATATGAACTATTAATAGACGGAAGATAACTGCCTTAATTTGATGCATGTGTTCAACTGTCAAGATTGGCATCTTCGAAGGGATTCTGAAATATGTTGTTCCACTCGAGTTCTCTGACGACTATGCTGTATAAGGAACTGCGATATATTATCACAATTTATGAGGCACAGCTATAAACTTATGATACATTTATCAGAGAATTGTATAGTAGGATAATCTGATTGGAACTTGTTACCAGGAAATTGCACTCAGGAGAATCTACAACAAACAACTCAACATCTACCTACCGGTGTGGGGACCAATAAGGAGAAGAATGTTAATTGAATAAACTTTAAGTAGAAACTCTTCTTGGCAGGAGCAGGTAAATAAATACTCTGATACCTTAAACATAGCTAACGGAAGAAAACATAGTGATCCCTTCGAATATGTAGTGTGCGATGATATAGACTATTGTAGTTTTATATCGTCATCATCAACAGACTTTTATTGTTCCCACTGGTGGGACACAGGCCTCCTCTCTGCGAGATGGAATGCGCCGCTATCCACCACGCGGGCCCGGTGCGGGTTGGCGAATGTAACATGCCTTAAAATTGTTGGTTCTAGGACATGCCGGTTTCCTCACGATATTTTCCTTCTACGTTTTGAAAGCAGTGGTAATGAAATAATGTATACAAAGTAAAGCGCCTGTCTGGGTTCGAACCCATGGCTCGTATCTTCGTACTCGTACTGTCGTTTTATATCGTACTAGAGGACGCCTCGCGGTTTCACCCGCGTAGTTCCCGTTTCCGTGGGAATGCAGGGATAAAAAGTAGCCTATGTCACCCGGGGATAGAGTAGCTTCCCAACGGCGAAAGAATTTTTGAAATCGGTCCAGTAGTTTTGGAGCCTATTCGGTACAAACAAACAAATAAAAAAATCTTTCCTCTTTATAATATTGGTATAGACCAGTGTTTTTCAATCTTTTCGAATCAAAATCAAAATCAAAATCAATATTTTTTATTTCACATAGGCCTACATGGGCACTTATAAAACGTCGACAAAAGGTGCACCCGAAATGCGAACCTTGCGAATATGCGACCCTTTAAGTAAAAAATTGTATCGACCCCTCAGGACCGTCATAATTTTATAATGCGGTAAGTGTGCGAGCAAACTGCACTCTTGAGATTATTTTTTGAATGTATAAGTACGTCTATGTTTAATATGATTTAAATCATACAAATAATGTCAAAGACATATCCAAGGTAATCTATATTTATCTATATACTATCTATATTAATATTATAAAGAGGAAAGATTTGTATTTTTGTATGTAACGAATAAACTTAAATACTACTGGACCGATTTCAAAAATTCTTTCAGCCTTGGGAAACTACACTATCCCCGGGTGACATAGGTTACTTGTTATCCCTGAACTACGCGGGTGAAACCGCGAGGCGTCCGCTAGTAACATATATCTAAGAATGAACAGGCACAGCCTTCTACGACCTATAACCCTCACTTTTAACTGTTATCTGGCCTGCGACTGCGACCCCCAAACTAAAACTTCGGGACCCCCCTGGGGGTTGCGACCCACAGTTTGAAAAGCACTGGTATAGACAAACATAAATTTTAAGGCGCTACCCCGAGCAAAACGCCGCGCTAGTCGTTTTTCGTGCAGTTTTTAGGAGCTATCTACTGGTTATTTAAAATGAAATATCAACTAATAAAAATACATTAAATTACTACATATTATTGATTCCAAAATTGTAGATTTCTTTTTTTTAAGTGTAGTATATGTTTCACTAATCTCCTTTCAACAAAATCATAAAAATAAGAAATAATGATTGATAGCATGCATCTCCTCGTAAAGTGTTCATTAATATTTTTTTGTACTAACACTAATGGATAGACAATTTGATAACGAACATTTTGTAAGTTTTACTTTTTCAAAAGAATTTAAAAAAAAAGAAGGTTAATTTAATAAAGATTTTATTCTAAAATCTGGGCGTATTCACTACTGTAATTCATGCGCCACCAGTGCCGCTAGGCCAATAGGAATGCTCATATCTCATGCTATTTTTTTGGTCAGGATACGGCCTTAAGACTAGATATTCGGTGAAACTTTAGGTTTGTAAACAGCAAAATAGTGGCTGCCGTCACGTCCGCACACGAATCAAATGCATTTCCCTGACACAGTGACTGAGAGCAAACAACGCGCGGGCTCGACAGCGCACGTCTGTCATGTAGCGAGCAACATTCAATTCAGTTATACGAAAAACCAGCTAGTACCGACGACACCGTCAATAACGTAATAAAATAAAGATGCAATAAAAGAACGCCACGTTCAATCGAATTGTTCGTCACTCCCTTTTGAAACATCGCATTCCCTGAAAGTGTGCAGTTGTCCTAAATCGAATTGGAAACGATGTGGAAATCAGCCACTGTGTTCAACGTTCTGTTCGTCCTCGAGTAAAGCATTAGTGAGGAATTTAATTTGTCAAGTATGATGCGCGTTCAGGTGCGGAGAGTCGTTAGAGTCGTGCGACGTGCCGGTGCGCGGAACTTCCGACATGCCATGCCGGCTAGCACTCGCGTGCGCGGCTGTGTGCGGTGTGCGCCCAGCCTTAGCTCACAACTACGACGAATTATACTCACCACGTACTCGTAACATAAACCGACGCCGCTTACAAAGCTAAGCGAATGGAAAACTTTAGCGACGAACCTATTTACGCGAAATGTTGCATTTCATCTGCTTGATTAGTTTGCTCCACGAAATTACAACTTTAAACAGAAGTTCTAAGCTAAATGAAAACGGGCTTAACCGGAACTAACATTTTATGCAAAAAAAAGACGCTGACCACAGGTAACAAATAAATGGCTAGAAAATTTATGGCGGTGTTTTAGTGGTCGGTATGGAAGCATATGGAAGAAGCAGAGTAAGCAGAGAGACGGAAAACAGCGGATGTAGTGCGGCTCTCGTCTGCCCATTAAACGGGGCCGAGGTGGAACGCGCAAATTCTAGCTAAAAGAGATATCGTCTAGTAGACTTGAAAAATATAGAGCTGCGTAAATTGCCGCTCGCTACCCACTTGAATAAGGATTAATATTGTCAGGTTATATGGCCGACACCGACAAAAACATTTTAAATTGCAACCTAAAAACAATTTAGAGAAAAATACACATAGATTTTGATTTTGTTTACCTTTATCGTAATCGATAGTGCATACATTGTTGAACACAGATCATTAACATCCATACGCGGGAAAATATTGCAAACGGCTACAAACTTTTCAATTTTGAACAGTTCAATAAACTGAATGGTTCGATGCAATCATCGTGTAGTCCGATAAACCAATTTCGTACAATATAAATCAATGAAATGAGATTCCGACGACGCAAAGGGATATCAATTTAATATTCAGTAACGCAGATCTAACGAAGTAGGTAGTCATAAACGTCAGTGGCATGCGTCATAATATGGAAAGTCGCCTTCCAAGGCGGATTCATGAGCTCTTTTATGTAACGTCACTTGAAGTCGTAGAAAACTTCGAGTCGGTATATGAGAGTAACAAGTGGGGCGGTAATCATAGTTCCGAGTGTGTTCGAGCGCAGACAAATGCTGAGACGAAATCATTTTATGCATTGTGCTCACTCAATCTGCGAGCGCTTAGCAATGCAATCTCTCGCATAATTCTTGAGCTTAATCTGTCCCGGAGCATCGCATCTCAGCCTTGACATCGACGACGACGAGAATGAAATATGGCTGCCTCGCTGAGCACTGCAACGAATATTACCTTCTTAAAGAAGACCTGTTCCAAACTATACTAATCAGTGAATCATTTACGCACGCTACTTTATTGACACCACCGGTAACAAATTACTACTAATGACGTATAAAAACTCATATCAATAACCTCTGGCGTATTTACTATCACGTACCTCTCTATGTGCATACGGTACTATTCCACATCCACTAAACCAATATTTTTGAACCAGGTTCAGTAAACGCAATATAACGTTCAACGCCGATAAATATAAATCTAAGTTCCGGGCTACAAATCTAAATCGCTTTGATTTTCAATGGCCGAATAGCACAGTAGGTAGCTTTCAACGCCTAGAGCGCAGAAAGATACAAATCGAAAAAGACCGATGAAAACATGGAAACTAAGTTACCTACCGCTCGTATAAATCCGACACAATAAAAGTACGCCTCTATCGGCACTGTCATTTATTTTTAACGTAGTCACGAGAGGTTTGTGAAACCGTGTCGATAGCATTGTTTTTAAAAAAGACACGACATAAACAATTCCTTGTCTCTTTGGAAACGAGTTAGGGGAAAATGGCAAGTGCGTCAAGAGCAGGTTTGATATAATGTCGGAAGCATCGGTTGGGGAAAACATCCGGTCGCGCGCCTGCTGTCTCGCCCGCTCCCGCTACTTCGCCCGTACCCGCTCCCGCTCCGCCCACGCCCCGACGACCTCCAAGAAAGCAAATAAGCTCTAACGAAATGAAAAACAAATACTCAGTAGATACGTTGAACGTTTTAAAGAACAGACTTTGGTTGGAAACAAAATAAACAGCTTCATTCATCCTCATTTTTTGACGAAAAATACAAATAAGTATCAAACTGTTTGCTTTCTTACGAGACGTTTGCTGTGATACGGATTCTGACACTCACGACTCTTCGTTTTACGGCTGATAAATCTCAATTTGGTCAGTATTAGAGGTTAGAGAGGCAGGTTTTATGGGTATTGTGGCATCGTGTTTCGAAATTGTAGGAAAAAGATTATTTCTATTAGTGAGAATACGTTTCTTTCATTCCTTAACTACGCAAGAATAACAGCGCATAATCAGTAGCTATAAAGTAAATTTGCTTGAATTAAAATAATTGTATTTATCTATTTGGTAGATAAAATACACAACTATTTGAAATGAAATCATTTAGTGACATTTTTATAATAGTTCTATCATGTCAGGTGTGCAAAAATATTACAATAAAAATAATAAATTACGAATTAATTAACAATTGCATCATCTTTTAATTATATAATTCTGTTATTGTACAATTATTCAAATTAAATGATAAAATAATTTCATTTTTGGATCAAAGCTCGAGCGACGCAAATAATAACAAAATCCCCCGTATTTTATTTAGGGGAATATTTCTCTCGTCAAAAGGATCTGAAAGTAACTCATTCTCTGAAGAATACTGCTAAGTATCGTTTAATTTAACCGATCAAACGTAATAAATAGTACTTTGAATTTGCCCGGGTTTGGCCAACATTTAAAATATTTTAAGGGATCTACAAATTAAGGTGTTTGGTATCGCCTCTGTTAGCTTAGGTATTAAACAAATTGTACCGCGCACCAGTACAGTAAAGCTTTTTTAACGTTCACACTTGTTTGCCCGGCTTTTATTCAAATTCCGTTACTATTCAATTATTAATCCGTAGCCGCATAAACCTTGATTCTATTCCCTCGGCTTTTTTTTTCAACTTTTACCTGAAATTGTTCTTACAATTCTCAAACAACAGACTAGGCAGCATATGGAAACTTTGACAGATAGACGTTGTTTCTACATGGGTATGTCGAATGAACTTCAGAGTAGGCTTTAAATTGAAATGTATCAATCCAGGGCAGCTTGAGTGAACATGAGCAAGGCAGGCGTTCGTGAATACGGCGTAATAATTCTACGTTAACACAATACACAAGTTCGATTTGTAACTCGAGCTGCGATAAACATGTAGTTAGAGAAGTGAGGAGCAGCGACGCGGAGGACCCCCCGAACACCGCCAGACTTGCTCTCCGCTCCGGTTCAACAAATTCATGTCATTTGTTATAAGTACACGAGCGAGTCACAACTTAATACAAACTGTCGTGAGTATATCCTCGTTCGCACACAGCATCACAAAGAGCCAAATAATAATTAGCGAGGTTAAGTAAATAACAGCTCATGTAAATATAATCAAGATATTTATAACTGTCATTTCGGAGGCAACAATTCGATGTGTAGGTACCTAGATAGGCAACGTTATTTCTTTTGAAAGAGCCCGCCATAATGGTTGACAGTACGTATTACATGTTTGTTGTATTACTGACAACGTTCGGGTTTTTGTTTTCCATATCAGAAAACTCAATAAAATGTGATGCCACGCGTTTTCTACATTGTTTCCACTACACTTGGTACAGCTTTGGTACCAAATTCGTATTGCAGCGTTCACACTGAGACTATGTTTCAACAAGGAAATCCTTCATAATAAAAACAGAAAGCGACGGCTTTCGTGGAACCTACGTTATTATGGGCTATATTTAAGGTTCAACTAGTCGACGGCACGAACTAGTGCGCGAGGTTAAAATGCAAGCCATCTCATCTCATCTCATCATCATCTATCGAATGAGATAGATGCTGTGATGAGCAGTAAGAAGCTAGTTCGCGTACGAATTAGCACTTTTGCAAATTTGTATCGAAATGGATGATGATTTAGGACGAAAACGAGCGCGCAACATTTTATAAACCGACCGAAAAACTACTAAATGTATATTTTCAAAATAAAATTATTTTCATTGTTGAATTACTAATCTATCCCTGAATGGAGGCCGTTTTGCAATTTTCCCTCTTCTTATGGTATTTATTTCCGCCCAAAGATGCGTTCAAATTAGTGTTGATATATGGAACTTTCGACGCTCGTAATTTCCAAATATTTTTTTCTTTTTTGTTTCCATACAGGGCTAGATAATGATGAGACAAAATTGATATATTTTTTTATTATGAACGTGCATCGTGAAACAGTGGAGTAATCTCTAGACTACGTTTGTATGGAATAATGATCGACTAGTGTAACCTTAATGCGAATCTAATTTATTTTCCAACCATATTGGTACCACTATTGCCATTTGTAATAATCGTTTACGTGTTCGTAACAAGTTTTACAAACGCTCGGCTGGTACAATAATAATATTAGCTTTGTATAAAAATATTTCGTACTTTATATGTGGTGGGTACCTAGTACGAGGAGTGGTATTAGTGAGTTTGCGTTTCAATGAATTTCCCACATTTATCTGTAGCGGCAGGACAACGGTTACTGCTACGTGGTACGTAACTCTTTGTAATATTGCTGAAATGTACCAATTGTTACATCGGTTCATCAATTAAAAATTGCTATGAAACCAGCAGTTAACGGCCTACGGTAATATCATTAAATTTATGTTCACGCTTAACCGGACCCCCGCTCTACCGCTTTTATAGCACAAATAACTTTTTACGATGAATACTTTTTCAGAATAGTAAATGTACGTTTTGCTCAGCGATCTTAATTTTGATTCAAGAGGACGTTTTGTGATAAGCCATCCACCGCAATTGTAAAGCAATTTCAGTCTTTTGTGTAGTATTCACAACAAAAAGATTTTATCTTGAGGTTCCTCGGTGATTATGTCATGAGTCGCGCAGATTCCTAAATAAGCAATTTATAAAAAAGCTTTGAGAAGTTGCTGCGTCGTTAACGCAGAAGTAGATAGCAGCCGCCGAGATGGTGCAGATAGGGAGCTCCACACGGCTCAGCGGACGGGTACGGTTGTGGCTAAAAGTTTGGTAATCTTGTCAGTCGTGTTGGCCGTCCTCATAAGCCGCAAGTTTCGATCGCTGCTATCTCCGTAGTTGCAGCCTAATTAGATTGGGCTGAGCGTGTTCCAGGGGGAATACTGAAACGCATACGGAAAGTGTACAGCACACAGGCTCGTAACGACACAAAAGATAATCTTAACTCCGTATACGTACCTAATTGCAACGTGCATAAACTACATAAGACGGGAGAAACTAGATTTTGTTGGACGAGAAATCCCGGTGGAGAGGAAATACCATTGCGTTTCGCGTGAGAAAATATTTAAATTTAATTCAAGCTAAAAGGAGTTGTATAAGACTCGTCTATATGTACAAAAGTTCGAATAAAATGGTAGTATATTAAAGTCTCACGAGCAATCAACAGATTAAGGGAATTGTAATACATTTCGTGACAATAAAAGAGGCTGCAAAGTATCTTCAAGTCCGTACAACAAACCATTTACGACTTTTTTATCAACGAAGTAATGTCTCCCTCACAAGTAGTTCATTATTTGATGTTTATTTCTCTCCCACACTGCTAGAAATAAAAAGTATTGCTTTTTTTATTTATTTCAAAATTTAATTAAAGTTTATGGTGCAGAGCGTACACAAGTATACGAGTATGTAAGGGAGTCTCATTTTCGAGAAGTGCCCCAGTGGCACAGCTGTGGTCATTACGGCTCCTCGGAGGCTCGCATGCTAATTAACCAGAAGCCTCTTAACGTTCAAGTTCACGTCTACGATATCCGCTTAACAACTTAACCTACAGTTAAATAACTTCCAAAAGTCGGTCACAGATACAAAAAGCCCTATGTTCACATATTAACCCTTTCTCCATACCTGTGTACATAGCTCATGGCCCGTAAAAATGTCACCGGTTCGGATCGGGCTCATGATAAAATAAAATACACAAACACAAATGTATGACGTGTTCTAACGCGATTTTCACAAATTTGTTCAGTGAATCATGTCGCTCTGCGAGTCTAGCAAACAGACGCGGACCGGTGTCGACAAATTTACTAAGTTTAATTCTGACTAGACTCCATATACTATATTTGAAAGTCTCATCCCCCAAAGTAACTGTAAACTAACTAGATTAATGATATTGCAGAACAAATAAAAAGAAGTAATTGAATGTATCTAGGAATGTGTACGCGCGTATACATAAACTGCTGTACCCTATGCAATAACTCGCTTTTTATGTGACTATTGACCGAACTGGACTATAAGAAATCTACAAGTTTCGTGATCCCCCCCAGAAGAGCAATAAACGTTCTGCAGAATGTCTGTACTGTGAATTACATTATGGCCGTTGTTAGAAGCAACAACAAAACTAAACATAAAGAAGGGGTTATTGTGGTTAATTTTGAAACAAATGAATATTCTCTTTTAAACTCCCCAGTTTCAAGTACCGACCCATTTAATAAGATATAAACAAGTTAAATTCAGATAAAATAATCGTTATCAAGAAGTTTCCTAATTGCGATCCATTTTGGGATTTTTATGTAATTTCGCTTTATTCCAAGAGCCTCGCGGTTTGACATGAAGTTGGTTGTCCTTAATATATTGGTTAACAGGCGGTGAATTGGAGCGCTTGCCCTAATGACAGGTACAAGAGGAGGCGCGCACTCGTTGGCCCCAGGGGCCGCGCTAACGTCATCTTCATGGCACCTGCCTGTCACACACACCGCCGGCGGGCCCTCCACTGTGCCAATTGTTATACACCCCGCAGTAATTAAAACGATGAAAATGTCCCACACCTATTGTTCCTATGGTAACAAGACAAACTTTACAGTTGAACAGCAAATATTTCACACACATACGTACTAATATAATGGTGTTTGCGAGAGAATAGTTCTACACTTAATTAAACCAACGCAAATAACTAGTTCCTCGTTATCCTGAAGTGACTACTGACTATATTAATATAAAGGACAGTAGATACCTAATGACGAGTCGTCAAAGCACAAGTCTATTTAAGCGACTCTTTGAAGGCTGATAGCAAGGGGGCGTTTTAATCAACACAAACATTTAGTAGTTGCTTTAATAAAAGCGCTTAGTTGAAATGACGACACAAAAGATGATTACTGGATTATAGCAAGGAAGTCGTTTTATTTACTGTGTATTAAATGATAATGCTTTGTAAGGCCAGAGTCCCTTGTGAGAATAACTCCTCGTACTAAGTTTGTGAAGGCGTTTTTCTCGATTGTCCCTTCGCTTTTTTAGTACTTTCCGTATCCATGGCCTCTTCAATATCCCATTCGGGCGCGGTTCGAGTGTAAGTATCATTACTTCCCATGCAGCTGTTACAGTTTACGGCCGAACTTGTATTATTATGTTCCAAGCATCATTGTAAACTTCGCCAACGACCTTCAATTATGGCTGTAAGCACGTACGTCGTTTGGATTTTTTACTATCTCATTTCAGAGACTGCTACATATCTACTTTAAATTGTTTTTTTTTTTTAATTCTGCAATAGTACGAGATTTTATATTAAAAGGCAGCGGAGGCAAACGTACTATCTTATTTTAACCGATTAAAAAAAAATGAGGTTCTTAGATTGTTTGTATGTATATTTGCCCGCGATTTTCTCATGTTTTGCTGTATCGATTATGTATGTTTATATATATGTATCTATGTTATGTATGTTTATCTCATCGCATTTATCCGAAACTAGTTATCGGATTATAATCATTCTTTTTTCCTGGATTAAGTAGGTATCTCTCAACTTAAGTCATAGTGCAAGTTTCATCAAAATCGGTTTGGTAGTTTTCAAGATATGGCATGCAACCGAACTCTTTAGCGACAAACAGCACGAATGTGTGAATTGAGTTATTATGGGTATATTGTCAATCCTTTAGGTATCTTACTATGGAACTTGCTGAATTTGTAGTGATGGTGTACCAACACTAAAAAGAGAGAACACAAAACTTTTTCGCAAAAAAATAAACCGTCTTCAAAAACAAAACACTAAAAGTGCACGTGCTTTCGTTTTGGCAGTCGTTGTCTTTCGTACTCCACGCTTTTACCGTTTTGTGACACCGACTTTTGAAGTCGGTTTATTTTTTTTTTCATAATTTCAGCCACATGTAGCCAGGTTGACAATCTACATTCGATAACGCTAGAAGAAAACGAATTTTGTATGGGATTGACACTTCTGAACGTGGTCAGATCATACAAATAGAAGACTTTAACGATTGTAGAGAGATTGCCACACATCTCTACCATAAATTGTTATTTTTTTTAAATTCTGCAATAGTACGAGATTTTATATTAAAAGGCAGCGGAGGCAAACGTACTATCTTATTTTTCCAATTTGCGCTGGATCAAACGTAAACCCCACTTTGACTGCAGTCGCCGTTCTGTATCTACTAAGAGTTCTGTGCGGCAAACAAATAATATTTCTATTTATTTATTACACTCGGACTACTAGCACTTAGTATTGTTTTAACATAACAATAATTTTATTTGAAAATGGAACAACGTATATCAAAGGATTTATGAAACGTGAAAAATAACTACGCCATGTACAAACGGTGAAAATAGACTAAACCACGATTAATCTGCTTTTATCCACCAGTTTAGAGTACAAAATAGCCTCTTTTATGTCAAAGTGTATTTCATCCTGGGATTTCTCATTTTATGTGAGGTAACAATACCCTTTGTTTCTTTTGACCGGTAATTTGGCCTCACTATTGTACCCCGCCGTTATAAATATTACATAACACAAATAAAGAACAGATCTCATTAAAAAATCTTTACAAATAGCAGTACCTAAGTATTTCAAATCAGAGAAAAACTACAAGTTTACCGTTTACTTGGTAAATTATTAGTAATTTTCGATTCGGATTATTTATTTTAATTTTATTTCTCTTTAGTTCGGTAAACGCAAAGTCTTAAGAGCGATTTAAAGTTTCAGAATCTTTAGTTGTGAATAGCTGCTAGCAGTTACAACTTGGACACTGTAGTCCCAGATAAAATTAAATTACGATATTTTTTTTTTTTTATCAACATCAAAATCATCAAGCCTTTTCATGAAAATGTCTTAAAAGCTACAGTTGTTAAAATACGCAATTGGTTTTATTCAGGCGACCTACAAATGAAAGTTAAATGAGTAGGTTTTATGTAAATAGAAGTAAGTACTTGTAATAATATCAGCAGAACCCAGCTTACAAAATTAAGATTCCTTCAAGTTATTTTGAAGAAAAAACCTTTCCAGAAAAGACACTTTAGTTTTTAGGACAGAACAAATTTAAGTTGAGATTACTGCAAAATCTTCAGGTTTTGAGAATGTATCTTTACTAACCTTCCAACGATATAAACACAAAAATACAAAATAAAAACCGGCCAAGTGCGAGTCGGACTCGCGCACGAAGGGTTCCGTACCATTATCTACCATTATCACAAAAAACGACAAAAAAACTCACGTTTATTGTATGGGAGCCCTACTTAAATATTTATTTTATTCTGTTTTTATTATTTGTTGTTATGGCGGCAACAGAAATACATCATCTGAGAAAATTACAACTGTCTAGCTATCACGGTTCATGAGATACAGCCTGGTGACAGACAGACAGAAGGACCGCGGAGACTTAGTAATAGGGTCCCGTTTCTACTCTTTGGGTACGGAACCCTAAAAATACAAAATTTTCAAAAGTAAAACAACGTAGATACAAAAAAAAAATCGTATTTAATACGAGAAACGAAAATAGAGAAAAAAGTAGGTATAGAGTATTATCGTGGGGCCAGATTCATCCACGTAGCACACAACACCGTAATTTGGAAGAACCGTAATCCATTTATATCCAACATTCCCTTGGGAGAATATACCTAAATGGAGATCTCTTTTATATAAACGTCATTTTCGGAATTAAGAACATCCATGGTTAAATAAATCGGATGAGAGAGACTGATACTTTTATTTAAGGAGATTTCGGATCTTATCTTGTGATTAAAAAAAGATTTGCTCGTAATCAAAGACAAGATAATCTTCTAGAAAATGTATATAACTGAACATAATTAAAAACAGAATATTAATTAACCCTCATGTAGCAACTAATGATGTTACTTTTAATATAATGTTTTAAAGTTAGCGAAGCAGACTTTAAGTTATACAAATTTCTCCGTATTTTCTCCTTGTTATTCCACCACTACAGAAGAACTCTCGATAATTCGCCGAAGACTCCATTGCCCTAAAGCTTATTGTCTACTTAAAAACTCAGTTGAAATGTGAAACTTCAGGCAAGAAATCGTAAGAGTAAGTAATACAAAAATAGCGAGCGTACGTAGACATTCTCCAGGACTTATTTCAATTTACACTTGATATTTCCAGTCCATTTGCATTAGGGAAGTAACTCTCGCCGGATTTATTTTGGATATATTTAAACTGTAATGGCCTCATAGGTCGGGTAATGTTCGTGTCGCTGTGTGTCCAGAATTTGCAGGTGATTGCATTTAAAGCACATAAGCTATCCGACGTCAGCTGACCCGCCGCGAACATTTTGCATTTTTCGTGATTGACTGGCAGTTCAACGAGCCGCTAATCCAACGTCAGTTTCAACAAAACCCTCGGACAGGAGATATTTTTTACGAAATATAACATTTTTATTTGTTGACTGTAGTCATGTATTTAAATATATGGCCAATTATTTTAATAAGATACGTACGTGTACAAGGGCATACAAATAACGACACAAAGTCAAATATTTTTTGTAGCTAAAATATTATGGAAATGTTTCTGGAATCGTAACTACGAATAGTTACGAGAGGTACGTATATCATCAAATATTTTATAGGGAGGTACTGGAGACGGGGATATGTTTAGTTATCAATATTATAAATATAACATGCCTACTCACCCTTTGATTCGATCTAACGGAATCTCTTACAAAAACACGAAAGATAAAAGAGATTTCAAGTGAAGGACCGAAATATGCGCCATATATGAAAACGAAGATACACTGCAGAGGGGTTTTCGTAAAAATATTGTGTTATTCATTTGCATACAAACTGCTTCTACGTTGAAACAGTATTGATAACAAAAACGTTATAACACAGGAACCTAAAGTGAGTGTTGTTTTAACCGGCAACACTGTAGCGAGCCCTCGCTCGTCCGCTCTTTGTATCTATCTGCTGCACAGCGTCAGGCAGATCGTGATTCCATAAAGGCAGATACGATCGAAAATACCTAAAAAATATCACGTCCCAAATAATCCAGCGGCAAAGTAAAAATCCCGCTTCCCGTTACGGATGACCGACTTTTATTAAAATAAAACTCGTATCAATCGAGATCGGATCAGTATCGAGAGTGTAATTAATTAATACGTAATTAAGTAATCACGTGTGACTCGTATGACGGATGACAAATAGCCATTAATGTCGCCGGCGAATCCTATTAGCTGCCGCGCTGGATACGAGTGCGCCGCATAAATGTTCTCTCAATAGCTTTATTAGCGAACCAATCAATCAGTTTCCAAGTCAAACAAACTACCAATCAACTGAACACTGATCCTTGTCGATACTTTTAATTAACCGTCAGGAAAAGAGCTTTCTTAGCTAATGTTTGTACGTGTTTCTTGGGAATTATAAACGAGTTATTAAGGTTCTCGCTAACAAACATGCCGTGTTTATTCTCGACTTATAGACATATTGCCACGTTAGCTGTTAAACCTAAATAAATAGGCACTCACTCAGTTCCTTTTATTAATTATTTACATTAACTCTTTTTTGCTCTTACAACATTTAATAATAAATTACTCATTTTGACAGACTTCGGAAACTATTAAAACTTTGTTATTTCCAAAACCGTAGTATAATAGAAATTATTAAGTATGTGTATTATAGAACCTGGCAAATGACTCGGAACTAGTAATGGTTTGGTGGATTTCATTAAAGAGTAATATTTGAACACGACAGCCCGTCCCATTTTCGTGAAACAAATTATATTTTACGACGTTATTATTTTTATATTGGTGGCATATTGTTTAGTTCCTGAATCACATTATAATATTTTAAAGGCGAAAGTTTGTGAGTGTGTGTGTGTTTGTTACTTCTTCACTCTCAAACGGCTGGACGGGTCTGGATGAAATTTGGCACAGAGATAGATTATAGTCTAGAATAGTACATAGGATCCTCTTTATCCCGGGAATATGTTCCCTTGGGATAATTTTCGACTTTAATGCGGGCGAAGCCGCTGGCAGTAGTTAGTATGAAATTTATGATTCGTAAAATGACATACACAAACGGTAGTTGTATCATTAAGAAAATTAAATTACCTACTCATTTGATACAAGCACGATACACGTGTTCCTATATGTTTAGGTTTGCGCTTGTTTACTTACTTGTATGATGTTTACACGTCCGTTTTATTTACATCATTAAATCCCACAGACATATGTAGGGAAATTGTATATTATTATAATTACCAGGAGGCTGATTTAATTAAATAATAGAACATGATATTTTTGCTGCTTGTATTCACTAACATTATATTTGTGTAATTGTAATTTAATCACTTTCAACAATAATATACAGGAGATTTCATATCATGTTAGACAGATACCACATATACACGGCTTTATTAATCCAATTTAGAACGAATGTATTAATGACGTGAAATTGAGAAGAAGCTAGAATCCAATTGTAATCTAAAACTATTACAGAACTAAAGCAACTAACTAACTAAGTAAGTTAGTATGACATAATTCCATTGAAGACATGCTTAGTTGCACAGAATGTACAAAATATATAGCAACTACATAAACTTTTACTTAACTAGTTGGCTACATTAGTATTTCATGGCACGCACGACATACCCAAACAATGTGTGCCCACTACCCCGTCCAGTTCAAACCACCAAATGTATGCTGACAGCAAAAAACCTTTGAACGGAGTCAGGTAACCTGTCCTAGATAGACCATAATCCCTCTAAAATTGTGTTTTACCGCCATATTTGACGTTTAGGGACACACGTTTATCCGTGTAGTACGTAGAAAGAATACTAATCGCCTTTACCGGACAGTATGCGGACGATAAACGGCTACAGACTGCAAGGTCTTGAATACGATTTAGGTGTCCCCAAATTGGAGTCAGGTCAAACATGTTATTTCACGTTCTAGGAGCTCCGACTGGAGACGCTGGTAGAATAAGTCAACAACTATTGCTTTTGTGAGGCGTGTTTGTTGAATTGAACACGTTTGTTAAACTATGTACCGCAATGTGTGCTCTCCGGACTTAGTACAAATGCTACAAGGTACGAAGCCGAAATCCAATTCTGAGTTTAAATAAATTAAGCAGCCAGGTTGTATAGCGATACAAACCAGCGTAACAAGATGTGGCATTGTTCCGCTGCGCTGACGAATTTATGCCGATACACCTGAACGAAGCTGATTTGGTATTTCCATGGGCACGTTTCGCGAAAAACCGAGAGACTGTTAAAATTCTTCTTCCGATAGCTATTCATTCACGCGAAATAATCTTTTATACCTAAGGAATGTTTAGAGGCGAAAGAATTTTACGGCGACGACATTCGCATGAAAATACTTTTCTACATTTTTTAAATTAGTTTGTTAGTAAGGTATTTTTTATCAGATAAAGAAAATGCAGGTTTAATATTTGGAAGCTATAACAAAGAACGCAAAACTTGTAGAACTTCGGACAGTCATTTGCAGCCGTTTCGTGGCGTTTCCTCTACGAATTAAAGTTGAAATGGTAATTTCTTGTTCTTCGGCACTTTATTCAAATTAGTAACTTATTTTGGGATTTCTTTATTAAATAACAATTACAGAATTGAAAATTGTAGTCAGAACTTTTTATTTGTCAAGACTATTACATAGTTTAACAATAGATTTTCGAATGTCACACAAGTTTAATATCTATTATCGATTCAATATTAAGTACCTTCTACAAGCTTAGTAGGAGATATAATCGTGTGTACTACAGATATCTTACTTCTATTATAAACGTGAAAGTTAGTGAGGATGGATGGATGGATTTTTGTTTGTTACTTTTTCACGCAAAAACTTCTGAACGGACTTAGATGAAACTTTACAGAAGTATAGCTTATACATACATCAGAATAATACTTACGAACTAATACCTCGCGCTAGTAATATATAAAACCGTGATTATAATTATTGGCCTGTATAGTGTTAAATGCATAATGGGATTTAATTTGAAATATGTACTCAATCCCACACACAACTACGTACACCTGCTGAGAGAACAAGAAAGGGTTTTACAATAATGTCAAGCACATAAATCTTCTTTGAATTTCCTCATTTAATGGCCGCCGTTCGTTCCACGACCATTACTTGGACCTGTTAGCTCGTTGTTAAGTTTTTCCTCTACTTCGCCGAAAGGCTCTCTTTGTTTTGGCAACTATTAAGTGGCCACAAGCCGTCTTTTACGAGAATCATATATTTCGTGTGATACATTCATTTGTGTTGCACGACCCAGTTTCTTGACAAAATTATAGTTTCGGCAAGTTCTTAATCAGAGTGTTTAGTATGTAGGTCGGGAACAATAAACAAGACGGATCGTGGAGAGTGAGGCGACGCGGGGAGTGCCAATCACCCGTCCCGCTGCGAATATCTTAAGCTCAGGTTTAGCTAACAGATGTACATGGCTAGTACGATACCCAAATAGCCACAACACATGTATCACATGTCTAATATCATAGCTAGCTAGTACAGGCCGCACAGCGCCGCCGCAGCACTGGAGCAAGGGTTTTTGCAAGACTAATGTCTTAATGCCCCGCTTCTCCTACTTCAAAGAAAATTTGTAGATACCTACAGCTTAAAACTATGTAACAGCGGATTTATTGGGTTTCCACTTCCGTGGTTTTCTGACCCCACTAATATCGGGTTTTATAAATATTAGTTTGGAAATGTCTTTTTTGAATTGTCCTTTTTGTATGTTGGGGTACATACCTTATACAATATAGCTTTTATTAAATTCGATAACAACATTATTATCATACATACTTACGTGGAATACAAATTAAAACACAATTAGTGCTTATTAGGATTAAATATCCAAATAATCCTAATTAGTGCTAATTAGGATTAAATACCCGTTGATGCAATTATTTTGTTCACGGTAATTTGTGGCTTTTATTAAAAATTCTCGTGTATATCGAACCAGGTTAAAAGTTAATTATTTACCTACTTTTTTAATTAAAAATCACACACAAAATACACAAGTGTCACTGAGATATTTCACTGTACGATCCTCATTAATCCAGTTTTCGTGTGTTTGGAACTGAAACTCGCGGTATTAGGCGGGCGGCTGAAAGTTGGGGGGAAAACGGCGCGGACGGGACGCGGGCGAGACGCGTGGTCGCGGCGCGGGCTGGCGGGCCACTGTCGCACGCCGCGCACCGCCACGCCACCGCCACGCGCATAAAACGCCACACGCGCTAGCCTACGCACTAAACTCTTACAATTTTAATTAAAAAATGGAGTACATACTTAATATTTAAATGACGCTTACAACAAATGATCACGCCAGCACTCGCAACGGTAAACTAGCCTCCACTTTTATTACATCTTTATTTTTTGACACTTACGTACAAGCCTAATTGCATTCCTACCGTAAACTTTGCTCATTTCCATGTCAGTTTACGTACAAATTATACGCCTCATAATTAAGGAACTTTTATTAAATTGTTTATCTGTGTTAATCCAGTCATATCTTTGGATGAAATTTCGAGAAGCGCATTGAGACGGAGTATTTCACTTTTTAAATACCACTGAATGCGTTACGCCAATAATATGTGAAATGAATAGCCACTAGTGCAAAGCGTCAGATTAACCGACAGCTCGCTATTATTTAGTGTTTAATTATACCGTCAGCAGCCGTGATTGCGACGTATTTACTACATACGTCACGCGTCGCCTGGACCAAGGATGGATTGTCCGCAACCCGGATTAAGTCAGCTGTGGCCACCGGCTTGCGGCCCGTCCCTATGAACCCACGTACTAAGTTTTTTAAAGAAGTCGACCTCACGTTCGGGACTATGTAAGTCAATTTACCAACATATATGAATAAAACAAAAAACTACAACTTCCTTTTTATATGTAAAGTTCGGGGTAAGTGAGTTCCAGGTGTTACTAATATGTATGCAAGCGCGTGTCGGTAGTTGTTTGACCATAGATACTAGTAACTTAAACCTACGTAAGTTATTTATGTTGAGTAAGTAGTTTGTGACTTTATCCGTGTGTGGAGCTTAGAGGAGGCCTCCATCTAGTGCGTGGGCGACCTCGAGATGCTCCATATGATAATGATAATAATCCTTAGTTCTGAGCAGGATTATTATTCCAAGTTGCCACCAGAAATTACTTTTACGTGTAACCTACTATAATAAGGAAACTAAGTTTTTTACATGGTTGATAAAGTCAGACGGGTGTAACTTTGCATAAAATTATGCATATCATAAAAGAACGAACCGTTAGCGCTGGACCAATTACTTCAAGCTAACTAGATCTTGGCACAGAACTATGAAAACGCTCGAATGATAAACATTTAGTTACTTAAGTTTTATACTTGGACGAGTATCTAACATTCTGTATTCGACAAACCTTTACACGTTCCATTAAAGAAAATACATAGAAAACACAAAGCTAATCTTTAATAACAATCTGGATAAGAGATATTAAGTTAAGGCTAGGGTAGAGAATTTTCTTCGAGTCTGCACAAAGTAAATATAAGTCCTGCCAAGCAAAACCTGGACAGTATTAGATATCAAAGTTTTAGCGCCGCCTTCTTGGCGCATATCCTATGCATTTTGATGGAACTAAGTTCTGAATAAGCAAAATGCGAGCGTGTTGTACCGTGCAATATTATGATTTAAGTCTACACTATTGTACACAGAATGCTACCAACACAAAACTACCTACATCGGTTCAAGGTAAACGTGAATTAAACGTACCACGGTAAGTACATGCCTAGGCTTTATACACCTACAAAAGAAAACACGGTTGAACGTTCGCATATGAAATAATAATATGCTTCTTATACACCGTCATTTTATTAACTGAAGCTCTGTTACTCTCGATGTCAGTAATTAGATTACAAACGCCGCAAAGGGAAGTCTTATGCCAATTTTCTTACTGATGCGACGAAAACGTCGGACACGGATAAGTCAGAATAATCCCCGTGAGTACGTTATATTAATGTGACGCAGTGAACTCGACAATAGGAAACCAAAAATATAATTATGACGTCATTATTGTTTGGGTGAGAATACAAGCTTTCTCACACAATACTAAATGAAAGATATTAAGTGAACGCTCGCTGCTTCAGCTAGCATTTCTAGCAGTTAAAATTAGTAATCGCTATAGAGCGTGTTTACTCCAAATGTTGTATTGTTTTCATCGTAAAAGCCTTCAGTCAAAGTAAATAGCGGTCCATTAGACCCGAGCGTCGCCTGACAGCGCTGGACGTTTCCTCTACCATCGAAAACAATGCACTTTACGCTTTTTGCAACGCCGGACGCTCCTTGCAGTGCTTTGAAACGTAGAATGATACGCTCCGATATGCTCCATCCGTTGCCTCAGGTGTCTTGTTTGTATAGACACACAATGCGATATCCAATCCGAAGCCTACACAAACTCGAAACAAAAAAAAACAATTGTTTCTGCCATACCGAAATCTCTTTATTTTATACTATCCCTGATGATAAAATGTTGAACGGAACGAGTAAAGCTTTATGCCTCAACTTTCAAAAAAAAAGTACAAACGTTTCATCACATTTCACAGAGTTTTTAATTAGATTATTTCTTGAAGCTAAAATCCTCGCACGTATTGGAGAATTTACCAACTTTGGAACATTTACAACGTTTCACGGAAAATTCTTATGAACTGAGGTAGGCAGGTCGATACGGGTAGTAGGTATTTATCGGTTAATAAATGAAGTTTGCGAAGAATGGAGTTTTCCTACTATTGTATTAGCTTCCTACTGCCTAATTAATTATAGTTGGGGTTGTGTAATTTCATTTGACAAGTTTCCGGCTTCATCGCGGTTGGTGACACACGCGGTCATGTGGCGGATGAATCTTCTATCTATACGTATGATACATTTACATGTAAATTACAGCCGAAGCTCAGCCAACCAATACACTGGAAGTCGGGTACAAGTAAAATCTTTAAAATTATTGTGTTTGTTTGCAAAATTAATTTCTCAGAACCACTTTTAGTATCATGAAGTAACAAAGCGAAGGATAATTACCGATTACGTAAGCTACGGTATTAAAGATGATAAAAAGTCAAAAATCAACGCGATGAATTCACTAACAAGACAACCTGATCAATATAATAAGAAAATATGCGCAGTGAAGGGGTCAGTAAACAACCAGTAGGTAATGTTATTCAGTCACTCGTCTGCGTCTCGTTCACCGATGACGGGTTTGCGGAAAATCTAACTCTATCCGTCTATTGTTAGAAATAAATTGGCAACAATCATCGGTCGCGTCGCACCCAATTTTTACACGTTTATTGAATTTTTATGGTTATTTTGATCCATTCATCATTTTTACGACTTGCTACCATAACAAGACTGCTCTAACGAACAGAACACGGTGTCGTGAAAACACATTACTTTGAAATCTAATGCTACCTACTTTACGAGAAAAGGAGAAAAACGACATTATATAGTTTAACACATTTCTTTGAAGCTAGATATTAAACGAGAATGAGCTAATTTGTGTCTAGTGCCAATAATGATAAAACGTGTTATTTGAAATAAGTTTCAAAGCTCTTCAGCTGACACCTTTCCCTTTAATTATTTCAAAGGAGACCTCATTTATTTTGCTAAATTATGCCCAATTTTATTTCATTTATTTATCCAAACACACCGAAATTATGTATTTTAAGGACCAGGTTTAAATTTATATTACGCTAATAATATCTAAGAACCACTTACCTTTCCAGACGGCGAAATTAAATTCGAAATTCCGAATTATATATTCAGCTTACCTGTAACAAACAAATATAAATTAAAGTTTCGCCGATTACTTTATGTTTAAGTTAGAAAGCTTGATTAAATGTAACAATGGTAGTCGGAAACACACAGCGACTCGGATACAGCATGGACAAATCGACGGTTAGGAAGCGTGACGTCACGTCAACGACCTGATGCCGACGGCCCGACGGAAAATATGATGGCCGCACAATAGCCTGCAGTAGTGGAGACGTCCAAATCATTATTTATTGTTTCGTTAACGAGCTCGAAAGAAACGCTGCCGGATCCGTGGCTCGATGCCCGCTCGACGCGAGCCGGGAGCCCGGGACCACTGACTCATGCACCCGTTATATTTCAGCTGATACATCTTAACCCCTTTTTAAATTAACGTACACGGTTTGCGGACTAGGTACTGGCAATGCTATTCAATCAGCAATCCACTGAGATACTAATTTTGTCAACCGTGAATAAGGTTTGTGGAAATAAGCAAACATTACTGTGTAGCTAGACGGTTCGTAAGATGAACGTGCAGGGTTCCTCTTGTAAACATATGCAAATCGAGGAAGATATCTCAACCTTAAAATTGAATGAATGACTGTTTACAATAGTGCCATTTCCCCTTTAATGTCTGAATATTATGCCACTTTTAAACCCCTTTGAGCATACAATTTAACCAGTATTGTAAAAGATTTCGACACAACGCAAAAGAGCCTGCTCTTAAATTAACGACTAATTAATTCGGTGTTAACAACAAACAAAATAGATGGCTTTGTTTTTAATGTAGATAATATTAAGAGAGAAAGATTTACGACGAATTTTTTTTTTGGAATTTCCCTTTCAAAGACAAAAATAGGACCGTATTTGATCCAGCATGAACACGAAAGAGGAAATAAAATAATAAACAACATTTCGTTTGTATCTGCGCTGATGTAAATGCGTCGCCTAATTATCATCACGCAGCTCTCTCGCGGAGATGGCAAAGAATACTTAACGCCACCGCTTACAGTCTTGGCACACTTTTCTTGCTAGACCCACTTTTTCGTCTCATGGAAAATATAAAATACGAAAATCTTAAAAAGCTTTTGCTTTAAATATAAGGACATCTCAAAGTGACACAGGAAATACACGATTATATTATTCAGTCCCGCACTAATTATGGTGAACTCGTGGCCTAGATCAAATAAAATCTAATTAAGTTATCAGATTTATTTTACATTATCTTGCCAGTGAGACAGACCACAAGTTTTCTGTGAACTTCCTAGCGGTATCACTAAATAGCAAAAACTTTAATTAGTGTTCACATGCAGAGTTGAATGTGGCGCATTGTTAGCAGCAAGCGGCACGGGCGGAAGTCAAGCGATAACGTTATTACATAAGACTTTGATAGAATTGCAAGATGTTAACCTTGTTATGCCGACGACGGCCGTTTCCTGTCGCCAGTCACTGGCAGCCTGATGTCTAATGGAGTAAAGACTGCAATACCCACTCATCGCGCTTATGTACAACTTTGAATAAATCTTTAAGTAATTTGTTCTGGCTGCGCCACTTCCTGGCCAGTTTAGATGAGCATATAAACAAGTTAAGTGAATAGATACCTCGTATACAATGTGACATTAAATATAACGTGAGTTATAAAAGGCACACTCAAAGTTTGCAGTCATTCACATTAAAAGAGCAGTTCGAAGAAACTAGAAAACTAAATGGCTACACGATTCTTTGAATATTTTAATAAATATGAATTTCTAGCATTGGCTTTGTTTGACGGTATGTAAATAATTTATCAGCCTAATGGCTGATAGATTATTTATTTTTATTTTTAATATTGGTGGCCATAACGCTTACCGAGTTTCTAAGGAAAATAAAGTTTTGACAAAGATGGACTTTATCCATTACGTAAACGAGCATCACATCTAATTGTAGGTGTCGGGCTCGGGAGTGTGCACAAAATGAATATTTATGAACGTTTTCTGCAATAGTGACTGAGACGAAGTCACGTCTTACCGCGCACTCGTAACACCGAGAAAACACACGTGTTATATCCTCACAGTACATGTTCCTACTGCTCAAAACCATCAGAGAGCGTGGTAAATTGCGTGATTTAAATGAACATATGTCACATTTAACAGGTGTAGATAACAAACACCTACTATGGAATTCACTTTGAGATTTTCTTGAAATATTTCGACATTTTTAAGTGAAATATTTCAACATTTATGTGAGCGAAATTATTTTTTTCAATGAAAAGCAAAAACAATAGGCATCCTAAAATATTTCAGGCAACATTTTTAACAATATACATTACCCGTAAAATTGTAATTTTTTTTTAATTTTAGCTTTTCTCTATTGAAGCGCCGAACCGAAATTATCCGTAAATTTTAAGTTCGAATCGGAACGAACTATGACGAACAAAAAAGTACATCCAATAGTCGGACGCAGGCATGTTGCATTCAACATGTTTGTTTCGTTTCTTCTATTCCGATGCACAATAGAAATCCTAGCAAAAAAGTATTTTGATTATGTTTTCCACGAAACGGGTACAGAGTTACCGATTCTTATAGAATATAACAGTTTCAGGTATTCGCTTTTATCCGCATGTGTTTGTGTATCTAGAATTCTTTGTACCATATCTCGAAGTTTACAGACAACCGTTTGTAATGAAAGGGATATTCCTTCTATTGAACTTAGTTATGTTTAAAATTATTTTTGGAATTCGTTATGATAAAATCACTGCTACTTAATTATGTTGGCATTGATTTACTATATAATAATATAGATTCATCTCGAGCAGCCAAAACTTGTTTACTTTGTAGGCTATTTCCTTCAAGTTTTTTGTGGATCACCTGAAGAAGTCCTGCGGTTTTGAAATAGGATAGGCGTACTTTGTGAGCACTCAAAAGTTTTTCGATTAACAACTAATTGATTTAAAAAAATTGTCGACAGTGAGTAGGCGGCTCGGCTGCGGCCGGTGACACACACATCACGGGATTTACCGAGCTCGTAAAGACATTTTACACGCATCGGCGGCTGAGTGCCGAGTTCGTAATTCGTTGAGGCACCCACCGAGACAGGAATGAGCTAACTTTTGGGAAGACTGCGGGCGAATGAGAAAACATTGGAGAAGTTGCTGCCAAGTGATAGACAAAAACGGCGGAATATATGTTGGGGCTTAGTGAAACACATATCACTGCAGAGTTTCGAGATACGCCGTGAATAACAATAAGTGAGCTTCAACTTGTGCAACCCCCGGCGGCAGATATCATCAAAACTTGACATGTGATTTATGTATATAGATAAACTTTGAAATTATACAAATTAATCCAAGTTGTAGGACTAAAAGTAATTAGACGACGCGCGCTCCGCAACAGTAGATATGAATTAGAAAATTCAAAACAGTAACTACTCTCGAGATATATAAACACAACATCAGCAATTTGTAACCGTAGAGAAACGGGATGATCGTAAGCGAACAGCTCAATAAGCGTCAAGGAGGAAGTTAACGCAGAAACAAGGCTGGCATATGAAACATGTCGCACACCCGCAGTCGTAATAAGCACCGCTCAACCCGATCATAAATAAAAGGCGAGCGGCATAATAGGTGCTTGATCCGCGTCATCGGCAGCTGGCGCACGCTCTCGCCGCACGCCGCGCGCCGCCCGCGCTGACGACTCCTCACATTCGATAAAAATATCTTCAACGGCCCCATCTAACCGCCGAAGCACCCCCGGAAGCACGTTCCGACTGCTCACCTATGCAAAACAACATTAGAGTTGAAACTACTTACAATTTTCTCTCCTCGCTACCTCGAACTTTGCTCCGAAAACTTTAACGTGTGAAACATAACACATACCTAGACGTATATAAAACAATAGTCTTTCGTGAAATAATACGATTTTATTTTTGAATTCACCTCGTTCAGAGATTCTTCGCAATTTATCAAAACGATATGTCTGTGCGAGGAAGCTGCGACAATGACGTCGCACGCGACCTCCCGCTGCCGGCTCTGATAAATCATCGAACAGCTTCAAATGAATTTATCTCACATCGAAATGCTGTATTTCTTTAATATTATTGTAATTTTTTGTCCCGTATTTGGTACATGTCTGATTTTACGAAAGATAAACTGCTATCAATATTATTTTATGTCTCAATAAAAACCCTAACTTTACTCTAGGAACAGATGTTTAGCGAAAATATTTATCTGGAAAAGCTTATAACAAGGATATGATAATATTTTCAAAGTATTAAAAGTCGTTGGACGCTGGGGCCTTCATAAATATTTAAAGAAAACCATAGGGATTTTAACTTTCAGGGCCACGGAAATGTGCTGCGAAAGAAAATATGTATGCAATGCAAATTCTTTGCTCTTATTACGAGTATGTTGAACTATCAATATCTATAGAATCGATATTTTCTTTTAATATGAAAAATCTGTGCAAAGTATAATCCTGTATGACAGAAGACCTTTAGCCAACGCTACACAACAAAAAGCTCTGAAGAAAATATAAATTACGAGCGCTGAGAGACTTCTTAAGAAAAAGTTTCGAGCAAAAACGATTACAGCGCATAAAAACAATCATACACGACCTCGTTGAGAAATAGTTCCATAATAAAACTGAATGAAAAAAATTCTCACGAAGTAATAAAATAGTATGAACTAATAAAGTAAAACGGTGGCGCACTATTCGAGATACGAAAGTGTAACAGACACAAATAAAAACAATTTAAAACGACTAGATTTATGCGACTCAACTCTCAATGTAGACTATTATTCAATTTGAGTTTTTAATCTCTTTCCAGTATAGTTACGGAGTATACAGAAATAGCTCTGCCAACGCTCGCGGTCAGACAAATGGAATAAAACCCGGGCAAATAATATAGTCACTTTGTATTAAAATAATAGGCACGTATATCTGAATGGGCAAATGTAGGTAACTGTGCAAAAAGTATCATTTAGAACCTATTTTCCAGAAAATAAGTGACAGCGACAAATACTACGATCAGCAATTCGTCTACCAGCATGCTTACAGTGACAACACCCCCTATAACCGTTATTTGCAAGTGTCGACGTCCCTGTTCAGGAGAGGACCTTTAAAGGCTATCCTCGTAATCATGAATAAAATAGTACCTCAATAAAAATAACGCTTACTTTAAATCCTTAACCCAAAAGGCGTCGACCAAGGTATCTTACTACCTACCCATTTTGTATCTCATTATAATCCCTACTTTAGTCGGATGACATTGAAGATTTAAACAGAATCGTTTATCTTTTAGAGAACTTTCGGGACTGTTAGTCAAAACTTAATATTGGAAATAAAATTTGGGGGAGTTTTCGTCCATTAGTCAAGTTTCAAAACGGTTGCAGGAACATGCTCTCCTGTCATTTAAGAGTTCACAACAAGCAACCCTTGCTTGGATTAATTAAAGTGTTTAATTGGTCCTCCGGGTAGCAGGTAGTTGGTAGATGTCGAGACACGTCCTGAGAGACGCTTTGTTATCAAAGATCCCGACATCATTTTCTAAAATTACAGTTCAAACAATTCCGAAACCTTGAAAGTTACTTGGACTTGTATTACAGAATATTAAGTAGCAAAAAAGGTTAATTTATAATATTGTTATAATTAGGGTTATTCTTTCGAGGCGGATTGTTAACTTTACTGTTTTTGCTACTTTTTGGTTGAACTTTGGAGCCTTGAATCCTTAATGTTCTTATTTCATTTTGTCTTGGCAAATGAAATACATTACTTATATTGAATTAAAATTTTGATGTTACACACGAAAGCAGAGCATGAGAATTATTAAAAGTTTTCTTATAATAATATTAAACTTTAAATTACAAAGACTAATAGAAGTAGACTAACAGAAGAGCCGTGGGTACTTACTACAATTTAATTAAAGTCGTGACGTATTTACGGTCAAAAACTTTGTAATTTAGTCCCTCATTTCATATCGACGGCCTTATTAAAAACATAATGGGAACAAACGGCGAAGTTACGCAACGTGCATTACACGAAATTATTTGTTCCAAGAGAGCAAAGTCACGGTTACTGTGTTATTATTTCTGCCACAAATACGATGTGCAAAACATAGGGGCTGAAAGGGGTCTCACTGGGTACATTTCTAATGGCACCCACCTACCTAATCTTAATTAATAAATAAGTAAACAACAGGTCGAGTTACAGAGTGGGACTTAGTTTAAGTAAGTGGCTGTTTAAGCAATAGCACGTTTCGAATTTTGGAGGTGAAGTTGATAATATGCATGTTCGTACTTTCGTGGTAAGATGTTTGTAGCTCGTAGCACTTCGTAGAACCTATGCTACGTAGTGCTACGCGTAGCTACGAACTGCGAGCGTCTACGATGTGTTACGAGAGCTACGCGGTTCGACGCGTAGGTCGGCTACACGGCTACGCCGGCCGCACGCTCGGTCACGCTCCCGCCGTTTATCGCCGACACGTAGGCCGCCCCTAATTGATATTTGCTCTAACGAAGACGTACTCATCGTTACACATTCATATTCCAGGCGACGACAGCGTCGATGGCACAAAAGAAGAATAGCCGGTGAAAACTAACAGTTGCGGATTGAGGCTACACAGTTTTACTTTGTTTCACTTTGTTCTACTTTGTACACCTAGATCTAAGCTCACAATATATGAGCCCGTTACAAACTTGGACAGACACAAAACATTATAGAATCCTTTAACATAAAAAAATATTAAAAGCATTTGATTAAATCGTTAACGTGGGGATGTTACGCGGAAAGATTACACAGCAACTGTTTTATACCGGTTTTAATCGTTTTACCAGAGACATTCCAGTCCTGTGATCAAAGTCGATTTAATTAAAAATCTTGCAATAGACGGTTGTCTAAATTCCAAGCAACGATGCGATTTTTCTTTTTGTAAAAGAAGGTTTTAATGAAATCCTATTCAATTTAGGTGGCCTACGTCGCATCGATACATTTTCGAGAGAATCTTTTTAAGTGTAGCGAGTCAATTCGTTGTTATTGTACGAGCGAATAATTTGAAAGCAGTCGTCAGCACAGTGCGACACACGATCTGACAACATAAACTCGTGTTGCAACACAAATAACACATAAACTCAGTACGTGATTTAAATACGCGATATTTGTAGAAGCCGAAGCTTTCTCTACCTGTCTCATACAATTTGACATAAATTCGCCGGTAAAATCTGATTTTATTCAAGGTGGAGTTAAAAAATGCAAAAATATATCCTCACAATTTTTTCTACGAGGCCGCATATTAAATTACACTGAAAGGAGTAAAATAAAAATGTAAAACGGATCCGAGTGGAGCGAACGAAAAAACCGGGTTCGAGCAGCTCACGATTAGTGTTACGTAAAATAAAATTTCTTATAAAAATAACATCTTTTGCGGTATCTTTAGCAACAGCATTTCCCTTTTTACCGTATTGTTATTCCGACACTGCACCTCTATCTGTTATCGGGTTTTATTTCGTGTTGTATAATAAAATATTGGCTATAATATAGTTTTCTCAAACATGCTTGGAAATTTGAGCATTATTTTGACAACCTTCTTCGAGATAAATCGCAATTGCTGTACTGGCCATATACATGCGCGCAGCGGCCGGCAAAAGTTGTATGAAAATCCATATCTGTCGTTTGTAGCGGCCAAATAAATTACATAGTAAACTCATATCTGTCGTGTAATTTAAAAATGGAACGATCTTTTTCTTCGAAACATAGCAACCAAGGAGGTAACTTATCAAAGGTTTTATTTAAATTTCGAACTGGCTTGCAAATAGAAAGCTGTTTATTGAAAAAAAAAACAAATGAACACTTTAAGGTTTAGCACGCACTGCGATTTTTATTTGCGCGGATTTTTGTAGTAGTATTCCCGCGTGACTTTTTTACGGCAACGCGTGCGGCTTCATACAATTCCATAGGCCGCAGAATGGGCGGAAAAAAATTGCGCGAATAAAAATCACAGTGCATGCTAAGCCTAACGCGGGAATAATTATTGTTGTTTGTTGTGCGTCATTGATTTTAAAAAGTAATTGTATTTGACAACATGAGTTCTAGGTACTACATAGTTTTAATTTCCGCGCATTATTTGAGAAAAGCACTATACAAGCCTTGGCCACAACTAGACATTGATGGACTTACGTATGTGTGCCTCGGCTTCGCCTCGGCCCACATTTACACGTTCGTCCATCAATACCTCTTTTGCTGGCCGCTGCAGTAATGTACTATATCTACTCCGGTTTCGTTATATTCGAATTATAAAATTGACAGCGGTTTCATTATGATACCCATAACGACATCGGGTTGCATTATGTGAATCGTCATAAATTCTTAAACACAAGCAAAGACATTCTGAACATACAGCCAGGTACCTATAATATTACTTCGAAATCGAGACAATGTAAATGATGTTTTTAAAAATGGAACAAGTTTAGAAAAAAAATATAGTATACTATTTGGCTGTTGCGGCTACAAGATCTTTGCCTTATTCCTAATAATGACTAAATAAAAAATAAAATAAAAAATGGACGCGGGAAAATAATTCTGAGTGAAATTTTGTTCCAAATTTTATTAAAAATGTCTTCAACATCAAGTGATATTCAAAATACACCACCAGATATAACAAATAGCTCTATTTGTTATATCTGGTGATGTATTTTCGCAGTTGCGGCTACAAATAATTTACTACCAGAAAAATCAAGACATGTACTTATATGAGAAATGAAATACTTAGAACACACTTCCTGAAATACTTATTTGTCTATATCTGTGTTTTATTCCGTCCTTCGTAGATAAAATCTTGTATGCAACTGTACGTTATTGGTCTTTTAATAACTCGTGCCCACCTATTTCGGTACGCGCTACGCTTGTACCGAAAAATGGCACTCGTATTAAAAGACCGTCCATATCGTAACAGTTGCATAAATAGCTATAATATAACCTACCTGCCTGCTCTTTTGAGCTCACAAGGTCAGTGTGTACTCGTAATTGGCAGCGAGTCACCAATTAATAGAATTTCGTTTTATCATTTGGAAGAACGCTAGAAAACAGGTGAGCATCGTAGACAAGAGAGAATTGCCGTAAAGTGACGCGATGCTGTTGAGTATCGGTCGCTTCGCAAAATTAAATTTAGTATCGAGTGTTCCGCTGACGTCTCTGGAACTCACCGCTATTGCATCTCGAGTATAATATAGTACACACGGGACTATTTCTTTAAATATCACTCCAATTTTGAAATAAAATGCACTCGGCGTTCTCCAACACAATTTCACCGTACATGGCTAATTGATAATTATCGCCGGACAGTTCCTTTCACAGTGCAGATCTGATTTATCAACACGGTAAATAATTAACATTTACAGTCGAACCGACCAATATACTTCGAGCGATACACTGATTGAAGATAAGGCAGGCACCGTTACCGTCAATCCGAGGTAACTCACAAAAGCAGTACAACACATTCAATTTACTCTCAGCTACTATTTATCAGTCCACCAAAAGGCTTTACTTAACCTCATCTGTCCAAAGTTTCACTTGAAATATGCTAACATTTTAAGCTACGAATAAAATTGCTCATTTACAACTAAATGAGAAGACATTTATTTTTATTTAAAAACATTTTAAAATAATAAGCTTGGAGGCAAGCGCCATATTTCTGTCGTAATCATAGCTGGTGGCCATTCATATTCTTGTCACTTTGCAGGGATAGATAAGTAGGTGCATGAGCGCATGTGCACTTGAGCAAGGCAGGGTATGCAAGCGTGCGTGGTGCCCGGGGCGCTGGGCAGGCCGCCGGACCTTATTTATGAGGTTACCCCCTCCGCCGCCGTCAACTGCTTTACGAGTGGCAGAGGCGACGCTCGTGGGCGTGAACCGCTGACGTAAATTTATCTCGTGCGCCCAGACGCGGAACTCGAGACGACCACCCGTATTACGATTGTGTCCCCGTCATAAAATGCTTCTTCGATGAATAGAACAATAGCTACTAGCTCTCAAGCGTTATGGGGCGAAACTCGTAAATTGACCACTCTTAATCGAGGGACAACTTCGTATACTGCATAAGTAAATGTATTGAAACAATCCCCCTCGCCACCACATCCAACTGCCGGCTGCCTGCACGATAACTCGCATAAAAAATATTATGTTCCAAAGTGACATAAAAGTAACTTCTTAATTAATGCTTTTCTAAGAGTTAAAGATAATAACGTTCAAGTGGCGCCAGATGTTGACGAGTGTAATAGCTGAGTTATGAATTTTAATGTCTGCTCGACGAAAATCGGAATGAATATTGAACACAGTAAAAAAAAAGGAAATAATTAAGCTCGAAAAGGATGTTTCCGCCACGGAATGGCTCAGCAACTCTCGGGAGGGAAATTTACGACGAACACTGAAAAATAATTAAGATAGAATCTCATTAGGGTGGTACACAGTGCGCGGACATAGTTAGATGACTGAACACTAACCTAGCGACGTCTGGCGATGTCCGCGTTTGATAGGTCGCACGTTCTGAGCACTCTGTTATTAATCATTTAAAGCAGAACGTGCCTACTGAAGAAACTTTATTAATGATCAAAACATCAAATGCTCCATTTGATATTTGACGAGAGCTTCATAATCACCAAGCTTGTTCAGACAAGATAAACTATCTGAGTTTGTCAGCAGAACGGGTTTTTACTAGACTGTTCTCCTTTTTAATATGCAATAAAATCCATTCATGGGAACGAGGTTAAGCATACAAATGCACGTCGAACGCATTAAAGATAATAAAAGTGCCGCTGATAGATATATATTTGGACCAGTTCCAAACAAAAAGCGAACTGTCGTAGATCTAAGCATTAAGGCAAATGGGTAATACGATTAATTGTAATTCTTGGGCCTTGAAATTAAAAGCCCTATCTAATTTAAATATACATTTTAACGGAGGGACTTCGTAACTAAAGGCTGTGTAATCTAAATACATCGCATAAAATAAAAGTAGTAAGATATTCTTTATCTACAACACAAACTTCATTGTTAACCGGATTTGTACAAAAGCAGAGATTGCCTACCTTTGCGTTAAAGACCGAACTGCGAGAATGAAGGTAAAGGTCCCGTTAATTCTGATCGCGATCCCCCTCGGGAACAAAAACAGAGCTCCTCTGAAATAGTGTCGCCAAGGGAGCGACTTTATAAATGCCATACGGTTACACACCTCAAAGCAATGACTGGAGCTATCAGCTGAACGACTTCCATGTACTCCGTACCGACTTGCAGGTACGTCGCGTCATTCAAGTCGATGTATGTCGAAAGCTATTGAAAATGGCTGCAGCGACTAAGGTGTGCACACAATAGATGTGGTGTTTATGGAAGTACTAATGCGTTCTGCGAGCCGTTACGTGTTCTGTTCAGGAATGTGGGTGGACAAACAACGGGACGATTGTAGATCTGTCGGAGCCCTAACTCTGTTTATGTGACGGTAGCTCAGAGCAATACCGTAAATTGGGCGAGCAACTACACCTTACGCCTCGCTACGTGCATTAATGGTGCCATAGAATTCTCTGCGAGCAATAAACACGGAGCCGGGGTGCTTCTGCTTATGCGCTAATGATTATTACTATACACCATATCTTGACTAGCTGCTATTGACCTTAATTTCATTACGATATCGGGAGTTTAGTGCTCATTGGTCAGAAGCAACTTAGATGAGTAAAGTTTAGTTGCATACACGTGTTAAAGTTTACATGCAAGTGCGCGAGGTTAGTAATATTAAGATTGATGTTGCGTCTACTATACTGACTGAAGTTCTTTGATTAGAACTTGCACTTAGATGAACCTTGCAGCAATGTTCAATGACAAAATACTTTTCTTGTCTCTAAAGTATTCAATCTAGCGCCGGTCTCAGAAGCATAAACAACTTAATAATGATCCTTTAAACCCTCATCAAATCGGATTTGTTGCAATGTAAATGATGTCTGCAACTGAGAATCGCTAAGCGTAGCCATTTCAGCGCAATTACTGCGACTACTGCATTCAGCGCCCACACCTATTCCACGGCGGGGCTTGCTGCCAAATTCCAAATGTGCAACGAAAATTTGACAGTAAATCGATCATGCGTAGGTACGCAGGTAGGTAACAAAACGGTGTCCCTGGAGAGTCGCACTGCAATCATGTGCCTGGCTGCATTACCGACGGGCAGCATGTGCCGGACCCCTTTGTGTACTCATTCGAATGCCGCTCATATCGCCACGCTGCCACACGCCACTATAGCCCAATAGCGCGAACAACACTCCATATTAAAGGCCCCAAATTGCAGTTTAATTTATTCCGGACGTGTCTCGGCAACGGAATCGCAATAACCGGCAAAACAATACCGCCGTTTATTGAGGGCTGTTTGATTGCACTTATAGCTAACTACAACTATTGCAACTATGTTTCATCCGGAACGGATAATCTAGATTTCCTTTTAAGCTTGTTAAATCGCTTACATTCTGGAAACATTTTCGCATTGACCGGCTTGCTTATGTACTTTACAATATTTATTATTTGAAAACTACAATCCGTTCGCTGACTATTGAAGGTATCTCAATAAAGAGCAAAGTATTATATCGGTGAGTTTCGAAAGTTTAAAGTTCTCACATATCAAAAAATAGATATTGGAAGTTAGAACTCGTGATTTTCTTCAAAAGTTTGACAATATCTTGATACTTTTGTTCGCGGTATGCTTGTAATATCTTTGAGAAAAAGTTAACTAGGGTGAATTACTATTCTCTATCTGATAGTTTTTCAAGAATTCATATAATTTCGGTCTGGTTTAAGTTTATTTAAATACATACCAAAAAGGAATTGGAGAAGAAATTCAAGACCCCTATTCCCTATCAAATGAAAATAGCGCACGGAACGTGAACCTCACACAACATAGAAGATTTGGATATGTTTCGAGCTCCTCATACACAGACATACACATCTTTGACACGAACCTTCATAGAAATATTTAAAATACTTCATCCCATTCCAAGCAGAACATCCCGAAGTCATACTAGTTGTAGTTTAGAATTCATTTCAGAAAGGCTTCCAACTGGGACTGAGTGTTATTAAGCTCCTGTCGAGTCAACTTCCTAATTACAAAGCTTTTTGCCGTTTTCCCCTTTCGCAGATTGGCGACTTAAAATACAAAAACAAAACAAAAATCAAATGGACGAGTGAAAGAAAATATTTTTCTGCATAATGTTCACCACTAATTATGGCTTTTAACCAACCAGCAAAGCAGCCAGTTGTGAAATGAATGACGTCGACGTTGATGGCCCAAATGTAGCTGCGAAGTGTCCGCTTTTAGGGCTAAGTAGATACGGTGGTTTGTGATTATAATTTACCCCTTAACATATAATGTTTCAGTGGTTTTAAGTAACTATGTACTAGCAGTGTCCAAATATTCGATTCAGCTGTAAGTTCAGGAAAAGGTTAATATATTTTATGGCAACAATTCACGTCGCGTAAAAGGAGAAAATAATCATGACAATCGAATTGCATTTCAACAGTCTCCGTTCGGGTCGTCCCCACTCGAAAGGTGACGTGAAACATTTCGGCTCGCTTCCCTGTAGGGGGAAGTATCCTATTTTATACTATTGCGCTTAACGTCTGTTTTTGGTGCATCATATGAGTAAAAAAATACTGTATCTCTGGACAGTAAGACCCAAATGTAAAAAGTAGATATTCATTTGTTTGTATGCGTAGGTTGCCTCGAAAAATATAAACTAAACATAAAACGGCAAAAAAATATTATGAAAGGAAACAAATTTTTTTGTTGAACAGCAAAGCGGATTTTCTATGAAAATCTGACGTACATTTGTTCATTATTTGATGAGATGCAGATATAAAACAGATTTTATTGTTGTGCCGGCCTGACCTACAAACACAGTCTGACAAATGTTTCGCAAAGACGTCATTAATTGGAGTAAAATCGTTTGTTCGATAGTTTGTTTGCGCAGCCAGCACTGAAAGGAACGACGCTGCCGGTTGCCTCTGACATGAGAAGCGAACCACTGCTACAGAGCCAGTCGATCCATGTTTACCATGGTGTTCAATGCTAACTACATTTCCACTGACCTAAATAAACACGTTTAAAGATAATGAAACAAGCTTTTCACTTTTATTCGGACTGTTATGTAAGCTACTCATATATTCACGAGGATAGACTATTCACCGATAAGCAAGTATTTTTTTCAAGTTAACGACTTTCTCTCAAACAATATATAAGCCTAAGAGAATGTAAATAGAAAGCTCAACTGAAATAGTAACCGAAAGCAATAAACTATTGAAGAAAGTGCCCATAAAATAAATTTTCGCTTTTTAAGACCGCAACGTTATTTTATCTTCTTAATTCGAAGCGATATGTTATCCTGGCGGAAATTAAAGCCAACCTATTCTCGATCCTGATGGATGTTATTTTAGAAAAAAAACATGGTGCAGTTTTTGCTAAAAATGGAACGAGTTAACGTACCCTGGTGCCGTGTTCGCGCCGTATTAATGAACGGGGACGGGTACGGAACCGGAGCGAGCGGCAAGTAAAACTTCTCTGCTATTGTTTCGGCAACTATTAAAACTGGTACCCATACCTCTAAGTTCGCTCTTGGATGCACTTTGCGAATGTCTCACACTTTGAAAATTTCGTCTGGTGGAAACTTGTATCGAAACTTGCAGATTTTCCACGGTGGAATGAAAACAAAGGCATTATATATCTAAAGAAATACACCACTTGTCTAAACTTCTGTCTACCAACAAGAACACACAAAAGTTAATCTTATAAAAGTGGAATAGTGGCGGAAATATTCAGCATTTCCTAAGCCAAGTAGTGAAAAAAGGTTTCACTTAGATATTTTAAAAGGATTATGGGGTCTTGTGTGGTTTGCGATTTATCTTCTTAACGACTTCCGCAATGTGACGCGTTCGGCGGCGTGCGCGACGGCTGGCGGCTTACGCTGCGTGCCCGCCCGCGCCACGCAGCGTGCCCGCCGCGCCGCCGCCGCTCTATCCTCACACACTAACCACTCGCACGTTCGTCGTCATTTTTCATCTCGACATGCATATTCAACGCAACAATAAATCATTGGAAGCCATCCCCTAACAGCCAAACGAAATGACCTTACTGTTATGTCGCTAACTGTGAAAAATATCACACAAAATGTATGTAAGTAAACAAACGAAACCGAAATATTACGTTAATAATTACCACCCTTTCGAGTCGTTGATAAATAGCGTCATTATTATCACCAACGCGTTGAAAAATGGTTCCCTCTCTTGATATTTTATTCAAATAGCTAGCCCACGAATATTCTTTTTATGAAGCGCACGATTTTTTGCGTTTCTCTTTTACATTTTGCAATCGCTACTTTACTTCTGTTCTGGGTGCTTTCATAGAAATAATACCAAAAAAAAACATTGCTTGCTCTTTTCTGCTTGTATAAATGAAAGTACAACCTGCCTGATGACTTATCTGCTTCACAGAACACTGAGCAACTACGAGTATTATCGCTGCCAATGTCCATAATGTTTGTCACAATTTCGAGTAACCGTAAAAAAATGGGCGGGACACAGCTGCGGTCAAATGAATTTGGAGTTAGTTAATATTTTGCGTATGCGAATATGAACAACACAAACATGTGGAAGTTTATGACCATTAGAAACTTTTGTCGAGTGTGCCGCATAATTACATCGTAGAGCTGTAAAAGGACAGTTCCGTTTTTGTTACATATCACGTTCGCAAACTATGTTATGTGCTTCCATTTTGCTAAACATGTGTAGTCTATTACGCTTTATTTTAGTGTGGGTTTGCTTGCTTTGTGCTAAAACTGTCGGATCGATTTAGGATATTAAATTAGACGACATATTCTATTGGGCCAGCCCCGATATCCGGGAAGCCATTTACATAATTATTGTCGCTGATGCACGTGGCGCCCGACATGCCTCATTTTACTAATCATTGTTTTAGTACACATGAGCAATTACATGAGGTAAGTTTAATTTGGCTATAATGATGGATAGGATTAATTAGTTATTTTTGTCCGTGTTAGACATTACTTTACAAATTAATTACAATATGTTATATGAATAAAAGTCATAATTGTCTTAGATTAAATTATTAAGAATATGGCCTTATGTAGCATATATTTTCTCCAAAAAATTACGACTAGCCGTTATACGTGATGCTCATTTTAAAATCAGATCAGCAATATCTGCACCTTAATACGGCATCCATTTTATTTAGAAACTGACTGAGCCTTCATATTGCAGCTACTGAGAAGATGAGATGAAAACAATGCTTTTCATTTATAAATTCTATTGTTTGCATAGCATGACACGCTTTTAATTTTAAATTCCTGAAGACACCGGGAATAGAAGCCGAGAACTGCAAAGAATTTTCAAAACAAAAAAGTGAAGAAAACCGAGATCGCTTGTTTAATGAAAACTTTAACTGCCAAGCATATTAATCTAGTTATGTTCCTTTTAGGTTTCCGGACCTCAAAAGGAAAACAATAAATGTGTTTTAGCGTGAACATTTTAATGGGGGTTGAGTTGCTTTTCTTCAAAGAAGTTATATTTTTGCATAGTGTGTTGGAAAACAAAAATTCGTGGACTATTTAATAAACAGAAGCCTGATATTGTTGCACAGAGTACAAACACTACTTAATCCGTGAACCCATCGTGGCAAACCAACAAACACCTAGATAGATTATGTTAGCAATAAAAGTATAGGCACTTTGCCTAGGGGTAAGTACTGTATTATGCTAGTTAATTAATATTTATGTGGTGCTTTCTCAACACAATGCCGTAGTAGCTGCACAATTCATTTTAGCTTTTAACTTTATCACCGGCTTCCAGGTTTTATATCTCAGATCAACATGAACGAGCCTCACATCGAAATCATTTCTAAAATGTTTATCAAATTCTCGCTAAGTAAGCATATCAAACTGTGCTGAATAGTGTAAGGGTGCTGTTGAAGGTCATATGCCTAAATCTTGTTTATTCATGACGTTAGAGTGATTTGGCGAACATAAAGTTGGAGTAATGAGGCGTGACACTACCTGTGCGTGGTGCGGCGAGCGATTTGTTAGCAGAACGAGGCCAACCCTTGGGATCCCTCCCCCCGCAGGCTCAGGCCCGCCCGGCTCACCCGCCCCCGAGGTTTCTTAGAAGCTCAAACATTAAGTACGCGATGGACGATTAAACCGCTTACTTGAAAATTACATAAATATCACAGACGTCCCGCTGACTACCTAACCATATTTGGATTATGACTAATTCTTAAAAGAGATTTCGTTTGGTACGCTGAATTTTCAAATTGCAAATCTTCTCGAAGAGGAAGAAATAAATATTCAAAGGGAATCTACTTGCAAATAAGAAAAAGGTTTTAATTCTACGACCAGTAGGCTTAATTTGAGTAGGTCCTATCGGAGCGATCTTCACGGGGGCGACAAGATCTTTTAGTTCATCTCGACCCAAAATCTTTTTGTAGAGGGGAAAATTTACCTATGTAAAGGAAATACAATAGCGAATATTTATAATGAAATGGACAGGCGCAGCTAATTAGTTGACAACAAAGTCAGGCTGGTGGCATGAAGGGTTAATCCGAGTTGAGTTCTAGCCCGAATGAAGCGGCGAAGTCAGCTCGAGTCAGAGCTCCCAACTTTACCCGACCCGAGCAAGGTAACATCTAAATCTCTCCGCAACCACAACCTAATAGTATTAAAGTATCGACAATCGCGTTATTCACCGTATTCGATGATGTGAATTTCTCTTTAGAAAATACACTCTCATCCAGTTCAAAGTTTACCGTCAAATGTTTACACGGATACGTTTTGAACTATTCATGTTCATGTTCCTTGCAATATAAGTATTTGTTGATGTATACTGTATCGGTTAACCTTAAATTGTGTTACGCAAGAATGGACGAAGTATTTTGTTGTTAATTTACAGTGAAATCTGTAGCGATGTAACTCTTAGTCGGCGATGGGCTGACACAAACATTTAAACAAACTTGAACAGTTTTAATTGAAGCGCCCTCGTCATGGCCCGGGCCGGCATGCCGCTCGCCGCCCGGCCTGCTCTATGTGAACGTTACGAGCACAACACTATTCTCTCTAGCTACGTTGACTACCTTCTATCGCTAAAATAAACTTATTCTCGCATCTATAAACCGTCGTGTTTTCCATTACCTAAATTAAATTCAGTTCTCTAGCGCGTTTATAGACTCATAAAGAGCCTTTATCTCAAAGCTTTCTTTAACTCTATTATAGGCAAGGTTAGCTAAAAGCAAATAATCCTGTATACATTTTAAAACAAATGTATGTTTAAGTAGTTTTGCATTTGTATTTTCTACCTTTCAAATGTTTTCTTTAATTAACTAATTAACTCTGACACCAGATGTGGCCACATCCTCACACGAAAAGAAGAATGTTTTAATATACTGTGTCATATTTTCATGAATATAATATTTGAATTTTAATTGAAACTAACGAAACCTAATCTGTGCATTTCTGGTACTGACATATTTTTTCAATTTCGCTTTCTCATAAGTTTTTTAAATGTTTGTGTAATATAAATAAAATGGCATGTTGATTAGCATGTGAACAAACGGCTTCTGTGATATCGTTATTTAATGGAGTCTGGACTGGGTCCGGGAGCGCGCCGCCGACACGCTCGTCCGACGCAGATTAATTATGTAAATGAAGTTTGGGCTGCAGATGCCGATAGAGAAAGGTTCTCTTACAAAACGTTCCGCCCGCCGCCACATCGCGAGTTAGGACCACTCTCAAAACTTCGTTTCGCCTTCAATAGGCCCGCGATCAATCCGAGGCCCATTATCAGCCGGCATGATTCACACAATTTGCGCAATGGATCAACTTGGCTCAAGAAGGAGCCGCAAATCCGGATAAAGATGAAACGAAACCGAGGAGTGGTTGAAATTAGGCTAAAGATATACATGCAGCTGTACTCAGCTTACCGTACCGCCTACGAATGTTACGCCGAGCTTTCCTACAAATCTGGGGGCACAGTAGTGCCTCCAACAAGTCGAGCTAACAAAAGCACAGCGGTACCAACCTTTTCTCGAAGCCACTCAGGAAATTTTCGAGCCCCTGTAGCGTCGTTGTGATAAAGCTAGAAGCCTGAATTTGCAGTGACTAAGAGGACATAATTTAACTAGGCATTAACCTAAATTACATTCAATTTGAACTTGCAATTTAGGAATTATTCCAAATCAAAATCCCTTAATTTCGTCACTGACTGACTCACTCACCCACTCACTCACCGATCATCAAAAATTTTTTTACACAATTAGTATGCGTTACCGACTTGGTTTTACCTACATTCGATCTCACTGGTTTTTGCGGTAGAAGAACTGCGCCGCGATGCTTGTGTTCTTTACTTGTTATGTTGTTGATGGGATTTGATTTTACATTCAGTTACCCCTACAGTACATTGGGCGCATGAAATTCTGTATTTACTAAGACAATTGTGACGAGAAACAGAAAAATAATATGCCTGACATAAAAAGAAAAATATTACCTATTTTCTTTAACGTTTACAAAGGGATCTTGAAAATATCACATCTCTGCCTGCCTGGTGCGAGTTATATCACAGTTTTAAGACACACTTTTTGCTTTTCGTCTTACAAAATATGTTTTGTTTTCCTACCTGTAGTACACTTTACTAAAGCACTTTCTTATTCTGTTTATTTTTAGGATAAATTGAGAGTTATTCGTCAAAAAACTGAGTCAATTTTACTATTTGAATACGTGAATTTACTATGAATTTCTAAGTCTGAAAAAGAGGTTATGCCGTAAAGCTGCCGCAATTTTTTATCCATTGACAAAATCCAGCCAGAGCATTCATTAAAATTTCAAATAGAACGCCAGCTTAGTAAACTACGAAAACTCTTTGGAAGTTTGTAAATGCCGGCCAAACTTCTGATGTTATTTTCATAATAATCCCAATAAAGAATGGCTTCGTCACAATTTTGGCATAACCACGTTATTTTGTTGGACGAATGTATTTGAGATTGCATTTTATTAAGTTGGCAGGAAACAAGGATCATTTTGTGAGTCGTGGCGATGGTAAGATCCTCTTTGTGCAGAATTGAATAGCGTTGATCTTTTGCTCGATTTTTCAACAGAACTAAGTAAAATTCAGAATACATTGAGCCAAATGAACTTCGCAATTAATATCCTGTTACTTTTATTTAAACCTGAAAGTTTTAGTTCATATTCAACAATTTAGTATTGAAATGTCCTATAAATTAATATTCTCTAAATTACTTTTATAATACGGAAAACATGATTATTAAATGTTATAATTAAGGACTTTTACAAAGCCATTGTGAAAATATTAATATAATTACTGTTTTTGAGAACTTTCAACAAACACGTTATGAAAACGAGATTAATTAAAATGTGCGGATGACATGAATAGCGCATCGCTCACAATATTAATTATATTAGTGAAAAACTATGAATAATAATTATCACACAATCAATGAAGATTTTAGGAATGCTAACTAACTAAGCTAAGCTTCTAAACCTTTGGTTCAGTTTTATCTAAGGAAATTCTAGACAAATTTTCATTTCATCAGCGAAAGTGATTGTCGATCCCATACATTTATGACTTTTCGAAAATCCTTACCGCTTGTATATTGTAATTTTTAACCGACTTCCCAAAAAGGACATTATATTTGTTGTTTTTTTTTTTTTGTATATGTTCACCGATATCTCCGTCAATTGTGGACCGATTTCAAAAATTCTTTTTTTGTTTGAAAAAGTATTTTTCGAAATTGGTCTCATTTTAATTTAGTGAAGATCTGATGTAGAACTTCGGAGATATACAACAGAACTCTTCAATAAATAAAGACAAATGTCTAGGGATTGCTGCAATCGCATGTCTGTTTATTGTTTATACCATTTCATAACATAACATCACGCCAGTACGCTCTTAACTTTATTTTTTGAAGTCGGTGTCCATAACGCAAAAAAATGGTACCTAGGAAAGACACCGACTTCAAAAAATAAAGTTATTTTTCACTTTGTAGTTTTGTATTTGGAAGTCGGTAGTATTTTTTTGCAAAAAAGTTTTTTTATTAATCTCGTAGACAAAAACTGACAGCTGTCAATGACCTTATTTTTTATTGTTGCAAGCCGGAGCATAGTGTTGTAGGTAAGGATTAATCTTGATTCATTGAATCGATGTGACACGACTCCTTAATTTAATTTTACTAATTAGTGTAAATAAATGTTTTATGAATATAAACGTAACATATTTAATATAACAGTAATTATACACATATTACATAAACTTTTATTATAATAAATAAGGAATCAACAAAAAAAAAATGCGATCGATAGAAAGAACGTCTGACATGAACGATTAGAAATTTGAAGTAAGGGGCCGCTAGTTTCTTAACAATTAATTAATGTATTTTTCTTGCCGTGAAATAGGTAGTTGCATTTTCGATCTATTTCGATTTTTGATCACTTTGGATACGACACTATTTTATGAAACGATAAAGTGGCAACTCCGCAAATGTTACACTTTACTGAAAAGTCTACGAAATTAAAAAATCTGAGATTATTCAGTTCATCTTGAGTCTTTGGATTTATTAGGATTGTATTATTAAATATATCGAAAATAGACCATAGGACATTTTATCGGCTTTAACATTCTTCAAAATTAATAAAATAAAATAATTGATAAAAATATTTATTTGTTTTTAAAATTAAAAATCACATTTCTACCTTCTCTATTATAAATAATTTGTTACAACATTCTGTTCTACATTCTACAGCTTTCGCAAAGCTCACAAGATTCTCAGGAATAGTTACTCCAAACAGCCAAGTGTGCATAGATAACAAACGGTGTCTGTCAGTTAGAATAATATACCGAAAATAAACATGATAGCTACGTTGCACTCACTTTTGTAAGTATAACATTCCTTTTAGGGTTCTTTACCCAAAAGACGCCAATGGGACCAATTTACTAAGCCTACGATTTTTTTATGTCACAGGCATCTTTAGATATAGCCGATTTGGTCTAGAGGTATCAACACCAAGGTTAAAGTCGTGGCATGTGTCGCGAGGTCGAGCTCAAGCAACACAAGTACATTAAGTCGCGGATAAATTTGAAAGAGAGTTACCGCGGCCCTGGCACAAGCAACAGAAGGAACACGGGTGGGTTTTATTCTGTAAAGGCTGATACGCCCTCCCGCTTCACCCAGAGCGGAAGAAGTCAATGGATGATTTCGCACACAAAACAAAAAGCTCATCTTTAGATCCGTAACAGCAAAGGAGTTGAAAATTTTATAGTTTTATAGATTTCTGTAACCCAGCCATCTTGGGAAATCAAAACATAGGGCATCCAAAAAAACCACCAAACAAAAATTGCGGATTTATGATGTTTAATTTTTCAACCATGATGTCACGGAACCCTCTGTGCGCGATCAGACTCGGACTTGGGCGGTTTTCTTTCTGAACGACCTACCTGTTTTGTTTTCGTGATAAGTCTTACATGTGTCATACCGTAAAGCCTTTAAAAACAACGTCATGTGGGATATTATACGAGATACGTTTGTTTTTGTACTTGTGAAAGTCGTAAAATAAAAGTATTTATATTTTCGCGCGTCTTTTTCGCGTTTCAGTGTAAATGAGTATGTACTAAGCTCTAACACGAGATTTCTTAACATTACATGAAATTATTAAAACTTTTCTTTGAAAAGAGACTATCCAATTTAATAGAATTAATTCCTACAAGGCTTAGGTTGTAGAAATAACTGAACCTCTGAAAAGGTCTGTAGTCTGCACTCAATAAAAACCATTTTTAACTATTACGGGACCGTCCCTAAAATCTAATTTTCTCAAAATCTAGGAAGCAGCTAGCTTTTTACCATGTGTATGCGTTATTGCGAATTATACTTTATAGGTAGGTTAATGGTAATGAAAATTATACTAATGTTATAAATGTGAAAGTTTGTTAGTATGTATGTTTGTTATTCTTTCACGCTAAACCTCCTGAACGGTTTTTGATGACAATTAACAGTAGGTAATATACCTAATAAATAAGCTATAATTTATAAAGTTACGTTTGGAAGTACTAATTCCACGCGGGCGGAGACACAGTCGTCTGCTAGTATCACGATACATGGAAGAAAAAAACATTGTCGTCTTGTTGTGAAACTGTCCGAAAATAACATAAACCCTACTAGGAAAAATCTTATCCTTTCTACTAAAGTTACAATTAAAGAAATCTCTGAGGTTACTAGGAAGTGATTTTATCGTGGAAAAACTTACAAACCATTGCTATTTATAACAACAGTTACCAGTTGCTTAACTAATATCGATAATTAAGTTGCTTGATCAGGTTTTACGCATGGATTAGTAAAGTACCTAATCGTACGTGTAGGTTCCTACATAACACCATAATATACCTATGTACCTATAGAACACGGACATGAGCACAACCTCACCTATAGGTATGTACGTACGCACATATCAATGTCTAAGGGTCTATTCAACATAGAGATAGCCACAAAGGTACAGGAATGGCAGCTATTCCGATATTCCCGAGGTTAACACCGGAATGTGGAGGTTCTAACTAGAAGTGACCAATCAGCTTGCGCTTAGATATGCTATAGCATGCTATGTGGCCACCTGAATTAACGAGATACGTTACAACTACGGGCAAAGCCGCCCTTGGCTCGGCGACCGTCTTTGACGACCCCGTATCAATAGTCGATAGAATTAAGCTAACTTCTATGACGTTATCGCTAGGCTTTAAGTGATTATCTTCGCGTATATGAGCCATACAAATACGAAGCTAAAAATATCTCTCACTCATGACTAATCTTGACTTTTGTCTTTTATTCTCCGAACCAACCTTCTGCTCGTAACACGATCGCATATCGAATTCGGCATTTCGAAAATAATTCACGTGTCACCTACTAAGTACTGATACGTAAAGATTTTATTAAATGATCGAGACTGGAAAGACCCTTTTTCCACGAAAAGAAGCTCGATATTGTAGTGTTGCGTAGTTTCAAAGAAAGGTATTGAGTGACAGTAGACGATCGGCAGCGAGTAGCAACAAAAAGTTAATAGCCGTGAGGGAGTCAAACACTCGACACGTTCGCACTGCAAACATCACCGACTTGGGTAATTTCGTTCAACGGGCAAGTCACAAGAGGGTCCACTCCTCGTACACTTCCATTTCGAAAATAAATGAGTTAATCAAAATAGAACGAGGTCTATGCGAAGAAAATAAAGTAAGACAAATAGGTGCGATTCAACGCATCGAGTCCATTTTACGCATCGTTTGTTTGTTTGCTTGCTCTAGAGCCGCCGAGGTGAGTGAGTCTCGCGCCACGCACTGCGGCACAACACTCGCAGAACACGATAGAACTACTGTTGACTAACGCGTTGATATATTTCCAGTAAGTGTATGAGCTAATAAACGTATTTTCTCACGGAGATGACAAAGTTCTTACTTGCGTTATCGCCTGGGAATAAAGTACTAACGAAACTCATGTTGACTTTTATCAGACAATCGAGTTATACACTGAAGTCAGGTCAAGTCAAGTACGAGAAGTTAGGGCGACGGGCGTTTAGTCTCGTTCCAAGGATCATTTTTTGCAGATAATGCGAGCTGATTAAATAAGTTTAAATTGGGGTTTAACCTTTTGAACTTGATTCAATATCATGTATCATTAGATCTAGCTTAGGTATATTAGGGTATTAGAATGTAATATCAATATATAGCATATGGTTGAAGTAATTTGATGTAACATAAAGCACTATCAATCATATTGTGAGCGGCGCGCGCAGTGTTCCACACCGCTGCCACTGCTGCCGAGCCCGGAGACGATCATTCATCACACTTCGAGCTCTCTTAAGTGCTTTAGTGCACTATAATCAACTCCTTATATCGGCATTTTGTTAAGTACACTCCGCATCATCATAATTAGCAACTTGAGTAGCTGCTAAATTGTGTTGATTGATGATCACATCTTCTCTAGTTAGATCTTATAAATATCTCGTTCCAATTTTATATTTTTTTCACCGATTTAATATTAAAAGTTAAAAAGGTTTGAAGACCTACAACTTATAGTCCCTTTTTATATCGCTTATATTTTTATGAAGTGGATAAATATTAATAAGACAACTTAATTTATATTCAAATGAAAATCTGAAATTAGAATACAATAATAAAACTGCGGTGTGGAAAATATCCGCTGCCAAAGTCAAACACATGAATTTTTATGAACATAAACATTTTTCGTTACGAGCCGAACTGACGGTCGTTAAAACTCTTAAAAACGGAGACGGTCGTTAAAAATCATGCGGGATAGAACAAGGAAAATGTCATTCGACATGCTTATAGAGATTAGATAAGGAGTTCGACTCGCGAGATCGTTAGTAAGTGTGTGTTAAGGAGCCCGGGAATGGAAGTGATCGCACTCCGTTCGACAAAGCATATGTGATTGACACATATTCACCCGATGAAGCGACTCCGACGCACCTGAAACCTCATTAGACCTCCGACTCTTTCTTGCTTTTTCTTCAGTAAGTATCTCATAAAACTACGAAACCATATTTATATAGAGCAGACATCTAATTTAAATTTAGCAAAGAACTAATTAGTTTCGAATTAAAATTATTATTTGGATAGCTACATAGAACTCTGTTTTTCGTTAATTTCTTCAGCGAGTATCCAACGAACGTCTGCCATAATGTAAACATTTACGCGACATTAATTAAACAGCCATCTAATAAGTTACGCTCGTAACATGGTATAGACTGTTGGTAAAGGAGAAACTATTAAACGCGACCACGAATGTTTAACGTGTGAGCGAAGCATTATTAAAATTAATGGCTTTATTAAAGCGGCCGCGCATCAAAATATGTAAACTATGCCGCACTATCCATATGAATGGGCGTGTGCTGCGGCAACGAATATGACGGCGGAACCCATATTCAGAGCCGACAGCGGTCGACGGCGGCGCGACGGAGGCATAGCATATTAGGGCCTCACATTCATCCAACCCGTCCCGAATACACGTCTTTATCAAAGACGTTATTAAACCTGCCGCCGGTAGAATACGTAAGACGGTGAATCGATTTGACTAAATTATCTCAGAGGAACACACAGGGTCCGCGCTCACTTCAGTCCATCTCGTAACGTACTTAGCACGAAAGATGACGATACGATTTCTTTACGAGCTGCCGAATAGGTCAGAAGGACGTTCTCCAACGCTTTATCGTGCGAGCCATTTCTAAAGATTGAGCGGCGAAAGTGTCCATGAAAACATAATATCTCTCAAACTGCTGACAGAGCGTCGAGGATTTATAGATTTCACGAAGTGGAAAAAATCGTTTTCACTGTTGCAAAATTATTTTCTCACGCCCCCAAGCTACAAACAGTTCAATAACGTAGCGGCGAACGGGCAAAAGCGCAAGTTCGTTTAATTGGAATTTAGACTAAGCCCAGCGATCGCCACATAAGCTGGCAAACAGAGAGGTCGAGGGTCTGCGGGAAGACTCAGATACAGCCGCCGAACCGAGTGCACTCACTGGTATCTAGTTTCGTATAACAAATGGCGGAGCAAACCACTCAACTAAGCTAGTGCTCGCTGCACAAGAACTGTTCGCCGATGTCGACCGACTACCGACACTTGAACGTTCTTGACATACAACACTTGGATTTTATTATTCTATAGAAGCAATTACATCATTTAAGTTGTTCGATATTTAGGTCAAAGATTTCAATCCAAAATTGAAATGAAATACGTTTTTTTTTCATCCCAATAATATTTTGTTTGTATTAGCAATTCAATCAATCAGGCACAGGTGCGAAATCATTTCATTAGTTAATGCTGAATACTGAAATTCAATACAAATTGTATTAATGTAATCTGTACACGAAATAACAAAGTAACATTTTGACTCGTACGTAGCTGAATAATGAAACACTCCGATATGAAAACAATAACGGGTTAAGCTTAAAAGGATTGTATATGGTTGAGGTGACAGGTAATGGGGAAACGCATTAAGCCACCTACGACGCTGAGCGGCGCTGCGAAACTCGTGAAATAAAATGCACTAATGATTGCCGGAGCCAGCAACCCCGCGCCCCGCGCCCTGCAACCGCTCTCACGATTAATGCTATTATACGATTCCTTTGCGCATTAAACATTAACATAACCATACACTATAATTCGAGTAAACAGCTTATCTTCTGGGACAAAGAAAATACGAGCCGAATAATAATTTAAATTTATCAGATTACATCTCTCCTTCGTTATTCAATATCCGCGTGTACGCAATTATCGTCAATCGCACAGATCTCCGGAAATTAATTTTTTAATGACGACGTTTGTAAATACAATTACAATAATTACTAGTAATCATTCGTGCAGTTATGCTGTTACAAAATATTCAAAAGCACGACATGTGCAAAACGTGTCGTACGTCGACACAGTCTGCGCCGCGCGAGGCCATGCAGTGTCTGGTTCATATTCTCATATTTTTCTCATTAATTATAAAAGGAATTGGCCAAACGGACCCAAGGAACTATGTAAGTACTTATGTATAGCATTCCTTTACCTACTGAATTTCGGAGCTTCGATATTTATCTGTATTAGGCCCGCCTGATTTGCTTAGGCGGCATTTCCACCGACATGCGACATTTACTTCAGCTTGGGGAACGGTTTACCATTAGCACATCGGCACGTATGCTTGTCGACGGTATCGCGGCTCCCGTGCCGTCGGTGCGCCGCCGCCGTCCCCGGGAGCTAACCGCGCTGTTCCCGGTACACCTATATTTTATTTTTCTTGACAGCACATGAGCGCGTTAAGCCGACGGTGCGTTGACTGCGTATAAAGCAATCGAGAAGATTCCATACCAATAAACAAGTATATTTTGATCAAGAGCAATATTGAACATGAATTTAGATACTTCTCACTGTTTCAGAGGAATACTTCAATAGAGAATTTCGACTTTGACCGACATGAACATTTCGGGAAATGTTTCAATCACTTTTTAGGTGGTTGACTTCTCATGGCCTCAAAGGGTTGAATTAGCTTTATTAGTTTTTAATTAGAGTTTAGAAGCATAACCCATACAATCACCACTGTCATTGTTATTAGATGTAATACATTAAATATCGAACTACTCGTCAGCACCTTAACACGAGTAGTTACCATCGATTAAGTCAAGCGTGACGTCTACAGTTTTGAACAAAGGAATATCCGTTTTCCCAGACATTTGCTCACCTCAATGATCCGTCATTCACAGAAATCTATTCACACCTGATTACATCGTCAAATCCGATTGACGATGTTCTGTCGGATTTTTGTTTATACAAAGATTTTGGGCTCCAATAACATGCAATTTTCATTATAAGCTTGGAGGGCGAGGACGATTGGAGAAAGTAAATCAACTCAATTTGGTATACATTGAGAGAGAATGCCCAATTTGCTTTGCTTCTATAGTCACGAAGATAATACAACGACGGTACAAGTGGAGTGTGATCAGATAATTTTAATTATACCCTGGTGTTATCATTCCAGGGTCCATACCAAATGGAATGGGAAAAGTTTGAAGTATGTAAAGGTCCCAAACAGGCGGACTGCGGCAAGTTTGAAATCAAAAATTCAGAAAATATGTCGGACGTAGTATACCTGCTGGACTTTCCCAGAGATTGCCCAGCTACCTCGGTAGGTATTTTAATTAAAATTTTACAAAAAAATAACTATTATCCTACATATTTGAGTAACTAATTTCCGTTTTAAACAGGGTAAAATTGCAGTTAGTACAAGAAGCAACAATGTAACTAAAAAGTTGTGGAACCATGCGGTGAACAAGCCCTGCGAGCATTTTGTTTTGGGACCCGTTCTTGTTGATTCCTTCAAATTGACTAAGAACTGCAAAGTCAATAAGGTAAGATTTTCAGATAAGTAATTTAATTTCTAATTCCAGAGGCATCATAAACATAAAATTAAATGTGATTTTATACGCAGGGTCGCTACGAGGTACATATCAACTTTGAAGCGAAAGCTAAGTTATTTTTGGGGACGAGTTTTTTTTACGGCAATTATATATTCAAGACCATGTCGTATAACAAGGAAAGCAACTTTTTCTGTGTGCTCGCCATGCTGAACGTCAAAAAAGCCGCTTAAAAATTAAAGATATTTTCCAGTAAATGTTTTATTATTTTAAAATTATACGTAGTTACACAAACATATGTGTTAGTACTACATAGCTCTACTTGAATATTAGGTATACCCGCACCGGTTCGACTATGACGCGAGCTACTTGCATACGCTGGGGACGTCTAGAATATTTGATAGAAAAATCGGCGTCGTTCATTCGCATTATTGCTTTCAGAAAAATAATTCTGCAGTTCAGTTTTATCGTCAAATAATAAACGTATATTTCAGGTATGAAATGTATTAATTGGATAGCCCGCTTCAGAAGTTGGGCGTCGTTTTTAGCAAAGTGGCATAATTATCGTGTATCATTTAGGTGCACCCCCAGCCCCAGCCCCAGGCGCGTGCCTCGCGTCGGAGTTAATAACCATATAATGTAGTCGGCGGGCGGATAGATGCGTAATATAACTAATTTCCGTGTCGCGATTAAAACTCGTTCTAAATGGTAGCCGGGAGGACTGGAGGCTGTCACCATTACCGCTAAAAGAGGAAAAGGAGATTCGCATTAAAACGCGCTGAATTTTTGCAAAACGGCAGCGGTAACACGAAAAATAACCGACGGACATATTATTATTTTATGTAGTTTTTGTACCTCGTTTACGAACCACAAGTCTTTGTAATCGCAGTGTGCCTTTCAGACTTATAAACATTGTGAAAAGTAGGTCGGTCTGCCCAGATATAGAACAAGTAGGCACTTGTTTTATATCTGGTCGTGATGTGATATTAAATAATCTCGCAAATTAAATTATGAAAATCACAAGTGCCGGCGACTAATTTTCCCTCCCAGCATTCAATAGCACCTAATTATATTCAATGACGCTCCATGATTTCGCCATGATTTACTGAAATTGCGCAAATTATTATACAGGGTGTTTGGAAGGGAGCTGTACATACGCCTAGGGTAGAAACTAGGGATAGTCTGCTACCTACCCCCGCCCATTATATTGACCTTGGCCTCAAGGTTTTTTTTTAATTTATTATTATTTTTTATTTGACTTTTTTATGATTTTTTGACTAAAACTACCTGTAGCTCAAAATCTATCCATGGGACCGGTCGGCTAATGGTCTTGTTTTAATCGTTAGAGTCTTAGGGTCCTGCAAAAAATTATTTTACACCAGAAAATTGTGGAGAAGAAAAGTTATGGGGCCTGAAGTACCGTAGTAAGGTAAAGAAATAATTTTAAGGGCAACTTTCTATGGGGTTTAAAAAAAAACTAACAGGGTTGGAGTTCTTCTGATTTTTTTAAAACATCCTCAGTCCATGCCCTTTCTAACGATATGCTAAAAGTGTAATTATCACTTTTAGTTTTAAAGTTATTAATTAATTTCCGCAACTTCAACCAAATTTGGCTGCGGAAGAACGCATATTGGCTGAATTTGAGGAAGATCCGACCAGAAGCGTAAGAACCGTAGCCCGGACGCTTGGTTTAAGCGTGTGGAAAGTCTGGTCGGTTCTTCGCGAAAATGGACGTCATCCTTTCCACTACACCCCTGTTCAAGGTAATTTTTTACATAAAGTTTTTGTTTTTAGCTCTTATGTAATGAACTAGCATGTGAATTTCATAGGCAATTTTTAAATTAACATGAGCATGTGTGTGAGAGAGAGAGAAATGGAAAGACAGAGATAGCAATCAATGTTACATAGCTACTAATTCATAAGGAAACCGCTAACGTTGATATTTTTATTGTTTTAGGCTTAGAGGATAACGACTATGCAAGAAGGGTGGAGTTTTGCCGCCACTTGCTCCATACGGACGTGGAAGATATTAATTTTTTACGGAGTATTCTCTGGACTGACGAGTCCAAGTTTGACAAGGAAGGAATTGTAAATTACCACAATCTCCATCACTGGGCACCCAGAGATCAAAACCCGAGAGTCAAGAGGCACAGAGGTTTTCAACGAAGGTTCTCCGTGAACGTATGGGCAGGCGTCATCGGTAATCGGTTGATAGGGCCGCACTTTTTGCCAGACAACCTAAACGGGCAAAACTACTTAGATTTCCTCGAAAACGATTTGCCTGATTTAGCGGAAGAAGTGTTTGACGAAGATCGGCCCATAGTCTTCCAGCACGACGGCTGTCCTGCTCATTGGAGCCTAGCAGTGAGGGAGCTTCTGGACAACTGCTTTCCTAATTCTTGGATTGGTCGGGGTGGGCCAATTCCCTGGCCCCCAAGGTCGCCTGACCTTACCCCACTCGACTTCTACGTCTGGGGAAGGGCGAAAGAGTTGGTGTACGCAGAAGAAGTACCAACAAGGGAGGTTCTAATTAACAGGATCCACGCCGCATTCGATACAATGCGCGAGGAACTGCTGCTTAGAACGGTGACCGTGGAGATGAGGAAGAGGTGCCGAGCATGTTTACAGGTCAATGGTCATCAATTTGAACAAAATTTGTAATTAATTAAAATTAGTAATTAATTAAAATTTGTAATTTAATGACATTAGTCATTACCAAATTTTTTGTTTCATTTGCCATCCTTTTACGATCGAACACATTTAATTTTCATTAGTTGAAATTTTTGCTTGAAGTGCCCTAGTTGCGGAAATTAATTAATAACTTTAAAACTAAAAGTGATAATTACACTTTTAGCATATCGTTAGAAAGGGCATGGACTGAGGATGTTTTAAAAAAATCAGAAGAACTCCAACCCTGTTAGTTTTTTTTTAAACCCCATAGAAAGTTGCCCTTAAAATTATTTCTTTACCTTACTACGGTACTTCAGGCCCCATAACTTTTCTTCTCCACAATTTTCTGGTGTAAAATAATTTTTTGCAGGACCCTAAGACTCTAACGATTAAAACAAGACCATTAGCCGACCGGTCCCATGGATAGATTTTGAGCTACAGGTAGTTTTAGTCAAAAAATCATAAAAAAGTCAAATAAAAAATAATAATAAATTAAAAAAAAACCTTGAGGCCAAGGTCAATATAATGGGCGGGGGTAGGTAGCAGACTATCCCTAGTTTCTACCCTAGGCGTATGTACAGCTCCCTTCCAAACACCCTGTATGTCCTACCATTCACAGCGAACACAATACGCCTAAGTAAATTCCGTTCATTTCAACAATGAGTGAGTGGTTCGCAGATAGTTTTTTATATCGGTTAATTGATACCAACATTAAACAGGTAATAACAGAGAACACGATCACGCCAGAGTTCGCTAATTAATTAATCATTATTCATCAGACCGTATTTATTGATTTAACTTTTCATTTACAAATAAAACTTCTTCGAACGGCCAAAATACCAGTAGATGGATGTCTGAAATCTGTGCTATTAAACAAACCTCGACAAATTCGTCTGTTTGTGAAATTAAATAAAGGGAGCGTAGTTAATACATTTTTAATGAGCTGTAATAATTACACAACAAATTAGTCGTCTTAGCAGAGCGAGATCTGCGAGTAAATCTGGCCGGTAATGGCGCGCGGTGGCACCTGGGCGCGGGCTGCCGGGCTGGGCGCTGGGCGCCGGGCGCTGGGCCTGTGGCGGCGGCGGCGCCTCGCTAATTTCCTAAAGCACAATATAAATTACCGCCTGAAAACAATGACGACCGCGCTAAACTCGCGCTGCCCGCTTGCTCCGCCCAAATTATAATGTACACGCTAAAAGGATTGTTAGCTTTATATAAATTATCTCAACGCGACTACAACAAATCAAGTGAAGTGCTGTTACATTTTAAAATAAAATTATATCTTGAAACCAAACCTCTCCGCGAACTCTAAGCGGTGTAAGATTTACTCTTAATTCCGTTGACACAAAGGTGTACTCAACAGGAGGAATGTAACTTTGCATAATCTTCGGACTTTCCGTCTGGAAGCTTCGATTTGTGTCGAGTCAGCCAGTTAATTATTTTCCGCGGACAATGAATTGCTGAACTCCATTCATTATCTTGAAATGAATCGACATTTTTTTTATAAATTTTGATTTTCAGCGGATTTGAAAAAGATACACTGCCTTGTTATTTTGTCGTTTGTATAGCGACGTTGTTGAAATGAGGAAGTTAATCTACATTTTAAGAGGAGCTTTTTTGTTAGGAAAATAATGCAATAACCGAATGGAAGCGGACCATTTTCCGACTAAACAAAATAGAATCAAGTACGTGCACTTATTTACAGTAAGTACTTAGAAGTTGTGCGTCTGCATGGTCGGGATAAGTTTCCTATTCTGTTAACATTTTGGCAACAAGCCTAAGCTATTTGCAAAACATATTAAACATCTCTATTCGACATTAACAAATGGCTTCTCATAACATGGCGTTTGTGGGTAGGTACAATAAAACACTATGTATCAAAGCGTTGACTTTATGGCCGCAAATATAAGCAATACACTTATTTATTCACATCACCGAGCCAGGTACAATTGGAAACGGGAATAGGTAAGGCGTACCGACATAAAATACTATGTAGCTGCGTATAGCTGCATTACAACCACGAATAGTGTTATTCTTGTCCAGAATAAATCAGTACTACCTACAGTACCTACTCTGCACTATGTAGCGCTTTAGCATGAGTAAGCTGTGTACACTCGAGGACCTGGCGAGCTGCGACTGCTGCGGGGCGCACGCGCAAACATAAAATAACCTCAATCGAATGAATTTCCTATGAGCGTACCTATTGTATTGGAATAACCGATTGGTTGGGAACCGACCGCCTATTTAAATGCGTGACCCGTCATTAGGCACGCGGCCGGAGTGCTCGAGGATCGCTCAAGTCCGTACGCGCTCGATGGCCTCGTATAATCGACCTGTTAACGTTTCCTCGTACATTCTACCTAGCGTACCCAACCCTGTTTGCCGTCATTTATTTTTACTGCTTACTAGGCGGAATTCAACGAAGGCGACACGGGCAGCGGCAGGCGATCGATCGTCGTCTCACCGCTATACTAAATATACGATCTGTGATGTCAAATCAAAGGCAGAATTATTTATTTTATAGCTTGCCAGCTACCATGTTTAATTGCGTTAGTACTGTTAGTAGCTCCGCCGCCGTCGCGTAGACAAACAAGATCAGTATTCCGCCATGATATTTAGTGCGAAAATGTAATAAAGACCTCACGTCCTAAGCGAGTTACCATGTCGGATGTCAAAGCTATTTTTTGTCGGCGACGGCGACGTTCCGATAACACTATTCTAGTGATTTGTTGCGGTTGTGGGAGTGAAGATTAAATTAGTCCTGTGCAACGTTATGTTCTTTTGTAAATATATATTTTGGACAAAAGAAAAACTTATTGCTCAATATAACCAGACGAACGAAAAGTATCTAGAATAATGTTTGCTTGATCTCAAACTGAATGCAGTAAAATAAACTTATTTTTGTAGTTTTAACACACCTTCACTTACCTTAATTATCTAACATATTTCTATGTTCAGGATATATAACTAATGTAGATACAAATAATGGTAATACATACCCAGATTGTGACATGAAATAGATTCCAAGCTTACCTGAAAGAAAAGAGAACACTATACATACTTCATCCTATTATCTACAGAAAAAATATCAATCAATAACTACCCAAGCAAAAAATTATGAAAGCTGATTTAAAAACAGATTGGAAACATTTTACTTTAAATCACTGTTTGTGTTTTAATCACGCCGTAACGCCTGAACGGTTTTGTATACAATTTCGTACGAACTCAGAACATATTCAGAATTAAAACCGGACACTTTATATCTCGACAAACTAAGGAATTTACATGCGGGTCTAGTCGCAGACACAGCTGTAATAAAGTAAGTATTTCTAATACTTAGACCTACAAAAGCGACTAAATCTAGTTAGAGATCTGGAGTAAAAGTGTATAAGAAAAAGCCCAAACTATTTCAAGGCCCGCCTTAGATATCCAGACAGCCCGTATCCTCTTTAGAAACAGGCTCATTGACTAGGGTCACCTTACTCTGCTTCAGAAGTTCTAACTCAAAGATTTTCTTCTCCAAATCACTTTATTTTATTCATACGCAAATATGTATAACAATATAATTGTCTGTACTTATTAACAATCTTACAGTTACAATTGATCTTATTTCCTTAAAGAGTCCTGTCTAGTATTAGGTTAATACTAGACAGGACTCTTTAATCTATATTATATAGTACATATTATACTTTTTCTTATTCGAAACCGGTTCCTTGATTGTCTTGCTTTTCAGAATAGGCCTCCCTAAGCATCGATCTATTGCCTTCCGAGTCCAAGTTGTTCCTGCCACCTTTTTGATGTCATCTTACCATCTACGATACTGTCTGCCTTGCTTTCTTGTTTTATATTTAGGACACCATTCTGTAAGTCGACGGCACGAACTATTTTGTGCGCGGGGTTAAAATGCGTGCTATTTCATCCGACAACACGTGCGAAAGAGATAGATGCTAGTTCGCGTACGAATACACACTTTTGCAAATTTGTAGCGAAAATGATGATTTAGGACGAAAACGATCGCGAGAAATTTTATAAACAGACCTTTGGGAATATGGATATCATGAAAAAACGACTAAATGTATTTATTCAAAATAAAATTATTTGCATTGTGTTTTTTATTGTTGTCGACACTACTAATCTATACCTGTATGGTGGTGACCGTTTTATAATTTTCCTTCTTCTTATGGTATTTATTTGCGCCGAAAGATTCGTTAAAATTAGTGTTGAAATATGTAATATATATTGTTTTACCTTTTTGTTTCCATACAGGGCTAGATAATGATGAGACAAATTGATATCGTTTTTTTATTTTTAACGTACACCGTCAAACAGTGGAGTAATCGCCAGACTACGTTTGTTTGGAAGAATGATTGACTAGCTGGGGCAACCTTAAATGGCCTGCCCATGTCCACTTAGTTGTTTGGTTTGGCCTTTTATATATATAATGTTGGTATGTTTATTTTTGTTAATCTTACTTTGTCTTTTAATGTTATGTTGAGTATACTTCTTTCCATTATATGTTGGCAGGTTTCTAACGCTTTTATGTGTTTGTTTGTGCAGCTCCATGTTTGACACGCTAATAGGTATAATTCAATGTAAATAAGTTTGGGAGCAGACAACCACATAAGTGCTCCGAAGGCTTAAGAAGGGTTTTAGAGATACGAGTCTCTTAGGGTACGCAGTATTATGCTGATGTTATACAAAAAATTTCAACCAGCGAAAGGATTTGGTTGTTGAATCTCCAGGCCTCTCGAGAACAGCTATAAACCCTAACATAAACCTTCCTACTTATACAATAGTTATATGAGAGTATACCACATAGTGCTATATACTATGCAAGTGCAATATTATCGTGGAACTTGGGAACTCTACACAGGAATATAACACATAGTGCGGAATGTTAGTTTACGAATACCTTAGTAGATTGGCTGGCGTTGACTGCTAATACAAAGACCCGCCTCTAATAATACACTCTTATGGACAAAATATCTTTAGAAAGGCCTTATCATATGGCCGAATAAATATAAGGGTTAGTAAAAAGGAAATATATACAATAGATAATCAAGTATCGGGATTTTGAATCTTGTGTTGGCTGAGGACAGTCAAGATATGTACGTGTAATAAGATGTCACGAAAGTCATGAATGATAATAAGCTCACATATGATCTACAAAAGTAAAAGATATTACTAAAGATGTTACTTTGTGAAAATCTTATCTTTCTTAAAGATATGAAACTAAAATCTAATCTAAAAGTATTTTCAGGCATGAAACTAAAATCTAATCTTAATTTAAAATGGTTTATTCGGAAACGAATCCACAATCTAATCCCTGATTATAACAGCACTTTCAATATTTTCAGAATTCTCAACTCGAGCTTAAAATCGAATCGTCTATTTTCAAATGTTCGTGATAATAACATAATGATTAGAGGCTCTCAAAGTAAAAGGTTGTTTTAATACCTACTTCTCTTTTGTTATAGTATTATTCAAACAGTCGACGTAGCTTTTAAGTGCTCACTCTTTATTTATAGAGCTGTAGCCGAGCAAAACATAATAATAAATTATATGCGGTGAGAGCTTTTGAATCTTCGTCACCAAATACCTAGCTTCAAATAAATGGTTCTATATGCGCAATATAATTTCCATTGTTACTAGTTTAAAACATTCAATATATTTGGAGCCATTTTGTACTTCAATAGCTTTTATACTGTCAGTCGTAATTTGTCGGTTGTAAATGAGCTTCATATATTCGATGAAAACACGGACGTTATTACTGGGAAACCGTTAATTACACAATTAAATGCAAGTGCAATTAGGTTACTGGATTTTTATCGAGTAATATGTATGTAGAGCTGGAACATTGCTCGAAAAAATATAGTCACTATATACAGCTGTACCAGCTTTTTATCTAAATCGGTATGGTAGCGTTGGGATCGTCCAGCTTCTTTGAAAAATCACATACAATAAATTCCCGATAGAATCGTACCTATATAACCAAAACAGAGATCGGGAATAAAAAGGAAAACGGAAACAAGTACGAAAACCCTCATTCCATCACAAATAGATCCGAGTTCAATGCCAAACAATATCTCCGCGGGACAGTCATAACACGCCGCCTCGGAGCACTTACCTACATTATAGCTGACAGTTTGAAAATAATAAAACATAGCCGAAGAACAACATGAACCTAATAATGGAGATAATCTAGGACGAAGATGGAGCTAAACACCATCTTCTTTTGCTCGATGGAAGCATAATCCGCAATGTCGCACTAAGCCCCGGATGGCCCCTTATGATTCGCCGCGCAAAGATAATCGGAATTGCCCAAGAAAATAACCGTTGCGACGCAATTGCAACGGACTCTGTATAAATGCAATCCCACAATCGATTTTTTTATCCGTTCAAATAATCGTTTTCCAACGTAGCTTCGATGTAGCTTAGGTTCAACGATGCGACAAAAGCTCCTAAGCGTTTTATTCTATCGGAAAAGATATCTACGCAGATCTATAGCAAAGTAGGTAATTATTCATGACCATGAATAAAATTGTAGTGAAGGCTTAAGGGAAAATCCCTGCGTAATGGCGAGTAAGTAAGCCACCTGGGTACAGAAATCTGGTAAAAAACTTCCGTGTAAATCACTGCTTTATACAAACCATAAGGAAAGAAAATCTAAGCCTCGACTGTTACGAATGTGGTTACGCAAAATAACCAAATGCGATGACGCAAAAATACTGCGACGAAACTGAACAAAAACAGCTAAGCTTGTCCACAAAAAGTGAGAGATGAGTGAAAAGATAGAACGGAACACGATTGTTTTGATTCCATGTCATATTAGAAATAAAACAAAAGACAGTTCCGTCCGCTGAGCATCGCCAAAAAAGCAACATTCAAATGGATACGATTTTGTTCAAAGATGACCTGGCAATTTATCAACAGTTACGCATCATTTCGGATATTCACTTCGCAATTGGCTTTACGACACGAGCTACAAAGCCACAGCAAGCAAGAGCTTATATAAAACAGAATTTTGCTAAAAACTTGCAAAGCGCTGCTCTGTATAAAAGCTTTTTTTTATATGGAACAACGCTTCTTTGTAATTAGTCCACCCTGGCAGCAGAGCAGAATAACGCCGCGCAAAATAAGAAAAAATAAAACATTAATCACTTACATGCGGTACAATAACGATAAATATCACTCCACTTTACCCAAAGCTTTTACTATCCTACATTACGAAAAGAAAAAATCTTTAATAAACGAAACATTGCCACATAACCACACGTCACACAAACGCTTCGAATATTGGTTTTTAGACACATATGGAGGTATTTTAGATGTGAAGAAAAAACCTTGTCGCAAGAACAATGTCAATATAAGAGGAAGCGATTTGTAGCAATCTCGGGGTACAACACTTTACGTCAAGCGCCGTCAGTCACGCCGCCGCCGCCTGTTCTCTGAAACGCTCAGTAATACGAGTTCCCCTTTGTTGATATTCACGAGAATTGTATTTAAGAAATATATCAAGTTTGTGTGGGTTTAGCAGACTTAGTTGCGACTACATTTGCATTCCTATACTAACGTGATAACGTCCCTTTATTCATAATGACAGAAAGGGTCTTATATGCAAACGCTGCATCTTTTTTTATGTGGTTAGCCAAATTGATGCCTTCCTTTCTCCTGAGAAAAACGAAGCTAAGTTTGCTCGCGATGGCCGTGTTAAGACAATAAGGAAGTCGTTACCTCCATGTCGACATTGACCGGAAACGGACGAATACCATGTACTAAACCTATAGGTACTTTAACGAAGTGAAGTTCATAAATTGGCTGCTAGATTCGTTAAGTAGATTACTATCAAGTTTGTAAGAGCTAAGCATATTCCTCGTCATGGTGAACGCTTGGCAGCAAATAAGCTTCGTGTCTCCTATAAACAATATGTACGTGTTTCGTTCGAGTTTTCATTTTGAGCGGAAAGAGCTCTGAGCTCGCAGCACACCTGGAATTGATCCAGTCGCGCCGTGAGCTCCCTGCGAGGTGCACCAACAAAGTAACCAGATTAAAGAGTGCAACTCTGTATAAACTGCCACATATTGCGAGACATTTTCTGTGCAAACCGATTTAACTCTCTGAATAACCAGATTATCTCTGAAATGTAGGTACTGTCGGAAATAAGTTATTTAGCAAGTTGATACTCTACGTAAACTTGACGTGTTATAGCCATTTCCCACGAGTGTCAAATAATGACAGTTGTGAATTGGTTTTATGTACTTTGTGATTTAAGCAAGCACATTGCTCATCAATTTCAGACTTAAACCAGAATTCAAGAGCTTATTTTCTCATTCAAAACAAAAGCAAAATAATTTTAAGTATAGAACAAAAGTTCAGAAAAACAGCAGGGAATAAAGTTATATCATTTCGCCCGAGTCATTGTTGGGTAGTCACGCGCACATTAGCCGCGCTCCACACCTGTCGACGGCACTTGCCGCGAGGGACCTCACCACTAACTATTTCTTTGTATTTCTCCCCACAACAACTTTATTTCATTCTTCTCCTGGCACCAATAGAGTAAAACGAATCTCATCTGTCTGAAACCGCTTACTTACAAGAAAGTGAATACTTCAACTGTAAAAACTAAGCTGCGAATTACAAAATATTTTATATGGATCACTAAAATTCTTGTCAAGCTCCATAAAAAGAAACATTGATTTTTTACTAAACATCAAATATATTTTTTGTCAGAGACAATTTTTTGCATTTTATGTCCAAACGGTGGTGAATCGTCCTCGTATGAGCGTTCGCCGCCAGCACGCGGCATAATTTATCATGATTGATTCGTTCACCTTCGTGTGCTTGTGCCCCAGAGACTCTCGCTTTGATTTATCACATATCTATAAATTACCACTTACATTGTGTACCTATTTATCATCTGGACGCCTACGTATAAATCACCTTTACCCTGACCTAAGTTTAGGTACGACAACAACTATTTTCATATGTTTTAAGAACTTATTCTACAGAGTTGTTTATTTATGATGTTTTCTCGCACAACACTGAACTTGCACGGAAGAGTTTCAGACATGTTCGCGTTCTGTGAATGGAGAGTAGAACAAAACATGTTACCGGCTGCTTCACGGTGGAATGTGTGTGTACATTACACAGCTGAAATGAGTATTTTTATGAAGTAGTATTTCTTTATACAAAATGCAGCTTGAAGAAGAGGAAAACATACATCTTGATGTTATACGAGCTGTGTAACATTACTTTTAGCTTTAAAGCTCCGAGTCGAATCTGAATAACAAACAAATTGGTATTTCGTGTAACATTGTAGGAAGATATAGTTAAGTAACGTATGATAAGTACCTTCAATGTATTCACATAAATCCTGTAAATTTTAGAGCCTTTTACACAAATAAGGTACCTTCGTTTTATGACCGGCGCATAAAATCCTTATAGAGGCTATTCTATCGGAAACAAAATTAAATGTAACAGCCACGGTCATAAATCGCGTATCTACCTCGATGATTCTTAAATAAGGATTAAAAAAGATTAATAAATGGATTACACAGATTTAAGAATCATGAAACCACGACTTAGTTTACCCACATAGAGATAGAACTGTAAAGGCAAAGCAGAAAATTCAGCAATTTAGTTGCGCAATTCATACACAAACCGCTCATATTTTACATGTTTAAGCGCTTTGAGTCTGTGAGGAGCTTAGAATTATATCAGCCGCTCCGTGGAATCACGCGCGACGTATGTAAGTTCCTACACATTCTACTCAATACTAATTACGTATTCTGTAAACAAAACTTCCACTTATTTTGCAAACAGAAAGCACGTTTTAAATACTTCAATTAATCTAACGTATCGGAGATCCACCCGATCCTAACAACCACATTACAGCGACCTATCCACTTTCATTACGACTTTCCTCCCTAATTCTATATTATCTACAGTAGACAAGAAGAGACTACGTGATCCCAGCAAAGGGGAAACGTTTCAGTTGAAAATCGACCTTCATGTACACATCAAAGAACCTGACCGAATTACTAAAAAGCCTCTATACTAACATAAATTGAAATCACTATTAAAAGTAGCGAATATAACAAAATGACCACGAATCCTACGCTATTATATATTTACTACATGCGACATAACATGCGTAGTTACAATGTATTTTATGGTTACAACACGATAAAACCCGTCTTGGCAACAGAAAAACGTAGAAAAAATATATAAATGTTCAGTATGGCGATCATATTCGTAGCAATAAGTAACCATAAAGACGGTATTTCATATAAGCGAAGTGCCTTGGTGTTACGACTTGCCGGGAACGTGAGCTGAAAGGCTTGCGAAGACAGCGTTTATTGGTACACCTGCTTACGGCGACCATTTCGACCAAGTGTTTTTAAAAGGTTGTCAACAGCGAGAACCGAGAAGTGCCGCTAGCCGGCCAACTGCGCTAGACTGGCCAAATTCAAAACAGAATAAAATAAAACGCTAGTACATACGTATTAAGTGCTATATCTATGTACAGTGGAGGACAGTTGATTTTTCCACTCTCTTTGTTACAAAAAACATTAATCGGAAAACGTTATGTGAGCTCTTCATAGATTTTTGCTTCGCACCGGTCAAACATATGCCACAAACAGACAGACCGGCCGTCGATTCCGATTTTATTGTTCAGCCAAGTGAACACTGGAAATCTAATAAAACCCGACTATTTTATATTCACGTGGGTGTATATTTGATACCTAGCTAAAATAGTGCTGACTGTATTGTTCTTACTGTGTTTAAGCTCTAATTTAACAATTACTTTTTATTCTAGGAACAGGTTTGCAAAGTTCAACACAAAAAAAATACCTTATTATACCTTTGAAATTAAATTAAAATACACCAATTTTCTCTAAAAAAATATATGAGAAATTGATAGCACACAGTTTTCACTTTGTTTGCATGTATGTGATATATAAAGCATTACAGTAAAATAATGTACGACATTCGTATTATACATGTCTTACGTATGGTTTTTCATTCGCACCACGACCCGACGCAGCGGTGTACGATTTATTACAACAGCATTTAAAATTGCAACACAGTACCCTATAACAGCAATATTAAATCATAACCTATAAGCACCACAATAACCTTTTCCCCTCATTCAATGTTTTGTGCCATAATAAACATCGTATGTTTTTCTTTCATTCCAAGAGTTATTCTATTGGGTATTACAATAATATAATTTGTCTATTGGCATTTGTGGCCAGTGTTGTAGCCGAAAGTATCTCGATGTAAATGTGTTTATCTACTCTCATATCGTAATATTCGAATTATAAAATTCAAAACGAGTTTATATTGGCATACTTTATAAACACAATACCGAAATTTAAAAATAGAATCTTATTATAACACTATTTCTCTAACAAAATAATGCTATAAAACAATTTTTTTTCTATTACGATACAGGACAAATCCAAGAAGTTAATCACTAAGGAGTTTCCATCTTTTTTTTTTGTAATGCCATTTTATAGTACCTATTATAAAAAGATTTGATTCCAATTTTAAATTGTCTATGACAATGCCCGCTTTAGACTTAGCACGCACTGCGATTTTTCTTCGCGCGAATTTTGTTTCCTTCTAATTGTTCATAGAGCTCAAAATATTCGGGCGAATAAAATTCGCGCCGTAGTGCGGTGGATTCTGTGGGAAAACACGAATTTCTTGCGGTATTATTTCCGCACGATTTCTTTACCTCAATGCGAACAACTTCATACAATTCCATAGGTCACAGAATGGGCGAAAAAAATCGCGCGAATAATGATCGCAGTGCGTGCGTGCAAGCCTTAGCGCATGCGCGGTTAATGTGGTGATGTGCTGGGTTTTGGCGCCATTCATAAGTTTTGCAAGTTTTGCTGTACTGAATTTCATGAGTTATTTTAATTATTGTTTAAAAATGTCTGATATCAGTGAATGTGAAGAAAATTTGACTCCACCCGATATTTTAGATGCGGCGAAAGAAATTACTCTTAATTTATTACCAGCAAAGTCGAGAAAAGTATATGACAAATGCTATCAAGATTTTATGGCATGGAAAATGCAAAAAGAGGTATTTTGTAGGTTCAATCCCAATTTATGAGTGTAGATAAAGTAGTGTATGAAACTGCACATAACTAGGTATTAAAACATTCGTGTGAAAACTATTAAAAACCTCGCCTACGGCTCGGTTTTTAAACACACACTCATGTTTTAATACCCCTCATTATGCAACAGTTTCATAAACTACTATTACTATGCGAGACAGACCGCCTTAACAAAGTATTTTTATCGTATCAAAAATATATTCCATGTTGTTTTGGTTTCTTTTTAGTTCCGTCCGTTATTACAATATACAGCGCAGAATCTGTTGGGCGCCATTTTTAACTTACGCCATATCAGTTTCGTAGTACATTACAATTGCACGTGAGCTGAAAATACTAGTGGAAATGGGAAAATTGAAGACACCCCAGTTGTGTTCTATATTTTAACACCTGCTGCGGTGGCGAGAAACTGCGAATTTCAACAAAATTAACTGAATCTTCGAGATTGCGAGGTATAAAATTTTATCTTCACGATGAATTAATGAACAATTTAGTCTGCACAAACATTTCTTTTACATTTAATTTCAAATGGTTTTGAAGATTCTTTGAATGGCCGCACTGATTCAGCTGCCGGTCTGCTCTTATTTCATTCACAGGTTTTAATAATGAATCTACGAGGTGTCCTTTGCAAAGGTCTGGTGCTGGCGTAGCTGCGTGGCGTGCCGCTTTATGAATTAATTGAAAAACTCGGACCCAGGCTTTCATATTAATCTTGTCTTATTAAATTGCAATTTGGACTTGTTTGCTTTGGCTTTTATAAAGATGCAATGTTTATAAGATTTATGATTATCAGTTGCCACCTGTGGTGTTGGGGTTCGCACTCAAGAATGCAGTGTAATGGTCGCGGTGGAACAATAATACCCTCGTTATTAGTATTCACACCAGCAGCGCGCCGCCGACGCAGCGCCGCGGTGCCGCTTCATTAATTAACCAAGCTTCAACCACTTCAGTTTTGCTTCACGTTCAAAAATTTAAACATTCCCCTAATTTCCCTTCAGGAAATCTCACAAACCAACTCGGGAACAAGTTGGGAAGTTAATTTATAAATATATTGCAGACAAAATTATATTTAGTAAATGGACAGTATCCGACAGACAATATGAATAATTTAAAATAATAAAGAAGGAAATGCTACTTGGGGCTGGTCGTAAAAGTTTATTAAAAATATATTTTTATCACATGCTAAAGTGTAGGTAACCTCACTGCTATTTACCTAACACCTTCAAATGAAACGAGGATTCACATTTAGGTGGTACATATATATATATATACCCTCGCACTACGCACTGCGCACGCGGTAATTCCAAGGGATTATATTTGTATATAGTATAATGTGAATAATAAATACATATGTTGAGAAGGGGAAGCAACCTTTACCGAATCGGTATGTTCCTAAACAGCTTCTACTTATTTTATTGAGTTTTTGTTATATTTTAGGTTGAAGTACCTACATTAAGTTTTTTTAAACCGATGACTCATGTTGTTATTTAATTGTTAAACTTTCAAAACAGGAACCTCAACTTAGATACTTATGTCTAAGAAGATCAACTGCTTTTACTTGTCATTTCAAGTAAAATATACAACTATTAAATCTAAGTTAAGCTTCAAATTATGGATGAACTCAAGGCAATAAACTGCAAGAATGTACAGCGCGGTCGTTTTGACAAACTCAATTTTAAACAATAAAAGTACTTCCGGCGAGTTTATTTTCGCGACGAACACAACACGGAAAAGTTCGCCCCAAATGGTACAACAATAACTTTCGCCTTTCAACTTGACGAAACGCTGCATTTGTTCAAAAGTCGTATTTACTGGCGGCGACTTGTGTGTAACGGCATCTTACACCCTCCTTCACAAGCCATTACGTAGCCGCCTAACGCTCAGCGGAGCGCACTGCTACTGCTGGGAGCTGGCCCCTTACAACCTATCATTAACTAAGCCTTCAAAACTTCCAACATTAGCTAATTTACCCGGCGGGACCGAGGCAATGCTTATTGGCTTCACAAGTACAACCAACAACCACATTTACAAACCGATACCTCGTTTCGGTACAATTTTCGGCAAATTACAATCCTGCTCTCAATTATTCGAATATACGAGTATTTCGAACTTACTATTTATTATTTTCCAGCCAAATACGTCACGCAGAGATCGGAGCGGAGATCGTTACTGTACAAATATTTATCTATAAAATATATGAATGGCATCGTTCGCTACAAAAGAGCAGTGTTTTTACTGAAGGTAGTATTATCAATCATAGCATTTCTCGTGACATAAGTGGACCCTCCTCATGCGAGCTCAAAGTTCCATTACTCATGGCGCCACGCCCAATACTGATACGCTCTACCCCAGCCGCAGCCAGCCAGCCTACAATAACCAGCCGAACGTTACTTGTGCGGCTCAGACAAAGAAACATCGGGTGGTTCGACTGAGATAGTTCAGCGAACGAATATCTGAATTCAATCACTCAGCTGAATCAAGTTACGAGCAACGCGCACTGTATTTTTTTATCCCGCTGAATAAAACGTGATTTATATTAAAAAAAGAGACTTTCTAAAACCCTAATTTATCACCTGTCTGCCTCGTTTTGAATAGGCATTTAAAACACCAATTAAAATAACTAATGGTGCCTAGAGAGCGCAAACTTTAACACTTCTGATTTTCAAGTCGGTCAGTGCTGTACAACCACCTTTTAGTAGAACTCTGCTTAGGCAAGTTTTAAGCTCACCTATCTGTATAAAGCGATTCGATCAATTCGCACAAGTTCCGTGAAACAAGTGCCCGATAACTGCGGAGAAGTTAAACCTTTTAACTTTTAAAGGTTTTGTACTAAATTCGAAACAACTATTAAAGTTGGTTCGTTTAGCAGTAGTTCAAGTTATTATTTATTCCACTCAAAGACATAATACCGCTGCGCTAGATATCTTGCTACTTGTAAACTTCAGCAGTGAAGGTGAAGACATAACATTTAACAAGGCAGTTTCGCCGTAAATGTAAATGTTTCGAATTAATTATAATAGTGTTTTTAATTAGAGTCGCTTAGAGCATGTCTCGGTAGGCAGCATAGAAGCGCTCGCTCGGCTCGTGCGCTCCGAGCGCTCGGCCGCTCGGCTGGCGAGCGATGCTCTGTTTTAATTAAACTTACGCCCGGCTAGCGATAGCTTTCTGTATCTCCCTTTTATAGCCTACAAATTCAACTCGAATATTTCTGCACAATCAAAAAATCATTAGAATGTAATCAGGCGAGTAATGAACGTCACCACACGCGTTACGTAAAGAGCAGACGAGCTTAATATACACAAACGAGATGGGGTGAAGTGATTTTTATGAGGGCCGAGGCAAGTGATTCCTGGAACTTATGGCGCCTATAAAGCCGCTCGTGTCGACTTGACGATTTAGCAAAAATTTCGCTTCACGCCCGCGTCGCCGCATCGTCTGTAGAAATCTTTCAAATTACCCAAATTCGTCTAGTGAAAGGCAGTAACTGTAAACGACAAGGAAAATTGTAGAAACGTTCTGATATTACAAGTACAATGACATAACGAGGCTGCAATAACTTTGGCGTTTCACACAATTTACTTTCAATTTAATTTGTAAAATCAAAATTTATAATAGCGGATTCAATTAAAATTGTAAATCGTTTCCCGTAATGGCTTAATTGGTAAATGAGACGTGATAGAGCCTTAATAATTGTACATCCAAATAACAGCTCAAACAAGGGCACAAAAAGCAAAAAACACAGAGGATACGATGTCAACAAGTTGGGTCGGTAACATCCACTTCGCAGCATATTTCCAGCTAATTACAACTCAAATGCAATCAGAGCGTAGCAGTCGGCGCAGATTGTTTAGTAAAGGGCAATATTTAATAGAAGCTGACAGTAATCCTCGGCAGGCTGCACTCGGGCGCGTCCTCATCACGAATTCCCGAGGGCGCAACGTTAAATGTAGGCCACCAAGTTCCCGCCGCCGCCGCTCGCCAAGCGGAATATTGCTTTGTCACTTGGCGACATCGCACAGCTTCTCTAAGCCCAAGTAATTGGAAATAGTTGAAATAGACGACTTATAGCAACAAAGCTCCGCCCAGCGCCGGCAGTCGGTACTGCCTCGAACATCTCAGTCCGGAGTCGCATTGTCGCCACTAACTAAACTCCGCGGAGGCAATTTATGTCTCCGTGATGTTACGCCCAAACTAACGAGCGTCCTCTTCCACGAAAAACCTTTTTCAACATAAAATCACCGGATTTATTTAATTAAGACTCTGAGACTTAATTCCAAATACACCTAACAGTAAACAAACAATCAGGAAGTCTAATTAAAACAGTCGCATAAATAAACGATAACAGTCACCTAGGGAACTAGGGGTCGAATGAAAACACCGCAAAACACGGACCCAATGAGACCCGACCGGGTTAAAAAATAAAATTTGATGGTGGTGGGTTTGTTCGTTTAAAAAATAAAATTTTATATAGATCGTAACATAGCAGCTTTTCTGAATATGGTTTAAATATGTGTCGAATCGAACTGGTAAATCAGAAAATACTTTCTTATAAAATTCAATAAAATAAAATCGAATGGACTAGAAGACGTTCTTGGGCAAGTTATCAACTTTTTACAATGTCCTAAGAACTAACTTAGCTTTAGTGATGTCACTCACAGAACTAGAAGAACTGAAACCCAGGCTGAGACATTAGAATCCAGTCGATACAGCGAAGAAAAACATTACAAAAGAGAGTAGACAAGAACAAGTGTGCACGTGAAGTTACATACATATACATTACTTCCTGGCTCTACTATCAAAGATAGTCTATTAATTCAAGGCGCGGCTATTCCAAGCAATGAGACGTTGCACTTCAATAATAAATCTTGTAAAAATCAATTTAAATCCCGAAAGAATAATGTCAAAACTACTTCTATCAAAGATAAATGTGCTTATTATGTCAGCGTTGCGGTACCTCGGTATGTTAATAACATTATCCGATGATTATCATGTATTGCATAATAATGAGATTAGGATCATAACATCGAGTGTCTGGTGTTGATTGATACCAGGGCTTACGCCGCAACCAATCAATTAACCATGAGCTAAAACCGACTACCTAATTACATTTCGACGCGTACTTACGATATACTTCAGTATCTATGAACACAGGCTTCGCTAATTGATTTATTGGCAAAAGCTAGATATTTTCCAGTTAGGCCAGACAACTCCGCGTATTATTCTCGACATGTGTGGGGCCTTGTTTAACCAGTGTAGCATGACTGCATTGAGTAACAAAGCTCTTGCCATTATTGCCTCATCAGCCTTTTTTACGTTCCCACTGCTGGGACACAGGCTTCCTCTCTGTGAGAGAGGGAATGTCAGGGTCACATGTCTTCGAATTTTTGGTTCTAGGACATGCCAGTTTCTTCACGATGTTTTCCTTTGCCGTTTTTAGAGCAGTGGTGATGAAATAATTTACACAAAGTATTGCGCCTGCCTGGGTTTTACAACCTGCGAAACGCAAGTCGGGGCCGTTACCACTGGGCCACCACTGCTCTCTTGCTGTTATTATTTGCCTGAAGGCAATTACAAAACCAGCCTTAGCCCTAGGCTGCTGGCCTGATGAAAATATCCACAATATGCAGTTCCCCGGCCTGAAAAGCAAACCTAGTAACATCACGCTCAGCTGCCACCAGACCAAGGATGCAGTAGATAATAGACCATTCTAGTTTAACTCTAGGCTTTCGAGCGTTAGAGCTCGGGAATCAATATTAATGCAATAGTAGCGGCGGTAATATGTTTAATGCTCAGCTCTTGTTAGATATAGCAGCTGCATATTACGTACTCGGTACAGTGCTTAAGACGTAAGCAACTCAAGCCATTACCGGAGCTACGGATTACAGTTAAGACCCACCAAAATCGCTGTTCAACGCGTATAAACCTTAATATCACTCGTAAGTTTAATCAAGATTTTCTTCCTTCTAAGATGTTACATATTTTTGGCAAAGTCACGCCAATTTAGTACGACATCGTTGTTCCAAACACCGAACACGTTTTAGCTAAATGCACCCCGAAAGGCGCGCTGAAAATTGCTATTCTGACTACCCGCAATGGAGGATAATATGGAAATACACGTTGACAGCAGTATCGACATTTCCGACTACGACAAAGCCCATTATGCGTGACAAAATTGATCATGACTTTTGACCACGACTGCGCCGTTCTACAAAATTAGAATCGTCTCCATTTAGATTTGCATACTTATATCCGGTTATACCTACGTACAACGGATTTGTGATTTTCAATTTCAGCAAAAATATATGCAAAAGCTTTTTGTACTTTTATATTAAATTTTCAGAGTCTGAATGAACTATGTTTTTAATTCAGTCTGACAGTGGACGTAACGCAGATGTTTAGTATTTAAAAAAAAAAACACTTACAACCGACTTCCAGTCTAATATCCTGACATTAATCACAAGCGATTATAAGTACGAGCGTACTACAGTACCTACTTACCTATTTTGACTACGTTTAGACTGTAAATAAAGTGGACAGACAAACAAACCCACAACAAAAATGTATTGAGCTTTGAATAAAATAAATGTATGAAAACACATAAACTTGCTGAGTGTACCATTGTATTTTTTACTAACGGATTTATTTACGTACTTCAACATTCTACTCTAAGGAATAAAATATAAAGGTACAAACCGTAAAAAAATATTTTTGGTCAACGCCAAATAAACCTAAATAAAAAAACGCGAACTGTTTCAAATATTCAAAAGTTTCACGCGAACCCATCAATCGTTATTCTGGTATCAAAGTGATTTAGAGAAATGAAAGAGCGACATTTTTGTGATATTTACGTAGGATATAAAAACTGATATGAATTTATACAACCGAAAATAAAATTATTTGCGGCAAAGTGGATGCAGCAAGTCGTTCGTGATTAATTCTTTGTAATACCGTGAGATGAGAAACCCCTTATGTTAGTAGAACCACGTGGTAGCTCGCTGATCAGTATGCTTGTCACGCGTGTGGATACCGCGCCACGTTTCACCACCACCAGCTGCAATATGCTGAAATTGGTACGTGGCCCGGCAACACGGTATTCTATCTCCTACCTAAATATCGACCTCACGTTTTATCATTAATGATAATATAATCCATCTCACATTTCAGCAGTTACAACACGCACTATTTCAGTGAACATAAATACCACGAATTAGTATTCAGAGCGTGTGAACTAACACCACGCTGCGATTGAACGCCCGCGCCGGTTACTTTAACATTTATTGCATCGCATGAATTCTATTACGGATTATAGAGGTAATAGTAGAACCTAAAGCTAGCTATTGTCTCCGCGAGACGGCGATAGGGATGAGTAGCTTAAACGGATTATGGCCCCGGGCGACGCCTGATTATTCTACTGCTTGATTTACGATGACGCGATACGGGACCACGACGCCGACCTCCTTACTTAATACACGGAGTACACTCAAAATGGACAATTTATCGTGAGCCACGTGTCTATACAATCAATTCGCACCGAATCCTGGCGACAGGGACAGGGCAACATTGTGAAATATGAGCCCCACGTGTCAACAGCGAGAAGGGTCTGACCTCCTCTACGACACAACACTAGGCAAGTGCGCACATCGGGCAGTCCACGAAGTTTCCACATTACGTATATTTACAAGAGAGAAAAAGACATTTAAATGCGGGTCGTGGCTGTGATTAGCCCAAGGACCGGCTCGCCTGCCGCCCTACGACCCTACATCTGCGCACGTGAATTGAACGATTCCTTCAGCTGCCGACGTTTTCTCAGTATGTGCCTTTTTCTAAGTCGTTTAGGATAATAAAATAACTTCCGAGGGCCCTTACCTCGATATAGGCTGGGGATCCATTTTGAATCTACATAATGCTTTATGGTACATTGGTCGACTGACAGGTAGATTCATGGTACGTTGCGAGCCATAAACGCTTACGCATTTATCGTATATGCGTTGTGAAGTCAGCGCCATTAATATCTGCCATGCGCGAATAAAGTTTAAAGAGCCTATATTTTTATTACCTTGACCCGCGTTCACATATACATTTTTTATAATGTAATATCGTGTCAACCTTTCGCCTCAAGTTCATAGAAGGTAGATTATTTCTGCTTCATTTGTAAGTCATGTCTGTGTAACCCTTTGGGGTTCGGAACAAAGAGACAATCTCCTCATACAAAGTACTTAAAGGACAGTAGTATCGACCACTAACTCTCAGACTGCGGTAAATTTTAGACATATCTAACATTTACACTCGAGTAATGTATATACGAGTAGGTTAGGTTCCCATCTCTACAGATGAAATCTTGAAATAAAATCTATTTCATCTATTTCCCTCGTTTTACTTCGGAAAGTACTCAATAGTTGCGTCTTAGAATCTAAAATAAATAAACATAATATTGAGGAGTAAACTGTTTTCTTTCTGTAAATAATCGCCTTTAAGACCGTTGACCGGGGTGCTTCAGATCAACAAATTATTTTCCTTTTCCGGAACCGTAAAAAAATATTCTTTCTCTTTGCGCTTAAAATAAATCGAGATAGCTTCCTTCGTCTCATTATAATCCTTAAACTTTTTCCCCTCGGTTTGTCAGAATAAATAAAACTCGTTTTGGGTAAATCTGGAGAAAAACCAGACGCTTTATTTGTGCGTGTTTTTAGAGTCCTTTAAGTTTCGTCTTGATGTTTGCCTGCAGATTTTGTAAAAAGTCTGTGTTTAGGAGCTACGCTGGAAAATACGACTATATCTGGAATGTTTTAAATAATAATTGGTTCCAATGTGAGTATAAACTAGACAGACAAAACCGCTGCAAATCAAAGTGTATGTAAGCCGACATGTCGATTCGCTACAGCCAATAGCCGTTCGTTTTTCAGACGTCCATTTTCGAATTCATTTAAATGCAACATTTCCAGTATATCTATCGTCGCAGTCCCCCGAGTGATCATCTCTCAACCCCCGGCTACGATTGAAAACATCGTGCCACTTGTAAATCATGGTTTTAACAGGGATCTTTTGACGTAAATGGGGCCCATTTCATTTATTAAAATGGAAGAAGCTTTATTTAGACTTCGCTAGTATTAAATCGGCTAAATTATAGCGATGGTGACAATTTCTTTTTTCGTTTTTGCCGCTTACGCTAACAATTAACATATACTTAAGCCTCAGTACCTATTACTAATATCACTCTTCTCCATTCTACAACATTTATTTGGGTTTCTTCTCGTAGGAACCCTAATTGTACCCAATTTCGCTCTTATTAGCTTCAATTTAATATAGGGACAGGATATTTCGTACGCTCGAAGTAATGAGTCGTTATTTAATAAGGAAAAACATACCTGAGTTGGGTTGGTTGTCAGAGTTGGGCCGCGCCGAGGGTGCTCCGTCACGGGCTTCCACCTCCAGGGCGTACGCCCCCTGCTTCTCTCTATCGAACACCACCTTCGTGAAGATCTCTCCCGTCTGCATGCTGATCTCGAAGAAATCTTTCCCCTCGTTCCGCGGAGAATCAACTATGTAGTAGTACACCTAAAAAGAAAAGTGATTTATTCATAAAGTCCGATACACGTTCCGCATATCTTAAGAGTTCCGGGTTCTTTGTTTACTTCCACAAACAGAAGTAGCGAACCCTTCATAAAAACACGTACGGACAGGCAAATTCGAAAATCCTTTCTACATGCGTACGTAATAAAACGTAGCGCTGGCATGTCACAAACTCATATTAAGTAGTAATATTACACACGCCACGGGGTCATGACGAAACTCATTCACGAAATTACAGTTAACTTTGTTGTCATGTGGCGTTTCAATATCCGCGAATGTAATATAACTGCCCCTCAAGGGATTCTACTGAACTCGCTGTCATTTACACCTACGTCATGATTATAAAAAAAAATCTGTAAAAAAGATTTCCGGATTCGCCGAATACCATAGACCTCGGTATCAAAAGTGTCACTCTCTCATCATATAGATTTCGTCGGTAGCGTATCCTGCCACCTTTATATTTGACACGCGTCCAATTAGATTCTCGAACTTTTTCTTCACGGGAAAAAACAGGTGAAAATCATGTCAGACGTAAAAAATAATAGCGAAAACGCGTTTTGATTTCAATATGATATTAAATAAATAAAAATGTTTGAAAAAGTCTGACAGCAGAAGTTTTTTTGTTCAATTTAGGAAAAATTTATGGAAATGTTTATATCATTTTAATATTAATATGCTTCGCAAATCTGTTGAATTAGTTAGTACCTAGATACTTCACTGTGTTCAAAACGGACTATAATAAACGGAATGTATCAATAAAGATGTCTTACTAACCGAGAAGTGCTTCTCTAAACGCATCGGTTTAAATAATAGATACGTTTCAGCTTGGTGCAAGAGAACTAACTGCCGAGCAAGCCATTATGGAGGTTCATACAACCTAGCTACATTGTGTACTAGTACGAGTAGAGCAGAGTACATGTTAAACGCAGACTTTGGGCACCCTAATGACGGCTGTAATACATGCAAGCAACTCGGCACTATAACGAAACAGGTTATTAGACTTTGAATGTCGTATTTCGAGCTAAATGTGTGTTTCCAATAAGCGAAATTTAATGTATAGCTGAAAATCTGAATACTGAATCTCAGTCAAGAACGTCCTAGAATTTATATTCAGTCTTATTCTAATAATAGCACTAGTGAGTGTATAAAGCAGCTATAATCCTAGTATTTGCCTACATATTCGAGGCCCTGTAAAAGATAATGCCGGCACATTAAAGACCGCACAAACTTTATGAAGGAAGTTGAAACATTTAATATTCAAAAGCTCTTAAAGGTTCCTACAGAGTTCACGGTAATGAATAAAGCATTCTCGAGTCTGAACCTAATACCGTAACGTAGTGCCTAGGTTAAGTAAATTTTGCCGTACTATCCTCCGATCCAGACAGGTGTTCTACAGCTGTAAGATGAAACGTCTACAAACTGTACCTCAAACTTAGGAATAACAACCCCAACCCAATTAGCGAACCGAATAATAGAATACTTAGCAAGTTTCTAAAGTCCCATTGAGGGCTAAACATATCTTAACTGGTTCAAGCGAGCATTATTTTCTCAAGATTTAGTATTATTCCGATAAGAAAACACGGTATAAGTACGTGAGTGCACCCAAAACTTTGAAAACCCCTTCAATAATTGCTCTCATCTCAAAACTGCTTTTTACCTTTATGTGTACCAACAGCATTTATTTTCTTTTTACCCGCCTGCGCGAAGCAAAGGAGGGTAATGGGTTTATCAGTCTATGTATGGTTCCATACCATCGTGTGGGGTAACAAAAGGGTTTTAAGAGGTGATTACAAAAATATATAACACTGATATGCTTTAAAGTAATTCGAAAAAAAAAGATGACAAACATGATAACATAATCGCGAGCTGACTGACCAAAACCATATTATGTATCCTCCGACTGCAAAGCATGATTTTTGATTTTTTTAATTACAGGTCTAGCGCCTAACTGTGTCAGTTCCTGAGGTATGGCACTATGGCAGCGGTAAAGCAGTTATGACAACAGTGACGGGCGTAAATCGGCAAGAACTGGTACCTACTTCTAATACTGATCAATCAGTGAAACTCAACGGACAGAATATCGCCTCAAGACCCAAAACTACACAGACAGACTAAAATAGATCCTCTCAAGTCTATAACGCCCACAGATTGCCCAGGCTTCTTTCTGACGACAACTTTAAGATCTTCACCGAAACTTTACTTCAGAAAGAACAAGAATTTATTTACTTAGTAATTAAAGTATTTAAGAGGGCTCGTAAAAACACCCTGATTTATGTACGAACAAACAGGTTAACCGTTAACACCCATTAGGAAAGTAATTACTATTTACAATAGAGCGAAAATTATGACAATAACAAACAATTTTCATTTTCTCGCTATTACATCCACTTCCGCTTGAATTGAGAATTCTCGAAATTAGTGAATATTTACGGAGGTATTTTTAAAGGCATTTAATAATGAGAAGCGGAATTTAATGCTAGGTTCTCGTATAAATAATTATAGAGGTTAGTAGGTATATACCAAATTCGTGCCCTGAAACTTATCCAGCGACAAAAACATTAAGTTGAGATGAAGTTTTCATACTGAAACATTAAACAGACTATCCAATTTCATTTTCCCTTTGTGCGTAGTTTCGTAACTCAATGGCTGCGAACACAATTCACATATTTTCATATGACAGCTAAACGACGGCGATGTATTTAATTATTCACGATTGTACACCAATCCAAAGCGCAATCACAACGGGTGAAAATTGCATTTTTATTCCCAGACCTCCCGAAAATTATAGGCACAGTAAATTGTAGCAGTTGCATATTTGTACAAAAATATATAACGTGCTGAGCGGCGCGTCGTGTCTCTGCATGTTATGCTGGATTAATTAAAATTGTATGGTTTAAATATACAGAAATATTTTACGCAGCGAATGTCCGCCAGTGAAGCACGTATAACGATGAATAAAGAACGAGCAATATTATTATAAGTGAACACCGATCGTAACCATTGCGAGGCACCGAACTGTTTATAGAGAGGCCGCCAACAATAAGACGTTTTACTATCACATAATTGTATAACGTGAGAGGATTTAAAGCATTTATGTAGGAGACGAAACACAAAAGGCTATAAAATATAAAATGTATGAAAGTAAGTATCATGGAGCTTGAATGCTGATATCAAACCGGCTTTAGTTTACATAGTACATTTGACATTAAAGTTACAAGTACCGACCCCGGCCTTATCGGCACTGTTAGGACGAAAGGTCAACACGGATTTTATGATACATAACAACAAGTCACGCATCAGTAGGTATGTATAATAAGCACATAAATAGCCCTTTCGTGTATTCTGTAGCGAGCGGTTTCCATTAAACGTGGCGAAAATTTGCCTTTCGTGTTAGTATTAGCAACGCGTTGAATATTGAGAACTCCTCTGATAATTCCTTTTCACATATTATTCTGCTCTCGGTATTACATTAAAGCTTTATCGTGCGGTAAGCCTTATAATAACAATAAAACTAATTCAATCTCTCAGTAAATTATTATTAAGAAAATAATTTTATAGCGCTACAAATATTATTTCAAATCACAATCAAAACTTCTTAACAAGACAACAGAATTGAAGTTGAGAACTTGTGTGGTTAAACAACATCAATACTGGAAGTTTATTCAAAGTGATTTTCGTGTAGGATTAATTCCGGGTATCCTCTATGAAAGCTAAACTACCCAATAAATAATATATCAGAAGCGTCTGGTTACTGCTAACGTTCGAAACGCTAAAGGGGAAGCTCTTCCTAAACCGATTAAACAAGCAAATTGATTACATTCTAGTCACGGTAATACGTAGTATATTAATTCCCCTTAAGTCAATGCAATGCTGTTAGCTTGAGAGCTTAACATTTTTGCTTTAACTTAGAGTTAACTGAAAGGCTAAAACATAATACCTACGCGAGTTCAGACGAAGAGAAATCAGAGACATCATGTACCTATACTTTATCTCATTTCTCATTTAAATGAGAAAGATACTTAATTATTTAGATGTAGACGTCGCCTATCTCAGAGTAACCCTAAACCTAGATTAGTTTCAAGAATACATCAGAATACTGGGAAAGTGAATCTCGAGCAGAGGCAAAGACACGGATATAACTAGTTTTTCATACCACGGGGCAGAATTTTATGCTTAATTTAATAAAAACTTAGCCACAGAAGGTATTTATAAAATCGCCACATTATAAAACATGGTGCAATATGTATAACTCAAGAATGGCCGGACCGACTTTCATGATATTTGAAATGTTGGATTGACCTCCACCCCGAATAGCAACATAACTATTTAAAGTATCGGGAAAATTTACGAAAAATTTATTATGTAGAAATTTTTCTTATGTCCTTTGTCTTTGTCTGAGGCGGTACGAACTTCGCATAGTGAACTTATTTAAATAAATTTTGGTCAACTGGGTCATACAACTAACAAATACATTCGCCATTAGGGCAGATTCTTGGTGTATGGTCGACGGGGCAAAGCCCTATCTTACCATGTGGATTAAGGAGACACATAAACCGTTTCATGTGTTCGTTCGGACACTAATAGTTGATACCAGGACTTTAGAGATTTGCAAAGATTAGGCTGAACTTTACGAAATTAGAAACTGGCTAATAGGGTAGTTTACTGAAAATTTATTTAATGTCCGTCATAATTAATAAAAAAAAATTGGACACGTATTTTTCTGTTGACACGTAAACATAAAGTGGCGATGATTTAAAGCATTGAAATATCGTGAAACGTCACGCATATAGTACACTTTTTACTTTCCTTCCTTAGTGACGTCACAAGCCCCCACTCCTGAACTTTGATGCACTTTTAATTTGTAATTTTTTATTGATTTGGTAAAGCATAAATACGTGTCCAATATTACTTGATAATCTCACTGACGGACTAAATAGAATTGGCATTTTTCTACCCAGGGAACATCTATATTCATAAATACATAAAACAACCATGATGCCCATGATCCTTACATTCTCATCTTGCTTCGTTTATGTCCAATACAACCGTTTATTAGTAAGTATTCCGCACCTGTCCTTTCTAAAGAACATCCTCAAAAAGATACTAGCTATATCTAGCTGAGATTTTGACAGTCAAAAGGTACCGATATCCACATACATGTAGTTAGTATTCTCTTACCCGTCCTTACAATATCTAACTAATATAAGACCCATACTCGTGTGTTGGTTTAGAATATGGACGAAGGGGCATACATATTCTAGGTACAGTCGGATTGAGTGAGCACAGTCAATATTGTTATTAGCAGACAGGTCACACTGCTGCCAATGTTCCGGTCGTAATCCCTTAGACGCCTCTCACGATCCTCACAGACGAGTTAAGGAAGATCTATCGTTACTCTGTGCTCGTACGGAATATATAGGTAGATAACTAACCTACATACGTATTCCTAAATCTAGATTTTGCTACAGTATTGATCTGTCGCACTGGCCACTGTACCGTAAAAGACATCTTGAAAATAGAAGGTACAATCATCAATTAATCATAGTTTGCATAGGGTAATTTTGTGAATTCTAGGTTTTGCTACTGTATTGAGTATACCTAACAGTACCTCTATAGCGGAAAAGACATCTTGGTGACAGAAGGTACGATCATCAATTAATCATAGTTTGCATAGGGCAATTTTATGAATTCTAGATTTTGCTATTGTATTGAGTTGTACCTAACTGTCCTACTATACCGAAAAAGACATCTTGGAGACAGAAGGTACGATCATCAATTAATCATAGTTTGCATAGGGCAATTTTATGAATTCTAGATTTTGCTATTGTATTGAGTTGTACTTAACTGTCCTACTATACCGAAAAAGACATCTTGGAAACAGAAGGTAAATAAATAAATAAAAATAAAAAATAAAAAGTTTTTATTGTTTCTCATACAATTGTTCTACAGCACAAAATTGAGGCAACCCCGGTAAGTTATAAGGATACTTGTAATGGGGTTACCTCGCAACTTCCCGTGGGTTACTATATACAATGTTGAGACTTAATTAAAAAGGAAAAGAAAAATGAAAGTTTAGGTCCTATAATAATCACAAAATTATTGTTATTGTAGTATGTTCAAGTACGTGTAGTGTTAGTGTGTGTGTGTGTGTAAGTGTGGTGGGATGGTTGAGCAGGGTGTGTGGGAGTGAGTAAGTGTGTGTGTGTGTATTAATAAATGATTAACTGATGTATGTTATGGATGGGTACTGGTTCTTCTTTAGCATACTCTGGTAAATAAAAGTTCAATTTCATCGTACGTTTGTAATTTTAACCATTCCGTTAGGGTATTTTTACATTCGTGCCGCAACATAGGGTAAATATTCAGTTTGAGGTTTAATTTATTATAGATATAAGTTGACTGTGTATTATACTGACGCCTGGCGAAAATCGTACGGACCCGAGGGGAGTGGGCCACAGTGTCTTTACGTCTTCTTTCGAGCTTAGAGGTCTCATATGAGAGGGTCTTGTGCAGATGTATGGTTATGTTCAATATGTATAGTTTCCTAACAGTGAGCAGATTACTAATCTTGTAGAGGTTGTCTGTAGAATATCGAAAGGGTTTAAAATACATAACTTTGATGAGAGACCTTTGGGCCCTTTCTAGGTCTAGAAATTTGGTCTTGGTGGCCCCTCCCCAGATCGGTATACAGTATGTGATGACCGATTGTGCCAGAGCAGTATAGATTTTATTGAGTAACAACGATGGCATCACATGTCGCAACGTTTTAAAAATCCATATAAGTTTTCTGACCCTGTTCATGGTATTTTCGATATGGGTGTGCCAGGACAACCTTTGGTCTACTGTTATACCAAGATATTTGGTGAATCTGACTTGCTGTATGCTTTGACAATTACAGGGATAGTGGGGGCCTGTACACTCATGAATCACGATCCCGAATTCAGCACCTGGCTGTGTCCTCTGATTAGGAGTAAAACAGATGAAGTTCGTTTTAGATACGTTAAGGGTTAAAAGATTAGAATTTAACCAACTTGCTAGTATCGCTAATCCACGTTCAGCAGCAGCACGCACGGTAGCCCACGAGTCACCAGCGAAAACTACTGCTGTGTCATCGGCATATGAGAATACTCGTCCGCCACAGTTCCCGATATTACACAACTCATTTATATAAATCAGGAACAGCGTCGGGGCAAGCACACTTCCCTGTGGTACTCCAAAACATACCGTTTTTTCATCGCTAATAAGGTTGCCAACCCTAACTTGCTGTTTTCGGTTAGATAGGTAACTACCAAATAGAGAGAGAGCCGTACCCCTTATGCCAATTGCTTCAAGTCTGTGCAGAAGGATGGGGACAGAAACAGTGTCAAATGCCTTTTTTAGGTCTAAAAAGACTGTAAGGCATTTCAGGCCTTTGTCTACACAATTTACTATATCGCCAGTTAATGCTTTAACAGCATCCTGTGTAGATAGGCCCCTCCTGAAGCCATATTGCGAGGAAGATAAAATGTTATATTTATTAAGATAATTAATTAGTCTATTATTTAGTAATTTTTCTAGAATTTTAGCGATACTTGATATAACCGATATAGGGCGATAGTTGTTGACATCATTCCGGTCCCCCCCCTTGTGCACAGGCGTAACCATCGATCGCTTAAAAGCATCTGGAAATATCCCGGTTCTAAAGCACAGGTTAGCTAGCTGGCTTATTAAAGGGACTAAGAAGTCTCTAGAAATTTTCAAAAATTTAGTAGGTATGCCGTCCCACCCAGGTGAGCTTTCAGAATCGAGACCCATAAGCAAGCCATCCACTTCCTGCGGGTCAGTATCGAGCAGTACGAATGATGTAGTATGCTGTTTACACCGCAGGTATGAAGGGCTAGGATTAGGGAGATTTGATTTTTTTATTATCTCTTCCGCCAATGTTTGACCAATTGTAACGAAAAACTGGTTAATACGGTTTAAAGAATCTAGAGGGTGTGGTGTGATTTTAAGAAGATTAGAATTGTCTGATTTAGGTGTTTTAAATTGTGTAATTTCGTTAATTTTTTTCCAGAGCTGTTTTGGATTGTTTATTGACATATTTATTTGTTCTCTTTGTGATTTTCTTTTTAGTTTCTTTATTAAGTTTGTACAATAGTTACGAAAACGTCTGAAGGTGATTTGTAGTATTATATTAAAGGGATCTTTCTTAGTTTGTACTTGCATTTTGTTACGGAGATTAATACATCGAAGTACACCAGCAGTCATCCAAGGCTTGATAACCCGCTTACCATTTGGGACTGACTTAGTTGTAGTATTAGATAGTAGTGAAGTTTTTATTACGTCTATGAATTTATAAGCTATGATCTCGGGGTCATTAGATGTATTAAAAAATAACATGTCAGTACTTATCAAGTTAGTATAGGCATTATCAAAGTTAATTACAGTTTTGGTTTTGGCGGACTTTTTAATTTTTAGTGATTGGGTTATGTTTGTTATTACCATTGCGTGATCTGTGATCGAGGTATTAATAACACCCACATATGCCGAGCACAAAGTTTTGTCAATTTTTATAAGAGTATGGTCCAAACAACTTTGTTCTCTGGTAGGTAGACAGTGTCCTGGTAGTAGGCCATGTGCCGCTAACATATTTAAATAGTTTAATCTGTTCCTGCGTTGTTGAGATATTTCAGAATTTTTGATTATTAAATTAATATTGATGTCCCCTACAATTATAATATTTTTCTGTGTTTTAATAGAGTCAAGGTGAAGATTCAATGAATGAATAAAATTATCAGCACAAAGGTTAGAGGGAGAACGGTATATGCCTATGATGGTATAGTTTGAAATGCATACCTGGATAGCTGACGCGTGTGAAATATTGATTTCAGTTACATGGGCCAGATGGCCATCTCGAACGTATGCTACCACACCGTCATTCTGATTGAGCTGATTTTTCGTATAGTACGAAGTGTAGTTATCAAGCAATGGTAACTGTCTGTGATAGTTAAGCCTGCACTCCGTTAACATCAACACGTCTATATAAGGTAAGGTACGATCATCAATTAATCATAGTTTACACAGGGAGGTTTTGCGAATTCTAATGCAAGTTACCTCTTTGATAATCCTAAAGTCAAGCACCTAACATCACGAAAAGATGTTTTCAGCAAATTAATTTTTAAGCACCCATTTAAAAAGAACCAAAGCGTACCTTTGTGTAAAGACTAACCGAAAGTGTGAGGTTAATGGGGTAATAAAAAGGAATTTAATGAATAATAAACAAACAGTGAAATTGTTTTGGTTAATTTTAACCTTGAGAAAAGAGAATAAACGCGATATTCCCCTTTCTACCCTTTTTTGAAGTGTTTGCTCATAGTATTGGGGAAATAGAGAGTACGACATACCTAACGTTCTTGTTACATACCGTTAAAGTACCTACAAAAAATGATCAGATGCGCATTCAGAGAATGAAACAATATCGACATTTCTACAAAGAAAACAAATCAGACGGACAGATGTGTATTCTTATTCTCATGACAGTTTAACCTGTCTGGACTTTCTTACGCTAACATGAGAGCATTGAACCGAATTAGCAAAGTCAGCCATTTATTTTTTCTTCAAAATAGAAAATCTAAATGAAAATATCACGGCAACGCGACACTTTAGGACACCACCTGCATCCTGGGCATTTTTGTTGTCCTCGATCCAAAACCAATTTCATCGCGCGCCGCAACTTTGTAGAAAAATTAAAATGGCAACGCGACGGGGAAAAGTCAGCTCATAGAAAAAAATCAAACACATTTTTACTATTTGTGCATTTAGCGGTTTAGCCAGTGTCACGTTTATTTCCTTTAGTTTTTTTATATAATCCATATTTTGCACAAAAACTTTGTTTTGCATTAGAAAGCGGATGTAACACATGCCAATGTTTTTTGCAATATTTGCCAGCAAATGTATCGAGTCAGTCTTTTAGCCAAGCTTTTCTGAGGTAGTCATTACTACAGTAAAATTCTCAGGTCTACTTTACGTAGTGTTGGTAGTAATGACTACAGTACCAGTTTTAATGATTCCGAATATTATCCAGTTGTATAAACACTTGAGACACAAAACTATACCTACATCACGGGCATCCAACGCGAAGAAAGAAAATTTTACTAGAAAAAAATAAATTGCACTAGATGGCGTGATAAGCTTTGATTTGTTATTGAGTTTTGTGAAATATTAAGATTTTCTAGAGACGATCATAAAAGAATTACGTTCTTGTCTAATTAACTCTCCTAAGTACAAACATAAGGAATATTGGCCTCTTAATTCACATTGCAAAGATTATTTGAACGGATCTTTTAAATTTTATTCAATTAAATGGCGCGGTTTTAAATTTCTGAGGCAGCCACTCGATATTATAAATTTTGTTTTGTAACACATTTTGTTACAATGCAACTGTTAAAAAGTGCAAAAAAAAATACTATAAAACAAATCGTCACTGTATTTAAAAAAAAAGTATTCACGAACCGAGTAAACCCTTTGACTTGTAAGTCGCTGCTAACACCACCTATATCCGTGGAACGGAAACAATCGCAATCGATGTTCTTAGAATAATCAGTTTAATCAGACGAAAAACTCTAGTTACGTCGGCACGGTTTCTTTGTATGGGATGAGGCATACAGATGCTAGTATTATATTATCTGTGACTATACAAATTTTACATCACAATATTTACTAGGAATCAATTTGAAATAAATAAAACTGCCTCTGAACTTTACGCGAAATTAACCCGCCTATAATCCTCAAACCCCTTTATCGACTGAAATACCTTGCCATACATACCATGATGTCTGTATTCCCCGAAGAGTTAGGTACAAGTACACCTAAAGTACAGCCTGAATAAAGTACAGCCTGTCATGACGAAAGCAATAGGTACAAGTACACCTATAGTACAGCTTGCCATGACGAAAGCAATAAGCTTGTGTTTTGTATTTCTTGCATAAACTATGGCAAATGACATTAAACATGTATTTGATGATAATAATGGCCAAATAAACTTTAAACCTCACAGCACTTGCGTGAGGAGCCTTTCACAGATTTTGCGAGTGCAACCTTGAAAATGACCCACACGCGTGTCATGACTCGTGATTAGATACAAGCTTGTCGCGTATTCGAAAATGGATCATAGTACATGTCACGAATTCGAAAATGTTGACCGATTCAACGTTGATCTACCTATTTAAGGTAATTGGGAATGACCTTTAGCCAACTTTCATAACACCCACGGTGGGGCTATTCATAGGTGTTTGAATATTTAAAGTTCATTTTTAAATTTTCTGCTTGTACGTGAGTCCAGTGATCCAACGCACAAGCTTGAAGCTGGCTTCGGCGGCGTTGCATTGTTGATGTGCTTTTGTTTTGCGGCGTTTCATTATTTTGTTGGTACATAGATATTCTAAACTACGGTAACTGAAACAAAAGCTAGACGACTTGCACTTAGTGAATATTACCTATATAGAAAAACGCAGACGTGATAGGTAGCGAACTATTATAGTTTTTTTTGTTTTATCGTAATTAGATTACCGATACCTACCATAATGTCTGCCTAGTTTAGCTTGCTAATTTAATTCACTCTGTACTGTAGGTAGTACCTATACGTAGCTTTTTGAGTAAGTTCACAAGCAGGCATTCTATCATCGAAAGCGTGGCGATAGCGATTGTCAAAAAGATAAAATTGTATGTGATTGACAAGCGATATCGAAAAATCACGTGATCAATTCCTTACATTTCGTTGACATTGTCGCCTTCGCTGACATCGAATGCCACTTGTTTAGAGCCTCTTAGCGACTAATTTGACTTCTCAAGCTGTGTGCTTTCCGAGCTTATCTTAGCCACCCTGACTGAATAAAAAGATAATTGGATTTAGTTCCTAGAAGACCCTCAGGTCACAAACGCGCATTGAGTAAGCGCGTCGATATACTTAACGCGAATCCTTTTTGCGTGAGAAGACAAAATCTCGCTCGTTTGTCACTCAAAATATCCATACCTAACGTACCTATTTCCTTTCATATTCAAGTATACGTGTTTTGATTTCCGTGTGAACTATAAGAGCTGTAAAACTATTTTCCTTTAGCAGCTTGCCTCTCATTTTTTTAATAAATATATACTTCCAAGTCGATAGAGACCGTTCGGTCTGCACCAAGTGCAAAGGGCAACTGATAGAAATTAAAAATCCGAAGACTGACGAAACACGAACTTAGGTATTGTTAATTTTATAGCCAATAAAAGTGATCTTACCTGATTATTCGGAAAGGTCCCATCCTTGTCGATAGCGTTGACCTGCGTCACCTTGGTCCCGATGGGCTCTCCCTCCAGCACCGTCTCCTGTTCCCTCTCCGTGAAGAGAGGGATCTCATCGTTCACGTCTTCCAGCATGATGTACACCGTCGCTTCTGAAGCCAGTTGTTGGGCGCCGTTGTTCTGGATATAGAGTTGGAAGTTGTAAAATGGTGCAGGACAATTTCTGAAGAAGGGACGGTCACTGCAGAATCAGCAAATTGGGTCTATGAACGAAGGACGATCTCTTTAGAATTTAGTCTATGATTTGTGGGTCATTTTATGGGTTAAAATCTAGGATTTGTAAATATAAACAAAACATTTGACTGCTCAGAATTATCTATTGATTCTTAGAATGTCAAATAACAATTAACTCGATCTTCGTAGAACTTAGGTACCCCTAAAGTTCTTCGAATTAATCGGTCGTCCTTTCCTTACGTCAACTCCAACGTTAGTATTAGTACCTACGTAGTTACCTACCCACACATGAATGAAGCAATGAAATTGAAAAACTTATATGATTCAAGACCAATTTCACAGAATCGTTTCCAATTAGGAATGTTAGCAAATAAATTGAATTTAATGTTTGCGAAATCCGATATTACTTCCGACCACAGAATTATGTTGCAACCGAAACCGAACAATACATAAGTCCGAACGCATGTAAACCAAACGTATATTTAAATAATGGTTTGAAATATTTTGGAATAGATTAGCGACACGATCTCCACAAATTCAGCGAAATTTAAAATTTAATTTAATAAGACAAAGCCTATATCCCGATTTCATGACGTCATTATGTTCCCTGTTTCATTATTCACACAAAGGTAGGTATGGCTTTTTAATAACATCACGTAAATATAAACGGTAAGAGCTCACCTCAACTCGGATCGTAAGATTATATTCCTTAATACTCTCATAGTCGAGTGGATGATTAACTTTTATATCGGCCCAAGTAAATCCGTTGTCGGCCCTTTGTTGTAAATAGAATGTGTGGAACTTGTTAGTCTGGGCCGTGGAGCCGGGCATCAACCGGTAAAACACGGTTGGGTTGTTCTCAATACCCGAGCTGAAAATATACAACACGTTATAACAACCGTTTTCTATAGCCAAACTAATAAATCAAACATACGGAACAAAAACAACTACTTTATGCACAAGACGACATCAAATATTGCAAATGTTTAAATTGATTTTAAATAAAAAATAAACAATTATTGCTTTAAAGGGACAAACATTGAAAGACTATTTCTTTTTACTTAACACAAAAAATAAAATAAACAGCTGATATTTCCGGTAACTCCTTTACAGTTTGGTAAATCAGAATTTTCTTGAGTAGGTAAACCTCAAAGGAATACTAAAATAACGATAGAACAGATAAACTACGTTAACTAACTTTCATTCGATGAGTTGGTAAATAGTTCGAGAGGGCTTGCCTCCAAATTGTTCGGATACCTTAAAAGATCGGTACAATGTTTCGGTGTAATATTTTACGTAGCGCATTTTTCAACGATAGATGATGTCTTTAACCCTAGATAGATAACCTACGTCGAATCGACGTAATCGATTTAACTCATTTGTTTTTCACGTCACTAAACTTGCCGTTCCTGTCAAATCAGCTGGCCTAATTAGTTTTTCCTTTTTTGGGTGGGAAATCATCCATTGACTTCTCCCGCTCTAATTGAAGCGGGCGGGCGTGTCTGACTTTTACTGAAAAAAAAATCAGCTGGCCTGGTAAGTGCATATTTACTACTTATTAGTGCTATATTTAGTGCTTTAGTGCATATTTACCAACCGTACGTCGAAGTGACGTATATAAAGATATATTTTTCGTTTTTTTTTTTCTATTACAATTATACATAAAGACATATTACCACATTCATAAACCTAGTTTATACCCTACCTACCTTTTATGGTGTACAATAAAGTATATTCTGTTCTATTCTAAATATATCATCAAAAATATGCCCACTCAAATAAGCGCCGAATCTACGTATGGTTATATTTAGTGTACATTGAAATATGGTTATCTATCTAGGGTTAAAGATTTTATGTATAGAGGAGAATACTGAGACTTATACGAGAAGGTAGAAGACATGTATGTATCTAGCACCAACCTCAAATAAAAAAATAGGATGAAGGCAGGAGAATGATTTTGTTTTTTTTACTAGATTTGTGATGTTTGATTGATTAATTACGATTAACAAACAAAATTAGTCTGACTAAACGAGTGAACCTTCAGTGAAACAGCAGCCTTATTGCTTAAATGAACTCGGCAAGGCAAAGGGCAAAGATTATGAACAGATCAATCACATAGACAGAAATCCATATCGCGTCTTTCACCTCGCTTGTTACGGATACAGTTACGCAATAAGGCGGCAGGTGATGTGCATTGAAAAGCTGCAGTGTTTAACTAAACATTGACCACGTCGTCTAATGATATTCAGTTTCAGTCAAACCGTTAACAAAAATGTATTAATTGACGCACTAATTGATCAAAAGCGTGATAAACCTGAACAATATTTGAACTACACGATATTGTTCATAAAAGAGCAACTACACATATTGTTCCCGGCATTTAATAAAATTGAAACCTATTTCAACGAAGCGAGCTAAACTGAATTCCGTGCTGATATCTAATTTATTTAATCGATGCAGAATTGCGCTCCGTTGATCTCGGTTTCAGGTAAAATTGATAGTTAACTTTATTGATACAGACAACATTACCAAACTGTAAATGAATTACCTAAAGCTTATGCATTTTTTAAGACTGTCGCGGGTTAAGCGACAGTCTCAAAGATAAAATATAAAATGTAGAATGGCTCCCATTCATGCCTCAATGCGAGGTGCAATTTGTCATTGCGCGCGCTCAATTCAAGGCGCCCGGTCGAGGCAGCCTCGACTTGAGGCGACTTTTAAAATTAGTAAGGTGAGTTAGTAATGGTTTCGTCTTCGTGTATTATAATATTGTGAGTTTGAAATGTGTGTTGTTAAGGACGAACAGATAGACCATAGAGATGTGAACCAAACTTGCCATCGACCTGCACTCTGTGATTGATGCACTATGAGGTTGAACTAATATTGCATACCATTATATAATAGTAGCCCGTGGCACATAATTGATGCACATACATTTATTTATTTCAAACAAAGAGTTTTCTACCAGAGATTATTACTTGAAACGTAATTATGTTTCAAGAGTTTATAAGTTATGTCACCTAACATGATCATTACTCTTTTCGACAGAACTATTTAAATGGAAACAATAATAATGGGTTTTGGGTGATTGCAACGAACTTCAGGAATATATAAATAATCATTAGGTAGCTATGCCAATCAATGTTAGGAGTTTTTATCGTTTTAATAACTTATTGAATATATTTAAGATAAAAATTAAATTCAATAAGAACCCGCCCATTTCCATAATTTGAATTTGAATCTTTGAACTCTCCTTGAAAATGATTTAAATTATCAAAAACTTAAAATGAAAATTTCTGCAATGGATTATATTCCTTTGGCATTTATCATTGCTTACAGTTGAAAATGAGATTTCAAAAACTAAGAAAATAAATTCCTAAGTCAACAACACCAAAAAATAAAAATCTTCAAGCACTATTTCATATCCATTGAAATGAAATTCTGACAAATAAAATAATGAATGAACAACTGCCTACAATCAATCTACTAACTAAAACATTTTACTTTTCTTTTAAACATGCTATTTTGTCCCGTACATTAAAAATCTCGAATATTTTTTAGTTAAATCTTTGATATTATGTTTCAATAACTCATAAATTACTCATAATGTACTGATGCCTACATGCAATACGATACACAGACTTTAGTATTAGATAAGTACCCATTCGATACCTCTCACAATATTGTTCAAAAACATCTATTCAATTAATAGGAGAAAACCCTCTTATGTTCGAAAGTTTAGTAAAAAGTGAAAATAACGTTCCAGTTTATTTTTTTTTACATGGATATTAAGGTTAGGAAAAGTTTAAGTGGAATGCTCTGTGTCAATAGATGTTCTTGAACAATACAACACAGTGTTCCCCGTTCCACGGAAGCAGTGAGCCCTTCTAAATGCACGCTGGTGAGTCACGACAGTCCGCGTGTGCCATACGATGCATTGATGTTCACGGACAATGACGTGTCGTCGCAGTCACAGCACCAAGTGAGAGGCGCACCATACGACACGCGCGCGGCGCACCTGCTGCTGCACCAGGCCAACCCTCCGAACTTGTCTCATCAGAATAAACCTCCTTGTCCGCACAAGCCACCACAACGAACAACAGTAAACAAGGTTTACATTCATGCGACAATTCAGAAGGATCACCGTAAGAAAGTTACGTTCATCAACGACTTCTCTTCCGTTTCAAGCATCAAACCTGCATTTCGATGGTTGAAATCAAAAGCGTCGGCGCCAGTGAACGACACGTTCTACGGTGGAAAAGTGTCGCACCCAATAGGTCAACCGACGACTAGTACCAGCACAGCCGGTGCGCGCGTGCGGGTGGCGGGTGTCGGGTGACGGGCGGCGGTGACGGGCGGCGGTGACGGGCGGCGGTGACGGGTTGTGGGGCTGCGTGCGGTGCCCGTGCCGAACAGTTACACGCACCTTGCTTTCACGGACACCACTTTGGCACCGACGGGCAAATTCTCTCGAATGTAGATCGGGCCGTACACCGTGTGGTCCCACACGGGGGGATTGTTCGCGCGATCCACTACGTCTATCTGGACCTCCACGGTTCTGGACAAGGGCGGGAAACCCTTGTCTTGAGCCATAGCCTCCAACTTGTAAGTTTCTCGCTATCGGGGAAAGAGTCGATGGAAACAGACAAAACCACGTCGTTAGTAGTGTTAAGGAGTAGAGGTGCGGCGGGCCCGCGGACCCGCTGCGCCTTATACCAACCTGGCTTTCACACTGGTCACTACGGTACCCACTGTGACATTCTCTTTGATGTGAACGGGGCCATACGTGGTCATGTCCCAGATGGGGGGCTTATTGTTCCTGTCTACCACGTCTAATTCAACGTCCACGTCTGCGGAGGAGGGCGGCTCGCCTCTGTCGGACGCGCGCACGCGCAGTCGGTACCTGTCCCGCTACAGATACACGGATACACGGGTCAGAGCTCAGCGGGGAGAAACAAAACATAACACAACTAAAATATAAACACATAAGTACTCATCGCTAATAAACTATTAAAACAATTCAAAAATAAACTGAAGTACGGTTCACTTCCACATTATTGGCTGTTTGCAAATGTTTTATTTCACAGTATAATGTGCTAAAAAAGTAAAAGCTTACACTCATCTTCTCACATTCAGTAAGCCAAAATAAAAGTAGAGGAATAAGGTTCTATAAGAATAAATTTGTAATCGTTACTCGTACGTTCGCTCACGTCGTCTGCTCCCACTCACAGCACAGGCACTGTCGTACTTACAGTAGAGACATTCCTTACTGTTGTAGCCAATATTAGATGGTGCAAGAAATAAATTGGAAATAAAAATGTTGATCATATTTTACAAGTTTCGTCTGTACAATAAGGAGAAAGACAAACTGTACATTATAGGTATTAGGTACTTTTTACAATAATCAAACTAAACTAATCTTAAAAATTAAAAAAACGTAACGAAAAGCAGGCAAATGCATGCAGCTCTGCATACAAGACATGGCGGAAAGGTCAGGTTGTCATATGAATGGTTTGGTGACCTCTTAGATACTACAACGAAACGACACTCATTGAAATGGGTATATTACAAACGATGGACGTTACGTTAAACTGTACAAATTTGGAATCGCGAACGTTGCCCCTTTCACAGAAGGAATATGTCACAACTGGCCCGATGGCCAAACTGCCTTGTGGGCAATCTGACCATCTCAAGTATTAAACTAATATTATACAAGTTATATTAATAGCACTGCTGCCCTGGAAAAAATCACAATTATCATGATATTCACAAATATGATGTTAGATTGCATGAGTAGTCGTCTACAGCTCAGCGATGACGCGGCCGGACTCGAACCGGCCGGGCGCCGGCGGGAACTATCGCTCCGCAAAAAAAACAGATTAGTAACAAAACATGTACATAATACATATAATACTGATAGGTATGTTAAAAGCGTAAGCTTCTCAAATCAATTAATCGATTAATTACAATAAAAAAAACTTTGAAACTAGTTTGTGCGAAATATACAGAAGTGCTGTTACAGAAACTGTACATGTTTTAGAACTAAACACAGGTTCAACGGTGAAATATTTACAGTAGTATCTGGTACAAGGTAAGTATTATACACAAGTTGTATTCATCTGTAAGATAGTTAATGCAAGATGGTGCTGCGGAAATAAATCTTAACGAAGATTTAGTGCGGAGCCGACGCTGGCGGCAACTCAAACTAATTGTGCTGCAAGAAGAACAAGCCCCCGACGGCTGCGGGGCCCAGGGGCCCCACACTGCCGTTCAATGGACAACTACTCCTCACAGCCAGGATTTACCCCTCTCCACAGCAATTTACAGCAGCGGTTAATAATTTAGAACTATTTACAGTTAAATGAACTTAAAGTATGTGCCAATTGAATCCTAAGGCCTGTAGGTAGCATTCATCCACCAAACTTTGTAGTAAAGTTGATCCCTTTCATTCATCAATCTTATCAAATGCTCTCACCACGTGATCAGTGTGAACTTATAAAAGGTAAAGCATACTTACGTCGAGTGGCTTCTTTAGAACGATCCAGCCCGATTCGGGCTGGATCTCAAAATACTCAATATCCGCAGGATTATAGGGTGCGCTCAAAGTATAAACAATGGCACCGTTATTATCGGCATCCTCGTCGGATGCGGATACTCTCAATATATTCGTGCCTATACTGGCGTCTTGTTTTACGTTCTCCACATATTTCTGCAAGACACATTATAATAACAGTCAACAATCGCGATCGATCGCTGAAATTCATGCAAACAAAAATCTAACTGTGATATCATGCAATTTTGTGCTTAATTCTACGGTTATGTACACTATTGCGCTTACTTGTCTGTCGAATAGTGGGGGGTTGTCGTTTACATCGGTGATCTCAACAGTGAACGAGCAGACACCTTCAAGAGAAGGTTCTCCTTGATCTGTTGCCTTTACCGTCACTGATACGAATTTCCCGTCGTCACCTTCTCTGTCGAATACCTTGTTAGTTGATACTTCACCAGTTTCTTCGTCGACTGTGAATTTAGTGCCTTTCTGATTTGGTTGTTGTACTATTGAGTATTTCACTTGGCCATTGACGCCTTTATCTTCATCAGTAGCGTGAACTTTTATAACGGGGCTACCGTTTGGAGCGCCTTCTTCTACTTTTGGGAAGTAAGTAGGACAGTCTTTGAATATGGGTTTATTGTCGTTAACGTCTGTGATGAACACGACGACAACGGCGGTGGAAGTGTGGATGGTGGCGTCTCCGTTGACGCAGCAGGCGCCGTCGTCCATAGCCGTGACATTGAGTTCGTATTTGTCTCTGTCGAGTGATATCGCTTTGTTGTGCAGTCGGATGACACCAGTGATTTCTTCAATTACGAACTGGCCGGAGCTGGTGCCGCCGCCGACGAAGCCGAACCGCACGTTGTCGCCATCTTTGTCAGAAGCTACGACAGTCGTCACGAGAGTGTTGGGCCCAGCATTTTCGTCAACGTTAGGGGTATACACTTGTTGTGAGAACTTCGGCTCCTCGTCATTTTTGTTCTTAGTATAAACTCTGACGGTAGCTGTTCCAGTTTTAGCTGGTTCTCCCTTGTCTTTGGCTGTGACTACAAACTCATAATAGGCGTTATTATTGTCAGCATCCAGTTGCTTGTTGTTTGTGATGATACCGTTTGAATCCACACTGAAGTGGTCATCTGAAAACAGGTGCAATTAAATTTGTTAATAAATAACAAAGAAACTTTGCAGCTGTTTTCTACTGTATGTAACTCCCCACATTTGTTTATAATCTTAAATGATTTATCTAAACTAACTTTTTACTGAAATACTGACGAAAACAAACGCAATGTAAACCAAGACAAATAAAATCATCATTTGCCTAGCCTTTTCCCAACTATATTGGGATCGGCTTCCAGTCTTACCGGATTCAGCTAAGTACCAGTGTTTTACATGGAGCGACTGCCTATCTGACCTCTACAACCCAGTAACTAGGTAACACGGTACTCCTTGGCAAGACTGGTGTCAGATCTCAAGCTTCTGACTACCCGTAACGACTGTCAAACATCTTCAAATGACAGCCGGGACCAACGGTTTAACGTGCTTTCCGAGGCGACCATACACGGACCGACCTCGTCAAGCGTTGCTTAACCTTGATGATCGACCCGTGCGGCTGTTATTATTTAGCCACGAGCTCCTCAAGACAAATAAAATGTAAACAGTAAATGTTATAGTAGTAGTATGTGTAATATTGGGAAACGTGACAGTTGCGTAATGCATTCCTGGAGATAAACATAAATAATATAGTACATTATGGTACAAGTGTGTAATGTTGTTGATTACCGCTGAGGCACCATTGAGACCCGAGCCGTTAGGTGAGGGTCTTAAGAGAGCCAAGGACGGTAATCAGCAATACACACGTGTATCATACGACGTTTTTCAACACACTTGTGAAGAAAATAATACAAAAAAATCATTTCCAACAGTGAAAACGAGTTGCGAAAATTTTTTCGCAATGGTGGGCAAAATTAATCAGTTTTCCTATGCGCGCGCGCATCTAACAATGGCGATCGGCCATAGACTAAAAATAATGAGGTTTCTTTTTTGCCTTTTCGCGGATAGAGTTTTAGCCACGTATAAAATGGGGAATTTCAAGTTTTCTTTATTACAGAGAAAAAGTTATATTTGAGTGAAAGTTTTATTTATTAGACACGTACAAGTTGAAATTATCTATTTAAAGACGAAGTTGCATGAAATTTGTTGCATTTGTACTATTGAGCAAGATCTTTTTTGTATCGAAACTTTTTTTTACAACAAAGCAACTCTATCAATAAATTAAAAAGAAAACTTTGCAACTCACTTGTGAATAATAGCAATGAAAAAGTCACAGTTTGATTACAGGTGTCATTATGTGCCTAATTGCAGTGAAATTATAGCCGCTTTATGAGCAAGTGTGTTGAAAAATATATTGTTCTTCTTTTTTCTATCTGTTGTACATTTGCCTATTCAATTTAAAATAAATTGTATTTCTGCTTATCCTTAAATTATCCAAAAGTCTATATAAATCCTTATTTTACACCTATGCTGAGTGTATAAAGGTCAATAACCTCTAGTTAATCTCTACTAACAGCGCCATCTATCGACACGGTAATGTTTCAATGGTTTTACTAAAACAAACTAGATGGCGCTAGTAGTCGCTTCACTGAAACTTTCGAGGAGAAAAAGTATAGTATAAATTACCTGAAACTAAATATTCGATTTCGGCGTTCTTTCCGGAGTCGGCGTCCATGGCTTTGACCTTGAGTATGCTGGTGCCTAGTGGAATGTCTTCGTCGACGTTGTGCGCCTGGTAGTCGGGCAGCTCGAACTTCGGCGCGTTGTCGTTCACATCAGTCACGCGAATTGTTAGCTGACGAAAATTTGAAATAAAATAAGTACACTAGCTTTCGTAAGTAATAATAATAATAATAATAAAGTTTATTTAAAAATCATAAGGCAATACAATAAATACAATTTTTGCTTAAATTTATGTCAAGTTCACATAAGCTATGTGCCTGAACTAGGTAATCCTGTGTTTCAGGCGAGAAGAGGTACATTTGTTTTTTTTTCAAATAATCATTAATAATCAAATCCTAGGTGTATGCGTTGATCATTTTATAGAATGTAAATACTCGTAACAATCAAAAATAACAAAGTTCTTATTTTCTAACGGCTTATTTCTAAAGGGTAATAATAATAATGTGTAATTAAATTCTTATTATCTAACATCTCTGACTCTCAAATACCAGAATAGACAATTAAAACTCGCACAATATCTATTTTAATACAAGTAGTAATTTCTCTGTGTCTTCGTAAGACATACTTTGCAGAGCTTCTTTGAGAATTTTCTTACAGTTGCAATAATTTAGGGAATAAATGTTTGATGTTGCGTTTAGTCTGTTGTAGAGTAGTGGCCCGAGGTACACATAAAATTTGTCTGTGAAAGCATGTTTTGTACTTATTTTAAGGGCAACTATATCCTTCCGTCTTTTTTTTGTAAGCTCTTTGCGGTAGGGAAGGGCTGCGTGTTGTTTTAACACGATGTTCATTATGAATAACTGACGAACTGTTAGTACTTCACACGATTTATAGAGGAGGTTAGTGGGAAAAAGGAATGGGCGGAAAGTAGACACCTTGAGGATCGCTCTTTGCGCTCTCTCGATGGGTAGCAACAAAGTTTTACCCACCCCACCCCATGAGGTAATGCAGTAAGTCAAAATTGACTGACAAAGTGCAAAGTAAACTTGTCTAACTAATAGTGGGTCTGCAATATATCGTAGCTTTTTGAATACGAATATTAGCTTACGAATTCTATTATTTAAAGCATCTAAATGTTGTTTAAAGGAAAGGTTTTCATCTAAAATGATACCCAAGTATTTTATTTTATTAGCAATATTGATATTGGGACATCCACACTGATTATCGGTAGCGTCTGTGCAATAATGAGCATATAACGTTGGGGCAATATTAGTCTGTTTACGCATCGAAAACCTAATGTAATTTGTTTTATCCGCATTTAATGTTAGTGAGTTATATTTAAGCCAATTATTTACAATATTGAATCCGTGTTGCGCAAGCTTGTGCACTTCATTTTCTGACTCTGCAGAAAAAAGTAGAGCAGTGTGTAAGTGTCTTACATAAATGTATTTTTTACAAGCAAATATGTGTCGATTTATTTAGAATGCTCATAAATTATTATATTAATGCTACAAAAGTTCTTCTCTCATAGGCCCATATTCTGGCCTCTAAATTACTATATTGTCATGGGCACTCTAAATCATGAAGTCTAAAGCCAAACAACTCAACTTTTGCCAACTAAATGGTAAGGAAAGCAAACAGGGTAGGTACATACCTCAACAGAAGTAGAGAATCCTCCAGAATCTTCAGTAGCTGTCACCACGAGGGAGTACACGTGGGGTTGCCGCAGGTCTTCGAAGTCCAGTTCCTTGGCCAGCTTCACGATGCCTGATGTCGGGCCGATATTAAACGTCCCAGCCCCTTGGCCCTGGGCCTTGAGTGTGTAGCGGATCTCCCGGTCAGCGAACGACTTGGCTTTCACTGATATTATGCTGGAATAGGATAAAATGATATTTCAGTAAGAGAAAAACCGGCCAAGTGCGAGACGGACTCGCGCACGTTGTGTTCCGTACCATTATCGCAAAAAAACGGCAAAAAAATCACGTTTGTTGTATGGGAGCCCCACTTAAATATTTATTTTATTCTGTTTTTAGTATTTGTTGTTATAGCGGCAACAGAAATACATCATCTGTGAAAATTTCAACTGTCTAGCTATCACGGTTCATGAGATACAGCCTGGTGACAGACGGACCGCGGAGTCTCAGTAATAGGGTCCCGTTTTTACCCCTTGGGTACGGAACCCTAAAAATTAAAGTTTTATTAACATCGAATTATGTGGGATATAGTACATTACTGCAGCGGCCAGCAAAAGAGGCATTGCAGGACGAACGTGTAAATGTGGGCTGAAGCAAAGCCGAGGCACGCATACCTAAGTCCATAAATGCCTAGTTGTGGTCAAGCCTTCTATAGTACTTTTCTCAAATAATGCGCGGAAATTAAAACTAAGTAGTACCTAGAACTCATTTTGTCAAATCCATATCTTATATATATACAAATGAATCCCTATTTCCCTTGGTCACGGCATGACGCGAGAACGGCTGGACCGATTTGGGTAGGGCAGGAAGGATAGGTAGGGTAGGGTGTAGGTAGAGTAGGATAGGTAGGGAAAGGTAGAGTAAGGTAGGGTAAGGTAGGTAGATAGGGGATGAATGTTTTGCCGGGTCAGCTAGTACAATATATAATTATTTTTCAAAATCAATGACGACAACGAACAACAATAATTTTTCCAGCGTTAAAGATTTCATTTGTGTTTTTTTTTAATAAGCAGCTTTCTATTTGCAAGCCAGTTCGAAATTTAAATAAACACTTTGTTAGGTTACCTCCTTAGCTACCATGTTTCGGAGTAAAAGATCGTTCCATTTTTAAATTACCCGACAGATATGAGTTTACTAGTAAAAATGTTCTGTGGTTTGCTATGTAATCTATTTTCTCAAACATGCTTGGAAATTTGAGCATTATTTTGACAACCTTCTTCGAGATAAATCGCAATTGCTGTACTGGCCAAATACATGCGCGCAGCGGCCGACAAAAGTTGTATGAAAATCCATATCTGTCGTGTCTAGCGGCCAAATAAATTCCATAGTAAACTCATATCTGCCGTGTAATTTAAAAATGGAACGATCTTTTACTCCGAAACATGGCAACCAAGGAGGTAACTTATCAAAGGTTTTATTTAAATTTCGAACTGGCTTGCAAATAGAAAACTGTTTATTGAAAAAAAAAACAAATGAACACTTTATTAGCACGCACTGCGATTTTTATTTGCGCGGATGTTTGTAGTATTATTCCCGCGTGTTTTTTTTAACGCAATGTGTGCAGCTTCATACAATTCCATAGGCCGCAGAATGGACGAAAAAAAATCGTGCGAATAAAAATCCCAGTGCGGGCTAAGCCTAACACGGGAATAATTATTGTTGTTCTTTGTGCGTCATTGATTTCGAAAAGTAATTGTATTTGACAAAATGAGTTCTAGGTGCTACTTAGTTTTAATTTCCGCGCATAATTTGAGAAAAGCACTATACAAGCCTTGGCCACAACTAGGCATTGATGGACTTACGTATGTGTGCCTCGGCTTCGCCTCGGCCCACATTTACACGTTCGTCCATCAATGCCTCTTTTGCTGGCCGCTGCAGTAATGTACTATTGGTCGCTAAACCACGACAGATATGGATTTTCATACAACTTTTGCCGGCCGCTGCTAGCATATATTTGGCCAGTCCAGCAATTTCGATTTATCTCGAAGAAGGTTGTCAAAATAATGCTTAAATTACCAAGCATGTTTGAGAAAAATAGGTACATTTCCAGGCCTGTGAACGATTGCAAACACCAGAGTGATCTTATGATGGTTCCTCTATCAATACTACTTTACATAGTACTAGTAGTTCCCCGGCAAAATACCATACCATAAATTTGTACCGAGTGTACCGAGGAACCATGCTAACACAATTGAATTCCCCTTCTTTAATACCCAGTGTGGTAAATTAAAAGCAGATTACCCTGTACTCAAATAAAATCCATAACAAACAAGGGCATAAAACTCAATTGATTAACTTCACTATGGAACATCCTGATATCGAATTCAATAGCTGAACCTGATCCTCATAACAGAGTTTTATACTTGGAATTATACTTGCCATTAACATAAAATTACCGAACAGTTAAGTAATAAAACACCAAGTTTGTTTATTCCAATCATATTGCGAAATGAACATCAGCGTGACCTAGTTTCTGTTTTTAAACGGACATGTGGCAGTTTGTGAAATTTCCACAATTGAATGTGTCAACGCGATCTGTTGGTATTAAATTGGGACGAGTCAGAGATCAACATGTGTCCAGTGACAGAGTAGAGGGGAGTCTTCCGCGTGATTGTTATACGACTTCAATTAATTAATGGAAGATTTATGATCTTCTATATCCAGATACTCATGAAATATACATTCTTCATCAGTACTTAAAAATAATTGCTGGATCTGAAAGAAGGACCACAAAGAAATCTTGAAAACCGGCCAAATGCGAGTCTGACTCGCGCACTGAGGGTGCCGTATTAACAGGTACATTCACCAAAATAAATAGGTAACATTACTAACGTTTGTACATATCTGCCGTGTTTAGCGGCCAAATAAATTTCATAGTAAACTCATATCTGTCGTGTAATTTAAAAATGGAACGAAAGGTTTTATTTAAATTTCGAACTGGCTTGCATATAGAAAAGTGTTAGAAAAAAAATGAACTCTTTAACACGGAAATAATTATTGTTGTTCATCATTGATTTAGAAAAGTAATTGTATTTGACAAAATGAGTTCTAGGTGCTACTTAGATTTAATTGCCACGCATTATTTGAGAAAAGTACTATACAAGCCTTGGCCACAACTAGGCATTGATGGACTTACGTATGTGTGCCTCGGCTTCGTCTCGGCCCACATTTACACGTTTGTCCATCAATGCCCCTTTTGCTGGCCGCTGCAGTAATGTACTTTAATACTCTACTCTACTCTAAGAAAAATTAGCCATTTAAAGCTTAATTTTACGCAAACGGATCCCTGTATCGAAAAATGGTTTTCACAGACCCGGAACTTTTTTGAATGGCCTATCCCACACCATGGGATAAACGAGAAAGAATAGAAGGTACAATTTTTTTTCCCACTTAGTCGGCGTGATTAATATGTATATTCATGCCAAATTACAGCTTTCTAGTAGTACTAAGAGTCTCTGAGCTAAGCTGCGTACGGACAGACGGACATGGCAAAACTATAAGGGTTCCTTGTTGACTACGGAACCCTAAAAGTTCCTTGTTGACTACGGAACCCTAAAAAGGGTCATAAAAACAAAATGTAAACAATGCAATGTTTTTTCGCAATTTCAGTATCGATATAGTTGTTCTAATGAGTATTTTCACCAGTGAAAGATTGTCTGATTTACTCGTAGATTGGTTAAAGCTGTAAAAACTACAATACCATTTAAGTATGTGGGTACCTTACAGTATCTATAAAAGCTAAAAAAAACAAACTATCTTAGAATAAATCATCCCAAAAACAGGGTTGTTGACAGACACTGAATCTGTATATTGAAACTAACAAATAAGAAGAAGGGACAGCATCTGTAACCCCGTCCACTTCCATGGTCGAGCAATCTATTACATTCAGTTCATAACTTTCCGGGGAAAATAAACAAATACAAGTGATTTGTTTTCGCTCTAGTATGACACACTATAAATCCGTGCTTAATATTCTTACTTTATCCTTTCTCATTCTTTTGTCTGGAATTTCATCATTCTGGATTATCAGAGGCTCATGAAACTGATATTAAAACTTTATTTAGAATCCCTAGGAAAACCACTAGAGATTTCTGCTTTTCTCTTGGCAGGTTTTCTATGAAATTCGAAGGTTATATCATTGGCAATTCGTATTTTTGCTAAGTTGCGTTCCGATGACACATTTATGTACCAGATAGTTCGCCTAACTTCAAAGGAAAATAAAACTAGGAATCCGTGGAAAACGCATTAAGGAAAAACATTGCTTTTATTTCTGACTAAAATCCCACAATCACTAAGATAAAGATAAAATGACATGCTGTTTGTTTTGATGTTTGGATATTTTTTAATCGATCACGCCCGTTTGGCTGAATGGTTTTGGTTGAAATAAGGAACACCAGTACCCTTATTGCGTAACATAAAAGACTGGCGCACGCGTGGTTAGCTTGCATTCATTGCTTCATATTATATTCAAAAAATGCGTCTATTCGACAGCGTAAAACACGCAATGAATACTGTTGAGTTGTCTGCTCGGCTATGTGTGGGCCGAGCGTCATTCCTCGCGCGCAACAAGTGTCTGAAGTTACCGGCCCAAGGCAAAGGGCCACCTGGTGGTCAGACGCGGGGTTCGTGAGTAACCCTCAAGCAAGTGAGCTCCTGTGAGCGAGCTGCATCTCCGGCACTTTCCTGGATAGAAAGAAGAGGACTACCCGTTGGATTAGTTTTCCGGCAACCCAGCTGTAGGCATTGGGTAGATGCGATGATTTGTATTCGAGAGGTGAGCGTGCTTACAGCTCCGGGACCATTCTGGAGAAATGGGAGCCAGCTTCTCTGGCGTCCTTAACGGGGATTGAATCCGCTAGCACCAACTGCGCTGGTGCTGGTGCTTGCACTAGTGCTGGCGTGCTGGGGTGCGTGTGGTGAGCGGCTTTATTGCTCCGGTACCATTCTGGACAAATGGTAGTGAGTAATCACGGTGCAACTCACATTTTCTCTTGAGTACCAGGGGCGAGTGCTCTCGGAGGCGTGACCTACCGAAGATGGTCCCAGACACCTCGTAAGGGGTTGCCTGGTATAGTGTGCCGCTTTCCATAACGTAAGGTTGGTGAAGGAGGCCACTATAGGAAAACTCAGTAGACAAATAGGGTACGTGTTGAGTTATCAAATTGAAAGGGAGCGCACGTGCTTTTACTGTCTAAATAGTTACGCAATTAGAGTGCCTTGATTAGAAAATAGGATACTTTTCAGGGTTCCGTAGTCAACAAGGAACCCTAAAGGTTCCGCCATGTCCGTCCGTCCGCAGCTTAGCTGAGACTCTTAGTACTATAAAGCTATAATTTGGCATGGATATACATATTAATCACGCCTACAAAGTGAGAAAATAAATCATGTTTTTTTTAATCTCTCGTATACGTAAACTGGGGATGATTTTTTTTTCTTGTCTATCTCATGGGATAGACGAGAAAAGAAAAACATCCCCACCATGGTGTGGGGTATCGTTGGATAAGCCATTCAAAAATATTACGGGTTTGTGAAAACCATTTTTCGTTTCAGGGATCCAAATTGTTTGCAAATTTTTGTTAGAGTCAAGTGTCTCCCCCTGCCAGCTAAATGGTTGGTTTTGGATATGTGAAAAATTCACGACAATGTACTTGGAAATGTTAAATTTTTGTAATTGATGTATGGGGACAACAGTTTTTTAACGGCAAACTTAATTTTGTCCCTTCGTTAGAGCAATGTTCGGTGCTTTCATTGTTTATAAACGTTAGTAACGTTACCTATTTATTTTTAACCCCCGACGGAAAAAGAGGGATGTTATAAGTTTGACGTGTGTTGCTGTGTATATGTGTGTCTGTCTGTGGCATCATAGCGCCTCAACGGATGAACCGATTTTGATTTAGTTTTTTTGTTTGAAAGGTGATTGTGTCGAGACTGTTCTTAGCTATGTTTGAATAAAATCGGTTCAGCCGTTCAAAAGTTATGGGCGTTTTACTGTTTGAATCGGGATGTTTTCGCAAGATAAATGTGTCGAGGGGTTTTTAAATTTTGAAATTTGACTTGTGGTGAATGTAGCTGTTTATACGTAACCCTCTGTGCGCGAGTCAGACTCACACGTGGCCCTGTTTTATATATCTTTTCGACATACACTCAGGTGATGTCGCTGGCCTAGCTAGTAGATAAAATTAATGATCTTACTCTGAATCTTTCTTCTGGTTCTCAGCGATTTCAGCTTCGTAGCTCGGCAGGTAGAACTGGGGAGCTCGCTTGCCTCCAACTATGCTGAGCCGCTCCTCCGGCGTCGACTGGAACCTTCTCTCATCGACACGACCGTTCTGGAAATGGTAAAAATAGTAGAGGATGAGTGACAACTAACATTTAGTATGAATATGTATGGTTGTTGGAATCGAGCATGACCAAAAAAACGATGGATGGTTTGTATAAGAGATTATATCTATGACTAGAAAGGGGGTAGTTAAGATGTCGGCAAAATAGAAGATATATAGAAGAAGTCATGGTGCGGCAACCCCAGCGACCACACAGCCCCTAGACGCCTCATAACAGGCGAGCGATGTCTGTCAACACATATGACTAAAAAGATCATATACAGGTAATACAGCTCGCCATTCGACAATTTCGAATTAGTAACGACCACTTCTGTGAGCCGTAAACACTTCCGCGTTAGTCAATAAAATATTTATGAAATAAATAATAAAATGGCCTCTTGTACAATACGTCGGTATGATAACAACAGCCAGACTTCGAGTTTCCGGAAAAATGGCATAAAATTTCATTGATAAGTTAATAGTTACATATAAACATTATTAGATTCATTTTCTGATATTATTTATCGCAGTTCATATTATACTGGTCAAGTTTGTAGGTGAAAACGCCCACCGCATGTGTGCGTCTCTTTCTTTTTAAAGTATTTTTTTCGCTATCTCTTCTCCTCTATAATTTCGTAAACACAACTAGTGATGCACCATATCCTATGACCAAAACTTTTATCGATAGAACTAGAAACCTTACAAATAAAGATATTAAATTGAATAGTTTGTTAAGTGTGAAACGATTTTTTTATTACGTTTTTTACTAATATTTAATATTACTATATTTAAGAACCAACATCCGAAAAAAGTATGTTGCCTTTAGAATTTTGTTTGTTTTTTTTAGTTTTAACATTTTATTTTATTACTCAAATGTTAAAACGCCGCATAATTGATAATAAAAAAGGTGATAATAATAAAAAAATAAGTACAAATATTATTTATCTAAAAATATAGATACCTGCCTGGTTTTATTTAAACCTGTCCCATCCTTAATGAGACATATGACCTTGGTAAAGGACCAATCAGAGCGCAGTCGTCCCGCTCCTCATACCTCAGCTAGTTGACAGAATTGTTTTGATGTATTAGATCAAGCATTAGGCGTCTAGGGGCTGTGTGGTCGCTGGGCAACCCTAATAGGTATGATGACAAAAAAAATTATTAAGTCCGTCAGTTAATTACCTAAAAATACAGGCCACGTATTTTTTCTTTTAACAAAAAATTACGACGATACAGTGCGTTAAAATATCGTGTGCCGTCACGCCGTGCTACACTTTTACTGCCAAAGTGACGTCGCAAGCCCCCACTCCTGAACTATGATACGCTTTATCTTTGTAAATTTATATAATACAATACTTGCGAGGAAACAAGTACCCTCTGACTGCCGCGGTAAAGCTATTGCATAGCATTTGATTTTTGAGAATTTAAGTCATTTTCTTTCACCTATTGTTCTTAAAATCTACTTTCTTTTCCCAAATAGTAAATGCAGATCACGGTCCACCCACAATAATAAACCCTTAACGCCACCCTCTAACAACCCCCTTATTATCATATTTCTTACCTTTTCCCCAAATAATAAATTTAAATAGTGACCCCTATTTATACCACAATAAGGTCGCTTTTTCAAAGTGACCCTTATTCCCACATGCATAAAGTCTACATTGAACGCGGTGGAATTTAAAATAGGATACAAATAAAGAACCTCACCTTCAATAGAACATAAAAATATTTCCTACATCCGACATAATAAAAATTCTTATTTTAACTTGTCATTGCCAAGCGAATTTGAGCCTTTAAATCTATGTTCTTCATCTAAGCTTTAATTTAAATTTATTTCCGATGAATAAAACTCTAAAAAACAAAACAAAAAAATATAGTGACCCTTATTCATATTAAATAAGGTCGCTTTTCTTTGACAAACAAAAGTGACCCTTATTCTGATTAATATAAGGTACACATTGATCACCATTGTCACGTTTCGTTACGGAATTTTTCGTTACGGAATTTCTGGATTCGGTCTCCACGCTCAGACCCGCGATAGAAGCTATGCAATAGCTTAAAACAAACATTAGCATTTGTAGTCTTATTACAAAAAAACGAAATAAACCTTGGTTTAAACCTGTACTATCAAGTCCAGGCTTTTCTGCAAAACCATGGTCTAAATTTGACCGTTTTACAAAACTTAAAAAACCGTGGTCTTCATAGTTCCGTCTTTGAACCATTGTCAAAATATCAACCACAGATTAATACAAATATCATTCGTTCACCATAATATCATTCAATGGGGATGTGAACGCAAAGCTGAGCGCAGATGTCGCTGTCGGCGCAATGGCTGCTGTCAAATCATTTTTGCTTTATTTACATCACGTTTTTTTGTGTTTAAATCCGTCTACCATCGTTATTGATAATGTGTATAGTCCCTGGAAGCTTAAGGAATTGAAAGACGAACTAAATAAATAAGGAGCAAAGAAAACGGGAAAGAAAACAGATCTTATTGAAAAGTAGATTTTTATACAATAAAATATTTTTCATCGGTGATATGTTCTAGATTTGGCTATTTTTTTTGTGGTAACGAGTTCTTTCTTACTTGACTCATGGTAGGAAAATTTACAAAAAATTAGAGAATAATACTTTAATGTGTTGGTATTCTTTACGTTTTAGGTTAGAAGTTTTATTTTATTTTCGGCAATCAAAGCCCTCAAGCTTCTGAAGGCCAAGCAAATGACATTCCTGCATTAGAACTTTAACAATACATTAATAGCTCCACTATATCGCCGAAGATTACAAAGCAACATAATCAGAGTTACTTTGACAGATACATAACATAAACTATAAATATGTATAGCCTTTTCCCAGATTTTTTTGCGTTGTATCTTTGCGCAACAAATGAATACTGGGGTTGGTAAATCCTGGTACAGCACACAGAGACATATTTCGAGAAAATTTAATTTAACTGAATGATAGGTTACAAAATGTATGAATTTGACAGCTTTCAATAGCCATAGCGACGATGCGCCACCTATCGTGATAAAATGGCAGTTCACATCCCCATTGCAACGTTCCGTATGCCCAGAAATGAAAACGTTTTGATAATACGATAAGGATTAAATTACGTTTAAGAGTGTTAAAAATATTGAGACTTTGTTATTTTGCATGGATATAAATACACACATCAACACGGTCTAGGTATATTTCATACTCAATTAAATAACTCGAAAAGTACTAGCCGCATTGGAATCTTTTATACACCGATTTGTTTGTAATTTATCTCAGACTAATTCCAAATTCAAATTTTTGAAAATTCTTTTGTTTCGGTGGCATAAAAATGTCTTGATGTGTAGGAGAGGGAATTTTCATTTGTGCGAAATTTAGAAAACAATACGAATTACGTTTAGTTACAGTTTTTTTTCATTTTTAAACGAAAGATAAAGTTAAAATTGAGGTATTGTAGCCATGCAACGCCAAAATTTGACGAGGGCGGAGATGTTACGAGCTGTGGGAATGCTGGAAGCTGGGTCTGTTCAGCGTAATGTTGCTGAGGCCATAGGGGCCCACCAAAATGTAATTTCAAGATTGTGGACACGCTATCGTGCCACAGGTGAAGTAGCGGAGAGGCACCGGGGGCCAAGTCGCATCACTACCCCCAGACAAGACCGATTTTTGCAAATTACTGCGCGAGCTCAACCAAATGCAACGGCGACTCAATTGGTCCAAAGGCTGCGAGTGGAACACCAAGTGCTTGTGAGTGACCAAACTGTAAGAAGGCGACTGCATGAAAGCAATCTACGCTCTCGTAGACCACTCCGGGTCCCACCTTTACGGAGAGGCAATCGTGGACGACGATTAGAATGGGTTCGGAACCACGTGGACTGGGGCCGTGAGCAATAGTCCAATGTGCTGTTCACGGATGAATCCAGGTTCGGCTTCCATCCAGATTCACGAAGGACGCGTGTTTGTGATATGTTATATGTAAATGATGCTATAACCTAAAAGAGAAACTTTGACAGATACGACTTAGACCATCGTTAAACTAGGGGCCGCCGAGGTTTAGCGTTAGACCATGATTTGGACTATGGTTTATCGCTAAACCATCATTTGTAATATCATTTTTGTGTAAACCACAGTTTATAGAGATTTAAACCTGGGTTTTTAGTTAAACCGCTTTTTGTAATGACTGTAAGGGTTTAAAGTATGAAAATGCCGATTAGTATTGAAAAATTTAAATTAGTTTTTTTTATTTATCATAATTATCTATACAGTTCTACAATTACCATTATTATCTATACATTGCTGCCATCTAATAGGTAGGTCATTTATGCGTTTGCGATAGAACTCTGGTGATATAGATTCGACAAACTGTGTAAAAGCATTTTGTACTGCCTCCTGAGAAGAAAACTTTTTATCACGTAGAAAATTGTCCAAATCACAAAAAAAATGGTAGTCCGTTGGAGCAATATCTGGCGAATACGGAGGGTGACGAATGGTTTCCAATTGCAGTTCCTGTAGAGTTAAAACGGTGTCTCTTGCTGTATGAGGGCTCCCGTTATCATGAAGCAATAATGGTGAAGATCGATTCATGAGTCGGGGCTGTTTCACTGCTAGTTTTGCTATCATTGTTCGGAGTTCGGCACAGTAGACATCTGCCGTTATTGCTTGACCAGATCGGAGAAAGCTATAGTGAATAATACCATGCTGAAACCACCAAACAGTTACCATTACATATTACATACCATACAATATTCCTTCATTTCTATATCGATTCAACAAATCAAAAAATAGTTAAATCATGAGGCACCCATTTTTCATATTTTTTTATTTCTTAATTTTTTATATTGTTGGTAAGGTAACGTAACACCATGCCGCTAATTCTTGGGTAGTTTGGCTCGTATCGGATTCCACCATCTCTTTCAATTCATTGTTATTCACCTGTGTGACTTCTGTGCGTCTTCCACGTGGTTCGTTCTTCGAATCACGAAAGCGTTTAAACCAAAATCGCACGGTGCGTTCATTAGCAGTCCTCTCTCCAAACGCAACATTGATATTGCGAGCTGTATCTGCCGTGTTAGTTCCGCGTCGGAACTCGTTTTCAAAAATCACTCGAATTATCGAAGTACCCATCTTTCTTGTCAAAGCTGAATAAAAAATACAACTGAAGGAGATAATCGAATGTTGCACATTTTTTAAAAGAAGAAAAGAAAGTTAAATTAGGTAGTTGTTATTTATTTTTGAGTGAAACTTTTTCACATGGTACCTAAGGAGGGTACCATGTGAAAAAGTTTCACTCAAAAATCTCAAAGCATGTAGGTTCTATGTAAATTCGAAGTACCTATTACAATAAAACGGCAATTTCATACTTTAACCCCTATTACTTTACATTTGGAAAAACTTCATGTAGGTACTTTTCATTATCATGTCGATGAAGTGAGAGATTAATACGAAAATACCTATAAACACTTTTCCCGCTACAAACTTCTGTGAACAGGGTTCGGTACTTCGTAAAATTCAAACCGAAAGTAAATATCGACCCTATTTGAATGCCCTGAACCTTGTTGCTCTTTCATCCGTTTAAAAATATTCCGCCCCTTATCCGAATTTCCGTACCTACCTAAGGTTTGTTGTGAAGCTGAAAAGTCGAGAAAAGCGCAAAGTTACACACGTCAAAGGTCAATTAAGTTAATTACATAACATAAAATTTATCATAACATCACGCCTACAGTTTCAGAAATATGTATGTACCTAAAGCCGTGACTTTAGGTACATACATATTTCTGAAACTGTCCGGTCCCAGCGCTAACAAAGAAAATTTGTTTTAACACGCTTTTATTTGCTTGTTATGTGTGTATCTATGTAACGGAATCTTTGAACGTGATTTTCACCCTCTTAAAAACGTCGGATTGATTTGAAACTTTGCACACTCATCAAGGACCGATGACAATGCAATAATTTAAATAGTTTGTTCCATTATTACCAGGATTTTCAGGATTAGCGATTATTTTATATCCGGTACCCGGAAATCAGTGTCTTTGTGCTAAGTACTAAGGCGCGTGCTAAGACATTCGCATGGCTTAATTTTTAGTTTTATTCGAAGACACGGTAGTGCCTTGCGCCAAGTACACATATTAAATAAATGCTCCGCAGAGGGAGCCTGAGAAACAGCTATCAGATCCAGGGAAGGCAGTAGACACGCTTTACTACATATACATTACACTATCCTTAATTAAAATTTATTGAAAATAATTTAGCTTTTTAGTTTGGTTTTCTGATAAAAGCGTGTTTTGTAGCTTTTTAAACTATTATTTATCTCTCTTTGCACTGCGATCTGTTGCCAGAGGGACATTTATCAGTGGGTTGGATGGATTTTATATTGGCATGCTCGGTATCCGACCTGTGTCGCATCCTACTTTACTTCACTGTAGCACGGGGTCCCAGCGCTAACAAAGAAAATTTGGTCCAAATAAATGTCACTAGATGGCGTGATATGCATCGAATTGTTATTGAATTGTGTGTAATATTAACATTTTCTAGAATTGATCATAATTCACATTTCAAAGATTATTCGAACGAATCATTTAAAATTGATTCCAATAGATGGCGCGGTTTTAAATTTCTGAGGCAAGCCACTCGATTTTTTTTTAATTTGTGTTGTATGTACCTAACACATTTTGGTACAATGAAACTGTAAAAACGTGCAAAAAAAAATACTATAAAACAAATCGTCAAAATACAGATTTTACGAAAAATATTGTCACAAACCGAGAAAACTCTTTTACAACTCAAGTCACTGTACTTATAAAAATAATCAGTATACTCAGATGAAAAACGCTAGTTACGTCGGCACAGTTTATTTGTATCGAATGAGGCATCTGTCTATTGCTAGTATTTTATTATCTGTGCTAAAGTACATCCACATTTTACTATACTTCGTAAAAGATAGCTTGATCTCTCCGACATAATAATAATTGTGTCAAACTGACGTATACGTTATTGTTAGCCTGTGAAGTGCTTTTGTTACTGTATTGATACTGACAGCTATCGCAGAGACCAAGCTATCTTCTATGAAGTATAGATAATATAGACTACGAACTGCTTCTGAGAAATTCCCCATGAAGAAACCCAATAATTCTGCCCAAAAACGAACCTTTGGTCGTCGTTGGTCTAGACCAACGAGGCGGTCTTAATCGAGTTAATTACTTGGCATTATTATATTACTAAAGATAATATCTACGATCTACATGATACTTGTCCCTAGTTATTCGATTTCCACAGAAACTCTAATATACCCAGAACAATTCTCAAGGGAAGATACCGTATAAGAATCTATCCTGTCTAACAGAGACAGCAAAACACCAATATTACATTTCTATCCCCTATACAAATGATCAAGATTTGAATTGTGATCTAACTTGTAGTCAATTACCAACTAAGATAACTTATGTAGTTAGGTATTGTGTGGTACCCACAGTAAATACGCACGGCGCACGGTTGGCGCAGTGGTTGAGCGATTGACTGCTGCGCTGCGTGTCGCCGGTTCGATTCCCGCACGGAACAAATATTTGTATGATCTACAGATGGTTGTTCCGGCTCTGGGTATTTGTGTATGTGAGTTTATATGTTTGTAAACGCACCCACGATACACGAAGAAATTCCTAGTGTGGGGCAACGTTTTTATAAAAAAATATAAAAATAAAATAATACGCTATATTTGTATTGTATTTAGCATTTATTCGCAATCATTTTACATATTATCACATTAATTATCAAAAGGCGCGCCTATGCGCTTCACTCTATATATATTAGTATATGCGCTCCGAGGCGCCCTGGCAATGATGACAATCAGAACATTCTAGATACGAATGACACTTTAAATTGGATCCAGCCAGGAATATTTATAAAGGTAACGTAGTCAAATGCAAACTCCTTATAATATCTACCTACTTCGTGTTACGAAACCTATAATTCAAGCTGAGTTGCTACGTCACTTAACATCCTCTCAACATTATTGGTTGGTATAATGTTTCCAATTTTATCTTAATCTTCCAACGATATATATAATTTCAGGTAGATATTTTTAGAATAGGAACCCGTTTCAGTTTCAATAAAGTGTTTCACAGTGGAAAACTGTTAAAGTTGAAACATTTATTTTATCGATAAAGGAAAGTCTGGGAAAAAAAAACCGAAATTGGAAGATATTTTACTACAAGAAATGTCCCCGTTAGTAAAGCTTAACTATGAAGTAGCATGTTGAGTGCATGAGTCATGACTCATAAAATGTTGTGTCATGCATGTGCATAAAGTATTGAATTACTTAATTAGGTCAAAAGTGGATTCTTTCCGCGAAGAAGCGGCATAAAGTTTAAATGAAATATGCTACCAGACGTGGCAAACCAGAGGAATACATGTTATGAACCATATTTATTCATTTACGGCACAGATGAAAAGTTAATTAAAAGTATGTGCGGTTAACAGACCAGCTGTTACCAGTAAAATAGCCGCATCATTTTACAACAGATGTATGCAATTCGAAGTATTTTCCAACTAATAAACAAAGACATCATCACCCCATTTTAATTTTAATAAATCCACAGCATCACTGCAAATACTAATTGGATTTAATATAATTAAATTACTGATGTTTCACCAATATGTTTTAATTAATGGATTGTCCGCAAGAATCCTTGATTAAGTATATGAAATTATGAAATGTGTGAGCACTGACCTGATCTTCAGCCTTAACGTACAGCACGTATTCCATGTCGAGCTGGAAGGGGTCGGTTCCTCTGGTGCGTACTACGCCTGATCGCTCATCCACCTCGAACCTTCCCCCGGTTCTGTCTCTGACGATGAAGTAGTGAATGTTGTGGTCTGTGTCAGGATCCCTGGCCTGGAGAGTGAAGACTGGGGTGTTGGGAGCCGCGTTGAGCTGCACCACCGTCTGCATCGGCAACGGTCGGTTGATGAAGTAAGGAGGCTCATCATTGACATCCTTCACGTGAATTATCACTCTCTGATTGTCCGTATCTGAAAACCCACAAAGTCAATGTCAAAGAGACTCCAACTACCCATTACCAAGTCAAGTAGTGTTTGTCTGAAGGCCTCTTGGCAAAACTATCAAATTATTAAGCTATCTGAAGTGTACTTGAGGGGTATTAAACCACAGGAATTAATTAAGCACGCAAATGTGAAATGGGTGTTAGTTTCTAGTCGAATTTTGAACTCGTTGTCGAGAAAATCATCATAAATTTTCATGTAGAATACAGACATATCTTGGTTAATCCTGTTAAAACATGGGCATACATAATATGATATGCATGAATCAACGGAAGGGTATTACATATACATTTTCAGAAAAAAAACGTTGTGTAGGAGTATTGTTGAGTTTCGTGGAAAAACCGCTTGATAAACGGTACAGGGGGATGGTGCAGGCAGTATGCTGAAGCGGCTATGTATGTTAAAGGATAGTGGCCAGTTTTTCTCTCGTGCCGGGACGATTCACTAGTTTACACGGTAGAGAATCCGCTTATCACGTCGTAGGAACAGTTTCATGCGGTTTGGAGCGAGTTTTACGTTGTGATTTTATAGCGGCGTGAACTGGCACGGCTGATAAATATTGTATGGTGTGTAGTGTGCACAGACATGTTGAGGTACATACAAGGCAGACGGTCTACTGCAGAATGTATACAAATTCTGCAGAAGAGCATCTGTTCTGCAGAATTTGTATTTGTTCATACTTTAAAATGCGCATTTAAATACTTAAATATTAAAAGCACTTATCAACAGTCAACAGGTAAGTAATTATTAGTTAAAGAATAGGTTATACTTACATTTAAGCGCAACTGTTTGGTTAGCATGAAAAAAAGAAAACAAGTACACATTAGTACAATAACCTTCAGCACTCGGTTAGTAGCACACATTTATTGTATCAATACAACATCGCCACATCCATCGCTTACCATCAGGTGAGACAGTGAACAAAGGCCAGCCTATCAAAGAAAAAAACACTTTATAAACCAAACCCTTATTTATAAAAATCTAGATACTGTTTAGAAATTGCCTATTACATACTTTATTCAAAAAAGAGATTTGAGAACATATTACGTATAATATCTTAGTATAGAGATTTTTATTAATACAAACATTGAGAATCGCCACTTCACACATTCGTTAAAACTTCATACAAACTAGTGGCTCTGTGAGCTGTATACCTCTTTTTATTTTTTTTATCTTAATCGGCATAAAAAATCATATTATTATCGAACCTGCTCACAAATTTCACGAGAATCGATTGAGAAATGCGACCTGTAGAAGTGAAAAGCCGGACATCCGTACATACGAAAGGTTTTTTGCCCTAGCTGTAATAGAAACGCTTCGCGCTAGCTCGGTCAATTAAAAAAACCGGCTAAGTGCGAGTCGGACTCGCGCACGTAGGGTTCCGTACCATTATCGCAAAAAACGGCAACAAAATCACGTTTGTTGTATGGGAGCCCCACTTAAATATTTATTTTATTCTGTTTTAGAAATACATAATCTGTGAAAATTTCAATTGTCTAGCTATCACCGTTCATGAGATAATGCCTGGTGACTGACAGACAGACGGACAGACAGATAGACAGACCGCGGAGTCTTAGTAATAGGGTCCCGTTTTTACCCTTTGGGTACGGAACCCTAAAAACCGTTTGCTTTATGAATAATATTGTTTCTTATCATTGTTGTTGTGTCGTGATGGCCCAGTGGCTAAGACCTCGCCTTTCGTTCTTGTGTTTGTTGGGACAAATCCGAGCAAGTACCTACCAATGTGACTTTTTCAATTCATATGTACTTGCTAAGTTTATCTTGAACATTGCTGACATCGGTGAAGGCAAACATCGTGAGGAAACCTGAACTTATAGGTCATATAAGTCAGAAGAGGCCACAGAAACAGGCTGGCATGTATTATTGTTCAAATAAAATGGGCGCTGTATTATTTTATCTACTCGACCACTTTAACCCTAAAGGAATAGCAGAATTATTCAGAGGACGCCACTTGTCAGTTGTCTAATAAAACATAAAGAGTAGGGTCATTCCGAAAGCTAGCAACATCAGAATACAAACAGCGCGTATTATCAAACATTGCCTCTAATGCTGCTGTAGTCATGCGGTATCCTTTTTGTCCGATGGGATTCTACTAAAGCCTCAGAATAAATCCGCAGTTTGCTGTAATCCCATTCCGCGGCCCATTTAGGGTAGTTTCACACACAACTGAACATAACAATACATTGACCTTAGCGTTGTCTTATTAAGATTTTATCCTTACGATAACGACCTTATTTATGTAATGTATCTATAGAAATTAAGGTTTTACAGAAGTAGGTATTTATTCAAGTTTACCTTTTCCACCTACTCAGTGACCTTTCAATATTGAGTACGTGACTGTGGGTATATTTTCATGAGAGATTAGGGAAACGAACTCGATATATATCGAACTCGTTAAAATAATTACATCAGGTACCTATCATATATTTTTTTATATTCATTCTAATGTTACTTTAACATCTTTTACGTATTTTGAATGTTACATTTATTTTACCAGGACTTTTACAAAATAACCAATCTATAATACTCAACACGATTTTATGGGCAGGCTTGTGGACATTCCTCGAATCTAGAGGGCCTAATCGATGTCTATCGACCTCGTTAAAATAATTACATCAGGTACCTATATTCGTATCATATATTTTTTATTTTGTTCATTCTAATGTTACTTTAATACCATTATCATATTTTGAATGTTACATTTATTTTAAAATACTTTTACAAAATAACGTATTTATAATACTCAACACGATTTTATGGCCAGGCTTGTCGTCATCCCTCGAATCTAACCTAACCTAACCTAACGACAACAAAATCATGATCTGCTTAGTACCCAGGACCATGTAATTTTACTTCTAACAGCAATATATTTCTTTTACCCGTGTCCAAAACGGGTGACATCTACCAACACAGAACACAACGTTCTTATGCCAAACATAACTAATAGACCGTGAAAGTAAGACACCCTCGGCAAACACGCCGTGGCTATTCAGGAACTATGAAGCGAAAATCAACATGCTTCCCTTTGAAGCAAAATCAGATTTAAATCACGGACCCATATCTTAATGCCATTACTTTAATACCACAACAAAACAAAACACTACCACATAATTTAAGTAACTCCTGACAACAGGAGGGAATAACCAACCAAGGAAACGTTTGTGGAGCTCCCCACAAACACTGGAGCAATGCCAAATATCTCAAGCATATGTAGTATACGAGACTATTGATATATAGCTAGGTGGTATTTGTTTTGAATGTGTGCCACCTCAAATCTATTCGCTTTTTTATTTACTCTCCAAACGTGCGCCTCCGAGCGGACACACCAATACGATGTTTTGTTCCGTTTGTTCATCGCTACGTTTACATTCACTGAATAAACAAAACTATTGTTAATTTAGGTAACAGGAACAACATCTATATTGGCCTTACTTGATAGAATTTTCTACTATTCAGAAATTACAATAGGTACTAAGTTATCGAAAACGACTTGACAGTAAGTGTCTAAAACTCGGCATCATACTCCGTTGACCCAACCTCTACCCTTAGTCTTGGCATCTCGCCAATCACTGATAATAACAGTCCATGCCAAGATAAAAACCGCTTTTCAAAAGACAGTTTTGTCAAGTTGGAAGCAATTTGCTTAAACTGCGAAAACGTTACAATTCAGAACTTGAAGACGATCGACAGACAGAGTCAATAAAGCTTTCAATTGCACTTCTGGTTAGTCACGGCTGAAATAATATCAAGCATTCAATTTTCCTTCCTTGATTGTTGAGAGAACAGAGGCATAAATGACACTCGTCGGAAACCGTGAAATATAGCGGGTTTTAACACGGCGGTGCAGGTGTGGGGCAGGCGGGCTGGCTAGCAGGTGGCAGGAGGCTGCCCCAACCTCTGGCGCGCCCGTCACGCACGGCGCATGCGTACACTACGCCAGCGTGCTTTCCTCGTGACCATGCACAACTCGGCTACAACTCAACTCTCAGTCTACACTACTTTGCAACGCGAACTTCTTTCAAAACAATAGCCCGCAACTGCTACTCCCATAACGTAAAGAACGAAGTCAGACCTCACTAACCAATACGTTTTACGTTTCCATAGCGACCAAACAAGCAAATAATATATTTTAAACATTACACGGTACGCCAATCCATAACGATATTACAGACTTTAATGGAAATGGAAGGTTCATGATGAAAGTGCGGATCGATTTAATATACTAAGTACACTTTTATATCAAAGCAGTCGAATTAGTGTGCACTACAAACAAAATTTATTCAGTCTGAGCAGAAATGTGCATGCAAAGTGGGTATTACTTGTAAAGCGCTCAATATGAGCGCAATGCTGCACGTCTGCACGGGCAGACGATGAACCGCTGAAACTTTAATAAGTTGGACGAGGTGTGACTGGTGTGGTGTGTGGTGTGAGCCACCGGACCCGTAGTAATGACAACCTTGATCTACGTGCCATTTCATTAATTCATTCGGTACTCGTTAGCCCGCAGCCCGCCGCGCTGTCCATCTCAAAACAAACTTTTTCACCGCAGTTTTGATTGGTCGACACTTTAAATTGAAATGCAAAATGGATATGTCGCTCAATGTTTACTATTTAAAAACAGTTACATGTTATTGCTACGCTACCAACAAAATACCTACGTGTCAGCGAAGCTTTAGCCTGGATTTATGTATTGGGATTAAATATTGTAATGTGTGTTATAATTGAAATACAATAGCACACAAAATTGTGGCTCTACGTGAGTTTGACGAATAAAATTGTTTCATCGTTAATGGAAAACATGTCTCTAATTAGTGTGAGAAATTGCTCAAAGAAACATACTCGTAGCTTCGAAGTAGAACTCGCGGAAGGTTTGATAACAACGCAAGACACATTCATACCACTTAGAGCCACGCCTATATTGAGTTGGAAGCTTCAATACTAAATCGAGACAATACTTGAGACAATTGAGAGTACGATACTCACTCAATTGAGAGGAACAAGCCACAAGTATTAGATAGTTAAAACAACACAAATCTTATCATTGGCTCGCTACACGATGATGTCTTTTGGCACTAAATGTGGTCATAAAAATATCTATACGCAAGGAATTGACTATTTAAAAGAACTCTTATAACCATCTGCAAAAGAGTAATATGACGGGAAAAAAAAATCACGAGATAGAAAGACGCTATAGTAAAGACAAATGGAATACACATAGGTACATTAAAAATAAGACCGTTGTTACCCGAGAACTTTCTAACATGGACAAACATTTTAAAATATGCAAGAAAATAACATTTTCAGTTCAAAAGATGAAAACGTAAACCTTCAAACAGCTTTTGTTAAACGCCTTCGAAGCATTGAAGCAGAAAAGAGGCGTGCGCTCGTCAAATTGTTATGACAATAATTCTTAAATCTTTTAATGAAAACTGAGACACAAATTTATTCTCTCAGACAAAGTCAGGGCTCATAATCTCTGTCGGTTTAGCTAAGGTTGAATGGATGCCAGAACATTTCTTAAAACCACAATTAGAATTATAAATGTAAGGATTAACAGTTAGAAGTTGATGAATCGTAGTTTGCAGTTTGATGGGCAACTAAGCCTTACTAATTTGCAGGACCTTCGGCTGACTTTTAGATGATATTTGCTAGATCAAACACTCGCTTTAAATTCTTTCCCGACCACTTTTGTTTTATCTTTATTAGCCTGGGAAGTTACAAGTCGTCATCACTTCTATTTTGTGAGGCCACATCGTATAATTTAGGGTCGCTCTGGCTCTGTGTCAACTTTAGCTTAAAACCACAAAATGAAGTTGGAAAGCCTTTGTTCAGGACTGGGTTGAGACAACCTAACAACAACACTAATAACCCTCCAATTGTTGAAAATTAGATTTTAAGTGTAGAAGTCCCCTATCATAATGCTTTCCACAATATTTATGTGGCGATTTATCACTCGTGATAAGGTGGATATTACAATAATTTAGGCACGTAATGACTTAATGGACCACCATTGTTTCATATTTCCACAATTTCACGTTGAGGTAAATTAACTCGAATTTCGTTACAAACTACAAACACCCCGACTGCTCAACGAAACATGATGTTTCATAAATGTGGAGCAGTAAATGCACATTATTCAATATTTCCTGAAATTTAGTTGAACATTTTCAGAAACTAGTTTAACGTCGCATGTCGTTATACGTTGTCGTGTATTTTTATACAATTCACGTGGTAGTTTTAAATATTAAATGCCTGAATATTGTATGCAGGTTGGAACGTATTGTAAACCTATAACATGTCACATCCATGTTTCGTGTCAGTAATGCAATGCATTTGAAATCAGTTAGATAAAATACTTTTGATGTGGAAGTGGCGATTCGTCTAGCTGTCATGGTTTCCCATTACCAATTGAAGAAATGAACTCGATGTTTACCTGAAAGAAGAAAATTGAAAGCGTTAGTAATCAGTTAAAGTAACGTTCCGTCGGATATTTTCCTGTTTTCAAAGGGACTGTATAAACATTTGTGTACATTTGCGTAATAAGTCGCTATGTTAGCATAATTCAAATCAGCTTCTTCGTTACTTGGCTACGGGTGGTTGGCTACCTGCGTTTCTTGGACAGAAGAAATTAAAGGAATATTTTTAGTTAAGGCGCAGATACCACTCAGTAGCTGATTTAAAAAAAAAAAAACAAAATATGTTACATTTAATACTTTTATGTACGAAAATTTTGTGTTTTATTTGTATAACATAGAGTAATTAAACTGTGAAGTTATGTCTAACACGAAAAAAAATGACAATCGCACTAAAACCGTGTATTTTAATGGAATTGAAATTTTCACCATCTCAAAGACAATTGTACTACCTACATTTTCATCTAAGGCTATTTTTAACCCCCACCGACAAAAGAGGGGTGTTATAAGTTTGACGTGTGTTGCTGTGTATCTGTGTGTCTGTCTGTGGCATCATAGCGTCCAAACGGGTGAACCGATTTTGATTTAGTTTTTTTTTTTGTTTAAAAGGTGCCTTAACCGAGAGTGTTCTTAGCTATGTTTGAATGAAATCGGTTTAGCCGTTCAAAAGTTATGGGCGTTTAACTGTTTGAATCGGGGTGTTTTCGCAAGATATCGTGTCATAATTACGTGTTCAATAGATTGCCGATCGAAGCGTGTCTACTATACACTAGATAAATTATGTAGCATGAAATAAAAATGTTTCGGGGGTTCTTTAAATTTTGAAATTTTACTTGTTAAGTCGTTGAATAATAAGGAAAGGACAAAAATACACCGAATTATTAGTCGCGCGGGTGTAAAACGAGGGCGCGTTTTGTTCCTTCAGAAAACTAAAGAACTATAAATTGATAATAAACAATGTTAAAATATATAGTATCATTTTCGCAATTGAAACAGTTAAATTTATTTATCGTTCTAAAATCTTCATGGATTTGTGTTTCCCCCACTTTGAAAGCGATGAAATTATTTATAACTATGTCCGGCCAACACGCATAGTTGTGCCATATGTCATAATTGCGCTACACATCTCATTTAACTAATAAAGAGTTGACACGGTTTTGTGGAGTTTCACGAGAATGTATCTAATATGTTACTCCGTCAATTTGTCGACCCTAGACTTTAGACTATTCATTCATTATTAAATAGACATCCAAAATAAAGCCGAGGTGATGTTTAAAATTCCGCCTACCTTTCTATCGTCTATGTTCTCGAAAATTCATATGTCAAAGAGAGGTAAGATAGCATATTGCATTCAACGTCCTTCCTGAGTGATGAATATTCAAGGATATGCAAGGATATTCGCCTTTTATTGTGTGTGCCAGCAGCCGTGGCTCATAACCGGCTCTCTCTTGTAATATCCTGGTACAGGGGAACCCTATAACTTTCCGGCCTGATAAAATGCAAGGTGTGAAAGGACTATTTATTTCTACAATTTGATGACACAATGGAAATTGAATATCACCTCATATTTATAACCGATGCTACGAAACTGTAATTGTGCTAATAGGTTAAAATTATGGTGTGTGTCGCAACCGCTGTTAAATTGCACATTGCACGGTCACTGAACTAAAACATTGTACGGGCGAGTGGTCGTTCCATCCACAATTATGAATGTGGCACATGCCATGCTGGAGCGATAGAACGGAATCCTCGCTAAAATTGGCACCGTCGACTCTGCAGCTAATTTATGTTTAGCTTATTGGCGGAATGATCGGAAACACTGGGTAATTACGATGGCTCACATAATTGTAGACGAGGCCTATGTAGAGGTGGATGGGCAGCATTTAATGGACAGCAGCTGCAAATTATGCATCTTTTATAAGTATAGATAAGCGGAATTTATCTCGCTTGAATCAATTCGAAAAACCGCCAAAAAATACTCACTAACAGTCTTTTTATATACAAAAAATCAGAATAAAATAATACGAACCGACAGGAAACGAAATAATGGATAGTGTAACCATAAACAAAACCTCATTATGTTTTCTATCAAGACACAAATCAGCTCTGAAACAATGTTTGTGTAACTTTCCTATTGATTTACGAATAAAAACGCGTAATTTGTAGTCATTATTGGAAATGCCTATAATATAAGTTAAGCATTGCGTGAGCCGGTCAATTTGTTGGGTCATTTGAGGGCGCCAGTGTGGAATACGGGCTAGCTGTAAGGGCAATTAAAACTGCTTTGTAGGACTTCATTACCCACGTTACGAGCCACCAAAGCTTTAAAAAAATTACGAATATTATTTTCGTGCTATACTTTCGATTTTGTCGAAAGTGTAGCTAACTCGTTCGTTTACTTTTCTAATTATCGGTTTGTACTAAAAGTCCTCTATTGTAAATAATAGCGGCCGAGTAGTTTAATTGAAAACGTCATAACAATCAAATCAGTAATCAATCTTCGTAATCAATAATGATCTTAAATATTTACGCTATAATCGCTCTGGACTTCTCAAGTAGACGATAAACTATGATTATTAGAATCGTTTTTAGGGTTCCGTACCCAATGGGTAAAAACGGGACCCTAATACTAAGACTCCACGATCCGTCTGTCTGTCTGTCTGTCACCAGGCTGTATCTCATGAACCGTGATGATAGCTAGACAGTTGAAATTTTCACAGATGATGTATTTCTGTTGCCGCTATAACAACAAATACTAAAAACAGAATAAAATAAATATTTAAGTGGGGCTCCCATACAACAAACGTGTTTTTTTGCCGTTTTTTGCGATAATGGTACGGAACCCCTCGTGCGCGAGTCTGAATCGCACTTGGCCGGTTTTTGACCTTGTTCGCGGTCTTATAAGACAAATAAAGTTAACAATAGCACCTAACTAAGTGTTAATGTGACCGCGATAGCCGTAAACTCAAAGGACCGGTCACCTTACTTATAAATTTTTCAATGAAATCTTTCCATTTTGTATTCATTTAATATTTTACTCGTTGTAAACCCTCGTCTAGACAACTTTATCGTTTTAACAGACGTCATTGACTTGAGTAGAAACAATCCAGCCAAATGGGGGGAATCCTGGGTTGGTTTCAAGCACAGTGCCTGTCTGGTGCTCCTCCACAGGATATACATCACCTACTTTGTCCAGCATGCACCACCACCTGCACCTTTCACGATTTAAACGAAGCTAACGACAGACTGGCTTCAAACTGGGTCTAGTGGAAAAACTTTTAGTCGAATCGAAACAAAAAGTAAAACGTCTCAGTAGTCGGTGTCTTTGGTACCTATTGTTTTCCGTGTTTCGACACCGACTTCGGCAAAGAAAGTTATTTTTCACTTTGTAGTGTTTTTTTTGGAAGTCGGTTTGTTTTTTTGTTAAAAAGATTTTTGTCTCTTTTTAGTTTTGATAGGTACCTTCAATTGCCATAAAATCATATATAGCCAAAGTACATCTCATGACGATTCCAATAAGCCCAAACACGACTAGGATACATTGTTTTATTTCGGAGTGCCTACCTGCCGGCTTCATCATCAGATCAGTTCGGCACTTTTTTCTTCAGTACTATTTATTTATAAGTATTTGCTTCATCATAGTCGTTTAACTATTCGAGATATCATTTTACCGTTTTACCCGTTACATACTTAGCATTAAGGAGTTCCATTGGCCATCTGTGGTCTTCTTCACCAGTTCCAATTCACCAAATGATACTTTCTGAATGCTAATGATTGCATTGTGGATGAAAATGCCGATATCGCTATATGTATGCCTATAATATTTGAGGAGTTCCCTCGATTTCTCCAAGATCCCATCATCAGATCCTGACCTGATGACTATGGGACCAAATGGGAAGTATACCCTATCAAACAAAAGAAGAATTTTCCAAATCGGTCTAGGCGTCTTAAAGTAATCGGTGTACATACATAAAAAAGCTCCTCCTTTTTGGGAAGTCGGTTAAAGAACAGACGACATTCAGAAAATCCTATTCAACTCGAATCTTATTAGAAAGTATTTGATTAAGGCAAGAGCACTGAATGGCTATTGGACTAACAATATCAGGCAATCCGCGAGGGAGGCCTATATTTAGCAGTCAGTTACCGCCGAGTGTAGGGGCTGAATATAAACATTAATGAGCTGGCGTGGAATTAGCATACTTAATTTAATTATTTTGCCTGATCTAAATAGCTGCGAATCACCTTATATTACTAGCTTTCTTGATCACAACACCAGCCAAGTGCGTGTCGGACTTCGCACATTTAGGGCTCCGTACCAAACCACAAAATCAAGTTGGTTGTAATATGAAAAATTTGCGAATTTCAAAGAAATATCTGATTTATCAATTGGTATTTGTTGGTAAAACATACGTAATAATAAACATTATCACAAAATTTCAATTTTATAGGTCAATGGGAAGTCGGCATGTGGAAATGTTCGCCGGAACTAAATTTAGTAAAAAAGCAGACTTTGGTGGCTTCTTATTCCTTTGTCTTCCAATATGTATTTCTTCAAATAAATAAAAAACAGTATGTATCTACACAACGAGCGCTTAACAGCGATACCCCACCGATGGGGTAGGTCAAAAAAACTTTTCACGCTTTTCTACTTTTCTACGCGACTGTATGGGAGCACCCCTTAAAAACTTAAACAGTGAAAATTTTAAGACTGTAGCTCCAACCGTTTGGCTGTAAAACCTGAGTCAGACGACGAAGTGACAGACACGTGAGTGAGAGCAATAGGGCTCCGTTTCGACCCTCCAGTTACGGAACCCTAAAAACCAGTAGAGTTATATTAAATTCTGAGCCTCTTTCATGTTGCTATGCCAACCAAACTCAATATTGGTATCTGTCTACGATTTTCGCAAATATAAGCAATCAATGGTCCGGAATTAAGAATTTTAAATTCAAAGATAAAACGAAAATGGGCGGCGCAATTTCTTTCCAGGTACTTTCCAGGACGATCTCCGAGAAATACCCACATCTCATTAAAGCAATAAAGTTTATCTCACTGTGTTCCTGCTCACTGCACATAATTTCAACGTTAACGCACTAATCCTTTACCTATTTGATGTTTTAAACCCCAAGGCTGCCAATCAACGGTTCTTTCTAATTTGTTAAGTAAAAAAAAAATTAATAAGCCACCTTAAAATCCCAGCTGAATAAATCTTCATGGAATCTCCGTTCAAACCTCCGCTGAAATTAAAGCCTTATTGAGAATAAACGAGAAAACGGCGGAGATTGTTGCCAAAGGCTACGAGCGAGTCGAGAGGTCCGCACCACCCAATTTTGTGAAAATGAAGCGGAGTTAGGAGAGGGAGTGAGTCAGTACATCCCCTAAACGAAAGATCGAGCTGCGAAATCTTATTTATACGCTAAACGACACGTAATTGACAAGTCGATCCAAACCAAACTCGGGCTCCAAACACAATCATATCGCGGAGTCGCGAGGGAGCTGCATCGCTTTAGTCATAGAGAAACTTTAATGTGCTGTATAACTTTGTTTCTGTATTCCTAAATGTAACTAAAATTGAACCAACCTGACTCACTTTCAGCGAGGCGAACGAACTTTACAACTTATACAAACCACAAAAAGTAATGCTTCCCACTACAGCGGAATATTGTGAGAGCGCGCCAAGGGTATCGTACATGCAGATCTTATTATATTGATTTACAAGAGATGTCGTCGGATACCCATCGCGTTGTCGAGCTTTGTAATAACGAGCGCGGACGGAGAGCTTACTTCTTAGGTGAGGACCCGCGCCGAGTTCATTTCGTTTTATCACTCTGTTATGTAAGCACTACATCATCGTCCCCGTATCTCCTCAAGTATTGTGACAGGCAGGTATAACAAATAAACAAACGGTGTGATAATGGAAAAATTTAGGTATGTAACGTCAGTTACGACTGAAGCACACGCCATTATGTGAAAGGGCACAAAACAGCGATTCCGGACAATAGGCAGGCCCACGCACGTCACATCAAACAAAAAGGTTCCCGTAGAAAATATTTACAGAAGAGTTACACATTGTGTGTGGCGATGTAACAAAGAGCACATTAGTTCGAGATGAGCTATCGTAAAAACCTGTGTAGCTGAGTAATGAGAACAGTGGGTATTAATATACCGACACCTTACCGTTTATTGTGATTGGTGCGTCTCTTTAGGTGGTCTAGGGTTCCAGACCAACGACCAACTTTATTGTTCCGGCCCATCATGATAAAGAATATTTGAATTACGCCTATGTACTATTAAGCCCTCAGAAACTCCAAGACAAACTTTTCTCCAACATCCCCAATATTTTTGTAACAAAGCCAAAAACTTCTTTCCGTGGACTTATCGCACATATGATAGCTAGATTATTTATTCTAAAATGTACTCTAAAGTCTGCCTGAAATATTATAACCGCAGGAGCGCAACCACGAACACCGACCAGGTAATATAACGTAATAAGGGTAAAACTACGCTCGTATGCGGCTGAGGAAACTAACGCTTTCCATTTGCCACCACTTAGTGTTGACAAACTTTGCGGCGATGAGTACACACGATAGGGCTCCAGGCACACTGTCGTCGCTATCGAGATGTCCTCAAGAGACAATGGAAGAGAAACATTCAGATCCACCCTATCGATAGGTGCCGATGCAATACAATATTTCAGTTACACAGTTGTATCGGAGCAAGAATGTATCGAGAGAGCAATATCAGCAGTACAGTGTGAATTGACACTTACGGAGTAATGCAGTGTGCACTGCAGATATTTCTATTGGATAGATCTCATAAGTATAGTAGGTGCATGACAGAAAATGGAAGAGGGGACATAAAAACTTCCTTAGACGATTATTGTGCACTAGAGCGCGCATTATTTAAAAGTTTTATTTAAGTTCATTTAGTTCCAATTTTTAGACAAGAAAGCTCTCTAGAATACCTAACGCACTTGGTAAGGCAAAGTGAAAATCAGGCTTTAGTTGCTGATTCTACAAGAATGAGCCTCAAAAGCTTTACCTATTTTTTTTACTTTAGCTTTACCTATTTATCCGATATACTCATGTTTCCTCTTTTCCAGTATAAAAGAAAAGAGTACTTCATATCAGATATATCGGATATATTATGCGCAACGCCGTACAACGTCCGCGCCGCATACCATGACGGCTCGTGCCGATAGCGCGCTACTAATCATACACACCGATCCGCTTATACCAGCACCCGTTTATTATTCTTTGCTAACTATGCTACGATATGCCTGTAATAACGGCAATCAGGATACAGTGGTTTAGAGCTTAAGAGGAAAGTTGTAGACCCTACAAGAAAGAGTCGTAAAAGCATAATTTGAACCCATTTTCTACGTTTCCAACTTTACACTACTTCAGTAGATATAAAAGAAAAGAGTACTTCATCCGATATATCGGATAGGATGCACAGACCCGTACAGCGACCGTGCCGCATGCGGTGACGGCACGTGCCGACAGCGCGCGACTAATGATACACACCGGTCCACTAATACCAGCAGCCGTATATTATCCCCTGGTACCTATGCAACGATATGCCTGCAATAACGGTCTTCTGAGAAAATCCTCCCAGCTACTTGCAGTCTAATAGCTTTAAATTATTGGCCTATGAATACGGTACGCAAGGTGTTTGTTAACATTTCTATAGTCTAGTCAACAAATGCTTTTTACCCGACTGCCGAAGGAGGGTAATGTGTTTATCAGTCTATGTAAGTATGTTTGTTCCTATGTGGCGTTCTAGAGAACAAACGTGTTGGCCGGTTTTGATGATTCTTACCTTAATCGATTCGACTTAACCTTGCGAGTATCACTGGCTACATTAAAATTGGAAAATAGAAAAATTCCGGCTTTTGGGCGCCATATTGTGGGGTCCCAATTTTTTATTCTTCCAAACCAGTGGTGTTGGCTGACCAAATCCAGATGTATTCTCCGACTGTACATCATGCTTTTCTTCTTGTTTACGTCTTTTTAGTTAAAATGTTTTTGAATTAACTCTTTCTGTATAATAACTTTCCTCTTATTTTTGAATATTTTATTTTGATTTCAAAAATCCTTGTTAGTTTTTGAGATATTTGGAAAAACCAAACCCTCTTTTTATTTTACAGTAAATTGTTTCTAACTTTTGCAATTTTTGCGAGCGCAACTTTACTTTTAAATCATCTGCATTATATTCCGAATCGAAGGATTCACTGTTCATATTTTTTCAGGGACTGTTGAAAAGAGTTCAACAATAAATCATTTGTTGACTAGACTGTCTAAAGTTTAATTAAACGACGTGTGTTCTTAACTAGTTCAGTTTATAAATGCTTCTCTTATCATAAATGTGTATTGTATCAAATTATAATTTATAGTCCGGGTCGACAGTTGTTCAGCAAATAATTTCGGACAAGAATAGATTGCCTTCATTTCTAAAGACCACTAAAATTATTATATTTAGGTAATGCAATTGAGTCCAGTCTAGGCATCGTTACTTATTCCTATTCATAAATATCGAATAGATTCGAACTTTCATAAAAAAAACATGAAAATAGAAAGCCATTTAGTATTGGTAAATAACTAGGATAGCAGAACGTGAATTATTTCGAGCTGCGGGAAATTGGTTCAGTCGCGAAAACTCGCGCCGTACACGATGGGACACTTTCATTACTGCGATGTCCGGGGCCACCGGTTCAATGTCCGGTCCACTCTATTTTTAACGCACCCTAGCTGGACGGTACACTACACTGCACGTGTGTACGTACGAACAATGCGCTCATTCCGATACTAAACTTTGACCTTTCGCTAGAAGAAAATCTCGTTACAATCCGAATAAAACATTTACGAGAAAAAACAAGGTCCACACGATCCCCTCCACTGACTAAACTAATTAGCATTTGCAGTCACGTATCGGAGTAACTCTTTTAATGAAGCCATTCAAGTCATTAGCGAGAAGCTCGCTACACACCTTTAGCTGCACTGTCCACTTAAGCCGAAGTTGCTCATGAAAAATGTACCTAATGCGTCTTTAAAGTTTTCTATTCTCTTCTACATTAAAGTTAAGGCAGTCTTGCAGGAGGGTAGCGCAGCAGTATAATGAGATACTTAAAATCTTCTCAAGTCATTATGGTATTATAATTTAAAAATAAAGTATTGTATAAAGGACAACCAAGGAGTTTCGAGGAGTGTGCGATGGAATTGCATGATCTGATTCCGCCCAGCCCGTCCTTTCAACGGACTACCAGACGTACGGCGATGCGTCATCGGTACATGGTGGATATACCACCCATACGCACAAAACGTTTTGGGGACACTTTTATTATGCGTACAGCTAAGGAGTGGAATTCCCTGCCGGAGTCTGGGTTTTCCGATAGCTACAATCTAGGGGTCTTTAAGTCAAGAGAGAATAGGTTTTTTCTAGGCAAGCGAGCTTCACCGTCGACCACATCATCGCTTACCATCAGGTGAGATAGTGGTCAAGCGCAAGCCTAGGCGATTAAAAAAATACCTCTTCGGTAGAATCAAGCTTTTCTGTAGGGTTTCGCCAAATGAAATACACTCATGTGTTTAATTAAATGATGTTAATATGTAACGCACAGAGGATTAACTAAACAACCCATTGTGTAATTGCAGAATCCCTTAATCCTGATACATTACAGTATAATTATAAGGTGAAAATTAATTATTTTGTGTCGTGTCATAAGAGGCGACTAATGGATTATGTCTGGAGGGCAGCGTGTACCTGCGGGATATTCACATCATACGGTGATAACCAATCTGCTTACCGGACGATGCGATTATAGTATTATCCTTCAAAATTATTCCTTAATTATAAAGGAAGATTTGTTTTTAAAATAAAAAAATTCTTAACAAAGTAATAATAAGGAAGGAAAATAATAACGAAGTCATTTTCATAGTGAATGGGTTGGCATGAACACTCCGAACTCTACTCTACTACTCCTCCGTCGGAGGATGCATATTCGCGAGCTGGCTGACCAAAACCAGTTGTATCCTCCGACTGCACAGCATGATTTTCTTCTTGTTTACGTTTTTTAGTACGCTTCTTAAGCATTCGGGTTTTTTGTTTTGTTGTTATTTATTTTTTGATTAAGATACTTTTAAACATATAGGTGTTATATATTTTTGAAACCACCTCTTAGAATCCTTTGTTTTGATAATCCACACGATAGGGTTGGAAAAGCCGCCATTTCTCTATTTTCCAATTTTAATGTAGCCAGTGACACTCGCAGGGTTAAGACGAATCGATTGACGTAAGAATCATCAAAATCGGTCAACGCGTTTGGTCTCTAGAACGCCACATAGGAACAAACATACATACATAGACTGATAAATACATTACCCTCCTTAGGCAGTCGGGTAAAAAGCATTTGTTGACATAGTCTATATAGAAATATCAACAAAAAGCTACTGCACCTTACGTACCGTATTCATAGGCCAATAATGAATACGGTACGTGCTAAACACATTACCCTCCTTCGGCAGTCGAGTAAAAAGGCGACTACGCATAATAATGATTTTGTTGTGTTTTAGCGTTTACGGGAATTTGTGTTTTTTTTTGCAAGTACTTAGTTAATATTTTTGAAAGTTGTGTCTTCTTCAATTTGATGCCAAATTCGATACAATTCAATTTTTTACCTTTTTTTTTCGTTTATAATTTTATACGTATTTATTGGCCGCCACATTAAATTTACCTACACTTGGCCAAATCTGATGAGTAATTTAGGTGCTAACAAGGAACAGATGGACATCTATACACCAACGTATATGGATGTTGATCTGTTCCTTCGTAGTATAGTTGTATGTACACAGAGAGGGCCAAACTCATAATCATAACCCACCCAGTAGTCTGGCAAAAACAATCGTAATATATTCCAAAATTACCATTAATGTATTCCGCAATTTAACTTAAGGATATGGGAGTAAGAAGAAATTATAAGAGCGTAAATAATAGTGTAAGATAAGCAATTTGTCTAGCAAGGCAGGCGAATGCTAAAGTTCGCCCTCGCGCGCTCCTCGCTGAAATCAATAATTTCGTCTCCGGGCCCTCGGTTACGCTCCCACCGAGCATTCTTCAGTTTTTCTTACAAATCTAATTTATAAATAACGGTTTTATAATAAACTGATGAATTTATTAAATTTATATTTTTATTCGAGATAATTTTAGGCTGCGACGTGTTCATTATTTTATGTTTAAATTGAAAATAAGACATCCAGAATTTCCAATATAATGTATAACTACAAAAAATATACTTACATAAACTAAGTTATTCAAAAAATACTCCACAGAATTGCTTTTATCGATCATAATACTTATATTAAGCAATGTCCACAGATAATAGTAAGATATTTTTTGTTCAATTTTGATGGGCGACAATCGACTATTGTGTCAAAAAACTACAACCGTTAGTTAAATGTCCATTGCCGTGTTCGAGCAACAGACATTTCAATACATTACGTAGCTGTTGCGAAGGGAAAAGAAATTGTCAATAGATGGGTACCTACTTACATTATGTAAAGGCAGAAAATATAGAATATTTCTCAAAAAAATATTTAGCTTTTGTAAAATTACCTCACGATCAGCCTTTTAAAGTCCCCCCTCCCTGCTGGGATACAGGTCTGCTCTCTGTGAGGGAGAATGGGCCGTAATCCACCACGCGGGCCCAGTTCGGGTTGGTGGATGTCACATGTCTTCGAATTTTTGGTTCTAAGACATGCTGGTTTCCTCAAGATGTTTTCCTTCACCGTTTTTAGAGCAGTTGTAAAATTACCTACCCTAAGTAATTTCTCAAAAGCTAAATTATTTTTCTACTAAAAATCTCAATAGAATTTCCAGAATTTTTTATATTCTCTTACACGGTGTTCTTTATGCAATGTCTCCGAGACATTTTCATTTGTAGACGGTATCTTCCCTCTAAATGTTTGCAGCACTATCTCTCCCTCATAATGCGGTCTCAGTTCATTCAGCGCAAACAAATAATTTACACGAAGTTATAATTAACTTTAGTCCTATAACAATATAAAATACATCAAAAGTTTAATTATATGTTTGTATTTACAATCATTATAATTAGCAAACAGAACGAAACGATAACTAGTGAAATATTGACTGAAGAAGTGCTGAAAGAGTTAGTTTCTTTCTTACAGTTTTCAGTGTTCATCGAAGTGTTCTCTAACATTTTTTCAGTTCATGAAGGTTTAGTATGTTTTGGCACTAGGGTGGTACTAATTTACTGGCGATGTCGTAAATCGGTAGCCGTCTGTTCGCCGTCACACGTACCATTTAGCGTGCGGAACACGCCCGCAACGGGTAACAAAACACACGACCGCCGACAAACTTAGTAAACTCATCAGATGGGCCCCGAGCACGCGCGCTAGCTTTACTTGTGAGAAAAGTTTCTTATATTGCACCAACATATAGGTACCTATCATAGCCAGAGTTGGGAGCAGCTTGCTAACATGTATTTGCACTAGAAACAGCTTTTTACTCGTTACAATCCGCTAATGCTTTAATTATACCGCACCAAGAAGTTAAGCCTTTACGCTAAACCAAAACGATAAATTATGGTGTGTCAGCATGATTGGAAAACTCTACAAATACGTGAAATATAAAACGCAAACAGACGTTAATAAATAAATGTATATGTAGCACGAGCGCCATACATCGCGGTACTTGTGTCGAGACTCGAGTCCCGTCCCTCACAGCTCACAGACGAGACGTCTCAAAAGGGTGTTTTAAAAGAATGCGTGCACTAACGCCGAGGGATACCGTTCCAACTTCTCCTACACTACAAAATCACTCCCCATTTTCATACACCGTACCCTTCCAGGTAGCAATTCGCTCCACTTCAAAATATTAACATGAATACGTAATCACCGTAGAAGTACGTAAAAGCAACATTTTCACATTTTCGGTCTTTAGAACCTCACGGCCTTAATATAAGACGTTATCAACATAATTTGTTTAATAACAGCGAAAAATGAGGACGGCAAAATAAAGGTGCATTTTCACCCACTTTGCCGGTGAGATGGAGGCAATTTACTTGAAAAGGATTTTACATGGGCGCAAAGCACAGCCGAGGACAAAGCGGAGGTAATAAACCTTGTTTCAACGGAACGAAAATATAAACAAAGCTTTACTTATGTATGTGTTTCAGTTCCAACAGAAGAAGTCACTGTTTAGCATAGGTTATAAATTTACCATTTTTCTGAAGAAATTTGAACCAAAAATTGACACCGTACATACATCAAATGAAAATTCGTAATCAATTTTATTGAAGTATAAACCATGACGACGTATGGCGGTAGTTTTCAAATTTATATCTGCTATCACAATGAGCCTGACACTAAAAATATTGTTATGGAAGAACCGTAAAAGGACGTTATAAAAATGTGATAGTATTTTCACTTTAGCGTCTCTACACAAAGGACTCGTGCATTTATTTTTATGATCACCTAAAATAGAAGGTGACTTTCGCACAAAAGAATATTAAGTTATATTTAAGCTCGTAGGTAAGGCAGAGAGTTGTAGATACAAATTGCAGTAGGATTCGCCAGGGAGTGTACCACAAAGTATCGCATTAAGTTTACTGTATAGCTGTTATCACGGCTACCAAACTTTATTGCGAAAACCCAGTTTCAAAGTATTATAGCTAAACTTTTATTACGCGGTCATTCTGAATGTTATGTACATTTTCTGCAAAATGAACTCAATTATGCAACAAAAGAAACATGTTCTTTTTATATTACAGAAGGTACTTTGTATTAGTAACGACGGTAATTAAAGGTAATGTAGCATAAGAAAACTTAATAAAGTTTTAATTAAATAATTTATCATGTTTTGTAAATTCCTTAAATCATCATAGCATGGAGCTGACTCTACAATATGTCGGCGGTTCGGTGGCGATAAAACTTGATAAGTTTCTAGATTTTGTTGGCGTTTCCAGTAATTAGCCAAAAGCCAAAGCAGTGGTGGCCCAGTGTTATCGGCCGCGACTTACAAGTTATGGGTCTTGTGTTCGAACCCAGGCAGGCGCTTTACTTTGTGTAAATTATTTCAACATCACTGCTCTCAAAATGGTGAAGGGAATCATCGTAAGAAAATCGGCATGTCCTAGAACCAAAAATTTGAAGACATGTGACATCCACCAACCCGCACCGGACCCGCGTGGTTGGATTACGGCCCATTCCCTCTCACAGAGAGGAGGGTTGTGTCCCAGCAGTGGGAACATTAATAGGCTGATGATGAGTGATGAGTGAGTGTGAGCCTTCAGGGTTTAGTAGTGATACAATCTTCGCAATATGTAACACCCACTTGGTCAAAACCACGGGCAACCAACGCGAAGAAAGAAAATTTGATTCAAATAAATTGCACTAGATGGCGTGATAAGCTTCGATTTATTATTGAGTTTAGTGAAATATTAAGATTTTAAATATTTAGATTAATATTATTGTTTACTTTACTCTCCTAGAAATATTGGGCTCTTAATTCATATTTTTCAAAGATTATTTGAATGGATCATTTAAACTGGAATCCAATAGATGATTTTAAATTTCTGAAGCATCCACTCGATTTTTAAATTAGTTGTAAACGGAAACAGAATCGAATGCGACCGATGTTCTTAGAAAAAGTATCATTTTTTCAGAAGAAAAACACTAGTTACGTCGGCACGGTTTCTTTGTACGGGATGAAAAACTGTATGCTAGTATTATATATGTGTTGTCGAAACTAACCGAATGCGTGAAGCTGGTAAAAGCTTACCAAGCGGTCAGCCCTCACCAAGCTAGTAGGTATGCTAGTCCCAAATAAACTAATTTCCCAAGATAACAACGGTCGCCAATCAAAACTCCGCTACTCGTAAACCTCTAACGAAATTTTAACTCGTCGCCGCTAACTACAAAGTTTCACAAATGAGCAAAATAACAAGTGGCTGTTACGACAGCTAAGAATGAAACTTAAAATAAGATAAACCGTACCACTGTATAAAGGTTTTCTTTAAGCACTTACTTCAATATTACGAGACTATAGACAGACTTTTCACGAAAAACAATCTTTTGAAAAGCTGTCTTTGACCTAAGATAACAAAGTCATGATCACAAAAATTGTCCTTTCTAAAAATAGCGTGGGCAGACCATTATAATAATCCTCATTGAATCTGTTTTTGTTTCCTCTTATGTAGGTATCTCTGACAAGCACGTTTTATACTAAAATCTGTGTTAGTCAATCAGCAAGGAACCACGAGTAGTGATTGCGATTTTATTAACTCCATTATTACTTCGTGATCGCTTCCAGCAATGTTGCAACCGCCAGCTACGCGTTAAGACGCAGCGTCGCATTGTTTCATTTCAAATTTAAGTTTGCAGAGTCCATTTCTAGAGCTAACTTGTCGATAAAACTGCCCAAGTGCGAGTCTGACTCGCGCACAGAGGGTTCCGTATAAGCTATATTCACCAAAATAAAAATATACTAATATTATAAAGCTGAAGAGTTTGTTTTTTTGTTTAAACGCGCTTATATCAGGAACTACTGGTTGGAATTGAAAAATTATTTTTGTGTTGGATAGGCCATTTATTTTAGGAAGGCTATATAACAAAAAATAAATAAAAAATCGGTAATTAAATACCTGGGGCATTTAATTACCGGGTCTTAGGGACGATCTAGATATTGAGAGGAAGCGCAGGGCTTTGGCGGTCAGAGGTAACATGCTGGCCCGCAGATTCTCCCGATGCTCTGAACAAGTAAAGATTACTTTGTTTAAGGCTTATTGTCAAAGTTTTTATACGGGAAGTCTGTGGGTCAGTCACACCAAAAGATCGCTGGATGTCTTGCGCGTCCAGTATAACAACATCTTCAGGATGATGTTGGGGCTGCCTCGCTTCTGTAGTGCATCGGGGATGTTTGCGCTTTACCGCACTGACGGCTTTCATGCCGTCATGCGCAAAAAAAAATGTCTTCCTGATCTGCAGAATGCGTGGCAGCTGCAACGGAATTCTGAAGACGGTAGCTGATAGGATCTCCTCTCCGCTATGGAGATCCCTTATTAGGCGGGTAATTTAAATGTGTTTTATATTGCAAGTAATTGTATTTGAATTTGTATTTTAATATTTATGTTTTATTCAATTGTAATGTATGGATTAAGTTATCTGAAATAAATGAATTTGAATAACATCACGCTACGACCAATAGGAGCGGGGCATAAATGAAAAATGTTATAAAAACGGGAAAATATATTCCTTTTGAGAGCTTCCGTTGAGTTCGCTGCGTAAGCGGTTAAAGTTTCGCAACATTCATGTATGTAGGGTAGGTAGGTAGCCAGTTGACGGGAGCGAAGCCGCGTGGGACAGCTAGTAGATCATAAACAATGAAAGGACCGAACTTTGCTCTAACGAAGGGACTAATGTAACTCTGCCGTTCGAAGACTGTTGTCCCCATACATCAATATACAAAAAAAATACTTTTCCAAGTATATTTTGTAAGTTGGTCGACTATTACTCGTAAACTTGTAAAGCCTTATTATTAGCTTTGAAAGTTTTCCTTTCAATTTCGGTATACATATATATACTGCCGTGATTTTTTCACATTTCCAAAAATGCCGTGATTTTTTCACAGACCCGTAATATTTTTGAATTGCCTATCAAACGATACCTACCCCACACCATGGGATAGACGAGAAAAAAAACATCTCCACTTTATGTGTACCATTTTTTTTCATTGTTTTATTTTATCATTATGTCGGCGTGAATAATATGCCAAATTCTGCCAGTTTCTGAGCTAAGATGCGGACAGACGGAGGGACGGAGACGGGCAGACGGACATGGCGAAACTATAAAGGTTCCTTGTTGACTACGGAACCGTACAAAGGAACACAGTGGGTGTTTTAACGTTCTGATTCACGATATTGTTAATGTGACACTACCATTTGGTGACCCTATTCCCCTCACAGTACAACCTGCCTCGAGCGCAAGCTTCAAAACGAGGGTCGCGACCGCAAATAATAAAATCGTTATTATTGATTTTACTGTCGAGAACAATCAATTGGTGAACCGTGCCGCCATCACGGCTAAATCGACGGTATCCGCCCGGCTCCCCGGACTATCTATACTAATAAAGACGCGAGCCTGTACACAGACGATAATCCCCAAAACTCCAGAGCCAACTTTAATTAAAAGCGCCACTAGACGCTCCTTCCTTTTATTCTTTGTCTACGTGTAATTGCATACAGATTAGTACATACTGAGTGCGATAACTGACTAACATGTTATCATACTTACAGCAAAGTGAAACGGATTTTAGCATGAATATTTATTCTAAGAGAGGACAACTACGCTCTCGTTTCTAGTGGAACTATTTCCATGTGTCGCCTCCCCACTGTGGCAGCCACCAGCACCGCTGCACCGCTGCAGGCTACCCCATGCAAGGACTGCAATGCGGAACCAGAACTATATTTCATTTTTAGAACGCGAAACGGTCGCATTAAATCGTTCCTATTGTTAAACTAGTATTTTATGACAAGCTTAACGAAGCGGTATGTCGTATAAATAAACGAATGTTGCTAAAGTAAATGACGGATTATAAAGTTGTTTGGTAACTAAACCGGTAAGATTAATATTAAAATTATCGCATTTTAAAAACTGAAGGGAGGTAGGCAAATAAATATTTACCCTAAGAGATTAAACACAGGGTGCTTCCGAAACCAAAACACGTCAACATGTTTCTATTGACAATCTATTGTGTGTAGTACACCCATTCAATAAAATATAGTCTGGTTTCTCCAAATTGCTTTACTGCACACATTACCACATGCCAGGATAAAAGTAATCGCGATACGTATTATTACTGTTCTTTTATGGTATTATTTCACATACGGATGAGTTTGTGCAAAGGCTTTCAGAATATAAAAGTCCGCCCTTCACGGCCGCCAGCACGCCAGCACTCGCATACGAGATACGTTACTTATATCGCGTGCGTTCGACAATATTTCTTGAGGAATGCGTCGATATATCACCGCGGGCCTCCCCTCGATAACGTGCCTCCTAGTTTCCGCTGAATGGACGAAACAGGGGTTAACTTCTCAGAACATTCGTTAAGAAAAAAATCGTTTTGGCAATACGACTGCCGGACTTAGGACAACTACAAAAATATAAAACCTACCCTGTTCTAGAGGTGTTGTTACTTTATCAGGGGATATGAAATCAAAATTCAGCCAAAGCCAAAATATTTAAACCAATATACCTATTCCATGGTCGACGAGAAAGTTACATTCCAAGTTTTCTCAAACTTTCGGAAACGCAAAAATAAAGACAATACAAGTGATTACATCACGCCACGCCGATGATAGATACGCTTGCGGTAGCTGTGTGTGAACAGAAAACTCTCCCTTTCACTATAAATCACAACCCTTTTGATTTCACCATGGAGTCACCCCATCCGTGAACATTGTATCGTATGTCATAATCTTTTAGTTGTTTGTAAAAAAAATTGTACATATAAAATGTATCCCATTTGCGTAGGCGCAAACTTTCACGTCATGTTTTTCTTAAACCACCCTGTATAACAGCTTCTCGTTTCTCAACAACTTGGTGGAGGGGAGCAAAAAAATATCTCTAATTTCCTGAAAACATTGCAAATTTTTAACGTCGAAACTTGGACAATTGCAAAACCAGTATAAAACAGTTTGAGAATTTATGTATATTCAAACTTATTTCATTAATGTTTCAAATAAGTTCAATCTAAGTTGAAAGAAAGTAGGAAGCTTACTGAAAGCTTTAGGTAATATATCTAGAGAACCCGTCTAGATCTTCCGATAGGCCATCCTAAGCTATCCCTGCCCAAATCAAGTACCATTTAAAGCGATAGGGTTCCGTGCAATGGGAGCATTCTGCAAATCCTCGTGCTAAATTAACAACCACAGTGCAGGGGATCCGGCACTATCTAGTCTGACTATTCGAATATAAGTTATTGAATACATCTGTTTCGACATATTCGAATCTACTTCAATCTCTTCACAGTCAGTGAGGATAAAATAAATTACAGACACTCAAATATCATTGCTTTTTCACGATATTGCTACTTGTTGTGTTTTAATACCAAAGTAGTAACAAGTACACTTTGATTAATGACACGAGCTGAATCACTCAGATATGTTATTAATCCATTAAATGAGATGAATATAATCAATAATAACAAAAGTAATTTTCGTTACACAGTTTAATCCCCTTGCAAAGGGGATGATTGCGATCTATCTTAGGGGAATGAATAGGCAGTCTAAAAATAGCATGATTAATCCTTCGAAGGATTAAGAGAAATCTAGACCGTACGATAACACTCTTTGGAATTAGTTTTAATGGATGATTGAGCAAAACACTCCTTTGGCCCACTGCCGTGTTACGAAACGGTTTTCTTCTTTGAGATAAGACGAACAAATACGGAGGAAAGGAACTAACCAATAAGTTAATAGACTTGGTATCGCAACTGCAAGATCGATCGCCACGGCTCCTCGAATCCGATTGAACTGAGGGTGGCTCTCCACTTGCAGACCCTCCAGGCAAAAAGGAACTGTATCAATCAAGCAATAAGCCGCTAATCTAATAAAGATGTAAACATAAAGCTGCTTCCTCCGTGGATGTCTAACCAGCGCCTCTCAATTCGTCTCCGCTGTGATGTGGAGCCACCCTAAAAACGGGTCTTATTCGAATCGCGTCGGCGGCGGCGGCGGCGGCGGCGGCGGCGCGCTACATTCGCGATTCGAGATAAAACTTATATTAGGAGTTACTATCTTCCTACGTTACGTTTTGATGGCTCCATTTACGTCCAAGTTATGGTTCGCCTGGAAGGAGGTGTTCAATGGTCGAATGTGCGTTAGGTTGCGTCGTTAGAAGATAAAACTGAATCCCATAAAAACATAAAATGAAAATTCTTTGAGATTGTGTAACAATAGAATATTGAAGAAAGATGATCCCTTGCAATTACTACATATTATAATACTAGCTTCTGCCAGCGGCTTCGCCTGCGTGAATGTAGAAGATTAGCCCAAGGGAACATATTCCTGAGATAAAAGTGTACTATGAGCTAGTCCAGACTATAATCTATCTTTGTGCCAAATTTCATCCGGATCCGTCCAGCTGATTGGACGAGAAGAAGTAACAAACATACAAACACACACACACACAAACTTTCGCCTTTATAATATTAATAAGTGTGAAAATAAAGTCCACCACCGCATCTTTACGCGATAAACTCAAAAACAACTGAACGGATTGCGGATCATGCGGTTTACACCAATAGAAAGAGTGAGAAACGAGGAAGATTTTTGTGTATATTTTGTCACAGGCGAAGCCGGGGCGGGTCGCTAGTTATTCCTAAAGTAACATTTATTTCGTAAGTTGAAAAATTGTGGTTTTCTAGTCATTTACGTTAAAATTCGGTAGGTACAGAAGACTCCTGAATTAAAGTCGGCGATATTAATTCATTAGAACAATGAAAAACGAATTTAAAATCCACAACAATACATTTAAAAGGGGTCCTCATCCTCACTCCATTCAAGGCCATTATTAATTAGGGCGTCCATAAATTTTGCATTCAAAAACGTACAAAAGCAATCAACTTAATAAAGCCGTCGCGTAAGATCTTAATGAAAACGGGACGTGATAAAAGATAGATAAAGATACCGGAGTTGATGTGTCTCGGTCCTCGGAGGTCTTCGAGACTTCGATACTATATCGATAAACGGAGGAAATATTGTAGCTGGCCAAGCCACCCTTGAAATCGCTTCCCCGTCGCGTGGACGGCTTAGGGGAGGGGGGGGGGGGCGCGGGGCAGGGCACACAATGCGCGGCCGTTGACACGAATCTCCCGCACTATGTTTATGTATCCCATTGGATTTTTCCCTACGCGTTTACCGTGAACGGCTGCTCACGAATGGACCGTTTTGTTTTTGGATTTGAACACAAACAAACCTATCGAATTGGTTGCAGCGTTCGAATTTGGATAGTTACTTTTTATGCGGTTTGGGATTCGGGAATGACTGGTTCTATGTTTGATAGAACATTATTAAATAAGACGTCATCAACGAAGAAAAGTGGAAAACAATGTTCACAAATGTTAACATAAATAATAAATTACTGTTAAGGTACCTACTATCATTAATTTCAACTCTTCAGTTTCGATTGAAAAGGCGAAACATTCTTACGATCATTATAATATCTATAACAGAACTTCACACAGTCACACTTTCCAAAAGAAAACATAGAAAATGCAAGCATACGTCGGTCATGGGTAAATGATGCGTAAATATGCTGAGAGCAAATGAGCGTAACTAAGAGATGGCAACTACAAGCAGTTCAAAGATTAAATTAAATGTTGCAGTAACGCAAGCACATTAAGCTTTACCATCTACAATGTTGTTGACTCATATATAGTTCACTGGAAGTCATTATTATGATGATAAGTTTGTAACATCAAAAGCATTGAGTCAGTTGAGTGTTAGTCGTCAGACGCGGACGCATCCCGACGTCTTCCGACAGCGACGCGCGACGGCAGACCGGGCCGACGTCAGTCAGCAAAGCGCCGTCATCAGACGTCGTTGTTTATTTTTAATCCGGCGTTATCAGCACTTGCAATAAATATACGCGCTATAAACATTCAAATACGCTACCAGGAATTAAGAGCTATCGTTAATTTTATCACTTCATTAGTGCAAACAATGTCAAAATGTCATAATTGCTGTGATTATTAGCTACGAATGTCACTCTACATTTACAAATAATATTATTTTATTTACTTTACAGACAAAAAGTCAATATTTACAGCACAATACTTAATTATATTGAAAAAGTTTCCACGACTTTGTTCATACGCGAAATAATTACTGAAGTATAAAATAAACATGCGTTACATAAAATTCAGACAAACACAGGTCATGAACTTAAACTTTGTAACCTATGATAAGTAGATATTAACAATACACAGTTGAGAATAATTTTTTGCAAATATTTGCAAAAGATATCCGCCTCCCGAGCCCAAAATATGAATCAAATCGAAAAGAAGATTAAGAAGATTTAATAGGTATACCACAAATGTTCGATAGTGTTATGAAACTCAGGTACACGGCAGGCATACGTTGATTCTATCAGTGTTGAAACAATCCAATCCCGCTGGAGATCTAGGGCAACTATAAATTACTAGCCCAATTCTTTTCGGTCACAAAACGTGGCGTGGGTGTCGTGCCGTACCAAAATCGCATGCAATTCTCTCAAGTTCAATATTCTTTCATATCCACAGTTAAGGTAATGTGATTTTTTTTCTCTAACTTGCAATGTTTGTAGGTTCGGGACAAATTTTGCAACTGAATTTTAAAGCAGTTATCCTCAACCTATTATTTTGCATAAATGTTTGGTTTGGATGGCAATGCACGGTAAGCTAAAAAGTTTGTTATTTTTTTTTGCTCTTCTTAATATTTTGAAATAAGAATTCAGAAATTACTGTTACGCTATTCTGTAAAAATCTCACCGTGGAAACTTAGACGTACTTTTCATAGAATAATAAAATACATAACTGCAGACATTCCAGAACAAAAAGTTCTCATTGTAAAAAGTAAACACCTAAATGAAATAAACGCCATTTAAGGGGCACTTAAATAAAAGGGATCGTGGTCCCCATGATTAATTAGTAAGAATTAAACAATTAACTCGATGTATTCGCAGTAATGGGCAGCAGAGTGGCGCCCGATCTATTAAAAGACATCAGTCATCATTGCATTTATTATATATATAGCCTCAATTATTATGTGAACAACCAAATGAACAATACCTTAATATAAACACGTACTAGTGTGTATTTGTTAAGGCCTCAACAAAGCCTCTGAATAGGGTACCCACGTTACCTAGTACACTTTGCCTACGTATCTTGTGCTATTGTTCGCAACTTGATACAGAACTTCCAAGTTTCCAACCACCCTTACTTGAGTGTCATTCATGTTTAATTATCTATAACGTAATTGTACACTGTACAGTTTCCACTACGTCGAATGAGCTTATACTTGGAAGAGAAAATTATATTTGAACTAAACTTTGGCTTGGCTTTACACTCGTGGTATGGAATCCTTTTCATTGAATGTGCTCAGTTAATAAATAAGACGTAGATATAAAAGGACGCCGTTGGATTTCTTTTTTTTAATTTCAAGCTCTTTTGTAAAGTTCTCTTGTCGACGACTTGCTTTGTTTTCATTTGTGAAATTGTAATCCATTGTTTCGTGTTTTAAATTTTTTACTGTAAGACTAAGTTCTATTTTAATACGACACAAATATTTAGAATTCTCTCTCTAAATCTTTGATCACCATATGTACTTATTAAAAAGACTCAAAAAATCAAGTAATTAACAGAAACAGTTTCTCAAATCACACTCATCAAGAGGCATTGCATGGAGAATTCATCCCATTCATGAATATGAAATAGCATGTAGACACAGGTGCAATACAACTTCTTCATAGTAGTTATGTACATAGAGCGTAGATTACTCGAGGTGCGAACTATCTAACTTATACGTACGATGCACATCTATTATGCAGATAATCTCAAAAGTTGTATACTTAGTTACACCTTTCAATATCTAAATTATAGTTACTTAGACACTGACAGCAGGTAAGAACCGGAGATTGAAAGATACACAAGATATTATTAAGTATGTACACGAATGTGTGTCACATAAAATAGGAACAACGTTTTAAGATTCACAGATAGATGATCTCGGCTACAATTTACAATTAAATGCCCTCACGATGTAAGTCTTAATTCTGAACAAAGCGCAGTGGCGAGTTATCACAGCTCCTGATCGTCTAGGCGGTCACGATCTTACTATTGTGGGAACTGAACTAAACAACATCGGCCCTAATACGTCACGAAAATACGTTTCTTTTACTGGGAAAAAGAGAAAGACCCGCAATGAATTGAGTGGATTACAATGAGAAAGATTCCTTAACTTTTCAAATGAAATGTTTGCAAAGCCACATCCTTTAATATCGAATATTGTGAAGTTTGGATAAGCTCCTAACACTTTATAAAATCATAAATAAATCTTCCACCATCTCAGTTGACTTCAGTTGAGTCAGAAACTTCCTGTCCCTTCTCGATTGTGCGTTTGACAGAGAATTTAGCGCTGTGTAAATCACCATAACAGTTAATATCGATCGCCGTGGGTTTCCATGTGAGCACACCGCTACACACACACGCCCGGCCGCGCATTGTAATTGAGCCGCTCACTTCCTTCCGGAGACCTGCCCGCTCTGATGACCATTGATACGCACCAAACGGGAATTTATAAACAAACATTTTTTGTACTTCGCAAAGTATGGTTCTTTGGTGTTTTGTCTATAGTTTTATTTATGCTTTGGCCCATATTCCAGATCAATTTGAAGGACCTTCACTCGGTCGTCTTGACAACGAAAACAACCCTCGATTAACACCAATCTTACAAGCTACAACTATCAATTTGTCGATTCGAAAAGGAGTTGAGTTAAAGGACATTACTTGGAATATAGGGGTAAGTAACAAACGTTGGCTTTAACTTCCACCAGATGCTGAACTGTATTTCACACGAAGTTTCTGACCAACCCACTTCCGCAACGCAACTAGCAGGAGATAAAAGGCACCCAAAGGAACTAACGCCCCGTGACGTGTCAACACAGATACGACCCTCTATAAGTCTTAAAACGTTCCAGAATTCCAGAATACATTAGAAACGGACTTTTATTAAACTGCTACACACGATTTTATTACAGCCACTTCGAAAGTCGTAGTTCGATCGATGTAGTAGTAAATTTGTTAAGGATGTAATTGTATACAGAGTATTTCCATCTGAATTAATCACATTATAGGGCGTTGAGCATGTTTAAGGACCGAATTAGTACAGTATTGAATACATTTCAGGCTGAATACAGCGGTAGGTATATGTATTCAGCACAGACTTGTTCGTTTCTATCGGAATCAAAGCGGTATTAACCGAGATCGTTTGAACAGTGCTGCAACAGCTTAGTCGAGAGTTCGAGACGATCAAAATAGTAACAGTTAGATTGTGTCGCAGTCTCGCCCAGCGTTATACAAACTATGTAAAGGTGGTTCTGCGTGTCTGTGTCTCGATCGATTCATGCCTCAGTTTAGTCTGAGACAATTTCTATATTTAACTGCTTAAGCACTGTAACTGATTTGACATCGAAACGTTCTAGACTTACTGAACGGCTCTCTGTATTTATTTTCGTCATTTGAGTGTCAGTTTATTATTTTATTATGGTTTCAGGAAAGGTGGTTAGGATTCTTATGAATTTGAAGTTTATTTTCTTTGAGCATAGTTTTCAATGCTTATAAATGTATAAATACTACAACAAAGTTCGACAACCTTAGTAGCCCATAAATGCATAATAACCACGTCCAATTACTCTATTCGTGTTGCTTTACGCCGTTTTGCATACCATCGACAATATTAATTTGTTATGGACTATGCTTATTGGACTTGTCTATAGATAGTACATCATATCGCTCGTAGAAAAGTGGTGTCAGGTTGTAGCAATTGTTCTCCCGTGTCTACATGTGCCGCCGCCCGCCCCGATCGATGTCTGACCTCGTGCTATGTCGCTCTCGCCTTAGCACCGCCTCTTTTGACGGGTCACAGGATTCTTCACTCATTTCAAGCACTCGTTAATCAATGAAATTGCTTTTCTTTTGCAAACAAGTCACGAAAAAAATTCCAACTACAATATGGACTTTAGCTTTACAATTCAGTGAACCAAATCAATTTGGATGAACATGTTTTCAATTCAAAAGTTTTGTAAGCCGATTTGTTATCGAACTTGGATGTTAGATGTTACAGATTACAGAATCGATTGGAATAAAACATCTTAGCGCTATGTACATTTCCATGTTGAAGCAATCATAGTCACACAATTCAATTTATTCCAGTTCCATTTCCGCTTCTCGCCTCGCCCACTAACACAGCCGCTCATCCATCTACACCCAGTCTTCTAAAAAAAATAAACGAAAGCTCATTGCTCGATGAATACGTAATAGGCTTGTGCTCTCACGGTATTGTTCGAGAGGATAATGTTCAAGGGATAAAGCCAATATGGGAGTATCTGTCCCATGCATGGGTAATAAATTACTTGTAGTTTTGATTAAAAATTACCAGCAACGTTACTTATGTGATTAAATATTGAGTACTCCATTAATAAAAGCTGCATATTTTATTTCGGATAATATTGAAAAGAAAACAATTATTTTCTGACAGGCTTCTGGTTGTCAGTTATTTGTAGTTCGTATTAAAATGCGCGTAAAACCATTTTTTTCTGACAGGTACCTGTTATTGCTCATTGTCCCGCTTTTTATTATTATTTTTACCTGTTATTGCTCAACGAATTATAATTTATAATACGCCGCGTAAAAACACGGCCGCAGTAAATACGGATAAATTATGATAGCATTATTCTTACCTAGTAAGATAATACAGACTCATAAAGTATACTTAAGAACGAGTACAAAAAACATAGCGCCTAATACTGCCTACGTGTCGCCTCTATTTATTCAACGGGCTGACTAATCTATGAGTGTAGCGCGCACGTGTGGCGCGGAGAGTACGGCGCGCGGCCGATCGCATTGTTTGGGGAATTTCATACAATATGGGGCGTAAATATTTCGACAAATCTCTAAAAAGGGAGCGCCTATAAAAGAACAAGAACCGATATCCGCTGTGAACGATACAAGAGCCAATTGATGCTGTTGTGTTATGTAAACAATTCTACTTTAATGCGTGCGTATGTACTAAGTTATCTTTAATTATAAATCGTATCGAATAATTTAATTTAAATGAAGACAGCTACTCTAAAAGCACAATAAAATCGTTGTCAAGAATACTATCTGTAAAAGAAAACCACAAATCGAAGTAAAAACCAAGCAAAAATAGATCTATTTAGAATCAGCAAAGATTAAAGCAAAGACAACACACACCTACCAAAGTCGTGTCTGTTCATTACAGAAATCTGCGGGTGCAATGACGCAGCATGTAGGGGCGGTCCCGCTGGCGCGCTTGTGCGACAAAACGCAGCGACGCAGCGCAATAAAAAGTCTTCGAGGGCGACTCACACGTGGTGCATCCGCTCGCCACTGTGCGAAGTTATTTATAATAATGCACCGAACTACGACCTTCGACGCATACCATGTCTTGGGGATTTAGCTTAGAAAGCTTCAGCTTAGAAAGTTTTACGGTGCCTGATTTTTCGCTTCTGTTTTTTTAGTAGTTAAGTACTTACTTGATTTTATTTTTTATGTGACAGATGTCTATTTTGAAATTGGTTTCTGGAACTTTGAATCAAAAAAATAATAATGAAAGGAAACTACATAGGTAATTCAGTAAATATTATTGAATTAAATGTATTTAATTTATTCGGTAGGGACTACTACATATCAATGTTTATTCAAAGATAATAATTATTTGCGAGTTCTCATATTTATTATTACCGAGCGATAATTACTTCCTAAGTACGATTCCAACATGGAAGGAAATTAAAAACGTGATGGAAAGCACATTATTTCACTTCCCTGCATTCTCCTTCCTCTGTGCCTAATGCAAAACTTTACAGCTACTTGGGTAAGTAAGGCAATCAATACGCAAAACTGCACCAAACTTCCTATTCTCATCACGCCTGTGCAGTTTCGCCAACTAATTTAAAAGACTTGTAGGTATAATCAACAATTTAATTAATCACTTTTCGAATGCTCTCGTAGTCAATCAACAATTCGACGGCTCCGGGCCACGTGTGACTTAGAAGCGTGACTAAACGACCTAACGCCGGCGAGCTTCGATTTAATGACCAAACGTGTCGAGTTATTAAAAAACATCTTCATTTGAGCTTATAAGATAAACATTTTTTATTTACCCGCCGCCGGTCGTCCCGGCTTAATTATGATATCAAAAGTTGCATCGTCAGCTTTGTCTATCCCGTGCACTGGACCTATCTCCATCTCGCTCCAAACGCAGGATGAGCTCGGCCCACATTGCATCGCCAGCATTGACGATTAAACACGTTTCTATGCGCGGTCTCGTATTTTTATGTAACGGCCATAGAATACCAGACCCTCAGAGAACAACAGGGCACTAAGCGAAGCGAGCCCGCCTGCATTACAACTCAACACTATCATAACTTCATAAGCCGTGAGAGTTGAGCAGGATGATGCAGCAAAACATCTTTCGATATCAATCTAAGAGATATATAATTAAGCTTGAATAAGTGGGATTTCTAAATAATATACACGAGTGTGTCAGCGGTCTATTAGCAGGCACGGTATCGTTCGGAATGCACGTGATGATGCGTCTACAATATCTCCAAAGGTTCGGTTCAGTGAAGGGCGTGAGAACGTCGATCGAGCTCGTAAGCCGCTTGCACGCAAATGAAGTGCAATTTCGCCGGAGGGATTGCGGCTAAGATGCTCGCGAGCCGAGTGGCCCGGCTGGCGATGACTGGCGGGGCTCCGGTCACGAATTGCATTGTTGCAGATAATTTCATTAGGTGCTCTATTACTCCCCCTCAGATACTCTCCAAAGTAATGCTGACTTGAACAGATATACCGCGGGAAAGCTGCTTAGCTTCATCTAAGACACTGAACAATGTACGCCCCTACACTCTTGAAGACTTGAACAATTGCCAGTACTTTTCTCTTGTTAAACTTAATACTGTTTCAATTTAACACAATTAATCAACACTTGCAACGCTGCAGCTGCAATAAAGGGAAATAGGAGGTAGTTTTTCACTGCTTGTAGTTCAGTTTTACTGTAAATTCGGATTAGAAAGCATTACTTTGTTAGAATTAAATATTGAAACCATTGCGTGCATTATCTTCAAGAGTTCCATCGATCGAGACTCTCCGAAACGTGGCGGGTTAAAAGGTCGAATTACCTACATTAATATTCTTTTTCTGTGGCCTGCTAACGATTTCCTATCGGTATAAAACGAAATGTTTTTGAAAAAGTATTGGGATTGCAAAAAGACGATCGATATAAAAATTACATCCTTAATAAGAAAAACTACAATCCTTATTTGGAATATTGCGTTATGCACTAGTTAGAAGTGCTGTGGGAACCAATTCTCTTGACCAGTAGTCGAGTCTCTCTTGTCTTTTCTAGTGTTGCCACTTAGCGCGTTTCTCGAATGCTAGAAAGCAAGAAGCCTCGAGAAAAAAGTATTTATGGTATAAGGGTCTTACTTAATCATTTCTAATAGTTCCACCTTGCGCTTTGCGCAATGGTAAACAATAAACATAATTTGATCCGGTGTAATAGGTTTCGTAAGCCAAGGATTTAGCGGTTAGTTGTACTATAATAATTGAAATGAGCTATTAAGCTGTCACAGATTATTCACAATAGCGAACAGAGACGCTCCTAGAAACTATGAGAGCATGAAGATAAGGAAGTAATAAGCAATAAACATTTACTGATTCGAATAGTCGATATCATAAACCAATACTAAAAATATTACGAACCATCTAACCAGCCCGTAACAGTAGGTGTCAGGACCCCTGCGGATTCTAAATTTCGATCGCGTGTTAGAATAATGTTTCGGAATGCATTTTAACAGATGAAATAGTGAAGCTAAACATAATATTAATAAATCAAATGTCTCTAGACCGATAACTTGCATTTGAATTTGATTGGAAAGACTTGAGCGCTGCATGGCATCCAGCGTATCTACATAACCAAAACAAATTTTAGAATGTTCGTAATGTTTCGTGACGACCGCTGCCCGTGTCCAAACTAGAACCTCACACCAACTTAGCAATTGAGGTTTATTATAATCGGCCAAATTGTATGTGCACGACAGCAGCGGAGACCCGTTAACTTCAGCATCATCTGCGAGTCGCGAATCAGAACAAACGTCGAGCGAGATAACGAACTGTTGAACAAAGTCGACGTTTACTGAAACTATGATTGCGCCAATTAAGCGGCCAATAATCCCGAAAACAGCGTGAGCCGACATGTCGCACTACTCACTACTCGTACCCTGCACTATTAATCAAGAGGTTTATGTCGTACAAAATGCAAATTAAAAGGGGAAACGTGCTCCATAATCATTCAAGATGATGAATGGACCGTTTGTACCATATGGCCGTTCGTAGAATTATGCATGATAAGATTGAAATCAGTCGTTTTTGAAGTTTCCGCTTCTAACTTTTATGGCATTTTCCTGCTAACACACGGTTTTACAACCCAAAACTTGTTTTTTATTATAGAGAAAAAGGCTCGGCTGATTATGTGCTTAAATAGAACTTCTAATTCATTTGAGGTGCTAAAACATAACTTTAAACGTAACTATAAAATTACATATACAAGAGTAATAATTAAGTGAAACATTCAAAGTATCTCTAAAAGACATGTGGTTAGAACAATTAAAAAGCGTGTAGCGGCGTTACTAACATCTAAAGATTAAATTGATAGTAATTAGACGTGGACATTTATAAGAACGGATAGCAGTTATTATTTTTTACTCGGAGGTGGGTAAGAAACGAGTAGCCAGTAAAGAACTCTCTCACGGCTATTTCCGTGAGTAATTTTCACATATATTTTTTTTTAAACCGGCTGGACAAGCCAGCGTAAGTTAATCCAAATTTGTTAGCCGTATTATATAGATCGATGGTGATGTCGACGAGGGTCAACACAGCGCTAGGCCCCTCACGATATTTCCCATGGGTGTCAAGGAGTCTGCTGATAATTTCGCCCAGATCCCAGAGGTGCTGTAAATCTTAATAAAGCCACCGAACGTAGACCCCAATCTGCCGTGTATCCTTAATAAATTAAACGCGAGCTCGAATACCTTCCCGCACTGTGGAATAACACAGCATCCATCGTCAAACTATGGAATCTATGAATTCCTTTAACCCACTTAGTTTATGTGCTCGCATCTACTATCGGCAGCTAATGTGTTTACAACATTGTATGGAAGATTCGATATTTAGGTAAAGTATCTCTCATTTTAGCCCATTTATTGGCACGTTCACTGTATTTTTATTAACCCCCGACGGAAAAAGAGGGGTGTTATAAGTTTGAGGGGAAAAAGAGGGGTGTTATAAGTTTGAGGTGTGTTGCTGTGTATCTGTGTATCTGTGTATCTGTGTATCTGTGTATCTGTGTATCTGTGTGTCTGTGTATCTGTGTATCTGTGTATCTGTGTATCTGTGTATCTGTGTGTCTGTCTGTGGCATCATAGCGCCTCAACGGATGAACCGATTTTGATTTAGTTTTTTTTGTTGGAAAGGTGATTGTGTCGAGAGTGTTCTTAGCTATGTTTAAAAAAAAACGGTTCAGCCGTTCAAAAGTTATGGGCGTTTTACTGTTTGAATCGGGATGTTTTCGCAAGATAAATGTGTCGGGGGTTTTTTAAATTTTTAAATTTTACTTGTATGAAATGAAGAAAGCGGCCTAATTATGTGGCAAAACAAAGCGTCTGGCGTGATATAATAAAGATCCCCATATGGCCAGTGCTGGGCTATTATTAGAAGCAACTGCACTGTGTATCGGTGGTTCTGTTTGAGTCAGACGAACCCGGTGCGTGAACCTGCCACACCTCTATACTAGAGGTGTCTAATACTTGACGCACACTTGATACCAGACCGCACGCTGATGCGACATTACGGATAAGTTTTATGTCAAGCGCATTAAAAACCACAGACGCCATGGCGTGTGCTTGTCGAACATTCATATAAGTACCCACTCGAGCGGCTAACTGTATGTTATGGTAAATAGCTGTCTATTGGACATGTCACATGCGATTACAATTTGTTAATATGTTTTAAATTTTGATACGGTTTGATTTGTTCTCGTAACACTTTCACCGTGTGAGTGAAATGAAATACACTTATCTTGTAGTGTCTCGAGTATCGCGTCGATTGTTCTTATAAACAACAAAATGTAGTACTTACAAAACAAACTGTAAGTATTTGCAATAGCAGCAGTCGTACAACCCCATGCATGTACGCACATAAACTTGCTCGTATGTAACAGAGGATTGGAACGTTCAAGTTGAGAGCGTCTTGCAGGGCCACCCCATTCTTGGTAGGGGGGTGAACTTTAAGCCGTCTGGTACAAACTGTGAATGTCAATCGTGGATGTGTTTGGAGAGGTCTCGAGAGCGGCCATTGCGAAACCGAACAATGCGGAATGAAGTGCATGCACGACCGCATTGCACGCGGCTCGCAGTGCCATACTCGCGTCGCACGGTCGCGCCTCCTGCCACACCCCGATAGCATACAGCTTCATGTTATATAACCGAAGTGTATTTTACAAGCACAAATAAAACTTTCTAACAAGCTCTTTTAGCTGCAGGCGTAGCGAATGTACTAAACTAACTTTGCACGGTGGGCAAAAAAAATGTTAACAAAATATTGTTTTTGCAGCAGTGTTAAATGTGGGAATATTTTTTTATTGCCGGCACGGCATTTAAATCGAGTTGAACAGTGTAAAAAAAAATATGCGAATCCTAATTGAAGCCATGTGTGCTTTTAAGTACAATTATTATCAACATGGTATAATTTGTGACAAGAAAGTGCAGCGGTGTATGAGTAGGTATACGTCATCAGTCAGCACATTGCTGAAAAAACGAACATTTTATTTCTTATAGACAAATATTTCTCAGAGTCTAATGAAATCTTTAATCAAATAAACAAAAGACGAGGCATCAACAAATCCCTTTCAGCCAAATAAACACAAAAGCATACATTCCTAGTATGACATTTGAAGGTGCCGAGGTCATGTGAACAGTCGTAGCAATAAGCACGAGCATCGTACAATTCGTACAGCGTTGTAAAATGACACGCCTGTTAATGCCTTTATGCTTGCGTGTTGGTGTTGCCCGATCCCATGTACCGCGACCACGATGTACTCACAATTGATAGCTGAACATCACACACCGCGATCCGATTGACGGAGATCTATTGCGACATTAATCAACTATAATCGTTAGTTGAGAGAGCATCGAACACCAACATTCTACGTGTTAGTAACCTCTGATTTACGAGTACGTTCACGTTGAATCGATATCACGAGACAAATTTGACGGCGCTTCGCTAGAAGGACAAATTAGGGGTCGTTTAGTGATAAGATTAGAGAGGACTAAGGTCGTACTGTTTCACTCTCGCAGACAGAGGGATATCCTTTGAGATCAGACTCGTATCTTTATGTAAAAGAGACGTTACGCAAACGTGATTGTTATCGTTTTAAACTGACCGGCAATTTATTACCGGGTTAACAAATTGTGATAATCTAACATTGGTAGAGCGTGTAAACGCATCGCGGTCGCCCGTTTAGGTAGACGAGCAAATGACCGCAATCAAATCACAATCAGAGTGAAAGCCTATAAATGGGCAGGTCGAGATCGCAGCACTCCGTACCGACGCCTCTGCTGTTTACCAATGCGTTAGATGTAATTATAGGAGAGATGTGTGCGCATCACGCACGATCACGACTCGCCGTACACGCTGGATCAGCAACTACACATAACTACATCGAACACCCATTGGTGTGTTAAATCATTCGTCCAAGTTACCGCGGGCGCTGCTGTTTCTATACAGGTTGCTCTAACAATATAAATCAAAGTATGTTTACGTTTAGTAATGTTACCAGAAAAAAGAATTAAACAAATAATTTAGAGCCTAAGTACCTATGCAAAAAAACATGCTTTAGAAAAATTGCGGCCCAGGCGTTTGTTAGAATATACCCCTCTCAGCCGAATGGCTCTAGTTCTAACAACAATAAAATATGGAACCCCAGAAATAATCAGGGTCGACCACAGCGTCCACAATACACAACTGAGACGTATTTTGATTAAAATAAATGAGGGGGGTGAGTAAATTTTATTAACGGCTCACAGGCTTGCCCTAGACCCTTCAGAAGAAAAGAAAATTACGAACAGAACAAGCCAAAATTATTTGATTGAGATGTTGTATGTTTGCAAAGACGAATGTTTGTCAAACAACCAACCGCTGAAAACACTTGGAAAATAAATTCCCTGGCCTAAAACAAACAGACTATGTTTGCAAACAAATAAAAGAAATAACTTTCACATGACCTCAGCCAATGTTTGCATTGTTCTAATTAAGGCTATTAGCGCTTATTAACGCAGTCGAGATGCATCCTCATAAAGGGACCGTGAAAAACGAAAAAGATACAAGAGAGAGCAGATGTGGTGTGTGATGCGATGATCATAGCTTTGGGGTCAACCATAGGAAGTGCGCATACGTAATTGCGGCGAGTGGTCACAATGAGGGGAATTGGCCAGTAATGGCCAGTGCGATTGTTGTGCGAGCGACGCCCGCACCCATGCCCATTCATTGAATGACGACTGAATTTAACAAACAAAGTACCACAAACGGTCCGTAACCAGTTCGCGATGGCCTACCATATTACTATTGCCATTCATTCATTAAAGTACATCAAAATGTTATTCGCAATTCAACAGCGCTTGCTCTACATAAAGATATACCTAGTATGCAGTTTGCGCGCATGAAATTCTTGTGTCCATCCTTTCCTGTGGCGGAACATATTATGGGACTTATAATCGAAAACAGTCTAGGCCGGTCTCTAAATTGTCTCCCGACGGCCAGCGGGCCAGACCCCTGTCCGGATGTGCCAATTCCTAACCGAGGACGGCGAGCCTGGCGTACGTCACACCAGCTATCGTATTCAATTATCGATTTGACTTGACATACTATTGCAGCGCTAACCTCCAGATTAAACCCGATATCCGATACAACCGATACTACACCTATTCTCGGCAACCTAATTTTGAATGCGGCACCTGAAAATGGTTCTCCGTTTCCAAGAACAGACTATCGAGAGTCGTAATTTAATGGTTCTCGTAACTTTTAAATTATGCTAACACTTATTACTGGTTTTTGCGTATTGTCATACAGTATTCAAGGATCTGAATTTGATCGGACACTTTCTTCAAAAAACTGATTCGATGCACGGAATTCCATAATACAGCACATTACAATAAATACCTACTTTGGGCATAACGCAACCATCATCGGACCGAAATGATCTAGAATCGACCACGATGACAAACCGTTGGATACACCATGCTTTATGAAAGGAACTATGAAACCAAAAACTATAGAAAAATGCGGCAGGACAACAGAATGTTGTGTAAATGTAAAAAAATATTCTGGCCATATATTCCTAAATGTAAGGACACATTTATATTACGGCAGTCATAAAGTAAATATTATAAAAAGCGATTTAGTTTTCCCGCTGCACCTTGATAATTGATAACTCTTGGACGTTCCTTCTTCGTTGCACTGCGCCATCCGCCATCCCTCTTGAAGGATTAAATTTAATGCCAGCCCAGCTCATGGCGCACCTGTGCAGCCAAGCCGCCTTATTCCATGCAAAATATACCACCGAAACACATAAAACAACTCTTTTACATAATATACGTAAAAACTTACACTTAACCATTTTTCACTTCAATGATTTTTTGCAAATCAATGCAAACCTCTCTAAGGTAAAAGTGAATGAGGGTTCTGAAAACACTTCAAAGTGTTTGTCGATTAGTTCAAAGAGAAGCGTTGCTGGAGGAGAGAAGAGAATTAATTTGCCAATAGAGCACGCTTTTCAGTAGACAAAGGTGCTTTGACGAGGCTCCCTCGAGTACTCCGTCACGAACCGACTTGTGGTGTGGTGTGCGCCGCTGCACGAAAATGTTTCATCGGCGCTTTTACTTAGTTTAATATGGTGCTTGAAATATAATAGATCCATCAACTAAAACCACACACGTTACAAAGGATCTAAAATTGTTTTTTTTTTAAATTCAAGGGGTATTCTCACAGGTAAGGTAAGTAAAGAATCCTGCATGCTCACTATTATATAATTGTTACAACTATCCACATTATAATGATAATGATTAGATTCCTGGCCCGGTCCGGGGCTCGGGGTGCTTCGCCCGCGGCTCGCATCGCCCACCCACCTCGGCTGCTGCCCCGATGAACAAAACCCTTCCCGATTTATTTTGATAATGTCCGATAACACTCGGCTGGACCACGAGCGGCGTATAAACTGATGCTCTACTTTGATTGTTATCTTTAGATGGTTTTGTTTTAATTAATAGATTTGATTTCAAGTTTTGTTTTTTTTATACGAGCAATATGTCTCTAATCTGTGCAAATCTTTCTCAAAAAAGCTCAGAATGAGATAAAAATTTGATGTAAGTAATGAACTCCAGAATTAATAAAAATAAAAACACATTAATAGTGAAGATTCCACATCTACGGGTAATTGTCACGAATTACGATGCGTAGAATCGGAAGCGAAACGGAGCGGAGCGGCCGGGCCGTGCGACAGGTCCCCGATTAGCCACGCATTGAGCACGGTGGCAGCCGTGGTCACAATGCAACCTGCTACCATTCCACCTGACAGCCATTGTACCTAATGGGCATTCCACGCGCGCCGGACACTCGTGCCATCGCTAATTTACGACAGATGAGGCGCGGACTGTATTTATAGACTCTAATCTGTCTAGAATACCTGGCCCTAGAGTTAGCTCGAGAGTAACGTACGCTGCTACTGGCTGTTGAGTTCCTTCTATTTCATGCATATGCTGGAATGTCTATAGCTGAACAAAGGTTTGCAAATCTGACTCATCATATGGCTGACGAACTTGGATGACAAAAAAAAACATTTCAAGAATAATGGTTCATTTGGGTCTCTTCGAAAACGATTCAACTTATCGAAGCAAACAGATGTTGACTAAAGTTTTTTCAGTTCCCAGTTAACATGTTCACAACAATAAAATGAACAATACAAAATCACTGCTATGTATTTCCTCCAAAACAAACAATGAGAGAACGAAATGATCATTGTTCCATGGAATTCGGCAGAATTTTGACATACAAAATTCAGTAACGATGTAGAGTATTGTTATTCAAATCAATAAAACGGTGCAAAGTAAAATATTGAAAAATTCAAACACAAAAATGTTTGAGAGGCAGCAACTGAATACAAATCACGCTATTAGGAACAATAATTAGGTAAAAGGGCCTTTCCTAAGGCTAGACACGTTTCAACAGAGTAAACAATTAGCTAGTCGTGATGGGAGCGTCGGAGGCTGTCGGTGGCTCGTGAGTGCTCGTGACCGGGTTGGACCGCGGACCTGACCACGGCGTCATGCTCCACTGCGCCATTCGATCCGACAGGTGCATGCGGCACGTATACCATACTACATTAACGCATTATTTTTAATACAAAAATCTATGGCTTCTAACTTGTCTCGTAATGCTGTCAACAAAGCATGTGTGCATGCAGTGTGTCATCATGACTTACTAATCAATATCTTCGTGCATGCTCAAGCTGTTATAAGTTTATTTCAGCCAGTCATAAGTTTCTGTACCTACCTAACTTATCCTGTGTCATGATAAGTGTCGCACAATTAATCAGGCAGGCAACATGAACCGAAACAAAAGCTTTGTTACAGTAACAAGATAAGTAACATGTAATTAAGGGGCTGTATTCGAACAGTTGACAATCGACATCTGAGGTTCTAAGCCACGCCCACTGTCATTGACAGCTTAGGGGAAAACTTAAATTGGAGCGAAAAGTATTTGAAAATTAAGTACACAAGGCCGACCACAGAGGCCCATATCATAAACGGACTCTTCCGATGGTTTTTTACAAAAATATAACCGCGCAAGTTCTTATTTCAAACTAGCTAGCATCTGACATCAGATCGTTCACTGTTATTTTGCCTATGAATGCAACCTTATTGCTACGAAAATAAAGATCACTAAAATAGGTAATCTGGCTAGTATCATACGAGTCTTTGCCGTGCAAATAGAATAAATATTATAATTATGTCTGCTTCTATGCGACTACCACATATAAGAACACAGTACGTAACATTTTTTTTATATTGGTTTAATAGCTAGATCATTTTATTTATATTATTTAAATGAGTTTTACTATACTGAAATGGACTGTGCAATATTAAACTGGAAACTTTAAATTTGAATTGAGATTTGGTGCTTTCAGTAATCAATTTTATCATTATTTACAATAGGAAAGTCACATCAAATTGTAAAGACACCTTAAATTAGCAAATATCCAAAATTTACTAGGTTTGGAATTGTCTTTTTTAGGCATGTTTAAAATATGCAATAGAATGTATGACGCTATTAATATCATTTGTACAATTAGTAGGTTCATATTCCTTGTTTAGTATTCTCTTGAAATCTTAATATATCATTTAGTTACTAATACAAGATGACTTTCCGCTCTCCTGGAATATAATAATTACAAAGCACGTACTGGGTTTTGATATACATCAGCCCTCTGTGGTGAGGTCACGTGGTGCCGCTTTTCTGTATATTAGAGTTAAAAAACAAATAGACAGGGCGCAAAAAACACGGTCATGTAAACTTTATCTATCTATATAAATAAAAAAAACCGGCCAAGTGCGAGTTGCACTCGCGCACAAAGGTTCCGTACCATTATCGTAAAAAAACGGAAAAGAACACGTATGTTGTATGGGAGCCCCACTTAAATATTGATTTTGTTCTGTTTTTAGTATTTGTTGTTATAGCGGCAACAGAAATACACCATCTGTAAAAAAAAATATTGCCTTGCTATCACGGTTCATGAGATACAGCCTCGTGACAGACGGACAGACAGACAGGGAGATAGACGGAACCCTAAAAATGCTGTATGTGATTGTAAGCGTCTCACTAGAGAACGGCTGAAACTATTTGTTGCTATTGTTTATTATATATCAATCAATCAATCAATCATTTATTTGCTATAAGTATTGGTACAGTGTAGATGTTTAAAGATAATATAGAAAGAAAGAAAATGTTTATATGCGCCAGGCACAACGAATGCCATAAAAAAGCGGCTAAGTGCGAGTCGGACTCGCGCACGAAGGGTTCCGTACTTGTTAAATTGTGGTTTACGATTTATGACGTATTTAAATAAAACTACATACTTGATCTCGTTTAAACCAATTTTCGGTGGAAGTTTACATGGTAATGTACATCATATATATTTTTTTTAGTTTTATCATTATCTTATTTTAGAAGTTTCAGGGGGGGGGGGACACATTTTACCACTTTGGAAGTGTCTCTCACGCAAACTATTCAGTTTAGAAAAAAATATATTAGAAACCTTAATATCTTTTTTGAAGACCTATCCATAGATACCCCACATGTACAGGTAGGATGAAAAAAAAATTGAGTTTCAGTTTTTTTCTATTTTTGTTTGAAAATCTTAATGCGGTTCACAGAATACACCTACTTACCAAGTTTCAACAGCATAGTTCTTATAGTTTCGGCAAAAAGTGGCTGTGACATACGGATGGACAGACAGACAGACAGACATGAAGAATCCATAAGGGTTCCGTTTTTTGCCTTTTGGCTAGGGAACCCTAAAAAAGAAAACATAAATACTAAAAACAGTGTATGCCTCACAACCACGTATATGTTACTGTAAAATCCGAACTGTTGTTTCAGTTTAAAAAATAAAAACTATGATGAAACTTATTTTTTATCGGTAAAACAGATTTACTAAGTCTTACCGGTAAAAGTCTGAAATCATCATCATCATCTACCTGCCCTTGTCCCATGTTACTTGGGGTCGGCGCAACACGTTTTCTTCTTCCATATCGTTCTGTCCCGCACCACGCTATGATTGACTCCCTTTTCTTTAATATCACTCCTCACACAGTCCATCTATCTTTTCTTTGGCCGTCCCCTCCCTCTTCATCCATCCCCAATTAAATTCATAAGAGTACACCTAAGTCATTCCAGACATTCTTTTCCCGCACCGTCTAGAACCAGCCCTCCCGGTACGCGTCCAAATCATCTCGGCACCTATTTCTGGACCGGCCTCAACGGTGCGTTCCATCTTCAAGATTGTGGAGGCTTGCCCAGCGCTCAATTTGTATGCTACTAACGTGAGCCGTAATGGCATTGGCCCATTTGTGCCGAATAGCCTTTTTACCCACGTCTATTATGCCCGTTTGGGAACACAGCGTGTTCCGTATTCGGTCTGTTCTTTTTACATCCAGAATGCTGCGTAAATTTTTGGCAATCCCCAAGTGTAAGTCTTTGAGTTTACTCTCTAGGGCGATCGGCGGATTTTTTGTTAATAAATAAGAATTGTCAGTGCCGATTTAGCAAAATGATAAGATCAATTAATAATTAGCTTAACAATATTAATAGACTAACAAACTATTATTGTTGCCCGTTATTGCAATTGGGATAGTTAATTGCGAGAATTACAGGACTGATCAATGTGATGATTCTTGGTGTGCTTTATGTCCACATGTGGACGATTTTTGGTTGAAACGACGAAAAATGGAAAAATTTGAAATTTTTTGGTCAATTCTAGGTGCCGTATGTTAGAAATAAACAAAGATTGAAACAAATGGATACGAAGAATTTTATTAGTTCTGTCATTTTGAGACACTGCCAGCGTGGTTGGTACGACCATTCCATGTTCTGTGTTTTTTGCATCTATTGTTTTCACATGAACGAAGAAGTTTAAAATAGTATTCGACCTTACCTATATTTTAAATATTGTTTAATTCAAATTGAGATAACATTTGTTGTATTTTCAAAGAGGTTCAAATACTTTTTAGTTATGGACTTAGTAAGTAAACTAAACGACGTGAGTCGTTTATAATACAACAAAAATATAGATGCCAGTGACAGCGGTAGAGCCAAAAAATAAAAATAATACAGACTTTGACAATATTACTTGTGATTTCGTTAGTTCCAATTAAAGCCACCAGGCTACATGATCTGGCTGCATTATACCTGATATTTTTTTGACAGATTGAATTGACGAGAAATAAATTGAATATTATTTTTGCTTTTTGCGAAAAAAAGCGACATACGTCCACCTAGCAACGCCGCAAAGCGGTCACTGTCGAATTGCACTGGATGGAAAGAGAAGCACGATGGAATTTGTATAGACTTTTTTACAAAACATAATAATATGAATTACTTAAAAATAATGAATGAAACTTCAATATATAAGACAATGAAGTTTTGCGTCCTTTTATGATACGTTATTGGTGTTAATTTTACAAATGTACGCTGGTCAGTATTACCGGAAAAATCTTTTGAAGATCACGGTAAGAGGTTACTTTGCCATTCAATTGTATCGAGGTTTTTGTGCGTAAACGTGTTTCGGCGACAACAAAGTTTTCGGAAATATGATCAAGATTAACATATCTTTTTTCCGCTGCCACATCTTCAATAGATTTGGCTAAAAAATGTTTAAAAGAAACCCTATTTTGAGTATTCAGCCCCTTAAACATCGTCATTAGTAAATGAAAGCGAACATTAACAGAATTTTAAAGCCGTCGCAGCTCTGTTAGACCGTATAATACACATCCCGTACCCTTCCCACCCCATTCTTGCCCTATCATTATCTCAATTTGCCCTTGATAGAGACATTCAAGAGATGGATGGATGGATAAAAAATGGAACGACTTGGACGAAAAAATATTAAATTGCGTTACACCTTTTCTTTTGGAGACGATTTGATTGCGTTGAGAATTGTTCAATATTACAGCTTTTTGTTTGACTCACGAAGTCATCTTCATTCTTTAGTATTTTATGGCATTTTGCTGAACCTAATATATATTCAAAGACTCGAAGCTAAGTTGCTCCTTACGGTAACGTAGTAATTAATAATAAATATTTGTAATAAATGCAAAATTTCACGCTGGTTTAAACATAGCTAACATAGCGACATTCAATATCAGATTACACATAATTATTATGTTTATGAATATGATTAGAAGTTGATGTTTTCTTATTATCTATAGTTTAGACTTACCTCCATTGCCCGCGTTGGTGATAGTCACCCAGAAGTCGATTGTCTTCTCAGGTCCCAATTCCTCATAGTCCCACTTCTTTTTAACTTTCACTACACCACTTGGTTCAACAGTAACCCACGGATTTTCGTCCCGAATTTTAAATGTCTCGCGATCAGTCTCTTTTTCTAACGTGAACACAGCACGTCCCTCTACTTCACCGTCTGCCTCAGTGAACTCAATTCTCTTCGTAGGTCTAACAGCTCGTGTTACACGACGCTTCTCACGATGAAGAACTGGTAGATCTCTTTGGTCACGAATTACAAAATCCAAAAAGACTCGTGCTACTCGACTTTTACGTTGTGGAAATCCAGTATCATGAGCAATCACTCCTAATTCAGCATCATGGCCATCTGGTTCACCAGCTAATATAAGTTCTCCAGTCTGAGGTACTATAACCGCCAAATTGCTGGGTGATTCTAAAGAGTAGAACACCCGATCTCCATCAGCATCGAAAGCTTGAACTTGTCCAATGGTAGAGAATCTCTGCCAGTGTGCCGTGCCATTGGGTCCATTTTCATCAGTAGTTCCATTTATAGCAAAGTAATAGAGGTCTTGGTCAAAACATGGCTCATGATCATTTTCGTTACCCACGTCTATCCGAACAGCCAGGTGGGCTTTATTCGCTCCATGGATGTCTGTTGCTTGAATGGTAATTTCATACAAATTCTTCTTCTCAGCGTCTAAAGGTTTATTAGCGACCATTTCAACATCACCATCAGTTACAACTGATTTTACTTCCGAATTAGATTCAGTTTTCCCTTTCTCTCGTAGTGAAAATATACCATCTTCGTTTCCTTTAATGATTTTATAGGCAAGAGGACCCACATCGATTAGGGCCGTAGCTCTTATAGGTAGTACATCCACAACAGTGCCCGGTGGAGCATTTTCTGAAATTTCTCCTATCAATCCGTTGGTAGCTGTAAAATGTAGCATCTGCCGTCGATCCATTACTAAGAGGTGGATAGCATGAGCTGCACTGCTATAAGGAGTTTGCTCTAGAATGGCTAGATTAACGGGTTGATTGAGTAGAGGTGTTAGATCAGCGGTGGTCATGAGTAAGCCGTCATCGAGGAGAGTGAAGTAGGGCGCAAACTCTGGATCTAGGAGCGTGTATCTTGAGTGGTTGCCTATGAAGTGTCTGACGGCGTGGCCGGGGCGCACGTCGTGCGGCAGCAGGGTGAGCGCGCGCGTCTGCAGCACGACGCTGAGCGCGCAGAGCAGCGCGCCGCCCGTGAGCACCGTGCGCGCCATAGCTCTTACGGGGATATCGTCTAGCTATCCCGACATTTCACACCTACAACAAACATTTATGTTATTTACTACTTCTTAAAAATGCTACAAGTACACACAATCTTGGCCTATGTCCAGCAGTAGACTTTCGGCTGAATGATGATGATGACAATCTAACGTAATTGCTTTTTCTTTCTCGACGACTGTCAATTTGCGATAAGGACTGACGACCGATCCTAAAGAAAATCGGAAATCCGTTTATTGGATAAAACGAGATGCTTCAGCAAGTAATCGAAATTGATACAATAAAATAAAATTGCAAACAAAATGCATAGTTCTATTCTATCCTAAATTACCGTGTGCACGTGGTGGACTTCGGGTGCTTATATCCAAGAATAATTATAACGAAAATACCTATTTAAAGAAAAAAATGAAATTTATTTGTTATCACTTTATCACATATTCAACCAAATTCTTTACAGATTTGATCCTTATCAGCAGCATTATCGATCGATGCAATATTAGGGGTGGTATTTTTTTTATACAAAACGGGTTCGATGCCCTGAGCCCAGCGAAACCAGCTGTTAAATCTAACATAATTGCAGATTTGATTTTTGAAATGGGTAGAAGATTAACACTTTAGTTGTTTATAAAATTATAGGTAAGTTATTTCTCAGAGAGATTTCTTGGCGGTTAGTGTTTCTCTCTCGAAAACAGATTGTGTAGGTATTTTGCGAACCAAAAGATTGAGTTTGAATGACAATCACACAGATGATTAAATGATTTTATAATGTGTTTTTTTGGATAACTGCTGCATGAACTGTATACAGCGGTGCATCCTATAACTCGTTATGAAAGATCGATTGATCCGTTTAGATAGGTAGGTACCTACTAGGTCTAGTAGGTACTAGGTCTAGACCTTAATAATTTGATTGGATTTGTTTGTACGATATCAAGCAAGGTACTTTGGCGTTCAATGAGATACCTACGCAAGAATACCTAGAGATAGGTAAGTAGATACGCGAAGTGTTATTCATGAATCTTTAAAATAGCCCTCTTTTGGACAATGTTTGCAAATCGTGCAGATTTTTGTTAATCGTAAATGAAATGAATGTCTGAATCATGTGATAGTGTGTTGTTAGTTTAGTGTACGGGCAGGCGGGCTAGCGCATGGTGTACGCGACGGTACGAAGACGTCGCCGTCGACGGCGGGCGGCTTCGACGTAGGGCGGCGAGGCGGGGCGCGCACATGCGGAGCTTTATTTAGGCGGCGGGCGAACGCCGGCGTCTCGCGACCCGCCGCCGCCGCCGATCAATACCCTCGCTGCGCCGTCGCGCGACGCTCAGCGAGCGAATCTCAACTCTACACGCGCTCCCGTTCACGACACACCATCAAAAATTCACACACTCATTTTACTGAATAAAAGCACCCGCTATTTCCACGAAACTTCACGAATCTCCAAACGATTTATGAAAAGAACCGCTGCAAACATCACATCAAAGCACTATACAGATTTCGGATTATTAATGAACAACTATAGTGGTATAACATTAATTTCAAGCACATTTTATTTGATTACAGGAGGCACTGCACTTTAATTAATTGACTATTATCAATGCATTGTCAATTTCTAATCAGAAACAAACCTAACGTAACTAACGCGTAAACATGTGGATTGAATGTAAACAATTTAATGAAATACCATATAATTGAACTATATCACTCCCGATTCACAATAAGGCCAACATTAATTAATCAATTTGGATAATTTCAATAAACAAAATACGTACTTTGTAAAAAACGCAAGAATTTTTTATCGATATCGTAGCGTTTGACAGATGCGCACCGTTAACCGAGACACAGACCGGGCGCAACGACGTCGAAATGCGACTGGCTGTTGGAGGAGCTCGGCGCGCGCGCGTATCGAGCGCTCTCCGCCCGACCCCCGCCACCCTCGCTTCTACAACCCCTGATTGTCCCGCACGGCTACTGAAGCTTTTTGGTTCAGCTTTTACCCCTCCGCAACTCTGCGTGCCTCGCTATTACGGCCATTACTGCATGCACTATCGCGGTTAATTTCTCTTGAATAATTCTTTTATAAGGTTTTAGCAGTTTCAATTAAAAACTCAAACATCAAAGACTTGTAATTTTTTTTTATTAAATGAAAGGAAAAACGGAAAAACTCAGTATTGATACTGCAAATTAACTTATCTTAGTAGGTACGTAAATCGTTAATCCCAATTTGCCCTTGCCCTTTGATTATATTAAATCCTTAAATAATATTAAATCTACCCTACCTGTGTGTGTACGAGTAAATTGACGTAGTTTAAATACCTACGAAACATCAAATGATTTGATTGGTGATTAGCAATTTTTCCGGTGGATAAATTGTTGTTATAACTTGACATTAATTCTGTAAAAGAAAGACTGAAAGACCAAAAATAAAAAGTTACAACTTAGGTAGGTACTGAAACAACATCACGCCGTTTCCCTAAAGGGGTAGGTAGTACTTACATACTTAAAAGCAGAAGTGTATGTACGGAACCTTATTTCTTATCCATGTGTATGTAATTATAATTTTTTATTTACTTACTTTATTGACATTCCAAACACGACCAGGGGTAATAGAACCCCACGTTCAGGAACCGCACGAGAGAATGAAACAGTCTGTCCATCCACGCTACTACTGGGTTGTTCAACAGCATATTATGCAAAATCAGTTACTTAGGTAATATTAGTAGGAGAGCATGCCTAACTGCAGTGGCGTGGACAGCTTGTGGCAAGCTGTGAAGCTTGGGATCGTCGCCAATGAGCCTCTTAGCACTGCGTTTTACCGAGTCAAGCGCGGCACGTTGATATTTGGCTGAGCATGGGCGTTGAAGTCCATCAGAAATATAAGCTTCGATGTTGGGTTCCGTTGCTGGGCTACGTCAGTCAACTCCACGAAGCTATTAAAGAGCGCTGTTGGCTGTTGACTTCTGGTCACCGTTGTGTGATCGGTAGGTAGGTATACGCCGATGTAAAGAGATTTCTCCACCGAAAAACCAGATTTCTCAAAGCAACGGAGAGGACGAGAACAAATGTCATCGCGGACATACATACACACAGACCCCTGCTAGATTCTTGAACTTGTATTCAAGAGAGTAGCCGGTAGCCCAGGTAGTTGAGGTACGCCACGTCCAACGGGGTTGTTATCTTCGTCTCCTTTAGTAAAAACAGATGCGGCTTCTCGGTCTCAAGGTGATGGACCGGATCAAGATTGGAGTGCAACAAGCTAATGTTAGTGAGGTGCACTTTTAGTGGGAGCAAATGCAACCGTTGTTTAACCTTATTTTTCTATGCTATGGTCATTTTGTTTTGTTAGAGTTGCTGGGGAAAAACTGAGAACTGCCGAGGTGCTGCTCAGTGAACCAAGACTAAAACGATGTGAGATTGCAATGTAAGTCAGCACAACAATTTCGCGATTCACCCTCTGGTTAGTCACAGGCTAGATTCAGTGGGTCTAAAGAGACAATCTAGGCAAGTCCATAGATAGCGTTGGCATTTTGGAAAACCTACGACACGCGAAAAGTCATTCTGAGAATGGCCTTGAATGTGGTTCAAATTATATCTAGGCACGAGTAATAACAAGGTGACCTACGATAAGTTATCTTAGATTGGATTAATTCTAATTAACAATTTCTACTCTGTCCTGCATGGGTGTGGGTGCGACATTCGCTCTTCTTATGTACGGCACGCTGCAATAACGCCTTCAGGCGGGTACGCACTACATCCGATCCGTGTCCGTGATTTGAGTTCCGAGTTCAAAATGTTCTGAATAATGTCAGATTATGACGGATAGAGTTCGGATGTAATTAATGCGTAAGCTTCCCTACAACAAGTACCTAGGACTGTCAAAAATTTGTTGGTGGCGTACACATGTGGTTTCGTTCCTAACACAGCGTTTTGGCTGTTTAAGTGGTTTTTGTGTACCTTGTAAGCGTTTGTGATCGTGTTCAGTCTTGTATTTTTTTTAGTGTTTGTGTGTCCAATCTTACATTTGGTAAATTATATAAATAATTTTCTTGCGGCGTATGCCGAGCGACCATGGAGGGTGACGATCGGCCTCCTGGTCGCCCGCCAGACCCTCCGCATGCCATTCCACTACAATCTCAAGATCTTTTCACCCATCCTGCAGTTCTGACCGCCTCGTTGTCTCAGTTTGAAGCCATGGAAGTGCAAGTTGCTTCCCAAAAAAGAAAACATAGTGACATTCAATCACCAAATGGCTCATTGGACGCTTATGCACGCACGGGATATAATACTTCTTTATCCAAACGCGACAGAGTTACAGCTCCATCATTGATTTCGCGAACTAAATATTCAAACTTAGATAAGGAACCGTTCTTGGTCTATACATCACTTGTAGAAACTGATCCAAATTCAGGTACTACCCTTCATACCATTAGATTCGGTCAATTGTTACAGAGATTAGATATTAAAAACATCAAACAAGAAGGAGGTATAAAGCGTATAGGCAGAAACAAGGTTTCTGTTGAATTTATGGGGCCAGAGGATGCTAATGCCTTTATTGACAATTCTAGCATGAATCAGAAAGGCTACAGTACGATGATCCCTACTTTCAATATCACCAGGATGGGTATTGTGAAAGGTGTCCCTAGTGATTGGTCTGATATTGAAGTCATGGACAACCTGAAGTCCCCACGTGGTGAGGAGATTGAACCGCAAGATTGTCAATGAGGGTAGGGCTGAATGGGTTCCTACTTCAAGTGTGGTGCTTACTTTCGATGGTCAGAGCCTCCCAGATCGAGTTTTCTGCTTCTTTAACTCTCTTCCAGTAGAAATTTATAATTTTCCTACGGTACAGTGTTTTCGGTGCTGCAAGTATGGACATACAAAGACTCAATGTCGATCTAAGCCACGTTGCTACCGCTGTGGTGGAGACCACTTTGGCGATGGATGCTCTATTGAAGAACCCAAGTGGTTTTACTGTACGGGTGCACACCCTGCGAATAGCCGTCAATGCCCAGAATACCTACGTCAGAGGAGTATCAAGGCCTCCATGGCTAAAGATAATATTTCTTAATTCTGAAGCAGCCAAAAATCATGCACCCTCTTACCGATCTTATGCGGATGTTACAGCATCAGCTCCTCTTCTTTCGCAGTCAATCCACCAGACTCTTACTCATGAGCGACGTTCTCCACGTTTTCTTCTCCTAATTATATCTCCCATCCCCAAACCTCCACTTACTCCTCCAGTAGAAAACCCACTGCATCCCACCCAAAATCACATAGCGCGGTATGTCATCCTGGTTATGACCAAAGGGCTCACCAGGACATTATTAACAGTTACTCATTCCCTCCTTCCCCTAATGGTTGTGCTCTGACGGACCATCCGTCCACTCATAATGTGAATACACAGACTATAGAGTCAATTGTTATTTTACTTTCCTCCTTACTGTCTAACTCAACTTTACCAGACCACGTTGCCGACAACCTAGTCAAAACAATTAAATCCCGCAACATTCCATTTCTTGCAGTGGAACTCCAGGAGCGCTCTCCCCAAAAAACATGAAATCTCTCATCTGATTAACATATAAAAACCAGCATTATTTGCAATTTCTGAGACGTGGCTAACGCCTCGTCTCAATTTTAATTTTTCTGGCGATGGCACATTCCGTGATGACCTTTCTGATGGTTATGGTGGGGCTGCCATGCTAGTAAATAATCTTCTTCCTTTTTCCCCTCTATCTCTGCCTCAACACGGAGATGGGATTAATGCGGTAGGTGTTAACATCCTTGGCATTAATTATATCTCTGTCTATATTCCCTCTCCTAATGCCTCTGTGTTTCAGTATATTCATAATATATGTTCCTCATTTAATCCTGTTATTATTTTGGGTGATTTCAATTGCCACAATTCCATGTGGGGATCTGACCATTGCGATAGCCCGGGTGCTGAATTGGTTGATCTACTGGACGACTTGAATTGTATGTGTATGTGTTGTTGAAAATATGCTCAAAATATGTCCATTGAAAACCTGTTAGAATATAAACGGATTGTTGCGAGATCCAGGCGTCTATTTAGGGAAAAAAAATATGAAGGTTGGAAAAAAATCTGCTCTTCACTTTCCCCTTCAACCCCTTCCTCTCTTGTCTGGCAAAACTTTAAAAGATTTAAACGTGGCTGCTTCATCTATCCCTAGCGGCTTAGCAGTATCTTTTCTAAACAAATTAGCTCCTCCTTTCGCCCCTCTCTTTGAAGAATGCCCTTTACTGTTTGACAGTGGGGATATTTCCAATGACCCTCTGGATTCCCCCTTTTCGTTAAGCGAACTAGATGCAGTTCTCAAACACGTCCATGACTCTGCTCCTGGCATGGATGGACATCCAGATTCTTTTTTAAAAAAATTGGGGACCCGCAGTCGCCAATATCTTCTATCGATAATCAATTCTTGTTTTACCCATTCTCACATCCCAGATAGTTGGAAAACACACCTGGTCATCCCCTTATTGAAACCTGGGAAACCCCCAGATATTGTAAATAATTTCCGGCCCATTGCGCTATCACAGGTAATAAGTAAAATCTTAGAACACCTCATTAAAAACAGGTTGGAGTGGTTGGTTGAAAGCCGAGGTCTCTTAGCCAAATCATAATTTGGTTTCCGAAAGAGGGCTAGCACCATGGATAGCATAGGAATACTTATGACTGATATCCGAATCGCCTTCAGCAAACGTGAGTCCGTTCTGGCGGTCTTTCTTGACATTGCAGCGGCTTACGACAGTATCCTTCTTTCCGTACTCAGAAGTAAATTACGCCAGCTGAGTATTCCGACAAAGATACTAAACTGTATCTGCAACCTGCTGTCTGGACGTAACGTAAAACTCCATATTCCAGGTGAAACATCCGAACCCAGAATGGTCTGGCGCGGGCTCTCCCAAGGCTCAGTGCTAAGCCCTCTTTTATACAGTATTTATACACATGACCTACACTACTCCCTAAACAATGACTGTCAGGTTTTACAATATGCAAATGACCTATGTTTATATATTCCTTCTTCTTCCATATATTGCGCTACGGAATCCATGCAAGTGTCCCTCAATTCCCTAAACCAGTGGTTAATTTCACATGGCCTTAGCCTGTCTGCTCCCAAAAGCACCACTGTTGTTTTCTCACGTAAACGGGTTACTCTATATGTCCACCTTGAAATTGAAGGATCTCCCATCAAGGTTGAAGAAAATGTGAAATTTCTTGGTGTCATTTTGGACTCAAAACTATCTGGTGTCTTTCATCTAAATTATATCGCCAACAAGTGTGAGAAGAAGATTAACATGCTGCGTGCTCTGGCGGGTGTTTGGTGGGGTGCTCATCCCTTTACACTTAAGCTCATTTATAATGCTATGGTGAGGAGCTTGCTCGACTATGGCTCTTTCCTCGTTGAGCCCTGTAGTAAAGTTGCTTTAACCAAACTAGAGACCATTCAGTCGAAATGCCTCCGCATTGTACTGGGTTGTATGAGGTCCACCCCAATCAACGCTCTGCAAGTCGAGAGTGGCGACCCTCCTCTTCTTCTCCGTAGACAATATCTGGCTGACAAATATATCTACAAGGCTTATTGCCTTAATAACCATATTATTCTGGCTAAACTGTTCATTATAGATAACCTATGTAGACAAAGCGAATATTGGAGACATAAAGACACCCCCTTATTTATTAATTAATTCAGAAATATTCACATTATAGAAGTAAATTCTCCCATCCGTCAATTTAGTAAATTCCCAATTTATACATCTTCTTCTTCTTTAATCGGTCCCTCATTACTGAGGATCGTGGTCACTGGACCCCTTTAAGCGGACAATCTGCCTCCATCGATTCCGGTCTAAAGTTGCCATCACCACCTGCTGGAATTTGCTTGAGGGCGTAGCTTCTTTCACTTGGTCAGACCATCGTGTTGGCGACCGGCCTCGTGCTCTTTTCCCGTCGGTATTGCCAACAATGACCAGTTTTTCTAGACTTCTATCTCCCTTTCGCATTAAGTGACCGAAATAGGTCAAAATACGCTGTAGGCAATCTGGTCTTGATATCGAGTTGGGAAAGGATAGACACATTTGTGCGTTTGGCTGTCCATGGTATTCGGAGCATCCGCCTCCAGCACCACATTTCGAATGCGTCTACCCGCTGTCTTTCCCTTGCTCGGATTGTCCACGTCTCAGCTCCATAGAAGAAAATGGGGAAAATTAATGCTCTGACTAAACGGGCTTTGGTTTTATAACTTATGCCACGATTTTTTCCAGATGTTCTGCAAGCGTGTCATAGCATCTTTAGGCATAGCTATCCGTCGTTTTATTTCTGGGACGCAGCTGCCTTCATTATTAATAATAGACCCAAGATAAATGAAACTATCCACAACTTCGATGCCCTGGATGCTGTAGGCGCCCGATAGCTTTTCCGCACGATCTATCACCATAAGCTTAGTTTTCTGTCTATTTATTGCAAGCCCCAACTTGCCACTCTCCGTCTCCAATATATGCAATATCTCCTTCATGTCGTCATATGTTGTAGCAATGAGAACAGTATCGTCACCGTAGCGCAGATTGGAGATGCGCTTTCCACCAACAGCAAACCCTCCTTCCGGCTGGGAAGGAAGAGTTAGCTCAAAAGAGAAGGCTCAAGAGTTTTCCTAATTTATACATCACCATATGAAATAACAAATTTTGTTCCAAATTACGTCCCCTATATCGGCTTGAATAAGGACACCAACAATGCTAATGACCATTTTCTTTTAGTTATTAATGACAAGTGGCCTAATCACTTTAAATTCTATACCGACGCTTCTAAACTAACCACGGTTGGTAAAACTGGCATTGTTGTCTACAATTCCAATTCCCAGATATTTTTCCAATTTCAATGTCCTCCCGAATCTTCGGTATTTACCGGAGAATGCATCGGGGTGCTTATTTATTTCTTCCCATTCTTCTATTACAAAAACAGTTATCTTTTCCGATTCCAGAAGCGCCCTGGAGGCCATAATTAAAAATTCGTTTAAAGACAATCTCCGTAGTCCACTAACCATCGAAATTAAAACAGTCTTACATTCTTGCTCTAAAAATAACATTGAGATCGTATTGGTATGGGTACCAAGTCATATGAACATTAGGGGTAATGAACTAGCAGATATAGCAGCCAAGGAGGCGGTCTGTAGCAGTCTCGCTGATAAAAAACATTATGCGGTCCAAATCTGTGACTTGATACACAAGGCCAGAATGTATCTCTTTAAATCTTGGCAAGAATACTGGTCTGAATCCAGTAAGTTAAAAGGTGGCCTGTATGCTTCTATTCAACCAACCATCCCACCCAAACCTTGGTTCTACAAATTTAAAGAAACCTCTAAAACCGTCACATTTTGCAGAATCCGAGTTGGCCACTGTTGCACTCCAGTTTTCCTCAATAAAATTAGAGTCCGGGATAGTTCACTATGTGATTGTGGCCTGGATGATGGTACGCTGGACCATATCTGCCTAAAATGCCAGCTGAATAATACCTCTTCTTTTGATGGAGTAATTTCTAATCTAAACATACAAAATCCTGTAAATGTTCGTCACCTCCTCTCATTTTTCCCTAACCCCCAAATTATACGTGCTTTTATTAAATTTATCTCTACTAACAATATTAAACTCTAACAATAGCATACATTTTAAGTAATAGTATATGTTATAAATATATATATTCTATTATTCTTACTATGATTAACCCCAATTATTTGTGTTTGTTTCAGTCCCAAAAGGACCGCCACAAAAACTTCTAGATAATTAAAAAAATATTTGCAAATTCTATAATACACATGAGCCTCCACTACATGACATTGGCAGGAATTGTCTTCGGCAAATTGCCATAAAAAAAAAAACAAGTACCTACTATGGCTACCTACTTCGGAATCGGAACAGAAGTTTCACGGACCCGGATCGGATGTCGTGCGTAACCGCCCATCATGAAGGTGTCGCTGGAGTCACACCAATGCACCCACACTTCGCAACTGATACAGAAGTTCGCTAGACATGAGAGTGCCATCCATGTATACGCACGGAGCCTAGTTACCACTGTTACGGTTAGGTACTTGGTAGTTACCGCGACGTTACGGTGCAGCATATTTTGGATAAATGCCCAACTAGGGCACTGAAGCCCTGCCCGCTATGAACACCTTGCAAACACTAACCTAACTACATGATGACGTGATACAGTAGAAGCCTTCATACAATATTTGTATGCCGTTTATTGATTCAGAATGAATAAAAAAAAACAAAATATAATGGAAACAATTATTATATTAAAACAGTAATTTTACAGACTAGTATAAAAAATAGCCAAAGCTAGCACTGAGCAATATCATTTGTGACTTTTAATGAAAATAGTAAATAAAATATTTTTTTTCATATATTCATATAAGTAATAGCTGATATACATAAACTCTATAATATAAGACAGTTCTAGGCATTTGCACTGTGTGCTTAAATTATGGTAACTTAGTTACCATGAAGCTATAACTAAATATGATGGGTAAACTGCTTAGGGGCAACGCTATCATTTGTATTCTTGTATCTGATCTCTTTGATGGTCAATTGCTTTCCTTGGTGTATTCTTTGAAGATGACTTCTCATATCATAAGACCGCGAGAAAGACCGATGACACACAGGACATTGTGTCTTTCCTGCGTGTGAATCCTTGTGTAATGTCAATGAAGTTGGATGCTTGAACCCTTTTGGACACAGTTGGCAGCGGAACTTAGCTAGTTCTGATTCTGTAACAAATATTGAAATTACTTGTAACAACAATAAGGAAGTTACGGATTACATACATAAATATAATGGAACAATAGCACATTTTTGATTACACAAATCTTGATTTTACCAATCTCTTTATATTTAGCTATTAGGATATATTTGTGTTAAATAATAAGATTATTACTTGTAACACAGTTGTAAAAATCACAATCTGTTTTATCTCTTTACCAGAGGTCGGAATAGTTAGAGTATAATATTTACCTAAAGTTCAAGGAAGTAAGTAACATAGAGTTGAATCACATAATCATAAACATGACAATTAAATCCACGGATTTAAGAAATTGCAAATTACTTATTGCGCTTTGAATATATTTGAACTTAATTATTATATTGAAGAATATTATTATGTTTTTTGAGTTACGTACTAAAATTATTAAAAAAAACAGCTTTGTTTTACGTACACAAAAATTCTTCAAAACTCTGTTTTGTTATTTTTAATAAAGTTTTTTGGATAAAATTTATTTAAATAAACTAACAAACAATTTTAATGTATACAACATTTTGACAAAAATCACTTTTGCTCATAATTGCAATTGTGTGGGTCCTAGGTCCAATTTATTACTCAAAATATAAACTTGTTTACTGAAAATATACATTTTCCTTGTATGGTACATACCTGAATTGCTTTTTTCTGACAAATCTTCAACTGATGTAGTCTGTGTATCTACTTGCATCTCCTCACTACTTGTAGATGGTGCTGGTTTCAACTTTACATTATCATCAGACTTTGAAGCTTCAGGTTGCATTTCGACAATACCATTTTCTTGTTCTGGAATACTTTTGTTTGGGGTGTTTGTCAATGTCATAGGTTGTGGAATGTACTCTTCTCTAGAAGTCTGCATTGTGGCTAAGTTGATTGGTTCATCAGACAACACAGGCACAATATCCTCAGTCATTCTACTTGATTTAGAACTTAAATCTAAAGAAGTGTTGTCCGTAATTCTCAACTGGCTTTTAGATGATTCATCCTCCATGTTATCAGTCAAACCTTTTACCTCCAGGAGCTCAGCAGTTATAAGGAATGATTCCAATTGTTCTTGGAATATGTTCACCTCACCGTGGTACATAAAGTTGATGATTGCATTGAGGTCTTCGAACTTGAAGTTCCTGAATATAATCACAGGATGTTGACATGGGTTTTCTTTGAATATTTGCTTGAAGTAACTACTACAAGCAGATAACAACATTTTGTGTGCCTTGATTTTGCCTCCATCGCAGCACAGCGTGACATCCACTAGATCATTTTCAAAACGGAGAACATTGAACGCTTCTGTTACGTGAGATACGTAATTATTCCAGCGTAAAGAGAACTGCGGTGCATTATTCATTCTACAACTGGTATTCAACAAAACCACTAATGAAATATCGTAAACACTTAATCTACTAAAGAGTTTATCACTTTGTTGAGATAATCGACCAGATTTGATAATGGTCAGGTTATTTCTTTGATGTTTCGAATAAAAAATCCGAGTTTCTCTTTCATTTACACAAAATTGGTTGTCAATACAAATGTCAATAAGTTTACCAGACCAGCTGTCATTTTCAATTCTGTTTTTTTCCTTCGCCCTACTCGGACAGGCTAAGGTCTTGGTCCATACCGCCTCGTCTTCAGTTCATAATGTCCTTCTTGAATTCTTTAGTATGCATTAGATGGCGGATGTAAAAGATTCTAATGTTTTTTGGAGTATTTGGCAGCAAATTGTATCGAGTCTGCCTTCCCAGTAAGCTTTGCAGAGGTAGTCAATACTACAATAAAATACTCCGCTCGACTATCCCAAGATCGCTTCTGTCAATGATTTCACATATTGTCCAGTTGAGACACAAAACTAAACCAATTTTATATCACAATATCCACTAGAAATCAATTTGCAAAATATATTAAACGTTACTGAACATCACTCGGTAAAATCCCGCCAAATAGAAAACCTCCTGTCATTTTCATTGCCATCCAACATTTTTTTTTTACTTGTCTGGGTTCAAGTCTTGTCCGTTTGGCCGTGTCTTCACATAATTTTATAATTTATCTCAAAAATGGTATGTAATGTTGCCATAACATCTCTAAAAAGTCTCCAGAAAGTGAATTCTACCGGAGACTTATTCAAAACTGTCCAGTAAGAAGCGAGATTTTAAATATGAAATCTCCTACTGTCCAGTTTGTAAGTATGTATTTACTTACTGGACAGTAATAGGGATGGGTCTGATATATCAAAACGTAACTTATATCGGATATGCGTTAGTTATCATATCATATCGATATCTATATCAAAATAACCGATATTACAAAAACTGTATCTAATAAAAACCTTACTAGCGTGCGAGAACGAATAAGTCAAAAATTAAAACCGTAACAATGCAAAAACGTAAAAACTACGAACAAAACGCAAACTTTACAAACGATAGAACTTTCTAAGTATTATTCCGCGTTCGTTGTTAGTACGCTCATCTAAATAACATGTTAACTCGAAGTGTTAACTTTTGCAAGCTGTACTACTAATACCGATATCTGAAAACTGTTTTCGATATCGATATGAAACTTTATATCGGTTACATAACAGTACCAGACACAGATTAGAGTTTAAGCCATTATGATATGTTAAGGAGGAGGCTCCAATAAAAATATATATCTATCTCTCTTTTTGGTATGACATTAATTTTATGAGATAGATATATTTTCGAGTCCATTAATCAAGATGTACAACAAACAATAGTACATTACTGCAGCGGCCAGCAAAAGAGGCATTGATGGAAGATCGTGTAAATGTTGACTTACGTATGTGCCTATCTGTGCCTCCGCTTCGCCTCGGCCCAGATACGTAAGTCCATCAACGCCTAGTTGTGGCCAAGGCTTGTATAGTACTTTTCTCAAATAATGCGCGGAAATTAAAACTAGGTAGAGAACAGTGAATAACTAAGTAGAACTCATTTTGTCAAATACATTTACTTTTCAAAACCAATGACGAACAACAAACGAAAATAATTATGCCCACGTTAGGCCTTAGCACGCACTGCGATTTTTATTCGCGCAATTTTTTTCGCCCATTCTGCGGCCTATGGAATTGTAAAAGACTACAAAAATCCGCGCAAATAAAAATCGCAGTTCGTGCTAAGCCTTAAAGTTTTCATTTGTTTTTTTTTTAGGTGCGCACCTCCCGCCCCTGCACTGTTCGAGGAACCAGGTAACACAAACTGTTCACCAAGTCGGGGCAATCAAATTTGTTTCGGCATACACTGTATAGAGTCATTGTCTCTAGGAGCGTGCGCCTTGACTGTAATGTAAGGAGACCATATTTTTTGAGAATCGACTGATATGACGTTTTCTTTCGAAAACATGTATACTCCATGGCTCGAAGGTACTTACGTTGAACTAATTCTATAATTTCACGATACTTTGCATAATAGGGATTCCAGATAGGTACTGCATATACGCAAAATACGCGCTTAGACGTGGAGTTGCGGACACCAGCCCGTCTTAATCTAATCTAATCTAGGTACTGCATATTCTAACTGCGGTCTAACTATGGACTTGTACAAGTGCAAGAAGGTCAAGAGGGTCGACGGAACTCTCTAGATGCTCTCATCACAAAGCCATACATCTGGTATGCCTTATTAACGATACGGTCAACATGACTATCCAGATGAAGTTTCGAGTCCAACTGCATACCAAGATCACGAAGACAAGTAATTTTGTTGATAATACTATTCGCAAGTCGATAATTAAAATTAATAACAATTTTCTTTTTAGTAAATGTTATAACTATGACATTTGGGCAGGCTAAGGTGAAGTTTGTTAGAAGAACAAAAGTCAGAAAAACGATCATGATCCTGTTGAAAATCAAAACAATCTTGTTCATTTGCAATTTTTTTATAAACTTTTAAATCATCCGCGTATAAGAGAAATTTTGAATTCTGGAAACAATATTTAATGTCATTAAGAAATAGAATAAATAATAGAGGTCCTAGAATTGAATCTTGTGGGACGCCGGATGTGACTTGGATACAGCTGGACTCGAAGCCATCAATCACCACCTTCTGGGTCCTATTAGTTATATAAGAAACAAACCAACGCAGGAGGTCCCCTCTGATACCATTGAATGCGGTTTTATTGAACAGCAGTCTGTGATCAACTTTGTCAAACGCCTTCTGAAAATCAGTGTATACTGCGTCAGTTTGTTGCCTATTGTCCATATTTTCAAAAAGTTGTGATGTAAATATTAACAGATTACTTAGGCAAGATCTATCCTTGGCAAAACCATGCTGCTCCTTTATTAGAACACGGCGAATAAATGGGTAAATCTCAACATGAACAAGCCTTTCAAAGAGCTTAGAGAATCCTGATAATATTGAGATTGGACGATACGTCTCACGTCATTTTTAGAACCACTTTTGTGTGTAGGTACAATATTTGTGCGTTTCCACACGTCAGGAAAGACTCCACATGATATACATCTGTTGAATATTATAAATAAGGGATAGCATAAGGTATTATGGGTATTTTTTAAAAATATCGCAGGTATACCGTCCGGGCCAGGTCCTTTGGTAGAATCCAGCATTTTTAATTCTTTACGAATACTTTCTAAGGGAAAGTGCAATTTGAAAATTTATATCACAAGCATCACTAGTAGACGGGGGTTCCCATGAATCAAATGTGGAGGGCTCATACACCGAGTGAAAGAAACTAGAGAATAAATTACTTGTTGTAGTAGGATCATATGCGAAATTTTGTTTGTAATGTATTGTGTCAGGAATTTTATTTGCGTTATACAAGCCTCAACCAGTAAGAAAGCCATCCTGGCCTCGTATATAACCGGACCTCACCTGCGGTTCGGTCCGGTTAACTCATACTTGGCCAGGAAGGCTTACTTACTGGATTATGCAGTAATATAGTACATTACTATCCTTCCTACCTAAAACTTAAATTGCCAACGTTTTGCATTATATTGTCTGTGACATTCGAAAACTATAGTTAATGGAAATAATCAGTTGTTTTTCTTTGATTTTAGCTTTGAATTGAAATAACTTTTATTGTACTTACTAAGCTACCTTTTGTTAGAACCACAGACTACTTAGAGATACTACGTATAATAGTACTATGGAAAAAGCACGGGGCATTGGGCAAGGGGGCACACTGGGCACACGGGCACACCATTATTTCTGACAAATCGAAATGGGGAAATGGAAATGTTTGACATTGACAGTATGAATGAATATTGACATTTATTTTTGAGTTCGGGTTTGACATTGAGAGCTGGTTCTGGTTTCAGTTTGAGACAGCTTGCTTAGGCTTTGAGTCATTATTCAGTCAGATTTGAGGTCCATGGATTTTACCTCAGACTATTATTCGTCTGAGGATTTTACGAAGTAGGGTGACGACTTCGTAATAATAAATAAGATAAACATTCTCAGGAAGTCAAATCAAACCAAATCTATTTAGAAATAAAAAAATGGTAAGTTATAAGTTTAAAATCAGTGTTGTTGAATGGTTATGGTTACAATGGTAGCAGCGTACAAAGAAGTAATTTTCTTGTAATTTACAGCACGGCCGGGTCAAGGTACGTACTACGGAAGAAGAACGGGCGAGGAAAGAAAAAGAACGTCAAGAGAAACTTAAGGTTTATAAACATGCAATGCAAAAGATATTTCATAAGGTATGTTGGAAAATTTATGATCCTAGGGGTTGTAATCCTATTGCTTTAAAATGGGTGGTACCTAAATCTAATCCCTTTTTACAGAGGAAAGAAGGTGAACTAGACAAGGACCTGTTGGAGCTGACTGGAAAAGTTTTGTCATCCAACCCAGATATCTATACACTATGGAACATCAGGAGAGAAATACTTATCATTTTCAAGTAATCTTTCGTTTGTTATTTAATTAAAGTGCGCTTCATCATCATTCATTAGCCATTTAGATAAGAATTCCAATAACTTGTCAATAATTTTTATGATTAGGTGTAGCCATTAGAGTTGATTCATGAAATAAATTCCCATTGCTATAGTTGCAAGTCTTAATTTTTTGTTGCTTATTCCATACAATATCAATGGACCATTATGGTCTAATATTTGAGGAAATACAAGCCTAACAATTATTTTGTTATTACATAATCAGAAAAAATTATGACAATGAAGAGGAACTGTCTCCGTTGTATGATGCTGAACTGCATTTAACGGAGTATTGTTTGAAAATAAACCCAAAATCCTATTGTGCCTGGCACCAGCGGGAATGGGTGCTTACTACCAGGGCCAACCCCAACTGGGAAAAGGAGCTGGCTCTATGCAATATGTACCTGAAGTTAGATGAAAGAAATTGTAAGTAATAATTATTTAAAGCAAACTATCCAATGAATCAAATTTGATAAAAGCAATCAAGGGAACACATATTTATGGTGTTCCCTTGGTTGCAACACTATTTGCTTGTAGATAAATCTAAACCGTTTCTGATTGCATTTGTTGCTAGTAAATAAATTAACCACTCAACTCAAAAACAATCAAAGATAGGATAATAAAAAAAATTGTTACCCTCTACTGAACTGGATAAAATGTTATTTATTTACAAATCAAAATAGAAATAATTATATGACTTCAACATATTTTTTCAGTTCACACCTGGGATTACAGAAGATTTGTTGTCAGCCAATCCAAGCCGTCATTGAAAGATGAATTTGATTACACTACTGAAAAACTCATGGACAATTTCTCCAATTATTCTGCATGGCACTACAGGAGTAAATTGCTTATAGAGCTTTATCCTGATTTAGAAGGTTGGTATAAACACAAAAAATGATTTGTCAATATTAAGGTAGTAATCTTAAGTTGAAAGCTGGTTGCAAACCAAGACTCAAGCTGCTCTGCCAACTGCACACAAATGTACACAGGAGGCACATCCTAGCAGTCTAAACATTATAGGCTGATTATGCTATGCTACCTCAATTTGTTTGCTCTTTGTTGAGCTTGGCTTGTGTTAGCCAAGCTAAACAAACTAAGCTCTTACCCCCAGTTTCCCAGCCTAAAATTATCGGAGAATTAATGTGACAAATTGTCAAGCACGCGTTATCTACTGTGATTGGTTGAATGAATTATCAACAGCCAATCACAGCAGATAACGCGTGTTTGACAATTTGTCACATTGATTCTCCGATAATTTTAGGCTGGGAAACTGGGGGTTAGTCTGCAACAAGCTCAATGTTACAATTTAGGTGGTTCGGTAGATCGTATTTTAGTGAAAACAACTCTTGTATATTTTCATGAAATAATTTTTTTCCAGGTGGGCGGCCAATAGAGGATAGTCATCATAAACATGAGTTGAAAATGGTTCAGAGTGCAGCATTCACTGACCCAGATGACACCAGTGCTTGGTTTTATCAAAGATGGGTGCTAGGTAAATGTTTTTGGTATTTTATGACCAAATTACAAAATAAAACTACATGTAAGCAATCTTCTGTTGCCTAGGCAAGGTATTTTGTTATGTAGAGGAAGAACAGGCATTGATCAAATAATCCCAGGTTGGGACAATACATTTAGGCCCATATCCGGGCCAATCTTTATGCTCATGTTATTTAACTTTTAATATAAAAGGATTCTTATTCCAACAAAATTCTCATTTACAGGAGCTGTTAGAACAAATATAGAAGTTGCAGTTTATGTTGTGTCGCCATTAAAAACAACGATAGCATTTAGTAGGCCCGTCAACCAGTCATTTGTATCTGGGAAGACACGCTTGTTCTTCAATAATGAATTAGTAAACGGAGAGTGGCAGTCTTTAACAGGAACCCAATATGATGTTTTATGGATTTTTAAACACAGTGCAGATATCACTGACAGTTTAGAAGTAAAGGTAATAATTTTTTATAAGGTTGTTTATAACATATTTTAAAATTCACTCTTGGATGGAAGTTTAAGTAATAAAAACATGTATATATAAAAAAAATTATCACTTTATTTTAAATTTATACTTTACAGATGGAGTATGACAGCGAAGATGAAAACATACAAATAATTCTTAGTGTTAAACGTAATGTAAATACTTATATTGGTAAAGGTGAGATACATTTCGAGAAAAAATACTCAAAGCCAGTTGTCGAAGAACTGAATAACCAGCTAGATGCCTGTCGTCAGTTGCTGGCTATGGAACCTGACAATAAATGTAAATATATAACTAATTACTATAAATAATTATGCAACTTCACTTGGTGTGGTCATGTTTGTTAGTCTGCTTACATCAATTTTATATTAGTATAATATACTTTGTATCTTAGTTCATATTATGAACAAAATTGAAGTCTCATTATAGCCTACAAGTTTTCGAGCTAGAATGTAGTAATATCCTACAAAACATTGTGGATAGTAGGCATTTTAGCTTACCTATTTGTAGCTATTTACAACTTTTTGTACTATACTTTGGATGCAACTCCTCAAATGTTCATTTCAATTATGAATTTGTACAAAATTTAAACATTTTTCTTTTATTTTCAGGGACTCTTCTTACCACCACTGTTTTCCTTCATTGTATTGATGCAAAACAGTATCACAAGGAAATAATAGAAAATTTACATACATTGAAAAGTATAGATAATTTGCGGGCTGGTTATTATAACGATTTAATTACTAAATGGAGTATAGAAGATCAACTTACTAATGATTATAAAACAGATAGTCTAGATTTTAAAATCATGTTCGATGATAAAGTTATCAGTTTACCACACTTGCAATACTACAGTCATTGCGAAAATGTTGACCTGTCTAATCAGAATTTAACATCAAATGTTTTGCCTGCCTTAGAATTGCTTCAAAATTGTAAGGTAAGCTCAGTGCATTTTTTTATAGAAGTATTTAAAACTCTGTTTCCTTTATTTTACGAAGTTTCTCTGACAGTTTGAACTAATTTCAGTTTATTTATATAACAAGCCTTTTTTTTTGTTTTTACAGAAACTATCTTTAGAAAATAATAAACTGACGACGTTAAAAGGTTTCCCTAATTTGAGTCTGGAAGAATTGAATTTAACGGGCAACAATGATTTGGTTCAAGAAGAAGTGGCTTTATTTAAGGAAACATGCAAGTATTCGGTGATTTTCTGAAGAATATATTGACACCATTTGGTGGTAAAGCTATTTAAATATATATTTTAATCATTAACATCTTAAGCTAAATATTACAAAGTTGAAATAATCAGATTAGTAAGCCTTTGCTATACTAAATGCAAATGGAAAGTGGTAGCTGCAGACAAACACTGTTGTGGCCAATGACTGATTGCTATAGCAATCTTCCTATTGAATGTCCTACATGGATGCATAAAGTAGCTCACCATATTAATTCTACAGCTCTCTGTCTGCATTTTATGTAGAAAAGTCGTTACTAAGTGCAATACTATGGTTGACAAAGAATGGTCCAAATTATAATCAACAGAAAAAGTGCCTACCATTTTGTTTTTCTAGCAATGTAAAGAAGATATCAATATTTTTTAATGATTACAGACTTAATGTCAACAACATATTCTATAAAATTAATCAAAAAAAGATATACGGGTAAAAAACCCTAACATTATTGGAAAAATAAAATGTGTTTTTTACATACAAAAAAAACAATGATTACATTTTTAACTATTACATAGGTAAATCAGTATTTAACAAACTTATTTCAAAGAACCTTATGCTTGCAGTTTCATGCTTTTGTTTTATTTTTCTTTTAAGCCATGATGTAAATATAATTTTTGTTATTAATTTTATATTTGAAGCTGTAAGTACTAATAATTGTTAAGAGCCATTACTTTCTTTCTAAGTTTATTGTTTGCTGTAAGCACACGATATTTTGCGACTGTGTTGTATAGACTGATTGTAAGAAGAATGAACAGTAATAATCCTTTCAATATCTTACTAACTAATGGTGAAAGTAATTACTTATTTCTATGAATAATTATTATTTAAAAATTATAGTTACTATAAAAATATTTGTCTCCAGTAACATCCCTTAACATTTAGCTGCATTTTAGTCACCACCAAAGTTAAGCCTGCCTTACTCTTAGCTTTTGTCAAGTTAATTATATATATTCGTAGGGTCACCCACTCGATATCGAAAGATTACCGGGCTACTTCCATAAGTTCCTTTAATCGATTTTGTAAATTCGGTATATTGGCATTTATTGATAATTGTTCAATCAAGGTAGACATTCGCGCTACCGATTGCCGAGATTTGACGCATTGAGGCGCCTCCCTCACGTACCGGGTCGGTTCGTTGTCGTTTCTGTACAGGTGTGCTGTACGCTATGCGCTTGGTAAAGAATGTGTACCGAAAGGACTCGGGGCCCCTTCCTGACTGAATCGTTTCGGTACAATTCTTTACCAAGCGCGTGATTCTTTAAAGATTCGGTACAGAAACGAAAACGCACCAACCCGGTGAGGCCCGTGGTAGTGAATTGTTGTGCAAATAATCTTAAATAAATTCCTGTTAATGCTTTAGAGATTTTGTTATTCGAGCAAGAGACATTCGATCTCGCGTAGGTAACCCATATTAATTGTATGTTTTGTCTCTAGCATGTAAGTAACTACTTCCAAAATGTTAGAGGCCCACTTTCCTCAATTTAGTATTATTTTTATCATTTGTTTATTCAACAAAACTACACTATCTAGACATTGTATTATGTTTATAAAAATATACCTTTTATATGTTTTAATAACAAATTTAGTATTGTTGCACACATAACTAAGTCTTTAACATACTACTTATAACAAACCTTAAACACTCTTGTCAACATAGAAAGTTATTATGTAAAGGACTTTTGTAATGAGCGAAGCATTCACTTGAGCTGATCTATTTTGAGTGCTGGACACCGTAGTCGCATTTCTCGCTAAACAGTTCACACAAACCAGCTGAGAGCCAATTTCTTAATTGAGTATTTTGAGTTGAAAATGTCTCAAACCCTGCTTTAATGCCATAATTTGATTGGTTTTCAGGCTAAACTAGTTTGACAAATACTCAACTTCAAATGCTTAATTTAGAAATCACGGGTGAGAGAGCCAAATAAGATGGTTAACCCAACTTAATACTTTTTTGGGTATATTTCAGCTGGTATAGTCACATTACCAAATTAAATTATGCAATTTACAAATGTAAGCTCTAGAGCAAGCGCACACCTGCCTGCTACCAGTTACAATAAATTACAACCAAATACAAAGATTATTTACTGAATAATTCAAAACAATATTCAAATGCTGTGTCACTTCCAAATAACAACAGGACAAAAGCCTTAAATTTCAGTAATGATAACATTTTTGATTATATTATACATATAGGTTTATCATGTTAAAATTTATTTACATGGAAATAAATTATTATGAAACTATAAGTGACTTGATATTTTTTTCCTCTTAAGACAACTTACCAGATTTTAAGCTTTTTAAAGTTAAGCACGACCTGAGCAACAGGTTTTAACAGTATGTCTTCATCCCAAAATAATTTGCCACAAGTTTCACATAAAATTGCTGATTTATTTAGAGCAGACAGTTCACCAGCATTATGTATGTCGATAGTGACTCCTTTATTTGTTGTTAATTGCTCCTTCATACTTTTCAAATAGACATCTGGTTGATATAAATCTTCATCACAATCTGAATCACTTAGAAAATTGTCATAATATGAAGTTTCATCATCATCATAACCACCACCATATTTGTCTGCTTGATGAACGTTGTCAGGTTTCAACATTTTTTGGTATTCAATACACATTTTTACAACTTCTTCTGAACTTAGTTTCCTGAAATCCTTACTATTACAATTTATACAAAAGCTGAAAAGATTGTCTTGTTCCACTTTTATGTTAAAATGATTAAATATTTTTCGTAACTGTTGTATGATGGTGTCTTTACCAACTTCTAATATAGAACTTTGTGGATAGTTTGTTGTTGGTGTATGTTTAAGTTTACATAATAGGATCAGGCGATCTTGTGATATTGCTAGATTTATTACATCATGCCATAACATTGTTGATGGTATCAACATTGTGTCTATTCCACAGTACCTTAAATAAGGCATTAAATGAGATAGCACAGGCTCCACTAAAAATTTCACCTCATGAACTGATCTTGACTGCACCATAGGTACCAGAAACCTGTCTACAACTTTAGGTTTCTTAGTGCATTTCTTCTTGCTTTCTAACATAACATCATTGCATATTTCCTCAAAGTTAATTTTTTGCTCTAAGCATATTTTCTGAAGAAATTCGTATATTTGAATAAGCACATGAGCATCTAAAGCAGCATACAGTATTTGAGTATTTCTCAATGGCCTCAATTCCCAATTAGAACATTGTTCAGATTTTTCAAGAGGTAGGCCAAAACATGATTGCACTACACAGCTGAGGCTGTTTCCAACATTGTCACTGTTACCAGGCAAAGTAAGTCCATTATTGAGAAGACTCTTCCACAGAGTGCCAAGATCTAGTAGCCCTTCACCTTGTACTTTAATGCTCCCCAATCCTACCAAACATGATTTCATTTCTTTTAAATCTTGTTCAAGTCCAAAGCCCACTTTTATAATTTCTGCATTATCCAAAAAAGATTTATGGAAAGTGGACCAACAGCTTGAATAGTCTGGTTTGTTCAATACTAGAGTGTCTATTAGATAAACTCTACTGGTTGTGGCAAGTTGTATTAATGCTACTTGAGACTGTGTAGCTCCGAATGAAGGCTTCCATTCACAATCAATGCTTACAACACTATTTTTAACAATATCTGATATCATTAGATCATTAAATTTTTCTCCTGTGTCAATAAGTGTTATCTGATCTTCAAGTAGGCAAAACTTGTAATACTCATGAGGACTTTGTGGAGAACTGTCATTTGTATCCCAGTTCCCTTCTACAAATACATCATTAACAGACATATCTCTGAGTGCCAGAGGTAAGTCTCTCTCAGCCATGTTTAAGTAAGAAGCCCACTTGAGAGCTTCACTGCGGTCATAATCGACTAACATTTCAATAAATTCCTGGCCAGAACCCGCATTTTGCTTCAGTGAATCTTTCACTAAGTCCTCCCATACTGATGAGCTAACATTATGTTCTTGATATTTTTGATGTATTAAATATCTCAATCCACCAGTTGTGCGATTTTTACTGAGATTCTTGCATGTCTCTATAGGAATATTAAACTTATTGCATAAACGAGCCACTAGTTTACCAAGTGGCTTATAATGTAGTTTATCATATCTGACATGAGAAATCTTATTGTCATGGATGTATTGTTGTACATATTCTCGAATACTTATTGTTTTGTCCAGTAATTTATCCAGAAAAATTAACAGTGGTTTTACCTGGTTAGGGCATTCATTTAAATATTCATCAATTAAATTTGACTTGTCTTGCAGAATCAATGGAAACACCAGGTCTTCAACTGGTATTTCATCAAACAATTCCATTGATATTACAATTTGCGATGCTTGCTTGCAATTGTCCTTACTGACCATATCTTTCACAATAGGTAGAATTTGGTCTTTAATAGTAGATATTCTGTATGTTTTGACAGCCAGACACAGAAAATATTGATTCCTTTGTTGTGTAGCTATATGGAAAGCTGGTAGTTTTAAATCATCATTTGGTAGAATCTGACTGGTCTCAGACCACTTCAATAAAGTTTCCATAATGAAATAAGGTAATGTTTTTGGCTTGCAATCTTTGTAATCATCACATTTAATAACAAATACTAATGCTAATCTGTATCGTTCTTCTGCATTCTGAAGGAAGGATTCGATGTGGGTCTCTATAGCAGGACTTTTCTTCCATGTTTTCCAAGTTACTTTCAGTTGCTCGAACCATATTTTGGAATTGTCATCAAGATCTACGTTCAGACCTATAGTCCGCAAAGAATCTTCGATCGATGGTACTATTTTAATGGATTGATTCTCACCGACCAGTTTATTAATATCCATCGTAAATCTCTTGAATGTATTCTTCTCTTTTAACAATTTAGTGGTATAAAGTTGGCATGTTGGATCAGCAGTCCTTGTTACACAATTTTCATTTAAAATGTTGATGATTAACAACAGTTTTTAACTTATACTATTGAACACAACTATTGGTAGCACAATAACCTAACTATTTATTATTGCTCTTAACTGGAACTTATGTTAATTATTAATCATCCACTCTAATTCTCTGACTCGATTTTGTATATTTTATTATTAGTGTCATCCTGTCAATTTGACAATAGATAGTTTATGAATTTGTGTCATTCAAGTTGGAAACATACTATTAAAACTCGACGCGACGCCACGCCACGCGACTACTTCTGACGCATTGAATGAAGTACTAATCAATCCCATTATAAACACATCAACACGGTCTAGGGATATTTTTAAAAAAGCGAATTACTATCAATGTGTTAATTATTTATATGACATGTATATATTTATAAATGGTTAAGGTACTTCGATTAAAATTTCAGGATTTTATGGAAAAAAAATGAAGCATAGACGGAAACCGTATATGAATTAACTTTTAATTTATGAGTAAAAACTGAAAAAAATAGAAAAATCATTTAATTTGTGTTTATAAACTTGAAGTTAGTAGTCTGAGAAAGCGCCCATGATGTTCATAACACATCGGCAACGATTCGGCATGCTCAGAACAAGGTTGTCAATGTCTTGCTGCGGAATATTGTCCCATGTCCTTCTGAGGTGCGCAAAAAGTTGATCTTCTGTAGCCAGATTTTCAGTTCCTGAAAATCTGGCTACAGAAGATCAACTTTTCCTTCCTTCAGAGCTCTTCTTTGCAGCATATCCCACGCATGCTCAATGGGATTTAGATCTGGCGATTGAGCAGGCCAGTCTAAGGCCCTAACATTGTGTGTATGTAACCAAGCTGCTACCGTTCTCGCCGTGTGTGCCCGGGCATTGTCGTGCATGCGCAGGAAATCTTGCCCCATTTGTGTTCTGTGGGGAAAGATTACGGGCCCCAGCACCTGTTGGACGTATCGTTCTGCCGTCATATTGCCCCGCACCCAAACGAGATCCGTCCGTCCTCCAAGACGAATTCCTGCCCAAACCATAATTGTTCCTCCTTGGTATGGGTGAACTTCCTTAGGGTTCTGAAGACGGCTCCATCGTCCAGGAACTCGCCAAACACGCGTCCTTCGTGAATCTGGATGGAAGCCGAACCTGGATTCATCCGTGAACAGCACATTGGACCATTGCTCACGGCCCCAGTCCACGTGGTTCCGAACCCATTCTAATCGTCGTCCACGATTGCCTCTCCGTAAAGGTGGGACCCGGAGTGGTCTACGAGAGCGTAGATTGCTTTCATGCAGTCGCCTTCTTCAGGGCCGTCTTAATCTATGCCGGGGCCCTCGGGCACACTAGAATTTGGGGCCCTCGGGCACAAGAATTTGGGGCCCTCGGGCACACAAGAATTTGGGGCCCTTTTGAAAAGTAAAGAAAGCAAACTATACTAACATTTTTCTACTATGATCTTCTATATAATATAATATGTCATTAATGATATTATGATGCTGCTGGTTTTTTGGTTACGAATACGATAGTGGTTTCTTTCGGGCTTTCTGTTGGACAAAATCTTCTATTATATCCTCAAAGCAGAGTCAAGTTTTTGAAGCATGTCACTTTCTATGCACATAATAAACAAATTACTTAGTCGGTCTTGTAACATTGTTGTTCGCAATTCATTTTTAGAGTTCAGTACCCAAAGAGTAAAAACGGGACCCTTTAATAAGACTCCACTGTCCGTCTGCCTGTCTGTCACCAGGCTGTATCTCATGAACCGTGATAGCTAGACAGTTGAAATTTTCACAGATGATGTATTTCTATTGCCGCCTAAAAACAATAAAATGTATATTTAAGAGGGGCTCTCATACAACAAACGTGATTTTTTGCGATAATGGTACGGAACCTTTCGTGCGCGAGTCCGACTCGCACTTGGCCGGTTTTTTATTCTCTTAGGCTGCGAAAATGAACGCTTCTTGAAACAACTTAATCAAATTAGAAGAAACTTATCCAAAGATAAGTTACTTCTAATTTAGATGACTTTATTAGGTTGAGATAAAAAATACGCTGATTGCTTTGTTATGTTTTTTAAATATTGGCTTAAATGTAAACATTCTGTTTTGAGTTCACATGCATTAATATCATCATGATAAAATTCTGCAAATTCTTTGCATTTTTTGGTCAACTCGCCAGATTTCAAGCCAAGTTTAGGCTTGATTACTTCCTTGGAAAGTACCACATATGTCACTATTTAACTCCAAATGTTGGAATAAAAGCTCTCTTACAGGATATGCAAATAAAAATTACAAACTTCACATTGAATGATTTTTGCATAATTATGGTTGGTGAAGAAGACTTCAGGAAGACAAATAATTACTATAATACAATAACTGACATTAGATATATACTGCAGATCATTAAAAATACTAATATTATAATTACATTACCAACATTCAAATCTAATTACTATTATAATTACAATAATTTGTATAACTCAAGACTGGAAGTATTTAATAATATGTTATATATGGACATTGTCACCCATGAGCATGCCTATCTTTTGGACTCTAATTTGAATTTAAGTTACCACCATACTTTGTATACACGCTCTGGATCCTTAAATAATCATGGTATGAAGATTATATTTAATGACCTCTCTGATTTGTTGTTGGCAATCGAGCAAGAAAATACAGAGAGTGTAAAAGGAAAACTAACAGGTGAAGAATTCCCAGAATCTGAATCTCTTTTTCGCCCCTAAATATCTAAATATTCTTCACCAAAATATTGCTGGGCTGCGGACCAAGTCGCATATATTAACAGTATGTTTACAAGAATTATTAGAAAAAAAGTCGAACATTGATGTTATTTGTCTCACCGAGCACTTCATGATGTCTGGACATGAAGACTCTTGTTTAATTCCTAACTATAACTTGGTATCGTGCTACTCTAGAACTAATACAAAAAGAGGCGGGTCTTGTATTTTTGTTAAAAAAGGGCTTAATTGCAAAGAAATATCAACACTGACAAGCTGTTCAGTCTGTTCAGCGTTTGAGTGTTCTGCTATTGAACTGACAGACTACAAAATTGTTATTGTCTGTGTTTATAGAGTACCCTTAGCTAGTAATATAGATATATTTTTTGATAAACTGAACAGGGTCCTAAACTTACAACATAAACACTATCATAAGCATAATATTGTTATAGCTGGAGACTTTAATATTATTATCTTAAATAAAAATAAGTTTACAAACGAATTTGAATGTTTACTACTAAATTATAATTTAAAATTACAATTAAAAGAACCTACCAGACATGTGAGCAATACATGTATAGACAATTTTGCCCATAACTTTGGAAAAAAATGTAAGTCAGAAGTAATTGACCTAGCACTGTCTGACCACACCGCACAGTTGTTGAAATGTCAAGTAAGAAATATATGTATGATTAAGTACTGGAAAATCAGGCGACGGGATTTTTGTATGGAAAATCAGGCAAAATTCAAATACTGTTTAGGCCAATTGGCATTTGCTGATATGTACAGTACTTGTGATCCAAACATAGCATATAACATTTTCTTAGATACATTTAAATTGTTTTATGACCTTTGTTTTCCCTACAAAATTATAACTATGCACAGCCATAAAAAACTCAAGTGGGTTTCACGGGGTGTTAAGATTTGTAGTGCTAAAAAACGTGAATTACTGTGGAAATATAGAAAAACCCCAAGTAAAGATAACAAATCAAAACTAAGGCAATACACCAAAAGACTAAGAAAGATTGTGTCTTTGACCCAACGAGCGCAAAACAATTATAATATTATTAACTCGAATAATAAAGCAAAAGCTGTATGGCAAACTATTAACGCTGCAAAGCAGAACAGGCCATTAGAAACTATCCCATGTATTAAATTGAATAATAAAATCGTAACAAATCCGTATGACATATCGAATGCATTTAATAATTATTTTGTAGATAAGATAACACCGATTAACACTATTCACAAAGATCAGCATAAGCAATACCTAAAATCTAGAGTTAACTCATTTTTTATGAAGCCATGTCTGCCAGACGATATAAAACAAATCATAAAAGGTCTAAAAAACACCAATAGTGTAGGTTTTGACGGTGTCTGCACTAAAGTTATCAAGCTAGTAACAGAGTGTATCTCGCGGCCTCTTAGTTACATTCTGAATTTGTCTATAGAGATTGGTGTATATCCTGAAAAATTAAAAATCGCAATTATTAAACCGATACATAAAAAAGAGAGTAAAGAAAATATGAATAATTATAGACCTATTGCCCTAATATCAATATTCTCAAAAATTTTTGAAAAATATATTTGTAATGAATTAGTAAAATATTTTGAAACCCATAACATTCTAGCTAAGGAACAAAAAGGATTTAGGCAGAACAAAGGTATCAATCTTGCCATCTATGATTTTTTGGAAATTATAACGTCCAATGTCGACAAGCGAATACCGACCTGTGCCATCTTTATGGATATGACCCAGGCTTTTGATCACGTGGTACATGACATCTTATTACATAAGCTTGAGACATATGGCATAAGAGGTAACATCTTAAAATTAATTGAAACTTACCTCAAAAACCGCACTCAGTATACACAAATTAACAGACTTAATATTAGAACTAAAATGGAGGATACATACTTATCAAAGGGACGTAAAATACAATATGGTGTGCCGCAAGGAAGTGTATTGGGACCACCATTTTTTATAATATACATTAATGACCTTCCAAATGCGAACTCTAACCCAATGACACTCTTTGCTGACGACAGCACCGTTGCTATTAAATGTAATGACAGAGAGTCTTATGAGCATGATATAAACAGTACCCTAAATGCAATCATTAAATGGCTAGACATTAATAATCTGCAGGCAAACATAGGGAAAACTAAAATAATCCACTTTAATCAGCGTATGAAAGCAATTATGCCTCAGATTAACTATAAGGGTGAAGCTGTATCTGACGTACAAACAACAAAATTTCTTGGTCTTTATGTAGATGACAAATTAAATTGGAAATCCCAGATTGAAACACTATGCAAAAGAATTAATAAATCAGTATATGCGCTACATGAGTTAAAACAGATTGCAAGTATCAACACCTTGTTAACTGCATATCATGGCTTGGTTGCTCCAGTCCTGAGGTATGGTATAATTTTTTGGGGAAATTCGACTGATATTGAGCTAATTTTTAAAGCACAGAAGCGGTGCATAAGGGCTATGTTTGGACTTAAAATAGTTGAGACCTGTAAACCGTATTTCCAGGAGTACAAAATTCTACCTCTCCCAAGCCTATATATTTATGAGATTTCGATGTTTGTTAAGGTCAATCATAACTTATTTACATTGGCCTCAGAAGTCAATAATAGGCAACAACGTGACGCACTTCGCCTCTGTGTGCGCCAAACCCGTACCACATTAATGCACAAAAGTGTGTTTCGGATGGCTCCTGAAATTTTCAATAAACTACCTAAAGAAATAAGGGCAATGAATACTGCCTTATTTAAAAAAAATCTGAAGAGCCTTTTAGTTGATAAATGTTACTATAATTTGAATGACTTCTTAAATGATAAATTTTCCAAACTCAAGACCTCACAGTGACATCAAATAATAGATCAATTATGCATGTGTCTTCAAATAATTTATATGTTAATGTATTGTAGTAATACTAGGAATGACATTGAAATATTTTGATTATTATTATTATTGAATGAATTAAATTTATTATTAAATAATCTATATTAATATAATTTTAAGGAGGACATTACATTAATTTAATATCTTAGAGTTTTTTATCTCATTTTATGTGTTTCAATGTCAATCTTGATTTTAATAAACCATGATTGTACAAATTTTGCATGCCTTACGGTCGAATCACTTGAAACATGTACATTTAATAACACCATTGTAACAGTGTTTTCTGCAAAAATAAATAATTTGATTTGATTTGATTTGACTTGAATATGACTTTTTGTCATAAATCGATTATAACTAAGCTAACTAAGTCAAAATCAAATCAAATGTTATGGAAATTTTATAATTCTTAAAGAAAAAGTCAAAGTTTGTCTTGATTTTGCCTTAATTTGTTTAAATAAAATCGTTGTTATAATTTTGACTTGAATTTTAAGACAAAAGTAAGTTTTATTTTCGTGCCCGACGAAAATGTTTTGAGAATTTAATGTGAGATAAATTATCGGTCCTTCGGGGCCCCCTGAGGATGGGGGCCCTGGGCACGGGCCCCGTGTGCCCATAGGGTAAAGACGGCATTGGCCTTCTTACAGTTTGGTCACTCACAAGCACTTGATGTTCCACTCGCAGCCTTTGGACCAATTGAGCCGCCGTTGCATTTGGTTGAGCTCGCGCAGTAATTTGCAAAAATCGGTCTTGTCTGGGGGTAGTGATGCAACTTGGCCCCCGGTGCCTCTCCGCTACTTCACCTGTGGCACGATAGCGTGTCCACAATCTTGAAATTACATTTTGGTGGGTCCCTATGGCCTCAGCAACATTACGCTGTACAGACCCAGCTTCCAGCATTCCCACAGCTCGTAACATCTCCGCCCTCGTCAAATGTTGGCGTTGCATGGCTACAATACCTCAATTTTAACTTTATCTTTCGTTTAAAAATGAAAAAAAAACTGTAACTAAACGTAATTCGTATTGTTTTCTAAATTTCGCACAAATGAAAATTCCCTCTCCTACACATCAAGACATTTTTATGCCACCGAAACAAAAGAATTTTCAAAAATTTGAATTTGGAATTAGTCTGAGATAAATTACAAACAAATCGATGTATAAAAGATTCTAATGCGGCCAGTACTTTTCAAGTTATTTAATTAAGTATGAAATATCCCTAGACCGTGTTGATGTGTGTACTAGCGAAGCGTGTTGTAGCATCACGTGGCGTGTTATAATGTGCACGGTTCGCATCGGGTGTCAACACGTGGTGTCACGTCGGGTTTTAATAGTATGTTTCTCATGTCACTCCACTTGCCAAGGCTGGGGTTGCGAGGAAAAATATTTCAAAATTCAAAGGTTCGGTTCGGCCAGCCAGCCAGGCCACACACGTGTAGTGTTTTTAACCGACTTCCCAAAAAGGAGGAGGTTTTTTAGGCATAACTCCGTCATATATAAACGCATTAGAAAAATATTTTTTTGTTCGTAAGTAGTTTATTACGAAATTGTCCCATTTAAATTTAGTCAAATTATGATAAAGGACTTCAGAGATATACAACAGAACTCTTCAAAAAATGACGGCTAATCTCCCGGGATTGCTGCAATGGCACGTCTGTTTATTGTTTACACTATTTCATAACATACCATCACGCCAGTATGCTCTAAACGGGTACGCATATGTGTGCAGTTCACCCTGGTACACTCTCATTCCACCTCTTATGTTCAATGTACATGCTATTCGGGTTATCTATTCTGGCATCACTGTGGGCATAACAGGACTTTACCTTACTATAGAACTTCTCCATTATTTACCACTAAAAAGTGAAAGATAAAAACTTTTTTATCAAAAAAATATAAAATTCAAAACATTAAAGATTTCTTGTTATACCACTCGTGGTGCACTTAAGACGGTTAAGTAAAGGGCAATGGCTTCTAAGCCTTGTTTTAGCTGTAATTAAATTCCTACGTATTTCAATGAAAATATTTGGTTTAACTTAGGGTCATCTTCTGAATTAGATTGTGCAAGAATTTTTGTTCGAGAACGCCGAGATTAATATATATTCAGTCATGAACTCTTGTAGTTTATGTCGGAGGAAACATATTCGTGAGCTGGTCGACCAAAATTATATGTAAACTCCGACTGCATAGCATGATTTTCGTCTTGTTTACATCTTATTAGTTCGCTTTTTAAGCAACTATTTATTATTGCTCTTAACTGGAACTTAGGTTAATTAATAATCATCCACTCTAATTCTCCGACTCTCTATTTTGTATATTTTAATAGTGTCGCCCTGTCAATTTGATAATAGATAGTTTATGAATTTGTGTCATTCAAGGTGGAAACGTACTATTAAAACCCAACGCGATGCCACGCCACGCGACGACTTCTGACGCATTAAATGAAGTACTAATCAATCCCATGGATGGATGGATCATGAATCAATCTTGTCGACTCTATTAAAATTTAAAAAAAAATTGATAGACTGAAAAAAAACAGCCAAAAGTACAATAACAAAAAATTACGTACGTTTCATTCAAATATTACCCAATAGTTACGACCCATACCCTTTTGCTTCGTTTTTTTTCATTAATATCCTGAAATATCCTAGCCATACACGCCAAAATAATATTTCGGCAACATCATAAAACTTAAATGCGAAAAATATCCTATCTTTTCAATCAACAATTTATGTTACATTACTGCAGCGGCCAGCAAAACAGGCATTGATGACGAACGTGTAAATGTGGGCCGAGGCGATACCGAGGCACACATACCTACGTTAGTCCATCAATGCCTAGTTGCGGCCAAGGCTTGTATAGTACTTTTCTTAAATAATGTACGGAAATTAAAACTAAGTAGCACCTAGAACTCATTTTGTCAAATACAACTACTTTTCAAAATCAATGACGAACAACGAACAATAATAATTATTGCCACGTTAGGCCTATCACGCACTGTGATTTTTATTCACGCGATTTTTTTCCGCCCATTCTGCGGCCTATGGAATTGTATGAAGCTGCACGCATTGCGGTAAAAGAATCACGCGGGAATAGTACTACAAAAATTCGCGCAAATAAAAATCTCTGTGCGTGCTAAGCTTTAAATTTTTCATTTGTTTTTTTTTTTCAATAAACAGCTTTCTATTTGCAAGCCAGTTCGAAATATAAATAAAACCTTTGATAAGTTACATCCTTGGTTGCCAAAGATAATAAAGATCGTTCCATTTTTAAATTACACGATAGATATGAGTTTACTATGTAATTTATTTGGCCGCTTCACACGACATATATGGATTTTCATACAACTTTTGCCGGCCGCTGCTCGCATGTATTTGGCCTGTACTGCAATTTCGATTTATCTCGAAGAAGGCTGTCAAAATAATGCTCAAATTTCCCAGCATGTTTGAGAAAAATAGATAATTGTGATATACGTACACTGACCTCTATCATACTAGTACGCTGGACTTCATATTATCGATGACAAAATGAAGACATTTGATTTTCGCCATTTTGGCGCTGATAGCAATGTGACTTAACGTGAGAGTACATGGAACTAATATTAGAGATGGGACACAGCTTTCGTTAAAAAAATACTTTTATGGGCTTTATCGATCGTGAGAATAATTAAATACGTAAGAGAAAAAACATCCCAGTTATTTTTATTATGATTCATTTTTAAGTAATAGAATAATTGCTGTAAAGGTTAACTGAAAAATATTTTCATTCAGATTGCAAGCTATAAACTAGTGGTGTAGTCGGTTGGCGCTAATCGGATTCGTGAAGGGAACATCATTTACACAATAATAATAATAAATGAGATGGATAATCATTTACAACGGTCGTATTTCTCGCTCTCATCGCTGAGATCCTGTCTCTGTAGTTTTAAAGTGCAAATAATAGTGACATCGCATTCCAGCAAGACTTATATCAGTTTTCAACTCTGTTTCAGATGCAGATAATAAATTGTTTGTCTTCAAAACATTTGTTAAAAAAAATATTATTATCATGATATTATTCCAGAATTAATTCCAGGCTCAGGAACATTGAGTTATATGTACTACGAGAAAGAAGAATAGAAGCTATTTCAAACAAACGATTGCGCGTAATTCGGTGACAGCGAGGCAAGCAGGGGGGAGACCCCCCCCGGGTTATGTTCTCACAGAATCAATGAGCGCAGATGAACTTTTACTTAATCTTTGAAATTTACACAAACATGGCCGCCCTCCCGCCTCCGCGGTGACGCAACGTCACGAGATACAATAAATTGATAAAATATGACTGTTTTGCATTATAACAAAACAGGTATTACGTGTGGATAAAACACGTGGTGTTGAGTTAGAAGAAGCAGTCTGTAATTGCCTTTATATGGTGATATATGGGTAAAAACTTACCAAATTGTCCATGGTTTTATACCTGTCTCCTTATCTCCAGCGAGTGTGACGTTGAGAGCGACGTTGACACTGACAGATGGCTGTCAACTTCATAGGGTCTTCAACTCACCAGCAAGAGCATTGCTGCAACACCACGTGTTTTATCCACACATAATACCTGTTTTGTTATAATGCAAAACAGTCATATTATGTGCTATTCTAAAACACGTGGTGTTGAGTTAGAAGACCTGTTTGGTATCTGCTGGTGATAAAACACAAACGCTATGTTGAACACCTTAAAAAACTATTCTGAAATATAATCAGTTTTATTATACACTTTGGTACAACATTCAAGTTAAAATAATCAACAGACAATCAGAAAAAATATTCTGAATAATTCTGTCAATGAATCAATTCTTATAGTTTTCCACAAAAATTTAAAAAAGCTTTTTAATACAAGTTCAGCCAACATTGAATGCAAGCTGTTAATATATATTGAGTTATTTACTGGAATACAATACTTAACTTCAAGTTTTATTTAGTACTTTTCCAGTTAATTTCATGTTCAGATCAACTTTCTAAACAAACTTTTAAGCTACTCTAGAGGCCACAGTTGACCTAATAGGTACCGCCCGGTGGGTTACCAATGAGGGTATCTTTAAAAATCCATTCCCACACAAATTACAATATCTAGAAGCAGGTTAAATATTACCTGACAGACAAATATATGAGCTTGTGACAGTACATGTGTTTGACCATAAAGACACAATGGTCAGGTGTTTCCGCAACAACCTACCTGACTGTCTATTTATATTTGCCTTTTGATAAAAACCTTGGCCACAGAGTCATCTCATCTTCCACAGACATTAGATTTTCATAGCTCTTTTCTAGAATAGTAAGATTATAAATCTTACAACTTGAGGCCAACAACATTAATATATTTGTTCAGCTAGTGATTTCAAGTAATGAACATGAATTTATACAATTCTTTGTTAAGTAAGTCAAATAAATAAATAAATGTTCAGCTTTAGACTGACTAAACTAGGTAATGAAAGAAAAAAAAATATTTTGAAATTAAAACTGCTGATGTAGTTAAAACAGCAAATGTATGCAAGAAAATAGTTCTATAAGTGCTAAATAATCTAGCAGCTTGCTTGGCCTTAAGATGCTTTTGGGTTGTAAATTTAATGGAATTACACCATAATAAACATCTTTTATTGGAACCTAAGACATATTATGTTGTTAAAGGAGCTGTCCGCCAGTTACTTTTTAACAACTTCTGTCTGGTCCAGTGAGCTATTTGGTTAGCCCAACTGAAAGGTGGGCTTGGGTGAATTCTGTTGCATGTAGCCTGAGCCACTGAAACCTTCCACATGTTCTTTGGAGTTAGCTCTGCTATGACCCTCACTCGCAGATTGAGCAACCAGAAAACTTCTGGTCCACATTGGTGTTTTTAGGATATGCATCCCTCTTTGTCACTGTTCCAGTGAGTTAGTAATCATAAAAGTAAGTTGGGCTGGGCATTCCACCCACTCAGCTTGAGTGGGTGGAATGCCCAGCCCAACTAATGGTCTAGTGTTGGCTCTGCTATGACCCTTGTTATTAGGACCTACATTCCTTTTTACCACTGTCTCAGTAAGCTAGTATTAAGCTGAGTGGGTAGAATGCCCAGCCCGGCTTATAATCCCAACTTAGGCTGAAAATGTCGCAGAACCATCACTGGATCCTTTGGTACGACAGCCATCTTTCTTGACGCGAAAGAATCTACGTCTGGGACGCCCGACATTTTGAACATAGCCGCCGCGGCCTGGGGCAGAAGTCCCACATTTTGAATTGAATACAGCCTCCGCGGCCTGGGACAAAAATTGCCATATGCTATAATGTACTACGCCCGACATTTTGAACATAGCCTCCGCGGCCTGGGCCAGAAGTCCCACATCTTGAATTGAATACAGCCTCCGCGGCCTGGGACAAAAATTGCCAAATTCTATAATGAAAAGCCTCCTTGAAAGGCAAACCTATTCCGATTAAACTACTCGGAAAGTGTAAGTGGCTAAGAGTGTTAAGTATAATTGCTCTACAAGTCTTAGGAGCCATTTGTAGGTCTTATTAGTGAAGGGTTTGCCACCCCCCCCCCTCCTCCCCCGCCTCAAGTTTCTGAGATATGTAACAAAAGTCCTGTTGTCGGACTGTAAACTAAAATGTGTGCACCTCATAGTCATTTATGAGGTTAGACCATTATTAAGATTCCGAATCTATAAGTAACACCATTTTCCTCAATATCCTTCCTGACTAATTTTTAATTAGAGTGGCAGTGAAGTCATCCGCTGACTATTTATGACTGCAAACAGCATGTCTGCTTTCCTTTCAATTCTGAATGTTAGAATTTATTTAAATGGCGCACATCTCTCAGATAGTTACAGACTATTTATTGCACAAAGGTGGTTTACTATGATTCTGGTACAGCCATGGTCAGGAAGCGACTTATACTCTACTACCAGAGTGGAACTGTAGTCTACAGCTTTTAATAGCGAATTGAGGTATTGTTGAATAGGGAGAGAGGGAGTATTTCTTACTCTTTCTTTGTTCTGATAGAACACTTTTAAAAGTTCAATTTCTTTGCTATTAAAAAGCTCCGAGCTTAATAGGGAGACACTGTTTTCATTGCTCTATATTTTGGAAACAGATAAAATTTTATCATGTGTCTAAAAACCAGACAAAGCTCTTTGAGAATGTTACCTTCCTAACAAACTTGTAATAATGTATGTGCAACTCCGAAGGTTTGCCCTCACATGGGCATCAAAGAGTTGAACATAAATGGCATAATTACCACTATAAGCACATCACTGCTTATTCCCTCAGAGAAAAAAGGTGTGATGATAATCTTATGTTCATCCAAAGTTAACAATGTTCTCAGTGTCTCCATAACCAGAGAAATAGGTCTCATAGGATTTCCGCAATCCAATTCAGTCACACATCTTTGAAGTTGATGGTGCTAAAACATTAAGCTTCTTCTAAGAAAAGCTGTCAATTATAATTGTGCATTTGAAAACACTCTGGAGGCATCTCCAGTAGGCTCATGAAATTAGTAAATGCAAGTAGGCCTGATGATTAATTTTTACTTACATTTTAATTTCAAATCATCATAAAGTTAGCTAAGCTAAGTTAAGCTACAAAAAAAAGAAAAATTGACCATACCTGCTTGTGAAATTGAATGAACATGTTTCACTAACAAAAACAACCTGAGACCTCCGAGGTCAAAGAAGGGGTATAGTACAACCTCCAAGTTATATTTTATTTAGTACATTCATTATATAATGTCTGCATTGAGGATTGTAGTGGTCTCTTAAATTTCTCTTCTGTTGTAGGTGAAGGATGATGTAAAGAACATGGTGGGTTGTTCTTTATTATCTTAATTACCTGATATTTTTACAAATAATTGTGTGAATATTAAAAAGCAGGTATCTTTATGAATGGAAAGCGGCCAATTTTACTAATAAAATAATCAAAATAATAATTATTTTAATTAAGTAACATTATTTTCTTCCTGTTGTAGCCTTAAAGGGACAACTATCTCTGAATTTCTCGACTCTTAAGAGTTTATTGATGTATTTCTTTAGAGCAAAAAATAAATATGTTCAAGGTCCGTTCAACCTAAAGAAGCTGGGTTACAAGGACTCTTGGTTGAGAAGATTTTCTTATTATTGTCTTTGATTTCCAATATCTTCAAATATAACACTGCGCAAAACAGCTTTTTATTGCTCACAATATATTTAGCATTGTAGTCTCTCAGGTTTTTAACCTTGAAGGACATATATATGTATGCAAGCATTAAAATAATTTCAGTTGTGTTTTTATAAACCGACTTATCAGTATCAGCCCAGTCGTCTTGTATACCTGACTTGGATAGTTGCTATTGTTCCAAATATAGTCTCCTACTAATAAATGCTCAGTTAGTCAGCGGCAGACAAACTAATCTTTGTTTTTGCCAAATTATCACAACTCTTTCTTAAAGTTTATATACAAATACAAGATTATACATAGTTTTCTTGTAAAGACTGTCCTTCCAAAAAAGGAGAACCAAATTTCTTTCTTATAATCGTTGTTTGCCATATTAGTACTGTAATATGAATTGGTTATTCATACCTTTGTAAGTACTTAAATAGGTAGGTACTCAAAGAAACTAAACGTGTCATAGGTATTTTTCAAAAAAATGTGGCAAGTATGAAGTCGAATCACTACTTATTAGTAGTCAATCAAATAAGATAAGATCATCTCACTATGAAGCTGAATAAATTCTTACGCACTCAGTCCGAACAAAGTGTCAACCTTCATACTTGTTCAGACTTGTACTTACGTGAAGCATTTTCGTCTTTTTCGGGCGGAGGTGATACAATGCCCTCATCCTCTGGGGATGAAGATGTAGTCTGGACTCGTCAGTCCAGAGTCAGATCACCTGTTCGAATATTAATAATATCTATTCGAACTTTGGTCACCTCCAACACTTACCGGGACAATTTTGTCCGTAATCATCAAAAAATGCTAAAACACAACTGAAAAACACTGACACGTATTCTAAAAAGGCACCATGTGTTAATTTAATACGATAATTTTGCGTATTTCCACACTTATTTTTTAACTTTGAAAATTTTCCGTCTTTACCGGCAAAAATTTACAAACGCTATGAAGTTGACAGCCATCTGTCAGTGTCAACGTCGCTCTCAACGTCACACTCGCTGGAGATAAGGAGACAGGTATAAAACCATGGACAATTTGGTAAGTTTTTACCCATATATCACCATATAAAGGCAATTACAGACTGCTTCTTCTAACTCAACACCACGTGTTTTAGAATAGCACATAATATAATTAAATTAAGCGTGTTTTCAACTTACTGTTGAAAACTCATTCCTTGACTTTTATTTATATTTCTCGAGTTGTTTGAACAGTATCTCAATACACACGAAGGCATTTTATAAGAAATAAAACTTAGTACTCAAACGTGTCACGTTGCAGCGAGCGCTTACCACAGACTAAGTGAGTTGGGGTACGCGCGCTCTAACGCGTGTTACAAACAATTGAGTTGAGGCGTCTCCTCTAGTACGTAGTATATTTAACTCAATGCTCAGAAACGTGGTGATTGGTACAATAGTGAGGCCTGTGCTCAGCGGTTGGCGAAGTCGGGCTGTGGATGAACATGATGATGATTCCAGAATTAAGTATTACACATTGCTTTTGAACATATTATTACTGATTATTAGGCATTCATATAACATTCATCACCAATACCAATATGAGATATTTAGTTCCAACATACTAAGAGAAGTCAATACAGTAGATGAGTGATACGCCTTGCCAAGTCTACTATTTTTATATTAGTGTAATTTAAAAATATCACTAATACTGATATATTAGTTACAATATTATAATATTTCCAGGCGAATATATTAGTATTACCTAATTTTGAGAAATATCGGTATTAACCTATCTCTAAATGTGTTAATTTTAGTTCCTAATACGCTCGAGCGGGGCGCTTTGAATCAGCACAAAAAAAACTGTCATTTCATATAGTATGTTTAGTCCAGCGTACTTGTATAATAGAGGTCAGTGTATACGTAGTATCTCTAAGTAGTCTGTGATTGTGATCCAATCAATCGTCTAGTGTAGATGCGACTTAATTCATTGTCAATTTTTTATAAAACATATTCATTATCTGTTTCACGCGTTCCAAACTTGATATTTACATCCTATGCATCAAATAGAGATGTTATCCAGCGATTTCCATTGAGAAAAAAAAGGACAGAAGATACATGCGATGTTAAAGAAAAAACGCTAACCAATACTCAACTGTCGTACAGTGACTTTTGTTTTTGCAAGTTGTAGGAGTTGTAGAAATTATTGTGTGATTCGTGTAGATCACCTTCTCAATCTTCTCATCGAATATAAATTAATACACGATTATTTAGTTGATAAATTTGTTGTCAATCAAATATAGAAAATGGAGCTTTCTGCAGAAGGTACAACTCCTGAGTACATGGAATTGGCTGGAATCAAGTTCAAGCTTAGTTTGCCCCAGCTAAAAGATGACCCGCAGCTAAAAGAACAACTCTTCCAAGGAATCAAGAAAGGAAATATGGCTCCTTACTACAAAGAGGTTTGCACTGACCTTGGATGGCCATTTGATCAGAAGTTATTTGATGATATGGCAAAGGAAAACCAGGACAGGTTAGCCAAGTTCCAAGAAGATGATTCAGAAACACCTGTTTGGCAAGATAGGTAAGCTCTTAATTATAGTCTCTTTCGGAAGAATTTGCAATTGCAAAGTTTTTATTTAGATTTCATACCAGTTTGGTCTATCACTGTAACATGGATAGCAATTAATAACTCATTGATGTCAATCATGTAAGACAGTCAGTATGGAGTCAGCTATAGCTATGTCTCATTAAAAAACTAAAATAAAATGTTCCAGAATGGACTACCTTTGTTCTGTTGGGGACAAGGAAGCCGCTACAGCGCTGGCCACCACAAAGTATGAAGATGCAACATTGACAACAAACAGACGGCTGGATGCTGTGTTTGCTCTGTTTAGGATTGCTTACTTCCATGGCTGCAATGTCAAAGAAATGGGGAAGAATATAAGCAAGGTATGTTATTAATATTGGATGATTAAGCAGTTTTCATTTCATATTTTCTGGTGAAAGATTCGTAGGGGTAATCTTTTGCTTGATGGTCGAGAGTCATGTGTATTTGTGTTGGATTGGGCTTTTAAATCAATTTGTTGTTTCAAGCTCCTAGTCAGGACAGAAGTTGTTAATGATATGTTGGAAATATCCAAAACAAAGACTTCGGCTTTTTATTCAAGCCTAGTCCTCAACATCGAAATCTAAATAATAAATTAAACAGTACTATGGAGTTAATTTCTTTTGTAACTACAAATACATTTAAAGTTTTTACACACATTTGTCATCATTTCTGATACTTTTTCAGGCTCACGAGCTTGTCGACAAGGGTGGAGACTGGCGCTCCAGGAACAAGCTGAAGGCCTATGAAGCTATATACTGCCTTGCTGTCAGAGATTACAGCAAGGCAGCTGACTTATTCATTGACTGTGTGTCTACATTTGAGTCCTATGAGCTGGTTGATTTCGGTAAGATATTTTGAACAATGCTTGTTTTGGTCCTTATTTGCGAATGCTTGTATAAACATCTAATAACTGCATTGCAGTGATCAAATGAACTTAAAATATTTTTTGTTTGTTCCAATTAATACATAGTATAGTTCTTTCCCAACTTATTTGCCTCCCTGAAATTGGCTACAATGACTGCGCAGTAGATAATCTCATACAAAAACAGCACCGTTTCGTGCCTCGCGCATCCGGTAAACCAACTTCAAGGTGGCCAATAACTTTGGCGAGGGCTATAATCACTCTAGTCATTTGTGATTGGTTTTCTTTTTTATTCATCTTTTCTGATTTTGTGGCTTATTGTTTTTTATTGTGTCCCATTAAACAAATACTAAATTTGTGGAATCATTAAAAGGAAGCCTATGTTCCAAAGTTCTTGCCTATGGACTTTAATAAGATAAGTATTTTTAATTAGCACTTTACACCACCATGCTTCTTTTCCATATTACAGGTACCATTATCCAGTACTGCGTGCTTGCTTGTGCACTGGCCCTGGAGCGCCACGCCCTGCAGTCAGCCTTGAGGCGCCAGGGAGCAGCGGTGCAGGCCCTCCGCTCTCGCTTCCCAGAGCTCAGAGAACTGGTGGAGTCCCTACATGAGTGTCGCTATGCCGACTTCTTGAAGAGTCTTGCTTGGGTACAGTATTAAATATTTTTGCTTTTTATTGTGACAACTGTTATTCTAATTATTTGTTAGGTTTATGAGTACAGTTTAATAAGATTTATTAATAAAGCAGCATGGATATACTCTGAACCTAGCTGCAAACATTTACTGGAAGGAAAATACGCAGGCAGTCATTTATATAACATTCGCCTATCTATCTATACATATATAATAAAACAGTAGGAACCGTCCGTCTGTCTGTCTATTTAGGCTATAGTATCTCAGACACTACTGAAAAGATTTTCTTGGGGTTTCTGCTGTCAGATTAAGCTTAATTTTGAGCAACATTTTGTCAGAAAACAGAAAATAATCATTTTTATTTTCTCTAAATGTCTGGGGGCTCAGTTAGATTTTCCGCGACTGACCAGGAGACCAGAATCACGAATTTAAAAAACCGGCGCTGGAATAATGAGTGGTAACTCTCTTAACAACTACTAGTAGAACATAAACATAAAGAAAAGAAGTATATCAGGGGATTGAATCATGTGTGATAAAGACCCTCTTAGCAAAGTGAAGCCGGTGCAGGCAACTGGTCAAGGAATAAATCAGAACTATATACTAAACTATTACTCTTCGTTGAAACATTGTCTGTGTAAAAATATAGCATTGAAATATAATATAATAAATATTGTTTACATTTTTTATTCACTCTTTCAGGTGGAGACTCAAATCTGCGTAGATCCAGTATTCAGGCCGCATTACCAGCATTACGTGCGTGAGGCGCGTATCAAGGCGTACGTGCAACTGTTGCGCGCGTACCGCTCGCTGAGCCTCCACAACATCGCTGACACCTTCGGCGTTTCCCGGGAGTTTGTTGAGGAGGAGATCTCCAAGTAAGTCATTTGAATCTATTCTGAGAGGGATTCATATCAGGGCGTATTGTTCAAATTCTATGCGCGTATCGCTGGCTTAGCCTCGATAAAATCTGTGATATAGTTCTCGCTAAACTTCTTGGCCGTCCTGAAGTTGGCTACAATGGCTGCACATTAGTAAATCTCATACAAAAACAGCTCCGTTTCGTGCTTTTCGCATCGGAAAGCCAACTTTAGGGCAGCCCCGAAGTTTGGCGAGCACTATACATTCGGCGTTATTGGTTTAGGAGGAGATCTCCAAGTACTTACCATTCACTGAAGTTACCTTGAGTCTATTCTGAGAGAGATTCATACCAAGAGACGCAGCCATATTGCGTAATGAATTTGGCAAAGAGTATGAAAATTCAACCAATAACATAGACGGAAATCCACATTGCATTTCATATTTCGTCTTGCATGTTATAGGTTGATTTTTCATACCCTTTGTCTTGCCCAATTCATTACGCAATAAGGCTGCAGGGCCCGATCTAGCAATTTCGTCACCCCGAGCATAGACAACATTTGCCGCCCTTGGTGCCCTTTGAAATGCCTTCTAAGGAGGTAAATGTTTCAGGATATTATCTAGGTATTTGAAAAAAAAATTCCCATAACCATCGAATCGGATAAAGCCGCTTTTTTGACAAATTTGAGCGAAGTGAAAACGAATTGAGCTCGAAAATTTCACAGATATTTTTTTTAATGTTAAGTTATTTAACGGTGGGTTTACAACAAGAACCAATAACATTCGACAGCGAAGCAAGCTTGAAAATTTTAGCACCACACCACGAATAAGTTAGGTTTTCTGATGAAATGAAAAGTGCAGTTTGGCTGCCTTGTATTTATGCCGCTCTGGGCATTTGCCCGGCTCGCGTCTCCCTAGATCTGGCCCTGACCAAGACGTATAAAAAAAACAAAATGTTTTTATTGTAACTCATACATTATACAGCATTACATAGTTGGAGGTAGCCCCAATAAGTTATAAATTAAACTTTTGTTGGGGCTATCTCGGTACTTCCCGTTGTGTTTATTATATAATGTTGAGACCATAAAATTAGACAATTAAATTAAAGTTAATTTAAATTAGATGAAATAAAAATACAAAAAGTAATAATAGCAATAATCAAAATTAAAATAAATAAATGAATGAATAAATTTTTTATGAATACAATGAAATGTCAGCTTATGGACTGAGTGAGCGTGAGTGTGTGTGCGTGTATGTAACTGTAGAGGGTATATGAGATTTTGCGTGAGTGTGTGTGTGTAGAGTGTATGAGACACTCTACACACACACACACTCACACACGCAAAATCTGTTGTATGGATGTGAGTAAACAATTTGTCTAACTTAATCTAACTAAGATGGATTCTACTTCCTCGTATAGTAACGTATGTTCAGCTAATACGCGCGTGTCGCTCGCTCAGCCCCTACAATATAGCTGACGCGTATTCAGAGAATTTGTTGACGAGATTTGCAGATATCCCAAGTAATATTTCTAAAATAGTAGAGTATGCCTTAAAAGTAAATGTGAGCTTAGATACACATCCGCCAGTAGGGAGGTCAAATATGGTGTGCCCCAAGGTAGCGTACTGAGACCTCCACTATTTCTCCTATAATTATATAAATGACTTGCCATGTCAAACACAACAACCCATGGTATTATTTACGTATGATAGTACAGCAATCAACAAGTGTACTAATATAGAATTTAAAAATACTTTAGAAACTATTGTACATTGTATAAGCATTTCCATCCTGAATTTCGATTCTTTGTTCAGTTGTAGTTCTTTCCAGTTCTTTTTAAAGTATATCTCTCAATTCAGTGTGCTAACAGTTTCCACTGTTTTCTGTCTCTAGCGACTCTTTTCCAATTAGGACCTGCTGTCAATTTTAGTTCGTCCTCCCATCTCTTTCTCTGTCTTCCTCTGTTCCTTTTTCCACCTCTAGGATACCAGTCAGTCACGTCTGGGGAGATGCAAGTCCATTTGTTATTTATACTTTTCTTAAAAATGCTGTTTGTAACAGTAAGGTTATTATACATCGGCGTAACACAAACAATCTAATAATTGTAATGCCAGTGTGTAATATCTTAATATATATAAATCTCGTGTCACAATGTTTGTCCTCAATGGACTCCTAAACCACTTAACCGATTATAATAAAATTCGCACACCATGTGCAGTTCGATCCAACTTGAGAGATAGGATAGTTTAAATCTCAAAGGGTAGGGTAGGTAGGGTAGGTAGGGTAGGTAGGGTAGGTAGGGTAGGTAGGGTAGGTAGGGTAGGTAGGGTAGGTAGGGTAGGTAGGGTAGGTAGGGTAGGTAGGGTAGGTAGGGTAGGTAGGGTAGGTAGGGTAGGTAGGGTAGGTAGGGTAGGTAGGGTAGGTAGGGTAGGTAGGGTAGGTAGGGTAGGTAGGGTAGGTAGGGTAGGTAGGGTAGGTAGGGTAGGTAGGGTAGGTAGGGTAGGTAGGGTAGGTAGGGTAGGTAGGGTAGGTAGGGTAGGTAGGGTAGGTAGGGTAGGTAGGGTAGGTAGGGTAGGTAGGGTAGGTAGGGTAGGTAGGGTAGGTAGGGTAGGTAGGGTAGGTAGGGTAGGTAGGGTAGGTAGGGTAGGTAGGGTAGGTAGGGTAGGTAGGGTAGGTAGGGTAGGTAGGGTAGGTAGGGTAGGTAGGGTAGGTAGGGTAGGTAGGGTAGGTAGGGTAGGTAGGGTAGGTAGGGTAGGTAGGGTAGGTAGGGTAGGTAGGGTAGGTAGGGTAGGTAGGGTAGGTAGGGTAGGTAGGGTAGGTAGGGTAGGTAGGGTAGGTAGGGTAGGTAGGGTAGGTAGGGTAGGTAGGGTAGGTAGGGTAGGTAGGGTAGGTAGGGTAGGTAGGGTAGGTAGGGTAGGTAGGGTAGGTAGGGTAGGTAGGGTAGGTAGGGTAGGTAGGGTAGGTAGGGTAGGTAGGGTAGGTAGGGTAGGTAGGGTAGGTAGGGTAGGTAGGGTAGGTAGGGTAGGTAGGGTAGGTAGGGTAGGTAGGGTAGGTAGGGTAGGTAGGGTAGGTAGGGTAGGTAGGGTAGGTAGGGTAGGTAGGGTAGGTAGGGTAGGTAGGGTAGGTAGGGTAGGTAGGGTAGGTAGGGTAGGTAGGGTAGGTAGGGTAGGTAGGGTAGGTAGGGTAGGTAGGGTAGGTAGGGTAGGTAGGGTAGGTAGGGTAGGTAGGGTAGGTAGGGTAGGTAGGGTAGGTAGGGTAGGTAGGGTAGGTAGGGTAGGTAGGGTAGGTAGGGTAGGTAGGGTAGGTAGGGTAGGTAGGGTAGGTAGGGTAGGTAGGGTAGGTAGGGTAGGTAGGGTAGGTAGGGTAGGTAGGGTAGGTAGGGTAGGTAGGGTAGGTAGGGTAGGTAGGGTAGGTAGGGTAGGTAGGGTAGGTAGGGTAGGTAGGGTAGGTAGGGTAGGTAGGGTAGGTAGGGTAGGTAGGGTAGGTAGGGTAGGTAGGGTAGGTAGGGTAGGTAGGGTAGGTAGGGTAGGTAGGGTAGGTAGGGTAGGTAGGGTAGGTAGGGTAGGTAGGGTAGGTAGGGTAGGTAGGGTAGGTAGGGTAGGTAGGGTAGGTAGGGTAGGTAGGGTAGGTAGGGTAGGTAGGGTAGGTAGGGTAGGTAGGGTAGGTAGGGTAGGTAGGGTAGGTAGGGTAGGTAGGGTAGGTAGGGTAGGTAGGGTAGGTAGGGTAGGTAGGGTAGGTAGGGTAGGTAGGGTAGGTAGGGTAGGTAGGGTAGGTAGGGTAGGTAGGGTAGGTAGGGTAGGTAGGGTAGGTAGGGTAGGTAGGGTAGGTAGGGTAGGTAGGGTAGGTAGGGTAGGTAGGGTAGGTAGGGTAGGTAGGGTAGGTAGGGTAGGTAGGGTAGGTAGGGTAGGTAGGGTAGGTAGGGTAGGTAGGGTAGGTAGGGTAGGTAGGGTAGGTAGGGTAGGTAGGGTAGGTAGGGTAGGTAGGGTAGGTAGGGTAGGTAGGGTAGGTAGGGTAGGTAGGGTAGGTAGGGTAGGTAGGGTAGGTAGGGTAGGTAGGGTAGGTAGGGTAGGTAGGGTAGGTAGGGTAGGTAGGGTAGGTAGGGTAGGTAGGGTAGGTAGGGTAGGGTAGGTAGGGTAGGGTAGGGTAGGTAGGATATTTAGTAGATGAATGTTTGGTGTTTTTATGGCAAAACAAAGTTTGCCGGGTCAGCTAGTATATATATATATATATAGTATTTAGTGAGGGATGAACTCACGTAAATTTAAGTTAGATAAGTAAGCCTTAAAATAATGTCCGACGTAGGAATCCGACAATTGTAATCAGTATGAAAAAAAAAAATAACAACCAAAATATAAACTAAATAAAAAAGAGCGCGGACTGCCACATGTCCGCGGTAGAAAAATGATTAAAAAAAAAAAAAAAAACAATGTAATAATAAAAGGAAATATAAAACATGCATTTCTACCAAAGGATACACGCTGATAATATAAATGTTAGTTATAATGGTCAAAACGTGGATACAACTTGTGTAGCGAAATTTCTTGGAATTTTGATTGACAGGAATTTGACTTGGATTTCGTCAGCAGCATGCGGTTGCATGCTGCTGACGTTTGTAAGAAATTAAGTAAGTTAGCCTATGTACTGTACAACCTATGACATACAGTTAGCAATGGAACACTTTTGGTAGCTAGTCACGGGTACGCGGTGCGCTGTGCGCAGCCACAGTTTAAATATACAAATTGTATATTTATACTGTGGCGCAGCCGTGTGTGTGTGTGTGTGGGTGAGCAGATAGATATAGCTCATAATCATCCTATCGACTCGGAAGCCCGAAAGCCGGCCGACGCGAACGGCGCGCGGCGCCGGCGTTCTTTTGTCTTGTTTATGTAGGTATTCCTTTTACTAAACCGCAAATATGTATTGTTATAATAAATAATTAATGCAAGTAATATTATAATACAAGTGTTACTAAGGCAAAGTAAATTAGTAAAAGACAAAAAATCCAATAATTTATGCCTATTTACGCATAAGTAGGTACACATAAATAACGCTCTGAGCTAAGAATATTAAAAGGAAAAACAAGAATTTTGAATAAACATTTATTTTGTTATGTTCTTACTTTATAGATCATCATTAATCTGTTTAAAAAAAACCGGCCAAGTGCGAATCGGACTAGCGCATGAATGGTTCCGTACCATTATAACAAAAAAACGGCAAAAAACCACGTTTGTTCTATGGGAGCCCCACTTAATTTTTTTTTCTGTATTTGTTTTTATAGCGGCAACAGAAATACATCATCTGTGAAAATTTCAACTGTCTAGCTATCTCGGTTCATGAGATACAGCCTGGTGACAGACGGACAGACAGACAGACGGACCGCGGAGTCTTAGTAATAGGGTCCCGTTTTTACCATTTGGGTACGGAACCCTAAAATATAAATCGAAACTTGATAAAGTCGTGTAGGGTGACTATATATTATCGACTGAACGAAAAACAAAAAATACAATAATGGTAATCAGAAAACATGTGTCAAAGATCCACACTAAACTTATATCGTTTATCGAAATCGACTTCATAATAATCTGCAAAATATTTTTGCAGCTTATTATAAAGTCGATTATACAGCCAGTTATCAAAGTGTATTGGAACCTCCCCAGGCTACGGGGCACCGAAGTCCAGATGAAAAGCCCAGTATAAATAAATAAATTAGACCGAATTTGGATTTTTAGTTTTTAGTCACAGGAATTTTACAAAAACGTCCAGCAAAAACTGGACCGAGGGCATAAAGCCGCGCTTGTCCAGGCAAACCCAATCGTATGGTTAACCTACCCAGGGTGAGCCGAACTAACGTTGCAGTAAGTATTTAGAGGAGCAATAGGTAACTCCTTGAGATAATTACCTACGCCCGCTTTGTCTCATGACATGAATAAACAAACGAAAAAAACAAAGCATCGTAAGTTGGTGGATAGGTAGGTAGGTGGGTAAATATAATTTATACAAAACATACTAAGTTACCTATTAATTTAACTTATTGTATTATGTCATTGGGAAATAGGTACTTCCTGTGAGAAACATCCCAACGTTCGGAGACCATGTCGGCAACCGAACCATATCGTAAATAATAACAAAGTCCGTAAACAACGCAAAGTTAGTAAGAAAGTAGATTACTCAATACCAAAGTTCAAATCACAAGGCAAATCTAAATTCAAGTTCATAGCATAAGTCAATAGTATCAGAAATATTAAAATAAGTACAATTTAGAAAATAAATAAACACGCACTTATAGCGCAGTAAAGTAATCGTCTAATACTGACAGTACAACAAACGGTGAAACACACCCGAAGCTCATCCGAAGTGACCCGAACCGAACAAACCCCGTACGAACGATACACAACCGTGAGCAGTACGACCACGCACACATTGTCATTTGCTTGACGCGACAGCAATACTAGCTATTGAAAATGTGTGATTAATTCGATGTGTTCCAAAAATTATGAATGAAAACTTAATGAGCTCTGTTCCTGCTATGACATTATTATAGATGTTGTTTTTTATAATACAGAAATATCAAAAAGAAAACATGTCATTTACGCTGTAAAAATATACGAAATGGAATTCGCTTAAACTTCATTTTAGGTAAATATTTAGAAAAGCAGAAGACGTATGAACCTAGATAAATACTGTCTTAATCCGAATATCATCAGAACATGGTGGAAATATGCTAAAATTACAAAGGATTTAGGTATTACGTTTGTATGGACAATTCAGGATTCGCCGCGCTCTTAATTCACATTTCCAATTCCAAAATAGATTCCAATAGATGCCGGCATTTTAAATTACAGAGGCATTCCGCTCGATTTTTAAATTTACAGTAAAACTATAATTGTATTTATTTATAGCTTATATTTAGGCCTTTTATTCAAATCCAATCTACTATCATAATTGCACCTACCACTATTTGTATCTCTATCACCCAAAGGTTGACTGGTAGAAAATGCCTAAGGCATTAAGTCCGCCTCTGTACGTTTATGTGCTTAAAGTATTAAATAAATAAATAAACTCTAAACACGTGCAAAAAAGTAGTATAAAACAAATCTTCACTGTATTTAAAGAAAATATAGTCATGAACCGACTTAACTCTTTTACTTGCAAGTAGCTGCTAACACAATCTATAGCCGTGGGACGGAACCGAACGCGATCGATGTATCTTATAAAAATAATCAGTATAATCAGAATTTTCGTCTGATTATACTGATTATTTTTATAAGTTAACTTATTTAGCTTCTTGGCCGCTCTGAAGTTGGCTACAGTGGCTGCGCATAAAGTTACTCCATCTGGTCCTCTTCAGATCTAATCTATGTCGAAAGAGGTTTGATGTCGACAGAAATGGTTTACCGTCCGCTCCTTGGCCTCGCTAGGCCACATTGTTGTAGCAAGTAATACAATGTTTCTATCATAACGACTCTGTTGTTATTTGCAGCTTCACAGCAGCAGGGCGCCTGCAATGCCGTATCGACGCGGTGGCCGGCTGCGTAGTGACCGGCGCAGGCCGCGGCGCCGACGCCGACCGCTCGCAGCTGTACCAGGCGACCATACGCGAAGGGGACTTACTCCTCAACCGCGTGAAGAAACTAGCCAGCGTCATCAACTTCTAACTGTCATGTGTGCTTGGTAACATTATTATAATATAACTTTTTAAGTAATTAAATTTTAGTTTGTTTTATTAGACTGTAGTTGTATTTTTCCTACATCATGGCTGGCTAAAAAAGTTTCAAAACAAATTCTTCATTTGGTTTTGAAACTTTTTTATTGATACTGCTTGGATCGAAATAGTCTCCAGGAGAGACCAGTTAACCCCACTACAACGTTATAATAATATATCACCATAGCTGGTCATTAACTCGTTAATCCGTTAATCGTTATTTAACGAAGTTAACATTTTGATTAACGGATTAACTTTTAAGTTAACTTTAAAAATGTTAACGGACACGTTAACTTCCGTTAATATGCAGAAGTCCGTTAATCGTTAATCCAATGCCTAATAGTAGATTAAGAATGATGAACAGTGCCAACTTGCCGCGGCATTTCACCCTAAGTTCCGGTTGATATGGCTGGAAACGTATGACAGCAGTAGAGTGGATGTAGTAAAAAGGGCATGTAAAAAAAAAACTTTTTGCAAAAAAATACTACCGACTTCCAAATACAAAACTACAAAGTGAAAAATAACTTAATTTTTTGAAGTCGGTGTCTTTCGAAGGTACCATTTTTTGCGTTTTGGACACCGACTTCAAAAAATTAAGTTATTTTTCACTTTGTAGTTTTGTATTTGGAAGTCGGTAGTATTTTTTTGCAAAAAGTTTTTTTTATTTTTCACTTTTTATTTGTACGTACCTAATAGGCAAGTTAGTAAGGGAGCTATTTCGACAGAATAGATTTCATGAAACTTGAACATAACCGGTGAAATGAGAGATCTGCTTACCCCTTAAGAGCGAACTGGCGTGATGTTATGTTATGAAATGTTATAAACAACAAACAGACATGCGATTGCAGCAATCCCGAGAGATTTGCCGTTATTTTTTGAAGAGTTCTGTTGTATATCTCGAAAGTTCTTCATCAGATCTTCACAAAATTAAAATGGGACCAATTTCGGAACATACTTTTTCAAACAAAAAAAGAATTTTCAAAATCGGTCCACAATTGACGAAGATATCGGTGAACATACACAAAAAAATAAACAAACTTGAAGTCGAACATAGAACCTCCTCCTTTTTGGGAAGTCGGTTAAAAAGGTAGAAGATGCCTTACGACAAGAAGCAGCGGAAAATTCGAAGTACAGATATAGTTTAAGTAGCGGAGGGAGCATTGCGAGTAACAACGATGATGACGACGAAGACTATCAATTCTGTCACTCAGTCTAAAGAAAACCAAAGACCTTCAACTCTTTAAAGAGTAAAGTGCAAAGTCTCGTTAAAATTTGGCTGGACGTGAATTCAAAACACTCGTTCAACGAAGCTGCATTCCTCGGGGAACAGATATTCATAAATCTATTAATTAAATACAATACTGCTATGCCCTCAAGCGCTGCAGTTGAACGTCTTTTTTCCACGGGTAAAGACATTTTAACAGACGAGAACTTCAACATGTTAATGTTCATGAAGGGGAATATGCACCTTATGCCCGACGATTAAATTACACATTTGAATTATACAAATATTTTGTTTTGTTCCTAGCCTGTTAACTTCCAGAACCTAAACCAACAGGTATTATAAGTTCACTAACGCAACGATATAAAGATGCAATTATATACATATTAACGATTAACGTTAACTTGCGTTAATTCTTTCGAAATGTAACGCCTTAACGTTTAACGAAGCTAACTTTTTTTGTAGCGGATTAACGATTAACGAAGTTAACTATTTGATTAACGGTGCCCGGCTATGTATATCACCTGACGAATATTCGTAAGTCATCGATCCTTGGCCGGCGAAGATAGTCGATATCAATTATCGAAGCCATTCCAAAAAAATAGGAAACACCATAAGGGCCATTTTTTACTAACGTAAAAATTAAAGAAGAACATACTTGCGGTCTTCTTACTGGTAATAGTTGAAAGAGGGAAATTCATTAGACGAAATATCCGCGAACTGTCTCGCACGGGCCGGTACTTAGGTACGTGGAACTTCTGAACGATGGCCGTTCTACGCAGTTCTAACGCATACTTTCCATATTTGTATTTAAGTTTTTCCTTTTGTTTTTTCTTTTTATGTTATGTTTGAAAACAAACTCTTTTTCTTTCTTTCTTCGTATTTTTGCTTGTGTGTGACTGTCATAGACAGACCTATATTAGCCCGTGTTATTTCAACTTGTTGGTCAGGAGAATGCAAGGATCGTAGAAAATGCTAGCATCTCACATGAGAAAAAGGCGTGTGGTGTTTTTATATATAGCTTCTGCTAGCGTATTCGCCCGCGTGAAAAGAGTTTTCTTATCCCAAAGAAGCATTACACCGGGATAAAAAGCCTACCTAACCTATATCTGTGCCAAATTTTATCCAGATCCGTTCAGCTGTTCTGGCGTGATTGAGTGACAAACATACATCCATCCAAACTGTCGCATTTATAATATTATAAGTAAGATTTATATGTCGGATGAAGTGATTGGTATCAAGTTGATTGCTGGTTTCATAACCTGAGATATTGATCGACTGTTTTTAAAAACAATACACCCTGCACCTGGCAGCCTGATGACGAAGTTTAGTCTTTCCGACATGTATTTATAGCTATGTATAACAACTTGTTTTAACAGTGCTAAAGGTGTAGATATGTTTTTTTTTTAGAAAAGCCTAGGCCGATTAATTGGCCAAAACATACTTACCTTAATGTTTTTAGATATTTCACAGTAGTTTCGTAAAATACAGGCAATCAGATAGTTTGTGTCAGGCAAAAATATTAATAACTTAATTAAAACCAAATAAAATGTAAAGAGGTGGGTGAAGGTAAAGGAATAAACAAAAAAGAAAATAATTATTAGTATAATAATTGTTTTTTTAAATAATTTGAATACTTTTTGGACATTTACATAAACATTTAATAATTTACAATGATTATTTATAGTGACATGACATGACACCATCATACTCATGACTAATGCTACTCTAAGATCTATTTGCAACTTGATATAATAATTAGCTCGTAGGTGCTATGAGAATTTATTCTAGACAACTAAACTGCCAGGCGAGACCTATCGCCTCGCAAGCGTTCATTAATACTAAGAGTGTATGCATGATTTATAATTTATAAATAATTTAGTAGGACATTGAAACACAGATAACTAGTCTCCAAAGTATAAAATACATAAATAATTCTTTAAAATATAATTAAATTTATTAGCAACTGGACTACGGCGTCTACTAACAAGCATTGAGAAAATGCATATTTGGAAATAAATGTAATTTAAATGTGTGTACATAGTCGTGGTCAGTCTGCGTACAGTGCCGGTGATACTACATAGTATATAACCGTTAAGTACATAGTCAACGTCTCGTCAAAACACCAGTCGCTCACATTTTTACAAAGATATGTTGAAGTATTCTAAAGCAATATAATAGCTATGACTCTAAATACTTATAACTATAGACCTCAAATGCAAATACTTTTAATTTACATGATATGAATATGTCATTAACCTCTGTTACAATTAAATGTATTGTAATACAATATTGAATACCTAAAGACAATAGATGCATAGGTAATAGAATTTCCAAGACTTAAATTTTCGGTATTTTCATACAATGTGCAATATGTATAATCGTACGGAATAATTTTAATTTACATTTATAAAATTTCCACTGACAGACAAAGAATGCTATTGTTATCAAGGAACTATTATTCGTAACAAATCTGGTTTTCTCAGTAACATCAATCATTTGGAATGTGGCAAAAGACAAAATCATGCATATTGCACTCCAGTTGTAGTCGTACAATATAATATATAATATTTTTATTAAATTCAAGTTTATAACTACTCGTTCATTACAATACTATTATACAAATTATTTACATTTAATTTAAAAAGATATAGTTTTATGAAAATTATTTAATTTTTGGGATAATTTATATTTAATTTTTGATGTCATAGCACATTCGACTGCATCTATGAGACGACATCGCTCCCGAACGCCCCGACGCGTCCCGCTCGGACACAGCCTCGCAATGTGCACTATCACAGAGTAATGACATAAACGTGGAGCTCGCGATGAGCCCCCGATTGCCCCAGGCCCGTACTCGTGCATAATAAGTTACTTACAGTAATACTAGGCGTTATAACACGTGGAATAACAACGGTACATAGCGCTACACCTCGCACATAATTACGCTACAACAGCTCGCCTTCGAACGAACGTCCGCACTCTCTCACTAGACTCTAACTCTTTGTACAATATAGACACGACGTCGCGTGGCCGCCGCCGCCGGGCCGGTCAGCCCGCGCCGGCCGGCCCTGTGGAATGTACTGCGCTGGCTCCCCGGGCGCCTGCCGCCTACACGGTGAGCCCCTCGGTGCGCGCGGGCGGCTGCAGCGGCGCCAGCGGGTGCGGGTGCTGATGGTGCGGCGCGGGCGGGCTGGCCTGCGCCGAGGGCGGCGCGAGCGGCGCCTGCGCGCGGTACTCGTTGTCCTCGCGCATGTGGCGGCTGCGCTCCGCCAGCTCGCGCCCGCGCTCGGCCAGCTCGCGCATGGCGGCCTGCCGCTCGTCGCCGCCCTCTAGTGACGGCGGCCGCTCCAATGGGGACGCGGCGCCTGGTCGCGCGCCCCCGAATGCCCCGAAACCAAGAAGTCCTGGGAATTTTCCGGCTACGCCGTTCTGGCCCGCGCTTTGCTGTATTACTGATATTTCATTTAACTGGTGACAGAAAAAAAATGACGTTTTAGAACTTGCTTTTCAATAAATGATTAACAGTATGGCTGTTTATTTCCTAATGTATCTTCGGTCTGCTTACCTTTTGCTGCATGCCGTTGAGGAAGGGCGCGGGCAGGTAGGGGTAGAAGAGGTCGGGGCGGCGCAGCAGGTCGTGCGGCTCGTGCAGCGGGCGCGGCGGCAGCTCCAGCGACATGCGCCGCCCGCGCCGCGACGCGCCGCCGCTCCACATGTGCGTGCCCATGTGCACCTGGGGAACATACATTCAGTTACTTGCAGGAGCACTACTATACACAATGTAGGCACAAGTCAGTATTCAGTATATCTCGGAATGAGACATTCTCAAATCTTTCGTACTCAAAGCATTTAAACCCGTTTCGAATGATGCCTTATATGAATGTGGAGGCCTCTCTACTAAGAAGGTACGCGCATAACAAGCATCTTGGATGGAATTGGCACAGTTGAGAAATATACCTAAACTAGTTTAGCAGGATTCGTATGAGACTTACCTTGAGGTTACCCTTTGTGGTGAAGGCCTTCTGGCAGACGGCGCATCGGAAGGGCTTGTCCCCGGTGTGGGTGCGCATGTGGATCTGTAGCGCAGACGACGAGGAGAAGTTCTTGCGGCACACTCCACATAGGTGCTTGGAGGACGTCAGCGGTTGGGGGTGTGTTGGCGCGCTGGGTACTAGGGAGCAAAATAAATGTGTTATTTGGCAATAAAACAAGCAGCCAGGGAGATTTTAGAAGACTTCATATAACTCGGTTCCTATCGGCTTCCTTTCGGAAGTGCAACAGGATTCTGACATTCCAAGTTCTGCAACTTACCACTAGGCCGTTTGGGCATTGGCGGCATATCAATAGGTGGGGGGTGCGACATTTGCGGCGGGGGGTGCGCAGGCGGCGATCGTTTGAGGTCGAGTTTGTCGGGCGAGGAGCGGCGGTCGGGGCTCGTGTCTCGGCAATCATCGGCTCCACTCGAGCTCTTGTCGAACCCGGGCGGGACATCACGGATCTTGTGCGTTAGCATGTGCTGCTTCATGTTTCCCTGAGGACGATACAAACATGTTATTGTAATTAACTGCCAAATGTACTAACAACTAAAGTATGTAGGTAAGCATAGTATCTAATACAAATCTAGACTTTAAATAGATTTAATTTAATAGCAAAAAGTGTACCTAACAACGTTAAGCGCAACAGAAAATTAATTTAATGTGTTAATTATGTAATTATTCTTGTTTAAGCGTAGCGTAACTGATATAATATATATTTAAAACTGTTTTTTATTAACTATAAATTTAGTGGAAATAATCTCAATGTCAAATGCGTCACAAAAGTAGGAAGGTAGGTACACGCGTTAGAAATTAGTCTTAAAATTATGATAACTGAACAAAAGAACGGACTGTATATCAGGAGCGCTTAAACTTTGACTTGGGGGTTTAATTGACATTATAAAGAAATTAAAAAGGGTCATGCAAACTATGTAAGCAAAATAAAAAACGCTCGTGATATGGTCGCTCCTCGGCCAGGCGTCACTCTCGCATACCGGGTAAACGAAGGCGTTCCACAGATCCAAAGCAGTGGCGTGCGGGGGGCGGGGGACGCGCGCGCGCCTACCGCACCGGCAACCGCCGCCACTGCTCTGGAACCACAAATACACAGGCGTTACACACGCACCACACGCACACAGCACCGTGGGACAAATACACACAGTTATAGGTACACACTAGGATATTTTCACTATTCCCAATCATGTCAACAAACTTTGAAACGCTTCAGGCGTTCATTTGAACCATCAAGCAGTCTTCTACGACAGTTCAAATTCAGAGAAGATTTTTGTTAGAGTACAATTAGTTTCAGATGTTTGTTTACATAAATGGAAATTGTGAAAAAAATAAGTGTAGGGCATTAACATCACATAAAGATACCAACAGTCATAATTAAAATTCAAACTACAGCGGGGAGCTAATCTAAAGCGCTGTCCACACATTTTCGGGATCCCGTCCCTGACTTAACACGGAAAATCGGTTACATACTATTTGTATGAACGATCGGGATCCTCTTGATACGGAGATGTGTGAATAAATTCGTACAAATGGTATGTTACCGAATTTTCTCCGTCACTGCCGTGTTACGTCAGGGACGGGAACCCGGAAATGTGTGGATACCGCTTTAAGAGGACTATCAGATTATAAAGAATAAAAAAATGTGTTTCCGACTTTTCCACGTTATCAGTAAAAGTAAAAAAAAATCTTTTTGCTTTAGTTGTTGTGAACTTCGCCTACCAATTTTCAAATATATTTTTTTAAAACAGTTAAATATTTAATATGATATTAAGTAAATATCGACATGGCTAACATAAATTAATTAGGAACGGTTATAAAATTTCAAAAGTTGGTGATTTATATTAAAATGATAAGGCCACTAAATCCATTAAATATTATTTAAGTAGCTAATTCTTATTCAGCGATGATATTTTATTTACCTTTGAGACATTATTAAACAAAATGACATTTTACTTAAATATTCATATTTTTTTATAGATATTGTGGGTTTTAATTTTTTTGAGTTTATATAATAATATACAAACTTATTCTGTTTTATCGTTCAGTTAAAACCGATGATTGATAGAATTATTTAAATTTGTAGTTAGTAATAAGTTGAAATGGTCTCGGTGCATTATTTTGAAAACTATATTTATCGTAAAGAATTGAGAAAAAATAATAAATTGAAGAAATTATTTTTCTTCTTATTTTACAGTCTAAGTTTAACTTTTAGATAATAATTTGGGTCTGTGGCATTTATAGAAGCGTCAGTGGCGTTTATAGTAGCGTCAGTGGCGTTCATATGGTCCTCAAAAGTGCAGCTGTAAGAGCATTTGGGACCCTCCAGCATGTAAATCGAATACCGGGCAACGCACTCACATATCCCGACATAGACCCGTCCGATGCCCAACAATATCCCAAGTTCCTTTTAGATCCTTAGTAACTCAATGTTTAATACAATATTTTGTTAATGTTAAGGTAAATACGTAAGGGATATTTGCACACAAACGGTTTGACAAGCCCTATTTACATAATTTTAAAAGCTACATCGTATCACGTAGTTGATCATTGTAATCATAGTCTGACGAATTTTAGCAATATATTTTTTTTTTAACAATTTGCCGAACGCTTCAGCGTAAGTTAATTATTTTTACAATGCCTAAAAACATCCTGCTTTTTCCGCTAAAAACGCCCCGTTTGATTTCGTATTGATTATCAGGGTAGGCTACCTAAGATACCTACTGAACAATGAGAACCTAAATCATCGAAAAACCGGTATAGCAGTATCTTAATAACCATAATTTCCTTTAAATTTGGCGCAGTCGGGAACGTAAATGCAATATCTCTACAATATATGACTTCGCATTCTGAGCATCTGGGTCATTATTTCTATGCCGTGGCGTTTAATAACTTTGCTTGTACCTACGTTAGGTTAGCGGTTATAAATCGCTAAATTGCTACTGAATTTATTAAGCTGTTACGTTTCGTAAAAGCTTGGGAATATGGATTTATTTAATTGCTGATTTGCGTTCTAAGGAGCATTAAAACCGCCACGGGTTGCTTGTAACTAGTAATATTTAGATCGTGTATTTAGATGAATGATTGAAATCATGTGATTATTATATTAAAAATTTCAATATTATCTTAGCTAATTTTTAGTAGGTACAGGTAACTATCTACTTAATTTCATAATAACAATCCCAAGCGACTCTCATTCTTATGAAATTTTCCTGCGACGGGTAATTGCCACATTTATTGGACATAACTTTAAATATTGTCAAAAACATGAAGTTTACAATGGGCATCGGTTATAAATTCAGTTTTGTATGCATTAATACAATGGCGTATGAAATATGGGCGTTTTTATTTATAACCAACAAGCATTAGCTCTTCTAGTGACGTTAATCGAGTCAATAAACTGACTACTGAGCTGAGTACGACATGTAGTACAAGAAGATTGGAATAATCGATAAATAGTTTGGCGCGTGAACTTTCGTCGGTGCAGTGTCCCCGACACTTATTGTAATTTTAAATGTGTTTGTAAGCAGTTGGTGCAGGCACTAGCGGTTAACGCCTAGGGCCGCCATCTTTAGAATCACTAACCCGGGACCAAGAGATCTGTACCCTGGATTTAAATTGAAATCAAATCGAATTTATATGTTCAGAAAGATTTTACCAAGGAAAATTAATATCATATTTATCTATGAAAGCTCGAAACGAATAGGCAAATTGGTGTTTCTAAAATGAGTCCCACCGTCTGTATTTTCGTACAAAGCTTGTTTTTGCCTGGGTATTGTTTGGATGATTGACACGTTTTTTATTACCGTACCGTATTCATAATAAAAAGCTTCGCCCCCCGATCCGTACCGGTCATTGAGTGCAACCCCAGAATAACTCGCCCACGGTCGATATAAGGTCTGAATATAAAAGTCGGTCAAGGTTTGGACAGAATTGGGATATATCGTTTTGGAATAAAAGTGCAAGCACCTCTTTTTGGGCTTTCAAGCATTTTAGGGAAATGCCTATATTTGTGACTTCATGTTTTGTTTAGAGGGTAGGCCCAATTTTAGTAGAGACATCTAAACTAAAGGGGTGGATGTTTCTTTTGCGGCTTATGTAAGTTTTCCAACTTAGTGGATGGTATCCCGTCTATAAACGCATGCATAGATTTGTTAGCACATTTTTAGTTGTTTTAGTTGGTGTAGGAACAAGTGCGTCGGTCTAGTGAGGCCTCCGAGGAGGGCGACATACTGCAATAACCGAGGCGTTCGCAACTATGCGTAGGACGTGACAGGTTGCTGGCTTGTCTCTCAATACCATCACAACACATGAACCAGTTTGCTCCAGCTCAGTAACACGGAATACCAACATACGAAGTCCCATTTAAACGCATTTCTTTCTCGTGCATTCCTAAACATTCTAATGATTAAAAATTCGATTTGGGAGCCTAATTTTCTTATAAAGTATAAATACATGTTAAGTGGACCGTCTCGGACTCCCGACCCTCACCGTCAGTTACGCGCTGACAACTACTGATGGCTTGGCGTTAATATTTTAATATTTAAACTGTTGTTTGTTTTTTAAAGCCCAGTAATTTGCAAGACACGCGGCGCCATAATGTGCTTCACATGTTTTGTTTTCTTGCTTAGGTGGTTTAAGCAGGTGCTTAGTGTTTTAAATTTTCGACTAGGATAAGGTATATAGGTAGATTCCTATTAAAAATAACTTACCGTTTGTTATTGAATTTAAGGTTTTTCAAATTATAAGGTCGCCTTAGAAAAATAAGATAAATCTTTTTCAATTTTTTTACATTATTTGGGTTTTAGTATTTTGTTGTGTATGTAACTCGCGACTTTTACTTTTAGTCTAGATATAAGATATAACATTTTAAGCCTAACCTAATGATATAGGACAGGAATCGAGACAGGTAGAGGTCGAGTCGTGAAAACGATGAAAAATAGGACTCTATCAGTGTCTATCGGGCGGCAAGGATTTTTACTGTTTCAAAGGAAAATTCCGTTTTACAAAACTTATTCCATAACAGATAAAAAATGATCAGCTTTATGTAATCCAAAGTTAAACAGACATCTTACATTTGAAAACTATCGATCATTACAACTTCTTATCATAATATAACTCAATAGAAATCTAGTTTTACTAAATTGTCAATTAAGTATAATGATAATTTATCGTATTGCACGCTAATACCTAATGTCTACTTGTCATCGGTGCCTATAAAGTGTTATGAGTCATAGAAAGGAGTGGTCTTATTGGGAGTAACATCAATCATTTCGTGACCAATAGGAATTGTTAGGTATATTTAATGGTTGATATTGTTATGTTGTATCATTTTACTCTGAAAACCGTGTAGAGTTTGAATACAGTAACTGGAAATGCGACTCTGAGTAATAGGCAAAAAACACGTTTAATTTGACGGCAAGGTTTCGAAGAATTCAATTTTCATTAGTTAATCGTTGCTTCTTGCATAGTATTAAAAAGATAAGTTAATTAAAGGCTATTTTAGCTTAACCGGAGTTTTTCTCTGATAAATTCGAGAACGTTCGTGAAAAAAATAACAAGTAGAAGAGCATTTACCTGTATGAAAAGTAACATAGGTACGTGTATCATGTATAAATATTTATTACGATACGTTGGAAGTTATCTAGGCTTCTGGGTCACTACAAATGTAAATCCCTATGCTTTGCTATATTTGCCAAAAGAACTTTATTAAGCTAACCGATGTACGCAAGGTGCCTTTGTGGAGTTTTAAACTTTTAACCTCGGCGCCATCGTAAATAACCTATATTTTATTGATAAGACCCCTGGTCACTTTCGGTAACATACGAAAAATGTTACTTTGTCAAGCATAAATAATCTTTTTATGACGAGAAGCGTAGGTAAAGGCTCAAGGATTTATAACCAATAAATATTTTACGACATGAATTAATATTCCGATCGTTTTCTGTGACGTTGTTTTTATGACTTATCATTTTTGTGGCGCGACGCGATGGAGCGTCGCAAGCGCAGCTTTACACTACTCGCTTGAAATATTGGCCGAACCGAGTATAAAACTTATATCATCATAAAAATGCTTTTAACAACCTTTATTTATTGTCTAAAATATTGAATTAATTCATTTTGTCCGTATCTACCTGCTAATAAATGTTTCACATTATAATTCGTTGTTTGTATAATATCTAAGTATAAAACAGTTTTTCTGAGATGTTCATTAGTAAGGTTTAAGTGCGAACATTGAGATTAGTGAAATGCAATGAAACAGTTACAATAATATGTTAAAAACATAAGATGACAAGTTATAATAAAAATGAGGAGGCGAACGTTTGCGTATTATTTGCTAATGACCAGTATTCAAGTAGCAAATTAGCTTTAACTGAGATAACGAAATATAATTAATAATCATACATTTAGACGATTTAATTATATTGCTTTTTACTTCTGTTTCGTGCTATAAAAGCTTGAAACTTGTTTAAAATATGGATGCCATCTTTTGAGATATCGTCCATATTTCCAGCAAAAAATTACGGCTTAGAACACAAACAATCTAAATATTATACGCGGAAATAAGACATGTCGGTGGTAACGCGTTCCTATATTTTCATTTATTTGCCTCTTAACGGAAGCCTATTCAGAAATGTTTGCGGTTGGCGTGCATCTTGTGGTCTGTGCCTCTTTCTTTGATACAGACTCAGTTACTTGAGCTTCATCTTACTAATTGAGATGTTAACTGTGGTTTTACTATAAAAAGAAGAGAAAACACACAGAAAAAGGCACGTTACTCCAAGAAAATGTGGGTAGGAATACATTTTACACCGATTAATGTACCTACTTGGTACCTGTATGATATGCAAAATAACTTTTATCGCAAAGTAATAAATTAATGACATGACGTACAGTTCAATTTGCGATTATCTTTAAGGCAGAAAAGTTGGATAATAAACAAACTTTAATTATCTCTAGATGGAAACGATGGTAAATGTGGCCGGCACACGGCTAACAAGTGGTTGCATTTGTGCTGATATGAGACGCATTACATACAGGCTGACATTAATAAACAAAGGTAGGGTTTTTAATTATAAACCATTCATAAACGCTGAGTGTGATCAATAAGGCCGTACATAGTTTTGATTAAATCGGAACAAACGAGCCTACAAGTTTGCGCTGTTAGTCGTCAATTACTCGGCGAGCCGGCAACAGCTCGGATGCGAGCGACGGAGGAAGACAACAGCTAAAACTAATGCGAACTAGAGGCGCCGACTAGCGACTTGTAATTACTGCCTGCAAAATTAATGCACTGAAACTTGGATGAAATGAAACCGGCGCATGAAGTTAGTCGCGCAAGGCGCTTGTCGATGTCTCGCCTTCAACTTGGAATACGATGCCCCGCTTGCAGTGTTATTTATCAAACGCGAACTATATACTCGTACGTCCTGTCGCTGTTACACTCCAACTATACCTCTTCTAACTACTGCTTGTATGCAAATAGAGGTTAAGGGAGTGCATACAATTCAACAATAAAACAGCAAAGGAAAAGCATGCAGATACATTTAAGTTATACGAACAGAAATGAGTTCAAAGGTCTGTTATTTTTAAATCCCGCGGAAATGAAAACTTTATCGCTTTTAGCGTTTAAATCGTTTGTTTTAGACGGTTCAAGTAAAATATGCAATTCATTTATAGTATTAATTTAAGTGTCATTTAGGATCTTGGAAAGAAACTAAGAATTTTTTATCTTAATGCGCTGTCGGGAAGCAGAAATTAAAGAAATTGTTCACCGAATTGTACGTAGATAGAGCCGCGAACTAGGGCTAGTATTTTATATTTTAAAAGATTTTTATTATCAATGAATTTCTTTAGATGTAGTGAAAATTAGTGGAAATGTCGTAAACACGTACGTCTAGCTATTTGTGTAACAATAAAGTATGAACTGGCTAAAAGCCAAAGTCACTCAATCTGAGCTACGAGTATGTACGTGACTATTACATGATAGTCATATCACGGCATTGTTAGACACAGATACATCAGTCGGTAATAGGATCAAATATACTGTTGGTACCCAAGTTTGTTCAGTTGGTTTAACTTCAAGACAGAGATATAAATACCAAAGGGATGAATCTAAGGTATAATAAGAAGTGTTTGAGACTAACCTTTGTGGAGAAGCCGCGGTCGCAGACGGTGCACTTAAACGGTCGCTCCTTGGTGTGGCTCCGGTAATGTATCTCCAGAGCGGAGTGGCAGGCGAACGTCTTGTAGCAGAGGTTACAGGTCGTGTTGCCGCGCACTGCACACAAATAAACCCATCGTTCAATGCGGTTTCGTTGTCACTAATTGTACAACAGTCGGAACGCACGATTACACTGTATTATTATCAATGAGAGTTACTTCTTCCACATTTAGTTTTGGTCGGTGACTTTGAGGTGTATTCGAGCGCCCGGTGATTTATTGATTAGTGGTGGGCGAGGATCAAAACAAGGAAATGGAAATGGGCGACCGGGGCGGACGAAAATATAATATCCCGCTATCGCATACCTGCGGGAGGGAACGCGAGTCCGAGCGGGCTGAAGGGCGATCCTCCGAGCGCGCCCAGCGCGGCGATAGGCGTGGGCGGCGACGGCAGCGGCGAGTGCAGCGGCAGGCGCGGCGGCGTCGACAGCGTCGACATGCTGGGCGACGGAGGCGAGGCCCGCGCGCTCCGCCCGCTCTCCGAACCTGTCGCCGATGGGAGGGAAGCCGTTGTGGTGATGGTTTTTATTTCGCTTTCGGACGCCGAGGCGCAGACGGAGAGCGGCGAAGTTCGACGATCCTTCATATCTAAGTCGTCGTCGAACTCCCGAATAGCGGGCTCGCGCTCGTCCCGGCCGCTCTCATCGTCGGTCCCGCGGGAGTCCGCCCGTCGGTCGCCGGGAGTGGTCGGAGTGGGAAACAGCGGGCGCGGGAAGGGGCGCTGAGCTTGATAGTCGCTGACGTCTGACCCGTTACTCAGTGATGGAAAACCCTCAATATCGATACTTCTCATTTGATCGTAAGGGATGTGGGCGCGCTCGCCCGTGTGAAGTCGTATATGTTGGTGCAATATGGTAGGATCCGAAAATTTCTTATGGCAAACTGGACACTGATGTAACATTTGAACTGGAGGTTTAATGCGATGAACACCCATATGGGTTTTCAAATTGCCTTTAGTCGTAAAAGAGCGGCCACACAATTTACATCGGAAAGGTCTCTCGCCCGTGTGCGTACGATAATGCATTTGTAACGCACTCTTGCAAGAGAGAACTCGGTGGCAAACGATACACTCGTTGGGATCGGACACTTTATTGTCAATATTATCAACTAACTGTTGAAGCTTTGATGTTTCAGAAGTTTTGGAAATTTCTATTAAACTTTCCCAGGAGTTATCATTGCTGCCTGGTCGGGGCAGAAGTGAATTGTAAAAAATAGGATCACGTGCCAGATCTGTATCAACGACATTTTGAACAGAGTTCGGAAATGGAGTTAAACTACCAGAGGACATACTACTGGGAGACTGAGGGAAAAGAGGAAACGAAGGAAAAGTACGCAGTCCCGTTGCTATTGAAATTGGCCCGGATATCGGTGAATTCTTACTTGACAGATTTTCCGGTTGGTCTGGATCGGGCTTCACATGAGGACTCTCTCTGCCGATTTGTTCTTCATTGCTATATTTAGAGTCCATGCTGCAGTCGTCGTAGGGCGATGTTGATGGATATCTGTCTTGTTCTTGATCTTGCGTGGCATCATTTTCATCAGGTTCTCGTTTAGGAGATACGCGGTCAACGTCTTCAAAACTCGAATCTCGATGACAATCATCGTCTTGTGGTTCAGACTTAACCTCGGGTGCTGATCGAGAAGGGCTCGGCGCGGATGGTTTACTGAGATCAGCCGGAGCGTCTTGTTCCTCTCGCATGGCGAACAGTGGATGAGGCGGTAGAGGTTTGTCTACGAGCGGACGTGGCGGTAGCAAGTCATGGTGTGGGGGTCTGTACAGCGGCAAGCTTGGCGGAAAAGGAGCTGGCGCACCCGGAGGAAATTGAAGTGGATGTGGTGGCATGCCAGGGATTGGTCCCGGCGACAACTGCGCTAGTAGCGGGGGGTGGTATTTATCCAAATGCTCCGGTACTGGATTGGGATTCATCTTGACATGCGGAAACTTTGATGTATGTCTTTGGAAATGTACTTTGAGATTCCCTTTGGTTGTAAATCGTGATCCACATACATTACATTTAAAAGGCCTTTCACCTGTGTGTGATCGAATGTGGATTTGCAGCGCAGAATCACTTCCAAACACTTTTCCGCAGTACCGGCAACGATGCTTGAAAAATGGTTCATTTCTTCCTCCGGATTTTCCATCATAGGGTGACATTTTTCCTGATTTACGGAAAGCGAGTTCATCGGCAAGATTATTGGCTAGTAGACCTTGTGACGCATTGTCTAGTACTTCTTGTGCTCTCTTTTGTAGCATTTCTAGCGTATTAGGTTCGTTGAGAGACGGCGGCGGGTCGTTGTTTGTGATTATTGAAGACGCTAACGATGAGGAAATGGAGCTGTACGGTGGATGGGACATCATCGGTGGAGACGAAGTTGGGATTTTAGGAACGGAGATTGGTTCCGTCTTAGGTGTGAGATGCGAATGGGTTGACGGTAAGCTTTGACTAGTGGGAGGAGGGGGTGCGACAGGAGTAGGCTCCCGTGGCGGACGAGGCGGCGACGGCGAGCGAGCGGCAGGTACCGGCACTGGCTCGGATTCACTCGGCGGCGGGCTTGGGAGCTGGTCATCTTTCCGTCGCGTTAATGACAGCTGGTTTTGTAATTGGCGTATTAATTGTAGCTGAAACACTTGCTGGTGTTGTAGCGTAAACAACGTGCTTTGTAGCACGGCTAGTTCATGTAACGCCGCTTCATTATCTGCGTTGTTCGCCATTGTGGTCGCGGCGAATTGTGCTACGGCAACTTTAGTATTTTGTAAAGCTTCGAGCGTGACGTGGCCGGCCACCGGGAAGGGCAGGCCGACCGGTGGCACGTCAGCTTCAGGCACTTCAGCCTCGCCATCTTCGAGGCTGTTATTATTTTCTGCATCTTGTCGATGCCGTCGGACTTGTTCTAATCGTTTATTAGGTCCATCCATTTCTTCGTCGCCTGAGACGACCATTTCTTCAGGATCGGAGTGCATTCTCTCCTCACCCATTTGCAACGCTTTCTCATCGCACAGTCGCTTGTGGTACAGGAACTCGTGCAGGTTCTCGAACTGTTCCTGACAGCGCGGGCACATGTGCGCCTCAGGGCGGTCTCTCGTCTCGTCAGATACATGGTTGATCTCTTCTTCGGAACAGGATCCCGAACTTTCACCTAAAACAAAAGAATAATACGTTAATGTCATATCCTTGAAGCGCATGCAATATGTAATGAACGAATGACCATGAGTAGCCAAACTGAGAATGCAGGACAATATTTCGACGTTTGGCAGGTTAAAGTGACAGTTTGAAAAGTTTATATTTATGTCAAATAAATTGTTTCTATTTATGATCTTCATTGAATGATTGGAAGGCATTGCTGTGCGCCATATTTCAAAAACTGTACATAGTTAATGAACAGGTGGTGAAAACTGTGTACTGTTGTATACAAACAATGGTATTGATAAAAAAAATTGATAAAAAAAAAAATGGTGGTGATGATAAAATGATCACTAAATTGGTAAAGCCACACCCCGAAACACGCTAGTAGATATTTGTTATTTAGATATTTATTAAATAAACAAAACCTTTTGTAAATGATTGAGTTGTTGTTAATCTATGTAGGTTTCAGTTTAGGCCTAAGTCACCTGCCCCAACAATATCTAAACTATCAACGATGTCTTAAATCCTACAAATGAATATTTAGAATTCGTTGTATCGGTTAAACAATCCGGCAAGTTATTTAATTAAGTTTTAACTGAACGTATTCAATTGTACTTATTAGTAGCACTCGAGTAAAATGTAGCTTATTTTATAAACGTAAAAGGAAAAGATGACTGATTTACTATCGAGGGAGCGTCCCAAACGGTGGTTTTGTTTGATGTGCACGTCCCTTTTCGAGGTAGAAAACTGCTGTCACAAGATTTTACTGAATTCCCACGAGAATATAAAATTCGGGATAGTCAAGTTGCGATGCGGAAGAAGCGGAGTATTTTCTTTATAAACGAGATGACATGATATGGGTATAATATTATTTCATACGGACGAAATATTTTGAATCAAAGTTATAATAAAAAGTGACGCATGAAGTGAAACCAGGGTAAAATTGGAAACAAAACAAGAAAGAATACGAAATAACCATAAAAGCAATGCTTCATAAAAACGAATAATGTTTTATTTAATCAATATCTCATAAAATAAAACAACAATCTGCACGGTAAAACACCTAATTTTCAATTTACTTTCGCGCCTAGATTTCTGTTTGCCGGCTACTCAACAATAGATGTCGCTAGTTGTAGCTTGTCACGGGGCCCCGAAAGCCGTGTTTGGTTCGAACTTTGTGACAATAGACACGAGAAGGGTAGAAAGCTAAAAATATCACGATAGCACATTCGCACCGACTCGAAACTTTTATTTGGAAGTTTGGGTTCGTGAAAATTATGCGCAGTATTTCGTTTGAACTTGGAACATGTTTTTTTATTTTGTTTTGGCTATTAGAGCGTTTCCTAGTGCTACTAAATTTGATTAATTTTGTTGCAAATTATGTAAATAGTAAGTAACCTCTAAAGTATGTCCTACTCCTACAGGACACGTTGAAGAAAATATTTTTCTTAAATATTTTCCATAGCTATGTATTTCTATCGTCTCTATTACCAACAAAATTTAAAAGATATTATATTTTTTTACCTTTTATTGTATCGGATACAGCTGAGATGGCATTCTTTTATAACAAGCTCTTTTTACCGAGAAATATCAATAGGTCTGGAAGCTAGAACCAAAAAGAATTCGTGTGACCGGAGACAAGAAGCAAAAAGAGTTGTCTCTATTAGTTTTGTGCTATTCAAAAGTTTATGTTTCTGCTAGTGACCGTGCTTTGGTTGATGAAATGAGAATAAAATTATGATGTTAAGATATACTAAGTACTTGTGGAAGATATGCTTGTATTGTGTTTTTACGTACTAATATAATGATAATTGATGATAAACCAAAAATTACAATGCACCTGCCATGTTATCTCTTCACCACCTTTGACTGAATGGTTAAGGTTGTCTAAGCCTTAGATACCAAGGCATAATACCTTTGTACCTTTGCGCGTGAAGCCTAAATAAATATATGAATACTAAGAACATGACTTTCTAAATAAACGTATTATATATATTATCATCATCAACATCATCATATCAGCCGAAAGACCAGGGCGACCAGGGCCAAGCGTCGCCACATTGACCGGTCCCATACGTCTCGCATCCAGTGGATCCCCGCAACCTTCACCGGGTCATCGGTCCACCTAGCGGGTGGCCATCCGACGCAACGTCTTCCGGTTTGCGGTCGCCATTCCAGAACTTTTCTGCCCCATCGGCCTTCCGTTCTGCATAACGTGCAGTAATGTAATGTGTCCTGCCCACTGCCACTTAAGTTTGGCAATTCTTCGGGTTATGTCGGTAACTCCGGTTCTCCACATATGTTTTCTCTACGTATGTTTGTAACATACTATTGTTATAAAAGTTACCATTATGATTATACCTAAGGATAGAGAAAGACCAAAGAAGAGATGGATTATTTGAAAAATGATAGTGTCTATTGAGATGACGGCAAATAGGGATGTATGGAAGAAGATAACAATTTGTTGCGCCTACGCAGACACCCGCAAATAAATTGGGATAAGGTTAGAAGGATGATGATGATGGTGATGATGTAATACTAATATTAATTAAATAAACTTATATTAATTAATATTATAAATGCGAAAGTTTGGATAAATGTATTTTTGTAACTCAATCACGCCAGAACAGCTGAACGGATCTGGATGAAATTTGGCACAGAGATAGATTATATTCTGGAATAGCATATAGGCTTATCATCGCGGTATAATATTACCTTGCGATAAGAAAAAACTTTCCACGCGAGCGAAGCCACTGGCAGAAGCTAGTAAGTAGATATTTAGGTACTTAGATAGGTATTCTACCCTCATCAATTTTATTCAAATTTTTATACTTAGGTATTGAGACCGTATTTTCAGTATTGTTTTGTACTTTGGTCTCGGAAACAGAAAGTGACAGTTACACTTTCATAGTTAAGTACATTCATATATCTCTATTTATATATTGATATGTAAATAACACTGAATACAATAGAATAGGTATATGATCAAAATGAACACATACTTAGGATTTTTAGGGACTGTACGTTTGCCTACTTAATTTATAAAGCAGGTTCATTGTTTTTCTAGTACTTGTTTTAATTAATTATTTATGTATATATGTAGGCTTCATGATACCCCAGAAAATAGAATGAAAAATAATTTGTGAGTCTTCTCTTGTTCCGCTATTTTACCTGAAGAAAAAAGGTACCCAAAGAGTTTCCAAAATTATAAAGTAAGGCGTTTAGCTAATAAAAAGTTTGACCGTGGAATATGTAGGTTACTTAGACTGATGCCTACCTCAAATGCAGTAGGTTTCTTCCTAAGCTATTATTTGATTTATTGTTGACTCTACTAAAGGTAGTCTCTAGAAACTTTTCCAAGAACTTCCACTTCGGTTGGTATAAGAACAGGTAAATGAAACGACACCAGTGATATAATGAATTAATTGATTATTTAAAATAGTTGTTCGTTGATATATTATTAAAAATGTTTAAATTATTACATCGAATTTTAAGCGATGGAACTGTTCCATTTCGATTCTTTAAACATTTTTTTTCCACTTTTAGTTAGGTTAGATACCTACTTTAAAACTTATGTTATTCAAAAAGTAATAAATTGCATTTATTATTTGTCACTTTGATGTATCGGTATCTGTCTATACCTGCGACATTATATTTATATTTTATGAAGAAAGGAGAATGAACTCAAAACTAAAAGTAAATAAGCAGCTGTATGTAGTGAAGTACATATGAGTTTAATAAATAGAACTATAGTAAAAATAACTTACACACAAATGGTGACAGAGAAGTTATGAGAATATTGTAATCGAAAGTTACAAACTATTCTCGTTTAGAAAAGATAAAGTCTAAATAAAAGTATGTTGAACTCCATTGTATTTAAAGAATTCGATCCAGATGACCCTTGAGAGTTAAACAGTGAAGTCAACAAAACAGATTCTTGTATCATTGAAGTTATACGATTATAGCTCAAGGATACCAGAAGGAACTAAAAGGTGCATTCGGCGTTAACAGCGCTTATCGCTTTTACGGTTTGCGTATGCGTTAACGCACCTAATAATAATTAGCAGCTTATTAACATCACGCCGACTCTTAACTATATCACGACGTTCACGACCCATCGATACTTTGTACGGAAGCAGAATCCAGTTCAGACTTTCTTAATTAGCCTCACACCCGTGTTGCATTTACAAAATTTACCAATGAATTTAATAAAGTGCGTACATAACTGCCTACCTCCCTGCATATTAATTTATCGAGATTCCAAAACCCAACTCAACCCACCACTTACCGGCCCTATTAGGTATATTGTTAAATTAAAGATTTCCAAACATATTTTTGGTGCATAAATTTTCTTATCACCAACATTATACTTTCACCGTTTTAATGTTTTAAATATATATGTATATTTTTATAGATATTACCTGCCAATGTTACTCGGCTACGGGACAGTGGCTGGTGCACACTTTTGAATATACGTTTCATAAAACGCATTTTTTTTGTGGAAGTTTGTTGTGTTTTGAAAAGCGGACGGATAAGTGAACACCGACACAAAACATGATATAATCCGGGATAATGTTGCGGCGGGGGATTAAATAACTCATTTGTAGCGAGATGCCGGTGCGTTTAGTAGTTAGTTGTAAGGAGAAGGATTAGTGGTATCTGTTTGTTGGTATTGGACAGTGCTCCGGTGAGCGGAGCGTCGAGCGCGACGACTCAAAGAGGCTGTGTGTCGCGCCGCGCACGCCGCCGCCGCGTTACGCACAAACATAAAAAGGCTTTAGTGTGCCGTTGCGGATATTCATTGCCGTTGCCCGACATTGTCCAACGTATTCACAAAGCAAACTTATCAATATTGAACGTCCCTTTTCATGCTAAAGAAACTTGTTTACAATAATTATAGAGAGCGTTGGACTGCCAAACATTCCGCCGCCGTCAGACTCACTGTAACGTGTTTGTGAGCATCTAGATGTTGTTAATGTTATTACAATCGCCATTAAATATGTCGATGCTAATTAATCAACTGACAGAAAGTCTATAATTTATACATCAGCAGTCATTATTATTCATCATTCAAGGTAAATGAACGGCGATATGCATAGTGATCTTTCATTTTTAGTCCGAATTAGAACCGGCTTAGATATTTAACGAGTTTTGTTTTTAATTTATTAGTAGATCAAACAAATAGAGAATACAAGTATTTCATAAGAATATGAATAGGTTATTTCAATCGTTAGCAGATAGAATGTCTGTAATAAATATTTTATAGAGCACTCGTAAAACCAGCAACAAGATAAGCCGACCATAGACTAGAACCGCTATAATAAAATTTGACAACGTGTCATTCTGTTCTATGAAGACATTTCTCTATGACAAGTAATGGTCGATTAAATTATATCAGAGCATTACCTAATGCCGCTTTAAAATACATCATTAGGTAATGTTAAACCGTGAAAGTATGTATAATCAGAAATTATTAATCATTTCATTTAGTAAGCTTTAATAAGGTTGGTATGTAGATACTTATAGAATGTATTTCATTTGATTTGTATCATACTCAAAAAGTTGAAATAAAGGTACCCAGTATAAGTATCTAATCCTCAAATCCAAACGAACAGTAAAACATTTCATAAGCTATTTTTTAACTTTAGTAAAGTTAGCTTTAAGTAGAGATGCTTAATTGATTAAGTACCGGTATATAAATAATAAAACTTATTTTAATAAAGCTCCTAATAGGTACTCTGTTACTATAAATCTATAACACAATGTCCTTTCATTGATACCAGAAGAAAAACAAAGATAAGGATCTATCTTTAGAAATCCCAAACATCCAATTGACTAGAATTTGCCAGTGAAACCAAAATGCTCCATTTACAAAAGTTCAGTAAAATCAGGAAGTCGGACCGGAAGTGAGAGAGGAAGGGGGAAAATCGGAAAACGATTGTTTAATATTAAAATTCTCACGCTTAAAGAAAAGGCTATTAAGAAATTGAATTGAATCCTGTGATATCCAGGTAGGTAGGTAGGTAGGTAGGTAATATACACATTGCTATTCACCCGCTTTGTGAGGACGTGATATTATTTTGAAGATAACGCTACCAGAATACATTGACTGAAAATACACCTAATAAAAATTTCAAATGATTGCTATATTGACCCTTCACAAACGTTCGGCATTATAAATAGTTATAAATTACAATGTGCTCTATAAATACAGTTTACAAGGCTATTATTTTAAGAACGTCATGGAAAAGTGAATGATGAACTGTGAAATCAATAATACGACAGGCAGCGCCGCGGGGCGCTACGGTAATGCGCTATAAAACTTATATTAGACATGCAAATATATGTTGTGTCTTTATTAGACACATATTAGAGTTTTATGAAGGACACATTTTAAATTTTGTATCATCAAAAAGTCTTAGTAAGCTGTGATAAGTAAATTTTGTATGTTACACATTAAAAACACAACGTATTCTTTGCATTCGGATAAAAATAAAACTTGAACGTTCATCTGTCGGAGTCAGATGACTTTATGGACTCCCAAAAATAATTTCTTCACAATATTATTAAAAAGTCAATCTTGCTAGATATAGACATATTAATTTAATGAGCTTTCGGATTAAATCAATGTCCCAAAATATTATACAAGAAACGATGCCAGATCAACTTTAAAGATATTTTCCAATATTATTATATTCTGCTGACAGCCGTTAGATATGAATAATTTAGAAAATAATAAAATTAAAGGTTAACGAAATAAGATATTAATCTGTGTCAACAGATTTTATAAGACGATTGTTTAAAATCATTAAAAAGACAATAAATTGCTATATTATTTAAAATATGTATAAAAAAACTTATAAAATAAAGGTGTAAACAGAGAAAAGTTCTTGACACAGGTGCCGCCCGGGCCGTCGCAAAAGCACACACACATGATGTATCCTATTTGTTTGAGATAAATAATCCTGTTTCTCTGAAGACCTCCACTATCTTAAACTTTGATTTATAACCAAAAACCTACTTAATTCATCAAACTCTGAAGTCACTCAGTAAAATTTCCATAATTTTAACAAAATTAATAATAAAAACTACCTACAATCTAAGTGTAATAAAATCGTCCTACAATAAATATAACTAAAATATTGTTTAAAGACACAGTAAAAATGACATCATAAATTATATTATAAATAGTGTTTCAATGATATCTGTCCGGATTATTAATAGTTGTAGTCATAAAATGGACACGGTGGCTAATAGTTTAAATGCAACAGAATAGCCTACAAATAAATGCTAAGCCACAATAGCTTTCTATTTATACCCGTGGTAATAAACATTTTGAAATTCGACCTATTGGTTGCTCGTAACCGTTTTTTAATTGGACCATTTAAGATATTTAGCGCACGGCAGAGCGATAGCCAAGTTCGCCACTATAACCGGTACATCCGACATTCTCAAACATATTTATTTTTACATTTTCTCTTCCTGGAAAATGTAAACTGTTCCGGTCTGTTAATTATTTTCTGGCAATTAAAGAGTTCTTTCTGGAAAATTTCTGCACTTAAATGGATTATACAATTTTCAGATCAGGTTTATAAGTGCCCACTTAACTTTAATATTATAAATTGGTTTTTGAAATAAGTATGTATTTTTTTACAGTACCTGAACTGATTTTAAATCTGCACTTTTTACAAATGTAACTTTAACACTTCATTGTAAGCTTTGAAAGTTTTCGTTAGGTAAGCTTTTCTGTTGAACTAAATAATAAAGCTCTACATACCTCCCTAACAACTTGTTAACCGACTTCCCAAAAAGGAGGAGGTTCTATGTTCGACTTCAAGTTTGTTTTTTTTTTTTTTTTTTTTTTTTTTTTTTTTTTGTGTATGTTCACCGATTACTCCGTCAATTATGGACCGATTTTGAAAATTCTTTTTTTGTTTGAAAAAGTATGTTCTGAAATTGGTCCCATTTTAGTTTGGTGAAGGTCTGATGAAGAACTTCAGAGATATACAACAGAACTCTTCAATAAATAACGGCAAATCTCTCGGGATTGCTGCAATCGCATGTATGTTTGTTGTTTATAACATTTCATAACATAACATCACGCCAGTTCGCTCTTAAGTGGTAAGCAGACCTCTCATTTCACCGGTTATGTTCAAGTTTCATGAAATCTATTCTGGCGAAATAGTTCCCTTACTAACTTGCCTATTAGGTACGTACAACTAAAAAGTGAAAAATAAAAAAACTTTTTGCAAAAAAATACTACCGACTTCCAAATACAGAACTACAAAGTGAAAAATAACTTAATTTTTTGAAGTCGGTGTCCATAACGCAAAAAAATGGTACCTACGAAAGACACCGACTTCAAAAAATTAAGTTATTTTTCACTTTGTAGTTCTGTATTTGGAAGTCGGTAGTATTTTTTTGCAAAAAGTTTTTTTATTGAAGTTGGTGTCCATAACGCAAAAAATTGGCACCTACGAAAGACACTGACTTCAAAAATTAAAGTTATTTTTCACTTTGTTTTTTTGTATTTGGAAGTCGGTAGTATTTTTTTGCAAAAAAGTTTTTTATTTCCTTTAAAGTAAACTATCTACAATATTATTGTCAAGTGTGAAAATTCACTGCACTGTTTACTCACCCCGCTGGTGACGAATTTTAGTGCTCACTTTCTCATGTATGCCAAATTTTATCGTCGCTAACTGAATCATTTTATCGGTACGACTATCGAATCGTGGCTCGACAAAAACACATGTAATTCCTCCTCAGAGTGGGGTCACAGGTCGGCACCGGGCAAGGTGAGATGTGGCGGAGACGTCGTATGTGATGTGGTGAGATGTCGTAGTGGAGTTAAGTACCGATGGAGACGCGGCGGACGCAGGAAGGCTTGACGCGCGGCATGTTGTCCGCTGGCGGCTCAGGGCCGGCGCATGGCACTGCCGCACGGCTGCACTCACGGGGCACGGGACACTCGCGGCGCCGGTTACTCGGCTCGGACGAAGTACACTGTGCGGAGCGGACGCGGCGTGTGACCGGGCGCACCACTCGCCATCTGAAGCGGGACTGAGCGCGAGGCGGCGGGCGGCGGGCGGCCGCGCGCGCGCACCAGGTACACGGTTATGACAGGGAGGCGGGGCCGCGCCCGGCTCATAAATCAAACTTCGCCCATTCGCACGCGCTACACGAGCCCCCCTCCTCCATATTCCATATTCGGGGCGGGGCATATTTTCATAATCATAACGCCTCATATTCATAAGCGACATGTGGTCGCGAGGCCAGTGGCGCGGTACGGCGGGCGGGTGGGCGGCGCTGACGCCCGCTAGATGGCGGCCGCCGTCGCCCCGCGAAGCCTCCCACACCACACACACTAATTGAACTTGCACGTCATAACTTTTTGTTTGTGTTCAATAATTATTAAATGGCTTTTTTAATTGCTCAGTGATAAGTTCTTAGTTATTCACGAGCATGAAAACTTGTTGTATAACTTTGTTAATAACTTACTAATCGATTTGCATTTATAAAATATTTATTTTGCTATTGTTGTTTTAATGAGCTTTGCAATTTTGTATTTTTGCTTTACATTTCTACATGCACAATAATTATCATGAACGGTTTTCAGAATAATTTACAGAGTGCATGAATATTAAAATAAATAAACTTTGACTGGTTAGGTTACACGTGTTCGGAAAGTATTTAATTAATTATAATTAATAACTCATAAATATTCATTTTCTGTGTTTTCATGCTCGTTGGAAGAATAAGTACTGTGTACTGTGTTTCCCGATAGCTACTATCTAGAGGTCTTTAAGTCAAGAGCGAATAGGTTACTTTCTAGGCAAGCGTGCCTCATCGTCGAAATCATCGCTTAAAATCGGGTGAGATAGTGGTCAAGCTCGAGCATATTCTAAAAAAATAATTGTAGAATGCATGTTAAATAGTAAAGGCTTGTGTATTTTAGTTGTAGGGTGTTATGAGGTGACTGTAACATCATCAATACCATGTCATTTTGTTAAGTACCTGGCATTATCATCCACAAGTCATTATCACGTCACCATCTCATTATCAAACCCCGCAGCCTGCTTCCTTCTAAAACAAACTCATAAAAAAAGATGAATAATAATTAAAAAGCATCACAGCAGGACCCAAAGCCACAGACTCATTCTCTCACAGCTCCGCGGGTAAGCGTATAAAATCCTTGCTACCGACATCCGTAACTAGATCCATTCAACCCAATTTTAATTTCTGAAACAAATTTACGAGGAGTCGTTATGAAAAAGCGAATGGCGGGAGCCATGTCAATCGCTTTGTGTGCTTTAAATTAAATATAAGGAATACGTGTGAGTGGTGTAACTCGCCGCTCGATATTAATGTGATCCAACATCGAAGCAATCTAGTAGATTCTGCCAGTCATCGGCTGAGCCGATACTCGATACTATTTCCTTCATGTCATTTGCCTTGGATGTGGGGTGGATATTTTTTTTAATTAACGAAACTATGTAGCGGGGCTCGGATTATTTTGTTGTCGGTATGCTACTGCCGCTACTGGTTTTTTGTCGGCAGCGTTGATTTGATTTGTTCTTTGATTGTGCTGAATTAATAGTTATGTGGAAGTGAATGATAAGGTGTTCTGGTTTGGATAGATTTGCTAACTATAGAGTCAAAGTTAGGTATGTAGAGACATACTAAGTTAAGGAAAATCACCTACTGCTAGAGAGCTAAGAGTTAATTGTCCTTAACTTTTCAGAGCTGACCTATTTTAAGGCTTTGCACCATGTACTTTATAACATATTGTGAATCTCAGGTTGCTTAATTTCTACTCTATCATGAATAAGATATTATGTTTATGTGCTGGTACAGCTAACGATATTCAACTAATTTTCACCACCAGACAAATCAAGGCACATAAAAAATTGAGAACCTCCTCCTTTTATTGAAATCGGTTAAAAACTATTTTCAGCATAATGATAGAATATGCTCGAAGAAGATAAATATTTATCTACACAACTATATCCCTCTGTTAATCTACGTTTGTTCTAAACCCCATTAAATTAGCGACAAGGCATGTCCCCTTTTGACTTAGGAAATCCCACATTATAATAAAAGGAACGTATTAGATATTTCAGGAGCACATTAACCGCACTATAATCACCATTAAAAATAATTAGCCGGGAGCGATGTTGTTGTTTTTAACCTCAGTCGACTAAATAATTCCTGTTTATGATGACACCTAATCCCTTATGAATTTAATGTGAGTTCTCTGAACGGCACTATGGAGGTGTTATTTCAGATCCATCAGTGCGGCAGTTAAACAGAAATAGCTCCAGTAACACAAGTCACATACGATTTAAATACACAAATTTTTGAAAACGTCTGTTTATTTAAGCTAAAGCACGCGTCGCTCGTCGGCCGCCTCCGAACGCTCTTGTCTTACGTTTATTTTATTCGTTAGTGTTACAACATGTTACTTATTACTATACATTCATAAAAATATCCTTTTATATACCCACTACTTGTTCATTATTGTTGAACGACTTTTTACCGCTAACAGGTGTCAAGTTTGCGGAAAAAGTGAAGTTAGTTAGAGCGGCATAATGTAGGGTTATGTTAGGTAAAACAGGGGTGAAATTTTTAAATTGACCGTCAAAATGATGGCGGTATAAATGAGCACGTGGGTGGGGTATGGCAGTGGCGTAACGGTTGAGTAGCACTTGTGTAGCTGTGCCGTAGCGGTGTCATAGCAGTAGCATAGCAATGGCGTAGCACTAATGTAGCATCGCGTAGCAGCGACGTAGCACTAGTGTAGCAGAGCCGTAGCATTGTTGTAGCGGTCGCATAGCAGTGGCGTGGCAGCGGACGAGCCACGCCAGCGAGGGACGCGGATCGGACGCGTTCATAAATTTGAATATGGAAGTGAGTTCTAATGGTATCGTTGTTTATTTTTACTGCACCCCCCGAGCCGTACGCCCGAATGCGACGCCGAATTTATTTCCATGCATTTTAATATCTCCCTCTGAATAGCTATTGCCATTTTCACGCGGTTTTATTGCGAACTCTATAGTCGTGTTATGTTCTTTGTTTTGTTAGGCCCGCTTTACGATCGAGTGCGATGGACAATATCGGTCGATGAAGCCTCGTAAGGTTTCGAGGGAGCATTGAGTGTAATTAGCGCCGACCGGAACGTTCATTGAGGCGATAATAAGAATGTACTGTAATCATGTAAATTTCCTCGTTTATGAAGCGAATTTCTGAAGGAATACCGAGTCGAGTATGTCAGTATTAAGTCATTAAAAGTGGACATTGATTGATTGGAGCTTGTGCAAAGGGCACGCATCGCGGAAACGCACGCAACTCTTGTGTCGAGCACTTGAGTTTGTTCATTCACTTGTTTACACTCCAGTGAAGCGTAACTCATATTTCCTTTTGTACAGACAATCATCTAATCGCATGAATGAGATAGCCTATGGCGAGCTCGGGATGAACTTCGAGAGCTTTTAACTGACCCCTCGCTTTTCATTCTGTACTTGAATGTACTGCTGATTTGGTTAATTGCTTTATGTTTCAATATCACGATTACGAAGCAGCTCGTGACTAAATAATAAAAGACGCGCGGGTCGATCTTCAAGGTTAAGCAACGCTTGCCGAGGTCGGTCCGTGGACGTGACCATCTTTACATAGCGAGTTTCTTCCGTGCCTCGGCAAGCACGTTAAGCCGTTGGTCCCGGCTGTCCTTTGAGATCTTTGGCAGTCGTTAGGGGTAGTCAGAAGGCTGAGATCTGACACCAGTCTTGCCAAGAGGTATCGTGTTACCCAGTTATTGGGTTGTGGAGGTCAGATAGGCAGTCGATCCATGTAAAACACCTGGACTTAGATGACGATGATCACGATTACGAATCAGATCATGCTGTTCAGTTATTTTTCGTAATAATACCGTTGATTTTAATGCTTCAATTTCTAGGAATGGAAAAAAAATTAAAATGTGTTGTAGAATCTTACCAACGATAATATATTATGTATGTATTTCTAAAGCGGACAAGATCAAGTTCCATACTTAGTTGCCTCCTCAAGTATGAGAAGTAGAAGACGTGCGTGTTAAGTCATTATTATGTCCTGCCTCAGACATTGAGATGAAATTTTAATACCGTAAATTATACAGAAAAATATTGTCGACGCAGCTCGTTTACAAACAACACTTAACTTGTCAAAATGATGGCTGTATGAGAACAGTTCGCTGTCTCAAATGCGCTTTGGCATATTTTACTGAACACCATAATTATGTTATGTTCAACTAAATGTGAGTTTCATCTTTATCAGTTTTTTTATTAACTTGTCGGCCTTCAAAATGCGAATATTCAAGACTGAAACTACGAATTTAATTGTAGTTTTATGTTGATATATATTGCGTTTTATATGTAAGTACGGGGAGTGAATATGCATAAAGAACCGGTTCTGAACGATTACACGGCCGTTTGTTAAGGTTGCCCTAGTCAGTGATTCTTCCATACAAACGTAGTATGGCGATTGTTTGACGGTGTACGCTCAAAATAAAAAATAAAAATCAATTTGTCACATCATTATCTAGCCCTGTATGGAAACAAAAAAGTAAAAAATAACGTGTATTTGAAAGTGTAAGTTATGAGCGTTGAAAGTTCCATATTTCTACACTAATTTCAACGCATCTTTGGGCTGAAAAAAATCCATAAAAAAGGCAAATTGCAAAATAGTTACCATACAGGGATAGATTAGGAGTTAAAAAAATGCAAATCGTTTTATTTTACATTCAGTAGTTTTTTCGTGATACTCATATATCCCAAAGGTCTGTTTATAAAATTTTGCGCGCTCCTTTTCGTTCTAAATCATCATCCATTAATTATTTTTATACCATGAGAGTGTATTCGTACGCATACTAGCTTCCTACTGCTCATCACAGCGTATATCTCTTTGGTACGTGTTGTCGGATGAGATAGCATGCATTTTAACCCCGCCCACAAAATAGTTCGTGTCGCCGACTAGGTCAACCTTAAGTTTGAATTATGGTGTCAATGCTAGCTCACTTTGTTCTCTTTATTATAAAGTAACAGATATGTAACAAATTAATGATATTCTAATGGGTAGTATCAGTCGTCCTGATATTGATCTTGCATTATTACCTAACATTAATCTTTATTGTTTAGTTATGTAAATATGTACTCAAGGTACATACATAATGTCATGCTGATTGAAGGAAGCGCCACTTAAGTGTCCAGCTTGACAAGTACTATCTGACAGAGAGTGGTCACGCGGTCAAACTTCAAGAGTTCAGTTTTGCGTTCGAGCAGTTGTTAACGAACCTCGCTGTTGCACGGTCTACGCGGTACCAATATATAATTGTCACTATGTTTTACGAGGATAGTTCTTCATCGGAAGACGAATTACCTATTTGAAAATTTAATACTGGGTGCGCCCAATAAAAAAGGATAGTGAACAAGATGGAGAATTTCATAGACTTTTTCTAAATGAGTTAAAGATGAGGAAATTCCAAAAACTATTTCCAACCATGCTTCTGCAAGTTTTCCCAGGTTTTTTATAATCGTTATGCTTAGCATTGTATAAAACACACCTATTACGTATCTACTAACAAATTAGATTTTCAGTCTCCATCTTCCTTCCTATTTGGTCACCGAAACAGCGGTGAACGCGAGAACGCGTACGTTCTAGTTGACCGACGCGGTCAGAACGCCTCCTGTATAATCTATCCTGGATATATCTATGTAACGTAATGTAACACAATGAACGCAAAACTGACCTCTTGAACGCTTGAACGCGTGACCGCTTTCTGTCTGATAGAACCCTATACAATTTTATCAGCGAAGGTGACTGTCGAAATGCCAAAATGTACACGTGACATTTCGACAGTGTTTATAAATCCCAGACATTTTAGACATATAATGCCAGTTGTCAGAGCCTCTTGACTAGCAACTTCTTATAATTAACTAGCTTCTACCAGCGGCTTCGCCCGCTTGTAGAATATATATATATATATATATAAACCTTCTTCTTGAATTACTCTATCTAATAAAAAAAGGGGAATTTTTAACTGCACCTCTATTTAGAAATTTAAGCAAACAAAATTTCTCCACTAATAACCTACTGCATATCAAATAAATGACTGTACTACAAATTATTTACGTAAAACAAAAATACTGATTTGCACACAAATTATTCAATATTACAACGGAATTTCCAAAATTATTTTCTATAACTACATAACAAAAAAAATTAATTAGTCCAAGAGCGAGCGAAGCGAGCTCGGGAGTTTAGGTCACCCCGACACGGATAGGTTAGGTTTGAAGGTGATGACGGGAGCTGAAGTGAGCGAGCAAAGCGAGCGAACTCAGCCTCCGTCATCTCCTTCATGTTAGGTTACTTTAGTCCCTGCAGACAGAAAAAGGAGCCCCGCGCAGCGGGGCTCCGTCGACTTTGTTGCTTCAATAGTAATCGTAAAAACTATAACCATGGATATCTCCATAACCATGGGGTTCCGTGGGGTGGGGATGGTACAGTGGGGTTACCACTCAGTGTGCTAGTGTTTAGTGCATATTAAGTAAGCACTTGATTATTTTTTTGTGTACTTAATTATGTAAAGATGTCTGGTTAAATTGAGTTTCATTTAAGATAAACGATGCTCCTAAAAGTAAATTAGGTTATTGTTTTTCTTTAAAAATTTGAATATGTTTGTTGAACTAAGGAATTGTTAGATATACTATTTTGATAATAGTTATTCGTTCAGTAAAATAGTTCTGCAAATACCATTAAACTGTATATTTAATTTGTTTTTTTTAGTATGCTTAATTTGTGTGCAAGTCAGTATTTTTGGTTTAACTTTGAAATATTTTGTTCGAAAAAAGGGAATATACAGATATCGATTTAATTACATGCCATAAAAAAACCGCATCAAAATCCGTGGCGTAGTTTTAAAGATCTAAGCATACATAGGGACAGACAGCCAGATGCGACTTTGTTTTATACTATGTAAGGATAAGGAAGTAATCATTGTTATTTCACTGTTTTAAAACAAAAGACTATCAAATAGAACAATATTATTCCTTTATTTTTAACCCCCGACGGAAAAAGAAGGGTGTTATAGGTTTGACGTGTGTACCTGTGTATTTGTGCATCTGTCTTTGGCATCATAGCTCCTAAATGGATGAAACGATTTTGATTTCGTATTTTTTCTTGAAAGGTGACTTTATCGAGAGTGTTGTTAGCTATCTTTGATTAGATTAGATTTATTTATTTGCTTAAACCCATGTATTGTATGTGTACCCATGTACACATACAATATGCATGCAAGATAACAAAAAATAATAAAAGATTCCTACATGTTTGCCACATGCTATGGCGTGCAAATATTATGCAAGTTTAATTATAACCGAAACCAATGAGTAGATTTAAATATAAATGAATTATAATATCAATAAAAAAATGTCAAACAGCATTAAAATTATTAAATCTATGGAAAAAATATAAATCAAATGTCAACATGTAAATAGTGCATCTCAATTGATGAAACTCGGTTCAGTCGTTTAAAAGTTATGGGCGTTGTACTGCTTAAATCGGGGTGTTTTCGCAAGATATCGTGTCATAATTACATGTTCAATAGATTGTCGATCGAAGCGTGTCTACTACTAGATAAATGTAGCATGAAATAAAAATGTGTCGGATAAATATTTTAAATTTTACTCGTCATTGACGTCTACGTAAGACTCATATTTGACACATTCTAAGTTGTTTCAAACTTCCGGATCAGCGTGTAACAGTTTCATAACAGAGGATAAGTCATGCGAAGTCACAACGTCGGATATGTCCGAGCTTTAAAGGGATAAGTAGTGAACAAGTCAAAATATAAATCTTGCGTGTGGGGTGTGTGGTGTGTGGCGGCCGGCGCGGCGGTACAGGGTGGTGTCTCCGCTGAAATATAAAAGTGTTCGGGGGCACTCAACGGCCGGACGCTCATATTTTGTTATTTTATTTATATTAAAAGTAATGGTTCGCCGCGAGCCATAATGCTCTAGATGGTTTTTGCGCATTTTTCTCTTTTCTGTGTGTCGTATATTTTCACTTAAATGACGTAGGTACGTGACCGTCGCCGCTGTTCGTTTGTATCGTGCTTTATGTAACGACCCTAACGTATGGGGAGCTTAATAAAATTACATTATTTAGTAGCAATTGCTCATTAGGAACAGATTCTTATTTCACTTAATGGGGGCAAGAAACTGATAAGTTAATGCTACTTCAGGAATGGCGAGCAGAGACTTGCTTTCTTTTATTTATTCTTTTAGATTTTATTCAAAGCCAGTTCGTCTGCACGAGACTCGATAGGCTTGGTATCAGATCCATTTGTAAAACTTACCCCTTGGCATTAACACTGCTATTGCTTCCCCATCACGTAAAGGATCATGAGCGATAATCACTTAAGTACAAAGGTAACACCTTAGGATATCCTACCTACATAGGTATAAGCTTCGTTGTATAAATAATTATATATAATTACCTTCACTTACACAGTCTTCGTTCTTAGGTAGGTAAGGTAATGTCTCAAAAATACAATGTTAAAGTACAAAGCACGGCCTGATTTATTAGTGTATAAGCACACATTAATGTTAACAAAGTGTATCGAGCGGCGTGGTGGTGTGCCGTGGCCGTGCCGTAGACGTGCTACACCGACGTAGCGCCGTCAATTTACCTACCATAGTTTTATGCTATCATAAACAAGAAATACAGACATCTTCACTATAATGTAATGTAGGAAAACGGTGGGCGCCGTGTGAACCGAAAGCGGACAAGCGTCCTCGAGAGGTGACCGTATGGCGTTTGTCGTAGAGGTGATATTCGTGGGTCTGCGGCGTGCTAGCAAGTGCGGGTTGGCAGCAATCTGCACAAGCAGAAGCGAGGTGTAAGCGAGGTGCTGTGGCGGCGGGCGTGCGCGGGATAGTGCACCCTGCGCCGCCGGTGTAAGGGCTGGTTCGGCGCGGCAGGCGCGACGGCGGCGCTCTTCCGGGGAAGGCACTATCTCGGGTGCAGCGGGGAGGCGACACCCCCTCGTAAATAACGCGCGCTGGCGAGCCGGCGAAGCACCCGTGCCAGATTCTACAGCTAGAAACAGTTAAACGCTCATAATTTCGTGCTGGTTAAGCTTATCTTTGTCTCGTGTACGAAATTTCGCTGTGCCGTCCCCCTTGCGCGTTTTCGTGGACATATTTTATTTGTTGCAACACAACGTTCTGTCGCGTCCGGGGCCAAAGTTATAATTGTAGTTCGACATACCAGTGCAGCTTCTGCATAAAGTTGCCCAGCGACGTTTACATTGTTGAAATAACTTTATCTGGTTAATGTTTTAAGTTTACTCACTTTGATTTATTCGGAACTCTCAGCTAGATTAACGATGCTTATGGAGCGTTATTAGTTTATTGGTGTAGCGTTTTGATTTCACTTTCATGTTTGTAATATCAAAGCATGACTGAACGGTAGCTTTCCACACTTCAAAAGTTTAAATGATAGTTTACGAGCGATTTACAAATCAGCGCTAGTTACCTACATAGTTGCGTGGTGTCGCGAAGTAGGTGTTGGCTGGTTAACTTCGCATAAACATTTATGCATAACTAGTGTCGTATAAGTTTTCGCATAGATGTACGGTGAAAAGGCATTCGAGCATGGTGCGATAGTGCGCCGAGGGTGCGGGTGGTGTCCCGGGCGCCGGTGGGGGGAGAGCTTGGAGGGGGGTGGGTGTTAAGCCGGTATCATCCCGCCTTATCGCGGCGCGGCGGTTTCATAATAATTTTAATACTCCGGGCGGCAACCCGCGGATTTCCGGCGCATACTTTTATAAGCGGTTTTGGTTCCCCGAAGAGGCCGGGAGGATCCGAGCCGGGTGTCACCCTCGCGTGCATGCCTTCAATCTCCGCGCGGTGACTTGCCGCTGAATACACCCGCGGGAATCTTTTTACTTTTCTTTTGACGTTTATTGCCACGTTTTTGGCTTGTTTACGTTGTTTGTATAGACAGATTTAATTTGTTAAATAGGTGCTCTTTATTAGATTTCTCTGGTGACAGTTAGTGTAATTTTTATTTCGTTTTGGGGATGCTTTTAGAGCTTGTATTATTCGAATTGATAGCATTCCTAATTACAGACACTGACAGGTAAGGTAACAATAAAAAAACCTTGTATCATGCCTATTTCTATTAGTGGCAAAAATAATAAATAATCACTCACTTATCCCAACTATCATTTGTCGTATTAGCGATATTAGGGTTGCAAAAAGCCCCTTAATGACGTCTAGCGGATAGCGTTATGCGAGATCAGCCAATTTGCCAAAATGGATATAACAAATGACAGGAGTAATAGAGGCGCTTGAGTGTAACATTAATAGAGAGGCAGGTAGAGCCGGGGGGCGGCACTAACGACCGTTTTTATCCAGGGCGGGCGGATGATGGATGGACCTACTTCCGGCCGCGACGTCCGCACTTCCGCCGTTCCTTTTGTATATTTATCAACATTAATTTCAATGTGCTACAAGATATATTTGCCTGTTTTACTAACGGATTTTTCAGGGATTGTACGGTGCGAGTACGTTGCCATTCAAATGGAGTATTTCTTGCTAAGTGTATAAGAAAGTCTGAGTGAGATATTTTTATCTGTTTAACTGACTGGAGTGTACGGCTAGATATTTTAAGCATAAACAATTGAATAAAGTGAATTCATTTGTGTTGCGAGTTATTTTGGTTGGCATACACATACACACGAGTGCGCAAAAATAGCCGCATAACACGGCTAATGATGAGCGACGCGGCTAACGGTTGCTTAATTATGGACTCTCCCGTTCAACATGACAGCATTGTATCGATGAATGCGGATAAAAGGCTGACAGAGATTTACGAAAAGGGAGATTTGGCCTTATATTATTCTTGACACCTTTTCGTCAGTAGGTCTTCTATTCGATGTTCAGGGACAAGGACTTTTAAATACCAATTTATTGCTTTGACATAACTTACTATATTTATATTATTCATTATTTATACATATTATTAACATTTTTTAAATATTATCCTATTAAAAATAATACTTAAAAATTGTAACTCACACTCACATTGTATCTGGATCAGGGTCCAAGCTACCGGTGGTCAGGGCTATTTTTTATATTATCATTAGATACTTATACTACTATATTGTATTTTATTATTTTCTGCTGTTCAGCTAGGATCATATATTTTTTAATTTTTCTCATTTAGGAAAGTAGATGAAGTAAAAAGAGTACAACCTATAATTTTTTATATTTTGTTTGGTGTTTGACTGGATACCTTCAAAAGGCACCTAGACTTTTGGGGAAAAGACCAGGGATTGTGGGATTTTTACCTCACTAAAGCCACCCCGGTGATCACCATCAGCACTTGGAAGGGACCCGTTACCTCTTAAAAGACCACTCTGGAACCCCCTCTGTGCAACGTCTGTACACATCTCTAAGAAACCTACCTAAGTAAGAATCGTAGCAAGCGGTGTTCTTTAGTTTGCCTACCTACATGAAGAAAACGGGTATTTTTATATAGAGCTTATAATTGTATGTGTAACTTTTTGGATACCTAAGTTATCAGGGTCTAGGTTAGTCAGGATTAGAATTATGATAATTACATGAGTCAAAAACCTAAACCTTATTGCAAAAAAGCTAAGAAGATACTTTTCTTTCGAACAGAACTCTCATTAACAGGACGATTTTTTAAAGCCGCTTTTTTAGGGTCCCGTACCCAAGGGGAAAAAACGGGACCCTATTACTAATACGCCACGATTCATCTGTCTGTCTGTCCGTCTGTCACCAGGCTGTATCTCATGAACCGTGATAGCTAGACTGTTGAAATTTTTACAGATAATGTATTTATTTATTATATACTTTATTGTACACCAAGATAATTATTAATCAAAATGATATCTTATAACAAAAACAAACATACAACAGGCGGCCTTATTTTAATTTCTTCCAGGCAACCAAGAATGGAAAGAGAGCCTGGACACAATATGGGGTTGCACTTGGTGCAAATTTTACAAAAAAAAATAATAATGTAGATACTAAATACAAAATATAAGCTAAACAAAATAAAATAATAGATACATACATACAAATAATATACAGACAAGAAAACAATTCAGCTTATACAACATTATGATCACAATGACAAGTAGTGCTCCTTCACAAGTTGCTTAAAAACAGGCAGTGATTGCGCGCGCTTTATAGTCACAGGCAATCCATTCCATAGACGAGTGGCCTGGACAGTAAAAGATTTGTCTAGGAAGGTAGTGGAATGCATTGGCATTTTAAGTTTCATATTATACGATGACCTAAGAAATTTAAGGTGCGAGTTACACAGAAACTGAAACCGTGTCTTGAGATAAAGAGGGGTAGAAGGAAGAAAGAGAATATTATATAGGAGAGAACGAATATGAGCATTCCGGCGATGGCGAATTGGCAACCACTTGAGTTTCAGAAACATGGTCATATTTGCGCAAACCAAATATGAAACTTATACAAACATTTTGAAGCCGCTCAAGTTTATCAAGTTGTACTTCAGTGAGGTCAAGATAGCTGGCATCAGCATAATCAAGGATGGGTAGCAGAAGAGATTGTGCAAGCGCAATCTTGGTTGCAGTCGGCAGAAAATTACGCAGTCTTCTCAAAGATCCAGCAGATGCGAATAGCTTGCGGCTTACTTCCTGTAGCTGGGCAGTCCAAGAGAAGTTTTTGTCAAGCAATATACCCAAGTTCCTAACTTTCTCGCTAAAAGAGATAACATAATTGTCAAAAGAAACTTGGGGTAGAGTCGTCCAGTCGATCTTTGAGACCGTTCTTGAACGGCCTACCACAAAAACTTGCGGTAAAGGAATTATTTGAGCGTCTTTCCATGAGCTTGGAAAGACACAGCTAGACGCTGAAAAAATGAGGACATGGCAAAGGACGGGAAGTATAATGTCCAGCACCGGGAGTAGCACTTTGCGGCTGATACAGTCGCTCCCTACTGCGTTTGACGAAATCGATAGTATGCTCTTCTTAACATCATTGATGTATTTCTGTTGCCGCTACAACAACAAATACTAAAAACTTTTTAACAAAAAATCAAACCGACTTCCAAAACAAAACACTTCAAAGTGAAAAATAACTTTCTTTTCCGAAGTCGGTGTCTTTTGTACCCATTGTTTTCCGTTATTCGACACCGACTTCGGAAAAGAAAGTTATTTTTCACTTTGAAGTGTTTTGTTTTGAAAGTCGGTTTGACTTTTTGTTAAAAAGTTTTTTATTTTTCTCTTTTTATTTTTGGTAGGTACCTCCAATTAATATGAAAATCATTTATAGCCAAAGTACATCTTATAACAATTCCAATAAGCCCAAACACGACTTATAGGATACATTGTTTTATTTCGGGTTTCTAGTGGCCATTATGGTCTTCTTCATCAGTTCCACTTCACCAAATTATACTTTCTGAGTGCAAATGATTTCATTATTGATGAAAATACCAAAATCGCTACATGTATGCTTATAACATTTGAGGAGTTCCCTCGATTTCTCTAGGATTCCATCATCAGATCCTGGTTTCCTTATCATGGTACTACCCTTGGGATATCTCCTTTCCAACAAAAAAAGAATCATCAAAATCGGTTCATAAACGACGAAGTTATCCGCGAACACATAAAAAAAAAATATATATATATGATCGAATTGAGAAACCTCCTCCTTTTTGGGAAGTCGGTTAAAAACAGAATAAAATAAATATTTAAGTGGGGCTCCCATACAACAAACGTGTTTTTTTTGGCCGTTTTTTTGCGATAATGGTACGGAACCCTTCGTGCGCGAGTCCGACTCGCACTTGGCCGATTTTTTATTTACCTATGTACAGTCCTGTGTGTATGTAAAGCTATAACGAAGACTGTTAACAAATTGTAACACAAACATAGAGATAGGTGGCGTGTTCGTCGTTAACTTACCAAATAAACCTGTTTGTCTCAAATAACAAGGGATTGCTACAAAATCCGAGCGAAGGCATAATGTCTGGGATACTGTTCCTATGATTAATTCAATTATGCGGTCGTAAAAGTTATACTTTAAATCTAGATACTTCTTGGAAGGTGATAAGGAAAGTAGGTATGAGTCGAATAAAGCAGCTGCGGTCTCGTAGATATTATAGTTTCTGGGCTGGTTTCTGAATTGAGTATTTGAAGTTAAGATCAAATTCTACTTAATTGGTTTTCAGGCTTAAGAAGAGTTTGACGAATACTGAACTTCAAATTCGTAATACAGGTATGATTGCATATTTTAGGGATCCATACCCGAAGGAGTCTTATTGCTGTCACTCAGGTGTACAATCTGTCTGTCCGTCGTCTGTCACACAATTTTGTTCCAAAGAATTTTTTACTGCCCATTGACATATGAACTTGAAATTTGGTGATAATGTTTATTCATCATCATCAGCCTATTAATGTTCCCACTGCTGGGATACAGACCTCATCTCTGTGAGAGGGAATGGGCCGTAATCCACCACGCGGGTCCAGTGCGGGTTGGTGGATGTCACATGTTTTTGAATTTTTGGTTCTGGGACATGCCGGTTTCCTCACGATGTTTTCCTTCACCGTTTTTGAGAGCAGTGGTGATGAAATAATTTACACAAAGTAAAGCGCCTGCCTGGGTTCGAACTCACGACCTACAACTTGTAAGTCGCGGTCAATACCACTGGGCTACCACTGCTCTCAATAAATATAATAATGTTTGTGATTACGTATATTTTACCTACAAATACCAATATATTGGAAAATCTGATTTTATTTGGTACCTACGGACCCCTAATGTGCGAAGTCTGACACGCACTTGGCCGGTTTCTTTAATTAAATATTTTGTACAAGTATCTTTTTACAAATATAAGATATAAGTATCTGTAGAAAAACTTTAAAAAAAATTGTAGTCCGCGGGCTTATTACGTAAGGAACAGCAATAATTGTACAATTATTGCGCGATCAATTTAGTGACCTGGCTACTGAGGACTTTAAGTCAAGTCTTTTTTTTGACAGTCACTTTTAACAGAAGCTATTTTATCTGTCTGATGATTTATAAAATGTATCATTTGATGCATTAACCAGCTTAAGAAAGAGCAACACTTCGTGGAGGCTGTTTTTTTACAATAGTTAATTTGATTATTATTTAGCTCCAATATTCCGGTAAATTAATATGCGCAGATGTAAAGTATTTGTGTAAAGTAAATATGGCAGTGAAAATTGGTTATTTTCTTTTTATTTACATAATATAATAATTAATTTGAAAAACTGGATGATTAAAATGTCAATGTTTAAAATTTCTTCGAATTGTTGATTGTTATAAGAAATCGAATCGATAATGCATTAGGACATCACTTAATAGACTACATTATCTCGTGTTTGAGCTATGAAACGTTAAATAGATTTTTCTAATTTAATTTAGACATTGGCAGAATAGTCGACAACGGTGCTTGCCATGTAAAAAAATAATATAATAGAAGATACTTATTGCGGACTTATCACAATCTTATGTGTTTGTAAGTATTTAGTAGGTAAACATATAAGCTTCGCTGAGGTAGCGAACACTACAGTATATAAAAATCCTCCACTTTACCGTGATCACATCTGTTTCAATTATTCAACAAATAGTCCAGTTGCGTAGACATTAGAGACACAAAACAACACCAATTTGTCATTACAATATTCACTAGGAATTTGTTATTTCAATATTTACTTTTATATTATTATTCTAATTTGCGCATAATTAAAGTAGCCACAAAATAACACACGAAAAAAGCCGCCAAATACTCAAAAACTTCTGTACCTACTCAGCCATCAGCGAGCGATTGGCAATCGACCAACAACAAGGGAAAAAGTTATCGCAATTTGACAGCCACATTTGCTCGCCGATCGCTGTCGCTCTGCTGTCAAAAACCATACGTAATACGAAATGATCGCGATCACCTTGCGATAATAGCACATTTCAGTTAGCAGAATTTTATTGTTAGCAGTGCTGTCGTAAAATTATTATGGTGTGGCTATAGCTCATATATAATGCGGATTCGTGATTGAAGAGCAATTAATTCGCAAAAATAAGTCTTCCAATTTTTTGACGTAAAGCGATAATCGCGCGATGATTGTACAATCTCTGCGCAAATATTGCTAATTGCTGTTTCATACGTAATAAGCCTGCCGATTTCCATGTTGCCTGCCTTGTATTAAGGAGCCTTAAGGTTGGTGCCAACATGATCCTATAATAATCGTGGTTTTATATAAGTTAGTAATAAAATGATCTTAATATATGCATTTATACATATTTATTTATTCTTATTGTAAGCCTGTTAGTCGGTAGGTTACAACCTACCTACGCACACGTGTTGGGCGCACGGTAGGCGCAATGGTTGAGCGATTGACTGCTGCGCTGCGTGTCCCGGGTTCGATTCCCGCACGGAGCAAATATTTATATAACCTACAGATAGTTGTTCCGGCTCTGGGTGTTGTGCATGTAAGTTTATATGTCTGTAAACGCACCCACGATACAGGACGTAATTCTTATTGTGAGGCAAAGTTAAAAAAAATAAAAAAAAGAGCTTTGTTCAAAGGCAGAGTACCAGCCAACGCTTACTCCAACGTGTGACTTTCATAATTCATGTACGAAAACAAACTATAAAACAGTTTAAATAACAATTAAAGCAAATAACCAAATGAATTTATATTCGCGTTCATAACACGGTTAACATCGTGCGCCCTACGACTACGTACGTACGTATATATTTACATACGACTTAATTGAATTTATAGGCACGTCGTCAAATGAATATGAGTAGTACACTCGCAATGTTTTCTATAGTTAATGATAGCTTATTAAGTATTCGCTGCGCCTCTGTAGAACGGTGAGAACCTCGTAACATAAATTTTGCGTATTATTTACGTTGACAAACGTGCATTATGAAATTATAATGTCGTGATTGATATGCGGCGAGGCACCCGGCCGCCGGCCGGCCTGGAACGTGTGAGCGGCTGTCCACACGTACCTTATTGTACTAAATACTTGAGCGATGGACGCTAGCGCCGGCCTCAGATCACTGCCAACTTTATTGCTCCTTTGCTCTAAATACCACTGCTTTATGACAATATTTATACCTATAAACAGACACCAACTTTATATTCCTGTGAATAGAACCTACGTCATACATCAAACATAACAAGTGCATCCGCGTACAGACAGGTTACTAAACACCCGCATATTTTTACACCTGCACTCACACTGATCGATAGAAAAACATGTAATCTAATATATTAACCTACTTACGAGTAATGAAAAAAAAATGAGCAGTTGAAATACTCACGAATTGTATCACCCTGTCGAATAATGAGGTCGAAAAGTCACAACAAACGTAAGAAAAGTTTCGGTTATAAAGTATATTTAGAGCATTACGAAGAAGTGTATGATGTACTTACACGTACATTGACGTAGTTCCGTGGATAGATTCGCGCGAGTCGAAATAAAGCGAGCCAATCAATATTAACACGCCGCAAACAGCGTAAATTGTTGCCTAATGCCATACACGCACACACCCGCGCCCCCGTCCGTGGACTAGCGCCTACACTAGCCAGGGTGTTCCCTTCGAGCGCTCGGGAAATGGTTTTCCTTTTTCAGCGAAAGGTTTCGTGTGTGTTTATATATTTATTACTATGGCGTATGATATTAGGTTAACAGTTCATCTAAGCATATTGCAGTTTAGCAAGAGTTTACTGTTAAGGAAATGCCTTATTTCTTCTCGACTTCATATGGCAGGCCAAGACTTATTTCGCAAACTACAACGGTATGGGGCAGCTCTTGCACAGGTGTACTGTATCACCCTGTATGCATTGCGTATTACATGTACACAAGAAGCGCCGCACACAGACGCGGCGCGCGTCGGTACGAACGCATCACGCACACAGGCGGCGCCGGCCGGCCTGTAATAACTCGGAACCACAATAAATCAATGTGATTAATGTCATTAAGCACTGTGTGCCGGCCTCTCTATATTCCGTCAATATGCACTGTTTTACGACATGCCGCGCCACGATAATTAGTCAGCTTTGTTAGGACCGTTGACGAATGTTATGTCCGCTCCCAACGCTACGTAGAGAAATTAGAGCAATAAAAATATGTATACGAGCGCCATCTGCGGTTCCAATGTACGAGGAAAACTACGTCGAGACGGCTATGTGACACGGTAGATGAGATCAAAGAGAATTTATAACGGAGCGTTCATAAACACGTCACTCGCGCAAAAAATGATCTCTGCTATTTCTCAAACTGTGAACACAGTCGGCACGCGGAGATTGATAACTATTACCATTTCTTGGTCAGATTCCCGAGACGCATGTTTATCATACGTCCGTTTGATGGATAGGCCGTAATTATTACGATTAGAACGGCATCGCAAATCATGGGAACGGCGAGGACAGGCTGCACTAGTTGACATCGTTATCGCGTTTCAGATCTCGATTGTTGGCTCTGAGACCATACAGTTGTGTTGCGTTCGGAACGCGCGACCAGTTTCATACTTTATTTCATCTCTTGTTCACGGCGCATGATCAGTGCACGATGCGTGGCTGCTCTGTTACGAATGTATCCAGCATCGACTCGGTGGCCCATTTAGATCTACGATACTGCAATTTGCTGACGGACAGGAGTCGCGCGTTACTCGCTTTGACTTGAAGGCAGGAATGTCTTGAACACTGAACGTGATCGCTTAGCTGATTGTCCTAAATTGATTGTGTTCCGACATTATTCAATTCTATCACGCACGCCCAACTTTGGAAACTGTGTTTTTGACTGACAGTTGTATCTTACCTTATTTTTGCTTTGATGTGCTTTTTGAAGTAAAATAATAGACACCGGAAAACTGTTTAACTGAAAGCCCCACGAAGATCAATATCCGCAATAAAACAAATGAAAATTACATCAAACATCTATTTTGTACGAGCAAAGAAATTATCCCAATTGCAGAGAACTAATTGTTCCATTATTCAATTGCTCATTGATTTTTAATCCATACATTAGCGGAAGAGATATAAATAATCACCGACCTCGAAATCGTACCCAATGGTTACACGTCCTTACAGTTTTGGTTTCGATGTTTTGGTTTCAAGTGAAGCCTTTGGCTGGTTAAACCTGGCAAAAATAGATTTGAATTGGTAACATAGTCTTAATGTGGCGAGGTGAGGTGGCGGGGCTATTGTGGCGGCGGTCAAGATGCCGATGACCATTTCGGTTGCACGCTTGTGCTGCAAAGTTCGCAATCAAATAAATATTTCGGCACAATTAAGAAAACGCCGACGAGGGTAGCACTCGTGACAATCGGCTTACAGTGTGCCGTGGAGCTTCCTTTGCGTCTTCAAATATTTGTTCGTGACACTAAGTTGGGTATATATTGGCATTTCTAGTTATGACTTAGGTTGTTATGATTTGCAATGCTTTGTTAGTTAGGTTTTAAGTGTTATAAAGTCTATAGTGAATTTTTAAAAATAATTCATTTTTGGACGCAGAACATGATCTTATATATTTTGTGAAAATTTGGCATATTTTTCGGTGCCGAACTCTCACTATCACCTAGTCAAGAAGGTCGTGACCGCGCAGCATCCTCTCTACGCATCTCCGAGTGCGTGCTCTCCGCTCTGCCCACATCCGCTGAAGTATTTTGTTTATTGCTAATGCGATTTTATTTTTTATTGCTTTTTATTTATCTTTATTCAGCGATTGCGGTTTATTGTATTAAAATAAATAAGAATTCTTGACTTTTTAATTTTATTCGAGGCGAAGTACACGACAGTGCCGCGAGAAGAGAAAGAAATAAATTTTAATAAGCGTTTCTTTTTTAAGGCGTGATTCTTCAGTTAAAAGCGATTTATTTTTTATATAAACTTGAAGATAAACCGTATTCATTAGAGATCGACTGGAAAGGGCCTAAAATAAAAATAAACGTGGTCAAGTTGGTGTTGTCGCTGAGTTATTGTCGTTAATCAGCCCCTCTTCTGAGGCATGTTGATTGGAGGCAGTTCGGCGCTTATGGATGAGCGGCATTGTTCTCTTTATTAACATTTGGCTTAATTATACCGATCATATAGAGGCATTCTTTGTATTTACTTGCCTCCTTTGCACCTTTTATTCCGAAGAGATATCACTTAAAGTCTCTATCTTACGACGCAGGTGTTAAGGTTTCAAATCGACCCAGACTGAAACCTCTTATTTTCTAGACAAAGTTGCCTATAAGTAAAAAGCTAAAGTTGTTAGTGTGATTATATTCGTGAATTATCATTAAATTATTTTCTTAGGAATCTGAAACAAATCCTTAAGTACCTAGAAAACAATTGTTGTGTTTATAAATTAATTATTTAGAAAATCAAATCGGAGGGTGAAGTTGTGTTCATACAACATGACTACTAAGATATTCGACGCGTATTTCTACGAAGTTGTTCACGTCCACGACTCCAATGGTGTGTTCCCCAGCGGAAGTACATAAATAATGTTTATCGATTGATCATCGCCGGGCAGAGTGACGCACTAGTTAGATTTATACCTTCATTGTCAGAGCCGTAAACTAGATCTCCATAAAAAGGGACATTTCCTATTTAAAATTTATATTAAAAGACAATGGTTAACAAAAAGTGGGCGCCTGTTCGCGAAGCAGCCCGGCTGCGCGTGCGCTCCTCGGCGCCAACTGCCAAATCTCTATCGGACGCGCGTAAATTACGCCTTTTTACCTGGATTCCTGTTTTGACATATTTAAGGCATTAGTAATAATTATGAGTGCCCCGGCTCCGGTAATGCCAGTGTGCGAGCAGGCAGTTTTGACACTATCTTAATGACGGACGTCGGGTGACAATAAATATTGAATTGTTATCGCTCACCTATCCGAGGTTGCGTCACTTGGGTTTAAATCCTAAAATAGACCTCCCAAATGGTCGGATCTCATAGTTTTGTTCGAATTACTAAGTATTTATGGCATTTCAGGGGTTTCAGCGAGGTATGTAACAAGCGTAGAAGTATCGAAACTCTGTGATGACATTAGGTGGCTAATTGCAAGTATTGGGGTGAGTGCAGAGGTCAGCGAGGGTCGCAAACATCGCACATCTGCCGTGTTTGTCCACCCACGCGCTCGTGCAGTTAACGAGCGTCGTCCAATAGTTTTAATTGCAACCCGATATCTGCACTTTTATGTCATTGCAAACAGTGGAAAGATTTGCTGTTAGAACGAACATTCGCGAGACTAATGAGATAGTATTGTTCAATGTGAGTCATTCACACCAACTTATGTGAAAAAATCATCTAAGATGTCAATCAATTTCTAATAAATTCTTCAACATGACAATAGTTCGATATACCTGACTTTACTAAAAGCTCAGCAGTAAAAAAAGAATAACTGGATATCCGAAAAACCGATCATGTGTTTCGGGTGGTATGAATAAATCAGATATAGCGAGACTGGCGTAGGCGCCTGGCTGGACCCGGAGCGCAGCCCGGCGCTCGGGGAGATCTCCCCGCCGAGTTATAAAACCTCTCAAAAGGTGAACTGAAAGATTCGTGCGTAAATATTAAGGGTTTACGATGGCTCATTCAGTGATTAGAGTGCGTCTTTTGTTTATAACCGTAGACTTGTCGCTATTCCGAGATAAGATAGAAGAATAAAAAAAACACTGAATAGAAAATACAAAAACATGGAACCCGAGAAAAATATTACTATACGCAACAGAAAAAAAACTCATCTCACACTCTCCTTAAATGATCTTTCGAACACAGACACAAATCTATTCGATGCTACTATGACAAGTTTACCGAACACGTCATTAAATGATAGCCAAACTGTTTATGACCTAAGGGAAAAGATAGACAGTCTAAATAGAGAATTAGATATTGCTCATAAAGAAATTGAGAATTTAAACTTGGAAAACTATCGCTTAAAATGTGATTTGAACAAAAGCTTGCAAACAACTCAAGCTTATAAAAATCTTGCTCTGTCAGATAGCCGATGCATGACTCCATTATCATCGCGTGCTAATAAACGAAAAGGACGCTGCTCTACACCAACTCAATCTAATACACTTTCTAAACTAAACACAAGTAATAATGACCAGGAAATTACCGATGGCGGACCTCCTTCAAAGCAGGGCTCTGAAAATCAAGTATTGGAATTCTGTCTTAACTCCACTGAGCAACAAACCCTCGATGCCTCCTCTCAACTCTTCGAGACTGACGACGTGAATATACTGAGTAAACATACTTCTGTCAAAAATTCAAGCACCACCCAAACTAGTCAACCTAAACTAAATCTAAATAAAAACTTACACCAAACAAATAACTTGACACCGAAAAAGAAGAACACGACGAGACCAAGAGTTCACGATGATACCAAGCAAAGAAAACTGTGCGTTTTAAGTAATAGTACACATAGAGGCATATTACAAGCGATTGAAGAATTTTTTTCTTATGACTTTAAGTATTGTAGCTATTTAATGCCCAACTCAAAAATAAGACATCTGTTAACTAATATTAAAACAAAATTGGAAGAATTCACTATAAATGACTATTGTATAATTTTATTAGGCGATTCAGATATCAAAACTGACAATAACTATATTGACCTCGTGAAAGTAATTAATGAAAGCTTGAGACAAATGACCCACACAAATATCATAATATGCACACCTACGTACGTACGGGGATCCCCTATATATAACTATAAAGTTGATATATTTAATAGCCTACTTTACATGGACCTTGAATATCATAAATACGCATATTTTTTTGACTCAAATAATGACCTGGAATTTAAATTTGATATGTTTTCAGATACATCAGGGAAACTGAATAAATTTGGAATAAATTTCATATTTAAAAATATTATGGAGAGGATCAAAATTGACTTAGGTATGTTTCCTTACGTAGATACTAACGACAATAGGCAAAGCTCACAGTTTTTTCTTTTATAATAATATACACATTTTACACCAGAACATTGCTGGTCTGCTAAACAAAGCTGACATTCTCACAGTACATTTAGAAGAATTGGAACTAAAGAATATACCCATCGATGTAATATGTATAACGGAACATTTTATGACATCAGAACAAGAGGCTACAATTAATTTACCCAAATTTCGCTTGGCAGCAAGCTTTTCAAGAGACGTAAATAGGGGAGGTGCCTGTATATTAACCAGATTAGGACACCCATACGTTGTACTTAATAATACATTTTCAAGTAAAGGTATCATAGAATATTGCGCAATAGAACTAACTGAACATAAGTTGATAATAGTTTGTGTGTACAGAGTACCGAACTCATGTATGTCTACATTTTTTAATAATTTAGAAAAGTTACTGCACCAAATATGTGATAACACTAGAAAGAAAGTTGTTGTATGCGGGGATTTCAATATCAATACATTAAAAAGAAACCGACAAACGTTGGATTTTGAACAAATTCTAGAAAGTCATAACTTAAAACTAGAAATTAAGGTTCCCACTAGACTCATCAGTAGCACTTGCATAGACAACTTTGCTCACAATATTCGTAAACCCAAAAGCCAAATAATTGAATTAGGATTATCAGATCATACTGCCCAATTATTGCATTTTCCAGTCAAAAAATCCTGTGTTTTAAAATCCTGGCGTATTAAAGTACGCGATTATAGTGAGGAAAATTTGTCAAAATTTAAAACTTGTATGAACAATTTGACATTCTCTGACATTTACCTGACAAATGATTCAAACGAAGCCTACAATCGTTTCTTGGAGCTTTTCCTGTGTTTCTATGACTTGTGTTTTCCTTACAAATTAATAACAAAATCGTTATACAAAAAAACTAAATGGGTTTCAAAAGGTATCAAAATTTGTAGCAAAATGAAAAGAAAATTACTATGGCAATATAGAACACACCGGACGGAAAAAAACAAACATAAATTCAAGCAATACGCTACGAAATTTAAAAAAATTATTTGTCTTACACAGAAGGCACAAAATAACCATCGCATCAACACAGCTCAAAATAAATCGAAAGCCACTTGGTCACTTATAAATAACTCTAAATTTAAATTTCCCAGTGAACCAATTAGTGAAATTTTAAAAGATAATGTAAGCATTACAGATCCAATGTCGATTGCGAATAATTTTAATGACTATTTTATTGACCAAGCTGCAAAATCGATGCGTACAAATAATTATAATAAAAAAGCACCTTCGAATCAAAACATGTGCACTAACTTAAACTCAATTTTCCTTACCCCCACAACCCCAATAGAAGTGGACAGAGAAATCAAGCAACTTAAAAATACATCGAGTGAGGGTTACGATGGCGTCTGTACTAAAGTAATAAAACAAGTGTCGAAATCAATTGCAGGTCATCTAAGTTATATAATAAATTTATGCATTTCTACTGGAACTTACCCAGATAAACTTAAAACATCGGTTGTTATTCCTCTCCACAAAAAGGATGACAAAAGCAATATGGGAAATTATAGACCTATAGCTTTGATACCCATCTTCTCAAAGATATTCGAAAAAGTTATTCATAGTCGTCTTTACAATTTTTTAGAAAAATATAATATCTTAGCTAGTGAACAAAAAGGATTTCGCAAGGGTAAGTCCATTAACGCTGCAATATATGAACTAACTAACATTGTTTTGACTAATATGGACAAAAGAAATCCAATATGTGCTATTTTCATGGATATGAGTAAGGCCTTTGACAGTGTTGACCATAACATATTGCTTAAAAAATTAGATTCATATGGCATAAGGGGAAAGGCACTAGACCTCATCCACTCATATCTATGTGATAGAAAGCAGTTAACAGAAATAACTAGAATATGCCTTAAAACGCGGGATGAGAAGACATATAGATCCCAAACTAGAACCGTAAAACTAGGAGTTCCACAAGGTAGTGTCTTGGGTCCATTGCTTTTTCTAATTTATATTAATGATCTCCCTAGACATATAAAGCATCCCATGGTACTTTTTGCAGATGACAGCACTGTAGTAATAAAATGTGACAGTCGAAATGACTATGAAAATGAAATTAATGAAACATTAAGAACCATAATTAAATGGTTAATTGATAACAATCTAAAAATTAATTTAGAAAAAACCAATATAATGCACTTTCACCAAAGAACTCAACCGAAAAGTATTAATGTAAATTATAACGGACTGACAGTAGAATCTGTAACAAATACAAAATTTCTAGGAATAAATATTGATTGCAGACTTTCATGGAGAACTCATATAGACAATCTCTGCAAAAGAATTAACAAATCCTCATTCGCTCTTTACAAGCTCTCCAAAATAGTTAACAGGGAAGCGATTCTAACGGCCTATCACGGACTGGTGGCACCATTACTGAGATACGGCATTATATTTTGGGGTAATTCGGTAGACAAAGAATTTATATTCAAAGCTCAAAAGAAGTGCATTAGAGCAATGTGCCAAATAAATAGTACAATAAGCTGTCAACCTTACTTTAAAAATCTAAAAATTCTCACATTGCCTTCCCTATACATTTATGAATCAAATATTTTTGTTAAATCAAATCTAAACTACTATAAGACTGCTGTAAAAAGCTATTATCGAAAATTAAGGGATAAAAAAAAGTTAGAGGTACAAATACCTTATGGTAAAACGGCACTATTAAATAAAAGTATTATATGCATGACATCATTAATCTATAATAAATTGCCTGATGACATTAAACAATTACCAATCCTCCAGTTTAAAAAGAAACTACAATCATTCTTAATAGACAGATGTTATTATGACGTCAAAGATTACTTGTGTGACAAAAATATTGTATTCCAATGACAAGAAAGGAAAACTAATTATCATTTTTCCCACATAATGTATATATTGAAAATTGTATTTGAATACCATTTAAATTGCTTTTGTCTTTCCTCTTTTTTTTTAAATATAAAATTGTAAGAATATAATTTGCAATGTTGTAATAATAAATTGTGACTAATATGACTAGGAATTGAATTTGTATGTATTAATAATTTGTAATATTTTAATAATGAGTCGAGACTAATATGACTAATTGTGTTATAACTTCTGATTTATATATTATTGTATGCCTCAACGGCAGGACATAGCTGAACTTATTTTAATTATTTAAGACCTGTATTGATGATGTATACCTATAGTCCACAATAAAGATGATTTGATTTGATTTGATTTGATTTGATTTGATTTGAAGATCTGTCTCGCCGGGTCGTCATTATTTATGTGATTTTTGACAGAACAGCACTCTAAGGGCAGCAGACTCACACTTAAATACTATTATTTATGGCAAGTGTGGTCTGCCATAAATTGCCCTTCATCGAATTAAGACAAAAGCTAGTGCTGATAAGGCGCGCGATTAGGGCTCGCCTTATTGTTCTGACGAACGCGGCACTGATATAGCATATAGCCAATATTTTTCCACTTTTACGACTTCAATACGAGATTGCTTTGTTCGAGTAGCGAGCAGAGTCGTACTTATGAAATTTATAATGTCTAATGGAAGTATTCCTTCGTCTCTATATAATATAAATGTGTACAAATAAAATTACGATAAATAAACAACGGAAAGCTTTGGACATGTCAGACGGATATAAAATTTATAACCCTTAATAGGCTATAGAGGGAAGGGTGGATGAAATACGGTTAATGATAAATCCACAAATGAGATTTGCCGGACGTCTGGCCACTCAAAACTGTCGCGCTATTGTCACTGGACACTCTCACCTTATATTACACAGATCAACTAAATATGGCGTGTTCATTCAAGTACACAGGGTGTTCACTTTTTCTAACACGCTGAATTTACTTTATACAACGAATCTCCGAGTTATAATATAGTAACAAAACAGGTTGATTTTGAATTATCGATGATGTCAAGTAGGGTCTGCAATGTTTCATTGTCCGATTTAGATTGTTTTCGTAATTTTACAATGCTAATACGTGAATTTAAATTTGTTTTAATTTAATGCTTACAAAAACTCAATTTTAATTTAATTAACTGTCTCGCATTTTGATGCCATTGTTTTTGTCGTAGTTAGTTTTTGACATATAAAATTTTAAATTGTTAGCCATTTCATTTGTAAAAATGCAGACACGAGCTAGTAGTTCATTGCTATTGGAAAGACATGGACATAGGCTTTCCCCAAGCGTCGCCACATTGACCGGTCCCGTGCGTCTCGCATCCAGCGGTTCCCCGCAACCTTAACCAGGTCATCGGTCCACCTAATGGGAGGCCTTCCAACGAACGTCTTCCGGTTCACGGTCGCTACTCGAGAAATTTTCTGCCCCATCGGCCATCCATTCTGCGAGCAATGTGCCCTGCCCACTTAACATTGGCAAATCTTCGGGCTATGTCGGTAACTCTGGTTCACTTGCGGATCTCTACATTTCTGATTCGATCACGAAAACGCCGAGCATAGTTCTCTCCATTGCCTTTTGGGTGACTGTAATGTTTCTGATGAGGCCCATTGTGAGCGACCACGCCTTGGAGCCATAGGTCATTACTGGCAACACACACTGGTCATAGACTTTCGTCTTGAGATACTGTGGTAGGTTGGACGAGAATATACCGCGCAACTGCCCGAACGCTGCCCAGTCGAGTCCGATTCGACGGTTGACCTCTTTCTCGAAGTTGGCCCTACCCAACTGGATCTTTTGTCTCAGGTAGACATAGTCGTCCGCAACTTCGAGTGTAGAGTCTCCGACCTTGATACCGTATCGTACTACGGTATACCTTACCTACCATATAAATGCTTTGTGCAGGCATAATGATCGTCGCATTTGCATTCCTAGCTAGGTATGCTTGAATCAGTTTATGGATCACCAGGCACTTTACAAGAAACTGACAAACAACTTTTTCAAATCCGAGAGTAAAGATTTTCGACTCATTTCGGCAAAATATAATGAAGCTTTCAGGATTTTAAATTAAGAAAATAATATCGTCTTATGTGTTCTACATTCATACCATTGTTCGGTTGTACCTTAGTACATACATATACCTACTTAACAAGTTTAAAACAACTCTCAAATAAGGTAAACGGTTTTTAAATCGCCAATAACCGATCAGCCTGTACCCTGTCAGTGGTGTAGGTGGTGATGATCCAGATGGACGCGGGTCAGCAGCTGCGCGGTAATTAAGAGGTGGCTGGAAGTGGCATGCGCCGGCGCACAATGCGGTTCAATTGAATGAGAATAATCTTTGCACCCACGCGTCTTTTGTGAGCGTGGGTGGACCGATGACCGGTGCGTGCACGACCGAAAAGTGGCTCTACTTTGCTTTTTTCATTTTTAGTTCTAGATTTTTGCTTTTCGTTTTTTGTGACCTTTATTTCAAGCACTACTTATAAATAGTCAGTGTTTTAATGTCTATTGAATACTTTTAAATTAGTAGGTATGCACGAATAAATACAATCACTTTAGTTTGTATCTAAATTGTGTCTGGATAATTGTATGTCCACGTTACTGGTTAAAGCATTATTTACATAATTGATTTGCGTTAATATGAACAGCATGCTGTTGTCATTTCGAATGCTATCTAAACGTCTGACATTTACAACATTTATAGGTACTCAGTTATGTTAAATTGCATGCAGCTTACGACTACATTCGCATTTAAATTCAAATGTGAATCAATATTAGCGACGCGGTTTCGCAAACAGACTCGTATCATAATGACATAAATTAAAATCTATAATGTGAATTACAAATTATTTAAATACACGCACAAATCATTGGTATGACATTTTCCTAGCTAAGTAGAGCATATTCTGTGTCGATGTCGCTTCGGACAAAAGCAAACAATTATTGCAAAAATTGCTTTAATGATAAATTGGTGACCATTTCTAATGGCCGCTGGGCAATGAGTGATTCGACCCGGAATCGAACCCGTGCAGTCATAACGTCCTCGACACACAATGATGCTCTCTCGATGATTTATATCTTAATTGTGCTCAATACCGACATTCCGTTGAAGGCGGTTTTTATATTATACTCATAATTCTTTAGAAGTTCATTCGATAATTCAATTTTGTTGGAAATCGATTCACCTGGTATCTTATTGGTATATCGCTAATATATTACAGGTAATAATATTCTAGATAAGTATTTAGTATTTCCTGTCGTAAAGGATACATTAGGCACAATAAAAAGTTACATCGAGTTAACCTTTATGGGGTTTGTGTCATCATGGGATTTGGGTTTTTATGATATTACATGGGAATGGGCTTTTGTTCGAGCCCAGTTTGACGTTGTATTGTCCACTGACGAAATAATCAACCAATAAATCTATGATCTTCTAACAAGATCAAGATTCGGCTTTAGAATTTGGCGCCACCATTTGTCGCTCCATACTCAGAGCGGCGTTTTTTGTGACCGCGAAACAAACACGTGGGTGTTTGGTTATTTAATTTATACAATTTTAGCGTAATTTTCAAACTCTTTAACGAAAACCGTTTTTTAGGAAACACAAGCTTAATTATTCACTACCTATTTTACGCAAATAAAAAATGATTATGATTAAGGTCAACGTATTTTTTTAATTAAAGAATAAAGAAAATGGTTACAACTCTCTACTCAAGATAACATAACGCCTGCGTTCTCTGAAGGGTCGTGCAGAGGTCAAATTTCGCCAGCTGTAGTGTAGTCCCATGAAATTAAATCAACATTTTATTTGACAGTTTCCAAATATTTATTACAAATTACTATGCTAAGCGACATCCATATTAAATTATTACAACGGAAATAAATGTCTACTCCACGACGTCCACATAGAGAATTCAAATCAGGAAATGGCAACATTTCATGTCTCGTATGAATAACTGCAAATAGATATTAGTGTCTATTGTCAATAAAAGTTGTAAAGAAAACTAATAGTGGCTCCTTCGCTACGTTACGACTATTTTACCGTTTTTACGTTAAATCAGGGCTCACGAACCGTTGGTCTACTCCGACATTGCGAGTTTTTATTACCTGTAGCTTTACTTCCGTGATTGCTTTCTGAACGCTTTTTTGTTTGCTATTTAACATCTCGAAGTGCACTATTACAACAAATTGTTTTGGTTTTTATTTGTTTTATCGATGATTCTGTTGCTAATCTGCTTGTAACTTAGAAAACAAAGATTTCAGGTACGCTTTTTCAGGATAACAGAATATCTTCTTTTCCTGTGAGGATGTGGTGAGACACCACAGGTAGACTAGGCTGATCGTACAGGTCTCTGACTAGGCTATTTCAGACTTTTCTCACGATGTTCTTTTTTTTTCACTGTTGCCCGTGATGTCCAAGATAAACTTAGAAAGTACATATGAATTTGAAAAAGTCACATTAGTACTTGCCCGGATTTGAACCCACGACCTCAAGCACGAGACACGAGATCTTAGCCATTGGTCCACCGAACTAGAATATTTATGAAAAGACAACTAAACATTTTTTTTCAAAATCTTTTCATATGATATCCATAAATGTTTGCGACGTCTGCCACAGCCGGAGGCGCGTGGGGTTCCTCTTACTATCGGTATCAATATGGGGGAGTAACTCTAATATTAAAGTTATTTATTGTAAATCGCTTCCTTTGCTTTCTTGCGAGCAATATCACTGTTTTCGTAGCCCGTACAAACAGCACAGTAGCATGCGGCTTGTTTGTGAAAACTGTGTGGTCTGCGGGAAAATAAAATCAATATTCTAGCTGGCTGCTTATCTATAAATGTCAATAAAAATGCCGTTTGTAAACATTTATATTCATAGAAACAGAAAACACGAATGTCATAAAATCTCTGCCAAAATACATAGGTAGAGACCGCAGATAATTATTATGATTTAAAGGAATTATTATAAAAACTCCGAGATTTGCAATCCCGTTTGACAGTGTGAATATAGTTTATTAGAGTATCAAGGACGCGACGTTGCGCGTCGACCGGCGCGCCGGTCGACGCGCAACGTCGCGTCCTTGCGGCGGCGGCAGCGGCGACAGCAAGCAGACGCTCGCGCGGTGACAATGCAAACGCGAGGGGAGCTTGTTTGCCCGCCGCGGTATGAATAAAGATATTCCCGTTATTTGTAGTACAGATGTCATGTAATTTCATTGTGTCGCACAATATTTAGTGTAAACACGCGGGGCGAGTCCCGGGACTCCATCACTAGATAACATCTCATAGTTCCGATGCAGAACGCGTATCACACAATAAAAAAACATTTTTATGTCACAAGAAAAAATATTTCTGCCTCGCTAATAAGGGATTTGTACGCGATTATTTGCGATAATATAAAAGAGATTAAGTCCCGTTACCATAAATACGTTAAAATTGGGTCACACGACAATGTGAATGCTTTCATTGCTTTTGACAACATTTCTTTACCAATTTCCGATGATAAAATAGGATAACGTTTATGACATTTTTATTTATTTCATTCAATACATCGCAAAATAACAAGCTGTAAAATAATGTAACGTTCAAAATTATAAGATATTTAAATGTGTTTCGTTCATGTCTTCACAATCAAGATATTCAGCTTCTGTCTCGAAACTCTTGAGTTTACGTTGTTAATCAGATGCTTTACTTAATTATTGAGTGAGACCCTGGCTCACGCAATTCTATATAACAAAGGCTCTACACATTAGTACGCAGAAACAAGTTTCAAACAAATATAAATATTTGATTGTCATTTAAATTTTACTCATGTGTCAGCGATAGAAATCCTCCATATATCGTGAATAATTTATCAGTCTGTCTATCTAACTCCTAAATTGAACTAATATCTGAACTCGCCTATTCGCAACTTCAATTGGCCCATTACCTTTTGAAATGAAACCGTGTAAATTATTTACGCCACGCTCCTGTCACTGAGATATTTTCCAGGCCGCGGCCGCAGAGAAACACCGATATGGTGTTAATAAAATCATGTCAGTCATAGGCGATCGGGACAAGCAAACATGAGCCCTCCATTAAATGATAATCCTGCCAATTTATCGGCAGAGCAAAAAATATACGGCATTGTGTTGCGACTTGTCGAACATGAAAATTATTTTATATAAACACATTGAGTATTCCCGGCGCTCCCCGCTCGCCTCACTCGCAGATTACTCGGATCCCCCATCTTCCTCACTCGTCATCTGCTGACATATTTTTTAAAATGGGGTGACGGGTAATGGAATAATAATAAACTGGAATTTACTTTTTGGTCATCGTGCTGAATCAAAAACAGAAAGGGGTGTGAACATATTGCTCGTAGTAGATTGTTTTCATTGTCGTCCAACGGACCAATACTGTATAATCAACGGTTGGATAAAATGGAATGGAACTCTGGCTCTGAGCTATTTGTCGCATGTTTGACACCAGTAACAGGGTTCGTCGCGCATTAGACCCACCATATGTCGGTCATATCAAATTTATTTCTATTATTTTATTGGTTTGGCCGATGATTGCCTTCATTACCTTTATTGGAAGTCACTGAGTGAATTTGAATTTATGGTCAGCGATATGGGTGATAGCTGAATGACTGGAACAAAGTGAACGAAGTAATAAAGGTAATAAATTGGTTTCACGAGGCTCTACATATCGTCCACTATTATTTAGCTACACGCCATTAGAACCTTTAGGTTCAAACCCCATGTTACTTAGCTAATAACTTGGATACACTTTCGGTGTTACAGTGTTGTGCTAGGTATGTCTCTCGTCGTCAAAAGACATTCGGTGCGCTGTCGCAACAAAGTGTAACTACATTAAGAGGAGTACAATAGCTCCCTCAACTGTATGAGCTTAAAATCATCCATTTAAATAACGTTTTTAAATAAATACTGCGTAGATAATAGGAACAATGCAATATTTTGTCAACTGCCGACTGCGGGCCGCGGAGAGTGCACCACTGCGTGAAGCGGAAAATCCTCGGGACATTTGAGGACATTTTTTGTGGGATAATATCCGCACGACATTGTCAACCGGCTATTTAATACATCAAGTAACACAATACTTTAAATACGACTAGATTTGTGCAAAATTTGAAATTGTTACGCACAGTGATTTCGTATTACGCGATTGGATTAATATGTCCATGTTCGAGCGACTGCCGGGAATTATTGTCGCAGGCTTTGTTGTATTGAAAGCCGGTTCCTATTAGTTAATAACGTTAAACGGATAGGTATCTATTTAACATTTTTTAAGGTAAAAAAGCACTGCCTTTTAAGTCATAATGGTAATTTTCTTACCTATTTAGATATCATTAGCATTAACGTGGCAAATATAAAATTTAACGGCGCTATAAAGTAGTCAATAACGGTAATAAAATTATGGATTTTCATTTTATTTGTTTATGCTTCGAGCTAAGACGTTTCCACCCTCGTACATTTACCAAATTGAATAGCTCCAGTGAGTCCCGATGGCAGTAATTCTCTATTGAGACGCAATAAAACAAGATATGACAAAAATATCCGATTTCATAAAGCTTTGGTTTCGTGACACGTAATATTATATTATTTAAGGGACATTATCCCGCCTTTTGTTTGTGGTTCCTTTCCATGTTTTATGTCACCAAATGAGTCGGCGCACACTACGCGAAATTATTTTCTCACTTAATTTTCAATTTTTATTTTGAGATTAAATCAGATATCGAGTTTCATATGGCCCGTTTAATCGGTACGTTCGATTCGGTTTGCGTTTCTGAAATAACATTTACGTTATTTAATATTTTACACACTTTAAAAATGTATTATACGACTCTATAAGGACGTGCCAGTCCAAAATTTAGAAAGTACATAATTTATAATAAAATAAGGTTAGCTTTAGAACATAAACACAATAGTCGTGCTGTGTGTAAAGCGTTTGTTTGTAAGCAGGTACTTGTGCGTAATATGACAAGAGAAATTATTGGTAAAGAGGGCTCGGCTTCAATGAAAAGGAAATATCTCGACAATTATGAGGCATTAGTGCGGTTGACAATGGCGACATATTTTTTGTAAAGCTTTCATGTGAGTCTCAAACAAAACACACAATACAACCTTCTATATTTGGGACGGTTTAATTAATTATACAAATGTACAATAGACGTTTAATCTTTTGAAGTCGGATTAATCAATAGTTATGTAAGAACAAGCTTGGAAGATCAAGAAGAGATTTATTTTTTAAAGTTACGTGAAGGCTCTTGTTCGGTGGTTTTTTATTCTTTCTGCTACAACTTTTTTATAAATCTTACTAATAATCTAGTCGAATATTTGTTTAATCAAACTTTACAAGCATCCCATGTCCACATCAACATAATGACTATCAATTTACCTATTATCTAGGTACTATATTATGCCCACGGTTTCACCCGCAGGAAATATGTTTTATCCCAAGGGAACGTACTTACTGCCGAGATAAAAAGGTGGTCTACCCGCGTGCCTAGTTTTATCCAAATCCGCTCAGACATTGCATGTTTGATTACCAACATCTTTTCTTTGGAACAGTCTTTCATGGTCATAATATTAATGTTTGAAAGATAAGAACAGTCTTTATAATGTACCGAATAAGTAATAAACAATGTAGCTATAATGTCAGTCTCGTCGTAGCGTAGCCGTAGTTTCTTCGTAACGTTTTCGTAGCGGCGTGGTAGTGTCTTCGTAGCACCGTCACGGTATAAATATGGACAAACAGTACGGAAACTATCTGCAAACGCTCGAAACGGCACACTAACACAAACATGCGCATCTACGAGACCTCTAAGCAATTTTCGCGATACTGTCACTAGTGCGGGCCGTTTAGGGGTCTCGTCGATGTGTCGTACTGTTCGTCTATTTTTATATTTATGCTGTGGTACTGTCGCAGCAGCATCACTGTTTAATCCTAGCGTTTGCTTCTTCGTCTTTTTGGTAAAGCATTAGGTACTGTATCCTTTAGGGTTTCAATAGATCCTTCTTTTGACAGAAGAGGGTAACCATACAAATCCGAAGTATCTATAGTGGTATACTTCTCTAGAAACTTCTGAAGTAAAGCCTCATATTTCCCCTTTTCTCTCGCGACCAACTATTCATCTATTCAGACCTTTTTCAGACTGATTCGAAAAATAGTTCGTTATGCCGTAGTATTTCTATCTGCCCTTACGGCTGATCTTTGATTCTAAAATACTCTAACTGGGGTATTTATTAAAGTTACTTAGCACGCACTTTGACTTGCCCGTCTCTATCCTACACGTGTAGATGACACTGGCAGGAACAGTGTTTAACCAAAGTATGTGCTAAGTAATATCTATAGATACCCCAGTTAGATCTAGTTTTACATATTAGAGACCCAACTAGGTATTCATAGTGTGAATTTCACCAACAAAACTGCTACTGTACTATGTAAGCATCACGCCAATCAAACTTAGGTGGAGAAATTTTGAAGTGAACTTTCATTCCACCTCGACTGGATGGTTTGACAGATCAGTTCATGTTCACTTCAGCTACGTTTTCACGGTGAGATTTTAACAGTATAGTCCAGCTGAACATAGGCATGATGACACTGACAGCTCTCGGCTTAGATGTACTCGGTTTAGCCGGATGAGCTGATCGCCCGTAGCTTATATTAAAGACTGCCAACTATTCATAGTGTGAGCTGACGTTATAATAATCGTGTGCTACATGAACATTCTCGCATGCTTCGATCGCTAATGGTATAGGCCAAGATATAGCGCTGGCTTGTTAGTTTGGCTCCTTACAACTTGTTATAAGGCCGGTGTAAACACGCGTGACGGCGGTATCACGTCATCAGGCACGCGAACACGCTGCGCGATCACTCCTCATCCCCATAATACAATTATAAATGCGAAACTGGTCGCGTTTGTTTATTTGTCAGTAAATCACGCGAAACCGAAGGATTTGCGAGAAGTATGGCGGGAGAAATGTCGTTATTGCATGCTGAGGACGGCCCCAAATCAATATTTGTTTTTATGGGTGTTAAGATAAAACGTCATGTGCATAGTTAAATTCATTATTTTAAGTTTCTATTCATTATTCTAAGTAGGAATCAGTTTGCGAGGATCTTGCCAATTTTTGATGTGACATTTCCATATTACTTATTGTGAATAAGCAATTTAGTTTATCTGAGTAGTTGATACTATATGACGAGCTAGCAAAGGATTTAATTTGACTTGATAAGTACAGTTAAGGGTCTAATGTGTAGTCACACTCTACCAAAACAGCAGCGGCAATTATTTTTTATGGCAGAAGATTTACAACTTTTCACGGTTAGTAGGTATAATCTATACTTTAATTTCTATACAAAATATTAAATCAGTTGTGGATAATTTAACTTCTTCTACAAAAACTAGACATTTGTGTTTTGGAAGAGTAAGACTGCACTTTTGATCCTTGACTGTACATATTCATATTACTCGCCAGTTCATACGAAGAAAAATTTCCCTCAAACAGATAGAACCATTTCAAACAGCGACGTTAATAGTTTTGCTACACTTATTCTTGACCGTTCTTATCTTCAAGTGAGCCTTTTTTATAAAGGTATACATAGATTAATTGATATAATTAGGCCATTATAGGTACGTACGATGAAACTCGTGCTAACAAGCCGCAGCAAGCGCAATAAAATGGTTGCTTGCATCTGTATTGCAGAATGCTAAAAATGACGAAAAAATCGATATTTATGTAGGTGAGGTAGTTCGTTGCGTGCTCGGGCTGCGTGCGGCGGCCACATTCGACTTCGTGCATCACATCGCCACCCTAATTAATATAAGATCTCAATTAAATTGCGACACATAAAGAGGAGCGGAATTTTTACACACACGCTTAATATATGGCCCGCGTTTTGTCTCAGAATAAGGCAATATCCACTCAGAATCTGAGAACTCGTTTGTCCATGTCACATGGGACTTTATACAAATAGAATAAAATGTATTTTATGATCCAGAGATAAGGCTGTGAAAGTGCTATCGTGCTTTAATCAAGGTTAATTAATGCGATCTTTTAAACTATATTACGCAAAGAATGGAAAAATAAAGAGTTTTACACTAGTTAGAAATGCTATCGGATTTGCGGCTATATTTTTAGATTGGGTGATGTAAACTTCGCGTACAACTTATGTGTGGCGTCGCGGCTACACGCAGTTATCTCAATAATTGCCGGGAATTTTCTATACTCTTTACTTTTTTCTAATAAATAGGCTGTTACTTATTAATTATTTTAAAAGAGACCGCACATTAATTTTGTACTGAGCTTAATTGACATCGTTTTTATTATGACTGAACAAATAAAATATTCAGGGTCTGAGTTATAAATGTTCACTTTTCCCTTTAATGGTGGCCACAGTTAGTTTATTCGGGCCGGTGGGGACGGCGAGGCAAGGTCCTGACCAAGTTTTGAATCGTAATAATTTCGGTTCAGATTACCGATGCTGATAGGGCGTCATCTCACCTCCTGCCAGGGTCAGACTCGGCCGTTTTACAATTCATTATGGATTTGTGATTTTTCTGCTAATTAATTGTAGGATCCGTTTTTGAAGTTGTATCGGCATCGGAAGCTATATTTACTGTTTTCAAATTGAAATCTTGATTGCAATTGCCAAGTAAGCTGAAATTTGCCACGTTATTAATTGACCCTTTTTTCTTGAAAGAAAAGCGCTAATAATATTTGCTTTAGATTCTTTAAATCTACAGTTTGTGTGAAATTTTCACAGCAAAACCCGAGAATATTTCTTAGTAAAGTTCATTCAGCTTTCTCATTTCCTTGTTCAGTGAAACCTAAGTCCACACCTGTAGCCGCAGTGGTAGAAGGCCACACGCGGTCGCGCGGAGCCGGGCGAGCGAGGGGGGGAGGGGCACTGGGAGGCGCGGGGGGCGCGGTTCATTCATGTTGTTAGATCCGACCGCTCATAACTTAACTCCTAATTTATTCGTCTCCACTTACAATCCAGTTTTGGTGCAACCTTCTTCGTAGCACCTTCATTTTTACTATGAATTTTATTAAAACTCTATTTTGTACATATATTAAGGTTTCGTCAGTCCCTTTTGCATAGTTTAAGCCTGAAACAAGTAATCTCAAAACTCAGTTAGGACACTACTTAGAAATTGATAATTACAAAAGCAAAAATAATGTTTTCAGCAAAATGTAGATTGGTAAATCTGCCTAGTAATGTTTCAGAAAAATGTGTCTCGTATTCAGAACTTCGCTGCCAAAAAGGGATCTAAATAGACATGTCTGCAACAAACAGCTATCTGCTATTCCCCACAGCATGCACTATAACTTTACACCTGTACATAAACACGTACATAAAATAGTGTGAAGGCCCTTAGCGTAAACAACGCTTGTCCGACTATCCATTCATAAAGTCTTATAAAAGATAAATATACACAGTAACGTAACAATGAAACAGTACGGGCCGATGGAAAATATCAGATTTCCATCCAATCGTCAAAATGTTCGACGACAACAAGTTTGAATCAAAGATTTTTTTCTCCGATATTTATGTTTGTCTTTAATTTTTACTCCTGCGCCGCTGTCCATTTAATATTGGACGGGACAGTGTTAACGATCACTATATAAAATTTTATTTCAACGCATCTCGCCTTGCTTTTTGTGTATTCAACACGTCGTTGATTTTACTTTTTATTAATCACTCGTGAGTAACAGCTTATACTTACGTGTTGTATGGGAATAATGTGTCCGTTTGTCTCATTCAATTGCCTGATTATACGCATAGATATTGTGGATTAAAAATAATGATATGATTTTTTGGGGAAAACTATAGATTTGATTCTAATTTAGTAAGGACAGTGTTTTGATGAGTGATAAGTTGGAATACGCTTCCGGTTTCCGTTAACTCATGAAGTTTTAACAGGCCACCCTGTCTTTCCAGCGGAGATACCCAAATATGGCTTATGCCTTGATTGTTCATTGGTTTGGACAAGCATTCTTCTTTGCTCTAATAACAAAGTGGGACAACCAGCATGTTCTGTAATCGGGGGTGGCGATATTTTCCTGCACGTTTAATTTCTATTATGCTCTATGAAGGGGCTCGTGTTCAGGTTGTAGGTCGATAGATGTGTTAAATGGTTTTCCCGTCAGACATTTCTGAATAAATAGCACGAAGTGAAACTTTGTGCTTGGTTACTGGGAATAGGCTCGTCCACTCTGGCGAAATGTTGATAAGCTTGATCATCATTATCAGTCTTTTAAGGTGTCCACTGCTGGGACACAGCCCTCCTCTCTGTGAGAGGGAATGGACTGTAATCCACCACAAGGGCCCAGTTCGGGTTGGTGGATGTCACATGTCTTCGAATTTTTGATTCTAAGACTTGCCGGTTTCCTAATGATGTTTACCTTCACCATTTTGAGAGCAGTGGTGATGAAATAGTTTACACAAAGTAAAGCGCCTGCCTGTGTTCAAACTCACGACCTACAACTTGTAAGGCACGGCCGCTACCACTGGGCCACCACTGCTCTCTCTATGAGCTTAATACCTTTTCCCAATCCTTCCAGGTAATCGGGAACGATACTGATGTTCTGTTTCTGGTAGTAACATTTCTCCTCATATACAGATAGCTACCCTTATTTCTCAGATGTCTTGGAGAACGGCCACTAGAATAACACTAGCACCTATTTTCATATCTGCAAAACCTTAGGAGTAAATTCTCACTAGACAGAATCAAAATATCAATCAGTTGGTAGGTCCAATAGGAAACCGAGAAAATGTATGTAAGAGTTTCATATTAACCTGTGTTCCAGGTTCAAGTTCTAACAATTACTTAGAAGCCCTATCAAAACATGGCCGACAAGTCAGTATCAGAATATTATCGACTAATCCCTTTGACTTTAAGTATCAATTTGCTAGAAATTATTTATCAAAAATAGATATCTTAAGTATGTACGCAAGCTAGGTCCAGATTTATAACAGTATAAATTAATTTGATTTAAAAGCCAAGCACGTTTCTGAAACAGATAAACAATTATTCTACAATCGATCGTATTTAATACTGCGTTCATTTAAACTGGATCTGCCGCCCACGCCAATAAACAATTTCCATTTTAATTAATGAAATAGTTGCTTGCTTCCATATTCATATAAATTGTCTTAATGTCTTAAATTAATATTGGGAGCTGAGTAAACATTTGATGCGTGGGAGTGGGACGACTACGTCCAATGCTTATTCAATTCGGTGAGTTTAACAAAAACTCGTTCATTTTTTTGGAAAGTTAGAACTTTAGAAGGTAACGCTTTATATTAGGTGTGAAATATAGTTACTAGGTATTACTGGTTTATGTTGTGGGTTTTGGTGCAGTTTTCCTGTTAGACTCTAGAATTGATTTTTTGACGAATTTACAGGTGCTACCGTGCAAATCAGATGGACAGTCAAAAATAGAATTGAAAAGTGATGATAGCGGTGATGTGCTGACATCACTTCTGCTTATGGTAAAATCGCGTGGTCAATAAATCATTCCAATATCGTGTTAAGTGAGTGAGACACATAAAAGCAGCAGCAACAAAGGTCGCGAAGATTTGTGCGAGCTATCTCCCGCGAGCGCGCATTCGTGTAGGCCGATACGCGCTCCGCACCGAGCGAGCCGGCCGCGGCCGCTCCGCCATCGCGCCGCGCCGCGCCGCCCCGCGCCGACATCTACACACATTAAATATATCCATTTAATGATTACAATTTCTCGTTATAATTTATTTAGGACGAAGCATAACAAGTTTTCGAATCAAATATGTCGCCCATAAAGATGCTGACTCCGAGGGTTGGACTCCCAAACCTGTTAATTCTACAATGATCTTTTGTCCGATGCGACTCGACGATGAAATGGTCTCTCGTATCATGGATGTAAGAATTAAAACCGGTCGTTACGTCTCAGACTAGAATGATCGTTTTGAAACGACTCGACCGCGCCTCGCCAGGAGTTAAAGGGTTTCATGAGCGTGTGCCGGCGACAAATGAAATATTTCTTCTTCAGAATAAATTAAAGTCCATAATCCAATTCCGCCGAGTCGCCGTAAGACCGTTCTTACCGAGTCCTTAGAGGGGAACAGATAGATCGAGATCGGCCAGAGAGTGTGAATGAGAGCATTACGATCAAAAAGGGAGGCGGCGGGCGAGGAGAGTGAAGAGGCTGTTGGATAATTCTTTATTCTTTATGAATATGTGAGCTCGTTATCTGTGGACTGACGTGGCCCGAGACATTCGCGGCGGCGGCTGTGTGCGTGGCGGCGAGCGGCGGTGTGTGGTGCGTGCTGGGCCTACGGACTGCGGAGCCCTAGTGCTGCCACTAAATAATACATAGGTATCGACAGCGCCGTCCGCGAAGAGCGGCGGGTACACGACCGGATCAACATACGGCATCGACGCCAGATTGAACGATAGTTCCCGAGGAACTGGTTATCGTTATGGGGCGACTGGCGGATGAAATTTATTGGCAGCGCGTTGGAGAAATGTAGCGAGCGGAAGGGGCTTGCGATTTTAATTAGGTAATGAATGTCGATGCAGATCTGCATATCGATTTAACGGCTAGATTTATCCATTCGTCCCATGTCCGTGTTTCAAACCCGAACTAAAACCCCAATTTAACGATTTGTACAAATAGATGGATAAATTTATTGTTTGCTGCAGAGTACGCGGACAGAATGAAATTCCATTATTTATATGGGCTGCTAATAATGCAAAATAAAATGGACCCGTTTTTACGAGATAGGTATCTAGACCTACCTATATAGTTTCTATATCGTTGATGATCCGTTCATGACCTTTGAACTATACCTATATGCTTAACCAGGTAGAGCAGCAAAGTCTTTGAACTATACCTATATGCTTAACCAGTTAGAGCAGCAAAGTCTTTGAACTATACCTATATGCTTAACCAGTTAGAGCAGCAAAGTCTTTGAACTATACCTATATGCTTAACCAGTTAGAGCAGCAAAGTCTTTGAACTATACCTATATGCTTAACCAGTTAGAGCAGCAAAGTCTTTGAACTATACCTATATGCTTAACCAGGTAGAGCAGCAAAGTCTTTGAACTATACCTATATGCTTAACCAGTTAGAGCAGCAAAGTCTTTGAACTATACCTATATGCTTAACCAGTTAGAGCAGCAAAGTCTTTGAACTATACCTAGATGCTTAACCAGGTAGAGCAGCAAAGTCTTTGAACTATACCTAGATGCTTAACCAGGTAGAGCAGCAAAGTCTTTGAACTATACCTATATGCTTAACCAGTTAGAGCAGCAAAGTCTTTGAACTATACCTATATGCTTAACCAGTTAGAGCAGCAAAGTCTTTGAACTATACCTAGATGCTTAACCAGGTAGAGCAGCAAAGTCTTTGAACTATACCTAGATGCTTAACCAGGTAGAGCAGCAAAGTCTTTGAACTATACCTAGATGCTTAACCAGGTAGAGCAGCAAAGTCTTTGAACTATACCTATATGCTTAACCAGTTAGAGCAGCAAAGTCTTTGAACTATACCTAGATGCTTAACCAGGTAGAGCAGCAAAGTCTTTGAACTATACCTAGATGCTTAACCAGGTAGAGCAGCAAAGTCTTTGAACTATACCTATATGCTTAACCAGTTAGAGCAGCAAAGTCTTTGAACTATACCTATATGCTTAACCAGGTAGAGCAGCAAAGTCTTTGAACTATACCTATATGCTTAACCAGTTAGAGCAGCAAAGTCTTTGAACTATACCTATATGCTTAACCAGGTAGAGCAGCAAAGTCTTTGAACTATACCTATATGCTTAACCAGTTAGAGCAGCAAAGTCTTTGAACTATACCTATATGCTTAACCAGGTAGAGCAGCAAAGTCTTTGGAGGTTTAGTGAAGATCCATTACAATCTGTTAGAGTAAGTTACAACAAGGTACGTTTTTAGGTTTCGGTACCCAAAGGGTAAAAACAGGTCTCTATTACTAAGGACTCCACTGTCCGTCTGTTTGTCTGTCACCAGGCTGTATCTCATAGACAGTTGAAATTTTCAGTTACCGCTATAACAACAAAACTAAAAACAGAATAACAAACGGGATTTTTTTGCCGTTTTTTGCGATAATGGTACGGAACCCATCGTGCGCGAGTCCGATTCGAACCTGGCCGGTTTTTTTAAATTACTATTATTGTTAGGCAAGCGTGCTTCACAGTCGACCACATCATCGCTTACCATAAGGTGACATAGTAGTCAAGCGCAAGCCAATAGAATTTAAACAAAAACAAGTCTTAAGTTCAAAGCGCTAGGTAGGTTTCCTTAAAATACCAGTTGACCAAGGTGCAACATGTTTATATTACAATCATCAGACCAAATCCTAACCCATAACCAACCAACCCCACTGATTCTCAATGACTTACGATTAGTAAAATAAGTAAATAGTCTATTTTAAGTTTCCTTATTTCTTTCTGCACACTGTGTCTTCGTCTATCATCCAACCTACCTGTCGCAGGTCTGCTGGAAGAAATATTTATTGAAATAAGCAGTACCTTTGTGCTCTTCTATCTGTATTTTCTCTGATAAGTGTTTTGTGTGAACATAAATAAATAAATAAGTTTTCACTTACATACCTATAAAAACAACCGGCCAAGTGCGAGTCGGACTCGCGCACGAAGGGTTCCGTACCACTATCGCAAAAAAACGGCAAAAAAATCACGTTTGTTGTATGGGAGCCCCACTTAAATATTTATTTTATTCTGTTTTTATAGCGGCAACAGAAATACATCATCTGTGAAAATCGCAAATGTCTAGCTATCACGGTTCATGAGATACAGCCTGGTGACAGACGGATAGACAGACAGACAGACGGATCGTGGAGTCTTAGTAATAGGGTCCCGTTTTACCCTTTGGGTACGAAACCCTAAAAACATTAGTTATAAACTCATAACCAGTCTTACTTTTAGCTGACGGTTTGAAAATTACAGTAAATGATGTACCTACCCAAACTACCCTCCCTTTAAAATAAATACCAGTATAAAGTTCGTACAACAAGCTAAGCACATCCCCGAGCGGCTCTCTGTGACCTAAGTTAAAAATACCCTCCCAACTTTGTGATGCTACATATATTCTTTGCAATTTGTTTCTTTTAAAAGCTCAAATGATAAAAATAAATGGAACAAAAGTATGAAAGGGGATCTTTTGGACGGCACATTTCTCTTCAAAAGTGACGTTTTTCAGAAGCGGTCGGTTTTTAACGTTTTAATTAGGGGCGCACATTACGGCACGCCATCACGCTCGCCCCTCGCCTTTGCCTCACATTTTTGTATATTTCCGTCTATTTGGGGAAAATTTTATTTTTCGACCACTGTGTGCTATTTCTGTGACGCGTGCAGCCGGCGCGCGGTCTTCATGTTAAATCTCTGTGGGAAACTTGTATAATATTCATTTCTATCTGTGTGTATTATACAACTTATGTTTTTTTGACAAAAAATAAATATTTACGTTTTCATTTCTGGCGACGCGAGTGGGATGTCTTATCACAAATCATAGATTGCATGCCCAGATTTTTTTGAATATTTAACGCTCTCATAAAAACGGTAAATGATGAGGATAGATAATAAAGTCGGGATCAGCAGAGTTTTAAAACGTTATTAATGCGCTTCCAGCAGGAAACGAACGCTGTGACGGATAGTGGCGACGACTGACACTTTCCTTCTGTTTGGTAAAAAATAAGTTCGATTCTTTCAGAACGTGCGCTTGAGTGCCTCTCAGTCATCAGTGAAAACATTAAACTTGTTGAACATTAACTATTAATTTTGACATCTTTATAAATGAAGTTGAGATATTATAAATTAAATTATTGTTGTTGCACAAGTATATTGTTAACATTGGTACTAGCTAGGGTAGTGACTTAGGACTGATATCTGAATTGAGTATTTGGCGTTAGGAACGTGTTGATTATTTGTCAAACTGTACTTTAGCCTGTAAACCTGTAAAAAAATCACACTGAAGTAGGATTTGACACGTTCTTAACTCCGAATACTCAATTCAGAAATCGGCCAGTACCCGATAAAAGTAAAGTAACATTAAATATCGAAAATATCTAAACAAACATCTATTCAACATAGGCGCCACGGACAGCCCACTTTGCAGGGGCTGTTTTAACGCACCGCCTATATATTATATATTTAAATCACCGCCTACGTAATCCTGAAATGCGAAGCCGCATCTCGCTGGCATCTCAACGCGAAGAAACCCTCGGAACAGTGAGGTCGCTCCGTGAAGCCTGTGAAGCTCCCAGGAAGCTTTTGTGCTGACGGAGCTAGGCTGGCTATGTTAGCCAATACCTCCACGCACAACGGACCAAATGGGAGTCTAAGTGCGGAAAAGGGAGTCCCTGCCACTACTACTATCGAAAATATTTCACCACATGGTTCTAATCTGTAGTAATAGATACTACGTCACGCTCTAAAACAAAAGTTGATTCACCGATAAAATAAGCGCAAGTCTTTATGATGCTTAGTAGTTACAGCTTCAATCTTGCAACCAGTTCAAGGGTTTTCAGTCTATATATTTGTTACGAGACTCATTTAACACCTGTGCCATAAAAGGCCAAGTGAACAAAACTTTGAGACAAACATCATAGGTGAGAAATTGTATACAAAGGGAGCTATGTAAAGGTCAAACTTGTGTCTTCTTTCTACCTGCATTGCAAAAAAGCTTTTTAACATCAGACATAAATCTAACTAGATAACGCAAGTCCCTCCATCTGTATGAAAACCAACTATGCAACTAATGCCTCGGCCAACTTTTTCTTTACAGTTTCTACAGGTCTATATGGCATAATTGGGAGGCATTTTTCTACATTTTGGTGGATTTCCGGTGCCGATAGTGCTAAACGAAAAGCTCAAAGTACGATCATTGATCGCACTTTTACTTGAAGTACATATAATCGCGTTATCTGGTTAGATTAATACCTGTGTTTTAACTCTATAAAAGTTAACTTTATCTCAAACAATCTATAATACATTGCTGCCAAAACCAACTGATGATATTTTGTTGAACATTCTCACACAACATTACCATACTACATATTTATATATACATACCTACTACGCGGGTGTAAAGCTATGTCGATATTGTTGAGTCGCGTCACGTCACGTCATTTGTCGTCGTTAGCGATGACGCATGGCAGCGCTGACCTTACCGGTGACCCGCTCCATCACTCTTCCATCAACGCTGACGTTCTGATGACGACATGACTAGAGAGTCACATGCAGAGGCTTGTGGCAGCTTTTCTGTGTATTTTGAGATTTGAATAGGAATTGTTAATTATTTGGGTAAGTTTGAGTGACTAATTGGCTGGTTGGTGTGGCGAAATCCTATCTTACTTTGTCTGCTAACCTTAAAAATACTCTACTGTTGGTGATCGGCAACTCCAACAAGGGTACCCCCTACCATAATAATTGCTATTTCCAAAGCAGGTGATTTGGGGGGCAGGTAGGTACCTACGTCAAGGTTATACTTCATAGACGAAGCGCATATTATAAAGCATAACATAACTCTTCACTCTTTCTGTCGTGAATATTGGCCTGTTTATGGTTACATTCCCAAGTATTCCAGCAATTATGTCCTTCTCACACCATCGACACTACAAGTTCTATGCTTCGGCCTGAATATTCGAAGTTGGATACTTGTTCTCTCTTACACCTGTTGGTCTTCAGGGTCTCATTTATCAGTGCCAAAACTATTGTGTTCTACTCATCGGCAAAAGGACGGCCTTTTTCCTTCCATCGTTCGCGATCCAACGCGTCTTAAAACCTGTTGTAGGTTTTTCAGTAAACTGCAATATATCCCTGTTCCGGAATCATACATATTCCTCAATTTATAAATGTTTAAAAATAGATATGTCAATTTGTATTCCCTCAAGTCAAAGCAGGTGGCAAAACAAATATTCCCAGAGAACAACAGCTTTCTTTTCGCAGAAACGTTTACACAGTTAACATATTTGCAAGGCGCGCATACCTCCCACCGCGAAGCGTGCACAAATGCCAAAAATCTATATTTGTATAATGATCCTGTATTGAGTAACGATGACTGCCATTCACACGAATATTTTCTAAAACTGATTTATGGCGATATGCAACCGAACAATCGTCCCGTTCTGACTTATGAAGGCACGGAGTGAGGTTTTACAGCTACCCTTTCAGTGCGGCTTGTGACAAACCCTTTCAAAAACGGGGTAATAAAATTTTATTATTATATTTGCAATACCCGACGAAACAATTGTGACCTGCACCCCGTCGTCACTCCCTGTAGCAGCCTACCAATTAGTCATGAGCACAAAAAACTTGGATTTATTCAAAATTAGACACAAAAAAATGACACGTTTACAAAATTTATGGTTCGGCCGATGGTCATTCGCATTTTTTGGCTATTGTTTAACGTTAATAAAATTTTAACACTTTTAAGGACGGTTTTATTATCTTCAATTCTGCGGAAAGATACTTGCACAATATCAGCTCTAACTATTTGAATATGAAGTACAGGCAGGTAGGTATACGGCTTGACTTTTTACTGGAAGCTTGAACTTCAATCCTTACGGGTGCAACTGTAAAAAATAACACGTAAAACAAGTGGTCTAGTTTGAAGCACGGGTGTCGTGTCGTGACAGTTGTGTGAGTGACACGGTAGTCATGGCACGCGTTCCTAGACATTTGATATGATATTATACTATTCCTGTAGGAGCGCCCCCTCGCGGGATGCACGGTGCACCGCGATGCGCCCGGGTGCATGCAAATGGTGCGTGGAGATGTGTGACGTGGACCAGTGCGCCTCCACCCTCGTTACCACAACGTTACCACTCATACAGACATCTGTAGAGTCGCGCTCTACTTCACACCAATTTCTTATTAAGTTTCAGATTCAAACTTGTAATTAACATTCCTTGTCGTATATTTTTCGACGTATTTTTGTATTCCTTAAAGCACGCTCAGGTTTACTATGTAAACATTATGCCGACAAGATATTTTCACTCAAAAATATGTGTAGCATGTTACAGTATGTGAGTAGTAGCAACTCCATCGACTTGTTTTTCGGTTGTTTAGCAGAACCAAAAATTTATTTAATTTGCCGCATTATGCAAACCGAGACATGCCTTTCATTATTCTTGGCGTTTCGATTCCATATCCGAGTGAAATAAGTTTTTGTGTCGTCCCGAGCCGACACGCTCCAGCGGTTTGCTGTCGTTACATTGTTCCCGGGAGCCTGCGGTTTTAAACAATTTCCATATCGATGTACACACCAGCTAAATACTTTATAATAATAGTAGGAAACAGTTTTTTGCTTAATCTCGAAATAAGTGAAAGTGACGTCGTGTGCGGACCCGGCCGCTCTGTCATTCTAAATCACCGTCTTTGTTATGCTAATGTCGGGCGATTTTACAGAATTTCGGCAAAAGGGCTGCAAGTGAAGTCATTGTCACCACTTTTGGCCAGCTTCATATGCTAAACGTTCCCAGAATTTTGAATACTTTTGTTTTCGTTTAAGAAAAGTAGAAGGATGGCATTTGATATGCAGATTAGGTTATTGAGTTTATGATGGTGGAATGGTAGCTCCGGGCATGGGGATGGTGGCAGGCGGGGCGGGAGCGGGCGCGGGCGCGGCGGCGGGCGGGTCGTCCCGGCGCGTCTAATGAGCAAGCGTGTTCGCCTCAATTGCACACAGCACTCTTATTCACCGGCAATTTATTTCATTTTTGCCTCTGATCGCGCCTTATTGAGCGTCTTTTTATCTTATTGCCTTCGTGGGTCTATAATACGCATCCTGTTACTTGCAAATGAGACACACAGCGAACATGTTAGTGTTGGCTCGCTCATGATGTCGCTACGAATAATTAAAATTTCTTAATGCAGTTTTTTATTTAATTCAAACGAACTTCATGGGAATCTGTTGAGATATTTTGCTTTGTTGCGCATAAACTTTTGCTTTATTTGAGATACCCTTTATTGCGAGAGTTATTTCGAAACACCGTTGAAGCATCTTATGAATCAAAGAATTCATTTGAAATTCAATTTAGTGTGACTTTAATGTATTGACGAGTTATGGCTTATTGAGGATACGAAGACATTTCTCGAGGCAATAGGTAGTGATATGAGTAGAAGACTCATTATTATAATAACAATCTCTGAATCGCTGCCAAATGCTTGTCGGATACGAGGCGATGGGAGTGGGTTGCTCCGCCGACCATTTTGTACCAAAAATATAAACAATAAATTTTTGTTACGAGTGTATGAAATATAAATCATATAATTTTAAACCACTTCACGTATTTCCACGAGCCGAAAAATGTGTAGATACCTACAAAATTCAGACATATTTTCTAACATTTCAGCAGCAGTCTGTGATTGGGTTTTAAACATACCGAAAAGTTTTCAGTAGAAAGTTGTAATGCCTAATTCAATAACATATTAGTCATCTTAACAAACTCTTTATTAACAACAAGATACATTACTTTTCATAACGACATCACCCACTTCAGTTTGGTTATAATTTAATGCAGGTCGGTCTCCTTGTTTATTTAATAAATAAAAAGTCTACAACACCCAATGGGACGATGTAATTTTTGCTTGTTTTTGTAACATTTTATTACGTTTGGAAGACTGGGGTAGAACCGTAAATTAAATGAAAGATCCGTCAGTTCGGGAAGAAGTAAATCAAGGCGGACGGATTGCCCCTAATAAAAATTATAAGAGGCACAATGCCTCGAATGTGAGCCGAGACCGTCAGGAGCTGTAAAATCTTGCTATGTTTGTTTATGGTGCACTAAAATATGTTATAAACTAGATAAGTATAATCTAAATAAACTAACGTATAATTAGTATCATGATATTTGTTATAGATCTCTTGACATGCCCCTTTGGAGCAGACGTTTATGATTTCTTTCCCAAACATACTTCAGTTGAATGAAGTTTATTACTAGAACTTCCCGAGGCTATTATTAACAAAACAAAACATTTTAATAGCAAATATGGCGTGGATCGGCACAAATAAACGCTGGGTAATATTTCTTTGTTCGCCCGACCAATGGTGCGCGGCTGACGTTGACATGTCTTGCTGAGCTTTTTGTGATGCTTTTATTATATTTTTTGGAGGCACTTTTTGGAAGATCTTATTTGTTGGTCCAATACCTGGTCGTAAATCTGTGGGCAAGTATGAGAATGAATATGCAGGTGTGCCAACCCTTCTGCCATACTTATACAATAGGCACAATATGTATATGAAGGTTTATATTAACCACAATGGCGTGTTCGACTGAATTTGTTCGACAATAACTAATAAACTCAAGTCAAAACACTACAGTTTATCACACACATATTTTACAAGACTATTATATACATTTAACAGTCTTGCCTATTATTACGATACTTAAATATGTGTGGAACGCGGATTCGCCATATATTTCTTAGTAGACAGCTTCTAATCATAGGCAGACTCTATTTCAAAAACAGACTATTTTCGTCAGTTTACTTTTGTATTTAAAAGAAGATGCCCCATTTATTACATTCACAAATGTAAATGAACGCTTTCGAGGTACTCGTTTACGTGAGAATATTTGTATTTATTTTATTTATGGCGAGCTGCGCGCGAGGGCGATGTGTTTAAATATCTGTAGATTTTAAATACGAGTTCAGTTGGAGTAACTCAGGAATCCATTAGGTTAATATCTGTTATCTTTTGTATAGATTAGTCTTTGAATTCGTTAGTGAGTGAAATTAATTTGTCGAATTTATATCTTTGTAGAGTAGCTTTAACGAATTGAAATTCTTTGATGAAGTGTAATGGGGCTTGCCGGTGTTCATTTTTTAATGGGAGTACATTTTCTTTATAAGTGGTACCTACCTAATGCATTAATTATAAAGTCCACATCTACAGCGTGATTTCGGGAATGATTAATTACTTATTATACAAAAGTAATAACAGAAAAAAACAGGTTTTTTTGTATTAAACTGCGTGGTAGTGAAGATATTAGTCGAGGGCATTTATTAGTTCATCTTGTGTGGCAGAAGTGAGCGGCCATTAGTCCGGCGATGACAACTTATTGTATATATCGCCTATTTCATTATATTTCTCTTTTATTTTAACAGGTAGTTAGGAAGTTTCAGTGGTAAACAAAACTTGTTGACATAAATTGACTGACATTAACTTCATTATTCAAAGAAAAATGTGAAAATATTATTGCGAGATGGGATTTTTTAGGGTTATTGACTTTTTTATGTGCTGGAATCCAGGTTCTAAATAAGTTTAATGAATGGAGTAGGTGTATATATGACATTTTCTACGTCAAAAATTTAGACGTGCAGACATTCCAATTTCCATTAAATGAAACAATTTATTTAATTTCCAAAACAGTCATCATAAGTCTTTGGGATAAATAGTCAATTAGAGGCGCACTTTTACAAATTCTACATTCCTGAAACCAAACAAATTAACAATTACACTCAAGAACATGCTAGGCGCCTCTAGGCACATGCTGAAACAAAATAAACAGTGAAATGTGCACATCTATGTGTGGAGTACTCCACTCCGCTGAATAAGAGCATGACTCATCAGAATGCTTGAATTATCACTTTATAAGATGTTCTTTCTGATGTCAACTTTAAAATTTACGAACGTAAATTATTGTCACATGTTCGTGACGATTACACACGTGCTAACGAATTTATGTCTCTTCTTGTCTTTGCGTACTTTGCAAACATTATTATCGTCGGAAATCAGTATCTTCGGTTGTTTATTGAATCTCAAAAGAACTGTGAAAGAGGATTTGGTGATGTTTATAAAGTAGTAAATGAGGAAAGAAACAGCCTCGAAGCGGGACATTATAGCTCTGCGTTTTCATTCCGAGCGTCAACGTGTCACCAAGTGGCCAGTATACAAAATTTGGGTGACTTCCATTGCAAAACGTGAGCCTTTTAAATTGAAACAAAACATGCGGATATGTTAGAATGAAGTAGGGTTCCGCAAGTATTTATCTTTCCTATATTTATGACCAAACATCTGCACATTCGTATGTAAATTACAATAAATCAGTTTACTGTTTGTTCATACGTTAGAAATGAAAGGAGCCGAACAGTTTATTTATTTACAGCTGCAAGTGGGAGTCGGTATGAGTCTAGCATTAATACCTGTTATACCTCCCATATATACAGTTCTGACACGCGTACTTCAACACGGCCGGGTCCGTCTGCCACTTCGTAAAACATAAATATTATCGTGTAGAAGGCCGTTCCCGATCGAACTTATTTTTCCGTCTGCCGACAGTTATTTCATATAAATTAATGGCGCGAGTCGTCACGGCGCAGACGCCGAGCTCTATTTATAAACTGACGAATGAGACGCGCCGAGCGCACGCGCACCAGGCTCGTCATATTCCAATTACAAATAGCTGTCATCGTCTGTACATGCCCAACATGTTCTGTTTCTTGTATTCCAACTAACTATATCTTTCAATTTCACATTTCAGATTAAAATTAACTCGGTAAACATTGTTTTCATTTCACGTGTGGGCGATTCTCGCGATGCGAGAGAGTGAAACGGAAAATTCGACTACACGTAGATAAGTATACTTATGTTGAAGACGTCGGTCGTAAAAAATGAAATTATGAATTATGATATTTGGAGCATCGAGCATCTCTGTTCGTCTTTGGAGCAGCTCGTTGGCGCGAACGAGACGAAGGCGGCGCGGAGTAGCGGCGGCGCGGCGCTCGTCGTCGGAAGGGTTATTATGTATGAATTATGATGACGCGGCGGCTCCGACGGCGGTAATATCGTTATGAATATGCTGAGCTCTGCTCGCCCATTGGTTTACAGCATATCCGCCTCGAATGCGAGGGAACGCCTCTGGTGGCCTTTTTTATTCCTGTATTGACATTCAGTTATGCACATTGCGAGTGGCGATGCACAAACTGTAATATTTTGCCTGGCACAGAGATAAGTCGAGCGAGCGAGCGGTCCGCCCGAACATTTGGGATGCAAATACGTCGACTGTCGTATGTAAACGAACTTATGCTACTCATGTGGTGTAGGCTCCCGCTATGAGGCCCACTCAGACGTTTCCTGCATTATATCAATTTGCATTTCAGCTGCAATACCTACAGCTACACAGTTGAGTATGTACACATGACGTTTGTTATAATATTGTAGCAACGTATTCATTTAGGTACTTGTTCACTATGTCTGGATACATATCGCGATTGTTAAGCGCTGCTTTATAAACTGAAATATGTAGGAAGGTCGTTTTTATAGAGGCATCTACAAGTTCCCATTCCTTAATGATATTTATTTACAACTAATTAGGCACTAACGAATTTTTACTTTCTTAGTAAATAAAAGTTTTTGTTAATTGCACTCTTATTAGAATTATGAGACGCACGGTCTTATCTGGATTACCTCGCGCAAGTTTTATTTTGAGACATTAGATTTATAGCGTTTTGAATAAATCATTTGGAAATAGATATTCACACACACACATGAAACATATATCTTTAAGCTTCGTGGTCTAGGAATTATTTATATTCTGATTATTCTTTCTTCACAGTATCTAACTGCGTCGAATAAAATGCGCTAAGTCAGCGTGTTTTTTCAGTTTCCCTTTTTCAGTCGATGTTCAGTTGAGTTGCAGCCACGACTCTACTATTCGATTAACATCATACTATCCCAATCTTTTTTAGTTTCAATGGCGCTTATTAAGAGAGCCTTATAGATACCTACGACCTTTTCGTTGAAAATAACTCAACATCATCATCTTCGGTACTGAAAAAGCTGCAGAAAATTTACGATATATTTCAATAAAATATTTCCGCAACACAACACAAAAATATATTTACCCTAGAAAACGTTACGTAGTAGTACAATGAACTCTAAAATTCAGTGCCAACGTGTGATCGCGTTGATCCGGTTCCCGGTTGCTCAGAATTGCACTGTTGCCGGCAAACTTCCAAAATGAACGCGGTACGCACTGCTGATGTATGCTGCCAAATTGCAATCTTGGAGACTTATCTTACTTACTTACTACTGTAATAATCGTTCTATTAGGTCCTATGTTTTTAAAATTATCTAATATGACTTCAGTTAGCGAATAATTTTATTTTATTTCAGCGATTTCTGCTTGGGATGCCTGCCTCTCGCTGAAAATTTAATTCGTTTTCGAAGCCATAGAGCAACCAAAATCATTAATTCCCTTGATAATTTAGTCTAACTTTCATCATCATCATCATATCAGCCGAAAGACGTCCACTGCTGGACATAGGCCTGCCACAGTGACCGGTCCCGTGCGTCTAACTTTATAACAAAAAAAAAAAAAAAAAATTCATGAAACAAAAACTCGTACAACTCGTACACGAGTACCTATCGCTAGTATTAAGAAAACATTGTTATGTTTTTCCAACGCGCGCTTCTCACAGTTTATTCATGATTTGAAATCTTTTCCAGCGATGACCGGATATAAACAAGTCATAAAATTAAATGTAGACAAATGCTGTGATATCATTCATTACGAAGAATCTGCGAACAGTAAAAGCGGACGTGTGAAACTGTGAACACAACGAATGCAAATCTATACAAATAAACGACGCCGAAATAAAATCAAACGCTATTTATTTCGTCAATGTCATTGCCACATGGACCATCCAAACACGTAACAACTCAGTAAGTAGGATGAGCACAATTCCGAAAATAATATCGCACTTCCCAAATAGAATCCACTACCTTCCAATATTTCTAACAAGAACTAAATTCTAATTGAATAAGCCATTGCAAGATTGTTTCTGCATTTGAATCAGAAATTGAATTTATTGTAGGCAAACCGAAATAGAATAGTCAAGGCAAGCAAATGTTTGAGATAATTTCCACGATATTTAGGTAGAGACATCTAGTTGTTGTAAACCGCGCCATGTTTTCCCATATTTCGTCGGTATCGATATCGTAACGTTATCGTGCTGTGTGAAAATACTCGAACAGCGCTAAACCTCCTGTAGCAAGTGTTCCGCGGACAACAGCGCTCGGATGCGAGTGGCGCTGGCTCTTGGGCGGTATGACTAGATAAGCGGACATTATCGAGGGCAGGATATATTTCCGTGTGTTGGGTAAAGTGGGTTGCTCGACCCGATGCGTGGCTCGTGGCATTCACCTTGTTGGCGAGGGGCCAGCACCCGCGGCTGGTCGGCTGGTCGCCACCCGTGTGTCCCTGCTACCGGTGTGCTACACGCTGGAATTAAGAAGCGTGTTTATTGGATTGCTATGTGCTTGTTCGCTTCTAATACATTAGTCAGCGTGTGAGCGTCCTAATTTCGCTACCAATAAATCACAGATTGTTTGTAAAACGGTTGCGGGAACTTTAAAAAATTCTGTTACGTTTCATGATTTATACAATGAGTCTTATTAGTGTCGGCTAGGATTTTTATTGTACCATTTTCCGTTTGCGTTAGTTTGTAGGTCAAGCAGAGATGCCTGTGTGTCAATCACTATGATCACTATGAATAATGCTTGGCACCCGATGTTGCACCTACCTACTAACCTAGCGTGTATTGTGCCAATATTTCTAGGCGATGTTTTCCTTAACATTATACAGATACCATCACTATAATTGCCCAAGACTGTGTATGACTTAATTTGCTACATATATTCAAACCAGATGGGACACAAGACACCACAATCATGAGCAAGTCAAATATTGGACACATCAAAGTTATCGCCATTCCTATGACAACAGGAAGTTCTCATTCTAATTAGATTTCTCGTAACATCCCACATGTAATGAGTATATTAATTGTGCTGGAATAGTTTCTCAGTAAAGTTGGCAAGCTTTAACAAGACCGTATGTATATAGGTTCCTAAGTTCCAAGTGAATACGTTAATGAATCTGAGTACCTATGAGCATCCACCATGACGAGCAAATTACATGGCACGTAACAAATTTTGATTCGATAAACACTATCTACAAACGCAGTACTTAACTCTGTTATTTACTACTAAGCAGAGCTGAGCTCATTCATTAGGGGCATATAAAACGAAGTAGGTGTGCACACCTATGGAACATAAAAATAATGTTACTTTCTTATTGGAATTAATTTGTCTGTCTATTCTGTGGTTGGCTAGCTGGCTGGCTACTTTCGTGTGAAACTTTTGAATTTGTCAAATTACAATACAAAGGCGTCATTGCGGAGTGTAATTAATAAAAAGCATTGCGGTGAAAATAATTATCCATTGTTGGTACTCCGCTGAGCCGGGCCGGCGCAGGCGCAGGCAGGCTCTCAGTTTGGCAAGCTATTAATTAACCGAGTACTTGTAATCTTTCCAAGAAGTAATTATGCATATTATTTTTATTGCTCCATACAAATAATCCGGTTTAATGGAGTATTGTTTTATTTAATAAAATTTTATTTTTCTGTTGCATCATCAGCGTCATGCATGTCTGAATTTTATATTTTTTTGCATACTTACTTAAAAGATTTATTTGGAGTTCGATTAAATGCAAGCCAATATTAAATGAGAATGAAAATCTGAATAAAATAACTGACCTGAACAAGCGAAGGTTGAATCAGATTGACATCCATATTGAATTAGTCATAATGTTTAGTAACAAAGTATCCAATGCTACGAGCTCACTACTCATTAAAATTTTAGAGCCGTTTGCATGTTGAAAGTCCTTTTAAAAGCGAATAATTTTAGCATGCAAAACAAAATAGAGATAATTATACAAAGTAGGCTTAAATAGATGCGATTAGATAATACATTTTGTTGTTGTATCCCTGTTGATCCATTGCCGGGCGTAATTAATGTTTGCATGTGACCGAGTGTCATTTATTGCAATGTAATTAATTTTACCGTAATCATCGGTCTCGCTTCTTTACGTGGAACACACAATCACCTATAGTTCAATGTAATTAATATAAAAGTAGCCTTTAATGCAGAACAATAGTGGACAGGAATTTCTTTTGATAGGGTACAAATTGAAATGGTCCGATAAGAGATCAGTTACATGTACATAGTTAGCTTACCTATCATCCTATTAACCTGAGTCATCTGCTACATCTTTTGCAGATTAACAGCTGATACTCAATAATTCTCAGATGACCAAGGAATTTAATTCAACGCAGCAAAAATGTCGTTAATTTAATTAATGTAATGTAACAGCTGCAAATTGTTTTTGTTACCCTGCTATCATACGACGGTCGCGGTATATAGTCGCGTCGCGGGCATGTGGACCAACACCTTATTGTACTCATTTTAAATAAGTGAAGAAATAGATACAGTAACAAGCACGCATGTTACAATGAGTCTGCTTAATTATGTTACTCGGTTTCGAATTTGTAATTTTATGCGGCAAGTGCTCGGAACGATTCAACTAGGGCGATGTTCTGTCGGAAGTTAGCAAATTATCACTGGCTCGTAAAATTAACGCTTCTTATCGATCGAGAAATGATTTCAGAGTTAAAGGTTCCATGCGAAATTGTACACATTGTATGTGTTTTGAAAGATCAAAGTCGCACGGCACTGCGGTCGACATCACGAAACTTATTTAAAAGGTAACAAAATGTTTTCAATTTTATTGCTGATTTTATGTTGAATTCTTTAAACATGTAGGGTAGGGTGCGTGCGTACGTGTTCATACTCACACCAGGCCGCTGCGCGTTACGTTAAGCAGTAAGTTGCTTTGGGCTAAACGCAGTAGAGTGCAAAACCGGCGACGACTCACCGGGAATCTGAAATTTGCTTGCTGGAAGTGGCAGTTCCGAGATAAGATCTCACGATGCCGCAATAAAAAGCGTTCGTACCTCGTCCGTTGTGTAATGTGCATTCAAATTGCATTGTGCGAGAACTAATTCGCCTTAGGCCGATTCGCATGTTACGATAAACACATGTTTCGATTAAGTGTTACGCTAATGTCTCGTGCTTATTACCTCCTCGACTCTTGTGCCCCAAACCAATTGCGTTACACTTCTGTTGTTATCATGTGCCTACCCATCTGACAACCCACCCCTTGACACTTAAAAACGAAAGTAAAACCAAACGAAATAACAGCTTAGGTACATACAATCGTCTATTTTTCACTCCTACTAATTTTGAAGCTTTCAGGAACAATACATACAAGTCCAAGTAGTAGAAATATGTAGACAATTTAGATAAGGTTGATGTGAATGTTATTGTGCTTACGAGGGCATTTTGAAGAGACAAACGTGGCGCACGAGATAAGGGTATGACAAAAGCTATTGTTCTCCACACCAATTACTCGCGGCTCGCGAATTACCTAAGCCTCATATATAAATTAAGCAGCGGCAAACAGCGGAAAGATTTCTCTAGTTATACGCCAACACAACAATTATTCGTAAATCACTTTACTATATGTTGAAATTTACGAGAGCTGGTTCGCTAACCCGCCGACCCCGGCCTTACCGCCGCCGCAGTCGCACGCGAATTCTAACTGATGGTGGAGCCGGTAAGGTTGACTTTGTTATTGTTCCGCCCGCGGCGTACGGAACATGAAATTCTGTAGCAAAAGAGAATATGCATGGCGATTTCGTGATGAATATTCATTTCCTACGGGGCATGAAATTTATTGTGTTTTACATTTATATTCAACTCAGCTGTCTTATGTAACGGTAGCGACGCGGGATTAGCGAATTGTGAACGTTCACATTACGATTGTGTCGCACGATTCTCATTCGTGAGCGGTTCATTTTAACCGTCCTTAATAAATTAATGAAAACTCCGCGTGACTTTCTAATGACGTATATTTGCAATTATTTACCGTTATCGGATAACAGTAGCGAAATCATTATTTACTGGCAGCGCGTACATGCTAATGTAGGCACTTCATAAAGTTGATGGTGTTCACAGGATTGAAGCTACCCGTGTTCTCTATGTTAGACAGAGGCTCGTGGTGAATGTGGTGATTGATGCGCAGTTATAAGTGGTGCGTCGCCGGCGGCTAGGCCGGTCTGGGCGCAGGGCAGGTGCTCAAATTATTTGACATTTGAAATAAAATTTAGGGCGCAGTTAGTCATCGGCGATCGAACTCTACGATCGACACACTTGGCACCTGTCGAATATTTAGCGCATAAATCCATAGCAACGGTTCGATCGCTCCGCTCGCTCGCTCGCTTGATGGATTCTGAGCTATATTTAATCAACGCGGGCGCGACACGCCGCGCGCCGCATTGTTCTCTCGATTGGATTGCTGAGCGTCTATCGATACTTATTTTATGAGGTGTCGACGGAGATTCATTATAGCTAACGCAATAAAATAATTATTGAAACATTCGATTAATGTTAAGCGGTACAGACGCGTGACTTATGCATGGTGGCTGCGAAGTGAAGGGCTATGTGCGATATTCATGTTTTACATGAGGAGCGCGCGTACGGGCGGCGTGGGGCGGGCGGCGCTCGGGCGGGCGGGCGGCGCGTGATTGCAGTGGTCGCGTCAAACAATTGATTAGTCGCATAAACTCGGTTTGGCGCGCTAACGATGCATCATCCCGACTGATAATTAAATTGTAAATTAGCTAAGCCGCTGCTAGCTCGCTGCCGGCGTGCGGTCGGCCCCGCGCCTAATCCACACTCGCGGTTTGACGTTTATTGATACTTTTCATGTTATTACCTATATTCATTGTGATTTACAACCGAACCCTACATCAACACACACGACAGATAACTCTTCCGCTTCAATAAATGTATTTAACACAAACTATAAATAAATCTATGTATCCATAAGCACACAAATTCGTTTGGAGCAAGCTTCGCACGCGTTGATTGCGAAAAATTCAATCTTGTTTCATGGAAATTTAATTTAACATACAAAATGAAAAGCTCTCGTTGGATATGAATCGACGTCGGCTCACTGACTGCTCGCCTGTGTTTGTGGACGATCTGCTTTGTGTGCATATTGTAATCAATTGTCGAATTGTATCAATTTGAATTCACAATTTGCAATTTTGACGCGAATTTAATTAATTTGTTAACGGAATATAATTATAGATTGTTCAGGTTATGTTGATGTGTATGTTTTGGGTTTAGTCTGCGGAAATGTTTGACATGAAATGAATTCATGTCGACCATTCTGTGTACCTATTGAATTATAAGTGGTAACTACACATCATATTATGATCTATGCTGACTAATCTCAAGATACGCAGGTAAACCTACCTTGTTCTAAAGACCAATAATAGCCTTATGTTTCTTCATCTAATTAATACAAAGTAGAGGGGGAGCTGGCAGCGTTTTTGACCAAACATGTTCTAGGCGAAAAGTTTATACTAGAGTAGATGCAATAATGCGAGAACGCCGAGTACCCTTATATCTGAAAAGTTTCATAGGTGCCCTTTGTTTTTGTAGTTTTACAAAACGCAGGGCTGTTCATTTTTACAGTTCTAAAGTCGACAAGGAACCCTTATAATTTCGCTCTATCCGTCTGTCCGTCCGCTGCTTAGCTCGGAGGCTCTTAGTACTAGAAAGCTATAACTTGGCATGAATATACATATTAATAATTCCGACAAATTGGTAAAATAAAATCATGAAAAAAAATACTATTCGTCTACCTCCTATAGACGTAAAGTGTGGATGTTTCTTTTTTTCGTCTATCCCATGGTGTGGGGTATCGTTGGATACGGCATTCAAAAATGGGTCTGTGTAAACCATTTTTCGATTCAGAGATCCGTTTGCGTAAAATTAAGCGTTAAATTGCAAATTTTTGTTAGAGTTAAGTGTACTCTACCAGCGAAATGGTTGCTTTTGGTTATTTTTCACAGTTTTTTAGTGATTTACAGTTTTCACAGTTTTTTGGCAGTATATATACTATAACGAAATTAAAAGGAAAACTATCACAGCTAAATAGGCTTTACAAGTTGACCAACTTCTAAAATGTACTTGGAACAGTACACATTTTGTACAAATGCCATTGAAAAATACTAAGATAACTGTAACAACCTCTTCTTAGTTTGCATTATCATGCAACTACGGAACCCTATTACTGCGCGTGGCCCGACACGCACTTGGCCAGTTTTTTAATTGAGTGGGTTCGGCTTGACGCAAAATGACATAAATAGGCAAATGCCTAGACCTCCTATCTGAAGCTTTTCAGATATATTCTCGGTGTTCTCTCAGCAAACCACACCTTTTTTTTTGTTCGTCCTGAGATGCTCATGCATACTGCAATACCACGAGGAGATAGTGCAGTTATGTGGCACTCCAATCCACAAAACACCACGGTGTCCTCATGTGCCGCTTATGGCGGAAACACGGGCACGCGTTAGCACTACCACGAAAGCAAGCCGCACCCACTCCAACTTATCAACTTTTCACCCCGAATATGCTTTCTCAGAAACCCGGCCAGCTCTCCCTCTAATAAATAAATTCATTGTTCTTCTCCAGCCGTGAGCAAAGCATTGTAGCAACGATTAAGTTACACAAATAAGCTGGTCGCGATAGCTGTTCGAGTGTTCGCGCGACTATCCGTCACATACCTGCAGCGGGCGGCGCTGCATCGCACATAAAGTATATTTATAGCAGTTCGTCGCACCTACCACAGGGAGAATTCGCGTGCCGATGCCTTGTCAATAATCGTTAATAGATATTTCAGAAGACAATGCAATCGGCTAAGTATAGCCGCGCCGTGACTAACGTCCCGTCAACTGAGCGGTACACGCATGCTCAACTCTGTTAATCTTATTATGGCAACAGAATTTATTTGCTATGCCATGGAATTTGTTTGACACCTAACGTTTCATTTCACTGTCTATTTGTATAGGTTTAGGAAAATAGTTTCTGGGGGATAAGAATAGGTGGCTATATGGCTCTTTAGGTGTTGTAAGACGTGACTTTTGGATCCTTTCAAGTTAATAAGTAAAGTCCACCTGTATTCTCGTAAACAAACTGAACATCTTATACAATATGAAGGAGTAGGTAGTAGAAGTAGCCTAACAAAGTTCAAGTTATATTTTGTATAAGACCCTTATTGAAAGTTTGTTTATCAGTTCCTAATGTTCCTATTAAGGGAAATTTAAACAAAATTATGACTTATCGAACCAGAGGTCAGGTAGTCCTATTTAATTATCTATTTTTAGATTAAGATAAGTTGCGGTACAAAAAATTGCGGACCCATATGCCAGCAGCCGTCGGAAGTCGTAACTCACAGTTATGATGCGAACGACACGACTTTCATAAACATTGTTTTTCTTCGTTTCGCCCCTAATATTTATATTTATCAATCCATCTACACATTTATTTATAGTCCAAAATAGCGAGCATCCGAGGGTGCCCTGGGGGCTCGGGCTGCCGTCATTACGATTTATTGTTTTCTTTGGTCATAGTTTGGGGTCTTTCCTACAAGAGTCCTTAGACGGATTTTAAGATTACTTATTGTTGACCAAAAACTGGCTAAGGTCCCCCACGAGTGTATTATAGAAGCTTCAAAATTTATTGTTTTCCTCTCGCATTACCGCGTTTTTCATAAATGTTGTGCGATGCGAGTAAAACAAAAAACCGGTGGTTTAATTGAAACTATATTTGCTGTTCTTGTAAACTGTGATGTTTGCATAGGAACGTCGATTAATAAAATAAAATCGATATCAGAGACTACATTCAGTTTGAATGTTTGTCACCTGTGCGGTTCTTTTTTCGGTAGTAATATTTCACCTATATTTTATTTTTATAAGCTTACTGCGCGAGTGCCGTCTATTTTAGAAGTTCGCGCATGTGCGCTCGATAGTCAAAATATTCTTAGGATTATAATTTGCTGTAGGGAAGGAGGGTGTGAACAAGTAATAATATTATTATTTATCTTTAATGTGTGAAGGCTTATGCTTACTTGTAACAGATAGATCTCTTGGCTGTAGTGCGACATCTGGCGCCGAATACAAGAAGGCGCGCGTGCGCAGATCCATCGCAGCCGACCTTTGCTTTGCTGAACTTTGCAGGTGTTAGATATGAGAATCCGTTCTCGCTCAGTAACTAAATTAGAAGATATAAATGTTGACAGCATATTATTCGTGTGTACAACTCTTTTTCATGAATGCTAACTCTTACTTAGGAACACCAATGGTTTGATATTCCACACGTTCTTTCAAAAGATTACAAATTTAAAGTATAAATTAGTTAACTTGTCCAACAAATGTCCAAGCGCAAGCTGTCAACTTGCTGCTCTAGTTTAGGTAAAACAGAACCTAAGCTAGCTCAAAAGTATTTCTCTGTTTATGTATCTCATAATGAAAGCTACGGGCAGCTTAGCTTAAGCTTATTATTGTACTAATGAGGCAATGCCTAGCCTAAATAGCTAGCCTAGCCTAGCCTAAATAAGTTATTATGGCTCCCGAGAGAGCCATAATAACTTATTTCTCAAAAAACATGCCGACCGTTCTAGTAATTATTTACACACACAAACGTACAAATATCCATACAAATATTTCACGTGCAGTTATGGCTGCAGGCAGGGGCCAAATGTCTATTATTTAGTGCGCACTATTTTTGTCTCTCCACAAACAAAGCCCCGGAAACGCAAAATTGTTGGTGTCAAAAATTCTATTTGACTCGTGCCACTGTGTCTGCACCTCAGTGCACTGACTTGTACCACTTGCAGGCAATCTTGATACTTATGAGCCACTTAGTTATTTATATTTAAAAATATTTTGTAATGCAAAAGCTCTATGTAAAACATTTCCATACAGTTGGTTTACATTATTAGTTATTTATTAGTTTTCACATGAAAAGAAGATACCCAATGACTCATTTGATGTTAAGAATCTGATCAACACATGTTTTAATTCACGGAAAAGCTGTGCAGGGATTCCATATAAGAAAAACCCGAATGTAAATAGCATAACAACAATGTGCATTAATAGAAACATGTCTCATCAAATATCAAGAACCCCAATCGGGGTATAATACAGCAGCTTCTCAATACTTGACATATTTATGTACACTGTAGGTGCAACGCACGGGAGATATGGCGCACCAATTTATGAAGCCGAGGGCCCATTACCATTTTAAATATTATTTTTAGGGAATTTCGTGTCAGATCTCACTCGTCGGCGGCCCGTATATTAAGAGATGTGATCCTCTGATTAAGTCACCCTGATATTTGTGAACGCCAGTGTGTTAGGATTTTCTGTTAATTAAGGAAACAGATATAACATGACTTCATTATATCATAGATGTTACTTTATTTTTAGTAAATGCTAATAAATATTACTTACTTAATAATGTAAAATCATAAATTAATATGTAGATTAAGAATCTACTGGTGTTATTTGCATATGCTAATGAATTGGTTACTAAGTGTTTAATTTATTCAAAAAAAATTGTGAATGATGACATTTCAATTTTGTAATAAAAATCTGCCTAGCCTTTTCCCAACTATGTTGGAGCCGGCTTTCAGTCTAACCAGATTCAGCTGAGTACCAGTGTTTTACATGGAGCGACTGCCTATCTGACCTGCACAACCCAGTAACTTGGTAAGCACGGTACCCCTTGACAAAACTGGGACCAACGGCTTAACGTGCTTTCCGAGGCACGCAGGAAACTCGATATGCTGAAATGGTCACCCATCCACGGACCGACCTCGTCAAGCGTTGCTTAACCTTGAATCGACCCGTGCGGCTGTTATTATTAAGCCACAAGCTCCTCAATTTTGTTATAGTATTCAAGGCCAAAAGTCCAGACTTAGGTGCGTACTGTGTACCGATGGTGTAACAAGGAGCTGCTTTTAGGAACTGTAACTTTCTATACATTGTGATGGCTATAGAAATTTTCAAAGTATAGACATTTATGACGTGTAAGGGGTTTGTTTAGCTTCACATGTTGACGCTTCAGAAGCAATTAATAGTTTACCAGAACGGCTATGAATGGTGCAGTTGTGGAGTCGTGTAAAACAAACAAAGCTGGGTCAACCGCGCCATTAAACTTTATGAAACGGAAGCCGTCACCCGGCGCATGTGCGCTGCGCGGCTCCACTCGCTCTCTGCGCTGTCAGACCAGCGCGTGCGCGTGCGCACCTCCCGCGTAACGTAGATCCGTCACTAAACAGTTATTTATCTCGCATTTAATTCCAAATTTGGACCGCACAGACTAATAGCTTACAACTTAACCTCTCCACGTTTACACTTTTGTAACCGACTGTACCAGACATGTAAAGTTGGATATATCTAATTAAATATACATCTACTTACTCATTTGTACAAAGAATTGTATAGCAGCTGTTTGCATATAACAATCGTTTGCATAATATAACGCTCTAATTCCTTTCTATTCATAAAATAGATGAGGTCATTTCATCACTCGAATTTCATCTTTAGAATCGGATCCACTAAGAAATGCCGCAGGTATGAGTAATCTGTTCTGTCAGTTGATTTCTTTATTCTAAAATATGATAAAGCACCTGAATCCAATCGTGTATTGTGAGGTGGTGTGCGCCGGGGCGTGACGCTGCGCACTGCCACCGGACATTGTGGCAGCGGCGACACCTTGTACACTCATTGTACACTCCCAACAAAAACTGTCACAATGTTGTTACAAGTTCACATTATGATAAATTGTTTGTGCCCACCATTTTTTGGGTGACTCGTAACATCTTATTGGAACGTTGTTATTTAAGAAGTGGAATTTGTCAACCTGTTTCCTTGTATTATCATGGCATTAAGAGAATATTTTTTGTCTTATGAGAATTTATAATCGAGTACAATCAGTCGCGTATGAAGGTCTCACATTTATTATTCGGCTCGGTGTCGTGTCGAATGACTTCATAAGCACGTTGTAATCGATTGTACTTAACGAATAATAAACAAGTACAATATCAAACGGAAATATCGGGTTCGTCGCCGCCATTATATTCGTAATAAAAAGGTCACAATGTCACATCGTTTATTTTAACCAATGAAGTAACGTTAGGGAGGGTTTTGTTATTTAGTTGTACAAGTAATGTTTTAACTAACATTATATTTAGATATAATCGAATGTCAATGAATTCCAAAGGGTCAAGCAGAGTTGTTTAACACGCACTGTCGATGAGGAGGGTATCAGGTCCCAAGTGATAGAGGCCGAGCCAATTGCCCTTTAGCGCCCGCAATTTCAATCCCTGCTGTATCTGAGATTTTCTTTCACAAAAATTCAATTACTTTCGCCTCACCGAATGGCTCAAACGTAGAATTTTAATGTCCGCGGCTGCGTTTGCTAAATCAGGATTCCTAAGAAGTCACCGTATACATATGTATAAGTACGGTGACTTACAAATCTAAACATGTAATCACTGTAACTAAAATAATTTCAGTCTTGGTAACGCATGTAAAAACCGGCCAAGTGCGAGTCGGACTCGCGCACGAAGGGTTCCGTACCATTATCGCAAAAAACACGAATCATCATTATATCTCATATATCATCAGGTAATCATAATAGAAAAAAAACACGTTTGTTGTACGGGGGCTATTTATTTTATTTGTTGTTATAGCGGCAACAGAAATACATAATCTGTGAAAATTTCAACTGAGATACAGCCTGGTGACAGACAGACGGACCGCGGAGTTTTAGTAATAGGGTCCCGTTTTTACCCTTTGGGTACGGAACCCTAAAAAGGAGCAATATCAGTTATGACGTGACACCAGCTTGTCAGACCTGAGCGCTCCAAACTCGATGCGAGGAGCAACATCAAACGCATTGACCTATCTCTATGAACGTATCCTATGAGACTCCCAGCTGTCCCACATAACACATGCAAAATCCTTTTTCATAAATAAATGATAGCGCACGCCATGACGCCACTACAAAAATAAATCTCAAATACGAAATTCCCTTTTGACGGAATGCTGAGTATAACCGTAGCCAAAGGAAATATAAATGCTGTCCAAAGGCGAATATGCGGCAATCCCTCACACAAGTGGGTAAGACGACTTGAATTTTTAATGTTACACTCAGACCGTTGCAAACCGTAACAGTTTTCTTGTCATTGGTGGAGTGGAGATGTGAGATAAATTTTGCAGAGTGGCCCCATCTTTTCGTCTGACATCAATCTTTAATGTGAACACGGGGTACACTGTATACGTGGCGTGTCTAATACTATTTGTGTGCAAAGTATGAAGCTTTTACTTTGAAAGCTATTGAGCTCCATCGGTCCGCTCATATAATATTGGATTTTAATAAGCGTGAACCAAGGGTAGCTGTGCGAATTGATTGAAGAAAAACCAACCGATTGTGAGTCTAATACGTCTGCTGTAATCATCAAACAAGATGTAGGTAGAAGCCGCTCACCTTGAAACCGTCAATTAACTTCCTGAAAGCCGGCGATAATAATGACAAGACTAAAACAATAGTTGTATTAGTTTTTATTTTTCGCCTGTGTCGAAGGCCATGTTCAACAATACACAAAACAAAGTTTGAGCGATTCGTCTCGCCATATAATTTCAGTAATCAAACGCCACGTCACTGCGAGGCGCGGGTCGGAATCGATTAAGCGTTCCATTTCCGGTGTTTTTATTGGGAATAATTATTGGAAAACTGATCAAACAATCAAGGACTGCTAGTTTCCGTCGTTCTACTAAGATATTATAAAGAAAGAAATCTACTCATAGAGCTGTGGATAATCTGTGGATACACTCAACTGTGACCGCTTCCTCGATGGATTTTTATTTCTTCTTTGATAATTTGTTTTTACATTCAACGTGACGGTATAGTTTTTCCTTATCGCTGAGCGTGGTTGTCGTCTTGTTGGAGCTCGGCGCGGTGGCCTGCGCGGGCGCACCTGTCCGCTACTCCGATGAAAGCCCCGGTGCTGGTGGTTTAATTATTATCTTGTTTTTGTACGATTTAATATTGCGACTAGGGAAATAGATCACCTCGTTGATTACGAAAATCTTTTTGCTATAGTTTTTAAACAGTGTCCAGTGGAGCGTTTCGTCATTTTTCGATCCGTCATTTATGCTCAGTCTTCATGGATATGAAAGTATTTCATAAACATAATTATGAAACCTGGCTTTGAGGTAGACAGGTACAATAGTATTATGTAAACAGGTGTTTAAATGGTGATGAAGTGATTTCAAATGGTTGCCTAATGCATACAATTTATCATTATATTATTTATTATAATAAAAGTCGAAATGTGAGATGGAATTGGTAGAGTCGCGCGAGATACTTTAGTTAGGGTTGACACTCATATAATTTTTAGCTTGCATAGATATTTTTAATTGAATTCAGAATCATTAAAAAAAGATTACGCTTACCAGTATTTCGTTCTCATCCATATCCTGTGTTAGAATTCAATAGTTGTTGAATTGTTAATAGCCTTATTATGGGCAATTAATTTATAAATCAAGCCTATTTGACAAAATTCATAATTGCAGGTTGACATGTAGACGATGCAACTCGAGACCGTATTAATGGTGAGGTAATCGTAAAAAAGTATGACACTATTCGTTCTGAATAGTTATATCTCATTCTTGTATTGAAATGATGATGGTTTTAACACTTCTGTAGGCCCCTGATGTAGTTGTTGAGTGACGACCACGAACGCGCTGCTAATGGACTATTAACCTGAGGCCGCTAATTATTAATATTTTATTTTTATGGCCGCCTCTGTCCACATTTTAACGACCACTTTCCGGTTCTCGTATACAGTTGATATTTTGAAATGTTAATATTTGCTTAGCGTTGATTGAAAGGTCAACGGTTTTGTCAACGGTATTGCTTTAACAAGCTCTATTAGTTCGGGGCGAGATAAAGTTACAAAATCATCTCGTATTAAATTTCGATGGCAGACGAAGTGACTTTTTGTTTTTAATATTAATTTTCATATTACGTATAATGTGTAAGAAATATGATATTTCGTGACATATTCAAATTTTTTAACAAATATTAATTTGAATGCTGTCATAACACTATTAATAAATTGGTCGCATTTTTAGAAATAGATGGAACGATCAGTTAACATATTTGTTTGACAATATTAAACACATGTCCTAAATCATTTTCGTGCATGATCCGTCAAAGTTATCCTGTATGTCAAGGGTTGACAGCAGTTCGTGGCATCCGCTCCGGACGACGGATAAACCATCACAATATAGGGCAACTCTAACGTTTCATGCAAAATAAGTTCTCTGACGACCACACAGAGCTCTATTTGTTTCTAACACATAAATCACACATATTGCTTTTCTAGTAGCGGATAATTTCACTGACACTTTTCAAAAAGCTTAAAATTATAGTTTGTTGCCCTGAATCGCGACTTCGCTCTTTATGTTTAGAGTTGATTTTTGTTTGCATAACGATATCATAACTCCAACAACGGAAGGAATAGCTCAGTGTGTGGCTGTGCATTTGTGTTATTAAATGATTTATGAAGCAGGATTACCGGGAGTATGGTTAGTTAAACAATTTTAGGGGTTATTAGTATAGATATTGAGTTTGAAGTTGTTTGTGGAGTGAGCTTGTTAATCATGCACGGTAGCCGTGTGTTGATCTCGGTGTAATTGAGTTAACTGACGCACTGATGACTTATTTGACAGAGTGAGTCGTCTGTTTTACCGTTGTGTGTTATTATAATCTACGGGGGATTAGCGTGTGTTTATTATTTGTGCGCAGCGGTCTATAGACTGGGATTTTAATTAGGTGCTTACTATTAACTGTGAAATTGAGTTGATCGATTTTTGACATGCATCAATGACCGCTAATTAAACATTTGTGATTTAATTCAATCCGCTTGTTTACAGTTAAGTAGTCAATTAATTCATAGTCAATTTAAGTGTTCTAACTCAGCAGTCGTTCACGAAAAACAATGACACAGAGTTAAATGTGGTGTAAATAAGTTATCTGATATTGGTTTCCATATATCCCGCTATCGAATCATCTGTGGCGCATTATGTTTCCACATCGAGATATCAAATTGATAAGTGAGGCACATTCGCAGCGGGAGCCGGCGGGGCGGCGGGGCGGCGGGGAGGCGGGGGCGGCAGAGGCATTATGAAATTGGCCGTACGTTAGATGCCATTACTTCCGATAAAATATAACCTGCCCGCCTGCTCATATCTGTCGGACGAGCCGCCTAGCGTTTCCTAGTGAACTCACGTCCGAAACAACCATCATTTTAGCTTATTAGATAATCAATAACACGTCAAATAGCTTAAACGTGTTTAATAGTTATGACACGACAGGTTTACCTCGTGTGATTTATGTGTACAGATAAGATACGGAAAATTTGTTTCCACTGAAATGCAACGTTACGTTGTCAGGTGAAAGTTGACGTTATTCAAATTATAAAATGATTTAACAAACATGTCATCTTCATGGGAACCGAATGTATTGCTTGCAACACTTTTATCAAAGGGTTTTTATTGGAGTCAAGTTATGAATGTGTGTGGACTGTCCCGTATTGTTGGATCAGCTGTTTACATTGTATATCATGACCTACATAGCGCAGGGGTAGCGTATGATCTGGGTTGCGAGTTCGAACCCTTGATCGAAGTGTGTGTTAACCGACTGTGGGTGGACATTCATTTGTTTTATGTGTGTAATACAAGCTATGGTAAATGGAATTGTAACGAATCACCCACATTGGTATTTCACCTTTTGAACAAAAAATTAAATTGGTCTTATTAGAATGTCACGAAGGTCGTGGGTCCTAGGCAATCGCTTTACTTTGTGTATTTTATTATTTCATCACCACTGCTCTCAAAACGATGAAGGAAAACATCGTGAGAAAACCGGCATGTCCTAGAACCATAAATTCGAAGACATGTGACATCCACCAACCCAGAACCCGCACTGGATCCGCGTGGTGGATTAAGACCCATTCCCTCTCTTTCTAATAGAGAGGGCTGTGTCCCAGCAGTGGGAACATTAAAAGGCTGATGATGATGATCGCTAGGTTTATTGTGTATTATGATACTATTGGTAATTTGTAAAGTTCCAGGTTTCTTATGGTACATTTAGTTTGGCGTTTTTTTAACAAGACGGTCCAATGATTTCAAAAGCCGCAAGTTCGTATAATTAGCTATTCTCTAATGGCAAATTTCATATAAACTACACCATTTTCGTATTATAACACGAGTTAACTGATGTAGCTAATTAGTTTGATCTAGTAGATGTGAATAAACAGACTGTATCGTAGAATGCTTACCCTCGCTCCGTGCTCGCAGGAAGGCTTGCATAACACTATCTCGTAATGAATAAGACTCAATTCACTGGGTTGAGTGGTATCTCTCACAACATCAGATGTGCACCACTATATCGTAGGGGTAGTAGGGAGGGGGAGGCCGGGGGGGATGTTCAGATACCTACTCGGCGTAAGGTCAGAGATTTATGTTCTCATAACGCGCCGTTCCTCGCCAACCAAACGTTCAAACGTATTGATTTCATTTCCAACATTCATTTTTAAATAGTTCTGCTCTTTAACCGCCACAGAGTACCTCACAAGTTATGTTTTCTTGCCTCAACTACACTCGAGTTCACTATGAAGAGAGATACAAATCAACGACATCAGTCGCACTAAAAATAATTTATTTCACAAGATCTTTAAGAGAATGGAATAATACTCATGTTGATGCTTAATAGGTACTAAAAACACAAAATTGACCCGACATCAAGGCAATAAATAATATTAAATTAATATAAAGTGGGCTATAAAACACAAATGTATTCGTTCACAGATACTTCTCGGAATGCGGCTGTAAGATAAGAGATGTGGCTCAGATGTTAATAACAGATAAAAAATATGAATTATTTAAACAAATATAACGATGGATTTTTAATTAATAGAAGACTTAATTAGGTAGTTATCTGTCGCAGTAAGATGGGCATGCCATGTGTAATTTATGGGTGTTTTCTTTCCCTTAAACTTAATAAACTTCGTTGCTTAGCATCCTGTTAATAGGTCACCATTACGAAATGTGATACCATACTTATTTATTTATAAGTTTATCCTCGCACTGAAACGCCTTGCAGCAATTACACCAATGGAGCATAATCTTATAATAAACTCAATATAAGTCCAGGTTTCCTCATGATGCTTTCTTTTACATTTGCCAGCGATGTCCAAAATAAAATTGGAAAGTACGTCTGAATGGAAAAGTTAAATTGGTGCTTGCCCGGATTTGAACCCACGACATCAAGCACTAGAGGCGAGGTCACGACATATACTTAATATTAAAAAAATCTGAACATAACTTTCTATGCTTAAAAGTTTTGACATAAAAAATGGTTGCTTTCAATTTCAAAGACAACTATTTTTGTAAGGCCCACTCGCACGAAAACTTAACTCGCAGTTAGTTGCTAACACGAGTTTAAATTGACAATATTGTATGGCAAATTGTAAATTAAACCTCGTGTTAGTGGACTTAAGCTAACTTTCCTTGAAATACAAGTGCATGTTCTCGCCGATGCCTGCAACTTACCTGTCAAAATCATCTAAAATGGCCTCTAGGAATGAGGATTCTTTATGGTAAGGCCACCTTGTCGGCTGTAGGGGAGTATTACACTATCATTTATCTAGGATCAAAGTAAATATGATTCATATGAAGTCATATGTTTATATTACACTATCATAATAAATATGACTCAAAGATCTGTGATCCTAGATATTTGATAGTGTAATACCCCCATAGACAAAGTAATATTCAATCAGCAATGGCTATTGACGAAAAAACAAAATGTAAGTGCCATGCAGCATGCATGTCAATGTCATACAGTTAGAACCACAGACATAAATCTAACTAGATAACGCAAGTACCTCCATCTGTATGACAACCAAGCGTGCAAATTTACTTACCAATAAAAGAAAACATTTCCAATGCCTCGGCCAACTTTTTCTATACAGTCTTTACAGCTCAATATGGCATAAAAAGGCATTATTCTAGATTTCGGTGGTTTTCCCGTGCCGATAATACTAAATTAAAAGCTCAAACTACGATCATTGATCGTACTTTTACTCCGGTTTTTGAAACGCGAACTACATACAATAGCGTCATCTAGTTAGATTTAAATCTGTGGTTAGAATCTTTGAAAATCGAAGAGAATATCACCTGTCTCGAGCCTCTGGACGTCTGCTTAGTTACCACCTTGATCACTGGTTATTACATCTATTGGTGCATGCGCTGTTCTCATATAGTTTGTTCCAATACTAGAGAAAAAGTTAATCTTATTTATTATTAAGTAGGTACATTACTAGAGACTATCCGTAGCCGGTCATAAGTTTGGTATCACAGGTGCCGTTGACACCAAATCGTTTTGTCTTCAAACCATTGGTGGGCTCCTATCGCAAGTAACTAAAAAGGTGTCGTTAGTAATGGTTTTTGAAACATCATAAAGATGTCATGGTGGCTGTTACCTGATTGTGGCTATCGCTGGGCGTAATAGGGCGCGCGTAAAGTTAGCCGCCTGATATCGTGGACCGGGCCTTAAGGAATCTTTACAATGGACTCACACTTCAAATATGCAGACAAATACATTATTTATTTATTTATTTAACACACTTCAGGACACAAATATCTTGTACTGGCAAATCTTGTATAAAACTAATATTTTTAAAAGGTCCGATCCATATTTCTCTCAAAACAAGATTTGACGTTTTTTATTTGCATTTTACCAGTAAATATCCGCCGTTATGGACGTCGCTCAGTTGAACGCATGAACGAGTTTGAAAGTAATAAAGTAAAATTGATAAATCCAGCTTGTCAGGTCTCCGTGTACAATATTTCAACAATTTGTTCGCTGGTTAACCTGATAATTCTGCATCATCAGCAAAAAATGAAGCAAAATAAATTCAAGTAGAGTTTGAAAGTGAAAGTTTCAGCAGAAAGTTTCAGTTTAAACTCTATTGTTTTGAATAACTTGATAAAAAATTTTGCTGTATTTTATTAGTTTTAAGCTATCAACAAAACCTACGGAACGCAGAAAAAATAATTGTATAAAATATGATTCTTACGGTTAGATGCTTATTATTTGAAGTGTGACATAATAATTTTCTTTTTATCTCGACATGAATAAAAACAGGCGACAATGAACGTTCTTCTCTTCATTTTTTCCGCAAAGAGGTAAAAAATACACATTGTCATTTGCCGACAGAAAATATTCTGTGAGTCACTGACGTTGTTGACTGTACTCAACTTTTTAATCACTTCATAAGTCACCAGCCGAGCATTGTCGACGCTTATCTGGTAATTTTTGATAGCCACCACACACTTAACACTTGGAATTGTTTCCGATAGTTGTTTATTTATTTTAATGGCACCTCGGCCCTTAAAGAGCATTCCACTAATCAAGGAAAGTGCACTCTCAAATGAATATGATGTGCAGTAAAACTAATTGAGACTTATGCACCGGATCGACCTCCCGAGGCTGTTAAGTAGGTTTTATGTGGTAGCCTTCATTTAAAAGATTTACGTTTGTAACAGGTACAAGAGAAGAATATTTTAAATCATCAGTAACAAAATTCTGTCCCATAAATAAGCCCCACAATATTAGTAACAATGCTAGCAATAACACAGTATCGATCAGTGAATCCCCCAACAATATTTATGCTTGATTGCCCGTCACTATCGGCAAGCGGAAATTTTAATTTATGCGCTGAGCGACTGTTTGTTTTTATGTCATCGCTACTTTTTGCAGCAAAAACGTCGCTTCAATCTATCGAGGAAGTTACGAAAAATTTACTTTTGACTAAGTAATAAACAAACAATGTTCAATGACCAGAGATTCAAAGACCCGAGCGATATCTTTCAACAGTTGGCAGATCGGTCGCTGGATGTTACCTCATAATCACTATAAGTGGATCACTAGTGATTTGAAAAACGTCATTCAAGTGATACCCGAAACCAATAAATTTCATACTGCAATAATTGGCTACGCCCGGCATTCTAATCTGCGCGGAGTGACTGAGCAGAATCCTGCAGTGTTGCAGACTTTTTTCTTTCAATTAAAGCCTTTTATCTTCCGGATGATTTACGATGCTTTCGATAACATTCGGTTTAGGGAAATGAAACATGCTTAATTTGTTATCGATGTCGTTATTAAAACTTGAATGCGTAGGTACCCGAATATTTTTTGTTGTTCCAACGTTTCGTATAATTATTTTTGTTTGGTTTATAATGAAGAGTCGGTGATAACAATATCGATTGTTCATGGATCGAGCGGAAGTGGAAATTTGAACCTTGTCATGGCGAGGCTCCGACAACCGTGACTGAGCCCACAGCGTTTCACCTCACATTTGCTTTTTATATTGTTCTGCGGTTCAATAGCTGACCTAGCAATTGACTTGGCTGGCTGACATTTATAAGAAAACGAATTGTTCATTATGGCTTACGTTTCTCTCCAACAATATTTTCAAGCATTCATAACAACACCGCGTCTTCGTGTTCTTCTAACATACATAGTCTGGCTTGTCAATGCAGTCATCGTTGTAGTAAAATGAGCGGCTCGCAAGCGTGTCGGCGCGGCTGTTATCGAGATCTGAGTGTTCCGAGAACACAGAGTCTGCTACCAAATATCATGACTGTCGTCTTACAAATGAGAAAATTTCGCTCTAATTATTTATGAATGTGTTATCATCATATCTCCGGAGCTCACGATCCAGCCTCCGTGCGCACGACACGAGCAAAACCGCAATTAGCAAATGTGGCTTTCTTTGTTCTCGCTCGCACGTTTCGCCTTCGTTTCGTATCTATTACTATAAGTATGTATTGCGAGAAGAGTAGTCGACGGTCGTTAATAAACCTCCATTACTTTCATTAAGGGATATCTGCGGACAGTCGCCGTATCGAGATGTCGGCCGGCCGTCATGCCATCGACACAACGAAATTAAACGCGATGACGCTATCGAAGCGCGCGCATCGAGCGTTCGCTGCTCGTTCTTCGCCGCTATCCGCGCTCGCACTTAATTGCAAAATGCCAATGAATGTCGATAATATATTTTAATCGCGACACCGAGCACTGAACGCGACGTCATCTACGTAATCCTAAATCTCGTTATGGACACGACTCGAATACCTAGGCATCTGTTATAAATTACGTTTCAGATTATCGTATGATCCAATCGTAAATTAAGACAAGATACATAATTAAGGCGAATAAATAAAATGGTTGGCATTTCGACGGGAGCACGTTCGATTCTGCCTCGCGATATACTCTCCATTTTGAGCTATCAGCCCTTTTAATAAAGTGTACTTTGATTCGTTACATTTAATTGCGATTCAATCGCCAACAATATTGAAGGAGTCGAGGAGTGCGGGGGCGACCCGGCTCTGAATGTCACGACAACATTTTTAATTACGTGGAAGATATCATCTAAGAACTGCGTCCCATACTATACGGATAGGGGAGACATCGCGAAATTACAATTCAATAATTATATCTGCGGCAGAGGTTAAAGAAGTATTTTTAATTAGTGACAGCTTTACAACACTTTAACACGAAAATATCGGACAGTGAGTAAGGTGCTCCGCACGTGCCGAGCGCGGCGGCGGCGCGGGCGCGGCTGGTGCCGCCGGAGCGAGCCGGAGCGCCGGCAGCCGCGCCGTACCGATGTCGGTCGGGCTGTCCAATATGATCCCCGTTTATTTTCGTTCTTCTAATGCGTCTTCGCTGTCGTCCGGAGGACAATTAAAAATACAAAAAGTGAAACGTTTGTTTCAGACGTTCATTGTCTCCGTTATTAATAAATTCATTTTACTGAGTTGAAGTCGACGTGTATTTTATTCGCTTTAAGTGGTTTCACATTGTTTTATATTTATGTGCGGTTATTTTTGGTACAGACATTATAATGCAGTTTGTGGGGGAAGATGTAAAACGGCTCACTCTTGCTCCATTAGGGATATTTGAAACTGTAGAGAGTGCACTCATAAATTCGCTTTTGTTGGTAATAACCTGGTACTAAGAATAGAATCTATTGTTATTATATTTTACTTTACTTAACTGACTAAATATGTCGCGTCGCCTCGTCTCTTAGGATATAAATAGTTTTATGAAACGAATCAGCCGAAGTGCGTCGACGTGTCTCGTATTCGAATATTTATTTCAATTTAGTTTAATTATTCGTTCATTTCATTATTCGCCTGATGTTGTTTCTACCGTTACCGTTACCGTTGTTTGTTGTTTTTTTACCGGATCATACCCAGCTTCATCTAAAACAATAAAGGTTTTCAGAAGCTCTCACTCCTGTTCGGGTGCATAATTATTACTGCATTAGGTATACATTGGGTGAGCGTTCGCTGACCGTATACACACAAACGCCGCGACAAACCAAAACAGACGACATCGCTACGTATGCTTACCGACTTGACTATATTATTGTCACTAACACTTGATCCAAAACATCATCAACGGTTATTTTTCGTTGAATAAATCGTTACTTAATATTTGTTTTAAATGTCGAGCAGCATATATATAAGTACTGCTTTCGCTACTCGCTTTACGCAATACTAGCCAAGCGTAATGCTGACATAGCGGTTCCAGTCTTGCTACGAGCTGCTACGCGACTGTTACGTAGCGACTCTGCTGCAGCTACCCGCGGCTACACAGTGGTCCCACTGTTGCTGCGAGCTGCAACGCGACTGTTGTGTAGTGGCTCTGCTGCTCCTACGCGCCGTTACGCGACGCTATTCTAGTGGATCCACTGCTGCTACGCAATGCGGACGTAGCGATCCCATTCTTGCTATGACTGGTGCGTAGCGGCTGTGCTGCAGCTACGAGCGGCTAAGTGTCGCTATCGTAGCGGATTCACTGCTGCTACGCAATGCTGACGTAGCGGTCCCACATATTTGCTATGACTGGTGCGTAGCGGCTCTGCTACAGCTCTACGTGTGGCTACGCAATACTGACTTAGCGGTCTCACTCTTGCTGCGTGCTGCTAGACGACCGACTGGCGGCCCTACTGCAGCTACACAGCAGTCCGGCAGGTTTATTACGTATCTTTTGCAAGAGCAAAACGATAGCTATCTAATGCATGTCATAAAAGTCGGTATTACCTGCAGTGTAGGTATGGTAAGTTCTACACAATCGTTTGTTAATCGCCCGCTGTTTGTCAAATGCACTTATTTCACAAAAAAACCGCCAACAACTATAAAACTTCTGTATTGAAGAGCATTTATTGCGCAAAAATAGCTATTGTTTTGCTCTTGCAAAATATACGTAATAATAAGCCTGCCGCTCTTGTTACGAGCTGGTACGTGACTATTACGTAGCGGCTCTGTTGCTGCTACGCGCGACTTTGCAACGCTGCGTAGCGCTCTTGCTCCTGCTAGACGTTGCTACGAGACTGTTGCTTGTCTTTGCGGCGTCTCCGCTGAGAACATGTCCAACCTCCTCTCCAATGGATATTACATACGCCCCAATGTATGTGTGTTTTCCGTACTAATACATAATTCAGCATCATCATCATCATTTCAGCCAAAAGACGTCCACTGCTGAACATAGGCCTCCTCCAAGAGTCGCAGCTCACAGCCACATCCTTGAATAGGTCGTCGCTCCACCTAAAGGGAGGCCGTTGACGTTGATGCCTAGCCCTCTCCAGTCCAGAACCTTGAAGACATCCTCCAGTGCATCAGAGAACAGTTTCGGAGATATGACGTCTCCCTATCTCACACCTCGCTGCAGAAGGATAGGTTCCGAAGTCTGAACGGCACAAATATGTGGATGTTCTTAACTATTCTCAATCTTATTTTTTTTTTTGTTTTTCTTCTTTTAATTGGACTTTTTATAATAGTTCGCAATCATCTTTATAGCCCTTTGCAAAGAATAGTTACAGCACTGATAACAACATTTGTGCCACATGTTAAATTTAGTCTTGTTAGTTATATATATATATATATATATATATTTTAACTTTGTATAGATTCTTTTACCGATTATTTTGTGAATGTGTGGACATTGTAGGCCTTCTAGATATTAGTTAACATTTGTTAACTTTGTTATATATTATAAAAACTTTTTTTTTTTAGTTCCGTACGACTTATTGTCGGGCCTACGTTGTCCCCCCATAGTACTAATGCTGTAACATGGAAATATTGTAAAACCAAACCATTTTTAAAAGAGTAACCATGGAGTTTCTTGCCGGTTCTTCTCCATAGGAAACGACCAACCCGAACCGTGCACCTTTTGTCGACGTTTTATAAGTGCCCATGTAGGCCTATGTAAAATATTGATTTTGATTTTTGATTGATCCTGAAGTCGAATGCACAATTATTAAAAAAAAAGACATTTCAACGATACTATCTGAAAATTTATGTAGCATTCCATCAATGGAACTCCGTTTTAAGCAGATACTTGACATGTGTCTGGCCTAAACATACGTACTTCAGACGCTAGTTTACAAAATCGAGAAAACAGAATGACTATACGTTCATCTTATGTTATATAGTAGTATAACACTGAGATAGAAATCAGGAAACACAATTTCAGGAAATTCAGTCACTGCAGGAAAGCATCAAGTTACCTTGTCGGTCCTATATAAACATTCAAATTGTGGTTTCCAGGTTTAAAACTTATTGAAACGTAGTAGAATTCCTTTGAGTAAGTAAACAATTTTATAAATAACAAGGTTATGTGTATCAAAACCAACTTTTCATTAGAATATCAACCCAGAATTGGAAACAAGTATTTTTATAGAATATCCTTTTATTACCCGACTGCGGGCGGGTAATGTCTTTGGAGCGTATGTATGTCTATATGTCCATTTCTATAGCACGCTCTATAGCCCAAACGGCTTGGCAGATTATGGCATACGAGGTGCCGTTGGATTTGGCTCAATTGTGGGAGTGACACAGGCTATATAATTTTTAAATATCCCAAAACAAAGAGAAGAGAATATTTTTTTTCCTTTTCATAACCAGATGGGTATCCAGGCGTTCCTGAGTAATCTAGATTCTACAGCTGCTACCGACTATTCATTGTGGAAAGCCACGAGAAAAAAAACGACCTAAAACAGTGTCTCCCCTCCACTTAGGCAAGCTGACGGGATTTAGGCTCGAAGTGACGTGGAAAACTGTGTAACATTCGCCGAACACTTAAAAGCTGTTTTTCAGCCCACCCATACGAGGGACCTCCAGAGCACATAAAAAAAAGGTCTCCGTGAAATTTCGCTGAATTTTGAGCTATGTAAAAGCCCCATCGAAACTTTTACGAAGCAATAACTAATTAGAGCTATAAATAATGTAAAACTTTAAAAAGGCCCGGGCTATGATTTGATAACCGTTATCATTCTGCGACAACTTCCATATTGTGGACTGAACTTCTTGTTATCTATCTATAACGCTGGGTATTTCAAAACTTCACTTTGTTCGCCTTCAATGGAAGACAGCTAAAATCGTAATGGTTCCGAAACCAAGAAAGCTAGGTACTTGAAGATCCGAAGTCATACCGACCTATTAGTCTACTCCCAACAGCTTCAAAGATTTTTGAATCACTCTTTCTATTTCGATTACTGCCAATAATCAAGGAAAAACTTTTAATATCCGACCATCAATTTAGGTTCCGACAGAGACATGGCACAATAGACCAAGTCCGCAGGCTTGTTACTAAAATTCGTAGTACGTTTGAACTTAGAGAATATTGTGCAGCTGCATTTCTTGATAGGATTGATTTCAGGATTGGCTTTGCTTAGGATTGGATTTGGGTCAAGAAATGGAGGGTAAAAGCCAATGAAACCAAGTAAATGTCACATTCACTAAAAGAAAGGATACCCGTCAAAAAATACATTTAGTTAATGTAAGTCTGAAATATCCAAGTCAGAGACCTGTGTGTAGGGTTCTCAAAGGCGGCTTAATTAACTGTCACACCAGAGGTGGCCACATCCTCACACGAAAAGCAGAATTATATTGTCATCATACCATCATCTCTGAATTTTGTTAAATACTAATCTGTAGCTTATCTTGAGGTTGTGAGTCATAAAAAGTATATTTCCTTCACTAAAAGAAAATGTAGAAGTATGTCACGATGAAATATGAGGCTATTTGTCTTAAACAGTCGCTAAGAGTCCGAAGCACGTCCTCTGTCTCACTAGCACTGCATTTACTTTACTGCTCTGATATTTTACAGGTAGTGCTCTTAACATACTCGTACGTCCCGCTTTTATAGTGCGCACTACGCCTTATGGTCTAATGTCACGTGATCCGCTGATTCCGCTCGCCAGTCGCCACTTCTGACATGTACCCATTTCTTGACTAAAAGGAAAATTATTGCGCATCTAAAGTACTCAATTTAATTGCCAGAAAAACATGTGACTTTAAATTTTACGAGTTTATTGTCACACATCAAATGATCCACTAGAATTACGATGCTCGGAAAATGACTCATTTTCAGTCAAGAACTTGGTTTATTTCTATTGTTTAATTACCATCATAATATCTGCGCAAACACGGAAAGTTTTTACACGAATGCAGTGTATATTCACGCACAAAGCCTATAGAAATTCCTCATAAATTTACCATTAAAAAAGATAGAGAGGCTCCGCAACAAAGTGAAACAAGATCCACTCTACTAATCCGACAAAAGCGAGCCTTGTTACCCTTCAAATTTATTTATAAGAAAACTCTCGGACAAGTCGTTAATACCTATAAAGTAGGGGCGAGAGAGGCGCGAGCGAGTTTATAACTCACGTACCGAACTTTACTCGCCGACACATAAAATAATAGGTGTAAAAACTTACACGGGAATGTACTCAGTGCGCGGACGAGGCGCGAGATGGACGGCGCGGCGGCGGCGGCGGCAGGAGACTCGCTACACATTCATGTTCCGCCGCCTAATACCGCGAAATATTATCCGACCACCAAGCTTTAGCTATGCACTTACCTACTTTATGAAAACGCTTTATCTGTATCTGCAGAATACTACAGCAACCTTGCGATTGTGCGCTATTGATGTCTTTCTGTTAATTCAAAAGTACTTAGGCCGTATTCGTGTCATGTAGCTGAGTTTTTGTATAGGTTTTTTTTTACGAAGCTTCGAATTTGTCTAAATGTTTATATATCTGCTCATATTTACGGTTAATCATTAACAGCTTAAGTTGCCAAGATATCCTAATAGGCGAATGTCATGTATTTTAACGTTATTGTTTTGATGGCTAGTTTAAAAGCCGATCAATGAAAGTGTCAGGCGAGAAGCAGAGTATCTGAACTGATAACTTGTCGACGAGTCTATCTTTGCTTTGCCTTCCTAACCGTTGTGCTACAATCATGGGATGGGATGATCACGTCTATAGTTCTCGCCAATTTTCTTGGCCACCCTGAATTTGACTATAATGGCTGCGCAGTAGTAAATTTCATACAAAAACAGCACCGCGCTGTGCCTTGCCCATCGGAAAGCCAACTTCAGGGCGACCAAGAAGTTTGGCGAGAACCTCGTATATCTATTCTCCTTTCTGTCTATCTATAGCTGCAGGTTGCAGTCGTTTTGCCGACGATGTATATTGTTTACTAGTTATGTATATAAATTGAATAACAAACAGCCAGTATATTATCATTTTGTTGCACAGGATATCCTAAAAAATAACGAAGCTTGAACTCAACGAACTTCAAAAAATCGTAAAAAACAAATTGTCGTGCTGATATATTTTGAATATCTAATTTAAATACAACGAATGTAAAATAAATTAATACTATCGTTCAAAAAGGTATCACTGACCGAAAAAACTTATTAATTTGTTGAGTAGAGCCTTCAGTCGGGTTCGTTTCGAAGTTTAATCAGTACAATAGGGCCTGCATAAGAAACTTATTATCTTGCATAAATCATGTTAATGAGCACCTTTCGAGCATTTCGTATCGCCATTAATTCAGATATCACTGCGGAAACAAACGTCGGTTTATCCCGCCATCTGTGGCGCATGCGCGCACCGGTAATCGTTAACCCCGAGGTGATATTATTTTGAATATCCATTTCCTTTTACATTATTATTCAAATCATCCTTAAGCGGGGGTTGTAGAGTTCAGTTTACATAATTTCTGTTGTTGTTATTGTTACCTAAGCATAAGATGTATGACACGAATTTGAATTCGGAACAGATATTGTAGCGAGCCGCGGGCGACGGGCACGTGCGTACGCGCACCTTGCACAACATTCGGCCTTTAGACATAAAATTAAGTAGTATTTTATTTATAGTGCATTGTTGCATGCTATTTATAGTGATATCATGAGCTTGGGAACTTGTTGGCATCTTCTTAATGCCCTATTTACTTAAGTAAACACCTTTTTCGCACCTCTGATCTTAAACACGTCTTCGCAGTTTATACGGTGTACAATTACGAAAGTATTACAACGAACAAGTCTTTATTTCACTGTCTTTATTTTGTCGAATCAAAGTTGACAATGTTATTTAAATAAACAATGTTGTCTCAGCACATGTGCGAAGCTGTGCTGCTTTATTTATGTACATGTGTAAATATTATGTAGAAAAGCTCATTTTTTGCATTCATACGAACCTGTTATCCTTCCAGTGACCGAGGTCAATCAGCAACTATATCCAAACTATAAATTTCATTTAATAAGACACAAATACAACTTTGTGCTCGTTTTTGAATCGCCAACCAAAGAAATTTAAATAAAACACTTTTATCAGATTCGACAGGTGGAGGCAGCGGGCTCTTGTTCTTTTTAACTTCGCTGTAGGTTCTGGATTAGCTAGTAACTAATCGGTTCCCGATACGGAAGGGGAAGACTTCTATTAGTTTCATGATCTATCACTAGATGATGCAATTCCTTCTTCAGCCATTAATATTCGGAACGTTCACGAACATTTTAATTCTCCCTTTGATCTTCTGAATGTTAACTATCCGTGTTAATTATGTAACATCAAATAGTTTTCTTTTTAGGACCATTTGAAAAGTTTTACGACTTTTGATATTTAATTTAATGCAAGCTGTCAAAATGTTTTTGAACTAACAAATAATTGGTACGACGCTATAGATAAATAAACAGAATATAAAGACCTTGTTTAAATTTTATAGCCAGGGAATAAGTCAGATATTGATTGTAAAATAGACATATGTAAACCTAAAGTAAATTCCTGGTATGGTCATGTGATGAGAAGGGATGAAACGCATGTTACTAAAAGAGTTATGAATATAAATGTGGATGGATGAAGAGGGAGAGGAAGGCTAAAGAAAATATGGATGGACTGTGTGAGGAGTGATATGTAAGAAAAGGGAGTCAGTGATAACGTGACGGGGGACAGAATGGTATGGAAGAAGAAATTGTGTTGCGCCGACCCCAAGTAACATGGGGCAGGAAGATGATGATCATGATGATACATATGTAAACCACGATTTAATCAGTTTGAAAGAAGTGTAGAGTTCTAAAATAAATTGATAAGTTTGCATAGTTTTGATACTTTTCAATTATTTTTTTCCATTTGAAGCTCGTCTTATATAATTCTATCGGACCTCGCATCTATTTATTTGTTATAAACATCCATTGACTCATATACTTACGGATACGAGTAACATGGCGCCATATTACCTACCTACATTACAACAGAACTATCCTCATAATCAGCATAACCGAAGGTGACGGTTCTGCAGTTCACACAGAACATCGCCAACCACCGGTGCGCAGACGCAGATTAATATTCATCAAGTCTTAATCAGGACCTGACAGCCCACCCACCTCTCCACTTCGCTTACCATTTCCACCACCATCGGTATACCATCATCATACTAATTTAGACCTGGCAATACACTATGTGCAATAAATATTTAAGATTAATCTGATTGGGCCGCTACTACATGTTAGAATACTAATGTTGCCAGTATAAAGCCTTGTCTAATTGTGTTGGAATTTCTCTTTTAATTCGTTGTGTATAGATTTTAGTTGCGGGTTAATTAGTGTAATTAGCATGGACGTGTAGAACCTGCGAATGTGACATGATTAAGAAGATGTGTGAACTAAATTCTATGAATTATAATGAGGTAACCGCATTGTCGACTGTTTCCTTATAGATGACTGAGGGATCACTAGAGATCATCTAGGGAATAGTGATGACTGCTGGGTAAAAAAAAACATAGTATTCGTTCCGTAAGTTAGATATTCAAAAAATATTGCACACGTATTTTTTGCTCTATCTAATCAACAAAAAAATACAAAGATAAATCGCATCAAAGTTCATGAATTAGAGTTTGTGACGTTACTTCTAAGTTAAAGGTGTAGGCGGTGATATTACGCGAAATTTCAACATATTGTATCGTCATTATTTTTTGTTTACGTGATAGAAGAAAAATAACATTTTTTAACAAAAATATATTGAATTTAGTCCATCAGGGCTTAAAAGATATTTTCAGTTGTCATCCCTTATCAATGAATTTGTAAAGGTATTCTCTAAGATGAAGCAGTAGTGTCATTCTGTACGCTGTGATTTAAGACTACGATCAATAATACATCTGCCAATGGCGGTGATTAATGCAATGACTAGGCCTGCCCATAACTGTTCATGTGATCCACCATGCTGATCAGCATTAGGCAATATGTTATGTATGATCATTGTGCGATTATTTACCTAATCATATACACTCTTATTTATAAAAATCTCAATACTGTTTAGTAAATGATTAACAGGTTTTAAATTCAAATTCGAATTAAGAAAATGTAATTAGGAATCTGCTAACCAGTGCTTAAACTAATAATATGTATTTTTTAACCTCCGACGGAAAAAGAGGTGTGTTATAAGTTTGACGTGTGTTGCTGTGTGTCTGTGACATCATAGCTCCTAAACGGATGAACCAATTTTGATTTAGTTTTTTTTTTGTGTGAAAGGTGAACTTGTCAAAATTGTTCTTAAAATTTTTTGTTCTTTAATTGTGTTTGATTAAAATCGGCTGAGCCGTTCAAAAGTTATCTGCATTTTACTCTTTGAATCTGGGTTTGTCCGCAAGATATCGTGTCATAATTACGTGTTTCAATAGATTGTCGATTGAAGCGTGTCTACTACTAAGTATATTATATGTTGTTTAAAAAGCATGACATAAAAAAATAATTTAAAATATGACACAAAACTTCTAAAAAGCAAAAAATAAGCTCGTATTCGCGTCGGGGAACTGCTAATAAAATAAAATATACTGCTGTACACGTTGACGGTACTCCGGCGCGAGTACGAGGCTTATTTTTTGCTTTTTTTAAAATATGGCTGTTTCATTGATTCATTACTATTTTTGATTGAACATTTGCTGATGATATATGTACGCTTTGCGGCAAAAATAGAGAGTCTACGTAATACTGTAACATCTCACACACCGTGTACTACCTACATATGTTTACAAATAAAGATTCTGATGATGATTCTGATTTAAGATCTGCTATTCAGTTGCTAAATAGAGCCGAGATTAAAAAAAAAACCGGCGAAGTGCTTGTCGGCCTTCGCACATTTAGGGTTCCGTACCTAACCGCAAAATCAAGTTGGTTGTAATAGGAAAAATGAGATAATTACAATGAATAATCTGATTTATCAAAATATTGGTATTTGTTAGTAAAATATACTTAATAATAAACATTATCACCAAATTTCAAGTTCATACATATGTCAATGGGAAGATAAAACTTTCTTCGGGACAAAATTTTGTAAAATGCTGTCTTTGGTAGCTTCTCATTCCTTTGTGTCCTAATATGTTTTAAACAAAAAATAAAATATTTATCTAATCCACGAGTTCTAAACAATGATACCTCACTCGATGAGGTAGGTAATTTTTTTTTCAGGCCTCTTTTTTTAAAAAACATTTCAAATATTTTTTGACATGCCATACGTCATACGGCTTTGGGTCAACAAAATGCTCATACTGTGGAAATTTTAAGACTGTAGCTCTAACCGTTTGGCTGTAAAACCTATGTGACAGACGACAGACTGCCTGTCCGCCGTCTGTCACACAGGTTCTGTCGACGGACACGTGAGTGACAGCAGTAGGGCTCCGTTTGGACTCTACACGTACGGAACCCTAAAAAATAGGACCAATAATTGTTACAATTACGTACAAACGAGTAATACAACAGAATCCATTCTAAAAACACAACATCGACATAATCTACCTCTCACCAAATTTCTAGCTATGCAAATACTGAGCGTATTCAACAAGGGGTATTAGCTGGAGATTCGTTAGACTTATGCACCTATCGAGTTACAAATTGTATATCTAAGATCGATACCGGCGTAATGAAGAGGGCTCAGCATTTAAATACATTTGCATATTAGACTGCGTTCGCTCTATCACAGAGCTAGCTGTGCACTGGACTAACGTGCACTGACCATCCGACTGACAACCTTACTTACTATTCAACGATAAGCAGCAAATATAGCATTGTTTTTCAATGACGGTATCCACAAATATTGTCTTTTTACCTACTTATAAGTGTGACGCACATGACCTCTGGTCTCTTTAACTGTAATGGAAAATTTTGCAAAAAAACAAATTTTAATATCAGTATCAATTGTTTATCAAAAACTAATACGCATTCATTTTCATTAGCTACAGTGACGTCAGCAATGAGAAAACATAATTAACTAGCAGAAGTGAGGTAATAAACAGAAATAAATCAGCAAGTTAAATAATAAATTAAATTATGTTGATGTGATGAGACATAAATAAGTACAAATAAGTCATTTAATTATAATTTAAATAAGATAAATCGAGCATTTAATGATGTGCCTGTTCGACTGTATCGCGAACTATTAATTATGCAGTTGCTAGTTTGAGAGACGTTTGCATACTTATATTGCTGACATTTCCCGACCTTTCAGCAAGAGGAAAGTGGAAACTTTCAAGTTTTGTAAGACAGCCAATAAATTAACTTTGTATAGCAATTAAATTGATTTAATGAGGAACCTAATTATAACTGAATTGTGAAAGATTGTGTGTAACTGTTTTAACTCTGTCCTATTCAAAATCATGTGTCCATTTAGTCGGACAGGTCAATTTTTGTGAACAAATCAGCCGTATATATTTGGGCACAACACGTATCTAACAAGGTATGGTACACGTCCGCAGTCGCACCGATAGCGGAGGTAGCCAGGTCGAGCGATGCGCGGCTCGATAGCGACACCAATTAATATGCAATGTCGTAGCACTCGTAAACTAGTCACGAACATATGCCAATACGCTGGTGCAGTTAGGCAAACGCAATTTGTATAATTCGGACGATTTACTTGCCGGGCGCCATCTTGGGCCACGCACACCGCCATGTGTTCACGTCATAGACAATTTCTTCCCTCTAATTGAAAAGGAAATACGGAAAGTTACATCGCATGTAAGACGGAATAATATTAACATTAGTATGAATAATAAAGCCGTTTAGTAGCCTTGTTTTATTAGATTCTCTTTCAAAAGTGTAGTAGTAGGTGATTTAGAAGATTAATAGACAAAAGATGTTAGAGGTATCAATATATCAACGCGCCACTAAATTTTCAGCACGAAATTCTCAGAACATTCGTTAATCCATCCATTCATACATTATAACTATTTGGTGTACCAAGTGTTTAGAGAGATTTATGTAAAATTCCAGATTTTTCTTGTACTGATGTTCTACAAAGCCGTAAAGTAGGTAGGTATGTACATTAAAAATCGTAGGTAACAAATGCTTATAAGTTACCTCATTACATCTCAGTTTTCCCCCACAAAAGCATATTACCATGATGTTCACGTATCTAACAAATTATTAGCGAGGACCCAATAATACATTAGCGCTTGTAATCACAGATAGAGCAGAGAGGAGCAGTGTGCGAGCAGTATGCTAATGCCGGTATCACACATCGGCGCAGTCGCCGGCGTCGCCCCCTATCGGCGACATCGCGCAGGCGCCGGCGCCGCTCCACACACAGCTACTACTGTCATAAGCAGCTAAACTTCATTATCAATTACAAATTATTCATGCCCATATCGGTGATCGGAACTTACCATTCGATAGATGCCTCTTATGCGAAACCTAGGCGCCGAGCATAATAATTTTCAATTAAAACCACATTAGCGTTGTTTTAGCGGAAGGAATTCTTGTTTATTAACAGGAAACGATTAATATTAGAATGACATATGGCTAATACCAATAACTTGATCCTCAAACATTCATCTTTGTTTTAGCTAAAGAGTATATTAAGAATCAAACTTAACTGTCTATAAAATCACGAGAAACTTTGGAAAACTTAAAGAAAAGCGTCAAGTAACGGATAAACATAATCGCGGCGCAAAACGTACCCAAGTACAGCAGGTAGGCGAGTAGGCTTCACTCGCTGACGTTAAAGCTCGGAACGCACAGCATAATAATTAGTCATTAGAAAGTAGGCAGCCGGGGTGGGGGGAGGGGTGGGCGGTTGTGGGGGGCGGGGCTCGTCTGTTTCAGCTTATCTGAAATTACATCTTTTATGGGTATCCGCGATTATTCCGCGCTGCAGCGACTTGCGGCGCGTTAGTACCGCCTGGAAAACAACTCGACATTACCATTGGTGTTCTACATAATCCCTACTATTGCTTTTTATTAGATTCTCTCTACTTTCACTCCTCATTTATATCTTTTTTTACCAAACATTACATTTAATGTCAATGTTACTACTAAGCCTCCGTTTTGTCTTCTGAGCGAAGAAGCGACAAAACGTAGATGCTTTTAAAACTTCTTACCATTTCTCCACTCGCGTCTACATACAAACCGTAATTTATGCGCGGTACTATAAGACAAGAATCTGGTAAATTCTAATATCCTTGTTTGTTACACAAAAGCGCTGCTTACAACAACAGACAAACAATTCAGTGGAGCTAACTTGAATTCATAATCAAGTAATTTATGTGCACGGCGAATAAATTAGCCGCTCGAGCCCGCGCGCCGCCCATAACTTACCCCAATAAATTGCCCAAAGCGGGCCAACTTCATTTTATCTCCAAATACTAATAAGTACTCGTACTACCTACGTACGCGGTAACTCGGCTTTTATTACGATTTTATTTTTTTAGCATTCAGAACACTTGTAGCGGTATGAGCGTTTTATGATGGCGATACGCGATCGACACCCGATAAGCGGCGATCGGCTGTAAACCGCTGTAAGTGCGCGGAAAACTTCACGAAAATGTGACTTACAAGCGCTTAAAATAGAATTACCATTATTGTATTACATTTTTAGTGCTTTGAATATTCCGAACAGATGGAGCGGCCCAAAGGTTATGGAAACGAATTTGCTCCTTGTGTACTTCCAACATTAAACAAATTTTCGTGAGCCTCCCCGCGAGCCTTACACCGTTTGTAGCCTGGTCGTGAACTCACGTATCAGGTAGCACCTGCTTTGCATAAGGCGTCATGTCGAGAACCCCACGTTTAAAGTGTAAATTTTGCGATTAAAGTATAAAATTGTGCATAAACACTTTGAACAAAATGCGTCTCGATAAGAATAATAAATATGCGATGGCAATTTATGTTACAGAAGGTCGGTCCAAGGTGACCTTATTTAATGCCGAAACTATTTCAGTGAAGTATTTACCTACATACTTTTAACTACCCGCTGGTTGTTATCTACCGCTACTATACATAGACACGATGACAAATTGGTATTGTGAATATATTTGTAGCGAACATCGAGATCGAATGTCTAATGCATAGTTAATGCACTTCTGTTGGGTTTGCAAACAGCACTGAAGATTCTAAAGAGAACTGCGAGAGCATTCACTACTATTTTAGAAATCTTCTAGCATTTATTTATACACATGATGCATGACAAATAATGAATTAACCAAAGTCTTGTACGTCTGAAAGTTAAAAATAAAAAGGGCGATTTATATTTACATTATTCAAGCACTTCCCACCCCTACAATAGTTGTCACGGTGTCCAAATCGTCCAATAGAGTCGACAATAAAATTAACATACGCTTCGGCGAGGTGTCACGCCGCAGGAAGTATAGTGTAATTTGTAAGCTTTGTGATTAATAAAGTGTACTAAGTGCGGCCCCAATAGGACAGATTAGCGGCCACTTTATCACATCTATTCCGAGTTAACGTCGCGTGACGGATCTCGTTTGAAACTCATAAAGAGTCCGAAGCAAAATATACTCGTAGATAACGCTTACTTTACGTCTCGGGCCCTTTTCCACTTGCTAAGTTTACGTCAAGTCGGCCGGAGGGTAAACTCACAAGTTTATTTAAGTTTACTACTATTTTATAATTAAATTTCCACTTTATAATCGAGTCAGTGAACGAGTTACGATACCTTTCAGTGTTAGTCAAGGAAATCCTTTCAGTTCATGTTTTCCATGACACCATTGATTTAGTGTAAACTCAAATACTTGAAATTTTAATCAAAAGTTATTAAGCTCATAAGTTGGAGAAGTGAGACTTCACTTCTCACAATCTCCAAGAAAAGTAAATGTTAAGTATAATTTGTCGTGAGGTAAGTAAACTTGTGACAGAAAAGAATTCTGGTAGTAAGTCGTACACAGTGGAAAACACACTCGTCTAGCTCACATTTGGACAGATTGATGGAATTGCGTCGGTCGTATACGTAGAACAAATGCTTATAAAATAGCTTTTATCAGATTTAGCTGTGACCTTTCGTTACTAATAACAACCTTATAAAAATATACGCAGACGTCTGCAAACCGTTAATTATTCGGCTAATTGCGCCCAGTCGGACATTGTATCAGATATTTAGATCAAAATGCTGAGGATTTGTTTGTGTTGTACGTTAAAGATTAAAGTATCTTTTGCGTTTGTATCATGGCAACATATTTCATTTATAAAAAGCCATAATACTTAGTGTAGACAAAGCATTATTTTATCAGCGGGAATAAGTCACGTTCGCGGCGGTATCTCCCGCGGGCTCACATTATGAAGGTGTTTACTAAGGATTATGGATACTTTGAATTTACATAACATTTTCTGTCATTTGCTTATCGCTCACATGACAATTCTCGTGCATTATACATGAATATATTTGACAAGTTTTAGCAAAGGACGGCGTGGAATAGGAATCCAAGAATGTGTGCGCGAAAGCCGGCTGCGAGAGAACGTAGCGCTCGACGCTCGAGTATTGCGATGAGCATTTGAATAATCGCGCTGTGTTCAAAGCGGGTATTATATGATAATAATTTCACGCGCGAGCGCCTCCCGGCGGGTGCCGGCACCCCCGCACCCCCGCACCCCCTACCCCACCCCGCCACGGCATGTCGCCTCCCTGGAATGTGTGAAAAAAATTACCAGCACCATAGATAATAACTGAATACAATTCATCGGCAACGACTCGACGCAACAAATTTAACGCCGATATCGACTGCATTTATTAGTAGCTCGATAGTAGCCCTCTGTTGCACTGTAATTAATTGACTCTACAAACGTTAAAAATTGGTCAAGTGTTAAAATATTTGTTAGGGTTGCGTCCGCCAGTCAGCCCTCCGTTACCCGTAACATAGGTATGACATATTGTGATGTAACCAAATGTTATTTTAATCTTGAACTCTGACATTTCGTCGACAATGTTTAATACATTCCTGAATATTAAAGGCGAAAAAATTTAAAAAAATAATTAAAAATGTTTTCATTTCATTCATGTAAAGAATGTATTCAACAATGAGTTAAGTAACACAAGTACTTACACATGTAAAATGTGAAGATACATGCATAACTTGACGTACGATTACTGTAGCGTTTAAAAGGTGTTAAGTTGTTAAATGAACGTATCATAAAATTATAACGCATAATTACCTACATAATGGGCGTCGTAAAATTAGTAATTCATAACAGTGTTGTTTTTAGATGGTGTATCGGAGGCGAGTGCTGGCTTCACAATATTAATATGTTTATTAAACGAGCCGAGCATGGTGAGTGAGCACGAAGGGCACCCTCCCTACGGGAACACTTTCACGCATAGTTTTCTTAACATATGTTCAGGATTTGTATCTTTATGATACCATCTAGGTTTAGCTAATTAGTTGAATCTAAGATTTATTTCTCACGAAAATTGATATGCTTTGTAAATACGTTTTCTTTTCAGGAAAATCTTAGTTTTCCAAAAGTCAGTCTTGCCGGAGGGTTGACCTAGTACGAAACATGTCATATGCCTAAATAATATAAAAGTTCTAGCTTAGTGATGAGGGTGAAGTCTAAGTCAAACACGGTTTGCACCTTTCATGAAAAAGTCATGAAATAATGCGATAAGGAAATCCTAAATAAATATTTTACATTTATTATCCAGTACTGCTTTCATATCAACAAATGAATGACTAAAGCAAACAAAGTAATGCTAATTAAATACGGGTGTCATAATCGAACTCAAAGCTCACCTGTATACGTACATTACAATTTCACGGTTGAGAGAGAACACTACTTCAGTTGATAAATATTTGTCTGTCCACTGATAAGCTGCTAACTATGGATAATTTATACACTTCCTTTTAAAACGATAATGGTTAGCTTTTGTGGTAGTTATACGCATTAAAAAAAGCGAATAACTATAAACCTATAATTAACTACAAACTTCATGCACCAGTAAATGTAGACATTAATTTCCACACTAGTTTATCTATTTGGGCGCACAACCCGCCTTTATCTGTCATCGTTCTCCATGCTCCCAGAACAAGACAAGCGTAATTGTCAAATTATCTCCAACAGATATCATATTAAAGGTTACTAGAACAAGGTTTATTTTCCTATGGCAGCAAATGACCATGCATGGCGTTTCAGAAAGAGCCAAATGCGGGTGGAAGGCGACTTACGTATTGCGTTTACTCGAAATTATTTTAATATGCAAATAAGAAAATGTGAAGGAGAATTGTGTTTCGACGTTGTTGGTAAAGTCGGTTACGCAGACGTATTCTTTAAATTAATGGCAGTGCGAGATTAGAGTACTGCTAACTGCTTTACATGGAGCGGGCTTACACGCCGGGGCGCGCTCGTTTGTTCCGAGAAACAGACAAATGAAAGCACATAATTACTAGGCCGCCCCGTTCTAAATGCAACAAGGATTAGAATTTACATGAGCGCGTTAACAAGCACGCGTATGGCATTTATGACTTTGATATTTAAATACATGGATATGCTGCATGGAACAGGATACTGTGGCCTGCATCGCGAACATGTGTCCTATTGCTATTGTTGCTCATTATCTTCAGATCGCGACCGAAGAATTAGATCCGACGATAATGATTTACAACCTTACAGGAACAATAGATAAAGGACTCGATCGTCTAGATCACAACATAACAGATAGCCTTAGAAATAATGGACAGTTTTAACAAACCTTCAGAATGTATCTTAGGATCGAATAGTATATTCAGAACTACAAAGATTTACCGGAAAATGACACTACTATGGAAATACAAAAGAGGCCAAACTTAGGTTAAATTAAAAAACACGCGAAGGTAAAATATTTGCAGTTAGATTTGGATTGCTAAGCATATTTATTGACATTGTAAACACCTGTTTGGTACGCGTCACCTCCAGGTTGATGACATTTCTGCATGAAAAGCAACACGAATGCCAACGGCGGAGATGACGAAGAACAAAATTCAGTTCCTAATTCGGATTCGTACGATAATTAAGCCGAGGTATTCTTTCAATGTTGATCCAATTAGCGTGTGTATGGTCAGTAGGGCGGCACCGCGGCTCGGGCGCAATCCCGCGCCGTCAGCAAGCCGCGAATATGAAGTGATGGATGAACTCCCAAGCTGCTTTACATACAATGGAAAAATGGTAAAATAAACCCCACACCCGACACGTTACTATGAACTCTAATTAAAACAGCTATGCCGTTTTGTTACGAATACAACTTCCCATTTCTCGATGCATTGTGAAACATTTTAGTGATATTTATGACCTTGTGAACCGACCGTGTAAATTTTAATAGTTATTCACTTTTATCGACGCTTTTTGCTGTTACTGCGACTTGTGTACGTATTACTGATGGTAATATATATGCAAATAGGTTTATTTCTGTTTTCTACTGGCATCTTATTTAAAAATTTCGCAAACTACCATATACTTACGGTTACCTAATTTGAAATAGAAGATAACAAAGTTTACGTTTTACTTACAACGTGAAACCAACTGAGGAAAAATGTTTATAAATTCATCACCGTCACATTGTAGGTAGCTTATCTATGATGTCGGTATCTGACACGTACCAATATTATGACTTTACACTCAAGATAGCTCCTATTGTGCATAATAATTGCCCTTACAGGCAAATAGCACATATATTACACGAGTGAGTGTGTTACAGACTTGTTACAGTGTTATTAGGTACGCCCTACTAATATTACAAAAGAGAATGTTTGTGGGTGTGTGTGTTTGTATGTTTGTTACTCTTTACGCAAAAACTTCTTAACGAATCTGGATGAACTTTGGCATAGAGATAGATTATAGTCTGGAATGGCACGTAGGATACTTTTTATCTCGGAAATATTTTCCCTTGGGTTAATTTTCGACATCCACGCGGGCGAATCCGCTGGCAGAAGCTAGTAGATACAAAAATGTATAAATCTGTGCCGTATTTGATAGAGGTACGCTTCAGCGTTTTTCTCGTCAGGAATCGAAGCGTAATTATAGTCGGCGCACCGATTAACATCTGTCGACTATTAAATAAACTCAGATTATAAGGGTTCAATCAATGTAAGTAATTATTCTTATCCGTCGGATGTTCTCAAAGCGGCTGGCTCGTCTGCGGAATAATTTTCTCATGATTCGCGAGGAAATCAAACTGCCCCGCAGCCTACCCGTTTATTAGGCAGTCACATGGACGAGACTGCCTAATGTACATCACTACGACTCCACCATGTAATTTATTGCTCTTATGTAAGCGCTGCGGAGGTTTCCTTTTACTCGGCTTTGTATTCCATAATACGTTACAGAACTGCTATGCTTAATAATGCGGAAATGGTGCAAATAACGCGTTCGTGGATTTGATTCCAACAATAAACCAGTTAACCTCATCATAGAATGCTTTGTCCGAATTCTTCATTCTAGTTTACAGTAGCATACGTTGCTAAACATCGAATGAGTCAGCTATTCGTAGAACATTCCTGATCAATCAGTTTCAATCGTAATAGGGTGTTACGGGGATGAGTGTGTGAACGTCGGCGGCGGTGCGCTGTCGGCTCCAGTGCTCTGGCAAAAAGCGCTGATGCTAACAGAACGATTATAATATATTAGTTGGTCTTTAATTGCGCCGATATAATTACGGCAGTGCGGTGCGCATACGTGACAATATCCTGACCGCTCAGCCACCGTCGGCGCGATATTAAGAGGAATAACTCTGCTGAGCCGATCGAATGTTTCGCGATAATGAGCGGCGGCCGCGATCGAAGTGTCATTAGGAAGTCGTAACCGGCGATGTGCGCCCTCAAGTTATGTTAACCTTCGGGCACCGAGCAGATTAATCTTCATAATTACACGCATTCAGTGGCTCTGTATGGAGAGTGTTAGTTATAATTCATTTGTTTTTGCAAAGCGTATTGGGACGGGTAATGCTCGAAATGAGCTTCTTTCGTCGTGTGTTCGCTTTTAATTGGCGTTTGAAGAAATATGTTTAACTAAGCGAGTTGTAATTAACATAATGGACTCTACAGTCGTTTTGGTTTTTTCGTCGTACCGATCCTGGTTTCAGAATCAAATGTAAAATATGATGGTAATATTAGGTCTCTATCAATAAAGAAACAGCACATACCGACTACCTACTGGCTAGGGCATGCAATATCGCAAGGTTCTCAATTCCGGAACTGAGTTCCAATTTTGGAGATCTGATTCCGGCATGTCGGAACTGGTTCCGGAACTAATATTTTTTAAAGTTTGTTTCAAATCAAACTAGATTTATAATTATATTAGTCTTTTTACAAATTAAAAATATTTGGTCATCTTTCTCCCTTATTACTCTAATTAAACTTTTAATACCGTAAAATCAACAAGGCTTATCTTCTTGTCCCTGGCACTACAGTCTTTTAAATTTGTTTGGCCCAAAACTTAGCCACCTCCACGACGTCAGCTGTGGCAGCACATAGATCACCCTGGTTGCATGTTTTGCGGCACAGAAGACCGGACATGAGGTGGAGCATGGTTACGGAATACCGGAATTACGAAATACTGGAATTCCGGCATGCATGCCCTACTTCTGGCCGATAACCACGTGGTCTAATAGATATTGTTAGGGTTCCGTACCTCGAAAGGAAAAAACGGAACCCTTATAGGATCACTTTGTTGTCCGTCCTTCTGTCCGTCCGTCTGTCTGTCAGTCAAGACCCTTTTTCTAAGGAACGCGTAGAGGTATCAAGCTGAAATTTATATCAAATACTCAAGTCTAATTTCCCTTAAAGCTGTGAAAAAATCAATCTTTTAAGCCAACGCAATCAAAAGATACAGCCGTTTATGACGCAAATTGCAGCAAATTTTCGACACTCGCAAGGGAATCAAGACCTACAGGGTACTTCCCGTGAGCTCAGAATCATGAAATTTGGTACGAAGCAACGTCTTGTAGCACAGATAAAGGAATAATTTCAAAAACCGTAAATTTTTAGTTATATCATATAAAAATATTTATAATAATTTTTAACTGACTACCCCTTTCCTCATGAACGCGTAGAGGTATTAAATTGAAATTTATATCAAATACTCAGGTCTATAATACCTTTAAGCTGAGGTTTGTACGGAACCCTCGGTGCGCAAGACCAACTCGCACCTGGCCGGTTTTTTTTCAATTGACAATGATCTTCCTGACATGGTTTACATCCTAATAATGAAATAGTGTAAATGAGAACTATTTAATTAACATATATATACAATGTAGCCACGCAATCTTGTTCTCATGGGTAATAATAGTTGTGAAACTATTTAGTGTCCGAGGTTCAAAGGAACGACATTAGACGTGATCAGTCGTTGTCGGCGCGAGGAAACGGGGTAATTTCCTAATGTTTCAATGAGGTGATACTTACCCATCGTGGGAATCGAACCTACACTTGTGAGGTTAACTTTAAGGGATCGTAGCGCCCGAAGCAGCAGCCACCATTATTATAGAGCCCGGCGACATTAGCCTGATAATTGTGTTTGTATGGTAATTAAGATTGACGTATTTAATTGTGTACATTTCGATTCCAAAAACATTGAATACATCAACATACACGGATAAAATTATGAATTAATCCTGATAGGGCGGCACCTCTCAGTCGCGCGACATACTTCGGCCAGATAAGGGAAAAGCGTCGCTGGCTTATAAATGACTCTTTATTAAACGTGAAAGGAGCGACGTCGGCTAATGGGCCGATCATGCGCTCCCATTAAAGATTATTTAATATTCAAAAGCGGCCGAAGATAAATCACGATCGCCCGCCATGCTTCTTTGACTACACCCTGCACTTTTGTTCAGACGTATCATTCTGTATTCCCTTTTATCTGTACATATGTACTTAATTATTTTTTTAAATTAATACTTAGATACATAAAAGGGATTATATGTGGTGTGGCGTTTATTACCGTGGAAATGACGGTGGATTGAAGTAAAACACGTCTTAAAATGGCCATAGCGTAACATAAATGGGTAGCAGAAGCTGTTATGAGCGTAAAAGTGTCGCAAATTGGCGTCTGGCGTCAGCTAGTTATGCTTGCTGGTTGTTGAGCTGCCGTGTGTGGCCGCCGATAGCATCGGAGTATCTCTCCGGGAATGTCTTCAATCGTATAAGGCGGCGTACGATGCCATAACACTTGTTCCATCTGATGTTAACAGCGATAACGCCGCTCGCTGCAGCGCTGCAGCGGCCGGTTATTAACTCAACCAATGATCCATTCACGTCCCGTCCTTTATAGTGCAACAGTTTTTCAAGTTGTCCCCGTATTGTTTTTGTATGTAATGAACACTTCGAAACAAGAACTTTTTGTTGTTCAGTCGCATTCTTATAATTAGAATTGCAGAATCACCTATTTGCCATACGCAATCATGTTCTGATAAAATCTGCGCGAAGGGAGGACACAAGAAAACGGAGGGCAGTTTCGAATAAATTGATTGTCATACAAGTTATACCTTCTTGTAAGGATTGGCTTTTCTATTTTTGGGGACAAATGGCAAAACAATAATTCGTACCCTTGCGCGACTGAGCTAATAACAATAAAATAGAAAGTCGATCACGAAACGCGTCCCGGCGACTGGTTCAATCAACGCGAGTCAGATTTATTTTTATGAAAATTGGCATAAAATCGGGCGGGTCAGCGGGGGCGCAGGACCCGCGGGACCGCACGCCCGACCGTTTACTGCATATCGTTTCCTACGAGCTCGTCGCCCGTCCGAGGCGGCTCGCTCGGAAATATTGCCAGCGGTCATAACTTTTTATATGCACCGATGACATTGCAGAAAGTGGCGGCTGTCTCGACATAACAATAGAGCTGTTGATACCCTTGGGATATTTATGATTGGCAGCTGTTTCTCAAATTATGGCACTGAAATCAAAACTACGCAAAGTAGTTTTGATTCGTTATTTCTTTCGCTTCATTATTTTGATTTGCGTTCAATATTCTAAATATAAGGAGAAGCCATTGCAATTTTTTGTCAAATTAGTTGATTGATTAAGGTAATCACAAATTCCAATACGAATTATACAAAATGTTAGATGTTTGCCACACTACTGGCATCACTATCACACTTTCCCACAACTCTATCACCGGCGAGCGCACAATGTCTGTGTGGTGTTGATGTGTCAAGCGGGTGTGGAACTCGTAAAGACGGTTCTCTATTATCGTCCACTCAACTTCGCAGCCCTCACCTTGGGGGCCAGATCATCTCAATGTGTCGTCAAACGATATACGATTAGATGCCCATCAAATCTCTTATTGTAAATATCGATGTCTGTTCAATCGAAAAGTTTCGAAGTTCTCTAGATGTAGTCTGTGTATCTATAATGGAATGGGATGGCACATGTGTTGTATTTCTAAAAGTATTTTATGTAGTTTTAACCGACTTGCCAAAAAAGAGGAGGTTCTATGTGCGACTTTATGTTTTTTTTTTTTGTGTTTTTTCACCGATATCTCCGTCAATTGTGGACCGAATTATTTTTATTTTCTATTTGAAAGAGTATGTTTCGAAATTGGTCCCATTTTAATTTGGTGAAGATCTGATGAAGGATTTCGGAGATATACAATAGAACTCTTCAATAAATAACGGCAAATCTCTCGGGATTGCTGCATTCGCATATATTTTTATTGATCATACCATTTCATAGCAAAACATCACGCCAGTACGCTCTAAAGGGGTACGCAGATGTGTACAGTTCACCTTGATACACTCTTATTTCACCGGTTATGTTCAAGATTCATGGTATTCGGGTAATCTATTCTGGCATTATAAGTACCTTACTAAAAGCAAGTTGCCTATTAGGTACAACCAAAAAGTGAAAAATAAAAAAACCTTTTTTACAAAAAAAATACTGCCGACTTCCACTAAAAACACCACAAAGTGAAAAATAGCTTTCTTTTTCGAAGTCCATAACGAAAAAAATTGGTACCTACCAAAGACACCGACTTTGAAAAAGAAAGTTATTTTTCACTTTGTAGTGTTTTTAGTTGGAAGTCGGTACTTCGTAGTACTTTTTTGTAAAAATGGTTTTTTTACATGGTCTTGCAAATATTTATTTAGTTATTAAAACTTTATGCACAAGTTAAAAACACTGCACAAAGGCAGATTGGGTATTTTCTTCCAGTCGATCTTAGAGTGGTGCAGACACAGTATCACATACAGTAGAACTATTTTCTTAATGTCGCTCGGCAAAGTCCGTGTTTCGTCAGTTGTCGGATTTCTATCAGTTTCAGAACAGCTGCTTAACTTGTATAAAGCGCAAGTTCGGTCATGCATGGAGTACTGCTCTCACCTCTGGGATGGATCTGCCAAATACCAGCTTGATGCACTTGAGTCGATTGACAGACGGGCCAAAAGGCTTATTGGCAACGATGCACTGGTCGCCTCAAAGCTCTAGGGCCTCGAACATCGACGCTGAATTGCCTGCCTGTCGTTTTTTTATCGGTTATATTTCGGGGAGTGTGCGACGGAACTGCACAATTTGATTCCGCCTAGCCCTTTCCATCATTGGACTACAAGACGTACGGCAATGTGCCATCGGTACATGGTGGATATCCCACCCATACGTTGCGTTTTGAAAATACTTTCATTATGCATACAGCCAAGGAGTAGAATTCCCTGCCGGCGTCCTTATTTCCTGATAGCTACAACCTAGGGGTCTTCAAGTCAAGAATGAATAGGTTACTTCTAGGCAAGCGTGCTCCACCTTCGACCATATCATCACTTAACATCAGGCGAGATAGTGGTCAAACGCGAGCCTATAACGAATAAAAAAAAGTTTGAATGTGGTGCCAGTGACAGAAAAGTTGAACATATTACTAAAAGAGTTATGAATATAAGTGTGGCTGGGTGGAGAGGGAGAAGAAGGTCAAAGAAAACATGGGTGGACTGTGGTGGGAGTGATATGAAAGAAAGGGAGTCAGTGATAGCGTGACAGGGGACAGGACGGTATAAAAAAAAGTTAATTAAAAAAATCAAAAACCCGACTGCTTTAAAAGCGAACTAAAAAGACGTACACAAGAAGAAAATCATGCTGTGCAGTCGCTTTTAAAGCAGTCGGGTTTTTTGATTTTTTTAATCAACTTTTTTTATTTTTAAACTTTTAAGTATTTTCTTTTTCGAATTTGTTACATTTAAACATATAAGTGTTATATATTTTTGAAATCACCTTTATTTTGATACCCCACACGATGGGTTCCGACGAAAAAAAATTATTGTGATCCGACAATATGGCGCCCAAAACCCACCATTTTATTATTTTCCAATTTTAATGAAGCCAGCCACACTCGCAAGGTTAGGACGAATCGATTGACGTAAGAATCATCAAAATTGGTCAACGCGTTTAGTCTCTGGAACGTTACATAGGAACAAACATACATACATACTTACATACATATATACATAGACTGATAAACACGTTACCCTCCTTCGGCAGTCGGGTAAAAAGAAAACGTGTTGCGCCGACCTCAAGTAACATGGGATAAGGGTAGGAAATTGATGATGATGATGATCATGTTATCGTGTCGATGACGCTGTCACATTAGCATGTCACTGACGCGAATTCATAAGTTTTGCTCCTACCAAAAATCGTACAAAGCGGTTAAACAAGTTTTCACTTCAAAAATAGGTTCGGCAATAGATAGGTACCGAAATAGGCTATGGTCGTATCATGTCAAACTTTACTGAATATAGCCATCCTAGAAGCTGGTTTGAAGGTTGTTAGGCAGTCGTTAGTTGTTATGGCTCCGCTGTGGATTTCGTTTGATATCGCATTCGAATTTGTAAGTTTATAACCAAAAATATTAAAAAATACCCGACTGTCTATGAAGCGAACTAAAAAGATGTAAACTAGAAGTAAATCATGCTGTGCAGTCGGCGGATGCGTATTCACGTTCTGGCTAATCAAAACCTGTTATATCCTCCGACTGCACAGCATGATTTTCTTCTTGTTTATATATTTTCCTCTTCTTGTTTCACCTTTATCTTCGACCGTCGCGCGTCGCCATCGCTTATGACATGGCTGTTTGTCTAGAGACACTGACCGCATGTGCCAATATGATAATTATTTAAGGAAAACCACAACATAATAAATTAGGTATTACCAAAATTCCTTTTATTAAAATACTTTTTACAACCTTTTTATTAATTTTAAATGTATGTATGTATGTTCGGGTCAAGCCTTGCAACTGAATTTTAAAGCAGTTATCCTCAACCGATAAAGATGAAATTTTGCATACACGTTTGGTTTGGATGACAATGCACGGTAAGCTAAAAAACATGTTCAAAAAAATATGTTTTTAATTGGAAAACAATATATTAGATGCCTATGCAGTTTTCAATGGTTACCTATGAATTTGTCATTAGGGCCTATTGAACACAATATTGCAAATTAAGGCTTTATTTATAGACCGGTCTGGTACCCAGTGTGAGTGCGATGTGTCTGTGCAGAATATGACACATACCGGGCGAGCACGGCCTGCTGTGACAGGCTTGAGTAACACATTTTTATTACAGTTTGGGAGCAACCGCCTCAAGTGCTGATATACCTGCACATTAGAAGATGTAGGTAATGAACGCCACTGACGCTGGAATTAAAGTTTTTTTTATTTTTTTTTATTTATCAAAAATGGGTACAATTTATCTATCCCAATCAAAAACATTGAATACTAAGGTTTTTTGTTTTATAAAGATAGAGTGAACGACGATGTCTGTACTAGTATAAACTGTGTTACAGACACCGGCGCCTTCCTCCTACAGCTAAAAGTTACAAGTCAATCTTGTTTCTTTATGTCAAAATTACAATAATACAAAATTACAATTTTAATTGTGCGAATAAAGTTAATTGAACATAAAATAATATATTATAATTTATTAATAATAATCTGTTGTATGACAGAGATAATTTAATATAATTTAATTCAATAAAATACTATAATTTAATTAATAACATGCACTTAATTTACAAGCATGCTTGGGAATAGGTACATAAATCTGTGTGTTTTAGCGCTTATTACCTATTGATGAATATTACCTACCTAGAGAACAGACTTTCAGTTTCGTCATAAGTTAGAACCTGGAGATAATCGTTTACAACACTCCTACACTTATATTTTGAAAGAGAGTATATTTTGCAAGTTTTATTAATTACATTGTAGAGGTAGCCACTCAGGCTGTCATAGTGTCGGCGCGCCAGGACAGTATTAGCCTTGACAGATGTGCATACAAGGTCCTTACGACGTTTATTTGCAAGCAATTTTGGGTCATACTTTATGGAAGAATGCTTACGCAAGACTATTTGGAGAGCACAGAGTTGTCTGACTGTAAGTACAGAAATGTCCTTGTATAACTGAGTTGTCGAATAGCGATACGGTTTGCAAAGCATCACCTTTAAAACGGCTCTCTGTAAGTGTGTCTCTCTGTAAAGTGGTCTCCTATTGGCCCCATAATATTTAAAGAGTATTGTGTTTATCATCTACTGGTTTCTAGAGTACTGTTTTAAACTATATATATATATGTCACAGTTAAAACCCGTTTTTCGTTAGAACTCGTTTTCCCTAGATATAACTAGTTTTTACTAAATGTCCTTTGTTACAAAAACTTTTTACAAAAAAATACTACCGACTCTCAAATAAGAAAACTACAAAGTGAAAAATAACTTTTAGTTGTACCTACCTAATAGGCAAGTAGTTAAGTAAGGTACTTATAATGCCAGAATAGATTACCCGAATATCATGAAACTGAACATAACCGGTGAAATGAGAGTGTACCAAGGTGAACTGTACACATCTGCGTACCCCTTTAGAGCGTGCTGGCGTGATGTTATGTTATGAAATGGTATAAACAATAAACAGACACGCGATTGTAGCAATCCCGAGTGATTTGCCGTTATTTATTGAAGAGTTCTGGTGGGTATCTCCGAAGTTCATGATCAGATCTTCACCAGATTAAAATTTCGAATTTCGGAACATACTCTTTCAAACAAAAAAGAATATTCAAAATCGGTCCACAATTGACGGAGTTATCGATGAACAAACATAAAAAAAGCCGGCCAAGTGTGAGTTGGACTCGCGCACGAAGGGTCCGGTACCAGTATCACAAAAAACCATATCGATCCACCAGAACAAGACAGTCTGGTGTGGTACACTGATGGATCCAAAATGGAATCAGGTACAGGGGCAGGAATATACGCAAAAGGTTACAAATGTAGCAAAAGCCTAGGGAAAATGGCAACTGTATTCCAAGCAGAAACTTATGCCATAATAACCTGTGCTCAAGAGAATATAGACAGGGGAACCAGAGGTAAATCCATATATATTCTTAGTGACAGTCAGGCTGCAATCAAAGCCATGGCATCCTACAAAGTGGACTCCGGACTTATTCTGGATGCTATCCAAACCCTAAACAGGCTTGGGAAGCACAACAGGGTAAGACTGATGTGGGTCCCTGGGCACAAAGGAATCCATGGTAACGAAATGGCAGATGAACTGGCAAGAGAGGGCTCAGCAAATGACTTTGTGGGTCCAGAACCATGTGTAGGCATCTCGACGTGCCTCGTTAAAGCCGCATTTAGGGAGTTTGCAGATCACAGACAGCGAACTCATTGGCTATGTAGCACCGGTCTACAACACTCCAAGAAATTCCTAGGCTCTACGTTCAAAGCCCGGGAATGCATTTGGAACATGAGCAGGGGGCAAATCCGCTACCTGCTTGGGGCCTTTACTGGGCACTTTGGAACCAACGACGTGCTCATGAAGATGGGTCTAACCGCGACACCCATGTGCAGTTTGTGTGGGGAACATACGGAGCGCATGGAGCACCTTCTTTGCACATGCGATGCACTGGCTGGTAAGCGAATGAGTCTCTTAGGGGCTGGATATCCAAGACCAGAAGACTATAGGCTCATATCTCCCAGTCTCGTTGTAAAATTCATGAAAAGAGTTTTCAACGAGATTGGGGAGGAGTAAGGTATCTAGGGGACCACAATAGATCCCAATGGGTCGAAGTGTCCGAGTTGTTTCTCGGCCCCTCCACAAGATAAGATAAGATCACAAAAAACGGGAAAAAAATCACGTTTGTTGTATGGGAGCCACACTTTAATATTAATTTTATTCTGTTTTTAGTATTTGTTGTTATAGCGGCAACAGAAATACATAATCTGTGAAAATTTCAACTGTCTAGCTATCACTATGCATGAGATATAGCCTGGTGACAGACAGACGGCCCGCGGAGTCTTAGTAATAGGGTCTCGTTTTTACCCTTTGGGTACGGAACCCTAAAAAGAAAAAAAAGACATACATAATATCGAACATAGAACCTCCTCCTTTTTGGTAAGTCGGTTTAAAACTAGAATTATTATATTTGATTTTCAGATAAAACTAGTTGTCACTCCGAGCACTAGAGAAACTAATCATGGACCATGTGATATTGATTTAAACTTCTATATTTATCACATTGTCTGGTCATTATGAATATTGCTACGTAACGGTTGGGCAATTTGATAATCATGGTCAATGAAGTAGTCCAAGATGAGAGCGAAGCGAGCTCGGGAGCTTAGGGCATCCCGACACGGATAGGTCATCTCCTTCAAGTTAGACCTTTAGACCCTGCAGACAGAAACAGAAGGCCCGGACAGTGGGGCTCCGTCGAATTTGTTGCGTAAATAGTAATCGTACTTACCTTTTATATATTAAAACCAATGTCAATATTAAAATAAAACATTTTAATATTTTTTATCACATTGTCTACTCATATTGGGCATTTAACTGATATTCAATTTTGAGCATTAGTTAATTCTAGTTTTAACAAAGGCATTTAGTAAAAACTAGTTATAAATAGGAAAACCGCGTTCTATCAAAAAACTGGTTTTAACTGTAGGTAACATATGCAAACCTCGAACGAATTAAGTATTAAATTCCTAGTTAGACAAGAAAAAGGCATGGAAAACCCTAATTACTTGAAAAATTGTTATGAATACAAAAATGTTTTCATAAAACTCTCCCTATTCCCGCTCAGTTGTCGAAAATAGTTGATAACAATAAAATGGCATGCACGAAACAAAGCACGACATAAAGTTTTACGTGGCACATAAATCTGAAAGTTATTCTCACGGGATGATAAGGTGGGGACCGCGGGATCGCCGGGATCGCGGGATTGTGACGGGCAGGGGCCCGCACTAACTTGTGGAGCTCGCTGTTGCAAATGATAAGTAATATTTTATTGATGGCGTCAAATAATGTTTGATATCTTTATTTGAGGGGTGATCAGTATTGTGTTCCGTGTTGATTTAGCTACGAATTGTTTGATGGTTGCCTATTTGTCTTAGTTGAGCCCATTTTTGACTGATTTCGGTGAACAAATCGATGCATTTATTTAGACATACCTACTAATAGACTGAAGTTCCAAGATAAACTTTTATCATCAATCTCGAAAGGGTTTTCAGATACCTTTCACGTGTATGTATACCTCAATCGAGAAAAGTTGAAGTTTATCAGAACCTCGTAGATCATATTATAATATTGTGGGAGAAATATCATTCAGAACCATGATAAAGCCTCACGTTGACCAACGTATTGTAACGGAAGCTCTTTTCATATCAAGAAAAATGATATTCATTCACAGATAAAAATCTCAGATTCCCAGGGGCCAACGTTTGTCAACAAAACGAATCTTTCATTGAGTCAATCTAGCGTAAAATATTCAAGATTGGGGTGGTGAGTCTGACGCCTGACGTCGATGCCGGTGGCGGGTAGTTTGACTGGCGGGTACTTATGTGACGTCATCTGGGAGATGGACAGGTGCTCAGCAGTAGATTGATCATATGCTGAATTCACCATTAATAACACAGTAAAAGTAAATAGTTATTTTTGTTTATCATTCATCGTCATTTCAGCCGAAAGAAGTCCATTGCTGGACATAGGCCTCCCCCAAGCGTCACCACATTGATTGGTCCTATGCGTTTTGCATTCACTGGATTCCCACAGCCTTGACCTGGTCTTCGCTACACCTAGATGGAGGCCTTTCAACGCTACGTCTTTTGGTAAGCGGTCAACAATCCAGAACTTTTTGGCCCCATCGGCCATCCGTTCTGCGAGCAATATTATTATTGACCACTGCCACTTAAATTTGGCAATTAATATTTTTATATTTCTGCATTCTTTCTTATTTTTGTTAATACATAGGTACCTAATTATGACTATTAGCCATGAGTGAGCTTTAATTCGAAGCTTACCAGGACGACCACGACCTTCCGAAGCGAAGAACACGTATAAGCTTCTTCTTAAGAGATAATTTGAGCATGTTTTGAAAGTAGATAATGGAAGGCAAGAAAATTATACCTATAAAGGTACATCATAGCTAGCAAAGCTTTGTCATAAAAAGCCACTCGTCTAGGAACGTGTCATATATTCAATAACACTCCCCTGCCGGCGGCTAAACCCAAATTTTCAATCTTGACAGTTATCATTTTACCAAAGCTAACTCCCATAATATTTGCTCTCGGGTGTGAGGCGAGACTTCGAATTTCATATTTATTCGCGGAAGCAAACAGCGCGGCCCGCACCCACAGCGGAACTGATATTATTGTGCATTCCGTATAATATTGTTTGCTATTTGGCACATTCTCTGTTTGTTTTCGTCTCTCATATGAAAGGGGAGCTATAGACGTGCAAACAGATGGGTGACACGCGCACTCTTCAAGCTTCTGTACCGGGAAATGCTATTAGTTTGAAAGTTGAAATGTAAATTTTATTTGAGGTTATTTTGCGACATTAGTTGTGATTTCCAGTAGTGGGATGGCACAAACATGTTGTAGAGGAAGCATAAAGCGTTAAATCACTATACGTGATCATAGGAGCGCAAACATAGCGTACGTTGGGAATATGAAAGCGAGCAATCCATTAAGTCGGAGCGGCATGAATGGCGGCCGGAGTCTCGGAGACGCGACTCCTCTGATAACCCATAATACGCTGATATTTTTGCTTTGCTCATATGTTGGAAGTAATGGCTCGTGCCTGTTAGCTGGCTATGGATACGCGCTACTTTCTTGCTCACAACTTCTTACCTTCGTGCTCATAAAAAATAGGAAATCAGTGCCAAGATAACTTTCCTAGTGAATTTTACACAATATACTTATGCGCTACTTACTTTTCTGTGTTAGGCTTTTTGTATTTTTTTAAATACAGAATTTTCTCAAAATACAGACCAAGGTAGGTAACCACAATTTTTTACACAGATAATAAAATAATAAAATATATTTTTAAAATTCATTGCGAAATGGTGCATTGTGAGCCCTACAAAGTGCCCGATATCATGTCTACGAACAACTTGAATTATTTTAAAATAAAAGGCTTATCCACATTAAGATCGAACAAGAATTGTAAACCATAATATATTATATTTGGCATATAAAAGGCTCGCTTATCTAAGGGGTTTGACTGGAAACGAACATAAAGGGTGATCCTCTGTGACAAATACCGTGATATACCGCGCGACAGTCGTAAGGGAAATATTTTTATAAGATGAAACATTATTATTTTTGGGGGCGCGCAGGGATCAGAAGTCGCTTCGATGGATTTGGCAATGTTCCTACGCTGTGTCAGCCAACACTGTTTTGTGGCTTTCATTGCACCCCACACCACATATCTGTAGTATGTTAAAGGTATTCGTAATGTTACCATTAAATACAAATCATTGTTTCACTTACACTCATATTGTTGGCCTATTTAGCGTCGAATCAGTAACTAACAAAACACACAATCGAATGATACGAACCAGAGCAGTGACGACAGGAAACGGTTAAACGTTTAAAGCCGTTAATAAAACAAATTAATGTGCGTTAACCCTAAAATTGGACAAGTTCAATGCAGAGGTCGTTACCACTATAGGAAATTTATCCCTGGCAAGTATTAACACTGAAATCCGTTCGTTGTATTCGGTGTCATTAAAGTTATGCGGCGGTGGTGTGGAAAAGTGTGTTTTATGCGTTGGCGGGTTAGGGCGGGATTGTGTTGCGGGGCGAGGCGACAGCCAATCAAAACATACAAGGAGCATATTGATTCCGAGAAGTGTCGCTGTTAACGTGGAGGCTGAAGCTGAATACATTAGCCGGCGGCGTAATGAAGTCTCGTGCTTGTAAACAAACAGCAGTGCGCGGCGCAGCCCCGGGCGCGGGCGCACCACTCGCTTACAGGAATTCTATTTCCACGACAAGCGTCATGTGTTAATTAACTGCTCGCACCTACGATATTGAGATATCGTCGTCGAGCCCGCTGTTGTTATTAGCAGACGGAGGCTTATTGCTTACCCACTGTTCCGGTACATGTCTTTATTGAGGCTCCAGCTCCTGTTCAATATTGTTCTTGTAACCTACCTTGAGGTTATCCCAACATTTCCCACAATATCTTTTGTGAACAAGTAGGTAAGTACCTATTCCAATTCTAGTCATAATTTTAGTTTACAGTGAGTACCCTTTTCTCGTAGACACTTCGTAGCAAACCGCTACGAAGGTAATTAAATCACTAGAGCGGTGAAATCATAAGAGGTAAATAATATGTAGGTAACTATTTTTAACATGCACAAATAAACTGACAAATGCGTAGGTAAAAACTTAATTAATAACGGCTACTTCTCGTTTTTCAAACATTTATAATAAAAGCATCGCTGGCGTCAAAATGAGTGTGACATGAAACGAAGCGTCCACTCAAGTCAACGACACATGCTCATAGTCATCCAAGTTACGGGTGTTCCACATTCAAAAATAAACACGATTATTAAAGAGAAGCTCTTCAGAAACCACATAAAGTGAAGCGCCAGCTGCCGTTCACCGCGCTTTTATGATGAAAGAGGTGATCCCGCTACCCGCTACCCACTAGCCGCGCCCGCTATACTCACCGGCCACTGTATCACGTTTCCTGTTATGACTTCAGTTTTTAATAGGCCTTTGTTAAAACCATTTTATTATAAAGAAGCGCTAACAACTCTAAATGCGTCTCTCGAGATTTTTTGTAAATACGCCGCATGGTACGGTGACGTTTTATTGTCTATTCTTATTTCTCTCTTTATGAATGTTCACACATTGTTTATGGATGCCGAGATGGCGGAACGGGATGAGATCGGCTGAATAGGAACCAGCCTCGAATTATATATTACCCGCACGGTTCCTAGCCGTCTGATAGCCAATATTGTATTTATCACTTGTATGTAACACGATATTTATTTCAATATAAACAAGCATCGTGTAAGTAAAGTCGTAAAGAAAATAGACGCGAAATAATCGCAACATCTTTTGTGCTACAGTGGAATTGGAAATTTGACGATGTCTGACAACTGTCCATAACTTTAACATAAACAAATTTATACGAGACGAATAATTTAGTGCGATGACCTCGCCATAGGACGTCGCCATAACCCGTAGCCGCGTACGATACGTATTTCCTATGACATACTCGTATCATGCAAATGGAAAAGCGCGACGAATGGCTCATAAACTTTGCTATTTGTTCTGTTTACGATAACCGTGCTTTTATACAATTTTATTACGTGTTGGAGGAATTTCGCGTTTGCTGCATGTCGGCGCGGCGTCGCGATCGTGTTGTCGTCGCGTGTTCGTCACGTAGTCGCGTCGTGTCGCGCGACGCTTGCACCAAATTCGTCTGCGGTCTCGCTAACAGGTGGGCTGGTTACCGTTATATCAGGTATCATACTTCCCAATTTTATTTCATCGATGCATGTTTAGTATTAATGTCATCTATGACAACTTATATTACTTCTAAACTGCCCTAAGGCCCAGTTTTTTATCCATAGTTTAGCATATTTAACCAATGATTGCGTAACCATTGGTTAAATATGCTAACCAATAGTTGCCAATTTCGGTAAAACACCATTTCTAGAGTTCCGTACCCAAAGGGTAAAAACGGAGCCCTATTACTAAGACTCCACGATCCGTCTGTCTGTCTATCCGTCTGTGACCAGGCTGTATCTCGTGAACCGAGATAGCTAGACAGTTGAAATTTTCACAGAAGATGTATTTCTGTTGCCGCTATAACAAAAAATAAATATTTAAATGGGGCTCCCATACAACAAACGTGTTTTTTTTGCCATTTTTTGCGATAATAGTACGGAACCCTTCGTGCGCGATTCCGACTCGCACTTGGCCAGTTTTTTTCTTCATAAATTGTAAATAAGTTGGAGAATTAATTATTTGACCGTTTGTTAGACTAACAATTGACGAATAAACTCGTTTTACTGAAATTAGAAATTGGGCCTAAGCCATGTAAAGCCCCTTGTCACCAGTATATAAAAAAAACTAGGAAATTAATCTTGTTATAGTGCTCGCAAATAAAATACATGTCAGATCTTAAAGTCGCGTAGCTCTATAATCGCTCACTAAACTAGATTAGTAGGCAATTTTCGGTAGATAGACTAATTCAGAACAGAGAAGAATTGTTAGGCAATTTATTTAAATGTTAATGATAGGAGGAAATAATTTAAAAAAATATAACAATATCGAATATAATCATAGGGATGTTAAAAGGTGTAAGGCCACAGTGATTGTATTAAAAATGGACGAGGCGAGTTTTGTAGTGTGACACACTGACATTAATGCGCATTTACACTTAATTATCACTAAAATATGTATGTTTTAGACAAGTTCTAGCGATACATTATTTAATAGTTAATCAACTTCTGTTTGAATTTAAACAATTGAACAGAAATATTGCAATAATACGAGAGTCACGATATGTTGGCGAGAATTAGTCATTCTGGCAGCGAGTCAAGTGTGGCAAATTAAATTATAGCGTCATTCTAAGATTTCGACTATTGTTTTAAGATGATCGTCAAGATCCCCTATGTTATGTTAATTGTGAATTGTCACATTCTCCATTTTGAAGGAACGCGATTAAAAATTTCATTTTAAACAATTTGTAGAGATTAAGATCACGCTGAAAAATATTATGTTGTTAACATTCCGTCCGAGATGATGTTGATTTTTGGCACAGAAAAAAATGTTATGTGTGGCAATTTTATAGTCGTCAAGACAAGAGTCATATTATGAGGACGCATAATTGATTAGTAGGACAGCTGTTGTGGGTTTTCTTCGTATGCGACCACTTAACATTGTTCTACAATAATAGTACCTGCGCTATTATAATCTCTGAACAATAAAAAACTTACAAACATTGTAAGGGGTGGCGCACGCATGAAGAATGCTCTGAATACGCTTTCGGCAGCAAAACTTTTTCCATACACTTCTTCCGATACATAAATTCGAACCCAGATTGCTACTTACATAGTAATATATAATTTCCATCGAATTGTTTTATGGGAGAAGAAAAATATTTCTGACTACGATGATTGAAAAAAAACATGCTTATTGAATATGTTTGCTCCGCAACGATATTTTGTCGGTCTTATTGATCTCCTTCAAGATTAGCATATGAACCAGAAATATTTTTATGTGAGCATCATTTCCTTCGTCTAGCCAATTTGTATAGGACGGGATAATTTTTCTTATATCCAGAAAAATACTATGTCAGTAGAAAAATAAGAAGAACATTTCGTTCCGTTGAATAAATATTATAAACCTATCTGTTTGTGATATTAAAGGATAGTAAATATGTAGCAAGTTAATAGGTTTATGTAGTGACTTGATGTGAATACAGATTTATGATACTCGGAGCAAAGTAACTCATGAAGGAAGGACTTGTTTGTATTACGAGCGCTGAGCTAATAAACACGTCTTAATTTCTCGTTGAGTAGTGGCCTATTAAAATAAAGTTTTAAAATATGGAACGCCAGATTTTATTTACGTCTTACAATTTATGGCGTATGGATGCGTGACGTGGTCGGTGGCGCTGGCGCAGGCGGGTGCGGGCATGCGCGCGCGCATCTCCGACATGCGTATGACACAGCGCTGACGGTTATATTTTCCAGACGATTTATTACATTATAAGAGTGGCGGTGCGTGCCGTTAATACGCTCTCAGATACATAAATAGTAGTGATTTTATTTTGATGTCCTACAAGACAAGCGACGACGTGTATAATTGTTGAGACGTGTCTCTTAATACCCCCTGCCTATTCTTAGTCATAACTGTCTGTGAACGATACTTTATTAAGTTACCGTTCAAAGTTGTGAACGGTTGTAACGTATGTGCTTCGTTTAATGAACGAGTGCGCTTTCATTCGCCTGTTATTCTGTGAAACTGTTTATGTGGGTTCGTTCACAAATCAGACGGTATATTGCGCATTATTTTCTCGACACAATCGTCGACACCTCATTGTTTTGAGTTTTTCCGGCGAAGCTAAATCAGGTACTTAATTGAAATAATATCACGTTAGTAGCCGCATAAAGACATTACAGAGCGTTGAGAACAAAAGCAGAATTTTGTGTTGAAATCACAAAATATTGTAATGTGAGGTATAAACGGTTAATTATGTACCACATACTTGAGTCACACTGCTGAAAGGAGTACGATTATTTTATCAGAAATTACACCCAAGTTTCAAATTATACCTGGGATTACTTGTGTGTAGGTATTGGTAAACATACACATTTCTGAATAATTTCAATAAGAGTTCAAAAAAATGTAAAAGTTATCGTAAATTCCTCCTCTTCACAACACGCGACAATAATACCTTTTTTTTTCAAAAGTAATGTTACCCCATACAACTGCCAGATCGTCTCGTACTATTCAAACTCAGTCGTTTTAACTCAACCAATCTTGTTAATCGTCTGTATTAACTTACAATAAAGTTACAACAAACCTTACAGAAGTGAAAAATAACTTACATGGTATTTGATTATTTCAAAATCGGGTTACGAGGCTCATCGACAATGAGGCACTGGTCGAGTCAAAGCTCCAGGGCATTGAGCATCGTCGCCGAGTTGCCAGCTTGTCGGTTTTTTATCTGTTTCTCTTCGGAGAGTGTGCGATGGAATTGCATAATCTAATTCCGCTTAGCCCGTTTTATTATCAGAGTTAATTCAGCTGCCTCTGGGCACACCATAGGCCTCTGACTTGACTCTGACACCAGAGGTGGCCACATCCTCAGCATCACACGAAAAAAAAAAACTGTTTGGTGTACATCCCACCCATACTCACTTAATGTTTTGGAAATACTTTTATTATGCGTACAGCTAAGGAGTGGAATTCCCTGCCGGAGTCTTTGTTTGCTGATAGCTACAACCTCGGTGTCTTTAAGTCAAGAGTGAACAGGTTACTAACACTCTACGCAAGCGTGCTACACCGTCGACCACATCATCGTTTACTTTCAGGTGAGAGAGTGGTCAAGCGCGAGCACACCTATTATAAAAAAAAAAATAAGAAATAGCAGTACACTGCCTCAAAACTAAGAATGGTCATATGATTTATAAGAAACATAGAGACAAGACTTCAAAATACAACGAAAGGATTATGTTGCCATTAATACAATTTGTTTGAGTCCAGCACAACATGCCATCTTTTTGCATACTTTTTCCATTAGTCGTAGTCTCAGTAGTCACCTCCTTTCATATCATATTATCATTAAAATTAAAGTAAAAAAACCGGCCAAGTGCGTGTCGGACTTCGCAAATTTAGGGTCCCGTATCAATATATCAATAAACAAAAAAAAATGCAATATATAAGTTACAACAAACAAAATTTCAACAAAATTTTGTGACAGACAACGGACTTACAGACGGAAAGGCGGACACGAGAGTGACAGCAATAGCGTTCCGTTCGGATTAAACTACAGATCCTAAAAAACCTATGAGCACAATGTCATTACACCGATAATCTACCCGATGTTAAACTTATACTAAGATTTAATAGAGAATTGTTATTTCGCTCAAAAATGGACACTGATATTCTTTGGAAAAATAAAATAATTAAAACCAAACTCCGCTGAAACAAAAACTTCATTCCATTCAATTATTTGAAAAGCAGTACACTCCCTTAAAACAAAGAATGGACATCTGATGGATAAGAAATCATAGCTGCCGCTCGTAAACGACGTGCGGGGTGGCAAAGCATATTTCATATCGCGTAATGGAGAATTTACAGGCTGTCGGAGCGAAATGACTCCCAGCGGTGCGGCCGGGCAGGAGGTAGGAAATATAACGCGCGAGAAACATGCTGTAACTGAAATCTTTGTTTTGTATGGTGGGTGGTGAGTATGGGTATTACTTTGGACAACTAGACATGAAAATTTCTGAATCTGCATGCTTATTTTTTGCTTATAGAATAACCATTATTTTGTTTTAGGTATAATTATAGTTTCAAAATTTAATAGACGTGTATAGGCGTCGACGCGATATCTACGAAGCTAAAAGATACGTCTACGCAGCTCAAAGCGGCGTCAACGAAATTTTACGAGACCTCTACATAGCCCATATTAGCGTCTACGAAGCTCTACGAGTCGTCTACGCAGCTCAACGTAACACCTTTGAAAGTCTACGAAGCTCTGAGAGATGTTTACACAGCACTATGTGACATCAACGCAGTTCAACGTAATGTCTACAAAGCTCTACGAGATGTCTACAATGAACTACGTGATATGAAAGCAACTAACCGCAACATGGACACAGCTCAACGCAACGACTACGAAGCGCTATGAGACGTCTACGCAGCTGTATTCGACGTCTACAAAACTGTACGCGACGTCTACGTAGCTATATACACAGTCTGCGAAGCTCTACGAGTCATCTCGCAGCTCAACGTAAAGCCTACGAAAGACCACGAAGCTCTACGGGACGTCTACGCAGTAGTATTCGACGACTACAATACTGCACGAGACTCTAAGCGGCTCAACGCAACGTCTACAAAATGTCTACGCTAACTAACGCAAATCCTTAAAAAAAAGTGAAACTACATTTTTTTTTATTAGGTAAACATTTAATATTTCTTAAATTCAAAAGGTCACTTTTATTTGTAGTGTAAGCTAGAGATAATTACTCCATATCAGGAGTAATGCTGGTGTGGAGTGCGAACGTCGCGGTCGCGCAGACACTTCCCCGAGCGTCCGGCGCGCGATCACCATTATTATTTATACCCTCAGAAAAGTACATTTATAACAATATTACGCCGGACCGCGCCCGCCCTCGGAAAATGATTTTCCCATTTTCTGAAGATTGCAGGTGTATTATATTTCATGATCGTTATTTATGGTGAGACTTTTATTACAAATGCGTGCAATGTCTCTATCCGTTTTTTATTGCCACCGAATTATTTGATGGAATTCTTATTTTGTGACAAATACAGATAGGACTATTTATTGGCTATCTTTTGTGATATGTGTATCGGATAAGAACTCGGTTATTGCTTTTCGCCTTTGCGTTTTATTATTGACAGCGCTTTTTATTCTTGTTGCTCTCGTCGTAATAAAATCTGTTTGATGTGAGACAAGAATGTTCGTGCTGTTTACTCAGAGTCTATTCTTTGTAAAGGTGTCGAGACAACACCCTTTTGCGATTCATAATTTCGCAAACGGCGGCGTATTCTCAGGAGACGGATATATCCGTCAGACGCGGCACCCTCAGTGAGCGCGGCCGAAGTCCGAGGCGTTACGAGGCTCCCGGGACCGCCGGCCGCCGATCAACTCTGTCCATAACCAATAATCGTAAATAAACGCAGCTCGATCCGCGCCTTCCTGCTCCTCTATGTAACTCACAGAAATTATAACGAAAATCGCACAAGGATTGCTACAAAAGTTTGTGAACCCCGGGGAACTGCGCTCCACGATAGATTCTCGAGTATTTTCTTTTTGTAAATACAGAAATGCCTTCGGTGGACGGTCAAATGGAATGTTAGTAATAGCAACTTAGCAAATAATATTTATATTACAGGAGAATAAAATATCTTGCAGCGATTGGTCGAGTTGCCTGTCGTTTATTTGTACCTGAAGCTCGCGATCCCGCGCATCTCTCCCTATTAAATTTTGTTTGCATTTATTTTAAAGGTGCGACGCTCGAGAAGACGTGGTATGTGAAAAATTACACCTCCGCCCAATATTTATGGGTGATATTCGGCAGCGGTTCCTTTGTGAGATGAGGGTGTATAAATAACACCTCTTATCGCGTGGGAGCCTACCCTTAAATGGGATTTATTTTAGTTATATTTATCGGTAATGCTCAATGAAAACATTTTGTGTCCTTTGAAATCTTATTCTGATCATTATGAGATCATTGCTGAGGCTGTGATGATAAAGAGTGGGGTTATGAGTATATAATATGACAAAAGTTAATTAGTTATTAAGTAGAAGGAGCACTTAAGTAGTTATTCTTAGTATTGACGAAAAAAAAAACCTGAGTCATTCATTATTTTTTTTCAATTTCATCCAGCTGAACTCCGTTTAGTTCCGCGACGTTTAAGTGCGTTTAGTTATTCTAGTGAGAAACTGTATAAGTTATGGAAACGGGGAGCACCGCCAGTTATTTTTACCGGCCCATAATCGCCGAGTATGACCATAAATTAGTTCTATATTTGGTGGCACGTTGTTTTGCATACAGACAAGCCGTCTGCACATGCGTGCGACATCAATCTCAATTCCGAAATATTTTTCCGTCTGCGGCGCAATGAGTCGCGACGCAGTCGCATTTGTCGCAAGTGTCGTGTGATATGCAAATTTTTCGTAATTTCTTTTTAGTGTATTTTTTTTTGGTATTGTCTTTGATTCCATTCACGATATTTAATTTAGATGTTCTGCTTCGACCAGAACTCAGCGGTCGAAAACCCTAGCGCTGGCCTTGCAAAGGTCTTTCATGGTGCAGGTGTTTGTGCACAGGGAGCAGGATAACAGATGAGGCATCGTTTGCGGTGTAGTTCCACAGTCGCATTGTGGCTGATCGAAGTTATCACCCCATCTGAACAGTTTATACCAGCAGCGGCCCACTTGGCTTCGTAACCTATTTAGGGATTTCCAGGTTGTCAGTTTATGCAACGCTGAGAGCTTTTCTGCAGGCTCGATATAGTCAGTTGGTGAGGGGTATTTGAGTGGCCATAGTTTCTTGCGTACTTCGCCAGGGCTGTAGTCGTTTAATATTTAAGCCGACTTTAGGAAGTGTTTTATTATAAATCTCGTTTTATACTAAAATGTAATAAAAGTTCATCTGTGTTTCAACCATTTCGGGCTTATGCTTTCGGTTTGCAATTTTGCATAAACAGCCATCGTTTCCATTCCTGGAACTCATGTCTCCTCTTTAAAAGAGGGAGTGAGCCTGAACCTTCCTCTTACTCGACGTTCGCGACTTACTACTCTTACTAGTCGCAACCGTATTTTCACTGGATCACCTAACTACTTCAATTTCTGTTTAAACAGAAAGCATAATTATTGTGTACGCTGTTCCCCTGCTAAATAACCAAATACTTACAGTAACCACCTTCTAAGCAATATAATAATGTTTTTCTAGATGGATAGGTTGTGTGATTATTATTACCCACTTAGGTGCAGGATGGGAGCAGCCGTCATGTGAGGAGTTTCCACGTAACATCTTCGAGACGGATGGCCGGGGCTCAGGCACCGGAATAATGTCTCGATTACTCTCTCACCGAGCTGAAAGTCACTAGCGACCAGCGAGCTTGACAACGGCAGAACCTAACCTTGATAATGCCTGTAGTAGTGGCTTCTTCATCATGTAAAGTTTTGTCTATTCTATGGCAGGAAATGTTTAGTCACCTGCCACCTTTACTACATTTATTTTTTCTTTAGTGTCTTTCACTTTTAAACTTCAATCTTGTTCGAACTCTGGCGTTTAAATTCTTATTCTTGTTATGAAAATTAGAGATTTTTGACATAAAAGCAATATTTTAAATCTTTTAGTTCTTGAATAGTTAAATACAATACTAATATTAATTTGATTCAACATGTGGCTTATACACTGCCGGTAAAAAACTCGTTTAAATCTGCCAATAGTTCAACGACGCTATTCACTTATGACTTGCAGCAGAACTTTATCAGCTGACTAGTGGGGCGACCGCGGCGAGGGGAAAATGATTGACGGCGTCGAGAAATTTCATTTTGCGGCTTGTTGAGGGCCTCTCTCTGAAGATTCGACGTTTCCACTGTCAAACCTGATTGCCTTCTCGAGTATCTTTGTGTTGTTGCTCTTATGTTTCACTTCATTTCACCCATTTTGTGCTATTAACCACGAATGATCGGTCATTTGAGGATTTCATGCGGCGCGGTGGTGAATTTTTTATGCGATTTCAACTCAAATGAATATTAAGTGGAGTGCTCACTTCTGATGCATACTTATTCCACTACGCTTCCATAAATTGTGAGATAAGTACTCCCTACTTTGTATTTATTTAAGTTATGCGAATACAATCTTTCAAATACAAATATTCTTTGGGACAAACTTGTAAACAAATCCCGATACGACCTTTTTGTGCTCATTCAAATGTCATATAATTTTGCATACAATATTTTCTTAGGGCGAAATGAGAACAAGCCGGTGACAGGAGAATTTAATAATGACAAAATAATACAAGGTAAGTTTAAGGGCAGCCCTTTCTGCTGTCCGTCATACGGAGCGCTATTCATGCACATAATATTTCTGAGATATTTGCCGACCGCCTAACGACTGACTAATTTATTTACGCACAACTATTTTTAGCTTTATCCATAAAGATGAGTTTCAGTCACCTACTCAATGCTGCGCCGAACACCTGCAAATATATACAGGACGCACACTAACCCATGTGGACACAGCACGTTTATTATTTTCCTGAATACTAACAATTGCTTCATAAAACCATTCAAGTAATAATCGAATTGATTCAATACAATGGAAAGAGTTTCTCCGAGTTAATCGCAGACACGATGACAAATGCATATCGTTTCATCTCGAGGCCGGAGATTAATGTGCGAGAGAGGCCGAGCGCTAGACAAAACCTGCCGCCTGCGTGTGCGCAACCAACTATTCACTAATTCGACCCGCGACTGCAACCTAAGCGCTCATACCACATCCATACTGCGCTTGTAAGCAATGCCGCTTATTATTTATCTGTCAACTAAACACAAATTGACAGACGCAAGTTAGGCGCCAAATAAACGGAACAATAGACCTTTTGTAGATCCGTTTAGAGTCTTTATCTCCGTAAGTCTATCGGCCATTAAGACGTTATTTAATTTGTCGGCGCGACCCGCAGAGACAATAATGACTTGATCTACATGTAAGAACTATAGTTTGATCTAAAATTAAGTGAGATGAAAGAGAATTTATATTTGATACAAAAAATATCAGTAAAGTATCGAGCATTGTCTGAGTGCGGTGCTTTGTTGGGCACAGTCGACAGAACTATGTGAACACACGAGCATTCCGCTCGATTAACGTCATAAATGAGAGAAATGTCGGATCAAAAGAATAGCAGGTGTGCCCTATTATTATAATTTGTCATTTGTTCCCTCATCGTCCTTTTGTTCACCATAACGCGCTTATTAACATTGTGCGCTGTTTTTTCTTCTATTTTGATGACTAATTTAAGGTGTCTTGGTATAATTATCACGGCCTTAGCATTCTGTAATGAACATTGTGTTAGCAAATGTGTCAATTAAGAGTAGTTTATAGAAAATAACTGATGAACTTTGTAAAATTGATAATTATAATTGCAAAGCTAAATATGGCGTTTTACTGGTATGTGAAAGGCATCCTTTCTATCTTACGTTTAATCGCGTCATTGGTTTGCAGTTTACATGTACGGCTTAGGGCAGATAACTTGTTTATGGACCTATGTTTATTGCCAGGGTTAAGATGCATGGTGGAGCTTTTAGGTTCCATCAGAGTTTTTGCACAAGAGGCCCTAGACAAATGACATTATATCATCAAAAGCGTGGTGATAGCGATTGTCAAAAAGGCAGAATTGTAAGGGATTGACAAGCGACATCGAAAAATCACGCGATCTATCCCTAACATTTTAACATTTCGATTATCGACTTCGCTGACATCGAATGCCACTTGTCTAGAGTCTCACAAGTGTACGTCAGGTTAGCGAAGGCACTGCTTGGTAGAGCTCATGGTCATCATCATTCATTTCAGCTGGAAGACGTCCACTGCTGGACATAGGCCTCCCCCAAGCGTCGCCACACTGATCGGCTCTGTGCGTTTCGCATCCACCGGACGCCCGCAGCCTTGACCAGGTCGTCGTCGAGGGAGGCTTTCCAACGCTGCGTCTTCACTACGCGGTCACACTCTAGAAATTTTCGGTCCCAACGGCCATCCGTTCTGCGAGCAATGTGCTCTGCCCAGTGCCACTTAAGTTTGGCAATTCATCGGGCTATGTCGGTAAACCGAGCTCATGGTAATATACAGTAATTTTACACCATTCCGGATAAACTTTTTACTAAGGCTGTTCATTCGATTGTAGCTTTTGCTTTCAGAGGCTTGTTGACTTTTCTCAACTATTTTGGGGTTGGCTTCCGGTCGTACCGAGTGCAGATAAATACCAGAATTTTTCACATGGAGCAACTATGTAAAAAATACTGACCAAAAAAATCCGACCACCACAACCCTGCAGTTACTGGGTAACATACCCACAGTTACACACACGGTACTTACACCTTGCTTACACTGGTTGTCAGACTTTCCGACTCCTGATAACCCCTAAAGTACATCAATATAGAACTTAAATAAACAAAATATCACCACCAACAATGATGTCACACAACATCACAAACTCAAAAGAGAACTGACCTCACATCCTTTAATAAAGTAATATTATTATGATATAGGTATCCTTAAGCAATAAAAAACAACAACTGATATATTGTTATTAGCTCGGTTCGAATCGTTTTATTATTGTTTCCCAAATGAAACAAACTTTAGGGACCGTTAACTGAATAACAATGACCAAATATAATCCAAATCTAAACGCCACAGCTTAGCTGACGGAATATAAATGTGAGGCTTGCGCTGCTCCTTGTGAACCGACGACGTGATGCGTCGTTATTAACACAAGCCTGCATTAATGAACACATAAATATTATACTTTCACATACCTACGTACTCGCTACTCGTACACCGTGTAACGTATCCGTGTCTCCGTAAACAGGCTCGCATCACGTATCCGTGTCTCCGTGAAAAGGCTCGCATCACGTATCCGTGTCTCCGTGAACAGGCTCGCATCACGTATCCGTGTCTCCGTGAACAGGCTCGCATCACGTATTCGCAGCCGAATTATTTCGAAACCATAATTCGTTTACAACTGTTACATTTTTATGTGCATGGCGTAAAAATTCTCGACGGGCGAAGTCGTACTTATACCTTATTAGTGACGTTTTATCGTTTAAAATTATACAATTTCATCTGTATGGCGTATGTTTTATTGAAATCGAGATAATTAATCGACAATTACGATGCTGGACGTTATAACGCCAGGTATACCGCTGTGCGCGCTGGCCGCCGCCGCTGCTTAGGAACTAAATGTTGCTTATAAATCGCGCCGCCCGCTCCCTGCGCGCTCCAAGATACACAAATATTGACATTTATGCACATATTGCTCCATATACGTTTTTTATGATTGTAAAATATGAAGCTAGAGCGCTACGTTTGTTCGACTCTTTAGGTCGATACACTCCGTAAATAGTCATAAACATTAGCATAATTGAATGTTTCTCGTTGTAAATACAAATTATTTGGATGTTTAGTTTAAAGAAGTCTTTGTTTATGTCGCTTAAGTTGTAGTTAAATGACAAGAGATTCTCGAATACGTATTAAATTACACAAAATATGGATGCTCGTTGTGCAATAAAGTTGTGTGTGAATCTACCTATAAGGAGGTATTATAGTCAAGTTTTATGCACAATAATGTAACTTTTTTCTTTCCTATCATTTCTACTAACTCGTTCACAAGATACACTCGTTTCTAGAGCACAAAAACGATTGTACAGAGCGTATGTCATTAGCTGCTACATTTCTTTGCAGATATTTGTCGCAAGTTATCTTATCTGCGCGAGATAACATCGATTGAGTTCGTGAGTGTTCGTCATCTAGTCGTCATAGAGTATTTTCCTGGACTGGAAGCGGCAGAGTTTCCCACGTGGCGTGGTGGGCGGTGTGTGCCGAGTGCACTCCGATCTGATAACATCCCTCTAGACAACATCCAGTAGCTTTATCTGCAGACGTGGAATCAATTCAGCTCGCAGAATTATCGCAGCATTGCTTTTGCCTAATTGGACATTTCCTTGTATGCTCTATCTTCGATATAGCATTTTAATTTACTCACCGACATTTTATTGAACAGTAAAAATATAAAACGCTAAATATAAACACTGAGATATGTTTATGGAAACTATTGTCGCGTTTTTAAAATGACGCGACAGTATAACAACAGAAATATAAAAGTCTTTATATCACAATTAATCACCACTTAGTGGAAGCTGAATGCTTTGTGTTGTGGTGTTGAAGTGTGGACTGTAAGATGAGGGGGATAAGGTGTTGTTTAGTGGATGGGTGGTCGTGTCATATGCGGTAGCAGGAAATACCGCAGTGGAGTCGTGTCAACAAAAAAATGTAAAAGCTCGCGTTATGCTGTTAGCTGCGATTTAACACATTTCATATTTGAGACGACTGCTGTTGTCTTAGCCACTTAATTTTATCACATAATTTATAGAGCAGCTTAACGTACAGACTTAGAACATGTATTCGAGTGCCAGGATTAATCGACACTATTAAGTACTTTTTAAGCCTATTGTTTTAAACGATATTTCGGGATTTAATGAGATCCTTTCTCTTGGAGTCCTATACGATATATTAATAGTAAATATTATCTATAGACTACAGCAAATAATTTGTTTGTAGACTAAACACCGGTTTTTATCAATATTATGTATTAATTGGTATGAATGTCAAACTTTACCCCTTGTAAAATTGATGATAGACATCTAGCAATATTCTATCTTTTTCTAAATATAAATTTAATGGATGATAAAATATTTATGAAAGTACCTTTGTAACAATGCTAATAACAAACAAGTGACAACATGACATTTACAAACAGAATAGAAAATATAACAATGTTGACGTGAATCGCATTAAAAATGTATAAAGGCGATCTCTTTTAATATTTATAATCGAACTGACTCGTCATTTGTATGAATATGAAATTCTAATATTTGATACTAATTCTTGGATTGACGTTGACGCTATCTTGTTGAATATATTAGGGATGACACCAATGCAACCAAGGATTTAATTGAAATTATAAAAATGTATGGTTAGATATTCTGGCTCTTTAACTACAGTCTTTTTTGGGAAAAACCAAATTGAAAGTATCTTCGAGATTGGTCAGAAACTTTTTGCAAGATACGAATAGATGTACATTCATCACGTTAATTATGCCAGATTAGTTTAATTGTTAAAGTCTCACGTACCAAGGGTCGAACATATAGCAGAATCCAGGTTGCTGCTGCCATATTGAATATTATCAAAAATCTTTTGTTAGACACTTACATACAGCTTTGTACATACTTATATACAGCTGAAAGGCCTAAGATATTAAGTTGTTCTCAATATAATGAGGTCATGAATGATCATAATGGACCAGGTGTCACCAAATTGTGGACTGCGATCTGGATCCGGACCGCTAACCTATGTTGCGTGGATCTTAAGAGGAAATGCGGTCGCAGTCATCCGACTGAATATCCTAAGTAAAAAGTCATAATTCGATGTTTGGCCCTCGCCTATTTTCTCCTCCAATATTGGAGCAATTTAAAAGATATTACATAAACTGTGCCCTTATGGCCTTTTTGATGATACATTATCTTTAAAAGCACTCAAAAGATTTTCAAAGTTGCGCTGCCAGGTGTACAAATTATAAATGGAAATAAGAAAAACATAGAAGCAGATCTTTATTATTCAATTTATGGAATATCTTTTAAATTTGTCCAATACTGGACAAGAAAATAGGCGAGCGCCAAATCTCGAATTATGATTTTTTACTAAGGAAGTCGGAGCTCTTTGCTCGCATTTTCTCTTAAGTATACACTATAATAAAATTTACTTGTGCTATTTGTTATAAAATAAATACACATGACGATTAGGGGAGGGGGCTTGGTTTAAAACCTTACGGACCGCAAGGATCATATTATCTAAAAAAACCCAACCCAAAACGAAAGTTATTGACCCCTGACATAGACAATGTAGACAAATGTGTCAGACATTGTCATAGTGATAAGTGCTGCCATATGTGGCTACAAAAAAAGGTGCAGAAGCAACAGCTCATCATACTACGCATTGAGGTAATAATGTATTTATCTCAATGATACTACGCAATTTGTTCTTCAAATAACTGCAACATTGTATTTACCGTTTTAACAATGTTGATTGTAAGTTATATAAGGAATACACTTGATTTTTTCCAAGATAGGTGCGTCATACTGTCGAACTGCCCAGTGGCTAAGACCTCGCCTCTCGTGAGGGTTCAAGTCCGGCCAAGAAACAATGTGACTTTTTAAATTCATATGCACTTTCTAAGTTTATCTCGGACATTGTTAACAACGATGAAGGAAAACATCGTGAGGAAACCTCCTAGACTTATGAAAATTAAATACCTCGAACGAATAATTCTGTTTGTCTGTCTGTCTTTTACCTTTTCACGCTTAAACCGCTCAACTGATTGTGATGCAATATGGTATGGAGATAGTATGAGACTCTGGAAAGAACTTAGGATACTTTTTATTCCAGAAATCAAACTTTAGGGGGTGGTAGTTTGTATGATGAACTAACAATTATTTCACAAGTAAGGCGGCCCACACACCTACGATATTATTGCGTGATATTAAAAATAGGTTATTTGAAGTACTACTGCTATGTAGATGATGTCGCGGCCAACTGCTAGAGTATTTAATATAAGTTTGAAATCACTAACCCGCATTGAGCAAGCGTGGTGACTAATGTTCGTCCTTGTCTGTATGGGAAGTGGCGTTAGCCCTGCAGTGGGACAATATCAGGCTGCTACTACTACTACTTATGGGTATACGTCATAAGGCTAAGGATAGGGAAAGGTGTATACCTACTAGGGTAAGCACCTTTTTTTGATGGTTTAAGTAGTATAGTATTTTTTTTTAAACAGTGGCAAAAAATATACTAGTACCCTCTATCACTGGCACCCCTCCAGTTATTGGAATCTCTGAGATTTTAGGCCAAAAATAATAAAACCATAGACTACGCAATGTTGCTATTTCCATGCCAGTAATACTTAGCAGTAATAGGATTTTAGATAGCTTTTTTAAATTTTTTTGAAAATATATTTATAATAACTATTTCATTGCAAAAAACAACACTTACAATAAACAATATAATATTTCCTTCGATGCCATTATCATTTTTATATTCTAGTATTTTTCAAAAAGGCCCGTTTGACAGCTATAAAAATACTTAATAATAATTAAACTTGATGCTTGCGAATGATACTCGTTGTTATAGTGTATGGGTTACATAGTAATTAATTAGGATTATGAATTTGATTTTTCAATTTCTTAAATAGAAAGTTATCGAGGCATGTAAAATGAGAAAGGTCAACGGACCTTTTCAATTGTGACGGCTTTAGCAACAAACTAGTTTTGTATTATTTTATTATAGTTTACTTTCTAATAAACTTCATAATTTCAGCCGAAAGACGTCCACTGCAGTCATAGGCTTATTAAACTTAAGTTTGGTTAAATTCAAAGTAACAAGGCTTGTTCGGTTTTAACCGTTAATTTTTTAGTAAATTTAAGCAAAGTTTAGTTACTATAGAATAAACTTTGATAAAATAATACAAAACTACACACACTGGCAAAATTAGTGGAACAAGCAAAAATGACGTTAAACTTTTTTTTACATTTGCATGGTTGTTTTTGTTTTGTTTTATAATAAAACAAATTATTACTTATTGATAAAACAATTGCACGTCATCTCTCATGCGATTGTTTTAATTTTATTCGAACTTGCATCATTTTGAGAGAATTACTCTTATTGCCACTTTATGGTTTTGTAAAAAAATAGTAGTTTATGAAACTGTTGCATAATGAGGGGTATTAAAACATGAGTGTGTGTTTAAAAACCGAGCCGTAGGCGAGGTTTTTAATAGTTTTCACACGAATGTTTTAATACCTAGTTATGTGCAGTTTCATACACTACTTTATCTACACTCATAAATTGGGATTGAACCTAAAAAATACCTCTTTTTGCATTTTCCATGCCATAAAATCTTGATAGCATTTGTCATATACTTTTCTCGACTTTGCTGGTAATAAATTAAGAGTAATTTCCTTCGCCGCATCTAAAATATCGGGTGGAGTCAAATTTTCTTCACATTCACTGATATCAGACATTTTTAAACAATAATTAAAATAACTCATGAAATTCAGTATAGCAAAACTTGCAAAACGTATGAATGGCGCCAAAACCCAGCACATCACCACATTAACCGCGCATGCGCTAAGGCTTGCACGCACGCACTGCGATCTTTATTCGGGCGATTTTTTCCGCCCATTCTGTGACCTATGGAATTGTATGAAGTTGTTCGCATTGCGGTAAAGAAATCGTGCGGAAATAATACCGCAAGAAATTCGTGTTTTGCCACAGAATCCACCGCACTACGGCGCGAATTTTATTCGCCCGAATATTTTGAGCTCTATGAACAATTAGAAGGAAACAAAATTCGCGCGAAGAAAAATCGCAGTGCGTGCTAAGTCTAAAGCGGGCATTGTCATAGACAATTTAAAATTGGAATCAAATCTTTTTATAATAGGTACTATAAAATGGCATTACAAAAAAAAATGATGGAAACTCCTTAGTGATTAACTTCTTGGATTTGTCCTGTATCGTAATAGAAAAAAAATTGTTTTATAGCATTATTTTGTTAGAGAAATAGTGTTATAATAAGATTCTATTTTTAAATTTCGGTATTGTGTTTATAAAGTATGCCAATATAAACTCGTTTTGAATTTTATAATTCGAATATTACGATATGAGAGTAGATAAAACGTTTTTTTTTCATTAACATACTGAGTTATTTGTTTTATTTTAACTTTTTTTGAATTTAAGGACTTCATTGTGCCCAACTGAAAACAAGCTGAGAGGGTTAGGGCACTTGAGATTAGGAGAAATGATTAAACATACAAAAGAAGTGCTGATTCATCGTTTCCCTGTTCCTACCATTTATTGCAGTTTCTAATGATTCTGAGAGACTAATGTTTTTGTGAGGTCATCAATATAAGGGAAAAAACATGTACTTCAAACAGGAAAAATAACAACAATAACAGGAATATCGTTTCATTCAGTTTCGTGTTCGCAAAAACCATTTAAAGGCTTTTGAAACCAAAAATGACCTGGAGAAAGTTCGAGGTACCAGAGTGAGTGAGCTTATGGACCGAAGGAGGTTGCAAGAAGCTGGTTTTGGCTTTTAAGTACACGCCGAAGTTCTAAAGTTTTAGGTACACCATAGAAAAAGAATAACTTTTGAAACTAACGTAACTTAGTACTTAACTTAACTAGTTTAAAATATTGTTTAGTGATGAGTATGGAAATAATTTAAATCGAGGTGACGAACTGTAGTGTAATAACACTTTTTTTACTCCAGCCCCTCTTAATAATGTCAATATCGCAGTTAAGAAATCGTCAGCGAGGTCAACGTCAGAGATATGCATCCGATAGAACTCGCTTAGGACCTGTTAAACCGAAGATAAAAATGTATAATCCCTACACCTGTATAATAGTATATATAGTTTAATATATAATGTGGGTGAACTGCGAAACGCCACTGTATAGAAATGGTAGAGACTACCACAGGAAACAATTAATAAAAAAATTCTTATCATGCCTAGGCGGATGAAAACTTTAATAAGAGCACGTGGAGGAAACACTCAATCTTGTATGATATTATTTTTATTGTATAAATGGTTTTTTAATTTACTTTTTTTAACTCTCTTTGATAACCTTCAAAAATCAATAATATGCAGTTTTTCCATAAAAACATATTACTCACAAACATTTTACTAAATGCGATCTCGTATTTATTTTAAAAGGTGTACTTTTAAGTAAGGAATAGTCTCTTAATATAAGTTTTCAAAATAAAATCGTATTTAAGTATAAAAAAAAAAAACAACATTTGCCGGTGTATGTAGTTTTGTTGCTAGTATGAAAAAAGTTCGCAGGTCCTAATTTTTTTTTCAATATCTTTATTATGTCATTATTTTTTCACTGTCACATTTCATCAACACCAAACTATTCACGATATTTAACATCTCCTAATTACAAAAGAAATTGTTTTAGCATCCCCGGAATTAATGAAGGGCGTATGAAATACTTAAATGACTGGTTTGTCTCTAATGATGATACATTATAGTTTAAAAACGTGGCTATTCGAGGTGTCCTAATAAATTAATCTTACTTCTGTCGCACTACACTGAAGCGGCAATTAAACTGTCGAGCAGAATTACCACACAATGTGTCGAGTATATCATGAGATGACGTCTGCAGCACGCGGCGGACTGAGGACTATCCATCCGTCATACACAAGTATTCTGCACTGTTCACAGGATGTTTCGTGATATGGAAAAAGTAGTTCTGCGCCAAAGATTGTGCTTTAGGTAAGTACCTTATAACTACCAACTACAAGCAGTGCATTGTTCTGAAAATAAAGAAAATGTCCTATTTATTTGCTTGAATTTTCTTAATATACTATACTAGAGGACGCCTCGCGGTTTCACCCGCGTAGTTCCCGTTCCCGCGGGAATACAGGGATAAAAAGTAGCCTATGTCACCCGGGGATAGAGTAGCTTCCCAACGGTGAAAGAATTTTTGAAATCGGTCCAGTAGTTTTGGAGCCTATTCGGTACAAACAAACAAACAATCAAATAAAAAAAACCTTTCCTCTTTATAATATTGGTATAGATTTTATGCCACTGTTTGAAAAAAATACTAGACACACCGAACCAAAAAAAAAAAAAGTGCTAGTCGGACTGGCGCACCGAGGGTTCCGTAGAAGCACCTACATTCGTAGAACTTTAGTAGTAGATTATATTTATACTCAGTAGTAGATTATTTAAAAAGAAAAGACTAAAGAAAATACGGCATGTTTTAAAATGCAATAAATGTACTATTTAATAGCCTGAATTTTCTTCAAAAAAATATGATGGTTCTTTTCTGAACTGAAACAAGATGACGTGTCTCTTTTCCAAAAAATAATGAATGTTAAAATTGTTGACTAAAATTATAAATAATCTCGATAATATCTATATACCTAGTTTTCAAAAGTTCAGCAGTAATCGTCAATCGGCTAAAATGATGACAATTAAAATAAAATAAGTTAATAAAAAAATCAAAAAACCCGTCTGCTTAAAAAGCGAACTAAGAAGACGTAAACCCTGCACAGCTGATTTTACAGCAGCACTGCTGCAGAAAATCATGCTGTGCAGTCGAAGAATAAACATGTGTTATATAAGTGTTATATATTTTTGTAATCACCTCTTAAAACATATTTTGATACCCCACACGATGGGTTTGGAAGAAAAAATAAATCGGGCCCCCACAGTATGGCGCCCAAAATCCTCCATTTTCCTATTTTCCAATTTTAATGTAGCTAGTGACACTCGCAGACGAATCGATTCACGTAAGAATCATCAAAATCGGCCCACGCCTTTGGTCTCTAGAACGCCACAAAAGAACAAAAATACGTAGACTGATAAACACATTACCCTCCTTCGGCAGTCGGGTAAAAATAAAACTCATTAGTAAAACCATCGGCATACGATAACTTTTACATTTACATTCTCTAACACAAATCAGGCGATAGAAACCAACCCTTGTTATTTTCAAAACCGCTTGTAATATTTCCAGCTACTACAATGTTCCTTCGTAATTACAACAGCTGAAATTTATAACCGTATTCCGCATTTTGCCATTTTCAAACATAGGAATTCGTTTAAAATTGCTTCAGCCACCTACAAGATTCCTGAGGCTGAAATATGTTATTTGGTTCATGCTGCCAACAATTACTGATGCATCTGATATATTTTAAAACATTAACATATTTTAGTATTAGTCATAATATTTAGAAGGTGCTGAAATTATAATGGGTTAAATATTAATGCGAGTGTGACGTGGCTTTGTAAGAACGGGATCATATTACTAAGACTCCACTATCTGTCTCTCTGTTGAAATTTTCACATATGATGATTTTCTGTTGCCGCTATAACAACAAATACTAAAAACAGAATAACATACAACAAACATGATTTTATTGCCGTTTTTTGCGATAATACCCGTTCGGTTCCGTACCCTTCGTACGCGAGTCCAACTCGTTCTTGGCCGGTTTTAGCAGCTTAGGTTTGTTCAATCTATGTAGTGTGGTAGTCTCCATTAATAGTTTCACCTGCAAGACAGACAAAAGTACGGCACTTAACGTTACTGGCGAAACGCATCACAATCCATCACCAGCGATGCAATCTTTATTTTTTCCCTCGCGCCTCGTAATGTACTGTTCTCGGACTATTACTGATAAAAGCTTGAATGATAAGTATCGCTTCAGTTAGCATACAATACGTCATAGATCAGCCTGTATCGTGTGCGGGCGCCGGTGCGCGCGCGCAGCTCTATGACAGCGGTTATGAAGCCGCGACGGAATGCGTTTAATGAGCACTGCACTAACTTATAAACAACACGTTCATTTACGCTTTTTGGAATTTCATTCACTCCCCCTCGTTTGCTATGAAAAAGAAAGCGTTAAATTAATTAGCGGCAGAATGCCTGCACAATGATCTACGACCACTGGAAGATTTATACGTACCACTGACTCTATGGCTTTGTAATTAATTATTATTGTATTCGTGTTTCGTGTGTTGCACACGCTAACGTTTTCATATCTGACAAATAAATAAGAGGGACATATTATGGAAATATGAAAGATAAACAAATTGTAGTTTTATCAACCTGTCTGTAAAACGAATTGAGCCGGATGCTTGTGTACAGTTTTCCATAATATCAAGATGTAGTCCATAACAAGGAAAACATCTGCGGTAGAACTATAAAATAATATCGATGGGTCTTCAATAAATCTTTTTGTGATGCCTGATGCATTATCCCGAAATAAGAAACAAAATACCGCACAGCCTAACTTAACACTCAATCAAATTCAAATGATTTCTAATACATACAGTTTTGAATTTAGTCCAGAAAGAGACCTTGCCGTGTGAATAAAATAAAAATCTTTATGGTAATACCTGTTATCTGAGTTGGATTCAGATTCATAATAAAATGATGTTCATGCATTTGTAAAATAATGACGTAACATGGTTCCCAAAATGACACGTGGAGGCGAACGAGAAGGCAGGCGTCAGATATTCAATAAATACTTATTACAATTTCATTAGTATATATGTCACTACATCACTATCCAATTCAATATTGTTCCTGCAACATTTGTTTATACCTGACCGAACCTAGCCCCCGAGTATTTATTTCGACGTGATTTAAGATAAGAAGAGCTTTTAGTGCAACACGTTACAAAATATTTTAAACATAAACTGACCGCGTTATGCTTGTAAAAATATTATCATTCGATCGTCCTCAGCAAAATTTACTGCCTTTTGGTTACAAAATGTGATAAAGCTTATTAAAAATATTTTACTTCTTTTTGTATAAGTTATACTTATAACGTATACAGTCCTGCTACGCCCTTGTTCCAACCAACATGATTTTAAAACATTTCTGTTAAAAACATTCAAAAATGTTTTAAACTCATGTTAGTATTTTACTGTTAATGAATAAACAAGTGAAGCTAATCAATGTAAATCTTAAGATGTACCGTGTGATTGCTAGTAAAAGACCGAAGTTAGCGATTACATTAGTGATTAGATCATTTCGAACTTTTAACAGTAAGGCTTGGTCAATCTCAGGATTTACCGGTAAACCCTAGGATTTACCGTAGTTCGAGCTTTTACAGTAACACATCAAAGAACATTTTCAGTGAGCGATAAAAAGATTTAAAAAGTCAACACAGTTCTATTCTAGTATACCTACTGACAGAATTGATTAATTTCGCTCGCTGCACTACATGTGAGCTTTAATCAAAATTTCATTTTGACGTCACAAATCATTGGATATTTCCATTTATATTTCCGGCACAGTTAAATATTAAAGTTGTTTAACAATCTGTGAGGCTCTCAATTATGCATTCGCAACATCTATTGAATGCTGTATCTACTGAATTTGGTTGGTACACATGCATATTACATACTGTTGTTTCTAAGCAGATTCGGTATTGGTGGAAAATCTGAATATTATGTCACCTGCAAGTGCTCACGCAATTCATAGAAACCGAGTGAGGGAAAGTTGTTACATGTGTTGTTAAATCCAAAGTCACCATTTAGCTTGCGGATGGAGCAATTGTTAACAATCGTGTGGAGTGAAATCTGCATAGGAGTTGAATCGCAACATTTGAGACGGTCTATTCTTGAAACGCTCCAAATTTTTTGCATGGTTTATTTAGACGATTTTCTCGAACGTTTTTTTAATTATAATTTTATGCTACTAACAACAACAATGTCACCAAGAAAAGACTTTCTAAGTTATCTTTTCTCTGGCTTGTCGTGCAGTGGACTCCGATTCGTTGAACAGTGTGGAGATACAGTTAGCAGTCTATTTTTGGGAGCAAACCCATCACCGAACGATTGTTATTCGTATTACAATGCCTGTACTGAATACCAAACAAGGCATCATGGCGATTTTTACGTAAAATCTTAGATATTCAAATATGCATGGCTGGAGATTCTAGATGAATACCTTTAACAAGCCAATGGGTATCAAGTGTCGTCATCAGTCATGCTGTACCTGATTATATTAAATTATACCAAAGTGTATGTACTCAGATTTTATTGGTAACTGTCCTTTATTATCTAACGAATTTAAATTATGTATTGTATTACGTATATATTATACTTAAATTCAGAATAATAAAATAAATGTGTTATGCATATTTTTTTGTATTCTTTAGGCTCGCGCTTGACCACTATCTTCTTCAGGACCTGATCTATGTTTCTTTTATGTAACTATAATTATACAGAGTTATTAGTTGACATTTTTGTTTTAATATAACATTACAAGAAAATACATACACAGTAACTTAATGCGAGGTTTGTCTCACGCCGGATCGCGTTTACGTAAATGTATTTTTTTATTGAAACTGGATAAGCGCCGTCTGGTGATGGTAAGGAGAAACCCCTTTTTTGTATACATTTTGACATAAGATATGGTTTACCTTATCACGATCGAGTACGTTAAAAACTCGAAATAAGCACGCTGTTCTAATTATGTTTTCATGCAAGAAGTGACAATGTTCCTAATAAAATAATATGACACATCGAGCTTAAGGAAAATGGCATAAGTATCTAATACAAGACATGTTATTGAAAATTAGTTGTCAACAAAAATTCCTTCTCTGATATTCCTGGTAGAGGCTGCCGATAACAGTTCACAAAGTATTCACACGCACAATGACATGTTCGACATGAACAAATGTTCCCATAGCGTCGATGTAGACAAATTATGTGCAATATCAATACGTTATGACGCAAACAAGGATATTGTTGTAGATGGAGCGCTGCCCGCGGCCCGCTGCCCGCAGCACACGTACCTCTGACTACGTCTAGAATGCTAATCACGTTACCATTCGTCCGAACACATCCACGATCAAATTGACTCCGTGACAATGTAACCAGAGCTCCCCCCACCCCCTACCGCACCCACCACAGCATACGACCGAGCCACGTCTACGGCTCATCACAATATGGATGCTCTGTACGTAGGCCTGCGACCGAGTTTACATGACACGCACTAGTTTTATTACCCTCATGTTTCTAAATGGCCCTCATTTCGTTTCAAACAAATTATTTATATTTTACTACATGGACAGATCGTTTCCCAATCAACTGTTGACCTAAAAAGCATTTGTGTAACGCAGTCAAGCGTTGACAAATTATGTAGACGGCATCGATGCGCCCGCGCCGCCAATTGTCATACAGAGGACCTGCGCACGCACATGCGTAATGCCAGCAATTATTACTAAAATGGTTAACAGATTAGGTATACATGAGCTGTATTCAAAAATAAAGGTGACGAAATATCTATGTCGATGATATTGAATACAATACAAATAGCGTCAAACGCCCTACAAAATTATAATCGAACGTATTAAAATTCGTTGAATTAGTAGGCAAGGTGCAAATTGTAAACAATGACTTTAAAATTTATGAAATTAGGCTAATTTACATTAATGTACCTAAAATGGTACATGCACCAATGTTTGTGTCATATCCAAGTTGTTTTTAAACAATGAGCCTATCCACAAAAGGAACATTGAATTTATCTGCCCACGCGAAGCCCAGTGAACCTCATCAATATCAATTAAATTAATAAAATGGTTATAAAATGTTCCAATGACAATAAATATCCACTATTATTGGTCGTACTGTAATTCGAATCTAATTGATTGTTTACTTCAAATAGCTCCAAAACAATGAAGTGAATCATACCATGCACAGGGTGCTCTAAACATGAGTCTTCAGGAGGAATAAACAGATCTGAAAATTTATTACACGACTGCTGTAATCTATAATGAAGACACTAAGAAAAAGAATATAACCTATGAAATGTTCGTCGAATTACAAACAGTAAATATATATGTTAAGAATAAAATACTCGTATATTATGAAGCAACACAATAGATTTGTTAAAGCTCTCTGTGGTTGCGTTATTTTTTTTCTTTAATTTATCACAATGCACAATAAGGCCGATTTCAGAGGCGATGACTGAAGCCATTAACGCGTAATATATTGTAGTAGACAGTAATGTTGCCAAAAGGCATACGACACTGTGTCAGAACGTTCACGAAAACACGATAACGGATGTCACCTTCAATTTCATCATTCACTAATAATTATTTGTTCGCATCAACAAGAACTATGTAAACACATCAACAAGAGTAAAATATCACGCAGGTATGACAAAGGTCACAAAATAAAGTAAACTTGTAATATTTGTTATGTTGGTCGAGTATTTGGACACTCTGTTGAGTCCGGGAGTTGCCTGCGCCGGCGCAGCTGTTAAGATGTTGATTTACGTGGGTATAGAGCGCGGCCAATTATCTTATTAGTGGCCAATTTATCGTTCGTCACATTAACATATGGATGAGACATGTTAGAGGGAACCAACTTACAATAGAACACTTATTCCATCAATACATAATTCTGCCTCAAAAGAGCTTTGAATATTTGTATTTATCGTTTTTTTAAAATGCTTTTGAGAGCTTCATTTTACTATAAATTATTTCAGTTTAATGTCACTTAGTTGATAAAATCTTCAAAAAAACAGAACACGATAAGTATATCTGTTCCTGTGTACCTACTTAGTAACCGCACCTTTTTATTTTCATTTAAATAGGGTGACCTAAAAGCATCAAGTGCTCGACCTAATTATTATCATTGTTGATCGTCATCATAAAAATAATACGTAATGTTGGCAGCGGGCGAGTCGGAGTGGCGGAGTGGCTGGTTCCTTTCCGTGATGGGTATCACCAATAATTCGCTTATTCCACTATCTGCGGGTCAATATTTTCTCATGAAGCGCGACGTTTTGCCACACAAAATAACGTGTTTTATCGCCGAACGCTGCTCGCTAAATGTTTTACGGCAATAACAATAAAGAAAAACAAAAGCATATTGTCTGCTCTTCCCGTGCATATTTTCTTTCGAGAAAGAATGACATTGGTGCTGTTTTATTAATATTTATTCGTCGTGTCCAAAATACTTCAGCCACTCGAATACCACCTCGAGTATTTAGTACCAATTTATTAACGGGATTTCCATGGCTGCTCAGGGTGTCTGCGGCGATAAACTCTGTCAATACGCTGCAGTCTGTACATACCTGACTTATCTGGTAAAGTTTCACTTTGTTAATTCGACCTGAAAGTCTGTCTTCCTACTGAACTTTAGGAAGTTTCTAACAGCACATTATTGAACACTAAGATAGTGCGGAGTATCTTCTTATTAATTAAATTTGCTAAGTTATAAACTTTGCTTATTAGCAGATCGTATTAAAAGTATAGTTGTGTATTTATGAGCTAAGAGGGCAGTAATTCCGCGAAGTCATATGTTCCTAATAATAATTTCATATCGTCGGGAGCAGGCCGCCAGGCGCTCAGCTCAGCGCTCAGTGACCGTAATGCGCGGAACAAATGGGCCTCTGTGCACTTCTGTGAACCTTTCCATTTGTGCGAGCCGCTACCAACAGGCCTTATTTACTCATAACACACTAAATATTTCCATATTACTACATTCAAACGTTGGACTCCACAGGGGCCAAATTACGTAATCAGTTTTTATTGTATTAGAATATTTACATACAATACGTACTTTGTTCGTAATTTAGTTTTTCATATCTTTCCAGAGGTAATAGACGATTTAATTATCCATCGATTGACAAATATTTAATCATATAAAACAATAAGAAATATTCATTGATTCAATCGAAAGGCGAATGATAGAGCTTCAAACAACATGGAAATTAATAAAACTTTGACCATAGCCATTTACATATTTCTGTGAGCATTAAATGCACGTACATGAATTTTAAAGGAAGAATATCATAACTGTTTCAATGAAATATGACCGAAATATGTTTGATATTCAAATAGCCGAGGGAGCTTCCGCTGGGCGCACTGGGCCGGTGCCGGTGGGCGCTCGCAGCGACTCCGCGGACTCTCACAAACACCCGTATTTTACGGCTACAACCGAACTGAATAATAACACGCTACATTAGTTTCCCATTATGCCTTCGAGACAATAAAATTTGCCCAATTTTACGATCACATTAATAATTTTATGAATGGAAGCAAACGGTTTAAATCTTTAAATGCGATGAAATGAATAAAAAGCGTTTCCGCCGGGGCGATGGAGGTCGTCTGCTTGTAAATTAAAGGTGTTAAAAAGTAATAAGGTGTTGCGGTATATTCCTACGTTGTTATAGAGCGGTGATGGTGCCGGGGGTGATGCGAAGGGGTAAGGTACGAGCCGCGCCGGGACGCGAGGCGAGTGCGACGGAAGGCGGTCGGTTCCCAGGGTATCACTTGCACGAATACCGGACGCTGTCCGCTCACTAGGACGTACCTCTACACATTTTTAGTTGATACATATCGTAGTTATCGATTATCCAATAAAATACATATACCTGAAAAAAAAAATTGTATTACATGAAATTCGACGAATGTTCACTGAATTACAATTAAAGTAGACACGTCGTTGCATTCATATATTATTTATATTTCAGAATATTTACTTAATTCTTTAAAATTTCAGTATGAACATTTAGCTACTACTCTCTCTCATACCTCAACGGCGATACAAAAAATCGGAAACATTCGATCACAAAATATCGATACAAATATCGATATCGCCCAGCACTGGCTCACCGCTTCGAACTATAAGGATGTGCAAGAGAAGTATACGTCTCTATCAAGTTACGCGAAATGTAACCACAGAATCAGCGGCGGCCGCAAAACAACGGAAGCCGCCGCCGAGGGGCCCTACTCTCTCACGTACGAGTACCTGTGACTTATTAACATACACTCAGAAATCACTACGTCTACAATTTGATAGCCCATAAACTATTCAAGTTTCTATTACAAATATAAACCATCCATTATTCACCCCCCTGTCAAACCTTACTTACAGATATTTTTATTTTATTGCAGTTTATAAATTAAATCCATTCTTGCATAAAACAAACACTAATTCAGTATCTGAACCAAATTGCAGTCATAAAAGTGAAGACCATTTATAGCATTATTCGAAGGCATATCGAAACCGTGCTTTCTATACCGAGTTACACTGCAGTGCAGCGGAATTGACCCACGGTTGGGGTATTATAAATTTGCACCAAAGTAATCGTTTTAGCAACTATCAATGTTGTTGTTAACGCTTTAAGTAAATTGTAAAATACTCTACACTGCTTTTTAATTTCTGCAAGAATACTCATATTGTGGTTGGAATCGTTAATCAGCAAAAAACACCATAAACCTCTTAGAAAAAATCCCGTACGTTCATCATTATCCATATTATCCATTAGGCTTCGTAACATTTTTTCGCTCCCAATCGCAAATTCGCATTGCAATATCCTATCGAAATGTTTACCCACCTTTTTGGCTCCAAGTGTATGTGAGGAGTTATAGGTTTCATTTGCGGGCGATAGACGACAATTTTCAATTTTCTTGCGCGTGCGTCCCATTTGAATATTTTAATTTGGGGGGCGGCGCGACTATTTCAATTTATTTTATGAGCCCCGAACCCAGAAGGGGTTCGCGCGACGCTCTCACCGTTTCAGATTAGTAAATATTTGATAGCTTTATTGCTCGACCTGATATATTTATATATGCTTTTAAAATAAAGTTGGCTTTGAACTGTTTATCTGTAATCCTTGTAGGAATTTATTTGTGGAAGAAAGAATTTTTGTAGAGATGTATTCAATTACTTGTGTTTGAAATATGAGCACATTTAGGTATAAGTATCTCAATTCTTGAAATAAAATACTATAATCGATTCCGTTTATAGTCTTTCACAAGATATTGTTCAGAAACTTCATAAAAAAAAATCAATAAGTATAAGATTCAGTTAATAGCCATCCATCTATAGAATCTAATTAATCGCCTTGTTGATCATTAAAGGATTAATAGATGGGCGCTTGATTGCAGCACTACCTATAACATAAAATACGTGTGTGTGTGTGCATCGCGGGCCGCCAGTGCAGGGCCCGGCCGCCGCGCCGCCAGTGTTTAACCTCACATAGCTATGTTCATCTAATAGAATTGCGAGCTCGTTATCTGCTCAGATTAAAATATTCAGTATTTGAGTGATTTCACGTGCGAGTGAGCGGCAAAGGGTTGACTAGTCGTTTCACCCGCTTTGAACACTTGTGGGGAAAGCCGCGCGGGGTTACCAGCCTACCTACCTATTTTGCATACGAGGAAGTGTCGGTCTGACGTAACTACCTACTACACATATCAATTTAACAGCTTAGCGTTAAAAATAACAACTGATTCAATCCCCTTGATTAATTCTTTAATTACAGTTGAATTATGAACGCACTCAAATGTCACGAGATATCGTTAACCCAATTATCGAAGGTGAAAATAATTGGGAATATTTAATATGTGCGGCTCGAGCGTAGCATCAAACGGCGCTGAAGCCACAACACTCGCACAAACAAATGAATTGTCGATTTTCACTGGCTTTTTCCGGCGTCTGGCTCCATGAATAATTCCAATTATATAATGGCATCGACCGCATCAAATATTTCATTCTGAGTTTTGCATATTTAATAGTGACAAAAACAATGTCCGGGGATATTTTACAGGATATACGAACTGCTCGTTTCCTTTGCAAATGTCATTTGTTTTCCATAATAAATCAATTATTTTAATCGGAAAGCTTTTAAGTCAATCGTTACAGTACTTCTGTCTATTTGTGACACTATTTTCACTGAATTAAAAGGTAGAAAGCATTGCTATCTGTATCTGTATCTACGTTTTTCTATTAGGATGTGAATGGTTGTGTCACAGCAATCCTACATAAACAAGCGGATGCTGCCGACAGTTAAATATTGCACTCCACCCATGAAGATCTAATTTTATGAGTGAAATTAGTTATTCACCTGTTGTTGCCATTTATTATAGAGAGCACAATGCGAGCGGCAGCGAAGCGAGCCGCCGCTGCCGCACCCACCATTATTTGCGGATAACTACATCAAAATCGGCTCGCGTGGCGTGGGCCACATCCAGGCAGCACCGCCACGCCACCGCCACAGCACGGCCGCAGTGCCGCGCACGGGGCCACGGACTCTATTATGTCTTCTTCACTTGTATTAGTTATTGCTCCGTCATGCCTTCCAAACTCTACTAACTGCGTAAAGCGTGCTTAATTTGAACATTCAGTGATTGGATAATAGGCAGATAAGTTTTGAAAACAAAAAAGCCATCTCACCATCGCATCAATTTAGATTTTCGTTTTAGCTTAGATGGGTAAGTTTTTATAATTTTTGAAGTGGTCGATTGGTTTCGTCCATATAATTCGTGGGGTACGTGACCATCATTTTTTTTTATTGTATTGATAGTGCGGTAGCGCAACGATCCCGCTGCGTGATGATATTCCATTCAAACAGGTTCACTATTTGAGATCGATTTTGGTCATCATCGTCACGTACTTAATGGTAGTTAGTGGACACCTCATACAATGCGGACTACCACACTATTATTTGGGCTATGTTGTTGTACCTTTAAAGCTACCTAGTTAATAGCACAAATAAAAACGTAATAAAATAAAGGAGATGTTGTTATTATTGTCTCAGACAAGTTTAATCTTTAATTTAACCGTCGATATAATCGAACCGCAGGCGATACTCATCCGTGACTAATCGATTACACCGCGCTACTGGGCAGCCCGCGCTTCACTCATAAACCATTCTTAAAAACCTTCTCAAACAATAACTAACTCTAACTTAACACAATAAGAAACTCTTTCACCTATCAACTTTCTGTATTATATTATCCATAGTGAACAAGCAATTATAATTTTGCTCTAAAGCTATGGATACCTGATAATTTACAATTAAAAGTAGGACATAAATCGCGTCGAACAAATCGTTTGATGTTGTTATGACGCCAGATGAGTGTAAATCGAAAAATTATCATTATTAAGCTGATCTTTTTTATCAAGTGAGCATTTTAAATTGTCATTGTAACTTTACTGGATCGTTTACGGTGAGTGTAAATGAATAAGCCTAGTCGTTCATTGGGATTTTTTATCAGATGTTTAATTCTACATGCCATACTTCACAATAATAAAGAGGATGCTTTGTTTTTGTGCATAACAGTTGGTTGCGTTGCCAATATGAATCACACCACAGATTTTTCTTTATCTGGGAGTATGGGAGCTGAATTGTGTTTTCCGAGAAGAGCTAACGTGGCGTGGTTCGGGGACCTCGCGGCACAGTAGCACGTATCTCGATGGGCGACAATTTGACGGACGGTTCGAATACAGTCAATAAGTTGGGCACAATGAGCCTAAATGCCGAGCTGTCTCGCATCGCCACTACGCGTGACCATTAGTGCTCCTCCTGAACAATCTTGATGCTTCGAGCATTCGAATAGGGACATTTGCTTTAAATTAAGGCTTTGCGATGGCGAAGCTTTTTTTGTTCTGCACTTGGTGCACAACGTGGCAAGTAGTTCCACTTAGGATAAACTGCTGATATTTGTTTCACTACTAACATCTGCTAGCAATGGTCTGTATACAGAATATAGCATACACATAGATATAGATTATAGTATTCCAGACTATAATCTATCCCTGTGCCAAATTTCATCCAGATCTGTTCAGCCGTTCTGGCGTGTTTTTTTAATTTGTTTTTTTTTTATACCTGAAGCAATAGTTTGTGATATTCATGTTTCTTTTTGTTTAAAAAAGAACTAGGTAATTGTTGCAGGATTTTGAAGAAAATTCATAATCTATTTCTTCATAATTTGAAACATCCGTCTTTTTACGTAACTCAACTGACAGATTGTAACGTAATCTGTAAACGTCAAATTATGAAGAAATTTATTAAAAGTATTCTTTAAAATAATACCATACCGCAAAACGGAGGCAACTAGTCCGTGGTATGCGTAAAAGAGCCTGACTATTGACTTTCTTTGAAAGTTGAAAGAGGGCGTATGCTGATTTACTCAGTTTTTTACTACTTCAACATGAGGTTTCCATGTCAGTTTGTTGTCGATCACTATACCTAAGAATTTAGCTTTATTTGCTTCGTCAATGTCAGAGCATTCGTAGGTAATACTAACGTTCGAGTTTTCACAGCGTTGATTAAAGCGCATAACTTTTGTCTTACTTAGATTTATTATTTAATTATTATTATGTAGCCAATTTATAATGTCACTTAAACAAGTATTACAAGCATACATACATACACACAGATGCATATAACCATTTTTTTAACTCAAAAGTTAGGCAAGTATCAATACCACTAGATCACAGTTCGTGTATTGGTAGCTAAAGAAAAGTTATTATTTTCTGAACTATGGTCATTAAAATTTCTGATTAACAACGTTTGATCCGTGTCGATAAGATGACGCTGCAAGTCCTTCTCATATTCTCCTTTTGCTTCGAGCCGTAACTAAATGTTTATACATTTTTTACGTCTTATAGGTAGATATTAAAATATTATGCCCTTAAATATCAAGAATGCATCGACACTTCTTTTATTTCACTCACTTTAATAACTTTTTAAATTATACTTTTTGTGTGGTGGACGAATTTTTGGGAAACATATTTTTTATGATGCAGGTGCAAGATATGTTGGTAGATGTAACTGATTAGCCAATAAGGTGAATAAAGGTACATAGTTAAGTATGATTAAAATGACATAGGCACTGATTTTGGTCGGGTATCATATTTCTGGAGCGAAAAGATTTATCAACAGCTTCTTTTCTATAGAATACTAAATATGCCGTTTAGAGCATACTGTCGTGATGGTATGTTATGAAATGTTGTAAACAATAAACAGACATGCGATTGCAGCAATCTCGAGAGATTTGGCGTTATTTATTGAAGAGTTCTGTTGTGTATCTACGAAGTTCTTCATCAGATCTTTACCAAATTTTAATGGGACCATTTCGGCATAAATTTCTTTCGAACTAAAACAGAATTTTGCAAATCCGTTTATATATGACAGAGTTATGACCGAACAAACATTGAAAAATGTATGTCGACATCCGAATCGAGAACCTTCTTCTTTTTGGGCAGTCGGTTAAAAATCAACTAAAAATATATTTACTTAAATAGTAATAATAGACATTAAAGACATGACATGCGCCACATAATCGCTGACAGAATTGTACTTGTCTAGAAGTGGCAGAAAGTTACGAACGAAAGCACTATGAAAAGTGACAAAAGGCTCAAGACTATATGACATGCTATTATTATGTATATATACATAATTTTTTTATATGCCAATTTGCCGAAGACGATCCTTGCCAATGTCGTGTAGTGAAGACTCAGGGGTGTTTTGCATTCGCATTATCGAATTTGCAAATTATTTTTTTATTATTAATATCTTGAGCTTTTTGTGGCGATAATTTGAGGATTATAATGTATGCTAGATTCTAATATTTTTTGGAGTATTTGGCAGCAAATTGTATCGATTCAGCCTTCCCAGTAAGCTTTGCGGAGGTATAGTCAATACTACAAGAAAATTCGCCGCTCCACTATCCCGACATCGCTTCTGTCAATGATTTCACATATTGCCCATTTGCGTAGACAGTTGAGACACAAAACTACACCAATTTTATATCACAATAACCACAGGAATCAATCTGCAAATAATTTTAACAGTCACCGAACTTCATCGAAAAAAATCCCGCCACAACCCCCCATTCTATTAATAGTGAGACTCTAGACTAGTGACATTTTATCATCGAAAGCGTGGCGATAGCGATTGTCAAAAATGTTAAATAAAAATTCAAAACACTCGACTGCTTAAGAAACGAACTAAAAATACGTAAACAAGAACAAAATCATGCTGTGCAGTCGGAGGATACATAATCGCGAGTTGGCTGACCAGAACTAGATGTATCCTCCGGCTGCACAGCATTATTTTCTTCTTGTTTACGTCTTTAAAAAATGTTTAACTAGAAATAATTTGTTGACATTTTTTTCGAATTAGGTAACCTTTAAACATGTAAGTGTATTTTTGAAATCACCTCACAAAACCCCATTCATTTGATACCCCACCCAAAGTTGGTTATAAGCCACAAAATTTGGCCCCCACAATGGCATCCAAAATCCGCCATTTTTTTTTTAAATTACGTCTAAATCGATTGACGTAAGAATCATCAATATCGGCCAACGCGTTAGGTCACTAGAACGCCACATAGGAACAAACACACATACATACATAGACTGAAAAACACAGGGTAATGTGTTCTTTGGCAGTCGGGTAAAAAAGCAATATTGTATGAGATTGACAAGCGATATCGAAAAATCACATGATCAATCCCATACATTTTGATACTTAGAATATCGCCTTCGTTGATATCGAATGCCACTTGTCTAGAGATGTTTAAATCCTAAATCACAACTTCACGTGTCATTTCAAGGGCTACATCCTATCCGATTTGAGTTCGGAGTTCAAAATGTTCTGAATTATGACGGATAGAGTTCGGATGTAGTTCGCAAGCTCCCCTACAAAAAGTACTACGGGGATATTTCTGAACCGAAATTTCTCGGACACAGATCGGAATTAGTGTGTAACCGCCCTAGGTCTGAATTTTATGTTCACCGAAAGCTTCATATTCTTACTGCGATAGAGGATTATTGTGGGCTTTTAGGCCGTTTTGTTTAAAACAAATGTTTCGAAACAATATGTCATTTGGTCTATATGCCTTTTGGACTGTATGTCATTTGGTCTATATGCCTTTTGGACTGTATGTCATTTGGTCTATATGCCTTTTGGACTGTATGTCATTTGGTCTATATGCCTTTTGGACTGTATGTCATTTGGTCTATATGCCTTTTGGACTGTATGTCATTTGGACTGTATGTCATTTGGTCTATATGCCTTTTGGACTGTATGTCATTTGGTCTATATGTCATTTCGAAGTCGGTCTATATATAATTTCCTTGGAAATCGCCCTTGGTCGTTTCCTTGGGTAAGTGAACTTTAAAACCACGACAAAATAAACTAAGGCGGTAAACTATCAAGTTTAGATGTTCATATTTGTATAATTTCCTATTCAATATAGGTTTTAAATTACGTAGTATTCAACCGGATAAATATTCGCTGTTGTCAACTAAGCCGGTCTTGTTGATTCTTATCAGGCGTTAATATGTATCCAAATGACTGCAGTGGAATCCGAGTGACGTAGCCATAATTTGAATAGGTAGGTAGGCACATTAAGAGCGGTCCACATATCGTGTTTGTGCGTTTAGGGCAGCCTTCACAATAAGACCCCACCTCGCGGCGTGCGGCACGAGCCGGTATAGAAACTAACCATTCGTCATCCATTATTCACGGCCTAAATTGCACAACTTTAGAGCGCCATTTCTAAATGACATCTAAATCTGTTACTGTATTAACATTGTGAATAAAATTCATACAATCAATCTACATAAATGTCCGTGAGCGTCCGTCCATTAGTCAGCTGGAGCACAAAGGGCACACGCTCGTCTCGTAAATCAGTCGCATGTACTCGTATTGAGACTGCTTGCCCAAATCGCTCTCAATAACCGATGTATGCGCGCCGCCCGCGCCTCCTCGCGTCCCGTCGTACTCGAGCTGAACTTTCCAGCCATTAACGACCCCTTACGAACAACATTTGTCATTAGACGGAGGTCACGTCATTGCTACAATCTTGAACAGCTTTTAATAAAATTTGATCATGGTAATTTACAAATACCGATCCGAATTATTCTAATGTGCCACTTAATCAAACAATCAATAATTTTCTTAATCAATCACAGTTGGGTGCTGAATGAAGCACTAAGTCATATTATTAAAGATTAGTATGAAGTGTGAGTGTGACCTCTTCACATGTATGCAAGTGACGTTACGCAACTTGCAGCAACTTGTGACGCGGCGTCCCACTGCGAGCGGACAGCGTCTGATTGGCTTATTTTGTAAATAACATAATCAGAGATCGATTTGTTACAATGAAGTGTGTAATTATTCAAAGTGCATATTAAAACACCCTAATCGGTTATTAAGATATTAAATATGAGACGCGTTGTCGTGTCGGGGCCCGGGGTCGCGCGCTGCACGGCGGGGGTCCGCCGGGCCGCAGCGGGGCGCGCTACTGTCCGCGCCCGCTCCTCGCGCCGAGCCTCGGCGGTGCCAACTAATTGTTATGCTCGACCCCCGCTACTGCCTGACACCTTACAGCACTATGATAAATGTTTGCTAATTCCTCACTCACGCTGCCACACAACAAAAAATAAGCCTGAAATCATTATATAAAATTATCAGCCCCATTATCATCTACATTAGCTGTAATAAATTGTGCGAAACGATAATAAATTCAGTTTTATATTAATTTAATAAAACTTAAAAAGACAAACGTAAATATCCTTTTTCACAGACACGCCCTATCCATAAAGCATAAAATAATAGATATAGTAAGGTATCAAGTTACATCAAACCGCTTTAAAAAGAGTCTTATCTCGTTATCTGTTAAATATGGTCGCCACATCTCGGGCGGCGCGGGCGCACGCACAAGAGGTGACGAAGTCAACTTTGAAACTCAACGTATTAAAATAACGATGGGAATAAAATAAAAGAGTACTTATTTATGCATAATAATGTTTTCGGGTGAATAAAAATGAGGGGATCCGTACAAATATCTAAATAAAAGAGTGTACCATTATGAAGCGGCCGGGCCGGGCCGGTCCAGCGGCGGGCCGCTCGCCGGCTGCTAGATGCCGCCGTGTGATTGCAGCACGGTACCCCGGCATCATTTATATCATTTCATTGCGGCTGTTTACATTTCATTCATAAGCCAGATTGTCCTATCATAAAACCTAACTTTTTATTGCGTTTTATTATAATTCGTTTGAAGGTTGTTTGCATTCATTTTAACTTCCTTTGCAATAAGAAAAGTTTTTATTGCTACGAGAGAAGCGTTTATTCGAAATATTTCTTGAATATACATTTATAAGGATTTTGCAGGTAACAATAAAAAAATATTTACATTTGCATGACAGAGTTGTCGAAGTATTCTTGCCCTTATGCGGGTAGAAATTAAAATATGAATATAAACATTGTGTAATATTTTGAACAGAGATCGTATTGATTATTTTTTATTTTAATAAGCGGTTTGGGTGTTTGTGTCGCCGCTGGCACCCGCTCCCGCGCCCGCTTCCGCCCCCGCCTCCGCCGATGCTCGCACGTTACTTCTTATTTATTGACCTATTAGAGATAACATTAAGATCAAGATGCACGGCCAAGGACCTTTGTTATAAAATGTCTGCTTCATTATTCTTAAAAAAATTAACGCGAGGATTAATGTGGAATGGAAACAATAAGAACTTATTTTAATTGTGCTATAAATATTTCGAAATGTTATTGTGGTTTGTGTTTTTGCTCACGACATTAATAAAAGAATAAAATGAAGATCAATAAGCTAAGTTTATACGAATTATTTTATAACATAGTGGTAATAAAGGCAATATACAAAATGCCATGTCGTCCATTTAAGGGTATAAACTCGCATTTCTGTAAGATTACAGTAATGACAATATGTCCAAAGGTGAAGATCCGACCTGAACTGAATTCTCGATAGAGTAACGTTGACTTACTTCACAGAATAAGGTCCACGTTATTGTCATCGTAGGCAAACAGATGGCGGCGTCCTCTCGTTATAATTTTTCCCAGATTTTTAAATCCACGTAATTTAAATCAATACTCATTATAGCCTTTCAAAGGACCGTCATCACGAATTTTAACACAGAAACAAAGAACTTGTTTTATAATCTGATTTTAAAGGCATTTTAAGTTTTATGGCCCTCGTAGCATGATAAATAATCAGAAATGTCGACACGGTTCCATAACGAAAATCCTTTTTAAATGTGCAGTATATTGAAATAACTTTATCGATAAGCATCTATACTTTATATCTGTGAAGTAAAAAGGTCGTAGATTCGACACAATACCATCACGAGCAGATGTTTATGTTTCACTGTTCTAAACTTAGCGCGGCAATTTAGATCTGTTTATTATCACGGCTGAAGTGTTGAATAAGTTTTGAAGTTGTTACACAAATCAAGTTTCCGTGGCGAAGCATTCGTGACTGTAGGATAGGCGAGCGGCGACGCGGCGCAGAACTTATAGGTACGTAACGGAAGTTGGCAATAACCCGGCGACGCTTAACACCCGTTTATGACTTAATACCGTCGTTATAAATATGTAAATAAGTCATTATGTATATGCACAGTTATCATGAACACTGCCGAGCGGCAAGGTTTTGCGAGCTCCATAACATCTTCGTTCAGCTACTCGACCACATCTTCGTGGGGGGTCTTCAGGTCTCTATTTTATTGACCGTTCACAACCGCATTGATTTAATACAAGCTTAATTTATTTACTTCGTTATCATAATTTGTGTGCTTAAGAAAGTGTTCACGAGTTTGGGCAATGCGCATAGCTTGACACCCGATTTAGACTGATTAAAAGTATTAAACTTTAGTACCGGACTAACCTGTTTGCGTCGAGTTGTTATCTGCATAGTATTAATTAATTAATAGTTGATTAAACCATGCGGGGAATCAACGCCACCTACTGGTATGGGTGTTAAATCCCATACTTAAAAGGGATATCGACTACAAAATATGACGAGTCATTGTAAGATTATTTTCATTTAACTAGCAATCCAACTACATAACGAGACATTAAATAATTATAGTTAATTAATCGTACACTCACGAGATAATCAATCAGATAGTACTAAGGCGAGTTTTAGTTTAGATTTTAAAGGACTCTTTGACATGATCCTTTGCTTTATATGTTTGAAAATTCGCCTGTAAACAACGTAATGAATAATGTTGAACTGTCAAAATGAAATGCTTTGTCTAAGTTTTTTTTTTATAATCTATAGGCTCGCGTTTGACAACTATCTCGCCAGATGATAAGCGGTGATGTGGTCTACGGTGAAGCACGCTTGCCTAGAAGAAACCTATTCACTCTTGACTTAAAGACCCCAAGGTTGTAGCTATCAGGAAACAAAGACTCCGGAAGGGAGTTCCACTCCTTAGCTGTGCGCACAATGAAAGTATTAGCAAAACGCTTTGTGCGTATGGGAGGGATGTCAACCATGTACCGATTTTCGGCAAGTGGTCTGTACATAAGTTCAGCAACAATACATACACACGTAGACGATGGGTCATTTCCCGAACTGTTTTCTATTTATTAAGGTCTTGAGTCCATGAGCTCATGTATGAATCCCTCCAAAATCTTAAGAACTATTGTGACAGATACAATCATATTCTAGCAAACAGATACGTTATACACTCACAAAACAACCGAAAAACGTGTTCCGCACAGCAGCGGCAGCACACATACACACTTTTCATTCATCTGACATTTCACTACAGTCGAAAGGGATGGCTTGATAAAACAAACAAGAAAAAAAAATTGCTAGTGCTTGTCACTTGTGTGTAAATGTAAACAAGCATTATTCTGACAAACAATGTTTTTTTCTATTTGTACGCTCCAAATATCAGAATATTAGGAAAAAATATTAAGCAAATTAGTAAATTGAGGTGTATTACGTACTTACATATGGTATGAGATCCCTTCTGTTTTATGTACTTTGGTGTCATAATTGGTACACTTTCTAAATACACACGATGCCATTTTTTTATTTTGTTTTTGTTTCAACAAAGCGTAACAATAAAGCTCTTCGCCATGCGTGGCATAGACTAATGACTATACGTACCAATTAGGACGTTTTCGAGTCTTCACAATGCGCGCGCTCATAACATATCTGTTTACTATAATATCATTGGACGGATATATGGCATAGGTACGTCACCTGCCTCTACTGTCACATAAAAACCTATACCCAAAAGTGGACTGAAATGTGCCATCTTCCATGACTGAACTCGTGATCACGAATTTTGAAACATTAGTAGGGAAAATGGCTGTTTTACTGTTTTAAATTTCAACCCGTATAAAAAAGTAAAGGTAATAAAAGTAGCGTAATAAATATCCAAGAAAGTTGTGTTAATTTCTTCTTTACACGGAGTAGATTAGGTACCAGGCGCAATCGGCAAAACTTCCTTGTTTTTAATTTTCTTTAAAACATCCACTTTTTTACTTTTTATTTTCAATGAATAGGTGGAAAGCTTTCTCACTTCAAGCAAGGTTATTTTTCTCGAAGGATGTAAATTGTAATACCATTTTGAACTTTATACTCTTTGTCTGAAGCTTTATTATCTGGAAACAAAACATTCTTCTTTTACTTTTTAATTGCTAAGTAGACGGCTAACTTTATCGACTGCTTCAATTGTTTTTAGGAATTCGTATCCCTAATTCATCTAGACTGTATTTGAAAAGCTTTTATCCATTATACAATGCCTCTTTAATTACTTGACTCACAATACGAGGGGGGATGAATGCGGACTGGATGGGCATTATAATAATTGCTGAAGTATTTTGACGTTGAAAATGATACATTGCACGATAGCTTTTCGAATGTAGACAATGTTGGGGTATCGTTTCGCTACATTCTCGATCATGGGAAAATTACCGATGGCCGGGCAATCGGGCGGTCGGGTCGCTGGTGGGCACTGCGGACAGGCCGCCGCTCGCCTTATCACTCCGCGGCCCATTGTGCGCTGCGGCTTATTCCTGACATTCGCAATATTCCATGCCGTTCGACAAATACTCTCTAGATTACAGTAGGATGATTAGAATGTTTAGTACCTACCGACAATATTCATTCGTGCCGCACCGGCGCTGTCCCCTGATTTATACAGAGATCATTTCGCAGAAAGTTCAGCAATATTGCCGACTCATAACTTTGTCGTTATAAAATGAATAAAAGTATCGAGATGATCGGCGCCCATTCCTCATCGCGAGGAATTATGACACAAAAAATAAATAATATGAATGATTACAGCGGACATTCTCGGGACTCCTTTGTGGGTGTATCATAAAAACTGATCCTGTTATAGTTTGCGAAAGCAATTAAGTTGTAAAACTTAGTGGTCTCTACTGTCTTAATGAAATATTCCACTTTGATTATTAATGTCGGCCATTTATTGGAGTGCAATATAAATCGGATTAAATAAATATTGTGCTAAGGCATCATTTTTATTTCGTTACGTACGATATCAAATTCCTGCTATAGGTAATTAATAATGATGTCGAAATAAAAGAGAATGAAAATCAGACCCTTTTTAAAGCTAAATGAGAAAGTGCTGGCTGTATGGCTTAAATACTTAGATATAGGAATGATATCATTGTTATAAGGAAACTCATTTACTCTATCCGAAGGGGAGAGGGTGAAATGGCGACTGCACTCTAAATTAGGATTAGATATTAATTGTTCATTACCGGGTGAACTGAAAGGAAGTAATCAACAGAAGATTCATGTCTGTGTTCTCGAGCTCCTAACTGCTTTATTTATTTATTATTAGCAGGTTATCATCATCATCATTTCAGAATAAAGACGTCCACTGCTGGACACATAGGCGTCGCCACATTGACCGATCCCGTGCGTCTCGCATCCAGCGCGTTCCCACAACCTTAACCAGGTCATCGGCCCACCTAGTGGGAGACCTTCCAACGTGTCGTCTGCCGGTTCGCGGTCGCTATTCCAGAACATTTCGGCCCCATCGGGCATTTGTTCTGCGAGCAATGTGCCCTGCCCACTGCCACTTAAGTTTGCCAATTCTTCGGGCTATGGCGGTAACTTTGGTTCTCCTGTGGATATCCTCATTACTGACAAGATCGTGCAAGGACACTCCGAGCCCTCTCCATTGCCCTTTGGGTGACTTTAAGCTTTCTTTTTCTTTAACAGGTTATATAATTTTATAAATATGTATGTTTATTGACAGGTCTACTACCTGTAACTGAGACGAGTCTCAAATTAAGTATCATAAACACATAATAGAGGACGTATTAATGAATTTCGTAGACAGTCCAATTTAAAAATACATAAAAAACAGCATAATAAAATAATCATATACGTTAATTATGTAGGAAATTGATTACTTACCGCCAAAATACAGCAGGGGTGGTCCAATTAGCAATTATTTAGGAATAAAATGTAGAATGTGTACAATTCAGTTTGAATTATTGAAAGGTAACGTAATATTAATAAATTTTCCAAGTGAACGCGGGCTTGTATGTATAATGTATGACGAAGGAACATGACATGTCTCTTGCTAATTAATGTAAGCACTGCGCAGGAGTTAATTAATTGTCGGCTACCCATGTAGCGCATGAAACATTTATAAAATTCATAACAGAGCTAATTATGAAACATGGCCGCGCCTGCGCCTTGCGCCACCCGCGGGGATCGCCTGCGCGCGCCGATCTCCACTTTAGTAAAAACTAACAATTCTCCACTGGCTTTTCTTGTTTATTAAATTACTGTTGTACATACTCTATAGATATTCCCACCACGATCATAAATCGACTTTGTACTTGAATTAAATATTAAAATCTCGTGTAAAAACTGTACTGCGTAGGAGACTTAAATACCGGCTTTTTTACTTATTGAGCTTCACACAATATTTTATTTCAACTTATAACTTGTCTTTTAGGAATCAATTATTTTCTAATTTGAGACTCATTAAGTACCTTCATAAAGCGTCATGGCAAGATATAATGAAAGTTATTTATTATTGTGAATAGTTTTAACCTGCAAAGTGCAATAGTTTATCATCAATCCATTGAATATAGTAGTTGATAATATTCCGCCATTTATCCTTTAGTTAGAGAACCTGTTCACAATCAATATCTATAACTAGCTGTCACCCCTGTTTCGCTCGGGTTAATATAGGTTTTGTAATTTTCGATTTACTTCTTTATGATTCTGATTTCCTGGTAGTTCGAGTATTTACCACACAATATGATCCCCGGATATACTTCTTTTTAAGGTTCCGTACCCAAAGGGTAAAAACGGGACCCTACCACTAAGACTCCGCGGTCCGTCTGTCTGTCTGTCTGTCACCAGGCTGTATCTCATGAACCGTGATAGGTAGACAGTTGAAATTTTCACAGATGTTGTATTTCTGTTGCCGCTATAACAACAAATACTAAAAACAGAATAAAATAAATATTTAAGTGGGGTGATTTTTTGCCGTTTTTTGCGATAATGGTACGGAACCCTTAGTGCGCGAGTCCGATTCGCACTTGTCTTTATGTTTCCGTTCACCTGGTAGTTTGAGAGTCACCATTCATGATTCCAGTCCCAGTTTTTTTACTTCAGGATTCTGGTCCTCTGGTTAGTTTTGGAACATCTAACTGAGCCAGACGGTGGTCTTAGATTAAATAAAAATGAACATACAAACTTTCATCCCCTATTTCTCTCTTCTAGGATTTTTCGAAATTCATCCCCTAAAGGGGTCTTTAGGGGATTAATTTCGAAAAATCCTTTCTTAAATGACACCTACAGAATAAAATCAATATCCTCTCAAAATTTAAACTTCTATCATTAGTGGTTTAGGGTGGGCGTTGATGTCAGTCGGAACATTGCATTTAATATATGTATATATGTAGATAGGTTAATATATTATACTGCCCGGAATACACAGTCAAGCTATACTTACAATACATTCCTTCATTCGAAGGTAGTTGTTAATGTGAACACTCTAGCGAGCCAATAAGCTAGATACAACCTAAATATAACTGACTTAAGAATACCACTAAATATTAAGTACGAGGACATTCTCATGAAACTACTATGGGGAAGTTCATCTAGGAAGAATCCTTTGAAACAATACGGATGTTGCCTGGGCAGAAACATGATAATTCAATCATATTATATAATCAAATAATATTGGACACGTATTTTTTGCTTTAAAATATCAATAAAAATTGACAAAGATAAAGCGCATCAAAGTTCAGGAGATGGGGCTTGTGACGTCACTTTGTCAGTATAAAGTGTTCTATCGGCGTGACGTCAAACGATGTGTCAATGCATTATTATATCGTCGTCACTTTAAGTTTACGTGTAAAAAAAAATACGTTTTCAATATTTTTATTAATCTAATTGACGGACAAAAATCAAATTTTCAGTAAACATCCCAACTCCTGCCTAACAGCATGGAATAGGCTACCGGAGAGTGTTGTGACAGCTCCCGCTCTGAACTGCTTCAAGAGCAGATTGGACAGATTATCTCCAAGCTACTTGAAAATAGGCTACCGGAGAGTGTTGTGACAGCTCCCGCTCTGAACTGCTTCAAGAGTAGATTGGACAGATTATCTCCAAGTTACTTGAAAATAGGCTACGGAGAGTGTTGTGACAGCTCCCGCTCTGAACTGCTTCAAGAGCAGATTGGACAGATTATCTCCAAGCTACTTGAAAATAGGCTACCGGAGAGTGTTGTGACAGCTCCCGCTCTGAACTGCTTCAAGAGCAGATTGGACAGATTATCTCCAAGCTACTTGAAAATAGGCTACCGGAGAGTGTTATGACAGCTCCCGCTCTGAACTGCTTCAAGAGCAGATTGGACAGATTATCTCCAAGCTACTTGAAAATAGGCTACCGGAGAGTGTTGTGACAGCTCCCGCTCTGAACTGCTTCAAGAGCAGATTGGACAGATTATCTCCAAGCTACTTGAAAATAGGCTACCGGAGAGTGTTGTGACAGCTCCCGCTCTGAACTGCTTCAAGAGCAGATTGGACAGATTATCTCCAAGCTACTTGAAAATAGGCTACCGGAGAGTGTTGTGACAGCTCCCGCTCTGAACTGCTTCAAGAGCAGATTGGACAGATTATCTCCAAGCTACTTGAAAAACACGCATCATCTTCTTCGTCCTATGGATGGTTCTTAACTTATATTTGTTTTGAACTAAATGCAGCTACACTACTACTACGACAGCGTTAGGGTTAGTCTCGTACACAAGCGTGGCGATAGCGATTGTCAAAACCGGCCAAGTGCTAGTCGGACTCGCGCACGAAGGTTTCCGTACCACTATCGCAAAAAACAGCAAAAATGAAACGTTTGTTGTATGCCCCACTTAAATATTTATTTTATTTTGTTTTTAGTATTTGTTGTTAAGATATGATGGAAACTAGACGCAACTCCACGTCTAAGCGCGTATTTTGCGTACATATTTTTTGTTATAGCGGCAATAGAGATACATCATCTGTAAAAATGTCAACTGTCTAAGCTATCACGGTTCATGAGACACAGCCTGGTGACAGACATACAGGCAGACGGATAGTGGAGTCCTAGTAATAGGGTCCCGTTTTTACCCTTTCGGTACGGAACCATAAAAAGGCAAAATTGTATGTGATTGACAAGCGCTATCGACAAATCTCATTTTGACATTAACTAATGCCATTAATTATGGGTAGGGTTATTGGCGTCAGTTGGCTGGTCTGATTTAGGTTTCAAAAGAAAAGTATAAAGTTATATTGATGGTGAAATCAAAAGCTGAATACCCGGCACTCGGAGTGCGAGCAGGTAGGCCGGACCAATTATAATTATTTGTTTAAGTTAAGGTTGAAGAACAACCTAAGGTCTTTCAGACTGCCAGGCTCTAGAAAAGTGGTATTCGATGTCAGCGAAGGCGATAGTCGAAATGTCAAAATGTAAGGGATTGATCACGTGATTTTTGACAATCGCTATAGCCAAGCTTTCGATAATAGAATATCACTTGTCTCGGGCTTCGAGTGGTTTTGCACAGAGATCACGATAAGAGGTGGGTGAGGCATTGTTTAATATTTATACCTTGCATCAGTAATTAGCTGCTAGCCTGTATTACCAATTAAAATAATAACAATACATAAAAAAAAAACAAAATAAAAATCGACTTCCAAAGCAAATCAGTAAAAAGGGCAAAAAATACTTTCGTTTCGGAAATTGGTGTCTTTGGTACCTACTCGAACCTCTTATAATTATGTCTGTGTTTCCCAATAGCTACAATCTAGGGGTCTTTAAGTCAAGAGTGAATAGGTTACTTCTGGGCAAGCGTGCTTCACCGTCGACTACCATCATCGCTTACCATCAGGTGAAATAGTGGTCAAGCGCGAGCGTACAATAAAAAATAATGTCCTTTTGTTCTTATTAAAAACTTAAAAAAAGGATGAAATCAATTCGACACGCATGTATGTAATATTGTTGGCATTGCACAATATTCACATATGTTACTCTGTATGTGCTTCTAAACAGGTGTTAAATTTCATAAGTATATGTATGTTTGTCCACGCATTTCTCCGAAACCACTTATAGGATCGTGATCACTCACTTTTTATTGGTTTAAGTATCTTTCAACTTAGGGAACAGTGCAAATTTCATCAAAATCGGTTCAGTAATTTTCAAGATATGGAACATACAACCGAGTTCCTTAGCGAAAAACACGAATGAATGTACGACTGTATTAATTAAGTTGTTATGGGTGTTTTGTCAATCCTTTAGGTACCTTACTATATAGAACAATTAGCGACCCACGGATGCCCCTCAAGTGGCAAATCTACAAGTCCGTGATAAGACCTGTCAAACGGTATGAATCAGAATGTTAGGCTGTGAAAAAGACGGATGAAAAGAGATTGCATGTAGCAAAGATTATAATGTTGAGATGGATGTGCGGAGTGACGAGAATGGATAAAGTGAGAAATAGCAGTACCAGAATACCAATAACAGAAAAGTTGAAAGGGAATTGTTTGACCTGGTATGGTCATGTGATAAGGAGGGATGAAACGCATGTTACTCAAAGATTTTTGAATATAAATGTGAATGGATGGAGAGGGAGGGGGGAAGGTCAAAGAAAAGATGGATGCGTGTGTGAGGTATGACGAATGAAAAGAGAGTCAGTTATAGCGTGACGGTTGACAGGTATGGAAGTAGAAAACGTGTTGCGCCGACCCCAAGGACAAGGGTAGAAAGATGATGATGTGAAGCTGTTCTATGATTATACAATATAGGCTATAAATCGAGGGTTTTTCAATCATCACAGTAATTTTATGAAATAGTTTATTTATTAATTCGATTTAAGTCATATTAATTGATATATTGTTTTTAAAATTATTACTATCAGGATTAACAATATTTATAGCTGGTATTGCAGCTAATTATGAGATTGATTTAAAAAAAATATTGCTTTATCTACTTTCGTCTTAGATACTTATTATTAACTAGAGGACGCCTCGCGGTTTCACCCGCGTAGTTCCCGTTCCCGTGGGAATACAGGTATAAAAAGTAGCCTATGTCACCCGGGGATAAAGTAGCTTCCCAACGGTGAAAGAATTTTTGAAATCGGTCAAGCAGTTTTGGAGCCTATTCGGTACAAACAAAAAAACAATCAAACAAACAAAAAAATCTTTCCTCTTTATAATATTGTTATTATTAATAATTTGGAATTAAATATATAATTTCGAAAAAAGATTCGAATACATGTGACATCCACCAACCTGCATTGGGGCCGCGTGGTGGATTACGGCCCATTCCCTTTCACAGAGAGAAGGCCTATGTCCCAGCAGTGGGAACATTAAAAAGGTGATGATGATTATAAATGAGAAATTGATATTAAACATTCTTGAACGGGCTTCTTTAAGCCTTCGTGATTCCTTCGTTCAAACATTCGACAAATTCTTAGACGTCCATAGGTTACCGCGAAAATATTTTAAAGCACAGCTCCCAATATCCCTGAAAAAGGAAACCAAACACAAATACATCAGTAAAAGTGAAACCACAGGAAGACATTTTGATACCGCCGGGATATACAAAATGCAGTCAAAACCATAAAATTGCCTTGATGTAAAACAAGTAGTTACAAGCCATCTGCAACATCGGCACGTATATGGCGGTTGTTTAATATTAATCAGCAAATTAGTATGACTAAACTAACGAAATCAATTAACTCATTTTTTGCATCAAAACTCGTTTTGTTCAAAGCCGTTCCAGGATTTCGCGGCGACAATCAAGTTCCGCTGTCAGTGATAAAACAATACAATGTCGTGTCGTGTAAATATTTAATTCATTCTTTAAATGTCATTACAATACTTAAACATACTTACATGAGAACATAAGGGGCGGACATAATACGTTTATGGTCTTCTTTGGACGAATTCTTTGCGGCATTTTACGGCACTGATTCTTTTAGGCAGAAAGGTCGCTCTAAAGAGGTATTGGCTATGTTAATTTTTTGAACAATACTTGTAAACTATATGCGGGTATTAACATAGCATGGCAATTACATTACTCTATGTATAATTCGTTATTACTACCTATGATGTCAGTAGATGGAAAGTCCACCGCAATTTTCACCTTCAAACACCTTGGCTGAAATTTTTAGTTAATATTCACAAAAAAATATTCTTGATAATTGATTGCACAAGATATAAACGATATCAACTTTCTATTACAATATTCGTTTTTCCTGGCTAAGATTGACGTTAATGTTAAATCTGATATTCTAATGAGGCTATAACTGAACTCTAGCAGTAGCAACCTGATGAAGATTACAATTTTGATATCATCATCATTTCAGCCGAAAGACGTCCACTGCTGGACATAGGCCTCCCCCAGGCGTCGCCACATTGACCGATCCCGTGCGTCTCGCATCCTTCGCCATCCCGCAACCTAAACCAGGTCATCAGTCCACCTAGTGGGAGGCCTTCCAACGTATCGTCTTGCGGTTCGCGGGCGCCATTCCAGAACTTTTCGGCCCCATCGGCCATCCGTTAATTTTGATATATTCGAACCAAAACACAAGCAAATTTTTGACAAACGCTTTCCCTCTAAGCTAGCGACTTCGCCCTCGAGAAAGACGAAAATTATCCCAAGGGATGTACCGCCGGGATATAAAGAGTCCGTTCAGCCGTTGAGGGCTGAGGCGTGATTGATTGACAAACATCGAAACATACATACTTTCACATTTATAATATTAGTAGCATAGGTTTGAAAGAGTCTTAAAGAGAGATCTGAAGTTTAAATAAAAAAGATTTTAAAGAGAGTGAAGAGTTGAAAAACAAAAGTAAATAGCAATATTTCTACTTGCAAACAAATAAGCAAACAGTAAACGCATGGGCACAAGCATTAAATTTGAATCCGGCTTCGCAATAGTAACGTAGAATCAAAACAAACGTGACGGAATGACTGTTGCTGACCGTATAGGCAGATAAACCGATAAATTCCTAAATACAAAGGCAGATCACGTCACTAGTAACGGTTTTCATATTACGGTTATTCTGCTTCTGGATAAAATTTGGAAATTTAGAAACCGTAGCAATAGCAAAAAGGTAGACGTGCCGGGTCGTTCTTGGCTTTTATGCAAACATCACGTGCTGTACTTCTTTTTCTTTATCCACCATGCTGCTAATGTTTGCTGGTCTTATAACTGTTCAATCATTTCGATAGAATTCAAATTTATAAGCGTAGTTCTTCGATAAGTCTAACATCATTTTCATTTCTAGCTATTAATAATATACTTACCCTACCTACGAGTAAGTAGGTTAGACATTGTATTATAGAAGATCGAAGATCATGCGATGACTATTGTTCTCTTGAGCTCTCTTTTGTTGAGCAAGCACTTCTTCATTTCAGATTGCAACTACTTGGGCTGTATAAAGGTATACACCTCAATTTCATGCAGCAAGACTACTGGCGAAAATCATTCGAACAAAAAAAAAACCGGTTTGCCTGCAGTTATTGTACTAAGAAAATCTGTCACTTGGCAATTAAACTTTGAAGAATTAAATACAGCAAATTATGGTAGATTGCTGGAAAGCTTAGAATAAAAATATTATAAATGGTAATAGCCCAAGATCCGACTGCAGAAATCTGCAGGCATCAGGGTTTTTGATTAAACTTAATTTTCATGAATGAAACTTGATAGTAGAATAGATTTCTGCAGGCTTGCCTGGAAATATCTTGCCGCAATTACTATTAATTGAATAAATTGAAATTTATGTTTAATAGTTAACTCCAAATATATAAGTTTTCAAGTGAATCCAAGGGCATTTTAAAGAAAGTTTTATAGAAAATACAAAAAGATAAGGTTGCCAGGTCTCAATTAGCCGCAATCTGTGGGTTGCCAGTTTACCTGCTATACATGAATGCCGGCTAACTGAGAGCTAGATGATGTTGCGTACGCACCCGCGATATAGGAGAAATTCCTTGAGTAAGGCAAAGTTAAAAAATAATAAAAAAATCAACCAAAAAGTTGTTTGTGGCATGATGCGGTCAGGCAACCCTGCAGTAAACTATTATACTATCAAGAATCATTCATATCAAGGTTTATCAAAAAATAACCTTCTGATTGTTGCAATGGGATCTCATACTATAAGCATTTACATTTTTGATAAAACCTTTGATTGTTATGGAATTATAATTGTAATGCTAATTAACACTATCAGACATTTGAAGTAAAAATATATTATCCCAAGTGGATTTTTGTAACGTAGATGGAAAAATATATGAATTGTAATCTACACAAATCAATTTCTGAGATGCTTGCAGGGAAGAAATAAGTATTAATAATTCCAAATGTTAAAAGAGGATTACATTAATATAGCGGCTTAATATCATCATCCTCCAGCCATTGTAGCCATCACATAACACTTGTGAACTTGACATAGATTTAAGCAAAAATTGTAAGTATTGTTTTACCTAATGGTTTTTAATAAACTTTATTATTATTATTATCCCAATTCATATAATTTATTTGGAGTCTGCGAAGCATGCCTCCTTCTTCTATACTTACATCTGTATTCGCCGTCATCTCAGGATCACTTCTCTTCTAGTCAATTTATCATATTTAACTTTCAATCCATCCATCGTTTTTCATCTCTTTCTCTTTGCCCTTTCTCTACCCCTACCCCCTAACTGGTGGACAACTTTCCTCACGACATATTCATTACAAGCTTCAGCCAGTGGCTTCGTCCGCGTTAAAGTGTTTTGTCATCCCAAGACAACATTATACCGGGCAAAAAGTAACCTATGTGCTATTCCAGACTGCAATCTATTTCTGTGCTAAATTTCATCCAGATCTCTTCACACAAACATACATCAATCAAAACATTCACATTTTTATTATAAGTAAGTTTCCTTCGCATCACATGCCTATACATTGAATTATATCTAATTAGTATAAGTTTGTGCTCCATTGGTGTAACTGTTGCATGGCCTTCCAATGCGAGGATACACAAATAAAACCATGACCATCGATTTCTACACAACTTTTCGGTCACCGGTGCCACTTTCAGGCTTCTAAATACCTATCTATAGGCACAGCCTGAACAGCTGGTTCTAAAAACTTGAAGAAGACGCACTAAGAAAAGGTTTTGAACTACCTACATTATAATTAACATAATTTAGTGAATCATATTGTAATTCGAAAATTAGTGTATACTAGCGGACGCCTCGCGGTTTCACCCGCGTAGTTCCCGTTCCCGTAGGAATACAGGGATAAATAGTAGCTTATGTCAACCGGAGACAGTGTAGCTTCCCAACGGTGAAAGAATTTTTGAAATCGGTCCAGTAGTTTTTAAGTTTATTCGTTACATACAAACATACAAATCTTTCCTCTTTATAATATTAGTAAAGTATAGATTATCTACGGTTTGAGTTATTATAATTATTTGAGTGGCTGTACAAAAGTGTTGTGATTTTGAGAGTTGAGGAAGACTTTCCTACCGTGAGACCAGTATACACTAGTACGCCTATTGGCTATTGTAATGTGCATCCACAAACAATGTTAGTAAGTAAGTTAGGTTGTACTAATATTTTTGGCATTAATGTTATAAAGTTTCGAGTATTCTTCCCCTACAAAGAATGAAAGATTTTATGAGTCTTCATTTTTATCGCTGAGAAATCCCATCAGGGCCACTGTTTCTTACTTAGGTGTACTAATTTATGTAAAAAATGCATTGGACATTTCAAGGCAACTATGTGAAAAAGCTCATTTTTTTTCTCTTCCATCTATTCTTGTTATGGTTGGATTTTTTTGTAAATTGCATTAACTTTAGTTGCAACGCGTGCTACCAAGACCTATGCTCTGACTAATGTAGCCATTAATTAGTAGCCTACTATTACTTATTTGGTTACTATTAGCATTCTTAATCAAGCCACTAGTTCATCAAATACAACCCACAAGTAACTGATCATAATAAGGTACGTACCAACAACTTCATACTAACTTTAGTAAGTAAGTACTTAGTAATACTTATTTTGGTAATTACTTGTCTTGATTATGAAAAAATACAGCATGATGATAGGTTATTAGCAAGTGCCTTTAAACAAGGACCTAGGTCTTTATCAGATTTAAATATCAACAACTTATTATTTCAAATTTGTAACAACAATAGCCTCTAAAATCAAAACAACTTCGAACTAACTGACTTCAAGCTCAATAAAAAGATGCAGTTGAAGCGTGCGAACTCAAAAGTTTATCTCTGTAGTATAGCGACAAGGACGGCGAACTTGCCACCTCTCTCGCAAGCCATGAGTTTTGCATAGTGGCCAGTGGACACCTTACATCAAAACAAGTGAGGTCTTGAGCGAGCGGGCGAGGGGTGGCGACGCGCGGGGTGGAGGGGGGCGTGGGGCGGGCCGGGGGCGTGCGGTGCAGCCTGCTCGCTGACCCCACGCCTTGAACGATGCACTCTGCAACACTGCACTGCTTGCACCTCGTCACAACAGACAACCCACGACTAGGACTCAAAAGAAAACTCGACAAAATATATTTTAGCCATTTTCCTCCCAAGTGAATGTGCATTCGACAAAATTTAGAAATAAACTAAAAGATATCAATCTTCAAAAACTACTTTTCGATAATAATCTAAATAAAATATTTTTTCCAATCAAATTCTCCAACTGGGTCCTGAAAAAACTATAGCCGAAATAACAAACAGCGGATACAGAAAGACACCAGTAACGCCATCTGTCGGCCGGTAGCAGAACTGTAGGCCTTGAGTTTACAACTTTTACAAGCTTTGAATGTTACGACTACACTAAACGTTTTAATTATGTAAATTAATATAATAACACCTACAAGCTCATATAATTGTTTTTTAAAGTTATTTAATCTTTTGTTTGTCTAGTACAGTCAATATGAATGTCTATTAACTTTTATTTCCACACTATTTTCCTTTGTGTTCCTGTTTTTAATGATTGAATAATAATTAGTATCTAATAACGGAAGAGAGCAATATTTATGTGTTAAATATATGAATGTGCAGGTATGCAGTTTGTTTACAACTATGACGATGCACATTTACAATTAGTAATTGTAACATCCGCGGATACGGCGTCATTTACATGCAAATACATCGACATTATTACTAAAATGAACATCCTGTCGCGCCGATCGATTTGCATATTTTTTAATAATATCAGGAAAAAACAACAAAAGCGGCCTTTGTGAAACGGACGACAGACAATTGTTAGGATTTCCGGAGCAAAAGTAAATTATTCATAAAATTTAATCAGGACGGTCTCATAATCTATCGTGATGATAATTATGTATTATTATGAATACAATGAATTTATGGCGGTGTCAGCCTTTATTATACGCGTCACGTGATTGTCATCTTTATGGGCAAATTTCCCAACAACATTGTCAAGCAATTATAGTACACTAAAGTACCTGAATTGTGCTGATTAGTTACTACTATTGAAATCAGGCTCTGAATATGCATGGTAGGTATGCATGCTGCATGGATGACATGTCTCGTCTTTTCCCATGTAAGGTATGTAAGCTCTGAGTAATCATTTATTATTCTAATTGAATGTATTGATGTTAAGACGCTTCTACCGTCCGGGATTATTGCCATAATCTAGAAATCTCCTTGATATCGGATGATGAAGGGCAAAGATTCAAGTATCGGGAGATATTTATGTAGGTACACTAGTAGCTAGACGGAATGATACCATTTCATTTGAGCAGTAACCATTTGTATAAAAAAATTCAAGTATGAATACATTATTCTAAGTATATTTTTTTTTTCTTAATAAACAAAATTAAACCATACTGTGATTTTTTATTTCTTAGACTAAATTGACAGGTTCTAGTGTCCTTATTTTTTTTTAATGTTGCAGGCGCGGAGCATAGTGTTGTAGGTAAGACGCAATCATAAGTCATTCATCGAATCGATGTGACATGACTCTTCAATTTAATTTTAATAATTGGTGTAAATAAATGTTTTATGAATATAAACGTAATACATTTAAATATAACAGTATTCATACACAAAGTAAATAAACTTGTGTTAAGTATGAAATCAACAATAATCAATGAATAAAATAAATGCAATCGATAAAATGAAGTCTGACATAAATGAGTAGAAACTAAATAAGGACCGCTAGTTTCTAAACATTTTTTTTTTGCCCTGATATTATTTCATTTTTGATCTACTTCGATTTTCGATTAACTTTTGATCACTCAGGATAGTCAGGATACGACACTATTTTTATGTAACGATAAAGTGGCAACCCCCCCAATATCAGTTTAGTCTACGAAATAAAAAATCACAGTATAAAGGACTAATAAGAACAATTTGATTTTGAGCTGCCCCCGTACCATGACGTCTCAAAACTATCATGGTGCCACTGGGATTAAGGGACAGATGTATGCAAGGATATCTGTCACTTCTCTAAGAGCTTATGGTTACCCCCCTGATATCTACTTATAAGAGATTAGATTTTGGACCCAGAAACCAGCCAGTAAATTGATGAACATTATTGTACAATCTACAAATATTTAAGTCTTCAAGCATTTCATGTTAGTTATCAGTACCAATAAGTGATCGTTCCCATAAATTCTGTTGTTCTTCTGCTGTCTATATTTCTTTTTATTCGAAATAATTTTAACTTTACGTACCTTTTTTCACTCCTCATCTTCAAATTTTTGGAAGGTTTTGTAATGTTTTTGATAACCGAAACATGACATATACAGTACAAGCTACCTACGTTACTGAAATAGGCACTCTTTGATACAAAAGAAAACCAGAAACAAAAGGTTTATATATTGCTACGTGTGTATAGGTCATAGACCAAGTGATTTCAGTGCACTATGAATAATGCCCGGGCATTATGAATCAAGTCAAGTCAAATCGGGCAATGTAATGAATACTGATTTAAACTTCTGTATTTATCACATTGTCTGGTCATTATGAATATTGCTACGTAACGGTTGGGCAATTCGATAATTATCTTCAATGAATTAGTCCAAGAGCCAGCGAAGCGAGCTGAACCCTGCAGACAGAGGAGGCCCGGACAGCGAAGCTCTGTTGACTTTGTTGCTTAAATAGTAATCGTACTTACCTATTCTGTATTAAAATCAATTTCAACATTATAATAACATTAAATAATAATAAATAACATTAATAAATAACATACATAGAACACACACCGATTACCTGGTCCAATAAATAATGGGCATTATTCAGAAAGCCCGGTCAATTTAATCATTTTATTAATTTTGTCATATTGCCACCTCATATTGGGCATTTTTGAAATTATCTGGGCATTATGAGTAATGCCGTATTAATCAATTGGTCCATAACATATATACCTACCTAATATGACTCATTAACTATGAAACAGTTTTGCATTTATATCAAGGAACAAGCATTTTGTTAAACAGTAATAAATTAGATAACTAAGAACACATTAATTACACTTAAAGTAAACTTTACTTAAGTGAATAAAAATATTAATATCTAATATAAAAATGCTTAATTTACTAAAACTATTCATACTTAAAACAAAAACTCCTAACTAAGCGTACAAATAAAATAAAATATGATGTCGAAACGTTTATCAGCATAGCTGTTGATGTTGACTGGTAAATTCATTCAATTAATTCATTTTATGGTTTTGAATTTTCAGGTGAAAGAAAGAAGTGGTATGTGCACCTCAACTAAAGCTGTAGCAGCCTACTCCTGGAGATATATCAAGTTGCCCCGCAACACTTGGTTCGCCGCCTTTTGCACCCAGTCTATCCCAGCGAAGGTGCCACTACATCTGAAATTAGGAACAAACACAGTCAAATAATACCTATGACGAATAGATCATAAATTTTGTGTAAAGTATAATAAAATGATCACGGTTGGTTGTCATTGTCAAAACTTTTTTTTTTTGATTCTGTAATCATCTAATGACTCCCGCTCTGGGTGAAGCGGGAAGGCGTTTCAGACTTTGACTGACTAAAACCCACCCGTGTTCCTTCAGTTGCTTATGTCAGGGCCGCGGTAACTCTTCAAATTTATCCACATCTACAAAATGTAGAATCTATATCCTACAAGGAATTCTCTTGCTATGAAGCTGGAAAAAGTAACTTGAAAGAAATCAGCCAAGACAAAGAAATTGTTTTGAGAACAAATTGACACACTGTGCATTATGCTGCGTCGAGCTATTACAACAATGATAGAAGTAATTTTAATGTAAGAACAATTTAAGTTGTGAACATTATGTTTCCCTGACTGTTCTCAAGTGACAATATTACACATTGTAGCGACAGTCGAGCGTTAAACATTATCTGTGAAGCAAAAGCTATTAATTTTAGGGTCTGTGAACGCCGTATATCTATTATAATAAGTAATATATTAAAATATAACATGAACAGAGTAACAAACGGTGTAGGCAGGGTTATGCGCAAGTAGATGTTATCGGCGGCGTCACCTGAACGGAAGCGAGACGGTGTCGCTAACACAAAAACCACATTAGTACCCCAATTATAATTACATTGTTATTTATGCACGTTGATCTATCAAAGTTTACAAACAAGGGGGCTATCTCTTCGTAGATCACATTTTGTTGAGTGAAAACAGAATCATTCGTAGGCGTCATTTCAGGTAACTCCTCATTTATTTATATTCGTACTATTCAAAATATAGAATAAAGCAAATTCTGCGCGTTATAAGAATTCTCTGAAGTAAGTATTAAAATTTTCCCGAACATGTTATTGGGCGGGCAACGAAAGAGCTAGATAAACTCGTCCAGATGTTTCAACGCCAAATTATTTCTTGAACAGTAAATCTTATTTGAAATAAAGTATCCGTGTATTATAAACACCTGCGTCTGAATAAACATACATGCAGGTAAATCAGAATGGTAAATGACTAACTGTAATATAAATATCTGAAATAGTAAAACTAGTAACATGCGTCCGAATCAAACAATCTTTCAGCCGCTTCCACAAAGCTTAGCATTTTAAAATGAATCCGGTGAAGATCGTAAAATATTCGATAAACAGGGCGTGTATGTTTGCTTTCGCCGAGTTTAACATTGCTATTAAACAGTCGTGAAATGGACAGAAATAATCGGGTCGATCCGTTATATCGCATCATTCGTATGACGCCGGCGTCGGCAGACGCTGCCCATTGCTATGCTGGCGGTGCGCGTGCGACTCCCGCGATCACACGATTACTTTATTCCTCAAAACTTATACGCAGTCAGAAACTGCCATTATTGTAGAACCGATTTACTTTCAGAACTGCCTTCCGCTTTGTACCTTCTTATTGCTCACTAGCCCAATGCTTCCTATCCTGACTGAGGTATTGTTATGGGACGCAATGACGAAGAAAACGCTTGCGTCATTATCAGCCAGTTTGGGCAGTGACGTGGCGGCGTGAGTCTGCGGTGCTGTCGCGAACTTTGTGAATGTTTGATGGCGGTGGCTGCGTGGCTGCGTCCCGCACCAGACGGCTTTGTTTTTGTGAGTCGCGACGCGCGCCTGCCGGCCGGCCTTTCGCCGCCGATTCTTTAAATCGACCGAAACAATACTGGGAACTAGGACATTTCGCATCAAACACATACCTACCTACTTTGAAGATGACGTATGCTCGTACACGACTACGCCTGCTTTTGTTTGCAAATTGACTTTAATGTAAGTAACAGTGTTCGAGCATCGCTACATCTAGACAGGGATGTGAACGGCCGGCTGAGCGTTTCCGCCAATCGGTGTCATATAAAAAGGACTTGTACTAAACATGAATGACTCCTGGCAAGATGGGATGTATCGCATAGTAGTGAACGTTTTAATCGCGTGATTCAGTTGCGCATTAGGCGCGCGGCGGGGAGGGCGCGGGCGCGGGGGCGCGCGGCTGCTCGCTGCCTCCCGCGGCGCTGCGCCTGCTCCGCTACTTTTTATCCACGCATGCTCGGCTCGTGTCTTTTTCGCTCTTCCCGATTGGAATTCGTTGAGGGATCGCCGCTGCCGGTGGCAGACGTCTTGTGACATGTCAGCGGCGGTACGTGCACTGCGTACAAGGCAATTAACCAGTCATCTCACTCGAATCCACCAGTCGGGCGGAATCTCCTCGCAGCTCGAGAGTTGTTTCTGAGGAGGCTCGTCTTTATTCAAGGAACTGCCGTGAAAATACTTCGACACAGAAATCGTTAATTGATCTCGTTAATTGTCCTTTTTTGGCACAACATCTTGTAAGTATTTCACTTGTAGGGTTTTTACCACTATAAAGTATCGAACAAACATCCTCTCAAGCTCAACGTACCTAAGTGTTTTTATTCTTTCGGGTAGCTTGAACAGCAGCTATACCTCTTCTGTGTAGCTTCATATAGATGACGTAGGTTGTGTGGTAAATCTAGGTAAACGTACGACACCAACATCATGCAAATATTTACTGTTGAGCACCTACTCATACGAAATTCCAACACCATTGCGTGATCTGAAACGCAATCTGACATTTTCCTTGTGAACCGAAAGAAGAGGCTTTAAAAAGTGTTCCTCCAGGTCCTTGCTATTCGGGTGGTAGCATAACAATGACAGTTCTTACAATAGAAACTTATGTTTGACAAAAGGAAAGGGCGAACTTCGACGGAGCGTGTGAATGAAAATAAAAGAGAAAATAATGGAGACAAATCACGGCGACCAACTTAGACACAGCGAACCAAGTATTTCTAATTCATTGACATGATCCTACTCGTACTGGCCGCGGGATATAAAGTTATCTAATAATTTGGCCTTGGAACCTACCTAGTTTTTCCAAATGAACAGCAATCAAAATTAACATTAACTATAAACCGCTCGATGCTATTATTCGCGAGACACAACTAATTAATAACATTGAAAACCACAATTTCAGAAATGGAATGAATACAATGTTAAATTGTATTTATTAGAGTTTATTATTATCGCCTTTTGAACAATAAGTAGGTACGTATAGACAATTATGGTAAAGTCTGGTAAAGGTGTCGGCGAGCTGCGGACCGACTACTACATGTGTTACCGACTTGCATAATGGATGGCAGGGCTATCCGCGCGGCGCAACTATCTTAAATATATTCTAGATTCTAGCTGTACCTACTGTTTACCTACCTTTAGAGTTTACATCAAATAGCCCTTATTGTTACCTGGAACTTTTCTGTAAAATTTGCACGTATGTAATCGTCATCAAGAAGGAAAAGCTTCAGTTTTTGTTGGGTTCTGTGTTTTTTTATATGTGGCATCAAATGAATGGGTGCCTATAAAATTGATTTAAATAGTTTTATAGATATTGTTTATAATTTGATGCCACTAACAGGCCACCGCTTGCCACAGCTGAGCAAACAATTACACAGTCTGACCGATTATAGACAATTTACAAAGTGTCAATATGCTCAACAATTCATTTCCCTGACGGTACATAGCCATATTCAAATAAATAGAAAGTATGAAGTAAATAATTAAATAATCACAGACTGTGCCAATATGTTCATTTGAATACGTAAATGTACTAAGGTAACCTCCGTTCTACTATCACGTTGTAATTGTAAGCATAGTCACGACCTGCTTATCATATCATTAATATTAATCTCAAGTTATTTGAGCACACACAAATATGAGAGAATATTTTGGTGAAGTCGCGAATATGCGGCCATAATATTAAAAATAATAAAAGATACGTCCGTCGAACGCCCCGGTGGTAGCCCTTGGAATAACAGAAAGGAGCCGCTTGCCTTTCCATTGAATCAAATTCATATATTTTGAGATTCAGTCGCCAATTTCATTTGTACCGATAGGAAAAAAGTTTTCAATAAAACACTGCTGCTCCTAATGTATTTTTTTTATTTTCCTGTTAAAATCTCTCAAAACATCGTATCACGTATGACAGATTTTAATCTCCAGTTGAGATATAGTCGGCAAAACAAAAATCGATAACGGATATTTAAAGATTCTATGGCTTCCATATTATAAACTGCATCAAACAAATACTAATGATAAAGAACATTTATAAGTGCATGATGTTTGACGTCCAGCTGAGAGCTGAGAGCTGGTAGAACAATGTGCTAGGCAATGACACATATTGTTCTGACGGTACATTCCGCGGATTGTTTTATTGGATTATGCGGCGAGGCCGCGAAGCAGCTATAACTATTCAGTGTCGTCTTTTGTGTTATGGAAAAACTTGTTCTTGAACCCATGTAGTGTGAAAGTCTCGTTTATTTGTGCAGTTTAATGTTACATATGTACACATATTATCGGGTGCGCGGCGCGGCTGTCAGCGCGATGCGCGCGCGCACCTCTCCGACACTGCGCACACGCCGCGCGTTGTTAGCGGACAATGCCAAGCTCACTGATCCTTCGTCATTACCTACTGTTTTGATATTTCACCTTCGTTAGGTCTACATACCATTTCTGGGTACTTGTCATGTAGCTACTTTGAAATGTAATCTGCAATGTATTATTAGATATTTACATAATAATAAGGGTATTAATGGGTTAGTTTTAATCTATATTATATCTATGTAAATATTATAAATAATTATTACAGCTTGATACATGAAAATATAGTAGGTTCCTTTCGTGACGGCATCCACCATGAACAATTTTCGGTAATTGTTTTCCTAAGGGGATCTAATTTTGTATGAAAAGCCGTTTTATTTTTAAGGAAAATATGAAAAACCATTCTGGATTTAAGAAGAAATAAAAACAGGAAATAAAATTAACAAAAGTACACTTGTGTAGTAAATAACGAAATATAGCCGGACGAAGTAGTTAGCACTTGCTAGATTACAACAGACATGACCTTACCTATAGATGAACATGTTAGACGCCCGTTGTCCGCATTATATTTAGGGATAGATGCCCATATGTTATTGCATAGCTAGTTTTGAGAGCATAAAAAATATAATTACAAAATAAGTAGGTATCCATAAACGTAACCTTCTATTAAATTGAAAACAAACGGAACCCTGCGAAACCTTCTTTAGTCGGTCGTCGACTAATGTTTATTTGGACATATTTATGGCTATAGTTCCGCTTTTTGTGCAGATGGAAATATGTGTGGCGGATCGCACGTCTGCGTGAGATTTCGGACACCTCTCCGCTTACTAAATTTAATATCGTCGGCTTTTACGCCGACGACGAACCAAAAAAAAACTATGAACTCGCCATTGTGTCGGCGACACGAACGGCAGTTCGCGCCTACCGGCCACTCATGAAAATTATTTTGTTTTTATCGCAAAATGTATGTTTATGATAACACCTGTTTCGCTGATGCCTCCGCGATCGGTGTCAGTCGAAGCTTGTCTCGATTTTTTGCCAATTTAAGGACTATAAAGACGCCCGCATCGCCAGCTAATTTTAACCACTGTTCACCGAATTACGCATTCGTTTGCTCTTGCTCGAGGGTCGGAAGTCTCCCTGCTTTACTTGTGTTACGTTTGACATCAAATGAAGCTGCAGTTATTCGTTACTATACATTTGCATTTTTTTTGTATTCTCCTTTGCGATAGATGAAGGTTAATTCACTTAGTGCGATTATGTAACGAACAAATTTTTCGATGAAGATAATAAATTCATATTTATTAACAAATCAATCGCATAAATCTTAGTTTATGTCAACTATAATGATGCGGTTGTCAAAGGACAGCCGCCGCGACCACGGTCCAGCTTTTTGCATAATTATGTCGATGGAATGCCGTCCCTTTAATATGATAACAATGAAAGATGACCGACTATATGATTGTTGAAATTTATAGCCCTCCTCAGCAAGAGATGTTAGCTGCTGATTGTGCGAACTATAGAGTCTTGGGAGCCATTGCTCCATTCTTGATATTCCAACCGCCATATTATATTACTTTCATATTTATATGATTTGATATTTTAAAGACGATATTCTGCCAAGTTCCCTATACTAATATCCCAGTTTGTCGAAACATGGGTTCTATATTAACTTCACGGTAATCGTGGATCTTGTAAAGAGCACAGACATAGATTAGGTGCACGAGAGTGAATATGTCTATTGGCCTGTTCGAATTGATAAACAACATGAAATCAAAGATAGCGAAACCCTCCTTAGCGTAGAGCACGAGTTATATATTTTCGTAACGCAATCCATAAGAAACACTACAATAATCGTACATTTCTCTTGACAATGTTCCTTTGAATAAAGAGAGTTAAGGCGAACAGATACAATGTCGAAGATTTGTTTACTCAGCGCTAAGAGGCCAGCATTGCGTGATTACCTCCTCGGCGCGACTGCTTGAAAAATAGACTTTCCTGCGCAGAAATATAAGGAGAAATTTGCTGTATTGCAAACACGACTCTGTATCTATGTGCGATAGCGCACCGCCTCGAAGCCGCTCTTGTGGGCTTAAATTAGTACGTACTCAAATGTCATCGTTCACTATGATATCGCAATCAAAATTGACGTGGGAAATATGCTCGTTTGTGACTGAGGGCACGCAGCTGATGTCTATAAATTGTACAATAAATTATATCAATCGCTCTGTTAGATACCGACGTTGCATAATTCAATCATAATGCTGTCAAAGTATGCACCGCTGCCCTTACCGCGCCGTATGCGCAGATTATAAGCGAATGTCTTCAAACATTGAATATGGAGAGCGGCGATAATACATTATGGCTCGATGGTAGTAAATGAATATGTGAAGTAAAAAGTGGTTCGTACACGTCATAATAACTGGAAAAGCTAAAGCAATGAAACAGGTAGCTCACAGTATGCAGTGTCCGGGTGCGCATACGGGATGCAGTCACCACCACCTTCCTGTTTTAATACCCACTTTTTATACACGACTCTCAACTGCATTAATTTAGCTGAGTAGATCATATATCTGCACAAATCTTTTCAATAACAGTGCTAAAGTAAACTGTCAGTGAATGAACGCTACCTGTTCCCTCAGATAGTTTTGGTAAAACACACAATCGAAGCGAAAATTGTTCTAAGAACTAGCTGGTGTAGAACATAACATCATTGGTGTAGACATAATTTTTATCTGAGATTTGCTTATCCGATCATGTGTCCGTAATTACCCAAACAATAGAAATAAGCCATTGTGTTTCGCATTTGTTTCGTTAAGCATTGGGATCCACGAATGGTTAAAACTACATATTTCATTAAGGAAGATAGCAACAACCTCAAGTCTAAGTACGTTTATATTTCTTTTAACGATTCCATTAGTAGAAAAAAGACATAAAAGAATGTATAAGCGTGCATACGACAAGACGTATTTTTACTTTGCTGATACAATATATTTGTTATGTATCGCGATCTGAATATCCCAGAGGCCTCATGATTGTATTCTCTTATAAAGAGCCAGTACTTGCCGTACGAAATTGACATCCAAATCAGATTAATCCAATCAATGGAAATTTATGACGCACCGGGGAGCTCGCTCCGTGCCATTGAGAGATCGGCGCAGGCCTTGCTAATCAGCTCGCGACCAACAAACTATAAGCTACCTGTTGCTTGCGCCGCATCTTTATCCTGCTCCAAATGCTCTCAAACGAAGACATCTTTAAACTAATTAGGCAGCTTCACATGTAAACCCATGCTTACTTTGAATTTTCGAATAATATATGTAAATTTTCGAAAGCAATCGCCACCCATAACACCTCTTGTGGTATTGCCATGGAAGACATTGCTACACTATGCCTTTCGGTTTAAAAATTATTCGGAAATTTGCCAACGTCTTCGAAAATCACACAACGTGTGTTTTTGCGGCAATTACAGAGACGTGCGGAGCGGTCGCCTTCTTTGCAAACATGTCTTTGATTTATATGTCTGCTTTCGGCTCACGAGATGAGAGTAAAATATGAGCCGACCCATCAAATATTCAGCCTTTTTGGGACGCGGGAGCGACTCTTAATGCTCATTATAATAAAAATACGATAGTTCATACTGAAATATATAACGTACATGTTACCTACGTTGGTATGTCAGTCCCATTTTGGAAGTTAGCAAATCCTTATTTGCGGACTGAACCGTTTTGATACTGCTCTTAAAAATTTGCTCCATAGTGTGTTATTTTTGGCTTTTTAAAATACTAAAAAGAAGGAAGATCAATTGTATAGGGATTTAGAAATTAGTTTATTAAAGTCGTATTGATTCTTTAATATTCAATTTGCCCAATAACCTGTTTACTTTAGAATTGGAGAACAGTGACTGGAATCGGGTTGTTTTTGGGGATATGGGGGCTCTCAGAGTAAGATTATTTTGAGTATTCGTAAGGGACAGGTACATCATGCATCTCGCATATAAGTAGGTGACCTACATGCAAAACAAGAACGAAATATATAAAATCTTATTTCAAGTATCTAGACACTTCGGTCTGTTGGAGACAAGTTGGTTATATTTCATCAGGACTTGTTGTCACATGATCCGCGGGGAGATTCATCTTTAATTGGGTGAACCGGGCCATTCTGCCCCTTTACATTGTGGACCTTTATTAGAAGCCTGGCTGGGACAATGTCATACCTACCTGTACGAACCTTCGTGAATCAGGTTATTCTTTAACATCGGAACATATTAGTATGTATTTCAACGCGAAATACGTTTGTGGTGTGATTGATTTTGAATGTCAATTGAATTTTATCAATTACAATGTTGTTTAAATGGTAGAGAGTTGTAGAAGTGTTTTTATAAGGTAACTAATAAGTGCGATTTCGAGTGCAACTTAATTTTAAGTGTGTCTATCAATTTTAATTAACTACTTTTCAAAATTGGAGTCGAATCTATACTACACGATACTTATCAAAATTATAAGCAAGTAGTTTTTAGAAGTTTAGTCTTTCAAACACTAAATAATATTTCAGCCAGATAATTTTAATGTTTTTCATAACCGTCAGAGTTTAAAACACTATCTATATGGTAGTAAATATTTTTTTTTACATTTTACATATTCACACAAGGCATGGTCACATTGGTCACAGGCATGGCATGGTCACGTCAACCGGCGTCCATTACGCCACTGTCATCGCTGAGTCGTGACGCGCAATTAAAATCAATATTTATGGCCTTATTAGAACACATAAATAAGAAGCTGACATTTTTCAACATGATGGCCGCTGCCACTCTTCAAATAAATCATGGCAAGTTATGTGATAGCAGATGTCAATATACCTGACTTGCCTTGAAGGGAAACCACTTCGGGATTAAGTCCATAAATGATTAAATATTATAAAGTATTTGTAGTGTCTGAGTAAAATTACCATAACAATATCAATAGTGGTTACCAGGTCACCTAGGTAAAATTGAGGGTCCACGAATTAAGCCAATGCAAGGCGTTGTGGCTGCAATAACTAATTGGATAAAACTAAGTGAGGTGCTCACCCACTCATTTTGAGTAATACCAGCAAATTTATTACTTGGGTAGATACTTAAAAAGTTCCAATCAAGGGCCTACACCAACACCACATATCAGTATGGAGTATTAAATTAAAGGTACAGCCTCCATGGTTACGACAGGTATGCAGTCCGAGTATTCTAACAAGTTTAGCTTTGTAAGTTACTATTAAAGCATCCGAAAGCATAAGAAAATATTCCGTGAAAAATTAATTGATACCAAATCTAGTAACGACCAGTGCTCAAGCTGAGCAGCTAAAAGATTACGCAATGGGCCACCGATCACTTGTACTAGTTTTTATATTGGTACTGTTACGTACTATAAGCAGGTAAATAGCTCTTTTGAAGATGAGTTTAAGTGTATAAAAAATGTTAACTGTCCATATGATAGGTCGAACGCACATAACTTTCTCATTAGTGAAACTTCAATACGTTAAAGTAAGATGCGTAATAATAAAAAAGGCATTTAATTCCTCACGCACTAAGACGGAACCCCGAAGTTAATGGCACAGAGAGAAGAGCGCGCAAAACGTCAAAGATTCTTAACTAGGACGAGTTAAACGTATGACGGTTGTAAATTTCATGTCGCTTATTCAATTAAGAGTCGTGGATTGAATGACATAAAACTTCTGAGATAGTGCAATAAAATACTTGGCAATTACGGGTCAGCAAGCAGAGGCTCAGTGCTTGCCGCGGCCTGCCGCGCACGACAACCGACACCGGGTTTACTCGCACTCCGCCAGAACCGCCATTGTGATTTTGAATGTTCACTTACAAAAATATACGTCAACCAGCCGCAGATACTCGCCTCCTCATCTCGTATAAAGAGGAGAGTTGTGTTACGTGCTTTACGCCTAATAAAATGCATTTGTGTGAGCTTTGGCATATAATATCTTTTATGTCGCCTGCATCTATATCTCCACTTACAATGTTCTCCTTTGATCTTAAAAAACGTGCACATAAATCATTCATTTATAACTAAGAAAAAATGTGAACACTTGTCTTATATGACGGAAATTCAGCATATTATAGTTATAATTGTCCAGGCAATCCCCATCGCATAAAATCAAGTACAAATCAACACGTTTCAAATTCCGTTAAGTATTTCCTTGTTCTCAATAAGACCATTGTATGGAAATCTCAACATAATGATAATCATTAAATTTCAGTCATGATGGCGCTCATCAAACTGACGTTAAGTTATGATGATTCTCGGTATCGACAAAAACATATCGATGGGGCCTCATTATTAAGTTTAATTATGACAGTTCGCCATATATGAATGGTTTACTTGATCGTGTCTGCGGCCAGCGGACTCAAAAAACAAGCATTCGTCCCATAACAGTTCTGCTATATAGAGCAACTTGACAGCTTATAAAAAGCTTTATAGTTGCTACCTACATTATCTTAGACACGGCGGAGTCAACGACTTTTGATAATAGTGTAAGATAATGCAGCATTTTTTGCATACAGATGCGTCTGCGCAGAAATCGGGCTGAATAAGGACAATGATGTCGTTTAAACGATAAGGTTGCACATTAGTCTGTGCGTCGCTATGTTGCAAGGCGTTGCATACATTAGTGGCTACATTTCGTCTTCTAGTTTTTATCGATTCTTATGTTCAAATGTGTAGTAAGGACCTGGGCGGCTCGGACGACCATGTTTAATTGCAGCTATTAGAACAGATGGCTTATTCATTTGTAGAGCAGTCGGTCGTTGCGCTCATGTCGTAAACTGGCGATTCGTTCCCGTTCTGATGTTATTGTAGCGTTTTGTCTATGCTCCGCCATTTTATTGGACCATTTTGTTGTTTCTCTGCTGAAGATCTAAACGTGCATGCATCACTGTGTATGTTTTAGTCATAGTGGCCGTTTCATCTCTGTTACCTAGGTATATGTTAAACACTACAATACGATTACCAGATGACCGTAAATATATACTAGGACGTACGTATCTTGATGATTATGGAAATCAATTTCGGTCGGTTTGTCAAAATTTTACGTAACGTATTTTTTTACAGCTTAAATGTTATATTAACATATATACAATTAAATATTCTAAAAAAAAACAATCCTATATACAAATACAAAGGGGAAAGGGCTCATTGTGCATCAAAAAATGCGTCCACATCCAATGTCTATGGGAAACGTGCCCAGAACGCTGGCAGCATTGCCACGTTGGATGGCAATGCTGATTCTCTAGGAAAGGCTAGCCCTCTGCTCACGTGAAGAGTCGACAAGCTTTGTGCTAATATCTCGAAAAACTCGATGTGCACTCGGACCCCATGGACCCAATGTTTTTTTTTAAATCTTTGTTTTGAAAAAAAAAAGGCTTTAATCGCGGAGCGACTATGCCAGCCTCGGACCTAATGTTTCAACCCCAAACGGCTCAAACATATAACTTCCAATAAGGTTGTTATACTTGCGCCGTATAGGTCTATTTTAAACTCTTTTTGTGACAATGTGTGGAGTCGCAATTTACTAACAAATAGACCGTCATTCACTTGGTTCGGAAAATGTTGCGTTTTTATGCATATTTGGCACATGCATATACTAAAGTTTAAAAACGTAACGAAAACCCTCCAGAAGAAAAATGAGCTAAATAAAATATTAGGTACTAATGATTCTCTCATTATTTTCACTAATTTTTCTTTATTGTTTTTGATCCTAAGTCAAAGTAACTCTATTTTCTTTTAAATACCAAAAGGTAGGTCACCTGTGAGGGCAAAAGTATCAGCATCAAGAGTATAATAATTTATTTGATTTTGTACGTAAATCCTACCCAACATTTCCTTTTGAGGGTTCTTTTTTTAACCCCCAACGGAAAAAGAGGGGTGTTATAAGTTTGAGGTGTGTGCCTTTGTGTTTGTGTACTTGTTTATCTGTCTGTGGCATCACAGCACCTAAACGGATGCACCTATTTTGATTTAGTTTTATTTTTGTTTGAAAGGTGACATTGTCGGGAGTGTTCATAACTATGTTTCATGAAAATTGGTTCAGCCATTCACAAGTTGTGTACTATTTGAATCGGGCTATTTTCTTAATATATAGTGTCATAATTACGTGTTCGATAGGCTGTTGATCGAAGCGTGTCTATTACTAGATTAATTATGAAGTTTAAAAATTATGAAATAAACAAAAATCGGGGGCTTCGGCAATTTTTAATTTTTACTTGTTGTATTCTAAATAAAATATTATGAGGTATTTTATAGTTAAAATATTATATTTGAAGGTATCTTAAGTGTCAACTATCTCTACAAATACTGTTTTAAAAATAATGTGTTACACAATGATTTAGAATTTTATATCGTAATTCTAGTGTCCCAGAGGGATCATATTTTAGCCGGAACACTGCTGACGACATGGTAAGTATGTTTCGTCGTTCAAAACAACTCAATTAGCATTTTCATTGTGGCTAATTGTAGTGATAAGGGCATGTAACCACTGTCACACCTTGTCAATGTAGACACTGCGACGAGGGGAAAGCATTCAACAGTAAGTGACCAGTCCCCGTTATAATTAAACGCATTTTTTAAATGCCTCATAGGTAGGCAAGCCTTTCACAAGGTGTATAATACCCACAACGGATCTTTGTTTCTCTGAATTTCCTGCAATACCTTGCACATTAGCTATTTTTGTGTCAATGTTGAAGATGAAGATAGCATTGGTCTCTTTCACTCGCTCACGTTCGTCGCATCGTCCTATCTCGCTTACTCTATGCAGCATACTCGATGACAAACTGATTCTTGCGCAATGGTTCGCAGAGCCAACTTCAGAGAAACAAAATCCTCTGTAACTATTATACATATAACCTGGTGGTGGGGTCTCATCGCATACAAAGAAACTGACCCGACGTACTGCAATGATTATTTGATTTATCTGTCGATATCGATTGATTATTAGATGGTGATCTATCTGTCGCCATGGAACGGAACCGAACGCGATCGATTTACAAAAAATAATCGGTATAATCAGACGAAATACGCTAGTTACGTAGCACGGTGTCTTTGTATGGGATGAGGCATCTGTATGCTAGTATTGTATTATCTGTGACCTGGTGAAGGTCGCGGAAACCAACGCATGCGAGAAACAAAGGACTGGTCGCTGTGGTGGTTGATTGCAGTCTTGCAGAGGATGTCTTTCAGCAGCGTGATGATGACGGATGCTGTCTCCGTTTCCAAAAGATGTCAATTCGTTCGTATCGTAGATTTCAAAAAAAGGCAAATCTATGAATATTTACGTTTTCAGTCCTACTCATAAACATGTAGAGACGTTCACTCGATCTGAATAAATGAACAACAACTCAGGAGTGTAGGTTGTCATCATTATACTACATTTAAATGTCAAAACGTACATAATAAGTGTTGCACTTTGCATGAACATGTCCACGACCTATTCGAATTCAATTTTGCTTACGTGAGTGGTAAAAATAAATAAAGGCGAGTGAAGCTATGATACGAGCCGGGTTGCGAGTTATTGCTCCCCGTGCGACGCGGCGGTCGTTCAATTTCTCTAATTAATTAACGATCCCTTAGATAACACACGCTGACAACCTTATTTGTGGCGAACAAATCTTTCAAACATAAATTTTAGTGTACACGCTCTAAACTTGTAAACTCTATGCACGTCTAGGTATCTACATGTAGGAGGCCCGTAAAAGATAAATTTATTATCGTAGCAGGCCCAGGTAACCGCGTTCCACTGTTACTGATCATTCCACAACTTATATCTCACGATCACGGAACCTTTTGCCGCGAATCACATATTTAGGTATTCCCTAAATGTAATCTTTACTAATCCTCATTGCATGATAGGTTTATACCGTATTCGCAACAATGTATCCGCGTTTAGAAAAGTGCGTAATTGAATATTCACACGGCGTGTATCCGACCGTTCTCGCACTAAATATTCGTGAAAGATTCACCCAACAATTTACATTTGTCACATAAATAAAAGAAGCATGCGGCCTCATTAGGCGACAGCACGCCGTGCCGCTCCGCTCCGCACCGTACCGCTCCGCAACGCGCCGCGCCGCGCCGCTGCCGTGCACGCCGCCGCTACCGTGTCCCACTCCTCACCAATAACGTGTATTTGTCAGGAAATTTCCACATAATTGCTCAGGCGACTCTGATTATTTTATTCATTCTTTTCCTTAGGGTTAGAAGGGTTAGCACGATTCGATACTTAGCAAGATGCACTGAGAAATCAGATGCAAGACGGAATGAATTCGTTAAACCATTTTACGTTTTTTCTGTGGATTTTCTTATCTACTTATAACTTTTTGGTTTAATATGGTTTTTCAAGTTAAGTGGTGGAGGACAAAGCTCTAAGATTCTATTAAGTGTATAATTTATTTTGGGCCCACACTATCAGTGTGCTACGTCGCGGGCCGGCGAGGGTCGTGGGCTCGTGGACCCGTGGGCTCGTGGGCAGGCGCCGCGGCCGCTATCAGCGCTGCTACAATAAGCATCGGTCAATTTGTTCACCGCCCGCCCTTATCTTTTATGAAGATTTTTTGTCATCCTATTTTTCACTACAAAGTTATGAGGTTTTAAGAGAGGTATACTTTTATTGCAGTAATTAAGATATGAAGTTATATTAGAGCTTTTAACGTGAGCGAGATTTATCCGAGCCGTATATTTTTTATGTTCATAACTTTTCTGTCCTGGCCATTTGACTTCTATCTACGAATTTAATGACTCGCTTGATGAATTTATTGCTCGAGTTAAATTAATACCTACGATGTGCATATTCGATTAAAGTGTGCGACTGCGCGTAGTTAAAGAGCTTAAAAAAAGAAAGCGGTCTCGATTGTTGGTGCTTATAGTAAACGAACGTGACAAATATAAAGCACTGGAAATGCGAAAGTTATTCCAATTTCCACATAGTTGGGCGAGCTGACTACAACTCATTGCGACGGTCAGCGGATCCCTTCTCAGTGTCGCAAACATGTCACAACCGAATTCGTGACAGTAAACAGCCGAATAGTGTAATCAGCATGCAAAGGATGATATTATCGACAGTAGGCATTATACATTTGAATCGCGGTTAGCTGCCATATTGACACGGTTCAGTTTACGACCTTGGGAACGGCTAGTGTGAACCTGACCGCGAAAACTGCCACCGACCCAATGATAGCTACATAGAAATGTGATAACGGTATTCACTCATACATAAAATTATTACCTACCTATGACTTTACACTCCTGAGCTGGTTAGTCAAAACACAATTTCTTGTCTGTTTTCTCTCAATATATAAAGTAAGGCATGTGTAAACGCTGAAAGGTTGAATAGTACATATACAGACAAGGGTAATTAAATCTTCAGCAACAAATGTTGGTTAATTCTGTTGCTTTTAATAGGTACCTACTGTACTGCAAAAAAGTAACATACATACATATACATGTTTTCAGCATTCATCTACTTGACAGTTCAAAGAGGTTGTATTATTATGGTCCTTTTTGAGGTTAACAACTTATTGCTAATGCAGGTATTACTAATCTTAAGGTCGTAAGATTCAAAAAGACTCACGTAGTTGGAATTTAGAATTGAATAATGATGAGCTCAAATTCTCTCATAATAAAAACACTCCCATGACAATAAAATATGCTTCAAGACAATGATTGAAAATACGCCTCGGGAATAAAAATATATTCGTTAATAATTCTCATAGCGGTTGACTTATCATTGCTTAAATAACTTGACAATAGGTTCGAACTAATAACATATTCTACAAACATTGTGACGGCCGCGCAATACAGACGCCGAACGACGATTCTGTGAAGTCGTTTGGAAAGCAGGCTGTGATTTGCAAGGTCACGCGTATAACACGGATGTTCCCGATATTGAAATGTACAGACGTGCTTTATTCACCTACATATGAACACATGCAGCTTGAAAAGATCCAAGCCAAGCACTCATCTCTTTATTAAAATAAACCTTATACGCAGCACGGAAGTCACCGTTTCGTTCGGTGAAAACTCGCCGCTTGAACGTTGCCCAATGCGACAGTAGTATGAGAATCAAATACTCATATTGAATACGAAGCAGACAAACGGTACGACACTTCGTATGGTAAATTCCGTATTGCGAATTATTAAATTATTTATGCCGCATATCGCGGTGCGCCGACTACCGAGCGCTGAACCACAATATCGGGAATCCCTGTTCGCTACTAATGCAATAATTTGGCGTATTTTGCAATCGCGTATTGAATATTGAATAGTTGGTAAATAGTTTATGTTCTGATCGTGGATTTCAGAGTACGTGATCCGGCGCGGCGGCTCGTTGTGAAATTGCACGACACACGGATAACATACGTTAACAAGTGGTCGTTTCGAATAAAATTTTATGTTCTCGTTGCGTTTAGATTTATAACAGATACGCGATGAATCTCTCGATATGCAGTGCATTACGGCACTGCGGTACATGCGCCGCTGCTACGCCGACGCCGACGCCGTAGGTGTTCAAACGCCAGCCCGCTCAACTCAACGGCGTCAATACCTACGTCTTACATTATTATTTTAGTGCTAAAACACCTATAGCTTTATTACGAATGAGCACGACATGCTATTGCGACCCACGAATTAGTCGAACCAGTGGTTATAATGTAGGAATAAGCGTGGATCATATCTACGTTTAAACTCAAGTAAAGGTGTTCTTAGACACGAGACTGCCATTTAATCCATGAGTTATGATATGGCACAAGATTTCTATGCTACCTTACTTCAAAGTCCGATGCAATTTTAACATGGATAACTCGGACCCAGATTGACTCTGCCTAGAACACTAAGCCGCGTCAGTCAAGATTGATGCTATAGAACTTAGAAGTATTTGAAACACTCATTGAAGCTAAAAATTAACACAAGTGTAACTAGTGTATGCTACTTCTCTCTTTGTTCTTCCTCAAACAATCTTCTAACGGAAGATGCGAAATTATGTACTCCGAGATTGCAGTAGAAGGACCGTGTAAAACGTGAGGTCAGTGTTACCAAATTCCTCTGCAATGATCCGTAAACCTGATGAAGGTCATGGAAACCTGCTGGTAGGAAGCAGGACCAGGTGTGATGCTTAGGGGGACCCATATGAAAGTTTTCGAGCTGATTTGATTCGCTCCAAACTAATTTCCTCTTACATATAATATAGGTATTTTATTGAGTAGCTATTCCTAGCTACTTACCAGTTTTTTTACTCAAATTTTCGACAAAACAATAAGTTCGCGGTGTCGACGCGATATGTCCCCACAATGATAACGGAGGATATCGCGTGCGTACAATCGCAGACCAAGTAGAAATGATTTAATTTGTTCGTGGAGTGGCTCCGAGGGAGTCGAGGAGTCGCGGTTATAGACCCGTGCCAGCTATCATTTGTAGTTATTTTGAAGACAATGTATAGGCAATAAACAGAATGCCGGTTTGAAACAAGTTTGAACTCTTTCGTTTGTAGAAGCAATGAAAATGAAAATATATTTTTTAACACTCTTACTCGAAAACGGGCGCTCATTATATTACTTTTAGACTTTTTTGTTTAGTAAATGTTTTGAAAACGTCATTTGAGGCATATGTCATTGCAGTCTCTCGCTCTGCTCCGTAATTGCCTCGCCTTCAGTATTTTCCACCTCAGTTGTAATTTAATGACAAAGTTTGCCGACTTGTACCAAAACACCAAATATTACACGTAGGCATAGATAACTTATTTAATTAATAACTAGAAAAAGTTGCTAAAGGATGCCCGAGCTTCACTAGTTGGCACGACAAGAGGAAACCCGAACTGCTGATGGGCTGGAGTATAATCATCTAATGTCATCAGACAAAGACAAGAGACAATCTGTCAACGAAAGCGTCGCGGTAGCGAATGGAAAATGCCAAAAAATTATGATATTTTATCATCATCATGCCATATGTCAAGCGATTTCGCAATGTCACATGACCTATCCATCCCTTACAGTATAGCATTTTGATTAACGATTTTATATTTTTATAAAAAAAATATATGTTAGTATGATGTAAACACACAATAAAAATGTTTATTTCTTAATCAAATCAAAACAACAAGTTGTTGATTGGAGCCTTCTTTTAAGCAAAAAAATGCCTGTTTTAGGAGACTCCGTTCTTCCATATCAAGGTAATTTTACTTATCAGAACAGAAAAGAGTTACATCATGCACGTGATTGTGTATTAGTGTATGCGGATGGGGAAGGTTTGAGTCTGTTTTGACATCGGTTAGAACTTTAATTTAATAATAATAATAATTTGTCAAAGTAAAATAAATAATAATTTTAATAATTTATTTATTAAGTATATGTGTTAACAACAATAATAAAAAAGCAGAAACAATTACAAAAAAAAAACAAATATATTTAGGAACAGTAAATTCGGTTCCGGAGTCAAAATACGTATCGCCTGAGTAGTAGTTAATCCAAAAAGATAGATTATTATATATTATTTTAATAAGTTAATAAAGCTGGTTATTACTTTGCAAAAATAATCTCTAAATTTAGTTGGTTCAACTATTGTGTAATATCTGCACGTTGGCGCTGCATTGCGTGACCCGACTCCCCAGTGTTGACTTAATGGAGTGCTCGTGAACAAATTTAAAACACGCCTTGTTATGACTTACATGATTTATAATTACGCTCCTGTGATTGTTAGACAAACACGAAACACTTTATTATTATGAGTGTCGTTTACATGCTCAACTCCAAATTGTTTCCCACACTATATTTATTCGTGTCGTTGTGACATGTCACTTAGGAATCCAAGTGACGTTGTTATCTATCTATTTATAATATAAAAATCAATTGCCGAATGTATGTAAGCGTATCACTACAGAACGTAAAAATACGAGAAAATCCTCAAAAGGACAGTTACCACTTCTAAAAAAGTAAATTATATAAACCTAATGGAAAAATCTAGTAATAAAACAAAATCAATGTGGCACATCATAAAAAGTCGTACTAACAAACTGACTAAAAAAACTAGAGAAAGTATAAAACTTGTTATAAACAAATCACTTGTTGAAGACCCGAGGTCGGTCGCAAATGCCTTTAATAACTACTTTGTTTCGGTAGGGAAAACTAACGCCACGAGGTCTAACGAGAACCCACCCGGTCGACATGTTGTTACTCCTAGCGAAAACTCTATATATTTGCAACCAGTTGATCTAAATGAAATAAAACTTATAATTAAACACTTAAAAAACAAGCAAAGTTTTGGTCACGATGAAATACCACCATCGCTAGTTAAATCATGTATGGACGAATTAATGATGCCTTTAACGTTTCTCATAAATCAGTCATTCATGGAGGGTGTTGTCCCAGATTTACTAAAAATATCTATAGTAAAACCTATATATAAAAAAGGCAAGAAAACTGATGCAGGAAATTATCGCCCTATTGCTTTATTATCTACATTCTCAAAAATATTTGAAACTGCAATGTCTAAGCGGCTAAATAATTTTTGTGAGAAGTACAAGATTTTTAATACCAGTCAAAATGGATTTAGGAAAAATAAGTCAACGACGTTAGCAGTATTTAATTACGTACATGAAGCATTAAAAATATTAAATAATAGGAAATATGCAGTAGGGCTACTGTTAGACATGAGTAAAGCCTACGATCGAGTATCATATAAAGTTCTACTAAATAAGTTGTACCAAATAGGTGTGAGAGGTATCGCGTATGAGTGGTTCTGCTCGTACCTCAAAAAACGCACACAGTACGTGGAAGTGGAATATCTTCACCCGGACACTGGCATAATGACTCACGTGCGATCAAAAATGGAGCACGTAACAATGTCTATACCTCAAGGCAGTGTCTTAGGGTGCATTCTATTCCTTATATATATAAATGACTTGCCAAGTGAAATAAAAGTACAGAGTGTCCTCTTTGCTGACGACATCTCGATAGTGTTTCCATGTGACGACGGTAGCAAAATAAATTCAATATTGGACGATATACTAACAAAAATAGTGAATTGGCTAAGGGATCACAATTTGGAAATAAATTTCTCGAAGACAAAACTTATGCAATACAGACCTTATCAAAAACGTCCATTAATTATAAATTACTCATACAATAACATACCGCTCCAATGTGTTGATGAATTTAAACTCTTGGGTCTGACTGTTGACACTAATTTAAATTGGAAGGCACATATTAATGTCGTGTCAAACAAACTTGCAAGTTTCGCGTATGCCTTAAATGAGCTGAAAAGATCAACTAATTTCAAAACAGCGATGATAGCATATTATGCCTACGCCTACTCGTGTTTAACTTATGGTATTATAGTGTGGGGAAATTGTGTTGAAGTAGAAAAACTATTCATCTTACAAAAAAGATGCGTGAGAATTCTCGCAAATATTGACCAAATGCAGAGCTGTAAACCATATTTCATTAAATATAAAATGCTAACTGTAACAGGCATTTACATTTTGGAAGTAAGCAAGTTTGTTAGAAAACACGCGTCACTATTCCCTGTAGCTAAGAATCAAAGGCCGCTGCAACGCTCCATAAGAGTCAAAAATGAATTAGCTTTGCCGAGTTCCAAACTAGCTATGTTTCACTCAGGACCTCTAGTAATGTGCATAAAAATTTATAATAAACTGCCCAATGACATAAAAGACATAGAATTTGATAATAAATTTGTAAATGCACTTAAAATGCACCTAATACAGAAATGTTATTATAGCCTAAATGAATTCTTAACAAATTAACACTATACTCGTACGTACCTATTGTGTATATAAATTATCAGATGAAGACGCAATGTAATAATGTAGAAATCAAATAAATGACATCCAATATTTAATTAATTAATAATGAAATTTTGACATTATATAATATAAACTGATAATGTAACAATGTATTTTTCTTAATAATTTTATATAATTTGATAATGTAACAATGATATATTTCTAAATAATATTGCATGCAATTAATATTAAGATAAGTATACAAAATGTTGCGGTGCCCTCGCAGGGTTCATGTACGATACTTATATTTTATAACAACACCTTGTAAACGACATGAATGCAATAAATAAATAAATAAATAAATGAACGGCTGCACCTATTTGTTTTTTTTTTGTCTTTGTAATTTTTTGTCGGTACAAGATTTGTGTGATACAAATTAAATTCATTAGAATTGTCAATAATACAAATTTATTTAAGTTTGATTATAATTTTGATTTTACTTTTGATTTTAATTTTGAGTTTGATTTTGATCATGATTTTAATTATGATTTTAGTCTAAGATTTATTATTGTTTATTGAATAATTATGCAAATTGTAATTCTAGTATTAATTGTATTTGGAGATCTTTAATTTTATATTTTATGAATTACATTAGTGTCTAATAAATTATATATAACGTAACGGAAGGGTCACTGGCCCCTGAAACCCAGGTACTGTTACCTAGCTCGGGGTTTCACTTGTTTAGTAATTTTTAATGCAAATAAACAATTTATTTATTTATTATTTATAAGACAGAGGGAGCTCTTCACAAATATTGCCAGAAATGGCAGATTGACATTCAGATGAGATCTCATTTTCTTCATTAGTACAATTAGTTATAAATATTTCTCAGCTATGTTGGCTTACCAACACAGTTGAGGAAAAGTTTTGACATTGACGATAATGAATAGAAATTACGTTTGTGAACGAAAACATACTTATTGTAATACCAAAAGAACAAATTTTAATCTTAAAAATAATCAAACGCTGAGTAATAAAAGAATAAAACATCTCAGGGTCTCGCAGAGTTAACCCCGAGGCTAAAGCGCGGGGGTGGCTTGGGGGTTCGTAATTGAAAAATAAAAGGCCGTAATAATAGAATTTACATTACTTACGTACTTTCCATTGACATGCCGTCTGTCTAAGTCAGAAGCAGCATTGACTTCAAATACATAAATCTATACTAATATTATAAAGCTGAAGAGTTTGTTTGTTTGTTTGTTTGTTTGTTTGTTTGAACGCGCTAATCTCAGGAACTACTGGTTGGAATTGAAAAATTATTTTTGTGTTGGGTAGTCCATTTATCGAGGAAGGTTATAGGCTATATAACATCACGCTACGACCAATAGGAGCGGAGCATCAATGAAAAATGTTCCAAAAACGGGGAAAATTTATTCTTTTTGAGACGCAACGTATTTAGAGTAGGTGGGCTAGCTTGGTAGGTAGCCAGTTGACGGGAGCGAAGCCGCGTGGGACAGCTAGTAATATTATAATATTATAAAGCTGAATAGTTTGTTTGTTTGAACGCGCTAATCTTAGGAACTACTGGTTGGAATTGAAAAGATCTTTTTGTGTTGGATAGTCCATTTATCGAGGAAGGTTATAGGCTATATAACATCACGCTGCGAGCAATAGGAGCGAAGCATAAATGAAAAATGTTGCAAAAATGGGGCAGAATTATTCCTTTTTGAGAGCTTCGGTTGAGTGCGCTGCGTAAACGGTTAAAGTTTCGCAACAATAATGTATGTAGGGTAGGTTAGGTAGGGTAGATGGGTAGGTAGGTAGCCAGTTGACGGGAGCGAAGCCGCGTGGAACAGCTTGTATTATTATATCTACAATAACAGACACACACCCTATTGTAGATGCCCTCTTTTTTAAACAAATCTAATTAAAGAAATTAGGTACGTTTTCAACGCATTCAAGAAATTGTACGGACCGATCCGATCCGATTGAAATCAAAAATATTTTTGATCCTCTTATACTTACTATAGCATCACAGTATGTCTTACATTATATAGAAGAAAACACAGTAGATATATGTTTATAATTTAATATTAAGTAAGATTACGATAAAACAGATGCCCTCAGCAAAACCAAAGCAAGCCAGCATTCTCGATCACATACCAAAACGGAGTTCCCAAACATTTGTATGCAGATATTACGGTAAAGTAGGATTGTTTCGTGCATCGCCCGACATTTCCGTACAATAGATTGGCCTAGGCGTGGTACAGCTAGTTAGCCGTAAAGTTAGATGTAAATATGCGCAAGCGCAGGGGTCACACATTGACCATCCTGCATTCATTGTAGCGGGAAACGTGACAGCAAACCACTAGTAACATTTGCCAGAATTGTATATTCTTACAAAGGACGGTTTGGATGTATCAATACCAGCTGGTAACCAAACAAGCTTTCCATTGGTTGCATGAGTAATCTTCGCTACGAGTGATAGGACATAATCAATACGGACTAGTCGACATAATAAAGTGATTACAACGTCAGTGATCAGAAACAAGTATTATCTTAGATATTTCACTGTCAATTAGTTATTTGTAAGGCAATATTTTATTCGTAGATAGACTCATTTAAGTCTCTTGCTCACTGGTTTAGTACTCAAATATAATCGTTTACAGGCACATGGCACGGGAGGCGGTCTTATCCGATTGGGGAAATTGATAAACTTCAATGAAAATCTAAATGGAGAATCTAAGTTTATATTCTGTACGCTGCTTTACGAGATTCATGAGTACACTGGCGTAGATTAGCCTAACGACATATAAATAGAAACCACTGTGGCTAGCATCACTATAATAATTGCCTACTCGCATTTTATCCGTGCTATCATCTGCGAATCAATCAAGTCTGATCCGTAGTGTCTTACCGAGAAAATTTATAGCGTCTTCTCCTACAGGTATTTGCATATTATCTTAATGATGAAGAACCACCTCTTGGCCACTTATCGCCTTATATTCCAATTAATGTTGGAAATATGCGGCAGCCCTCCGCGAAATATGCGGCAGCCCTCCGCGAGCCGTGTTTTATTAACCTTTCATAATCTACGCCCTTTATCGCTTATATTAAATCGCTTTCATGTGTTACAATTTTGTTAAGTACTTATATTTTATAAGTTTTGCGTTATGCGTTTTACGAAGCCATTTCAGCCCTCTTTGACGATTAACAGTGTGTAGAGATCACAGAGCCACCTAAACTATGTTACTAAATCGAATTTTGAGAATAGCCTATGTTTTAAAAACGCACCAATTTTCAAGGAACAGTTCCTTTAATATTTACTATTTTTGTAACAGTAAAGTCACAAAAATCCTTATGTGTTTAAGCTGAGAGCGATGGGTGGTTTTTATATTGCAGTATCCACACTTACATACCCATAATTAATAATAATAATATAATTCATTTAATGTATAATATTATTAATGCGAACGTAACTCTGTCTGTTATCTTTTCACACATAAACCACTGAACCGATTTAGATGAAATTTGGTATGGAAATAGTTTGAGACCTTGGAAAGGACATAGAATAGTATTATCCGGGAAATCATCCTTAAGAGAGTGGAAAGGGGACGTGGAAGTTTGTATGGTGAACCGATAATTTCTCAAGTAAGGCGGTCCACACACCCCTGACGAAATCGCGGGCAAAATATAGTGTCGTATAAACAAAAACTCATCAGTGCCAAAAAGTATTTACTTTCAAAAAATTACAGCTTTGCATAAATGACATAGATCTGGCAGCTTTACTAATAATGTAACACTGTTTACCACAGATATAAATCTAACTAGATGACGCGATTGTATGTACTTCGCGTGCCAAAAAACGGAGTAAAATTACGATCAAGGATCGTAATCTGAGATTTTTGAGAAATCTAGATAAATGCCTTCTTATGCCATATTGAGCTGTAAAGACTGTATAGAAAAAGTTGGCGGAGGCATTGGAAATGTTTTCTGTAAGTATTTTTTTTTTAAATTGTGTGTGAAAAAGTGGCACGCTTGGTGTTCATACTGATGGAGGGACTTGTGTTATCTAGTTAGATTTACGAGTATGTCTGTGCTGTTTACGAATCAGACAAAGACCTCAAATAAAGTACCTAGGTATTTCATTAGCGGCTTTATTCATAGCATTACAAACACTTCAATAAAATATACTTTTATCTGGCAAGTAAGTATGCAAAATGTGTGTAAAGGTGGCAAGGAGGTCCATAATTATTCTGAGCGGTATAAGTGCGCAATGGTGTAAATAATAGGCGCGGCCGCATCGTTCGCTCCTGGAGTATTCACCTAATTAACCCGGGACGTGACGTGCTCGAGATATAAATTTTAAATCTGCTCGAAACCTCCGAGAAAAAGAAATAGACTTCTGTGGAACACAAAACAAATAAATCAGACAGACGTAGGTACTCTTTAGTGAAGGTGACCCATGTGGTACATTAAGAGGAATCAATAAGTAATTGTTGTGATTTCGATTTAGATAACTATCATCTTAAAGATTGGAAGTGATTTTTTAGTTATGAATAGGTCGTGATCAGTTTATCAACTGCAAATAAGTTTTCAACACACTTGCTCATAAAGTGGCTCTAATTTCACCGCAATTAGGCACATAATGACACCTGTTATCAAACTGTGACTTTTTCTTTACTATTATTCACAAGTGAGATAAAGATTTTATTTTTTTTATTTATTGGTTGAGTTGCTTTGTTCTTAAAAAAGTTTCGATACAAAAAAGATCGTGCTAAATAGTACAAATGCAACACATTTCATGCAACTTCGTATTTAAATAGATAATTTCAACTTGTACGTGTTTAATAACTAAAACTTTCACTTAAATATAACTTTTGTTTTTGTCTGTAATAAAGAAAACTTGAAATTCTCCATTTTGTACGTGGCTAAAACGCTATCCGCGAAAAGCCAAAAAAAAGATAACTCATTATTTTTTGTCTATGGCCGATCGCCATTGTTAGATGTGCGCGCATGGGGAAACTGATTAATTTTGCCCGCCATTGCGAAAAAAAAATCACAACTCGTTTTCACTGTTGGAAATGATTTTTTAGTATTATTTTCTTCACAAGTGTGTTAAACAACGTCGTATGATACACGTGTGTATTGACGATTACCGTCCTCGGCTCTCTTAAAACCCTCACCTAACAGCTCAGGTCTCAATGGCGCCTCAAATAATGTACTATTATATATTTGTAAATAAATTAAAACACCCCATAGCCCTTGTAATTGTCAAAATATGCAACATAAACGGCCGTATCTTTTCATCTCGTTGACTTGGAAGTTTAGTTTTTTCATAGCTCTAAGAGACTTGAGTATTTGATATTAGTTTCAAATTAATACCTCCACAAAATCCTTAGAAAAAGGTTCATAACAGACAACGAAGTGATATTTTAAGGGTTCCTAAAATTTACATTTTGAGATACGAAACCCTAAAACACGAGGTAATGTGTATAATAATTAAATTAATCAATTCTTTTTATTTCTAGTGCCTACCCAATACCTATATCAATCATAATAAAAATACACAGGAAATCCACAATCGCAATAAAATTACGTAAAAGTTAATAAAAAAGGTAATTATAAATTGCATTAAATTAAAATGGTTTCTTTATTACCTACTCTGCCACGTGGTGCTGACAACAGTTCGTAATGATGCAACAAACAGACGATCGACTTCGTGTTTTTGTCAATCGATTCTGTCGTTTTCGTCGATAGTACCTCAATGAGTAATGCTCGAATTTAGCTTTATATTTCTATCAATCTTATGCAGGCCACAGTAGCGATCGTTAGAATCAATCAAATCTGTCAGAAAGTGACTGATTTCAAAGTTTGTCAAATCAAAATAGAATATATCAAGCCACATTACAGCCATCAAAAATCGAGCAAATGCTTAACACAAACTGTAGCAGTTTAACAGTAGGCAGAAATAGCCAATGTAACTAATTGAAAAACAGTGTTTTCTGAAACTTATACGTACTCTCATAAGCAGGTTCATACCTACATTATCTACGTTTATGTTTACAATTTCTCTAAACTACTAAAATGTCGTACCTATTATTTGCACACCAAAGTCTCTTAGATTCTCTACGATTCAATAATTAGATGCTAATCAACTCTGTGCCCTTTAAATGTGACAACGGACGCATTCCGTTTCTGTCGTCGATCTCTCAACCATAAGCGAGGAGGCGACTTTATGGCCAATAGTAGATTTTGCATGCAATTTCAAGTTATGGATTACAGGTTGTTGTTTTATTTATTTATTTATTAAAACTTTATGCATAAGTACAAAAGCGGACTTAATGCCTTAGGCATTTTCTACTAGTCGACCTCACCTCCTTTTTTATCACCTTTTGTAATATTTTTAATTCTTTTGTTATCTACAAGTCCGTGATTAGACCTGTCATACTTTATGGATCAGAATGTTGGGCTGTAAAAACGATGAATGAAAAGAGATTGCATGTAACAGAGTTGAGAATGTTGAGATGTGCGAGGTGACGAGAATGGATAAAGTGAAAAATAAGTATATTAGTGAAAGTTTGAAAGTGGCGCCATTGACAGAAAAGTTGAAAGCAAACCGTTTGTCCTGGTATGGTTGTGCGACGAGGACGGATGAACACATGTTACTAAAAGAGTGATGAATATAAATGTGGATGGATGGAGAGGGAGAGGAAGGCCTAAGAAAATCAGTGATAGCGTGACAGAGGACAGGCCGGTATGGAAAAAGAAAATGTGTTGCGCCGATCCCAAGTAACATGGGATAAGGGCAGGAAGTTGATGATTGTAATATTTTTAATAGATATATTGCGACTAGGTACACATACTTAGATACCCGAAGATAAGTGCTCAATTTTACAAAATCAAAACAGCAAACAAAATAGCACACACGTTATTCTCCTCCAATCTTACTTCCATGTTTAAACAATTATTTAGTCTGATTCAAGGTAGTATTTGCATAAACTACATCGTATCCTATTGCTTGCCGATAGCTTCCCTATGTTGACTATTTCAACATTTTCCGTTGTACTGCCATTTTCAAAAAATCCTATAATCTGAGTTAACCAGATGACATCCTGTATACACGAATACGATCCATTCTGGCAGTTGTATGGTGAACATAGTAGCAGCTACCGATCATCGAGTGAAATATATAAATCGAAGCGTTATCATCTTCGGCGATCACCGCAGACGGCTGCGGCGGGCAGCCGACACGTGAAATAAATATCCATTTCCATACTCAAATGTAGGCAGAGTGGAGGAGCAGGGAGGGCGCGGGCGCAGTGCACCCGCCGACTGATCTATAACTCCTTATTATTATTTGAATGAGATCTATTGATCCGCGAGGTGTGCAACCCACAATCCGCTCCGACGACGATCATTTTGTTCGACTGGAACGACCGCTTTTGAACTAACTTGACGTTACAATGGCGGGTAGTGACGGCAATGATTTAAAATCTGTTAACAGGACGGTTCTCTTTTTAACGATTGGTATACAATTTCCATAAAAGGTTTTCCAGATTATCTCTGTGTTCGATATACATTTCACATAACAAGGCATAACGCGTCACTATGTTAAAATTACTGCGGTTCCCTCAGCAAGTTCTAATTGTGGCTTGGTCCGAGTTCGAGTGCGAACAATGATAAATGAAAAGCGCTGTGCCCTAGACTCCGTCGTAGTGGGAGTGACAGGACTCGTAACAGAATTAGTTCGTAATCATGAAATGGCAGAATATTATTATTATCATCATGGTTCAAAGACATCCACAGCTAGACTTAGGCCTCTCTAAGCATCGCCACAACGACCAGTTGAGTGCGTGCCTCTTGAAATCCAGGGAATACTCGTTAATGTGGCCGTCAGATATCACCGTGAATATGATTGCCAGAAGTATGGAGAGACCGTAAAATTTCAAGGAAGACGAAGGTGAAACAGGTCAGCTGCGTGGTGTTCTCCATCTTCAGTTACGGAGCCGAGGCGTGGACTCTAAAGAAGGCAGACCGTGACCAAATCGATGCTTTTGAGATGTGGTGCTGAAGGAAGATGTTGCAAATCTCCTGGACTGCCTATCGTACCGATGATTCTATCCTCCGGGCACTAAACATAAATATCAGACTGTCCACTGTCTGCCTTCGTAGGATTCTGGAGTTTTTTGGTCACGTTGCCAGGAAGGACGGACACAACCTCGAACAGCTGATGGTTACCGGCAAGATCAAAGGTCCGATAGGTCGAAGTCCAATCAGATGGTCAGACCAAGTCCACACATCATTAAATACCAGGCTGCACGATGCTCTCCCACGACGCCAAAGACAGAAGCAAATGACGCAAATTGGTGAAGGAAAAGTTGTTTCCACGAAGACCAGGGAATCACGACCCTCAGTAATGAGGAACACGATGCAAGGAGGAGGAGAATGATTGCCAGAAAAATATTTTACCTGATAAAGACAAAATGCAATCATAGATTTTCAAATAACACGAGTGAGTCTCTCTTGCCCAAAAATAGACATAAATAACAAAAAAAATATCTACATTTATGAGATTTTCCCAGATCTTATAATGTCGCAGGTCATCGTTATCTTACGATTATTATCAGTATTAATCATCGGAAATGAGTGTGAACATAAATCTTACTTCATAAAAATGAGTAGGTAATAAATGTTACCTATTCAATTAAAAACTTAATAAGTACCTAGCGTTATTAATTTATCACAACTAGGTAGATTTTATGATCAGTATCTAACAAATTTTCATTAAAATACCGTACGCGCACATACATCATAATAAATCTACTTTCATTAAAAGGTTGTTATTTCTTTTGTTTTTTATACCTACATATAACGCGCGTGATATTATATAATGATGATACCCAAAGAAACATGCGTTAAATGATTGTATCTTTCTATTTCTTAAGACGACGATAGTCGCCAACGACCTTGAGGGAAAAAAACGCGCACTCGTTTCACACCCGCGCCGCGCGACCCAAAATTTTGTAGTTTTTTGTACTTTTCTTATTTTTCTATGACTGTAAAAAAAAGTCTTAGATCAAAATAAATTGTCTTTGAGATGGTGAAAATTTCATTAAAATATGCCTTGCGGTTTTGGTGCAATTGACGTTTTTTTGTCTGTGAAACAGTAACATAGTGTAATTAATTTGTAAAGTTATGCCTATAATTTTACAAATTAATTACACTATGTTCTACAAATAAAACCCAAAATTGTCTTAGATCAAATTATTAAGAAAATGGTCTAATGTAACATATATTTTTGCCAAAAAATTACGCCTTTAAGAGGTTATTTTCATTTAAAAATCAGCTACTCAGGGGTATCCGCGCCTTAACGTTCTCTATCTTTCTTATTTTAACAAAGTAACTAGGTGCTATGTACCTAGCTGTGTACCAGACAATCTAGCTGACGGATCGTTTGGATCAAAACAGGGTCTATAACGATTGACCTTCGGTATAGTTAGTTGAAGGAGTGCTGACACTCGAGCCGCTGTCGGGAGTGTCGGGAGAGCCCGTGCCAATCATCGGTGATAATATAATGGGTCCGGTGCAGGAAGCGCAGTTATTCGCAACAAGCCCCGCGCATGGGGGCTTTTAATCAACACTTTATTGTTTAATGACCCCTCGTCCCAGTCTAAATTAAAAGGGTGACGGCTCAAGCCCTATTGACGGATGCGTTATATGTGCGCGGAGCTGGTTGAATATTTGATGATAGATAATAGCGATGCGGAAAATAACTTACCTACCTATGTCGCTCGTAGACACTCGTTGTAAAGTAACCGTTTGTAGGCTAGCTTTAAAATTATTACGAATCTGATAGAAACGTTTTTAGTGACAGGTGCCCATAGAACACATCTTCTTTAAAACTTCATCTATTCACACACACACTACATCTGAACACTATATATACTTTTGTAATTATAAATTTTATAGTTGAATATTAAACTGAAGTCTTTTATTATAATGTTTGTGTTTTAGTTCCCTTTATTCGGTTCCTTTATTCCATTGGTTTCTGTTTATGTAATTTAGCAATTTGTGCAGCAATTAATAAAAAACTGGGAACAAAACTAACTAGTTTTTTCCATACCTAGTAGATATATATAGCAGGTTCATTCTAGAACAAGCAAAAAGTTTAATAAATCCGATTACGGTTTTTTTAGTCTATGTTACCTGGGCCATAATAACCGATCGATTGCCACATTTGCCACCTTATTCATCAAAATCGGATGAATAGATTAGGCCCTACGGAGGAACATATGTAAATACAAACATACATACATAGACTGCTAAAATCATAACCCTTCCTTTTGGCTTCGCCGTAGTCGGGTTGTGACTTACGCCCATTGACATATTTCAAACCAGATTGAAGGACCTTCACTCCACTCAGTTGCCATAACAACGAAAGGAACCCTCGATTGTCTATAAATAACGACTAAGCTGTAACTGTGAGGTAGGTGATTCGAGGTGGAATCGAGTAAGGAGGACCAAAATTATCATGTGATCCCTGCTGCCCACATGCCTGTTTCTATTTCATTAAGTGATGATTTCTTCTCACCCACATTATGTAGGTACCTATTATGAGATGAGTCATGATTTATTCTGCGCTTCTTGGGTTTTGATGTTTGTCAAAAACACCTACCACGATCGGGTACAATACACTACATTATTAATGTAATCGACGAATAATCGCCGGTTATCTGCTGTGTTTGGCTGTTGAAAATTCATTACCTATTGTACTAATGTTATCATTAAGAGGGTTCCGAAAAAGTAACCATGTACCTACATATGTAATTAGTGAATATGAGTGAAGATTAAAGTAAGTAGCACAAGTAATGCGAGCGCCGGCGCGTCGCGCGTCGCGTGCCTGCCGCTGCTTGAAACGCCTAGCCTACGAAAACTTTGGATATTATCACATTTTTTCCCCTCGATTTTTATGTGTACAAAATCAGGCAATATATCTAATGCACATTCGGGGCTTTCAGGCATTCAGTACCAATCAACAACACTATTTATGTAAAAAATGCTCATAAGAAAACAGCAATTCCATACATTTTTGTTCGCATAACTTGACAAAATGTACGATGTTAACGATTGTCCATTATAATGTGACTTTTTCGTATTTTTTTTGGAACGTTATCAAAGAAAACCCGATCCTCAGACTACCTACTTTAACTGAAAGTGTAAAAAGGAATATAATTAATTTCGTTAGTAGCCCATTATAGAATGCTACTGCCGTTCCTCAAAATCATTATAGCTCTCAGTAGGTACATTTTATAACCGTTGTCGGTAATCTACCAACTTCATTGTTCTCTTTTAATTATTATTTTACCATTAAAAACAACTCCATAGTTTTCACGTGTAGTATTAAAGGCATTTGATCCCTGACTTTTAATGCTTCACCCCCGGCATTAAAATTATGTGTATATTTGTATCACGCTCGCGATTGTAGGGCCTCGACGAGTCGAGTCGTACATACGGGAAACGTACACCGCTCGTCAAGGTCTTCGCCATCCACTTAATGTATTATGATGTAGGTATCAAGTTTACTACTCTGTGTCCCACAATGTTCTTTCACTACAGTACTGCGATTCAATAAAACATCAGATCAGAGTAACTTAACATTTATATTTGATAACAACAAAAATAGCAATCCGCCCTTGGCGTTAATTACGCGAAACCTGATATCACTCTTAATTTAATGACGAGCCCTAAATTATTGCGCTCTGCAAAATTCTTAATTATATCTCTTAAATTTCTAAGTAAAATTTAGCCTAGAGCGTCGGCAGGACAGCAAAATGATATGTTTGTAAACAACGAACATTTTACAGTTAGGCCTTAATTAATACTTTGTGATAACAGTCTGTCTGCATGTCTGTATGGCCGCTATAAAGCCTAGCGATTCCACCAAAATCCATATTTTACATTCTTAATTTTGAAGAATTGTTTTAAATAAATATCACCTATAATATTGTTTCACTCTAAGCCTTGATTAGATTAGATAAGGGTACAAAACTTAAAATTGGTTTTGTTTAATTTTGGCAAATTTGTTTAAAATATGCCTGCAGTTTAACTTTTAAATAAAAAAAACATGTCGTAATGATATGTAGGTGCATACCTACATGTCATGTTGCGTAGGGAATATTAATTACACAGTTCATAAAAGTAACGTTAAACGCTTAGGTAATGTGTTAAAAGGAGCCCATCACCCCTCCAATTAGTCGGATAATGACGGTGTTCAAGTTATTAAATTAATAAGGGGAGATCGGGTGACGTGAGTGACGAGACACTCGGTCGGTGTGACGGTGCGCTGGTGGGCCGGTGACGCGTGACGTGGTCGGCGTGACAGGTAGGCGCCTGATCTGCTGTCTCGCGCACACATCATATGACGAAACAGTTCATCTAGGTTAATTATTTAGTACTGAACAGCTCACCCTCATTGTCACAGATGTAAGAAAACAACTAAGTATGAGTTCCCTCACAAACATCTAATTCACCAAAAGAGCTCTTACGGAGCGAGTACTTAATTACCGTAAAAGGTCTTAAGCATGAATGTTATGACGGCGTTTATGAAAAGTATTTCGCTCCTAGCATAACGAACCACCTGCCTTTTGAGAATTTGAATGAACTCACCACACAATAAATTTTAGGGCGAAAACGTCTATGGATTTCTTTGCATTTCGCAATTACTTTTTGTTTTGTATGCCTGTCGAAATTATAAAACTCGCATTTACTTACTGAGATCCTTTTTGACATGATAATAATTCAGAGGGAAGAAGTCGAATTTAATAGCAAGTTAAATGATACGTGTCCTGATTGGAAAATGTATGCTTATTCAGGTCGAGCGCGGCCTGCCCTCCGCAACCCTCCGCACGCCTGATTTGAAATGAATGGTAATAATGGCCGAGCATCCCGTTCGCATCGTTTTGTATGATTATTCCAGATTAATTATTTGTTGGAATTTTGCTGGCTAATTTTTTGGAACGAGATTTTCCCGCTTTGCCTGACGTTTTAATTCTAACTCGTCATGGGGAGAAGATTAATACACTATAGGTATGTAGGGAGATATTCGTATCTACTTAATTACAAAAATGTTAAGAGTAGCCATTTTTAGAGTAGGACATATTGTCGAGCTGTTTTGACTTTTTAACTCTATCTACATCAGAGTCTTCTATATTCTCGTTGAATTGAGGCAGTCTGAGGTAAAATTACTGTCGAAGGATCTCGGCTCATCCCATCATTATTTCGCCTGATAGTGTTCCATTCAATATGTGTAAGTATTATTAAATTATACTACATTAAAGTCTCCAAATATAGCAAAAAGTAACTTTTCTTTTTTAATACTTGGCGAGGCTTAGGCATTTTAAAGCAAATGATAATCTCTGTCAGTAATGATCGGATAACGATAATTATTATTCTTTTACACAAGAAAGCAACATTATTACCAAGACTTTTTATACCGGAATAATGGTTGGTAAACGCATTTCGAAAGTAACTCTTTCAAACCAATTGGGCCAGATTATTGGCAATCGTACCTATAATGCCTATACTTAAATAAAAAATATTAGGTATCTAGTTATGTTAATCCAATAAAAGATGTATTATAGATAATAGGTAGGTAATAGGAATGTTTTATTATTCACTTTCTATATTTGGCACCCCCTACCTTCGGTATGCTCCGACATCACTATAGAATCACGTCGCAGCTCGCCAGCGTTCCCAGGGGTCCCAACTGAAGCGAATATCAAATTGATGCTAGCCCTTGATTCCATCATTCCCATCCATTAGACGAAGAAGAACCCAGGTAAATGAACTAATACATAGATGATGTTCGAAAAAGACGCAGATAAATTCATGTATTTTGGACAATAACACATACATCAGAATCCTAAAAATAGCTCATTAACAGAGCCAATTTCTTTATTTGTCATTTATTCTGCTTTGTTTCGCATTTGCAATTGAAACTCGTTCCTATCAAAGTACACAAGATGCTATTTTTGTTCAGCAAGCAAGCGATGTTTGTGCTCTCGCCTGGACTCTCCCAAGGGGCCTGAGCTGGCACATACTGACGACTGAACTAAGTAGAAAGATAGAACAGAATTAAGTCGGCCAATTATCCCGTATTGGATTTATTGGTAATCTCTGCACGAATGGGCGCGAGGGTGCGAAGCGAACCAACTTTTGATGATGCCTTTATCGGCATTATGAACAAAGTTGTTGCAATTTTTATGGAGGTGGATTTATTGTTCGGCTTCCTCTCTTGTTTCGCCCTCGGTTGTGCCCAGACAGATAAAAGAGAGTCCAGAAGCGATTTACTTCAAATAAATCAATCTTCCAACAAAGTATTCTCGTTCGGCTTAGCCGACTTATCTCAGTTAATAACCTTCTCTTTCTCTTTGTTTAGTTAACATTTAAATGCAATTATTTTATTATATATATAATATCTCATTCGACAATGGCTTTAGATTTTGCATGAAGATAATAATCTTCATGCAAAAACTTCTGCACCTGTTTTTATTTTATTTTTAACCAACTTCAAAAAAGAAGGAGGTTCTCAATTCGTCGGAATCTTTATTACATTTGTAAAAGTTTGTAAAGAAGAAAAGAAGTTGAAAAGACAAATAAGGTTCATACGGATAATAGAAAAATATGGATGAAATAACTACTAATACACCATCTAGGTTTGATACGGAGTCATCTTAACGCAAAAAACTTCAGATTATGTCGAGCGAAAATAATGACACCTGATTTTGGGAAAAGTTAGGTTCATAGACAAGCTAAAACACTGATGATAGCGATTCTTTTCAACAACTATGAAATGGGATAATAAAACTTATACCCTATTGACGTTAAAGTTTGATCCCAAAAAATACCTTATGACAACACGGTAATATTTCTTGGTAGCACTTTTACCTCTGTCCCAAAAGTGCTTCTGAATATTTTTCTGAAAGTGTCAAATCCGTATAAAAGAAATTGATATATCGATATAAAAGCAAAAATATGTATGTGCTCAATATATTAGTGAAAAACTAAGTGATACGTCATAGCCGTCACACACAAGCAGTAGTGCCTCTCGGGTATTCCATAAAAAGTTTGCTCCCCACCCTTATTATTGTGGGAACTCCAAAATAAAATTATTTGTAAAAACTTTACCATCACATGTAGGTAAAACGAATTGTAAATCTTTTGATTCTTACCAATTTAAATACCCAAACATGTAGACATTCCCATTTATAATATTAGTATTAATTAATACATTCAATTCGTTGCATTTGGCTATTTCATATTTTTTTATTATACCCATGATGAATAGGGTGCCGCTCATTTGACAATGATGATGATAGATGTTGCGGTGGTAGGTGAAGGAGATCCTTAACAGAATTGTTGCTGAGATACAGTAGGAAGAGCGTTAGCCTGGATGAGATACGCGCAATCCTGGGAAACAAGGCAAAAAAGGGAGGAGGCTTCTGTACGCAACTAATATTAATAAAGAATATTAAATAACATACTTTACATTTTTGTGAAAAGTAAAACTTTGCAGTAAAACTTAGTAGCTCAGCTCACACGTAAATAATAAAGCAATTTTCTTTTCAAAACAGTTTAGATGTGTAATTTAGCTAACGATCGTTAGATTCTACTGATATTGAATCTACTGTTGGTTTTTCTTCACTTGACGGTGAATTTGTTATGTTTTCATCATCTGCCTTGACTTCTGACCCGCCATTTTCTTGCAAATTAACGTTATCAGACTTCTCTTGTGACTCGTTTTTTTCTTCCGATGTATCTTTATCAGACTCTTCTTGTGACTCGCTTTTTTCGTTCGATGTATCTTTATCAGACTTCTCTTGTGACTCGCTTTTTTCTTTCGATGTATCTTTGTCAGACTTCTCTTGTGACTCGCTGTTTTCTTTCGATGTATCTTTATCAGAATTCTCTTGTGACTCGCCATTTTCTATCGAGTTATCTTCGTTAGACTTCTCTTGTGACTGGTGATTTTCTATCGAATTATCTTCATCAGACTTCACGTGTGATTCGTCTTCTTTGCTGGATTTCAATTCAGAATACAGATCAGAATCGTTAACTGGATTCTTAAGGAAATCGGGTATTTTATAAGTAGTACTGTAGGAGGTCACCAAAACAAATTTTCCTTTTGGCCTTTTTGATGGGTTACTTCCAGCCCAGGGAGGTCTATAAGTAGTTGGGATTTTCCAATTCTTTTTGTTATTACCGATATACTTTGATTTTACTTTGTCTTTAAAACAAGTACACTCGCAATCTTCATTTGCAGAAGCAATGTCATAACCACGTTCTAGGCATGAATTAATACAGACGTAAGTTTTTTCGAAGTCAGAGCACTTTTGCGTTCTGTGGTGGCCATAACGAAGAATTGAACTTTTGTTGAAACCTGTAATGATCGAACCTCAGTCAATTCATAATAATAAGTTAGCACTGAAAATAATGAAAGATGACAAATAAATCAATAAATACATAATAAAAGGGTAGTTTTTTATTATTATTTTGTCTTTTATTTAACTTTTTTCTTATTAATTACATTTTTAAATATAATATTTGTTTCGGGATATTTACCATGTATATTTTGTTTTTGGTTGAGAGCTCCCGAAACAAATATTAATTCTAATGATTGTGACCATGTCAGCTTAAAAACTTATATTTTTAAATATTTTTACAAAACCCACAAAAAAAGAAAACATTTAAAAATATAAAAAATAGAGGCCCACCGGTATCGGGAACCAAGCTACCGGCGGTCAGGGCTCCAGAGAGAGGAACCTCCTAACAATACGAGCCGTGTCCAGCAGTACTGCTTTCTGGATCAGGCCCTTGACCCAGCCGCCTAACGAGAGCCTCCTAAGGTGTTGGTCGAGGCTCGTGGCTTTTAAGCCATGGGCTGACACGACTGTCGGTACAATGATCGCTGAGTCTACATCCCACATGTCGACAACCTCGCGAGCCAAGTCAAGATACTTGATTTGCTTATCTTTCTCGGCTTTCACGAGGTTCCCGTCATGCGGGATAGTTATGTCAACAATCATTGCACGCCTCTCGATTCGGTCCACCACCACTATATCAGGCTTATTAGCGATAATAGTCCTGTCAGTGATGATGGACCGATCCCAGTACAATGTGATATTGCCATTCTCGAGAACTGGGCCGGGCACATACCTGTAGTACGGCACCTCCGACGCCACAAGAGTGTATTTCAGAGCAAGTTGCTGATGGATAATCCTGGCTACAAGGTTGTGCCTATGCAAGTACTCTTCGTTAGCTAGACGAGAACAACCAGAGATAATGTGGCAGATCGATTCACCCGGACGGTGACATGCCCGACAGATGTCAACCGTGCCATCCTTTACAATAAATCTCCGGTAGTTATTCGTCATGATAACTTCGTCCATAATTGCACAGACGAAACCTTCGGTTTCCCCAAAGAGGTCACCGAATCGCAGCCAGGCTACGGACGCTGATTGATCTACATCGGACCCATGTAGGGCCCGGAAAAAGCGTCCGTGAAGCTCCTTACTCTGCCATACCTCCTTGCGATCGTTAGTGTCAAGCACTACAGGCTTGCGCCAGTTCTCATTCGCCAAGGAGAGCGGGGTGAGTCCCTTGTCCACTGCTACTACATCTCGATGAATACCCACGTCGGTGTTTAGAAAATATTCTCTGAGATTGCATATCTCGCGGTTGTGGAGGTTTTTGGCATATAAAAAGCCTCGGCCTCCACACTTCCGCGGGATATACAATCTCATGACTGACGATCGTGGGTGATGCATTCGATATGCAGTCAGCAGTGTACGGACCCGCCTATCCAGGGCGTCAAGTTCCGTTTGAGTCCATTTGAGTATGCCGAAAGAGTACATCAGCACCGGCATGACCCAACCGTTGAAGGCGCGCACCTTGTTTCCGCCCGAAAGAAGGCTATTGAATACCTTCTTCAGGCGGCCAAAGAAGCGTTCCCTCAACGATTGCTTCATGTCTATAGTACTGATACCTAACGCTGCCGACATACCCAAATACTTATAGTTTTCGTTTGGAGAGAGGGATCTCAGGTTTATGGAATCCGCAAGTTGAATTCCTACGGATTCCACAATCTCCCCTCGCTTTACATGCATGACCGCACATTTGTCCACACCAAACTCCATCCTGATGGCGCTACTAAAAGTTTCAGTTACCTTTAGTAGCTCCATCAGCTGAAGATTGCTGGGGGCAAAAAGCTTCAAGTCATCCATGTAAAGGATGTGAGATATAACCTGACCACCTCTCTTCAACCGATAGCCTAGCCCTGAATTCTCCAGCATCATGCTTAGAGGATTCAAGGCAAGGCAAAACCAAAGTGGACTCAAACTATCGCCCTGGAATATACCTCGCTCGATCCTTACAGGTTCGCTATTCCTCTGGATATTTCGACATCCTGGATAGCGAAGGACTGTGCTCCATTGCCTCATACACGACATCAGGAGGGTGCGTAGAGTTGTATCTATTTTATACAATTCTAGCACCCTCATGAGCCATGTATGCGACCAGACCTACCAGATGCTGCGCCAGAATGAACACATAGCGTCATCATCCGGCATGTGCTTGGAATGTGCGATTCTGGGTGTATCGCTCCACTCTCCGCCTGTACCTACGAATACGGTTTGCCCATGCATACACTTTTTGCTTCAGGAAGTCGATGCGCTCTGTGACATGGGATATATAGTCTCGGGGGCTGACATCAGTCCCCGAAAACGCCCGTCTTACAAAGCGCATCACTCTTGGGCGACTATTGCCCTCCCTGAAACAAATTAGTTTGCCGATGAGTGCTCTGGCCCCACCAATACGACGTTCGATCCTGCACTGCCAAGCCGGTACGGCTAGTTTCGGTCGTGTAGCTCTGTCATCTGCAAATTTGACATGAGCTACACGACATGCCGCTACAGCCGCGCAGTACATAATCGAATGTGTATCAGTGAGGTCTTCGCAGTCATCAAAATAGTTTGACAACTGCGAATCCAGAACAGCCACCAGCGCCCTATTTTTGTTATGCATGGGCAAACGAGGTAATCGTGGCCTAAGTTCGGGTGGCATGTAGCGATAATCCCGAATAGCACACTCCAAAGCACTCCTCAATTCCTCATTGCACTGGGTACTTACGTTTGTAACCCTGTCACTACTCTCCACGTCAGCATTGATGGCAATATGGTTTGACTGTGGTGGTACCACAGCCTGCGACGATGGGGCAGTGACACGGTTACCCATTTCCGTTCGGAGGCGATCAAGTACAGTATCATCCAACATACGATTACGCTGGATGACCCGCACCTGATCCGAAAGTCGTTGGGCCGAAACGTTGATGGCTGGCTCAAGCACCTGAAACAAAGAGAGCATCCGGACACGGTACGCGGTCAGGTTGTTTCCTCCCTCTGTAGCCCCAAAGTATGCGCGCATGACATTTTCATTGATGGATGGTGTCCATCTCATGCGCTGCACACTTCCGCCGGGTGCTGGGACCCTATCAGAGACGGGTAGGCCTCGAGGTCCTAAGCGGTCCGGCGGCCGGCCTCCTCCCCGACGACGCGCAGGTGGTGGTGTCGTCGGCGGCGAGAAATACTCGTCGCTCGAGCTCGACGCAACTGCCGCGGCCGATGTCACAGCACTCACGGTGGGGCTGGGTTCCGGCGGCGGCGAGGCGGGGCTGGGCGACGAGGCCGGAGGTGGTGGGCGTGCATTGCGTGCTGCAGCTCGCGTCAACATGACGTCTATTCCATTTTTCTCGTTTCTTGTTGTAATTCGGTCATTTTAATTCGGTTAATTCGGTCAGCTTTCATTATATTATTGTTCAGTTTTTTTTTTCTTGGTTTCATTTTGTTTTGTTGAATTTAGGTAGTTCAAATTAAATATATTGTAGGAAATTACGAAGAGAAATTTTTTGGCAACCGTCTGTCAAGTCGAGTCACAGATTATTATTATTATTATTTTTATTATTGATAGGCTCGCGCTTGACCACTACCTCACCTTATGGTAAGCGATGATGTGGTCGACGATGTAGCACGCTTGCCTAGAAGAAACCTTTACACTCTTGACTTAAAGATTCCCAGGTTGTAGCTATCAGGAAATACAGACTCTGGCAGGGAATTCCACTCCTTAGCTGTACTCATAACCAACTTTTTGGCAGCCAGTTGAGCTTTTGCATCAATGAATGGACCAAAACTGAGGGTAGATGTTAACATAACGCCAAGAAGCTCAAGATGGTCCGTTATCGGCACGGTCACATTATGGAAAGAAGGAGCCGGGTGGCATTACAAAATTGATTTGTTCGTTTCGGATTCTCTATAACATTGCTATGCTACATATGTATGTATCTAAGTATATATGTATTATTCCTTTTTTTCCTATATATAAATAGAGTATATACTCTTTTCTCTATTCATCCTATTATTTAGTTGCACCTGCCGTGTTTTATCTCTGCACCACCCTAAGGTCGACGGGTAGAAAATGCCTAACGCATTAAGTCCGCCTTTATACTTATAGTATTTTAATACATAAAATAGGCTCCTTTTAGCGGATAAAAGTCACGCCTGGGTAGCTAACAAGACACGCGCCAAAACGTTCGCTCTCACGATTTGTCAAGATTTGTCTACAATTCTAACGTACCCTTATATGCAGATCCGGCCCAGAGATGAGAGCCCCAGGTAATTATCAGAATTTTTTTAAATTTCAATTTATATTACTTAAATCGAAATATTGTTTGCGTAATCCATAGTTTTACTATGTTAGGACTATTTGAGAGTAATGGTCATCCTTATTTACAAATATATAAAATAAATAAAAATAAAACCGGCCAAGTGCGAGTCAAACTCGTGCGCCGAGGGTTCCGTACCTACCCATTATACAGACAAAGATACAGATAAAGATGGACATAATTGCCTCTAAGCATTCAAAGCGTGATTTTCGCGGTTTCTGGAAGAGCGCTAATAAACTTAGCATTCGGCCAAGCCTGCCTGTTAGTGTGAATGTTGTGAGTGATGTGAAGGATAATGCAAAACATTTTAGAAATCGGTTTGTTTTAAAGTCATCGCTAGGGAGTTCTTGTGAGATGCCGGATGCTGAACCCGGTTGTGGCAAGGTGGGCACACGTTTCAGTGTCAAATATGTGGCTAGGGTCATCAGGTCTACGTCTCTAGACGTCTAGTCCCCTGGACATGATCGGCTCAGTAGCTCGAGCGTTTGCAATACGCCGGTCCTCAGTTACCGAGGGTTTTGGCACTGCTGTACAATTGATGTATTGGTCATTCATACTTGCCTAATGAGGACGATCGTGGTTCCCATTGTTAAAAGTAAAACAGGTGATCTTTCGGTTAGGGGAAACTATAGACCTATTTCTCTAGCAACCATAGTCGCTAAGGTGCATGATGGTCTGCTTGGTACTACACAAAAAGAGAAACACCTGTTTTCGCTTGCTTCCTCGATCGGTTTAGGGCTTTTGATCTGATTTCTTAAAATATATTATGGAGGAAACTTGAACCTATAAGCTTGCCTATCGAGCTTATAAGTATCTTCAGGCATTGATATGGAAGCCAGATCAATAGAGTTCGGTGAGCGGGTGTGCTGTCGGAGCCTTATCAATTGGAGTGTGGAGTGAGACAGGGGGGATTGACCTCGCCTGCCCTCTTCAATTTGTATATAAATGCCCTGATTGAGGCGCTTAGCGGTCAACATTTCTGTTGCCATACTGACGGTGTCTGTGTCAATAATAAGCTTTAAAGGACAATGCTGACATTGAAAGAGAACGAAGGTGTCTTTCCAAACGTGCGAATATGATAGCTCGCAGATTTGCACATTGTACTGCAGAAATTAAGGTGACGCTCTTTAGAGCATTCTGAACCACCTTCTACACTTGCAGCCTGTGGGATAAGTATTCACGGGCGTCGTATGGAGCCCTTCGTGTCCAGTATAATAACGCGTTCAGAAAACTGATGGGGTTGCCTTGGCGATGCAGTGCGTCAATGTTTTCGTTTCGGTGTGGTGTTCTGGAGTGCTACTAGACGGCGCACTACAAAACTGTCCTTACTTTTAGGGTTCCGTACCTCAAAAGGTAAAAAAGGAACCGACGACCTTCTTACGTTCCCCAACGTTTCTAACGCGTTCAGAAAACTGATGGGGTTGCCTTGGCGATGTAGTGCGTCAGGGATGTTTGCGGCAGCGCGTTTGTTTTCACGCGATAATGCGCAAGCGCGCAACATCAATGATGGCCTGAGTTATGGACAGCTCTAACAGGGTTCTGAAATGATTGCTGACAGATTGAACTGTTCGTATATATACGTAGTTCACTGCTTTCAGTTACATATGTCACCGTATCGTGTTGTTTACTAATACTTAGTTTAAATGCTATCACATTGTTACTAACCCTTCAAGATTCTTCGCTCGAAATAAAGATTTAGAATTTGAATTTTAACGCCATAATAAAATAAGTTATTGGTGGCTAAGTTTAAAAGATATAGGCAAATGTAGATTTTCGCGAAAACTTGAAAGTGTGTCACCACCGATTTTCTCAGGAACGTGTGAATCTAGCAAGTTGAAATTTATACCAGATACTGAGGTCTATAGCCCCTATTAGGTGTATAAAAACCAAGGTCCTGAGTCACCGCGATAAAAATATATAAGCAAATTTAGTTTTTCGCGAAAACTTGTAAGTACCATAATATACCTTAATTTTTATTCCTTTTAAATTTTTATGTATTAACGTTCAAAAGTGCCGCTTGGTGGCCTAGTTGAAATAAAATATATTTGTCTTTGTCTTTATGTAATTTAAAGAAAAAATAACGGTACTGACGGTACTGAAATATACCCCATAGCATTTTTCACTGACAGTACTCAAGGAAAAATAAAACTGTTTGGGACAAAATTAAATGTAAGAAATAATAATTAATAAAATACTGTAATATTATGCCAATCTGCGAGAAAAGTTTCTAGTTACGAACTGTTTACGGAATTATAATAATTATGCAAATAACAATGCTATGTGGAAAGTACATAAAGATGCCATGACTATGTAACTGCAGGGCAAAGGCCTTCCTTCAGTCTTTCCATTTTTTCCTGTCTCTTGCTACATCTGGTCAAACCTTCAGATAGACGTCTTATTCGTCACGCCATCTCTTTCTCGGCCTACCACGTCGCCAGTTCCTGTTATTCGGAATCCAGTCAGTGGTTACTTTTGCCCGATTCTGTTTCGACATGCGACAGATGTGGCCTGCCCAATTCCACTTTAGTTTGGCGGCTGTGTTGCCTACATCTGCGATTTGTGTTTTGGAACGAAGTATACTGTTCCGAATGCGGTCTATGATTTTGGCTCCGAGAATACTTCGTTCCATTGCTCGCTGGAAGACCCCGAGTGCGGAATTTTGACGTTGTGCTTCGTAGGTGCGGGTGGGAAAGAAGCACATATCCATGCTTTTTAGAGAAAGTGGAAGTGGTCCTTTCATTAGGTGTTTCAATTGCTCTTACCTATGTGAAAAAAATGACCAATTTAAAAAAAAATCTAATTTGTTTTATATTTTTTCTGTCTTGTATCGTCTTTGGTTATCTTACTAATTATTATAATTGCGGCAGTTTGTTTCTCAATCACGCCAGAACGGCTGAACGGATTCGGATGAAATTTGGCACAGATATTGAATATAGTACTGAATGACACATATGCTACTTTTTATCCCAGTTCTCGTAGGATAAGAAAACACCGTTTGCGCGGGCGAAGGCGCTGGCGGAATCTAGTAGTCAATAATTAAAATTCCTTTTTTTAGGGTACCGTACCCAAAGGGTAAAACGGGACCCTATTACTAAGACTCCGCGTTCCGTCTGTCTGTCTGTCTGTCCGTTTGACACCAGGCTGTATCTCATGAACCGTGATAGCTAGACAGTTGAAATTTTCACAGATGATGTGTTCCTGTTGCCGCTATAACAACACATACTAAAAACAGAATAAATAAATATTTAAGTGGGGCTCCCATACAACAAACGTGTTTTTCCGCCGTTTTTGCGATTATGGTACGGAACCCTTCGTGCGCGAGTCCGACTCAAATTTGGCCAGTTTGTTATTGTTTTAAAGACTGCAAAGCATGATATTTCAGTCTTAAAACACTGTAACAACATGCCGTTTTAGAGTACCTACTTAAAGTGCAAATATCTCACTTCCACAATGATTTAGACAAGACAAGAATGAAGCTACAAAATAGGCCTTTCATATGGTTTGTGTACAAAGACCAGTTTCCATAGTAATGTGTCCCTCATTCTTTAACAACAACAACAGTATCACCCTTTTTCTTCTCAGTCCTTTACTTTCATAACGCATCAGTTTTGAAAAAATCAAATTGTTACATAAGGATGTTAGTTGTTATGTTGTAGAAAAGGTTCTACACACCGTGCTGCTGTGATTTCGAAATGTGACGTATTTTTCCCTGAGGACGTCGTTGGGCTGAATTTTGAACGAAAATTGCTGCTTTTTTGCAGTCAGCCATGGCGCTGAGATACTTATCCGCCATAGCTCAATTAGGTGCATGTGTAGTAAAGCTGAATTAGGGTACAAGAATTGAGGCAACAGAACTCAAGCCAAGATCGAGAACAGTCAATAACATTATGACGAAGAGAAGTATTAAAAAAACAATTACAAACTACTTAGTTTCGTAGTTCATGTATAAAATCATCGTTGTTGGCTCAGTTCTCAAACAAAAAAAAAAACGTCCAAGTGCGAGTCGTACTCGCGCATCGAGGGTTCCTTAAAAACAGACTATTACCAAAACCTAGAACTATTCACCAAAATAATTAGTTTAATATATTAATAATTACTGAAGTTCATAACTGTGTACCGTATGGTGTCGGACGTAAATACGTACGAACCATCCCATGTTTACAATTTAATTGTCACACCAAAACATAGATTGTAGACTGGTGCACTGATTGGTCGTATTATTCTGTTCAAAATGTTCAGTTCACAATTTATCGATAGTTTATAGAATCTCGTGATATTTCTTAATCCAACGTAATTTACAATAATCCGGACAAATGCATAGAGTGGTCTAAAAGATCGCGGCATTTTTTCTTAAAAATCCACTTATAAAGGATAATATTTCATAAAATTTGGACCTCCCTTCGTACAAAGCATTACGCTACTACAGTAGGAAACTGCCATGTATATCGTTTAATGACAGCAGAAATAAGTAGGTACTATTTAAGTGTGCTGTATTTGTGTATTATTTTATATATTTTAGTTTCCTTTTCTTTGTTTAAATCTGGTGTACAATAAAGTACATATAATAAGTATTGGAGACATGCCATGAAGAATAAGGATGATCCCTGGGTAAAAAAAATAATAAAAAAAACGTTCTATGTACTTAGTCCGTCAACGTCAGTTAGATTATTATAATCAAAAAATATTGGACAAGATTTTTTTGCTTTATCAAATCAATAAAATACAAAGATAAAGCGCATCAATTTTCTGGAGTGGGGGCTTGCTTGTGACGTCACTTTTGAGTAAAAAGTATTCTAAAACACGACGTCACGCGAAATTTCAACGCACTGTATCGTCGTTATTTTTTATTTACATAACAAATGAAAAAGTACGTGTCGAATGTTTTTTATGAATCTACCTGACGGACTACAAAATATTTTTAGTCATCATCTCTATTGTCGAAATTCGTGAGAATTTACGTGCCATGAGTTGCCAGAGTTTATTAAAAACATAATCACGTTGGACAGAGCTAGGATAAGGTTTTGTATAATAGCGTAATGGGAAACGAGAAAAGTGTCAGATTAGACAAATCGCACGAGAGGGAGTGAATTGTCGCGTGGCCTATGTTAGCCCTAGGTCTAGAATTATGTCAGTCACAACTTTGACTATTTATTGTGCTGTAAGTTTCCTGTTACGTTATATAAGGAAATATATAATGATGCTGATGATACGCAAAACGTATAATAAACGTAGACGTGTTAAACAAAACTGCAATAACTTACTTTTCAAATCAGTCGCATTTAAAATTGGAAACGTAGCTGAAATATCAAAAAAATATCATTACATTAATGCTAAATATGATTGCAGTCATACGGTTGGCTTCTTCCAGCTTCGTCACTAACACAAAATACCAGAAAAAAGTGACCTTTCATATATCGCCATTTTAATCTCGTTACGTCAACCATACATGTAATAATCCAAATGCGCCAATAGTTTCAAAAATTATTAGGGCGTTCATATATGAGACGTATTTACTAAGGCCTTTTTGATAAATAATAATCCTTAGTGAATCACCATAGCTAGAAGATTGGCTACGAAGGGATTGGCTTTCATAACTCATGTAGAAATGTGAACTAAGTCATGATGAAGTGTAGTGATTTTGTTGACATTTCTTAATGAGTTTTGAGTACTAAATGAGTGATGATTTTTTTAATACGTATTTTATGAAATAAATTAATTAAACGATATAAATATTAAAAAAAAATGAATCTTTGTTAAATATTAAAAACGACTGCAGTTAATTTACGACTGAGCCATTTAACCTAGCTAGCTTTTTAACCGGCTGCAAGGAAAGGATTTTTTTTTTCGCGCGAATCTTGTATGTATATTCTTTATTACCTTAAGTGTTCTTACTTAGAGAGACGTTAAAAAACAGAAACATGGCGGATTTTGGGCGCCATATTGTGGGGCTTCCAATTCTTTTTTTCTTCCAAAAGTGAAGTATCAAAATGAAGACTTTTAGAGGTGTTTACAAAAATATATACCACATCTGTTTAAAAGCCATTCGAACAAAAATATAACTAATAAAAAGTTGTAAATAAAAAAAAGTTTATAATATCAAAAATGCCCGATGCTTAAGCGAACTAAAAAGATGTGTTTGCATCTTTTTAGTTCGCTTAAGCATCGGGTAGAAGGAAATCATGCTGTGCAGTCGGAGTAGTTATACATATTCGCGTGTTGGCTGACTAAAACTATAAATATTCTCCTTAAGCATCGGGTTTTTTGATTATATTAACTTTTTTTATCCTCTCGTTTTCGAAGATCCTAATAAATCTATTTTCTGGTTACTTACTGTTGGTTGCCTCTGCATTTATTAATATTACGAACCATTTTAATGAAGTTAATAGTAGCAAGAGTAGGACTCCCTCCATATTTATGTAAGTAAGTTATGATCATATATTAGCTTTTTTAAACCTATTTTTAGTATAGTTGTTAATTACAAAATTTATGTGTTGTAAAATTAATTGCATTTGTAAGTAAATCCTTTAATATAATCTGCTGATACCACATCAGTTTATTATGCCTACCTTATTTTTGCTATTGGGTGGAAACCTTCAAAAGGCGCTTGGACTTTTAGGGAATGATCAGGAAAATGTGATCACCATCAGCTTCTAAACCCTCGTGACCTCATAAAAGACGACACGAGAACTCCAATCTGCTCTTTCAAAGGGGTATCCGCTAAGCCTCACTGCGCACGGCAACACATGATCATTGTGACATCGTCTTGCCTTGAATCACTCGGATAGTGGTCAGAGTCCCCACGCTTGGCACCCGCGATTCCTGAGTTCTGCCTGCCAATGATGCGGGTGAGGTTTCAGCGTATCAGACATCGCGGCAGTTGCATCCATGGCGCCTTTTTCTCCGTGTAGGATCGGCCCTCACATGATCCTGCCAGCATGGCCCTCACAACTACTGGCAAAGACAGGTCTCACCTAATCCTGGCGACCAAGACCTGCCGCTCAGAGTTCCACTCAAGGCACTCCTCGAGCGTGTGCCGTGCCGAATCAAGGGTGCCTCCGCCAGACAATTGCCGTGCCCTCTCATCCATGCCAGCGCAGTCAGTACCTGAGTGAGCTTGTGGAAGATTCGCTCCCCTCTTTTTAGTCAGTCTTCGAAATGCGGCAGGATGACATCGGAAATGCGCTTGTGCGAAAATTGCAAGTGCTGTAGCCGCTTGCGCCACCACTCGAGCACGATAGTCTTTCCTGCCGTCTCAGGCTTTGCTGCAGCGATTCCTGGTAGGCAATGCTGCCTAAAGTAGAATATGCACATCATTGTTTTTTTTTAAATCGTACGATACTGAATGTCATCATCATCATCATATCAGCCGAAAGACGTCCACTGCTGGACGTAGGCCTCCCCAAGCGTCGCCACATTGACCGGTCCCGTGCGTCCCACATCAAGCGGATCCCCGCAACCTTCACCAGGTCATCGGTCCACCTGGTGGGAGGCCTTCCAACGCAACGTCATCTGGTTCGCGGTCGCCAATCCAGAACTTTTCTGCCCCATCGGCCATCCGTTCTGCGAGCAATGTGCCCTGCCCACTGCCACTTAAATTTCGCAATTCTTTGGGCTATGTCGGTAACCCTGGTTCTCTTGCGGATCTGATTTGATCACGCAAGGAAACTCCGAACATAGTCCTCTCCATTGCCTTTGAGTGGCTGTTAGCTTTCTGATGAGGCCCATTGTGAGCGACCACGTCTCAGAGCCATTATCTATATATATAAAAGAAGAAACTGACTGACTGACTGACTGATCGATCAACGCACAGGCTAAACCGCTAGGCCTAGAAGAATGAAATTTGGCAGAAAGGTTCCTCATGTGGCGTAAGTACACTAAGAAAGGATTTTTGGAAATTCCACCCCAAAGGGGGTAAAAATGGGGTTGAAAGTTTGTATGTAATTTCTACAGTTTGTAAGATGGGCACTTGGAATTTTAGATTTACGCTCTTGGTTGATAAAAAAATAATTTGTTTATTGGTTCTTTGGAAATTCGACCCGTAAGGGGGTACAAATGGGGTTGAAAGTTTGTATGGAATTTTTACAGTTTGTAAGTTTGGCACGTAAAATTTTTGATTTACGCTTTTGGTTGATAAAAAGAATTAATTGATATATTAGTTTTTTTAAATTCCAACCCTAAGGGGGTAAAAAGGGGGTTGAAAGTTGGTATGTAATTTCTACAGTTTGTAAGATGGATACTTGAAATTTTAGATTTACGCTCTTGGTTGATAAAAAGAATTAATGTGTATATTGGTTTTTTGGTAATTGGACCCGTAAGGGGGTAAAAAGGGGGTAGTAAGTTTGTATGAAATTTTTACAGTTTGTAAGTTGGACACGTGAAATTTTAGATTTACGCTCTTGGTTGACAAAAAAAATATGTATTTATTAGTTATTGGATATTCAACCAAACTTTTTTATGAACCAAAAGGGTTCATAAAAAAAGGTAATATATTTATTGGTTTATGGAAATTCGACATCTAAGGGGGTATAAAGGGGGTTGAAATTTTTTAATGTAATTTCTACAGTTTCAAAGTTGGAGTTGTAACGTTATATGAAATTTCTTCGGTTTGGGAGGTAAAACATCTAAAATTGTAGGTTTACGCTACTGATAAATAAAAATAAAAAGTTGAATTATTTCCGGAAATGCCACCCCTAACGGGGCTAAAAAGGGGGTTGAAAGTTTGTATGTAATGTCTGGTTTGTAAGTTAGAGTTGGAGTTGATAATAAGAATTCATGTAATTATTAGCTTTTAGAAATTCTACCCCTAAAGAGAATAAAATAGGGGTTGAAACTTTATATGAAATTTCTTCGGTTTGGAAGGTAAAATATCTAAAATAGTAGGTTTACGCTCTTGATTAATAAAAAAAAATCAAACCGACTTCCAGAACAAAAACTACAAAGCAAAAAATAAATTTCTTTTCCGAAGTCGGTGTCTTTTGTTCCTACCCATTGTTTCCCGTTTTTCGACACCGACTTCGGAAAAGAAATTTATTTTTTGCTTTGTAGTTTTTGTTCTGGAAGTCGGTTTGATTTTTTGTTAAAAAGTTTTTATTTTTCTCTTTTTAGTTTTGGTATATACCTCCAATTAACATGATTATCATTTATAGCCAAAGTACATCTCATGGCGATTCCAATAAGCCCAAACACGACTAGGATACATTGTTTTATATAAGAGTTCCAGTGCCTACCTTCCGGCTTCATCATCAGATCAGTTCGATGGTGCCATTTTCATCAGTAGGTACCATTTATTTATAAGTATTTGCTTCATTATAGTCGGTTAAATATTCGAGATATCTTATGCCCGTGACATATTTAGCATTTAGGAGTTCCAGTGGCCATCTGTGGTCTTCTTCATCAGTTCCACTTCACCAAATGATACTTTCTGAGTGCAAATGTTTGCATTGTTGATGAAATTACCAAAATCGCTATATGTTTGCCTATAAGATTTGAGGAGTTCCCTCGATTTCTCTAGGATGCCATCATCAGATCCTGACCTGATGATTATGGGACCAACTAGGATGTATACCCTTTCAAACAAAAAAATAATTTTTGAAATCGGTCCAGGCGTCTTTGAGTAATCGGGGAACATACATAAAAAAAAAAAAAAGTTTCCGACGAATTGAGAACCTCCTCCTTTTTTTGAAGTCGGTTAATGAACATTATGTAGCATTAGCGCAAAAAAAAAGTGATGAGCAAACATTATTGTTTCGAAGTATTGTTGGACCTGCTGAAGACTGTATGAATATAATATTTGTATTGTATAAACTCAATTTATTTTTGTATTATATAACTGCATAGCACATATTATGTGAGTACTATGTACCAACTGTAAATTCTACCATTTACTGTACCTATTATGTCGTTCGTTGACTTGAATCTACCTTGGCATTTAAGAGTGTGTCATGCTCTCTCAAATGTCTCTCTGATGGTGGCGCACGTGTTGGATCATTCGGTTCCCTTCATGATGTTTGAGCTGAGTGGTGTCAATCCATGCGCCATGTTCGTGATCGGGCGCCATCAGTTGGGATTGATCATAACATGGCTGCATGGCTGCTTACATATTTCTAACATATGTGTAATTTTCCAACAAGAATGATGTTTTTGAATGTGCAACTACCTTAATTTTATTTTATTAGTTATATTTTGTATTTCTGTTGCCGTTATAACAGCAAATACTAAAAACAGAATAAAATAAATATTTAAGTGGGACTCCCATACAAGAAACGTGCTTATTTACCGTTTTTGCGATAATGGTACGGAACCCTACGTGCGCGAATCCGATTCGCACTTGGCCGGTTTTTAACTAAATCCTCACCTGGCCGCAAATTGTTTTTTTAACCCGACTGCCGAAGGAGGGTAATGTGTTTTTCAGTCTATGTATGTATATATGTATGTATGTTTGTTCCTATGTGGCGTTCTAGAGACCAAACGCGTTGGCCGATTTTGATGATTCATACGTCAATCGATTTGTCTTAACCATGCGAGTGCACCAGCTAAATTAAAATTGAATAAAGAAAAACGGCGGATATATAAATAAAGGGGTTTAAGAGGTGATTTCAAAAATATATAACAATTATAATTATGTTAAAATATACCTAAATCTAAAAAAAATACTAAAAAGTTATAAATAAAAAAAAAATAATTAAAAAAAAACAAAATACCCGTCTGCTTAAAAAACGAACTAAAAAGACGTAAAAAAGGAGTGCAGTCGGAGGATACATCTGGTTTTGGACAGCCAGCTCGCGTATACTTATCCAAAGTTATGGTCCTGGACCTAGGTCCAAAGTTATGGTTGTTGGACTATGTGGAAATCGTAATAAGTGAGTCAGATACTAAAACTGCTTATCTTTGAGGGTATGGTGATTTCACTCCATATGTGCAGTGTTTGTTTATCGATAAAATTAAATGTATTTTACGACATTAAAGTTTTATTACTACAAGTCCGGACACATTGCAAAGATTAACACAACAAGAATAAATTATATCAAAACTTTTATTTAGTTTTATAATAAAAACAATTATTCCTAATTAATAAAACAAATTGAGCGTCACCTTTCATGCGATTTTTTTACCTTTATTCGTCCTTACATACTTAATTTTAAGATAATTTTGCTTTAAAATTTTCATATTTTTATTCAGTTATTTGTTTTATTTTTAACGTTAAGATATTTTTCGAGTTGAGGAGAAATTATCAAGCCTACGGAGTGATGACCATAATTTATCGTGTACCTGATTCAAGCATTAATTGCAGGTTCCAATGATTCAGAAAGACTAGCCCAGGAAAATAAATCCTATTTAAGTATCTTTACCGCAATTATTTTCATTATGGTAGTAGTAATGTTGCCTGAAAAGTCCATAAAATCCCACCACACCAAAAAAAAATATTGAATAATCAGATACTTGCTTAATTTTCGTAAAATTTAGATTTTACATCCAATTCTATTCAGAGCAACAATATTCCTTACTAGCTGTGCCCGCGGCTTCGCTCCCGTTAACTGCCTATCCTACCCTATTTACCTACCTACTTGTACCTACCCTACTTACCTAGACCTACCTACCTTACACCTTCCTACCTACCTAGATCAAGCGTTCACTGCACAGTATACTCTAGGGAGAAGAATATCCACTTTCATAAAAAAACGATAAGGTGCATGATGGTCTGCTTGGTACTACACAAAAAGAGAAACACCTGTTTTGATTGCTTCCTCGATCGGTTTAGGGCTTTTGATCTGGTTTCCTAAGATATATAATGGAGGAAATTTGAACCTATAAGCTTGCCTATCGAGCTCGATAAGGTGCATGATGGTCTGCTTGGTACTACACAAAAAGAGAAACACCTGTTTTCGATTGCTTCCTCGATCGGTTTAGGGATTTTGATCTGGTTTCCTAAGATATATTATGGAGGAAATTTGAACCTATAAGCTTGCCTATCGTGCTTATAAGTATCTTCAGGCATTGGTATGGAAGCCAGATCAACAGAGTTCGGTGGGCGGGTGTGCTGTCGGAGCCTTAGCCTTGGTTTTGACTCGCACTTGGCCGGTTTTAGAAGAAAAAACCGGCCAAGTGCGAGTCGAACTCGTGCGCCGAGGGTTTCATACCTACCCATTATACAGGCAAAGATACAGATAAAGATAGACATAATTGCCTGTAAGCGTGATTTTCGCGGTTTCTGGAAGAGCGCTAATAAATTGAGCATTCGGCCAGGCCTGCCTGTTAGTATGAATGGTGTGAGTTATGCAAACCTTTTTAGAAATCTGTTTGTTTTAAAGTCACCGTTAGGGAGCTCTTGTGAGATGCTGGATGCTTAGCCCCATTGTGGCAAGGTGGACACACGTTTCAGTGCCAAAGATGTGGCCAGGGTCATCAGGCCTACGTCTAGAGGTAAGTCCCCTGGACATGACGGGCTCAGTAGCTCATCGTTTGCAATACGCCGGTCCTCACTTACACTTAGGGTTTTGGCACTGCTGTACAATTGATGTATTGGTCTTTCATACTTGCCCTCTGACCTAATGTGGACGATTGTGGTTCCCATTGTTAAAAGTAAAACAGGTGATCTATAGGATAGGGGAAACTTTAGACCTATTTCTCTAGCAACCATAGTCGCTGAGATGCTTGATGGTCTGCTTGATACACAGCTAAACGAACATCTTGTGCTGCACGACAATCAGTTCGGGTTTCGGCCAGGATTTTCTAAAGAAAGAGCAGGGGGGATGACCTCCCTCCTCTCTCCAAACACAAAGTGAAAAGTAACTTTCCTTCTAACCGACTTCCCAAAAAGGAGAAAGTTCTCAATTCTATTTTCTTATAGTCATCAGGTCAGGATCTGATGATGGGATTTTGGGGAAATTGAGGAAACTGCTCAAATATTATAGGCATAGGTACATGTAACAATTTTGGCATTTTCATCAGCAATGTAATCATATGCACTCAGTAAGTAACATTTGGTGTTGTGGAACTGGTGAAGAAGACCCCACATGGCCAATGTTACTCCATAATGCTAAATATGTCACGGTCTACGATATCTCAAATAGTTAGACGACTATGATGAAGCAAATACATAAAAATAAATAGTACTGATGAAAATGGTACCATCTTACTGATCTGATGCTGAAACCGGCAGGTAGGCACTGGAACGCCGAAATAAAACAATGTATCCTAGTCGTGTTTGGGCTTATTGGAATCGTCATGAGATTTGATGAGATGTACTTTGGCTATATATTTTTATGGCAATTAGAGATACCTATCAAAACTAAAAAGAGATAAATAAAAAATCATTTTAACAAACAAAACAAACTGACTTCCAAAAAAATGCACTACGAAGTGAAAAATAACTTTCTTTTCCGAAGTCTGTGTCGAAACACGAGAAACAATAGGTACCAAAGACACCGACTTCGGCAAATGTCTGGAAGTCGTAAATTTTTTGTCGTTTACAAAACATTGGTTTAGGTACCAATTTTTTTCGTTATGGTCACCGACTTCCAGAAATAATATTATTTTTCAATTTGTAACACGTGTTTTTATTTGTAACACGGTAGTAGGTATTTTTTTTGTAAAAAAGTATTTTTATTTTTCACTTTTTTGTTATACCTAATAGGCAAGTTCTTTAATACCTAAGGTACCTATAATGCCAGAATAGATTACCCGAATATCATGAAACTTGAACAAAACCGGTGAAATGAGGGTGTACCAAGGTGAACTGTACACATTTGCGTACACCTTTAGAGCGTACTGTCGTGATGTTAATTTATGAAATTGTATAAACAATAAACAGACATGCGATTGCAGCAATCCCGAGAGATTTGCCGTCATTTATTGAAGAGTTCTATTGTATATCTCCGAAGTTCTACACCAGATCTTCACCAAATTATAATGGAACCAATTTGGGCAAATACCCTTTCAATTTTTTTTTTATTTTTTATGTCGGGCTACATTTGGCGGAGATATCGGTGAACATAATGCACAATGGCATCTATCGAATATGGAGTTCAACAGTCCGAGTATCTGATTGCGTATGTTGCGACGATATTTTACTTCTTGAACACTTTAAATTTATCTAACTTTTGATATGCTGAACCGATTGCGATGAAACAAAAACTAAGTAATACTTCAAGATAAGCATAATTTCTATATATAAAAGTTATCTACATTGATTTCCTACATTTTACGTGATGCGTGCACAACTAAACAGATAAACAGACAAACAGACAAAAAATTCAAAAATGCTGGCAATGTGTTCTGTTGGTTATCCTTTAACACCCTGGCAATTTTTTTTTTTTAATATTTTCAATGTACAAAAACGACTTTTCTACAGATTTATTATATGTGTTGATTAAATTGTGTACAAAAAGTAGGTACCACATTCACTAATATTCGATAGTTTTCGAGGTATGAGCCAAAATATGTTTTTGTTGTGTTTATTCATTGTACTAAATCTATGCGTACCTATGGTAATTTAGGCTAGTAAAATTATGTGTTTATGCTCAAGAGAACCGTCTCATATTCAAATTGACGTTTTGTGGTATGTTTTCATAGCTATGTATAAAACAAACAGTAGTGGTAGTAGTAGTGTAGTGTTAAACATATTTTTTTTTAAAAGAGTAAGTATGGAGTTTCTTGTGCGTTCTTCTCCATAACAAGCTACTTTCCGAATGCACGGTAGAATCAATTTTTATTCCTTTTAAATTTTTATGTATTAACGTTCAAAAGTGCCGCTTGGTGGCCTAGTTGAAATAAAATATATTTGTCTTTGTCTTTATGTAATTTAAAGAAAAAATAACGGTACTGACGGTACTGAAATATACCCCATAGCATTTTTCACTGACAGTACTCAAGGAAAAATAAAACTGTTTGGGACAAAATTAAATGTAAGAAATAATAATTAATAAAATACTGTAATATTATGCCAATCTGCGAGAAAAGTTTCTAGTTACGAACTGTTTACGGAATTATAATAATTATGCAAATAACAATGCTATGTGGAAAGTACATAAAGATGCCATGACTATGTAACTGCAGGGCAAAGGCCTTCCTTCAGTCTTTCCATTTTTTCCTGTCTCTTGCTACATCTGGTCAAACCTTCAGATAGACGTCTTATTCGTCACGCCATCTCTTTCTCGGCCTACCACGTCGCCAGTTCCTGTTATTCGGAATCCAGTCAGTGGTTACTTTTGCCCGATTCTGTTTCGACATGCGACAGATGTGGCCTGCCCAATTCCACTTTAGTTTGGCGGCTGTGTTGCCTACATCTGCGATTTGTGTTTTGGAACGAAGTATACTGTTCCGAATGCGGTCTATGATTTTGGCTCCGAGAATACTTCGTTCCATTGCTCGCTGGAAGACCCCGAGTGCGGAATTTTGACGTTGTGCTTCGTAGGTGCGGGTGGGAAAGATGCACATATCCATGCTTTTTAGAGAAAGTGGAAGTGGTCCTTTCATTAGGTGTTTCAATTGCTCTTACCTATGTGAAAAAAATGACCAATTTTAAAAAAAATCTAATTTGTTTTATATTTTTTCTGTCTTGTATCGTCTTTGGTTATCTTACTAATTATTATAATTGCGGCAGTTTGTTTCTCAATCACGCCAGAACGGCTGAACGGATTCGGATGAAATTTGGCACAGATATTGAATATAGTACTGAATGACACATATGCTACTTTTTATCCCAGTTCTCGTAGGATAAGAAAACACCGTTTGCGCGGGCGAAGGCGCTGGCGGAATCTAGTAGTCAATAATTAAAATTCCTTTTTTTAGGGTACCGTACCCAAAGGGTAAAACGGGACCCTATTACTAAGACTCCGCGTTCCGTCTGTCTGTCTGTCTGTCCGTTTGACACCAGGCTGTATCTCATGAACCGTGATAGCTAGACAGTTGAAATTTTCACAGATGATGTGTTCCTGTTGCCGCTATAACAACACATACTAAAAACAGAATAAATAAATATTATTGAAACACGAGAAACAATAGGTACCAAAGACACCGACTTCGGCAAATGTCTGGAAGTCGTAAATTTTTTGTCGTTTACAAAACATTGGTTTAGGTACCAATTTTTTTCGTTATGGTCACCGACTTCCAGAAATAATATTATTTTTCAATTTGTAACACGTGTTTTTATTTGTAACACGGTAGTAGGTATTTTTTTTGTAAAAAAGTATTTTTATTTTTCACTTTTTTGTTATACCTAATAGGCAAGTTCTTTAATACCTAAGGTACCTATAATGCCAGAATAGATTACCCGAATATCATGAAACTTGAACAAAACCGGTGAAATGAGGGTGTACCAAGGTGAACTGTACACATTTGCGTACACCTTTAGAGCGTACTGTCGTGATGTTAATTTATGAAATTGTATAAACAATAAACAGACATGCGATTGCAGCAATCCCGAGAGATTTGCCGTCATTTATTGAAGAGTTCTATTGTATATCTCCGAAGTTCTACACCAGATCTTCACCAAATTATAATGGAACCAATTTGGGCAAATACCCTTTCAATTTTTTTTTTATTTTTTATGTCGGGCTACATTTGGCGGAGATATCGGTGAACATAATGCACAATGGCATCTATCGAATATGGAGTTCAACAGTCCGAGTATCTGATTGCGTATGTTGCGACGATATTTTACTTCTTGAACACTTTAAATTTATCTAACTTTTGATATGCTGAACCGATTGCGATGAAACAAAAACTAAGTAATACTTCAAGATAAGCATAATTTCTATATATAAAAGTTATCTACATTGATTTCCTACATTTTACGTGATGCGTGCACAACTAAACAGATAAACAGACAAACAGACAAAAAATTCAAAAATGCTGGCAATGTGTTCTGTTGGTTATCCTTTAACACCCTGGCAATTTTTTTTTTTTAATATTTTCAATGTACAAAAACGACTTTTCTACAGATTTATTATATGTGTTGATTAAATTGTGTACAAAAAGTAGGTACCACATTCACTAATATTCGATAGTTTTCGAGGTATGAGCCAAAATATGTTTTTGTTGTGTTTATTCATTGTACTAAATCTATGCGTACCTATGGTAATTTAGGCTAGTAAAATTATGTGTTTATGCTCAAGAGAACCGTCTCATATTCAAATTGACGTTTTGTGGTATGTTTTCATAGCTATGTATAAAACAAACAGTAGTGGTAGTAGTAGTGTAGTGTTAAACATATTTTTTTTTAAAAGAGTAAGTATGGAGTTTCTTGTGCGTTCTTCTCCATAACAAGCTACTTTCCGAATGCACGGTAGAATCAATTTTTATTCCTTTTAAATTTTTATGTATTAACGTTCAAAAGTGCCGCTTGGTGGCCTAGTTGAAATAAAATATATTTGTCTTTGTCTTTATGTAATTTAAAGAAAAAATAACGGTACTGACGGTACTGAAATATACCCCATAGCATTTTTCACTGACAGTACTCAAGGAAAAATAAAACTGTTTGGGACAAAATTAAATGTAAGAAATAATAATTAATAAAATACTGTAATATTATGCCAATCTGCGAGAAAAGTTTCTAGTTACGAACTGTTTACGGAATTATAATAATTATGCAAATAACAATGCTATGTGGAAAGTACATAAAGATGCCATGACTATGTAACTGCAGGGCAAAGGCCTTCCTTCAGTCTTTCCATTTTTTCCTGTCTCTTGCTACATCTGGTCAAACCTTCAGATAGACGTCTTATTCGTCACGCCATCGCCATCTCTTTCTCGGCCTACCACGTCGCCAGTTCCTGTTATTCGGAATCCAGTCAGTGGTTACTTTTGCCCGATTCTGTTTCGACATGCGACAGATGTGGCCTGCCCAATTCCACTTTAGTTTGGCGGCTGTGTTGCCTACATCTGCGATTTGTGTTTTGGAACGAAGTATACTGTTCCGAATGCGGTCTATGATTTTGGCTCCGAGAATACTTCGTTCCATTGCTCGCTGGAAGACCCCGAGTGCGGAATTTTGACGTTGTGCTTCGTAGGTGCGGGTGGGAAAGATGCACATATGCATGCTTTTTAGAGAAAGTGGAAGTGGTCCTTTCATTAGGTGTTTCAATTGCTCTTACCTATGTGAAAAAAATGACCAATTTAAAAAAAAATCTAATTTGTTTTATATTTTTTCTGTCTTGTATCGTCTTTGGTTATCTTACTAATTATTATAATTGCGGCAGTTTGTTTCTCAATCACGCCAGAACGGCTGAACGGATTCGGATGAAATTTGGCACAGATATTGAATATAGTACTGAATGACACATATGCTACTTTTTATCCCAGTTCTCGTAGGATAAGAAAACACCGTTTGCGCGGGCGAAGGCGCTGGCGGAATCTAGTAGTCAATAATTAAAATTCCTTTTTTTAGGGTACCGTACCCAAAGGGTAAAACGGGACCCTATTACTAAGACTCCGCGTTCCGTCTGTCTGTCTGTCTGTCCGTTTGACACCAGGCTGTATCTCATGAACCGTGATAGCTAGACAGTTGAAATTTTCACAGATGATGTGTTCCTGTTGCCGCTATAACAACACATACTAAAAACAGAATAAATAAATATTTAAGTGGGGCTCCCATACAACAAACGTGTTTTTCCGCCGTTTTTGCGATTATGGTACGGAACCCTTCGTGCGCGAGTCCGACTCAAATTTGGCCAGTTTGTTATTGTTTTAAAGACTGCAAAGCATGATATTTCAGTCTTAAAACACTGTAACAACATGCCGTTTTAGAGTACCTACTTAAAGTGCAAATATCTCACTTCCACAATGATTTAGACAAGACAAGAATGAAGCTACAAAATAGGCCTTTCATATGGTTTGTGTACAAAGACCAGTTTCCATAGTAATGTGTCCCTCATTCTTTAACAACAACAACAGTATCACCCTTTTTCTTCTCAGTCCTTTACTTTCATAACGCATCAGTTTTGAAAAAATCAAATTGTTACATAAGGATGTTAGTTGTTATGTTGTAGAAAAGGTTCTACACACCGTGCTGCTGTGATTTCGAAATGTGACGTATTTTTCCCTGAGGACGTCGTTGGGCTGAATTTTGAACGAAAATTGCTGCTTTTTTGCAGTCAGCCATGGCGCTGAGATACTTATCCGCCATAGCTCAATTAGGTGCATGTGTAGTAAAGCTGAATTAGGGTACAAGAATTGAGGCAACAGAACTCAAGCCAAGATCGAGAACAGTCAATAACATTATGACGAAGAGAAGTATTAAAAAAACAATTACAAACTACTTAGTTTCGTAGTTCATGTATAAAATCATCGTTGTTGGCTCAGTTCTCAAACAAAAAAAAAAACGTCCAAGTGCGAGTCGTACTCGCGCATCGAGGGTTCCTTAAAAACAGACTATTACCAAAACCTAGAACTATTCACCAAAATAATTAGTTTAATATATTAATAATTACTGAAGTTCATAACTGTGTACCGTATGGTGTCGGACGTAAATACGTACGAACCATCCCATGTTTACAATTTAACTGTCACACCAAAACATAGATTGTAGACTGGTGCACTGATTGGTCGTATTATTCTGTTCAAAATGTTCAGTTCACAATTTATCGATAGTTTATAGAATCTCGTGATATTTCTTAATCCAACGTAATTTACAATAATCCGGACAAATGCATAGAGTGGTCTAAAAGATCGCGGCATTTTTTCTTAAAAATCCACTTATAAAGGATAATATTTCATAAAATTTGGACCTCCCTTCGTACAAAGCATTACGCTACTACAGTAGGAAACTGCCATGTATATCGTTTAATGACAGCAGAAATAAGTAGGTACTATTTAAGTGTGCTGTATTTGTGTATTATTTTATATATTTTAGTTTCCTTTTCTTTGTTTAAATCTGGTGTACAATAAAGTACATATAATAAGTATTGGAGACATGCCATGAAGAATAAGGATGATCCCTGGGTAAAAAAAATAATAAAAAAAACGTTCTATGTACTTAGTCCGTCAACGTCAGTTAGATTATTATAATCAAAAAATATTGGACAAGATTTTTTTGCTTTATCAAATCAATAAAATACAAAGATAAAGCGCATCAATTTTCTGGAGTGGGGGCTTGCTTGTGACGTCACTTTTGAGTAAAAAGTATTCTAAAACACGACGTCACGCGAAATTTCAACGCACTGTATCGTCGTTATTTTTTATTTACATAACAAATGAAAAAGTACGTGTCGAATGTTTTTTATGAATCTACCTGACGGACTACAAAATATTTTTAGTCATCATCTCTATTGTCGAAATTCGTGAGAATTTACGTGCCATGAGTTGCCAGAGTTTATTAAAAACATAATCACGTTGGACAGAGCTAGGATAAGGTTTTGTATAATAGCGTAATGGGAAACGAGAAAAGTGTCAGATTAGACAAATCGCACGAGAGGGAGTGAATTGTCGCGTGGCCTATGTTAGCCCTAGGTCTAGAATTATGTCAGTCACAACTTTGACTATTTATTGTGCTGTAAGTTTCCTGTTACGTTATATAAGGAAATATATAATGATGCTGATGATACGCAAAACGTATAATAAACGTAGACGTGTTAAACAAAACTGCAATAACTTACTTTTCAAATCAGTCGCATTTAAAATTGGAAACGTAGCTGAAATATCAAAAAAATATCATTACATTAATGCTAAATATGATTGCAGTCATACGGTTGGCTTCTTCCAGCTTCGTCACTAACACAAAATACCAGAAAAAAGTGACCTTTCATATATCGCCATTTTAATCTCGTTACGTCAACCATACATGTAATAATCCAAATGCGCCAATAGTTTCAAAAATTATTAGGGCGTTCATATATGAGACGTATTTACTAAGGCCTTTTTGATAAATAATAATCCTTAGTGAATCACCATAGCTAGAAGATTGGCTACGAAGGGATTGGCTTTCATAACTCATGTAGAAATGTGAACTAAGTCATGATGAAGTGTAGTGATTTTGTTGACATTTCTTAATGAGTTTTGAGTACTAAATGAGTGATGATTTTTTTAATACGTATTTTATGAAATAAATTAATTAAACGATATAAATATTAAAAAAAAATGAATCTTTGTTAAATATTAAAAACGACTGCAGTTAATTTACGACTGAGCCATTTAACCTAGCTAGCTTTTTAACCGGCTGCAAGGAAAGGATTTTTTTTTTCGCGCGAATCTTGTATGTATATTCTTTATTACCTTAAGTGTTCTTACTTAGAGAGACGTTAAAAAACAGAAACATGGCGGATTTTGGGCGCCATATTGTGGGGCTTCCAATTCTTTTTTTCTTCCAAAAGTGAAGTATCAAAATGAAGACTTTTAGAGGTGTTTACAAAAATATATACCACATCTGTTTAAAAGCCATTCGAACAAAAATATAACTAATAAAAAGTTGTAAATAAAAAAAAGTTTATAATATCAAAAATGCCCGATGCTTAAGCGAACTAAAAAGATGTGTTTGCATCTTTTTAGTTCGCTTAAGCATCGGGTAGAAGGAAATCATGCTGTGCAGTCGGAGTAGTTATACATATTCGCGTGTTGGCTGACTAAAACTATAAATATTCTCCTTAAGCATCGGGTTTTTTGATTATATTAACTTTTTTTATCCTCTCGTTTTCGAAGATCCTAATAAATCTATTTTCTGGTTACTTACTGTTGGTTGCCTCTGCATTTATTAATATTACGAACCATTTTAATGAAGTTAATAGTAGCAAGAGTAGGACTCCCTCCATATTTATGTAAGTAAGTTATGATCATATATTAGCTTTTTTAAACCTATTTTTAGTATAGTTGTTAATTACAAAATTTATGTGTTGTAAAATTAATTGCATTTGTAAGTAAATCCTTTAATATAATCTGCTGATACCACATCAGTTTATTATGCCTACCTTATTTTTGCTATTGGGTGGAAACCTTCAAAAGGCGCTTGGACTTTTAGGGAATGATCAGGAAAATGTGATCACCATCAGCTTCTAAACCCTCGTGACCTCATAAAAGACGACACGAGAACTCCAATCTGCTCTTTCAAAGGGGTATCCGCTAAGCCTCACTGCGCACGGCAACACATGATCATTGTGACATCGTCTTGCCTTGAATCACTCGGATAGTGGTCAGAGTCCCCACGCTTGGCACCCGCGATTCCTGAGTTCTGCCTGCCAATGATGCGGGTGAGGTTTCAGCGTATCAGACATCGCGGCAGTTGCATCCATGGCGCCTTTTTCTCCGTGTAGGATCGGCCCTCACATGATCCTGCCAGCATGGCCCTCACAACTACTGGCAAAGACAGGTCTCACCTAATCCTGGCGACCAAGACCTGCCGCTCAGAGTTCCACTCAAGGCACTCCTCGAGCGTGTGCCGTGCCGAATCAAGGGTGCCTCCGCCAGACAATTGCCGTGCCCTCTCATCCATGCCAGCGCAGTCAGTACCTGAGTGAGCTTGTGGAAGATTCGCTCCCCTCTTTTTAGTCAGTCTTCGAAATGCGGCAGGATGACATCGGAAATGCGCTTGTGCGAAAATTGCAAGTGCTGTAGCCGCTTGCGCCACCACTCGAGCACGATAGTCTTTCCTGCCGTCTCAGGCTTTGCTGCAGCGATTCCTGGTAGGCAATGCTGCCTAAAGTAGAATATGCACATCATTGTTTTTTTTTAAATCGTACGATACTGAATGTCATCATCATCATCATATCAGCCGAAAGACGTCCACTGCTGGACGTAGGCCTCCCCAAGCGTCGCCACATTGACCGGTCCCGTGCGTCCCACATCAAGCGGATCCCCGCAACCTTCACCAGGTCATCGGTCCACCTGGTGGGAGGCCTTCCAACGCAACGTCATCTGGTTCGCGGTCGCCAATCCAGAACTTTTCTGCCCCATCGGCCATCCGTTCTGCGAGCAATGTGCCCTGCCCACTGCCACTTAAATTTCGCAATTCTTTGGGCTATGTCGGTAACCCTGGTTCTCTTGCGGATCTGATTTGATCACGCAAGGAAACTCCGAACATAGTCCTCTCCATTGCCTTTGAGTGGCTGTTAGCTTTCTGATGAGGCCCATTGTGAGCGACCACGTCTCAGAGCCATTATCTATATATATAAAAGAAGAAACTGACTGACTGACTGACTGATCGATCAACGCACAGGCTAAACCGCTAGGCCTAGAAGAATGAAATTTGGCAGAAAGGTTCCTCATGTGGCGTAAGTACACTAAGAAAGGATTTTTGGAAATTCCACCCCAAAGGGGGTAAAAATGGGGTTGAAAGTTTGTATGTAATTTCTACAGTTTGTAAGATGGGCACTTGGAATTTTAGATTTACGCTCTTGGTTGATAAAAAAATAATTTGTATATTGGTTCTTTGGAAATTCGACCCGTAAGGGGGTACAAATGGGGTTGAAAGTTTGTATGGAATTTTTACAGTTTGTAAGTTTGGCACGTAAAATTTTTGATTTACGCTTTTGGTTGATAAAAAGAATTAATTGATATATTAGTTTTTTTAAATTCCAACCCTAAGGGGGTAAAAAGGGGGTTGAAAGTTGGTATGTAATTTCTACAGTTTGTAAGATGGATACTTGAAATTTTAGATTTACGCTCTTGGTTGATAAAAAGAATTAATGTGTATATTGGTTTTTTGGTAATTGGACCCGTAAGGGGGTAAAAAGGGGGTAGTAAGTTTGTATGAAATTTTTACAGTTTGTAAGTTGGACACGTGAAATTTTAGATTTACGCTCTTGGTTGACAAAAAAAATATGTATTTATTAGTTATTGGATATTCAACCAAACTTTTTTATGAACCAAAAGGGTTCATAAAAAAAGGTAATATATTTATTGGTTTATGGAAATTCGACATCTAAGGGGGTATAAAGGGGGTTGAAATTTTTTAATGTAATTTCTACAGTTTCAAAGTTGGAGTTGTAACGTTATATGAAATTTCTTCGGTTTGGGAGGTAAAACATCTAAAATTGTAGGTTTACGCTACTGATAAATAAAAATAAAAAGTTGAATTATTTCCGGAAATGCCACCCCTAACGGGGCTAAAAAGGGGGTTGAAAGTTTGTATGTAATGTCTGGTTTGTAAGTTAGAGTTGGAGTTGATAATAAGAATTCATGTAATTATTAGCTTTTAGAAATTCTACCCCTAAAGAGAATAAAATAGGGGTTGAAACTTTATATGAAATTTCTTCGGTTTGGAAGGTAAAATATCTAAAATAGTAGGTTTACGCTCTTGATTAATAAAAAAAAATCAAACCGACTTCCAGAACAAAAACTACAAAGCAAAAAATAAATTTCTTTTCCGAAGTCGGTGTCTTTTGTTCCTACCCATTGTTTCCCGTTTTTCGACACCGACTTCGGAAAAGAAATTTATTTTTTGCTTTGTAGTTTTTGTTCTGGAAGTCGGTTTGATTTTTTGTTAAAAAGTTTTTATTTTTCTCTTTTTAGTTTTGGTATATACCTCCAATTAACATGATTATCATTTATAGCCAAAGTACATCTCATGGCGATTCCAATAAGCCCAAACACGACTAGGATACATTGTTTTATATAAGAGTTCCAGTGCCTACCTTCCGGCTTCATCATCAGATCAGTTCGATGGTGCCATTTTCATCAGTAGGTACCATTTATTTATAAGTATTTGCTTCATTATAGTCGGTTAAATATTCGAGATATCTTATGCCCGTGACATATTTAGCATTTAGGAGTTCCAGTGGCCATCTGTGGTCTTCTTCATCAGTTCCACTTCACCAAATGATACTTTCTGAGTGCAAATGTTTGCATTGTTGATGAAATTACCAAAATCGCTATATGTTTGCCTATAAGATTTGAGGAGTTCCCTCGATTTCTCTAGGATGCCATCATCAGATCCTGACTTGATGATTATGGGACCAACTAGGATGTATACCCTTTCAAACAAAAAAATAATTTTTGAAATCGGTCCAGGCGTCTTTGAGTAATCGGGGAACATACATAAAAAAAAAAAAAAAAAAAGTTTCCGACGAATTGAGAACCTCCTCCTTTTTTTGAAGTCGGTTAAAAAAGTAATAAGTTTATTGATTTCCGGAAATTCTACCCCTAATGGAGGTTAAATGTGGCAATTTGTTGGGCTTATATATTTGAAACTTGGAATCAATACCAACAGCAAATATTTTATATTTTTTTTATTGATTTTAATGTAAAGGTTGTCATTACCATTTTTTCAAAACTACTCCTAAAATACGATTTAAGGGATGTTAAAGTTTGTGTGGAAGATCTAATTCTTGGATTAATAAACTTACTTAAATACTAACCTAAGTAAATAATAAAGGATATTAATATTAGTTTTTCGAAACTACCCCTAAAAGATGATTAGAGGGGTGTTGAAGATCTTGGTTTAATAAACTTGAAATTTGGCACAAATACTAACCTTAATAAATAATGTGGGTTGCTATTAGTTATTCGTTTTTCGGCACTATCCCCTAAATACTATTTAGGGGGTGATCAAGATTTTTGAAGTATTTTATTACGCATAGCTTCTTTTAATGTTATAGGTGAGCACTAAGGAGGGAGTTTTGGAAATTCAACCTTTAAAGAGACATTTAATTGTATAAAAACTTTTTCACAAAAAAATATTACTGATTTCCAACTAAAAACACTACAAAGTGAAAAATAAATTTCTTTTTCGAAGTCGGTGTCTTTGGTAGGTACAAATTTTGTTTCGTTATGGACACCGACTTCGAAAAAGAAAGTTATTTTTCACTTTGTAGTATTTTTAGTTGGATGACGGTAGTTTTTCATTTTACACTTTTTAGGTGGACCTAATAGGCAATTTGCCTTTAGTAAGGTACTTAATTATTTTTTGTGTATGTTCACCGATATCTCCGTCAAACAACACTAGACAAACGGTCCAGTTCGGTAGTTCCAAATCGAGGAAGAGGTCATCTTAGTGCCGTAAGATTCTTCAAAAAACCATTGACACAACAAAACATCTGGGGTAATTCTGAAAAACTAATGATGGCAATTCCTAAGGAATAAGATTTTAAACCGACTTTCCAAAAAGGAGGAGGTTCTATGTCCTCTAAATCCTAATTTAATCCGTAGATATCTACGATATCCCATTTATTATTGATTTAACAATAGCTTATTTTTGATCGCCTTCTCTAACTGCACATAATTTAGTTGAATAAAATACGAAATCATGCGAACGAAGTCGCGGGCGGAGTGCTAGTAGGTTATAAATGGCAACACACACTGGTCATAGACTTTCGTCTTGAGAAACTGTGCTAAGTTGGACGAGAAGATACGGCGCAACTTCCCGAACGAATACTCAATGACACTCAATGTAATTGCTACTTAATGTATGTCCACTCGTTCATGAAGTTTCTTGTGCATTCTTCTCCAAAACAAGCTACTTTCCGATTGCACGGTAGAATATTTTTTTATTCCTTGTACATTTTAGTTTTGACGTTCGAAAGTGCCACTTGATGGCCTAGTTGAAATAAAATATCTTTATCTTTGTTACTACCTCCTCACTATGCAGCCATTATTCAAGAGTTACTAAGCGTCCTCTTAGGACTAAATTCACGGGCCGTACCTTGAGTTTAAATCTGAAATTTGTATTAACAAGTGTCAATACACAGACGAGCCTTTTTTCTAGACAAATAAAATTGTTTTTTTTTATATGGTCGACGATGAAGTACGCTTGCTGTAGGGTGCAAATGCAAATACACCTTAACATTAATTGTAAATATAATGCAAATGTCAGTGTAATGTAAAAAAGTCAATGAGTGCCAACGGGCTGGAATCAAGAAATAAAAATGCAAGTTGTCCGATCCAAACCGCGTCTATTAGAACACTAAATTAAATATTGGTACAAATACATCTTTAATGCTCTGCTTGCTGCTGCTGCATGATTGATCTAATGTAGGTCGCACGTTTAAGTGCAAAGGTGCGAGCCTACTGATTGCACAACTCCTTACTTATTAAACAATTTTAAAACCCATATACGTGCACCGTACACTTGCCTAGAAGAAACCTATTTACTCTTGACTTAAAGACTCCCATGTTGTAGCTATCATGAAATATAGACTCCGGCAGGGAGCGCCACTCCTTTGCTGTACGCATGATAAAATTATTCACAAAAAGTTTGGTGCGTATGGGTGGAATGTCCACTTTGTACCGATAACGCATCGCCGTACGTCTTGTAGTCCGATGAAGGAACGGGCTAGGAGGAATTATACTTCATAAAAGATAGCTTGATCTCTGCGACATATGTCAAACTGACGTATATGTTATTGTTACGTTATTGTTAGCCTGTCAAGCTATTGTTACTGTATTGATATTGAAAGCTGTGGCAGAGATCAAGCTATCTTTTATGAAGTTATAGTTCATGCAATTCCAACGCACACTCCCCGAAATGTAACCGATAAGAAACCGAAAGGCTGGCAACTCGGCGCCGATGTTCGAAGTTTTGGAGCCTAGACCCCACCAGTACTTCATTGCCGATGAGCTTCTTAGCCCGTCTTTAGATCGACTCAAGTGCATCCAGCTGGTACTTGGCAGATCCGTCCCAGAGGTAGTAGGTACTGTGAGGACTCTGCTTAACTAGAAGGCAACCTACTTGCCTATAAAAATACTGGCAATTGGTATTACTTGAAAGGTAAATGAATTTCGAATAGAAAATAAGTGAATATGTTTTTGATTGTCAATTCTAGTGTAGCCGCCCAGAAGGCAGGCATATTGTAAAATTCTTACTAAATATATGAGCTATAAAAGTAATATATCTACTTATTTGTTAACCTCTGACTACGCCTTCTACAGTACTCCATGCATGATCGAACTTGCGCTTGATATAAGTTGATGAACTGTTCTGGCGTGAAGTACCGTCTCACCTTCGTGAGGGTGCCCAATTTTTTGGCAGCCAGCTGAGCTTTTGCCTCAATGAATGGACCAAAACTAAGCGTTGATATAAATGTAATGCCGAGAACCTCAAGATGTTCAGTTATCAGCACGGTCACACCTCGGAAAGAAGGAGACACGTGGAAAATTGGCTCCTTTTAGCGGAAAAAAGACAAGCCTGGGTCTAAGCAGCATTGAACCTGACCAGATTGGCATCGCCCCTTTCGGAGACTGCCTTCAAGTATAGATTCAAGCGCCCAACCGTGGCCTCCCGGAGAGACCGGATCTGAGATCGAATAGCGCGCGCGTCGGACAAGTATCTTTCAGCAACTCGACCCCTCCTATCGCACAGACACTGGGCAGACTGAATGAAGGAAGCTTACCAGTAAGTCTCACTCTAGATGTGAATGGTATGCTATTCACATCTAGAGTGAGACTTATTGGTAAGCTTGCGCTATAAGATCCCCAGTTGACCAAGCGAATTGCCGGAATCCCGTCGGGACCACTAGCTTTGTACACGTCAAGGTTGCGCAGCACCCTACGAACGTCCTTTTGATGGATGCGGACGTCCGACATACTTGTCTCGCATCGCTCAGGAGAAGGCGTCACCAGAATCCAGACATGAAGATTCCGCAAAAAGAGAGGCAAACAAGTTTGCTTTCTCCACAGCGGAGTGGGCCAGTGACCCGTCGGGCTTCAGCAGTGGTAGAGAGGGACGGCAGAAGTTCGATTCAACCGACTTAGCCAGGGACCAAAACGCTTTACTACCCGCTGGGTAAGAAGCAAGTTTGGTCCCAATACGGCTTATGTGGTCAAACCGAAATCTTCGCATCACCTTCCTGAAGGACTTGGCAGTCCTTTTGTAGGCTCTCTTGCGCTGACCCACGTCGCTTGCTTTGCGCTTCCGAGCGTCGACCCATGCCAGGTTCGCCTCATGTTTAAGCGTGTTGGCGCGCTTGCAATCGGCGCCAAACCATGGCCGGTCAACGCTAGCCAATGCTACGTCTATATATATATTCCCTGGCGCAACACATCCGTCACGGCGTCCACGCAGGACATTAAACATATTCTTTCACCAATGGAAAGCTACATTATTCCCGAGTAACATACAGTGTTTCTTTCAGGCAAATTTCTCCGGGGGGGGGCGGTTAAGAGATCTGGGGGGGGGGGGGGGGGGGGGGGGCGGAGTAAATAAAGGAAACAAATTAATATTTAAAATCAATTCCAATTATTTTTAATATTTTAATGAATAAAAGATGCTATAAGCTGAACCAAAGTTGTCAAAGTAACATTGTAAAAATTCACGAAGAATAATATTCTTTACAAAAATCTTATTTTCCGTGGCTTTTTTCTTGCGTTCATATAACGATAAGGACACAGCTATAATTTTCATTCTACAAATTTCGCGAAATTACTATCTATAAACAGCTGTTTAGAGTAGGAGAGCCTTATGGGATAGCATCAGAGGAACAGGGATGGCGATATTCTCGAAAGTGTGTCGTTCTTTCTAGGCGCTATTCCGGTTTCTGATTGGCTACTTTAATATTTCATGCACTACTCAATGTACTTCCTGTAAAATACTTCCTGTTTGGCTGATTGAGTGCCACGTCACGTCAGTAAAGGGTTTCCCGCTCTAAAACACCCCCGGGGGGGCAGTAAGGCTAATACCTGAGTAGTACCTGAAAGAGACACTGGTAACATAGACTATTAATTATTTAAAAAAAATTAGATCCTTATGAAAATTGCAACAATGTAATCCACCGTAGCAAAATTTTGTCTATAATTTAATTTTAATTCATTATTTGGCGTGCGCTGGGAAAACTATTGACGATACATAAAAATTACGTACTACATGATTATAGTACTCATTATTAACTACATAAAAGTCTGCGAGAGAATATATCTCACTATCAACAGCAGCTTTTGTGTTTTGAAATTTAATTAGATCGCCGGTAGAAACAAAAGTTGGTTACATTCGTATTGTAGTATTAATTCTTTTTCAACACACTTGCTCATTGGCTCTAATTTCACCGCAATTAGGCACATAATGAGACCTGTTATCAAACTGTGACTTTTTCATTACTATTATTCACAAGTGAGATAAAGAGCTTTTTTTAATTTGTTGGTTGAGTTGCTTTGTTCTTAAAAAAGTTTCCATACAAAAAAGATCGTGCTCTATAGTACAAATGCAACTCATTTCATGCAACTTCGTATTTAAATAGATAATTTCAACTTGTACGTGTTTAATAAACAAAACTTTCACTTAAATATAACTTTTGTTTTTGTCTGTAATAAAGGAACACGTACGCGTCCACAGTGTTTTACAGACTTGTTTTATGAAAAACCCTGCACGATCACTTTCTGTTATTATTTTCTTATCTTGTGTTTTTAGATAAACTTTTAGATCTCGCATTATTTTTAGATTGGATATATAATTTGTATTTCATTGTCTTTTCTATGCAATTTACAAACCACCACGATTCCGGTTACGAACATTTTAGTATGATTGTTCCACTTCGCTACTCGCCAGATGACTCGCTAAGCCCTAGGCGCAAATCAAGCCGGCTGTACGTGGTGGTAGAATTACGATAGTAACATACATATTGATAAAACAAAAAGCTTTTTTATAAAAATATACTACTAACTATTTTTCACTTTGAAGTGTTTTTTGTCGGTAGAATTTTTTTGTATAAAGATTTTTGGTTGTACCTAATAGGCAAGTCTTAAGTAAGGTACTTATAATGTCAGAATAGATTACCCGAATACCAAGAAACTTGAACATAACCGATGAAATGAGAGTACACCAAGGTGAACTGTATACATCTGCGTACCTACAATTGTAAAAAAACGTTTTTCTTTTTCAAGAGTTCGAATATAATAAATATATGGTGAGGCGGTTATCGTATATGAGTTGATATTAACTTTTTTTTGTTTAATAAGAAAATACCATTTGTTTTTTGTTAAATAGTACATAAATGTCTTGAAAAAATTGGCAACCACTGAAGTTTACCATTTATAAACGGGGATTTCCCTAATTAGAAAGAAAAGATGATTCTGATGAATTTAGCAACACATAAAGTATTTTCTAAGTTTTTAATAATAGGTACCCATTGATTTAAACATAATTTGACTTTAATTAAAAACAACCACCAAATTTAGTGTTTTATTCCATTTTAGTTATTGTTTCACTCTCTCTGAAATAAAAACCGGAGTAGAATTAAAACGACGGTGCCAAGATTTTTTTCATGTTCTTTTTCAAGATTCTGAAAAAATACATTTTGTTTTTTTTTTAATTACCTCTCTATGCGTACCCCTTTTGATCGTACTGGCATGATTTTATATTATGAAATAGTATAAACAATAAACAGACATGCGATTGCAGCAATTCCGAGACATTTGCCGTTAAGTATTGAAGAGTTCTGTTGTATATAGCCGAAGTTTTTCATTAGATCTTCACCAAATTAAAATGGGACAATTTCAGAACATACTCTACCAAACAAAAAAAGAACTTTCAATATCAGTCCACAATTGATATAGATATCGGTGAAAGTACATAAAAAAAAAACAACATGAAGTCGAACGTAGAACCTACCTCCTCCTTTTTGGAAAGTCGATTAATGAGGGAGTACCATGTTGAACTGTACACGTCTGCGTACCCCTTTAGAGCGTACTGGCGTAATGTTATGTAATGAAATGGTACAAACAATAACCGGATATGTGATTGCAGCAATCCCGAGAGATTTGCCGTCATTTATTGAAGAGTTCTATTGTATATCTCCGAAGTTCTTCATCAAATCTTTAAATTTGATCAAATATAAGGTACCAGAACCAAAAAGTGAAGAATAAAAAGTTTTTAACAGAAAATTACTACTTCCGAAAAGAAAGTTATTTTTCGCTTTGTAGTGTTTTGTTTTGGAAGTCGGTTTAATTTTGATGTTAAAAGTTTTTTGTAGTCCAATGACTGTTTGGTTTCGATGTCGACCATTAAATAGCAGTTATCAGAAAATAAACTTATATCTACCTATACCTAGGTACATAAGTTAGGTTCCTTTATTAGGTACTCTTACCATGCGACGACGTAGAAAACGTCTAAATTTTATTTCAACCAGATACTGCGACGTAGCCAAAAACTGTGGCGCCGCAGATCAATTAGTTCTTAGTAATAAACAAAGCAAATACGTTCGTTATGAAAAGAATTCGGCTGCCGCCAAATTTCTTCTGCCACATCAATCAAAATCATACTGATAATTAAATCATCATTTGGGTGGCCATAGAGAAGTTAGTTCTCAGAAATTCGTCTCAGTCCAAAGTTGTCTCTCTCCGATGTCATTATCACATTCCTGATTTATTAATCAGGCCCTGAATACCAAGTGAAGTGATACTAATTCGTTTATATCTATATAGTTCCGTTGCCAAACTATTCATAACAAAAACCACGGAGATCAATGGATGGGTATAGCCTGGAATTATATAATCAATTGATATACATAACGTCCATGAAGTAAAATACAAAATATTAATAAATTACAGCCCAAAACACTTCTGCAGCTATTCACTAGTTGTTTGTTGTTGTAGACTTAGACATCACGACAAGCGCGCCAAAATGACGGTCTTTTAAGAATCTGATATCAGCCTAAGATTTTAAACCTTTATTTTTGAACCAAATGTTGCTTTTTGGTGCTGATTTTTTTACATGTATATTATGATGTAACATATCATTTAAAAATATAAAAAAATACATGCATATTCCCTATTGCAGAAGGATCAAATTGTTTTAACTTTTAGTGGGTCAGGTAACAGCGACTACCGACTGTATCTCTTAGGTTTGACCATGTAGTGAATAATATATTCATGACAAACCTAAAATACGTTGTAAATATAATCATGCAACCACAAGTAAAAACATACAAAATAATCAAAAAATATATTCGTCAATAGATTTTATGACTAACAATTAAAAAATTTGCTCCCAGCGGAGATGCAACCGTCTTCGCTAGGCTTTATCTTAAAAAAAATCTATTTGTGATAGAGTAACAGCAATTTTTTTTTCTAAAATGTGTGTCCATAAACAATACTTTTCCACAGTAGAAAAAAATATTGACGGTTGTGCAGGAATTTTGACTTTTTGATGTAGGTATGTACTATGTATAGGAGTGGAGGTTAAAATCATAATGGAATTGAATTTAGAACGACGACTCTCGGTATATTGTAGGTTATCTAATTAATATTCGAGGTCATAGGTCATCGAGAATCGGAAACATCATATTCAAATATTTTAAGAAGTTTTTTATATAAAATATTTGTAAAAAAACCAATTTAAGTAAGTACTATGCTTAAATATTAACAGAAAATTAAGCGGCACAGCGATAACCAAATAAACTCAATTTCCTGCAATTAAACTATTAAGTGCTTGCATAATTTTAATATTTTTTTCATGTTCAGTGTGTATTTCCATATTTTGTCGTCATTCGCAAGCTAGTACTTGATTTATATTGATTGAAAATCAGGGTAAACTACACCAGTTCAATTATTTGAATGGGTTGATTAAAATGAATATCCAGATCTCATTTGCTTTATTATTGGCTGCTTCCGTTATTTCACTCCACGATGTCGGTTAGTATTCAAACATCTATTTTGCCTACTTACGGTCAGTATTTCACTCCACGATGTCGGTTAGTATTCAAACATCTATTTTGCCTACTTACGGTCAGTATTTCACTCCACGATGTCGGTTAGTATTCAAACATCTATTTTGCCTACTTACGGTCAGTATTTCACTCCACGATGTCGGTTAGTATTCAAACATCTATTTTGCCTACTTACGGTCAGTATTTTGAGAATTTGATTTTCTTATCTCGCTTTTCAGTATTCCATCACAAAATGAACATGAGCATCATCGTATACTGATGTATTGTGTTGTTTTCGCTAAGTATTTACCTATTTCCTCAAATGTAAGAGATTTTGGTGTGTCGATAGTATTTTTTTAGATGGGCTTATTTTTAGGGCAACACAAAGGGTAAAAACGATACCCTATTACTAAGACTCCACTGTCCGTCTGTCTATCTGTCTGTCTGTCTTACCAAGCTGTATCTATCCTCCTCACTCCTTTGAGTGTTTGTTGCTATTCTTCATACTTTCCGACTTAGCCATCAACTCCCACTTGGAAAACTCACTTTGTATAATGATAAAAATTATAGTAAAAACAATAAGTATAAGACCGATGGAAATATAGAGAAGCTTTACACATTCAGACGCATATGAAAATAGTATTTGTGGCTTTGAAGTACTGCTTGGCTATAACATGTACGAATTAAAGTATATTGACTTTGCCTAAGATCTTAATTCTTCTTACAGATGACGACAAAAAAACTCGGAAATATTATGGTTTGAGTCATCATTCTAAATGCAGCGACTACGTTAAAAGTTTCACTTGTATGACTACATGCAAGAGCATTGGTTTTCAAATATTTAGAATGGATTTTCGTTGCAAATGTAGCTGTCATGGGCTAAAGACCACAACCATATTACCATTCTTTAAGTGGCGGACTAACGGTACTACAAAGACGTTGCCTAGTACTCAAAGTCCAAGTCTATATCACATCGCCGGCAGGCTATCACCAGCACCAAAAACAACAACAACAGAAGAAACTCCAGCAAAAGAAAATACACCAACAGAAGAAACTCCAGCAAAAGAAAATACACCAACATATACAACACCACGGGAAAAAATTACACCTAAAACAGTATCAACATCAGAAAAAACAAATACACCAGAAGCAACAATAATTACAACAGAAAAGCCAATAACTACAAAAGAAGAGCCAATAACTGCAAAAGAAGAACCAGAAACTACAACAGAAGAACCAGGAACTACAACAAAAGAGCCAGGAACTACAGCAGAAGAGCCAGGAACTACAACAGAAGAGCCAGGAACTACAACAGAAGAACCAGGAACTACAACAAAAGAGCCAGGAACTACAGCAGAAGAGCCAGGAACTACAACAGAAGAGCCAGGAACTACAACAGAAGAACCAGGAAATACAACAAAAGAGCCAGGAACTACAACAGAAGAGCCAGGAACTACAACAGAAGAACCAGGAACTACAACAAATGAGCCAGAAACTACAACAGAAGAGCCAGGAACTACAACAGAACAGCCAAGCCCTACAACATTAGCAGCAGTTTAAGTGTAGTGCCAAGTAAGTAATAACGAAACCACGTTTTGTTTTTGGGTCAAAAATTAAAAACTATATCGATTTTTTTTTTTATTAATGCCTAATGCTGTTTAAAAATATATGTCTGACAAAAATATTTTTAAACAGCAAACAGTCTTATATTTTTAACCGACTGCCCAAAAAGGAGATTCTATGTTCGGCAGTATATATATTTTATTTTATTATGTTCACCGATTTCTCCTTCAATCATTGAAAAACTATTTTTTGAATTTTCTTGTGAATTTTAAAGGGCAGAAATCTCTTGAGATGTGGTCCCATTGCACCAAGTCAGAATCTTATAAGTGGTTCCCATGGAAGTCAAGGGAACTCCTGAAATATTATAGGCATACAAATAGCGATTTTTATCTGCGAACCACCCAAACCACCTGGATCCTTATAAGATTAAAGGGAAAACATTGATCATACATATTTTCGAACTAAACATGAACTTCTTATTGCCATAAGAATAGCAGCAAAAATAACACAGCCAAAACTAGAAATCTTTTTCACTTAGTCCAAGATTTAATTTGATACCATTAGACTGGAATTTTACAAGTTTTTACAAGGATACGAAGTTCAACATGATTTGCCTGATGAAAACGTAAATCAGGAGCAAAAGAACACTAATAAGTTTTGACTTTTTAACCGACTTCCCAAAAAGGAGGAGGTTCTATGTTCGACATTATGTTTGTTTTTTTTTGTGTATTTTCACGCATATCTCCGTCAATTATGGACCGATTTTGAACCGAATTCTTTTTTTGTTTAAAAGAGTATGTTTCCAAATTGGTCTCATTCTAATTTGGTGAAGATCTGATGGAGAACTTCAAAGATATGCAACAGAATTCTTCAATAAATTACGGCAAATCTCTCGCAATTGCTGCAATCGCTTGTCTGTTTATTGTTTATAACATTTCATAACATAACATCATGCCAGTACGCTTTTAAGGGGTACGCAGATCTCTCATTTCACTGGTTATGTTCAAGTTTCATGAATTCTATTCTGGCGTTATAGTTACCTTACTGACTTGCCTACTAGGTAGATACAACTAAAAAGTGAAAAATAAAAAAAACTTTTTGCAAAAAAATACTACCGACTTCCAAACACAAAACTACAATGTGAAAAATAACTTTATTTTTTGAAGTCGGTGTCCATAACGCAAAAAAATGGTACCTACGAAAGACGCTATATTTTTGCAAAAAGTTTTTTTATTAAGCTTTTTAGTGGATTCCAATAAATTCAGAGAGCTTTATCTCTGCCACGTAATTTTAAACAAAATATTGCTATGTTGATAGCATATTTTATAAATGAAGTTAAAGCAAATCAATCAAATTTCATAAGTGATGAGCCTGTGTTGCCTAGTTCAACTAACAACATAACGACTGATCACAGGACTAAATATTTTTCAAAAGTTTTTTTCTTAAGCTATTAATATTCGTTGTGATTGTCTTAAAAGTAATATAAAACGGCAATCATAGTATGATATATATCATGTTAAGTTTGGATTCGGGGTTAGGTAAAATATACGTGATAATCAAACGCCGGTATTAGACACACTGCTTTATTAAAGATGGCCGTTCTATCATCGACAACTAAAAGGACATAGACAACCATGACATTCAGCCTATGCTCCACACAACATCTCCCCCCATTTAGCTTACAACAACCCTTTATTTATAGTTCTTAATACTATCATAAAATTATCTTATTATTACTTAATATTCTACCTAAATTACTTATTTCTTTTATTTTTCATCATTATCTTCTTACATTACAAATTAGGCGCATAATCCACTCTGGGTATATTGCGCAGGAGTCTCTGTGGACACCTAGATAAAGTCATCTGACTGGGTTCCTCATTCACATTCCCCCTCACTTGCGGTTGAGGCTCAGCTGCCAAGTCCTCTATGATACAGGTGCGCGGTTCGCAGTAGTTGGTTATTATTTGGTTTTTATGTTTTTTGACACTGTTGGATGTGATGCTGTCTTTGATTAAGTATAACACTGATCCTATTTTGTTTATGACGACAACCTTGCACCATTGATATCTATATTTTTATTTATATATTTTTTATAGAGCACTTCATCTCCTGGCTTGTAGACTTGTCTGTTATTTCCTCTGTTATATTTAATTTGCGAGCACTGTTTAGATGTCACATTACTTACAAGTGTTGTGAGTGGGGGCGGCAAAAGTGTCGGGTTCAGAACATCCAGTCGTGTTCTCAGTTTTCGCCCAAACACTAACTCAGCCGGTGAGAACCCTGTGACTGAGTGTACTGAGTTCCTATAATCAAATATTTTATAAGCTTTAACTTTCTTTCTCTTATACTGTGTGTTTCGTCCCATTTTTTAGTATTTACTTGCAACACCGTATCAGTGGGCTGTCAACGATTTTGACAGCTGATACTAACAGTGTAGTTAGAAAGTTTTGGAGCACGCGAGAAATTCGGTGTCTGGTATTTTAATAACCTAATCGAGCGATATTTCGTTGATTTGTAATAGCTAATAGCGCCCTCCGTTCGCAATCGGTTAGTGGGACGCTCGCGCTGTCGGTTTTGTATATATTTCCCGCAAAACCGGATTCTTCGGTCCAGACAGCCGTCAGTCTATCCCTTATTGTCCTTTATTATATATATATTACCCTATCCCTAACCTCACGGCACGAGATTGATCGATGCCCAGTAGTCTACCGCAGGAATCTAAGGTAAGTGCGAATAATATTACCGGCCAACCCTTGTGTCACCTTATACCCGTAGTAGGAACCAGTATATCTACCAATAAGGAGCAAATCCCTAGCTTTCCACTGCCGCGAATCGCGGTTTCGTGGGATACAGGTTCAGACAGGGTCCAGGAGTCCCAACGCCGCTATGGGCCCCGGTGTTTAACTCCTGGCTTGGGACCAGAAGACCTGTATTTAACACTGTGTGATGATAAAATACTTGATTTTATTCCCTTTTTAACTATCTTTACAAAGCTTTCCGCTTGACCGTTACTAGCTGGATTGTAGGCTGGTGATGTTAAATTATCAATACCGTTTAGTAAGCAGAAATTTTTAAATTCGAATGATGTAAATGCTGTACAATTATCACTTACAATCGTATGTGGTAACCCAAACTTGGACATAAAATCATATAGTTTTTCGATACCTGTCGCAGTTGACGTTGAGTGAGTGACGTCATAGACTTCTACCCACTTTGAGTGCGCATCTACAACTACCAAAAATAGAGAGTTTTTCATCAAATGAAACTTACCTATTATTTTTTCATCAATATCCGGCATCCATCTTGAGTCAAGCACCCGTCATTCAGCCTGTTTTCAGTGTTTCCTTTGCCTCTCCGCCTGTGGCGCCCCCTACACTTACCGTTGGTACTAAGCATTTTAGCGCGCCTCGGGTGAAGGCCCGATTTACCGTCATTATGGAACTCATGATGCACCAGGTAGACCTTACCTGGATGCCGGATATTGATGAAAAAATAATAGGTAAGTTTCATTTGATGAAAAACTCTCTATTATTTGTTTTGTATCAATATCCGGCATCCATCTTGAGTGATGTGTTTGTTATCACCTGGTTCGCTAAACCCAAAGACGCTATAATGTGTAATGATATTTAAAAATATTGGGTTAATAATAAAAACAAAAATGCATTATGTAAATGTATTACATATAAAATATGAATAATCAAGTATGGCATACTACGTAACTGCTTGTAGTCATAATTATAACTAATTAAATTACTAAAACAAAATAATATTTATGCATCTACTCCTCAATGAACAGGATCAAAATAATTTGACAAAGATACAGAAGTATTAGGAATATTCAAATCATTTTGATTGAGCAATTCCCTCTGATAGTAAATTTGAAAGGTATGAATCATTTTCCAGTTACTGGTTGCAAGAATTTGGTCAATCGGAAAATGTTCTACAAAATTGAGAGAAGCAACTGCAGATCTTACTGATCCTGGAGTTGCATCAATACCACTAGCTTTTAAGAGAGATCTCACCCATCCGCCAATAACAGTTCTAGAAGCAGGCTTTATTTCCCCTCTAGCTGTAATAAACAAATGTTTTATATTTCCTCGACGTATTAGAGTAATATGCAATAATTGTCTCAACCAAAAAACCAGATCTAATTTTCTATCAGGGTGTTTTCTAAGCCTCCATCCAGACTGTCTATGGTTATAATTATCCGTTTTGGAACCAAATGTTGGCCACAATACAATCGAGGTATCTTCATCAATTAAACTAGAGCTATCAATTCGCAACAGTGTAAGGTCGTGAACCCTTCGGCCTGATGCTAATAATAAAAGTGTAGCCACATGTCTCGATACATGAAATATATTAGTTTCGTCAAAACTATAGGAACTCATGTATTGCAATAGAACTTTAGGGTTCCAAATAGGTGGTTTAGCAGGTTTCTCTCGTGCTACAGAAATAGCTTTTAATATATGTTTTATGAAGAAATTTGATGACAAATCAATATTAGATGTTATGTTTGTAAAAGTAGAAATAACCGATTTGTGTACTAAAATTGTTCTATATGCAAGACCTATATCACAGTGTAAATGTGCTAAATATCGAGCTACTTGATCTGCATTAGGGTATTTGTAATTAATTGAATGGGTCTCACACCAACGCCTCCATCTGCGCCAAGCTGGTCTGTAGGTCTTGATTGTGGAGCCTCTCCAGCTTGACATGAGAAGTTTCTGCTCTTGATCGGTCCAGTCCGTCAAAATATCTGGCCACCCGAAATCAGCCATGCCTCCAAGTGCAGGTCCTGCACCTGCGGCGGATGTGTTCCTGTTCTTGTGTCGATCAGATTGCTGGTTAGATCTGGAATTAGATAAGGCGGATGTCGCGCTCGCCGTTGAACATCTGCCTGCCAAAATACCTTGTTCCACTTCGGGGCAATCAATATGTAATTGCCGCTGGCTTGATTCAGGTGTCTGAGAACCCTGGGAATTAGATTTGGCGGCGGAAACAACCAAGCTAGGTTGTAGTGCCACTGGTGACAAAATGCGTTGTGGTGTTCTGCTTCTTGGTCGGCCACGTCCAAAGTCGCATACCTTGCTACTGTGTGGGCGGTTCTCGACGCGAATAGGTCTATCTCGGGCGTGCCCCATATTTGAAAGATTTCTGTCGTTGCCGTCTTCGTGAGGTGCCACTCTGGACAAACTTTCTGCCGAGAAAGAGCATCCACCTCGGCGTTGTATCTGCCAGGAAGGTAATGTGCTGTCAGTTGAATGTTCTGCTCGTCTAGAACCGCAAGAAGTTGTCGAGTTTGTTGGAGAAGTTTCTTGGATTTTGTGCCGCCCTCCTTGTTTATATATGAGACCACCGTCTGATTGTCTGTTTGCAACAATATCTGTGCATTTTGGAGTTGATGCTGGTTCTGACTTATGGCTGCGTATACCGAAAACATCTCTTTTTTGTTGGCATGCCAGGTCATTTGTGAATTTGACCAGGTTCCCACAAAATTCATATCGGCGAGTTGAGCCCCCCATCCGATGTCTGATGCGTCTGTTGTCAATAGATGTGTCGCAGAGCTCAAATGTATCGGCATCGACTTTCCTATGGCTTGACACCACCACTCCATCTCTGACCGAACTGGTTGAGGGATGGTCACATGTCGGTACGGGTGTTTCACCGATAGCTGTCGACTGTAGTATTGCATAGTGCGACAGTGTAGGCGACCTCTCGGATCACGAATGTGGCAAAGTTGAGTCTCCCCATTAGAGTTTGGTACTGTTTGAGGGACCACTTGCTTTTTAGGAGCTGCTGATGAAGTGCTTTGCGTAGCGTTAGGCACTTCATCTTCGACAGGGACTTTGCGTTGCGTTTTGTGTCCCATGTTATGCCGAGAAACTCGAGGCATTGTGTCGGAGCCAGTAAAGACTTTTCGAAGTTGATCGTCCAGCCTAGTATATGCAGTACCTTTATCGTGAATGCGATGTCGTCTTCTAGCTGTTATTTCGACTGGTTTGCTAGAAGAAAATCGTCCAAGTATACCACGCACCTGATTTTGTGACTTCTCAGGAACTCCGCCACCCAATTGGTTATTGAGGCAAACGTCCTGGGTGCCGATGACAGGCCGAACGGTAAACAGGTCATCTGTAGTAGCTGGTGCTGATGTGGATCTTGATGATAGTTTAGTCTCAGGAACCTGCGATGTTGCTGTGCAATGGCCACGTGAAAATATGCTTGGCACAGATCTAGTTTGGCCATCCAATCTAGTTGTTGTAAAAAAATTGGTACACGGAAATGACTGAATAGTTGAAACAGTTTGGCTATTACAAACTGGTTCAGTTGCTTTAGATTGAAGATAGGACGGAAGGTCTGATCTGACTTGGGTACCAGAAAAAACGTAGAGAGGTAACTGGGCGTTCGTTCTGCAGGTTCTAGTACACCTGACTCCAACATATTTTGAATCTGTATGGTCATATTGGGAGATGTTTTGGTTCTGTAACATTTCAAAACCGTAGGACTCGGGAATATTAGCGGCGGTATCAGTATAAAAGGAATGCGTGCACCGTTCAACAATCTGCATAGTTTGTCTGGCGCACCTAGATTGCTCCAAGCAAATTGAAATTGCCTGAGACAGCCGCCTTGAAATATCCGACAGTCATTCGCGACGCTTGTTTTTTGTGGAAGCCTGAGACTGCGGTTTCTTTTCTCTAGGTTTGCCTCGGTAGTTGCTTGTTCTGTTTTTGTTTTGGTGAGAACCCTTTGAGACATACTTTTGTCGTTTATTGAAAGGATCTCGACGAAAAAACCTATCATCTGTCTGCTTACTAGTCGAAGGTTTTTGATTCTGATAAAAAATATCTTTGGAAGAAGTGAGTACTGATTTTGTAGAAATAGCTGTTATTTTTTCTACCCCACCCATTTTTTGAAGGTAGGTTTGAACTGCCTCGTCATTAAAAAGCGATTCTGCACTAGGAGGAATCTTATGCAATACGTCCCGATGAAAGCCTTCGGTAATCTGGCGCAACATAGCCTCTCGACGAGTATTTATAAGATCAGCTCTTCGACCGCACACTATTTGTAACAAGTCATCCGTGACTTTACTATACGCGGATTCTTTCGAAAATAATGTCTCCACTTTTTCAAACAACGAGTTGGCTGTCAACGATTCCCTTGAGTCATTTGACCAATCCACCAATGATTGTAAAGTTTTATGTAATTCCTCTTTTTGACAAAGCAAGGCATTTGTTAATCCGGCAAAAGATCGTTCCAATAAATATGAACGAGAATCCTCTTTTAGCATACCCGATTCAAAACGCTTTAGTTCGTCGTTAAGATTCAACTCAACGAAACCGGGGGTAGCTGAATATTTCTTTTGAGCATCCGAAAATCGAACAGCATACCAATCATCGCACTTAAAACGTTGTAGTTCTGACATTTTTTTAAGAAATGTATCATTTGCTCTAGGGTATATCGGATCTTTTACTATTGTACTGGTTTCCGATAAAATCTGAAGTTTATTATTTTTGTTCACATTTTCAGGCCGCCGTAAATTTAAATCGCTTGTGCTAACAGACGGATTCCTTCCATTAGCCTCTGAATTCATATTTTCAATTTCCGATTTTTTTGAAATAAGATTTGTTAAATAGGCCACTTGTTGCGATAAAAACTCAAAATGTGCATAACTCACAGTTTGGGAGTCCCTCCTTACTTTACGTTTTTTAGGGCTGGATCCACTGCTTGTTGATGAACTATTGTCACCATCTTGTTCACTTGGCGTCGGAGACCGAATCCGTTTACGCGATAATGAGCCGTCATTAACACTATCTGACTCTAATTTATTATTAGGATTTTAACAAAGGATAATAACAACGGAGAGGTAAAAATTTCACGAATATAAAACTGAAATAGTTTTTCCACACTTAAATTGAATAAGTAGGTAGTCACTTTTTCGCGAAGATAAAATAACGCTAACAAACGAACGGCGCGAAAAACGACGCTATAATGACGGTAAATCGGGCCTTCACCCGAGGCGCGCTAAAATGCTTAGTACCAACGGTAAGTGTAGGGGGCGCCACAGGCGGAGAGGCAAAGGAAACGCTGAAAACAGGCTGAATGACGGGTGCTTGACTCAAGATGGATGCCGGATATTGATACAAAACAAATAATACTAGATTACTTATAGGACCAAGAAAGTCTATGTGCAGTCGATGGAACGGCGTTGGTGGGTATTGCCATGGAGCACCCGGCGCTCGCACGGGGGGTGAGGGTCGCAGCTGTTTACAAATGTAGCACGACTTGATCATTAGCTCCACGGCCTCGTCAATACCCGGGTACCAAAAGCGTGATCTGACTTCAGCCTTAGTTTTAACTATCCCTAAATGTGAGTTGTACAACTCTATTGAAATTTTACTACGTAGTATTTTCGGCAGCACAACCTTATGTCCTCTCATTAAGCATCCATTCTCGTAGGATAATTCGGTTTTACATAAATAATACGGTTAAATGCATGAATTATCTACTTTCCTTGGCCAACCATTTTGGACTAAATTGATAACATTCTTTAAAACAGTATCCTTATCCGCCGCATCGCGCAACTCATCTTTAGTTATTGGCAAAGCTACCCTCAACTACAATGTGAACATAAGACGCGCGGTCAATGACTGCTGCAGCGGCGGCCACGTGTGCGCCGCCCTCTCTCTCCGCGTCCACCCGCGGTTGGTCGTAGCCTAAACTTGCCCGTGATAAGAAGTCAGCGTTATTATCTGCACTAAGAAAATATTCAATTGTGTAGTTGTATGCGGATAAAAACATGGCGTACCTCTGTAGTCTATTAGGTCTGATTTCCCATAAAGGTACTGATGAAACCGCCGTACCCCAAATATGATGGCTGTTGCCTCTTTTTGAATTTGTGAGTACCGTTTCTCAGCTGAGTTGAGCGTGCGGAACGCGAATGATATTGGTCGTTCCACTCTATCATGCCCATTTTGTGACAACACGGCACCCAGCCCATATGGAGAGGCATCAACCGTTAAAATGATTTTTGCATTGGAATCAAAATGTGTTAATACTTCTTCTGATGTTAATCTTTTTTTTATTTCCTGGAAAGCGTTACTATGTTCTGTAGTCCATTCCCATTTAATACCTTTTCTTAACAAATCAAATAAGGGGCTCAAGATACTGGAAGCCTTGGGTACAAAGTTTCTATAATAGTTGACAAGGCCTAAAAATGATTGTAACATGTGTATGTTAGTGGGAACTGGCGCATCCATTACTGCTTTGACATTTGATGGATCCTTTTTTAATCCATCCTTATTAATTACATATCCTAAATAAATGACTTAATTTAAAAAAAAAAACACATTTTCTTTTTGCAAGGTTAACCCTGCATCTTGGAGCCTTTGTAGCACTGCACAAAGCTTCTCCATATGTAATTCTGGCGTTTTTCTGTCACTAAAACATCATCCAATAGATATAGAACCCCATCTAATCCCGCTAGTATCTGTTCCATTGCTCTTTGAAATATGGAAGGTGCACTAGCAAGCCCAAAAACCAGCCTAGTATATTTAAATAAGCCTCGGTGAGTATTTATACATGTTATTTTTTGTGACTCTTCGTCTAATAAAAATTGGTTATATGCCATGGACAGATCAATCTTGGAGAACTGCTGCCCACCATGTAAGCTAGAAAACAACTCGTGTATAGTCGGTAATGGATATTGTTCTATAACAAGTTGTTTATTAATTGTGACTGAGTAGTCAGCGCATAGTCTAAGTGAACCATCGCGTTTTAGCACCGGCACCACTGGTGATGCATTCTCTGAATGCTGTACCGGTTTCAAGATTCCTAGACCCACCAAGCGCTGTAATTCTTTGTCAATTTTGTCCCGTAGAGAGAATGCTATTGGCCGTGCCTTATAAAATATAGGTTTAGAATCCTTTTTTAATTCTAACTTAACACTATACTTTGTGAATTTTCCTAATTTGTCTGACAAAACTACCGGAAAACAAGTTTGTGATTATTTGACTTTACTGTTTTCATTATTAAGAAAATTACAACTAGCAAAATTGAGGTTAAATTTCGAAATGAAGTCTCTTCCCAAAAGCGGCGGCCGTCCGTTATGAATGACGTATAACGTTTAGCGTGTGTGTATGTTGCAGGTATGTAATAGGTAACCGCATGTAGCCTACACATTTCATGACGTCACCCGTATAACTATGAAACGTTTGTTCCGCAGCTAGTAACGGTACCTTGTTAAAGCTCTGTTTAAATGTTTTAACCGATATTACTGACACTGCGGATCCGCTGTCTAATTGGAATTGAAAACTAATACCATTGAACTTCTATTGTAAAATTAGTCTACCCACTTGTGTGTTGATAATTTTTATTTTTTAGAATACCCTCTTCTGTGTTGATAATTTATAAATTGATATTTGGGGTTCCATAATAAATTTGTATTGAAAAATAATTAAGTAAATGCAACAGGGTTCAGTACTATTTGTTGAATTAACTTGTTGTTTCTCTTACAGACTTTCTGATTTGATATTTAATTTGGTAAGAGAATTACTTTCAAACTGTTGTTTTGGTTACACAGATATATTATTAATTTAATTCATTGAACATTTTCTGTATTAATTAATATTTGAGCACCGTTGCTTACATTTTGAAAGTATGACTGCTAATACATTTGCTTGTAAGATTAGAGCGTAATTGAGATGGATGACCTCGGCGGCCTCTTTAATAAGTAGATCTGATAGATCAGGCGCTTTGTTGGTCCGTTGTGATGAACTCCCAGCGCGTCAAGCCAGGGTTGATGAATATCATGCGGAATGTTTGGCACTATTGTCCACCGAGGACATCGAGTTAGCCGCTGCGGTTGAGGCAGACGTCACACAATTTTACAGTTTCTCGGATGATATTGTTGAGGCAACCAGTAAATTGAGGGGTTCTGCACAGGATGTTTTGAAGGTGGATACGAGGTCTCCCACCCATCCTGCTTTGTTAGGACGGTTGCCTACACTAGACTTGCCAAACTTTAGTGCAGATTTGGGTTGTTGGATTGCCTTCTCCGACCTGTTCAACAGTTTGGTGGATGCTAGGACAGACTTGTCGCCTAGTCAAAAGCAGGCTTACTTGTTCTCCACGTTAAGAGGAGCTATAAAGCGCTATGCGAACGTGAGGCCTTTAGCGGACGCCCACGTCTCGCAGATTTTTTCGTTGCCTCGCATCCATCGGGTTGCCTCCCTACGAGTGGATTTGGTCAACCCACTGACGGTGGCCTTGAACGCCTTGAAGCGATTGGGCCTAACTATTGACCAATGGTTTTTTATGTTACTTCAACTTGTTCTGTCAAGGTTGCCTTCCGATTTGAAGGTTCGGTTCGAGCAGAGGTTTTGGTGGGGATAATGCCATATACCTCCCCCCTTTCGATGACTTGTTGAAGTTCCTGGATGAGGAATGTCGCCTTCTGGACAATTCTGGTGTTGAAGGTCCCTTGCGGGCCCCAGAGCGGCCCTCTCCGGACCAGCGTAGTGTTGGTGCACGCCCCTCCCCTCGTGGGATGGGTGAGCCACGACGCCAGCCTCATCAATTTGAAGCGACTCAGGTTCGCAGTATGCGTTGTTTATATTGCAACACGGATGGCCATATGGTCACGTCGTGTCCGAAGTTCCTAGAACAGAACACAAAGGACCGACGTGGAATCGCCAACAGCCGCAAGTGGTGCTACACTTGTCTGGGACAGCATTTGCAGCGGGATTGCCAGAGGTCGGATCCTTGCCCGCACTGTCAAGGTAGGCACCACCGCGTGTTGTGTCCGTACCAAAATGGTGTTGATGGCCCTGATGATGCCGGACGCTCCCCAATAGGCGAGGGAGCGCGTCCCTACCAACCACAGGTGGATCCTCAACGGGGTATACTTCGCAAAGGCGGGGGCACCCCTCCACCCTCTCCTCAATTGGAGGAAGCGTCCGCTTTTCAGGACGACTACCAATCCCAGAGGGGTTATCAACAATAGGTAGTCGCCTCCCTCTCCTCCACTACAGCCGCCCAGCCAGAGACAGTCCTTCTGCTAACTATCTCTGTAAGGATCTGGGGCCCGAAGGGTAAATCTTTGTTAGTTCGTGCCCTTTTGGATTCGGGTGCTCAAGGCTGTCTTGTATACTTTTGTTTAGTGGAAAGATTGGGTCTCCCACGTAGATTCCACCCATCTACCATATGGGTGGTATTGAAGCGGTTGGTCATCGGGGAGATATTGAAATTTGTGTTTTGCCTGTTCATCGCACCGCAGCTCATGTTTTGGAGGTTTTTGGGGCGAATAGAGTCTCACAGTCACAGGGTCCGAACTCTGAGACTAAACCGATCTGGAGATATGTCCCAGGAAAATTCAACCCCGCAGACTGCGTGTCGCGTGGCTCTTGTCCTTGTCAACATTCTCTTTGGTGGGGACCAGACTGGTTGACGCATTGCAAGTTGTCCTGGCCCCAGAATAGGTTCTCCTCTCCAGAGGTTTTGCCAGTTTTTAACCCCCGACGGAAAAAGAGGGGTGTTATAAGTTTGAGGTGTGTTGCTGTGTATCTGTGTATCTGTGTATCTGTGTATCTGTGTATCTGTGTGTCTGTGTATCTGTGTATCTGTGTATCTGTGTATCTGTGTATCTGTGTATCTGTGTGTCTGTCTGTGGCATCATAGCGCCTCAACGGATGAACCGATTTTGATTTAGTTTTTTTTGTTGGTAAGGTGATTGTGTCGACAGTGTTCTTAGCTATGTTTAAAAAAAAACGGTTCAGCCGTTCAAAAGTTATGGGTGTTTTACTGTTTGAATCGGGATGTTTTCGCAAGATAAATGTGTCGGGGGTTTTTTAAATTTTTAAATTTTACTTGTGTGTATTGGAATTGTTGAAACGCAACCTGCATACAATTTGGATTGTCTTTCGGACACATACAGTTCTTTGTCGAAATTGTTAGGAGTGACCGCTTGGATCCGGCGTTTTATACGTAACGGACGGAAGCCGAATAATAAATTGTTGTCCTCAGTTTTGTCACCTCATGCACGACAAGAGTTACTGATGTTGTTGATTTGTGCTGTACAAGCCGAGCACTTTGACCAGACTATTGAGGCCCTGAAGACATGCTCAGCATTGAGAGGCTCAATCGCTCGTCCTAATTTATTCTTAGACCAATCTGGTTTGCTCCGAGGCGGAGGACGAGTTCGGAATTCGAATTTGCTTTATGGTGCCCGCTACCACTTTATCGCTCCTTATGGAAGGAGCGTTGGTGAAGTTTTTGGTGTCCGATCGACACATTAATAATGCACACGCCGCTTGCTACGCCCTCGTAGCCATTTTGCAGCGTGAGTTTTGGATTTTAACTGTCAGATGCACCATATGGGGCATAATCTTTAAATATATGCAGATATGCAGTGCTAGGTAGATTTGTTTCCCGCCGAGGACTACCATCTTTGATCCGTTCTGATAACGGTACTAATTATAAGGGCGCTGATAGAAATTTAAGTGAAATTAGTAATTATTGTAAATGGCAAATTTGTAATTACCGATTTGACCCCCCAGTCTGCCCACATTGGGGTGGCATTTTTGAAAACATTGTGAAAGTAGCAAAACCGCTTCCCCGCCGTGATGTTGGTGAAACTATTTTCACATTTGAGGAACTTGATACGGTATTTTGTAAAGTTGAGGCCCTCCTCAATTCGCGACCTCTCTGTCCGATCTCCTCAGACCCAAATGACCTGGAAGTTTTGACCACTGGTCATTTTCTGATTGGTCAGGCCCCTCAACGTCCTGCCGGAATACCCCTTCAGGGAAATTAAATCTTCGCAATTGACGTGTTTTGCATTGCTCCAACAGATGTCCCAAAGTTTCTGGCATCGTTGGTCTTTGGAATATTTGCATATTTTGCAGCAGCGCTTTGAGTGGACTGACAAAACTGAGCCTCCCAATGTCAGAGACCTTGTATTTGTTAAAGAACCTAATTTGTTGCCTTTGTATTGGCGTCGTGGACGCATTGTAGATTTATTCTATGGGTCTGACGGAGATCCCAGAGTTGCAAAGGTCATGGTCGGAGATTCGGTTTTGAAGAGAGCAGTGGCAATTTATCACGCTTGCCCATTTGTTAGCGGACATAACTCCTTATGTCCGAGCCGGGGGGATGTTCCGAACCAAACGTTTCGTTCACTATTTGATATTTAATTGCAACACCATGTCAGTTGGCTGTCAGCGATTTTACAGTTTTTGATTGATAGCTGACACTTGACAAGAGTCGAGAGAGAAAATATGTAACAGACACACGATGAAATTCGGGTTCTTGTGGAAAGATCTAATCGAGATGTGTTTCGCCCATTGTCATTGGTAATTGCGCCCGCCGTTCGCGATCGGTGTTGTGGGGCGCCCGCGCAGTCGGTTTTGAGTATATTTCACGCACATTCAAGTGCTTTGATGGGAACGTGTTCTGCCTGGTGGACGCCGGAGCCTTCGGTCCAGACAGCCGTCAGTTTAGCCCTTATCTTCCTAATATTATATATATTCTCCCATCCCTAATCTCCCGGCACGGCACGATATTGATCGACCCCCAGGATCCTACCGCAGGAATCTAAGGTAAGTTCTATTGTTAATTCTTGTAGTCGTTCCACTTCTCACCTGTCCGACAGGAACTGGTATATCTCTCAATAAGGAGCGAACCCCCTAGCTTTCCACTGCTGCGTTACGGCAGTTTCGTGGGATAGGTACAGGTTCACACAGGGTCCAGGAGTCCCACACCGCTAATGGGCCCCGGTGCTGAGCTCCTGGCTTGGGACCCGAAGACCTGAATTTTAACATTTGGTATCAAGAGCGTGGTTTGCATTCCACGATCATAGTATAAGCTAGGACACTCGTTCACAGTGAACGCTGTATTGTTTGTCGGTTTGCTTTTTATTGTTGAAAATATTGGGTTGGAAAGAAGTACATTTTGAGTCACTCAGAGTTAGCTGTGTCTTGTTAGGGGCAAACAACACCAACAGTTCCATTCCAATTGGTTAAAAAAAAGTGTACAACTCACAACTTAATATTGTCACTCCGGGATAGGAGGCTACAGTTTTGTATTGAAAATATAAATTGTTTATTTGTTGTATACAATATCGGTTTGGTGCAGACTAAATAGTCTTCCCTAATTGTATTTGATTGAATCATAGTTATTGTTGGACTTTGAACCTTCTATCTTGGGTTGGTAAGTTTGTTTACATTATAAACGTACTCGGTGCCCGCTACAGAAGTTATTGTTGTAAAGTGTGTTGTTGACAATTGTATAGGAAAATTGGTTGGTTTGTTTGATATTGACAGTAGTATTCTAATTAATTGAAGTTAAAGTCATTGTTTTTAACTATTAAAGTAAATTGAATATTGAACTTCTAATGTAAAATCGTTTGTGTTCTAAAACTTTTGTGTTGATAATTTTTGTTTTGTTTTGAATACCCTCTTGTGTGTTGATAATTTATTTTCTTGAGGTACCCACTTTGTTTTTGAAAATTTATAAAATTATATTTGGTGTTCCATAATAAATTTGTACTGAAAAATAATTAAGTAAATGTATCAGGGTTCAGTACTATTTGTTGATTTAACTTGTTGCTTCTCTTACAGACTTTGTGATTTGATATTTAATTTGGTAAGAGAATTACTGTCAAACTATTGTTTTGGTTACACACATTATTAATTTAAGTTGTTGAACGTTTTGTGTGGACGCCCACGTCTCGCATATTTTGTCGTTGTCTCGCATCCATCGGGTTGCCACCCTACGAGTGGATTTGGTCAACCCACTGACGGTGGTCTTGAACGCCGTATACCTCCCCCCTTTCGATGATTTGTTGAAGTTCCTGGATGAGGAATGTCGTCTCTTGGACCAATCTGGGATTGAAGGTCCCTCGCGGACCCCAGAGCGGTCCTCTCCGGACCTGCATCGTGTTGGTGCGCGCCCCCCCCCCCTCGTGGGAAGGGTGAGTCACGACGCCCTCCTCATCAATATGTGGCGACCCAGGCTCGCAGTATGCGCTGCATATACTGCAACACGGATGGCCACATGGTCACCTCCTGTCCGAAGTTCCTGGCAAGGAACACAAAGGACCGACGGGGAATCGCCAACAACCGCAAGTGGTGCTACACCTGTCTGGGACAGCACTTGCAGCGGGATTGCCAGAGGTCAGATCCTTGCCCGCACTGTCAAGGTAAGCAGTGGTGCTTGCGTGCTGTGTTCTAACCAAAATGGTGTTGGCAGGCCTGATGAGATACTCTCCAACTGGCCCGCGTCCGATCTTCCGGACGACTACCAACCCCAGGGGGGTTATCAACAATAGGTGGTCGCCTCCCCCTCCTAAACTACAGCCGCCCAGCTAGAGACAGTCCTTCTGCCAACTGTCTCTGTAAGGATCTGGGGCCCGAAGGGTAACTCTTTGTTAGTTCGTGCCCTTTTGGATTCGGGTGCTCAAGGCGGTCTTGTATCCTTTTGTTTAGTGGAGAGGTTGGGTCTCCCACGTGGACCCCACCATTCTGCTATATATGGCACTAGAGGACGCCTCGCGGTTTCACCCGCGTAGTTCCCGTTCCCGTGGGAATACAGGGATAAAAAGTAGCCTATGTCACCCGGGGATAGAGTAGCTTCCTAACGGTGAAATAATTTTTGAAATCGGTCCAGTATTTTTGGAGCCTATTCGGTACAAACAAACAAAAAAATCTTTCCTCTTTATAATATTGGTATAGATAGGTGGTATTGAAGTGGGTGGTCAACGGGGAGAAGTTTAAATTTCAATGTTTCGCCGGTTCATTGTGGGCCAAGAATCTTGGCCAAGGCCGTTGTTTTGAATGATATCATGGGCAGACACCCGCAGGTAACCATTAGCCCTGCCGTGGTGAAATGAACGTCGGACCTAACTCCTGCCGACCCGAAGTGGTTTGTACCCGGACCCGTAGACGTGCTTTTAGGTGCAGATGTTTCAGGTTTGATTTTGTCCGGGACCAAGCGGGTTCTGTAGGCGAATGGGTTAGTAGCTATACCAACAGTTTCTGGCTTTAGTTTCATGGGTCCCGTGTTGAAGGGCTCCGCCCCGCGGATTGAGGACCAAGAATTGAATGTGGGGATCTCTCTTTCCGACGCAGTTCAGCGCTTCTGGGAAGTCGACGAGCTTCCACTTGCTCCAAGAGTCGATCCAGCTGAACAAGAGTGCGAATTGAATTACCAGAACAATACTGGTCGCCTCGCTGATGGTCGTTTTGTTACTCGTTTGCCGTTTCAGGCTGGGCGTCCTCCTCTTGGTCATTCCTATGCCTTAGCGGAAAAAAGGTCTATGGAGCGTCGAATGCGTAGTGATTCGGCAATTTGTAAGAAATACGTGGACTTCATGCGGGAGTATGAAGATTTGGGACACATGTCTCCTTCTTTTCTTGATTGCCGTTCAATCGAGCATTACTTTTTTCCGCACCATGCGATTTTGAAAACTCCGGGTGGTAAAATCCGCGCGCTATTCGATGGCTCGGCCCCTACGTTAAATGGAGTTTCTTTGAACCAGTGCTTGCATTCGGGTCCCAAATTGCATAGGGACATTTCGGATATCCTCACCAATTTCCGCCGTCACCAGATTGTTTTTGTGGCTGACATCCGTATGATGTTCAGACAATCTCTTGTTCATCCGGACGACCGGCGCTATCAAATTATCCTTTGGCGTGAGCGACCTTGTGATCCGATTTGTGTGTATGAGTTGAATACTACAACGTATGGACTCAGGTCTAGTCCCTATATTACCATCCGCACTTTATTGGAGTTGGCCAGCCGTGAACAGTTGAAAGAAAGAAAGAAAAAAAAAGAGGTATCCACGTGCGGCCGCCATTTTGAAAGACTCCGTATACGTCGATGATGTTTGCACCGAGGCTTCTACAGTGGAAGAGGCCTTGGTTTTGCGGGAAGATTTGATTGGAATCCTGAAATCAGGCTTTTACGAATTGCGTAAAGGGATGTCGATTAGTCCTGAGTTGTTGAGTGATCTGCCAGTAGAACATCAGCAGGATCCTCTCCTTTTTAAGGATGTGAATAACCCTAATTTGATTGCCGTCCTTGGTATCCAGTACCAGCCCGTTGAGGATGTCTTCACCTATCAAGTGAAATTGGATACTCCTCAGACCTGGACAAAACGCATGGTCATGTCAACTGTTGCCCGGACATTTGATCCCAATGGATGGATCAGTCCTGTCATATTCTTGGCTGAGTGGTTTTTGCAGAAACTTTGGTTAGCCAATATTACTTGGGACGAGCCTCTGCCGGAAGAGTTGATGAGGGAATGGTTTGCGATTGTATCCTCACTTCCGGATGTAAACTGGATTTCCTTGCCCAGACTCCTTCTACCAGCTGGTAAGTGTCGAGTGAGTTTCCACGGATATTGTGACGCGTCCGAACGAGGGTACGCGGCCGTGGTATTTTTACGGACTGTAAGTCCATCCGGTTCTGTAGAGGTCCACTTGGTGATGGCTAAGAGTAAGGTGGCGCCTATTAGTTCACGGTTAACCATTCCTAAATTGGAATTGTCTGGAGCAGCTCTTCTTACTAGGCTCCTTCATCATGTTTACAGCACTCTGGGTCGCTCAGTTGATATCTCAGATGTTTTTGCTTGGACTGATAGCGAGATCGTTCTTTGTTGGCTTTGCACCTCAGTTCATACTTTGGAGGTTTTTGTGACAAATAGAGTCTCACAGATTCAGAACTCTGAGACTAAACTAATCTGGAGACATGTCCCAGGAGAAATAAACCCCACAGACTGCGGGTCCCGTGGTTGCGAGGCTCCTGCCCTTATAAACCATTCTCTTTGGTGGGGACCAGACTGGTTGTCGCAACTCGAGTCGTCCTGGCCCCAGAATAGGTTCTCCTCTCCATAGGTTCTGCCAGGCTTGCGTATTGGAATTGTGGAAACGCATCCTGCATATAATTTGGATTATCTTTTGGACAGATACAATTCTTTGTCGAAATTGTTAGGAGTTACCGCTTGGGTCCGGCGTTTCATACATAACGGACGGAACCCTAATAATACATTGTTATCCCCAGTTTTGTCGCCTCATGAACGCCAAGAGGCCCTGATGTTATTGGTTCGTGCTGTACGGAAAGTCATAAAAGTGAGCCTAAAACATAATATAAGTGAGCAAAGCGAACAGTGTTTCTCCAGCTACAAAATATTCACCCAATGCGAATAAGTAAAGTGAATGGAAGTGGTATTATATAAAAAATAAAAGTGATAAATCCGTTTTTTTTATTCAAATGTCAACAAAAATCAGCTGGCCATAAGTTTTTTTTTGTAAATAGTGACATCTAGTTTGGCTAATAAAAACTAAAGAAGAATGGTAAAACAGTTCCTGTTGATACTGGTGCCGTTTTTCGACATCTAGTAACAAGTATAAGTAGCGCGACGATCAACCTGCCGACATTGGCTCGGGTGAACCGAGAGGTCACAGGTTCGAGACTGACCAAATGTGTGGCTCTTTTTGTATGTTGTGAGATTTGTTACTTATATAAAATTTAAATATGGAAGAAATGCAAAATGTTAATACCCAAAGACGCCGCCAGCAAAGTTTAGATTTCCAAGACAGCGAGTATGAATTGGACATTTCTTGTCAGAGTTTACCAAACAATGCGAACAGAGAAGAAATAACTACGATCAAGGAAAAACTCTTAAAATTGAATCTAGAATTACAGATTGCTAATAATGAGATCGAAAATTTGAACCTTGAGAACTGCAACTTAAAAAAAAAATTGTCAACGAGCCAGCATAAAATTAACCTATACAAATCGGTAGGCGCTTTTGAAGTAAATTGTAACAACAAATCGATCGCTTCGCCACTAAAATTTTATTCTCCACAGTATCAAAAACGACATAGGTCCTGTAGTATGAAAATCGGTCTGAAAAGAACATCCTCTCAGGAATTAGAAACTGACGCAGTCAGATATACCCCAAAACATGACGATAGCAATAATTTAAGTTACTTTTTCGAGCAACCCATAACAACAGAAAAAGGCTTACAGGACACAATAGTCGTAAACCACCAGCCATCTTATCGACAAATCCTGGAGAAAGGTAGCCTTGAAATGGGTTCAATTGTGGAATCTAAGACTGCGGATACTGTAACCATAAATATGAAAATAGACCCTATTAAAAACGACAAATACTCAAGTCTTAATATTGATATTTCATCAAACTTAAAAACGGCAAAAAAACATGAAGTCAAAATATTTTCTGACCAAACAGGACTTGATATAAGAAGTTTGCTACAGGAATTACTAGGAAACTCTTTCAAGGTGACATCTATAGTAAAGCCAGGAGCTCCAATGTCTGAAGTGATAAGAACATGTGTTGCCGAGTGTAAAGATTTTACCAACTCTGACTACATATTAATACTAGGGGGTTCTAACGATTCAAATCCTTTGAACTTACAGTCAATTTTGTATTATACTTTGGATCAAATTAAACACACAAACATCTTAGTTGGCAAAATCTATAAAAATAAATATCTTAGTGTTAATATGCTGAATAACTCATTGAAACTGGTATGTAGTAATTTTAAGAATTCAACATTTCTACCACTGGACCTGGATCTTTTTATCATGAATTTAATGCCAAAATTCATAAACAAACTGCAAGCAAGTAGACTAATCCATAAGGAAATACTTCGTATAAAGTACAGACATGATTACATAAACTACATTAAAATTAAAAGTTATAACGAGTATAGGAAAAGAGGCCAGGTACAGAAGTATTACAATAATATTTATACACAGACGGACATTGAAACTTCATCAAGTCGTGTCGTAGTAGTTTCGAATAGCATCAGCACTCAGACTGATGACCTAGGCGGTAATGATGACTTTTTTCGTGCCTAAAGGGTTCTGCAACTCTCATGGTACGCTAAACATCTCTGAAACTTTAACTAAATACATCTCCCTTAATATTTACCTTCAGAACTTATGTGGTATAGGGAACAAAAAAGATGAATTAGAAGTATACCTACAAAACGTTCAACAAAACCATCAACCATATGTGTGCGTTACAGAACATTTCTTGACTATGGAGTCAGCACCTTTGTTTAACATTAACAATTTTAAAATGGTGTCGTTTAATGCGCGAAAAAATAAAAAAAGGGGTGGTAGCCTCATAATGACAAGAAATGATGTTGTTTGTGAAGACGTGCCTTTTTGTCAGAAATTATACAATATTGAAAGCTTTGAAATATGTGGTGTTAAAGATTCTAAATCTAACATTTACATCTTCTGCTGTTACAGAAATCCTGTCGATCGAAACTACGAAACCGGGTACACATTGGTGCAATGTAACATGTAATGCAACATGCAATGCAAGAATTTGACGTCCACATTGCTGCAATGTATCATGTAAAGTAACAGAATTCCCATAGTGTAGACGCCTTGCGCGCACGAACCGCGTCTACTACGCGCACGAACAGATTGTTGCAACTCTTGCGCGTAGCGACCCGAAATTTGTCGGTTTTTTCCCCGAACACAAAGAGGCGCGCAGTATGCGCGGAGCGTCAGTGTGGACAGGTTGTGTGGTGTGTACGGCTAGACGCGCGCGAACATGGAACAAGACGACGCTACTGCGGCGGAGGAGGCGGTTACATTTACGTGGAGTGAAGAAAAAGTGCGCGTTCGCGCGCATCTCGGAAACAGATGTGAGTAGGTACATGCGCGGTTCGTGCGCACGTTGTGCGCGCCCCGCGTCTACACTGATGCAATGCTCGTTTCGTGTTGCATTGCATGTTGCGTTGCAGCAGTCTGTACCCGCCTTTAGTTGGAACAATTATTAGAACACTTCTTCAGTAAAAAATGTATTATATGCGGCGATTTCAACATCGACTTGCTTAAAAACGACAAAAAAACTTCTAAATTTTTGACCCTGCTGACATCTTACAATTTTAGACCGCTTATAAACGAAGTGACATATAAACGTAATAATGCACAATCATGTTTGGACAATTTTTTGACGAATTTACCAGATGATTTTATCAATGAGCAGTTTGTTGATCATAATTGCTTGGCTGATGGACATGCTGCGTTGTTCTGCCAGGTAAAAACTGAAACAGTACTGCCAGATAGCGATAAAGACTTTTTAAATATAGAAATTAGGCAGTTTAGTGGCAAAAATTCAAATTATTTTAGACGCCGTGTACTAAATATCAACTGGATGGAAGAAGGTATAAATAGTTTCTTAAAGAAAGGAGAATGACCAAAAGTGGTACCAAAAAGTCTCACGCACCAAGACCAAAATTATATAGTAATTAGTTTCATATTTTTTTACGACATTACGCGTCGGGGATTTGATTTTTGAATAGGGAATTTAATGTTGACATTAAAAGTATGGATATTGTTATACTACTCCCTTTAAATAACGTTCCGTTTCACATGATATGATTAACTTACCCTTGATTTTTGAAAGAGTCATGATCACTTAAAAAAATATAATTAGCCGATTCTACATTAATTAAAAATAAACTAGAATATAATAGAATCTCATAGAATCTTTATTTAAAAGATTATCATTATTTTATCTATGGTTAATTGGCCGTTCACAGCCGGTCATAAAGATGTAGATAGAATGTATTTAATGGAATCGATTTTTGATGAAAAGACGAACCAGTAATAGTTTCTTTTGTGTAATAAATAACTATAACATCCATGTATATTGTGTCTATATAAATTAGGTCGTTGGTAGCGTCGTACAAAATAGACCAATTTTAGGTTATTTTCGATTTTATAAAATAACTCCGAAATCCGGGTTTTGTTTTCAAAAAGAACTTTTGTAAGAATTAACATGGTCAGTGTAGTCTATAAAAACAAAGTTTAATTTTGATGCATCATGGTACGGGATTCCATACATCCATGAGCATTCTCCTTTGGACAAATATTGCGCAATAGCTTTAAAAAAAAGAAAAAGCGAGTTAGTTTTACGAAATGTCACAAGTCATCCTGGATAACGAAAGGAATTAGAGTTTCGAGTAAAATGAAGCGATTCATACTTCAAAACATAAATAGGATGACTTGCACTGAGAAAATAAAGACGTACACAAAATCTTATATTAGAGTATATAGGCAGGTGTTAAAAAGAGCAAGACGTATTGTAAACTACGTATTAGGAAAGAACTAATTAAAGCAAATAAATCTTCAAAATCTATATGGCAGGTCGTGAATAGACATAGGAATACAAAACCAAAACACGAAAGTAAAAGTGATATACTCCTTAAAGTTGATGATAAAATAATATCAAATCCTCAAGAGATAGTCGACATTTTCTCGAAAACGTTTGATAAACCTGAAACAGTAGATGAAATAGATTCTTTTGAACAAGCTCTAAAAAAATTGCAAGATAGCGTTAACAGAGTAGACAAAGAAATGACATGCGAACTAGTCACGGCATATGAAATAAAGAAACTAGTCAATTCAATGGCTAATAAGAAATCTTCTGGACATGATGAAATACCAATACAGACAATGAAAGATCATATCGACATACTGGCTGGACCTCTCGCATAATAGAGAGATAAATATGAGCATATTTCCTGAACAACTCAAGATAGCAAGGGTCTTACCAATTTATAAAAAGGGTTGCAAACTGGATCCCAACAACTATAGACCGATTTCTTTGCTACCAATTATTTCAAAAATCTTTGAGAAAATCCTTAAAATGAGACTTCTAAGACATCTAAATAGAAACAAAATTCTTAATCACAATCAATTCGGTTATCAGAAAAATGTGGGGACAAGTGACGCAATTAATAGTTTAATGGAAAAAGTAGTTAGCGGAATTAATGACAAATTAAAAGTCGTTGGGCTATTCCTTGATCTTAGTTCTGCTTTTGACACTGTAAATCACAAGCTACTATTAACAAAAATGGAGCATTATGGAGTACGAGGACCGGTTTTAAACTTATTTAAATCTTACCTGGAAAATCGTAAGCAATACGTAGAGATTAAAGTAGAAGAAGAAAACTGTGAAAAAATTTACAAATCGGGATTTAAACTAATAAAACAAGGAGTTCCACAAGGTTCTATACTAGGGCCAATCTTGTTCATTTTGTTTGTTAATGATTTGATTAACTTTATGTTAAAAATAAATGATACTGAACTTGTTTTATTTGCTGATGATACGAATGCTATTATAGCCGCTAAAGATCTAGATACCCTCAGTAATAAAGTAAATAAGGCTTTGACTCTTTTTCATTCTTGGTTTGGCATCAACAATCTCAAGTTGAATGCTAGCAAAACAAATGCTATTTTATTTAGAACCACTTCGAGAAATAAAGAAACAATGCACATACAAGTGAATAATGATCGAATAACATTGGTAGACAGTGTGAAATTTTTAGGTATTTATATTGACGAAAGTTTAAACTGGAAAATGGAACTGACAGCTATAGAAACCTCAATTAGCTCAGCTTGCTATGCCTTAAGAAGCGTTCGAGATGTAATTGATATTGAACAATTAAAAGTTGTTTACTATTCGCTTGTAGAGTCAAAACTCAGATACAGTATCGCTCTATGGGGAGGCAGTTATGCGTACAATTTAAATACTGCTTTTGTTATACAAAAAAGGGCCATACGAACCATGGTCAGAATTCCGCAGTGGGTATCGTGTAAGGTGTATTTTAAGGAGCTTCATATACTAACGGTCCCTTGCTTGTATATTTTAGTACTACTCACGGATCTTCTGAAAAAGTTATATAATCTCGAAACACTTGAGGAAAGAACTAAGCGGGAAGCTACAAGGCGTAGGGACTTACAGTATGAGATACAACCACATTTGGAAGTAGTTAGCCATGCTGCAGCATACCAATCAGTTAAGCTATTTAATAAGCTGCCCATACAATTCAAGTCCATTTATAATTTAACTCAGTTTAAGCGCCAACTAAAGTCATTTCTGATAGATAAATGCTATTACACGCTTGATGAGTTTCTCTGTGACACTTACACCTAGACTGTTACCAAATCTATATTATTGACATTATAATTTTACTATTGACATATATAATAAAATTTGATTTTAATTGTTTTTGTATTTGCATAACTGTGACGTCTTTATATGAAATAACTGGATATTTTATAAAAAATACTTGACATATTTGTATATTTTTTTTCTGCTTGTTTGTAATGCTCTCGGAGTTGGGTGTATAAAGGAGTTTGAGTTTTTGGGTGTATAAGGGCATTTTACAACTACATTGTTACCAACTCTATATTATTGTAACGGAATTTGAATATAATTATTGTTGTATTTTTGTTTTACATATCTGGACACTATATAAAAATTTATTTGACATACTTGCATATTTTTTTTTTTTTTTGACATTGATAAAGAGTGAAGTATTGTTTTAATGGATAACTCTTGCTGATTGTCTGTAAAGCTTAATTTTTATATTATTTTTTTTTCTCTGTCCTTATGACGATATTATATTTTACGATTGACATCTCAAATGGAATCTGAATGTGTTTGTTTTTATATTTGCGTTAGACATTTTTATTTGACATATTATCTGTATATTAAATAAGTATCGATTTGACATCATTGAATACTTGTGTGACTATTTGAAGGTTGATATAGAAGTGTATTATTGTAATTATGTAAAATATTTCCTAATTGTTTTGTAATTCTTTCAAAGTTAGTTTGTATCGTGTAGTGGTGCTTGCTGCCAATTATGATTGTTCGACACAATGTAAAAATTGTTTGGAATAAATAAATACAAATACAAGCCGAGCACTTTGACCAGGCTATTGAAGCCCTGAAGAAATGCTCAGCTTTGAAAGGCTCAATCGCTCTTCTTAATCCATTCCTAGACCAATCTGGTTTGCTCCGAGTCGGAGGACGACTGCGGAATTCGAATTTGCCTTATGGTGCTCGCCATCCTTTGTTGCTCCCTAAAGGAGGAGCGTTGGTGAAATTGTTGGTGTCCGATCGACACATTAATAACGCACACGCCGATTGCAATGCCCTCTTAGCCATTTTGCAGCGTGAATTTTGGATTTTGTCGGCCAGACGCACTATTCGAGGCATCATCTTTAAATGTATGCAGTGCTATAAGTTGAAGGCTGCTCCTACTCAACCCATAATGGGAGATTTGCCATCCGACCGAGTGACGGAGAGCAGACCATTTGCTTCGGTCGGAACCGATTTCGCTGGTCCCTTCTTGGTGAAGACTTCTCAACTTCGGAACGCCAAGGCTATCAAGGCCTAATTGTGTGTGTTCGTTTGTCTGGCCTCCAAGGCGGTTCACTTGGAACTTGTAACTGCCCTCAGCACAGATGCGTTTGTTGCAGTGCTAGGTAGATTTGTTTCCCGCCGAGGACTACCATCTTTGATCCGTTCCGATAACGGTACTAATTATAAGGGCGCTGATAGATATTTAAATGATATTTGTAATTATCTAAATAAGGATAAACAGAATTTGAGATTTGCCATGGCGCAAATGGGAATTAATTGACAATTTGACCCCCCAGTGTGCCCACATTGGGATGGCATTTTTGAGGCCGTTGTAAAGGTGGCAAAAACGCATATCCGCCGTGTTATTGGTGAAACAATTTTGACCTTTGAGGAACTTGTTACGGTATTTTGTAAAATCGAGGCCGTCCTCAATTCACGACCCCTCTGTCCGATCTCCTCAGACCCAAATGACCTGGAAGTTTTGACCCCTGGTCATTTTTTGATTGGTCAGCCCCTCAACGCCCTGCCGGAATACCCCTTCAGGGAAATTAAATCTTCGCAATTGACGCGTTTTGATTTGCTCCAACAGATGTCCCAAAGTTTCTGGCATCGTTGGTCTTTGGAATATTTGCATATTTTTCAGTAGCGTGTTAAGTGGACTGACAAAACTGACCCTCCCAAAGTCGGAGACCTTGTACTTGTTAAAGAACCTATCTTGTTACCTTTGTAATGGCGTCGTGGACGCATTGTAGATTTGATTTATGGGTCTGACGGAGTTCCCAGAGTTGCGGAGGTCATGGTCGGAGATTCAGTTTTGAAGCGAACAGTGGTGAGTTTAGCACGCTTGCCCATTTATTAGCGGACATAACTCCTTATGTCCGAGACGGGGGGATGTTTTGTCTCGATTTTTAATATATTGTTGCAACACTGTGCCAGCTCGCTGTCATTTTGAGTTTGACGGTCTTTGGATTGACAGTTGACACTTGAAAGGGTCGAAAAAAATAATTGTAGTAACGTACACGAGAAATTCGGTGTCTTGTGGGGTGATAAGCTAATCGAGCTATATTTCGTTCATTGTGAGTTGAATTTGCGCCCGCCGTTCGCGATCGGTTTGTGGGGCGCCCGCGAAGTCGGTTTTGAATATATTTTACGCACGTCGAGGTGCTTTTGCGGGAAACGTGTTCAGCCGGGTGGATGCCGGAGCCTTCGGTCCAGACAGCCGTCAGTCTATCTCTTATTGTCCTAATATTATATATATTCTCCTATCCCTAATCTCGGCAAACAGGCTCCTTCTGGGTAAGCTCACTCCATCGTCGACTCTGTCTCTGTCACCTATGACTTAGACTAGAGTCAAGAGCAAACCCATATCAAATAAAAATAAAAACAAAGTTCTATTGTTAATTCTTGTAGTCGTCCCACTTCTCACCTGCCTGACAGGAACTGGTATATCTATCAAGAAGGCGAACCCCTAGCTTTCCACTGCTGCGTTACGGCAGTTTCGTGGGATACAGGTTCAGACAGGGTCCAGGAGTCCCACACCGCTAATGGGCCCCGGTGCTGAGCTTCTGGCTTGGGACCCGAAGACCTGTATTTTAACAATACTCATACTAAAATACCTATTTGTTTTCAGTTTGTAAATATTTGGAGATTTTAACGAAGACTGATCTCCGTAACGGCAATACCTTTGATTATATACTTGTCTAGATAGAACAATGCAAACAAACGACGCTCTAAAACTGTCTCCAATTGCGTGATATGTGTGAGTACCGCTCGTGTACTTATTGTCGTCAAACTGTCAATGTATGCGTGTTTAGGGATGCCTGCTCCAAACTATTAACCTACCTTTTATGAATTATTTAATATGATGAAAGTTAAACAAAACAGGTTAAATTAAACAATAATTTTGTAGATTAGTGTATCATTTATTTTAGTAACAACAAAAAATACAATGAAAAAATATACAGTAATTTATTGATTAAAACCCATCTCTTTGTGTTTGTTCTCGGCATACTTTTCTCTTTGATTTTATTGCCTGGGCTACGTTAAGGTAAGTTGTCATTTACTGATCAAATATATAATTAATTTTTTAAAATAATAATGTTCTTCTGATCGAAAGATTATGTAATGCTACATGTATTTTGTCTCCCATAGTTTCGTTAAATCTCCCTAGTTATAAACTGACAACACTGGCTAAATCAGACTAACCTACAAAGTAACGAATTAAAAATAGTGTGTTCTTATAATAAATAACAAAACGTACCGGCGAAAAGTGCTCTTGGTATTATTGTACGGTTTTCCCACATAATTGCTATACAGTCTGACGGCACAAACCGGCATAATTAATTATTTTTCGTGAACACGTTATCCTTAGGTGTTTCAAATGACACTGACATAAATAAGAAGCGAGTCTACCAATTTTAGTAGACTTTATTTGGGCCTTTCAGGTAGGGTCAATGTGGCATCTAGACAAGTATATAATCAAAGGACACGCACTTGGCCGATTTTTGTAATCAAAATAACCAAATCCATTGATTGTATCCGGTTTTCACTGTAAAACAATGAGACCTAAACGTATATTTCGGAGCGGGATCACTCTGAGGCGCGAAAAGCATACCTCCACTGGCTAAGCAACGGTTCTTTTAGTACCACAGATTTACGTCATACGACATCCTAATTAATAACGTAATTATTGATTAAGATACCTAAAGAATCTTATTTGGAGGCGTTAATTAAAAAAAATGGATAAAAAGCTTACAAGTTAGCTCCAATATTTTAATTAGGATTAAACGCATAAGTTTATTAATTTCACTTTTTTTAAATACAAGTGTGTTAATGCGATAATCGCCATTTGATGACAGTGGTGGGTGTTCGAGGATAAAAAACATAAAAAATGCATACGAGTATTTTGGACATCCTAACTCCTCTCAGGGGTAGTGGTTTTAGCAGTCGATTTTTTTTAATCTCTTGACTTGATTAATGAGCGATTATCCCAAATCGATTCCTAATAATTAGAATAAACCCATTTTAGGCATAAAATACAATAAGTACTTAAAATAATCACTATTAATACTTTCATACAACCGTGGATGATTTCGGTCCGAATTTTCTATCCAATTCGAAATTTTAATTCGGAATGCGCTCGCAATTCAAAAATAATTTGTATTAAAATAATAATTGTACGATTACATCGCACATTTATTTAGCACGCTACCATAAGCATTTTTACTTAATGTGAATCGAAATTATTACTAATACCACAGATAATATAATACTAGCATACAGATGCCTCATCCCATACAAAGAAACCGTGCCGATGTAACTAGCGTTTTTCATCTGATTGTACCGATAATTTTTTGTAAATCGATCGCGTTCGGTTCCATTTCACGGCGATAGATAGATCACCATATAGATCCGTGGATCGGAACGGAACGGAACCGAACGCGATCGATGTACGAAAAATAATCAGAATAATCAGTATAGAACGTCGGCACGGTTTCCTTGTATGGGATGAGACACCACTGCTAATACTATTGAGTACACTTTCGACCGTTCTGTTGTAAACAAGTCCAATTATAAGTAGTCATAATAAAATTAAGAAATATATTAAAATCAATAAAAGTATTAAGAAATATAGGAAACTTATAAAAACTCAAAGTGTTTGCAAATATAATGTTAACCTTAGGAAAGATTTAAGAAACTTAAAAAACCAATTAAATATATGTAATAGTAAATTAGAAACTAGTACACAAATGTATGATGTTGAAATTCAGAACCTTGAAAGGGAATTATTGAGTAGGGAAAATACACTTAAGGAAATATTTTGTAAATATGAATGTAGTCAACAGATGTTGAGTGAACGCATGCAGGAGGCCTGTGAGTTGGTGGACCTGGTGAAGTATAATGCAGAGAGGTGCGAATCATTGACTAACAACCTCACCTGTAGTTGTGCTGCCGCTCTACAACCTCTCATGTCACAACATGTTGCTACTACAACTTTACCCATTGATCATACTGCAACAACTTTGAACCCCACCAAAAGTAATGTCTTAGTATTTTCTGATAGATTAGGAACAGGTTTTGGATCTTTGTTAAATAACCGTTCTAAACATACAATAGTGAACCATTGTTATCATAAACTGCAATTTAATGAGCTTATCCATAAAATTCAACAGACACAATTGAATGAGCAAACTACCGTAGTACTTCTTATTGGAAATAGCCTTAGTATAACAAAAAGGGACATAGTTAATGGTATTGACACCCTACTTAAGTTAAGATTAGGCAAATTAATATTATGTGCATTGCCCTATTCTGGTAAGTTACCTGTTCATGAAAATGAATACATTTCTAGTTTGAATAACCTGATGCATATATTATCTTGTCGTCATAGTGACCGTTTATTGTTTTTTGACACCAACAATTTTGTTAGTGATTTTGTTTTGATTGGGAACCATATGTTTCTTCCCAAAAATAGTCGACATTTATTAGCTACATTGTTAGCTTTTAATATACACGCAGTTATTGATAATTTAACTGGATAATACTGTTAAATCACTAAACCTAGTCTGGTTTAGTGATTTAACAGTATTATCCAGTTTTTCTGATAATACTTTAAACGATGATTCTTTAAACGATTAGAGCCGACAAAAGAGAAGTCGAATAGTAATATTTTACTATATCATCAAAATATAAATCGCTTCTCCGGCAAAATTTTAGACGTGGAATTGTTAGTAGATAAATACCACATGGATATCTTATGTTTTTGTGAAACTTGGTTAAAACCAGATAGGATGTTGTTTAATGTAAATAATTTCTCAGTTGCCAGCGCGTACAACAGATCCACAGTGGGTGGTGGTACCCTGATACTTTGTAATAGTCATTTAAAATATAAGGAAAGGAAGGATATCACTGCTTACTCTGTTGATCGCTTGTGTGAGGTAGCATGTGCAGAGGTCGAGGGGCATACTGTCTTGTGCGTTTACAGACCACCAGCATCAAACTTGTCATTGTTTTTGATTACAATGGAAGAATTATTAAGTAAACTTTTCAGAGATAATAAATTAGTTTTTGTTTGTGGTGACTTAAATATAGATCTGTTAGTCAACTCGCCTGAAAAATGTAAGCTCATTTCATTATTTAAATCATTTAACCTAAAATATTTATTTAATGAACCAACAAGAATAACAGCGACTTCAGCTTCTTGCATAGATAATGTATTCACTAATTGTAAAGTAAAAGATTCGTTTTTAATTAGTGGCGTTAGGTCAGACCATACTGGTCAACTAGTATCTTTTGAGTCAAATAAAAAAATTAACCTAGCTAAATCAATTCGATTAAGACCACTTACTAAAAATAAATTAATCTCTTTTAATAATAATGTTTTTAGCAACCTTTGTAACGCCAGTTTTGATTCAAACGACCCCAATATAAATTACGGCACGTTGTTTTCAACAGTTTGCCAAGAATTCAATAAAACGTGTCATGTAAAAACAGTTAAAGTCAACAATTCCAAATCGAAATTTTGTGAATGGGCCACTGTGGGCATAAGAAAAAGCCGAGATATCTTATATAATTTATATTACGAAAAATCTTTGACTTCCGATCAAGTTTTTCACACTTATGTTAGAAACTATTCTAAAATATTCAAAAGAGTCTGCGCTCAAGCAAAATCTCAAATAATAATTAACAAAATTGGTGCTTCTAATAACAAAATAAAAACTGTGTGGCAATTAATTAATAGAGAAACTGGAAAGATACAACAACGCGATCAGAATGAGTTGTCTTTGAAAATAACTAATCAAACCATTTCTGATAGGCAAGACGGGGGCTGGTCTGTGTTAGCAAACTTACGCTTTGAGCTGTCAGCGACAAGCTCTGTAGGGCTTGGCTTTGTCGATGCAGTCCTACCTTGCCTGGCTCCTTCAGAGCCGGCAAGGTGGCGTGGTCTTGAGGGAGAGCGCTACGGTCGTGTAGATCCTCAAGGCAAGTGCGGTGATTTTCCTTCTCGTGGTTGCCGCCCTGTTATTGGTCTAATTCCCTCTGAAATAGACGTAACTGAAATCACCGGGCGACGTATCACAGGGGTGGCGAGGTCATGCCCCTGGGTGTCCACCATTGAACAAATAAAATGTTGGATAGCAATGACCTCCCGCGTGTTTGTGCCGTGCGCGGGGACCCGTATGGAGGGATGAAGGGATCCTGGTGATTGAGTGGAGCAGGTTGCACACAACACATCACTTTGGCCCGGATTTCTTCCGACACGGGAGGCCGTAGCCTAGCCAGCTACGGCCAATCGGCTGCGGGGTCCGGTCAGACGGCCCCCAGGCGAGTTCACTCCCATTGGGGGCTTGCAGACGGCGGCGCTCGCTCGCATGGCTAGTGGTAGTGGTGTGAGTTGGTGTCGTGCAGTCTCGTAGGCAACTAATGGGGGGGGGCTATATCCCTCGGCTAATCCCTGGTGCTACCGTAGCATCGCCACTTGAGCACTCCATGGAGGGTGGGGATAGTCGAGGGATGAAATTTATATCGGGATTTTAAATGGATTTAAATTCAAAAAAAAACCACAAGGCGAAAGGACCGGCGAAAGTTGGGACTGCGCTCCAAAAGGCGGGACCGGCGAAAGCTGGGACTGCACACCAGACGGCGGGACCGGTGCAAGCCGGGACTGCATTTTCCTTAGCAGGAACGTCCAGAGGCGAGACTGCAGTGGGATCGTCTCGAGGTGGGGCTGCGGCGGGACTGCCAAATGACGGTACTGCTGCGGCACTGCCGAGGGTCGGCACTGCTGTGGGACCGTTGAAGGACGGAACTGCACACCAGACGGTGGGACCGGCGCAAGCCGGGACTGCTTTTTCCGTAGCAGGAACGCCCGGCGGCGAGACTGCAGTGGGGTCGTCTCGAGGTGGGGCTGCGGCGGGACTGTCAAATGACGGTACTGTTGCGGCACTGCCGAGGGCCGGCACTGCTGCGGGACCACCTAAGGGCGGAACTGCAAACCAGCCCACCGGGCACAAAGGTGCTGCCAAAACTGGCGCGACACGTGACCCTTGTGTCGGAGGTCGAATGACCTCGGACCTTGGGGCCCCGGACGCGACCGGCAAAAACAGCACCTCGTCGTCTCCCGGCGGCCGGCATGAACCAGGCTGGCTTCCGGTTGGACGATCTGGGGCGCGCAGGAAAAAGCGCCAAAAGCTGAGACAGCAGGCGGCTCTAGAGGGGACTCCTACGGAGGGCCCATCAAAGAGACCGCGTGCTGCTCTCAGCGGCGACAGCGGGGACATGGCGGCCAAGAGGATGAAGACCCAAGGGCAATCATCCTCAACCGGATCCTTTAGGGATGCGGTGGCGGCTGTGAAACTCGCTGTCGTCACAGTCAGGTACCCGGAAGAGTACTTGAGGGCGGAGGACTTGGTGCCAATCCAGGAGCTCATAATTGAGAAACTGGAAGTGGCGCCGGATCCTCTGCCTGTTTTAACGGTTGCTCCCGGAGTTGTCGCGGGTGCAGTTCATGTATCCTGCGACAACTCTGACGCAGCTAGCTGGTTTCGGGGGGCCATCCACAATGTGGAACTCGGCCCCTTGAAACTCAAGGTTGTTGACGCCAGGGACCTTCCAAAGCCAGTCAAAATGGCATGGAAGAGTCGCAACTTGGCGTTGCAGGACTCTGCCCGGTCCATTCGATTGCTCCAGCGGCTTAACCCTGCCTTGAGGACGAGCGACTGGAAGGTCGTGAATACTCTCACTGAGCAGACCGGCATCCGTCGTATCGTCCTCATGGACGGGGTGTCCGCTGGGGTCATCAAGGCCGCGGGCTACTCTCTTCCAGGAGGAATTGAACGGTATTCGTTCAAACTCCTGGAAGAAGATAAGGGAGAGGCACCCACTGCGGAAGCAGAGGCGGAACCCTCCGAGGATGGACTACACCGACGTGAGGAGGCCATCGAGGAAATCTCTGCTTACGGCGCAGCGCAGGAGGCAGAGATTGGGACCAGGGCGTCAGAGGCAGACCACGAGGATGACATCCTCGGGGAGTTCGACACCCTGGGGATTGAGTCGCCGATTGCTCTCGAGGAGACCCAGGCGATGGAGGAGGAGCCTCAAAACTAAGGCCCTCCTATATTAACACAGGCCCATCAAAATCATCCAAGATGGAGGGACTAAGGTGTGTACAAATTAATTTGCATCATTGCAGAGCCGCTACAGCCCTTCTGGCTCGGCAACTGAAGCTTAACACATATGACGTTGCCTTGATACAGGAACCTTATCTATATAAGGGGACTATAAAAGGCTTAGGTGGGACAGGAGGCACGGTGCTCTATGACTGTCCAACTAATGACGCGAGGACTTGCATCTATATCAGGGGCGGTATAGAGGCAATGCCCTTACGTACTTTCTGTTACAGGGATCTCACAACAACTTTGATCCAGGTGGGGATGGGCACAGAGAAAAGGAAAATTATCCTTGCCTCTGCCTACCTCCCATATGAACAAAAGGAACCAGTAACACCACTAATCAGAAGACTGGTTGACTACGGCAACCAAGAAAACCTCGACCTGATACTTGGCTGCGATGCGAATGCACACCATGTCGTTTGGGGCAGCTCGGATGTCAACAAACGAGGGGAGGATTTGTTGGACTTTGTGGTAAGCTCTTCTTTACAAATCCTTAACGCTGGCAATAAACCTACTTTCAGGACCTCGGCGAGAACTGAAGTTATTGACCTGACACTGGCTTCAAACAAGGCCAGCGCTTACATCGAAAATTGGCATGTATCGGACGAAATCTCTCTGTCTGACCATAATTATATATGCTTTAGGTTTAGGACGGCGGGAGAAGCCGAAACTAGACGAAGGAGAAACCCAAGACATACAAATTGGGACTCGTACAGGAGGGACCTAAAAGTAAATCTAGGGAGCCCTAAAGGTAAGCTTAATTCCATACTAGATATAGAATTTGAAGCTGATAGAATCAAGGTGGGCACCATCGGTGCATGGGTAGATAACTGCCCAGAGAAAAAGGCCTTTTGCAAAAAGGTACCATGGTGGACTCCTGAACTAGCTAAAATACGTCAGGAAACACGACAGGCCTTTAATGATGCAAAAGCCAGGAAAGATTTCTCTGACTATCATAGCATGCTGACGAGGTATAAGACGGCGGTACGCAAGGCCAAAAGAACTAGTTGGCGGCAGCATTGCACCTCCATCGAAGCTCTGCCAAATGGAATGAGGTTGTGCAAAGCAATGTCCATGACTAAGACAAACCCACTATCATCTGTAAAGGATGAGAATGGGTATCTAACGGAAACTGGACAGGACACTCTGGGCGTGATGTTTAGAACTCACTTCCCGGAATGTATACTGCGCGATAGCGATGAAGAGGAACCAGTCACAAGGGACGAGCTCACAAGGCAAACGTCCAAAAATAACTGGCTCACGGCAAAGAAAGTGGTAGATGAGAATAAACTGAAGCTTGCCATAGCGGGCTTCCAGCCTCTCAAATCCCCTGGTCCGGATGGCATCTACCCAATACTATTGCAAGAAGGGGCATCTGTTTTGATACCTCATTTGAGTAAGCTCTACAGAGCCTGCGTAGCCTTTGGGTACGTACCCAAGGCATGGAGGGAAGTCAAAGTCACTTTTATACCGAAGGTAGGTAGACCGACTTACGAAGAAGCTAAAGCTTACAGGCCAATTAGTCTATCATCCTTTCTCTTAAAAGCTCTGGAGAAACTGGTAGACAGGTACCTAAGAGAGGGACCACTTAAAATCTTCCCTCTACATAAACTACAGTGCGCCTACAGCCCTGGCAAATCTACGGAAACGGCATTGCATTATGTTGCGAGTCGAGCCGAGGCTGCGCTAGAGGGACAAGAGATCTGTGTCGGGGCTTTCCTAGACATAGAGGGAGCCTTCGACAAGACAACATTTGAGTCCATACGCATCGCTGCAAAGGAACATGGCATCAATGATACCACGTGTAACTGGATTGACTATATGCTGAGAAGCAGAATAGTCAGATCGGAACTGATGGGAGACAGACTTAGTGCAAAAACAACAAGAGGTTGTCCGCAGGGTGGAGTGCTGTCACCATTATTATGGTGCTTGGTAGTAGACTCGCTACTTACCAAGCTCAATACTGGACCATTCTACACAGTAGGCTATGCAGATGACATAGCCATAATGGTTAATGGTAAATTCCCGAACATAGTCTCTGGATTATTACAACAGGCATTGAGGATGACAGAGGAATGGTGTACAAAGAACCACCTCTCTATCAACCCAAGCAAAGCAGTCATTGTTCCATTCACGAGGAAGAGACAACTAGGAAACCTAGGAGAGCTCTCCCTCAATGGAATAAAGCTGCCCTGGTCTACCGAAGTTAAATATCTGGGTGTACCGCTTGATAAAGAACTCAGGTGGAAAACTCATGTGGAAAATATTACGACGAAAGCCCTACGAGTGTTCGGCATGTGTCGTTCCACCTACGGTAAAACTTGGGGGTTAAAGCCCAAAGTGATACGATGGCTGTACCGAACAATGATAATACCTATTATCACATACGGCAGCATAGTGTGGTGGCCCAGAACAAAGCTTGCCTCGTGCAAAGCGCCACTCACCAGATTACAAAGAACAGTGTGTCTAGGCATCACGGGCGCTTTCAGGACAACACCTACGGCAGCGATTGAGAGATACCTCAATATCCCTCCTCTGCATATGATGGTTGAATTCGAGGCAAGGAAGACATTACATCGACTTGCTGTGGCTGGACTATGGGATGCCTCTAAGCCAAGGACCAACCATACAAAGTTTGACGGGAATGAAGGCCTGGATCGGGTAACAAGCATGTTATCCGATAAAATGCAAACTATGTTTGTGTTTGAAAGGTCTTTCAAGGTCCAAATCCCTACAATAGAGGACTGGACGAAGGGAATCGATCCACCAGAACAAGACAGTCTGGTGTGGTACACTGATGGATCCAAAATGGAATCAGGTACAGGGGCGGGAATATACGCAAAAGGTTACAAATGTAGCAAAAGCCTAGGGAAAATGGCAACTGTATTCCAAGCGGAAACTTATGCCATAATAACCTGTGCTCAAGAGAATATAGATAGAGGAACCAGAGGTAAATCCATATATATTCTTAGTGACAGTCAGGCTGCAATCAAAGCCATGGCATCCTACAAAGTGGACTCCGGACTTATTCTGGATGCTGTCCAAACCCTAAACAGGCTTGGGAAGCACAACAGGGTAAGACTGATGTGGGTCCCTGGGCACAAAGGAATCCATGGCAACGAAATGGCAGATGAACTGGCAAGAGAGGGCTCAGCAAATGACTTCGTGGGTCCAGAACCATGTGTAGGCATCTCGACGTGCCTCGTAAAAGCTGCATTTAGGGAGTTTGCAGATCACAGACAGCGAACTCATTGGCTATCTAGCACCGGTCTACAACACTCCAAGAAATTCCTAGGCTCTACGTTCAAAGCCCGGGAATGCATTTGGAATATGAGCAGGGGGCAAATCCGCTACCTGCTTGGGGCCTTTACTGGGCACTTTGGAACCAACGACATGCTCATGAAGATGGGTATAACCGCGACACCCATCTGCAGGTTGTGTGGGGAACATACGGAGCGCATGGAGCACCTTCTTTGCACATGCGATGCACTGGCTGGTAAGCGAATGAGTCTCCTAGGGGCTGGATATCCAAGACCAGAAGACTATAGGCTCATATCTCCCAGTCTCGTTGTAAAATTCATGAAAAGAGTTTTCAACGAGATTGGGGAGGAGTAAGGTATCTAGGGGACCACAATAGATCCCAATGGGTCGAAGTGTCCGAGTTGTTTCTCGGCCCCTCCACAAGATAAGATAAGATAGGCAAGAAGTCGCTGAGACATTAGAAAATTTCTTTACCAACATTCCGTTAGAGGTTACGAAGTCTCTTCCTTCCTCATCTAAATTAGCTGAAGCTCTTCTTAAAGAAAACTTTACTAAGGACATACCAATCTTTAAATTTAAACCAATATGTATTGATACAATTAAAAACGTGTTCAAAAGTTTCAATATAAAGAATACTGAAGACTTGTGGGGGATATCCGTTAGGGTTCTTGGAGATATTATTGACTCAATTGCTCCTGTCCTAACAGGCATATTCAATCAATGTTTGGACAGCGGCACTTTTCCTGATTTAATGAAACACAGTAAAGTAGTACCAATTTTCAAATCAGGCTGTAAGAGCGATCCTTCTAATTATAGACCTATATCCGTGCTTCCAGCATTGAGTAAAATCTATGAAAAAATCATGCTGAAACAGATGTTGTCTCACTTCAATTCAAATGGGATCCTGCATAGTCAATAGTTTGGTTTCACGAAAGGTAGGTCGACAACGGACGCGGGAGTAAAACTCATCAGCCACATCTTGGAGGCTTGGGAGAGGTCCCAGGATGCCATTGGCATTTTCTGTGATCTCTCAAAAGCTTTCGACTGCGTCGACCACAACACACTGATCTGTAAATTACACCACTACGGAATTCGTAGAAAATCTGCTGATCTCGTGCTTTCCTATTTATCAAACAGACAGCAAAAAGTAAATGTTAATGGGGCGACGTCCTCCGGGTCTCTAGTCAAGATGGGCGTGCCTCAAGGTTCAATTCTCGGCCCTTTCCTTTTTCTTGTTTACATAAATGATCTCCCTTTTATGATGGCCAAATTATCGGATATAATTATATTTGCTGATGATACTTCGCTAATTTTTAAAATAGATAGGCAAGATACGGATGTTTTAAATGTCAACGAAAGTCTAATTGTTCTCTCAAAATGGTTCGCAGCTAACAATCTTTTACTGAATGCGAAAAAAACAAAATGTCTAAAGTTCTCTTTACCAAATGTACCACAACATGACCTAAACTTAAATCTTGACGGCAAAAATCTTGAAGTTATAACGGAAACTGTATTCTTGGGGATTACTATCGATTCAAAATTGCAGTGGGGCGCGCACATTAGAACTCTTTCGGGTAGGTTAAGTTCGGCTGCATATGCAGTAAGGAAAATAAGGCAGCTAACCGATGTAGCTACAGCTAGGTTAGTATACTATGCTTATTTCCACAGTATTATGTCTTATGGCATTCTGCTGTGGGGATCAGCAGCAGACGTTGACTCAATTTTCATCCTACAAAAGAGGGCAATCCGCGCAATCTATAAAATGGGTCCTCGCGAGTCCCTCAGAGAAAAATTTAAAGAGATCGATATACTGACTCTACCTTCACTTTATATTTTGGAATGTATTTTGTATGTCCGTAAAAATCGGGGGCTTTTCAAAATTAGAAGCGACTTCCATAATTTAAATACACGCAGTAAGCACGAAATTGTAATACCCAAATTCAGATTAACGAAAACTAGCAAGTCTTTTCTTATAAACAGTATACGCTTTTATAACAAGTTGCCAAAGTCAGTTATAGAACTGACCGATGGAAGGTTCAAAAACTACATCAAACGTATCCTTGTTAAAAAAGCATATTATAAAATCAAGGACTACGTTGAAGATAAAAACATTTGGCCTTAGCTCCTTCTGCGCATGCAGCTTCCCTGGTAACTTGTAAACGGCACAAATATGTGGATGTCTCTAACTATTCTCAATCTCATTTTTCTTTCCTTCTTTTAATTAGACTTTTACAATGGTTTTCAAACATCTTTATAGCCCTTTGCTAAGAATAGTTACAGCACTGATAACAAAATTTGTGCCACATGTTAAATTTAGTCATGTAATACTATTTTTATTTACCTTTGTATAGATTCTTTTACCGATTGTTTTGTGAATGTGTGAACATTGTAGGCCTTCTAGATGCTAGTTAACATTTGTTAACTTTTTTATAAAATATATAATCCTTTTATTTTATTTTTTTAGTTTCTTACGACTTATTGTCATAAGTCGGGCCTACGTTGTCCCCCCATGTCTAAGTACTAATGCTGTAACATGGAAATATTGTAAAACCAAACCATTTTTAAAAGAGTAACCATGGAGTTTCTTGCCGGTTCTTCTCCATAGGAAACGACCAACCCGAACCGTGCACCTTTTTGTCGACGTTTTATAAGTGCCCATGTAGGCCTATGTGAAATAAAAATAAAATGATTTTGATTTTGAATCAATAAATATTTTATCAAGAATTCAGCAAGAATAGTTTTCTTCCATCTAATCAACACAGCACATGTATTAGCGACCAAGTGCTCGTACATTTTGGTCCTTCGAGCTATGTGTTGGTGATTTGTGTTCTCTCGTGTGGCTGCGAATCGGTTCCGTTGGCCTCCCACAAGCGGGAATCCCTAACGCGAATTGAGAAGGCGCATAAGGTCGCACGGAAGAATATCAGAGCACCTACACAGACCAAGTGACAGTGGGCTAGCAGTCCAAGATCAACAACAGCATCAAGGCAAACATCAAGTAAGCATCAAGGCTTCATACAAGACAAGACAAACACATCAAGAAAAAGCTATATAGCAAAGCAAAACAGATCGATCTTCGGCAAGTTTCAAGAAAGTTGACGGCGAAAGAACTCCAAAATCAGCAGGGAAAATCTACCGACTTATTTGAATTTCCTATTTTTCAAGTATCAAGATGGAAGAACTATTTAACAAGCAGCAAGTTGCCATCAATGGTATGCGACAACTTTGGTCAAATTTCAAGAAAGATGGTCAAGATCGCAAACCTTCAGAATATATCAAAAAGAGAACTGAGACTCTGAACAGCTATTGGAACGAGTTTCAGAAAAATCATGAAAAATTGTGCATGTACGAAGATAAAACCCAAGAGTATTTTATCGGAAACCACTATGAAGAAACTAAGGCGTTCTATATAGAAGTTAGAGATTCGATTCAGAGAGCAAGTCTGATCAAGCCAACCCTGTTCGGACATCAGCAGCCAGGTGTCTCAACCGCAGAGGGCAGAACTACTCCGGTGAGTCCAATGCCAGCTCCGGAGTATATTACTCGAGGAACTGATAGCAAGTTAGATGAAAGGTTGCGTAAACAAGCTAGAAACTTCAAAGCCTTTTCTCGCTTCTTGACTAACATAGATCTGTCAAACATAGAAGAAAAATGGGAGTTTGAAGACATTTTGAAAACTCTTGAAACCCGTTGGAATGCGGTTGATGGTCTCCACTGGAAAATAGACAGCGAATTTGGTGAAGTAGACGAATGTTACGAGACTTCATACACGCAGCATGAACAAATATACTTCAATATTAAGAAACAAATAAATCGTAAATTATTCTCTGCATCCCATCGAGAAAAGTCTACGCCGCAGCTGGATATCCCTATATTCAACGGAAATTACCAGAATTGGGTTTCATTCAAGGACTTGTTCACGGAAGCAATTCACGGTAACCCATTTTTATCTGCTGCACAGAAAATGCAATTCCTGAAGAGCAACATTAAAGGTGAACCAGAACGCCTGATACAACATCTTCCCATCAGCGCTGACAACTACATCGCTAGCTGGGATATATTAAACCACCGTTACAACAACAAGAAACTTATATTTACTACTCATATTAACACCTTGATGAATATCCCAGTTACGCAACAAGCGACATCGAATCACATCAAACGTATACATGACGTAACAACCGAGTGCTTTAATGGTATCAAGAATTTAGGTGTCAACATTGACACCTGGGATCCAATGGTACTACATCTGCTCACTCAAAAATTGGATTCCAAAACATTGAACGAATATTTCACCTCACTCAAACAGCCAAGAGGACTGCCATCCCTGAGGGAATTTTTAGAATTTCTGGAGAACAAGTTCACTACCATGGAGTCAGCACGTCGTAAACAAGATGCGATACAAAAATCTACAAGTGCTCCTTCAAATTCAGGGAACTATAGATCAAATCAGGGAAAACAATACTACGTCAGCAACAAGGCTACATCAACGAAGACCCATTCTGTCTCCTGTCCAATCTGCAAAGATCATCATGGCATATATTATTGCAATAAGTTCAAAGAAATGGCACCAGGCCTAAAGAGAAGAACTTTAAGTCGACTCAATTTTTGTACAAATTGCCTGTACAATCACAATGAAAAAAAATGCACGTCCAGCAAACGTTGCCGGCAATGCAACGGACAACGTAATACGGTGTTACATGACGCCTATGCAAATGAAAATACGACGTCATGGAACGTTTCCGGCCACGTGACCCCCGAGCAAGAATCAAGCCCCGGAGCTCATGTTGCACAGCAAAAACTTGCTTCGACAGTTCTTTTAGCAACTGCAATTATCAAGGTGACAGGAGCTGATGGAATAAAAAGAACGATGCGAGCCCTCATTGACCAAGGATCCCAAGTTTCCTTGATCACCGAAAACGCAGCGCAAGAGCTAAGGTTGCCACGACAGAACTGCAAGGGAATTATTACCGGCGTTGGTAGAAATGACAAAACCTGCAAAGGAAAGTTAAGTATCAACTGTACATCATTGGACGACAACTACAAGTTCAGCACTAATGTTCTCATAATGAACAACATAACAAGAAACCTGGCGAATTCAACATTTTCTTAACCATCATGGGTATTTTTAGAAGAAATTGACTTAGCCGACCCTCAGTACTACGTCAGCAACCCAGTGGATATATTATTGGGTGCGGATATATATGCTAAGATCATCATGAACAAGATTCACCGAGAAGATTCAGGTAGCTTCATTGCGCAACAAACACGCATTGGGTGGATTCTGTTCGGCGGTGTCCAAAGTCTTCAATGCAACCTAGTCCTGAATAACATACAAGGCATTCAACAATTTTGGGAAATCGAAGACATTCCTGAAGATGATCAAATATCATTTTAAGACGATGAATGCATTCAATTTTACAAGTCGACCACGACAAGGTTGGAAGACGGAAGATATCAAGTGAGACTGCCACTAAAGTCAACTTTCAACAAGGATATTGGGGCATCTAAACACAAGGCAGTCAAAACAAAGTTCGCAAAAAATTAATGTATTGCAAAACAATACAGAACATTTATTGATGAATATTTATCTCTCGGTCACATGAAACCGGCGCACAGCAACAAGGAACCAGAGTATTTTCTACCGCATCACTGCGTACTACGTAGCAAGTCAACAACTACGTCACTCCTCGTGGTATTCAATGCATCATCAAAAACTTCTACTGGGACGAGCTTAAATGATTGTATGCATACGGGACCCAATCTGCAAAAGGATCTTGTGACACTTATGCTGAAGTGGATACAACATCGCATAGCCTTTATCGCGGACATTGAATAAATGTTTCGCCAAATTTGGGCACACGAAGACGACCAAAACCTACAAAAAATCGTTTGGCGAGATTCTGCTGATCAATACGTACAAGAGTATCAACTTACTACGGTCACCTATGGCACCAAGGCCGCGCCATTCTTGGCAATGATGACCCTAAGGCAATTAGCGGATGACGAGAGATCAAATTACCCATATGCAGCTAAAGTCGTCGAAGAATGTTTTTACATGGACGATTTGTTACACGGTTCAGACTCTGTAGCATCAGCAAAACAATTACAGCGAGATTTGATGGCAATCCTCAAGACAGGTGGTTTCAATTTACGAAAATGGAGGTCCAATTATCAGGAATTGCAAGACAGCAAAGGCTGCGACCAGGAGCGTTACGACTTCAAACAAGCTGAATCGACAAAAACATTAGGCCTTCACTGGAATCCGCAACAAGACATCTTCACATTTCATTCCAGGATTGAAACCACTACCAGTACGCAACTCACGAAGCGGCAGTTACTGTCTGAAATATCCAAACTCTTTGATATCTTGGTAGAAACTGGAGTGAGCCAACCCCCCTCGGTTGGCTCACTCCAGTTTCTACCAAGATATCAAAGCAAATACTGTTTCAAGACATCTGGAAAGAGAAGAATTTGAATTGGGATGACAAGATGCCCGAACAAACTAATCGAGAATAGACAAAAATTAAACATGACGTAGATAACATAAATCAATGTCAAATAACTCGATGGATAGGTACGGAATCAGCCGGAAACAATATCGAGTTACACGGATTTTGCGACGCATCGCAGAAGGCGTATGCATGTGTCGTGTATTGCGAAATTACAAGTCAAGGTGAAACAAAAATAACTTTAATGGTTGCGAAATCAAGATTGGTTCCATGCAACAAGAATATCTCTTTGCCCAAACTGGAATTAAGTGGGGCTCATCTGCTATCTAAACTAATGGTCAAAGTGAAGGAAAGTTTGATCGGTCAAGAGATCAAAGTTTATGGGTGGACCGATTCTATGGCGGTTCTGGGATGGATACAAGGCGATCCCAATCGCTGGAAGGTTTTTGTAGCCAACAGGGTGCGACAAATAACAAAAGAGATGCCATCTCAATGTTGGCGATATGTGAAGTCAGCGGAGAATCCTGCAGACTGCGCGAGCCGTGGATCAACAAGTCTGAAACTAAAGGAAAATAATCTGTGGTGGAATGGACCCACCTGGCTACCTCATTGTACGGCAGAAGTCCAAACAAGTCGCCAAACCTATTTCACAGATGAAGAATCCCTTAACAAGCAAGTAAATATTGTGACACAAGAAAAGTCACAAGTTAACAGCGTTATCAAACGACTTCTTAGCAGACTGAGCTCATTTACAATGATTCTGCACGTACTAGCAAGTTTACGGCGCCTGGTTATCAGAAAACCAGAAAACACATCAAAACCCTACATTACCTTAACGGAGCTACGCAAGGCCAAGGTCGTAATAATCAAAGAAGTTCAGTTTGTGGAGTTCCAGCAAGATATACATGACCTGAAGAAGAAAAACAAAGTATCCACGTCAAGCAAGATCGTGAATTTGAGTCTGTTCCTAGATGAAGAGGGAATACTGCGTGTGGGTGGGAGGCTGCATCATGCTGCGATCAATCCTGAACTCAAACATCCTATAATTTTACCTCATCAACATCGTCTGACGGAACTAATAACAGAACACGCACATAAACTCACATTTCACGGCGGAGCTCGAGTTACATTAGCATGTATCAGGCAAAAATATTGGATAATCGGGGGCAATAATGCAACTAAAAAACAAATACGTCAATGTATTACCTGTAGAAAACAAAATCCTGCCAAACTACAACCCCTGATGGGAGACCTGCCTGCAGCAAGAATCAATCCATCTCGACCCTTTATGCACATCGGCGTTGATTTTACTGGCCATTTCTATATCAAAACCAACAAGGGCCGTGGTGTCAAGACCATCAAAGGATATGTGTCAGTATTTGTGTGCATGGTGACGAAGGCCATGCACTTGGAACTAGTCTCCGACCTCACAACGTCATCATTCATCGCTGCCTTACGTAGGATGGCAGCTAGAAGAGGCACACCTTGTCACTTGTATAGCGACAACGGCCGCAACTTCGTAGGCGCTAGCAGGGTTCTACAAAACGAATATGAAGAATTGCAGAGAATCATTAATGATAAGCTAATGGCTGAGATAACGGATATGGAGATCAAATGGCATTTTAACGCCCCTTCATGGCCATCAGCAGGAGGCCTATGGGAAGCTGCAGTGAAGAGTTTCAAGCAGCACCTCAAGAAAGTAATCGGTGAACAAAAATTGACTTACGAAGAGTTTACCACACTTCTAACACAAATTGAAGCCTGCCTAAACTCAAGGCCACTGTGTGCAATATCAGAAGATCCTGAAGACCTAGATTTCTTGACACCTTCTCACTTCATAACTGGCGGACCTACGTTAACGTTAGTTGAAACCGAAAGAGATCTACGGACACGCTGGCAGTTAACACAGAAAATACAACAAGATCTGTGGAAAAGATGGCGCACAGAATATCTTGCGCAATTAACTGCAAGAAGCGAAGCGGAGGCAACCTCAAACCAACATCAAGTTGGACGATATAGTTCTCATCCACGACGACAACCTCCCACCCGGCAAGTGGGCGATGGGAAGAGTCGTAGAACTACATCCAGGCAAGGACGGCCACGTGCGTGTCGTGACCTTAAAAACGAAAAGCGGCATTATTATTATTATCGTCCCGTCATAAAAGTTTCCATACTTTTAGAACATAAAGAAGTTGGCCCACAGTGCGACACGGCACGAGACAATAAACAAGATGTGGAACACCAGCAAGCCCAAGCATCCTCAACAAGGAGGTCAACAAAAAGCAAGTTCAACTTGACAACCATGGTCACTACTCTCATGTTATTTTTAACATTCATTACAAGTGCAGAATGTAACATGAAGATAGCCCCATTTCAAACAAGTCAAAGCTTGTATTTTGACAAAGTATCCGACATGATGCTTATCAGAGACGATTGGAATATTGTGGTTTACTACAGCATGGATACGTACTGGCAATCAACTGCAAGCTTCAATGAATACATCCAATCGCTCAAACAAACATGTGACATCATACAAGATCACGATCACTGTGACGTAATCATACAGCAGCTACGTCATGCGTTCTCAGAACTCGAGCACTACAACCAAGTTTTGCAAAGTCAGCATTCCGGCACGCGACCCGGGACACTGCGTCAGCGCCGAGGCCTTATCAATGGCGTGGGATACATCGCTAACAGCCTATTCGGAGTGCTCGACGAAAGTTTCGCTGAAAAATATCGCAAGGATATTTCTCTCATTCGAGAAAATAAAGGCATATAGTTTCTCTCTGGAAAAATCAGACTTCACTCATGGAAGCAGAAAACAACCTTCTTAAGCGCACAGAGCATGATATGAACCAGCAACTTAAAATGATAAACCGTCACATGAATAAGTTACACGCAGCAGTGGACCAATTGAAAAACAACATTGAAGCTAACAGCATCATTAATGACTTCAACATGGGATCTATAATAGCAAGTAATATGATGTATAACTTATTAAGCATACGTTATTAGACACAGTTACTGACATATACAATGGTCGTTTCAACTTACATTTGATTACACCCGAACAACTCATGAACGAGTTAAGCACGATTTCTAGCAAGTTGCCCAAGGACGTCTCCCTGCCAATTGACAACATACACTCGGACCTTCGTAAGATATTGAGAGGGAGATGTCAATGTAACCATATAAACTTGTGTTCTTTTATAATAAAGGGCAGTATAGCAACAGCATTCGTTGTATCACTTACTCCTAATATCACTCATCCGTACATGGCGACCGTGACAGCGTAAACGCTAGCAGCGTATGTTTACATTTCTTTGACCAAAACGGGTGTCGCAATGTATTGTAACGAGACCAATCTCGTACTGGGACTTAGCGTGGTCACTATTCTATTTTGTGAATATTTACCACGACAATCACAAAATGGGTACAACTAATACGAAGGAAGAAGTTATAGTTCCACAAAACGCAGCAGGTGGAAGTAACAGCGCTGACATCACGCAGCTGACGATACATGCCAGCACAACAAACATCATTTTAATCGTGTTACTTCTTATAGCATCGTTGGCGTTTTTGTATGGTATCTTCAGAATCTACAAGAATTGCCATCAGAAATGGATGGGTAATGAGATCAGGAAGGACAGATTACGATGTTCTATATGGAGACGTAGAGCTGACGCAGAGGAAATGCGGACGAATGCCAGAGGCTACAAGAAGGACACTGAGGACGTCATCTGAAGAGTTAAAAACCCAGGGATTACGAAGAAAAGTGCGCGAAAGTTGTATTCGTTATGTGTCAGTGCGTGGTTATATATAAGGTGTTGTCTATTCTCTATTAGTAGTAAACGTGTAATAGCATAAAATATACATGACATTATTTTAGTGGACTAAAATAAGTGACAAATGAAAAAAAAATGAACGCTGGAGTGTATGCAGTATAAAATAATGGTATGTAATTCAGTACCTACTAAGAAAATAGAAATAAGTATTTATGTTAAATGGCAGAAAACTTAAAAACATTGTACGACAAGTTAATTGAAATCAGAAAATATTTGATAAAGATAGGTCCAGATAGAAGAAAAGGTAACATTATAGTCGTAAAATTAGCAGAGGCAGACAACTTAGTAAAAGAGTACAACTTATTTTTAGAATATTATTCAAAATCGAAAAGCACCGTATGTGAGAGTGAATGTTCGCATATTCACGAGCTTTGCGAAAATTTTGATCATTTATATGAACAAATATTAGAATTGTGCTCACAGAAACCTAGTACGGCAGATAAAATGGCAACTACTTGTAAATTTGATTTAAAAGTTGCTTTAAGTTTATTACCAGTTTGTACAGACGATGAGGCTAGCGTAAAGCAACTTATAGATGGCATAGAGTATTACAAAACAGAGTTAGACGAAAATTCACAAGGAAAACTGTTAAATTTCGTATTAAAAAATAGACTCTCACAGACCGCAAAATTGAAATTAGCGACTTCATATGTCAATATTGACGACTTTATAGCTGACTTGAAGATTCAGTTATTGCCTAAAAAATCGGCTACAGCAATTCAACGAAAGCTGCAAAGTCTTAGGCAAAACGATTTATCAATCGATGATTTCGGCAAAAAAATTACGGAATTGTTTGTTGATTTGACGATCTCTCAATCGGGGGCCAACGAGGCCAGTTTGAAAGTTTTAAAGCCAATTAATGAGAAGCAAGCTATCAAATGTTTCTCAGATGGATTGAGAAATCGACGACTTAGTACAATAATTTCAGCCAGAAATTTTACATCATTGAAAGATGCAGTACAGGCGGCCATCGATGAAGATATAACAAGTCCATCAACATCTTCCGATATTTTAACGATGAATTATAGAGGGAGATCGTCTTATAACTGGTCACAGCGGAGAGGCCGCTTCTCATACGCAGGTAGAGGACGCGCACGTGGCAATCAACAGGTTATCCAAAACCAAGACGAACAGCAGGATCAGGTTCGGAGAGGATCGCAGGCAAGCTGGCGCCGGTCCACCCGACCATTTCATGGAAACAGAGGTAGGTCCAATTATAGCACCTCCAGGGATCAACACATACATACATTGGATGACTCAGAAACGCAGGAAAATACAGAAACAGAACAGCGGAATGAGGACCAGTTTTTTCGGGACTAAAAATATAATTTTATCATGCAATAACGTAGGCTACGTAAATATAAAATCGCATAACCATTATTCATACCAATTATTAGTAGACACCGGTGCATCCATATCTGTCATAAAGTATAAACAAATTCTCGACCAAAACATTCCAATCCATATCGAGAAGACACTTGTAAACGGCATCGGGGGCAAAGTACAGGCTATAGGATATGCTTATTTGCGCCTAGTTATTGGAAATCAGACCCTACAACATAAGTTCTATGTTTTTAAAACATTGCCTTGTAAAGGTAGTGGCATACTGGGACAAGACTTTTTAAGCAAGTATAAATCAGTATTAAATTACGGTAACCAAACTTTGTTACTATGGAATAACAACTCAAAGGTATCATTACCATTAATAATGACAAACAATCATTTTAATATACCGGCAAGATCAGAGTCTATTCACTTTATTCGAACATGTGAGATAGAAGAATGTGTAGTTAATGGAACAGAACTGCGAAAGGGGATCTTTGTTGCAAATACTTTAGTTAAGCCCACGAATGGGAAAATACCAATTAGGATTTTAAACACCACGGAGACAGATTTAGTCTTGACAACAATTAGTCCAACACTTTACAAAGCAAGCGAGTATGATGTATGTTCATTTCAAGAAACCAATAATAATGCTGATCGTGTCAGAAAGGTATTCGCTTCGCTATCGCTGAAACATTTAAATAAAGAGGAGCAATTGTCCATAGAGTCCATTTGCGCAAAATATGCAGATATTTTCTTCCTACCGGGTGATAAATTAGGAACAACTAAATTATATGAACACTCAATAACATTGAAACCAAACGTGGCACCAGTGTACGTTAAGCCCTACAGAATGCCGCATTCACAGAAAGCCGAATTAAAAAAACAAGTGGACAACTTATTGGAACAAGAAATTATTGAACCTTGTTCCAGTGAGTGGTCCAGCCCAGTACTCCTAGTGCCTAAAAAATCAGACGCAAACGGGGAAAAAAAATGGCGGTTAGTTATAGATTACCGTAAGCTCAACACTTGTATTCAGGATGATAAGTTTCCACTGCCAAACATCACGGATATACTAGATTCCTTGTGTGGATGTATTTATTTCACACATTTAGATTTAAACCAAGGATTTTTTAACGTAGCGTTAAACAAACACAGTAGGAAATATACTTCATTTAGTGCAGACGGTGGTCAGTATCAAATGACAAGAATGCCTATGGGACTCAAAACTAGTCCCAGCTCATTTTCGCGTATGATGACCATGGCAATGACCGGGCTATCCTACGACAAGTGCTTAGTGTACCTAGACGATCTTATTTGTATGGGACGGAACTTAACTGACCATAACAAAAATTTAATAGAAGTATTCGAAAAGTTGCGCAGTGCCAACTTAAAATTAAATCCCACTAAATGCGATTTCCTTAAGAAAGAGATGCTTTATTTAGGCCACGTGGTGACAGGCAATGGTATATTGCCGGACCCAGATAAGATTAAAATAATTAAAGAGTATCCAGTTCCTAAAAGTACGGACGAAGTGAAACGCTTCGTTGCTTTTGCAAACTACTATAGAAAATTTATAGACCACTTTGCCGACAAAGCCTATCATTTAAACCTTTTAAGTAAGAAAAACACTAAATTCAACTGGGATAGCAACTGTCAAACGTCATTTGAAACTCTAAAACAGAGTATGATGTCACCGCCAATCCTACAGTACCCAGATTTCTCAGAACTAAATCAATTCATAGTACAAACCGATGCATCTGGGTACGCAATTGGGGCAGTACTATCAAATTCAAATGGCAGACCAATAGCTTACGCTAGTAGGAGCCTTAACAAAGCGGAAAAGAACTATCCCACTATAGAGAAAGAACTCTTAGCTGTAGTTTGGGCTGTCAAATATTTCAGACCCTATTTATACGGTCGTACATTTAAAATACTAACCGACCACAAACCCCTTGTATACTTATTTAATTTAAAAGACCCATCTAGCAGGCTCTTTAAATTTAGACTAGCTCTAGAAGAATACAATTACGAAATAGAATACGTAAAAGGGAGTGAGAACTGCGTTGCAGACGCATTATCTAGAATAAAAATTACGTCAAAAGAACTTAAAGAAATGAATGAGTGTCTGTGTGCAGTAATGACTCGCGCTCAAAAACGAAAATTAGATGCTGTCGCCCCGGCAGATGAGTTGCCCACCGACAACTTGCCAGTTCAACCACATGTAGTGGAAACTCATATCAAACCAAGAGGCGCAGTAGAGTTAAGATTTGCACCCAGTAGCAGTCTTAAGAAGTTAAAGAGCGATAGCTCAGTAGTGTTACAAACACACATAATATTATTGTATAATGCCCAAATGAAAACTATATTCATAAACTCGGCATCTCAATCACAAACTACGCGAGCCGAGTTTGCGAGAGAGCTGAGTGATCTATGTAACAAGCTAAATATAGAAGAAGTATACTTCATTAAAAATTCGAATAATAAAATTTTTGTAGAGAAATTAACTAGTGAGATAAGAAAACAAAGCAACTGGAAAGGGCCCAGATTATGTATATTAAAAGATGTCGAAAGAATAGAGGACAAAGATGATAGGAAAGTGATACTCAACGACTTTCATCTTTTGCCCACTAGTGGGCACGCGGGCATGAGAAGAATGCTGACTAATATAAAAAAAATACTATTTTTGGCCAGGCTTAGAAAGTGATGTCAAAAATTATGTCAAAAAATGTGTTCAATGTCAGAAGCATAAGTATACAGTTCAGGTGAAAGAGCCAATGGCAATCACCACAACTGCTCATTCGGCTTTCGATAAAATCTTCTTAGACTTGGTAGGACCATTAGACAAAGACAGCAACAATTTTTCTTATATATTGACATTGCAATGCGAGCTGTCCAAGTATGTATGTGCGTATCCCCTCGTCACTAAAACCTCTACAGAAGTAGCACGCACCTTCGTGGATAACTTCATACTTCAACATGGCATCCCGAGGGACATAGCTACCGACAGAGGCACAGAGTTCATGTCCGAGACCGTGACACAGGTTTGTGAATTACTACATATTAAAAAGTTAAACTCAACTGCGTATCATCACCAAAGCATCGGAGCGCTAGAGAACTCGCATAAAAATCTAGGTGCATTTTTGCGAATCCAAGCAGAAGGAAAACCCGAATTATGGAGTACTTGGTTACCATTCTGGTGCTTTGCTTATAATACGACAGTTCACTCGTCAACAAAATTTACACCATTCGAACTCGTATACGGTAGAAAGTGTAACTTGCCCAATAATTTGGAAAAGTGTGTAGAGCCTCTATATAATTACGACAGTTACCCGCTTGAACTTAAGTACCGCCTACAGGTTTCTCAAACCGAAGCGCGGGAAAATTTGATAGCCAATAAAATAGGCAGAAAAAGTAGATACGACCAGCATGTAAATCCAATACGCTACAAGCCAAACGATCAAGTTTTAATTAAAAATGAAACTGGCAATAAACTTCAACAATTATATTCTGGACCTTACAAGGTGATTAGAGATTTGTCACCAAATGTTGAGGTCAATTATAAGGGAAAACCCGACATTATTCACAAAAACAGAACGAAACCGTATCATGTTTAAGATAAAAACAATAAGACAATTAATTACCAATGCTATAAGCACTTAACAATAGCTATTATACAGGTCAGCAGAAAACGGAGACGAATAATAAGCGCCAGCTGTGCGCTCATAGGTACTCAGGGATTGATTGTTATTATAAGTATGTAACTACTTATTATTGTATAACTTTGTATACCAAACATAACGAACATATGTACTACGATTATGTTATAACTATATTTTATACGTGTTAGCCTAAGAGTATCAATGTTTAATTTGTGCTTATATTGTATCCATGCAATAAAATAAAAGTAAACTTTTATTTTATTTTAGTTTTAGGGAGGAGATGAGAGGGAGATGTCAATGTAACCATATAAACTTGTGTTCTTTTATAATAAAGGGCAGTATAGCAACAGCATTCGTTGTATCACTTACTCCTAATATCACTCATCCGTACAATATATGATCTACTGGAAATAAAAACAAGACTTCTGGAAGACATTATCATCTTTGAGATCAAACTACCTCTCATCAGTCGAGATTCATACGAAATCCTCAAGATCATTCCGATCCCCAAGACAGTGGACCAAAGTAACATGATCAGCATTAACTCAGTATCTGAGTTCATATCTATCAACATCAAGAAAGATACCTATATTAACATGTCGGAAGAAGACTTGAGATCATGTCCTACCGAATCGGGAGTTTATTACTGCCACATCTTACGACCTATATACCAAATTAAAGGAGACAAGAATTTCCGTGAAACGGAAAATTCGGAATGCAAAACAACATCAAGCTTCTGTAAAGATAAATTGCAAGAAACGTACACATTGAACAGATATTTTTACTTTTGCTGTGATAGGTGTCACGTTCGAACAATATGCGGCGATCAAATAACCGCACATCAGCTGGCACAAGCCGGACTATTCAATATAGGCCAAGGATGCATCGTCAAAACAAACAACTTTACCCTGTATTCACACAAACCTCACATAAGTGAATTAAGGACGAACGCAGATATTTATGCACCAGTGATTGCCCCTATCAACCACATCATTAACATCAGCATACCTAAACTAGTTTTGGACAACAAAACTCAAGATTTAGAACAAGAAATCAGCGAAGTAGACCAAAGGATACAGTCGATGAAAGCGGCAGATGTGATGTTACCTGATGTTATTCATCTTATCATGATATTCATCACTACGCTGTGATAGATCACACGTGTTAGACACTCTAGTTGGAATATTGGGCATCGCTGCAATCGTCATTATAGCTGCGATGTCGATGGCGAGTTCCATTGTCTCCACCACCGTCCGTTGCTGAGGAATCAAGAACAGGGCCTGCCGCGCCGCGCCGTGGGAGCAACAGCGATGCAAGGGAAACAAGTGGACATCTCGACTGCGTGCGCGTCCATGTTCCTCGCAACCCTCGCGTCCATATAGGAACTTCCCCTTATTTAAGTTTATATAACTAATAGCTCTAAAATTTAATTATCATGTTTTAAACTTTAAGCTTTTTTTTTGTAAATCTAAATGCACTTCATTCTTCCTATCTCGTCCGGGAATATGTACGATTACATCGCACATTTATTTAGCACGCTAGCATAAGCATCTGTTGAGTACACTTTCGACCGTCCCATTGTAAACAAGTACAATCAATAAATATTTTATCAAGAATTCAGCAAGAATAGTTTTCTTCCATCTAATCAACATAGCACATGTATTAGCAACCAAGTGCTCGTACAATAATGATTGAGCTTTTTATTGTGTGGTACTCTCAGAAGTATACAGAGTGCCAAGTATATTTTTATGTTTATTTTAAAATTTAGTTTCGGGGAACCAACGGACAAGTACCAATGGGTCGGATCATTTCGTCGTCTTTTAGGGGTAGTTTTGAATAACCAATAATGACAACTTTTACTATATAATTAGGTTAGTATTTATGCCAAGTTTCAAATATATAAACCCAACAAATTTCCACCTTTTCACCCCCTTAGGGGTGGAATTTCCAAAAACCGAAATACACGCATTCTTTTTACTAACCAAGAGCGTAAATCTAAAATTTCATGTGTCCAACTTACAATCTGTAGCATACAAACTTTCAACCCCCTTTTTAACGCCTTACCTTTTTATCAATCAAGGGAGTAAATATAAAATTTCACTTGTCCAATTTACAAACTGTGGCAATTTCATACAAACTTTCAACCCTTTTTTACCACTTTAGGGGTCGAATTTCCAAAAACCAATATATACATAAATTATTTTTATCAATCAACAGCGGAAATCCAAAATGTCACGTGTCCAACTTACAAACTGTAGAAATTCCATACAAACTTTCAACCCCCCTTTTACCCCCTTAGGGGTAGAATTTCCTTAAATCCTTTCTTATTGCGCACCTACGTCATTTGAGAAACCTCCCTGACAAATTTCATCTTTATACGTCAAGCGGTTATCGATATTTCGTGATACGTGAGTGAGTGACCTTTCGCTTTTATATATATAGATATATTGAGTGAGTTGAGTATGGTTACGTTTTGAATCCGGCCGAGTATGATGTAGGTAATGTAATAGAAATTGGTTATTTTATAGATAATTTTAGAAGGTTTTTTTTCCTTTATAGATAAAGATAAATTTATTTTATCTCTTTATCTTTATTCTTTATTGTACAACAAGACATTACATTTAAACAAATTGATAAAATATTTCATGTACAAAGGCGAGCTTAACTACAAATGGAATTTTCTTCCATTTGTTTAAACATGTGTAACATGATACATGAATATGCACATAATTTTACCGGACCAACATGTTTGGCTCACTCGGCGTACAAAATAAAAATATTAGTTATAGTTATTAATTAAAGTTAAATTGGCAATTATAAATTGAATAAATTAATATCAGTTTCATATTTAAAAAAATTAGAGTCAGTGTAAAATGTTATCAATAATTCAACATACAATCAGAGTCAGTACAAAATGTAGGTAGTCAATATTAATTGCATACCAAATATGTCAATATAGAATAAAATTAAATCAAAGTAATATACAAAATTTATCGTTTAAGAACATAAGTTTGGTTTTTATTTACATCTGCATTCCCCAAAAACAGTTAATGTTAATAACCTTGTGCGTATCTGCTTGCGCGAATCCTTACCAAGTGAGTTATGGCATGGTTGTCAATCGAGAAAGGTCAATTTTTTTTTTTTTATCCAAAATGGTGACCATACAATTTTTCATAATGGAAGTCATTAACATGATTTTCGAGGATGGTGATCCAAAAAAAATCATTCAAAATAAATCTAAGAAGGCGGTGCATATGTACCAAGCTGCATTACGACAACTTAATCAATACATATAATAAATCTGTAGAAAAGTTGTTTATGTATATCGAAAATATTTCCAAAAAAAATAGCCGAGATGTTAAAAGGGAAATAACAGAACCCATTTCCAGCATGTTTGGAATTTTTGTCTGTTTATTTGTGCACGCATCACGTAAAATGTACGAAACCAATGCAGATACATAAATACTATATAACTTTTATACATAAATATTGTGCGTAACTTGAAGTATTACTTAGTTTTTGTCGCATCGCAATCTGTTCACTCTATCAAAAGTTAGATGAATTTAATGTGTCCAAGAAGTAAAATATCGCAATACCTATACGAAATTCAGATACTCGGACTGTTGAACTCCATATTCGACAGATGGCGTTGTGTATTTGGCGTCATTTTCTTAATGGCGGTGTTAATGAATATTAAAAAACATTGTGGTATCTAGGTAGTTATAGGGGTACTTCAAGTGTGGCTAGAGTAAACATTATAATTCGGGTGTCGGGACCTAATGCACGAGACTAAAAAGATACGTTTTATGTGATTTTAGGTCTCTAATCATGAGTATGATTAGAGTCTTAACATCTAATGTCAATAACGGTGTTGACGTGCGTGTGCGTGCGTGCAATGTGGTTCGTAATTTCGCTGCCGCTATTGCCCGTCTAAATAGCCTAATGATAAACGTGGTGGCCTACTACATTTAAGGTTGCGAGTCCGAGTCCCAGCTAAGGATATGTATTTTTTAACCAACTTTCCAAAATGGAGGAGGTTTGTTTCATCGTTTATTTTTCTATTTTTCCCCCGATTTCTCCGTCAATTATGGACCGATTTTGAAAATTCTTTTTTCATTTGATAGAGTATGTTCTCAAATTGGTCCCATTTAAATTTGGCGAAGATTTGATGAAGAACTTCGGAGATAATTATCTAATACAATACAACTCTTCAATAAATGTCGGCAAATCTCTCGGCATTGCTCAGATTGTTTATGGTTTATACCATTTCATAACATAACATCACGCCATACGTGTAGTACGCTCTAAAGGAGTACGCAGATGTATACAGTTCACATTGGTACACCCTCATTTCACCGGTTATGTTCAAGTTTTATGATATTCGGGTAATTTATTTGGCATTATAGGTACGTTACTAAAGAACTTTCCTATTAGGTACAACTAAAAAGAGATCAAATTCAAAATTCAAAAAAATACTACCGACTTCCAAATAAAGACACTACATAGTGAAAACGTCCATAATTAAAAAATATTGGACCCAACCAAAGACACTGAAAAAAAAAAAAGAAAGTAATTTTTCACTTTGTAGTGTTTTTTATTTGAAAATTCGGTAGTATTTTTTTGAAAAAACATTTTCTTTTATGTTTTCGTTTCGATGTGGTATTCTGGAGTGCTACTAGATGGCGCGCAGAAAATCAGTGCTTACTTTGTATAAAGTCAATATTCTTCTCCCTAGAGAAAATAGTATTCAGTGCAGCGAACGCTCGATCTAGGTAGGTAGAAAAGTAAGCAATGTAGGTAGGTCTAGGTAAGTAGGGTAGGTACAGGTAGGTAGCTAAGTAGGGTAGGATATGCAGTTAACGGGAGCGAAGCCGCGGGCACAGCTAGTACATACATAAGTTTAGTTAGTTAAGGCCTGGCATATTCTTTTCTTCTTCTTCCTAGCCTTTTAGCCCTTTACTGCCTCCGCCTACTTATCATACATAGACAAACTCGTATATGTCGGGTTTAGTCAATAGTACGGACGTCAAAACAAATCGCAAGTACGCCATCTGGCGAAGCAAGGCAAAGCAAGAACAACTACGCATTGGCGCGCTTTTTCTAACCGCATTGCGTGGCGGGTATAGCAGAATAGAGCAGTTTAGTACTGACAGCTTCAGTGTCAATCCGTAATATTAGTAAGCAAGATTGTAACTGTGTCTACATAAAATAAACCCAGTGTATCGAATAATTTCTGTGATTTCATTTTCACGATTGTACCCACCGACCGTGTACATCCTGACTTTCCGATGGTTTGCATCTATCGGCTAGTCTTGATGCGACATATATATACTGGTATTTCCGTATTAAACCTTCTGAAAAAATCAAAGTAAAACTCTCTTTTATACTAAAATGTACCACATTCCGAATCTGAATTCTGAATTCTTGTAAGTAATAGAAAATTCGGCACGAAATTAGCCACGAATCCTGTATTTTTCTCTAAATACTGTTAGAATAATATTATGAAAACATTTCTATATAGTTATTACTATTAGAGTCGATCGAAACAATTAAAAAAAATCGTTTGATACATTTAATCGATTAGGCTGAATGCAATTTTTATACCGATTAAAAGACTTAGGTGAATGCACAGAAGAAAAAAAAAATACAAAAACAAAGAAAAGTCACATTGCGACATAATATATATAGTAAATTTTGTCAAGATTGTTCGTGTTTTTAGGAACTTATGCATGATAAAAAACTTTTTTACAAAAAGATACTACCGACTTCCAACTAAAAATACTACAAAGTGAAAAATAACTTTTGTTTTTCGAAGTCGGTGTCTTTGGTAGGTACCAATTTTTTTGTTATGGACACCGATTTCGAAAAGGTAAGTTATTTTTCACTTTGTAGTGTTTTTAGTTGGCAGTCGGTAGATTTTTTTTTTGTAAAAAACTTTTTTTTATTTTACTCTTTTTAGGTGTACCTATTCAGCAACTTGCCTTTAGTAAGGTAGGTACTTATAATGCCAGAATAGATTACCCGAATACCATGAACATAGCCGGCGAAATGAGAGTGTACCAAGGTGAACTGTACACATCTGCGTACCTCTTATAGTGTACTGCCGTGATGTTATGTTATGAAATGGAGTAAACAATAAACAGACATGCGATTGCAGCAATCCCGAGAGATTTGCCGTTATTTATTGAAGAGTTATGTTGTATATCTCCGAAGTTCTCCATCAGATCTTCACCAAATTAAAATGGGACCAATATCGCAACATACTCTATCAAACAAAAAAAAGATTTTTTTAAATAGGTTCACAATTGACGGAGATGTCGGTGAACATACACAAAAAAAAACATACAAGAAGTCGTACATAGAACCTCCTCCTTTTTTGAAAGTCGTTTAAAAAATAAGAACGCAACTAAATATATTAAATCTTTATTTTGCCCTTTTACAACTATTCAGCAACCGAAAAGTTTGTTTATGCAGATATCTTTAACGAATCTAAGTGGTCTACCGTTTGGAAAGGTATAATTATTCGTATTTTGTACACATTTTGCAGTAGACTGACGCGGTTTAGCCGAACTCAACATGTAAATAAAGATATTTTTTACAAAATTACTTTGTAAAATAGCTGCTTTTACTTATTTTTCTGAAAAAAATCGAATGTTGAAAGTTCATTTAAATTCCTGAATTTCTTTTTCTATTTTTTTCTGACGTAATTTGCAACACCCCATCTACTCAGCTGGTATAATACCCACAACGGATCTTTGTTTCTCTTAATTAGCTGCAAGACCCTGTGCAGTTGCTATTTTTGTGTCAATGTTAAAAATGAAGATAGCATTGTATAACTGTGTCTTTCACTCGCTTACGTTTGTCGCATCGTACTATCTCGCTTACTCTATGCAGTATACTCGATCGATCGACAACCTCGATGACAAACTGTTTCTTGCGCAATGGTTGGCAGAGCCAACTTCAGAGACACAAAGATATGCTGTGACTATTATATGTCATGTGTCAAAATCTTGTCGAGCAGAGTGGTAGCTTGGCGATGAGCGCTCGTACCATAATTCGTTATAGGTTTATTTCTGTCCTTGGCCGATTCCTTAATTTAAAAACCATCATAAACTTTGCTTGTTTATGTGTAAGCGAGCAATAAAATAGGCATTGAACAAAGTTAGACGGGCATCGGAGAGTAAAGGTGACAGGTCCCCTCGGCTTACGCCAACTACGCTACAAATTGCGATATTAAGCACAAGGCGTGATGAAAAAACACTAGCGGAATATAAATTAGGCAGGAGGAGCGCTATAATCAATATAAACGATGCTAAAGAAGATTAGAAAAATCCTGAAAGAAAACAAATTTCACGGGATCGTAAAGACACGTGGAACTGCAATGTTTGACCTTTTTTATTTTTCAATATATTTGTGTGTTTCTTTTGATAGTTCACTATTTAATTCATAAAGCGAACCCACATATTTTATGAAATTATCCGATACCAAATGGTTATCTGTCGAACCGCACTATACTCGTAGAAGCGAACCCGCCACAGCGGCCGCCGGCAGCAGCCAGCCCGAAGCGTCTCTGTGCATTGTGCTCAACTCTTTCCATACCTACAAACCAAGCGTATCAGGAGACGTCATTTTTTACTCATAGAAACTGATGGCTTATGATGATTCTGATAATAACATGCACGAGCACGAATCTCATAAGGACAGGCTTCTGGGGCACAGCAATTCCATGCTCTGATTAAAACATTTTCTGCAAATCTCAGATGTGGTTCAGCTTATGAATGATTTCCACATAAGAAAGAACTGAATTTTAAGTAATGCTACATGTTTACAGGAAACGTATTATTGTGGTTTCTTCGAAGTACATATTGTATGTAGGTATATCGGACTGATGTCCTCAACTCCGTTAAAGCGTGTAATTTGCGTAAAATATAAAGGTAAGTTATTAAGGATAAGAATGAGATTTTTAGTTTTATTTTTCATTTAGCAGGCGGACTCATTCCCGTTTTCACTAACACTATGTGACTATAATAATGACAATTGAAAATAAAAGATTTTATTAATGTTTGGGGTTTGTACTTTTTTGTATTATGATTAGACACCAAATATTTAAGTAAAAATAAATAAAAAATATAACTTAATATTTATTAGTGTTGTGTGAGTATTTCCACTGTCTAGGATCTCAAAGTAAAGATCGCCTAACGCGGATCCTCCTCCAAATAGTCTAGAAGGTTGACTGTCCAAACCCAAAGGTCGTTTTAACAATTTGGTCTTTCCACCTTTTCGAAGTCTTCAGGGAATCCAGTTTTTTAGAAAGTATCTGCAATTCTGTTACTTTCCTGATCAACAACGTTTTCACTCGGTCTTTTAGTTTTATATTACCAAGTTTGACAAGCTTAAAGCTGGGAACAAATTATCGGACGCGGCTGACGAATGCGACTTAGAGCCGCGACTGATATGTGTGCACAGTCGTTTGGGACGCGGCTTGCGGACGCGTCCGAGCGCTTATTCCATAGATAATATAGATTATTTAACGAAGATTATGTTTACGCGAACACACTCGATAAATTTTTCTTCTATTTTTATTTATAACTTCGCACACAAGTGCGAGATATCGCGTAGTCAAAGTTGTTCTAACGCCCGGACGCGTCCCGCATTCCGTGCACACCGTCCGCGCGTTTTCGGCTGACACAAACATCCAGCGGGCCAGATCGCTATCGAACGTCCGAACGCCCAAGGCCACGTCCGCGACTTACGTCCGATAGTTTGCACAATGTAACGTACATTCATTACACAGACACGCGGCTGTCAGTCGCGTCCGTCAGCCGCGTCCGATAATTTGTTCCCAGCTTAAATGAGGCAAGGTTGTTACCTGAGTAATAGCAGGTACCCATAGCTTTTGTTATCAGCCTACGAGGAAACGATTTTTGGAAAATTATTTCATTGCTCAGTGTTTTTGTTTTATAAGTTTTTAGTAATTTATGTTATTTTTATATAAAAAAAAATGTTTTATTCGTTAACAAAAGTTGGTTTAACAATATTGAGGATAACTTCTCATTTTAAGTGTGTTTACACTGTGCTAGGAGAGGCCGCTCTCCCAAAACTTGGTTACATTTATGTATCATCATAATAACTTATCTCAAATCTATTTTATTATTCCTAGATAACTGCGCGGCTACCCTGCGGCGTCCCGTCCGCGCGGATGCAACATGGTCGCCAAGTAAATGCACCGCATTAGAATATCCGAAAGCCGGCCTCTCAAAGTCCCACCTTATCGAGTTACGGGAAACAGATATAGGTTTTCTGCTGTTTAACTACACAGATACAAAATGGTGACGTATCCTCTTTAATCTTTCACTTTGCAAGGTAAGACCGTTCTAAAAAAGTGTAGAAAATGTAAAGACAAAATTGAATTTGATTCCGATACATAAATTTTACTTAGCGTTCGTCTCCCTCGGATCAAGCGGGCAAATAAACGAATGTTAATTAAATTTGTTTGTGCCAAACTAAGTCGCCAACAGCCTTTTAATTATTTGTTTTCTCATTTCGTTGCCTCGCGTTACATAAGCAATAAAACTTATAAATTTTGTTTGTATGGGAATACAATTTGATATTGTAACCTGAATTTTGAATAATATCATTGCTCGTATTATCACCAGCAGTGCTGAAATCGATGCAGGTAGCTAATAAAGCTGATTACGAAAATTATATCTACGAGTACTACTAGTTTCTATCCGCGACTTCACACGCATGAAAAGTATTTTATTGGGTCTAGAGAGAAATAAATAATGTGTCAATGATTAAAACATTAATGGGTAAGCCTACTAATATTATAAATTATTGTAACATAAATTAATGACAATCGGTAATTTACGTAATTTACCGGGATAAAAGTATTCTATGTGTTACTTTAGGCCATAAACTAAACGAAATCCAAACTTTCTTTCAAATTTATTGTTTACTAGCTTCTGCCCGCTCGGAATGAAAAGTATTCTATGTCCTAATCCAGGTTCTGGTCTATCCATATACCAGGTTTCATCCAAATCCGTTCAGCTGTTAAGGATGGAAAGCAAAACAAACAAACATACATTCACATGGTAGATAAGTAAAATTATAAATCCATAAAGTTTATATTCTACCACATATCATCCTCCAAGTTATTATTTTTTTGAAAACTTTCCAACGCACAGGTAAGTGCATACGAAGCTGCACTTTTAGTTGCTGAAGACTAAATATTAAGAAGCACTGGGTTGCGTAAGGGATACCTAGTAAAATCTTTTAATAGTAACAATACAATCGGACCAATACAATGCACGTAATTAATGACTTTCGAAATGAGTTAAAACAACAGATATAACGCTTTTTTATGTTTATTATGTTTACACAAAAATGCTTTGTGTAGGGTGTTTTATGGTTTTTTGTTCAACCGATTTGTATACAAATCAAAATAGATTATAGCCAGTTTTTCCCGTTATTAGTAGCTATAAATCATTGAACATCCGTAGCGACTGATCCTTTAAATAAGATCTAAAGTGAAGAATACTAAAAATGCCGATTGTTTTGCTTAAGCTGAGGTATTTAACCTACAACCTGCCCTTTTCATGTGAAGAATTGCCTGAAGCAATTGCTGTCCAAGGTAACTTTCTATACTTTTGACGAATAAATGGAATAGTAATTTATGAAATTTAGGCTTTTATTTTTTGCACTAAAGAACTGCCGGCAAAACCCCACGCTTAGCAATAGGAATAGAATAGATTTCTCAATTCGGATGCTCTGTTCTACTATGGATAGGGGAACATCTTTCATTATATCAGTTACAAACCTCAAAAATGAGGGTTCATAATTGTCGGCAATTATGAACCGAATTTGATGATTCTTTTTTTATTATATCAAAGCTGGTGCTTCTCATGTGGTCCCATTTAAATTTGATCAAGATCTGATGAGTCGTTTTTAAATGAACCTTAATAATTCGTATTTTCACGGTAATTAATTTATGGTACCGAAACTAAAAAGAGAAAAATAAAAAACTTTATAACAAAAAAAATTAACGGTCTTCCAAAATAAAACAATACAAAGTAAAAAATACTTTACTGGCCGGAAGTCGGTGCCTTAAGCACATATTTTTTTAGGGTTCCGTAGTCAACAAGGAACCCTTATAGTTTCGCCATGTCCGTATGTCCGTCCATCCGTCCGTCCGCAGCTTAACTCAGAGACCCTTAGTACTAGAAAGCTACAATTTGACATGGATATATCTACATATTAATCACGCTGACAAAATGGCACTAAAGCATAAAACATTGAATTATTGTCATCATTATATTCCCAATAGGTTGACTTAATTTTAATTAGGCGCCACTATTGCTATGACACTATTATTTTATTTACCATAATTATCGTACAGCAAAAAAAAAAAAAAAATCGTTTCACTCGGTTTTTATTTATTTCGACATTTTTCCTCTTAGGGCTTTATAGGGGCAACTAATCTAAAATAAATATCCATCATTATCCCCATTATCTACAGCCTTTTAATTTTCCCACTGCTGGGGCACAGGCTTCCTCTCTTTGAGATAGGGAATGGGCCGTAATACACCTGCTGAGCCCAGTGCGGGTTGGTGGGTGTCACATGTCTTCGAATACATACCTATGAACTACCAATTGTTACTTTATTTAGAACTGTCACAAAAGAAACCACCTACAAACGTACTTGCAGAACTAGGTACTAGGAGAGCTGATAAATTGAGATAATTAATAGCCAGGAAAAAAAATACTTTTAGAACATTAAAAACAAAGTTTTATACAAAAAAACACAAATTCTCAAGGAAAATATTGCCAACATTATAAAGATGTTTAGAACTCCACAGTATGTAAGAAACAAAAATATATAATTATGCTACCTACTGTAAAAGCTGAACTATGGTAAAACCTAGGATTTACCAAGTCTTACTGATAAAAGTCGGAATGATCTTTGGTAATCGCAAATTTCGGGCTTTTACCAGCAAATACACCGACGGCAGCAAAGAACAAACGGTTATCTGCAAAATCACAAGTTTTCAGGGGAGTGTTTTTAACGCGAACATGTTATAACTTCTACAAGAACAATGTTGGCTTTTTCAAATTTGCAATAGTTAATTAATATGGCATTTCGAAGAAAACAGTGAAGGTTAGTTAACTGGTATATATGACAAAAGGAAAAAAAGGAATCCTTATAGGATTACTACTTTGTCTATATGTTTCTCCGTCTGTCTGTCCGTCTGTTTTGACGAATCACAAGGAATTCAAAACCTATAGAGTCTTCCCCTTGACATAGAATCATGAAATTTGGCAGCAATTTCTAATAGCACAAGTAAATGAAAAAGCCAAGCACCGTAAATTTATAGATACATAAAAATATTAAATTAATAAACAATATTCTAATATATATTGAATTGCGTGAATGTATCAAGTTAAAATTCCTTATACTCAAGTCTGCAATCCCTTGGAGCTCTAGAAAGATCAAACTTCTAAGTCAACGGAATCAAAAGGCGATATGTCTTTTATATCGCAAATTTGACGAATCGCAAGGAAATCAAAACCTATAGAGAACTTCCCGTTGAAATTCTTCCCAGAATCATGAAATTTGGCAAGAAGCAATGTCTTATAGCACACGTAAAGTAAACAATCTGAAAACCGTAATTTTATAACTAAATAAAAAAAAATACTTATTTACAATTGGTAAACTGACCGGAACCGGAACTTATGTATATGTATGGGGACAACAATTTTCCAACGGCAAAGTTTATTTTGTCCCTCAATCCAATTTATTCGGAGCTTTTATTGTTTACGATGAAATTGAAGGAATAATTATGTGAATTCTTACTAGTTTAAAAAAGTCGACCGCCCATGCTGAAATGGACAACTGCAACTTTCACATTCAATTATGTAAAATAGTGAAATTCGCAAAAATGTAGATCTCTTTTTGTTTTTTGCTGCCGTCGACACGGTAAATCTTCTAACAAACTACTTACTTCGGTGAAGCTAATAATCATCAGTCCTCAATTATTCTAATCATACCGTATCATAGTGTGAAATAGTGACATAAAATTTTCAACATTTACCAATCTCCGAGTTAAATCGTAAGACTTACTGTGTGATTAATTAGCAACTGTTAAAAGACCGGAATTAGCGATAATCATAAATAATTTTGGGCTTTTACCAATAAGACTTGGTAAATCTTAGGTTGTACTGGTAAATCCTTGGTTTTAACCTACACAATGCTCTTTTTAGGGTTCCGTGGCCAAATAGCAAAAAACGGAACCCTTATGGATTCGTCATGTCTGTCTGTCTGTCCGTCCGTATGTCACAGCCACTTTTTCCGAAACTATAAGAACTATGCTGTTGAAACTTGATGGTAAGTAGATGTATTCTGTGAACAGCATTAAGATTTTCACACAAAAATTGAAAAAAAACGATGAATTTTGGGGGTTCCCCATACTTAGAACTGAAACTCAAAAACATTTTTTCGTTGAATCCATACGTGTGAGGAATCTATGGATAGGTCTTCAAAAATGATATTCAGGTTTCTAATTTTTTTTTTTTTTTATAAACTGAATAGTTCACGCGAGAAACACTTCCAAAGTGGTAAAATGTGTCCCCCCCCTGTAACTTCTAAAATAAGAGAATGATAAAACTAAAAAAAATATATGATGTAGGTACATACATTACCATGTAAACTTTCACCGAAAATTGGTTTGAACGAAATCTATTAAGTAGTTTCTTTTTAATACGTCATAAATCGTAAACCGCAATTTACCAAGTACGGACTCCTTCGAAGGCGAGTCCGACTCGCACTTGGCCGGTTTTTTTTTTCTCCTTGCGAGCGATCATTTAGGTGAATGTTCTTCGGGTGGACTATGGTTGGGGTAATCGTTTGTTCGACCAACATTCTTTGGGCGAACGATCATTTGGCAATCGTGACTCACTCGATCTTACAATAGTCTGATAACTTTTATTTGAAGAATACAATAAAATTTTAACAGCTTTTGTATAGCCAATAATTTCAAACTACCATAATTATTCTTCGAACAAAATCTAAGTTGTGAAAAATCAAACCTTATCTTCTTTTTCTTCTTCTTTGAATTGATGGTATTGCACCACAAAGTTCACAAATCACTAAATATTTAAATTTAAACATGTTTAAAACATCAATTATACTAGCATATTTTTTTTATTATGTTCTTGTTTTTCTAAATAAAATTGTAAGTAGACAAACTTACAATTTTATTTTAAAACTAGCTGTTCCCCGCGGCTTCGCTCCCGTGGACCACCCTACAGGACCCGTTTTCGGGATAAAAGTAGCCTATGTCACTCAGGAATAATGTAGCTTTCCAATGGTGAAAGAATTTTTGAAATCGGTCCAGTAGTTTCGGAGCCTATTCGGTACAAAAAAACAAACAAAAAAAATATTTCTTCTTAATAATATTGGTATAGATGGTGTTATCTTGTTTACTAACTACTTCTTCTTCTTTTCGTGTCGATAAACTCAAATTTTGACTCAACTGTTCTCAAATTTTGTCTGACCTGTATGTAGCCTAACCTGGACCGCTCTGGCATTTGCCACGTTCAGGTCGTGAAAGGTGCGGGTGGCTGGGCACGAAGAGCAGACAAGGAGGTGGGGTATATCCTACGACTGGGCCCCACACTGGCACTGTGTTTGAGATGGGTCTATGAAAGTCCATTTGGCCAGACATTTTCTGCAGGGACCAACCTGTACCCGCAATCGGTTTAGGGATGTCCAGATTGGCCACTGCAGTTCGTGTCCAGGTGGCAGATGCTCTGCCGGGGTGATGGAGTATGGAGGGGCAGGATTTGCGTTTTTCCACAGTTTACACCTCTTGTCAGTTGCGCTGGCTTCCAAGGAGGTCTTATGTCTCAGAAAGCTTTTGCGGCTTTTTAGGCGTGCAGGTTGGAATTGATATTCATATAAGGGGTGGCGACTGTTCCGTTCTTGTTTCCCCTTCTCGATGCGGCTGGCCACGTCGCGGTGAACATCTGGTGGAGCTATGCCCGCCAGTGGATACAACATCACAAGCGGGGTAGGTCTCAAACAGCCAGTTATGATGCGGCAGGTATCATTTAGCGTGGGCGGATCGATAACTCACTGAACATGCGAACTCCCTGGCAGAAAAAGACAGACATAGGCCAGAAGTATGGAGAACCTGCGGAGATGCTCCCCAGCCCGTGGATGTTAGGCGACGTAAGACGTTATTTCTAGTTCCGTTTAGCTTAGTTTTTAAGCAGTGGTGTTTATATTGTAGGGATAGGTGTAATTGAGTACACGAATTGATGTATAATACTCGTGTTTATTAGCAAACCATTGAATATATAGACTTAGGCTACTTACACATACAAACATAGACATAGTTCTATGACACCCACACTACACCTCCCACATAATAAAATAAAAAAAAATACAAATGTTTTTTTTTTTATTCACATACTCTAATGTTTTAAACTAGGTATACAGACACTATAACAATATCTACTAGGTACAATATAACTTAGTTCTATTCTTATGCACTACATCAATGTTACCTTTTCTTATTATTTCTACGTTTGGTGCTAAGTCCCTTACAACTACATAGGGTCCAGAATAAATGGGACTGAATTTGTTTCCAGTTTCTTTTTTTACAAGGATTTGGTCATTTGGTGTATAAGTGATAGGCCTCATATTGGAATCATAATGTTGCTTGCGCAATGTTTTTCGTTGAATCAAGTTATTTCGTGCTTCAGACTGTGACACCTGTAATCTATATTTCAATTCAAGCGGGTAACTCTCATGATTATAAAGTGGTTCAATTGACTTTGATAAATTATTAGGCAAATTACATTTTTTCCCATATACCAATTCAAATGGAGTATGGTTTGTTGCACTATGCACCGAAGTGTTATATGAGAAGCACCAATAGGGTAACCATGAACTCCATGTTTCAGGATGATTATCCGTCTGGATTCTCAAGAATGCTCCTAGATGTTTATGAGCATTCTCCAACGCACCAATACTTTCGTGATGGTATGCCGTGGAGTTAAGCTTTTTTATATCTAGTAATTTACATACCTCCGTCATTGTTGCGCTGATAAACTCTGCTCCTCGATCGGTCGCTATAGTGTTTGGAACACCATACTTTAGGATAACATTTTCTACAAAGGCTTTTGCAACCTCTTCTGACTTTTTAGAAACAAGTGGACAAGCGATAATATATTTGGATAATTCACATTGTGTGGTTAAAATATACGAAAAATTATACCTATCCTTATCTAAGGGTCCTACTATATCTAGATATACCTTCTGAAAGGATGTATGAGCAGTAGTCGTCACTACCATCGGCTCTTTATTGTATATGCTATGTTTTTGAATCTGGCATTTATGACATTTCTTCACAAAATCATGGACATCTCGTTCCATGCTAGGCCAGAAATAATATTTACGAATATTATTTAACATCCGTCTTATACCCGCGTGGCCACTCGTGGGTAAAAGATGAAAGTCGTTAATTATGACTCTTCTGTCATCTTTGTCATCTATTCTTTCTACGTCTTTTAATACACATAACCTTGGTCCGGACCATTTTGCATCTTTCTTTACCTCGGATATCAACTTCTCAATAAAATAATTATTTGTGCCATTTTTAATGAAATATATCTCCTCTATATCATTAATATTACAATATTCCCTGAACTCCCTCGCAAATGCGGCTGGCGTCATCTGCGATCGGGATGCTGGGTTTATAAACAATGTCATCCGAGCCGGCACATAACACAATGTATTCTGACTACTTAACCTTACATTATTATTTTCGTCTCTTAATTTAGCCCAATTATTACTATCTACAAATCGTATCTCAACAGAGTCCTTCGGCTTACTATGAGTTTCCACAACTTTTGGTTGATCAGGCCAAATGTCTGTGTTAACCATATCTTCCGAAGAACTGCTCTCCAATAACTTCCGCTTTTGTCCTCTAGTCATAATGTTTACAACACACTCATGCATTTCTTTCAGTTCCTTCGATGACACACATACTCTCGATAATGCGTCTGCAGCCACATTACTTTTACCTGGCACATATTCGATATCAAAATCGTACTCATCCAAAACCAATCTAAACTTTAATAATCTACTAGAAGGATCCTTCAAATTGAATAAATAAATTAGAGGTTTATGGTCTGTAAAAATCTTAAATTTGCGACCATACAAATATGGACGAAAATGTTTAATACTCCACACTATAGCTAATAATTCTTTTTCTATAGTGGGATAGTTTCTTTCAGCTTTATTTAAACTTCTGCTTGCATAAGCAATTGGCCTTCCATCCCGATTAGACAATACGGCGCCTAACGCGTATCCTGATGCATCTGTTTGTAGGTTGAATATATTGTCACTAGAAAAACATGGGTATTGCAAAACTGGGGCGGATATCAAACGCTGTTTTAATGCATCAAAGCTCACTTGGCAGTCTTTATCCCATTTAAATGTTACATTTTTCCTACTCAAATTATTCAAGGGGTGAACTATATCTGCAAATTTTTTAATAAACTTTCTATAGTAATTGGCAAACGCTACGAAGCGTTTTACCTCATCTGCCGTTTTTGGAATGGGATAATTTTGCATAACACTAATTTTGTCCGGGTCTGGTAAAACTCCGTTGCCAGAGACCACATGACCTAAATATAACATATCCTTTTTCAAAAATACACACTTGGACGGATTCAATTTAAGATTCACTTTCCGAAGTCTTTCAAAAACGTCAATTAAGTTTTTATTATGTTGACTGAGACAACTTCCATACACAATTAAATCGTCTTGATAGACGAGGCACTTTTCAAAATTAAGACCTGCCATTGCCATTGTCATCATCCTTGAAAATGAGCTAGGACTTGTTTTAAGCCCCATGGGCATCCTAGTCATTTGATATTGCCCAGAACCAAATGCTGTATATTTCCTACTATTGGGGTCTAAACCTACATTATAATATGCTTGATGGAGATCTAAGTGTGAGAAGTAGATGCATCCTGATAACGAGTCTAAAATTTCTGTAATGTTAGGAAGAGGGAAGTTATCATTTTCAATATTATTATTCAGTTTGCGGTAGTCAATAACTAATCTCCACCTCTTTTGTCCATTAACGTCTAATTTCTTGGGTACCAGCAAAATTGGGCTAGACCAATCAATACGCATGGCTCTATAATGCCGTCGGCTAACATATTTTGGAGTTGTTTATGTACCTCATCTTTCTGTGAATGAGGTAACCTATATGGTTTAACAAATACGGGCTCTGCATTAGGCTTTACGCGAATAGAATGTTGATAAATATGCGTAGTTGTCAGTTTATCCCCCGGTAAAAAGAATATATCAGCATATTTGGCGCATACTTTTTCAATTGTTATCTGCTCTTCTTCATTTAAATGTTTTATATTCAGCAGTGTAAACATTTTTTTAACGCGGGCCGCATTTTTTTCGCATTTATCAAAACTGCAAATATTGTAATCCGACGCGCTGTGTATAATGGGGTCTATTTTATCTAGAGTTAACTCATTCTCAGTTGTGTTAAGTATTCTTACAGGTATTTTTCCACTAGTGGGCTTTACTAAGGTGCTAGCTATAAAAACACCTTCGCTGCATTCAGAAGTACAAACTACACATTCTTCTTTTATATTAGTTTGTATAAAGTGGATTGACTCCGATCTGGGAGGTATAATAAACATTTCTTTTTTACTATTAGATATCTTAATAGACAACGTGATTGGATTACCATTTAAAGTGTGCAAAGATAAACTATTATTCTTGTAGTCTAATAACGCTTTATGTTTTCGCAAGAAGTCGTCACCGATGATTCCATGCGCCTTACATGGCAAAGAATTAAAAACAATAAACTTATGCCTAAACGTTGCATAATCTGTTACTAAGTCTAAATAAACGTAACCTAAAGATTGAACTTTGCCCCCAAGTCCATTAATCTCAATACTCTCTAAATGGCATGGAATATTTTGTTCGACAAGATGTTTATATTTGATGGCTGAAATTGACGCACCCGAGTCAAGTAACCATCGGAATGGGCTACCATTTACAGAAAACTCGACAACCATGTTATTATCACATGACAAAATATAATGTTTAGGCACGAAAAAACTGATTTTTGGATTCTTCATTTTTAGGTGCATCCTCGGTCATAATATGCATAGCTTCCGAATTACGTGTCCACTTGTTTCGGTTATTATGAAAAGAAGACCTACCTCGATTCGATCTTCTCGAATTCCGCCACGATCCTCGTGGTGCACGACCACGCCCTGGGTCCTGGATGGTCTCATTACGGTCACCCCAACGCATTTGACCCTGGTTTGAGCGGCCTCTAAACGCTCGTCCATGCTGACCTCTAAAATAATTATTAGAAGCACGCCTGTAATTATGTCGATTGTTTTGATTAAAAGCCATAATCTCACCTGATGAAGTCGAAGGCATCGAAGTCTCTTCATCCACTGCTGCTTGAACTGCATCTTTGAGGGATTCAAAATTTCTTGCGGCTATGATAGTGCTTAATCGACGGTTTCGCAATCCGTCGGCAAACCGTTTGATGGCTTGTTTCTCATTAAGCGGTTTCAATACCTGGTAATTACTGGATTTCCCTTCGGATTGCGCTATCGTCAAGTCCACAAACATCTCAGTAATGGCTTTTCCGTACTCATCAATTGACATTTGCTTTTGGCAGAAAGAATGTAGTTTGCTCTGTATTGCCGTAGCAGACTTTGTTGGCAATAATTGAACCCGCATATCGTGTAATAGATCCTTAACTGAGTCATAATTTGATGCTAATTTCAATTTTGCAGCCTGAGACAATCGACTTTTCAAAACGAATGTAATTAATTGTTCTTGCGACTGACTATCTAAAATAGAACTGTAATAATCGATCCCATCGATTAACTGCTTAATACCTAACTCGTCACTTGTCATGACGGGCAACAAATTCAGTGCTATCTTAAGATCAAATTTGGCCATTTTAGCTATTTTTCCTTCGTCCTCACTTAAACTTTCTAAATCTGAGTTACTGTAACTACTTCCTTTTCCACATAACTGTTTTATTTCTACGAATAATTCATCTATCTTATAACGTAACTCATTTATTAGTATTAACTCCTCATTTTTGAAGTCTTTTACGTTAGCTTCTATTTCTTTACAATAATTTTTAAACGAATAAAATAAATTTATCGATTCTTCTAATTTTCTACTACATACCTTAGATTCTAATCTTCGCTCAGGACCTATTTTAATTAAATATATACGTATTTTGCGTAACTCATTATATATGTTATCAAATTTCTTAGCCATAAGACACTATTTTAATCGTTTTGATTTTGACGTCACTGCATACTTTAGAATTTGTCTTAAACAGTCTCTACATAACAGTACATTTAACTTAATTTCTTCCCGAATATCTTGCGTACACAATCACTTTAGTTCACTGATTTACACTGACATTCACTTTCTGCTGCTTTCGGAGTGGCCTGGCCGCGACCTCGTCCGGACAATCGCATGCCCCTGAACGCCTGGTGGTTGATCTCCTGACGCATCCAACGAGTATGGCATTTTTTATATGCCTTAAATCCCAAGTATAGAAGCACTGCACCCATGAAACAGATAATTATTGTGGTCATAATAGTCTGGGTGTTCAAATGTTGCCCAATTTCTTGCAAATTCGCACTATTGCCAGCACCAGCTGCATTTTGAGCTAGAAAAACCTCTTCTTTGGTCTGGTATGATTGACACATTTTGCTTTTCTTAACAATTTCGCACCAATTAATAATGAAGCCAGTTGTAACGCGACACGACCATTATGCGCGGCTTGCCCGAAGGCAGGGTCGCCATGTAGGGATAGGTGTAATTGAGTACACGAATTGATGTATAATACTCGTGTTTATTAGCAAACCATTGAATATATAGACTTAGGCTACTTACACATACAAACATAGACATAGTTCTATGACACCCACACTACAATATGTCAAGGACCTATCCAAGGTGATACCCAGGTAGCGGGGTTGAGGACAGTGCTCTACGGCAGCGCTTTGCCACGAGATGTTGAGAGACCTGTTGGACTGACGGTTGCGTAGATGGAAAGCACAGGATTGGGTTTTGGATGGGTTTGGCCTTGAGGCATTTCATCTTAAAACTGTCCAAGTGCTTCCAGCTTCCGACAGACTTTCTTCAGACTCTTCGAAACTATGTGTCTGGGTGGCTAGAGCAAGGTCGTCTGCTGGGCATAAAGAAAGAGTTGCGTTAGTGGAGAGCTAGACTGGTCGTTTGTGTAAACATTGAATAGTACCGCAGCCAGCACAACTTTTTATAACAATTAAAAATAGATAGCGTAAGTTAAAAATTAAAATACAATTGACAATTAATTATAAATAACCCAAGAAATGTAAATTTCTATTAGAATAATAAAACTGCTAAAATACAAATGAAATTTAAAAAACCCCGACAATTTTTTATTTCATACAACATATAAATGTATCTATTAGTAGACACGCTTCGATCGACAATCAATTCAGACACGTTATTATGACACGATATCTTGCGAAAACACTCCGATTCAAACAATAAAACACCTATAACTTTTGAACGGCTGAACCGATTCTTATCAAACATAGCTTAAAACACTCTCTATAAAGTCAAAATTGGTTTATTCATTTATGAACTATGATGCCACAGACAGATACACAAATACCCAAATATACATAGGTACATATATTGTGTTGTGTTTTTAATTTACTAAATTTCACTTGTTACCATTTGCTGCGCAATCCTATAAACCCTGCTGAACACACCAATCTAAGTGAATGCTTCTCATTCAAATCTTCCGTATCGCATTAATCCGAGGGAGGGTTGGGACTCGGGGCATAATAAATTCCATATTATACACATGACACGCGTATTAAAATAAACATATTAACGACACCCTCAAAATGTGTGCACACCAGCCAATGACAAAAGGTAGGTAACCTAAGTCGTCCAGTTTTTGATCACCATACAATATTCAACAAGATTTTTTAATAAGATTTCGAAATATCTACTATTTGACAGCTGTAAAAATAACCTTGTTAATAACATTACATATAAAGGAAGTAACGTGTCATCGGTAGAATATGGCTTTATTTTTTAGAGTTCTGTACCCAAAGGGTAAAAACGGGACCCTATTACTAAGACTTCACTGTCCGTCTGTCTGTCTGCCTGTCACCAGGCTGTATCTCATGAACCGTGATAGCTAGTCAGTTGAAAATTTTAAAGTTGATGTATTTATGTTGCCGCTATAACAACAAATACTAAAACAGAATAAAATAATTATTTAAGTTGGGCTCATACAACAAACGTGATTTTTTGCCGTTGTTTGCGATAATTGTACGGAATCCTTCCTGAGCGAGTCCGACGCGCACTTAGCCGGTTTTATACTGATGTCACGTTACTTACTTTACTCACTTTTTCGGATAAACTATAATCTATTGCAATTATACTATACTTTTAAATAACATTAGACATTTAAATAATTATTTTTACAGACCTTTCCAACAATTTTGACTTATATTGCGTACGTGATATGACAAATAGCAGCTGTAGTAAACAGTTGGTTTTGGTAACAAATTTATGCGTTTAAGGGTTCCGAAGTCAACAAGGAACACATGGCTATCCACAACTTAGCTCAGAGATTCTTAGTACTAGAAAGCTATAATTTGGCATGGATATATATATATATTAATAATTCCGACAAAGTGGTAAATTAAAATCCCGAAAAATATTTTTTTTTCATTTACCTCCTATAGTCGTAAAGTGGAGGTTTTTTTTTCTCGTCTATCCCATGGTGTGGGATATCGTTGGATAGGCCATTCAAAAATATTACTGGTCTATTAAAACCATTTTGCGATTCAGAGATCAGTTTGCGTAAAATTATGCTTTTAATTGCAATTGGTTAGAGTCAAGAGTCCCCGCCCCTGCCAGCGAAAAGGTTGCTTTTGGCAATGTGTAAAAATTCACGGCAGTAGTATATATAATGAAATTAAAAGGAAAACTTTTACAGCAAAGTAGGCTTTAAAAGTTTAGTCGACCAACTTATAAAATGTCCTTGGAACAGCAAAAATTTTGTACAAATGCCCCCGTTTTTGGATGTTGTGAGTCGCTGAAACCGTTTTAATGTTCATGTAACAACAAAAAGCCCTCTTCTTAGTCCGCATGATTATGCAACTACGGAACTCTTATTACTGCGTGTGGTCCGACACGTACTTGACCGGTATATATGTCATCTTTATGTTTAAGGAATTGAACTCAATATCGGTTGAACGAACTGTTAAAATGGTTTCAAACATGTCTAACGCTAATTTCAAATGGAGTATAGAGATCAAGACATTCTGGTTCAGTAATCAGAATGCCTTCACCTGCAGTAACTGACGAGTGAAGGTAGATACAAGAAACTTCACATCGTCATCAGCCTTTTAATGTTCCCAATGCTGGGGCACAAGCTTCCTCTCTGAGGGAATGAGCCGTAATCCACCATGCGGGCCCAGTGCGGGATGGTTGATGTCACATATCATCGAATAAAAATCAAAAAACAGACTGTTCAAGAAGCTAACTAAAAAATAGTAAACAGCCATCGCTGACACTTGTACACAGTTCTTATCTAAAGTTATACCTTAACTAGCGGACGCCTCGCGGTTTCACCCACGTAGTTACCGTTCCCGTGGGAATACAAGGATAAAAAGTAGCCTATGTTACCCGGGGATAGTGTAGCTTCCCAACGGTGAAAGAATTTTTGAAATCGGTCCAGTAGTTTTTAAGTTTATTCGTTACATACAAAAATACAAATCTTTCCTCTTTATAAAAATAGTATAGATATAGATTATACTCGTATTATGTATTATTTATATAGTGTAGATGTAGATAATAATGTTCTTCTTAAGTCTAATGGGCCTCCTGTAATGTTGCACAGTGAGATGGCATTTTATTATAACAATAGACCCAGAAGCCGAACTGTTCCGCGGTCCCTACGGAGCGGAGCCCCCTATTCTAGGGTGCAAGTGTATAATTTAGATGACACATTGTCGTCAAATACACTCACTTTCATTCACTACATCAATAATAATCTCGCAACTCTGGTTGTCCAAACACGTCCGTCTTTCACTAATTATCTAAGTTACACTGTTGGTTAAACTAGAGTCATTTCTGCATCACCAGTTGATGAGAAAAAAAAATATTATGCAGTCAATATTTCGTGGTTGTGCACGATATTCCTTTTTATCTAAATTCCAAAAAAAAAAATTTTTTATTTCCCTTTTTTTCTTTTAACCAGCCAAAGGCCAGTCGGACTCGGGCACCGCTAAAAGTCACCGCCAGATAACAAAAAAATAAAAGTCGTTAACTCCTGTCTAGCAATGTATTCCAATATTTCAATACAATACGAAAAAAATGTAAAGGCAGTGTCGCTAACACGATCAAAACAAACGTATCGTGGTAAGGGGCGTCCGTGATCATTTCACTTGGCATTCAGTAATGAGTTAATATCTCATAAAAGCGTGGACTGATTTACATGATTTAAATGGATAAAATGGTTCTACGCCTATGCCTTTCATTTGACACCAAAATTATCAAAATATCTCAATGAACAATAAGAGATGTTTTCAAGTTACGTAAGGCTCAAGTCGAGACCTTAGTTACGTACCGTAAGATATAGTAGATATAGTATTTTTCATTTTAAATAACGGTTTAGGAAATATAACGATTTGAAGTGGGATAGGCATTCTCGCTAATTACCTATATCTTTCAAACCACTAGACTGATTTATATAATTAAGAAATCGTTAGATACGTCTTGACGCCAAGTCGTTCTGAGATAAGTGACGTAAAAAACCAAACATGGCGAAATTTTGACCCTTTATTGTAGATGTTTAGATTAGATTGTGATTTCTCCTTCTTATCATCATTTAAATATCGACTTTGCTGTCTTTTATTATTAGTTCAACAAGTTTCTCAATTAAATTCTTTAAATTTTTGCCTTTTCATACAATTTTATCACGAAATATGATCATCACAGCAAAAGTAAAAACTACCTAAGTCTAGACTCATTGATTTATTAAAGTTCTTTATTCATCTTTGTTCTTATTGTATTACATTATTAAATATTTCTTCAAAAAAACTAAAAAAAAACATTTAAAAATATATAATAAAAATAGAGGCCCAACGGTATCGGGAACAGGGTCCAAGCTACCGGTGGTCAGAGCTCCAGAGAGAGGAACCGCCTAACAATACGAGCCGTGTCCAGCGGTACTGTTTTCTGGAACAAGCCCTTGACTCAGCCGCCTAACTCCTATTGGGTTAATTATTATGTTATTAAAGTTATTAATATCATAATAATTAACCTAATAGGCATTAAACAACATCAATGTTCAGAATCACCCCGCCCACTTTTCTCAGAACCGTTTAATTCCAGAGAATTCCCAAATCGCGCTTATAATTTATAATAACAGGGAGGTCCCTTAACGAAGAGACCGTTTTGTAGATAGGTATCTATCAAATTACGCCACCTTCCCCCTCGCAGGCGCCCATTGTTGTCTAACACGGAAAATATTCATTTGAATATTTACTTAACATGGATAATATTTTAATCTTCCCCTTTGAATTATACGCTTTCCAACGGAGACAATTGCACGCCCCTTACGGCGAAACGAAGTAACTGTTCAACTTCGTGCAGTCTGTATACGTCCGATGTCAGAACAAAAATAACGATTTAAGGTTTAATTTCACTTGGCAAAACAGGCAATATCAATTTAACAAGATATTCCTTTTGTTAATATTCGCGCACGCTTTATCAAATTCTCTAGCGGGGGTGACAATAAGCCGCTGTAAGTACTCTTCTGACATATGGATAAAAGCTTTCATTTCAGTGTCAGCTCTTTGGACTGTGATATAAGCAGATAAGTACATTTTATACATTACGGGAATGGTAGGTATGAGAGGTATGTGGTAAATAAAATTGGAATATTTCAAAACGGAAAATATGTTTAATCTTAACTATTTTATACAATACATATATTAATATAGTTATCCTTATCGATTTCAAGAAATATAGTTTTATTTAAAAATAAACGAATAAACAATTTAAAAGTCGCTTTGGTAGATAGACATTTTAAGTACACAAACATTTTATTACCTATGAAAACCTTTTTAACAAAAAAAAATAACTTTTTAGTGATTGCATTGGAATTCGGTTCAATTTTTTTGTTTTTGTTTTATCTTTTTTTTTGGTACCATAGATTACCATGAAAATCATTTATAGGCAGAGGGCTACTCATAACAATTATAACAAGACTAACCACGATATACATTGTTTTACCTTCCGCCTTCATCACCAGATCAGTTCAATGGTACCATTTTCATTGGAACCATTCATGGTCATTTACTAACTATTCGAGATATCGTATAACAAAACATGATTATCACTGAGAAGTTCCAGTGGCCATCTTTGGTCTTCTTCATCAGTTCCACCTCTCTAAATGATACTTTCTGATTGCAAATGCATGGGAAATGTTGATGAAAATACCAAAAACGCTATATGTATGTCTAAAATTTGAGGAGTGCCCTCGATTTCCCCAGGATCCCATTATAAGATCCTAAACTGACGACCATGGGACCAACTGGGAAGTATATCCTTTCAAACAAAATAAGAATTTTCTAAACCGGTCCTTTTTTTGAAGTCGGTTTAAAAATATATAAAGCAAAACCAGATAATAATTTTTAGTTATCAGCCTATAGTCGCTACTCTCATCCCGCTACTACCCGACACTCTGCGAACATTGTCACTTCTACATTTTCCGATAAAAGGCCTGCAGTGAAAAACAGGAACACACCACGATAGTCATCGGTTTACTGACTGGTTTGACTGATATGGCCAGCACTGCCACTTTATCTGGCCATCTCAACTTAGGTATATCCTGTGGGCTACGTCGACTACTGTATGTTTGAATTTTCCATAGCTTCCTTTACATTTTTGGCACCACGTAAGTGTCAACGTCTCACTCTCTGGCTCTCACTGATGGAAAAACAAAGTTTTTGGGTTCTATGAAATAGGAGAACAAAAGGATAACTTAGTAGGTATCCCAAACGACGACCAGCCTTACTGAAGAAGATATTTGTACTGCAAAGTTTGCCGAAGATACTATCGAAAAACCATAAATTAAAGCATCATCATTGACAACAATTGTTTGCAGACAGATTAATAGGTAGGTAATCGTTTTAATAAATATTAGATTTTTTAAATTGTTATTAAAACAAAAAATCATTTTAAACAGTAGGTACCAGCTAGCTACTTCAAAATCTTTCAATAAAGTAGTTCAGACTTCATTGCACGGGTTTCGGCACCAGTGTTATCAAATTATATCATAAGTCTATTGTGAAAACTGTTTCGAGACAACTGGCTTTGAGACCCTCCTCGCAAAAAATATCGTGCTCGGGGTCCTGCCCTCGTCTGTTTAATAACATAATAGCACAATTCCCTCGCCGCATGATTCAATTTGGATTTCCTCCAGCCTCCCCCGTGTAGTCTAAAAAATGACAACTTCATTATATTGTTCGCGCCCCCGAGGGCGACTTGTTTGCCAGAAGGATTATAATGATTAATTCCGTGAAATATTAATACACATCACACCCGCGCTGCACACTACAGCACTTTATAAACGGCTTATTGAAATTAAGTAAAACACAAGTGCGCTTTTGTTCACGGCTTTATGTTAGCCAAGTAGTTTTGCCTTGAATGATATAGTGTTTCATTGGCAAAATACTTTCCTTTAAAGACAATGTTAGAAAAATATTATAAGGAAATTATTTTATCTAAGCAGAGCACACGAATGCACAAAAAAAAATACATCTGCGAGTAGGTATCTAAACTGTAACCCTAGCAATTTTTTACTTTTTATTTTTTCTTATAACTTGAATGTGTATCTATTGACATAAAAAAAGTATTCAGTACAACATATAGCAAACATCCCTCATTGCATGGCCAGTTGTCTTCTGGGCCTTTGTCTGCGCCGAATAAAAACTTCATCTCACTCCCCGAGGAATTTAATTTGGAGTAATGGAAGTGTTATATTGACTTAACAGGCCAGAAGTTCCCCTCGCGCACAGTTACAGTTATTAAAATGGAGAAATTTATTATTAGCATTTCTACGTCACACTATTTACATTTTAATTTTATTTGTTCTGTGATTTCATTAGTCACGCCTTTAATGTGTTGATTCAATATAACTTCCTACTAATATAACGATTGCGCGCATTTGAAGCAACGTGCGATATAAACTACAATTAATCAAATGGAGCTGTGCTTAGGGCTTTACAATATTTATGTCTTTGCTATTATTGATAACGTGTGCTGTATACTGATAACGTCTAACTTCATTTAGATTTTCTTGTAGCAGTAACTAAATTGTAGCTAGATATTCTGTTAGACAATGGTTATTTCAATATCCAATTTAATTTTACAGTTATTAGCTTACTACCTGTATGTACGTCGGACTGTTCAAAAATATCGATACCATACAATATATTGTATATATTTGATCTTCATAATATAAACAAACGTGGATACCTATTTGTCAGTTTCTTCTGGACTACACCCCACAATGCATCAAAGGGACAGTTTTTAAACCGTGTAAGGAGATGTGCGACACACTTGCACCGTGACCCTGAGTATATCATTTATAGACCTTTTGTCGCCGAAATTATATTTACAAAAGTGAGCAGACAATTTCATGGTCTCTTCCCCGCACCCTATACATGTGGACTCTAATCAACGACGCATTGATCCTAATGTAGATACGCCTGGATAATCACTGCAAGCTTTTTCAGAAACATTCAAAATAATACTTACGGTAGGTACATAATTATTTTGAAAACTTTTTTAAAATCTCTAATAGGTACGTAATGATAGACCAGACCGTCCGACATAAGACAAAATGGTCTAAAAATCAACAGTTTAAACTTTGATGACATCAACTATTCCAGCAAGACAAATAACCTTTTTCAACGAATGGCATAAAATTGTTTGAAAGTCGTATTAAAACTAAGAAAATTCAATATGAACGTCCACAAGTTTCTCACAATCTACCCCTCGCCAAAAAAGGGTGTGCACACATGAGCGTGAAGGATTGTCCACATGTTCGGCGGGCACCCCACGGCGAGATGAGGCCAGCACCGCTCTCCCGATCAGCTTATCTGCCGCTCATCAAATTATTTAATCTTCGCGCCTGTCATTTCACTAACACGCTCAATGTATCACTCTGATTTTCCATCGTTATCTTATCACACTGTCCATCTACAATTTCGGAACTTTTGGAAGAAAATCGTGGAAAATGGTCTTTGTTTCCAAGTTAACATGATGTGACAATGTTTCCACTACAGATAATAAATAATCAGTTTGCCAGCAAAATGATAATATTAAGATCGTTCGCATGAAACCAATCGAGCCTACAGCCATAAGAGTCACGTGACCTTTTCCTGATATTGACAAGCAGATAAATTGTGTGATCAAAGCTCGCTCGTGGAAAATATTCGGCGTAGGGCGGAGATATCCTCCATGAGTAGAAGACATGATCAAGCGGAAGCGGAAGTAGTGACAGTCGGCGAGAGGAAGCGATGCATGGCGCCGGACGTACCCACTTCCTGTGCGTGCTGCCTTCACTTATCCCAGCAGGGCGCGATAATATTGCCCCCAGTTATGTCATCATAATAGTTAGTACGATTTATTTTCATTTTATGCAAGATTGACTTGATAAAAATATTTGGTGAACAATTCTATATGTAGTCGTCACTGCGCGCCTTAGGCCAACCACACCAATTCATGCACAAAACAGAACAGAGCTAGGCCCTGTCTCTTTTCTACGGGAGTTTCGCCCTTCTATTCGTTGGGAATATTCTTATAACACTATTTTTATACATGTGCTTTATAAAATGATATGAAAGTAAAATTAGATGCTACCTAAAACAACAACGGAATGAAAAAAAAGCTATAATAAATTATTGGTGTCTGGAACGCCAAAAACGTTAAACCTTCGTAATGGGGCCTGCAGACCCAAATAAAACACTAGATCTGCTGGATTTATTAGTGTACAAAGAAAAATTACAAGAAAAAGTACAAAGAATTTGAAACCATCACTTAAGTGTGGAGACTTGTCTGGACAGTAGTTCAGACCATACGCCAGTAATAGCCACAATCATTGAAAGACCAGTGAAAGAGTGACTCCACACTAAAAATACTGATTGGGATGCATTTAAATTGACGAAAAGCTCAACTTGATACTTAAAACAAAAGATGACATCTAAAAATATGCAACAACTTTGACAAATCTAATATAAATAGCCACATGGAAATATACACCTGCTACCACCTTAAAACAAGGTAGTAAGAACATACCCAAGGACATATAAACAAAAATCTTAGAAAAGAGACGACTCAGAAGAGTGTGGCATTGTAGTCGACATTCCCAAGACAAAATAATTTAATATATATTTAATATACATTCCTAAGACAAAATAATTATATAATTTAATAAAGCAGCCGCTGTCCTAAAACAGTACCTTAAGGACCTCGAAGAGGAAACCCTACAGAATAAATTGGAAAACTTGAATCACCCAGCTAAACACAAGTATTCTCTTTGGAACACAGTAGAAAGTAGTAAGATGGCCCCACAAGTTGCACAACGTCCTATCAAAAGCAATAACAACACCCGGGCTAGGTCTGACATAGAACGGGCTGAGTCTTTTGGACAATTCCTACATGAAGTCTTTACTCCGAATGGCGGTGATCTAGAAACCGAAAAAGAAATACAAGACTATCTAGAAACTGATCTGCAACTATGTCTTCCAAATCAAAACTGCTCACCCCGCGAAGTCAAAGGTCTAGCGTTAAACAAGGCTCCTGGTTTCTGCTTAACCACAGTTTAAATACTAACTACTAATACGACAACTTCCTAAAAAACCTATAGTTGATATAACACACCTTTTTAATAGCATAATTAGGATTGGACATGTCCCAATGATTTGTAAAATATCAAAGATAATAACGATTCTGAAACCTGGCAAACCTCTGCATCTTGTGTCTTCATACAGACCAATAAGTCTGTTACCAACCTTATTGAAACTGTTTGAAAAGATCATCTTACAAAGGCTAACAATAATACTTAACGAAAGTGACTCCATTCCTCAGCATCATTTTGGTTTCAGAATTGGCCATTCGACTGTTAAACAGGTTCACCGAGTTGCCAACAAAATAAGAGAAGCCCTTGAGAAAAAACAGTACTGCTGTACTGTCTTTCTCGATGTACAGCAAGCATTCAATAGGGTTTGGCACATAGGCCTGCTTTTCAATATGAAGAACAAACTTTTACATAACTTCTACTTGCTAATAAAATCGTATACGATTTTACGATTACGATTTTTTTTTTTTTCGTTTTTACCAATTACACCTACTCTGCCTTTCATGATGTAAAAGCTGGGAACCGCAAGGATCTATGTTCGACCCTACTTTATATCTTGAGTACACTGCATATCACACACATGACATTTTCTGTTGTGGGTACATCAGAAAATGTCATGTCAGCCACATTTTCTGATGACACCGCAGCACTTTGCAATCATGTAAACACGTCATTAATGTTGCAAAGTCACCTTAACGAAATTAAAGCATAGATGGAAAATGTCACTTTTACTTTAAGAAAGGACAATTGCCCCCCAATTAAACTCGGAAATGACTTTCTACCACACCAAGATTCAGCAAAATATTTAGGCATGCATCTTGATAGTGAGGATCTGCGTCAGGTGGAAGGTGAGGTGGCCATGGTGCCTCAATCAATCAATATCTCAAGCCACTCGTCAAAGAGAAGCCTTATCGCTTCAATTGTGGCGTACCCAGCGCTGGGCCGTAAAGGGACATGGACCGCACGACCCCCGTGTAGAGCCTCCTCATACCAACACCCTAGCAACAGCATTATGTGGACCTACAATTGACAGAAGACATAAGACAACACATATGCGACCTTGTTCACTAAAAAAATCGTAATTAAATAAGAGACGGCTTCGTCACTCGGCTTCGTTCAGGCTGGAACAGTTATTTGCAGATATCCGATCAGGATGCAAATAAAAGAAAAATTATAATAAGGTAATATTAATATAGGGGTCTCGAGCGCATCACATAACTACCTAGACCTACCAACCAAATTCTTCCACTTATTTAGGATTGATCTAATTTTGCGATACCTTCGTAACAATGTCTGATAACAGATCTAATAATTGTAACTGACATAAAAACCACAAAAACGATCTTGTTGGAAATTATCAAGAAAGCAATTTCAAAACCAAATTGTGTGTTTCATCGCGTGTTACCAAAATTAATTTAGTTCATGTTGATTTATTTAGAAGGGTCTTAACTGCTTATTTGTATGACGTACACTTTTAGCGATATTTGGTTGATAAAATTTATAAAATAAAAGAAATCAAGAATTTCATATCTTCTCTATAAGAAACACGGTGTCTACAGCAAGACCTATTTCGCCTGGCTAGAATATACAAAAAAATCACATAAAGAAAATGAATATGTAGTTAATGTTCCAATTTTCCAAATAGTTTGAGACAGGTACAGGAACACAATTATGCAATTCAATGAGCAGAACTGACGCGGCTGACTGACGGACACGGCAGTCGGACAGCACCGGACTGACGGCGCCGGAGGGCCCGACGCGGAATAACATCAATGTTTAACTGAACTTATAACTATTAAGAACGTGCACAACCTTTGTATGATAGGAGATTGAAAGTCATACTAGGAATGTGCGATTTAAATTAACTTGGTGAATCCTAACCACTTGTTTGCATAGGTAAATCTGATTGTGATACTGCCTCTCAAAAACCATGGGCCTCATAAAAAAAAACCCAAATGCACGTGATGCGAATTTCCCACTTAGTTTGCATCAGACGATAGATGTATCTACTAAGCCACAGATACAGCGGGTGGGTCACGACGCAGATAAAATTAGAGGAAACATCATTGCAGGCACTATCATTATTGTTTTATTTGCAAAATTGCTTGCTCCACTTAATGGCGGGGCTCGCTATTCACACGGCTGCGGAGCCATTGGCGTGTACCTACTTAACGACGACTCTTTGACGTGACAAGCCCCACTTCTAATGTACGTTGGTACGTAATTGTTCAGTCAATCGCGAATTATATGCATCGTATGTTTTCTAAATGCGCAACTGTAATAGGAAAAACATTAATAAAGAGTCTGAAGATTAAAACTAGTATAAATTGTTACTGTAAAGCTATGACACAAAGTTTCTATAAATCAAAATCAAATCTTATGTATTTGTGAATGCAATTATCATTACAATCAGACATTATTCTGTTGATTAGTTCTCTAATTCATGAGTATCCAAAGGAATATAAATTATTTCAAAAAAAAATATTGATTTTAAATAAACAATTTTAACTACAAGTAAGGCATAAAAATTAATGTCAAAACAATATGGAATCTTGGTTCAAAAATTACATTTCACCATGTTATCATCTTTTATTAATAATTATTTCCCTGCTAGTGCGGTTATGTTCGTGAGGTCTGTGTTTGTTTTCTATGTCGGGCAAACTATCGTGTGGTTTTTCTATGTATATATTTAGTCCTTTGTCACCTCTGCTCCATATATCCTTAAAATATCGGTATCTTATGCAGTTACTTCAAACTATAATTTTATGCGTACTTTTTAGGGTTCCGTAAACGAAGGGTCCAACCAGAGCCCTATTGCTGTCATTCACGTGTCCGTCTGTCCATCTATCCGTCCGTCGTCTGTCACACAGGTTTTACAGCCAAATGTTTGGAGATCCAGTCTTCAAATTATCACAGTATAAGCATCATGTTGACCCAAAGCCATACAAAACGTCAAAAAATATTAATAAATGTTTTTATGGAGGCCCATAAAGCTAAAGAAGGCCCAAAAAATTTATTGACCTACCGCATCGAGTGGCGAATCGTTTTTTAGAGCTCGTTTAGTAGATAAATACTGTGTTTTTTATTTTAAAAAATATTGGAAAACAAAGGAATGACAAACCACCAAAGTAAGTTTTTTTTACAAAATTTTGTTCCGAGGAATTTTCTATTTTTTCATTGACTTATGAACTTCAAATTTATTGGTAATGTTTATTATTACGTATATTTTACTAACAAGTACCAATATATTGATAAATCAGATTTTTCTCTGAAATTTCCTCAATTTTCCTATTTCAACCAACTTTATTTTGCGGTTTGGTACGGAACCCTAAATGTGCGAAGTCCGACACGAACTTGACCGGTTTTTTTTTCAATTAATTGTGCCGTGAGTTTCAAAGTTGTTGTGTGTCAAAGTTGAGGATGATTTATATCTAACAAAATTTTAGCAACACCAATATTTCATATGACTGAGTGGTGGTCACAAATGAGGGTCAGGGTGTAAGTCAGGTGACGCATGGCGGTGGGTGGTGGCGCAGGGCTCCAGCACGGCGAGGATAGATAACGCGGTGCACGCGCCGCGCAACCCAATGAGATCTGAAACGGGTGAAACATTCAAATTGCAAACCGCCCGCGCCCGCCCGTATCAAATGTTGTTTTATAGCTAATTCCCAAATTCGGTTATGGCCTATAAACGATCCGCTGGAATAATTTAAATGCGAACCCGCCTGTATAATGTGCGTACTTTACCCCGAAATTAGGCATTTGTATGTGAAATGCGTTTTGTAATAGGATTCTCGGACGACTTTTATTTCTTGTTCGCGGTGAATCCACGAGTAGGTGATATTCGCTCCGATATTCTAATAAATAACAAAAAGACACATGAAGGGAGGCGACATTGACACCACATTTTGGGAGAATCAGGCACAAAATCGGCCCGAGTGGAGATGACGTGTGCAGCGGCAGGTCAGGCCTTTGAGGATAGTAGGAGGTCGGAATTGGACCAGAAAAGCGACGACCTCAAAGCTAGACCACCAACAGCTACTATTTATCACGTCGTCAATGGTGTTCTGACGTGTCTGCTTTGTGCTCGGAGTTTTTCGGTCAAGGGTGGATATGCATGTCACATGAGAGCACATGACAGAGCAGCAAATCTGAGCTCTCAACCACATTGAGTAGCCAATGAATGCGGTCGCTGTGGCTGAAACCGGCTAGATATCATGAGTATGATCGGACAAATCATGGCATGGCACCTGGAACCCTGAAGGTGTTTTAGCTATATTCCAAATCCCCAAAATCACCAAATCCTCAATCATCAAATTTACTGTTAGGTATAAGGTTGTTATTTATAGAATAAAAGAAAATATCAAGGGTTAGTAAATTGAATATTTTTTGTCATGTTTCAGTTTATTTAATACCTTTTAAAACTGCTGCCCTAACCACATTAACAATAACTTCATAAAAACGTGAAAGTTTTTTTGTAAAGCTACGTCTAACAAGTGAAACACATTAGTGGCGGTTTAGTACCTTTCTTCAATTTAAAACGTTTTAAATATAATAAACGAGCTGCTTTTAAAGGTTTTCTCTTGTTTCCACGCTAATTTCAAGGCGAACATTTCCGCCCATTCAATATGAACGATTGTAAGTGGACTGACGCCATTTTGCAACAATTGAGAGCATTATGTTGGTGCTCCGAGCATTTGTTTAGTTTGTTGGTCAATTTATTTAACAGACTGTTTAGTAAAATATATTTTAATCAAACGGAATACATGGATGAAGAGATTAGGTGCCTAGTTGATATAAGTTGTTGTTAATTTAACAGAAGTCGTATAATAAGGGGACCAAGAGAATGTATTTTTGATTTAATATAAAATTAATATTGAACCATTCCTGTTTAATATAGAATTAATACTTAACAGCAATCGAAGAAACTGAGTTTTTAAATCACATTGATAGATACAGTCATGAAGCCAGTCGGGCTACAGAACATCGTACGATGTAACCGAACAACATTAAATTATTATCAGATAACACTGCGGGCCGATATCACTGTCCAAATTCTATTTGCCGGATTATTAGACACATTATCCGAATACATTCTCCGATCAATATAACGGTGTCCTAATGGACGAAATTTAATCACGACAAATCGAATGCCACCTATTTATGAAGTCGAATGACTAAACAGCTTTTTAATACGATTCACACGTTAGCAGTTATACTTAGTTAAGTTTTTGTATCGACACATTTCACGGTGAGATGTATTGAACTCTTATTATATTAAATGTGATGCCACATACCAGCCACTGATGGGATCTATTATTGTTGATCCACGGATGAATATTCAATCATCACGCTACTTCACTTCCACTTGATGGATTCTGTGTGCTTATAAAAAACACAGCATTAGTTACACTGTTTAGCGCTTATAACATTTTTGAAATTGGATCCTACAAACATCGATAACATAGCAGAATTTCTTTGTGCCTGTTAATCGGCAGTAACGATGTTGACCGTTGCCGCTACCTTTCTTTAAACAAAAGAATACAATGTGATTGTACTGAAACAAAAGAAGAGAAACTTAAAGAATAATCACAGAACGAAAGCACCTTAATTACAAGGCGCCTTTGACTAATCTATACAAAACACAGAAAATCAATGTATCGGTAGAGTAGCCGGTACTTTCCTCACAGGATAGAATGAGTGCAAAGTGCATACAAAATCGTGATGTAGCCTTTTAATCGGTTTCACGTTCCTTCCCGCGTTAGTTTTTGTATTCGAGTTTCACTTCGCCAATCTGCGGGTTTACTGTCCGACCGGGACTCCTCGCCTTTCACACGTATGAAAATATGCCATCGGTGAATAGCATAGAATTCATTTCCGAAGATTGTTAGGAGGCTCGGTCACGGAAAATGCTGCAGTAATAAGATAAAGAGGCGGGCCCATTTTGTTTTGCAGCAAACTCACTCCAATTTACGCGGTCCAGTGGCCATTAGCATAAGTCCGGAGCAAAGCGTGATGTGCGCGATTCGCCGTCGGGCGGCGTGACGCGACCGGCGCAGTCGCAGCCCGCGCAGCGCCGCCGCCCGTGTAATTGCGCCCGCGCGACACATTTGTTTACTATTGTAAGCCGTGAAGATGCCATCGCTTGCGACACTCCCGCCGACTCCTTCAAATTAGCTCGCTAAACTCTTCCACTTACTTTATTTTGTAAGATATATTGTAAGATATGCCTAAGCTAAGATTTTATTCAAATCATTTGCCCGTGTAATTATAGTGATATATGTGCAATATTTAGAAATCAACATTTACATAGAGTTGATTTACATAGGAATCCCTAAGTCGGTAGTCAATATGGCGAGAGACGCATATCAAAATCCAACCACGATTGTAAATAATTACATTTATGCGAACATGGCCGATACATGTCCTAATAAAATACATTGACAAGTCACAGCTGCCTTATAGATTAATCTAATAAACTCAGTGAGTGACGCAAATCATAAACTGTGAATAGTGGTCGGTCTAGTTATTTTCTTCAATATGGTAGTGGCAGGTCGTGATGTGTGCATGTTGACAGCCTCCAAGTGCGTTTCAATTTTTAATCAATTCACATCTCGTGGTATATTCTTGACGCAAATGTGCAACTTGTACCTACTTACCAGGCTACCTGCATAACTACTTCCCCACAACATTAACTATTCTAGTAAGTTTCACCGGATGGGCATCTGGTCAGACTGCGTGCCACTTAGCATTGAGATTGGAACTCCAAATATGCACAACTGTCATAACTTTTCCTAAGAGTATAAACAAGAAACATTAAGTTGCAGTTACAAGCTTGCACTTCATTAAAATGTGTTTTGGTTGTTGTTACTCTCACATAACAGGTAATTATAATTTAGGTATCCTGTTTAAGCCATATCTGGACTCTGCTATTACATCTGCTTTTATCATAATATATTAATTCGAAAAAATACTAGTCCCTATTGTGAATACTTTGATAGTTAAAAATCGACTAATCCATTCAAATATTCTTCTTCTGCTGGTGTATTTCTGTTATTGGATTGTTTGGCCACCTCCTCCGAATATTTCTGTTCGTCATGTGCGAGGTAGAACAGCGCAGTGGCTCTGGTGACTCCGGGCGTTTCAAACAGAACATTTTTCTTCCGTTACATTCTCACTATTATAGGTTTCTGTGTCATTAGTGATGAAAAACGTGCCTAAGGTTTTACGGTCTAAAGCTTCTATATTTTCAGTAGAACCAAAAAAAAGTAGCTGAGCTTCACAAATTAGCAAATAACAAGTAAATTTATATAACTCCAACTATGCTATAAAAATGGGTTTCTGGCAAACCTTTATTACTGTAAGATCTTATATATAATATGTATAGGTGGTTAAGGCGCAGACTACAAACATAGTTGCATTAATATTGATTTATACCTCTCCATTCTCGATACCTAGAGTCATTTGTAGTATGTGTTATATCTGTAAGGTGTGGCAAGCTGCGCAGGGTTCACGTAAATCAGTACTGCCTCGTGTTTTACTCATATTTAATCTGTATTCGAGATTGATTGCCAATGCTATCTGGATGTGTGGAATTATGCATTTAAATTATAAATAAAATGTTCATGCCTGATTCAGCAGTGAAACAATTGAACTACGAAAACTGTTAATATCGCTACGAAATGTCTATTTGTTTTCACGGAAGAACGGTTGACTGTACGTCATTCAACAAATCAATATTATCAGCAGACATCAATATAAAATATTCCTTATCAGAAGGCTTAAAGTTACCCAGAGGGCAATGGATAAAGCTAATCTCGGTGTTTCCTTGACTGATCAAATCAGAAATTAAGATGTCCACAGAAGGACTAAGGTTACCGACATAGCCCGAAGATTTGCCAAACTTAAGTGGCAAGGGAACATTACTCGCAGAACGGATGGCCGATGGGCCCGAAAAGTTCTTGAGTGACTATCGCGCACTGGAAGACGCAGCGTTGGAAAGCCTTCCACTAGGTTAACCGATGAGTTGGTTAAGGTTGCGGGAATCCGCTGGATGCGAGACGCACAGGACCGGCCGATGTGCTGATACTTGGGGAGACATATGTTCGGCAGTGGTCGTCCTTCGGCTGTAATGATGTCAATAATAAAAATGGTTTTATCCCTTTCCTTTGAATTTATTCTAAGTTCTTTAATTGGTATAATCAAGGCACTTTGCCGTGCCTTGATTATACCAATGCAGTTTAACATTTAAAAACGATTATAGAGACTAATAAATAAATATGCAACAAATATCTATTTCTGTTTGTGTAAAATTTTTGCTGGTATAAAATAAAACTGTAAAGTAATGACTAAAGACTTGGGACAACCCTGTGACGTCGCGGAGAGTACCGGCGCACGCGCTCAGTTGCGAGCCATCATTAGAATGTAGCATCTCGAGCGATTTTCCTACTTTAGATACGGTAATGGTCGTAAAAACAACCACTAAGGAAAAACGCACCGCATAAAAATATTGTATCCTTACTGCCTATAAGCTGTGGCCATTTCTGAAAATCATACGGAGCGAATAGCAAAAGCAAGTCGGTTCACATATTTTGCCATACACAGCTTCGGTTAACGAATGCAAGGAGGATTTTAATGCTTCTAATGTGATTCTCGCAATATACACTTATGTACCGCTTATAATGCTTGCATAAACAACTCGTTTATTTTAATACTTGCTTAAATACATGTGCTGGACTGTGTTTAAGTAGTTTTTTTTTATTTTTCCATGCAATGGAAGCTATTAATAATGAAATTGATAAATATGAAGTTATGTTCGTAGGTATTATACCTTCTATATATTTTTACTGCTTCTTTCTTAATTATGATACTTACACAGATGAAGCATATCTAAACTAAGATATGGACCTTATTAAATGTCACATAGAGTCAAAAGCTTTTGCCAAAACAACGCGGTGCCCCCAAGGGTCTATATTCGATATTTTGGTTTCTATTAGAAAAGTTTAAAATTCGTCTACTTAGGTATTTAAAGGCATATACAATATAGTTGGCTATTATTAGTTAGGAATATAACGGCACTCCGTAACTAAATAGCTAAAGCTCATTATAACTGGTAACGTCTCAAGAAACATCATCCTACATACATAAATAGAAAATGAATATGATTTTAACATAGAATACCTGTTATCTCCGTTATATGACGTCCCGTTTGCAGACAGCCACATCGGATGCAAGAAAAACGACAACAAGTCGTATTTCGAAGTACTGCCAAATCGGGATAGGATCATTAGATCGATACCATAACCGACACATCCTGAATAGGTAGGTGGTGAAGCGTGCCGGCTGTGGCGCGCGTCTCTCACCCGCTATGCGCAATTTTTGTTCATTCATCTTCTGACTTAACTCACTTTATACAGTTTTTCGGTCGCATTCAAAGGTAGCCGCTCTTGTTTCAACGCCAGGACAACTCAAGACTAAGCACAGATGAGGCACAAAATACCCTGATCGTGAAAACTTCCCTTGAATAGATGATAATGGGCTGTAATGGCCTCGCCTTATACGACTAACTCAACCACTTTGCTTTTTAATACCACCTCGAGAAACAACCGACAAGTTTAAGAACTTCTTGAAAAAGTTTAACAAATTGCAGTAACTCTGGCACCTTTACAAGAAAGTGTCCAAGCTGTTACTTTCATTTAACACATTAATGAAATATCAATAACATCATTTCGAAATGGTCACATGATTAAATCACTTTGTATTAAAATCACGTCGGACGATTTACAATAAATTGTTAGCAGCGGAACATGTGTCAGTTGTTAAAAACTAAAATAATAATTAGTTTAAATGAAGAAGTGGCGTGAGAACGTGCAGGGTGGGCGACATGGACAGGGCGACAGGGCCCGGGCGACGGTGCTCGGCATACAAATTGAAACTGTCGGATCGGCCGATCGCTGGCCACCGCACCGCCACCGCCCGCGCCGGCCTTACTCTCACGGAAGCGATTACCCTCGCTAAGACAATGGCCGACAAGACATGCATCCATTACCGCTTTGTGACATGGTGGTTGCTCTTTAAAACATGCTCGATATCGGTGAATTAAAATTCATAGCAGCTTATTAGACTCAACGTCCACTTTTTCTTTTAAATGGATCGTTTACCATGTGTGTATAAAGAACCCAACAAGACAAGACTTTATAGCAAAAAAGTCACAATGTAAAAATCAGAAATGTTTTAATATTTTCCAATAGCACTTATAATGTACAAAATCAAATAGTCATTTGATATTCTGTCAACAATAAGTGCAATATTTGGGCGCAAGGGTTGTAGTGCGGGGGCTGCTAGCTGCCTAGCGAGACAAACAAACGACATACATCGAAATGTACTCGCGACGCCCGCGACTCGCACCCCTGCGACTTTGCGCTAAACCCTATGCAAAATAAAACACTCGATTGACATCTCTTTGAAATTTGTAAAATATTCAGACGGCTTAAACTTTAAATGGGGGGTTAAACGATCAACTGAAAGGATTACATTACTTTATAAATGACATTGTCTTTGGCTGGCTTTAGAGAATATTTCATTTTTTCTTAGAATTAGCAACAAAACACATAGATGGATATTTAACTTGTTTGATAAATCAAAATAAAGTTACCTTATGAAAATCGTTATCGTGATTCATTGACCCATTTGCTTTGATGGATTAACCAAGTAGATACTAAGACATTCTATCTTATAAAATTCTAGAATAACTGAAATTGTGATACAGTTTCAGCATGGCAACCAATCAAAGTAAATTAATAATAAAGGGCTTTTTAGAGAGTGTGGTTTTTAAAATGAAATCAAACACGTAAAAACAAATTTTATTGGCGTGGTATTGGCTTTGTTTAAAAGGTGTTCTTATGCCATTAGTGCTTAAACATGATTTCAGGCATATGGGTGCCACGGCTGGCCCGAATGAAGCGTAATCGGGAAGTCCAATTTTCTACCACTTTATCGAGCAAACTGGGGAGAGCTTTGGTTTCAAAAAGATGGTACAACGAGCCACACAGCGCGCGACGCCATTAGTTTATTGCGGGAAACATTTGATGAGCGTATAATTTCGCGTTACAGATCTTTGAACTGGTCTCCACGATCGTGTGATTTCATACTTATGGATTACTTTCTTCGGGGATGTGAAGTCATTAGTATGCGCAGATAAACCACAGACATTGGATCCCTTGGAAGTCAACATTCACCGAGTTACTGCCGATATACGGCCCCAGCTGCTCGATAAAGTGGTCAAAAATTGGACTGCCCTATAATGCTTCATTTGAGCTAGCCGTGGTGCCTATATGCTCTAAATCATGTTAAAGCACTAATTGCATAAGAATATCTTGTAAACAAAGGCAATACCATGCCACTTAAATTTGTTTTTACGTGTTTCATTTCATTTTAAAAACCAAACCTCTATAAAAAACACTCTTTATAAATAGGAAAAAATGTTTTTATGTCAGAGTCAGGAAAATACTTTCACTGAAGGAATAGTATTTTTTTATTGTTTATAGGCTTTTTTTTCGTAAGCGAAATGTGTGGTCGACGGTGAAACACGCTTGCCTAGAAATAACCTATGCATTCTTGAATTAGAGAGATAGATTGTAGCTATCGGTACTATTTATGTTTTATGATACCTATAGTTCCCTATCTCCCAGACGAAGTTACGGGCAGAATATTAGACAATATTAAGATATTAAAAAGATACACTCACAGAATCATTAAAATAATTAACGTCGAGTTTCAAGCATCCCTTGTGTCACTTGATTTTATTCAGAACAAAGATCGTCGACATGATTACAAATTATTAATTTAAAACATTTTTAACTGGCCTTTATTCAATGTTTTTTGTATCGTGCATTGTCATCTAAATCAAACGCGTATGCAAAATTTGAACACAATACTTTAAGGAAACTCTTTAAAATTCAGTTGCAAGATTTGACTTACACATACTAACAAGACAAGTAAAAAGTCAAAAATCATATTGTTAAGCTTTATCAAAGATGGTGGGTTTATCTGTTTATGATGATTAGGTGGCGGGTGGTTGCCTGGCAACGGGCGGCGGTGGTCAGCCGGGGAGGGACGGTTCCTCATACTCGACCCATCGTCTGTAGGGCCCCGGCCGGCAATTATTCCTCTCGTGCTAGACCGTGTTAACTTTAATGTTCCTTTACATGTTTCAGCTGCTTCACAACGCTTTACATACATCTGTCCACTTTAATTATGTTCAGTTTCGCAAAACTTGATAAGCACTAAAGTTTTATTGTTCATTGTATCCTGCTTAATTAGTGAGTCTTATTTTTTACTGGACGCTAGAGTATTTCATTTTAAATGTCCTAATTGGAATTTGGGAATGATACTATGTACCTTTTGATTTTGGTTTAAGCAGTGTATAATATGGTTAGTATGTTGTTGTATTTTAAACTATCTAACTTATTAAAAAAGCTGAGAATGTTCATTGAAGTCGTTAACAAGCGTTATAAGTAACTAACAACCCTATTCTACCGTTTAATATAATCCAAATAAAATAAGAAAATACGGTTCAAATGAGCCATTTATTGTCATCAAATGCACATACAGTAACACTCAGACTCTCCTTGTATCATTACCATAAGTAGGTTCCTACATACGACTAACTCAGCACTCGCATTCTCAACGAGATTTTTCACCAATTCCGACTCATTTATGCTTTAAATGAACGAATTCACTGAGCAGATCCTTATCGGAGTCCACGGTCAAGGGGACTCATCCGATTCTATTCCGACACTAAATAGCCCATGGTTTATTTTGTGGTGGCGAGCTTTTTAAAAATGCCATCCGATTCTCTGCGACATTTTATCTTCTCTTTATAAAGGATTTGGAACTTTAATTAAACGGCACTACGTTTAAACTTTTCTTGTTGTACGACATCCTATAAGTTAAGTACTTCTTTGGAATATCTTAATATAAATAATTTCCATTATTATGAAACACAATGTCTCCCTACATCTAATCAATTGGTTTATAAATCATATATTATTTTGCCTCAAACCTTTAAATCTCAAATTGGTATACGTCATAATAAAATAATGTTAAATCTTTCTTACCAAAATGACCATCTATCCAATAACCACATTTAAATCGGTAAGTAAATCATTATAGCCGAGTCTCGTATAACCATAAAATTGCTCATTAAATGTTCAAAAAATTCTAATAACACAACGTTTAAAATACAATAAACTATCGTACTATCAAGAGTGCATTCAACTCTAACGCAGTACTATTATTAAACGGAATTCGATTTAAAGCCGAACCCTCCTCGTCGTTTGTGAAATTGACATTTATTCTTCGTTTTTCATTGTTGCTGCAGTCGGTTTCGATCTATTGTTAATTAGCTTAAACGGCCCATGCGCTGTGCCATGCCAAACAAAACCTGTCGAGTGCCAGTACAACGCCAGATCGTGATACCACTGCTACACTACACTAATTTCTCACATTAACTCGTGTAATTCATAGTCCACTCTATAGTAAGTCAGTTATATTTAGTTATCAAATATTTCTATAAAAATAATACCTAAGCATGACCTAAAACATCCTATTCTGAGTGTAAAGTTAGTTAGAGAGTGGCGCTACTGGGCTACAGCAAATCTTAGAACTAAAATTTCGTAGCAATCCGCCGTAGACCATACTCCTAGCGCCACCTGTTGTCGAATAGATTAAGAAAAAAGGCTGAAGGAACGTGTTGCGTGTTTTTTTTATTAGTTTTCGCATAAGTAATTATAGTTTGATATTTAAATGTTTTATGATTATTAAGGAACAGCTTTAGTACCCATAAATTTCGCGTATTACTTATAATTAAGTAGTATTATTTAGGCATAGTTGCGTAGCAATAAGAGATAATCTGCACTTTTTTTTATGGTAAACGCATTTTCTTCACTCCACCTTCGTCGTAAACGGAGGAAATAGATTGTTACTATGATGCTTAGGTGCTAGGAGAAAAAAAAAATTGTTGCAATGTAACATATAGATAGCTGAGGCCTTTCATAAATTTACTTTTAATGAGTTTCTCAAGTGGTTTCTGTTTGAAAACCAAACTAGAGTAGGTAGACGAGTAACTATACAAGGCTAAGAACAAGAATACTGATCAAAACACACAATAATTAAATATCAGTACTTAAAACACTACCAACAGACAGACAATGTATTATTGTAGATAGACGTATCGACATAGGAGGCAACATTATTACATACGCGAGTTATTCGCTCCCCATCAGGCGGGAGTGCCTCGATTAAAGCAGTAAATACTTTGAGATTAATTATCTCGTAAACAGTCGCAGGCGCGTCGCGACTCAAATCGCTCACCTACGCCGTGAGCGCGATACAAATTCAACTTTTCCAATTAAATTTCGTGAGGCATTAATAATTATTTAGGTACATCAATTTGTTTCGTCGCGAGGCGCTGTACTGCCAGCTCACGGAAGTCGCTACACAAGGCCCACACTGTTGTGATGGGTCTTGAGATATTTTGTGAGCATTTTAGACCTAGAGTATTTTTACTACAATATTTTTATATATTATACGATTCTAATAATTATCTGTGATACTAAAGTTACAAGATCATACAAAATAAAATGTCTGATTCCAATAGACTTCTCGATCTGTACCTATTTATTAGATAGGTGATAGAAATCATGTAACTTTACTTGAAATTACTTGAAATAAATATAAATAGGAATGACTCTTTATGGAGTTTCTTGTCCTTTCTTCTCCATAACAAGCCACTTTGCCGAATGGACGGTGGAATCAATTGTTATTATCTACTTGTAAATTTTAATTGTTAACGTTCAGAAGTTAGCTAGTTGAAATAAATATATTTGACTTTGACTCATTTCGTATTTGGTTTGTGAATGTCAGTATCGAAAGCATTGGTAGGTAGGCATTGGTAATTATATTAATATATGTAGGTATATTTTTCGCGTCCTTGTAAGAGTTAATTAACTGTAATCTTAATGTAACTAGTCAACCATTATTTATTTAATGATTGAGCCAATGACTTCATCAGCATAAATAAGTCGTAAGTATCTTCAGAAATATCACCGAAAGCCATCCACGCCGCCGCCATTCCGACGAATCCTAACTTTGGAATTAATTAAATTAAACTTGAAAATGAAATATTAACACTTTAACGTATAAAATTTAATACCGTTAAGTTATAACGTGATTATTCAACTCCTCGGCAATTTCCAAAAACATCTAGAAAATTAAATTCGCGAACGGAGGCTGGCGGCTCCTTTGAGCCAGCTTCCGCTTTTGTGCGAGCGAGGCGCGAGGCGCGAGGCGCTCGCCACTTCGCACTGTGAAATTAATTTTCTTCGTCTTTATGTAATTTAATTATAAACATTTCAATATGGCGCTCGGGGAATTTCCGCCCGGGAGAGAAGTTAAATAGAAACGTTTGATACTTATCTCCTAATACACTTCTGGGATGATTGCGCGATTTGAACGAAATTAATTATTTTATTTGCTAAAGAGAATGATTACAGCTATCATTATAGGTATCCGTTAAATATCTTGTTGAATACGTAACTCAATAAAATTGCTGTTTTTCTTATATATATTTTGAGTGAGTATTTCTTTAGTCTATCTATTCAATCTTTGTGTGCAACTCTTCAAAGTCTCTTCAAAGTTAGAGTGAACAGGCTTCTTCTGGGTAAGCTCACTCCGTCGTCGACTTTGTCACCCCAAACCTAGACTAGAGTCAAGAGCAAACCCACCTCAAATAAAAAAACTAATAATAACAAAAAATATAAACAAGCTTGCATGACATAAATTAAAAATATTATAAGTTTATTAATTATTTGGAAATTAGGCAAGTTAATATGAATCGATAGTATGTAGATACACAAAGTACCACTCTTACCGTATCGAGTCCCTTCAGCGGTCGTTTACTAGGCATCTCGCATTTGTTACCCCTGGTGTCAGCATGAGATGTTCGTATGAGGAGAGACTGTCTCGTTGCGGACTAAGCACCCTACAGCATCGCAGACGCATGTTGGACTTGCTGTTTCTTCAAAAAATTGTGCGGAGTCCCACGTCATGCGACGAACTTTTGGAACGTATCGCGATATGCGTTCTTAAAATAAATGCGAGGTGAAAATGTAGCAACTTGTTTAGTATCCCTCGATACAAATCGAATCTCGGGTTGAATTCCCCAATAGCAATGCTACCTACAACATATAATGCCTGGTGTAGACCTAGTCATTTTTCATGACCGCCCCACTCGTCTCAAACGGAAGTTGTTGGAAAAGAAAGCAAAACATATTTGCAATCTATGATTTATTTTATTGTTATGGTCTATTGTTTGATTTTTAATAGATCTAAATTATAGTTATTTTATTTTAAAGCTAATCAATTTTGACATCTATTTAAATTGTATTGTAATTTTGTCTATTATTCATTCATCCTCTGTGTAAATTAGAATTTGTATTGTATTATGTGAGATTATTTTTGTGAATGTTGTGCACTTCTGTTATTGACATAAATATCACTATAAGACCTCATGAAATTTAATAAGTTCATTTTAGTGTTGTTGATGTGCCTTATACAAATAAATAAATAAAGTATCAAAGACTGTAAAAACCAAGATTATTCTTAGACAATAGCCAGTTGAAGGCGGAACTAAGCTGTGATAAACTCCTATCGATAAAATTACCATATCGACCCTAATACGGTCAATGGATAATCATTGTGGGTGTACCTATGATAACACTGCTGCTGCCCACTTCTTCGCCAATAATATGCGATGTACCAAGTGAAATTATCTGCACTAGTTTCTCTGGCGCACTGATTTTATCATTGACACCCTACTCGTACTTACAGGAAAATATTGTTCAGTTAACAAAACTAAGAAATCGGTTGGCGCAGTGGTTGAGCGATTGACTGCTGCGCTGCGTGTCGCGGGTTCGATTCCCGCACGGAACAAATATTTGTATGACCTACAGATAGTCGTTCCGGCTCTGGGTGTTAATGTAAGTGAGTTTATATGTTTGTAAACGCACCCACGATACAGGAAGAAATTCCTAGTGTGGGGCAAAGTTAAAAAAAATATTAAAAAAAATATGGACCAGAACAGTATAACATAGTTCACAAGGAAGGCTGAAACAACTGCTGCTGCTGCTGTGGCAGGTGGACGGAACAATGATCATGATGAATATTGACCAAAAAATATGTTATTTTCTGTGTAATTTATACATATATAATTTATTAAGATTTTTGGTACCCCAAACCTTGTTTTGTCTAAATTCTTATATATTTACTAATTATGTAGTTATGACAGTAAATAGCAATAAAAAAATATATATATTATTCCTCTTTTTATTTTATTGCATCGAAAATTGAAATATTTCCACCTAGAACAGTGGGAGCTCGTTCAATTTTTTTTTGATTGAATAGCAGTCCTTCAATGACATTCCATCTGCAAAATTAAAAGTATCTATTTGTGCGGAGTGCTCAGTTAACAGATGCCACTAGCGTTCGTGCAATTTTGCTCTTAAACCGTTCACGCTCCGCCGACGAGAGGCGACATCAAACATACGCGGTGCCTGCAAACCTTTTGCCAGCTTATCTCCCATTCACTATCTTCACGAAATATCTACAACCGGTCCCATTGTTCGATGTTTATTAAATTTCATTTTACGTTTATACAACAACACTTTTGTCGGCCGCTTTTTGTACCGATTTGGGACATTTTACGGGTGGATTAGCTCGTGACGTCTACTTTTGTGGAGGCCGGCAGCGATGTCTTTTTATGCGTCTCCCGTATTATGGTTTGCTATTGCGCGCATTATGTCATAACAGTGAGGTGCTCGACGCACTCGCTCATACTTTTTGTCGCTCTATTTTATTTTAAATTGAATCTCAGTTGACAATAACACTGTAAACATCCTGTCTTTTTGTACAATATTAATAATACGGACGATTTTGGATTAAACTCGGTGAAGTATGTGCACTCGAGGACAGATATGGTACTTCAAAAGCAGGTACCTACAGTGACATCGTTGTTATTAAACATGTAGATTTCCTAAAGAAAAATCCATACAAATTATTTTGAGATATATTTTAAATTCCTACTTCACTGATCTAGATTTAGAAACATTAGAAGTTCATCCACAAAAAATACACTAACCCATCCAAGATCCAACCCCAAAACAACACCTTAGATTAAACAATCCGGCCCTACGCTAGCACTAAAAGCAATAAGACTTACAACTCCGCCCCTACCAAAACAATCCTGTATCTCGGTGTCTTCACTAATGGCGCAAGTTCGACAGTCGAACTTAGTTGGAGTGTTCTACGGCTGCAATAAAGATAAATCCAGCAATAATATGTTCGGTTGGCCTTACGTGTAGGTTGGCTTGGGCACGAAATTGAATTTGCATGGAGTCTTAAGTCGACACCGATTGAGACGCTGCCTCATCCGGTGGACAATTACGAGTTCACCAACTGTTAGGGACGGCGCGATTACGCACCGAAGCCTGTTGAGCCCCAGTCTCTAATTGTTTAGGCACACCTAACAGCACTTCGATTCGAACGTGATTTTGGAGTTCAGAGGGCCTTCGTTCACGATACACTCTGTTACTAGAGCTGAATACTAGTAATGTTATAGCTGTACAAAGAGACATATAGAGTCACATTCGCGTAAAATGTAATACGTGAGCAGCAATCTTCGTCAGTGGAAGGCGCACTAATCCAGACGCCAGAGGGCCAGTACCGTATGAAAGGACGTTCCTTATCCCTTGATCCCGTTGTTTACCAGACATTAAACAGATAACAAGTCCGCGCCCTGATACCGTCTGAGCAGATTAAAGCCCCGGTGGCCGTAATCCGAACTTCGATTAATTTCATCCAATACTTAGTCAGGGAATGCTTAATTGCTCGTACTGTAAATTGTTATTTATGTAGGTATATGTACTTAAAACCTGAAAAAAAGATTCATGTTTATGCTTCATTTGGGATGACACGCTTGAAGTTGTCGCTGATCTTGAAGCATGTCGCCCTTTTCGATGTCGTTCCAAATGAGCACTCTTTATGTTGTCTCGACTATTGAAAACTTCTTACTTCATGGAAATTAGAAAACCATGAAAAATTGGGAATGCAGATTTACTTATTTTTAAGTATGTACGGTAGAGAAATGGTTAAAGGTTTTAATTGTATAATTGTGCAGAATTCATTAATCATTTTCAGAACTGTCATCCTTCTCACTAAAACATCTGGTTAATAAAAAGGACTTGGACATCATGAACTGTTGTTTACCACGTCGTTTATTCTTTTGTGTACAGACAGTGGTCAAAAAGAAACTTATCACACATACAAGAAAGTTCAACGAAGTTGCGAAGATGAGAGTTTGCTGCAAGTCCAAGAGTAGGCGCTGCCTGGTGATCATTGTTGGTGATATATCGCTCCATAGTTCAATCATCGATAAATATCAACACTTGTAAAATTTGAAATCAATTTTTTTTTATTTTCGACAAAAACGCCTTTAACGCAAAAAAAAGTACCTAGGTAATATTTCTGCCTCTACAGTGTCTTTTCGTTGACGGATTTCTCTATGAAACTGAATTCATAATCAGCAATCGGAAAACCGAAAATCGCAACGTTTAGGTGGCTTTTCATATTATTATTTTCCTTTTTTAGTTTGAAAGTTCTACAAAAATACTGGCTATGCATTTCAGAAATACATATTATTATGTAAAGTTAAGCCATAACAAAAAGTTTAATTCAAAAGTTACCACAATATTTGTTAGTTCGAAAGTTATTCAAGTCCTGTACATGACACCAGCAAAATCACATTTAATTATTTTGTGAAGCAAAGGGATGCTCATAGAGAGAAATCAGTGTAGCAGTAGAGTGCGGCATGCGTTCTACAAACACTGCCAGCCGTGCATGAAATGACGCCGCAATGATACCCCTGCACCCTAGCTGAGTTAAATAAATCATGGACATGTGCTCTATGTTTGGAATATCATTTACCAATTGGTTCTAATGTTTGATGTTGGTGTCAATATCACGTTCTGAATTTCACTTCAAACTTAAAAACGAACAGCATTTGAAACTATGCGCTTGCGACTATAGCTTAGAGTTATACCGCTGACGATAGCACTTATAACCTATGATAAATCTCATTACAAAACTTGCAGGTATTTCAAGCTGTTTCCCATTGGAAAAAAATATAAGACGTTTCTAATAATAGGTTCTTACAAGAAAAATCATTTTCATTCTAATTAGGTTATTTAAAATTTATAAATTTAAATTTCAGATATAATTTCACGTCGACGAGTAACCTACTAAAATAAGTGAATAACGTATAATTTTAATTAGTATGTCAAACACGAATTGCTTTGAAATTCACCATCAAACTCGCCCCACTGAGAACAAACATTGAATTAGATGAGTACATCTGATACTGATATGGAATACTCTCGTCAACTGGGGTTCTATTTAGTTTTTGGCTTATCAAATCGCATGACATCATTCTTTGAAAATGTGATACATTATTGGAGATACAACATTTTTCTAATTAGAAATAATATTCTTTTATTCGGTGAAGATTTCCCTGCGATCAAACCAAATCACATTTATTAAAAAAACTGGCCAAGTGCAAGTCGGACTTTGGCACTGAGGGTTCCGTACAAACTGTTACATAATTAAATAACATTACTGAAGTTCATAAGCTATGAGGTCACTGAACATTGCTTGTCGATAAGATAAACAGAAATGAGGGACACACTTAACTTTGCCGTTGGAAAACTGTAATCCCCATACATCGGGATAAATCGCGGTCAGTTTACCAACTGCAATTATGTTAATAATCTTTAATTTTTTATGTAGGTACAAATTTACGGTTTTCGGATTTTTTCTTTTACTTGTAGGTCAACGGGAAGTACCCTGTAGATTATAATTACCTTGCGTGTGTAAAATATTCCCCCATTTATATAGTATAGATGTAAAACTTTACAGGTCACACCTAAGGCGTTATACAAAGAGAAAGAAAAAACAAAAAGAAAAAAACACATTATATGCGTCATTAACGGCTGTATATCTTGATTGCGTTGATCTAGAAGTTTGTTTTTTTTCACAGTTGCAAGGGGTTGCAAACTTGAGTATACGATAATAATTTCAACTCGATACCTCCACGCGTTTCCAAGATAAAGGTTCTCGACAGACAGATGGACAAAAAAGTGATCCTATAAGTTTATTTATTTTTATCGTTTTTTCCTTTTAAGGTACGGAACCCTAAAAATTGTGTATTATTAAATTAGAATCGACGGTGAATCCAAAACTAGGCATTTGCCTGTATATTGCGATGAACACAAACTTTTGCTGGAAAAATTAAAAGGGAAACTTCTTAAATCTAGTTTCTCAAAAATGTGTTTCAAACAAGAATCCTAAATAAAGATTCCATTGATGAATGTATTTAGGTGTCTCCGAATATTTGAGTTTAGCAACAACGTCTAATTGGTATTGGCTCATTAATATTCAGTTTGAATATAGTCCAGGCCTATCTAATTAGTGCGGTACAAACCAACAAGACGTATTCCAATATTTGTGTTGAACGTCGTAAATCACATTTACGGCGGGTAACAAGACAAGAGACCAGGTATGTTTGTGGATAAAATGTAGTTTGGTCTCATCGCATTCAAGTCATGCGCCGGCGACAACGGTAACCACACACGATACTCAGCCACTCCACATGCAAATGCTACACATCCTTTTGCATATTACGTCACAACACAACTCTGGGCTTACTGAGATTTTTTATGAACAAGATATTTGCTTCAGTGGTAGGTAATAAACCTTTGATACCGTACTGTTCCTACTAATAAAAAAGGTTCGCAAGTCCCATATTTTTGTATTGGCTTGGACAGAGTATATAAAAGATAACACTAAAAAAATAGTAAGTGGAATAACTGATAGATACTCTATAAAGGGGAATTCAATAGATGTCTATAACTCTACATATCTATTTTTTTTTCAAACTGTAATAAATACGAGTGTAATCGTAATTTACAATTACTTGTCTAGTCACTGCAGGGCCTGCGGTCTTGCCATTACCTCATCATCAATTCAGCCGAAAGATGTCCACAGCTGGACATAGGTTTCCTCCAACTATCGCGACTTCAACCGGGCCTCCAGATTCCCGCCGTCTTCACCAGGTGACGTCAAACGCTGCGTTTTCCGGTTCGTGATGGTCGCCACTTCAGAACTTTACGGCCCCATCGATCATCCGTTCTGGAGCAATTTGTTCTGCCAATTACCATATAGGTTTGGAAATTTTTGGGGCTATGTCAGTAACCCGGTCCTGCTGCGGATATTCTCTTTTTTTTTTTGTTCACTCAAGGAATATCCGAGCATTGCCCTCTCTCTTGCCCTTTGGATTACTTTAAGTATTTGTGAATATCAATTCAGCTCACTTGCCAAGTTAACTTGAGCAACCAGTCATGATATGTGTTCGTTACTACCTATAGGTTATTCTGGTCTAGAAAGCTGATTTGGCATCTAAACGTTTGATCGAAAAGATTAAACACTAGCATCTGCCAGTGGCTTCGCCCGCGTGTATAGTGTTTTATCATCCTAAGAGAACATTATACCGGGATAAAAACGCCTATGTGTTATTCCAGACTATAATCTATCCCTGTACCAACCTGCACCCTGTACCGTTCTGGCGTGATTGAGTAACAAACATACATCCATCTGTCCATCCATCCAAACTTTAGCATGTAAGATTAGAGAAAATCATGGTTACCGAAAATAACATCAAGTAAATACATCTTTGACAGTATTATTAATAATGTAACTTGTAAACCGCAGTTACCCGAATGACTAACTGAGAGACGAAGTCTCAATCTGCAAACACAAATATAAAGCTAATTAAAAAGTTTCAAACTAAATTATGAGAGGGGTTGCGCCGATGGACTCCGTACCAAGATTGTCCACGAGATTTAATCAAAGGGGTGTTATCGTCAGGAATGTGAACTGGTTGGACGAGAAGTTGTCGCGCGCTCGCGTCGGTACGGGGAACGAGTATCGTGGTACCGGACGAGTGTTTGCTCGAGACGGCTGTGGCAACAAACATCGGTGTCACACTCAGAGAATTACAAATTTATATTAGATATTCATAACAGGCGCCAAGATTTGTTCATTTCGTAAATCCCAGTACAATAACAGTTACTTAATACTAGCACGCGAAACAGTTACAAGAAACAAGTAGGCTTGCTACATGCAATGATTTGTCCGATATCGACCTCACAGAGGTCAGTGGCGGCACAGTTTTATTGATCGGTCATATATTTTTGAGTTGAATTGAAGCGGAGCTATAAAAACAAAGAGCATACGGTCCCTTCAGACTATTAATTCAAGTCAAAGCTAAAATGCGACAAAGGCGAGTCAGCTCATAAAATTTATAGGCGATCGAATGAGATAATATGGTCGACGTTAAGAGCAGCTTAGACAGTTTGAAAATTTAAATGTGAAGTAAGTTTTGCGAGATTGCGCGGTATAAATCAGCGCGCGAGCGGGCGGAGCGGAGCGGCGCGGCGCGGCGAGGCGCGGGCTCGTCAGCCCGCTGCGGCGATAAATCCCAGACTCCCTCGGGCTTCTTAACCGTTCTCCATCTTCATGTACACACCAACACCGATGCTCCTATGCCCCGACTTTCGACGCCGACCGTCGAGACCTAATATCTAAGTACACATTTTTTATGCAACGTCCACAGTGCGACTTTATATCACTGGATTTCAGTTAGCAAAACGTTCATAACAAACTGCTATTATGTAATTGATGAAGTCACTCATTTATTTACGACCATTAGTAAAATACATGTACGTAGCGTCAAGTAGACAAGGATATTCTTGTTTTAAATTGCCCTGCGACATTCATTTAAATAGCAAACAAGTTTTTAACATTTCTCACTTATCCCATCTGTCAACTTGTAGCGTCCAAAGTATTTTCCGCGAACTTCGCCCTAATTCTTTTTCACGCTACATTTCAAGAATCTTATTTTTGTAATTACAAAAATGTCTAGTACGCCGACGTTATCCTTAATTGCTGGACATAAAAATTCCATTTAAATTTCCCTTTTAACGATCGGGGAGAAGTGTCTAATTGTATAATACACTCGTTTGCGTATTTTTATTGTTGGTACAATAATTAGAACATAACGCGACTTCGCCCTTTTTAAGCAGGTTTGTAATTAAACTTTTCTTAAAAGAATATTGCGAGATGCGAGCGTATCTGGTAGCAGTAGCAGGGGCGGGCGAGGGGTGGGCCTGTTATTTAAGAAATGGAAAGAAAAGCAATTTACTGCTTATCAGCGGGAGTAGCGACCCGCGGGTCACTCGGATACAAAAGTACTTCTACCTACCGAATATCTCGACTAAGACACGGCTGCTGCATGCGGAAGCTCCTGCAATTACTTGCGGACGCTCCTGCACTTAACTTCCTGTTTCAGTACAGGAGCGTACATAACTCGACTTACTTCACACAAATTGTTGTATCTTAAATGAAAAATAGATTAATCTCAAAGTTACTCTATTATAAGTTGTTGGACGAGTTAAAGTAAAATTAGCTTAAGTCGACAAATTCCTCTCGCAGCTTAACGACTACGCGACACTCCAGTAACTTCTTCTGGGGTCCGAGATGTACTATGTGTGTGATGTTAGCGAGACATATCAACTAAATAGCTTGTTTATTGTTTTTACCCGACTGCCGAAGGAGCGTAAGGTTTTTATCCTATGTATCTTTGTTCCTATATGGCGTTCTAGAGACCAAACGCGTTAGCCAATTTTGTTGATCTTACTTCAATCGATTCGTCTTAACCATGCGAGTATCACTGGTTACATTAAATTTGGAAAATAGAAAAATGGCAGATTTCTTTTTTCCGGCTCCATCGTAAGGGTATCAAAATAAAGGGTTGATTTCAGAAATATAAAAGACTTCTATGGTTAAATGTACATAATTCTAAAAAACAGATGTTAACTAAAAAGGAATAAACAAAAAAAGTTAATACCAAAAATCAAAAAACCCAACTTAACGAAACTTTTTATAATACTCGGAATACCTTTTATTGAAATAATGTTATTTAAATAAATATACCGATCGCAGTAGGCCAAAGACCACCTTTCCTATCTACTCTCTTCTTTTACCAAGAAAATCTACCCAAAGAGTGGTATGTACAAAGTTTCTATCTACTACATGCTCCTGAACTTAATAACCTATTCCTAGTAGATAACTTTTATTAAGCAAAAATAATCTGACATCATCATCATCTATTAAATTCTTGGAAGTAGATAATGTATGATTTAATTTAATTGAATTTTTAATTTGATTTAATTATCTTTTTATCTTTTTTATTTAATTTTGACTTGGATTTTAATTTTGATTGTGGTTTGCTTTAGATGCTTTTCATTTTAATTTTGTTTTTAAGCTGACATAATTTTGTATTAGATTTTAATTTGTTGTTGTTTAGCTACAATAGTGAACGGACGTACGATCGCGCTCGAGTGCTCTAGTTAAGAGTATTCTGCAGACTCAAGACAATACTGACCGTCATCGCGGTGTACATACTTCGATAAAAAGGGGTCATTGCCATGACCTAGTTACAAGTGCGGAAATCATGAACTGTTTACAATAATTTATTGTTTTGGTGTTAAACTCGCCTTACAACTTAATAATGGCTGCACAGTCAATTACAATAAAAACTGACCTGGAAATCGGTTGTATGACTGTTACATCCAGAAGAAATCGGATAGAGAAAACCTGCAACTTACGGTACGTAAACTGAATGATCATATTAGTAGCTTGCAGGAACAAGGACAAGACTTGGCTTGAAGGAAAATAAAGAAACTAAAGAACCCTTAGAAAAACAGGAAAGCGAGACAACACTAAAAGTGACGCTGAATATTGCACAGACGAGGATGAACTCGCTAAAGAGACTAAGTGGATAAGGGCCAAATGCAGGAAGAAGAGGAAGCTTAACACCTCTCTTTCTCCAAAAGAACAACCCGGATCAAGTGTTCAACAAGAAAAAAATGCGAATCAGACTTCCGTCAAAAAAATGCCGCCACCACCGCCAATCATAATAGACGGAGCTTAGAACTACCAAACGTTCTACGACTCGCTAACTGAAACAATACCAGCTGAATCATTTACCGCTAAAAAGACTACCATTGGCATTCGTACGAGAATAAGCAGGCTAGACCAATTCGAGTTGTTGTGAAGAAGTTACATTCTTCTTGCCAACATGATCGAATCAAAGACGATCTAACAACACGAGGACTCAAAATAGAAAAAGTAGACATCAAATGGTTTTATCGTTTAATAATGACGAAGATGTCAACAAAATCTATGGAATAAAGTACATTTTAGGGTGAAAAATTGAAATACAGAAACTCAAAAACCCTAAGCTCGTTCCCCAATGCAAGAGATGCCAGGCATATGGGGCATATTCATAAATACTGCAGAAAAGAGCCAAGATGTGTAAAATGCACTGGCAAGCATCTTACAGCTAATTGTACCAAATCTCCGCAAGAGAAGCCAAAATGTGTTCACTGTGGTCTTTCTCACCCTGCCAACTATAGAGGATGTGAAGTAGCTAAACAGATGCAAAAAAATATTAAAAAGAAACTTGTGGTACCAACTACCCCTACGAAATCTTGACAAACAAGCACAGACAGCAAGTGTCCAGGCAACTGCAAAACCCATGCAAGTAACCAACACTGGTTCCTATGCGGAAGCTGAAAAACAAAAATCACAGCCTTTGAATCTAGAGTATAAGATTAATCAGATCTTAAAATGTATTACCTCATTTGACAAGAGATTAGAGAAACTAAAATCCAGCACTAAGACAGCTGTTTTGAATAACCAAAAATGAATAACACTCTTAAAATAATGGCGTGGAACTCTAATGAGCTCCTCAAACATCAAAATGAGTAGCAGGCGGTCCTAGAGACAGAAAATATAGACGTATGTTTAGTCTCCGAAACACACTTCACTAAGCAATCTTTTGTCAAATTTAGAGGGTACATGGTATATAATTCGCACCACCCTGACAACTCTGCCAGAGGAGGTAGCGCAGTTATAATCAAAGACAATATTAGTCACTATGTGCAATTTAAATATGAAGAATAAGACATTCAAGCCATGGCAGTATCTGTTAAAACCAAATATTGTCGTGTGTCCATTGCAGCCGTATACTGTCCTCCACGGCATATTATAAGAAAAGAGCGATATTTACATCTCTTTGAACTATTAGCTCAGAGATTTATCGTAGGCGGCGATTTTAATGATAAGCATACGCATTGGGGCTCCAGACTTACTACAACTAAGGGAAGGCAGCTCTTAAGTGCAGTTAAAGATACACACTCCGAAGTTTTGAGCACAGGTAAACCAACGTACTGGGCCACTGACCACCAGAAAATACCGGAACTTATAGATTTTTTCATATGCAAAAATATATCCACCAATTACGTCAGTTTGGAGGAAGGCTTTCATATAAACTCTGACCACTCTTCGATTATACTAATGCTTAGTCAAAAAATCGTACTCAAAGAAAGCCACTTAACCCTGGTTAATAAGTTCACAGATTGGGAAAGTTTTGCCCTTGATCTAAATACTATTATCGACATTAAAACTCCAATAAAAAAGAAAGATCAGCTTGACTCAGAAGTAAACAAATATATTGTCAATATCCAACAATGTGCGTGGAACAACACACCGCAATTAAAACATAAATATAAGGGATATATCTATCCTAAGGATATTGTAGATTTACTATCTGAGAAAAGGAAACAAATAAAGCTGTGGCAGCAAACAAGGTGCCCACGAGATAAAACATTACTAAATAACCTAACTAAACGATTAAAGAGGAAAATTGTACAATTTGAGGAAGAATCTCTGAATACCAACCTCCTGCAGCTAACCAATGACAAATCAATGGACTACTCCCTTTGGAAAGCGACAAGAAATCTAAAAAGGCCGATTATACAAATACTACCCATCAGAGATAGCGATGGTAAATGGGCCATAAGCAATGACCAAAAAGCGTTAAGGTTTGCTCAACACTTAGAAGAAACTTTTCGGCCCAATGAAGGCTCAATAGAAATACTTGAGAGTGAAAATGTATCACAAGCCCAAAGAATTAAGCTGGTGACGCCTAAAAAAGTAATGAGAGAAATTCAAAATAACATTAGTTTGAAAATGTCTCCGGGTTACGACCTCATTACAGAGAAATTCTAAAACACCTCCCGCGCAAAGCCATAGTAAAGCTGACCAAGCTTATCAATGCTGCATTTATTTTAAAATATGTATCCGAGCCATGGATGGTCGCTGAAGTCATTATGATTGCGAAGCCTGGGAAACCACCCCATGAAGCATCATCATATAGACCTATTTCTCTGTTGCCCGTGTTATCAAAGCTGTTTGAAAAACTGTTATTGAAACGGTTCCATTCGAAATCATCAATTTGGCTTCAAGGAAAAACACTCAACAATAGACCAGGTACATAGAATAAACCATATCATTGAAAAAATACTTGAAAATAAGGAAAATAAATCTGCGCCACCGTGTTTTTAGATGTCGCGCAAGCTATTGACAAAGTTTGGCATAAGGGTCTAATATTCAAGCTCAGACTACAGCATGCTACATGAATTTTCAGACATTCTAGAGTCGTACATAACTAATATAATGTTTAGAATAAGGCAAGAGGATGCATATTCCGAGCTAAAAGCTATAAAAGCTGGGGTAACTCAAGGAAGTGTGCTAGGCCCAATTTTGTGCTTGTTATACACATGTGAAATCCCAGAACTGGAAAACAACACCATTACGACCTTTGCAGATGATACTGCTATTATGGCTACCGGATTAAGCCACAGAGAAGCTGTAGAAAAAGTTCAATTAGCTGTGAACAAAGTTTATGACTGGACACAAAAATGTGAGATCAAACTGAATGAGTCAAAATCAATTAACATTGACTTCAAAAACAAACACTTAGACTATCACCCAATCTTCATAAATAGCATGCGAGTACCTTATGCTAATACAGCCTACCTTGGCATAACTCTCGACGCCAAGTTGCGCTGGAAAACTCACCTCAAAACGAAAAGACATGAACTCGATATACGTTATAAAAGTATGTATTGGTTACTCGGAAGAAAATCCTGTCTATCAATACATAATAAAATAACCCTATATAAGCATACACTGATGCGAATTTGGACGTATATCCAACTTTGGGGCTGTACTAAAAAAAGCAACTACAAAATAATTCAAAATTTTCAAAATAAACTCCTCAGGGATACTGTAAATTCACCCTGGTACATAAGAAATGACGATCTTCACCGTGACCTTAAAATGGAATTCGTCACCACCATCATCCAAACATTTGCTGAAGCTCACGAACGCAGACTTCATCGACACGTGAATGTTGAGGCTATCCAGCTGCTATACAACACAGACTTAGTGCGTAGGCTAAAAAGAACTAAACCTTTTGAATTAGTGTATAAAGTGATTGATTAATAGTGACAATGTTGTGCTATACATATAACTCATAAACATAGTGTTCTTATAAAATTATATCAGACTCTAAGAAAGTGCTACGGACTTGTGTAAAAATTTAAATGAACACTATTCTTAGTTTTAACATAATCTATCACGTAAAATATTAAGTTAGAGTTAAATAGCTTATTAGTCTTTTAGGCTAGATCGTAATTAATTATTAAGAATTTTGTTTTTATTAATAAGGTAAAAAAAAAACTTTAATTTGATTTGCTACACTATTATTTTATGGGGCATGCGGTGCTAACCTTTAAAAAATTTTAATACTAACATTGGACATAAAAAACTTGAAAAAAAGACTTCAAATATACAAATCTGGCTGGCCAATAATAATAAATAAATTACCTTATTTTAATCACTACTAAGTCTACCGTGGCGTCTGTTTGTGATAAACTCACAAATTACTGAACGGATTTTCTTGCGGTTTTCACCAATAGAAAGAGTGAGAAACGAGAAAGGTTTTTGTGTAAAATTTGTCACGTGCAAAGCTGGGGCGGATAGCTGCGGCTGAGTTTTAAATAAATACCTATGCAAACTTATAAAAAAAAAAAAATGAAATACCTCCCTATTGCAATGATACGTACACACGATAATATTTTAAAAGTTCCTAATCAAAATACAAAACATCTATAATTTTATTTAAAACTAGCTTCTGCCAGCGGCTTGGCCCGCGTGAATGTCGAAAATTATCCCAAGGGAACATATTCCCGGGATCAAAAGCATCCTTTATGCTATTCCAGACTATAATCTATATATGTGCCAATTTCACCCAGATCCGTCCAGCCCTTTGAGCGTGAAGAGGTAACAAACATACAAACACACACGCAGACACAAACACACTCACAAATTTTCGCCTTTATAATATTCTGTGATAATCAAGCAATTCTAAAACTGTCACTCGACAACGACACTTAACAAAAACAAACTTATAAACAAAAAAATTACTTTTGTTTAATTAAAATCCACACATTAAGGTTTAATGTCCGTCCAATAATAGTTCAAAGTGTCCCTTTTTCCAACACAATGGTGTATCGTAACGGTGTGTCAAAAATTTGCAATGATTAGTTGGGGCGAATCTATTTTTACTTAAGGATGGGGTGACGGGGTGACGGGGTGACGGGTCGTGACCCGGACAAATATTTGGCTATCAATGGGGCAGTCATCCCGTTATTATAATCGATGGACTATGTTTGCACACATCATATTCATGGGAGTTTATCAGATTCACGGTTACTTGCTACTGTTTGTTTGTTTTATATTTGTTTTATTTTTTCATTTTCAAAGTTGTAGTAACTGATTATGTTTAAATGTTTAAAGTAGGTTTTTTTCTAATATTATGCGTTTCTTTTTTCTAAATATTTTAGTTATACTAATGCAAATACATATAATATTTTTTTTTGTATTTTATGTTTTAATGATTTTGATTTTTGTATTATGATTTTGATTATTGAGTTTATGGTTTTATTTTCGACATCATGGATCTTATTTTATTTTTTTATGATTTGAATTTATAATTTTGATTATATACAATATTATTTTAACTTTTATATTTTATTAATTTAATTATAAATTTTATAATTGTATAATTTAAAGTCATTTTAGGGCACAACAAGTGCTATGTAAGCCGTACTTGTCTTGTGTATTGGTCCAATAGTTGTTAAGTTTATTTTGTCGATTTGTAATGCATGTGATATTTTAATTAAGTAAGTAATTAAATGTACCAAGCAAGACCTTTGCGAAGCCAGCGCTAAAGCTATCGCGTATGAATTCGCTGCTAGAGGCGCTGTAGTGGCGTGAGGTCTCCAATATGTCAAAATTCATAGCTTTTTGGCATTTTGCGCTAGTTTATTAACATTTTTTATGTTGTGAATATTTTCAAAATATGGCAGATTAAGATAGGTACGGCATTTAACAACCACTGCTTTAATAGAGTTTCATGTTTCAGAAAATGATTTAATATGTAATCGCACTTCTACGGCATTAGAAATGATTTTAATTCAAACTTTGCTTCCGTGCGCCTTATAACAACGTTTAACAGCTACATTGATGGACCTTAGTCAACGTTCCAACTTTAAACTGGCGTTAATTAGTTCATCCTCATTAAGTAAAGATCAAGGAATCATCGACACGAAGAATAAATTTTAGTAATAGTAGGTATTTGTTTTATAGCAACGATCAAATAAAATATCTCCAGATGATCCCAAAGCTACGAGTCAACGCTCTAAGACACGAATTTTATTATTGGTTTTACTCTGAAACTGCATATTAATAATATTTTCTTCCAACTATGCTTTAATTTCATCACAATCACACTAAAAACTCAGTACAAAGCGAGTCTTTAATGCTCTAGAGCAATAAAAATGTGTGAAATTTCATTATTGCACAGTTTATTTTTTAATCGCACAAAAAGGTGCCAATCTCAATGGATTAGCACTATTCAGCCAGCCGATATCAATACTTTTTTTTTTCCTACTTGTTCCAAATTTAAAAAATGAATGCTACTAACTCTGATTTAAAAATGAAAGAGATTTAAAAAAGTGATTTGGCGGGAACTTTGTTAATTTTGCTTGACAATATTTTTGGAAACGATAAAGTGTGATACTATATGATTTTGAGTGCTTCGGCTTCGAATTAAAATGGAATCATCTGGCGACACATTAACTCCGGAAAACATTCTAAATGAAGCCGACAGTGTTATAGAAATTCTTTTAATTTCAATAATTAAACTTCTATTTTAACTGTTTGATATGAGTTTCTTTTATCTACTATTCCTATAGGTAATAGTTGAAAGAAAAGCAGATTATGCACCTCGCCTTAAGTAATATATATTGCCCTCGTGCCTGTTAGATTAGAGCCCTCGCTAACGCTCGGGCTCTAAATCAGGCACACGGTGCAATAATAAATTACTTTGTGCTCGATGCAATAATCTACTATTTTTGTTATTTCATTCAACATCTTTATCATCAACCTTTTTAATGTTCCGACTGCAGGCACAGAGGCCTCCTCTCTGTGAGAGGGAAATGGCCGTAATCCACCACGCGGGCCCTGTGCGGATTGGTGGATGTCTTCGAATTTTTGGTTCTATTATATGCCAGTTTCCTCACGATGTTTTCCTTCACCGTTTTGAGAGCAATGGAGTTGAAATAATTTACACAAAGTAAAGCGCCTGCCTGGGTTTGATCCCACGACCTACAAGTTATAACGACACGGTTGGCGTAGTGGTTGAACGATCGGAACAAATATTTGTATGGCCTATAGATAGTTGTTCTGGATCTGGGTGTCTTATGTATGTGAGTTTAAATGTTTTTAAATACACCCACGATACATGAATAAATTCCTAGTGTGGGGAAAAGATTTAAAAAAAAAAGCGGTCGATACCACTAGGCCACCACTGCACTGGGGCTTAAAAGCTTTTATTTTGATTTATTAATTATTCAGTCTGATTATCTTCTTCATAATAACATTATAATTACAATGAAAATTTTAACGACGTAAGTATATGACCTGTAAAGAGGCCCCGATTTGAAAAACGCTAATGAAAGATGGAAAATTGAGAAATATGCTGTCCTAAATTCGAGGTTCTTCATTGAAAAAGTAATAAATATTGAAAAATTTATACTGTACCAAAATAAACTATCCCCTTACATAATAAATGTAAAATAGAAGCGATATCCTGATCGATTCGATCGGAGGAGGTCTCCGCTAATGTTTATTAACTGTATAAATTATACAAAGACAAATTTACGCTCAATCACTTATACCCAATATAAATTCCGACAATGTTCCTTGAAACGCTGTGTCAACCTATCCATCAGTGTAAAAATTCCCTGTTGATCCCCTTAATTTAATCAAAAGATCGCTTTAGCTGGTCATGGACAAGAAAAAACGGGATGACGTAACGTAACGACGACACGGTCATATAAAATTTTCATCGAACGGAAGACGGGAGGGGTGTGGTGGGAAGGGTGGGGGGGGGAGGGCGGACCTCCTGGTGTAATATCCAAGTCGATCCGGGTAACCAATAAATTACAATTTGACACAAACAAAACCCCACTGCTGCACGTTGCTGCGAATTATTTATCAGATATACACAACGATCAACCGCTCGGGCCGATTAATATAAACAAGATGTACCTATTTTGTGTTCGTAGATGGTCAACTTATGTACTTATTTATGTACTGGTAGTGTCTCATAGGTACTTACTTTCTCTATCTAACATAAGACACATTATTAACACATATCTCTACACTTAAATTATGATTATTAAATCAGGATGTGTATGGGAACCTCCTCAAGGCATTTAAAATGATAGTCATGCGAGTTCTCGGTCCTCCGGCGAGTAGAGGTGACCCTCCCGGCTCCGTGTAATAAAATTTGCATACTTTTAATCAAGGCTCGTGTTGTGGAGAAGTTTCCCAATAACGGAACGCCGTGATCGATTCGATGCCCAGTCTAGGCATCGTTTTTGCATTTATAATGCCCTTCATTATGTAAGGCGGACGTTGAGACAAATGTATGTTTGGAAATGAGGTTAAATTGTCTTGTTTATTGAAAAGTTCTACGCAATATCAACTTTTACTGGGTATGATTATTTAATCAAACTGTTGTTTAATTTAGGTGTAATTTGACTTGGGTGCAGCAAGTAAGTTTTACTTTTTTTGTGTTTAAAATTTAATTTAGTTTTTTTGGGTAAGTATTGTTATGGTTAAGTACTAATTTAATTTATGTTATTTTCAATTTCATCTTTGATTATTTTTTGTAATTAACTCTCATTAAAATTTATAATTATAATCTATTTTGTAAATTTTTTGCATGCCTATAAGTGAATTGTTTAAACATAATCTTTTTGAATGTTTTATTTAAATATAAATATATAATCAAATCGTTGGTTTTTTATTTACTATAATTTTAATCATTTTGACAGGGAAGGAAGTTATCTATGGTAAGTTTAAGTTTTTTTATCGGTAAATTATGTAACTGTATATTTTTACTTATTTTATTATATAGGTATGGACCCATGTAGCACGGTTGAAATATGACTGAATGTAATGCATAAGATATGTTTACTCTCCATGTAATAAAATGAGTAATTACTTAGAGCTCAACTCACTCTTGTAAGACTGACCGAGTTCGTGGGTACGCGTTTCAACAGAATTTAATGTATTCTTTGGCTTGCACTCTCACTTGGAGCTGTGTAAATAATGTTACTAATACCGAGACGCCTTCAATGTTGTAAGAGGATTCCCGTAGCGCAGTTTGCAATAAATTAGCTGGCTTCTAATATAAAACGACAAAACCCCGACAGAGCGTCACGCTCCCGCCGCCGTCCCGCCACCGTCCCGCTCGCGCCCCGTCGCCGCGCGCTGCCTCCGCCTGTCCATCTCCGCTCCGCATTAATCGTGTTTAGTTAGCGGATATTGGCGGCGGAAATTCAAATGCAATCAAATGAAAATAGAATTCGTAAAAAAGCAAAGAAAACAAACCGACAGGCGTCAGTCTAGCGGGAGCCGCCCGCCCTCGGCCGTAGCCGCCCGCCCGCCCAGCGCTCGCACCGCACGCTGACCGTACTTACACGATTTTAAATTGTACATATCTGAAATTCCGATCTGTCGCACAGCCACCCTGCGCTATGAAATGAAACAAAATAAAAGTGGAACGACACGGCACGCTCGGAAAAAATCAAAATCGAAATTAAAAATAAAAGGTTTTTTCGACGCGGCGAGGGAGGCGGATGCAATGTTTGCGGCCGTCATTCGATGCAGTGCGCAATAAAAACACGCGCTCGACTTCTACATATAAATATGTGTGGCAGGATTGATTGGAATTGAATATGTGTGGGTGGGGGCCCGCGCCCGTGGCCGGGGCCCGGGTGGTGCAGGCATCGAAGGTGAGCGCCGCTAAGACTGTAATCGGTTTTGCCCGGGGCCGCCAGCGCTCCACCACCGCTCACAATTAAACTTTGTTTGTACATGTGTCGCTCGAGATTAGCCGCAATGCTCTTTTTAAGTGGACCAGCTGCAGTCCCGCATGCAATTTAAGAATCTAGAACACAATTTGGGCAATTAGAAGCCTAAACGTTACGGTTTGTTTTCGCACTTGCGACTTAGGTTCGTTCGTTCATTGAGTGAGGGATACTGCTATTAATAACGGTCTTCTCAGTCACCGCAACAGAGTACATGTAGCAATCGCGGCAAATGTTCGAAAGATGTAAATGTTAGCTAGGGCTGCTCGGCGCGGCGCGGCGCGGTGGAACATAAATCATCTGGAGGGGCGCTGATTGCCTTCAATTATGGCATTAACTTTCATGCCTAATTCTATATTGCTACTTGGCTAGTTATTACCTTGCTCCCCCGTTGCGGTCAAGTATTGTGCTATTTATTGAGTCACCCACTCATTTTGAACTGGCAATATCGTTGAACTAATTTGTGAATTTAATGTTTTGTATTTATGAGTGTTTCACTCATAGAAGCTGATTTCTTCTTTAAGGTGCTCCCTTTTGTATCTATGCTAGTAGCTATGTATTTACACAATATGTGTTTTGTTTACTGATAAGCGTCAGAGTGTTATTTATATATTTGTGGAGGGTAGCAATACTATTCCCATTATTTACTATATTGATATATAATATTTTCTGACACAATTATGCAAAATAACTCAAAGCAAAGGTTAACAAAAAGTAATGCCAGATTTTTTAGAGAATCCTTCTTTTCAACTAAATTGTGTTATTTTGTGAAAATAGACCCAGAGGCCTTTAAAGGGCCTAAACTTGTCTAGACAAGTGACATTCTATCATCGAAAGCGTGGCGATAGCTTTTGCAAAGATGTCAAAAATATTATAAGGAAATGTCAAACGCTATCGAAATGTTACGTGATCAATCTCTTGTTAGGCATTTCGACTGTCACCATCGCTGACGTCGAGTGACACTAGCCTAGAACCTAAGTTTGCTTCAATGTTGCTACTAAACGATCATAACAAATCCATTTTTTACCCACACTTATTGGCTTAGTGAGAAAAACTCCTTAAAGACCAGACAATAAACATATGCTGCTGTTGATGCAGATACTCGTAACAAGCCTAACTACTAACCACACAATAACGACCGCTCCTTATCACATGCAGACTAGGTACACATCTTCATTTTTTCACCCCAAACTGTTCTACTTAGTAGGCGCGAGTACCTCCCGACCGACGCCAGGAGCTTCAATCGATCAATCACTCCCAGCATAACAGTTACAACCGTGAAATCTTCGGGGGCAAGACAAAGATAATTCCCGTTTAACTTCCGTTTCCAACTTATCGAATAATTTAACTGAACATTTATTTTTGCGCGCTCATCAATCAAGCCAGCTCGCGCTTCGCCGATAAGCCTCGCCTCGACGCCGAGAAATGACTAGGCATTACATGAATCCCCTCGGATGATGAAAAGTGAAGTGTAACAGATAAGAACCTACAAAAAGTTACGATGAGAAATGAATCGCGATTTGTATCCGCCGCTCGCGAGCAGTCGCACCCGCGCGCCCGCGCCGCGGTGTGCTCGCGGCCTGCCTTTTCAGTGGTTTTACAGTTTTCTTAACATTTTACGATGATTAATTTTAGTTTTCATAATGTACGTGACACTTTTATCTTATTACCACACTTTTAACTCGCTTATATTTTCTACTAAACATTGATTGAGTGAGTGATGGTTTAGAAGGTTTCCAGTTTATGAATAATAAAAATATTATTTGTCTTGTCATATCTAAGATAGGTATCGGAAAAACCATCAACTACAATTTTGTAAATGAAATCTTTCATTATCCGTTTACTGTATGTATGTAGCAGCTTTATTGTCTACGATAAAAGCACGAACGAAAAAAAAGCATTGCTAAAAGCCAAAGTTTAATCTAAACTTTTCTCCGGGCAGCCATTATTAAGATAAACAGTACAATACATAAGCCTATCTCGACATTTATTTTATCACGGGTTCACATCACGCGCCGCTATTCCCTGTTATGATACGGCCCGTACCTGAGTGGAGCTGAAAGAAAAGCTATAAACCTGTTCGAAGCGTTTCTTCCGGCGCGCCGGAGCGTCGCGTACGCGCGCCGACTGGCAAGCAGCACCCCGCCCCCCCCGCGACCCCCCGACCTCACCCGCGAACACCCCCCACATCTGCCGACCATATTTTCCACTTTATGTGTGACAGTTGAGGTAATATCGAGACTCTCGCCGCTCTCTGATTGGACGAAAAATACACATTAAAGGAACCTGCCGGTTGCGAGCGAGCGATTCGAAGCTGTATTCCCGTGGAAAATGTCGGAAAATATTGTATTATGGGGGTGGAAAATTGCCACCCTCCGCCCGCTCGCTCGACTCCGACAAAAACTGTCGAGTATTTGTTTTTGATGAAAACGATTTATTATTCTACGTGGGTTGGAGGCAATAAAGATAAGCCGGCGAGGTGCCGGAGCCTTATTACGGCTAACCCTCGCCTTTGTTTCCTTATAAAGAATAATAAATGAGGCCGCACGCTTATTTACCAACTTCCTTAATTATTTATTTATGCTGAAACGTTGTTGATATTAGTTAAATGCATAAGTTCATGAAACTCGTAATGGGCCGCCGAAATGAAATATTTTGAAAGTTCTATCTAGTTTGAATGGATTAACTTTATTAATGTTTATAGATATGGTCTATGACATCGATGGTAATAAATCATGAACAGTAAATCCCGGTTGCGACGCGCCGGCAGATAGCAATCGCCATAACGCTAAATCCGCAATTTGCATTAACACCCCAATGCGCACACTCTCACGATGTGTGGACAATAGTGGCGATTTTGCGATACAAGATTTATGTGACGATAAGAAAGATATCTTTAACATCAAATAAAAATAGATAAGACTGCTACTTACGATATCATGTAAAAAGAAAGAAGAAAAAGAAAAGGAAATAAATTCAGAAATAATTTTGGATTACAAAACCCAAACAAACAATATTATATATCTAATTTATTTGAACATATTAATAAACTACCAGAAGCAAAATTGTCACGCGTAGAATTTATTAATGCAGCATAATAATCAAACGTGCGCACAGCGCGAGCCCCCCGCTGTGCGCACGCGCCGCTAAACAAGCCATTTAGTCAGATTTATTAATTTCATCGCGGACATGTGGCTACCGTGTCAGACATTTTGCTTGTTTATATCATCTGTCGTGTTTATTAACCAACTTTTTATAGGGTTACAAAGTAGTTTTTTTATGAGTAGTTTTTATGGTTAGTTTCACGTTGGTGTTAAGAGATATTTATTTTTATAGGTTTTGGTTATAGGTTTCTATGTATAACAAGCTAATAAAAGAGTGTTAATAAATAAATGCCATTCTAAATTACTATTTTTTATAATTCTTTGCACAATCTATACAACATAAAAAGAAAGTATGAAAAATTAAAGGAAAAATAATATAATGTACATAAAAACGTTCATAATAACAGAAATACATTACTGGGCTGACAAATTTGTGTACACAAATTGGTTGTACAGCGCCTCCCGTGTCCCTGTCTGGGCGACGTTTAAAAATTTAAATATCGACAGCGGACCCCTCCTAAATTAAATGAACGCACATCTGAAAAATGCTTCACTGGGCTCGGCTCTAAAATGCACTCTTTCCGTACTTTTTCGTTCCATTTACGACGTTTCGGTTGTGAGGTGGTATCTATGAGGATGTTTTATGCTGTAAGTAACAAGAATGAAAAATATTTAAAGATTTTTGTTGTTTGTTAACAGACACTAACGAGTACAACTTTAACTTCTTTATCGATCTTCAAGGTTAAGCAACGATTGCCGAGGTCGGTCCGAGGATGGGGACTGTCAAAATACTGGTAATCAGTTGCATCCGTTTAGAATAGAAGCCGACCCCAATATAGCTAGGAATGAGCTAGGCAGATTGAGGACTCCCTCAATCAATCTATCTATCTAGCTTTTTCCTAGAGGTCCCCGTGTTTCGCAAACAGAAATTTCATAGAATTTCGTTTCGCAGAAAATGTTTCATATTATATTTGGTTCTTGTTTTTTATTTCGAATATTATTGTTTCAACGACTTGAATAAAACATATTTCACAGAAACACAATATAATGAATTGTTTTATCACATTTTTGTAAATTACACACTTTTCAAATAGTTGAATTCTTTTTTTTACGAATATTGTTTGATCAGTGTATTTTAATAACAATTATTATGTGTACGATAATGAAACGGAATTTTTGCTGCCATTTTTTGGGTCGATGACCTCAAATGACGTGTCATTCATTCCGTTCCTTCCTTTGTAGCTTATGAAGCTTTAAGCCTTAAGCGTTAAAATAGGTCGAATCTGTTCCAAAACCGAATTGGGGCACACCTACATCGTGTAGTATTTTGGCTGCTACTGCTAGAGTGTATATAAAAACAGGAGGCGCAAAGGGGTTGCACTTCCCGCAGCGCCGGCGTTGATGCAAAAACAACTTTCAAATGTTTTGAGGTATGAATTGAAACGTTTGGAAACTGTCACTCGATAAAATAAGGTTTTATATTAACTAAACAATATGAGGATGAAGATTTTATCTATGATAGATTTGATTTTTTATTCTAAGATATGAAATATTTAAACATTAAATTATCTTTGAAACAAAAATCAATGATTAAAATTTATCCAAAGTAAGTATTACTTTGGATTAGACTTTATAAAAGTTCTAAATTTTTAACCGACTTCAAAAAAAGGAGGAGGTTCTCAATTCGTCGGAATCTTTTTTTTTTTTTAACCGACTTCAAAAAAAGGAGGAGGTTCTCAATTCGTCGGAATCTTTTTTTTTTTTTTTTTTTATGTATGTTCCCCGATTACTCAAAGACGCCTGGACCGATTTCAAAAAATCTTCTTTGGTTTTGAAGAGTATACTTCCTAGTTGGTCCCATAGTCATCTGGTCAGGATCTGATGATGGGATCCTAGAGAAATCGAGGGAACTCCTCAAATATTATAGGCATTTATATAGTGATTTTGGTATTTTCACCAACAATGCAATCACTTGCACTCAGAAAGTATAATTTGGTGAAGTGGAACTGATGAAGAAGACCACAGATGGCCACTGAAACTCCTTAATGCTAAGTATGTCACGGGTATAAAATCTCTCGAATAGTTAACCGACAATGATTAAGCGAATACTTATAAATGAATGGTACTGATGAAAATGGTACCATTGAACTGTTCTGATGATGAAGCCGGAAGGTAGGCACTGGAACTCTGAAATAAAACAATGTATCCTAGTCGTGCTTGGGCTTATTGGAATTGTCATGAGATGTACTTTGGCCACAAATGATTATCATGTTAATTGGAGATACCTACCAAAACTAAAAAGAGATAAATAAAAAACTTTTTAACAAAAAATCAAACCGACTTCCAGAACAAAAAACTACAAACCAAAAAATAACTTTCTTTTCCGAAGTCGGTGTCGAAAAACTGAAAAAAAATGGGTACAAAAGACACCGACTTCGGAAAAGAAAGTTATTTTTTGGTTTGTAGTTTTTTGTTCTGGAAGTCGGTTTGATTTTTTGTTAAAAAGTTTTTTTTGAACATGAAGAATTACCCACGCCATACACAATGCATCGTTTTATATTTATAATATTAATAAAAGCTACCTTGATAAATATGCTAGAAACAAAACATAGCAATAGAATCTTTTTTTCGGAAGTCGGTATCTTTGGTTTTCTTTTTTCATTTTTGATACCGAATTCCGAATACAAATCTATTTTCACTTTGTATTGTTTTGGTTTGGGAATTGTTAAAATATTTTTGTTAAAAAGGTTTTTATTTTTCTCTTTTTAGTTTTGGTGTCTTATATTACCATGAAAACACGCATTATTAAGGATAACTTAAAAACTACTCGTCAGATCTTAATCAAATTTAAATGCGACCACATGAAAAGCACCAGCTTTCAAATAAAAAAATAATCATAAAATCGGGTCATAATTGGCGGAGTAATCGCATAACAAAAATACAGAGAACTTCCTTCTTTATGAAGTTGGGTCGAAAATAGAAAAACAATAGGTTTTATACGTGGGATATAAATACGCGTTCACAAAAAAAAGTTTCGTAGGCGAAGGTCGTAGCCTCGTAGCACTCGTAGCAAATTTCGTAGCAAGTCTATTAATCAATCTGCCTAGTCTTTTCCCAACATGTTGGGGTCGGCCTCCAGTCTCACTGGATGCAGCATTTTACATCTAGAAATAGCCTATCTGACCTCCACAACCCAGTAACACGATACGACGATAACCCTTGGCAAGACTGGTGTCAGTTTTTAATAGCTTCTGAATTACCGTAACGACTGTCAAAGATCTTCAAATGACAGCTGAGACTATCGATATATTTCTTTACTTTGCACTAGATTACGCGATTCGAACACTCACTCTGCTCGACTGAACTGTACTGCAATCCGTACACCTTACTTTAAACTGAACGAAACGTCGTAAGCGCCATGTTTTCCATGCAAATTCATGGCGCTTACGACGTTTTGATCGAGAGTAAACTAAACTCTATAAGTGATCTAGCGCTGCGTGTTTTAATGGTCTGATTAGACAACATAAATATTTTAGCGCTACAGCGAACAGTTCTAACTATTAAAATATTTTTTCATGAATGTTTTTATCTATCGGTAGAATGTATGTCAATGGCCGGGACCAACGGCTTAACGTGCTTTCTGAGGCATGAAAGAATCTTGGTATGTTGAGATGGTCACTCATCCTTGGAAAGACCTCGACAAGCGTTGCTTAACGGAGATCGACCCGTGTGGCTGTTATTAGTTATCCACGCTCTCTTCTTTAGCTACAAGCACGTTTAGGATTTCCAAATAAAATCAGTACCGTTAAGACGAGCGCTAACCTGCCGAGAAACTGTCACGTAGTTTGGCAGGTTTATGATATAAGTACAATTAATGCTTGGTCAAAAAAAAAGTTTTTTTTAACAGTTTACAATGAGTAGAGAGTCGTAACTGAGCTATTAGAACACACAACTAATCGCCTAAAATATATTATTAGTATTTAGCAATTAGCATTAGGACATAAAGCGGTCCACAGCACCCCTAAATGACGCGTAGCGGATGCGGTGTAAGTTAACTCGTACTATTTAACCATCCGCTCATACAGCCGCGATGAAACAACACCCTCGCAGCCCCACGACGCGAAAGGGACAAAAATATAGAAAAATTAATGAAAGAAAGAGATACGGCAATACTCATCGGGGCATAACTCATAAATAAAATACAATATGGTGAGCAAAACATTGAATTATGCTGGTATTATGTCGCATTTGGCCTTTGTGAATTAGTCACTGCATATCAGTAGGGGAACAGATTGGATGTTTGTCGCTGATGTTAACCGACCGTGCCGGTGCATGGATTTATTACTTTTGTAACGAAATTATCATATTTATTGACGAGTAGTCAAGTCTCATTTAAAAAGTGACAGTTTCAAATCAAAGTGCATTTGTTTCTAAAGATAACTAATAAGTAATAAGCAATTCCAATTGTTTAATATTTCATATGCTGGTGAAACTCTAATCACAAAGAAACTAATTCCTTCACATTAGTATGCGACATCTAAGTATTCAAACCAAACTTCAACGTCAAAACAAAAATACAATAAACCCCCTACGTCGATGTTTTGAAGAGAGTTGATAGTGATATTGGAAACACTTCAATTTATAAACAAAATGCTCGGCTGCTGAGCTATAAAGGGGAAAACGACGCGCCCGATTCAGCGAAATCATAGAAAAGCACATAAATTGGTGCGCATTAACATTTCCTTTATCCTACGTGTCGGCGTATGACGGGGGCACCGCGCCGCACCGCGCCGCACCGCGCCGCGCTGAGCCACGCCGCGCCGCGCCGCGACGGTGCCGCCCAAGACAATAAATTTACATATTTCACCCCTCAAACAGACCTTTTTTGCCATTCCGCAGAATTACGCACATATGGGAATATTCTGTTGAATACATCAGCAGTAAGGAGAGATACTCTCAGAATAAAATTATCTTCCACGACGCCACATTTGGAGATAAAGAGCCGCTACATTTTGACGCTTTTGATACAGAAGACTGTTTTAGAGTTACGAGAATATATACCTACCTGACAGTGGTGCGTCAGAATTTAATAAGATAATAATTTTCCTGTCCGTGTAAGTTGTAGGGAAATTATCGGAAAATACGTAGATCTAAAACCCAAAATACTATTTACGTAATTAATCTCTTAATCTAATTTGACTACATAGTACTATGGGGTGTCAGGTACTTATATACGCACATTCACATATGGAAATGTAATTTTGCGGTGGAAGCACCCTTCAAAGGGTCAAATCAAAATCATTTTCACAGTCCAGTGAAGCAAGGTACAGTCGGCAACGTAGTGACTGGCGCCACAAGCGAGTACTTTATGTTCACACAACTTGATTCTGCTGCACACAAGTGTAACTATATTTATATAATTATAAACATTTGCTACAAAACGACGATTGCAAGACATTAGTTAGTTTTAACTTTGTTCTCTCTTTGAAAAAGAATTGTACTTAGCACTTAAAAGTTCTTTTTATCAAAAGAAATGTTCGGAAAACTTCTCATAATTACTTTCCAAAGTTATATTTCACTGTAACGAATTAAGTAGTATCAACAAAAGTCCATGTATTCCAACTGAAAATTACGAAGAAGGCCATAAACAAGCTTTGATAAATATTAAACATCACCGAACCAACTGACCTTGTAGGAAAACCCTTAAAAAGTTGAAAGACTGGTAGTTAAAATAACTTGACATAGTCATAACACAGCCACGTTAGTTACAAAGGGATCCGCATTGCTACACCCTTTACATAAATGGGTACTTGAATACGAGTACAGTTTGACCCGCACTTAGGTATTATGCACAATCGTATTACCTACCAGCGCCGAAATAGGAGGTTGCTTTATAGAATGTAGCGAGAGAGGACGAGGCAGACGGACGACACTAATACTCATTAGAATTACATGGCGGAACGGTCCGGCGGTCCGGTGGCCGTCCGGCTGCCGGCCGGTGCCGTGCCGCGTCCGGACCGTGCCACACCGCGCACCCACACCGACGCAACATCATTTACATTTGTCTCACCAAGTGCCTCACGTGTGGATATTCTACGTGTAGCTTTAATAATAATTAATTTTATTGTAACTACGAAGAGCTTCAGGCAAGGGACATTTTAATAGACAGAGGTACACTTTTGAAGATATTACAGTTTGAACGTAATGTTCCATTTCCACTAGGAAATGGTAAGCATTTGAGTGTCTAAAATTGAGAAAAACATAAGACTACTTTAACCATACTTTAAACTTTTCTCAAGCTTCCTCTTTTCGATATGGAAAACCGACATTATAGACATATTTGTACAACAATTGCGGAAAAAAAACTACGGTGAAACTACTTTTTATTAGTTACTTAGAGATCAATTTGACATACTACAATGTTCTTGCTTGTCAAAACTTTTAACTTGAAAAACTTACTGTCCGTAACGTTCTTGTTTCAGTGTTGCATAAATCTCAACTGACCCTTAAAATTAAATTAGATTTTATTTTTTTCAAGGTAATTCACTAATATGAGATAAGAATGTAACAACTCTTTGCACTTAAAAGTAACAAGAAGCGCCTGATATCGCCATATCAATTGCAGTTTCCAACAACACGGTGAATATTTGTGTAGGTGCAATGTGCGTGAAACAAACTTGTGTTTAGCGCCGAACAGCTTTCTTGACTTGATTCGACAACTTAAGACGAAAGGGAACAATATTTCCCGTTGTGTTGCTATATGTATGGATTGTTGGGAAATATCACATTCTGTGCACGAATTCCACCACAATCGATAAGAGAGATGACCGCTGGGCGAGGAGGCGCGGAGGCGCGGGGAAGCGATGGGGAGACTGTTATTTGATTAGTCTTACCGAGAATGAGCTCGCCTCTACTTAATGGGGTGAGGGCTTGTAACCGGACCACGTATAATTTTCACTACTCCGCGCGAGGAAGACAAAAGCTCAAAACCACTTATCTAGAAACAATAAAACCATTCACGGCGGAACGTAAGAGCAAACCCGAAAGGCGCTCATCCCATCATCGCTTAATAGACACGCATTTCGACATAAATGAGTTTCGCTTTAAATTAATTAGTAGCACATTTTCCATTATAAGGACAAATGTAAAAGCGACCGCTTAATAGCGCGGTGGAAAACTCGCTAGTTTTCGCTCGCGAGAATAGGGCCGGAGAGAAATTGCGGATAGACATAATCAGTCTTCTGGCTTTGAGGCCGCCCCGACCCAAATGTGGCACACACCTCTCTGTGATGAATACGCTTTACACATACGCCTCGCGACTGATTGAATTCAATATCAACATTGTAATTAAAACTGCCTACTAAGTATTTTGTTTATGACAACGACTACGACAATAATCTACTTCCAAAATGTATTCAGAACGTTTAGTTTATTTAAACCTCAACCTGTCTCAAGTTAGCAACCAAATGTCTATACTTAACTACTACAAGAAAAGTTTTGAAGCAAACGGGAGGTCGGTTTGTGAGGACGGTCCGTAATGACCCTGTCCGATCTTACAAAAGGCAATTACAATAAAGTTCCATTCGCACATGGTCGTTAACTGGACGATATATCTTGGATTCCCTCAGTCAAGTCGGCTTTCGCACTCGTTTCATCTTACCGCCTTGACACACGACCTCACATGACAATTTTAATTTTTAATTGTTCTTTAACTATTGGATCTTGAACAAATCTTCGACTACTTTAAACATAAAAAGTTACAAGTGAGAATTAAAATTGCTTGAGATCTAATGCAATTTGTGACTGGGAATTAAATGTGTTATTAAAGTCGGAATGATGAATTTATTTTAATATTATGAATGGTGTGAACATTAATAAGACACGTGTGATACGGCGCAGGTAGTGCGAGGTGCGGGAGAGCCGCCCCGCGCATGTTACTGCTCGGAGCGCACACTTTACGAGCGGGGGATTAACCCGTGTAACGAGATTCATTAATTCTTGTCGTTAAAATTTGTCGTTCTCGATTAATAAGGAAGTCCCAGGCGGCGGGACGTTATTATCAGCGGACCGCAGCCGGGTGTCGCCGGCGTCGGCGTCGCCAGGGGCTCGCCGCGAAACTTCCCACTCCGCCCGCTTTATTTACACTATCGAGTAAATTAAACTCGCGCTCGAGTGTCGGAGAAAACTTTAACAGAACTTTGTGTGTAATAAGTGGTGCAACAACACGAGTGGAAGAGCAAACGTCGGACGCGGTCTCCGCTCCGCACTTCTCTCCCACTTAACTCTTTGGGACATATTTATTCGACCCTCCGGCGACCACTGCGGAGCTTACCCTCCCGGGCCCCTCTGAAATTAACCTAACGAATCAAAGCGGCCATTAAATAGTACCTGAACCATTCTTACGTACAATCTGCGCCAATTACGTTATGAATGCTCGCCGCAACCTCGATCGATCGGGTACGTGCCCTTATAAATTTTTGATCGGTCTCGGAAACGAATCGAAACAAAGAAAGTACACAGGTCCGTTATTAGCGTCCGCTTCCTCTATCTGTTTGTATGTAATTTTTAATGCGGGGTCAATCAGGGAGCTATATCGTAGATCTCCGTCGGGCCGAGACCGTAACGATAATGAATCGGCACTGTAAGAGCGCCGGACCGCACTCACGAATTATTAATAGCTGTGTACGCGCACCACAATGTTACTCTTGTTATTGCTCTTCAATGTATACCGGTGGTGGCCAGTATCTAAGCATTAATAACAGAATGCACAAATGGATTCAAAGCTTGCGCAGGATTTAAATTTAAGATTAAGGCATGGTCAACACTGTAAGCGGTTTCAATTACATGACATTACTAATGCATAAAGAACATGTTCTGTGTTCACACCGGCCGCATTTCCTTGTCCTTTAAGATGACCCTCCCCTTGTGGAGGCAGCGGGCTTGTCCACTATTTGTTTTACCTACCTGCGAGCTGCGACCCTCGTACAACTGTCCACTAAGTGTTGATTGCTTGTAAACAGCGTTTGTAAGCATTTAACTGTTTATTTTCACAAAATCTTACAGTAACGTCATCCTTTTCTTGGTGTTATCATGAGCCCCTTGCTATTTTTAGATAACAAGAGTCAGAGGCTTGCGTCATAAGTTTATTGTGCTATTCGAATCCCATGCGTGGAAGGAATTGATAAGGCGCGCTCGAACCTTTGCGTCTATTGCTTGAAATTTATTGCTGTTTTGGGTTTTTATTGTTCCGTTTTACGGCCTCCTCGTGTATAAATCGTACAGATAGAAGATGAATTCCACGCTAAAGCGACCGCTACCGACGTTACATACCATATAATATATGTGGGCGATACCTTACGTCCTCGTATAAATACAAACAGTCAGACGTAAAGTAACTATCCAGGTTAGTTTATTTATGCGACACTGGCCATATTGAAGGCGAGCTGTTTGAACAGAGCCTTTATTTACGTCTAAATGCCCAGTAGCTTCCACGGACGGAGGACGATTTTCATAGAGGTCCATCACGACGACCCAAGCGTGTGCGATATATCACACGAAATTATGCTTGGGCTGCGTTGGTACGGCGAGCGAGACAGAGACGGCGCACGAGACGCTCTGACCCTCAGCTCATAATGTACGGTCCGGTTAGGTACACGACTTACGGGAAATAGGTATGTATGTGGCCCCGAGCCCGCGCCCGCGCCCGCACCCCGTGCATGAAATGCTTATTATACGCGGCACGTAGGCCACCCCGCGCCGGCTTGCTCGCTCGCGCCACCTGCCCCGGCTACAGACAGGGACGCACGACCGATATTATAGCAAATCGAGGATTGTTATGTCCGGTCCGCCAGAGGTCGGCGTAATATATGGCCACGGTATTCCGGGCACATATATTAACACAGAACTCGCCTCATACGAAAAGATCTTACGCGATGGAAACAAATGGTAAGGAAAATTTTGGCGGTAAAATTCATTTAGATGGAAGCAGCAAAAACAGGAGGAAAAATTACTGTAATTTTTCTGACTGATCTGACTACTGTTTCTTCGCAATTTGCGGGTGAAGGCAGGCAAATTATCTTAGAATCGAATCTCCAATATGCTATGAAAAATTTCAGGAAAATTTGGTATTGGTAGAAAAGCACCCTCTTGAAAGTGTACTAGGTAGAGTCGTAAGGTAATCTATTAAATAATAATGGGGTTGTGTGGTCAAGAGGATGATGGCGGCGGGAGGCTGGCAAATGAAGAATGATGAGCAGTTGCAGCGAGGGGCGGTGCAGCGCTATGACACGTCGCGCTAAGTGACGGATCACCTTGTCTCGTACTACCTACATACATTTTATCTTTACAAACTATAGTTTGGCATAAAAAATAGATATTTTATTGATTGATTGGTTCCAAATAATTTGGAAAAAACATTAGAATTCATAAAAAAAATCTAATGTTTTTTTTCATTTTCTACTTATATATTTAGGAGTATCATAAAATAATTTCTATTCAGCTACAATGTTTGTTCCGGAATGTTGTCTGCTTATAAGTACAATCACGCCCTCGAGATAAATGTCTAGGGGTGCAGTCACCCACAGCGCCTAAACGAATTTAAATAAAATCGGGTATTAAAATCTCCAGGCGATCTCACAAAAATATACCTATGTCAGGAGAGATTTGAGCGGAATAAAAATTCCTCAAGCTCGTCGCATTATCGAGGGGCGGGTCTCCTGTTTTCTTTTATGGCTGTCGTAAGGTATAATCTTCAAGAAAAATGCGATATTTAAATGAAGTGAATTCCTCGAAGGGGATTTCCTTAATACCCGAATTTTTCAGTTGCAATTTCATTTGTTAATTCAGTGAGGTTGGGTGTAATCGCGTTGGGGTGACAGGGAAACATCTGTCATTTTAATTTTCGTTTTAACAATTTTGAACCGTTTGCATTACATATGTTGGGGATTTAAGGAAGAATAAATATGTGGTGTTATCTTTAGAAGTGACACCCCGGTGTCAGCTCTTGTCGCGTACAGTATAAACATTGGGTCGTAATGAGGCGGTGCGGTGCGCGGCGCGTGCGCTGATCCGGCGCGGGGTACGGCGCGGGAGCTCTTGCCACGCGCCCGCCACGCGTCACACGTCTCTAATTGCCCTGCTATAGAGATTGTGACAATATTGGACAATTCAGTGAAAATAACACCCGAATATTGTATAGCGTATCGCGTGATCCGACAATAATCTCTCATTTTAATAGATAAGTGGAGGCGGGGTCATGTGATTTGTTACTGACTACTCTCATAATACCACCGGCTTTACATTGCGTTTATTTAACCGTCCCTTATAATATTTAAAGCATAATAGATGTTACTTAAATTGTTTTTACACAAAAAAAGATGTTATCAGTAGAGTTTCAAAGTAAAATAACATGAAAAAATAAAGTCAAGGCGCTCCTCGGTCGGTGGCCATTTCATTAAAATTAAAAGAAGTTAAGTCGCGACACAAGACAAACTGCCGCCTAGAGAAATAAAGAGAGCAAAGCAAATGAGAAGAACTCATTTGGGCGGCCACTGAATTGTGTTCGAGAGGATAATAAAAAGGGAAGCCATCAGTGACACGCACAATAAGCATCAACCTCAAGAATATCATAGATAACGGCGGAGCCGCCGCAGGGACCTCATTAGGAGGCCGCAGGGAAATTAAAAAGAAAGCAAGATCTCGGACTCGATTGCGACCCGAGAAAAACGAGCGGCCTTCCTCTCATAACATTACATACAGCCTCCGTCGATTTTCCGGACGATTATTATTTTGTGGTGCGTAAGACTTGCCCGGAAAAGTAGTTAATGACAGAACAGAGGGCGAAGGCGCACAGGCGCAGCATAAATCAGTCTGGAGCAGAGATGAATGTAATTACCGTGCCGGACGGGACAAATCGGATCTGCGAGCGAGCCTCGTTTGCCGCCGAGCGCCGCGCACACACGCGACTCATACTCAAGCCGCTCCTAGCTATTTATGAAAATCTTACACGATATAATTGTGTATTATAAGGATCTTTAAATCTTTGTCCGTTTACCTTCAAACAATTAAAACGTATAGAAAAGAAGTTGAAATAACAATTAATTGCGCCCTTTAAGAACGAATTCCAAGTCTTTCGAACTGACTCGATTTGCTAGGAAGAAATCTATAGAAATCTTACATTTATGCAAAACAAAGGCAATCAAGGCCCGAGCGAACAGAAGAAATGAGCTTCATTAAACGACGGAATGAAAACTTTAATAATGTAAGATGCAAAAAACTCGACAAAAAATACTTAAGAAAATCTGACGACATAAAGGCTGGTGTAACCGGGGACTCGCCGTAAAATCATTAAGATGCTAATAAAAACTTCCTTTTGTAACACAGAGACGAACTCGGGGAGCGACGAGAAAAAATATTCAAATAAAAACTCAATCGAGAGAGTGGAATGGGAAGCGGTGCCATGATTATTCTTCAAAACATAATGAAGAGAATTAATGTAAATATTCTTTTTGCTCAGAACTTTCCGCCCTCCGGAAAGTTTTATTTTACGGCGCGTCGTTTAACAGCCGTCCCTTATTGACATTCAATTCGGGGGAAATTGATTTATGAAGATTGTCGCCTTAATTGTGGAAAGATTTTTTAGGAGCGATTGTAATCTGTAAAATATTTGGGTAGTTGAATAAATCAGTGAACGTGAAGTGCAACGGTATAGATTCATGTTGGTATTAGCATGTTTGTATGTAGCAGTGTTTTAGTAGAACAATGGGTGTGCACTGTTGCATTATTGAGTAAGTTGTGACAGCTCGGAGCAGGGTGTCTGGCGCGCTGGCGAGCTGAGGGCTGCAGCTGCAGTGTCATTACACTGTCATGCCCGTGGCACTCAACAAGCGGAACAAATGGACACCATTTTGTTCATTACCTTTATTAAATATACGTTATGCTCCATTTTTTGTTCCACTCCACCATGAATATTTTATGAAGACTTTTAATTTGTATGTACAACTCTTCGAATACTGTTTTATGGTCTGTTTGTGCTTCATTAAACTTCAAGTAGATCAACGAACGGCTCTCAAAACATATTGGCCCTACTCAAGCATAAAGTAAGGACATCCCTTTTACTGGACAGTATTTTTCGGGATTTGGAACAAAATATCCGTAAATAATTGGAATCTCTCCAGAGGAGTCGTCGTGGAAGGGTCCACACAAGGTCCGGCACCTTTTTACGGTCGATAAAAATAATAAGTCGGTGCTCCCGCGGGCCCCCCCGCCCACCTAAACCTCGCACCCCCTCGGACACAGACGTACGGATCCCGCTCCGCCCACATTCGGACACCGCTCATTTTTTGTTCGTAGCACTTTTCATTTGTCTCCAAGAACCGAAGTGAACACATATACAAACAATCGTTTTATTTCTGGGGCCACAACAATACACATTTATTTATCGGAGTCGTCGAAGCCGAGTCGTAGACACAAGCTCCCAACAGACATTAGGCCAAGTTACACACATTAAAAGTTCCCGAATCGACACCTAATATGCAATCACATACTTTATACAAAATTTATCGTACCTATTACAAGATTCGCATTAAACTACCCAGAAAATCTTTAACCTAAGCTTTAAGCTTATAAAAGCTCGGCGCTAATGGCCGGATACCGGAAATTGCGCTCTCATATATCTCCCAACAGATTTATGAAAGTACCCACACATGAGCAGATGTCTCTTGGCGCACACGCGTCACACCACCGAGGAGGAACGTAACTCCATACACACACACACGCCGACACCGTTAAACTTTGACACTTATTAATTTAAAGGATCGTTAATTCTGGAGGGTACAAGTAGTGATATGAATGAAGTTGAATTAAACCAAAGTAATGATCGAAAAACTATTTAGTTTATGGTACTACTTACTTTTACTAATGGTCTACTGAAATAATCCGCAAAAGTATTCACTATGACAATCTTCGGCGGGCGAATAATGCTACGCTCGTAGCAGTGCGCGCTACGCCGTAGCCGCGTAGCACATAATCCGCGTCCAGCGGCGTAGTCTCACGCCTCTCGTAGCTGCTGATATGACTCTAGTGGTCTTTCCCCTCTACACATATCTGTGTGCTCGGTGCTTTCCCTGTCATGCTTAATGCATCTGTCAGATCTGCATACATATTTAACAATAATCAGCTTTACACCCAGCCCCATTTTGACACGATACATTTCACTTCAAAAAGAGAAATGGGTTACTGTTTAACAATAGAATTGTTTAGGAATGCATTGATTTATTTCATGCAATATTGAATTACACGTGAAAACTGAAACGTGATTAACAGTTCAAACAATGAGAGCAAGAAACACTAAACAGCTATCCCGTCACCCTAAGTCAATTGTGAAAAGAATATTAGGTATATTCGCAAGTGGGGGCTGTTTTTTTAGGATCGTAATCTTTTCCGCGTATCCTCGCTCAGCCCTTGCCGACACGTACCGGCCATTGTGACGCGGAATACGTCTTCCGCGGGCTTCTTATATGAGCGTTACAAGTGCTTTCTAAATAATCTAAGTCCAGTCGAAGAGAGCGTATTGTATTGACACAGTGGAGTGGTGGCCGGCCGTATAATGCGGGCTCTGTGTGTGCGCCCGTGTGTGCACGCTGTGTGTGTGTGCGTCCACGCTTGATAGAATAAGCAAGTCGTCCGGCGCCGGGGGGGGAGGGCCGCCGCCCCCTTAAGTATCTTGAAGACTGGACTCCACCACCCCCAGCCCACTACACGTCTTCTGTAGCACTTCCCGTAGCCACATCGGACTCTAATGGGCATTTATGTTATGTTGTAAACTTACTTTTATTACAATATATCGATGGTAACTATTGCCAACTATCGCTTTGTCATTACGATTTTTATTTAGGTACGTACCTTTGACGGAGTTCAGCACTAAGCACTTGCCTAAGCACTTAAGCGAAGACTTTATGCTCAGTATGTTTTGATTTTCTGATCTGCTTGATAAAACTTATTAACAATCATTTTCTAACAAAATATTTCAACCAGGTAGCAATATTCAAAAATACAACCCACCTCCCTAATCAAAAGCAGTAAACTGACTTTAAAATTCGTGCCATAGTGTAGATAAAATAAGCAGTATGCACGAGTACAGTACGAGGCACTAGTTTATTAAGTTGCTTAAAATGTCAACGGGAACGTGCGAGCGCCGCACCGGAGAGCAGCGTACGGCGTGCGAGTAAATCATATTAACTAGTACGGTACGGCTGCGCTGCCGGTACGGCGCCGGTTCCGGAGGCACTTCACTATTCCGTCGCTAATCCTCTACACCCTGGACACACATATTGTTACATTTCCATTTTGATTAGGATCACGTTCTTAGTTGGTTTAATGTTTTGGAATTTTCTGGATGATCGCAAGTTTGACGGATGTTGTCATCGTCTAGACTCCTGGGGCGTAACCATAAGCTCTTCGATTAAGGTTATTTTGAGTGTGTATAAGGGACAGATGTATATGTCCATTACGCACATTCAAAATAACCTTACTCTAAAGCTTATGGTCACCCCACAATAACATTGCTCATCTTCATACAGTGCTTGGACACTGGTCTGAAAATGAACAATGTTACTATAAAGCTTACCAAGTCATATCCAGTTCCAAGAGCATCTATAAACCTTCGCGCCTGCCCAAAACCAACAAAATATCACAAAAGGTTGACTCCGTAACACGTAACCCGTGTACAGAAAAACAGAAAAATAAAAGCATTAAAACCGAACGTTACCAACAGTAGGTACATAAGGTGCTCGAGCCAAAAGTTATGTCGGAATACTTCTAACGGGCGGGCCGCTATGAGTAGATTTACAATAAATACACCAAACAAAGAAAAAGGAATCTCGCTGCGGGGAAAACTTCGGCTTTGTACTCCACTACACCGCTACGGTGAAGAGCTCGCTTTATACGTAAAATATGTGGGTATCTGTGTGCTATCCATGCCATCTATTGTCGGAATGCCATTATAAAACGTATGTTTACAGTACTTGCTAATTTAAAGTAAATAATCTCCTAAGTGTGCACAAGAATTTTCATGTACACATAAGTTGGTTTATACCTACTTTGTTAAAATAATATTCGTTTTACGAAACAATTCAAGAGGTAGCACCGTATCAGCAGCCTTATTGCGTAATGAATTCGACAAGGCAAAGGGCAAAGAGTATGGAAAATCGACCAATCACATGCGAGATGAAAGACGCGATGTTTGTATTTCCGTCTATGAGATTGGTCGATTTTTCATACTCTTTGCCCTTTGCCTTGCCGAATTTATTACGCAATAAGTCTGCTGATAACCTGAAACCTCTACCTATACTTCTATAAATAAATGTTTCACTTACTTTTACCTGTGTTTATATTTCATAGAGTAAAACGATTTCCAAAGAAGCCTAATGTTATTAAGGCGTATATATTAAAGTATTCTTTCATTTGCTTATGCTATTTCAGTTATGAAGAAATTCTAGCCATCAAATTTTCTGTGTACAATTTTTTTTAAACATTTAAGTCGTTTTGGAGGAGTATCCAAAAGTAGCGAGCGTGTTGCTAATTATTTTTTTGAAGCAAAACTATTTGTTATACGAAAAAACCATGTTTCACAAATAATGTACATGAAACAATTTAATAACTTATATTTTTTCAAACCTTTTAACCTAGCCGTTACTAAGGAGTATGCTTTAGAAAGTTACCGTTTTACGGCTTTAAAGCGGTTGTAGGCCCTTAATTCTACATTCGAACTCAAAGATTTCCCTTAACTCACACTAACCGATTACCAAACTAACAGAAGCAGCACAGAAGCTGTCGAATCCAGGTGACTAATTGTAGAACCGCGTTCAAAGAGCGTCTCCGTGTGCCGTGATTCTTCAGCAAGGGTTGAGTGCCGTCGGCAGAACAGCCTGGGGCTGGCACCTGCCTCCGATATAATTGGACTTCAAAACTCGGCGGTGGCAGATCCCCAATACTTCCACCTCGCTGACTCCCTACCCTCCTATTTATTTTGTCTGCGTTGTCTTTGGCGCTGTCACGGCTCTGCCTTTTGAACGGTTTTCAATCCGACGCATTATATTGACGGTATCAATTCCCTTCACATAATGTACTGATCAGTCACCGTATAGCGACGTAAGAGGTACCGTTTATTTTTATTGGATTTTGGTGCTGTAATGATCTAGGGTTTTACGTTAATTTTGTATCGTATCGTTTAGTAAATGATGATATTAAATAATCACATAAAATCATTCTTATGATCAATTAGATTATAACATTAGAAGATTTATTAGAGTCTCGAACGAAGTGTAGGCAAGCGGTATGACCAAACCTCTTGATCTCGGGTCAGTGACCTCCAAATCCTTCTGAATTCGCAGGTCAACGCAGAGCCAATAGGTATTGTTTTGATAAAAAATAAATTAAGTACTCATCATTCGACGGCGATGGATGATAGAACAAGCATTTTATAAACAATTATTCTCACAGTTACTTATTCCTACATTCAACAAGAAATAGGTTCTCAACAAACACGTATTTCTATTTTACGAACAACAAGGCCCAATACAAAGACACCTGAAAGACACCGCATTACGTATTCTCGGTCTTAGCATCATCTCCTTGATTTAAAACGAAATACCCAAAATCAGCTCATGCAAATAGAAGTGTCGTTTCGGCCACTCGAGTAGCAAATCAAGAAAGAAACCCGGACCGTCGGTCGAGCGTCGTTCACGCCTCAATCAACTGCCAGTTACGAGCCTTTGTACAACGAGAGCCCTCAGCCTTACCACACAAACTTCAGCGTCTCGAAAACATTCAATGTGTTAAGACGATTTAACACAATGTTACTTTTTAATTGAAGTAACTTAAAACAAGTACTATAACTAAAGTAATTATATAGAGTTGTCTTGTCAATATAGAGAATGAAGACTTCATATATCTGAGTAAATATGTAATATTACACATACATGCGTCAACATAATATAAATCATCAAGTGGTGGGGTATACCCGCTCCAAGAGGCCAGTGAAGAAACGTCAGACGTGCACGGCGTACTGCAAGCGACTTGAGACCGACATTCCAAATATGAAAATAAAAAGAAAATAAGCTCTCCCTGACCGTTCCTCCAATCGCGCACCTCGCTTTTATTACATCCATAAATTCATCATATCGCAGCGGCGGCGGCGCTCGCCATTGGCCGCGAGAGCGGGACGGAGTGTACCTCTCGCTTGCACCTCCTTCATATTAATATTGAATTTTTCTCGACCCCCGCCCGCCACCCTCGCGGGAGGCTCTACACTCGCTCGCCCCCGTATTGTTGTTATCTTTAATGTTGTGGAAAACGCGTTTTCTTGTGTCGTTAACTTTTATATTGCACGAGTGATACTTTTACGGGTTTGATACATAACTTATACCGGAGCTTTTAGCGGTACCTATACATTACATACCTACTTAGGTAGATAATGATAATACATTTTCAAATTTATACTTAGATTTGCATAACTTATTACCATAATTTGTAAATTATATTATTGATTTGTTACTAATAAATAAAAAGTAAATTACGAATTATCATTTTAGTTGTAAAGCCTATTTAATAACCTAATTAAAATCAATATAATTTTAACAAAACAATACATTAAAGTCAGGATCATGACCACTTTAACATTGTCTTATTGTTTCATGTTACCGAAATCAAAACAGAAACAAAGAACATAATAAATTAATCACTTCGAAAGGGGTTGGAGTTCTCCCCTTTACTGTTTTCCTTTGGTGCATTGTCTGCCTGCCAAAATTAAAAAAGAGGAAACAACTGACGCCGTATTTAAACGACGACGATGACCTTTCTATAATAGCAGTCTGACTTTTGAAACTCATTAATTTCTTTAACGACTCACCTATACTGTTACAAAATTAACAACTTTTAGCAGCCACGTGCGTGCCATTGGTGGAATTACACTATATTCACATAATTATGTTACACTGTATGGGTTACTAAACACATGTGCCAAATTTCATAAGTGTATGTATGTTTGTTTGTATGTGTGCATGTATTTTTGTCCATGCATATCACCGAAACTAGTAATCGAATCGTGATAATTATATTTTTATTAGATTAGGTATCTCTCATCTGTACAAGTTTCATCGACAAAATCGGTTAAACAGTTTTCAAGATATGGAAGAATATACTTTATTTTAAACCAAAAACTAAAGTTTTTGGTTTAAAATAAAGTATATCTCTTTTACAATTATACTTATTTCTACGGCTACAAAGGCGGCCTTATCGCTGACAGCTAACCGAACCACTTAACGACAAACAGTACGAATGTGTAAATTGAGTTATTATGGTATTTTGTCAATCCTTTAGGTACCTTACTATAAAACTTGCTCACGTAACCTGACCTCCTTGCTTTTTAACCTTTGGGTTCCGTACCCAAAGGTTAAAAACAGGACAGGACCCTATTACTAAGGCTCCGCGACCCATCTGTATGTCTGTCTGTCACCAGGCTGTATCTCATGAACCATGATAGCTAGACAGTTAACATTTTCACAGATGATGTATTTCTGTTGCCGCTATAACAATAAATACTAAAAACAGAATAAAATTAATATTTAAGTGGGGCTCCCAAACAACAAACGTGTTTTTTTGCCATTTTTTGCGATAACGGCCGTACCGTTACCGCAAATAAAAAACTTTTTAACAAAAAATCAAACCGACTTCCAGAACAAAAAACTACAAAGCAAAAAATAACTTTCTTTTCCGAAGTCGGTGTCTTTTGTATAAATTTTTTTTCAGTTTTTCGACACCGACTTCGGAAAAGAAAGTTATTTTTTGCTTTGTAGTTTTTTGTTCTGGAAGTCGGTTTGATTTTTTGTTAAAAAGTTTTTTATTTTTCTCTTTTTAGTTTTGGTAGGTGTCTCCAATTAACATGATAATCATTTGTGGCCAAAGTACATCTCATGACGATTCCAATAAGCCCAAGCACGACTAGGATACATTGTTTTTTTTTCAGAGTTCCGGTGCCTACCTTCCGGCTTTATCATCAGAACAGTTCGAACAATGATACCATTTTCATCAGTCCCATTCATTTATAAGTATTTGCTTCATCGTAGTCGGTTAACTATTCGAGATATTTTATACCCGTGACATACTTAGCATTTAGGAGTTCAAGTGGCCATCTGTGGTCTTCTTCATCAGTTCCACTTCACCAAATTATACTTTCTGAGTGCAAGTGATTGCATTGTTGATGAAAATACCAAAATCACTATGTGTTTGCCTATAATATTTGAGGAGTTCCCTCGATTGCTCTAGGATCCCATCATCAGATCCTGACCTGATGACTATGGGACCAAATAGGTAGTATACCCTTCAAAACAAAAGAAGATTTTTTGAAATCGGTCCAGGCGTCTTTGAGTAATCGGGGAACAAACATAAAAAAAAAAAGATTCCGACGAATTGAGAACCTCCTCCTTTTTTTGAAGTCGGTTAAAAATGGCAAAAAAACACCCTTTGTGTGCGAATCCGACTCGCACTTGGCCGGTTTTTAGTGATAGAGTATCAATACTAAAAAGAGAACAATAAAAACTTTTGCACAAATTATTTAAACCGACTTCCAAAGCAAAACACTAAAACTTTTAACAAAACAAAAACATTTATAAACTTTTGCTTTGAAGTCGGTTTATTTTTTGTGTTAATGTTTTTATTAGGGTAATCAATATCGATATCATCATCAATACATATAATACATCTGTGGAAAATTTTAAAAAAAAAATTAGCCAGGCTGTTATAGGATAACCAACAAAACGTATTCTTGGCATCTAACACCATGTAACAACTTATTTTTATGTACCTATATTCTAAGCAAATAAAGACCTATTCTATTCTATAGCTTCTCGTGACGGGGGCTTTACCATCGCCATCTCTGACATCGACTGACACTTGTCTAGAGCCTCAGGTATATCGATATTACAAGCAGCATTTTTTTTTGTTTATTATTGTGTTGGTAGTAAAGCGTTTTGGTCTCTGGCTAAGTCGGTCGAATCGAACTTCTGCCGTCCCTCACTACCACCACTGCTAAAACCCAACGGGTCGCTGGCCCACTCCGCTGAGGAGAAGGCAAATTTATTTGCCTCTACTTTTGCGGAATCTTCTCGTCTGAATGCTGGTGACACGCGGCCCCCTCCTTCTACTGATGGATGCGAGACGAGTATGTCGGACATTCGTATCCATCAAAAGGACGTCCATAGGGGGCTCTTCTAGCGTTTGCCATTCACATCTGGAGTGAGGCCATCGAGAGGCACGGAGAATCGCTTGCCGTCTTCCTCGACATCTCGAAGGCTTTTGATAGGGTCTGACACGAAAGCTTTATTGGTAAGCTTCCTTCATTCGGTTTGCCCGGTGGTCTATCGATCTATTCGAGTGGTTATCGAAGGCTGCTCTTCAGACCACTTCGATATTAATGCCGGGGTCCCGCAGGGGTCGGTACTCTCAGCAACTTTATTCTTGCTGCACATTAACGATCTGCTGCTAAAACCTGGCAACTTTGGGTATGCAGACGACAGCACTGTTGCTGAGAGATACTTGTCCAACGCTCGTGTTACCGGGCCTCAGATCCAGTCTCTCCGGGAGGCCATGGTGGAACGCTTAAGCCTTGTCTGCAAGGACAGACAGTCTCCGAATGGGGTGATACCAATCTGGTCTGGTTTAATGCTGCTAAAACCCAGGCGTGTCTTTTGTCCGCTAATAAGAGCCAATTTCACTCGGCTCCAACTTTTCGAGATGTGACCGTGCCAATAACTGACCATCTTGAGCTTCTTGGCGTTACGTTCACATCGACTCTCAATTTTGGCCCATACATTGAGGCAAAGGCTCAGCTGGTTGCCAAAACGCTGGGGATCCTTGCAAAAGTGAGAAGGTACTTTACGCCAAAATAGCTGCTCATCAAGCGCAAATTCGATCATGCATGGAGTACTGTTCTCATCTCTGGGACGGATCGGCCAAATACCAGCTTGATGAACTAGAGTCGATCGAAAAGCGGGCCAAGAAGCTCATCGGCGATGAGTCACTGGTTAAGTCAAAGCTCCACAGCCTAGAACATCGTCGCCGAGTTGCCAGCTTGTTGGTTTTTTATCGGTTACATTTTGAGAAGTGTGCGATGGAATTGCATGATCTAATTCCGCCCAGCCCGTTTCATCATTGGACTACCAGACGTACGGCGATGCGCCATAGGTACATGGTGGACATCCCACCCATACGCACTAAACATTTTAAGAATACTTTTATTATGCGTACAGCTAAAGAGTAGAATTCCCTGCCGGAGTCTGTGTTTCCCGATAGCTACAATCTAGGGGCCTTTAAGTCAAGAGTGAATAGGTTACATTGGTTTCTAGGCAAGCGTACTTCACCGTCGACCACATCATCGCTTACCATCAGGTGAGATAGTGGTCAAGCGCGAGACAATAATAAATAAAAAAATATATAAAAAAATGTACTAAATCTGTACATATGTTAATTTATGCAAGTTAAATTATGTTTTTATGCACAAAAGAGTCGTTTAACATTTAAATTGATGTTTTCTGGTATGTTTTCTTGTTTTGACAACTTTTGAAATATAAGAAATAATATTAGTTCTTAATAGATTTTTGGGACCTTTGATAGCCATTTATTTTCGCACGTAGCCTCTTTATGGACTTTTCACACAGCATTGGTATTATCAAAATAATCATAATTCTTCAGAAGTCAGACAGTTTCGATGGTTCTTACATCTTGTCAGACATATTGAAAGTCTGCCGAAGGTGCAATTAAAAATTATTGCATTTTTAACAAACATAAACTGAATGATGTTTTACCAAAAGAGACTTCATACTCATTATATATATATAGAATATAATATAATTTTTATTTCTTTATATATATATAAAATAAAAATTTGCATAGAACCTATGGAACTTGGAACTTTATTTCTTTCACTGAGTAGGATAAAAGATCACTGGGATATAGGACCCCGTTGTCAGAAAAAGATAAACATACTGCAGGATGACTGAGTTCACTCAAGCTCGTCAGCTTGTGTTTGTATCAGACGACGGTAAATCGTATCTAACTCATTATACATATAACATCATTGATTTAACTAGCCTAAAATAACATACTTAAGATTTAGTACAAAAACTAAACACAAACAAATATATTGTTTTAGCTCATAGGTAACTCGAAAACGAATGTACATTAGGTAGATAATCTTATGTAAAAAAAAAATATGCAATGGAACAAGGAAAAACCTTGGCCTAGCACAAATAGCATTAAAATCAAAACTTAACGAGAATTAAGCTAAAAACTGAATTTTGGGCCCTTTCACAACCCATTTGTTTTTGCTGCGATGTGATTATTATGAAGTTTTTAGGCAACATTAACTACTACCATTATGAATATAGTTTCGGTTAAAGTACTTAACTAGGATGTTTTCTCAACAAATATCTTTATTTTTTGGGTTACTACGGAATACTTTCAATGTGTCTAACAAGACTTAAGAACCATCCAAACGATCTACCTACTTGGGAAACATCTTTTGATATTTCCCCAAGTAACATATATAAAATTCAGCATTACATATATACACGAAAGTATCTTCACAATGTATCATACTTTAAGGGTCCTTTATACTTTAACGAAACTTAGGTGCAATTTTATAAACCTTTGGTTCCTGATATCTCCCAAAGCCACCATGATCCAAACTTCATATTCGAGGAACCTTACCTGTATTGGGTATATACACAGAGAAATTTCCAGCTTTTATTAAATAACGAAGGTCAGATCGTCGGTGGCTCTTACTCTATAAGGTGCAGAATTGTTCATAGTGTTTAATTTATAACAGTACTAATTAAAACCAGAATAAAAGTGTCCTTTCGGCGTGCAAAATTTTTAGTACTGTCTTTTTCAGGATTGCCTTCTCTGCTAGATTTTTCTGGGTCACACATCAATGAGTAACAATTACAGAAAATTTTCCTACAAATTTATCAATAAAAATATCATTATAGATTCCTTAACTGTAGCATAAAAAAACTTTCCTAATATGGACAAAACAAATGGCATCGGTAAGCACCATGGGGTATCAACTCATACAAATTATAATTAGTATTAAAAAAAGATCATAGATGGCAGCATAGGTAACAAATGTGAAAGTAACAATCAATTAAAAATGTTTAACAGCAGATTCAGGCTGAAATAAGTTTAGTAAAAATCAAAACTTGCTTCTTTAATGTTAATTTATCCATTTACACTCATTAATCAGGTTTTTTGAACAAAAAAGATAAGTGAAGACTTTGTATGTTAAATTAGTTGAAAGTAGCCATCGACTTTTCGTTTTGTTTTGAGTTATTTGCAATAGATGGCGTGTTTCACAATTTGTCCTAAACTATATATCCATCGTAAGATTCATTTTGTAGGATAGTTATTATTTATTATAGGCGTAATTTAAAAGATATTATTTATTATAGGCGTAATTTCAAATATTAAAGTTTTGGTCTATTATTTAAAATCACTTTTTTGTGAAGCTTGTTTACACGTCGAATTAACTAGATACCTCGCTGGAACAGGACTCGTATCGCGCTAGGGCCTACTCAAATCGCACGGGTACGTATAAGAGATAACGCGACGCGTGTGCCGCTTGCCGTCCGAGTTTACGTGTCGCATAGTAGGTACAGTTTGATTCAAACTTAATAACGGCTCGAAACACTTCGTGAGCCACTACGCGCTAGCAATTTCATGTGACAGCGGGGATGAGGGGTAGGGTAGGTACTGCCATGCTGCGTACCTAACTAAAGAATTAAAAGTAATAATTTTTGTAAAAACATCTTGTTCTTTATATATCTAAGTACCAACCTAAAATAAAAAGCTAATTTAAAAATCAAACACCCGACTGCTTAAAAAGCGAACTAAAGAAATGAAAGACATGTGACATGTCTTTCATGACTTAGACTAGAGTCAAGAGCAAACCCATCTCAAATAAAAAAAAAAAACTAAAAAGCTGTAAACAAGAAAATAACTAGCTGTGCAGTCGGAGGATACATATTCGCGAACTGCCTGATCCTCCGACGGCACAGCACGATTTTTACTTGTTTACAGCTTTTGAGTTCGCTTCCTTTTTGATTTTTAAATTAGCTTTTTTTATTAACAACTTTTAAGTATATTTTTTTTTATACATTGATTTAAACATATACGTGGTATGTATTTTTGTAATCAGCACTAAAAGCCCTTAATTTTGATACCCCACTCGACGGGTTACGAAGATAAAAAATTGCAACCTCTACAATATGGAGCCCAAAATCCGCCATTTTTTTTAATGGCACTTATATTTATAAAAATCCGTCATGTGGTTTGAAAGATACGAGGTAATAAAGAATATTACACACATACTTACATACAAGATACGCGCGAAAAACATAACCCTTTCCTTGCAGCCGGGTAAAAAAGGATAACCCTTATAGTGAATAATAAAATGGCATGAACTAGGTACCTACTTCGTGTCATTCCGTTGCCGCGGAAGCAAGCTAACTACCTACATTTAATTCTACAACGAATTCTACAGTTTTGATTGATTTGGAATATTCGTGAATATTGTGAAATTCGCTATACAATGCGACCACTTAGATTTAAGAAGTTACCGCGGTCTGAGCGGAGTCTGTCCCGAACCGAACATACCTAATGTTATTATTACGAATACGAAGTAAGCGTTCAAGGACAAGACAACTGGCAAATAACGTCTCTGAGTACCTACATGATACGATACCTCGCTCAAATTGCCATATGATTTAGTATCTAGGCAAACTACTAGATGGCGTTAGAAAACCACAGTCTCGGGCTATTAAAGTCACTGGTGCTGCCGCCTGTTAAAAATATGGAGAAAGAAAAAATAGCCCGACCAATAGCCCGACTTATGGAGGTGACATTTCTTTGTATGGGATTGGGTATCTGTACTGTAGTATTATATTATCTTTGGTAAGCACACACTCAAACCATTTAAAAATTTTCTACATTCACTAAAACGTAAACTTACTACCCCGAAGCAACAAAGACTCAACTCTATAACTTTTTATTTCTATATAAAAAAGAAAATACATGGAATCTTTTTAAATTCCCTCCCTTATATTTCAAAGCTCAAAAGAAATCGCTAGCAATATCTGTCTGAAAAATATATCGGATTGCTTTGTCGCAGCTTTGGAAATCGAAATCTATTTTCCTTCAAATCTAAGTGAATCCCGTGCGGATTGGAAATGTACCCTTTACCTACCGCCGGGCGAGGCAATTGATATTCCAACAATACAATGTATGAATAAAATATAAACTCAGTTCCTATCAGGCGTGTTCGTAGCGATCGCACTATGGATTTTGAAGAAATCTCTACATCATTTGCCGTAAACAACACTGCAGACTGGAAATTTAAACAACACAGTCTTTCTTAATAATTAATACTTTTTCACAAGTACAGGTCGCGTTTTGTCCAGACAAATAATACTATCAGATAAATTATGTATCGGTTTTGTTGGATATGTTTTGCGACAAAGCTTTGAGGGGAATGTTCGGTTCGCGTACTAAACAATGACATTGCTTACCGACCGAGATTGAAGACGAAGACTATCTGTAGATATGTTGTGTTATTTTTGTTTCATCCCTTCTCTGCAATCGACCTGAATTCTGGATTACGAATTTACAGAGAATGTCATTGATACTGCAAGAGCTGAAATATTATGATTTTATCGTCAAAGAATTTGACTTTTAATATGGAAGTGTTATTGAATTTGCAAATACCAATGCATGGAATTAAAAAAATAAAAATGTTTTAAAAACTTTTTACATAATTTATTTATTATTTTATTTAGACTTCATGCACAAAAGCAGACTTAATGCCTTAGGCATTCTCTACCAGTCTTAGGTACAGATATGCAGATACATATTCTTGAAGTGGTTTAAATATTATTTCTTCTCTAGACTTCAGTTATTTTCAAGTTTATGTAATCGGAAAAAGCGTTGTTTATCTCTTAATGACAATGCTTCTCAACATTGTATGTACCTAATAGACATTAAAATACCAATTTGCATAATTGTTGTTAACATAACAACAATTATCGAAATTCAAGTATCAAACAATAAATTGCGGCAGTGTCGATAGATACTATACAATCTACCAAAACACGGATATTATGGTTTCTATAATATGTCAATATTTAACTACACAAGTCCGTACACTAAAAATAACTTTAATAAAGAAACGAGGTACTAATAAAGGTGGTATAGGTAGGTCGGTATCGTAATTTTCTTTATTGTTCCTTACCACGACGGGTAGTAACAAATCCAGAGGGTTATTCTGAGTTCCGACACTATTCTTGTTACACTTCACTTTTCCTTGGGGTCTTTAAGTCAAGAGTGAATAGGTTACTTCTAGGCAAGCGTGCCTCATCGTCGACCACATCATCGCTTACCATCAGGCGAGATAGTGGTCAAACGCGAACATATAGAAAAAAACCGGGCAAGTGCGAGTCAGACTCGCACGCGAAGGGTTCCGTACCATTATCGCACAAAACGGCAAAAAAATCACGTTTGTTGAAACCCACTTAAATATTTATTTTATTCTGTTTTAGTATTTGTTGTTATAGCGGCAACAGAAATAGATCATCTATGAAAATATCAACCGTCTATCCGTCACGGTTCATGAGATACAGCCTGGTGACAGACGGATCGCGGAGTCTTAGTAATAAGGTCCCGTTTTTACCCTTTGGGTACGGAACCCTAAAAAAGAATACCTGTTGTGTCTACAAACACATGCGTTAGTAATGGTTTTTAAAACAAACTTTTATTTAACTGTCGTGTTAGGGATTTGGTTAGTTAGTACCTATTTGTGGGTCTTGCAATTGAATTTTAAAACAATTATTACCAACCGATTGAGCAAACATTTTGCTTAAATGTTTGATTTGGATGACAATTCACGGTTAGCTAAACAGCTTGTTTGATAAAACTTTTTAACATACTTGAAAAGTGGCTCTAATCGGACTAATTTTAGTGTCACACGACAAAGATCTGCAAGCTATAAAACCATTTCTCACATAAATGTTGTTACAATAATAATCCTATCTTAGCAAGTTTTTTTTTTTTGGCAATCCCACCTCACTGTTCCCAAACCACTGCACCTCGTGAAAGCCAGAATCAACAGTGGCGACGACGACCAGAAAAACGCCGAGGTAATGAAGCTCGATGAATTTGAAATTTGAAATTTTTGATTTGCAGATGTGTTGAAAACATTGTTTGTAACACGTGAGCGTTTGTCATTGCACTCCTGACTCCATAAGACCCACGCCTACGACTTTGGCTTCAATCCCGCTTCGCCTACAACGACAATCTTCGCCCACCTGTATAAAACTGAAGTCTTAGGTGGGTAGGAACTAGTCATTTCTGTGGTTTTTCATAAGCGATGATGATGGTTGAAATGCCAAAATGTAAAGTTTTGATCACTAGATTTTCGATAGTGCTTGGAATTGCCATACACGTGCCGTTTTTTCGTGGCTTTCGTATATAGAATGTCACTTGTCTAGCTCCTCAGACTCACGATAATATATACTATTAGCCAGCGACTTCGACCGCGTGAAAGTCGAAAATTATCCCGAGGCAACACATTCCCAGTATTCTATGTGCTATTCCTGGCTATAATCTATCTCTGCGCCAAATTTCATCTAGATCCGTTTAGCCGTTTGAATTGAGCGTGAAGAAGTAACAAACTCAATACTTGTCCAAAAATGGAGGTGTGTTACCTCTTAGACGTCAGGTTAGGAATATTGGTCCACTTTTTCCATTCCATAGGTACGTATGCATTTTCTTTATTTTTTCTCCCGGTATTTCCTCAGGATACGTGTATAGATAAGATGTAGACATTCATTATTCATAATATTGATTACTTTGGAAGACTCAGCAGATGCTCCAAACATTAAACTTTCAATATCAAACATGAATACACTTAAACACATTAACAATCTACACTTAAACCCTAGTGCGAAAATATATCGAAAACGTTCAGAATAATCCTGCGTGGAGGTTATTCGCGTCCCCTACTCATTTAGCTGTCGGAGAGTTATTTAATACTGCTAGTGACCCCCGGTCCGTTCTCGCCTGGACTCTAAATGTATTGAGCACATCTGCCGGACACAAGACGCACTGCCACCAAGATAAATTAAATAATTTGAATTTATTTCCTTCACATTACGTTTTCGTGTTATGTTGTCAGTTACTTTCTTTACAATTTTATATGATACCTAAATTAAACAGCAAGTCTAGTGGCAAACTTCTACTTTTCGATTAAATAAGGCCTTTCCTTACTAAATAATATTTATAAATTACCAATCGATTTGTTAAATGTCGCACTCCTATTTTTAACCGACTTACCAAAAAGGAGGAGGTTCTATGTTTGACTTGGAGTATGTTTTTTTTTTTTTGTCTGCTCACCGATATCTCCGTCAATTGTGGACCGATTTTGAAAATTCTTTTTCTTTGTTTGAAAGAGTATGTTTTGAAATTGGTCCCATTTTAAAATCTGTCGGGATTGCTGCAATCCATGTCTGTTTATTGTTTATACCATTTCATAACATAACATCACGCCATTACGCTCTAAAGGGGTACGCAGATGTGTACAGTTCACCTTGGTACACTCTGATTTCACCGGTTATGTTCAGTTTCATAATATTGGGGTAATCTATTCTGGTATTATAGGTACCTTACTTAACAACTTGCCTATTAGGTAGGTAAAACTAAAAAGTGAAAATAAAAAACTTTTTTAGAAAAAAATACTACCGACTTCTAAATAAGAAAACTACAAAGTTTTTTTTTAGTATTTATTTGTAAAAAAGTTTTTTATTATATATGTAGTATTACATAATTTTAAAGTTGCATTACAGTTAAATATTCTAAAGTAGAGTCTGAGAAGAGAGACAAACATAAAAGTTGTGTATTGCCATAGCATATTGAATACAGTGTAAAACTTCCAGCGATGCATGATTGATAGCGACAGAAGTTGTCCGAAGGTACTGCTTAGAATAAGCACGCATCCGTATCCGTAATCTTTCAACATCTTAAATAAAATAGTCCGGAGTAGTGTTGTATGGCCGGTATCTTATGAATTAAATATGAGCGCTTTATTCGATTCCCGAGTCCCTCGATATCTGATAATAAAAAAGAAATGTATCGCACACATACGAGAAGCAGAGGCCGAGTCTCATCGGCCGCTATTTTTTACGGCGCCGGCGTCCTTCCATCGACAATCACTTCATAGCGACCCCTGTCCGAACGTTCGATGACAGAATTATTTATCAGTTTGAAAAATGACGGGAAATTGAATGTAGTCGCAATGTTTACAACGCATTTTCTGTCCAGTGTCCTCGGGGGCTCCTTCCCTCGCGTTCCGATGTCCACTTTTCAAAGAGACCGCTCGGACGAGGGTCGAAAAAGTGTCCCCAGAGTAAAAAATAAAAAAATATATATTGTATCTTCGTTCAACAAATGTTACATTACCCGTATACAGCAAATTACAAAGAAAACGTCGTTGAGATGAAACGAGAGCGAGCTGCGGAGGTGGTGCGATACTTTATTCATTTCGTGTCTATAATTGTTTTGCGCTCGGGGACGACATTACGCTATGACGCAATCTATTTGAGTGAGTCGCGCCATGTGTCCACCCGCGAGTCTACCCTGTGTCCCTGTGTGGCGTGTGGCTGTGGCCCCGTGCAGTGTGCACCCAGCGCGAGCTTCCGACTTCTATTATAATTTGAACAGTTTATTATAGGGCTAGCGACAGACTGCTATTCCCTCATTTCCATTAGAAGAAACGATCGATGAAGAGATTCGTGTTATGGGTGATTAGTTTAGCAGACGTCGTGAGGATGTCGACTACTTGGCATTAAGACGTTTAGTGACTGCATGAGAGTTTTAAACTTGTTTAAAAGAAATCTCTTAATTATTTACGTTATATTATATTACACAATATTAATTGTTTATTATCTTTCAGGAAATAAAAGAATATGCTTTCAAGTAAAAATTACTTCTTTAACTAATTAAGCTAATCACTAACTGTCTGCAAATAATTGCAACAGGAGCGTACCTATTACGTCACACGACACCAACTCGGAATTAATAGATATTTTTAGCATCGTCTAGTTTTCTTTGTAAGAGTAGTAGAATTTAAATATGTAGATTATTTTTTATATTTAGTACTATGGGCGGCTACGAACACGTCATGATAATTGGAATTTCAAATTAACTGCACAACAAAATCGGAGCTTTTCAAAACTTTCCAAAACTTAAATCATAAAATGAAAGTCTGGTTCAAAAAGAAATACCCCAAGTAATTAATGAGCCCACAACACGTTTTAATGTACAGTCAAGTACCCGCCATTGTCTTATTATAATGAAGTTCAATATCGGCGTCACGATCGCAGCACATAAGGACAGGTACAAATGTGTATATTGAGTTTATACTTTATTACCTGTATGTACGGAGCCATGTGTGTGTGTATGTATTATAGCAGCCATGGCCGGTCGTAAAAATGTTTTATTCACCCCATACGGCGTCGTAAAAGGCGTAATAACGCGAGGAGGTATCGTGGAAGCAATTACCGATCTGTTATAGTTTGTTACAAAGGCGCTTGTTTATTATCGTTTTATGATCAACTCATTTGCTGAACAAGGACGCTGTTTAATTCAATACGCTTTTATTACAACGAACTCTAAACAATTAGGAAGTAATACTCAGTTTATTATAAACAGTATGATTTTATAGAGAACTGAGATTGTGAAACTGTTCTGTAATTCGAGAGCAAACAAAACAACAAAAGAAATATTCTGAGCCAGACTCTGCCAACGTTGGTACTAAGAAGGTTGAATAGTATTAAATCAGAATTATCGCTAGGCTCGACAAAGTAGCAGATGAAAGTTGCGCAACAAATCCTTATCTACGTTTCAGGTCACGATTCTGCAAAATCGACGAAAATAAAATCAAACGTTCCTCCGCTCACAGTCGAAATGGAGAATGTGATATTGGATAGAGATCGTCGACGGCGCTGAAATGTCATCATAATACTGAAGCTGACGAGCAGCGCCGCGGGGCACAGCAAGTCTAAACTCAGCTTTATTTGTGTGTTATGAAACTCGAGCTATTATTTTCAGTAAACAAGATATCCAAATCAGTGCCAATAAAGGACTTAAAGTTGTAAGTATTCGTTAACTGGTTTACAGAAGACGCTTGATTGATTGTGGGTTAGATAAAAACATTCGTTATGTATTGGAGTATTCGTCTTTTGTACAATATTTAAAAGTGTTCGTAACACATAGCATTTTTAACCCCCGCCAGAAAAAGAGGGGTGTTATAAGTTTGAGGTGTGTTGCTGTGTATCTGTGTGTCTGTCTGTGGCATCATAGCGCCTAAACGGATGAACCGATTTTGTCGAGAGTGTTCTGAGCTATGTTTGAATGAAATCGGTTCAGCCGTTCAAAAGTTATGGGCGTTTTACTGTTTGGATCGGGGTGTTTTCGCAAGATATCGTGTCATAATTACGTGTTCAATAGATTGCCGATCGAAGTGTATCTAGTATGTATTAGATAAATTATGTAGCATGAAATAAATATCTGTTGGGGTTTTTTAAAATTTTGAAATTTTACTAGTTCATTTATTTAGACTTCACGCACAAAATGTACAAAGGCGGACTTAATGCCTTAGGCATTCTCTACCAATCAACCAGGGTGGTGAAGAGAAATGGCCATTTATAGTTTCAAAATCTTCTTGAAAAGTATTAAAAAAAAAACATTCACACACACGCTTTCACGGTGTACTTCAGGAAAACGTGGAAAATTGATCTCAAGGCAAAACAAACAGCGAAGCATATGAACTTTGATCCCCTGGGTATAATACTTACCTACCCTCTGACTCTGTTATAGAGGTTACTTTTCAATCATACAAAACTGTTTGTTTGCGGAAAATCTTTAAACATTTTACAAAAGATTTTCCTCATATGGTTTGTGAGATCTAATATTAGTGTTATTAGTTAACATAACTTTTTGTGACTTATCTCTAAAATAAGAAACTACACATAATTTTATGTAGGTAGGACTTAAATCTGAAATTTTTTTTAGGGTTCCGTACCCAAATGGTAAAAACGGGACCCTATTACTAAGACTCCGCGGTCCGTCTGTCTGTCACCAAGCTGTATCTCATGAAGCGTGATAGCTGTTGAAATTTTCTCAGATGATGTATTTCTGTTGCCGCTATAACAACAAATACTAATAACAGAATAAAATAAATATTTAAGTGAAGTCATATAACCCTACAACAAACGTGATTTATTCCGTTTTTTGCGATAATGGTACGGAACCCAACGTGCGTGAGTCCGACTCGCACTTAGCCGGTTTTTATATCAAATTATTAATTAAGTACTTACCTAATTAGGTATCTATGACTTTCATAAACTTTATTAAAGCAATCTTCGATTATATTTGCAACACGTCATATTGTTTTGTAAGTAACTTTACCTTTAACTAACACCTTAGGTACTAATTTACCGTAATTAATCATCTAAATTCTAAGAAATAAAAATATCTTCTTCCAAAAGATAAAACGCTATGTATCTTCCCCATAAACAAGTACCTAATATAATAACTGGCTCGTACCTGATAGGTACAAACGAGATGCGCACCCCATTATATTCATAACTGTACATCATAAACCGCCCGCCCTACGCGGAAAGCCGTCGGCTGCATTTCCTGCCCGCCTACAATATCATAACGAGCGGGGATTGGCCGATATGAGCTGATATAATATCATAACGCGTTAGGATTGGATGAGGAGCCCCTCCGCCCTCGCGGCGCCCTCCGCCTCTCATTAAAGGTTAGTGCACCGAAGTAGATGGTCGTCGTTATAATAAGTTTTACGTCGTGTGTCCCGCGCGCCTCAATAAATATGCCGGGCGGCGACCGGACCCCCCCACCCGTGTATGAGCGGTAGGAAATGCCGACCGCCGACCGCCGGAGCCGGATCAATAATAATACTCGCCCATATCTGCAGTGGACTGGATCTGCTTGAGAAAGCGTCCCCCGCGCCCCGGCCGCCGCCGCTACACAAACAATATAAATCATTTTCTGAGCTGAAGCCGGCTCCGGCTCCGCGGCCACACGCAACCCGCATCCGGCCCGCTCCGGCCGCCGCGCCACTCGCCCGCCAAATACTTCCCGCTACAATACACAGTTGTTTTTCCTTTTCTGCCGACTGTACTATCTGTAATATTCCGAATAATATTAACTTATATTAATTTGTTGGATCTTAAAAGACAATAACGTATGTCTTCTAACTTAATTGACTTTGATTAAACTCTATTAAGGCTATAAAAACAAATAAACAATAAATCTTAATTAATCAACTTGTCTTCCAATCAAGGAAAATGGAGTTTACCTATCTATATTATTGTTATAGCTATAAATATACAATGGACAATTAAAACAAATTGTTGTGAAAAATAAGTTCGGATGAACCATAAAAAATCTGGTCCCAAAGATAAAGATACACAAATTAATTTAAAGTTTGATCTGTTTACATGCACAAGTGAATGTCTTGCAACACAAAAACTTCTTTATGGTCGCTCTTTTAACATAGAGTAGAGCGGGTTAAAGTTTTCAGCAGTTCGTGAATGGTTACAGGTGGTTAAGCCATCACTTTCCTACGCCATTAAGTAGCTTCCAGTGATTTTCTTTGAACTACTGATGTGTAATAATGTATTTAATAGTAATATCTGGATGTAGTTCAGTAAGTTAATTTTATAATACAAACAGCTGAGTCCGTTTGATAGATCCCATAGTCTTTTTTACGAGCCCAAGGAAAATCTAATACTAATACTAATATTAGTAGGTAAACGTCGGTATATGTACTGGATACTGCTGCCGTAAAAAGTTTGAAAAAGCTTACAAGTAAGGGTACTACTTATGTCGGTGTGTTCTAGTTACAAAACATACACTAAACAACTATCACATTCACAGCAGCGACATCAGTATTTCATCTTAAAAAAAGTGGTTTAGAAATCGATTACAACTTTTCTGTACGCGTGCAGCCAAAAAAAAAACCAGTTGAAACAAAAACATAAAAGCTTGTTGTAGTGCGCGCCGTGCTCGTAAAGACACAATTTTGTGGTGGCCGCTACACACATAACTTGCGCCGGTGTCGCCCGGCCCGATATTGTCGGCCTCCTGTATATTGCTGGCTTATTTTTTATGTAAAAAAAATTACAGCAGGAACTTCCACCTACATGATGTTCTATGTGGGGTATACTATGGCGCATACCTTGTATCTTTTTCAGCTGAAATAAATTTCATTAACTGTTTTACCAGCAATTCTTAACATACAATTGAATACAAATTATTATTGTAGGTAAGTATAGTCCTACGTATATTTCGTTTCGTATTAGATAGCATGCATTTAACATTACCTATGTGCGCGGCAATATGTCGATCTAGTTGATGGCAATACAGAGCAAGCGAACTTTGTACAATTTATCAAATTGAGTTACCGAGGGGCAATATCGCAGAGCGAACGCAATATTGCAGCGCGTGACCGCGTCTGCAATACGCGCTCAATACATCGGCCGGCGCCGGGCGGCACGTCGCCCCGGACCCCCGACCCCCGCCCGTCTTCAGGCGCCCCAGCCCCCGCCCGCCCAACTGACCACCTAGATATTTAGCTAACAATGCCTCGCCGCGAGCGACGGCAAGCGGCAAGCGCCGTCCCGCTCGGGCCAGGGCCGCGCGCGCTCGTCCGACAGGGACCTCGCCTCCGGTCATCGCTATATTTATTGGCGACGCTCATAAGTACGCGGGTCAGGTTATAAGTTTCTACGAAATGAATGGCCGAGGCACGTAGGAGGCGAGCGCCCGCCGCCGCGCTTAACAAGAAAGCACCTCCACCAGAAACTTGGCAGGGGGGCATCACCCCACGGACGCTGGCGTTATAATTAAAAAACAAAAGAATACAGAGCCACTCAGCCTCTTGCCCGCCGACGTCGTTCGACTTTCATGCGAAAAATGCAACGACTGACAATTAAATACTAAAGAAGAATGGAGAATTCTACAAAATTAGGAACTTTCTTTATCGGAGACGCTTCTACTGTAATTGGGTTTTATGAATTCCTCGAGACTTTGTTTTAAGTGGCACACAAATAGAATGCACTCCTTAGCATATTAAAGGAAAGTCGGCACTTAGGCTATAAAATCTTAATTAAAAAGTTGTACTGAAGTAACAACGTATAGTAGTTGCCCAGGTAGAAGTTATAGGACTTTGGTGAAAAGGTTTTCAGGTACCTGCCTAGAAGTACCAGCCTATGGCAGTCTTTTTACTAACCTCTCGGAGTACACAGTTACATACTATCTACAATCTTGATGTGGAATGCGTTTTCGATAACCTAAAACATGTACATTACCTTAGGCATTTTAAATCTTCTTCAATGATTCACCGTTCGTAAAATTCAATTCCATCATCTTCTCGAGTGGTTTACATATTCATTCAGCTAAGAGCGGGACCGGACCGCAAGCAACGGACACGAGCACATTAATCTTATAAATAAAGCATCAGACCCATGTGTTGTGCGGCGGTCATCACAGCTCATGCGGACCGCTCCTATTACAAATACCATTACGGAGTTCGCAGATGACCGCACGGTTTTATAATGCGAAGGCACCGTCCTCCCCCGCACCGCGCCCTCCACCCCGCGCCCCTCACTCGCTCCCTTGACCATCGACCGACAATTGTAAATGGCACATAAAATAAATGAATGTGCAGCGGGACTCGCCTCTGCAGCAGACAATATAAATTACGACCGGACGATTATATTCCGGCGGGAATGAAACGTTTTCCTTCAGATATACACTTTACATTGCGCCGCGCGCCGGCCGGGGAAGCCTCTCCGAATAAATCCACGCTGCCCAAGTGCCCACCGCCCGCTCTCGTTAGCCGTGCGTGTAATTACCTACTGTTTTTAGGAACTACTTTGATTAGACTTATTACTGTACACAAATGGGTTCTGTCGCACTTGCCGTATTTATCTTGAGACCGACTGAAGTTATGTCCGGAAGATTCTGAAAGAAAATGTAATGTTTGGAAAATTCAACACAGGTCCTATCAGACACACATAGCATAAGACTAGTAGTAGAAAATTTGTTCTCTTATCCCTTCTTAACAGTTAATAAGTATTTACAGTTCCCCTACGGCTTTGAAATCCAATAACACAAGAAAGTAGTTAATGGAAAACATCGATCTGTTGTTGCTATTGCCGCTAATTTTAATTTATTGAGCCGATCTCAGCAAGCGCTGTCGTTAATTACAATTTATCTTATCGGATACTTACAAACTTATTTAACACACTCTGATCATGCACAGCATGCGCTGACAATAATCATGGGGTGAATGAATTTGTAATCAACAACAATCACATAACAGAGAAAATTGATCGGGAAAGTAAAGAATAGAAACTTTTACTAGCCAGTCTTGTGAGATAGACATAGTAAAAGCTTTAACCAAAACACAACAGGTAAAACTGTAACCAGAACTTGAAATTACCTTTCTACAGACACTGATAAAACTAAATAGACTAATCACGAACGGAATGAGTCATTCGATATCGCAGACCAGTCATTTGGTCAGTGTCGCAAAACTAATGACACATAATGACGGCGGCCGTGGGCTGGGGGGGCACACGCGGCAGGCAACCCGAGCTGCCACCTCGGCGGACAATACTCGCCCGTAACACAGGAGCCCGAGGGCCCTGCCGCCTGTCCCCGCCGCAGTCAAGGTCTGTTAGTTGTCTCCCCGGGGGTCTTGTCGCCCTGCACTCGTGACCGTCGATGACCACCTGACCACCCCAGCCGCAGCTAATTGGGGTCGTCTACCAACCGCGCACCCATCATTTTGATATTTTAAACTACCTACGCAGGACAAATGGTTTGTACTACGCTACAGGTCACGGTTTTAAGACTAATCAAACTGGCTGAAGTTCTATGTTCTTTATTTGGTTTCCGCACTAAGTCCTTCAGATGGACCATACACTGGCTGAAGTTATTTTTATTCTGTCATTGTGTCTGGTTAACGATCGTTGTATCTGTGGCACGGGCTAAACTTTAAATGGGTCTTATTCACAAAGAAATAAAAAAGAAATTAACCCTTTAGAAGACGTTCATATCATAGGAAATGGGTATCATTCTTATCAATTTATTTAATCTAAGAACTGAACGTTTAGCCCAAGGTGTACATACTTCAAATTACATTCATAACCGGGTTTGTGGAAGCCACAAACCCATTTTACTGCACGGTGGACCCAGTGCACCGATTTCATTCAGAATGATACATGTGCAGGCGCACGTACGCAGAAAATAACACTTAATAGCAGCTTATTGTGACCCGTTACGGCTACCACTTACTTCCACGAGAAATAGAAGCGAGTTACTGGCATCGATCACTGCATTACTAATGTATGACAGTGCTCGTAAATTGGAATTAACTTGCTGACTGAATTACTTGTTAATCAATAGACAGTATTTGTGGAAATAACCTGTAAGCATGTTCAGAGCTTAAGAGTAATAATATATACTATTGACTATGTTTTATTATCAAACCAATTTATCAAATGAATTATTTTATTTTATTTATGGTCATGAGTATGCGCACTAAAAAGTAATAGTTGTAGTAATAGTGCACTAATACGTTTAATCACATTACCTACTATCACATCTGCACATCAATAAAATCATATTTGCTAGAAAATTAGAAAGTTACAGTTTACTGAGCAATTTCGAATGCACTTATATTTCAATAATTCCATTAACAGTTGGACGCGTGCGCGACTGTTACTTTCACTTCAGTTGATTTTCCACACAACACATCAATTTCACTCTCCTATCGTGTACAGCAAAAATAATTAATGATAATCCAGTTGTAAGTTATTTCATATTTTGTAACATTTCATGATTTTTCAGAGGAATTTTCTATCAGTTCTGAAACATGGTAGATACCACGATATCGTATAGTTAGAAGTTTCAGCATAATGTAATAATTAAGCCTTGCTCTCTTCAAATTTTTGTAACTTTCAGTTTAGAACTTAAAAAAACGCATTTATCTCTGTGTTAAATTTCATCCAGATCCGTTCAGCCGTTCTGGCTTGACTGAGTAACAAACATACATCCAAACATTCACGCACATCAATATTAGTAAGAAGTAAGATTTTCTTCTAGTTTATATCTTTTTAGTTTGCTTCTTAAGCACTCGGGTTATTGATTTTTTTATTAACTTTTTAGTTATTTTTTCGAATTATTTTTAACATATACGTGGTATATATTTTTGTATGGATAATTATGGAATTCATTTATAATTTAACTTGCAAAATATTTGCACGCCATAGCATGTCGGAATCTTTTGGTGTTTTTGTTATCTTGCATGCATATTGTATGTGTTACCCATGTTTGAGAAAATAAATATATCTTATCTTATCTTATCTGTAACAACCTCTTAAAACACTTCATTTAAAAAAAAAACCCTGCAATATAGAGTCCAAAATCCGCCATTGTTATTTTTAACGTCACTTTTCTAAGTACACTGGGGCGGTCAAGACACATCTAACGATGTCTTAATTATATACCTAAATCCGTCTAGCGGATTCAAATATATGAGGTAATAAAGAATATTAAATACATACAAGATACGCGCAAAAAACCTTTCCTTTCAGCCCGGGTAACAATTTTTACCTTTTTGTTGCTTGTGTACAAATTTACGATTTTTGGTTTTATTTTCCTTTACGTGTGCTATAAGACATTGCTTTTTGCCAAATCTCATGATTCTGTGTCAACGGGACGTACTCTTTTTTTTTCACAGTTGCAAGGGATTGCAGATTTGAGAATAATATATTAATTTCAACTTGAAACCTCCAGCCGTTTCAGAGAAAATGGTATTGACACACGGACAAACAGACAGACAACGAAGTGGTCCTATTGTTCCTTTTTTTCCTTTTGAGGAACAGATCCCTAAAAAGTACATAATGTGCTAATAAAAAGAACATCGATATCAGTTAGGTATGAGGTACGAGCTTGGATCGCGCGGCGTACGTGCATGGGGCCAGAAATGAAATTGATGAACTTTTCTCGCAGCAATAATGGCTTTGGCACGTACCAACATAATTCCCGGCAAAACTTCCTCACATAACCCCCACCTCCCTAGTATGCCAGGGTTGTTCCACACACGTCTAATCAGACCACCTTCAATAGGGAACATTACGCAAAGCTGATCGAACAGATAGCATAAATGACCGAAACTGAACAAGTTTGAAAAACCGCGGCAATTTTTTTAATTTTCTTTTTTCGATCTTCTCATATGACGTTTTGCGAATAGAACGTTTTGATACGGAGTCGTTTTTTCAATAGGTTAATTTGTATAAACATAAATATGAGTTACGAAAGACGCCGTTTTTTCGTCCTTGATTCAGTGAGACACCTGCCGGCAGAAATTGTTAGTATAAAGGTTCCCTATTGAAATTCAATCAGAATTTCTATAGATACCAATCGCAGGAAAATTTCATTTCTGTGCCGATTAAAGATAGAAAACTAACGAAAGTAAGGTGTACGAAGTGGTAATCCGATATCAGCACATAGTATCAGTCGAGTAACGAGTCGAGCAAACCGTAACAGAGTGAAAGTGTCTTCTGTAATGTGCTCGGATTAGACCAGCTTATTAGTGGGAATATGTGCTGCACGCCTGGAAGGTATCACCACCGTTTGCTGGACATCGAAACATAAGCTGCTATACAATATATTCCGATTTTAAAATCCTCGCAGTCAAAAAACCGTAGTAAGCAATCTATGTGTTATTTTTTACGACAAGGCTTTCCATTCTGTAAGAATTTGCAAAATGAAATCTTACTTTCATCGTCTTTTCATATTTGAGGAGAAATATGAGTAGATCAAATAGTACTTGTTAGACTTATACTTAAAACAACACCCAAATATTTTTTTGAGATTTTTATCTTAATACCAACTTTTTTTAACTTGGTTTTCTATTAGTGTACAAAATTGAAAACTGAGTATGATATCAACCTAAACACCTAACTTCTTTAGTAACTTATAAGAAAACGCCATTAGATTTTTTTTTCACATCCTATAATCCTATACTAATTTAACATTTTTCAATGCAGGACAACCCTAGAGCAGTGGACAGCGGCAGCGGGTGAAGGCGAAGAAGGGAGCGCACATCCAATATAAGAAGAGAACAAAATAGGTTTATGTCGAATACTTTGACCATTCGCCCGTAAAGTAACTTCGCTGTACGAGTGACGCCCGCAGCCTCGCGTCCTGTATCTACTTACACAAACCTATGAACATTGACAAAATGCATTACTCACCTAAATTGTTATATGCTCCGAAATGTTACAACTTTAGCTACGACATTATTAATTCTGTTTATACATAACATAGAGGCCAGTGTGTGTTGTATATGTGTGCATTAGCCAGTTTCCATTTAGCACACAATTTGCATTAGCACCTAAATCAGTAATCTGTAGAGACATCACTTGGATTGTTAGCCTATTTCGAGATGTAGACAGCCATCAAGTATTGAGGGGTGGGCAGTTGGTCAGATTGGTGGTGGACAGCGACACCTGAGCCGCCATGTGTTTGGCTGCTAAGGTAAGTCAGCCGATAATATTAGCTCAGGTGGCGGTTGCCAACGGAGTGACGTCCCCGGAGGATCACTGCTCCTGGCAGCTGTTACATTGATCATGCATATGCAGATACAGACATATCTCATGCACCATCGTTGTTTATTAAAGCTAGATTAAGGACGAATAAACACACATGAAAGCGTTTCATGTAGGTGTAACTCAATTCATCCCATGGCAGCTGAGCTCAAACCAAAGTTATCGCACGAACGGCCCAGTTTGTCAAATAAACATACAAGCTAAAAACTAATCAAGTAAGGCTCACATTTCCTGATACAGAAATGAAGCGAGCGCTACCGCCGCTGCACCGCTTAATCAGCGTTGGTCCGCCCGCCCTATATTTGCGTATGCAAAGAGACGCCAGCCGCATTAACGATGCCATATAGCCGGCGTAGCGTGCAGCGATTGGGCAAACACATATCTGCATTATAAACAGCGTCCGGGCTCACAAACGTGCGCTGTGGTCGGCCTGTACCGGCGCACGGCTAATCAACGAGCTGACCTTCCGCAGCCGAACAAACGCCACACCACACTCCGCTGTTCCTCTGCCTGTAAAATGTTCCACTATCTAGCTAGTTAGTTCCGTGCACACACGGCTTCGTCATTCATTAACACATTATTTATTCGGCTCTAATGAACAAATCGATCGTGTAAGTAGTCGACGTAGCTCGTAAGCCCAATAAATACACGCTACGATACAGAGATGATAATAAAATAGCTATGCACTGTAACAGTATTCGTGCATGTGCAGTGAATCGATTAAAACTTTCTACTTTCCACGTTCATAGCCGTAGCGCCCACATTAACGGAAAATCTAGACACATTTCTCGGACTCCTCTCCACTAGAGCGTGTAAAGAAAGCGGCCTTTAGTAATCATTTAAACTCCATATCTGTATGAAAAAAGTGATTTATATGCATGTTAATTTGTGCACACCGTATCAACATCGTTCATTAGATTAAACATGCAGTGATGCAGTTAGTGTTATTAGTATACCGTAGACTTTTCTTGTCTGGTTTTCTTAACTCGTCTCTACCTTCCTCAAATAAATCATAATGCGTGTCTAGCAAACCAAATCTGTCGTAGGTAGGTTATTTCGTTTAATTGGTTTTAACTCTTGCATTGTGATTTCATCATATGATTAATCATCAGATTAAGTAGAACTTTAAGCAGATTTATAGGTACGTAAAATGAAACCAAACTGAGTGTAACATTGTTTTATTATTACCTCTTACATCACTTTGATAAATTAATTAACATTAAACATACAACTGTAGTCACAAATAAATAAATTACATTAAATAATTTACTGACATAGATTTGAAATCAAGATGGACGACCGTTTGGTCTCGGAAGGATGTCCGCAGAGGACGGTACTTTGGTTTGAGGTTATTTTGTGTGTTGGCGCGGTGAGCTGAGGCCGGCGGCTGGCGGGGGCTCGGGACCGGCGGGGCCGATGGGGCTGTTTGGGCCAGCGGGCCCGAGCGCTGGCCCCCGACGGGAAGACGAAGGCTACACGGTCGCCGTCGTCTGCTCGCCGTAGAAGTACGGATCCACCGCGCCTGCCTTCGCTGGCCTCACCACATACAGGTTCCGCCTTCGAATTAAATACTAGAATTAAAATATTTTGAATTAAAACATGAAGCAAAAGCCACAAGCTTACAGATTAAACATTATAGCCTACTCGTATTACTATCCCTCGCAGGGCCAATAACTTTTGACATTATTTGTTTTTTTTTAGTCTAGTTAACACCAAGTAACCAGTTATAAAAAAAACAACTAACGTTTTCATTTGATCAATCAAATCTTCAATTAAATCAACAACCATTATGTATCTCTTATAAATAGAGCAAAGCAAGGCAAGCTAATTACTTACTATATTTATTAAACGTAACACTAATCACCACATCAACTACCCTACACTATATGCCTCACCTGTGGTGTCCATCTGCATGCACTTGGAAGGTAGTTTCAGCGGGAGCGCCGTCGTGACTGAACAGTTTCTTTAGGGCGATGATACCAGCAATAGTCAGGGCAACCTTACTGGCGATGAGTGCTTTGCCGGCAATCGCTGCTAGAGTCTTTAGGGCCATTCCTCCCACAATCGTTACGGTGGTGAAAATTCCGAGTAACAGGTAAGGTAGTACCTTCTTACCTAAAATCATAATATTATTCAAAACATGTTACAAGGCACTACAGGTGAATTTTTAAAGTACTTTTACCTATTGATGTTAGGATACAAAATATTTACCTCTACCCCTGCCTTCCGAGGCCAAATCCATTGAAATTGTATGTGTGCTCATCAATTGCTCGAACCTTGTGCGCAACAGGGTATCCAGCTTGTCTTCTGTGGTCATACCAGGGAAGAAGCGCGGCTCCGCAACCGCGGAGGGTGCGTCAGCTTGCTTCACCAACGTCAGCCCATCGGCGAGCTGAACGCTCTCCTGTACAGCACAAACAGAAACATCATTACACTATTGATTTCACTGAAACATTTAGTAAAACTAACACTGATCACTCAGCTGCATCACCTGTTCCACTGCTCTCGTGAGTGCCATTAAGGCCTTGCCCTTCAAACACATCGACATGTGCTTTTGCGCACTGCAATCGTCGTAAAGTTTCTGTAGAACATTGAGCTCGCCTGTCCACCACCACGAGCTGTCCTCAGCTCTTCCACTGTCAATTTCGTTCTCTGCTGTATTGTCGACCTCCATCCTTCGGGATCTTCGAGGCCCGTGCACATTGCCCGCGGCGACTACCACACAGATAGCTGATACAACGTATATCCGGAAAGCGGTACACATGTTCGTTTTTGTCACACACAGCACTATAACTATAACTGAACGTGTATGAGAGTGGTCCAGCAACGACTGCCCGGCGGTGGAGCGGGCGAGAACTTATAACCGTGCGCCACTTGGCCGTCGAGCACCACCAAACATCCGCTATTCCGCACTAATTCTCCGCACGCGCACTTATGTAACTGAACTTGAAAATGATCGAGAACCATTTTCCAAGCCAATTTCTCCGATAAAATGCACGGCAAAAAGCAAGACACATATCTGTTACCAATTGCAACGAGTGCTGCACCTACTTCACGTTCACGTGTGTGAAAAAGTGTAATTACGAGCCACTTGCGTGAGTTGTGAACACCATTCAGTCCCACATTTCATTCGCAAGCGACCGATTTCAGCTGATTATTAGTTGCCGTCGAATCTGAGCCGGTAGAAAATATTTCAGTCTTTATGAACGCGTGCGCAGGGTGCAAGTTAGCGTAGCGCGGGCGTCAGGTGAACTGTATCGGCCTTGCACTCTGGTGCTGAGCCATTGTAAACTAACGTTGAAGTCGCTACAGTTATAAGGAACCGCGACTATTTACAGGAAAGTAAAAGCGGTGACGAGCCGTGTCGGTGAAGTTGTAATTTATAGTTTTCATAACATTATAAATATTATATTAGCCTCATAATATAGGAACCTAATTAACATTTATTCAATCTGAAATTTCATTTATTTAATATGCAGACATATTATCGAAAGGTGTTGCATGTCCACACGATGATGGCAGACTCATCGTACATATGATAGATATGCAGTCTTCGACCCATAAAAATGTATCCGCTATGCCACAGAATAAATAGTAGCAATGCTTTGAGACCAGCTCGCTATGCTAATAGTGCTCTCATGACGAATATCTTCTCTATCTTACGCTTTCTTGAGCAGAGATGAAGAACTAGGTCATATTTCTTAATGTTTATACACTCTAGGTGCGGCTCCCACTAATCGTGCAGTACTTCATCTCCGTATGGTATGCTGATATGATGGCGTTTTATTGAAATGTATCGCCGGGTAATGTGAAATGTGCCCTTACAGGCGTTGCACAGAGAGGGTACCCTTTCCATGTGCTGATGAAGATTACCGGGGTGGTTTATTGAGGTAAAAACCCTCATCTTTTAAAGGTTTCCCCCAATAACAAAAAAGATGATGTCGGAAAACTTAAGAACCATTACAGAGGTTAACTTTTTTGTTGCCTCGTAAAAGATTATTGCTCTTTCCTAATTTTATTAGCTATGTACAGTTAAGGGTCAAAAGTGCAGTCACACTCTACCCAAACTGCAGCTTGAAAAAAAAATGCCATTTTCGTCCGCCTCTGTACGTTTGTGTGCATGAAGTATTAAATAAATAAATAAATTATGACAAAAAATTTTCAACTAAGGTAGTAGATATAAACTATACTTTAATTTCTATACAACATATTAAATCAGTTGTGGATTATTTAACTTCTTCTACAGACAGAGTAAGACTGCACTTTTGATCTTTGAGTGTACCTAACTACATACATCTTATCTTTCAAAAGTAACCATTTATTAAGCCGGCTTTCCGTTTGGATTACCTAGGTACTTAGATGCGGCTCAAACTCTGCACCTAAGTATTTACTATATTAGGTTTCTTGGGTAGAATAAAACTTAGGTTTTTTTATGGGTTTTACCTACATCAGAGCCATTATAGATATCTAGGACAGCTGCACTTGAGTTATTATAGCTGTAACAACGCTGCAACGCCAACTTGTCTCTTGTTAATTACAACGCAATAATACTTCGGATATTAATTCACCGTCACGCCTCAACATATTAATTGTTTAAACCAATTACCTAATGATATGATAACTATGGCTCATTACTTTTTCAGTAGGTACGGTATTATACGAATGATTGTTTTTTATTATCAAAATGCCCTCAAGAGAAATCGTCTAGATAACGAAACCGGAAATGAAAGAAAATACAGAAAGGCATTCTTGCTGGATTAAAATTTACGATCCGCAATTGATATAATTTTCAAAGGACCAGCACTTCCGTTGTTACATTAATAGCAAAAAGAAAGCTGAAACTAGTGCACGCAGTTGTATTTGACACGAATAGGCAAACAAACTGTTTCATCGGTTCTTCCAATGTTACGTTCTTGACTGCGATCGTTTGTTGTTTTGGATTGATAACGCTTACAACAGTTTACAACAATAACCGCTTTAGAGTACAACTATTTTCTTAATGTCTCTGAATGCTAATTTCCATGTCCATCAATTATTAGAGTTATCGTGTATAATTGTTTTCATCCCATCTATTCGAAAAGGACGACTTGGTTCGCCTTTAAGTGTACCCAAAGGTGGTGTTTTCTATAAGTACTTAACTTTTAGCAGGCAGTAATGAGTTTTTAATCCTCTTTATAAGTGCGCCGCAATTATCTTTGCCGCGCACTTTTTGAATTTGGAACATCTACAGTGCCAAAGAAATCGAACGCAAATATTGTTTGAATAAATCACAGACTACTTAGAGATACTACGTATGAATAAATAGTGGCTGGTACGACGGCCCATAGTCGCGCCGCCATCCAGCTAAATAAAAGAAAAGAAATCAAATTAAAAACGCGCGAACTACAGTTACTACGTTTTCGTAAATTTATGAAATTCATGGTTTTGTTTTGAAAAATGAGTTCTTCAAGTGACAGTGAAAGTATAGAATTAACTCCTGAAAGTATTAGAACTGACGCAAGAAATGTGATGGATAATCTATTACCTGCAAAATCCCGGGCGAAATATATGAAAGCCTATGGTAATTTATATTGACTGGAGAAATGCAAGAGGCGCCAAGATTTTTTCAGAATCTGAGTTTTTACCTACTTCCAGTACTTAGCTAAAACTAAACAACCTTCCACACTTTGGAGTACCTACTCAAGATTCGAAATTAATAGCGTATCTGAATAGGATGTCTGATGGATTTACACCTAAAAAATCACCACCCACCGAGAAAAGACGTACCGCCTAGCGGCCTAGCCGTGTTTCGGTACGATGCTCGGTGTAGCCACAAGAGAAGTTGGGTCGAGATAGTTGTTCCACTGCAGGCAGACCAGCCTGACTCGCGTTGTTAAGGGTCTATCGGGAGACTAGTCACGGAGGGCAGCGGGATGCCGGGTGACGGGTCCCCCAAATGATGGCGTCCTGTCTCGCGTGTCTGAAGGTTGTCAGCGAGGAACCTCCTCTCACTTTCTTCTCCTCACCTTCCTTCACTCACAGCAATAATGCCAAGGATCAAAAAGAGAAAAGCTGAACAGCGGCAGCACTCACTCTCACATGAGGTGCACTGCACTGCAGTTGGTCTGCACTCGGACCTTGTCGCAGTCCATCTCCACCTTGAGACTGAGAAACCAGCACTTTTGTTCCTTACGGAGACGCAGATCGAATGTCCGTCGGACGTGGCGTACCTATCTTACCCAGCATTTACCCTGGAGCACAAATTCAAACCACGTGCGGGTGTATGCATGTACGCCCGTGACGACATCTGCTATCAGCGTCTCCTTGACCTGGAAGACTCTACCTACTCAGAGCTATGGGCCCTGGTGGACACAGGTCTGGATAAGATTGGCTATGCCTGTGTCTACCGATCGCATAACGGTGATCTGGAGACAACCAGAATCACACAGTACCTGAGTGGAGTGAGGTGGCTCAGCGACGGTACCCTTCCACCCATTTAGTGTTAGTGGGGGACTTCAATGCTCACTATCAGGACTGGCTCTTCTCATACCATGCGAAATCTTTCGCTAGCGCTTAGTCTCACCCACATGGTGCAGGGGGCTACGAGGGTGCCGGATGTTGATTCGCACACGGCCAATTGCTTGGACCTTCTGCTGACACAGATCCAGACCGATACTCAGTGTCGATATCATCACGTTTGGGTGGTTCCGACCACTGTCTGGTCAGACTTCACCAGACTGTTGTCTGAACTATCCGTCTACTCCCCGCCCGATCCCAGCCCGAGAGGCACCCAGCGGGTTTGGCAGTACAGGTCAGCAAATTGGGATGAGATGCGATCTTTCTTAGCATGCTATCCTTGGCGGCACACTTGCTTCTCTTCGGAAGATCCATCGTCATGCGCTAACGCCGTGACTGATGTGTTGCGCCATGGGATGGAGTACTACATACCATTCTCTGACGTAGCGCTGGGTCGGTGCTCGAGTGCACAAGGCGAATGACGTAACTCAGAAGAAGAGAGCCTTCAACAGGGCTGCCAAGTCCTGCAAAAAGGCGATGCGAAGGTCACGTTTTGACCATATTAACAGAATCGGGCACAAACTAGCTTTATACCCTGCTGGTAGCAAAGCGTTTTGGTCTCTGGCTAAGTCGGCTGAATCTAACTTCTGTCGCCCCTCACTACATCTGAACTATGATGGCACGTGGCCCCCTCCGTCTACTGTTGGATGTGGGACGAGTATGTCGGATATTCGCATCCATCAGAGGGAGGTCTATAGGGTGTTGCGTAACATTGACGTGAACAAAGCTAGTGGCCCCGACGGGATACCGGCAATCGTACTAAAAACTTGTGCGCCTGAATTGTCTCCGATCCTGACACGCCTATATGGTATTTGATAATGGCTGGAAAGGTGCCGAAGGCTTGGAAGCAAGCTAACTTTCTGCCCGTGCCCAAAAAGGGTAGTCGGGCTGACCCGGCCAACTTCAGACCCATCTCAGTAACATCCATCCTCTGTAAGAGTATGGAACGTGTGCTGAACAATAAGCTCCTGGCATACCTAGAAGACAACGACCTCCTCAGTGACCGCTAATACGTCTTCCGCCGAAATCGGTCAACTGGGGATCCACTAGCGTATGCCATTCACGTCTGGAGTAAGACCATTGAGAGACACGGGAAAGCGCTTGCTGTCTCCCTTGGCATCTCGAAGGTTTTCGACAAGGTCTGACATGAGAGCCTTATTGGTAAGCTTCCTTCCTTCGGTCTGCCTAGTGGTCTGTGTGACTGGATTGCTGACTTCCTGAGAGATCGGTCCATCCGAGTGGTTATCGATGGCTGCTCGTCCGGTCAGTTTCTTGAGCCAAAACTTTCTCAGAAAACGTTTTTCTGGCATATATTATTGAATTATCCGAGACCAAGAAATCAAGCACTCTATGGAGTACGTCTACGTATTCAATGCTAAAAGCAACAATAAATATGGAAAAAGACATACATATCGACACCTATCCAAAATTAGTGGCATTTTTTAAAATCATCTGGTCATCAAACAAAAAAATCGAAAATATGGACACTACCCATTTGTGAAGCTTTTGTCGTAGTACCTACTTAGGCCCTAGTTGTAACTTAACATTATTTTTTTACAAATCTCTGTTTTCTATAATTATACCTACTTATACACAAATCATCGTCTAGATATCTGTATGTTCGTGGTAAGCTCGGCAACTACTGGACCGATTTTGGTGTGTTTTTCACTAACATTTTGCTTTATGCTTGGGGATGGTTTTATTTTATAATTTTAGTCTGTATATTCTTTATCTGTTTACTGTAATTCGTCGCACCGGCCTTGTCGCTAGTTTTAACTAACTGCGAGTTACTTACATAAGTAAAGAAAGTGGGTGAATACCAACGTTTTATCTTTTTTAATTATTCATTATTGGAATTAAAAGAGCATGCAGTAACGTTGCCGACGTAAATAATGCATTGCGGCAAGTTCTAAATTGGTTCACTGCTAATAATTTAGTTTTGAATGCTAAAAAAACTAATTGTGTAAAATTTGCCTTGCCGAATGTCAAAAGTTATGATTGTGACATTATATTAAACAACGAGAAGCTAGAATTCGTCGACAAAACCGTTTTCCTGGGTATCACGCTAGACTCAAGGTTACAATGGGGTCCTCATTTAATATCACTTGCGGGGCGGTTAAGTTCGGCGGCTTATGCTGTTAGAAAAATTCGTCAATTTACTGATGTAGATACCGCGAGGCTGGTCTATTTTAGTTACTTTCATAGTATAATGTCTTACGGCATATTACTATGGGGAAGGGCTGCAGACATTCAGTCAATTTTTGTTCTACAAAAACGAGCCATCAGAGCGATATACAATCTTCGCCGGCGCGATTCTCTAAGGGAACTGTTTAAAGACATTAACATCATGACGGTACCTTGTCAGTATATTTACGAAAACATCATGTACGTTAGAAAGAATTTACATCTTTTTAGTAAAAACAGCGATAGACATAGTTATGTTACTAGAAATAGGGACCAATTAATTCAACCAGGTTTCAGGCTGGCTAAAGTAGCGTCATCTTTTAGGGGGTACTGTATAAAATGTTACAATAAAATACCGCCACACATTCTAGAATTGAATGAGACGAAATTTAAAACTTGTATAAAACGCACACTATGCAGGCAGGCATATTATAGGTTGGGGGATTACATCGCTGATAAAAATGCTTGGCCCAACGCTATTCCAGCTCCACAGCCACTAGGGCACAAAAACAAGTGATAAGCAGAAAAGTTCTGAAGTATTGTTGGACCTGCTGAAGAATGTACGAATAATTATAATGTATATTTGTGTTGTATAAACTCAATTTATTTTTTGGATTATATAACTGCACAGCACATATGTGAGTACTATGTACTAACTGTAAATCTACCATTTACTGTACCTATGTGTCGTTCGTTGACTTCAGTGTGCCCCGGCAGTTGAGTGTGTCATGCTCTCTCTAATGTCTCTCTGATGGTGGCACATGTGTTGGATTATTCGGTTCCCTTCATGATGGTTGAGCTGAGTGGTGCCGATCCATGTGTCATGTTCGTGAACGGGCGCCGTCAGTTGGGATTGGTCATATCTTAGCTGCCTCCGCATGTTTTTAATTACCTATTTATTGTATTTTTAATTGTTTGTTTTACTCTAGACGCTTTCAAGTGCGTTTTTTTTTTTACATCGTTCTCACATATATGTATTTTTCCTACAAGATTATTGTAACCAAATACTTGTAAAACACATTTATGTTTTTTTAAAAGAGTAAGTTTGGAGTTTCTTATCCGTTCTTCTCCATAACAAGCTACATTGCCGAATGGACGGTAGAATCAATTATTATTACATTTAATTTTTATTTTTGACGTTCGAAAGTGCCGCATAATGGCCTAATTGAATAAAGAAATTTTTTTTTTTTTTTTTTTGATTTTTTTGAATGCCGAATGAAGGAATTATTAAATCTAACTGATGTACCATCGAAAAGCATTCTGACAAATTACTGTTAGTCAACTGCCGAATACAAAGACGAACATTGACAGGTCCTTTGTTATTCGCGAGGAACATGTAAATATGATGATATGATATGATAATATGCTAGGCTGCTAATACGAAAACAGATCGATTTTTGTTGCAGTATCATAATGATAAGCATTCGAGCAGCCTATGGGAGTCAACAAAAAAGGCGAGACGCCGCGAGACAGCCTCTTTTCTAAAACTACAGGAGCTTTACACTGGACATTGCTTTCGGCGAACTTCGGCCACGCTTTTGGCTGTCATACTACATTAAAACGACGCTGTGGATGGAGGTCGAATACGGTCGCGGAAGGATATATTAAGGATTCGATCCAAAATAAATCTAAAATCTGTAAAATTATAGTAGAGACCATAAGCTTGAAACAGGCCTCAGATCCTTGGTCTCACCCGTCTACTTCCAGAATTACGAATACCGTCGCCTAGCCTTACCAGTTTAGCCTAGGCTGAATGGGTTTGTCCTATTTTTTACCGACTTTCCAAAAGGAGGAGATTCTATGTTCGACTGTATTTTTGTTTTTAGGGTTCCATACTCAAAGGGTAAAAACGGGACCCTATTACTAAGACTTCGCGGTCCGTCTGTCTGTCTGTCACCAGGCTGTATCTCAAGAACTCAACAAGAACAGGCGGTAGCTAGACAGTTGACATTTTCACAGAAGATGTACTTCTGTTGCCGCTATAACAACAAATACTAAAGACAGAATACATAATAAATATCGTAGATCAGAAACTATCAGAAAACATAAAAATCAAATACGTATCAGAATACATTTACACGTTTGTTTTATGGGAGCCTCACTTTGCCGTTTTTTGCGATAATGGTACGGAACCCTTCATGCGCGAGTCCTACTCGCACTTGGTCGGTGTTTTTGTGTGTTTTCACCACAGACAAATCTAACGTTTTCACCGATTTCTCCGTCAATTATGAACCGACTTTGAAATCTTTTTTTGTTTGAAAATGTATGTTCCCATTTAAATTTGGTGAAGAACTTCGGAGATATACAATATAACTCTTCAATAAATGATGGCAAATCTCTCGGGATTTCTGCAATCGCATGTCTGTTTATTGTTTATATAACATAAGATCACGCCAGTACGCTCTAAAGGGGTACGCAGATGTGTACGGTTCACCTTGGTACACCCTCATTTCGCCGGTTATGATTAAGTTTCGATGATATTCGGGTAATATATTCTGGCATTACAGGTACCTTAATAAAGAACTTGCCTATTAGGTACCTACAACTAAAAAGTGAAAAATAATATACATTATGGTACAAGTGTGTAATGTTGGTGATTACCGCTGAGGCGCCATTGAGACCCGAGCCGTTAGGTGAGGGTCTTAAGAGAGCAGAGGACGGTAATCATCAATACACACGTGTATCATACGACGTTTTTCAACACACTTGTGAATAAAATAATACAAAAAAATCATTTCCAACAGTGAAAACGAGTTGTGATTTTTTTTCTGCAATGTCGGGCAAAATTAATCAGTTTTCCTATGCGCGCGCATCTAAAAATGGCGATCGACCATAGACTAAGAAGATTTAGTTTTCTTTTTTGGGTTTTCGCGGATAGCGTATTAGCCACGTACAAAATGGGGAATTTCAAGTTTTCTTTATTACAGACAATAATAAAAGTTATATTTGAGTGAAAGTTTTATTTATTAAACATGTACAAGTTGAAATTATCTATTTAAATACGAAGTTGCATGAAATGTGTTGCATTTGTACTATTGTGCACGATCTTTTTTGTATCAAAACTTTTTTAAGAACAAAACAACTCAACCAATAAATTAAAAAAAAACTCTATAACTCGCTTGTGAATAAATAGAAAATAAAAAGTCACAGTTTGATAACAGGTGTCATTATGTGCCTAACTGCGGTGAAATTAGAGCCACTTTATGAGCAAGTGTGTTGAAAAAACTTTTTTCGTAACACTTGCTCAAAAAAGTGACATTCTATACCACAAAAAGCGAACATAACAATAGTCATTTTAATCTGTTAAAAACAGGAAAAGAAAATTGTGCTGAATTTCATTCATCCTCTAGGGGGAGAATGTGATTTAAATTTGGAATACTTATCGAAATTTATACTGAACTACATCTGTGTTTACACCATTGAGTTTGTATATAAAGCATTATACATCTTTTTGAAAAAGGAATACGCATTTATTATGCAGTTATGATTATTAAATAAAATTACGAAAACCGACGAGGCTGTATGAGCTTGATGCCTTTGCTTTTTCGACAAAAAAATATTAGTCTAGAAATTTGCCGCGTTTTTGTTTTCTTCAAATACATAAACGTTAATGCTTAACTCATATTATTATTGTGTTAATTTTTTTGCAAATGGTATGAAAAGTAGAGTATTTTCCTCGGTGATAAAGCTGTCTTAGTCTTGGGTGAACTTAAATCCCTCGCTACACTCAGGACTCGTCTTAAATCCCTTGCTTCGCTCGTGATTTAAGTTTTTAACACCTTCGCTACGCTCGGGAGTAAACCTCGAGTCCTTCGTTACGCTCGCGATTGCGTATTGCAAACGCTCGAGCTACTGAGCCGATCATGTCCAGGGGACTTACCTCTAGACGTAGACATTCAGGTCTACGTCTAGAGGTAGAGGCGGTCATCAGACCCTAGCCACATATTTGGCACTGAAACGTGTGCCCACCTTGCCACAACGGGGCTCAGCATCCGGCATCTCAACAGAACTCCCTAGCGATGACTTTAAAACAAACCGATTTCTAAAATGTTTTGCATTATCCTTCACATCACTCACACCATTCACACTAACAGGCAGGTTGGCCGAATGCTAAATTTATAGCGCTCTTCCAGAAACCGCGAAAATCACGCTTTGAATGCTTAGAGGCAATTATGTCCATCTTTATCTGTATAATGGGTAGGTACGGAACCCTCGGCGCACGAGTTTGACTCGCATTTGGCCGGTTTTATTTTGAAAAAGAATTTATTTTATATTTTCGTTTCGATTTGGTGTTCTGGAGTGCTACTAGATGGCGCGCAGCAAATCTGTCGTTACTTTTTTTGTATGAAGTCGACATTCTTCTCCCTAGAGTAAATAGTATTCTGTGCAGTGAACGCTCGATCTAAGTAGGTAGAAAGGTACCGTACGTAAGGTGGGTAGGTATAGGTAAGTAGGTTAGTAGGGTAGGATAGGCAGTTAACGGGAGCGAAGCCGCGGGCACAGCTAGTTATACATAATTATAACGGTCATACAATTTACATATACGTGTACAAGTAAAAAAATAAGTTTAACTTGTCAAGTTTTTGTGAACCTCATACCTACTATATTAATTATTAGACATAGTTATTACGATCAAATAATTTACATATAATAAGACAAAAAAAAGTATTATGAATAACTCGGTCATTTAGAATTTCGTTAATTAAATTCGGTTTCACATTTGAGAAATTCTTTTAGCTTTAATTTAAAATATTGAATCATGAGATATTCTTAATACGAATTGGGAGATTTTTTGAATTTAACTCCAATACCAAATACACTCAATTCGGTTCGGTTCTTTTTTTTCGCTTTGTCACATTTGGTGCAGGAAATGTTCGAGTGACCGGACCGCAGGACGCAGAACGCATCCAGTGTAGCAAAGCCTTGAATGCCTTCAAGTTCAGTTTTGTTTCTCCCACTTCTCAACGTTTCAAAATCAAAATCTCATAGTTTATTTCTAATAAACCTTAGACGTAGGTACTTTTGAATTATCAAACAAAACAAAAATATGACTTGTTGCAAATTCGCAAGCGTCAGTAGGTCTCAATTGAGAAGAATTTGCAAGAAACTCCACGGACACTCTTTTCCATCAGTTTGAATTACAATAATTCTTGTTAAAAATAAATATATGTGAGAACGATGTAAAAATACGTGCACGTAAAAGCGTCTAGAGTAACAAACAATTTAAAAAATACGATAACAGGCCGAGGCAGCTAAGTTATGACCAATCCCAACTGATGGCGCCTATTCACGAACATAAAGTACGGATCGGCACCACTCAGCTCAACCATCATGAAGGAAATCGAATGATCTAACACAATGTGCCACCATCAGAGAAACATTAGAGAGAGCATGACACACTCAACTGTCAAGGCTCACAGAAGCAATGAACGACACATAGGTACAGTGAATGGTAGATTTACAGTCGGACCATAGTACTCACACGTGTGTGCTGTGCAGTTATATATTGTAAAATAAATTGAGTTTATACAATACAAATATATTCATACCGCCTTCAGCAGGTCCAACAATACTTCAAAACTTTTCTGCCCATCAAGTGTTTTTGCGCCATAGCGGTTGCGGAGCAGGATCTGCATTGAGCCAAGCATTTTTAACAGCGATGTAATCCCCCAACTTATAATATGCTGGACAGCATAGTGTCCGTTTTATACAAGGTTTAAATTTCGTCTCATTCTGTTCTAGAATGTAGGGAGCTATTTTATTGTAACATTTTATACAGTACCCCATAAAAGATGATGCTTCTTTAGCCAGCCTGAAACCTGGTTGAATTAATTGGTCCCTATTTCTAGACCAGCCTCGTGGTATCTACTTCAGTAAACCGACGATTTTTTCTAACAGCAATGGCTGCCGTACTTAGCAGCCCTGCAAGTGTTATTAAATGAGGACCCCATTGTAACCTTAGTCTAGCGTGATCCCCAGGCAAACCTTGTTATCGACGAATTCTAGCTTCTCCCTGTTTGATATAATGTCACAATCAGAACTTTTGACAAAAAATCATCAAAATCAAAATTTCTTTATTCAATTAGGCCATTGAACGGCACTTACGAACGTCAAAAAAAAAATGTAATAATAATTGATTCTACCGTCCATTCGGAAATTTAGCTTGTTATGGAGAAGAACGGACAAGAAACTCCACACTTACTCTTTTAAAAAAAAATGTGTTGTGAAAAAAAAACGCACTTAAAAGCATCTAGAGTAAAACAAACAATTAAAAATACAATAAATAGGTAATCAAACAGGCGGAGGCAGCTAAGTTACGACCAATCCCAACTGATGGCGCCCGTTCACGAATATGACACATGGATCGGCACCACTCAGCTCAACCATCATGAAGGCAACCGAATGATCCAACACGTGTGCCACCTTCAGAGAGACATTAGACAGGGCATGACACACTCAACTGCCAGGGCACACTGAATTCAACAAACGACACATAGGTACCTACAGTAAATGGTAGTATTACAATTGGTACATAGTACTCACTTATGTGCTGTGCAGTTATATAATACAAAAATAAATTGAGTTTATACAACACAAATATATTCATACAGTCAAATCAAATCAAATCTTTTTATTGTGGGCATAGGTTATACAGACAGATGTTAGGTAAATTTCAGTTCCATTATGTCCTGCCTAGTAGGCATACAATAATTAAGGCAACATGCAAAATAATCATAGATATCACATATAAAGCAAATCTTACAAAATACGAATTAGGTGCATGGTGACAGATTGTAGTAGATACTAATTATGTATTAAGAAAATCTTGGATCGTGTAGTAGGCTTTGTCAATTAAAAAATTACGTAATTTATATTTGAATAGTGGCAGTTCCTTAGTGTTTAAAATGTCCACAGGTATCCCATTGTAAATTTTAGATGCCATCCCGAAAAGACTTTTGCTCAGAAAAGCAGTTCTATGTGGTATACTAGATATTTTAAGTATATATCTTTTTGATTTTAGTTCACCGAATAGATTTTTATTAATTTTAACAAATACCGCAACTTCATAGATGTAAGCTGATGGAAAGGTTAGAATTTTAAACTTTTTAAAATATGGTTCGCATGATTCAGGAACAAAGATACCAGCAATTGCGTGAACGCATCCTTTTTGCGCTTTAAACACTGCTTCTTTATTTGTGGCGTTGCCCCAGAATATAATAGCGTATTTTAGGGTTGATGATAGTCATGATAGACAGTTAATAGAGCCGATTGATCGACAACTTTAGACAATTTGTAAAGAGCATATGAGTACTGGTTCAGTTTACTGCATACTGTGTCAATGTGTGTTTGCCAAGTCATATCATTATCTATCCATAGCCCCAAAAATTTTACGCAGCTGACTTGTTCAATTACTGTACCATCATGTTGAATGTTGAAATTGTTTTTACTCTTTCAAGGGAATGTGACTAATTTAGTTTTTTCTAAATTGATGACCAGGTTGTTATTTGTCAGCCAGTTAATTATTACATTAAGGGTACTATTTACATCTGCTTCAAAAGTATCCATATTTTCACCAGTAAAAATAGCTGTGCTGTCGTCAGCAAAAATAATCATAGGGTGTTGTGTGACGTTAGGCTGATCGTTAATGTAAATTAAGAATAAGGGCGGCCCTAGCACACTACCTTGCGGTACACCGTATAGTACTTTTTTAGGTTTAGATTGATGTTTTTGTTCTGTGCCATTCAGAGAGCTGATGTCGTTTATTTCTACCACCTGATATCTATCACTTAAATAAGATTCTAATAATCTATGGACATTGCCCCTTATTCCGTAATTGTACAGTTTATTCAGAAGTATTTCATGGTGTACGTGGTCAAACGCTTTGGTCATGTCCATAAACATTGCAGTCACGGGAACACGTTTGTCAATATTTGTATAAATTGGTTTTAATAGATCATAAATTGCTAAGTCAATTGATTTATTTTTCCTAATGCCTTTTTGTTCCTTTGCAAACAGATTGTTTTTTTCAAAATGAGTACTGATTGCATGATATATAACTTTTCCTAATATCTTAGAAAATATAGGGATCAGTGCTATAGGCCTATAGGACGCCATATACTCCTTGTTATTTTTCTTGAATAGTGGCTTTACTACAGACTTTTTCAGTTTGCTCGGGAAAACACCGTGTTCCAATACACACATTGAAGATTGACTGAGTATTGGGCTGATAACATGCGCTACTTCTTTGATTGAAGAGGTTGTAATGTCATCATATCCATTACTTTTAGTGTTCTTTAAGGATTTAATTATTTTTTAAATGTCATATGGCATTACAGGATTTAAGAACAAAGATTTATAAGAGTTATTATGTGATGTCAAATTATTGTTATTATTTAAATTCCATTTATTCATTTTATATACATATTTTTACATTTTTAAATATAATTCTATAAAAAATAAAATAAAAAAACATTTAAAAATACAAAAATAGTAGCCCACCGGTATCGGGAACAGGGTCCAAGCTACCGGTGGTCAGGGCTCCTCAGAGAGGAACCTCCTAACGATACGCGCCGTGTCCAGGAGTACCGCTTTCTGGATCAAGCCCTTGATCCAGCTGCCCAACGAGAGCCTCCTAAGGTGTTGGTCGAGGCTCTTGGCTATTATGCCATTGGCCGTAACGACTATCGGCACAATGATCGCTGTATTCACATCCCACATGTCGACAACCTCGCGAGCCAGATCAAGATACTTGCTTTTCTTATCTCTCTCAGCCGTTCACGAGGTTCTCGTCATGTGGGACCGCTATATCAACAATCATTGCGCGACGCTCAAGTCGGTCTATCACCACTATGTCAGGCTTATTGGCAATAATAGTCCTGTCAGTGATGATAGACCGATCCCAATACAACGTGACATTGCCATTTTCGAGAACTGGGTCGGGCACATACTTATAGTAAGGCACTTCTGACTCCACAAGATTGTATTTAAGAGCAAGTTGCTGATGGATTATCCTGGCTACAAGGTTGTGTCTATGCAAATAGTCTCCGTTAGCCAGACTAGAACAACCGGAGATAATGTGACGGATTGATTCACCCGGCCGGTGACATGCCCGACAGATGTCAACCGTGCCGTCCTTCACAATGTATTTCCGGTAGGTGTTCGTCATCATAACTTCGTCCATAATCGCAAAGACAAAACCTTCGGTTTCCCCGAAAAGGTCACCAAATCGCAGCCAGGCCAGGAACGCTAAAAGATCTACATCGGGCCCATGTAGGACCCGGAAGAAGCGTCCGTGAAGCTCCTTGCTCTGCCATACCTCCCTGCGGTCATTAGTATCTAATACAATAGGTTTGCGCCAGTTCTCGTTAGCCAAGGAGAACGGGGTGAGGCCCTTGTCCACCGCTAGCACATCTCGATGCATATCCACGTCAGCGGCCTGAAAGTATTCCCTAAGACTGCATACCTCGCGGTTGTGTAGGGTCTTAGCATTTAAAAAGCCACGACCCCCGCACTTCCGAGGGATAAACAGTCTCATATCCGATGAACGTGGGTGATGCATACCTCCTATCCAGGGCGTCAAGTTCAGTCTGAGTCCATTTGAGTATGCCGAAAGAATACATCCATACCGGCATGACCCAGCCATTGAAGGCGCGCACCTTGTTACCGCCCGATAAAAGACTATTTAGTACTCTTTTCAGGCGGCCAAAGAAGCGCTCCCTCAACGACTGTTTCACGTCAGTAGCATTGATGCCTAGTGCTTCCGACATACCCAAATACTTGTAAGTTTCGGTTGAGGAAAGGGATCGAAGGTGTATGGAATCCGAGAGTTGTATTCCCACGGATTCCATAATCTCCCCTCGCTTTACATGCATGACTGCACATTTGTCCACACCAAATTCCATACGGAAGGCGTCACTGAAGGTTTCTGTTCTTCATTAGCTTCATCAGTTGCAAGTTGTTGGGGGCAAAGAGCTTCAGATCATCCATGTAAAGGTGGTGTGATATGACCTGACCACCTCTCCTCAACCGAAAGCCCAGACCTGAACCCTCCAGCAGTGTACTGAGAGGGTTTAGGGCTAAACAAAACCACAGAGGACTCAGACTGTCGCCCTGAAATATTCCGCGCTCGATCCTTTTAGGTTCGCTGTTTTCCTGAATCTGTCGACATCCTGGATAGTGAAGGACCGTCCTCCACTGCCCCATACATCATGTCAGGAAGGCGCGCAGAGTTGCATCAATTTTATACAACTCCAGCACCCTCATGAGCCATGTATGTGGCACTGAGTCATAGGCCTTCTTGTAATCTATCCAACATGTCGCCAGATCCTTGTGGGAACGGCGAACCTGTTGGCTAATGGCAATGTCTATGAGGAGCAGCTCCTTAGTACCGCGGGACCCGTTCCTACATCCATTCTGAGAAGCAGACATGATGCCGTTATTGTCAATATGTTGATTAATTTTCGCTCTCAGAATGGATGTAAGAACTTTATAGACCGTCGGTAAGCACGTTATCGGTCTATAATTTTTAGGATCCGCAGTACTGCCTGATTTGTGGAGCAGGTGGGTTATTCCTGTCGTTAGGAACTGGGGCAGCGATCCTGACTCTAAGGTAGACTGGAACTGAGTTGCCAAACGAGCGTGCGACCTTTGGAACCATTTAATCCAAGGGTTGTGCAGTCCGTCCAGCCCTGGAGATTTCCAGTTAAGCAACGGACGGACTTTACGAGCCACATCTTGGGGGCTGATGGTAATTGCCCCCATTTGTGGTATCGGATCGCACGCCCGTTCGACCGCCCGAGTCCAGGCACCCTCGGTGTGACTGACAGGCACCGACCAGATATCGCGCCAGAACGAACACATGGCGTCGTTATCCGGTAGGCGCGTATCAGTCACACCTTGGTTGGGTTGCACCCAAGCCCTATAAACCCACCTTTCGTTGCTCTGGAATGTGCGATTCTGAGTGTATCGCTCCACTCGCCGCTCTGTGACGCGGGATATATAATCTCGAGAACTGATATCAGTCCCTGAGAACGCCCGCCTCACAAAGCGCATCACTCTAGGGCGAGTGTTGCCCTCCCTGAAGCAGATAAGCTTTCCGATGAGTGCTCTAGCCTCACCGATACGAAGCTCAATCCTGCACTGCCATGCTGGTATAGCTGGTCGTGTAGCTCTGTCAGTTTTGGGAAACTTGACGTTAGCTACACGACATGCTGCTGCAGCCGCACAGTACAAGATCGAGTGGGTGTCGGCAAGGTCTTTGCTGCTATCAAAAACATTTGATAGCTGCGAATCTAGAGCACACACCAGCGCCCTATTTTTCTTATGCATGGGCAAACGAGGTAGTCGAGTTCTAAGCTCAGGCGGTGTGGAGCGATACTCGCTGAATGCACATTCCAAAGCGCTCCTCAAACGCGCATTGCATTGGGTACTCACAGATATAGCCCCGTCGTCGTCGTCCTCGCCAACATGGTCGGGTCGCGGTGAAACACTGGGTTGCAGATGCACCGAGGCCGGTGGCAAGGCAGGTGAGACACGGCTACTCTGTGATTCCTCACGCAGTCAATCAAGTACGGCATCATTCAGCATACGGTAACGTTGGATGACCCGCACCTGATCCGATAGGCGTTGGGCCGACACGTTGACAGCTGGCTCAAGCACCTGAAACAGAGAGAGCATCCGACCACGGTACGTAGTCAGGTTACTTCCCCCCTCTATAGCCCCAAAGTATGCGCGCATGACGTTTTCGTTTATCGAATGCGTCCATCGCGTGCGCTGCACACCTCCACCGGGAGCGGGGACCCTGTCAGAGGCCGATGGGCCTCAAGGTCCTAGGCTGTCCGGTGGCCGGCGTAGGTACTCCCCGTCGACGCGTAGGTGGTGGTGTATAGTACACATTAACGATTTATTTAATATAAATGAATATTGTTTTAAATCTCGCGGCAAAGCCGGTTTTGATAAATATTTTTTTGTTATACAACAGTGCATGTTTACTGTTTCTCTGTATAGAACTTGTCTTATAGCACTGAATTTGCAACAATTTTACACACCAATACTTTTAAAACATAATTATTCACCTACCTACATTTCATCGTTATTTATTATAATATATTTTGACTATCCTAAAATATATATCTATACAATATATTCATACAATATCTTATACACACTCATAAAACACAAGTATTCACTTATCTACATTTCTATACTTTTCACTATACTATACACTTACTGTTCTAAAATGTACAATAAAACAAATATCTACACAACAAATATATATATTATATTGTTCACATTCGTAAAATACACTTTTACTTTACGGCAACCCAAAATCCATGTTACCAACCATATTTTCATTATATCTTTCCATATATTACAAAATAGTCTACACCTGCCTTATTTAATGTCATCCGCGCCTAAATTATCTTCACTTAGTCTACCAACGAACCCCCACATTCAATAATACAAGTAACCTAATGAGTGACATTGACCATTTTGACATATCGGTACCAATCTCCTGTGACCCAGAACAATGCAACACATATCTTTTAAACGCTACACATTACTTAAAGGTTCTACAACAAAATATACGTAGCCTAAATTGTAACTTTCATGAACTACACGTACTGCTCAAAAGGCTGGCTCTATCGTGTGATATTATTGTGCTTTCTGAGTGCTGGTTGTCTCATGTTGTTAATTTACCGTCCCTCCAAGGATATAATTCATACAAAACTAATGATAATTTCAACCAAAACGACGGTGTAGTTGTCTACACAAACAATAATCTGGAATGCACTGTGGAGGAACCTATCTTATCAGAGGCAAATTGTTTGATGATCAAAATAAAAAATGATACAATATTAATTGCAATTTATAGACCCCCTTGTTTTAAATCACCGGATGCCTTCCTAAATTCATTAAACAATTTACTGGCGAGTGTATCCTCATTTAAAAATATCATCATGGTCGGTGATATAAATATTGACCTCATCGGGACCGGTCCCGCGACCACCTCTTACCTGGATACCATTGCCTTCCATGGACTACTCCCTGCCATTAATGCTACCACCCGAGGTAGGACATGCTTGGACCATGTAATACTGAAAACAAAACTAAATGCGTTCACGTTTTCATTGGGTACTAGTATTACCGACCACGAAGCAGTCTTATTCTGTCTAAAAACCGATGTAATCAAGACAAAACCCATAAAAATTAAAATAAATTATAAAATTGACATGGACAAATTAAAATCTGAATGTAATAACCTTAATTTTGACAAAGTGTATCAGGAATTAAATTTAAATAACGCTATGAACAATTTCATTAATATTATACAATTACTAATAACAAATAATTCGATAAAAAGACAAATACCTAGAAATAAATTTATTTATTACAATTAAACCTTGGATAACTCCCGGTATATTGCGCTGCATCCGGACCAGAGACAGAATGCACCAGAAGTTAAAAACAAACGACAACGACACCATATTAAAAATATCATACTTGCGATATCGAAACTATTGTAACAACCTTCTAAAAAAACTTAAAAAACAATACGAGAGAGATCAACTGATAATGTCAAAAAACAACTCTAAAAAGCTCTGGTCTACCATTAAAACAATAACTAACAACTTTAATAAAAAAACAACTACTAACTATAGATAAAACCCCTTAAGAATCAATAAATAAAACAAATGAATACTTCTCCAATATCGGTAAAACACTATCTAACAATATTCCCTCACATATTCCTAGTCTTAAGAAAGTCTCTAAGCCACCGTTGAACTCTTTCGTTCTTCTTCCCACTGACTTCGAAGAAGTTGAAAGAGCAATTCAACGGTTAAAAACTGACTGCTCGCCTGGTTGGGATCAGATTGGTGCAAATGTACTGAAACAAATATCTTTTTCTATAACACCTGTTCTTACTGATTTAATAAATCGCTGTTTTGTTTCCGGAGTATTTCCTCAGGCTTTGAAAAGAGCTGTGGTACACCCGATACATAAGGTGGGTGACAGGGACAAGGTCAGCAACTATAGGCCAATTGCAATCCTAACGACGTTGTCGAAGATATTTGAACGCATAATTAATAACAGGCTAACAAAATACTTAGAAGAATATAACTTGTTTTCTGATGCGCAATATGGATTTAGAGCTGGTCGTTCTACTGACAACGCAGTATTCGATCTTGTTAACTTTTTAGTTAACAAACTAGATAGCAAAAATAAGTGCTTGACTATATTTCTTGACCTAGCAAAAGCATTCGACACTGTCTCTGTTCCCCGGCTTGTACAAAAACTTGAAGATCTTGGTATTAGAGGCGTTCCACTGGCGTTACTATCGGATTATTTAAAAAATAGAACCCAATCGGTAAAAATTGGAGAACACATTAGTGACGAATTTCCAGTGGATTTTGGGGTGCCACAAGGCAGTATATTGGGCCCTACTCTTTTTCTCTGCTACATAAATGAGCTTTCTACTCTCACTATCAAAAACTGTCGCACCTTCGCATATGCAGATGACACTGCCTTAACCTTCTTCGCAGACTCCTGGAATGAGCTTTTTAATCTCGCACAGGATGGTTTTAACACTGTCTGTCACTGGCTATCATCAAATTCTCTCACTTTAAATGAAAATAAAACCAAATACATTTTATTCTCTATTCGTAATGAAAAAGATATTGCTAATCTCACCAATTGTAATATCTATGCACATAAGTGTAACTTTCCTCCAACTCCAAACTGTAGTTGTCCAAATATTAGTCCTTCTAAATGTTTAAAATACCTCGGTATCCAAATTGATGCTAATTTAACATTTGAAAGCCACATTAATGTTTTATCCAAAAGAATAAGAAAGCTCACATATATTTTTAAGGAGCTCCGTGGCGTAGCAGAGAGGGAAACGATGAGGATGGTATACGAGGCTCTGGTTCAATCAATCATTGGATACTGCATCACGACATGGGGTGGTGCATGCAAATCTAAGCTGATAACTGTTGAAAGAGCCCAAAGAATGATTTTAAAAGTTAGCTTATCCAAACCGCGTCTTTTCTCCACCACAACACTTTATGAGGAAGCGCAAGTGCTAACGGTACGCCAGCTGTACATACTGCTTACTACAATGCTCCAACGTTCCAAGTTATCCGAAGAAGGAAGGAAACGCATAGCCCTCTCTAGAAAAAAATACACAATATGTGGGACGACTGCGGTAAATACTTCCTTCGCGCAAAGATTCTTCCCATTCCGTGCAGGTGAATTGTTTAATAAATTGAATAAAATTACAAATATCGCGAACTCTCATAAAGTTGAATGTAAAAGTAAAATCATAAAATGGTTACTTAAACTTAATTATATGGAAACAGAAAAATTACTCGATCTAGCAAAATAGCAGGGTGTGTCAATTATAGGTATTCTTGTTTTTTTGATATACATACGTTCTATGTATATTTACATAATATTTAAATAACAAAAATTATTATGCATTATACACAAACACACATATATATAAACACACCACACACTCATGCACTCACACACACACACACACACACGCATACGCACCATCCACACAGACCATTTGCAAATTGGTTCCGTGTTGACAATCTTTATGTTTAACGATGTAATGGGGGACCTGGAGTTCTGAAATACAGGCCTAGGCTTAGTTTAGACTCCAGATCTCTCACAAATTACTATTTTATTTTTGTCTAAATATCTGTCAATATAACAGCTAAGCTATGTATGTAATTTGTGGAGATAAATAAACATTTTTATTATTATTATATTATTATTATTTATTTATTTATTATATACTTTATTGTATACCAAGATAAAAATAATTCAAAAAGACATCTTATAACAAAAACAAACATACAACAGGCGGCCTTATCGCGAGCCGCGATCTCTTCCAGGCAACCCAGAATGGAAAGAGACTGGTCACAACATGGGGTTGCTCTTGGTGCAAATTTTTCAACAAGTAATTATTTTTTAAGAAAGTAGGTACTAAATACAAAACAATAAGATACATAAATACATACATACAACTAATGTACAGACAAGAAAACAATTCAGCTTATACAAGATTATGATCACAGTGACAAGTAGTGCTCCTTTACAAGTCGCTTAAAAACAGGCAGTGATTGCGCGCGCTTTATAGTCACAGGCCATGCATTCCATAGACGAGCGGCCTGGACAATAAAAGATTTGTCCAGGAAGGTAGTGGAATGCATTGGCATTTTAAGTTTCATATTATCCGATGACCTAAGAATTAAACTAACAAACGTGATGTTATTTGCTGATGACACTTCTTTGATTTTTAAGATAAATAGACGTACGAGTAACGTTGCCGACGTAAATCATCCATTGCAGCAAGTTCTAAATTGGTTCACTGCTAATAATTTAGTTTTGAATGCTAAAAAAACTAAGTGTGTAAAATTTGCCTTGCCGAATGTCAAAAATTATGATTGTGACCTTACATTAAACAACGAGAAGCTAGAATTCGTCGACAAAACGGTTTTCCTGGGGATCACGCTAGACTCATGGTTACAATGGGGTCCTCATTTAGTATCACTTGCAGGGCGGTTAAGTTCGGCAGCTTATGCTGTTAGAAAAATTCGTCAATTTACTGATGTAGATTCCGCGAGGCTGGTCTATTTTAGTTACTTTCATAGTATAATGTCTTACGGTATATTACTATGAGGAAGGGCTGCAGACATTCAGTCATTTTTGTTCTGCTAAATACAGCATAAGCTGCCGAACTTAACCGCCCTGCAAGTGATACTAAATGAGGACCCCATTGTAACCATGAGTCTAGCGTGATCCACAGGAAAACCGTTTCGTCGACGAATTCTAGCTTCTCGTTGTTTAATGTAAGGTCACAATCATAACTTTTGACATTCGGCAAGGCAAATTTTACACACTTAGTTTTTTTAGCATTCAAAACTAAATTATTAGCAGTGAACCAATTTAGAACTTGCTACAATGCATTATTTACGTCGGCAACGTTACTCGTACGTCTATTTATCTTAAAAATCAAAGAAGTTTCATCAGCAAATAACATCATGTTTGTTAGTTTAATTCTTAGGTCATCGGATAATATGAAACTTAAAATGCCAATGCATTCCACTACCTTCCTCGACAAATCTTTTACTGTCCAGGCCGCTCGTCTATGGAATGTATGGCCTGTGACTATAAAGCGCGCGCAATCGCTGCTTGTTTTTAAGCGACTTGTAAAGGAGTACTACTTGTCACTGTGATCATAATCTTGTATAAGCTGAATTGTTTTCTTGTCTGTACATTAGTTGTATGTATGTATTTATGTATCTTATTATTTTGTATTTAGTACCTACTTTCTTAATAAATTAATTACTTGTTGAAAAATTTGCACCAAGAGCAACCCCATGTTGTGACCAGTCTCTTTCCATTCTGGGTTGCCTGGAAGAGATCGCGGCTCGCGATAAGGCCGCCTGTTGTATGTTTGTTTTTGTTATAAGATGTATTTTTGAATTATTTTTATCTTGGTATACAATAAAGTATATAATAAATAAATAAATAAATCGTTAATGCATACTAAAAATAAGAAAGGACTAAAGTTGAGTCCTGGGGTACCCCCATTTTCACGTTCAACCCCGACGAATTGACACCGTTTATTTGAACTAATTGCTGTCTATCATTCAAATAGGATTTTACTTAACTTAATGCTGATTGGCCTAGCCCGTAATGCTCAAGTTTCAAAAGCAATGTTTTTCACCAACGCAATCAAACGTCGGCAGGTCGCAGAAGATACCTATTGCATCTTGTCCCTCCTCCCACGCATCAAAGATGTGTTTTAATAAGGTGACACCAGCGTCGGTTGAACAACGTCCTTTAATGAAACCATACTGTTTCTCGTGTAGGCTGTAATTCGTATTAAAATACATGAGCATTTGATTTAGCATTATCTTTTCAAATACCTCAACCGTCGAATCCTACTCCGCCGGGCAGCATTCGGGAAGCTGCGCGGTATCTTCTCGTTCAACATATCACTGTGTCTCAAGTCGAACCTATGGCTCAGAGACGTGGTCGCTCAAAATGGGCCTGATCAGAAAGCTTACAGTCACCCGAAGGGCAATGGAGAGGGCCAGGCTCGCAAGAGAACCAGGGTTACCGACATAGCCCGAAGAATTGGCAAACTTAAGTGGCAGTGGGCAGGGCACATTGCTCGCAGAACAGATGGCCGATGGGGCAGAAAAGTTTTGGAGTGGCGACCGCGAACCGTTAGACGTTGTGTTGGAAGGCTTCCCACCAGGTGGGCCAATGACCTGGTGAAGTTTGCTAGGATCCGCTGGATGCGGGACGCATGGGACCGATCAATGTGGCGACGCTTGGGGGAGGCCTATGTCCAGCAGTGGACGTCTTTCGGCTGATATGATGATGAACATAAAGAACATGAGTGAAACTTTTGTCTTTCATAAACCTTCCTATACATACTTGAACTTGTAGAATTTCAATATTTAGCTCCTGGCATACCTGGAAGCAAACGATATCCTTAGTAACCGCCAATACGGCTTCCGCCGAAATCGGTCTACGGAAGATCTTGCAGCGTATGCCATTCACATCTGGAGCGAGGCCATCGAGAGGCACGGGGAAAACCCTCGACATGTCGAAGGCTTCTGATAGAGTCTGGCACGAAAGACTTATTGGTAAGCTTCCTTAATTCGGTCTGCCCGGGGGCCTGTGTGATTGGATTGCAGACTTCCTGATAGATCGGTCCATTTGAGTAGTTACCGAAGGCTGCTCGTTGGACCAATTAGATATTAATGCCGGGGTCCCTCAGGGGTTGGTACTCTCAGCAACTTTATTCTTGCTTCACATTAACGATCTGCTAAAACCTACCTTTGGGTACCATTGTTGTTGAGAGATACTTGTCCAATGCTCGTGCTACCGGGCTTCAGATCCAGTCTTTCCGGGAGGCCTTGGTGGCGCGCTTGAACCTGTCCTTGCAGGCAGTCACCGATTGGGGTGATGCCAATATGGTCAGGTTTAATGCTGCTAAAACCCAGGTGTGTCTTTTTTCCGCTAAAAAGAGCCAATTTCACCCGGCTCCAACTTTCCGAGATGTGACTGTGCCAATAACTGACCATCTTGAGCTTCTTGGCGTTACGTTGACATCGACTCTCAATTTTGGCCCATACATTGAGGCAAAGGCTCAGCTGGCTGCCAAAAAGCTGGGGATCCTTGCAAAGGTGAGAAGGTACTTCACGCCAGAACAGCTGCTCAGCTTGTATCAAGCGCAAGTTCGATCATGCATGGAGTACTGTTCTCATCTCTGGGGTGGATCTGCCAAATACCAGCTTGATGCACTAGAGTCGATCGAAAAGCGGACCAAGAGGCTCATCGGCGATGAGGCACTGGTGAAGTCAAAGCTCCAGAGCCTAGAACATCGTCGCCGAGTTGCCAGCTTGTTGGTTTTTTATTGGTTAGAACTCGGGGAGTGTGCGATGGAATTGCATGATCTAATTTTCCGCCCAGCCCGTTTCAACATCGGACTAACAGACGTACGGCGATGCTCCATCGGTACATGGTGGACATCCCACCAATACGTCCTAAACGTTTTGAGAATACTTTTATTACAGCAAGGAGTGGAATTCCCTGAGTCTGTGTTTCCCGATAGCTACAATCTTCTGTCTTCGGGTCTTTAAGTCAAGAGTGAATAGGTTATTTCTAGGCAAGCTTGCTCACCGTCGACCTTATCATCGCTTACCATCAGGTGAACTTTCTCCTGTGTTGACACGCTTGTTCCGCCTCTCTCATGTAAAAAGAACGGTGCCAAAGTCCTGGAAGCTTGCAAATGTGCAACCAGTGCCCAAAAAAGGCAACCGTGCAGACCCTGTCAATTACCGTCCAATCGCCATTATCTCCATTCTGTGCAAAGTTATGGAAAGGGTACTGAACAGTAAGTTGCTGACCTATCTTGAAGACAATAATCTCCTCAGTGACCGTCAATATGGCTTTCGCCGGGGACGGTCTACTGGCGATCTTCTTGTGTATGTCACGCACTGCTGGGGCGAAGCCATCGAGAGACACGGCGAAGCACTTGCTGTTTCGCTGGATATCTCGAAGGCCTTTGACAGGGTCTGGCACGCAAGTCTACTCAGTAAGCTTCCTGCGTATGGCATCCCCGCTGGTTTTTGTAGCTGGATATCAGATTTCCTTTGCGAACGGTCGATCCAAGTAGTCATAGACGGCTGCTCCTCTGACCTTATGGCTATTGATCCCGGAGTTCCTCAGGGGTCTGTTCTCTCTGCAACTCTTTTCCTGCTGCACATCAATGACTTTCTTCAGCTTGGTATTGTTGGGTACGCAGATGACAGTACAGTTTCAGAGAGATACCTGTCCAGCGCAAGAACCAGCGTGGATGAAGTTCGTTACTTGAGAGAGACTATGGTAGAGCGGACAGATTTGACCTTAAGCCTTGTCTCCCAGTGGGGTGATGACAATCTGGTCTCCTTTAACGCCACCAAAACACAGGCGTGTCTTTTTACCGCTAAAAGGAGTCTTTTCGATCGGGCGCCTACTTTTCGGGGTGCGTCTGTTCCAGTGACTGGTCGGATTGAGCTCCTAGGCATGGAGTTGACATCCAGTCTTAAGGGTACACAAGTCAAAAATTCTTTCATACAAACGTAGTCTAGAGATTACTCCACTGTTTGACGATGTAATTTCAAAATAAAAAAAGATATCAATTTATCTCATCATTATCTAGCCCTGTATGGAACCGAAAAAATAAAAAAATAAAATATTTGAAAGTTATGAGCGTCGAAAGTTCCATATTTCAACACTAATTTTAACGTATCTTTGGGCGCAAATAAATACCATAAGAAGAAGGAAAATTAAAAAACGGCCTCCATACAGGGATAGATTAGTAATTCAACAATCCAAATAATTTTATTTTGATCAGATACATTCAGTAGTTTTTTCATGAAATCTAGACTCCCAAAGGCCTGTTTATAAAATTTCGCGCGCTCGTTTTCGTCCTAAATCATCATCCATTTCGATAAAAGATTGCAGAAGTGCTAATTCGTACGCGAACTAGCTTCTTACTGCTCATCACAGCAACTATATATTTCGCACGTGTTGTGGGATGAGATAGCATGCATTTTAACCTCGCGCACAAAATAGTTCGTGCCGTCGACTAGTTTAACCTTAACTTCGGCGCCTCCATTGAGTACAAAGCCCAAATTGCGGCCAAAAAACTGGGCATCCTAAATAAGGTGAAGCGATACTTTACGCCTGGACAGCTTTTAACACTGTACAAAGCGCAAGTCCGATCCTGCATGGAGTATTGCAGCCACCTTTGGGATGGCTCAGCAAAGTATCAGCTTGCCGCGCTTGACTCGGTGGAACGCAGAGCTAAGAGGCTCATCGGCGACATTGAACTGGTGGATACCAAGCTTCACAGCTTGGCTCATCGCCGCAAGGTTGCCTGCTTGTCGGTCTTCTACAGAATGTATTTCGGTGAGTGTGCTCAAGAACTCCACGACCTCATCCCACCAGCCCCCTTCTACCATCGGACATCTAGACGCACTGCAAGTTACCATCCTTACCTTGTTGCCATTCCGCCAATTCGCACCAAGCGCTTCCAAACATCCTTCATAATGCGCACAGCGAATGAATGGAACTCACTACCTGCATCTGTGTTTCCGAACGCATTCAACCCGAATCTCTTCAAAGTTAGAGTAAACAGGCTCCTTCTGGGTAAGCTCACTCCATCGTCGACGCTGTCTCTGTCACCTATGACTTAGACTAGAGTCAAGAGCAAACCCATATCAAAAAAAAAAAAAAAAAAAGGTGAGGTATTGGTCAAGCGTGAGCCTATTAAAAAAAAAACATGAAGTATGTACTTCAAGTTTATTTCTGACAGTTATTGTTGATTTTTTTGCCCGTCCGCTCCTTGTGCCCCTCCCAGAAAAAAAACCTGTATCCACCCTTGCAATAAACCATAAGCGAGCGACGGCTTAGAATTTAAGGGTTCAGTAGTTTTAATTGGGATGCTGGTAAGCAACTTCTTTGTTATCTCTAACAAGTCCATGTGTAGTCTCAAGCGTGTACTCAGTATTATTTCTTTTGTTCCTGTTTGTTTCATTGTTTATAATTTTCCAAACTGTCTTAATTTTATTTTCTGCGAATTTAACCTTATTGCTAATGTATAAAGCCTTAGCCAGTTTACACGTATTTAAAAATCTTGAATAAGTAGCAACATACTTATTAAAAGTTTCAGTGTTAATATAAGGCTTAAGGCCATACAGCTCGTAAAGCTTTTCCTGATTCTACGTCCCCAATCTCGTTGAAAACTCTTTTCATGAGTTTTACAACGAGACTAGCAGATATGAGCCTATAGTTTTCTGGTTTTGGATATCCAACCCCTAGGAGACTCATTCGCTTACCAGCCAGTGCATCGCATGTGCACAGAAGGCGCTCCATGCGTTCCATATATGTTCCCTACACAACCTGCACATGGGTGTCTCGGTTAGACCCATCTTCATGAACATGTCGTTGGTTCCAAAGTGCCCCAAGGCCCCAAGCAGGTAGCGGATTTGCCCCCTGCTCATATTTCAGATGCATTCCCGGGCTTAGAACGTAGAACCTAGGAATTTCTTGGAGTGTTGTAGACCAGTAGTAGACAGCCAGTGTGTTCGTTGTATGTGATCAGCAAACTCCTTAAATGTGGCTGTTATCAATAAATAAATCATTAAAAAATCTAAACTGTTTTCGGAAAATCAAAACTCAGATCAATAGCTAGATCAAACCACATCAAAATTCGACGTAATCACGAAACAAAACGTACTGTGATCTGTCACCTGTCACTGTCATTTGATGTAAATTTTGACAAACCATCCGAATAGCGTACGATACAGCTGTGCAACCAAAACACCACGTTTTAAAAGTTTAAAAACAACTTAATTATTTTCCATAATAAAACAAAATGAAAGGTGGAAGTGAAATAGAATCTAACGATCTCAAATTTTTCGGTAGTGACCCAGGCGCTGTTAAGTTTGGAAACTTTATAAACTATTACTCATTCCACGATGTGAGCGAAAGGATTAACAATCTTCATCCAGAAATGTTTCCAGAACCAGTAGACAACCAGCTGATCTGCCTAGACGTCGGGTGCAACACAGGAGAACTGTCTAAGGCTCTATATGTGTACCTAAAAACTGTTTTCCCAAACTGTGATATCCATATGTTAGCCATAGACATTGATTCCACATTAATAGAAAGGGCCAACGAATCCAATGAATATTCTAATATTAAGTTTATAACTTGTAACATTATGGATCAAAATGACCGTCTTCTTATTCAAAATTATTTGGACTCTTATAAACATGTAGCTTTTGATTTAACATTTTGTTTTTCAGTAACTATGTGGATTCATTTGAACAATGGAGATGAAGGATTATTAGAATTTTTGAAGCTTATAAAAGCTATCTCTAAAACAATCATAATTGAGCCGCAGCCATGGAAATGCTATAGAAATGCCCAAAGAAGGGTCAAGAAATCTGGCAGCTCTTTTGATTTATATGAATCTTTGAAAATAAAAAGTAATGTAGACTCTGTGATTGAGAAAACTTTATCAGAAGGCTCGCACTCCAAAACTTATGAATCTCAAAACTCTTCTTGGAACAGAAGGGTCCAAAGCTTCCATTCATTAAACCAATGAGTTTAACTTAGGTTTTATCATTGTTTTTACATACTTAACATTTTCAACGCCACTCCAGTTACCATTGACCTCAAGCAAAACATTTTCTATTGTCTCATGAGGTGGCGTTGAAGGTGTTCAGTATTTTCATTTATAAAAATAATAATAGTAATAAAAGGCACAATAATTTGAGCACCAATATCATTTATTTAATTCTATGGTGCATAATAGGAACATATATATAAAACAGATTTATTCTAATCTTAACACTTTTTATAATTAATTCTTGGAAACATTGTTGATCTATGAAAAACATTATTTCTTATTTTATGCTTGAAACTGGAAAAATATGTATCAAACACTATCTCTTCCTTAATCATTAAGTATTACATAATTTACAAAATAGGTGTTTCTTTCTTTATATCAAGTATAAAATACTTTTGACGGTTTTATTCTACGTTGTGACTTCCTCTGTGCTTGATTCAAACTCCAGCTTTACATCTCCACCTAGTCCATCTGCGTCCATCTCTGTTTCATGAGCATTTAACATATTCAGTGTCACCTGGAAATAAGACAAAATGGCCAGTTATAACATTTTAAGACATAAAATCTAAATTTGTTTTGAAACACAGTTATTACAAACAGTACTTAATTCTCCCTACATTGGTGTTGTGTTTCCTAGTTTGTGATGTTCCCCAGTTTCTGTGTTGTGGTGGTCATATAGTCATATGTATATATAGCCACTGTACAGGTATTTAGCTGAATCCAGTTAGACTGGAAATCAACCACATCTTGTTGGTAGTTTTCCCAGTAGAAATAATTCTAAATATATATATCTATATAATAAATCTAAATAAGATCTATTATTATTATCATGTCTTATTTCTACTTTGCTTTAGATTAGCCTGTTACTGGGATACAATGAGTAATAAGCAATATGGGTGTATCATAAACCTAATAAGTATAAATTTATACTAATTTTATATGATGAAGAGGAATGATTTGTATTTTAGTATGTAACAAATAAATTTAAAAATTGGTCCAGCCAATTTCAAAAATTCTTTCACAAAGCTACTACAGTATCCCCGGGTGACACAGGCTACTTTTTATCCCTGTATTCACATGGGAACGGGAACTATGCGGGTGAAACCGCGAGGCATCCACTAGTCTAGACTAATATTATAAAGAGGAAAGATTTGTATTTTTGTATGTAACTAATAAACTTAAAAACTACTGAACCGATTTCAAAATTATTTCACCATTGGGAAGCTACACTTTCCCCGGATGAAATAGGCTACTTCTTATCCACAGGGATAAGAAGTAGCCTATGTCACCCGCCTAGTTCCCTAAACAAGGCGGGTGAAACCGCGAGGCATCCGCTAGATGTAAATAAGTTTACAATTTATTCACAACATCTGTCTGTCATCTATATTCCATTATATTATGTTTAAGTTCTAATTAATAGAGCCTGTTGAGCCTATTGCCATAGACAAGATAAAGATAATTTATAAAAGTGAAACAAGACCTGTTGTGATAAAGGTGCCGTGTGGATATTATGCTGGTTGTGGACTGGTGCATTGCTTGCTAAAGTCCTTTCTTCTGTTATTTTTTTCTTCACTGGAGTTTTGGGCTGCTGGCTGAAATAGCGAGAAATAAAACCATTTTAATCAATTTACTTAAACAAGTATTATAGTTCTCGCCAAACTTTTTGGCCGCCCTGAAGCTGACTTTCTGAAGCACTTTCTACTGTACAGCCAACTTCAGTGCGGCCAAGAACTTTGGCGAGAACTATACTTTGAAAAGGGTGTATTATTAGATTTTTCTACTTAGATATTCTCAATAGCCCATTTACTTTACAAGTTTGGAGATGTATAGCGAAGATTATAATTCTGTATTGCCACTTCAAGTGTCAATTAGCAGACACAATAGAAATTACCATTGTTTTAATCCCATTCGGCAATGTGGACAGCTAAGAGTACAGTAAACAAGTTACAAAATAATTACCAGTACAGTACACCACTGAATAATCCACATTGTGCTAATACTGTGAAGGTAACCGAGTTAGTTCCCGGGTAAGCTTTATTTAGAATATAATATTATGTTCCATGCAATAACATACCCAAATGAGTTTAACTTACCCTAGATTTGGTTCTCCCATTGGATGTAAAGTCATCGCTAAATCTGCTAACTTATTGAACGCAGCTCCGGCTTCAGTAAATATTTCGCCGACCTGAAATCATTTGTGCATATACGCATATTATACTTCGTAGTTAGGAATGCAAAATTATTAGTGCTAAGGTAGGTTAATGTTTTATAAATTCGACTAATTATAAATACCTACCTTCGCTGCTGAATTTGCTGCAGAATTGTTCATCGTTTTATTTATGTTTAAAATATAGCTAGTTGTAAACTGTAAAATTTAATTTGTTTATTTATATTTTTAAGCAGGCATTCCCTGCAGTGCTTCTATTCTATCATCAAAACAAAACTGGAGAGAGGACGAGGAGGAGGCTGAACGTTGTCCTTTTATTTTAATTATTTACATCTGATGTGAAAATCTAATCTGGTGGGAAATGTTCAGAGCGTCAGCCACGCGCAGTGTTGCCAGTGGCAGACAGTCAAATGTTACATGAGAGTTGAGACATCCCAAAAAGTTACATTTTCATGAGAAAAGTTACATTACCTTATTTTATATGGAAAACGACACTAAAATAATAAAAAACTACAAATTGTAATTTTTTTTTTCAGCTCTGTAGGTAGCGGAACGCGCCCACTATTCGAATTTTCGCGCGTTCGGGCCCTCCCCCGCGACTACCACGGGTAAATCTATTGCATTTAGTTAAGAAAATTCAAATTACAATGAGAAACAACTCTATGGGTAGGTACCTACTTGGTTGCATTAGCGAAAAGATCGATAAACAAAATCAAATCCAGGTTACGCCGGCCGGTAGGTACTCAGCCCACTGTAGTTCTTGTAAACGAAACCAAAGTTACTTAACAATGAGTAATTAATACGAGTAGCTACACGAACTGCTTGAAGCTATGTGCAGTGCATGGCACACATATTTTATGCTATTTGACTTGATAATCTTGATATTTAGTTGACGATTGATAGAAAAATAAACTTACTTCAGTTGCAAATACGACTTTGTTGTTGATTTACTGATGCCCTAAATAATTATTTATTAAATTAAAACTACATTAAATATAAAATTTACTAACCAAGTATTGTTAGCACAAACAAGTCGAAAACAAACCAATCATTACATTATTGACGAAATAAGTTTATTAAATAAAATTACATCCACAGATATAATTTTATAGAGATAGAGATATTAAATATTTAGTAAACAAAACACGATGCTCACTCGCTCGCCGGAGTAAGCGGGATTGATGATTTAGAAATACAAGTGAGTGAGTGAGTTAGGTGCGACAACATGACGAACAAAAGCTTTTTAGATGCATTTTTATTTTAATATATTTAGTAAGACCTAAAAGTTACATTTTGAGTCGTGTTACATGGAGGTCAAAAGTTACGTAAAATGTAACAAAAGTTACGTTCTGGCAACGCTGGCCACGCGGCAGCGGCAGCTAGGCGCTAGTGCTGCCAATAAGGCTTAGCACGCACTGTGGTTTATAGCCGCTCGTATTTTTTCCGCCGTGCTACACTAGACCAGGGTCGATAATTTTTAAAACCAAAAAAAATAATAGTAGGATGAAACCCATTAGAAAAGGAGGGGAATATTATAAAAATGAAAGGAAAAATAATTTACGGGCGATCTGAGGTCGGGAAGGGGATGGGGGTGAGTTTTTAAGGGTAAAAAACGGTTTTTCTCGATTTCCGGAAAAACTAAAAGTCCTATCGAAAAAAGTCAAATGGCAAAGTTGTAGGTAATAAAAAGATCTAAAACTTTTGTATTTACACTTTTTTCACATAACCTCAAAATTTATGTGAAAAATTCAAAAAACCAAGTTTTTAGTTTTTTATTTTTATCTTTTACAATTTTTTTTTTTAATATAATTTTGGTGAAAACTTACCTTTTTATGTCCCAAATACGCTGTAATTTATTTGATTAAAAATATTTATTTCTTCACCTTATTTTGAATTAATATCGAAAAACACCCTAATTTTCAATCGAAAACGCACCCGTCAGAATATCAGCTTTATTCAAAAAGTTGGTATGTTTTCTGTTCGTTGAAATCTCTACTTTCCGATGGTGAAAAAAAAAATATATGTTACTATAGTAAATCTTCTCAGAAAATGCAAAAAATCGAAAAAAACTCGATTTTGTTTTTTTTTTTTAATTATTATAAAAAAGATTGAGCTATTTATTAAAATTAACACATTAATTACTCGAAAAACGTTGGATTACATGTTAACATGATAAAAAAAAAATTGCAAATAAAAATATACTATTATAATTAATAAACAAATAAGTTAATAAAATTAATATTTAATAAGACATCTACAATATTTGGAGAAAGTTTTCAAATCTTCTTTAAATTATATGCGTAGATGTCTATTTATAACTATTTTAAGATAAATTATATACCTGAGTGACCTACGAAAAATAGTAGCCCATCAAAAGGTATTTCATGGAGAAGTGGGGAAGGGGCTATTTACCTTCCTATGCAGATTCGAAAAGTTTTTTTTTTTAAAGTAAACTTGTCACAATTATCTTCAAGAAACTCAGCGTGCACGTGTATTTTTATAAACGATGTTGTATACTGTACTGTATTTCGAATACTGGTTAGGCTAACGGTTGTAACAGCTGCTACGAAATAGTAGGTATGTGTTTGGGCGTCTACTTGGATTTCAAAATGAAATACTGGAAATAATTTCTAATGCGTTTACTCTCCAAGGACTAGTCATTACAAAGGTTTTTAATCGAATAATAAACATTAAATAATTAAAATTGACACAAGAAAAAGAACGATTGAACAGAATGATCATGATAGAAAATATTCACTCGCGACCGGGTTGCGCGCGCAGGTTTAATTTCTTCCTTTCGCCGCGTATAGGTGTCGCCGCCGTTTTCACCGTTGTCTTGTCGCGTTGCTTGGAATCGACTAGCTCGCGAGCTGCCGCATATTCATAATAGATGGCGCTGTAGGTACCGAACATGCCGGCCGCCTTGGAATCCTCTGGTTTCAAAACTAATTAGCTACGTCGCCGTCGCCGTGCGGTGGGTGTGCGCGCTGGTGTCGACGACTTCGCGGATATCCTGTGCTTCACTCGCCGACGGTACCGGAAGCGGACAGATTTTGGAGAAAGCTCGCTGCACCAAGCCCGTCGCTGTTTGGAGTTCAGCTACACGGCTCACACCATCAGTTCCTGTGAACACCTTTACAATTCTGCCCATGCGCCATTTTAGAGGTGGTAAGTGGTCCTCCTTAATGACGGCAAGGGTATTCAATGCTAAGTCTTGATTATGTGTCTTCCACTTGGTCCTGGTCTGAAGCTCTGCTATGTAGTCGGTCGACCAACGCTTCCAGAACTGCTGCCTCATTTGTTCAACCCGCTGGAATCGCGTCAGGCGATTAATTGGCTGCTGCGTCAGGTCCTTGCAGGCTGGTGAGAGGAGTGGCCGGCCGATCAGGAAGTGTGCTGGGCTAAGTGGAAGAAGGTCTTGTGGGTCTGAGGATATAGGAAACATTGGACGGGAATTCAGGACGGCTTCGATCTGTACTAACACCGTGCTGAATTCCTCGTACGTTAGATTAGCGGTGCCCATGACCCGCCTCAGGTGGTGTTTACAGGATTTAACTCCTGCCTCCCATAATCCCCCAAAATGAGGAGCGTAAGGCGGTATAAATTTAAATTCTATATCATCATTACTTAAGTTGTCAATAATTTGATGTGAATGCTCGTTGAACATTGACTTAACTTCTTTCATGGCTCCAATAAAATTTGTCCCATTGTCTGAGAAAATTTGAGCCGGCTTACCCCGACGGGATATAAATCTTTTTAATGCTAATATGTAATCTTGTGCAGAAAGTGTACTAACTAACTCAAGGTGTATAGCTCGTGTTATAAAACAAACAAATAGGCATATATACCCCTTTTCAAGTTTAGACCCCCTACCTTTGCGGTTCAATACAGATACGGGTCCAGCATAGTCAACCCCACAGCAAATGAAAGGAAACCCAGCTTCTAACCGCTCCGCAGGCAAGTTGCCCATGATTGGAGAAACGGTCTTTCCCCTCAGTCGCGTGCAGCGGACACACTGATGAGTTACTTTTCTGACTAAATTTCTTCCCCCTAATGGCCACCAACTCTCCCGCATGGTAGCTAGTAGCAGTTGGGGACCAGCATGGAGAAGCTTATCATGAAAATGCTGAACCAATAATAATGTGAAACGGTGTTTACAGCATAATAGGCTAGGGTGTTTCTTGTCATAATCAAAGTTAGGCGAGTTACTTAAGCGTCCGCCTACTCTTATTATATCATGGTTATCTAAAAACACGTTAAGGCTAGAAATTGCACTAGTAGTTTGTAATGGTAAGTTACCTTTTAATTTACTAAATTCTTTAGGAAAAGATTCCCGTTGGGCGAGTCTCGTTAACATTTGCGTTGACGCACGTAACTCATTCACCGATAATGGGCCTACGATGCGATCGTGTCGTTGTGTGCGTGCATTGTGAAAGAACCGCAGTACATATGCACCTGTACGCCTTATACGATTAAACGAAGAAAACCGTTCAAAATTAATAACTGTATTTTGCGTGACGTCACAAACCATTGCTGTAGCCTGTGGTTTTAACTCAGGTAGGTCAGTGGCGTAGTCAGAGTGGGAGACTGTGCCCTGCTGCGACTCCATCAGTTCATGACACTGCAAGAATGGTGGACCGTTCCACCACAAACTGCATTCACTGAGTGTGTCTCAGCTAACTCCACGTGAGACTAAGTCCGCTGGATTATTTTTAGTACCTACATGCAACCATATAGCATTACTCGTCAGTTCATTTATCTCTACTACTCTATTTTGAACGAAGGTTTTCAACGAGTGAGGTGACATTCGAAGCCACCCAAGGACAATGGTAGAATCTGTCCAAAAGAAGATTTTATGAAAGGTTAAACGTAACGAGTTAATTATTTTTCTGTATAAACGTGCGGCGGTCAGCGCTCCGCACAATTCTAAACGAGGAATACTAGTCGGTTTTAAAGGCGCAACTTTGCTTTTGGCACACAGTAACTTACAAGTAACAGCTGAGTTATCTGAATATGTACGCACATACGCGCAAGCACCGTATGCACTCTGAGAAGCGTCACTAAAAATATGTAATTCTGTATATTGTGAATGCGAACTCATTACACAACGCGGAATGCGTAATGTATGTAAACATTTTAAAGCACTAATGAATTTATCCCAAGATAACATGACATCATTAGGAACTGGATCGTCCCAATTTATTTTACACAACCATAACTTTTGCATAACAATTTTTGCTGTTATTATTGCCGGTGCCAACAATCCTAGCGGGTCGTACACCTGCGCTATCACTGACAACATACTACGCTTAGTTAATGGGTTCGTATTATTATTTACGCGTGATGTGAAATGCAATTCATCATGTTTATTAAACCATCCCATACCTAAGGTTTTATTTTGACACTGATCTCCCAATGCCAATCTTTTTGATACATCATGGGCAGTGATGTCTAAATTAAATATCCATTTACGTAATGGAAGACATGCGGATTTTAATGTATTCGTGACCTTATCACACATATCAAATAAACTATTTAAGTCATCATTACCTATCAACACGTCATCCACGTAAAAATCATCCCTAATCACGCTAGCTACTGGTTCATCCTCACACTCACTCGCCAATTGGTTCAGACACCTCATGCTCAGATAAGGCGCCGATGCAGTGCCGTAAGTCACAGTGTTAAGGCGATATATACCTATTGGGTCCGACGGATTTTTACGCCACAAAATCAACTGTAAGTCACGTTGATCTGGCTGTACTAAAATTTGACGGTACATTTTTTCCACGTCGGCACACGCTACGTATTTAAACTGCCTAAAACGCAATAATATGGAAAAAATGTCGTTTTGAAGCGGCGGCCCAATAAACTGTATACTGTTCAACGACTTGCCTGTAGATGTCACTGCGCTAGCATCGAACACCGTGCGCAATTTGGTGGTACTACTATTCTCATTTATTACCCCGTGGTGAGGTAAGAAATAGTGAGGTGACCCGTATGTATCTACACGACTCATGTGACCGAGACTTTCGTATTCATTCATGAAATTAATATATTTTTCCCTAAATTCGGGGAAACGAGTGAACTTACGTTCAAGCGACAACAAACGTTTTTCAGCTGCACTGTAACTTTCTCCGAGAACCGTGGGCGATTCCTTAAGGGGAATACGCACTGAGAATTTACCTTCCTGAGTACGTGTTGTCGTTTCAACAAAAATATTCTCACACTTTTGCTCGTCAGGACTAAGAATATTCCCAGCGTTGGGAATCTCTTCGAGTTCCCAAAATTGTTTTAATTGTGCATCTAATGTTTGCGAATAGTTACACTGAACCTGATTAATGCGCAGGCCATTATTAGTATTATACAAAGGTCCAGACATGATCCATCCTAGCTTCGTATTTTGCAAATAAGGTCCATTTTTCAACCTAATTTTACCATCAATCAATAAATCCCAAAACTTATCCGCACCTATCAAGATATCAATATCCGACGGCGAATGAAACGTGGGGTCAGCCAGTTGAATATTGTCCGGAATACTAATATTATTTATATTCAAATAAAATGCGGGTAACTTATTAGTAATACACGGCAACACTAAACATTCAATATTAGTGTGATATCGCTTATCTTTCGAGCGTAATAATATTTTACAAGTGTGTGTACACTTCGCGATCGAATGGCCTACACCTGTAACTTGACAATTGGATTGTATTAAACTTGCATTTAGTTTATCGCATAACGATTTTCTAATAAAACACTGTTGGCTACCATTGTCAAGCAGCACGCGCGCGGTGTGATACTCGTTGTTATTATCTGCGATATCTACTAGCGCTGTGGACAGCAGAACCGTAGGTAACATGGAATACGTTTGTTTACAAAGCGAATCGGTACCATCAGCTGCTGAATGCAACGAAGTTGACACGTTAGTGGTTGTCGGTTGCGACTGCGTGTTATTATTACCTAACGTAACGTTGTCTCCATCAATATGAAGCAAGCTGTTGTGCTTCTGGTGGCACAACCTGCACGGGCCGAACGTACATTCCTGCACACCATGACCTGAACGCAGACAGTTTTTGCAAATATTCGTAGTATTGATGAAGTTAATCCTGTCTTGAATAGGTAAGTTTATGAACTTAGTACACGCGTACAGAGAATGGTTGCCTTTGCACATCGCACACACACGCGGACCGCGCTTGCTCGATTTCGAATTTTTGTTATTGTTATTATCGCTTGCGTTCGTGGCGACGTAACTATGAGTAGCTGATGATTTTTTGGTATTTTGTTCACTACTTTTATGTGTATTTTGGTTTACTTTAATTATATCTAGCATGTCTGCTCTGTCCTTGAGGAATTTAAGTAAATCGCCTAACTGAACGAAGGGTTTATTGTTAGAATTATGAAGTGTACCTTGGTACACTTCCCACTCGCGTTCGGTACTGGGGTCTAATTTTGACGCGACCAAATAAATAATTAAAGTGTCCCATGCATGCGTCTGTTCCCCCAGTGAAGACAGCGCACGTAGGTTACGTAAAACAGTGTCTATTAGTTTTCTAATTTGTGAAGCTGATTCTTTATGTAACGAAGGAATTGTAAAGAGCGACTTTACATGGTTGTGTTGCAAAAGCCGTATGTTATTATAACGATTTTCTAGAAGCTCCCATGCGTGAGTATAATTTTCGGCCGTAAACTCTAACGCACTAATTACATGCGATGCACTACTCGTGAGTGACGATTTTAAATAATGGAATTTTTGAATGGTATCTAAGTCCTCCCGTTCGTGTATCATACTGCAATAGGAACTTTTAAATTCTAGCCAGCCATCGTATGACCCATCAAAGGTAGGTATTTTAATGTCCGGCAACTTTACACAAACTTTATTTTTAACGACAACATTATTATTATTTACAGGTACGTCGTTCTGCAGCAAGAGTTTGGCTGAAGCTACTGTTCTAAAGTACTGATCTTCGAAACGGTCTCGGTCTTCCAACTGTTTTGGAAGGTCGAGCTCGTCTGCGTTTTCTTCAATTAAACTTTGCAACTCGGTGTAATTACTTAGTAAACTCGAACTGTTATCTACGCGTAACTGTAATTCTAATATTTGTTGATCATCTAATGGGCATTTACATCTTTTAACATAATTTTCAAATAACGTTAACCGACCTTTGACTACTGCTCTTTTCTTAACAAGTTCCGACATCTTAGCTTCACTCATTTTAAGGGAAAATAAGAACGCAAGAGTACTCACTGTAATCCTTCCTGTGTGATTTAGACTTGCGCCCCGTGCCGCCCGCTCAGGCCCGCGAGATTACAACTCACGGCGTCGGGTTATCACGCCGGCTGGGCACCGCCGCTCAACAACTAGGAAACAACACCAATATTAAACACAGATCGAGGATGGGATGGGTAATGAAAGGAAAACCAGACCTGCCACTCCTCTAGTCCACTCGAAGTCCTGGGTATGTAGGTAGGTACTCGTGCACGTGTTCGCGTTCTCGTAATGGCGGGCGGGTGAACTTCTTCGTATTCGTAATAATGCGACGAATTCTTGAGTTTTCACCATGAACTCCTCTTGTGGTTCTCAATTTGGCTACGAAGGACCATATGTTTGGGCGTCTACTTGGATTTCAAAATGAAATACTGGAAATAATTTCTAATGCGTTTACTCTCCAAGGACTAGTCATTACAAAGGTTTTTAATCGAATAATAAACATTAAATAATTAAAATTGACACAAGAAAAAGAACGATTGAACAGAATGATCATGATAGAAAATATTCACTCGCGACCGGGTTGCGCGCGCAGGTTTAATTTCTTCCTTTCGCCGCGTATAGGTGTCGCCGCCGTTTTCACCGTTGTCTTGTCGCGTTGCTTGGAATCGACTAGCTCGCGAGCTGCCGCATATTCATAATAGATGGCGCTGTAGGTACCGAACAGTATGTATGTAGTAAGACCCAGACCCGCCTAGCCCTTCTTCTCACCCCATCCCCTTCCCGACCTCAGATCGCCCGTAAATAATTTTTCCTTTCATTTTTATAATATTCCCCTCCTTTTCTAATGGGTTTCATCCTACTATTTTTTTTTTTCACTCTTTATTATTTTTAAAGGCTTCTGACCCTGGTCTACACGCACTTTCAGTAAAAATAAACCACGCGGTAAAAGATCCGCAACAAATCTGTATCTTACCGCAGAATCCACCGCACTGCGGGGCGGTTTAAATTCACGCGAATATTTTGAGCTCTATGAACAGGTAGAAAGAGACAAAAATGGCGCGAAATTTAACTCGCCGTGCATATTATTTATAATTCAGTACGCGGATTAAAAACCACGCGTCAACATTCTACACATGTGGTTTTGTATACTGCTACTTAACACGTTCATTGCCAAGGACTCGCCTCGCGCGAGTCACAATGGCTTTAATTACGGCAACGAACGTGCTAATTGAAGTACTCCCTACTCAGTACTACTGAGGCTGGCTCTGGCCAGGTACCGGCTGCTACCAGTACCCGTTAAGGCACGTTCACTGTCCATGACCCATATATGTGTGCGATTTTGGGTTTAAACAAGACGTCCGTGCCATACATGTGGGTCCCTGCTCCCTTCAAACATAAATGAGCACTTACCTGTGGCTCTTAAGCTTTAACCTCGTGGACGTTACAGAAACTTACTATTCCCAAGATAACAATTCAATGATTATAAAAAAATGCGTTATTTGTGGGTAGAAAGGATTTACGGCCAGCTCATTATCAATTCATTCATTAAAAAGTAAGTATTGTTTATAACGTATTGTTTTGTCTTTTACGTTTACATAGCAAAGATATTGTGAGTTTTCGAACTAACAATGGTTAGATCTCTGCGAGATGATGATGTTTGGCGAGCACTGCAAGATAGAGATGGAGAAGATTCTGCTGTATATTTCGATAGCGGTTATAAATTCTGTTCTTATTTACGAGGACTTCAAAGCCTGTCGGCTTTGAAGTCCTTGTAATAAAAATTACCACTGTCGAGGGGACCCGAAAATTAAATGATAAATGGGTTGCCACGTGGGATTTCGTTAGCATCATCTTCATCCTTATCACAGATAATATAATACTAGCATACTTATCTACAAAATCTACACCTGCATCCAGCAGAAGAAGTTCATATATATATAATTCATTCTAAAGCTGCACGGCGAAATCTAAAATAAAAGATGCGTTGGTAGCTACCAAAAATTGAAAGACGAAGGTAATTGAGTTAGTGATGCACTTACAAAATAAAAAAAGACTGACACAATACAATGCCATTTCATTTCTGCAAACAACCTCTGTGTCTTGCATGTTTTAGAACGAAAGAAAAAACGTTTATTTGCGCCAGGCACGACGCATACCATAAAAAAAAAACAAAGGAAAGCTTAAATACAAATACAAAGTATGCGTCACAACCACGCAAAACGGTCATCGCTCAGCATAATGCTGAGACTCTGCGTAAGTCAGAGCCACAGCGCTGGTTTTCAGCGATAGCCGGTGTCGATTGGGTGACGTCATAGAGTATAGTAATAGATTGGGTGACGTCGAAACAATGAAACCTTAAGGGCAAGTGACGGAGCGAACATGTTCCATTTACAAATAAAATAAACAAATAAATGAGTAAAAACAAATACGTAACAAGTGTCCAAGCCAAAAATTCTCTCTTTATAGTTATAGATTAAAACTTATACGAGTATATAGTAAATAAATATAGTAACAGATATAGTAAATCCAAACTTAATATTATAAATGCGAAAGTAACTCTGTCTGTCTGTCTGTCTGTCTTTGCTTCACGCCTAAACTACTGAACCGATTTGTGTGAAATTTGGTACAGACATAGTTTGGAACTTGAGAATGGACATAGGATAGTTTTTATTACAAAAAATAAAATATAAAATAAAATTTATTCCGGACATACAGCGCCATCTATTGGTCAAGAGTCGGCATCAGAAGTCACTATTCCACGCGAACGAAGTCGCGGGCAAAAGCTAGTAATATTATAAATGCGAAAGTAACTGTCTGTCTGTCTGTCTGTCTTTGCTTCACGCCTAAACTACTGAACCGATTTGTGTGAAATTTGGTACAGACATAGTTTGGAACTTGAGAATGGACATAGGATAGTTTTTTTTTTTTTTTTCACTATTCAACGCGAACGAAGTCGCGGGCAAAAGCTAGTATAAAATAAAAATCGATAGGTAGGATTGTAAAAAATAACTACAGCTCCCACGGACTGGTGACACAGGTGGCAACGAGAGCAATAAAACGGATGACATATATGGAAAGGATAAATACTGTAGGCATTTTATAAAATTGACACATTACCTGTAACCATATCCAATTTCCGTTGGGCATCTATAAGATACTGCCGCAAACGTGATCTGAAAGTATGGATGGTGCCTAGCACTCTTATTGGAGGTGGAATATTATTCCACACCTTGGATGCAGCGTATCGAAAACTGCCCCTAAAAGCTGCTGCTTATTTTAATGAAACTCATTAGAATAACATAACATTTGTAATTGATTATTTTAAGTAAGAGACTTGGCATAATTCAATCCAGTACTTGTACATATTGTGAAGAAAAAGACGGAGACATGGAACATCTATTCTTCAGTTGTCAGAAATTTCTGATATGTGCTAAACTTATGTGATAGTTCCTCCCGCCCGCCGCTGCCTAAAAATTTATTAAAATAATTGAACTGTTTTAAACCGCTTTTTTTATATATTTATTATACACCTTAAAATACAATTACAAATAAAATATGTTAAAAGTACAATTCAAAAAATTTTACATCACAGTGCAGTACATACTTTATTGTGTTAAAGTGTTACCCATCTAAAAGACTTGGCTTAAAGGTCTTAGCAACCAGGCCATAATATTCGGAAAAAAAAAAAAAACATTTTTGACATATTTTTGATGAAGTTAAATTTTGAGGTTATTTAGTTCGTTTAGTTCTGTGTTGTTTGTGGTGTTGTTCAGTGTGTTATTATATTCGGCGCAAGTGTACTATAAAGTTTAAACCGTTAAATTGTTCTACGCATTATAATATTCCACATGTTGATCCATAGATTTTGTTTCCAAATGCATCAGTTAAATAACCAATAATCTCTATCAGATAACAACTGTAGCGAGTGCTTAGATTTTCCACAAGATCTTTTTAAAACCTTGAATATGAATAGACCACCACGGCCACATATGATGAACTACTTTCATCGTAGCCCAATGCCTCAGAACCAGCAATGGCGACCAAATCGGGGTCCATCTCCTCGTTCATGGAATAATAATCCATACTTTGGAGCACCTGGTATGAGGACTGAAAATAGTGAAGACTACTGGTGTGAGACCTGCGATAGAGGATTCCCTACAGCAGATCTTCTCGAAAAACATAAGCTACAGCACCAGGTAAACCAATATCGATATAATAACATTTTTACTTGAATATTACAATATTTGTATCCCTTGCAAGGCAACACATAGTGATAAATAATTTTTATTAATAGCACCATGTGTAGTTCTCGCCAAATTTCCTGGCTGCCCTAAAGTTGCCTACAATGGCTGAGCAGTAGTAAATACCATACAAAAACATCACCTCGCCGCGCTGTGCGCATCGGAAAGCCAACTTGAGGGTAGTCAAGAAGCTTGGCGAGAACTATACTACAACAATGTACCTATGTGATATGAATTGAACTTGAAATTGAATCCTTGAACTTGGTAACTACCTGTAAAACTTTTGTAAAAATAAAAATCTATTCAATATGATCAATCAATTTTAACTAAGTATTACAGAAATAGTAGTATGAAAGTTGTTATATCATTATTATTGTTTCAGAAATGCAACATAGATGGCTGCCAGTTTATTGCACATCCAAAAGTCATAACAAAGCACATACAAATGCAACACTCAACTGGATTGTACAAAAAAATTGCAAACATAAACAATCCTGAAGACATACAGAAATGGCGAGATGAACGGAAAAAGAAATACCCTACTAAATCTAACATAGAGAAAAAAGCTGCTGAACATAAGGAAAAAATAGAAAGGGGTGAAAAAATGGCCTTGAAGCGTGATTATAGAAATGATAAGCGTGGATCAACAGGTACTTTATTCCATAAATAATAATATAATATAAATCAATACCTTCTTATATCATTGTATTTAATCTTTTAATTTTCTCGTCTACAGCACAAGGACCCAAGGATTTGAAGAGGAAACATAATTTTGATAAAAGGAACCAAAATCAGAGGATGACCAGACAGAACAACAAAAGTAATTCTTCAATTTCAACGAATAGCCAACCAGCAAAGAAAATACCAAGAGTTATACCTAATGCACCAACTACTGTTGAAAAGAATAAGCTGAAACCATTTGCTGGAATAGTCAACATAGAGATGGATCAAAATTCAGAAGATACTGCTGAGCCTTTAGAATACAGTAATGGTTTAATTGAGGATGATGATGAAGAGTCCCTTGTAAATCCTATCGAAACAACAGATACTCCAAAGCCAGGGCTTTGCGGTGCCTTAACATCACTAATGTGTGATTATGGAACATCAGATGAAGAAACTGACGAAAAAGAAAATGAAATGCTAAATAAATTATCATTAACACAAAATCATAATCCATTTCAACCTTCAAAAAGTGATAGCCATAAAATAGAGACTCCAGTTCAGGATAAACCTAAATTAATAGAAAACAATGAAAGTGATAATGAAGGTCCAGAAGAAGTGAAAATTGTAAAAACTAACATAGAACATGATACTACCCCAGAAGCAGTTACAAAAACTAAAGAAAAGCCTGTAAAAAATATATTTCCACCAAGAAAACCAGAAAGACAAAATTTTAAATTAAAACGTAAAATACCATCAACACTACTTCAAAAATTATTACATACAGAAATTAGAAAAGAACGCAACATAGTTCTGCAATGTATAAGGTATATTAAAAAATGTAATTATTTTGAAAAGCCCATCCAATAAAATGATGTACCTACTGAATTATTTTTTTTATTACGTTTTACTCATGATAACTATATTAATTATTCGCCTAACTAAATACTTGTCCAGAATGAACGCGCGTTGACTAAGGCCTGATTTCCGTAGGAGGAAATCAAGCCTAAGGCCTCGGTCTCGAATTTTGCGGGCGGCGGAGCGGCAGCGGCGGCGGCGCGGGAGAGCTCCCGCCGCGCCGCTGTTTTCGAGACCCGGTCCATTTGACGATACGCATAAGATCCTGCCGCTCCCGCTCCGCTGCCGCCGCCGCCCCGCTGCCCGCGGAATTCGAGACCGAGGCCTAAGACGAAAGCAGGCGCGGTAAGGTGTCCATAGAACATCCATCGCGAGTAATTGTAGCTAATAGCGGACAGTTGTTTATTCAGAGGTTACAAAGAATATACAAAGATTTTATTAGACCGTTCAATATTCCACTTGGTTTTAAATACTTGAGTGAATTTTTGAATGTTTAAATGATAAGCAGAGTTGGTATCAGGGGCGTAGCTACCGCCGTATCTGCCGTATCAATTATACGGGGCCTCCGACGTGCGTAAGCATAAATAAAATCTTCCCAATTCTTTTTTTCGCCTTTCAGACCTGTCACTATTGTCTATAGAGGCAGAAACTTTAGAAAAACTAAATTCATCATCAGCTATAAATGCAGTTTGCCGAAAAAAAGGCAAGGAGAGTGTATATTTAATTTGATTTTTTTGTAAAAAAACTGAAAAAGTGACAGATATCTATGAGTAAATATTTCTTTTAATTTTATACAAACATTTCTTTTCTTTTGTGAGAAATCTTTACCCTTCATAAGGACCCCAAACAAACATTTATACGGGGCCCCGCCAAGGCACGCTACGCCACTGGTTGGTATCCTCTCAAATTCTTCGAATTTATACTCGATGGGCTGTGTCGACGTTTTACTTAATACAGTAAAGCCTAAAACCTATTAAACCCGATACAAAGTTTAGAAAAAGTATAGTTATTTATACAAACAAGTACTTAAATGCCATGGAAATCTTATTTAAGGGTGATGAATTTAGTTTTTGATATACCCGCCACGAAGCTCGCGCCTCGCGAGCTAGGACCAGCTCACAGAGTACATTTTAGACCAGCTAGGACTGTCAGTATTGCCGCTAATAGTTGCAAACATAGACTAATATATATAGATATTGGTTGCAAACCGTCCACTTTCGATGCAAGCGGCTGTTTGACGTCGATCGAAGGCGAGTATCGTGTTTCAGTGGCCAAATCGAGAGATGGCGTTCCATACATCAATACCTAGTCGCTAGTATAAAGTTCATTAACAATCATTATACACAAATTCAAAGCATAAGCAACGTGCGTAAAAAGATTCAACTCTGCACTAGGATGTTTTATATGATTTTCATCAAATTGCTAAACGTCAGCGCAGCGGAAACTTGATTATCTTCGCAGTTTTATAACACACAAATGTCATTTAAGCATACACATTTACCTCTCGTTACACACCAATATTATTGGATGTTTTTTTTTCATCTACGTGCATAGGGAAAAAAAAGTGCCGCTGGGATGACGTAGTTCCAGCGGAAACAGTTTTTGTTCAATAGCTCCCCAATGGTTGGATACACAAATGTGTACGTACTATACACAATTACACGACTTCATACACTATCTGCTAATTTGAAATTCGACATTTTTCCTGTGCGACTACGTACAATCGGCCAAAGCTACACATCTGACCACCGTAAGGACTATTTCTGCTTGCAGGGCTCGCCCGCTAAATTAACGCTGACTTATACGTGTGAGTCTATCTGGCAGGCCCCAACGAGATTTATCAACAGGTGATAGCTTTTCATAAAGACATTATTTTGTACCTAAAGAAAATAAATAAGATATATTTTGTACCTCGACAGTTTTTGGTTGAATGACGTTTTTATGAAGTGTCTAGCCAGCGGGCCCCTTATGATTATGTTTGTTGTTTGTTGCTTTCAGAACGCCCAATAGTGCTCGGAGTTAGAAACTATTATGTACCTTACAGATCCAAAATTCCGACTTTCTGTGAGCTAGACTTCAGAAGATATTCGTTATTTAAACAAACGTCCAGCCAGCGGGCCCTTTTTAGAATACTACTCTTTTATCACATACAATAGTGTTAGTAGCTTGATACTATTTTGTACCTTACAAATCCAAAATTTCGACTTTCTGTAAGCTACACTTCAGAAGATATTCGTTATTTAAACAAACGTCTAGCCAGCGGGCCCTTTTTAAAATACTACTATTTTATAACATATAATAGTGTTAGTAGCTTGATACTATTTTGTACCTTACAAATCCAAAATTTCGACTATCTGTAAGCTACACTTTAGAAGATATTCGTTATTTAAACAAACGTCCAGCCAGCGGGCCCTTTTTAAAATACTACTCTTTTGTAACATACAACAGTTCTAGGAGCTTGATACTATTATGTACCTTACAAATCCAAAATTTGGACTTTCTGCGAGCTATACTTTAGAAGATATTTGTTTCCAACCAACGTACCAATTTAAATTTGCGTTTGCAATTTGCACAATACAATTACGTCTTTGCTTGTTATGCACATTTGCATTACTAAATAATTTTTATTTTGGCTGATTGTTTTACAGGTAAAGGACAAATAACTATTTATTTTCTGTAATGTACTTAAAATAATAAATGCTTAATAGTAAGTATATTAACATATGTGTGTCTAGTTTAGGTTAATTTTGGAGGCAACTTATAATTAAATTACGAGGGTAGGTACTTGTGAATAACTTGTGTAACTAGATCTGTTGGTTGAATACTTATTGTGTGAGTCTATCTCAAAAAAGTTTAAAAAGGGCCCGCTGGCTGGACGTTTGTTTAAATAACGAATATCTTCTGGAGTGTAGCTTACAGAAAGTCGAAATTTTGGATTTGTAAGGTACAAAATAGTATCAAACTACTAACACTATTGTATGTTATAAAAGAGTAGTATTTTAAAAAGGGCCCGCTGGCTAGACGTTTGTTTAAATAACGAATATCTTCTGAAGTGTAGCTCACAGAAAGTCGAAATTTTGGATTAGTAAGGTACAAAATAGTATCATGCTACTAACACTATTTTATGTTATAAAAGAGTAGTATTCTAAAAAGGGCCCGCTGGCTGGACGTTTGTTTATATAACGAATATCTTCTAAAGTGTAGCTTACAGAAAGTCGAAATTTTGGATTTGTAAGGTACAAAATAGTATCATGCTACTAACACTATTTTATGTTATAAAAGAGTAGTATTCTAAAAAGGGCCCGCTGGCTGGACGTTTGTTTATATAACGAATATCTTCTAAAGTGTAGCTCACAGAAAGTCGAAATTTTGGATTTGTAAGGTACAAAATAGTATCAAGCTACTAACACTATTGTATGTTATAAAAGAGTAGTATTTTAAAAAGGGCCCGCTGGCTAGACGTTTGTTTAAATAACGAATATCTCCTGAAGTGTAGCTCACAGAAAGTCGAAATTTTGGATCTGTAAGGTACATAATAGTTTCTAACTCCGAGTACTATTGGGCGTTCTGAAAGTATAATAACAACAAAAATAATCATAAGGGGCCTGCTAGCTAGACACTTCATAAAAACGTCATTCAATCAAAAACCGTTGAGGTACAAAATATATCTTATTTATTTTCTTTAGGTACAAAATAATGTCTTTATGAAAAGCTATCACCTGTTGATAAATCTCGTTGGGGCCTGCCAGATAGACTCACACGACTTATACTCATCAATCGATAGCATCGCAGCATCGGGCGACTGTTTCTCTAGTACCTGTCAGCCCCTTGTTTTTGTAATAAAAAAAAGACTGCAAAAACAAATAAATCATTTGTTTATGGTTAACGCAAAAAGGGCGGACGCAGCTGTGGTCATCTAGTGCATGGGATTTTGTTTTCAAAGTGGTCAGATATAGCTTTGGCCTATAGTACACAGATTTTCTACTGCGCAGCCATTGTAGCAAAACTTCAGGGCGGCCAATAAGTTTGGAGAGAACTATACATCATTACTACTTCGTTAATATCATGAAAGTAAAATGTTTATCTCGTAATTTTCTTTTCGTCCAAACTTGGTCGAGAATACAAACACCTAAATTTCTACCTACGCAAATACCTAGGACGACACAAACTTTTGTATTAGGTTGGGGAAATGGGCCGGAAACTATATGCGAAACAAATAACTTAAATATTTTTGAAACCTCAAAACCTAGCGCTATCGGTCTATGCGTATCATTTGAACGCAGGCAACGAACAATTTATGTTAAATTCTGCAATGTGGGGTCTATCGCCTCTCGTCAGTGATTACTTCGAATAAAAATACATAGTAAGATTAAATCTTATTTTTATTTGTCCATAAAGATGTTTAGGACTGGGCAGGAGCCGCTGGCGCTGTAGTGGCCGCAGCCTCTTCACGGATACGATCCTTCTTGAGTGTTCCCATGAACGCAGCCTTGTCAGCCGGCGTCTGGAAGCGACCATGACCGAACTTTGAGGATGTATCAATGAACTTAAGGTTAATCTTCTCAAGAGCTGCCCTCTTGGTGTGTGTGCGCAGGGACTGAAATTATAAAAACAAAATCGTTAAAATAATTACTCTTTACGAATACATGTGAGTTTTTGCACTTTGTGCGAAATTGCTTTACATACCTTTCTCAGAGTAATGACACGCTTTTTGGGTCCCATGCAACATCCCTTAATCATCACAAAGTCATTGTTGACTTCTCCATAGTGGGGGAAACCTCCCATGGGTGTGATAGACTTCTCAGACAGATCATATTCTGTGCAAGCATTGTTTTTGATGACCTTGCCATCCTTAGTGTGGATTCCTGTAAACAAAAATTAAAATTATAATACAGGAGGTATTAAGTAGGTAAAAATTACTGAAAAATCGGCTACAATTGTAGAGAACTATTATAGAATAATAAACTAGTTACTGACCTTGTCCAAGACGGTAGATCTTCTTGTTCATCTCTGTACGATGGTGGTAGCCCTTCTGACCAGCACGGGCAACAGTGAATGAAACTCTTGAAGGATGCCATGCTCCAATACAAGCAACCTTACGCAGACCCTTATGCGTCTTGCGGGGAAGCTTCTTTGTGTGCCAACGAGAGGTCACACCTGAAAATAAAAAATACAGTTAATATTGTTAATTGTACTGTGTTATTTGTTAAATAAAACAACTAAAAAGTAATTACATACCCTTGTATCCTTTGCCCTTGGTGACACCAATGCAGTCAATCATCTCATCTTGAGCAAACACTGAGTCAATAGGAATGGGCTTCTCTAGATGTTCCCTAGCCCATTTGACCTTGTCTTCAATGGTTCCACCATTGAGTTGGATTTCCATAATGTGAGCTTTCTTTTGACGCTGTTTCAGCAGCTTCATCTGAGTGTGGGCAATAACCCTCACTACAGTGCAGTAGCGGATCATTTTCTTGAAGTCCTTCTCAATAGACTTGCGTCCAAGCTCATCCTGCCATTTCTTGCTGGACTTAGTGAATGCCTTCTTCTTGCATTTGTACCTGATTGATTAAATCATAAGTGCCCGCTGTAAAAAAAACCAAAAGGCCTCATCGTTGAGCGGAGACCAATTGGTAACAATATGCTCCAGGCATATTTGACTTCAAACTCTCATTATTAAGAGGAGAGCTATTGTAACAGATTAGTAACATGGAATAATAAAAAAATATTGGGCTTAATTTGTGGAATATAATGCTCGCCAAACTTCTGGGTCGCCCCGGAGTTGGCTTTCCAATGCGCAAGGCACCAAACTGCGCTGTTTTTGTATAGATTTACTACTGCGCAGCCATTGTAGCAAACTCCCAGGCGCCCAAGAAGTTAGGCGAGAACTATACTAGAGAACTTAAACATGGTATTCATGTCATTCAATGTTTACCAGTTCTTGTAGAAGCGACGGCGGCAGTCCTCGGACATGTGCTCAGCCCAGACGGTGAGCAGAGCGCGGAGACCATGTGGGGTTTCGATGTAACCAACCACGCCGACGGCCACCATGGGGGGCGTCTCGATGATGGTCACAGCCTCCACGATCTCCTTCTTGTTGATCTCTGGAAAGTTAAGAGACCGACGAGTTACACATTGAAGCAAAGTGAAAATCGTCACCATGAGGGCATCTAACATCATAGAATACGGCATGATAACTTACTTGATCCAGGACGGTCGGGTTCACGAACCACGTGGGTCATACCAGCCTTGTAACCAATGAAGGCGGTAAGGTGAACAGGCTTGCTGGGGTCATCTCTGGGGAATGCCTTCACCTTTCCACGATGACGGCGGGACCTCTTCTTGGGGTAGAATCCCATCGATCCATGGCGGGGTGCCGAAAACTTTCTATGCGACTGAAAATAAATTTAAGTATGAACTTACTCCGCATTTCATGAAACACTATCAAGATATTTAGATGTAAACATCAGTCCGCCCTAGTAAAATCTTCACATAGAACTCAGGTTCTAACCGTATAATATAAAGAAAGGAGATCATCATTTGTATATTAACCCTAAACCATATGACAGATTTTCACGGATTATTGTAGGGAATATTAGGAAGAATAGTAAACCGATATCACTATAAATATTAATCAGAAATTTAAACACCACAAGAAAAAGAGATTCAAGAAATAATATCGGATATAACTAAGTGCAACTAACCATGTTCGAAGACAGTCGCTACAAAAATGGCCGATTGAAAAGGATTTTATTGATGAGCTGTCTTCAGTTAGGGGTGCCAACAGCAAAATTAAAAACACCCACTTAAAACTATAAACATCGGCCCTTTGGGTTGGAGTGTAGTCTAGAAAGTGCCCACTATGGCGCGAGGACAGAAAAATTATCGAATTACTATTATTCCATTTATTCATTTTATTTACATATTTTTACATTTTTAAATATAATTCTATAAAAATAAAATAAAAAAACATTTAAAAATTCAAAAATAGTAGCCCACCAGTACAGGGATTATTATTTTTTTCGGAAATTTTCCTATTGTATTGCAGTTTCGGGTTAACTTTGACCATAAAAACCATTTAGGCTCTGAGAAGCATAGCCTTACGACGCACTGTTTCCGAATTATGGGCCCACCGACTTTTATTTTATTTTGCATAAAACACTCTAAATTTCTAAAATGGTATTTCGAAAACGGTGTGTCCTAGGCAAAACACATTACCCTCCTTCGGCAGTCGGGTAAAAATAACTAAAATTTAGCCCCCCTCGACTTTACAAATTCTTAACGGAAAATATTTTCGGTCAGTGGGTCATCTTAGGATCTTTCATCCGAGCTAGCATTTTAGAAATATAGACCGTTTTATACAAAATAAATAAAGTTCGTAAGCCCCTAATTCGGAAACGGTGTGTCATAGGACCATGTGTTTCAGAGCTTAAATGGCTTCTATGCACAAGGTTAATAAGTTGGCGAAAAAAAATCGACAATTTTACTAAGTCCACTGCCGTTATTAAGTTGAAATATCGACACTTAAAAATAACATTTTTTTTTTCAAGTTTTCTCGATTTTTCTTACATCATCCCATGGTTATCGACTAGAGCAACAATTTATTTCCTGAAAAGATTTTCATCCGAGCTACCATTTAAGAAATATAGAGCGTTTTATGCAAAATAAATCCTTTTTTACCTAATTTTTTTTTTGGTTTTCTTTACTGCTCATAGTGCCCCTAATCGTATACTCCAACTCCTAAAACTCTGCCCCTAAGACGACCCACTGACCGCCCTTTGGGCTTCGTCTTCTTTTGGGCATGGCAAGATTACACAATAGCACACGGCCTTTTTCAAAAATTACGTAATCAATCCATCTTTCGAAAAGAAAGTTTCAGCGTGCCAAGAGTAATTCATTGGAAGCTTAGTTGTAAGCTAAGCATCGCACCGAATCGTTTCAGAGGCGAATGCCACATTCATCTTGCAAGCATCCGTTCCGCTCTATGCCGAAATCATCGACCAGAGGCCAGTGTTTCTTTCAGGCAAAATTCTCCGGGGGGGAGGTTATGAGATCTTGGGCAGAGAAATTATAGGAAACAAAATAATATTTAAAATCAATTCCAATTATTATTAATATTTTAATGAATAAAAGATGCTATAAGCTGAACCGAAATTGTAAAAGTAAAATTGTAAAAAGCCACGAAATATATAAAAATCTCATTCTTCGTGGCTTTTTTCTTGCGTACACATAACGATAAGGACACAGCTATAATTTTCATTCTACAAATTTCCCGAAATTGCTATATACAAACAGCTGTTTAGAGTAGGTTAGCCTTATCGGATAGCGTTAGAGGAAAGGGATGGCGATATTCCTGAAAATGTGTCGTTCTTTCTAGGCGCTATTCTGGTTTCTAATTGGCTACTTTAATATCTCATGCACGTCATGACAATAAAGGGTTTTCAACTCTAAAATGATAACAGGTTTAAATCATTTGCCAATTTGTAGGGATATTCGTCCCGAATATACGTAAATCTGCTGTAGACGCGTGAAAGTCAGCGAGCGGCAACTTATTGCTATTGATTGAGTTCCAAACGCCCGGGGGGGCAGTACGGCAAAGCCCCCCCCGGAGTAATACCTGAAAGAAACACTGCCTTTGACTCCAAACTCTGTCGACAGGCAATTAGAATATAATAGAATTATCTTAATTGAATTATCATAATATGACTTAAAAATTATAAGTAAGACCACGGGATCCCAACGCTAACAATGAAAATTTGGTTCAAATAAATGTCACTAGACAGCGCGATATGCATCAATTTGTTACTGAATTGTGTGTAAAATTTTCATTTTCTAGAATTGATCATAAAAATTGTATGTTATCTTTCAAGCAACTCTCGTAAGCACAAAATTATGGCATATTGGGCTCTTAATTCACATTTCAAAGATTATTTGTACGGATCATTCAAAATTGATTCTAATTTCAATAAACAGAAGAAATTGCATAAAAAATACTATTTAAGCAATAAACAGAAATATTTAAACAAATCGTCACTGTATTTTAAGAAAAAAAATGTCACGAACCGAGTAAAACCTTTTACTTGCAAGTCGCTGCTAACACCATCTATAACCGTGGAACGGAACCGAACGCGATCGAAGTACTTATAAAAATATTCATCTTAATCAGACGAAAAACGCTTGTTATATCGTCGGCACGGTTTCTTTGTATGGAATGAGGCCTCTGTATGCTAGTTTTATATTATCTGTGGTAAGACAACTATATTAGTAAAAAACTAATAGTGCTTACACACGTTCGGATTTGGTCCGGCCGGACCACGGATTTTTGGGCGGAGTTAGTCCGGTCCGGACCATATCCGAATGTGTGTAGAGTTGTCCGCCGGACATTATTATTATTAATTGAGTCCGTCTCGGTCCACACAAGTGTGTGTAAGCGAGAAAGGATTTGTGGGCGGAGTTAGTCCGGCCGGACCAAATCCGGACGTGTGTTAGCACTATAACACTTCCTCACGAAAACAAACAAATTAGTTGATCACCGTCGTGGCAAGTGGTAACCCATGTTAGATAGTCCAACAGTGAGCCACGGAAACACAGTCTAGGCAACTCCAAATCATGCTTAGGAAGCGGTTGGAGCTGATCCTCACCCTGCGCACCATGGAAGCGCACCTTTTGCGCATGATTGTGTAGAAACAATCTACATGCGCATCCGCGAACATTCCCGAAGCACTAAAGAAAAAAATAAAATTGGGAAGTATTTTGCGAAGATATCCATTTAGGTATAATGAAATAATTACCCCCAAAGAATGTTTTTGTGAATAAATTATTTAGCAAAACAATAATTCCTTTCCCGAAAACAAGGGAGCTACACAATTGGCAATATTTATAACCACAGATAACAACTACAGACTCTCTACTCTCCGGCAGTAAATGTTGCCATCCATCGACGAAAACGACTAAGCATAAATAATAATATAATTATTATAATATAATTATTATTTATTTTCAGGCAACAGGCGGAACCACACTTATGTGGCGTGGCTTGTCGTGGCACCTTCTGACGCAGTAGATTGGCTACAAAACTTAGGCTGGTACAGAGTCGTTTGATTGGTGGATCCCGCGCCAGGACACGCCACGCCACATAAGTGTGGTTCCGGCTTAAGGCCCTTATATAAAATACACAAATCAAACACACAAAAATAAACTATAATAATACATCATTCTTAAAAAAGTTAACACAAATCTTTTTAGTAACTTATGTCGGCGGCGTCAAGGGCGGATCCAGGATTTTTTTCTGGGAGGCAAAAAAAGCAACAATAACTGTCTTAAAGAAATAAACTTGAAGTATCATACTTCATGTTTATTTCTACAAGTTCAAGTATGTATAGGAAGGTTCTACTTTTTATTGTTGATAGACATAGACGCATCGCCGTACGTCTTGTAGTCCGATGATGGAACGGGCTAGGAACAATTAGCTCATGCAAGTCCAACGCACACTCCGCGAAATGACACCGATCAAAAACCGACAGGTTGGCAACTCGGCGCCGATGTTCGAGAATCTGGAGCCTAGATTCGACCAGTACTTCATTGCCGATGAGCCTCTTAGCCCGTCTTTCGATCGAATCAAGTGCGTCAAGCTGTTACTTGGCAAATCCGTCCCAGAGATGAGAGCAGTAATCCATGCATGACTGAACTTGCGCTTGATATAAGTTGAGCAACTTTTCTGGCGTGAAGTACCGTCTCACCTTCGCGAGGATCCCCAATTTTTTGGCAGCCAGCTGAGCTTTTGCCTCAATGAATGGACCAAAATTGAGCGTCGATGTCAACGTAATGCCAAGAATCTCAAGATGGTCAGTTATCGGCACAGTTACACCTCGGAAAGAAGGAGCCGTGTGGAATTGGCTCCTTTTAGCGGGAAAAAGACACGCGTTAAGAAAAACAAGAGTTTCACTCATGTTCTTTCTGTTCATCATCATATCAGCCGAAAGACGTTCACTGCTGGACATTGACTCCCCCAATCGTCGCCACATTGATCGGTCCCGTGCGTCCCGCATCCAGTGGATCCCCGCAACCTTCACCAGGCCACTGGTCCACCTGGTTGGACCCTTTCCAACGCAACGTTTTCCGGTTCGCGGTCGCCACTCCAAAACTTTTCTGCCCCATCGGCCATCTGTTCTGCGAGCAATGTGCCCTGCCTACTGCCACTAACCCTGGTTCTCTTGCGGATCTCTACATTTCTGATTCTATCACGCAAGGATACTCCGAGCCTGGCCCTCTCCATTGCCCTTTGGGTGACTGTAAGCTTTCTGATGAGGCCCATTGTGAGCGACCACGTCTCAGAGACATAGATTCGTCTTGAGGCACTGTGGTAAGTTGGACGAGAAGATACCGCGCAGCTGCCCGAATGCTGCCAGGCCGAGTAGGATTCAATGGTTGACCTCTTTCTCGAGGTTGGACCTGTCTAGCTGGCCCGTTTGTCCCAGGCAAACACGGTCGTCCAAGGCTTCGGCTTTGGAGCCACTGACCTTGAAAGGAGTGGGTGCGACATGGGCGTTCAACATCACCTTGGTTTGTCCATGTTCATTTTTGGACCCATTCTTTCGGAAGCTCTACTGAGGTCATCGAGCGTTGCACTGTGGGGTCCTCCATGGTCTCCATGGCAGCTTTATCATCGAACCGAAGGTGAGTGATGTGCTCGCCGTTGACGTTTAGCGCTTTTCAGTCCAGAATCTTGAAGACATCCTCCAGTGCAGCGGTGAATAGTTTCTTTCTGTTATTTTATTCATATATTTTAACAACTCTGATAATTTTATTTCCTTCTTAGTATGTACTGTGATAGAATCTCCACAGTACCCAAAATACCGTCTGGGGGGGGCAAGTGCCCCCGTGCCCCCCACCCCTAAATCCGCCCTTGGGCGGCGTATTGCATTGCCAAACAAAAAGAGAATTTTAATTATAACTTAAAGTTTTACAGTGCAAACTAAAAGTGAATTTTACTACTTAAAATGTCGTATACCTTTCTTGTCGTATGTATTTCCAAACAAAAGAAATTAATTTGCGTATCAGTGGCGGCTAATTAAAACAAGTATATAATAAAATATTAGGGTGTAATTAGGATGTGCAATATGAAACACTATTTTCAAAGTAACTCGGCCCACTTTGGCTATGGTTGGATTTTCTCCCATCAAGTTCATACAAGAGTATATAGTATACTTAGGGTTGCCAACTTTTTTTGACAAATAAAACGTATAAAAGTGGTTTGGATAGGAAAAAAATAAAGTATTAGGAAGAAAAAAAAGTACATTTCAAATTTTATGTTTTTTTTGCTTTAAAAACGTATTTTTGTGTGCTTTTAGCACATGATAAGTATCATACTTCATGTTTATTTCTACAAGTTCAAGTATGTATAGGAAGGTTCTACTTTTTATTGTTGATAGACATAGACGCATCGCCGTACGTCTTGTAGTCCGATGATGGAACGGGCTAGGAACAATTAGCTCATGCAAGTCCAACGCACACTCCGCGAAATGACACCGATCAAAAACCGACAGGTTGGCAACTCGGCGCCGATGTTCGAGAATCTGGAGCCTAGATTCGACCAGTACTTCATTGCCGATGAGCCTCTTAGCCCGTCTTTCGATCGAATCAAGTGCGTCAAGCTGTTACTTGGCAAATCCGTCCCAGAGATGAGAGCAGTAATCCATGCATGACTGAACTTGCGCTTGATATAAGTTGAGCAACTTTTCTGGCGTGAAGTACCGTCTCACCTTCGCGAGGATCCCCAATTTTTTGGCAGCCAGCTGAGCTTTTGCCTCAATGAATGGACCAAAATTGAGCGTCGATGTCAACGTAATGCCAAGAATCTCAAGATGGTCAGTTATCGGCACAGTTACACCTCGGAAAGAAGGAGCCGTGTGGAATTGGCTCCTTTTAGCGGGAAAAAGACACGCGTTAAGAAAAACAAGAGTTTCACTCATGTTCTTTCTGTTCATCATCATATCAGCCGAAAGACGTTCACTGCTGGACATTGACTCCCCCAATCGTCGCCACATTGATCGGTCCCGTGCGTCCCGCATCCAGTGGATCCCCGCAACCTTCACCAGGCCACTGGTCCACCTGGTTGGACCCTTTCCAACGCAACGTTTTCCGGTTCGCGGTCGCCACTCCAAAACTTTTCTGCCCCATCGGCCATCTGTTCTGCGAGCAATGTGCCCTGCCTACTGCCACTAACCCTGGTTCTCTTGCGGATCTCTACATTTCTGATTCTATCACGCAAGGATACTCCGAGCCTGGCCCTCTCCATTGCCCTTTGGGTGACTGTAAGCTTTCTGATGAGGCCCATTGTGAGCGACCACGTCTCAGAGACATAGATTCGTCTTGAGGCACTGTGGTAAGTTGGACGAGAAGATACCGCGCAGCTGCCCGAATGCTGCCAGGCCGAGTAGGATTCAATGGTTGACCTCTTTCTCGAGGTTGGACCTGTCTAGCTGGCCCGTTTGTCCCAGGCAAACACGGTCGTCCAAGGCTTCGGCTTTGGAGCCACTGACCTTGAAAGGAGTGGGTGCGACATGGGCGTTCAACATCACCTTGGTTTGTCCATGTTCATTTTTGGACCCATTCTTTCGGAAGCTCTACTGAGGTCATCGAGCGTTGCACTGTGGGGTCCTCCATGGTCTCCATGGCAGCTTTATCATCGAACCGAAGGTGAGTGATGTGCTCGCCGTTGACGTTTAGCGCTTTTCAGTCCAGAATCTTGAAGACATCCTCCAGTGCAGCGGTGAATAGTTTCTTTCTGTTATTTTATTCATATATTTTAACAACTCTGATAATTTTATTTCCTTCTTAGTATGTACTGTGATAGAATCTCCACAGTACCCAAAATACCGTCTGGGGGGGGCAAGTGCCCCCGTGCCCCCCACCCCTAAATCCGCCCTTGGGCGGCGTATTGCATTGCCAAACAAAAAGAGAATTTTAATTATAACTTAAAGTTTTACAGTGCAAACTAAAAGTGAATTTTACTACTTAAAATGTCGTATACCTTTCTTGTCGTATGTATTTCCAAACAAAAGAAATTAATTTGCGTATCAGTGGCGGCTAATTAAAACAAGTATATAATAAAATATTAGGGTGTAATTAGGATGTGCAATATGAAACACTATTTTCAAAGTAACTCGGCCCACTTTGGCTATGGTTGGATTTTCTCCCATCAAGTTCATACAAGAGTATATAGTATACTTAGGGTTGCCAACTTTTTTTGACAAATAAAACGTATAAAAGTGGTTTGGATAGGAAAAAAATAAAGTATTAGGAAGAAAAAAAAGTACATTTCAAATTTTATGTTTTTTTTGCTTTAAAAACGTATTTTTGTGTGCTTTTAGCACATGATAACAATTTCTTGTTATCTTTAAATGTTACAAAGCTTGTTTGACAATCAATATTTAAATTTAAATAGATAAACAATTCGTTTTTAATTAAATTTATTGATGCTCTATTTCTCTCTTCTCGCCACTTCAGATTCATTACAGAAAAAACTCTTTCAGTAAAAGCTGAAGTTACAGGAACGGAGAGTAGGTAAGATTTTTTTTTTTTATATTTGGTTTTTGGTTTTTCGGACCAGTTTTGTACAATTTCGTCGATAATGAAAGACATCTGTGACAAATGTCACAACTGACATCTAACATTTCGTTCAGTAATTAAAAATTGTTTCCATTATCCGTTTTAAATATTTCGTTCAGCAATTATGAATCGTTAAGTACCCATAATGAGTATTTTGTTTTACGCACCACAGTAAAGGTTGACAATAAAGTTATTATAAAGTATGGTTAGTTAAACGTTATTATAAAGTATGGTTAGTTAAACGTTATTATAAAGTATGGTTAGTTAAACGTTATTATAAAGTATGGTTGGCAACCCTAAGTATACTGTCAAAATAAATCGTTCAATACATGGACAGGCTAAGATATAATCGATTTATTTCAGTAAAATGTATTAATTTTTTTCCTAGAGGCTGCTTTCCTATATAGTTTTCGCCAAACTTCTTGGACGTCCTGATGTTGTCTACAATAGCTGCGCAGTAGTAAATCTCATACAAAAACAGCACCGTTTCGTGCCTCGCGCATGCGGAAAGCCAATTTCAGGGTGGCCAAGAAGTTTTGGCGAGCGCTATACCTACTTGTATTTACCGCATAAAATTAAAAAACTAAGGTATTTTATTTTTGACGTGAAGGTCTTTCTTTTCATTCTAAGTATTTCAGGTAAGTTTAATATTTCTTACCGACAAAATATTGTAACGGCTAATAAATATTATTAACTAGGTCGCAGAGCTTATACAGAATGGGTAAAAAATCACACAATCAACATTTTTTTGGTTCTTTAGGACCTACTGCAAATAACCCCAACTATCGCCATTGAGATAATATGTACTACGTACTAGAGAAGCTATCCTAAGGAAAGGACGTGCTCCATTTTGACAAGAGTTTAAACTAAACTTCGCTGCAGCGCTGAAACAATAATTAGTCGTCTAACAAAACAGTATTAACACGCAGCACTACAGCGCTGCTAAGGTATAGTTTTCTCGCGATCAAAAAGACGGAAGCGCCGTGATTTTCATGGCGCTTACGCGTTTCGTTCAACATTCTTCAACAACTTGTCACTCATACAGACTAAACTGCTGACTGACTACAGAAGCGGTACCTGCATAGCTTTATACCTAACAAGCTTCATTAGAAATAACAAATAAAAAAAAAATGTTGAAATAACCTTAGTAAAGTAATATTTTATTAATATTATATATTATATATTTTATAATATTAATATTTTATTAATATTATATTAATAAAATAGTACATTAATTTAATATTATATTTATGTACTATTTTTGGGACATTCCCACAGCACTATTCCCAAATCACTGCAACTCCTATTAGCCAGAATCAACAGTGGCGACCACCAGAAAAACACCGAGGCAATGAAGCTCGACGAAGTCCCGGCGAATGAATTTAACTGTCTTGGAGCCCGCAACGAAATTAATCAGAAAAGAATAGTGAAGAAGTAGGAAAAATAAAAATTTCCAGTTCCCTCCATATCAAGTAGGATACAGATTAAACAAGGTCAATAGGCACAAAGGGTCATTTACAACTGGGATAAGCCTAGTTGCCTGGCACCACGGATAAAAATTAGTATATTTGATTCCAATAATAAATAGGTATATATGGCAAAAACGCTTAAACGCACGGACATTTGTTCTAGTTACCACAAGATCCGTATAGTAAACATCTTCTGATGCAGCCTGTCCATTATTCAACATAGTATTGCTTTCATTCTGCCAAAGAATACACTCCCATAAGATATGATGGGCAGATTGTACATATTCCCAGTCAGATGTAGAATACTGACATAAAGGCGAGGCAACGAGCTTGAAGGAAAAAAGTTCCATTTGGATAAAAGTTCCTCCCAGACGTAAATATGTGTTTCAAATAATCTAGAGATTTTCTCACGGTCACTCCGCGTCCATGGTTTGTACATTGCAGCACATCGTTGCACATCAAGGTTGACCGGAAGTATGCCAGCAAGTACCTGTAAGATCTCAGTACTAACCGTCCTGTTTGCTTTGCATAAGAATATCAAAGCTAAACGCTGACTTTGAAGTAATTTACATCGTCCCATTATTTAGGTACTAGCTGTCCCCCGTGACTTCGCTCTCGTCAACTGGATATCTACATACCCTACCCTACCCTAGACACCTACCCACCTATCATACCTACCAATTTGTTAAAGTATTTATTTGAATAACCACAGTCAGTTCCTTTCTGAATATACTTAAAATTGTTAATTTCCGGTATAAAAACCAAAGTCTAGCTGACTTTGGTTTTTACTACCTACCACTATTCTACCTACACTTGTTACACAAATTGTCATATCTTAATTTTTAGTCTATATGAGAAATGAGGCATCATGGCGCCCACCAAATATTTCAATTTAAAAATGATTATCTAGTTACTCACTGACGAAAAGTTATTCCTTTGCATTTCGCTGTATTAGTTGAATTATAAGTGCAATATCTTAAAACACACGACCGCATATTTCATGCGTTTGAACGTTTTTTCGTTTAAAAACAAACAATGACATAGGCGCTCAAGATCTAGCAAGCAACTGAGTGAAGTGCGGCCGGCCGACCCCACATGAACGGAATACAGCAGTGATGTGTGGTGACTTCTCTAGTGCGTAGTACATTATTACCTCAATGACTATCGCCCTGTTTCGTTAGATCCACGATATTTTGCCGACGTGATATTTTTTTGTCGTCGGGAATCGGGATCCGTGCTTGAATTCATTTTCTCGCGCGTTAGTTTTTATTGGGGATAAATATAATGACCACCAAAAATAGTTTTGTGACCATAACCCGTATTACCTAAAATAACAATTAGCCAAAAAAATAACCTAAACCAAAAAATTTAAACCTAAAATTACAATGGTTTTAGCTATTTTAGCCATGACTGCACTTTAAATTATTACTATTAAACCAAAGTAAATTGATCACCAAATTTTAATAACAAATTATTGAGCTATTTCTACCTAAATACACCATTGGATTGCAATAAAATTTTGCTATATTACCAAATATGGTACGCGGGAGCACTTGGTCTGTTCGTCGATATTTATTTTTCAACACACTTGCTCATAAAGTGGCTCTAATTTCACCGCAATTAGGCACATAATGACACCTGTTATCAAACTGTGACTTCTTCATTACTATCACAAGTGAGAAAATAATAATTGTTTTTGTCTATAATAAAGAAAACTTGAAATTCCCCATTTTGTAAGTGGCTAAAACGCTATCCGCGAAAAGCCAAAAAAGGATAACTCATTATTTTTAGTCTATGGCCGATCGCCATTGTTAGTTGCGCGCGCATAGGTAAACTTATTAATTTTGCCCGCTATTGCGAAAAAAAAAATCACAGCTCGTTTTTACTGTTGGAAATGATTTTTTTTGTATTATTTTCTTCACAAGTGTGTTGAAAAACGTCGTATGATACACGTGTGTATTGATGATTACCGTCCTCGGCTCTCTAAAAGATAGACTTATGTCATCTCAGACTATTCTGTAGACCTATAAAAGAGGAACAATTCCACCATGTGTTGTTATATCTCAAAGGGATTAAGGCAGCGTTTTCGATGAAAGCTCCCAGGTTGTTTGATATTTGCCGTCATTTCCAACAATACATCGTCATAATTCAAATAATTTTCACAAAACCTTATCAAACTATACACCTAAACCTTCCACATGAATCACTCTGTCTATTGGTGAAAACCGCATGAAAATTTGTTCAGTAGTTTTTGAGTTTATACGAACAGACAGACAGACGCGGCGGGGGACTTTGTTGTATTATATGTAGTGACAAGTCTACTTCATATAATACACTAGAGGACGCCTCGCGGTTTCACCCGCGTAGTTCCCGTTCCTGTGGGAATACAGGGATAAAAAGTAGCCTATGTCACCCGGGGATAGAGTAGCTTCCCAACGGTGAAAGAATTTTTGAAATCGGTCCAGTAGTTTTGGAGCCTATTCGGTACAAACAAACAAAAAAATCTTTCCTCTTTATAATATTGGTATAGAAGATTACATAATTATAAACACTACACTACATATAATAAAACAAAGTCCCCCTTCTGCCAGCGGCTTCGCCCGCGTTAATGTCGAAAATTATCCCAAAGGGAACAAATTTTAGGCGAGTGCAGAGAACATCCGTGAAAATATGTTGCGTGCAGTAAATTTAAATGTCAGACCGCACTAGGCGTAACTACGCGACGAGCCACGGCGCATCTAACTTGGTATGTTGGTCTACTGTGTCGCGCAGTGCCGCTACGCGTAGTTCCGCTGTCGCGTAGTGCGGTTTATCTCATACAATTTCGTCAATTTCATACAAAGTATATTTGGTCGTGTCGCTTCTCTGACGCGAAGTTAGGCCTATATTTCCTAAAAGATAGCTTGATCTCTGCGACATATGTCAAACTGACGTATACAACCATAGACCTATTATATGTTATGGACTGGAAATACCTACAAAAAAAACGTGCCAACCTAAACCTTAAAATGGCAGTTAAAATGGCTGCCGATGCTATGGTGTAATCACGGAACACACACACATTAATAATACAAAAAGTAAACAACCATTTGACAGCAGGACTACCACGAACACAACCACAAATTTCGGCAACTAATATGGTGAATATGGCACGTACCTACAACTGTCACTACGTCATAACAAAATGTTGCTATAATGAGCAACAACTGAAATATTGTTGTCTCTTTTGTCAAATACGATTACTACATTAGAAAAATGAGACAAAACGATGTTTCACATTCTGTATCGTATTTCACTCATAGTTGTATGTAAAGAACATTGCGGCGCCTCCATGTTTTTCCTAGCTCAATGTATACAACGTTATAGTTAGCCTGTCAAGCGCTATTGTTACCAAAGAAGTTTATGGTCTTTGATTGTTACTGTATTGATACTGACAGCATTGAGATAGGAAAAATATGGAGGCGCCCTATTAATCTATACATACATTAGCTTATACAAATATGAGTGAAATACGATACAGAATGTGAAACATCATTTTGTCTCATTTCTTCTAATGTAGTAATCGTATTTGACAAAAGAGACAACAATATTTCAGTTGTTGCTCATTAAGGCAACATTTTGTTATGACGTAGTGACAGCTGTCAGTACGTGCCATATTCGCCATATTATTTGCCGAAATTTGTGGTTGTGTTCGTGGTAGTCCTGCTGTCAAATGGTTGTTTACTTTTTGTATTATTAATGTGTGTGTGTTCCGTGATTAACACAAACATAGCATCGGCAGCCATTTTAAGTGCCATTTTAAGGTTTAGGTAGGCACGTTTTTTTTGTAGGTATTTCGAGTCCATACTATTTATTAGGTCTATGACTGACAGCTGTCGTTTTTTTTTCCTTTTTTCCTACGTGGCGTCTCACAGTTCGGTCAAAGTGACCGTCCACTGCTTAACCGGGCTAGCCTGTGGAGACTAAGCTATATAGCCTCCAGCCAGGGCACAAATTACTAAATCTAAGCGACTGCGCTAAGGGCTACCCCAGGTGGGGTCGGACCTCGGCTCAGGCCATCGCTGGGGGGACAACACTATGGCTGGATCTTATTAAAAGTGATTCTACCATTCGTTCGGAAAAGCCTACGTGGAGAAGAACGAATAAGAAACTCCAATTATCTAACTATAATTTAACTAAGGCACAGCTCGCGGGCTGGCTTGCGTATCCTGTCGGGGACAGCTGTCGCAGAGATCAAGCTATCTTATAAGAAAGAAGTATAGTGCGGTACTGCGGTCTCCCCTTTAGTCGATTTTGAGTTTCGTCGACTCCTTGATGGGTGATTGACTTGCCAAACGAAACGACATTAGCGATACTGTCAAGTGTCGAAACTCAAAATGGTCTCTTTTTATGACACTTAGAAATTGACACATTTGTCAAATAATCAAATTGTCATTGCTGTTGTGTCGTCGTTTGGCGTCGAAAAAACGAAAATACATAAAAATATTTTCTGTATTAGATCTCATCTGCTCGCAGACATTGATGATAAAATATTGAGAATGACAGCTCCTATGGAGAGAATACAAATTCTTGATGAAATAGAAAAAGATATAATAACATGTCTCCAATGTGCAGGTAAGAACAGTAGAATTATAATTCCTTCTATCATCATCAGCATGCAACAAAGAATAAAAATGAACTCAATTATAAAACAAGACAAAACCATGTTTTTGTTACACCATACAGTTTTTTTTTATAAATTATCAACTAGACAATTCTGTTTATTTTTTTTCATTTCAACATTTATATAATAATATTAGTGTAAACATGATCTTTAATCTGAAACAGTTTACCTTCGGTTCAGAGATTTTGATAATATAACCTAAAAATACTTGATTTTAGCTCAAGCACTCCTGGAATTAAGTAAAGAAAAGTCTGGTCAGAAGCAAGCAGAAACAAATACAACACAGTTTCTAAGAACATTGCAACAAGTGGAATCAAGGCTCAGTGATCAGATTAACTATCTGACACAAGTATCTACTGGCCAACCACATGAAGGATCTGGTTATGCATCACAGAAAGTATTGCAGATGGCATGGCATCGATTAGAGCATGTGCGTTCCTGGGTCAATGAACTGGATCGCCTGAAAGCTTCTCACCTGTCAGCAACAAGATCGGTAGCAGGAGCAAATGTTCAGAATGGCAGCATGACATCTTCAGGCACCAGCACTTGATACCTAACATAATGCAGTTCATGATTGTGTTACTGTAAAGACTATATTAATTTAACATAATTATAGTATTCTTAATGTATACAAGTGTTTATACTATAGATACTTATGTAAACTTAAAGTTATTCTGTAAACTTGTACTTGCAAGATATGTTAGCCATAATTGGTGTCTTGATGTAAAATTAAAAATAGCTAAAATATTAAGTTTAAAGAATTTGTCAGTTTACAAATCCTTATAAAAGTAGTAATAATCACTGTTCAATGCATAAAAATCTGTTGAACAACTCAGCTTCTCTATTAATAAGTGATTTTGATATTTATTCATGTTAATTTAATTCCATTTAAATATTTCCAAGTACAGATGCAGTGGCTAATGAATAAACATTTACTTCATCATTATCATTTCAGCCGAAAGATGTACACTGCTGGACATAGGCCGCCCCAAGTGTCACCAGATTGACCAATTTCAATTGAGTGAAGAATGTGGAATGAATGTCATGAATTATGTCAACATTTACTTGACTATAATAAAAATACTATTCACTGAACTATTCTTGTTTTTTAATAATTTACCTACTTATCACGCATGTGTCAACCAGAAGGAATTGACTCTGTGGCAGGGGATTTACAATCTACACCACTGGAGAAATGATGAATAATGCAGCAGACAAGGATCTTACAGGCACACTGTGATGTAGAGTGGAAATGTAAATCAAATTTACAAAGCATGTTGACCCCTATCTCCACGACCTATGGTTAGACAGTATGGTCGTTATGGTAGTTAAATAAAGTAACTATAACTCATGGATCAAAGGACACAGCACAGCGACTCCCGAAGGAACGGTACTGCGGATGAGCTCGCCCGAAGGGACTCTCGTACGGCACCGGTGGGCCCGGCGCCCATCTTGCCTTGGCTTTCGGATACCTGCGCGGTTTGGTAAGGAAGCGCACCAGGGACCAACACTGCAAGCTATGGAGTGACCATAGCGAGTGTAGGCAGGCCAAGGCGGCACAGCCCTCCATCGACGGCCGTTTCACGAAAAAGCCCTACGACGGACTAAGCCACACTTGGACGTGTCCAGTCGTTAAGACTGTAACTGACCGAAGGACCTTTAAGGTGAACGCGCACCTATCCGCGCCGCAGCCATCGCATTTTCTCAAGGCCCCGCGCTATCCGCGCTGCACGCATTGTATCTACTTCTGTAACATCTTGAACTATATTTTCATACGGATAAGGATGAGGTCTCCACGCCGCCCGCATCGCACTCGCCGCAAGCATCGAGCGCGCCGAATCTGATGACGTCATCCGCATGCGCTGGTGGAATCCGTACCTATACCTACAGCATTTTGCTGAAATGCGGCTCGTGCGGCGCGGATAGGTGCGCGAGGCTGCATACGATTTCATATTAAGATATATAAAGTGCGATGACTGCGGCGCGGATAGGTGCGCGTTCACCTTTAATAAGCACCTTTTTGTCATAGGAATCACGGACAGCCCACTCTGCAGAGCATGCATGGTGGAAGATAGCAGCACATCTGCTTCTAAGCTGCCCTGAAATCGCTAGTTACAGGTCCAAATACTCGGTGACCCAGGTACCCTGCAGGAGATAATCGGCACTGGCAGCACCAGGGCGCTGCTGGCCTTCCTGGAGGAGCTGGGGTGGATCGAATGAAGAAATTTAATTCCACCCATACGCAAAAAGCCACGATTGAAGGATTAGTAAATTTCTATGGTATATGGACTAATTAACTTATTATGATATATGGATTTTCGTGAAACTGAAGTGCCCGCGTGTGCTAAGATGCGACAGACAGGCATGCGGAACGTTAACAGAGCCAACTTACATTATCCGCCTTCGTTATCCACCGGTGCGTCGGGAGTGAAAATACGAAGGTAAAATATACAAATAAAAAAAAAAATACTTCATTAAAAATTTATTGCAAATAATATTATGAAATTGAAAATACACTGAATGCTGAAAAATGAGTTTTAATTCAATACAAAAAGTTCCTGGTCAAAGTCATGTTCAGAATATAAAGGTAACTGTGATTTTTTTATTACTTATATTATTATTAACTAATTCAAAACATGATTTCTTTACAATTTAATCCATTAAGAACAACATGTTCAAATCCTTTGGAATTGAGCAGGTCTGGGATCGTAAAGAAGAAGGAAATATAAAAGTAGGATTTCAACAAAAATATATATCATAAAACACAATAATTCAGCTTTATTCCTTTTGGTCACCAGTGTGGGCAAGTATTAACCTTTCACAAAAAACGACACTAACTTGGAATGCTTTTGCCATTAACATAAGGAATGGTTGTTCATAGCTGAGTTTTGCATTATACAACATCCAGTTTAGTCTAGTAACATCAATCTCTCTCTCAAGAGTACAAAAAGAAGGCCGCAAGTCTGTATATTCAGATACAACTCTGATTTTACTAGATGTGTTCATCAATCAGATCAGTTTTTGAGAATGGTGTCAAATAATGTTAAATTGTTCGAGCATAGCCAGGGCAGTCGGCTAGTAAACTTATAAAGTGTATCAGTCTTTACTGCACTGGTAATTCTTGGCATTGATTTGATAGCAAAAGAATATTGATAGAATGATTTGTCTTGTGCATAAATTACCTTTTATCACAAAGTGTTTTCATATTTACTAAAAATCATTTTATACAAATCTAAAATGTAACATCAATAATTTTGCACCCACATAACACATACAATAAAGTTACATTTATACATCTACAATACTTAAGATCATTACACTTTAATCTACATGTACCCTCAACTCATTATGTATGAACTTGAACTATATACAACACATGCTTTGTGATGTAATGATAAATTTGTCATATGAGGTAATTTATTCCTTTCCAAAAACAAGATTTTCTACTCGAAAATCAAATACTCAATGCAGGTACTAGATCACGTACAGAAAGCAAGTTTTAGCATATTTGAACATTTCACTGTCACAATATCAATCCTCAATACAGCTGATAACACAATCAGTATTATATGCAGAACTAACTTTAGATAAATGTGCCTTTATCTGAATTCACTTTAGTAAGCATGCTATCAAGCAAATTGTAGCTAACTAGTTAGCTGTTAATATTAAGACTATTAGAAAATAAATTACAATATTACAATAATACATAAATTAACTAATAGACATTTAGTGCAGGTCATGAGTTGTGTGGCACAACAATACAATCACTCCTCTTTTCAGCTTCTTTGATTAGCATTGGCTTTTGTGAATTTTTCTATATCATCTAATGATCTCTTGGCCTTTGTTGCTACATCATCCATTGATCTTCTTGCTGTGGAAGTTATGTCATCAAGAGATTTCTTTGTATGTGATAATAGCTCATCAGTGCTTTTACATGCAGTGCTCGCTAGTTCTTTTATTTCTGCATCAATTTTTCCAATGACCCATTCAATAGCTTGACGACCTTTGCCAGCATTTAAAGATATCCTGTTGGCTAATAAATCCTCCATATAGTTACTGAGTGGTACGCCCTGAAATTACGATTTAAATATTAAAGTTTATAATATTTAATTAATAGTAAAAGTTGGAATAGGATGCTCCTATATAGGATTATTGAAGCCATAAAAGCCTTTAAATTGTTAATGTGACAGAATGTAAAATTATTTGTTTCTTTGTTTTGTATTTTTTTATTTTTTACTTTTTAGGAAAGCTTACAGACTAATAACAATAATATATAACTAAATTGCTAATAACAAGCTTCCACAGATAAATAAAAAGATAAATTATTGCTTGCCTATAATCTAAGCTATGAGTACTTGATCAAAGTCAGCTCATTTATTCGTTGTATTGTGTGAGTTGCGCATTTATATCATGTTCTGATAATATTGGTCATAAGTTTTAAATGAGTAACTGTTGGTTATTCCTAAATTAATAAATAAAATAAGATATAGACAAAAACAAAGCAGCCTATTATGCCCAACCCCTGGCTTTTTCATTGTGTCTCGAATACAAGGGGTTCATCATTCTTCAGTCTTATTTGATTTAAAAATGACTTTTACATGTATTGTAAATAACTGAAAGGTAATGACTTTTACATGTATTGTAAATAACTGAAAGGTAACGTATGTGTTTAAAGAAATAATAACTTATAATAAAAAGATCCTACTTACTTGTACTGTGACTACAGCTTCTTGTGTCAGTAGAGTCTTAGAAGTGTCGGAGGGATGTGGTATATACCGAACAGTCTCATCAACAGCTATGTAATGGCAAAATGTCAGGTTTGAGGTCTGTAAAGTCATCTCTCGTTCAGTTGGGTTAACCTCAGACTTTTCTCTCGCATAGCAAATTTTTGCTGTTCCAATAAGCTGTAAATAAATATTTGTTGATTGTAGGTTGGTTTATTAAGTATACATACTAACAATTTATGAAAACCGTCTATAGAACTATAAATCATTCAAGTAAGTAAATTACGACACTTACTGCTTGCGCCCATCTCGGGAAATACCACTTGGAACTGACGAGTCTGTGTGTGACTAAAACTCCATCAACTACCTTCCTTTCGACCACATCAGTTCCGATAACTGCTGGATTCATAGGATTGGGGTATTTTCGCCATGCTGCTTGAGCAACCGTCTCCCACGGATGGCTGTAATTGTCGAACAAAAGCGAAGATTAATTGACTGATAATATTGTCTCGTTTAATTCAAGGTTGCGTCATAGTATCAATCGTCATTACTTACTTGAAAGTGTGTTCTGAGGTCCAAATCTTCATTTTTATTTAATAAAATATATACGAAATAAACCAATTACTTTGAGTTAATACTAATATTATCTCATTAGAAGCCTGGTTTTTTCCTTGAACTTCCGTTACATATTCACATTCACTCACAGACGACCTTTATCCTCTCAATGGAGGTTTGAAGTGACCATTTTCTTATCAGCGTTTCTACTAAGCAAAAAAAACTACTGTGTAAACTGATAGAATATCATGTTACATTTTTATACTGGGTAATTTTACAAACAAAAATCCTTTTGGGGTTCCCGGTTTCATACCAAAGAAAGATGTGTATAGGACCCGAATACTAAGTTTACGTTCTGCCGTTTTTCGATTTGTCTGTCATATGACTGTAGTGTAAGTAATGTATTTTTTTTACTATATAGTAGCCAGTTGAAATCACTGAACTAAAGCCTCTTTAGTCACAAATAATAAAATGAAGAATCATAGACCTAATAAATACTATGGACCCGAAATACCTACAAAAAAAACGTGCCTACCTAAACCTTAAAAGGGCACTTAATATGGCTGCCGATGCTATGGTTGTGTTAATCACGGAACACACACACATTAATAATACAAAAAGTAAACAACCATTTGACAGCAGGACTACCACGAACACAACCACAAATTTCGGCAATTAATATGGCGAATATGGCACGTACTGACAGCTGTCACTACGTCATAACAAAATGTTTCCAACAACTGAAATATTGTTGTCTCTTTTGTCAAATACGATTACTACATTAGAAGAAATGAGACAAACTGATGTTTCACATTCTGTATCGTATTTCACTCAAATTTGTATAAGCTAATGTATGTATAGAATAATAGGGCGCCTCCATATTTTTCCTAGCTCAATGTGAAGAATAGCTTATGTGGCAAATAGTTGTCACGATACGGAACCATTATTGCAGGAGTCCATTGAGATAGGAAAAATATGGAGGCGCCCTATTATTCTATACATACATTAGCTTATACAAATATGAGTGAAATACGATACAGAATGTGAAACATCATTTTGTCTCATTTCTTCTAATGTAGTAATCGTATTTGACAAAAGAGACAACAATATTTCAGTTGTTGCTCATTAAGGAAACATTTTGTTATGACGTAGTAACAGCTGTCAGTACGTGCCATATTCGCCATATTAATTGCCGAAATTTGTGGTTGTGTTCGTGGTAGTCCTGCTGTCAAATGGTTGTTTACTTTTTGTATTATTAATGTGTGTGTGTTCCGTGATTAACACAACCATAGCATCGGCAGCCATTTTAAGTGCCATTTTAAGGTTTAGGTAGGCACGTTTTTTTTGTAGGTATTTCGAGTCCATACTATTTATTAGGTCTATGCAGGAGTCCGACTAACACATGGCCGGATTTTTGTTTTTTTTTTAATTCAAAGTAGTTTCACACAATCAGTCATCAGTCATTTAGTGGATTTGACATCTACCAATTCATTGCACCAGCTATTTTATAATATCTTTTGAGGCTAGGCTAGTTAGGCTACTGGTACACTACTAATGAACACTATGTACTCTGTGGGTAGACTGGTATAATTCTCTTCTCGCCAAACATCCTGGGCCGCCCTGAAGTTGGCTTTCCGATGGATGCGCAAGGCACGGATCGGTTCTGTTTTTGTATGAGATTTACTACTGCGCAGCTATTGTATCTAACTTCAGGGCGGCCAAGAAGTTTGGCGAAATAGCGAGAAATATAGTATTGGTATTTATTTACAAAAGGAATTGATTTGTGCGTTCGTGATGTATGTACTCACTTATGTACATACATACATACATAAAATCACGCCTTGTTCCCATGGGGGTAGGTAGAAATATTAAGTAAGTAATATTTATATGGGGGAAAAAATATATATATTTTAAAGCTATTGAGTCTGGTCTCCCACCTTTGCCCAGCAGTGGGACAATATAGGTTGAACAAAACAAAAAAAATATATATCGTAAGTAATCGGACGATATAAAGTAACACATATGTAAAATTTTAGTTTCCTAGGACCTATAAGGATCACTAGCCAAACGTTTTAATAATGTAATGGTGATCGCAGCAGATTTCTAAAGTATCTGGCTACCTGGACTGGGTTAAATATTTAGCTTAAGAAAAATTGCGGTAGTGACGGAAAAAGAAGTAAGAAAGATACGCAGACGAAACCAGCGATAGTGGCGCGGGTCCCGCGGGGTGAACAAGCGGTGACTGAGCCAAGTTTGAAAACACGAGTTATGGGAATGGGAATGAATCCCGAAGCTCCCGGATCGTACCCCCCTACTGCTGCCATCGCTGAACTCAGAGCTTAGAAGCCGCTATATAGTTTCGTCATTTAGTGCTCGCAGACTCAGCCCTGCAGTGTTTCAAAACCTACTAAAATAAAATAATTTTGCAGTATGGTATGTTTTGTAACATGCGATGACAGCAGCAGAAAGACGAATGAAATGAGGTGAGAACACACAGGAAAAACTTTCAAATGAGATTTTATGATTAATTAAATTACCAGTATTATTATGACCCAAATCCTTATAAAATAATATTTTTGTTGAAATTTTTCAATTGGCATATAATCATTAATATTTTTGGGGTTTTGGTATCGTAACATAATAATGTAGACCCGGCTCTAAGTTCATTTGAAGGTTGACCGGTTCGGTTGACGTTTTATTGTTGACACTTCAATTGTGAGTTTGACAGGTACGATCGAGATAGTTCAATCTGCTTGATCTCGAAATTGTTAAATTTGGTGGGTTTGTGATTGCTTCTAAATCAATTAGAGTTACAGACCTGTTATTCTCAAGTTGAGAATCTGATTATGCTGCTGCTGGAGAACTGATTAAGTTAACGTAAGGGTTGTTTTTACTGTTGTTGTTGTGTTAGAATGATGAGTATGAGATACCGCTTCTGAGAAAATAAACTTATGTGTAACTAATCCACTGTTATTTATTCTGTGCTTTATCCACTGTAAGTAATTAATTACACCTGTACTACTATTGATAATTGCTGCTGATATTTTTCTTAGTTACAGACTTAGAACTACATATAATAAGGTTTTCTAAGTGTGAGTTTTTCATGAATTAAAACATTTTATAAGCTACCTACCCACAAAATTTGAATTATACTCATTAGTATAACTTTATAAATACACAGGCTGCAGACCTAGAAATAAGGAAAATGACTACAGAAGCTGAAGAAAAAGCGCTTCGCTATAGGCGAGCGCAAAGTGTTTCAAAAGCTGAGGAAATAACAGAAACAGAGAAGAAAGTTAGGAAATTACAATTGGATAAGCCGTGAGTTTCACATGAATAAAGCCTATGTATTCTTTTTAAAAATCTGGCATTTAGTTATAATTTATATAATCCAAAATCCTCTTATGGTAAAAATTTTGTTCCAGTGTTCACTTTCCAAGAGATTCTCTGTTCTCATGGAGCTCAGAGTTCAACAACTTTACGGGTCTGGTGAACTGGGGCTTTTTGATGCTGTCTGTTGGCGGCGTCCGATTAGGTCTTGAGAATTTCTTAAAGTGAGTGTTTTAGTTAACATCTTGTATATTTAACTAAACAACATATATTTTGTACCTTAATTCGTTTTTAACTTGTTATTTTTTTTTTCTGTTGCTCAGAATTATGAACCAGGTATGTATAGCAACAAGTTTTTCTTTAACTAGTTGTGCGCCATAATTACCGAAACCATTAAAAACCCATTGTGTCTCACATGGATCCATGTTTTAGGCACTCAAGGTGTTATTTTCTTTGCTTATTGAATGACACATACTCTTTAGATATCAAAGTACAATAATGACTCAAGTAATGCCTTCTTGTGGCATATTTTTATTGAAATGCTAAGAAATGGACTTTGTATCTATTGCATTGCCATAGCAATGACCAATGTCCAATGGTAATTATTAAAGATAATTAGACAAGGTTAGCCAGATGTTGCTTAAGTTTACTAAATTAGGAAAAACCAGAATGTTTTGCCACAGATTTATATATCAAGGCCTTTTTAGAATGGACTGTATTTTTTTATATTCCAACATTGAAGAGGAAAGAAAATAGATAATATCTTATGAAATATATTTTTTATTACAGGCATACAAGTAAGTAAGTTGAATAGAATAACAGGTCTTATTGGTAGATAAAAATTTTCCCCATGATAGGTAGAACCACAAAGCCATGCCATAGATTAATTAATTAGAATAAGTTTAGTGTGTACTGTGTGTGTCTATAACATAAAATCACACATTGTTTTTGTCCAGCAGATAGATTAATATAAAATATTAGACACATATTTTTCTTTTGACACATATATACTGCTTTGAAAGTGACGACGATATACTGCTTTGAAATATCGTGTGACTACACGCCGTTAGTACACATTATAGTGACATCACAAGCCCCCACTCCTGAAAGTTGATGCGCTTTATCTTTGTCAATTTCTATTGATTTGGTAAAGCAAAAAATACGTATCCAATATTATTTGATAATCTCACTGACGGACTAAATAGAATCACCATTTTGCTACCCAGAAAACATCCCTATTGTGTGTTAAATCTCATTACCTTAATTTACAGATATGGGTTCCGTGTTAACCCCTTTGAATGGATCATAGTGTTGACAGGTTACAATGAAGGTGACAGAAGTCAATATCCATCAGTTATACTAATTATTTGTGAGTATATCATTATTTAATGACTGACACTCTATCTATAAAGTATAAAAGAGCTTCTTAAAAATGTTGTCCTTGAATATGTTTTTTTTTTCAGTTAGCATTGTCCCTATTGTTGTCAGCCTACTAGTTGAAAAGGGTATAGCTGTTGTAAGTTGTAACAACTCTTTTATTTATGTCAAGCTTTTGATGGCCTAAGATAAACTCTGAATAATTATGATAATTATGTCTATTTTCTTTTTAGGATTTAATACCAGAGAGGTTTGGCGTCATATTACAGATATCTAACTTGTTTTTTATGGTCTTATTACCTATCGCAGTTCTAAATGTGAAGGGCGACGATTTTAGTTTTGGTAAGAATTGGAATAATATTTAAATATACATATTTAATACTTTCTATAAGTGGGTATAGACTAGAGCATTTATTTGTAACAGAACTTCGAACATTCGCTGTTTTTAAATTTACTCGTCACGTCAATTTCACACGTCGAACATGACGCACGATGTTTTGTTACAACCTAATTTTAAAACCAATGAGCGTTTTGGTGTAACGTTTTATCGAGCAAAGAGCACGAGTGTGGATGAAGTGAGGTCAATAATGAACGAAAGGTACATAGAAATGTTACAGGTACATGTTCGTTCGCCGTGAGCATTACGTAGAACACAGCGTCGAACATTCGCAAGAACGTTACAGTACATGGAAATGCTTTCGGAAACTGAGCATTTATCTGTATTGTACCATTCGTAAGAACGTTCCTGTATATTGTAATGCTATGCTCGCGAAAATGCTCTAGTGTATACTCACCTTACGAGTTTAAAAGTCATATTGTTTAATTTATAACGTTATGATGTCACCTGTAATGTCTGTGAAGTTTCGCTAGTTAATTTATTTTACTTTTTATAGCAAGTTTTATAAATAAGATCCTTCTTTTTTGCAGTTGGGATAACAACAGTCTGTATGCTCTATTTAATTATTTTCTTAAAACTTTGGAGTTATGTACAAACAAACCACTGGTGTCGTCTTGGTTTGAAGAAAAAGTTTTTAGATCCCAAACTCAGGAGACAGAGTTTATCAGCACCTAATTGGAGTAAGTTTTACATTCCTATTTATGATAATAATTAAGAAATAGTATAAGACTGGTATCAGACTATGAATACAGAATATGTGTTATCTATGTCACTGATAAACGTTTGCTTTCGATTACGACCGCCATAGGCAGCGGTGCGTGCATCGTTGTGATGACCAAGACCAATTTACTTCTGAGGTCGATATTCATTGAATAATGAACTTTATGTACTGCTTTTAAATTTGATAATGCTCTGCTTGGAGGCCTACTCGTGTACAGGATACTTTCAAAGATTAAAAACACCTGTACTGATATTTTTGGGATCCCGGTCAATTATTTAAGGGTACACAAGTCAAAAATTCTTCCATACAAACGTAGTCTAGAGATTCCTCCACTGTTTGACGATGTACTTTCAAAATAAAAAAAGATATCAATTTGTCTCATCATTATCTAGCCCTGTATGGAACCGAAAAAATAAAAAAATAAAATATTTGAAAGTTATGAGCGTCGAAAGTTCCATATTTCAACACTTATTTTAACGTATCTTTGGGCGCAAATAAATACCATAAGAAGAAGGAAAATTAAAAAACGGCCTCCATACAGGGATAGATTAGTAATTCAACAATCCAAATAATTTTATTTTGATCAGATATATTCAGTAGTTTTTTCATGAAATCTAGACTCCCAAAGGTCTGTTTATAAAATTTCGCGCGCTCGTTTTCGTCCTAAATCATCATCCATTTCGATAAAAGATTGCAGAAGTGCTAATTCGTACTGCTCATCACAGAATCTATATATTTCGCACGTGTTGTGGGATGAGATAGCATGCATTTTAACCTCGCGCACAAAATAGTTCGTGCCGTCGACTAGTTTAACCTTAACTAAGCTGACGCCTTTTTACCAAGTTATAGCGATCAGCAACTTTTATAGCGGCCTTATATAGTTGACCTAATAGAAAAAAGAATGAGTGATATTTGAAGCTATACAGAGTTTAAAGGTTACTGTTAAATCATTACAGATAAACTAATTACGGCCCAACATGAGCGTAAGTTGAATACAAGTTACTGTGTTTTCCTTCCTTACAAGCTGTTTGTTTTTTTGTTTTTAGTGTGTTTTATTTTTATTTTTAATGTGTGTTTTTAGCTTTTGCAATATGAGCATAGGTATGCCTATAGAAGAAATGCTTTGGTTGCAGTATATGTAGAAATACAGGATTTTGCAAGATGTAGTTAATTTTTTTCTACCCTTCTTTGAGAAAATTTTCTGTAAATAGTCTTATCTATATTTCTTCTCATATCACATTATATTTTTTCATAATTATCATAGCGTTACACAACATTATCGATTAATAAAAAAAACGTTTGTACGCTTATGTTTATCGCATTCTTGTTTTATCAATATTCGTTTATCTGCTAATCTGTGTGTTGCGTTGCGTGAAAGGCTTGTGTTAACTAATCGCATTGTAAATAAATGTAGAAACTAAATCATAAGATTACTAACAATTATTTTCCTACAGAGAGTAAAGAAGACCTAATAAATGATACTCCGGCTGCGGCGAGGCTGACGAAGTACCCCGACAATCTGAACCTGAAAGACTTGTCCTACTTTATGTTGGCCCCTACCCTTTGTTATGAGTTGAATTACCCCCGCACTGCACGGTTAGTTTTGATTGCATCTGTTTTTTTTATGTCTAGTTTAACTAACTTTATCTTTTTGTAAATAAACCTGCTGTGTTTAATACAGTCGGCAATGACAGGAAGTTAACTCTTCGGTTTGTTCTACAAAGCTGGACAAACATGACAAAAAATCGTTACAGATTTACCGAATACTAATTAAGTAGGTACAGTTGTCGCACGACCATGCCAACAATTAGCGCTACTGCTGAGCAGAGCATGCGGTCCTACGTGCGATTCTCTATTCCGATTCTCGGTCGAGCAAACTATTATCGGGTTTTCAATTTCTATTTCTCGAAAGAAGTCCAGTATCTGGATTTGTGTCCGGTTAATGGCAATGGGTTCGCCCTTATTCGATGCATGAGAATTAAACATCACTTCAAATTAATATTATAAAGGCGAAACTTTGTGAGTGGGTAAGTGTGTTTGTTATTCTTTCACGCAAAAACGACTGAACGGATCTAGATGCAATTTGGCACAGAGATAGATCATAGTCTAGAATAGCACATAATTATGATACTTTTTATACCGGGAGTATGTTCCCTTGGGATAATATTCGTCATTCACGCGGGCGAAGCCGCTGGCAGTTAAACATAATTGACATCTATACTTCTTCTATACTAATATTATAAAGAGGAAAGATTTGTATTTTTGTATGTAACGAATAAACTTAAAAACTACTGGACCGATTTCAAAAATTCTTTCACCGTGTTGGGAAGCTGCACTATCCCAGGGTGACATTTTTTTTTATTTTTGATTTGAGATGGGTTTGCTCTTGACTCTAGTCTAAGTCATAGGTGACAGAGACAGAGTCGACGATGGAGTGAGCTTACCCAGAAGGAGCCTGTTTACTCTAACTTTGAAGAGATTCGGGTTGAATGCGTTCGGAAACACAGACGCAGGTAGTGAGTTCCATTCATTCGCTGTGCGCATTATGAAGGATGTTTACTTTTTATCCCTATGTTCCCACGGGAACGGGAACTACGCGCGTGAAACCGTGAGGCATCTGCTAGTTTATTATATAACTAGCTGACCCCGCAGCTTCGCTCCCGTCAACTGGCTATCTAGGTACCTACCACCTACCTAACTTCCCTACCTACCTTCTCTACCTTCATACCAACCTACTCACCTGCCCTACCGATCTCCTAGCCACCCTACCCCACATACCTTCCCTATCCTACTTATCCTACCCTACCTATCTACCGACCTACCGTACCTACCTACCTACCCAGCTACCCACCTAACCTACCTACCCTACCCTACCCTACCTACCTACCTACCAATTTGTTAAACTATTTATTTGAGTAAGAGTTAATCTATACACAAATAATGCATTAATTTCGAACAAATTAGATACCATAAAAAAAGGTTATAGTGAGTCAATCTAAAAATATAGACATATGCTTTTTTAGAACTTTTAAAGAGCAACAATTCCATCATACATGATATTTGCTTAAACCGTTTACGCAGCGCACGCAACGGAAGCTCTCAAAAAGGAATATTTTTTCCGTTTTCGCAACATTTTTTCATATATGCTCTGTTCCTATTGGTTTTAGCGTGATGTTATATAGTCTATAACCTTCCTCGATAAATTGACTATCGAACACAAATATATTTTTTCAGTGCCAACCAGTAGTTCCTGGGATTAGCGCGTTCAAACAAACTCTTCAGCTTTATAATATTAGTATAGATAAACATCTGCCTAATCCCTTAGGGAATACAGTCGTGATGTTATATAACAGTGCTATCCAACTTTCGTTGCTGACCTTACTCGAAATATTCAATAGCAGGTGTGAGACAAGGGCAATAAACTCACGTTTTATTTGGATAAAACGTGAGAGTTCACGTGCACTATTAGCGTGTTATCTTGACGAATATCTCTTGTGAGTTGTGATATCTTGATACTTTACGAATCACGTGTGCTTTTTGATTAGCGCACGTCCAAATTTGACTGATAGCTGGAAATAATGTGGAATTTTATATCTAAGTCAAAGTCATGTTTCCGATCAAGGATGGGCGGATTCATTGCATCTTTTAGGTGCTATTCATACATTTTCGAGTCAGGGTCCCGTCAGTGATCCGTCAGGGATTGAATAAAAAACCGGCCAAGTACGATTCCGGCTTGCGCACCGAGGTTTCCGTACAAACAGCTACATTCATCAACAAAATTAGGTAAAATACAATGTTAGGTAAAGTACAAGTTCATAAACAACGAAAGAACAGAACATTGCTCTAAAGAAAAGACAAAATTTTTGCTGAACTTGTAAAGCCTACTTAGCTGTGATAATTTGCTTTTTAATTTCGTTATAATTATATTCTATTACTGCCGTGATTTTTTTTCACATAATGCAAAAGCAACCATTTAGCTGGCAGGTACACACACAAATGACTCAAAAAAAAAGCAATTTAAAGCTTAATTTTACGCAAACAGATCACTAATTCTATAAATGGTTTTCACAGACCTGTACTATTTTTGAATGGCCTATCCAACGATAGCCCACACCATGGGATAGACGTGAAGAAACACATCCCCGCTTTACGTGTACAAGAGGTATAATACTCACAATGGATCTTTGTGTCTCTGAAGTTAGTTTTGACACTTAACTGCATAGAGTAAGCGAGATAGGATGATGCGACAAACGTAAGCGAGTGAAAGAGACAGTTATACAATGATAACTTCACTTTCAATATTGATACAAAAATAGCTACTGCGCAGGCTCTTGCAGCCAATTCAGAGACACAAAGATCCGTTGTGAGTATTATACACATTTTTTTTTCTTAATTTTATTTTACCACTTTGTCGGCGTGATTAATATGTATATACATGCCAAATTATAGCTTTCCAGTACTAAGAGTCTCTGAGCTATGCTGCGGACAGACGGCCATGGCGAAACTATAAAAGTTCCTTGTTGAATACGGAACCCTAAAATGGTTGCATACATTTTGTACGGTTTTTTTTCGCATGGTTCCGTTTTAGGCGCATCCGGGCTTCAGTGTCCCGGCATGCTCTGGCGAACACACAACACTGACGGGATCCTGACCTGGAACAGTGTGAATAACGTCTGTCTCGCATCGCAAGAGATGTCGCGATATGAATTCGTTCAAGCCGACTGTTCTGTTCACGCGTATCTAATTACACATTATTGAGGTTAATAGACGATAGGTAGATATTATCTGTTACTCAACATTTTGTATGATGACCGCATCCGGTTACCTAATTACTATTTCAGATTAGAATAGTATCTACCTACCTATTTTAATATTTTTCCTACATAACATATATATAGATAATATGACTAGGTTCTAATAATTCATGGTATGCGTTTCAGAATCCGCAAAAGGTTTGTTATCAAGCGAGTGTTGGAGTTGTTCTTCGGTATCAATCTTGCCCTGGCCCTGTTCCAACAATGGATGATACCTACCATCACCAATTCCGTGGAGACTTTCGCAACGATGGACCCCATAAGGATCACAGAAAGATTACTCAAGTTAGCTGTGAGTTCTGCTTTTTTACACTGGCCTAGGTTTAAGGCTACTTATGTGTATTTTCGAGGGTCCTCTGCATCTCATTGTCCAAAGCGTCCGATAAAATCAAGCTGTAGAATTGCAGCTGCTGTTCTCTCATGCATGATTTTTGAGCTTAAGCTGTTCTGGCAACTATTCGCTTCCGGATATAGACAAGACCGATTCGAAATTTAATAGCCGCCTGCGCAAGTACTCGTTGACGCGGAAACTGCACGAGATTTGCTGATAGACATTCTGGCAAGTCTACAAATATTTGTATTTTATCTTCTGGCGCTGTTTAGTAATTACTTGCACTAGCAAGACCCATCATGAAATACTAAAATGGCCCACAGTCACGTGACCATCTCGGTCACGAGCTTATGCTATTGTAATAATGTAATCTTGTTTTTTTTCCAAAATAGAAAAGATTAATGCTTATCGTGGCTTATCGACTCACGGCGCGTGGCACGGAACGTGGATTGCTCCGATGAATATGAGTTCTCTAGATATGCCTCGATCTGCTTGCAATCCTTCAGCGATCCTGGCCCAACGAATCTGTGGACGATATTTAAAACTTCCCCTTACATTTACAGGTGCCGAACCATCTCATATGGCTTTGCTTCTTCTACCTAAGCTTCCATTCGTTCCTGAACCTGATGGGTGAAATGCTGCAGTTCGCTGACCGCAAGTTCTACGCCGATTGGTGGAATTCCAACAACATATCAGTATTCTGGAGCACCTGGAACATGCCAGTACACATGTGGGCAGTCAGGCACGTGTATAAACCCATCACGGAAATGGGATTCAGCAAATTTAACGCCGGAATCGTTGTGTTTGCCATATCTGCGCTGTTTCATGAATATTTGGTGAGTATTTTCAAAATAATCAGTATCACTTAATGCAAATAGAAAAATGTCAAGAAGGTGTTCACAATATCCAGGCAGATTTTTGTTCACTACCCTCCTAATATTTTAGAGCATTTTCATCTCAACACTAGCTGTCTCACGCGGCTTCGCTCTCGTCAACTGGCTACCAAAAATTTTTGGCTTTTTGTGGCTACTTACCCTATCCTGCCTACCCTTCATACTTATAATTTTGCCCGTTTTTGCAACATTTTTCATTTATGCTTCGCTCCTATTGGTCGTTGCGTGATGTTATATAGCCTATAACCTTGCTCGATAAATGGATTATCCAACACAAAAATATTAATTCAATTCCAACCAGTAGTTCCCGAGATTAGCGCGTTCAAACTAACAAACAAACAAACTCTTCAGCTTTATAATATTAGTATAGATTAGTAATATTAGTATAATTTGGAGTTGGACAACGGAACCACCGGGGTCACCTACTAGCCAGTTTTATGGAGAAGGAGGGCCTCTATATGAAGAACTCCTTCTTCAAAAAGCGTGAACACAGAAAGTGGACCTGGCAGAGCCCCGATGGTGCAACAAAAAATGAGATCGACTTCATCATGTCAACCAAGAAGCAAATGTTCAATGATGTCTCTGTGATCAATTCGGTAAAAACCGGGAGCGATCACCGCATGGTAAGAGGCACATTGAACATTAATATTAAGCTTGAAAGGTCTCGACTGATGAAGTCCACGCTCCGGCCAACACAGATCCAGGTCCAAAACCCCGAGAGCTTTCAGCTCGAACTCCAGAATCGTTTCGAATGCCTAGGGAGCTCCGTGGATGAATACAGCAACGGGTTCGTGGAAGCTGTCCATACGGTCGGGTCTAAGTTTTTCAAGACCCGTCGTACAGATAGGAACAAAAAGCTCTATGATCATACCCTCAAGCTTATGAAGGAGAGGCGTGAGATGATCCTGCAGTCTTCAGATGAGGCGTGCAAATACCGGCGGCTCAATAGACAGATCTCTAAATCCTTGAAAAGAGACCTCCGCCGATTCAATACCGAGCGTATTAAAGACGCGATCGAGCGAAATAAAGGCTCCAAGGTGTTTGCAAGGGATCTGGCTATTGGGCAGAGCCAACTCACGAAACTGAAGACCGACGATGGCAGGATCGTATCCGCCAAACCGGAGCTTCTAAGGGAGATCGAGACATTCTATGGACAGTTGTACACATCGATCAGCAAGCCCGTTGCGAGTCTAGCAAACGACCCAAGAGCTAGATTGACCCGGCACTATACCGAAGATATCCCGGACGTCAGCCTGTACGAGATTAGGATGGCTCTGAAACAGCTCAAAAACAACAAGGCGCCGGGTGATGACGGAATTACGGCCGAACTCCTGAAGGCGGGTGGCAAACCGGTCCTTAGGGCCCTTCAGAAGCTGTTTGATTCCGTCATACTCGAGGGCAAAACGCCACAGGCATGGTGCAGGGGTGTGGTGGTACTCTTCTTCAAGAAGGGCGACAATGCCCGGCTGAAGAACTATAGGCCCATCTCACTTCTTAGCCATGTCTACAAGTTGTTTTCAAGAGTCATCACGAATCGTCTCGCGCGCAGGTTTGACGATTTCCAGCCCCCCGAACAAGCCGGATTCCGAAAAGGCTTTAGCACCGTAGACCACATACATACGCTGAGGCAGGTTATACAGAAGACCGAAGAGTATAACCTGCCTCTATGTTTAGCGTTTGTGGACTACGAGAAAGCCTTCGATTCGATCGAAACTTGGGCTGTACTGCAGTCTCTCCAACGGTGCCAGATCGACTACCGGTACATTGAGGTGTTGAAGTGTTTGTACAAAAACGCCACCATGTCAGTCCGTCTTCAGGATCAGACCTCGAAACCAATCCTTCTCCAGCGCGGCGGGAGACAGGGAGACGTCATTTCTCCGAAACTGTTCACTGCTGCGCTGGAGGATGTCTTCAAGGTTCTGGACTGGAGGGGGCTGGGCATCAACGTTAATGGCGAGTACATTACTCACCTTCGGTTTGCCGACGACATAGTGGTCATGGCTGAGACCATGGAGAGCCTCAGTAAAATGCTCGATGACCTCAGTAGAGCTTCCGAAAGAGTGGGTCTTAAAATGAACATGGACAAAACCAAGATCATGGTGAATGCCCATGTAACACCCACTCCCATCAAGGTCGGAGACTCTACACTCGAAGTTGTAGACCATTATGTCTACCTGGGACAAACGGTCCAGTTGGGTAGGTCCAATTTCGAGAAAGAGATCAACCGTCGAATCCGACTCGGCTGGGCGGCGTTCGGGAAGTTGCGTGGTATCTTCTCGTCCAATTTACCGCAGTGTCTCAAGACAAAAGTCTATGACCAGTGTGTGTTGCCTGTGATCACCTATGGAACCGAGACGTGGTCGCTCACAATGGGCCTTATCAGAAAGCTCAAAGTCACCCAAAGGGCAATGGAGAGGGCTATGCTCGGAATTTCCTTGCGTGATCACGTCAGAAATGATGATATCCGCAGGAGAACCAAAGTTACCGACATAGCCCGAAGAATTGCCAAACTTAAGTGGCAGTGGGCAGGGCACATTGCTCGCAGAACGGATGGCCGATGGGGCCGAAAAGTTCTGGAATGGCGACCGCGAACCGGAAGACGATACGCTGGAAGGCCTCCCACTAGGTGGACTGATGACCTGGTTAAGGTTGCGGGAAGGCGCTGGATGCGAGACGCACGGGATCGGTCAATGTGGCGACGCCTGGGGGAGGCCTATGTCCAGCAGTGGACGTCTTTCGGCTGAAATGATGATGATAGATTAGTACAGATTAGTTACTTAGATAAAAGTATTTGGAAGCCATGATAACTAATGCCCACTAAACTATTACAGGTGAGTGTGCCACTGCAAATGTTCAGGATCTGGGCGTTCTTGGGTATGATGGCACAACCTCCGCTCGCGATCATCTCGCGCCACGCAGAGCTGCGGCTCGGGCCGCGCTGGGGCAACATTATGGTGTGGAGCTCTCTGATCCTTGGCCAACCACTGGCCATCATGATGTATTACCATGACTACGCCATGCTGCATTTTAAACCGACACAAGAAGTGCCATAAACACATAAGTTACAGGGAATTCACTCACGGACAAAAGTCTGGCGCCATTTTTAAATAATTTAAACCATTATCTCTAATGATGCTATTCTAGTTTCATTTTATGTTAGCTACCTTTAAATCAAGCTTCAATAATATTTAAAAAGTGCAGTATACTGTATTTAGGTTATGCCAATTTTAAAAGTGGTGCAAGACTTTTGTCAGTCAGTGTTCATTTGGGTTGTTTAGGAATTAATTTTTACAAATATAGCGTGAATAATTAGCTCATTGGTGTAATAAATCAAAATATTACCAAATTGATACAAACTTAGCCATTAAGAATATTTTTTTATATTATATTAAGCATGAAATGTTTTTATTTAAAATGATGTGGTATGTTTGATGTATAGATGATTAAGTTGAAAATGAACCATTTCCTTATGGTTTAGGTGGTCAGAGAATTAGTGTAGAACATTGGGCTATTAGGAACCTACCTGCAACTCTTCAATGAATTTATAGAATTTTAATAAAGACTGAATGCGCCTCGTCTGTGCTACACGATACATTGTGATATCAAGGCCATGTCTCGAAAGAAAACAATTGAATTTCTTATATTTTGATGCCTAACTACAAAACATTTATTTTTTATTAATATTTTTATACTTAATAGATTTTTGAGAGAAAGTTTTACAAATGGGTATTTATTTATGTTATGAATAGCGGTATTTCTAAGAATATCTACTTCTACTTATGAAAATCACATTTTTGAAATGCATTTAAATGAATTTGTTATGATTGGATTTATATAATACAATATTATATACATATATTTTAATATTTTATATGTTTTCTATTTTTATAAAAATACAATTATTATGAATGTTACAGCTGTTTTATTTAATCGATTGTCGGGTTGAACACGCTTGAGTGTAGAATCATTTGGCAAATAATTCTAGTCTAGACGCTAGTAGCAACAGTTACAAAAATACTAGTGCGAAAAAACGTGACGATTCTTATAATAGCTCACATGTGCATAAGCACGTGATGGTGGGTAGCACTGTTTACACGCTCTCCAAGAAATATAAATATTTGTGATGACCTTGATAATGTCTGGTGACAGATAATGTACCGACCGCACGGCGATTACTATTTATTATAGATAATGAATTAGACCCGAGTACGCCGTGCGTTCACTCTTCAACCTTTGACGCAACGTGAGCATGTGCAGAGACCGATGAACTTTTATCAAATTGCCTTGAACGCTAATACGTATTAGAATGATCTTAACACGACACGTTTGAATGTTGATGCTACTTTGTCTAGCATAGGAAAACCTAGATGACTGGAAACAGGAGATCGCATCTACACCTAATCGGAATTATTTTATTGGATAAATCTAATTTATTTACCGTGAAGATAGAAAGGTACCTATTCCGAAATTGCACAATTAAATGAAATGGTATGTCCGTGATTCCATTACAAAGTAGCCATATAAGATTTGAATTGCTATTACATAATATAGTACAAATAAAAATCTTCAGTAAAGAAAATACAAAACGACAAAAACCACACAAGCAGAGCCACCTGTTGTGCTGAGCTTGAACTAAAACCGAGCGCGGTTGCTACGCCGCTTTGTGTGGCATATATAGCAGCCGCCACTTGTGTTTGAAGCACTGAAAACTTTGCTGCAGCAAGTTTTTGGTCAACGTTGGTAGGTGTCACTGTAGTCGCTAGTTTAAGTCGTAAAATTCAGATCTTCATGTCGCTGGTATTACAGTATCTAAGTTTGTCCAAAACTTCGACACTTCCAAGGCGGTGGCGTCGTCAGAGGTCGCTATCGCTGCATGTTTTGGAATCCAGAAGTTGGATAAATCTAGATTCTCAAAGTATTAAAAATTATAGCTCCGATACTTTATAGAATTTGATCCTTACTAGCGACACTATCGGATAGCAGTAATACAGCGTGTTTTATTTTACAAAACGACGGGTTCGGTTCCAGGCTATGTATAGTTTTTTTTTAAATCATATGATGCAGTTTAAGTTTTCATCAAAATTGGGCCCGACACTCCTTTCAGTGGTTTTCGTTGTTCCGTATAGTTTCGAGTTTGGCCATCCACGTCCACTTGATAAACTCACTCATACGAGGCAAAATGCTATAATTTTTGAGCTCTCATTCTCAACATAAAGTCGACAAGTGCTAAGTAGGTAATGTGTATGAATGTGCAAAAGAAAACCTATCCTATTCGAGGTGGGGTGCTGAAGCACCCCCTGATGATAATAGTTCTGGACGCATTTTACAAGAAATTAGGTGATTTAAAATTAAGTAGATATAATATCTTTAGGCATATGTATCGACTGATTTGGACAATGAGTAGGTAGTTAATCAAAACGTGACATGTGCCAAATCTACACCAAAAACATACGTCACGCTTTTTTCGCGCTTTGCAACTGCATCCCGACTGGGTATAAATTCAGAAGATGATGATGCAAGGTATGTAATGCATACCTACCGTCTTTTGAACACTAGAGATTTCACTAGAGTGAGTGAGTGTGTTTAACAGGAATCATCGACCAGTAACGACGCTGTTCAGTGTTCTGTCAATATAATTTTATAGTATAATCAATTTTCGTAATTGATCTCCACAGATTTGACCAAACTTGAAGTCGTGTCATCGTGTGGAGAAAAGCCTAATTACAATAAAAAAGAATGAGCAATTATTCACTAGGCTACATTTGACTCGCAACACGTGACGTACCTACAACATGTTCGGTGACGTTGCACAGCTGGCGCGCAACATGACCCGACGAGAAAACGTTACTAAACAAAAGATCCAGGTTGTTGTTCATCATGATAGCTACAAGCTTGGGGTCTTCAAATCAAGAGTGAATAGGTTACTTCTAGGCAAGCGTGCTTCACCTTCGATCACATTATCACTTAAAACCAGGCGAGATAGTTGTCAAACGCGAGCATACAAAAAAAAATGTCTTGCGTCAAATGTTGCCGATACTTTATGGTCTGGTCTGCAGGATACGAGGCTTTATGGTCTATAGTGTTCTGTGGGTCTAATTGTCAAGTGACCTGGATCACGAGACGAATGGTAAAGAGTAAAGACAAATAAAGCAAAGACAGTCAACGTTGAGTAAAGCTAGAAACGCTTTTAACAATTCCGAATTTAGGGCGTTTGTAGTTTAGTGGAAAGCGGATCGTCGTCCTATTGAGCCGACGAGGGCGCGGAATCAATTGATGAAGAGGCAGCGATAGCGGGGCACGAACGTGTCCCGCCTCTGGGAGCTAACCTCTTACGGGCGACCGAACCTCGCGCCAACCATTCTTATCACAGTTCCTGTTGCACGATGATAACAATGCCAGGTGGTACTTACAGGTTTAAAAGCGGGGTGCGGAGGGGTTCATATTATGATTAATTGTATTTTGGTTTATTGCCATAGAATTTATTTAGGCAAGCAGGCGGGTCTACCATTTACCTGAGTTGGTACCTACAGGGTGTTGGGTAAGTAACTAAGTTAAGAAACTGAAAACATTGACATTGAGACAACTGTTAGTGTTCAACCAAGAACCAATCTAAAAAAGCCGAAAATGTCTTCCCTGTTTTAAGTTCTGCAAAGTTGTCGCGACGTAGATAATGAGAGTATGAAGAAATAAATCTTCGTCGTCTGAAGATTCGTTTTGCTGGATCAGAGTGCCTTCTTACATATTTCTACCTAGGTATTCTGTGAACTTGCCTCCGTTGTGCGCCTACTAAAACACCTTCCAATAAATGAATAAAATTATTCATATTTTTTTTTTATTTCGTTTTCTTCTCAGCTAACCCTTTCATTTGATACCCTTATCATGGTAGTGCACAAAAAATAACTAGTCCGCCATCTTGGGCCGTCCGCCATATTGGATTTAGAATGACGTCACTTAGCTAACCATGCATTTTCATCCCAACTAAACTTGTATGCAAAACTTCATCATAATCGGTGGAGGATAACTACTTTAAAATTCAGTTGCATGATTTGACCCGAACACACTTAAATACATACATTGCAAGTTAAATAAAAGATTGTAAAAAAAAACAAAAGTTTAAAAACTTAACCGACAACGGTATTTCTTTTTTTGCCTTTGTTGCCCGGGCTTTAATAACGATTCGATTGACACCCTCTACATCAAAATCGGATGATTAATTTAGGCGCTTCGGAGGAACATACGTAAATACATACTTACGCGGCCGTAGTCGGGTAAAAAACCAACCAAGTGCTGTGATTGAGCACATCCACCTTTATTCCCAAAAAGGTTAAGCTGTAAGGCTGAGCTGTACGCCTTGTGACGACTGTTTCGACTTCGACCTACGAACGTCTAAATCGAAAGTCTCATGGAGGAATGCGTAGAGGATGCTGAGGATGTGAGAGCGAGTTATTGAAGAGGCTATCACCTCTTAACCACCTCTAGTAGGCTCGCTTACAGGGCATTAATACAGAATTCCTGACTAATTCTGAGAAAAACAAGTTGTGTCCAATCTGGGAATCAAAACCAGGACCAACATAGTTAATATGTAGGGTACAAAATAATAGATCGTGTAGGATAAAAACTTAAGACGGAAACACACTTACATGTCGTGGCGTGGCGCCTTCTGACGCATTTGATTGGCTGCAAAACCAGTTGTGTTATGAAGTAGTCAGAAAAAGAGTCGTTTGATTGGTGGATCACGCGCCACGTCATGCCACGACACGTAAATGTGGTTCCGCCTTTAGGTACACGTATTGTGCTAGGTAAATATCTATTGACCATAATATCCTAATATAAACACCATACTTAGTACAAAATTCAGCAAAATCATATAACCGCCAGTGTTTCGACATTGTTTGATTTGATGAAATTATAATTGATGTACGCAGTTTCAAAGTGGGCAATTAACAAAGCTAGGCCAAACAGAAGTGGGATACGTGTTAGCTTCGGGTTAATCATGTAATAACATTTGCGGGGAGGCGGGTTGCGGGTGGCGGGAGCGACTAACAATGTTGACCGAGGAGAGCAAACAGCGGCGGCAGCGTCAGCTCACGGGCCGCCGCACCCGCTCCGCACTGCCGACTGCCGACTGCGGCGCAACCCTATCGCGAGTAACTAGATAAGTTTTATATTAGAGAGTACAATGGAAGATTGTATCTTTAGGGTTTTGCTCCCAATCAATTTATTGTAGCGCCAGTCAGTGTAGAGTCAAATCAATCTGCCTAGCCTTTGCCCAACTATATTGGGGTCGTCTTACCGGAGTACCAGAGTTTTACATGGAGCGACTGCCTATCTGACCTCCACAACCCAGTAACTGGGTAACATGGTACCCCTTGGCAAACCTGGTGTCAGATCCCAGGCTTCTGACTACCCGTAACGACTGTCAAAGATCTTCAAATGACAGCCGGGACCAACGGCTTAACGTGCTTTCCGAGGCGACCATACACGGACCGACCTCGTCAAGCGTTGCTTAACCTTGATGATCGACCAGTGCGGCTGTTATTATTTAGCCACGAGCTCCTCATTACTTTCATTACTTTATTTTTATATATATATATGTTAAGGTATGTATATATAAAATATATATGTATGTGTATTGTAAGCAACTTATCTGTACCAATATTATAAAGAGAAAAGATTTTTTTGTTTGTTTGTACCGATTAGGCTCCGAAACTACAAGACCGATTTAAAAAATTCTTTCACCTAAGGAAAACTACATTATTATTGAGTAACTGAGGCTATAATTTTGTCGTGAGCGAAGCAGCGGGGGTCACCTAGTTAATTACAACCAACGATTACTCGGCTGTCATTTGACAGTCGTTACGGGTAGTCAGAAGCTTGAGATCTGACACCAGTCTTGCCAAGGGTTACAGTGTTACCAAGTTACTGGGTTGTGGAGGTCAGATAGGCAGTTGCTATGTAAAACACTGGTACTCAGCTAAATCTGGTAAGACTGGAAGCCGACCCCAATATAGTTAGGAAAAGGCTAGGCAGATTGATTGATTGAATAAAGTAATGAAAAGAAGTTATCGAGATGACCCTTCTCCCCGTTGAAAATAAAACTGCAATTTCTGCTTGAAAGCATACCGACTGGTGGCTGTCCGGATTTAGAGAGGAAGCGCGTTCCAGAGAAGAATAGACTGAATATGAAAGGAAGAGTGAACAAAATCAGTAGTATGAGAAGGACACAGTAGGACAAAATTATTGGAGGAACGCAGATTTCTAGCGACTGAAAAGTTAAATATTGAAAATAAGACATAAGGTAAGAAGGTGGTGAGAGAGTTGAGTAGGGCGAAAAGCGTAATTAGAGCGCGCAAACTTCTTCTCTGGCGAATGGGCAACCATTTGAGCTCAGACCTGTAGCTCGAAACATGGTCATATTTCCTCAAGTTAAATATCATCATCATATCAGACGAAAGACTTCCACTGCTGGACCTCCCCCAAGCGTCGCCACATTGACCGATCGCGTACGTCTCGCAACCAGCGGATCCCCGCAACCTTCACCAGGTTATCGGTCATCGGTCATCGGAAGTTAAATATGAACCAAATAAATTGGTTGAGGAACCTATCAAGCTTATTCAACAGAACCGCATTCAAGTCAAAATAACACACGTCACCATATTCTATTATAGGGAAAATTAAAATCTGCACAAGCATAGTCTTTGTCTTTGCGGGCAAAAAGTTCCCCAGACGATACAGGTATCGCAAAGTGCCGTGCACAAATTTTATACTTCCAATTTAAGTTACTAAGTACCGTACCGAAGACTCGTAGCAAAATCCGCGTAAGCATTTAACCTTGTAATTTGAATACAAATCATAACCCATTGTCTTGTAATAACAAGAGCATCGTTTCAATTATTAAGGGATAATAAGGAAGGGGTTGAATGTTTAGAGTGGCAGGTCACGCTTACCCGGTGATTACATGTAATTCGCGATTATGCTCGATTCGAGCTCACCCCTAGTCTCGCGAGCCGCCACGCGTGAAATCACTTTGTTCTACAGTTAGCCTCCTCGCTGCCCTGTTTCGTATTAATTAATTGGATATGATAATTCATATAAAACAGGACTACTTCTCGGTTTTCGTATAATACTTAGGTACATATATTCTTGATATTTAAGTGTGTTTCAATAAACTACTTCACACATACCTATTTACTCGTATTTATGAAATTGCAAACTTTTAAAATTATTGATGTACAAAAATACGTGCAAGATTAGTTATCAACATATATGTTATCAATTTCAAACAAAAACTTACAAGGTCGAAGAGAGGTAGACCTTTTGTAGCCGTAGCACAATCCGCGTAGCACCGCTACGTAAAACATATGGTGTAGCACAGGTGCTACGAAATTTTGGCATCGATACCCTTTAGTCGAAATTTTATTAACTAGGTAGATAGTAGAAATGCATACTTACGTAGTATTAGGTATTTTTGTCACAGCAACTTTATTAATCTAACTTATTGAACGCATACATATAAATAGTATGAATATATACATACGTGATATCCATCCTATTCGCTACTATACCGAACCTACTTAAGTACACGTATATTTCGTAATGTATGTCATGTTATTATTATATTATGTTATGATATTATCCTAGTATTAACGAACTTATGTCAGTGAAAATAAAGGCTGTATGAGTATGCGCGCGTCGCGAAACGTCATTGGGTCGGAGGGCGGAGTTTCGCGCCGCCCTGTGCCGCGGCGGCAGTCCGCTCCAGGCCGGCGTGCGCCCCGCACGGCCCCATGGTGGAACACGCGATCGTTGACTGCTCCCAGGCGAGCGCCATGCAGACCCTGCCCCCGCAGCCGCACCGCGATGGCGAGGAAGACCAGCTCGCCGATGAGTACGTGCAGAACTTTGAGCTCGACCACCTCGAGGACCACAATGTTGTGAAACGAGAACCCCTGCGGACTGGCTGGCAAGAAATGGTCGAGCCTCCACCTGCGTGTGCCCGTGCGTGTCGCCCGTGGCCTGACGCGGGTCCGTACCCCCAGCCTCACGTAGCTATCGCTGTGGACCCCAGCACGCCCCCGGAGACGCCGCCAGCCCCTATTGGACGAAGTCCTTGTCGTGCGGCGTTGGTCGACGATGTCCTTTGGCTTCCACACATGCGAGAACCGCTCGACATGCGTACAGTGCCTTGCGGCAGTTTTGAAGAATGGGATCGACGCGAGTGGCGCGAGCAGGACCACCATATGCAACAGGTCGCGCTGCGCCCTGCCAGCTCCTGCTCAGCGATGTCTCCCCGAACCGGACCTCATCCATCCTATCAACCTTCCTCCTGTGGAGATGATCTTATCAGTGATGACTTGCTTATGACATTGAGCGTGCGAGAACTGAATAAACGGCTCCATGGTTTCCCCCGAGAAGACGTGACACGACTGAAGCAGAAACGACGCACACTAAAAAACCGCGGCTACGCGCAAAACTGTCGCAGTAAACGATTGCAGCAGAGACAGGAGCTGGAGCTGACGAACCGGTCGCTACAGGACGAGCTGCACGTGCTGCAGCTGCAGGTGGCGCGCGTGACACACGAGCGCGACGTGCTCAAGCAGCGGCTGGCGATGGCGGCGCGAGAGCACGCGGTCCCGCACGCCGCGCCGCCCACGCCGCACTCCTCGCCCGAGTTCTTCTCGGAGCTGTGACGGCAGGGCGCGGCGCCGCGGCCCGGCGCCTCCGCCGCCGCCTCGTCCTGCGCCTGGCAGCGCTACTGAGCCTCCGCCGCCGGTCGCAGACCGCGGGGGCTCACAGGGCCGACACTCGTGCTTTTGTTAAGTTTGAAATGTAATTATCATCAGTTCCAGTTCTATAGTTTCTTTATATTAAGGTGGAACAATGTAGCCGTCGCCCGGCGTCGTCGTCGTCGGGGGCGGCTCGCAAGCACCGTGTTAAATATATGGTTGTGTCGTAAGATATGCATAGCTTCGTTAATCTATAATGTATTATTAAAATTAAAATTTATGCGTAAGTTAAATGAGTCATGAAAACTGATTAATCGAATAATTGTAAATAGATACATAAATGACGAATATAAACATAGGAGGATTTGTGTTTTCCTAATAAAATATTTCTGAAAATATTCTTTTATTTATCTATTAACATAATTTAACTTATGAGATTCCAATATTGTAGAGAACCGTAAGTCCAAACAAACAAGCATTACATGTTGGCGCTTACTCAATAATTGTATCGTATAATATTAATTGAATTTGTAATATAATGACTTTATACACCTAAAATTGACTATTTTTCTCAATAACTATAGAACAGCAAAAGTTGGCACAAGCCAAATAATGTTCAATTAACTCTGAATGTTATTGAAACGTGTAAGAGCAAACAAACACACAGAGGTTTTCAAGTGCTATAAAGTTTTCTGTTTTTCTTTTTCTAAGGGATATTTAGGAGTTTACATTTCTGATTAGAATATAAAAGTTTTGATCCTAACAGTCTATACTTTTGAAAATTTTATTCATAAACGAACCCAATCACGCTTGAGTTTTGTTTAGTAACTCTGTTTTGGTGACTTCTTTTATAAGTTAGACCTAATAAATAGAGGAATGGGAGATGACATTATTGTGCAGGTACAGATGTATACAAACTAGGTACTGACTTATACCTAGGTAGGCAGGAATATTGGCTACGAATATACGATACTAATATTACTATATTTTTATGAAGTTTTATTTTCCATAGGCGAATTCGTTAAATGACCTAAAACACATATTATTCACCTGATTTATTTAATACAAATCAAGCAATATCTTAGCAAAACTAAAACTTTGCATGATTTTTTTGTGCTTATTTTCTGTCGCTTTTATAAGTTAATGTTTGAGCGTCCTTAAGATAAAATAAGGACAGACGTAAGATAATAGATAAGTAGTGAAAGTTTAAAACAAGTTTAGTGTCTAAATGTCCATTTTGGTAAGCTTGTAGAACACACCATAATATCACGTCCGTATTCTCCGAAGAGTATGGCAGAGGTGTACCTCTAATAACTTGTAGAAGTATCATAAAACTTGCTTGAATTAGCTTTGCTACATTGCCTGTGAACGGAACTATGAAATTTTTAAAAGACCGGTTTGACTATGGCACTCAGCAACAGTGTTCTCGTTATATTATTTCAGAATTTAGGTAGAATCCTAACAAATATTTGAGCAAAAAATAATTATAATAGTAGTTTAGATAAGGTTCTCATTTTAATTAGAAACCTATAGGATCTTTGGACAGTTAGATAAAAGACATACCTACTGGTGTCTTTAAATTAAACCTAAAATATATTAGCACAATAATCTTACTAGTAATATTATAAATGCGAAAGTTTCGATGGATTTTTATGTTTATTACTCAATCACGCTAAAACGGCTGAACGGATCTGGATGAAATTTGGCACAGAGATAGATTATAGTTTTCATCACGGTATAATGCTTTTATATAAGAAAACACTTTTCATGCGAGCGAAGCCGCTGAAAGAAGCTAGTTATTGTATAAAACTGAATAACTTCACTTAAATGTTTTATACCTAATTGAGGGCATATTTTTGTGTCGATTCAACTGAAATCGTCAATAAGAGTCCAATGACTTGTAGTGGCAATTGTGCAACTCAGGTAAAGTTCGCGACGCCATCCATCGCGAACATCGATTGCTCAAGACTTGCAAGAAATTGAGGTCGGCACCGGTAGGTAAGTGTGTATTATTTATATTATAAATAATAATGCGCATATTGTTTATAGCACCGATATCTACATAATTACTAATTTTGTTTCTTAGGTAATTTTATAGATAAATGATCATGATTCAAATCATTTTAAAAGTATCATTTGATCATATTTGATAGGTATTTACGATGTACCTAAACATGCAGAAATTGGGTCATTATCATCATCATTTCAGCCGAAAGTCGTCCACTGCTGGACATAGGCCTCCCCCAGACGTCGCCACTTTGACCGATCCCGTGCGTCTCGCATCCCACAACCTTAACCAGGTCATCGGTCCACCTAGTGGGAGACCTTCCAACGTATCGTCTTCCGGTTCTCGGTCGCCATTCCAGAACTTTTCGGCCTCATCGGCCATCCGTTCTGCGAGCTATGTGCCCTGCCCACTGCCATCGGGCTGTGTCGATCACTTTGGTTCTCCTGCGGATATCATCATTTCTGACGTGAGCACGCAAGGAAATTCCTAGCATAGCCCTCTCCATTGCCCTTTGGGTGACTTTAAGCTTTCTAATAAGATCCATTGGTAAAAAATTGGGTAATATGAACATTTCTAAATTACACTATTGGCCAGTCAGTGTGCTATTAACCTTATTGCAGATTATTAAGGCATGTAGGTGACAGCCAGGTAGGTTACAAGCTGATAGAGGATGATAATTTATTATGAATAATCTTAGCCTTACAGGAGGTAGGAAAAGTTCAGTATTCCAATTTATTTTGCAACAAGATTGATGGTTGCTGCTGGCGGTCTGAATGCGAATGTTGAGGAAATGTTTGTTAGACTGAAACTAGTTTTCCCACAAAATAACTGACCATCTTTTAAGTCGTTTTTAACCCCCGACGGAAAAAGAGAGGTGTTATAAGTTTGACGTGTGTTGCTGTGTATCTGTGTGTCTGCCTGTGGCATCATAGCACCGATTTTGATTTAGTTTTTTTTTGTTTGAAAGATGATTGTGTCGAGAGTGTTCTTAGCTATGTTTGAATAAAATCGGTTCAGCCGTTCAAAAGTTATGGGCGTTTTACTGTTTGAATCGGGATATTTTTGCAAGATAAATGTGTCGGGGGGGTTTTTTAAATTTTGAAATTTTACTTGTTATACACATGCCTTAAGAGAGTAAGCAACGATGTTGTAACATTTGGATAAATACATCTGTTATCATATTAACCATTTCAAATTAGTGTTATCATCATTATATTGATGAAAATGAATCACATTCTTACGTAAATAAATGTTGATCATATATTATGTAAACAAGAGACATTGTTGCAGTTTCCTATCTAACTCGTGCTGATCTGTTTTTATTGATTGCCTCGTTAGATCACTACTGAGTGTTAGAGTAGTGTTCTGTTCGATTCCAAGGTTGGACTGGTTGGATTGTTATTGAGTTTTAGGAATGTTACATTAGCAGTTAGATCTTAGAAAGAAGTCGTGATAATATAGCTTTACTTTTGAAAAGTTTCTCATTTAATTAGACCTTTTTACCCGACTACGGCGAAGCGGCGGCGGAAGGGTTATGATTTCAGCAGTCTATGTATGTATGTTTGTATTTAAGTATGTTCCTCCGTAGCGCCTAAACTATTCATTCGATTTTGATGAATAAGGTGTCAATCGATTCGCAGACCTCTGTATTTTTGATGCAGCTTGCAAAAACTCTTCTCAGCGTGCTTCATTAAAAAAAAACCGGCTAAGTGCGAGTCACACTCGCGTACTGAGGGTTCCGTACCATTATCACAAAAAACGGCAACAAAACACGTTTTTTGTATGGCAGCCCCACATAAATATTTATTTTATTGTGTTTTTAATATTTGTTGTTATAGCGGCAACAGAAATACATTATAATCTGTGAAAAATTCAACTGTCTAGATATCACGGTTCATGAGATACAGCCTGGTGACAGCCAGACTGATGGACCGCGGAGTCTTAGTAATAATATTTGGGTACGGAACCCTAAAAAAGATACCTACTAGGGTCTTAAACATTTTCAGCGACTCAAATAACTTAATCCTCTGAGTGGATAACTTTTGAGTAGGAACTACTTTTATTTCTCAACAAATTTTTATTTTTTTATTTTAATAGTAACTTATGGTAAAGGTACCGTCGAAATATCAATCAATAGTTTTTCCAGTGACTCTTGGGACCAATTTAAAACATAACATCAAAAAATCATGCCCCGCAAGGTTATAACGGGATGCATCTATAGTAGGTATGTACAACCACATTTCACCAAAGTAGTGTTTAAATCAGTTACGAGAATTAGATCAAGACAAATACTGTCCGTAAGAGTTCCGGCGCTTGTTCGCCGCGATAACAACTAAGTTGCGAGTACTTAGGTACCTATTGTACAACACCGTCACACGGCGACGTATGTAACCTGACGCTGAAGTGTTATTAGAAGTGAAGGCGTCGTGTTCTCTGATAACGAGGCAAATACCAATCTGTGAGGCGGACATAATGTCCCTTTATTTGTATAAATGAATAAACATGATTTATTTTAAATAAGTGTTGGGTTTAAGTCGGAAGAAGTTTGAAATAAGACTTTATCTCTCTGGAAACCAGGTCATGGTTTGTGTTATTTGCCGACATCAGTAAGTCGGCTAAGGTCCAGCCAATGACGTGTGGTTCAAGAAACATATTGTTTAGGTACTTAAGTAGTCGGTACCTCAAAGGTAATCTCTGAATTTACACTTATGCCTTAGGCACCTACTACACTTTTGGATAGTTTATCTGTATGCAGCGTTCCAATCTCGTAAACCCATAGGTAAAGACACAGATTCATCATATTTATCCTCAGACTGCACAGCATGATTTTCTTCTTGTTTACGTCTTTTTGGTTCGCTTATTAAGCTGACTAAAAAAAGTTAATTCAGAAAATCAATAACCGGGTTTTTGATTTTCTGAATTAACTTTTTTTATTTATAACTTTTAGTTAACTTTTTTTTCGAATAAGGTACATTTAAACATATAAGTGTATTTTGATATCCCACAAGAAGGGGTCGGAAGAAAAATAATATTAAAGGCCCTCACAATATGGTGCCCAAAAGCCGACATTTTTCTATTTTCTACTAACTAAATAGAGTTATCATTTTTTAACTTGGAAACATCCCTATTGAGTATGTAGAGTCAAGAACGTGTCATTTTATTTAAAAAAAATTGAATGTATTATTATTTCTTACCAATTATTAATTTGAAATTGTGACATTTAATAGGAGTGGGTGTAACATGGGCATTCATCATCACTTTGGTTTTGTCCATGTTCATCCTAAGACCCACTCTTTCGGAAGCTCTACTGAGGTCATCGAGCATTATACTGAGGTCCTCCATGGTCTCAGCCATAACCACTATATCGTCGGCAAACCGAAGGTGAGTGATGTACTCGCCATTGACATTGATGCCTAGCCCTCTCCAGTCCAGAACCTTGAAGACGTCCTCCAGTGCAGCGGTGAACAGCTTCGGAGATATGACGTCTCCCTGTCTCACACCTCGCTGCAAATGTACGGGTTCCGAGGTCTGATCCTGAAGTCGAACTGACATGGTGGCGTTTTTGTATAAAAACTTCAACACCTTGATGTACCGGTAGTCAATTTGGCACCGTTGGAGAGACTGCAGTACAGCCCAAGACTCGATCGAATCGAAGGCTTTCTCGTAGTCCACAAACGCTAAGCAGAGAGGCAGGTTGTACTCTTCGGTTTTCTGTATAACCTGCCGCAGCGTATGTATGTGGTCTACGGTGCTGAAGCCTTTACGGAATCCGGCTTGTTCGGGAGGCTGGAAATCGTCAAACCTGCGCGCGAGACGATTCCAACTCCTATTAAGGTCGGAGACTATTCACTCGAAGTTGTGGGCGACTATGTCTACCTGGGACAAACGATCCAGTTGGGTAGGGCCAACTTCGAGAAAGAGGTCAACCGTCGAATCCGACTCGGCTGGGCAGCGTTCGGGAACTTGCGCGGTATCTTCTCGTCTAACTTACCACAGTGTCTCAAGACGAAAGTCTATGACCAGTGTGTGTTGCCAGTGATGACTTATGGCTCTGAGACGTAGTCGCTTACAATGGGCCTCATCAGAAAGCTTACAGTCACCCAAAGGGCAATGGAGAGGGCTATGGTCGGAGTTTCCTTGCGTGATCGAATCAGAAATGTAGAGATCCGCAAGAGAACCAGGGTTACCGACATAGTCCGGAGAATTGCCAAACTTAAGTGGCAGTGGGCAGGGCACATTGCTCGCAGAACGGATGGCCGATGGGGCAGAAAGGTTCTGGAGTGGCGACCGCGAACCGGAAGACGTTGCGTTGGAAGGCCTCCCACCAGGTGGACCGACGACCTGGTGAAGGTTGCAGGGATACGTTGGTTGCGAGACGCACGGGACCGGTCAAAGTGGCGACGCTTGGGGGAGGCCTATGTCCAGCAGTGGACGTCTTTCGGCTGATATGATGATGATGATGTGACATTTTGTTTATTAATTTTGCATGTATTATTATTTCTTACCAATTATTAATCAGGAATTATAATTAGAATATTTGTACGCCGTTGACGGCAAGACATAACGTTCATTTTATTAATATTGACATCTGTTTATTTACCTATGTTCTACAAATAAAAATATTTGAATTTGAATTTGTCATACTCAACTTTAACGGCAAACATTGACAGATTTTCAGACTAAAGTGGAGATTTACAAATACTCAACTTTAAATTCTTAATTCAGAAATCAAGGGTATCAATAGGAATCTATGATAAGATATAGAAGTTATGCTGGCAAACAAGGAAGGCAGTGGAGGGAAGCATGTTTTCCATAAAAGCTGTTCTTGTGTGTGACAGGTTCTTAGGCTAAAGTTGAGTATTTTTGAATCTCTATTCAAAAATACTAAACTAAAGTTGAGTATTTTTGAATCTCTATTCAAAAATACTCAACTTTAAATTATTAATTCAGTAATCAGGGGTATTAGTAAGAATCTAGGATAAGATTAAGAAGTTATACAGGCAAACAAAGAATGCAGTGGAGGGAAGCATATATATTTTCCATAAAAGTTGTTGTGTGCTTAATGTCACGCCGTCTCACCGATTCACCCTGGGAACGTCACGCTCAAGGTATAATACTGCATGGTTTACAAAAGTAAGAAATTGTTTCAAGGAAACCATCAGCAACCGTTTTTCCATATTTAAAGGAGGTGTTAAACTATTTTAAAGCTCTGTAGACAACACAGGTATAGCGTCTGTGGTTGTTGTAACTGTCCTCAACCTGTATGCGACGTGTCCTGAGATACTTCGGCCACATTGCCCGCAGATACCAACAAAATGGAACGTCTTTTGGTGACTGTTGAAAGAGCTGGAGGCTAAAGCCCCAAACGGTGATCGGACTTAATTTCTAAGCATCTGCAGATACCTATCAGCGCCGCACTCCACCAGGCTGTTGGAGAAAACCGTTGGCAAGTTGAAACGGAATCACGATTCTCAGCAGTGATAGATCGATTAGGAAGCGGAGACTATTTTAGGTTTATTTCTTTAAAAGAAGATAAGAATGCTCTCCTAAAAGTATTTACTATAATCAGTAATAAGTCGAGTTTAAATCGTGGGCATCTAACAATAAGTACGAGTATAAAGATAACATTGTGTGTCCCACGGCTGCGCCAAATAGGAGCAGTTCAGTAAAATGTCGGGCAACTGAAATGCCGTTATTCGTAATTTCACACAATTCAGGCTCCAGTCTAGCGGCCCAACTGCAGCAGTTTATATGTAGTAGAAATATTTTACTTTTAAAGATATATAATACTCCTACCTATTTCCATTGGATGTAGAAAACAACTATAGGAACACCACCGGTTACGAATCATTCAAAACTACCCACACCTACTTATGCAGGTACGCCTTTCTCATCGTCCATCTCCAATATGTGTAACGTGCACCGGTTGCGATTACTATGCACCTGAAGTTTTTGAAGGACAACACAATACCAATAGACCTTTACCTTTTTGGATGATCCTTCTGGCGCTTCCCACACCACATCGTTCATCCTCTTGACGTGACCAATAAACTATCTAATCCGATAAATAATCTAGGTAGTAACGCATTCTATAATTAATTGTGCTAGTCACTATACTTACTCAAACATCATATTTTATATTCCAATTTTATTAATTATGCAATTATGTACATACTTAGTTAGGACATGAATCCGTTATTAACCGACTTCCCAAAAAGGAGGAGGTTCTATGTTCGACTTCAAGTTTGTTTTTTTTTTTTTTTTTTTTTTTTTTTTTTTTTTTGTGTATGTTCACCGATTACTCCGTCAATTGTGGACCGATTTTGAAAATTCTTTTTTTGTTTGAAAAAGTATGTTCCGAAATTGGTCCCATTTTAATTTGGTGAAGATCTGATGAAGAACTTCGGAGATATACAACAGAACTCTTCAATAAATAACGGCAAATCTCTCGGGATTGCTGCAATCGCATGTCTGTTTGTTGTTTATAACATTTCATAACATAACATCACGCCAGTTCGCTCTTAAGGGGTAAGCAGACCTCTCATTTCACCGGTTATGTTCAATTTTCATGAAATCTATTCTGGCGAAACAGTTCCCTTACTAACTTGCCTATTAGGTACGTACAACTAAAAAGTGAAAAATAAAAAAACTTTTTGCAAAAAAATACTACCGACTTCCAAATACAAAACTACAAAGTGAAAAATAACTTAATTTTTTGAAGTCGGTGTCCATAACGCAAAAAAATGGCACCTACGAAAGACACCGACTTCAAAAAATTAAGTTATTTTTCACTTTGTAGTTTTGTATTTGGAAGTCGGTAGTATTTTTTTGCAAAAAGTTTTTTTATTTTAGTTGCACATTTATCAAGCGACGTCTGAAGTCAACATAGTTAGTCCATATCTCGTAGCAAAGCTACGGGGCCTACGGGCTACGAGACGGCGTAGAGGGACGCGAGAGGCGTGGCCCGTAGCGGCACGCCCCACCAGAGCGAGACAGCCTGCGCGCCGCCTACCCGCCACGGACTTCACCACGATGCATTTTCATCTGCTCAACATCTCAGATTTACCTATTTCTAAGGAATAAGGCTCAGATTTGAATGGAAAAGTTTTATGTGGAGAATAACGTCAGTATATCTATGGAGTTTGTAGTGGTAGAGTCTGAGGGTACAACCACCTCGGCTCTCTCGTACCAGCGGCCGCTTATTATGGACTATAGCGGTATGTAAGTAGAGGCTGTCATGCAAATGGAGGCCTGTTAATGAAGTCGAGGAGAATTATGGGCATTGTTACTGCGGCCCCGGCCATTGTAATGGCCCATTTGGTAGGCGTACATCATAATAATATATGGGACAATTATTTCTACGATGCCATTGGACTGCATTTCTGACCAAGGGTTTTTGGTGACTGCTATTTATTTGGCCTGAGGTTCATAAATACCATATACTTATAGTTTATAACATAGCAGAACGTAGAACCGTCAGTACCATTATATATTCTGTGCTAAAACGTAAAATATTGTGTAGGGAATTCTCTTACATAGATATTATGGAAATCTGGCTCTAGTTAGGCATATTTGTGTTATTAAAGTGAATTATTGACTCATGTATTCGCAAAAATAACACGATTCCTGCTGTAAGTATTCCCAGCAGGATTTTGTTATTTGAAGCCGTGTTTAGTTTGTCATATTTTTGTAGGCGTTGTAGGACCTCGAATTATTTTAAAAACTCAAAGAAGTTCCATCTGGCTTACTCGATTCTTTAAAGAAAACCAACGTGTTTAATACCTTTATTTTCGAAATGAACTTGCATATTATAATATCCTCAGTAAAAGTTAATCTTGTAAGTAACTCTTTTACATACACAAAACTTCTTCGCTCTTCACCTTTTTCTTTTTAACAACAAATCAGCAGGTAGACTTTTCAACAACAAATCCGCAGGTGGAATCTTTATTGTTTATCCTGAACAAATTAGTAATTTAACAAACGTTTTGTATCTGCCCAACCACAGAAAGAAATGCAGCATCAATAGGATATAAACTTTTTGAAGATTAATTATCCATCACAAAAAAAAAACGTGTGTCTACAAAACCAATTAGGCAATACACAATACTCATACATTTATTGCATCCACATGTGAACTTAGATGGTAGGTTACAAATTTAGACCATTGTGGACCCTGTCGGGCACTGCAAAAGTAGGAGAGAGGAAGAGGGCTTTTATTTGACTAAGTAATTATTTATTTAGTAGGTAGATTCTAATTTGTTCAATTGAAAATTTGTCATTTAAATATTCAATGACATTAAAATAGCATTAATATTTATTAAAAAGATTGGAATTTGTTAAATTTAAAATGTATTTTTGTGCTTGTAGAAAGCAAAGCACGCTAGGATGCAGCGCGTTGTCCTATAAAGTGTTGACGTTTGAATCCTGATTTAGGTTAGGTCGAGAGTGATTTCGACGGTAACTTTTAAAGTGAATAAAATTCCATCTCGTGAATTTAATTTTAGACAGCTTTTCCTACAAAACTGTCAGATGTCTAGCGACTCTTAAGTCTTAACTCTGTTGAAAAACAAAACAAAAAAGGTTGTCAAAAGACCATCTCTTAGTCTGTTCACAACTTATCAACAGGAGATAGTTTGTAGACAAGTTGTTTTGTTTGATGATGTTCTGATTTTCTGAACCCCTGCGTAGTAGCAGAGCACGGAGCGGGTGCGATGTCCGGACGCCGCGCGCTCGTAGTGATGAGCCAGCATCCTCAGCGGCGACGCGGCACATTTTTCTAGTGGCAAGGTCGGCTGCCGGTGACGTCACCATTCCATACTTTCTGTTTTCAAACTAAGTTAAATATCAACATTTTGGTAGAGATTTCAGATTGGTCGTGGTTGTTTGAGATATACCGATCTACTTTACAATTATTAACCATCATCATCAAATAACACTTTCGAGATCTTCTTAAATATTACGTCTAATATCATATCTAGCCCGTTCTATCACGTGGTAATCATGTGTGATCTCTTATTTACACATGACTTATTACACTTTATTGTCTTTTACAGCAGAATCCATACCTATACAATTATATAATAATATAATTATTTGAAGTTAGTTTAACAGCCCCACATTTTTCTGTGTTAAAAACATAACACCTACCTTAAAAATCACCGAATAAACTCTAACAGAACACACACAAGTCAGGTATTCTTTACTTTGAGTCTCAGACAGCCTGATGAAGATATGAAAAGATAAGACAATGTTCAAAAGAGACTTCTATTGACCAGCTCCATGCAGCCTTCTGAGCTTAAGATATCGAGTGGATTTTTCAGCTCAATATGACTTCCAAATACCATACTAGGTTATATCATACTTATATTGTAATAGATAATTAATATATATTTTATACTTTTGTAGCTTTAAACAGTGTATCTGCGATATTATCTCCACCACCCTTGGTTGACTGGTTAGAGAATGCTTTAAGTCCACGATTATACCCGGTTGTTGTACACGGTTGTTGCCTTATGTTCATAATTTAACATGAAGATGAAAAGGCACACACATATTAGTACGTTAAACCAAATAAAAGCAGATAGATAGGAAATGGATAACTGAAATTTTAATTATATAGGAAAATATTAAAGCGCTATTCCTCTCTCCTAGACACTATATCTAGAATGTTGCTGAGCCCGACAGGGTCCATAATTGTTTCTGTATCTAATATTTACCACCTGTATGTACATTATGGATGCAATAAATGTATTTGAATTTGGATTTAAGTTTTAAATAAATTAAATACTTAAATAAAACGATTAAACTCAATCCTGGCAAGTTTGTATATTTCCAAGAAGACACCTGTAGGAGAATACTACGGGAAATGTATGTGAAAACGCTGATGGAGTATAGTAAGCGGAGGTATGGGGGAAAGAGGAACGCTTACGAGAGCTGAGCCAGCACTCTGAGGCAGGGTCGCCCGCGGTCGATACTCCCGCACTAGGTCGACCGGCTCCTATGGAGATATTCTTTTTAAACTTGTTAGATATTTGGTAAATAATGCTTTGAAGCAAAATGTTAAAGTTATCGATAGAAAATATCATTGAAATAATTAGTTAAGAGGCTTTAGACAAGTGATATTCTATCTCTAGTACGAGAGCCCACGACTAAAACCATGTTTCATCGTTTTACGGTCAAACCTATAAAATCGTTGGACTAGATTAATTTTAAAATTCATAACCCGGCTACCAGCCAGCCAGAAAATCACAGTGCACTTCTGCTATGTCAAAAAAAAGGCAAAGGTTTTGTTACAATATGTCTGATATTTAAAATGTATAGGTTTCGTAATTTTATTATGGAAAAGTTCGTTTTAAAAAAATTTGCGCGTCACAATATGTGACAAGAGCGCATTTTCAAAAATGTCAAAAGATTGAACCGACCTTTCTCATAGAAGCCTGGTTATTTTTTTAAAATCTTTTGTACGATTGACTAGATGGTATTCAGACATTTTAATAATGTCACCTATAACTCCATAAACGAAAATAACGTTTCTTTAATCGCTTTAAATACCATATTTTTTTGCAGTAAACATTATTTTACAAATGTTATCCCAGTTTCCTTTCGTCAAATTTATTTAAAAAGTCCTTCAATTTTAGTTCGATGATTTCGGGTAAGCTCTTAATTAATTATTGTCTGAGAATTTGAGAGATGCTGCAACAACGCCGCAATGCGATTTTATAATGATTTCTTACTATTGAAAAGTTGTCTGATGCGACATTAAATTTGTCTGATATATGTTTTTTCTACGTCCAGGCAACTTTTTTTCTCATGTCCAACAGTTTTCAGACAGAATGCTATGTTACCGATGGGCAAAATTTTTCAACTCATTCAAAATGGTTTCAACCAATGATATTCAAATAAACAGATACGTTATACACTCACAAAACAATTGAAAAAGAGTTCTGCGCAGCAGCGGCAGCACACATATACACACTTTTCATTCATCTGACATTTCACTACAATAGTCGAAAGGGATGGCTTGATAAAACCAACAAGAAAAAAGAGACAGCTAGTGTTTGTCACTTGCGTGTGAATGTAAACGAACATTATTCTGACCACCAATTTTGTTATCTTTTTCTAACCTCCAAATATCAGAATATTAGGAAAAAACATAAATAAATTAGTAAATTGAGGCGTATTGCGTACTTACATATGGTATGAGATCCCTTCAGTTTTATGTACTTTGGTATCATAATTGGTACAATATCTAAATACACACGATGGCATTTTTTTATTTTGTGTTTGTTTCAACAAAGCCTATCGCTCTTCGCCATGCCTGACATAAACTAAAGGTCACAATTGTGACCTATTCGAGTCTTCACAATGCGCGCGCTCATAACATATCTGTTTATTTGAATATCATTGGTTTCAACACATAAATTGCTCACACTTTCTTCTGAAAACTGATTTAATCTTATCAACTAACTAAAGCTCACTTGAAAACTTAATTTTCAGACGGCTTGCTATAGGTTTATATTTTTGCCTCATTTTTATTTTCTCAAATAGTCTCCTCGTGACGCTACTGGTGTTTGAAAATTGTGTAATTGGTTTCTTAAATCTATCGTTGAACTACATTCTGAAAAATCAGACAGATTGCTATAAAACACCTCGGTATTTTTTTTTACATTTTTCAAAACTCGTTCAGGTCAGACGTGAGGGATAGTGTTGCTTCCGAACGGTGGAATAATTTTTGGAATCGGTCCAGTAGTTTTTAAGTTTATTACATACAAAAATACAAAACTTTCCTCTTTATAATATTAGTTTAGAAGTATAGATAACGACCATCGCCATAGCCGATAGAATGACACTTTGTTTAGAACCGTTACGCAAACCTTCGCAAACCCATACTTCGCTGAATTTATATGTTGATATGTTTTCAACATGCCTTGAAAGTTTTCCTGAGAAGCTGTCATCAGAATTTAGTACCATGCAGTTTCATATCAATAAAAAAAAAACAAACAAAAAGTTTCATACCCTGTGGGGTAGGAGAATCTCTTTCGTCTATTTTATTCAATTTTATTTTATTTACACAATAATGTAAGGGGATATTATAAATTGCATATCAAATAAATAATCGCCTATCAATACATACTCATCATTTATATTCTTATTTACATCTGATAACTTACTTCACTACAAATAAACTAAATGTTTAACAAAACTCAAACTGCAGATAAAACGAAATTATACATCAATATAACATTACTTTTTTCCTCATAATGCAATACTGTTAAATTTATTTTTGTACAAAAATACTACATACATAGCATAAATACTGACTGCACAGCAAATTTTCCATATTCCAACAGTCCAAGAGCGAGCGAAGCGAGCTCGGAGGCCTAGGGCACCCCGTGTTAGGTTACTTTAGACCCTGCGTACAGAAATAGGAGCCCCGCGCAGCGGGGCTCCGTCGACATTGATACATAATGTAAAAATAGAAGCTATATTTAAAAGAAAAAGAGTTAACATGTATAATGTGCATTAAGATTATTAGCTGTGCATTGATGAAAAAGCTTTTGCTTTAGGAAAAATCGCTGTACGCTGCGAAAATAAATTGTAGTGTGTTTAGTGATATTTTGAGTTGAATATTTTGCTGTGCAATCAGTAATTTTGATGGGAATTCGGAATCTTATTGCGTAGAAAAAGGATATTTTTTGATTTGCGTTTAAATACTACCCTAATGTAAGTAATTACTGCTTCGGTTGCTGTATTGTATGGTGCAATATAATTTTTATTTGCTTATTGCAATTATTACCATATCTTTTTCCGAAATTAAGCTCTGGCCGAAATTGTTGACAAACTATAACAAAAACCGTTTGTCAAAAGAAAACTTAAAAAAAGAAACAATATCTAATGGCTTTATTGACTTATTTTATCAACAAATGGCCAGGATTCTTTAATAAAATTGGAAAACTTCTAAAATAAAACCCTTTTTTTGTTTTGGTTTTTATAACATTTTGAAAACAAAGTAAGTATTACAATAAGTATGATTTTTTATGATCTCTATTCGGTTTTCATGCGTTTGAAAATGGGAAAGGTGGTAGCTGTGATCAAGAATACCTAGCGTGGGTGCTTTAAATTTAAAATTCATATACCTACATATTGAATATGATGATGGGATAATTCACAATATTTAATTTATTTTGCTGTGACCGTACAATCAAGTTTCAATGACAGTAATACAAGTAAAAGGTGCTAGAGCACTAAGAGTAGCAAAAAAATATCCAGCAAAAATCTAAAATAAAGATACAAAAGAGGAAATCAAGCTACCTGTATCTACAAATCAAAAGAAACAAAAACTGTCTTCCTGACTCGTATGGCGCAGTATACAACAGCTGAACGGGTTAACACTCTCAGTGCTGACGAGAGCTGACGCGTGCTGACGATGTCTGTCGCAGCAGGGTCGTCACCTCGACATACGACCTACTACCGCGTACTACACTATGTTCAATAATCAATATCTAATGTCTGAAGAACCATGCTTTTAAATACAAACTCTTAAAAATGAATTTGACGATGACATTCACACAGTGGCGAGTTCTTTGTAAACATCTAGACCTAGACAAAGGTCATTTTTAAAAGATAATCAAAGCCATCCACATTCATTTCTATTCTTATAGTCTCAAATAAAGACGGTTCTTCATGAATAAATTAGAAAAGCCAGTGTATTGAACATAGAGAGATCTAGATGAAGCGTGCGGGGAGGGGCGCGGCGAGCGCGGATTGCTAACTAAGCACTATTGCCAATCGATAGGTCGTTACTTGAGCTGGCAGCCTCGCCGCCGCCGCCGCCGTTCCCCGGACACGCGCGACTCATCACTTTAGATGCTGCTACGTCAGGTCACTCTCCTTTTCTCGATGTCCTTCAAATTAGCTTTGTAGGTCAGGTTTTCGTTGGTAGAACTCCACGTGGTGTTGTTGACATGACCACAGAACAGTTGTGTCACGTTGGTATACACGTGAGGTGTCGATTAATTTACAATTGATTCTAAGCTACCTGTTATTGTTGCAATCGCAATAATAGCACGTACCTATAAGCTTAATCGGTAAAATTACGCTAATCTTTAAAATGATACACAAGCACATTTGCGCACAGACTTTTAATATGCGTACAGCTAAGGAGTGGAATTCCCTGCCGGAGTCTTCTGTTTCCCGATAGCTACAATCTAGGGGTATTTTTCTAGGCAAGCGTGCTTCACCGTCGACCACTATCTTACCATCAGGTGAGATAGTGGTCAAGCGCGAGCCTATAGACTATTAAAAAGAGCCAATCCATCTTGTCACTATCCATGTCATGTCCATTCAGCAAGTCTTTGTTTACAAGTCTATAGTTAGATGTGGACTAGCGAGCTACTTATTCGCTAACTCTATAATCTTATCAACTCAATGGGTTCATGGAAATGACCTGCTAGACGTAAATAAGTAGGAGACTGCAAACTCAGCGGACTTTCACTTGTCTAAGCTCGAGCATGCAAGTAATTGTGTCAATATGATGATAGGAGCCAATGAACCGGATGTTTGAAAGTAATTTGATAGCTGCAGATTATTTTCATCTGTATTTATATTCTGATAAGATTTTAGTTTCCTTGATCAGGAGCCAGGTGGCTTTTGCGCTGCAGCTTGCCTGTGGGATTTTGTTTAAAAATTTTTAGGAAAATTACATAGGTTTATTTTACGCATAGTAGCTTAGCTCCAGAAATTTACTCAAGGCTTCCTGTTCCAACTGGAAGAGATGCAATGATGCTCTTTTTAACCGACTTAACAAAAAGGAGGAGGTTCTATGTTCGACATTGTGTATTTTTTTTTATGTATGTTCACGCATATCTCCGTCAATTTTGGACGGATTTTGAAAAAGTATGTTTCGAAATTGGTCCCATTTTAATTTGGTGAAGATCTGATAAAGAACTTCGAAGATATACATCAGAACTCTTCAAAAAATTACGGCAAATCTCCCGGGATTGCTGCAATCGCATGTCTGTTTATTGTTTATACCATTTCATAACATAACATCACGCCAGTACGCTTTTAAGAGATACGCAGATCTCTCATTTCACCGGTTATGTTCAAGTTTTATGATATTCGGGTAATCTATTCTGGTGGTACCTTACTAAACAACTTGCCTATTAGGTAGGTACAACTAAAAAGTGAAAATAAAAAACATTTTTACAAAAGATATACTACCGAATTAAAAACTACAAAGTTAAAAATAACTATATTTTTGGAAGTCGGTGTCCATAACGCAGAAAATTGGTACCAACGAAAGACGCCGACTTCCAAAAATAACGTTATTTTTCACTTTGTAGTTTTTTATTTGGAAGTCGGTATTTTTTTTTTATAAAAAAGTTTTTAATTTTGCAACACAGATATCCATGCAGATAAACAATATTTGACAAGACTTTGCCCGACCCGCGATACCGAGTAACCGCGAAAAGGGTGATGCTTATGTTTACTTATGCAAAATCTTGACGAGTACATTTTGCATTCGTCTTCCCGCATGTGTTTTATATTCGTTTACTTCGGTCGGTCGAGCTCGTAATCGCCGCCGTGTTTGCGAGGGGAACTCTGCTGACTGAGCCCCACAAATATATGTCGTAAGATTTAATAGACATGTAATGGATATCTGGATGACGTTTTAAGGATTTGTGCAAACCGAATATGTCATTTCATTTCTGTGTAATTGGAATTTTATTTGCGGGATTTTTGGATCATGCCCTCGTCCTTTCAATTTCTTTTATAATAAAGTCGAATGCCCAATGTGAATGTAGGTATTGTAATGGGTCCTTGTGCTTGTAAAGATTGTCTTTTTACTAAGAACAGGAAAGCATTTTGAGGACTCTGACTGTCTTATTAACTTTGAGGTTATTTATATCTGAAACTTACTTGGTAGATAATTGTAAAGATAAAAATATGTATTTGCTCATACATGTGTATACATGCAAAAATAAATAATACATGCAAACAGGATAACATTTAAAAAAAACAAAAGGTTCGGACATGTTTCCCACAATCTATGGCTTGCAAAATATTTTGAAATTTGAAATTTGAAATTAATTTTATTGTAATTTGTCATGATATTATATCATGACAAATTACAATAAAATTAATTTAAACACAATAATTAAAGAATGTCGACAATAAAAAAGAAACTGAAAATAATTAGTTATAATGTAAAAAATATCATTCAGATGTCAATTAACATTAATATATGTCAAAGCTATGTAAAATATCAAACAAATGTCTAGTAAAAAATGTTTGTCAAATCTATGTAAAATAATAAACAAATAAAAATGTATGTTAAATCAAATTAAACATTAAACAAGTAAAATTTCAAAATTTAAAAAACCCCCGACACATTTATCTTCCGAAAACATCACGATCTAAACAGTAAAACGCGCATAACTTTTGAACGGCTGAACCGATTTTATTCAAACGTAGCTAAGAACACTCTCGATACAATCACCTTTCAAACAAAAAAAACTAAATCAAAATCGGTTCATCCGTTGAGGCGCTATGATGCCACAGACAGACACACAGATACACAGATACACAGATACACAGATACACAGATACACAGATACACAGATACACAGATACACAGACACACAGATACACAGCAACACACCTCAAACTTATAACACCCCTCTTTTTCCGTCGGGGGTTAAAAAAAACAAACATTAATAAAAAAGATAATAAAATGTCAAATCTAAGTGACATTCATCAAATGTCAAAATATCTATAATAAATCTATGTCAAAATAAATAATTCTGCCAGAAATTCGCTATTAATATAGTAGGCTTCTTTAATTGGAAAGATTTTTAACTGGCCACCAGTCCGTTGTAAGGACTCTCGTCACCAAAAACAATAACGCATACTCGTAAAGCTTAAAAACTACATTCATAACACCTGTCACGTTACGTTAAAGCGTGAAGAGCAGGTATTAAATGTGAGAGGTGTGGGCTGTGGCGTCAAAGCCGCAAGTGAAGCTCTTTTGAGTTCCGTACGTGATTTAAGCATGATTTAAGTGAATTATGCCGCCCTTCAGCGTGCGGCGGAACCCTGCACTCTTTGGAGTCCTGTTTAACGCGTCGCGGGAGCCGCATCAAAGACACTGCCTGCCATCATGTCAAATAGTGTGGAAGGAACTTTGATGAGGTAAGCGATTTTTCTCTTTTTCTGAATCTAATATTGAAGTCAATGTTATTTATTTTTGCTTTGGACTAGGCATGAACTGAGTTATTCTTCTCAGCATTTCGATTGCAAAACTTGTTTACCAAGTTTAAGTGTGCAGGTGACAATGTGGAGCAAGATGGAAGGTGGGCATTTGTCCTCAAAATGAGTTATTGAATCTCAAGTATATGGTAGGACAGGGATGGTGAACCTTTATTAGAAAACGTGCCATTTAAATTATATATTTGTTATGTGACAATGAAGTGCCACCAAAGAATTTTGACTTTGTCTTAATTGACAAAAAATAAACCCTATGAATTAATCAATTCTTTATTTGCATCCAGAAATTCTTACAGCAATCCTAATATTTATCTATAGTTGTATGTTGTATTTAAATAAATATAGGAGTTGGTGTCATTTCTGCTGTTGAAAATTAGCAAGATGCTAAATAACCTCATTTTAGCGTATTATCAAAATATTTAGTCGTGTGCCACCACAGGCACTCGTGCCATAGTTTCGCCATTCCTGTGGTAGGATATAGGTACCTAGTATTTATCTAGAATCTAGGTTCTAGATTATACATTTTAATTTTACAGCCATAATGCTTTTGTAACTAACACAGTAATATAATTACTGATTTTTTCTGACGATTACCATGTTTTAATTCTCCACTACAATATAAATAAAAGTTCTGTATCCACCTTTTATCCCGGGTACCGTCGCCCGCGTGATGGGCTCACGCCGTCGGCGCCGCAGGGATCCGCCGCAAACACGATTGTCGTCAAACGAACCGGCAGACCGCGCCTGGTGCGCACCTGCCGACTATTTCCATACATTACAAACTGAACTGATGTTTGACTGAGTACATTCGAAGTTTGTTACACGCACACAATCTCAAAACACCCGTTTACACGAAATTGTAAGTGTAAGTTGTGGTTATCCCCGTTATTTCTATCTCAAATACGTGTAAACACACGTTTTCCATGTGTGCATGCTTCGGTTTCCATTAAGAGACTTTCTACATCAGGGAGAAGATGCCTGAAGCTCTTGATCTATGCAAATATGTTCCCAACTGTTCAGATAACAATTCAAGTACAATCACTGACATCTCTGCAGGAGATACGAATGAAGTATTTTACATATTGGAGTGGTTTTGAGGAGTTTCACAAACAATAGACTGTTAATCGATTTAACGCCATTGTTTTGTATTATTTAAATATGGCGTTGTTGAAAATAATGGGTCTCATTTATAAAAAAATCTACGATGTTTAGCAATGATTAACAGATTCTTTATTCAAATTCTCTACAGAAATTGAATATTATATAATAATAGCTATACAGTGTCAAGTTTGATTTTAGCAGTCTATGTATGTATGTTTGTATTCACGCAAGTTCCTCCGGAGTGCGTCAATTATCCATCCGATTTTGATGAATGGTGTCAATCAGTAATACTGTCAATCGATTCGTTATTATGGCCCGGGTAACGTGGCTAAAAAAACAGAAGTCGGGTTACAGTTTTTACTAATCAATCAGTTAAAAAGAGTATTGTATCGATTTTGTCCAACGCTGTTGGTAGTGACTGTGTTAGCCGTAAAATGATCATCCCCATACTTGATGACATTCTTCCTGTTATCCTTCACATCCTCAACTTCTCTGTTTCCAGTGGTGTCTTCCCTCAAGCCTGGAAAGATGCCCATGTTATTCCTCTACCCAAAAAATCTCATCCTGCATCTTTCTCTGACCATCACCATTTCTATTCTTCCTTTCCTATCCAAAGTCCTTGAAAAACTTGTCCACCATCAACTCAGCTCGTCCCTTTCCAAACACAAGCTGCTAAATTATTTCCAATCTGGTTTTCGTCCGGGACACAGCACTACCTCAGCACTTGTGCATATTACGGACGACATAAGGTCCGGCATGGAAATGGGAAAGTTAACTGTACTTGCTCTACTTGACTTCAGCAATGCCTTCAATACGGTTGACTTCGACATTTTGCTGGGCGTCCTATGCTCTTTTGGCATATCTCCTTCGGTAATTGACTGGTTTCATAGTTACCTGTTTGGCCGCCGGCAGCGTATTTGCATTGAGGAATCTTTCTCTTCTTGGTGTCACACCTCTGCCGGTGTGCCGCAGGGTGGCGTTTTATCTCCTCTACTTTTCGCAATCTTTATTAATGCTATCACTCAACGGCTATCTTCTTTCTACCACCTTTATGCTGATGATCTCCAAATTTATACTCAAGCCCCTCTCGGCGAGTTATAAGACGCTATTGAGACTATTAATACGGACCTGGCTCGAATTGGTGACTGGAGCACTGAGTTTGGGCTGAAGATCAATCCGACGAAAACTCAAGTGGCTGTTGTGGGAAGTTCCCGAACAGTCTCTAGGATTGATTGGGCGACACTTCCCCAGGTTTCTTTCAACAACACCATTGTTCCTATAGCTGAAACTGTGAAGAACCTGGGGATTTACATTGACAGCACTCTTTCCTGGACTAAACAACTGCAAGAGGTCAGTCGTAAACTGTTTGCTTCTGCGGGTTCCCTGAGACGCCTTCGTAACTTTCTTCCCATCACCACTAAAATTGCGTTAGCACAATCTCTTATTCTCCCTATCCTGGACTATGCTGATGCCAGCTATCTCGATCTCACCCAAGACCAATTGGACAAGCTTGAGCGACTTCAAAATCTCTGTATCAAGTTCATATTTGGCTTGCGCAAGTATGACCATGTTTCTGAATTTCGAACCAAGCTCAAATGGCTTCCTATTCGCCTTCGCCGGAATGCCCACATCCTTTCATTACTATATAATGTGCTCTTTAATTCTTCTAGTCCTTTATATCTTAAAGAACGCTTTCAGTTCCTCTGTGACACACATTCTTGGTCCTTGAGATCATCGGAAAACCTAAAATTAAGCATTCGTATGCATTCCACATCCTTCTTCGACAAATCTTTTACGGTTCAAGCAGCTCGTTTGTGGAATGCATTACCTATTGAGGTAGGGCGTGCACAAACATTACCTTCATTTAAAAAAATGGTGAAGGAGCATTTCCTTTCTCTGTAACTATTCTTCTCCTTTCTCTGTTCTATATTTGATATTTATTAGTATATTATTTTATTTGTATGTATGTATTTTATGTTATATCTAAGTAATATTATTTAGTATAGTTTTTGTACACTGACAGCCCTAAGTCTATCTTCTCTCGTTCAGTCCATCCAAAGGTTGTCTGTAAGAGATTGCCCTGTGCGATAAGATCGCCGATTGTACACTTATCTTTATAAATGTTTTGTCCTGTAATTATTTCAGTGGTGTACAATAAAGTATATAATAAAATAAATAATCATTTTGCTTGTTTAAATAAGGGGGAATACTGAATACCTATGTCAGTAATATGAAGAACCAAATGATAACGCCCTTATTGTAACAGTCACTTTTTTCTGTTTAATAAAAAATAAAAAGAGAAAAATAAACACTTATTAACAAAAAATATAAACCGACTTCCAAAAAAAAACTACAAAACGAAAAATAACTATATTTTCCGAAGTCTGTTTCTTTGGTATCTATTGTTTTTGTATTTCGATATCAACTTCGGAAAATAAACAAATTTTTCGCTCTGTAGTGTTTTTTTTTTGGAAGTCGGTTTAATTATTTGTATAAAATATAATAAAGTACTTCTTAAATACAGTTTAACTGAGCGTTATATGCATAAAGAAGAAACAAAAGACAAGCGCAGCAAAACAAAGTGCAATGTAATTTTCATAACAATGTGTAGATATTTTTTTAAACGTAGCATATCGTAGCACTTCGCGTAGCACTTGCTACGAGAAATCCTGATTTAAAAAAATCAAAGTTTTTGTCGCAAAAACTGGTGTAACAATTTGTTTCTGATTTGTGCAATATCTTCTATAGAAACAATGTGAATTATTACATCTGTGTGAAACAATGTAACGTGTTTACATATTGGCCGGCACGACCAGATCAAATTGCTGGCGACATCCTGTTCGCGGTACTACCTGAAAATCTATACCGAGAAGCGTGACTTAGTTTCGAAACTAACATAATACTTTATTATTTTATTTGATAATAAATTGAGTCTTTCCTTTCCGCTTTTAAAAGTTGCGTAGTAGGAAGTCTTTATAGTGATTATATAGCGGAGAGAGACAATACTTTGTTACAATGTTATGCCGGAATCAAAATATATCTATGAACAATAACTAAGTACTTTATCTAAATATCGAATCTGCTTCAATTAAACATTAGCTTATTTTAACATCTGCAGCCTTTTTGTTTGATTCGGTAACACATACAGCCTAGAGGATTCATTGATCTTTTTACTCGACTGCTGAAGGTGGGTAATGTGTTTATCAGTCTATGTATGTATCTATGTTTGTTCCTATGTAGCCGATTTTGATGATTCTTACATCAATCGATACGTCTTAACCTAGCAAGTGTCTCTAAAGACATTAATTAAAGTTCACTACAGCGAGTACAGCGAACAACAAACGCCACATTAACAAAATAAAAAATAAAAATCTATAAACTATGTCAAATGGGGTATCGTTGAATAGGTATTCAAAAATCATCTGTAGGTTCTTAGGTTCTAGGGTTTTTAGAGGTAAAAACAAAAATATATACGAGTACTACTTATATATTTAAAAGGAGATATAAAAAAATACTAAAAAGTTTTAAACATAAAAGTAAATTAAAATATCAAGAACCCGACTGCTTAAGAAGCGAACTAAAAGATGTAAATAGGAAGAAAATCATGCTGTGCAGTCGGAGCATATATATTCGCGAGTTGATTGACCAAAACTTTATGTGTGCGCCGAAAGAATAGCATGATTTTCTTCTTGTTTACATCTTTTTTGTTGCTGTCGGGCTTTTGTTTTTTTACTTAAGTTTTTTTAAGAGTTTTAGTCAGATGGTTTTGTCATTGAAAACATTAACACGTAGTAACATCACGACTCCTATAAAACCAAAAAAGGGTTTGTAAAGGCATTCAGTACACCCAAATTTTATCTTTAGCATAAAATCACGCTTGTGTTGTGGTGTACCGATGTGCCGGTGGTATCTAGCCAAGAATGGGTGGTAAATAAAAAGGTCTCGTAATTTTCAAATGTTAACAATAGGTATCATGAGCACCGCACGTGTAGCCTGCTTTTATTTGTATCTACACATGTACCCAGTGATGCTCATTGTGATTTCGCCTGACGTGACAATTTCTGCGTCCCGTATTCCGGAAGCGCGGCCTCGGCGCGTTGCGTAAGTGTGGCAACACTCGCAGCCACCACCGATTGACGTGTGATTTAGTTTATTTATTATTTGTAACCACGTATGATATACATTTAATATAACACAACATTGCGCTTTTTCAGCTTGTACAAGCGCTGTAGCTGCGAACCAAATGCGACTCTAATATAGAAGAGAAGACCGGCCATCCTAATTGCGTTAGTGAATTCGGCAAGGCAAATGGTTTTACCCCATGAAAGACTATGACAAATTCACTTTAAATGATTGGGTATTGCCAAAAATTATTGGACGCTTTCATTGGTGAAGATACTGTTATCGATAAAGTCGAATAATTCACTACTGTGAAGTTCCTCACCAAGTATGGAGCAGCAATCGACTACAACCACATCTACTTAACACTTGCCCGACCTGTGATTGAAAAAGCCCACATTAAACATATGATGAACATATTTGTACTCTTATTAGACTAGACTGTATTGCTTGACTCGATCAAGCCGCATGCGGATAGTGACTCCATTGAACTCCTTACCAATCTAAATCCTAGTCATAATGAATTAAAATGTATAAATATGATTTTGTTGTTATTTTGGCCAACTAATCATAACTGCCAAACATGATTGATTCCCTAATTAACACTGAAAAGATCCCTTTTTGTCCAGGCTTTAAGAGCATCATCATCATCAATACATGGTATAAATATATATAGCCTTTAAATGTTCCCACTGCTGGGACACAAGCTTCCTCTCTGTGAGAGGGAATGAGCCAGCACCACGCGGGTCCAATGTAGGTTGGTGAAATTTTTGGTTCTAGGACATGCCGGTTTCCTCACGATGTTTTCCTTCACCGTTTTGAGAGCAGTAGTGATGAAATAATTTACACAAAGTAAAACGCCTGCCTGGGTTCGAACTCATGACCTACAACTGTAAGTCAATGCCGTTACCGCCACCACTGCTCTCAGCTTTCAGATACTTTTATTTAATTGAATATCTACGTAGATGAAGAGTAGCTTTCCCTATAAAATAGCTAGATTAAACGGCTAAACACACAAAAAAAAATGGCTATTCAGGCACTTGATAAATCCATTGTTTTGTAATTGCGTGTAACATAACAAAATGAATCAAGGATCGTCACACGGTATGTATGGATAAGTCCGGCGGCCGGCCGGCCGGTGTCAGGTTCGCAAAAACATGGAGTCGGCGAGATCGAGTGGCACAAGCTCAAGGTGATGCTTTAATAACATAATATAATATACTCAACATACAGTGACACCTTTAGAATACCTGCACCTAAGTAGGTGCCTGTTACAATATAACTTGTAATACAAATCGCGTTTTATCAATATGTATCCGGTGTGCTACGCCGCAAGTGTAAATATTTATAGTTTGATCTTTGGTCGGACTCTGTTCCCGTTATGGAATGAAATAGGAACTTTCAAGAACAGTTTGGTAGATAAGTTGTTGCACTAGCTTTCTGTAAGGCAGCAGTAGTGTAGGGTAGCACAGGCATCTTTATTATTTTGGTACAAACGGTTTGTTAGGCAAGGTCATTCGATTCTGGTTAGGCAGTACATAGTTGCCTAACCTGAATCGAACGACATAGCATAGGTACACACTATTCTAAGTCTTCATCATCATCATCATATCAGCCGAATGACGTCCACTGCTGGACATAGGTCTCCCCCTAGCGTCGCCACTAACGGTCCCGTGCGTCTCGCAACCAGCGGAACCCCGCAACCTTCACCAGGTCATCGGTCCACCTGGTGGGAGGCCTTCCATCGCAACATCTTCCGGTTCGCGGTCGCTACTTCAGAACCTTTCTGCCCCCTCCGGCCATCCGTTCTGCGAGTAATGTGCCCGGCCCACTGCCACTTAAGTTTGGCGATTCTTCGGGCTATGTCCCTTGTTCTCTTGAGGATCTCTCCATTGCTCTTTGAGTGACTGTAAGCTTTCTGATGAGGCCCATTGTAAGCGACCACGTCTCAGAGCCATATGGCAACATCATCACTGGCAACACACACTGCTCATAGACTTTTGTCTTGAGACACCTTGTGGTAAGTTGGACGAGAAGATACCGCGCAACTTCCCGAACGCTGCTCAGCCGAGTCGGATTCGACGTTTAACCTCTTTCTCGAAGTTGGCCCTACCCAACTGGATCGTTTGTCCTAGGTAGACATAGTCACCCACAAGTTCGAGTGTAAAGACCTTGATAGGAGTGGGTGTAACATGGGTATTCAGCATCACCTCTACTGAGGTCATCGAGCATTGTACTGAGGTTCTCCATGGCCACTATATCGTCGGCAAACCGAAGGTGAGTGATGTACTCACCATTGACGTTAATGCCTAGCCTTCTCCAGTCCAGAAACTTGAAGACATCCTCCAGTGCAGCGGTAAACAGCTTCGGAGATATTACGTCTCCCTGTCTCACACCTCGCTGCATAAGGACGGGTTCCGAGGTCTGATCCTGAAGTCGAACTGACATGGTGGCGTTTTGTATAAACACTTCAAAACCTCGATGTACCAGTAGTCAATTTGGCACCGTTGGAGAGACTGCAGTACAGTCCAAGTTTCGATCGAATCGAAGGCTTTCTCTTAGTCCGCAAACGCTAGACAGAGAGGCAGGTTGTACTCTTCGGTCTTCTGTATAAACTGCCGCAGCGTATGTCTACATATACGCGTACGAGTATGTGTGTGTCTATTCTAAGTAACTAGACATAAACCTTTCTGTCTTAGCAAAATTACTGTGAATCTTGTAAAAAGTTCTGTAAGTTCATTCTTCAATAAGTGCCCTCTTTAATTGGTCCTTATAAAAATACAATAGTACCAAACCTTCTTCCTTAAATATACAAATAGCACAGCCATATCTGTACAATATCTGTATTACAGAAAACAGCATACTCAGTGAAATGGTTAAACAAATCGGAATGGCGGAGTGATAAATGATCGCGAAACAAGTGTACAATCAGCCTGCGGTCAGGTTAGGGCGGAGGGCACACCTACCGCGCGGTACGGGGCTCATTGGGCCAAAACAATTGGGCCTAATGACCCTCGGTGAAACGGCGTCGACAGAACTATGCGTAACGATCAAATTAACGTTACTAGCTTAAAGGTAATTTGATTGTCTGTTAATGGCTTAGATAAGTGCTGTTAGAGACTGGACTGTGGAGTTTCTTTTCCGTTCTTCTCCATAACAAGCTAATTTTGCGAATGGAAGGTTTAATCAATTATTATTATTATAGATTCTTTTAAATTTAAATTTTTGACGTTCAAAAGTTCTGAAATAAAGAGGTTTTGTCTTTGTCTTTGACTGGGTTCTTTCAAATACGAATTAAAAAATTCAGGCATGATTTTTAAATGAGCGATATTGCCAATTCAATTACTAATTACAACATTATACGTATCTACTTTTATATCAAACTTTATATTACCATCTTTTCATACGTGTGTTCGGCATCTAGTAATCAATTTTCAAGCACTTCCTAGCTTCTTAAGCCGAAGCTTGGCGTACTGATTTAACTTTGGAAACATTGAATTAATATGTTACTATGGAGCTGGTCTCGTGATGGAGACGGAAGGTGGCCATGGCAACTCCTCAATCAGACAAGATGGTGCTAACCATGGTGTTTGGGCTCATTGGATATGGATTGACAAGTGATATTACATTTAGTACTTTTCAGTGCAAAAAGCTTGTTCTATACTTATCTCATCGTTCATCTTATTTCATCTCTACTTTCTCTCTTTGCACATCCGCAAAAAAGAGAAAGTCATTAAAGAATCATGTAATCAAAGAGCACAAAAAAAAACAAAAAGAATAAAAAAAACCGGCCAAGTGCGAGTTGGACTCGCGCACGAAGGGTTCCGTATCATTATCGCAAAAAACGACAAAAAAAACACAATTATTGTATGGGAGCCCCACTTAAATATTGATTTAATTCTGTTTTTAGTATTTGTTTTATATCGGCAACAGAAATACATCATTTGTGAATTCAAAAAATTTTATCTGTTTAGCTATCACGGTTCATGAGATACAGCCTGATGACAGACGGAGAGACAGACAAACAGACGGATCGTGGAGTCTTAGTAATGGGGTCCCGTTTTTACTCTATGGGTAACATAAAAAGCACGATTTTTTTTGTTTAGGAGAACTAGTTATGTGATATGCACACCACCATAAATGTTTGAAACAAATGAAATATAATTTCTGTTGGGTTATCTCCGACATTAACGAGAGCGAAGTCACTGACAAAAGCTAGTATTTTAAAACAATATCGGGTAAGTAGGTAAATCAAAACATGAGACCTTAAAAAATATCACATGTAAGCAATTTTATTAATTTATACAATTAATAAACATTTGCCTACAGTTGAAGTAAAATGCTAACGTCGACATTTTTTATTGCATGAAATGTTTCGGTTTGTAATTGCAGAATATTAATTTCTTAATTAGGTAAGTGTGCCTCGAGGGCGTTCACCTCAGTTAACGAGGTATATACTTAGTTTATTCAAGGTAAATACTATGTGTTGAAATCTTTTCGATTTTGGGTTTTACGGGTCGCAAGTTGGATAAGGTAAAGCGCCGAACAAAATAATATAGGTACCGTATTGCTAGTTACAAGCCTTTAGTTTAGAATCTAGTTAGAAGAAGTTTATAGACACAAATCATAAAAAAGTTTACCTATGTTTGGGCATGAATATTAAAACAAAGAACATGGCGTTATTCCATAACTTAAAAGAAGTGCAGATTCCGTGGTAGATAGACTCATTCCCCCTTCCAGAGAGAGGAGGCCTGTGCCACAGAACATTATTAATGTTCTGTGGCACGCCATGATCTGTGTTCTTTAAAAAAAGGATGATGAAGTGCAGAGCCATTGCTTTATAAATAAAAATACACAGATTTCATTTTGAATTATCCAGGCTTAGCGTGTGATGACAATACAGTTTTTAATTGTTATGTTTGGCCCAATATTCAATTACGGCAACACCATTCGATGGTACCTATTTCCAAGTTTCATGTTTGTGCGGCGTCTCTCCGCAGATCACGACCCACCTTTCGTCCTATACAGCATGCCCTGTAACCTGTACATGTAAGGACCTTATGGCTGCTGGTGTATGGTGTATGTAATAATTCCCACAAAGTGCAAACCGCTAGGAATAATCATCTATTAGGTACTCCTAACTAAGCAACGTCACATCACAATAGCCCCATAATTGATTGTTACGTGTGCTAACTAAGTACTTGAGTTAGGTGGCACCGTGGCAGGCGTTGAGCCGCGACCGGTGGCTAATCCAATCACGTAATTGGACTTAGCTTTATTCAATGACCGGGTAATGAGTACTACGACTGGCTTCTATGGAATAGTAAATTTACCCTACTGTTTAATTGTAGTTAGAAATGTTGTGATCGATTGCTGAAGTCTGCTAGTCATTGAGATTCCATCTGTAAATGTTCGCCATAATGAAATACCCACCCAAGATGCAAAATACATTGTGGGGCGGTTTTCACAAATATGGTTCAGAACTAAGTATTTAAGTTTCAATGTGACTATTTAAATGTCATGTTAATATTCTGTACTCTCTGTTAATTAGCATCCTTATTGCGTAAGTGAATACGGCAACGCAAAGCGTTTGACCGCTATCGATCGACCAATCACACAGACGGAAATCCACATCTCGCATGTGATTGGTCGAGGTTGATGGCAGTCAAACCCTTCGCCTTGCCGAATTCACTTGCGCAATTCGGCTGCAGAACTTTTACACAATAAAAAAACTTTTTTGCATTTTTTTTTTATTTTTCCCTTTTTAGTTGTACCTACGTAATAGGCAAGTTAGTAAAGTAACTATAACGCCAGAATAGATTTCATGAAACTTGAACATAACCGGTGAAATGAGAGATCTGCGTACCCTTTAAGAGCGTACTGGCGTGATGTTATGTTATGAAATGGTATAAAAAATAAACAGACATGCGATTGCAGCAATCCCGAGAGAGATTGAAGAGATAGATTGCCGTTATTTATTGAAGAGTTCTGTATATCTCCGAAGTTCTTCATCAGATCTACACCAAATTAAAATGGGACCAATTTCGAAACATATTTTTTTAAACAAAAAAAGTTTTTTTTCAAATCGGTTCCCAATTGACGTAGATATCGGTGAACATACACAAAAAAAAAACAAACATAATGTCGAACATAGAACCTCCTCCTTTTTGGGAAGTCGGTTAAAAACAAAACCTTGTAAATGAGTGGAGGTTTTTGCGTAAAATAAAACAAAACACAACAACAAAACAACATAGACTTGAGTTTGCCGTTGCGTATATCAAACTCTACACTTTGACAATGTAGAAAAATATTGATGACCCTGGAAAGAGGTCTTCTGACAGTTGACAATGAACTTCCACGTTCAATTTTCAATATTTTCGAACGTCCATTAAAATGCAAAAAAGGCGAAAACAAGCCAAATTAGATAAATTAAAGGAATCAAGGATGTTCCGTCAGTCAGAAGTCAGGAGGCACGTTGATCACTGCTCTTGGGGCGGGGCCCGGTGACACTGACGACTCATTAGTACTGATCATGTGCCGGAGTCCGGGACTCCGTCGGGGTACATCACTCATCAGCTCAGTTTGACATCCGGGACTACTTATCTCTTTGCCGAGTTCTAATTGAGTCAAATTTTGAAAAAAAAAATTGAGTTCAAAGTATCTAGAAAAAGAAAAGAAAGGATTCTGCTAAACAGTACCTGCTCTGGTACTTATTGGCAGTAGAAATGCAGGGATGATATGTATGTCCTGGCCATTAACCTGGCAGTTCTGGAATATGTAGAAACTTAGACGACATGAATAAAGCATCGTCATTAGGTATGTTCATGGGGACTAAACAACAAGATTTTCCACCATCTAAATGGTCCTTGCTTGGTAAATAGCAAAAAGGAAAAACACAGACTCGTTGTCGAATTTTTTCTTACCAAATCATGAATTTCGTAATACAATTCCGATACCTACAAAAACGACTTATAATTTAACAGTATAGTTATTTACACAAGTTAATTTGATTGTACTACGGGATATGATTCAGTAAAGGGTGATCCATCCGAGTACTGCGCTCTGCTCATGCAGAGAGCAGTGACAGACCGACATACAAATTGGCTTCGTTTGGAGTCACACACACATATTTGATGCGGAGTTGCGATGTGAATGTACTTGATTTTTACTTGGAATTATTTGGGAAGAACTTAGTTAGTTCATAGCCGAAATGAATTATGTTCAGTAAAAAAATCGGCCAAGTGCGAGTCGGACTCGCGCACGAAGGGTTCCGTACCATTACTGCAAAAACGGCAAAAATATCACGTTTGTTGTATGGGAGCCCCACTTAAATATTTATTTATTTTATTTATTATATACTTTATTGTACACCACAAAATATGTACAGGAAAACATTCACAAAAACAAGTGTACAATGGGCGGTCTTATCGCACAGGGCAATCTCTTACAGTAATATTCATTATAATCTGTTTCTAGTATTTGTTGTTATAGCGGCAACCGAAATACATCATCTGTGAAAATCTGTCTAGCTATCACGGTTCATGAGATACAGCCTAGTGACAGACAGACAGACGGACAGTGGAGTCTTAGTAATAGGGCCCCGTTTTTATACTTTGGGTACGGAACCCTAAAAAGTGAATGGATCAAAGTACTGATAAATTAACTCTCAACTTAATCATAATTACTCCAGTGTTCTGTATCCCCTCTATCTAATATCTAGTTATTTAAAATATTAATTCAAGAAAAAGAATAAAGCGTAATAAACTGCTAACACTAACAATAAATCTTCTAGTTAGCTCAAACATATTTACAGAATAAAACTGTAATGATCCCAATCCATTACTAAATTATCTTACAAAGTAGCGTAATAAATATAGATATCTGTCTGTATTGATGCAGTGAGCGGAGACAATATTTACTGGGCTACTCCCCTGGTCCTGCCGAACGGAAACTTATAGTTTTCTTGAGGCGCCCGCCGAATAAAATACTGCTGGTCGGGACATAAATCAGATCGTGTCGTGGTCGCAGCCGGCGCGGAGACGCCGCCGCCCCGTGCCTCGTCCGCGGACCGGACGCCCCGCAGCCCCGCTACATTTTAATAACAGGACTCCGCCATAAATGGTCACTGACAGATTTTATTTCAACTCGTATATTATCTTTCCAGTCTCGCAGACGTCTTTTATTAATATTTGTTCTGTAAGGTCCTTTCTACCTTTACCTGCCGACTTATTGGATAGCTAGGCACCTACTCTAAGTATCTGACTACACTGGCTGACATGTGATGTAATAAAAGATAAACCAATATTCTAAAAGGTACTTTGTTTTGCCTTTTTCACATGAAATTGGTTAAAACTCTATAAATTTAACACAATTTGGCATGTGGGCTTGTAAGTATGGGTATTTCAGGGCTGAAAAGAATTTAGTCCAAGTATCAAAATAGGAAAATATCTGTATAGTATCTATTATAGAGTGTACGTGTAACTAAGCATTTTTATACTAGTAGACGTTAAATGTTGTAACAGAATATTGTCTGCTGTAAGTAATTGGCAAGTTTTCATTTGTAAAGCTTCAAAGTTTCAGAAGTAAAATACTTCATTTATTCGTCCATAATGGTCATTCAATGTTGTAGTGTCTGGTCCCTCCATACCTCAACGAGAAACTATGAGAACAAAAGTAAAAACTGAAATTCAGGAAGTTCCTCAAATCATAACTTACACAATCCGAGATCTAAAATTATTATTATCGGGAATGGAAAGTTTCAATAAGTGTAGATATGTATCGACGGCGGAGACCGTGGTGTTTTATGGGCAGTTTTAGTGCGCTGCGCTGGCCACCGCCGCGCGTCGCCAACAATAACGGTGACCGCGAGGGTGTCGCGCCCACAGCTGTTTTTTACACGTTCTTATACAACCTTTACCTCACAATGCAGGAACTGGGGAAAACTTTAGAGACTTTCTGTTGTTAGATTTTCCTTAAGTTGGTAATCGATTGGAATTTTCGATGGTCTTTGTTTATGGCAACTGGCATAATTATTTAGTTTGTCGAATGGACATTTTAATTTAGTTGATAACAGTTTTTTTTTTTATATTATGGAGAGTAGGTAATTAATATTTGTGTGATTAAAAATGTAAACATGTAGTTGCTTTTCTGGAAAACGCAACTTTATATTTTGACTTTATTGTCAACAATTTGTAGATAAACAACCGTTGACAAAAAAGTTTGTGCAATTTTCTTCTCACTAAAAGTCCAATCCATGCCTTTCTTGTTCTGGATTGACCGTAGCCATTACAATAAAAATATTAAAAACCGCATAAGTAAGAGGCGGAGGTCGTCGGCAGTTCGGTGCAAATGTCGCCCCGGACACTTACATTATTCCTTAGTGGCCCTGGAGGCCAGCAGCCGGCGGCCGGCGCACGGGGCCGGTCCGGCGGTTGCGGGGAGGCTCAGCCCCTGCACCTATTATCTCGATACTTTAGATAGTCACCGGGACATTCACGGTCTCCGATCGTTCGCACAAATGACCGGCCATTTGTCCAGATCCGATTAATCATGATTGTGTTTGTGTTGTACCAATACTATAAAAATATAATCCCTTCTGGACTTTAATACGCGCAGCTCAACCGGAAACCGATGAGATTCGAAGACGTTGAAAAGGATTGAATTTCATCAAAGGAAGTCATTATAGACGTCTTATAGATTCTGATGGATTTTATATGAATTATATCGGACTGTTTGGTAGTTCTTGAAAATTAATCTTAGGGATTATTTTAATTTGATGGCTATGAATCACATGGAATACAAACTCGGAATATTGGGCATCAGCAAAAACCTAAGAAGGCAGTCTCGGTGCTCGTCCGTCAGGTAGCTTATTAAGCTGTGGGAGAGGGATTAAAAATGGAATTCTTCAAGATTCTGAAGGATTGCAATTAATTGAATACAAATCTCTACTCTAGATACGACAACATTTGTATCTAGAGTAGAGATTTGTATTCTACACTAATATCATAGAGAAGAAATATTTATTTTGTAAGTTTGTTTGTAATGGATCTAACGTGGTATCCTTTTAATAAACGTTGCCAGGACTGGAATGCTTAAATCTATACATTATTAGGTTGCACCAAGCGGTGACTGGAAGTCTCATTCAGTGCTGTTTACTTACTGATAAACCTGGTTATCTATACCAATATTATAAAGAGGAAAGATGTTTTTGTTTGTTTGTTTGTTTGTACCGAATAGGCTCCGAAACTACAGGACCGATTTTAAAAATTCTTTCACCTATGGAAAGCTACATAAATCCCAAGTAACATAGGCTATAATTTTGACGGGAGCGAAGCCGCGTGGGTCAGCTAGTTTTACTATAAAACCCAAACCCTAACTAGTATTGTGGTGTTTACTATAAGTAAACACCACAATGGATAAACTCAAAAACTACTTAAATTTAACAGATTTTGGAAATGCTTTCACCAGTAGAGAGCTACATTATTCCTGAGTAACATAGACTATTTTTATCCCGAAAACGGGTCCTTTCGGGTCCGCGGGAGCGAAGCCGCGAGGAAAAGCTAGTACTTAAATAAGATTTGAAATGCGAGGTATTTGAGTAGATACCAAGGGAAAGTGAACGCCTGAAAATAGAAAACCCTCAATGCACAACCATGATATTTTGCTCTTGTAATAAACTTTGGACGTATTTACGTAACGTATGTGCACATAAAATACCAGAATTATAACGTACTTGTCTATAGGTAGGTATTTACATTTCAATGCATTAGTGTGCAACTGGAGACACAGTCGAGGTGCTGAATAAGCTTTTGTTGGTAATGCTACATGACACTACTAACTGAGTACTCGACGGTAATAAACAATGCAATTCACAGTATTGTTTTGTTGCAATGTTATTTCTCTACCTACTTTTAGATTTTGAACTGTCGCAATAGGAATGATAAATATGTTTTAGGCATCTCGTACTTTTTCCCGAATGTTTGCAGTTCCCGCGCTTACGGCTCGTCGTCCTCGCGCTTACGGCTTGTCGTCCCCGCGCTTACTGCTCGTCGTCTGCTCTGGTGCCAGCCAGGTCAACAAGCAGTCGGCGTGCCGTAAGCGCGGCGTCGCCTAGCCATAGGTCGACGTACCGGATCTGCTGATCCGCATTGGTAACGTACATACGTAAGGGTGACGCCTGACGGTGACGCGAAAGGCGACACGGTTACGATCTCTTTCAGAGTTGATAAGTGTGCTATGACCTTAAACCGGCCAGATCGGGCTCAAATTCAGACTACGCGGCCTATAAGTGAAGATTTGTAGATAATCACTAAAAACAACACTGATTTTTTCCTACTTGATTATCGAACACAAACATTCAGCATTCGCGCTTGATTAGACGTAGGCTGACAAAATCTATTCACTACTCAACTACTAGATTCTAGTGTATTTTTTTTACAATTGTGCATATTTTTTATGACTTTTTTTTATTTATAGTTGTCTTTATATACTAGGCCTCTGTTTAAACGCAATTTTGAGAATTTTTGAGGGTTCTAGTGCTTCCAAAGATAATGTATACACAAAAAGGAAAACATAGGGGCACAGTACCTATATATCGTTCTTTTTCAGTTTATGGAATATCTTTTAAAATGGTCCAATATTGGAGAAGGAAATAGGCGAGAGCCACCTCGAATAATTACTTTTTAACCGACTTCCCAAAAAGGAGGAGGTTCTATGTTCGACTCTATATTTTTTTTTTTTTTTTTTTTTTTTTTTGTGTATGTTCACCGATTACTCCGTCAATTGTGGACCGATTTTGAAAATTCTTTTTTTGTTTGAAAAGTATGTTCCGAAATTGGTCCCATTTTAGTTTGGTGAAGATCTCTTCAATAAATAACGGCAAATCTCTCGGGATTGCTGCAATCGCATGTATGTTTGTTGTTTATAACATTTCATAACATAACATCACGCCAGTTCGCTCTTAAGGGGTAAGCAGACCTCTCATTTCACCGGTTATGTTCAAGTTTCATGAAATCTATTCTGGTGAAATAGTTCCCTTACTAACTTGCCTATTAGGTACGTACAACTAAAAAGTGAAAAATAAAAAAACTTTTTGCAAAAAAATACTACCGACTTCCAAATACAGAACTACAAAGTAAAAAATAACTTAATTTTTTGAAGTCGGTGTCCCTGTCCATAACGCAAAAAAATGGTACCTACGAAAGACACCGACTTCAAAAAATTAAGTTATTTTTTACTTTGTAGTTCTGTATTTGGAAGTCGGTAGTATTTTTTTGCAAAAAGTTTTTTTTTACTTAGGATATTCAGTCGGATATCAGCGACCGCATTTCCTCTTAGATAAAACAATGGAAACAAACTTCAAATTATAAGAAACACTATCTAACATAGATCAAAACACAAGGAAGGATTACAATATAAATTCTACATTTCTGATTGAAATGCGCACTATAACTTTTCAGTGACAATCAATAGTGCGATAGTGCGATTGATGCGTACGGGGGACTCCGTTCCGGTCGGTTGTGTATATCGGATGAGCCGATTGGGGAAGATGCCGTTCTGCTCCATTATACTCCGCAATAATCCTCAGAGCAATGCACATTGGCTTGTAGACTTGTACCACCGGCTTTACTTGAGATCGGATATAAAGAATATGAAATAAAGCTTTGCAGTAAAGGCAATTCTCTTTTCTTTTCAAATAGAACTTTGATTTGTTTTGGGTTCTCTTAGAGAAATTACGACGATACTACAAAGATAAACTCATCTTGTTTTGTTTCATCATTCATTGCTCTGCTTAATCGCTAGAGAAATCAATTCTTAAGTATTCTATCAACCGGTTACTGAACTTAGAATTTAAAGTTAAGAAACTCTACTTTTGTCAAGGGCTTTATTAAAGTAGAGTTCAAAATGTTCTCAAATTCAAAATCTCAAATCAAAAATCGTAGCTTGGTATCTGTGTATAAAGGACTGGCCAGCTGGGCGAGCACGGCCTCTGTTCTCATAGGCTTGAGACACTCATTTTATCTCGGTTTTGCTTCACACTGTGATAAAAATGTATGATTCAAGCCAATCACAGCCTAGTAGGCCATCTGTTATTGTCTTGCTACAAAGGCTACTTTTCTTATACAAGAGAAATAATGATCAGGTACTACACTTGCCAGTGCGGCGGTAGTACAATTTGGCAAACACCTTTCTTGAAGATATAAAAGAGCACAAAGAGTTTAGAGAGAAACATTTAAAATGACATTAACGTGTTCTGGGAGTTGCTGGGAGCGCCTCTCTCACGGGCCGCGCTCCGCTGAACCCTGATCCTATCATAACGCAATCGCATATCGCCCACCTTACTAACGCGACAGAGTTCCATCTCTATACCCCAAATGAACTCGCAACCTTACGTAGTACGCATTAGATTGATATTTCTCAAATAGAACAACGTAGTACCTTGTCAAAGAGGTAGTAAAAATGTGCAGATATTTACGTTGATAGCCTTCCAGCAAAGAAGTGGAGTAGATACGTGAACTCGATCAGGGACCATAATAACCTAAAGCTCACGTTATTCCTTCGATAAATGTAACGTATGTATTCGCAGATTGAAAACAATATTTTCGTGAGTTATTAGATTTTTGGATATGGAGGATTTTTTTGTCGGATATGGGGAGCAATTTGTATGTAAAACTTAATTTTCAGGTATACGATCATTATGATTATGAAGATTGCAAAATACTTATTATTATATGTACCGACTTCTAGCTTGTTTTCAAGGTAAAGTAAAACTACACTAGTTTTTTTGGGTGATATTCGCACAATAAGTAATGTAGTAAAGTTCCGTGTTCCATAGACCAGCAGCCGAATTGCGTAAGTGAATTCGGCAAAGGAAATAGTTTGGAACCTTCAAAGAGTTAGAATCATTTCTTTTAACTTTTTCGGTATTGCGAATCTAATTTGGAAAGAGTACGATCATCCTCCTGAAGATTTATTTCCAAATAATTAGGACATCATTTAATTTTGTTTTACTTAGAACGAATGGTCATCTAATTCAAATTCATTTATTTCAGATAACTTAATCCATACATTACGATTAAATAAAAACATAAAAATTAAAATAGAATTACATACAATAAAACACATTTAAATTACCCGCCTAATAAAGGATCTTCATAGCGGAGAGGAGATCCTATCAGCTACAGTCTTCAGTCTTCTTTCAGTTCTTCTAATGCTTTTAATTAAAAATGTATAATGGTTCCTTAAAACTGAAAAAAAAAACAATTATTCTTTACAATCAATTCTACGTCAAAATATTGGCCATGGAAAGATTCATCTCCTTTCCTTTTCGGAGTGTAATATGCAATACGTAAAGTTGTTTTTGTGAAGGTTTCAAACTGTTTCCTTTGCCGAATTCACTTACGCAATTCGGCTGCTGGGATCTGGGATAGCTACTGTAATAAGATTATCTTAAAATGATTGACTAATATTCATGAGGTTTCAAACTTTCAATGTATAACTTGTTTTAAAAACGTATGCTATAGTTTTCTCAATACAAGTGCCCGAATTAAGGAAAAAATATAAGGAAGTCCACAAAAACCATAAAATATCCCCCTAAGTTTCCGCTCACCGATAATCCCTTTAGCGAGGGAAAAACTTCAAAAGTTTGTGCGGGCTGGTGGGGTCCTGAATTTTTGATCTCTATTAAATTGTTTCAAATCGTTTAACTTGTCGCGGCTCAATCAGTGCCGTGCCGCGTGCCGTGCGACGCCACGCCGCGCGTGTTTCACGCTTGCTGCTCCGCATAGTGATGCTGAGATTGCGTTCTCACGCCTCACGCGTACGCCGCGGCGTATGGCGTAACGCCTCGGTGTGCAGTGACCGTGACCAACTATGATTTTGCCATTTCTGGAAACACAAGATTGAATGTGTTGAACCGTTTATGTAAATCGTTTAATAGGACAATTTCCTTTAAAGCAACGTTGATGTACCCACTTAAAAAACCCTGACGTATTTATAGACGATAATTTTATAAGGGTTGTAGTACACAGCAGGTTGATACTGATACAATATCATGAATGTAGGAACGTATCGATGGTTAACGACTGCGGATAAGCCGGCATTAGGCGGATAATACTATAATACCGTATGTATTTTGATTTTATTTTCTGAACATCTGAAGTGGAATTTTGGTAAAACCTTCATATGCACGGTAAAGTTTACAAAACTGGCGACATCTTACTAATATTATAAATGTGAAAGTTTGGATGGATGTGTTTTGGATGTATGTTTGTTACTGTAAAAAAAAAACGGAAATATATTCCCTCGGGATAATTTTCGACATTAATGCGGGCGAAGCCGCTGGCAGAAGCTGCATTATAAATGCGAAAGTTTCGATGGATGGATGGATGTATGTTTGTTACTCAATCACGCCCGAACGGCTGAACAAATCTGGATGAGATTTGGCACAGAGATAGATTATAGTCTAGAAAAGCACATAGGGTACTTATATCCATGTGTAATGTACCCTTGGGATGATAATACACCATTCAAATATATTAAAGTAAAAGAAATGAATGTGTAAACCAATCAATTACTCCAGAAGCCAGGCTTTGTTTTTAGATCCGGACAATTATTATTTTATCTGTTATACAATATCGTATGAGCATAAATCGTGGATAGTAACGGTAGGTGGAGGGTGCTGGGGCTGGGTGGCTGGGCGCATCACGGCAAAACTGATTTATTCACTGGTGATATTTTATAGCACCGTTTGTTCCGGCCGTTATTGTATTAGGGCGGCTGTTTGTTACATCGCCTTTGCCCTAACCTCGCCCCCTGACTTATACTGCCACGTTTTCTTTTAAACTCTTTAATTGTTTTCTTTGAAAAGTTTCTGTGGTGAGGGATAGGTTAATCAGGCTTTAAAGGGGCTATGGGATTTTGATTGGTCTAATTGTTATGAGAGCAGAGATTTACCATCTAAGATATTATTACTGTTCTATTAATTAGCCCGGTAATTTTAGCATTCAACCTCGGAATGAGAGATAATAAGCTGAACACACTCACATAAACTTCATTTTAGCGTTCTAGAAGTTTTATAAAATCTTGTGTCTTCGCATTGAGGTAATAATGTATGTGTCTTCGTCGTAAGTTATTCAAGGTCAAGGCGCCCAAATGACAGTTTTTTGCTTAATTCTCGTAAAGATTTGATTTTACGTCAATTTGTACTCAGAGCAAGTTTTATTACTTGTTTAATTTTGTTCTAATTTCAAATTTCTATTTTGGCTCATAAGTATCTGAAAATTAATTAACGTTAGTGAATCTTACGTAGGACTTTTTTTGTGAACAATTGAACCTGACTTGACTACAAATATGCTCTGAGCACAAATTGCAGTAACATCAAAACTTGCCGACAATTAAGCAAAAAACAGATTTTTGGGCCCCATGACCTTGAATAACTTACGACGCAGACACGAGATTTTATGAAACTTTTGAGACATCTTTTAGAACGCTAAAATGAAGGTGTATACTACTTTTCAGCTCATGATCTCTAAAGCCGAGGCTGACCCCTTAATTATGCTAAAATGACTGGGCTATATATTCAAAATCTAGATGATCAAAGTAAATTCCCATTAGATAGATTACTAGAAATGTTAAAACGGCAAAACTGTGAATTTAATTTATTTCATGAGTTTCGGATATCTGAATCAAGAATAGCCTACAGATTGAATTCCTCCCCATACCAACTATAAATCACATTTCTTTAGTTTCATACAATAGTTAGCAACGCAAGCACCCACCGTATTAATCTAATAAATACACATCTCTTTTGATTTGCTCTGGCATCCCCTTTAACCAGTTGACTCCCTTAAAATCGTTTTAAACTTCATAACTGGCGCTCAATAAAAAATAACGTTTCTGACTGTCCCCCAATTTTTTAAATTGCGTAAAATTAAATTTAGAATATACTCTTTATCCCTCCGAAGTCTGACAAATAGGCGAGAGCAGCGACGGCGCGATTTAGCGATGCTGTAATTGGTTTTTTAATGCGGGACTTGAGAAGTACCACCTTCCGCATTATCAAGTGAATACATTATCAAATTGTTAGGCGGTCGCCGCGGCCCCCGCGCCATGAATAAGAATCAAACGCGTTTGCGGTTCACACACCGCACCGCACTGAGGGGTTGCAAATTAGTGATTCCGCTTTGCCAATGCGCATTTTAACGGATGATAAATACAAATTAAACCATAATACTTATTGTTGTAGTCCTTATAGATTTAGGGAGTCAATCTACTTAACTTTTGTTTCTTTTATGTAAACCCATGCTCTATAAAAGTTAGTTTATTGCCAACATTAAAACAACCAGTGTCAGTGTCAAACAAGTGTTATAAGGGTCATATTCAAAATAATTGTAATAATTACTACTGTCATAGTGTCCAACCCAATTATTTTTATAACGAGATACAACTGACTAGAATTTCATAAACAAACAGATTAAATGTTTATTTGAATTTAATAAAAAACAACGAAACATTTGATATAGCTAAACAATTCATTAAAAAAAAATTAAACCAAACATTGCGTAGTTTCCGTTTCATACAAGTACTCAATGTCCACGTCTTTGACTGTTAACTAAAAAAAATAATTTAATTATTAACTATTACACAAAGGTTAAAAAAAAACTGTTTAAACTTTCAACACTTCACTAAACAAAATATAAAATACTATTTATTGTTCTTCAAATTTAATTTATTAATGAGTCTTCTGATTTTACACATATCTGTTATTCTTCTCTGTTATGCTATTTTAACATTATTTCCATGGTAATAAATAAATTTGATATACTGCCAACATTAGTCCACTACCTATCACTACACGACGTAAAAATAAATGATCGGCCATTTTGTTCAATATAGTTTCTCAGCTCGTTTCGTTGTCGAAGAAAATTAGACTTTTAAAAGTAAATATTTAATGTGAGACGTTTAAAATAGCGGTAAGTAAGTTTACTGTTTTATTACCCATACTAGGAAATAACTGTATTTTGCTAATTGTTATAAGTATAAAATATTCGTATAACATTTAAATTAATGTGGAAATAAATAGATTTGTAGGTTAGACACGTGCAATTAATTCATATACGTTATTTTATCCATCACTTTTTTCTGTTACGTAACAGATATGAATGATTAGGCGTTATTCACATAGTGTCATATATGAATTAATGATAATAAAATATTATTCAACTTACTGCACCGCAGGTTAGCCAAAACTTTTTTTTTTCTTTTTATTTGAAGTATGTTAAGTTTTCGTATAATGTGCCCTGTATTGCATTGCTGTGCCATGTACTGTCTGTTGATTAAGATCAATGTTAATTATTTATTTTACAAATGTATGCTATTTAAACTTGCCCTAATAATTCCTTTCTGTTATTTTTCTGTTACAATAAAATAATATTCATATTTGTTTCCTATCCGTAACTTACAATTATTTTGAATATGACCCATAAAGTTGTACTAAATTTCATTATGCAACTCCTTTGCTTTTTCGATCTCTTCCTTACTCATCAAACAGCCACCTTCTCACTACTCAATTATGAAACACTTGTGTGATACTATTATCATCCACATTCGTGTTTTAATACCCCTTATTATACAACAGTTCCATGAATAACTATTGTACGCACTATTTTGATGTTTTTTTTGGTATTGATTGTCTCTTGCCGGATAAAAATGTAACGCTTCACTATATCGCACATTTTTCATTTTTAACATATAAAGAACACTAGCTTGAGTGATATCGACAGGGGTTCGACTGATAGTGCAGATGGAGGGCGCATTAAAATTGACAAGCGTAGATATTCAAAAGGTATCTTTATGGGACGTGCGTGTTCATTGTTTAACAACAAGCAAGTAGACATTTCTTTCGAATGTAATGTGTCTTTGAAGTGGTTATTTTCACTTGTTTATAAAATATTTGCTTTTCCTCGCAAGTCTGTTGAAAAACGTCGTTTCAAACGAGAGAGTATTAGTCATTGCACAATTGCATCAAAACATTTTACCATAATAATGATAGTGATGGCTAGGACATATTTCCCGTGACGTATCTCGTTTGATAATGGAGTTGTGCTCTCGTTTCGCGGGAGAAACATCTCCTAAACCCAGTCACGTCCGACATTACGTCCGATCCTCTGTCTGACACTGTGCCTATTGCTACAGCTCTGATAACTAGTCTATTGCCTTCCAACTATCATTCGCCCTCGTAAAATCACAATGTTTTTATGAAGCCTTCAAGAACACAGCAATACTGTCGCAAAACCTATGAGGGCTTTATTGTTACGCATTTGTTTGTTTACAGTTAACCGTCGGGTCGAATTTTACTATCGTTCTGAATAAAAAAACATGTGAAAAGCGTGGCGAAACAGTTATCCCTCACATAAAGATGGCTAATGCAGTTAGTATAGGAAATCTTCGCGCACAACCGGAGCCTGTCTCCGTGGTTAAGTGGCCCATTCACGTGCAAACGAGCGCGCACTTTAAAAATAATAAAACCCCTTCAATATCTATGGCGATACTAGAGTACTATTAGAGTACACGTACCTTCACTACAACGTTTTGGGATACAAAGACACACTTCCTGTTAAAAAAAACTGAAGCTGAACTACTGAGTCGGTTGGATGTAAGAATCACAGCTTTCAGCTGGAAGACGTAAACTGTTCGAGATGAACCTCAATCTATAATATAATCTATGTCAGGCAGTGGTCGACTTTGGGATGAAATGTTGATGAAATTGAACAACTTACTCAGCAAAATCTCTTGCACATTTGCCAGCACCCAATGTTGTCGGGCATCTGTGTTTGTATTACGGTGGTTACACACGCTCGCCAGATGTGTGCACAAGCGATCAACTGACCAAGGAGGTCGCGAGTGTAAACACTGCCTAACTAACCGTACCTAGCTTCACACCTCCGTATTAGTTTTAACGTGATTTCCAATGTTCTATTGAATTGGATTTGTTAAGTATTTGATTTGGTAGAGTTATTTAAGTTCTACTTGACTTGGTATACTTTAGACAGGCAATATCCTCATAGGATAAGGCAGAGAAGATACCCATAGTACACCCACATTGTCCCAGTTTTGTTTAAGTCCCATGTTATATCCAAGCGAGAAATTTACTTAAACATGTAAGTAGATTAATAATGCTCCCTGATGCCAACTCTCCATTAAATTGCTCGTATAAGTACAAAATACCAAATACATTTCATTTACTCGAATAAACCCTTCCAACCTCAAGTAAAGACACCTGATTTAAACGACACGAACAGGAACATGAAATAGAAATGTACAAACCTTGTTACAGAAGAAACAGACCCGTATTTCCCTTATTCGTTCGTGTGACGCGGCACCTCTATCTAGTTAGAGCGGTGCACACGGGGAAAAATGAAATATAGAGGCAATCCAAATAGATTGTTATCTACCCGCGTGTTTACCGGCGACGGGCACGTTCGCGCTAACAAGCGACCCTCGCGCCTTAAAACACGGTGACAGACACCCTTAGCACCATCCCTAAACTGCACGACGCTATTTGACAGCCAGTGCTCGTGACAGCCGGACACTCTCGCTTTTATTCTATCTGGTAACACAATAAACTATTTGTTGACAACACACAATAAAGTGTTCGTAAAAAAATCTCTACAAATAATGAAAACGTAAGAGAAGCGAGCTAAAATTCAGTGAGCTATCAATTAAAACACCTAATAAAATATATTGATTCCTATCAACAACCATAAAAATTAATATGGCAGATAGCACGCACCTCCACGGTATTAATTCGTCGTCCGTAGCTAAAACTATAAACGACGGTTAATCCCATGTATCATAGCGGGGTGGTCATTGATTTGCTGCTATCGGATGGCCACGGTGACTTATTGTCGGTCCCCTCGCGTCTCGCGCCCATTACCTCCGAGCCGGCCTCCGTGGACGAATCAAGTCTTCTTCTAATAACTGCACCTCTAATATACCTCATCTTTCCTTAACGTCCCACTATTCGTTTTGTGACTAATTGAGCGTAGGCGTTGTAGATTTGAGTTTACTGCCGGTACTTTATCAACCAGTAACGGGGGTTCACTTTTCTATCATCAATGCAATTTTACCCCAGTATAGACTTGGTGTAAAATTCAATTATTATATTGTAGCAAACCTGTAGGTAGACAAAGCGCGATAAGGGAATTACAAGTCATCATTAGCATAATCCGGCGCGGGCGCAAAACAGATAGCGGTAAGGTGCTTAGGTAAATTAACTAAGCTCGTCTACGACTTCGCTACGACTCCGCTACGCCGTAGCGCGTAGTCCGCGCTCGTAGCGATAGCTTTATCAGCTTTATTGACGTGCCAGTTAAATATTATACTTTCACTCAATTAAGGTGCATAATTAGAGTGATATTTTTTTATTTGCTTAGTATTTAAAATGATGGTAAGAAGTGAATATAATAAATGCGCTTTAATTTGAAACTGTATTGTTGGAATGTTTCAGTTGTAATGCCTGAAGTTGTCATCAATATTCTACAGAGTTATCTGTGCTGAACATGTGTAAGTGGACGTGGGCGTGTACAGTTGTGATTGGATTAGGTCCGTGGTGTGTTGACGAGCCCCGCGGGACCTCACGCCCGGCGGCCCACGGCGATGCACTGACACGCTCCTAATACCACGTCCGATGTCCGACTCAATACAAATAGAACCCGAAGGTCATTCACTCGTGTCTCATAAAACTTAACGAAATTGCCGCTCTTTTTATTATTCTTTACAGATGATGTCCGTCATAAAGTAAGCGCACATACTACGGTTTTAGTACCGTATCGAAGGAAAAAGGTCATGAAGCTCTGCCGGGATTAGGATGTCCAGTAGTTGTAGCTATTTAAGAAAATTATTAGGTGCAATTACGCAGCTTGTTGTGCGTGATTGGAATGCTTGCGGAGGAGGGCGACGGAGGGTCCGACGACAAATTCTCACAAATTAATACATCTATCCGGGAGCCGCCTCGCGACCGCCGCGATACGTGTGGAATACTTTATTATCCCATCTGATCACTATTCTCTAGAGACAGAGTATTAAGTATAAGTAGGTGGACAGTTAAGTGATGGATTCGACTATTTGTAAAAATGCAGTGTACTATAATCAAACAATCGGAAAACACTAGCAGATGGTAATTTCTGAACACAAAACTACAACTTTTCAGTGTCGCCAAGAATACAAAAAAAAATACAAATATCAAAGAAACCCGACTGCTTAAAAAGCGAACTAAAAAGACGTAAACAAGAAAAAATCATGTTGTGCAGTCGGAGGATACATATTCGCGAGCTGGCTGACTAAAACCAGATGTATCCTCAGACTGCACAGCATGATTTTTTCTTGTTTACGTCTTTTTAGTTCGCTTTGTAGCCAGTGACACTCGCAAGATTAAGACGAATCGATTCCCTCGAGTACGAAGCATCAAAATCGGCCAACGCTTTGGTCTCTGGAACGCCACATAGGAACAAACATACATACATAGACTGATAAACACATTACCCTCCTTCGGCAGTCGGGTAAAAAATGCTGCTTGTTTGCCAGATGAAAGATGAAGATAACATTGAACAAGGCGTAAGGAGCAAGTGACAGATGGGTCACAGACTAAAAAATCGAATAGGACGATTCGCGATGGAACAATTGAGGATAAGAGTGTTGTAGCAGACAATGCCGCAACATCGCGGGGATTTCTATTTCTAATCTGTGAGTATAATCTGCAGCGTCAGCGAGACACTGCAATATGCGTCGCCCCCCTCCCTCCCCTCCCGCCAGCGCCCGCCCCGCAGTCGCTTCACACTCGTTGTTTCGAGAGCAATCGAGGTGCCAATAAAAAAGGCGATCGTCGCCCCGAGCCCGACTCCGACTTATTTACAGAACACCCTGCCGACGCTATTTATTTTATTGACTGCCATTTGCCCTGACTTTTATCGCTGCCCACTTCCCGGATAAAACAACAGCAGCAGGTAAAGATTGTCCAGCAGTAACTGCCTCCGTGATACGGGGTCGTCGCAGTAATCATGATAACTTTACTCCGGCCAATTCTAATAAAAACTGTTCACATTTGCTCAACGATTTCGCTGTGAATTGCTTTGCCATTAGAGTGCTAGGTTTAAATGCCTTTTATTTTTTACAAGGGGGAATAATGGGGTTATTATAAGGGTCATTATATTTAAAAAACTTATAAAATAATATTAACTGTAAGTCATTTTCTATTTATTACTATTTTATAACAGTACTTTATAGTGCAAGGAAATTCAAAACAAAGTGTGGATAAAACCAATACTTTTAAAACTTAAATAATAGGAAACACCACATTGCAGATTTGTTTCAAATGTTTCCAGACAACGCATAACATAACATGGGTAGTAAAAATATCATAACAATAAAAATCACTTACAAATGTTAGGTAATTTGTTTTATTACGATGGGTGACCGTTCACCGTCGTCGGTACAAGACCGCGAGCAGGCCAGCGGGGCAGGCCGCGGCAAGGGGTGACTCCCATTTTCCACACATCATTGCATCGGGCCGCAGATTTATTTGCATGCGGGCCGCTGACCAGGATCCATTACAGCCATTATCATGCTATCTGATCAACCGGCACGAGAGTTATGGCGCTCTTGTTTTTCTTAACTACATGAAAAAATGCCAACAAAGGAAAAACTGAATATTTAGGAAACAGGACAGAGGGAATTGATAATAGGACGGGTTATAGCTTCCGGTATATTTATTTTATTTGGGGTTGACTTCTTTTTGGCGGTGATCGGGTTAACTAAAATATATTGGCCTTCTTGTTTAGGGTAAATAAGAATAATAGAAATCGTTACTGGAATGTTTCCAATTAATCACAATCGAAATAATGAGTGCACTTATCTAATACAGATTAGTGAACGTATCAGAGGCTCGTAAGGATAGTTGCGAACTTCTCAAAGTTGACATAAGTCGGAAAGTTGTTGGGGCGGGAGGGTATTTGCAGCGTTTCATTCAGATTTATGCCACGCGTCGTCCATGGCTAGTTGTACAATACAGATAATGAACGGGGCGGAAACAATAAATCTGCTAAACTTGCGAAATGGAGAAGAATCGGGAAAGTAAGTAAACAAAATAAAGTGTTTAAGCTGGTTAGTTTAGTTGTTCATGTCCACAGTTCACCCGGGCCGCCGGGCCGGTAGCCTGCCATTTGAACCTGCTTAGTGAGGTTTCCGCTTAAGCGTATTAATCTGAAATTAGGTCGCAGTTAACACCGTCATGTTAAGTATTTAAGGGTCAGTGTTCCCTCGTACTAATAATCTGTTGTAGAAAATGGAATGCGTATAGAGTTCTTGTTTGAATGAAAGTGACGTTTGTAGTGTAGGTTACAATCATATCTAATTATGTAACTGTTAACTAATTATTTTATGAATATCATGAATAAAGTGTTAGGTAGGTGAAGAAAATATGGGATATATAGGTAGAGAAAGGAAAATATGTTTGAAAAAGTTTAAAACACTTTAATTGATTAAAAACATCGCACTACTAAATATTTTGTGATAAATTCTTTATGTTATTTAGGTAACTCCCATATCGTCGAATTTGTATCGCACAATAGAGATTATGCAAGCGGGTCACAACAGTAGTGGAGATATGTTTGACCGCGGTTGGGGGCGATTTTATTTTACTGAGCGCTTTATTGGTTCCATTCCATATCAACGGCCTAGTGCAGTTTTGTCGGTATTGGTATTCAGTAAACTTATCGATGTCATTTGAATTTCTGTGTTGTTGTATCATTTTAAGCGTTATTAACAATGACAGATAGAAGCGTGCTTATCTACTTATATCGTGTACGTGAAATCAGCAAAAGAACACCTTGAAGAATACATACTTATCAATGAAAATACATTCTAGCTGTGTTAAAACGAAGGGCTTTAATGATTTATATTAATGATTTAATAAAAAATGTCTAGCAAAAAATACGCAACGATACATCTACTCGTCGCTGTACCTAGATGAGTAGCATTTTTGATATTATTGCCAAAAATATTTAGTAGTAATGCATGAACTTTTATCGATAAATCGACTCAAACTACAACACTAGTGGTCATAGATTCGCGTGGGATGGACGCGACAAATCAAGTCGCGAGCTGCAATGGGGCGGCTCCGCATCGACAGCGCTGATTTATAGCGGAGCCGCGTTATCGCACCCGCGTCTCTGCCCTATTGCCGAGCTACGCGTCGATATGACGCGCTACACCATGCTACGAAGCGCTACGCCATGCTATGGCAAGCTTCGCCATGCTACGAAGGGCTACGCCATGCAAAGAAGAGCTTCGCCAAGTTACGCGTCGCTTTGCCGTGCTACGAAAGCTATACCGTTCCCAATATATACGCGCGCTACGACGAGATACGACGAGCTACACTGCTACGCCAAGCTACGTGATTGCTATTTTTTTTACGCAACAAGGGGAATATTTCCAAAACTACATAGCAATATACCTACTACCTAGTTTGTTAACTAATAATAAAGTACATTTGTATGCAAGTGAGCGAAGATTGCAATTGTGTGTTGAATAACAGAATACACGTGAGCGTTTATCATTTTACTCTCGGCTCCATATCGCGCCTCGGCTGCAATGACAAACTGTACCTACTTATTCAAAGTTTTGAAAAATTGTAATGTAATTCTACCCGAACGAGTGTATAGGAAGTGTAATTGTGTACCTAAAGCCGAAGCAAGGAACGCACATGAAGGTGAGAAGGTCTGAATTTGCGAAAACAATGTGTTTCTAATTTATTATAATGAGAATTTAAATAGCAGGCTGCACCTTATCGCAACAAAACCCAAAAACATTTACGAAACTTTTCACATGTTTTAAATTTGAAGCGGTCACACGTGACATTAAATTTTACTTGTATTTGTAGAGGACGTTTAATCGCTTGTTAACGGTCGGTGACCGTGGTAAATCTCTGGTAATCCGGTGCAGAACAAATATAGTTGAGAGGCAGATAAGGTGCGTCCGGCGTGCGACCGGCTCGGACACGGGCCGCTAATGTGCCATTTGTATGATGATGCCGGCCGCGACCGAGAGTCGTTCCCCACGGTATCCTCTATATTTCGTCGCGTGAAAGTGACGTTGCTTGCCGTAATAGCAGCTCGTAAGTGATGGTGTTATAGCACGGCTTGCTGGCTTTACGACTATCGTAAGTACCGGCTACTGGTCTTCCAGACTGGCAGTGCATATCGTTATACGCAAGTTGTATATCTTAGGATATACTAGGATGAGGAAATGGTAGTAATTATATATTGAATTACAAAAATGCTACCTACCTATAAATGCTAGTATTCTAGGGGGCCTAGGATTAGTCGTAGTTCTAGTATTCGGACGCAACGCAGTTAGCATATTATAAAATTAAGGACTACGTTGAAGATAAAAACATTTGGCCTTAGCTCCTTCTGTGCATGCAGCTTCCCTGGTAACTTGTAAACGGCACAAATATGTGGATGTCTCTAACTATTCTCAATGTCATTTTTCTTTCCTTCTTTTAATTAGACTTTTTACAATGGTTTTCAATCATCTTTATAGCCCTTTGCTAAGAATAGTTACAGCACTGATAACAACATTTGTGCCACATGTCTTGTTATACTTATTTTTTTTTACATTTGTATAGATTCTTTTACCGATTGTTTTGTGAATGTGTGAACATTGTAGGCCTTCTAGATGCTAGTTAACATTTGTTAACTTTTTTATATAATATATATATTTTTATTTTTTTATTATCGTACGAATTATTGTCTTATGTCGGGCCTACGTTGTCCCCCATATACTCGTAATGCTGTAACATGGAAATATTGTAAAACCAAACCATTTTTAAAAGAGTAACCATGGAGTTTCTTTCCGGTTCTTCTCCATAGGAAACGACCAACCCGAACCGTGCACCTTTTGTCGACGTTTTATAAGTGCCCATGTAGAAATAAAAAAATTGATTTTGATTTTGACTTATATCAGTTATCGCAAAAATCTTCGTTCCGTCGATATTTAATAGCTATATTATGTTCCGAGAAGTCCCTTGCAAGTCAAGTCAAATATATATTTATTCAACTAGGCCAATAGGCGGCACTTTTGAACGTCAAACAATTAAAAATTTACAAGTAAATAAAATTAATGATTCTACCGAGCATTCGGAAAAGTAGCTTGTTATGGAGAAGAACGCACAAGAAACTCCAAATTTACTCTTTTAAAAAATAAATAGGTGGTTTACAATATTTACATATGTACTTATATTAATAAAATCATATATGTGAGGACGATGCACCCAGAATAGCACTACACACTATACTACGTACAGGTATAAAGTATTAAAAACATTAACAGGTAAATTCATTAATTTGATAAATAGGAACATGGTTCTCACATACTTACAAATATTGCAAACATAGGTGCGTAGTACATTATTACCTCAATGGGTAAAATACCTAATTCAACAACAGCTTGCATCATCATGGCTACTAGTTAAATAGTCAGTCACTGTTATGTTAACCAACAAACACATTTGCCTACACATTCTAGGCGCATAAATTTAATTCCAATTCAATTAATCACTTCCAATTCAAAATACATGCAATGTATCGGAAAAAAATTGTCAAAGAAAATGATAACCTTTAAAACGCTACGTACTAAAGCAGCGGTGGACGTGTAGCTAAAACCGGGCGCCAGAGTAAACACCAGAGACAATATTTGCTTTTTCTGCTAAAAAAATGACCGGCGGAGGTCAGTTAATTTACATGGTAAACGTGCGCTTAGAATGGACCGTCACGCGCGGTCAGTCGCTCACAAGACCAGCTATCAAGGACAGGACGGCGAAGCGCGCCGCAGATAATTTACAACCATTAAATTTTGAATTTTTCAGAAACACTTTTAATAAAATCTTGCCGTTTACGTAAAAAGGTATGACACTCGCATTATCCATGTAAACAAAACACGTATTTGGGAATCTTTGTGATATTCAGAGGCCTTTTTGCAGAATCGGAAAATGTCGGGAAATCTAAAACAGTATTTTTAATCAGAGCTTTGTCCCCGGATGTTTTTTTGCAAGGCTGTGGGACTGAGCTAAAATAAATGCTGAAAGGGTTTTCTTAAAGCATTGTATCTTTTCACTTTTTATGTGAAACTCGTGATGGTGCAATAGAAACAGCCTGCTGATTACAAGTACGGTACTCAAATACTACCGTCTGGCATATGCGAGCAGTGCTGCCAACTCGTTTAAGCAAAAACGCGCTGTTAGCTCTTTAAAAAAGCGCTAGAACGCGCTAAATGGTCGCTGTTAAAAAATCGCTCCAAAAATTGGTCAAATTCGGCGCCAAATTCCAATCAAAATGCCCATTAATTTTAGACTAGAAATGTATAAACGCATTTTTTATTATTATTTAATCAATATATGTATTTTAAAAGAGTTACATACATTAAAGTACTTGTTTAGTAATGTTAAAATTAAGGGATTCAATTAATTCATCATCGTCTGATTCTACTACTTCTGCTTCTGCCGCCGAAATAAGGTTGGATCAAGAGATCATTTTTAACCGACTTCAAAAAAAGGAGGAGGTTCTCAATTCGTCGGAATCTTTTTTTTTTTATGTATGTTCCCCGATTACTCAAAGACGCCTGGACCGATTTCAAAAAATCTTCTTTTGTTTTGAAGGGTATACTTCCTAGTTGGTCCCATAGTCATCTGGTCAGGATCTGATGATGGGATCCTAGAGAAATCGAGGGAACTCCTCAAATATTATAGGCATTTATATAGTGATTTTGGTATTTTCACCAACAATGCAATCACTTGCACTCAGAAAGTATAATTTGGTGAAGTGGAACTGATGAAGAAGACCACAGATGGCCACTGAAACTCCTTAATGCTAAGTATGTCACGGGTATAAAATCTCTCGAATAGTTAACCGACAATGATTAAGCGAATACTTATAAATGAATGGTACTGATGAAAATGGTACCATTGAACTGTTCTGATGATGAAGCCGGAAGGTAGGCACTGGAACTCTGAAATAAAACAATGTATCCTAGTCGTGCTTGGGCTTATTGGAATTGTCATGAGATGTACTTTGGCCACAAATGATTATCATGTTAATTGGAGATACCTACCAAAACTAAAAAGAGAAAAATAAAAAACTTTTTAACAAAAGATCAAACCGACTTCCAGAACAAAAAACTACAAACCAAAAAATAACTTTCTTTTCCGAAGTCGGACAACCGACAAAGTCGGACAAAGACACCGATTTCGGAAAAGAAAGTTATTTATTATAACTGTCTTTGTCCGACTTTGTCGGTTGTCCGACTTCGGAAAAGAAAGTTATTTTTAGGTTTGTAGTTTTTTGTTCTGGAAGTCGGTTTGATTTTTTGTTATTGGATTTGAATTTATATTTTTCTGTGGTCCTCAACACGTCGTTGGGAAGTTTTTTATAGAAAGTACAAAGTTTCAAAAAACGCTAGATTTTGCGCTAGGCGCTAGAGCGCGCTATTAAACAAAAAAGCGCTAGATCCGGCGCTAAAAAGCGCTAAGTTGGCAGCACTTTATGCGAGTAAACATCAATGACATTACGAAACCTAAGTAAACTAACTGCTAGGTAATTTTAGTTCATGACACCATATTCGTGTTTTATATGTAGACATATAGGTAACCTAGACCAACATACCTGCGTACCTAGCCTAACTAGACTAGAATTTTCATCTCGTTTGTATATAATTTAACGCTGATAACTGATTACCAGTCTCTACGGCTCATAATGATGTCGGATGGCGATAATTTAATTTAGCCTTGATGGTGTAGCGGATGAGTCGGCTAAAGAGTGCGTCATTAGCGGTTATCACTTCATTCCGGATGAAAAAACTTCAACAGCCCTCGACTCCTCTCACGTGCGCTTATGATTTATTAATTTTCACCTTCATAAATATGGTGCACGCCTGTATAATGAGTCGACAATATAATATTCAAGTTATTTACAAGCATATAGGTGCAGTGGAACTCAGTTAATTTGTTACGAAAACTGGAACATTGTTTGGGTGAGTTTTCCAAAGTGTAGATGCAGATTGGGACAATCCCACCGCACTATTCCCAAACCCACAGAATGAATTTAACTGTCTTGGATCCCGCAACGAAATTAATCTGAAAATAATAACGGAAGAGACAGACAAAATACAAATGACCACTTCCCTCCATATCAAGCAGCAGGAGACAGAACAAACAAGGCCAATAGGCACAAAGGGTCGTTTACAAATGGGGATAAGCCCAGTTGCCTAGCACCACGGATAAAAATTAGCATTAATATTAATGGGTCCTAACATTGTGAGCTGTTATATTTGATGCCAATAATAGGTATGGCAAAAAGCTTGAACGCACGGAAATTTGTTCTAGTTTCCACAAGGTCCGTATAGTTAACAATTTCTGATGCAGCTGTACATTATCTATACCAATATTATAAAGAGGAAAGATTTTTTTGTTTGTTTGTTTGTTTGTACCGAATAGGCTCCAAAACTACTGGACCGATTTCAAAAATTCTTTCACCGTTGGGAAGCTACTCTATCTCCGGGTGACATAGGCTGCTTTTTATCTCTGTATTCCCACGGGAACGGCAACTACGCGGGTGAAACCGCGAGGCGTCCTCTAGTTCAACATAATATTGCGTTCATTCTGCCAATAGTAGTAGATGCAGGTTACCTACCATAATCATTTGCAGGTCAGGTAACCTATAATGCAGACAATGCAGTACATAACAAGTCGCATATAAATCTCCAGATAACCCACAGACTACCTAACGAAAAGGACTCTCTAGATGGTTTGAAAGTGCTAATAGACTGTTGACTTTCACGATTTTTTTTGTTGTCGACCGAAACGAAGATCAATATCCACAGTTTAGTCACGTCTCTGCGGTCAAATCATGAATAGGTCATCGGCATCTTGTTATTTACATATCTATGAGGAGAACTAGCAAAACAAACTATTCTTAATGAAATTGCAAAATTTTAAGTGACTAAAATACAAGTCACCTTCTTTCATTCCGAAAGTATACCTACGCTATATATACGCTGTTTCGTTTAGGTTTTTTTTTTCTTGCTTTTACTAACTTCGTAGGTATTCTTGAAGTAAGATATCTACCTAACATATTCTTTTCTGTTTTCTTATCGCTGGTTTTTTTTTGTCATGCAGAAAAGCTTAATTAATATCTTTATTAATATCGTTAGAGGTGGAGGTCCACTCTCAAAGTCAAACGTATTCAAAGTTGAAGTCAAGAGACTTGAACTTAAAAAAACAACGCAAAACCTCAAATCATTAAATAAAATGGTCTTCTCTTTATAATTATTTCAACGGGCAGGCAGCAGGAAGTATGCAGAGAGTAGTTATAGCTATCTAAGTAGATGTACGGAGTACGGCGGCACGAGAGGATTGCAGAGTCAGCAGCTCGCGCGATCGATACACGCATCTCTCCGCCTGCCTATCGAACAGCTTTTGTTCTAGCAGCTTTACATCGATAATGGAAGTAATTGTATTGGTTTTGATGAATGGGTTTTTATTCCTTAGTTTAGTAGATACTAGACTTACTTTGCCTTAGGAATTTTCAAACCTTTGACCGCATTTATTTTTGATTAACTAAAACTAAGATAAACTAAGACTTTTAAGAGAGTAGAAGGAAAGGTACCATCATATTTAAAAAACTGGTTCTGGTTTACGAAAAACTTTTTTCGAGGATGGCAATTTCCAAAAAACAAATTGGATTTATCAAACAAAGTTGACACCAAAATTTGTATGGCAGATTTTTATTTTTTTTTGAGGGTTGACGATGACTTCCAATGAGAAAGTTGTTTATGTACATAGTTAGGCAGAAGCATATTTTTTTAATATGATCGCAACTTTTCTTTACACTCAGTAAGGCTTTTTTATAGACAGAAAACAGAACAGATCGGTTGTCTAACCACCACCAACATTTACAACAACGGCAACGACTTTCACTTATAAATAAGTAAATAGTAACATTTCTAATGACATTCAGAATTACGACCGATTTATGTGGTCTTCCAGGTACCAATTAAGACGGCGACAGTCGCCAACGACCTTGAGGAAAAACGCGCAATCGTTTTACACCCGCGCGACCCCAAATTCAATGACTTTAAAAAAAGCCTTGGATTAAAATCTAGATAGTAAAATTATATTTGGGATGGCGACAATTTCAATTAAATAGAAATTGCGGTGGGTTTGGTGCGATTGTCGTTTTTTGTTTACAAATTAATTACACTATGTTAAACGAATAAACCTCAAAGTATTCATTTATAGATCAATGTATTATGAAAATGGTCTATTATAACATATTATACTTTATTCCAAAATTTTACGAATAGCCGTTTATACATGATTCTCATATTAAAATCAGCTACTGAGATATGCGCCTAAAGGTGAACGCGCACCTAGGCGCCCCGCAGGAGCCGCACGCGCCCATTTTCTCAAGGCCCCGCGCAATCCGCCCCAAACGCGCCGCACGCATCGTATCCACTTCTGTATAGATCCCGCCAAACTTCTTGGCCGCCCTGAAGTCGGCTAACGATGCGCAATGCCCGGATCAGTGCTGTTTTTGTTTGAGATTTACTACTGCGCAGCCATTAAAGCCAACTTCAGAGCGGTCAAGAAGTTTGGTGAGAACTATACATCTTATTATATCAATATTTTCTATAAGGATTCGGATGACGTCTCCACGCCGCCCTCACAGCACTCGCCGCAAGTTTCGAACGTGCCGAATCTGATGACGTTATTCGCACGCGCTGGTGGCATCCGTATACCTACAGCGTTTAGCCAAAATGCGAGTCGTGCAGCGCGAGCATAATTATAAAATGCAATGACTGCGGCGCATGCGGCTCCTGTGGTGCGTCTAGGTGAACGTTCACCTTTAAAATAGCATGTACCTTGTCTATCATATATGATCAATTATTGTGCACCTATTAAACGCATGACAATGACCGACTATGTGCAGGTGTCGGTACTGTATCATGTGTCTTAGGTGAGTCCCCGATTTATAAAAGACCCATTAAAATTCGGCGAAAGCTTTTACATGATGCTTATAAACTGTGCGCTTATTCAGAGTTTTTAACGCACTCGATCGTGATAACGTAAACGATCACTAATGCCAAGTTACATACACTTTTTTTTTTCTCAAGCATGCTTGGAAATTTGAGCATTATTTTGACAACCTTCTTCGAGATAAATCGCAATTGCTGTACTGGCCAAATACATGAGAGCAGCGGCCGGCAAAAGTTGTATGAAAATCCATATCTGTCTTGTGTAGCGGCCAAATAAATTACATAGTAAACTCATATGTGTCGTGTTATTTAAAAAGGAACGATCTTTTACTCCGAAACATGACGACCAAGGAGGTAACTTATCAAAGGTTTTATTTTAATTTCCAACTACCTTGCAAATATAAAGCTATTTATTGAAAAAAAAACAAATGAATACTTTATGGCTTAGCACGCACTGCGATTTATATTTGCGCGGGTTTTTGTAGTATTATGCCCGCGTATTATATTTACCGCAACGCGTGCAACTTCATACAATTCCATAGGCCGCAGAATGGGTGAAAATAAATCGCGCGAATAGAAATCGCAGTGCGTGCTAAGCCTAACGCGGGAATAACTATTGTTGTTCGTTGTTCGTCATTGATCTTGAAAAGTAATTGTATTTGTCAAAACGAGTTCTAGTTCTTAGTTTTAATTTTCGCGCATTATTTGAGAAAAATACAATACAAGCCTTGGCCACAACTAGGCATTGATGTGATTGAATGTACTATTTATTTTACTTTTTTGCTTCCATACAGGGCTAGATAATGAATAGAATAGAATAGAATAGAATGCATTTATTTGTCAGAATATGAATTTATTTGTTGAATGGTGAGACAAATTGATATATATTTTTTTATTTTGAACGTACATCGTCAAAAAGTGGAGTAATCGCTAGACTATGTTTGTATGGAAGAATTTTCGACTAGTGTAACCTTAAAACTAGTTTTTACTAAATGCCTTTGTTAAAACTAGAAATACCTAGTCAAAACTAGAATTTACCACTGATATATTTGATTTTCAGATAAAACTAGTTGTCACTTCGAGCTTTAGTTAAAACGAGCACTAGATAAACTAATCATGGACCGTGTGATTAATCAAGGCACCATGTATTAGGGTCCTTACCTATGAAATTGACGTTTTGTCGTACTGGCCACTATGATCTCAAATATCTCCTCTTTGGTTTGGAATTCCAATTTTAAATTTATACAGCTACTTATCCCATGCTTTTGTGTTTGGAAAACCGTAATTCATTTGTTTTTTCCTTTTTTGGTTTTTTCTTTGCGCCAGTCAGTTTACAAAATGGAAATCTTGAAATATCGCGTTATTTACGAGTACGAGTTCCATCGTGTCACCAGTGCTGCAAAACGGCTAGAAGGATTAATGATGTGTATGGCGACGGTGTCGCAAAAGAAAACACAGTGCGTTTTTGGTTCCAACGTTTTCGTTCTGGAAATTTCGACCTGCAGAACAAGCCCCGTGGACGGCCGGAGACCAAAGTTGATAATGAAGAATTGAAGGCTATTGTGGATGCGGATTCATCGCAAACCACGTCCGAGTTAGCTGCAGGCTGTGGTGTTAGTGATAAAACTGTTTTAATCCACTTGAAACAAATTGGAAAGGTGAAAAACCTTAAAAGAAAAAAAAACCGACGAACGCGCGTCGACTGCTGCGTTACATTACTCAACCGGCTCAACAATGAAGGGATTTTAAATCGAATGATTACCTGTGATGAAAAGTGGATCCTATAGAATAATCGGAAACGCTCATCGCAATGGCTGAACCCTGGCGAACCACCCAAATCCTGCCACAAGCGCAAATTTACTCAAAAAAAAATACTTGTGAGCGTTTGGTGGACTAGTGCCGGTGTCGTTCACTACAGCTTTCTTAATCTGGCCAGACGATTACTGCGGTTGTCTATTGTCAGCAACTGCAAACCATGATGGAAAAGCTAGCTGCTAAACAGCCGAGGCTGTTCAATCGCTCTAGGCCACTGCTGCTTCAGGACAACGCTAGACCACACACTGCACAACAGACGGTTACCAAATTAGAGGAGCTTCAATTGGAATGTCTTAGACATCCACCGTACCTACTCCCCAACAATTACCATTTTTTTTCGAAATTTGGGTAACTTCTTGCAAGGGAAAAAATTCAACTCCAATGGGGCAGTCCTAAGCGCCTTCAAAGATTATATTGATTCCCGTCCGAATGGTGTTTTTAGTAAAGGGATCAATGAACTACCTATGAGATGGCAAAAGTGCATAGATAGCAATGGTACATACTTTGATTAAATAAATATATTATAATAAAAAAAAAACGACTTTATGTTCCTCCCTTACAAAACGTCAATTTCATATGTAATGACTATGTGATGATAATGCCTGGGCATAATGAATCAAGTCAAGTCAAATCGGGCAATGTAATGAATACTGATTTAAATTTCTAGGTATATTTATCACATTGTCTGGTCATTATGAATATTGCTATGTAACGGTTGGACAATTTGATAATTATGGTCAATGAATTAGTGCGTCCAAGAGCGAGCGAAGCGAGCTCGGGTCCTTAGGGCACCCCTACACGGATAGGTTAGGTTCGAATTCGAAGGAGCTGAAGTGAGCAAGCAAAGCGAGCTAACTCAGCTTCCGTCATCTCTCATGTTAGGTTACTATAGATAGACTCTGCAGACAGAAATAAGAGACCAGCGCAGCGGAGAATCGTAGTTACCTACATTGGTTTTAATATACCTAGTTAAAACAAATCAACATTAAAATATAACATTATAATAGTTTTATCCCATTCTCTATACTCATATTGGGCATTTAACTGATATCCAATTTTGAGCATTCGTTAATTCTAGTTTTAACAAAGGCATTTAGTAAAAAGTAGTTCTAACTAGGGAAACGTGTTTTATCCAAAAAAATGTTTTAACGGTAACATAAATATAACGAAATTAAAAGAAAAACTATCACAGATAAGTAGGCTTTACAAGTTTACGAGTAATACTCGACCAACTTATAAAATGTACCTGGAAAAGTGGAAACGTAAAAAAAAATATTTTCGTTAGAGCTGTGTTTTTCAAACTGTGGGTCGCGTCGCGACTCGCGATCCCCTGGGGGGTCGCAAGAGGTCGCGAAAACTATCTCAGTAAAAAAAAAAAAAGTTTAAAATATAGATTTATTTAATAAAATGTAACTAAAGGATATAACATACACATATACAACACACACACATACATCACACACACGCACACACACACACATATACATTTGTGTGTTAATACAAATTAACAAAAAATAACCTATGAGTACTCGTCCTGCGAAGATTGCGGTTGTTTCTCATTAATAAATTTCTCCCCAAATGGATCCGTTTTTGCTAGATTGAGAATTAAATCGTCTTCCAAATTTAAGCGATTTCTTTGCTAACTTTTTATTTGGGCCATTGATGAAAATGTCAACTCGCACAAGTACCAGGTGGAAGACAAAGACAAAGATATTTTATTTCAACTAGGCCACCAAGCGGCACTTTTGAACGTTAGATACATTAAAATTTACAAGGAATAAAATAGTATGCCAGTGTTCAATACTTGGTATTGAACACTGATGTGTTTTTCTTTTTAACCAAAAGGAGTCCAAATTCATATATCATCTCATAAAAATGCCAATAAGCCCAAACACGACTAGGATACATTATTTTATTTTGGAGCTCCATTGCCTACCTTCCGGCATCATCATCAGATCAGGGGGGTGACCATCCCCACCGAGAGTGTCTCCACGTTGTCGTCGTGGTGGGGCTTGCGCGTCTCAATGATCTTGGGGCTTCGCCGGTAGAGTTACTCATGCCGGAAAGGCCCAAGTGAGAGACCTGACTAAGAGAGACACACGGAGGGGTCGCTCCTGATCGACCGACGGTCGTCGGTTGGCAAAGGATGCGACCAGGCCGCAGCGGTGCAGGCGCACCAATGCGGCAGGCGTTTCTCTCCTCGCGGGGATTCCTTTGAGGAGAGAACTTTCGGCGGGTTTGCTGAGCTGGGTTGGCCGGACAGCGAACAGAGGCATGTTTAATGCCGCCGTCGGGGGCTTGGCTTAACCGCCTGGCCCAGAGGAAGGACACCTCTAAGATAAAAAACCACCTAATCCTAAGCTTGAGGCGCGGCGAGAGGATGAATGGCTGGAGGGACTTCAGTCGTTAGCGCTTCACCTGTAGAGCACCTGCCGCACTCTGCAGTATGTAGGCTTACCTGGGTAAAAGGCTCTGCCCAGGTGGACTTTAATTCCTATACTACTCGTGGGAACAATAATGGACACAAATTATAAAAATAAAATTGACGAAGAGGTGAGGAGTGATGCAGGGTCGGAGTCCGACGCTGCATCTAGCGCAAAAGGCTCACAGAGCTTGGAGCGCGAAGTTGATGGGGCTGCTGCGAAGAACCGAAGGTTCTTCAGGAAGCGCCCCAAATCGGGGGATGGCCAAGGGTCGTATTCTGATGACGAGCTGGCCTCGGCCCGAAAGATCCCTACCAGTATGCGGGGTGGGGGCCGAGACAGAGGAGTGGGGAGGGGGCTCACCGCCCAGGAGGCTGCCCAGCGAACCGAGAGGCTTGCCACGGAGGGGCGTCACCCCGGGTCGATCAGCCGCAGGGCTGTCCTTTCGGGGTCTTCTGGCGGTGAGCTAGATTCAGAGCTGGATCTGGATTCGGAGCGAGCGGTCAGGTTCGCAAAGGTCGTGGAAGCCGCAATCCGAGATGTGGCCTTGAAGAGGAATAAGTCCTCTAAAGACAAGGCCATATCGGCGGCCACGGCCTCCATTATGGCGGCTGCGGAGGCAAATCACGTCGGGCCTCCATCGGTTGCAATGTCTGAGATGCGGGTGGAGGTCACCCGCTTGAAAGCTGACATGGAGCTTCTCCAAAAGGAGAACGAGAAGCTCCGAGCGGACCTGGCCGGGCTCCAAGGAGCCGGAACCCGGGAGAAACCGCAGGGGGGGGCGCACCATGGACAAGGCCAGCCTCTGCCTGCAGAGGATCGGTTTCTGAATCTGGTGAGGCAGGAGCTGGCTGCCTTCCAGAGTCGGTTCTCTGTTCTGGAGGCCATCGTCCTGCGCCCCCCGCTAGCGGCGAGCCAGGTGCCTTTGGGCCAGCAGAAGGCGGCCTCATTTGCTGCCGCTGCGGCTGCCGTGGCCAAACCGGGTTCGTCGGGACAGGCCAATCGTGGGGCCACAGCAGAACCCGCGAGGTTAGCCCCAGCGAAAACGGCACCCAAAAGGGGTGGAGCGGCACAGGCACCGAGAGCCCCAGCCCGGGAGGCGGGACGGCCACCCCAATCACTGTCGCCTCCTGAATCACCTGCGGCCGACGCCGAATGGCAAGTGGCTGGGGAAAAAAGGAAGGCAGCAAGGGCGGCCAAAAGGAAGGAGAGGCGGCAGCGGCGAAAGAAGCAAAGCGTCGCAGCTAGGCTCCACGCCCCGAAATCCGCAGCTGTGGTGATTACACTACAGCCGGCAGCCGAAAAGAAGGGCGTGTCCTACCGCGACGTTCTCGCCAAAGCAAGGGCGGCGGTGAACCTGGAGGAGCTTGGCGTCACCGAGGGCATCCGGGTGAGGGTAACCGCGACTGGGGCCCGGATGCTGGAAGTTCCCGGTGCGGCCAGTGGCTCGACCGCCGACGCTCTGGCCGAAAGGCTCAGAGCTTCCTTAAATGCGGACGAGGCGCGAGTGTCCAGACCCATCAAGTGCGCTGACATGCGCATTCTGGGCCTGGATGACTCTGTGACGGAGGGAGAGGTGGTGGCCGCCGTCGCTAAGACTGGGGGGTGCTCTGCCGAGCAGGTGAGGGCGGGCACCATACGTCCTGACGTCACGGGGATGCGGGCCGTTACGGTGAGCTGCCCCGTCTCGGCGGCCCAAAAAATAGCCGGGGAGGGTCGTAGGCTCTTGGTGGGGTGGGTTTCCGCGCAGGTGAAGCTACTGGAACCCAGACCTCTGAGGTGCTTCCGCTGCCATGTAGGCAACCACGTGGGAGCTCAATGCACCTCGGAGGTGGACCGGAGCAACCACTGCTTCCGCTGTGGGCAGCCTGGTCACAAGGCCGACTCGTGCAATGCCACGCCGCACTGCTTCGTATGTGCGGCAGCTGGCAAGCCGGCCGATCACCGGGCTGGGAGCAAGACCTGCACTCCACCCACCAAGGTCAGAGGTAGAGGCAAGCCCTCCACCGTCGCCGTCACCGCCAAAGCCGCAGCCGCTGCCACTGCTGCCGCCCCTACAGACGTCGTCGTCGCCGCCAAAACCACCGCGGCAGAACATGGAGGCAGATCCACCGCGGTGGAAGCAGATATGGAGTGCCAATAATGGCCCCATTACGCCTCCTCCAGGCGAACATCAACCACTGCGCTGCTGCTCAGGATCTGCTGCTCCAGAGCATGGCGCAGTGGCCGATTAACATCGCCGTGGTCGCTGAGCCGTACTTCGTCCCACCCAGGGATGACTGGGTGGAGGACCTGAGCGGCTCAGTGACCCTAATTTCGTCAGCCGCCGCCGGTACCCCGTCCCTCGAGAGTGTCAGGAGGGGACAGGGTTGCGTGGCAGCACGATTCGGAGAGATTGCCGTGGTGGGGGTATACTTCTCTCCGAACCGAACTCTCGCCGAGTTCCACAACTCCCTTGCAGAATTGAGAATCGTCGTCGTCGGGTACCGCTCCCTCCCTGTGCTCGTCCTTGGGGACTTCAATGCCAAGAATGTGGCTTGGGGTTCCCGGTATACGGACACACGGGGCAGGATGGTGGAAGACTGGGCTCTGGAGACAGGTCTGGTCGTCCTAAACCGGGGTTCTGTCCCCACGTGTGTGCGGATGCAGGGCGAATCGGTGGTGGACATTTCGTTCGCCAGCGCTGCTCTGTCACCACGTGTCATCGACTGGCGCGTCATGGAGGAGGTGGAGACTTATTCCGACCACCGGTATATACGGTTCGACGTCTCCGCCCAGACCTCGAGCGTGCCGGTCCGACAGACCCCGAGTGGTCCGCGGTGGGCGCTGAAGCAGCTGGACCGAGAGCTACTCCTGGAAGCCTCGATCGTGCAGGCCTGGGTGCCATCACCGGACAGGCCTGCTGACATTAACGACGAGGTGGAGTGGTTCCGGGAGGCCATGTCCGACATATGCGACGTGGCAATGCCCCGGGTCCAGCCAGGACGCGCCCGGCGCCAGGTGTACTGGTGGTCACCGGAGCTAACGGCTCTGCGCCAGGCGTGTGTCGCTGCGCGACGCCAGTACACCAGGCACCGCAGGCTCCGTAACCGCCCTCCGGATACGGAAGCCATTGAGGCGGAGCTATACGAGGGATACAGAGCGGCGAGAATCGCCCTCCGAGCGGAAATCAAGCGGGCCAAGGGTTTGGCCCGCGAGGAATCGCTGGAGACTCTGAACAAGGATCCGTGGGGACGCCCCTATAAAATGGTGCGGGATAAACTCCGCCCATGGGCTCCCCCGTTGACGCAGAGTCTCCGGCCGCAGCTCGTAGAGGGCGTGGTGAGCACTCTGTTCCCCTCGCGAGGGGAACATACTCCCCCGCCCATGGCTCCGCCTCCTGCGGTGCCTAATGCGGACAACACTGCCGACGACGACGACGATGCTTCGGAGGTGACCGAGGTAGAGCTGAGAGTGGCGGTACGCAGGCTGAATGCCAAAAATACCGCCCCAGGACCAGACGGCTTACCTGGAAAAGCCTGGGTCCTGGCCTTGGAGGCTCTCGGGCCTCGACTAAGGGGGCTCTTTAGCGCATGTTTGGAGAGGGGCCAGTACCCACTTCGTTGGAAGATGGGGAAACTGGTCCTCATAAAGAAGCCGGGGCGCCCAGCGGACTCTCCATCCGCTTACCGGCCCATCGTGCTGCTCGATGAGGTGGGCAAGCTCTTTGAAAGAGTCATTGCAGACCGCCTCGTCAGGCAGCTGGTGCGGGTGGGGCCGGATCTGGCAGAGAGCCAGTTTGGTTTCCGCAGAGGGCGCTCAACGGTGGACGCCATCATGCGCGTGCGAGCCCTCACGACGGGCGATGCAGTGGCCCGGGGTGGGGTCATCTTGGCGGTGTCTCTAGACATCGCCAATGCCTTTAACACCCTGCCATGGAGCTGCATCAGGGAGGCACTCCGGTATCACCGGATGCCTCGCTACGTCTGTCGTGTGGTCGAGGCCTATATGACGGACAGGGCCGTCATCTACCCCGGTCACCAGGGAGAGTGGAACCGGCGAGAGATGTCGTGCGGTGTCCCACAGGGATCGGTCCTGGGGCCGCATCTGTGGGACATCGGGTACGACTGGGTACTGCGCGCCGATCTTCCTGGTGGAGTCAGCGTGGTATGCTACGCTGACGACACGCTGGTCCTGGCGCAAGGAAGTTCGCACCAGGTGGCGGCTGAAAACGCGACACGTGGGGTTGCGACAATCGTCGAAAGGATCCGGCAGTTGGGACTCGAGGTGGCCCTGCACAAGTCCGAGGCCATGTGTTTTCACGGTCCTCGGAACGCGCCACCGCCGGGTTCCCAAATAACGGTAGGAGGGGTTCACATCGGCGTCGGGTCGACGATGAAGTACCTGGGACTCGTCCTCGACAGCCGGTGGAATTTCGTGGAGCATTTCCGACGTTTGGCTCCCAGACTGGAGCGGGCGGGGGCTGCCTTCAAGCGGTTGCTGCCCAATCTAGGGGGTCCAAACGCCTCCTGCCGGAGGCTCTACGCGGGGGTCGTGCGGTCCATGGCCCTTTACGGGGCACCGGTATGGGCGCGTTCCCTGAGGCGGCGACCAGCCCGCCGGTTGAACGCGTCCCAAAGGGTCATGGCCATCCGGCTGGTCCGGGGATATCGCACGGTCTCCGGTGAGGCAGCGAGCCTCCTTGCCGGATTACCGCCATGGGATCTAGAAGCAAAAGTCCTCGCGCAAATATGGGAGTGGCGCGAGGAGGCGAAATGCCGGGGCGAAACTCCGTTGCCGCGACAAATCGCGGCTCAGCGGACAGAGCTCCGGCAGGATCTCATGGCGACATGGAGTGGACGATTGTCGCAACCCAGCGCTGGGCACGCCACAATTGCGGCGGTAAGGCCCTCTTTGAGGAGTGGCTTGAGAGGCGTCATGGCGCCCTCACCTTCCGCCTGACGCAGGTCCTCACCGGACACGGCTGTTTCGGGAGGTTCCTGTTCAGAATAAGGCGGGAGGAAACGCCCGGGTGTCACCATTGTGAGGATCGCCCGGAGGACACGGTAGAACACACGGTGGAGGTCTGCCCCGCTTGGGCGGAGCAACGCCGTGTCCTCGTGGAGGCGATCGGCGGTGGCGACCTCTCGCGTCCGGCCCTGGTCAAGACCATGGTACGGAGCGAGAGGGCATGGGAAGCTGTCACCTCCTTCTGCGAAGCAGTAATGCTCGCAAAGGAGGAGGCAGAACGCGTGAGGGAGACGCAACGGAGGCACCCTCACGCCCCAAGCCGCCGCAGGAGACGCCCTGGGCGTCGGGAGTCGCAAGCTGATTCCCAGCCACCGTAGGCGCGGGCTTGCGGACGGCGAGTAATGGGTAGCTCGCCGTCCGATAAGGACCAGGCCCGAGTCGACGGCGCGTAGTGTTCCACGCGCGCCTCAAAGAGATGTCAGCAAAATTGACGGGGCCCTCTAGGGCCAATGCCTGTCTGGGTCGCGGATAAATTTGAAAAAGAGTTACCGCGGCCCTGGCTCAAGCAACTGAAGGAGCACGGGTGGGTTTTAGTCAGTAAAAGTCTGACACGCCCTCCCGCTTCACCCAGAGCGGGAGAAGTCATAGGATGATTTCCCACCCAAAAAAAAAAAAAAGGGGGGTGACCATAAGCTCTTAGAGTAAGGTTATTTTGAGATTGAATAAGTGACAGATGTATACACGTCATATACATCTGTCCCTAACTCGATCTCAAAATAACCTTACTCTAAGAGCTTGGGGGTGACCCCCCTTTTTCTTTTTTTTTTTTTTTTTTACTTTCTAAGTTTATCTTGGACATCACAGGCAACGGTGAAGAAAAAATTGTGAGGAAACCTTTACATATATAGTTAAAAATGTAAGTCTGAAATAGCCAAGTCAGAGGCCTGTGGGGTTTCCCAGAGGCGGCCTAATTAACTCTGAACCATAGGTGGCCACAACTCACACGAAAAGAGGAAGAAGATTCAAGATATCTTATACTCGTGACATAATATTTATTGAGTATTATTATATTATTCCGTTTATTGATTTATATTCTTATTCAATACATTTTTAAATATTTAAAAAAGTGCCCTCGATTTCCATGGGATCCCATCAGATTCTGACTTCGTGTCAATGGGGTGGTCCAATTGACACCAAGTCTCGGGAGATACCTTTTCAAATACAAAAATAATTGTCTAAATCGGTCCACAATCGGCGGCATAATTGTGCATCAAACATACAAAAAATAAAAATAAAACATACAGTCGAATTGAGAACCTCATCATTTTCGAAGTCGGTTGAAAAAAAGCGAAGTGGTCACGAAATATTTATTCATACTTTGGGGGTCGCGTTATGAAAAAGGTTGAAAAATACTGCGTTAGAGCAATGTTCGGTGCTTTCATTGTTTATAAATTTCAGTATTTTTAACACCCGACGGAAAAAGAGGGGTCTTATAAGTGTCAAACTTATAAGACCCCTCTTTTTCCGTGTGTGTGTATCTGTGTGTCTGTCTGTGGCATCATAGCGCCTCAACAGATGAACCGATTTTGATTTAGTTTTTTTTTTGTTTGAAAGGTGATTGTGTCGAGAGTGTTCTTAGCTATGTTTGAATAAAATCGGTTCAGCCGTTCAAAAGTTATGGGCGTTTTACTGTTTTAATCGGGATGTTATCGCAAGATAAATGTTTCGGGGGGTTTTTATATTTTGAAATTTTACGTGTTACCTAATTAGGTATGTTGGTGAATGTAGCTGTTGGTGAACCTTCGGTATTGTAAAGTACCAACCAAGATGGCGCTAGCGTTGGCAAAGGGTATGTAAGTTAACTTTTTAAACATTTGAACAATAATGGGGCAAATTTGCGTTGTGAAAAGTTTTCCAAGTGGCGTAAATAAAAAAAATATTAAAATGATTCACCTCAGTTTCTGTCTTATTTCCAGCCAACAGTATGTTTAATATTTTTTATGAAATATTTACTTAAGAATATATATTTTTTTAATTTTGTTTTCAATCAATCAATAAAACACAAGCGTGAGATTGCAAAATTTACCCGGTGGCTACTGCGGTACCCTATCTATACCAATATTATAAAGAGGAAAGATTTTTTTGTTTGTTTGTACCGAATAGGCTCCAAAACTACTGGACCGATTTCAAAAATTATTTCATTGTTGGGAAGCTACTCTATCCCCGGGTGACATAGGCTACTTTTTATCCCTGTATTCCCACGGGAACGAGAACTACGCGGGTGAAACCGCGAGGCGTCCTCTAGTTAAGTATATTTTCACGGACTCTTTTTCAGACACAGAGATCGTTCTCTTTTAAGTATATTTTCACGGACACTTTTTCAGACACAGAGATCGTTCTCTTCTCCATAGGTACTGTAGGTGTAGCGCTACAAAGAAACCGTTCAATCTTTAAAAATTAACTCTACATGTATCATCGGGGAATCACCAACCAAAGACTGTAAGTTTTTATTACAACTTTTGATGACTTTGAAGATAATTATTAAGGTTTGGAGATATTCAGAAAATAAAGGTGATACTCTTATTTAGTTCCATTTATTTAAATATTTAAATTGCTAAATAAAAATAAATAATTGCTGGTACTTATAGTTTAAAATTATTATCATTATTGGGCAATACGGTAAATTAATTAGGTATATTCAATGATATTCAAATAAACAGATGCGTTATACACTCACAAAACAATTGAAAAAAGTGTTCCGCGCAGCAGCGGCAGCACACATACACACTTTTCATTCATCTAACATTAAAAAATATTTATTTAAATCAATAAATAAATAAATTACAAATACACACGATGGCTTTTTTTTATTTTGTTTTTGTTTCAACAAAGCCTATCGCTCTTCGCCATGCGTGACATAAACTAAAGACTAAAGGTCACAATTGTGACCTATTCGAGTCTTCAAAATGCGCGCGCTCATAACATATCTGTTTATTTGAATATCATTGGGTATATTATTCTTTATAAATATAATTAGGTAGGTACCAACCTAATCATAATGTTTTTGCCATTTACTAAATCGATTCTTGGATTTTTTGAAATTATTTTTGTTCCCGTCATATCTCTAAGTAGTCTGTGGTTCCCGTCCTCTCCATCCCTCCCTCTTTGAGATGGTGTTGCCTGTTTAATCAGTAGTTTAACTCGGGAATTCTACGAAACTGCTCTTTTTCCAAAACTCATAAATCAGTCATTAAGTATTTTGCTCATACTTATTTCAAGACTTTATAATTTCATACATGCGAATTACAAATTGCAAGACAGGTAAATTAGTCAGAGAACCTGTCCTGTATGCTACACACTTTAGGGTTAATTTTAAAATGATGTCTTTTATTTTAAAATGAACTTTAATCCTGTTTATTTGTCATACAATATCAATCAGTCTGCCCAGTGCCCAGCCTTTCCCCAATTCCGTTGGGGTTGGCTTCCAGTCTAGCCGAATGCAAATTAGTACCAGTATTTTACAAGAAGCGACGGCCTATCTGACCTGTCCAACCCAATGTCTGGGTAATACCGATGTCAGAGATGTAGAAAATAATAACAGCCATACAATAATTGAGAGACATTATTGTTTTTGCCGAGGCACAGAGGAATCTCGGTATGATAAGGATGTTCAGCCATCTACGGACCAACCTCGGCAAGCGTTGCTCAACCTCAACCCGGCTGGTTCCACCATTGTAAAAGTATAATTACAAAATTCTTGTTTTTTTACTTTTCAATCCTACTATTTTATTTCAAGTTTATATGATAGGTCCTGGCAACTCTACTTCTACGTCAAATGTCAAAATACTGTGATGGATCTGTGAATTGTTTGTTTGTAAGAAAAACTCGTTAGAAAGTATTTCCCAGCCACTAAAAACCTGGATTAAATACAAATATCACTCAAGTGCGATATCTTTGTTAATCCATATCAAAAGTTTTGCATGCCTTTGTGGCATTATTCATCTAAGTGGTTAGCCTTGAAGTAGATGTCACCTATTAACTTATATGAGTGTTGTTTATTCTACATTTTAGCTCTAACAGTCGCAAATTCACGATTATATGGCTTTGATATTTGACTTATGTCTTACGACGATCCGGAAGAGGCATGTTTTATCTAAGTGTACGGGAGAAAGGTGCTGGTATAGTTGTAATCAGCTGGATTTGCCTGGCTGTTCTGTGCGCCGCATCTACAGCGCCTTGTGACAAGACTCGCAGGGTTTTCACGGAGCAGAGCGGCATCATCACCGATGGACCAACTAACTCCAACTACACACAAGTCAGTTACATGTCCTAGAAATGTTTGCCACAGTAGTGAGTGAAGTGCTAATGAAAGATCTTGTTTTAGGACTCCCATTGTGAGTGGCTCATCAAAGCAGCGAATAAAAGCCAATACATTACATTAAGTTTTATTCGTATGGGTACAGAATGTTCCTATGACTATGTATTTGTGTATGATGGCGACTCATTTGATGCACCTTTGCTTGGAAGTTTTAGTGGAAAAACTGAACCCCAGAATGTTACCGCTTCAAGTGGATTTGTAAGTATGATGTCCATTAAGTGAAGTCTGTGTCTAAGTAGGCATAAATCTCGAAAACTTTTGTAAGAATATGGATTGTGGTAGTAAAGAATTGATCTCAGCATGGAGATTTCAAATGTTTAGATAAAATGTTGTGTAGTAATTACCCCACAGTAATTATAACTTTGTTGTTGTAGATGCTAATATTACTATACAGTGACACAAATTATGTATTGGATGGTTTTCGGGCCACATACGCCATACACAACTGTCCTAACAACTGCACAGGGCGAGGGCTCTGTGTGTCCAACAAATGTTTTTGTGTTGGGAACTGGGGAGGCCCAGACTGCAGTGTAGAACTGTGTCCAAATGCCTGCTCCAACAATGGACACTGTAAAGGAGATAGATGTGCATGCAAAAAAGGGTAAGTATTGTAATGATGAATAATGTACAAATATTTTTTATTTCAATGATTTACTTAAATCTAGTGCCATTCAAAAAAAAATATGATCTTGAATTTAAAATCATTATTGACCTTTAAAAATATTAATTAGCATTGTCTTGTTTTATATTTAACTTTGACAAGCTGCATAAAATTCTTCAAAGTCAATGTGCAATTTCAAATATATACTCAAAACTGTGCACTCTATTCCATGTCATAGCTTGAATACAAGTTGCAAACAATGAAATACTATTTGGTTGAATGTTTAATCTGATGTTAATAATTATTTACTCAAGTGATTATTTGTTGATCACAGACAATGCATTGCACAGATAAATCTGTTTTATCTGCCACATTATCCAAGAAATTGCAAATAATTTCTCATAAACGTTTTCCTCAAGATATTACCTTCCTTCTTTATTTGAATATGTCTTAGATTTATTTTATTCAGAACATTTATTCTTTATTTGTTTAAATGTTAATTGAGATGGAATTTGCACAGCAATAAACTGTGAGTATGACTTTATATTCCAATTGTTTCATTAACACAGGTATTCTGGTGAATCATGTTCTTTAAAGAAAAATGACAAGGATGGTAATAGCTGGCACTGGCTGTCACATACAGAGAGTGGAATGACCAAACGAGCAGCTCATACGGCAGTCTATGTGAACAATACAGACTCCCTTTATGTGTTTGGGGGATATGATCTCAACAAAGTACTGGGCTTATTGGAGGTGTACAAGTAAGTTAATATGTCCTTTTAAGGTACATAAAAGTCAATGTCAAATACGCCATAAGATAAATAAATAATGTTATTGGGATGCGCACACCTTGCAAAGTGACACAATAAGGTCATTGCCATTGAAAACTGCCAGTTCTCGGCCAGCCCTAAAAGTCTTAAATGCTTGATGAATTTGTTCAAATACTTTTGATAATAAACTTTATGGTCATTGCAACAAGGTGTACTTTGTATTGGTAAAATAATGTGAATATTTGATCTCTCAGTACTATAGTGGTGGTATCATTAATAGAATTAACTCTAAAGAAACTAAAAAGAGCAACTGTCTGTAATAAACAACTAATGCAACATTATATTTTAAAATATGTATTATTTGCTTTATTCTTATTGGTTTGGTTGACAAGTAAATTGTCTAACATAAAGTTTTATTACAATGGTTCTGATGACTGCTGTGCTATAAAAAAGTATTTTTTAATTACACTTTACTATCACAATTGATTTTTTAATGAATACTGCTTGATTGCTATTGAACATAATAAACTAATAATTTATAGGTTTCCGACTAGTCAGTGGTATGATGAAAATGGAAAAGTTTTACGTAGGTACCCTACAAATGAAGAGATTGACAAATCTCTGTTGACTTTATTTACTAAGGTAAGCAAAAGAAAAACTCGAAAAATCTAATATTCAATCCATATGGATGCATGATATTTCCTAAATGTTACTTCATATTATAATATTTTTAGGGAAATATTGATGGCAGCTGGCAAATCGGCAACAGGAGCTCTTTATTTAATTTACTGTTATCATCATTTACAAATCAAGACAAGACCACATTACCTCTCATGTATTCTCATGCGCCTACTCCATATTCTGAAAGTTATTTGCATTTTACTGAACAACCAGAGGTAGTAAGTAATGATTTGAAACCAAATACTACAAAGCCAGAGCCAAGGTATGGTCACTCGGCTTGTGCATTTGGTAGTGGGTTTGTTTTGTATGGCGGTAAACTCTCTGATGGCACCTTATCTTCTGAACTATGGATGTATGACGCTGTATTAGATATTTGGACATTGCGGGCAATGAACTCCACTTTCATCCCTCCTGGTCTGACTCGCCACACATTGACCGCCGTTAGAGAAGAATTGTATTTATTTGGCGGAAGTACAATGGACGGGGAGTTTTCCTCAAGGTGAGTAATCAAGCAATTGACTTGATTCTGATTTAATTTGAATGGATAAGCAACAATTTATTTCCTTCCTTCTATTGTTTGCAGTATGTACAAAATAAAGTTGGGTGATGTAAACACGGAGACTTGGGAACGAGTGCAGGTGAGGGGCGGCAAAGAACTTGATGTGCGGGTTGTTGCTCATACAGCTGTATATCATACGCACTCGAATTCAATTTTGGTGTATGGAGGAGTAGTCGCAAGTGTAGCACGGTAAGTCATGTTTTAATTTTTAATTGCTCTGATTTTGTTTTATTCAGATCAATTTGTTACCATCAGTAATCTAACGAAATAAAACATTTTAATTTCTTCTCAGATTTTCCAAGCTCTCGGATAGAATGTTCGCCTTCGACATAGACTACAAACACTGGAGCGAGATCCACTATCCTCGAGCACATTTACGCGACACTTACGTACCGCGAGAGAGGGCATTTCATACGTCAACGGTTATTGGTATGCAACTGTCTTGTTATTTTATTAAGAGCTGAAAAGGAAGTCGTTCATTAACTAGACCAGCACTTGCACTTTGCGTTGCAATAGAGTACCTATTGTAATACAGACTGTATATTATAGTGGTTCTATTGCGATGAGAAGAACTGTTGCTATTTTGGTAAAGGATGTTGCATTGCTTGCATTAAAATATTTTAAGCCCAAAAAATTGTATCAATATTGGTAAAAAATAATTTTCAGGAAACTACTTAGTGGTATTTGGTGGCTATTCTCACCGCCATAACAGAGAAGAGATTTGTTACGATGGTCAGATGTACATCTATCACCTGGGATGCCACTCTTGGATCCCTCTCGACGTGTTAGGCAAAGTGCGGCGGTTCTATCCTAAGAAGCAAGGCGTGTTTGCGCACGCGGCTGCGTTGCGGCCGCCGTCTACTTTGTTGATTGCTGGAGGGTACCATGGAAATGTTAATGGTGAGTTACCTTTGTGAGATAAACGTCGATTGCAAATACATTATCCTATCGTAAATATTTTCTTTTTTTTACTGTTGATGTCTCAGACAACAATGGTAAGATGATGAACCAAACCGTAATACAGAATTCGGGCTGCTACGGACAATATCCTGTTGGAAAAATCCTGAAACACCAGTACCTACCTTACCACCACCACCAACCACACCCCACCAACACCACCAACCCCACCCCACCAACACCACCAACCCCACCCCACCAACACCACCAGTACCTTAGGACCAGTGTTTTGGAGTCAACTAACTAGACTTACAACTGGTCAGCCTTCGTCCCCGTGACGCGTCGTTTTCACACTAGCCGGGCGAGCACGGCCTCTGTGATAGGCTTGAGTCACGCATTTTCTCACGGTTTTTGCTCCCAAACTGTGATAAAATGTGTGACTGAAGGCTGTCACAGTAGGCCGTCCTCGCCTGCCAGGTGTACCTTACCCAAAGGGTTAAAACTGGACCCTATTACTAAGACTCCACGAACTGTCTGTCTGGCTGTCCGTCACCAGGCTGTATCTCATAAACCGTGATAGCTAGACAGTTGAAATTTTCACAGATGATGTATTCCTGTTGCCGCTATAATAACAAATACTAAAAACAGAATAATATAAATGTCAATAATTAGACGCTCAATGGGTTAATAAATGATTGTTATTGCAGGTGATCTGTTAGCATACATGGTACCGAGTTGGCAAGCAGGGATCAGTAATGACGATCCGGAGTCGGCGTGCCGTCGACATCGCTCTCAACCGGAGTGCCTCGCGGACCCTGAGTGTGGCTGGTGTTCTGCTGATGATGTATGTAGATTTGAATATTTTTCAGTCCATCTAGGATGTTATTTCGAAGCGTTAGGAATCATAATTATTTTGTTAGGTAGGGTAAAAGGAATGGTGTAAATATTCTTAATAATTTTAGGTAATGAAGACTTGAATTAATATGGATGATAATCACCCATACTCGTAAGTCCACTGTACTCAGCCACACTCAATCAATGGACAGTTGTAGCTTATTATTTATGACGTTAACATTCCTTTTTCGAGAGTATTATCCGTTGTCATGGATACTGGGTTAGAGGGGAGTAGGGGTCAGCAAATTGCCTCCAAAATAGGATTAAAAATATGTGTAGCTGTAAGGCTAAACTTCACTATCGATTTGCAGACTTGCTACGGTAGAAGAATAGGAGCCAATTGCACAACAAACCTCCAATCGATCCGATGTGGTGGTATATGCCCAGCGTTGGGCGACTGTCACTCTTGCCTCATACACGGTCCGCCGCCCGGCAGAACGAATAGCAGTCGTACGCCTTTGCCATCTGTTAGCACGAAACTTGGACTAGATCAGTGTAATTGGTGCGTGCAGAATGCGCGGTGTCATCATAAAGATGGTAAGTTACTTAGATATATTGCTATACCACGAGCATGATCTATGTTAAATACTTTCCGATGAAATAGTTTTCAAATATCTTAAATTTGATTAGTAAGAAATAATTCTTAATTGCATAAATATTCACTTCTATTTGTAAAATCACGCGAGACTCCAGGCAGTCTAACGTAGGAGATGTTAACATGTTCTCTGATTTTGTAAAACATAGAAAATAAATACTTTCTTTCTAGATAACTATGGCGTTTGCGGGGAAGACACTCCTTCAGAAAACCCTGGCTGGTGGGGTAGCACTGGTACAGAAGTAACGACTCCCGACGAATGTAAAATGCTGGACAAACGACCCGGTCTCACATTCCTTAGATACCAGCAACCAGCAGATTGGAACCATCCAGATGGGGTGTCTGTGGTTAACGCCACTACGGTGGATTGGGGTACGGGAGGAGGGAGTAATCATATATTTAGTGGGCCGAGTGAAGCAAGGCTTCGAGGCTGGTTGCATATACCACAGTATTGGAACGGGACTGGTGAAACTTTACACATTTGCGCGGGGTACTCGAACATTTCCTTAGCATTAGGGGACGCTGGTGGCCCAGTAGCCAATCTGACCGCGCAGCCGTCTGCCTGCTCGCTCGTGGATTGGCCCGCATTGTTCCCGGGACGTCTGGCCGTCGATATGCACGCTAATGACTCATTACACACAGGCTTATATCCATCACATCATCACGCCAAAATGGAACTGCTTCACAATAAATCTCAGGAAAGTGCAAAGGTAAGAATTGTTTACAGTTTCTTAATTTTTTGCTTTAAACTACCTCGGTCTCCGAGAGCCTTATATAAAATTCATTCAAGCTAAATCAATAAATATGTTTTTTTAGGTGTTCACGTTTGAGTTTCTGGAGCCGTATTCGGACGGCCAGTGCAAATACGACAACTGTCTGCTTTGTCTTTCGGACGCCGCGTGCGGCTGGTGCGAGCTGACCAACAAATGCGAGCCGCGGAACATTGACGAAACCATCTCGTGCGTGGCGGAAGGCGAGTGGAGGTACTTGACGCTGCAGCCGGCCGCCTGCCCAAACTGCTCCAACTACATCAGTTGCGAGCGCTGCATCAGCGGCAACTACTGCGAGTGGTGGGCCGACGAGGCGCGGTGCGCGCGGCGCGGCCGGGCGGGCGGCGCCGTCACCGCCCGGGCCAGCTGCCCGGCGCCCTGCCGCCTGCGCGCCGACTGCGAGCACTGCCTGGACGAGCGCGGCCGCTGCGTGTGGTGCGAGGCCACGCGCCAGTGCTTCAGCTTCAGCGTCTACACCAGCGAGTACCAGTTCGGGCTGTGCCGCGAGTGGCTGGACCGCGCCTCCTTGCCGCCCGACGAAACTGCGCGCAAGTCCGGCCAGTGCAAGTCGTGCCGGCGCCACGTGCAGTGCTCCGCGTGCCTGCGCAGCATGGGCTGCGGCTGGTGCTACTCGCACGAGAACCCCATCAACGGCGCCTGCACGGAGGGCGACTTCACGCGCTCGCACGCCGACTGTGCCGCCGTGCTCAACGTGACCACAGTGGACGCGGGCTGGGCGTACGCGCAGTGCCCCGACGTGGACGAGTGCGGGCTGGGCCTGCACGACTGTCACGAGAACGCCATCTGTAACAACACGCACGGATCCTATACATGTAAATGTAAACAGGGATATATCGGTGACGGTAAGAAAAGCTGCATGCGAACCTGCTACAATAACTGCATCCATGGTTACTGTCTCGGAGCTCCTCAATACAAATGCCACTGTGATCTAGGGTGGACAGGCGCCGATTGTTCCATCAACTGCGGTTGTCACAATCATTCAACATGTAGGACTGGCGTGGGTAGATGTGACGAGTGTCAGGACTGGACGGAGGGGGAGTTCTGTGAGTCATGCAAACCTGGCAGTCACGGCAACGCCACCACCGGGCAAGGATGTCGCCGGTGCGACTGTAACGACCACGGCGATGAGACGCGCGGTGTGTGTGATGTCGCCACCGGAGAATGCTTATGCAAGGATAACACGGAAGGCTTGAATTGTGAACGCTGTAAACCGAAGTTTTACGGTGACCCTAGACACGGCGGTAGATGCTACTATCAGTGTGAACCCAGAGGAATGCTAAATGCGACACAAACCGAAGGAATTGGTTCTTATAAAACTGATCCCGATATCAAAACGATAGGACCTTCGAAAGAATGTTTATGGATTATATCTGCAGAAGATATAAAGGATGCTATCATTCAGTTTACCATTAATTCCTCCACCTTTGACGTTCCGTGTGATGAGAATGCAGTTTACGTTTATGATGGTCTTGGTGGAGTGCCTGACCTCAGTAACAACCAGCAGAGTCAGTTATTGGGCGTGTTCTGTAACGGCGCGAATTCGGGTGTTATAGAGGCTCGCAGTGGTAACCTGACAGTGCATTACAAGCAGGGGCAGCCGGAGCAAGGGTTCGAGGGGAGCTACAAGGTGCTGGCTTGTGATGGCTACTGTACGTGGCCGAGAGTCTGCAACAAGAGGCACTGTGTTTGTCGGGAAGGTTACGGCGGACCGAACTGTGAAGTAGAAATCTGTCGTAATAACTGCAGCATGGCGGCTAGCGTTGGTATATGTGATCCTAGCTACGGTAGATGTTTATGTAACGAGGGCTTCGGTGGAGATGACTGCTCAATCAGACTAGACAAAACACAACTTGTATTTACAGAGCTTTTTAACTCAGAATATTTATCAGACGGCTTAGATCACTTGAGGAAAACTCTTCCTAGATTCGGTCACAGTTTGGTGGCCGATAGACGCGGGTTATGGATGTTCGGAGGATATTCTCTTTCTCACGGACCGTTAAATGATATACGATTTTTCGATACAAAGAATAACACGTGGATGCAAGTGACAGTAGAAGCTACGCCAGACGCTAAGATGCCAGAAGGTCGATATTTCCATGCAGCTGAGATCTACCACTCGAAACAAAATATTTATATTTATGGAGGTTTAAGTTTACAAGAGAAGAGTGGACAAAACAAAACGCTTGGAGACTTCTGGCAATTCAGCTTGAAAGACCAGAGGTGGAGCAATATACGTAACAACAAAGATAAAGATGGTGTGCCGCCCTCACTGGCAGGACACACATTGACTTTACAGAAATATTTGGACTACGAAAGTTTAGTTTTGATCGGAGGATTTTCATTGGAAGAAGGTTTCATGTATGATGTATGGGAGTTCGATCTTGACAATGAGAAGTGGATCAAATTGAAAGACGAAGGTGCCAAGCCGTCAGGAATAATTGGCCACAGCACTGTGTACCACGCACCTTCCCAGAGTCTGTATGTTTATGGAGGGATCTTATATGCTTACAATGGCACTGTTCTTTCTAACAAACTGTTTTCATTCCACTACCCCACAAAGCAATGGAGTGAGTTGCCTACATTCCCTATTATGCAAATTAACAACTATTATGACAATTTACCGCAAGCCACATACTTACATTCAGCAGTGACAACAAATGATTACATGATCATATTTGGAGGAAGAACTGACCCTGAAAATAGATCTGATTCTCTAATAGCTTACATCTACAGTTGCAACCAATGGGTCCGACTAGTCAAAGGTATGTGTAACTACTTTTGAGTATACCTGTATTCTATTTTAATATATTAGTTTTTTTAAATAATAGTCGTGTTTTCAGGTGTAAGTATCGTGGGTCATCCGCCACCGCCTACAATAGCTCACGCAATGGCTATGGACATAGACGCTGAAAACGAAGGCTACATCTACATAATAGGAGGCTGGACCGGCAGTGCCCATTGTCAAGTGACCCGGATATCTCTCCCGGAAGACCTGTGTTCACTGTGGAGTTCGAATAAGTTTGAATGTCGAAGTCACATGGGATGTAGTTTCTGTAATACGGGGAATTATACGAAGTGCTTTTCTGTGGATAAACCGGGCTGTGAGGGGAGTGACAGTGTGTCTGTGAACCCTGGGGCTGCCTGTGATGCTGAGCTGGTCTCATCGCGTGCTTGTGAGAACTTCACGACTTGTACTTCGTGTTTGGCCGCGTGGCCGATGTATCCAGAAGATAAGCCTGCTTGTCGCTGGTGCGAATCCTGCGCTGCGGCTGTCGGTAAGTGACCTTCATTCAATGCTAACTCATTAGTGAACTCAAATTCTTGTTTCCATTTGAACTTAGTAAATATATAACGTGTGTGTAAATTAAGTATGTTTTAGTATGGCTAGAATTAATAATACCTTCATTAAAATAAATTATTTTTTATCAGAAACTAAACTTTGTCTCTGGCATTAAAGTTCTTTTCCGAAATCACATATATTTCGAACGCCGATATTATATCCTCTTGAGAATATATTATCGTATATAGAAGTAAAAAAAAAATCGGAACTATTTTAGGTGAATGCGTACCCACGGACGAGTCGTGCACTAGTATGAAATGTAATGCCGGAACTACCTACATCAGTAATGTAGACTACTGTCCGGAGCTCAGGTGCGCCTCATCAGACTGCGAGAAATGTGTTGGAGCTAAGGAATGCACGTGGACCAGACACGCTGTCAGAGAAGGTAAATTATTCCATATTCAGATCATTGTTTAAACAAAAACCATCTTTAGTCTAGTGTAAACAAAGTTGTTTTCAGAGTGACTCTTGTAAAATTTTAGCTCAAATGAAAGTTTATTATTGTAAATGTTCACATATGTGGCAACTATATTTCAAACGCAGGATCGATGCGTATCATGACTGCAAAACTTAAATATTTTGGTATATATACTAACCTCGTCTCATTTACAGGACAACTAACAAGAATAGCAGAAGAATCCGTCGAACTTTTCAATTGGACGTGCGCGCTCATAGAAGAACCAGGTCGAACAAGTCTTCGTGCGACAAAGAGTGAAGAGTGCCCGAACAGATGCACGATGTTGGACGACTGCCAGTCGTGTCTGAGTACTGACGGGGGTGAGGGAGGGTTTGCGGAATGTCGCTGGGCTACGTACCTGGGGAAGTGTATCTCTCCTGCTTATCAGCCGGTGTACTGCGCGGGAGGGGTGTGCGGTCTCGTGCTTACTAAGTCAGATAAGAGCAAGTGTCCGGCACCATGTGATACTTTTGAACAGGTTTGTAGGAAGTTCGATCTGGAGTTTTTGATTCACGAAATATTTGATCAACATTTAAAAGGTGATCTAAAGCCGAATTCCGTAAGTGAATTCGGTAAAGGAAACAGTTGGAACCTTCAAAGAGTTAGAATCATTTCTTTCAACTTTTTCGGTATTGCGAAACTAATTTGGCAAGTGTACGATCGTCCTCTTGATGATTTATTTCCAAATAATTAGGATATCATTTAATTTTGTTTTACTTACAACGGTCTTCTAATGCTTTTAATGAAAAATGTATAATGGTTCCTTAAAACTGAAAAAACAATTATTCTTTACAATCTACTTCAAAATATTGGTCATGGAAAGATTCATATCCTTTCCTTTTCAGAGTGTAATATGCACAGATTACCTCCCAATAGATACCGCATGCCTACTGTTTTGTTTGATTCCGAGATCACCAAACTTGGCGGAAGGCACGGGTTGCGCGGGGAGTGACAAGTGCGCCGTGATTGGCTATTCAAGGTCACGGTACCTGTCGTAGTGACGAGACATGCGCATTAAATGTCGATAAAAATATCGATATTTTTCAAACAGAATGGTATTTCATGTAAAATGTCTTAGCCGGCGATTTTATAATTACATTAATAATGATAAAGAAAAACATCGATCGAGAAAAGATTTTGATTATGGCCAAAAGTGATTTAATTTAATTGTAATCCTATGTAAACAGGGCCACTCTGAGCTCTTGTTATGAGTAGAGCACAATTAGTTCAAAGTAAAAATAAAGTAATTTGTTAATTTTTAAATAATCAATTTTAACAAAATTATTTTATTCTCCTATATACCTAATTAAACATCGATCATCGATACTTTTCGATAAGCAAAAAACTTATTTGTCTCAACATTTTTACTTCTGTGGGAAAAAGATAGCAATACAATAATACCTTATGAGTAAAAGGGACTTTCACAAAAGACATCAACGAGCGCTACTGTAAAGTGTGCAATTTTGATTTGTAAACCATTATAACTTGACCTTTTTTAGATTGCTCAATATTTATTACTTTGCCTAGTGGTGGCATATTAACCAATCTTTTTTTGAACTTGAAGGGCTGGTTGATTTTTCACACCATTTTACTGCACAGTTCGTCATTTTTTTTAAGACAAAACATTGATAACTATTTTTTAAACAGAATTAAAACTATAAATCGCTTGCGTCCCTACAGCTCTAATGTCTGGTCGACACTAAAGAGATCATTCCGTGCACTGAGTTATATCAGCCTAAATAGGCTGATGTGTGGTGCGCGTAAGTTGCCTTCTATGCGGAATCTATTGGGAGGTAATCTGTGGTAATATGCAATACGTAAAGTTGTTTTTGTGAAGGTTTCAAACTGTTTCCTTTGCCGAATTCACTTACGCAATTCGGCTGCTGTTCTGTCTCATTCAAAAATGATTTATAACTTAATTCAAGGCTAAATCTTTGTGCCAGTTACTGTAGATATTCTAAATTCATATTTTCACTGCTTGAAGTTCTGTAAATTTTGTATTAAGAACTTTATCTTAGTCGGAAGAGAGTTCAAAATATAATAACTAGCTTAAAAGTTGAAAGCTTGAAACAACGTTAATTCTGTTAGTTTTGCCAATATTTCGGCAGCTAGGAAATGTACAGCTAGTTTGTTAAAAAGGACATTCATAAGCCTACATGCAAAATAACCAATTTCACTTGATTCCAGTGCTCGGAATGCTTGCACCATTCTCACTGTGGCTGGTGCGCGCTCTCAGGCGCTAACGGTGAGGGCGTCTGTTCCGAAGGCTCCATCGACTCTCCCCTCGACTACTCCACCCGTACCACTTGCGCCGCTGTCTATACAGCTGCGAACCATGACGACTACTCGAATGACACCTTCTCATGGCATTACACGAGGTGCCCGCCTGAAAACGAGTGTGAGAATAACCATCACCAGTGTAAAGCTGAGTCTGAGGTGAGTTTGTTTGACATTGAAACGAAGTCTATTCAAATCCTTGTTTCTAATACGCTTTATAAGTAATATCGACTTTAACTAAATGCAAATAAGGTTGATTTCAGAATGATTGGTAGTGATGTGCCATACAAATAAGAAGCTGAAATCAGAAATTAAACTTTATGTGTGTGTGTTAATAGTAGTTCATGAAACTGTTGCATAATGAGGGGTATTAAAACATGAGTTGATGAGAGGTTTTTAATAGTTTTCACACGAATGTTTTAATACCTAGTTATGTGCAGTTTCTTACACTACTTTATCTACACTCATAAATTCGGATTGAACCTACTAAATACCTCTTTTTGCATTTTCCATGCCATAAAATCGTGATAGCATTTTTCATATACTTTTCTCGACTTTGCTGTTAATAAATTAAGAGTAATCCCCTTCTCCGCATCTAAAATATCGGGCGGAGTCAAATTTTCTTCACATTCACTGATATCAGACATTTTTAAACAATAATTTAAATAACTCATGAAATTCAGTACAGCCACGGGGTCTCATTGTTAAGAAAGAAAATTTGGTTCAAATAAATCTCACTAGATGGCGCGATATGCACGTATCTGTTATTGAATGTGGGTAAAATTCACATTTTCTGGAATTGAACATAAAAATTGTATGTTCTTGTTTAATTAACTCTCCTAAGTACCAAATTATGGAATATTGGGCTTTTAATTCACATTTCAAAGATTATTTTAAAGGATCATTTAGAATTGATGCCAATAGATGGCGCATTTTTTAATTTCTGAGGCATTCCACTCGATTGTTAAAATTTGCATTGTAACACATTTTGGTGCAAAAAAAAACTGTAAAAACGTGGAAATAAATACTAGAAAACGAACCTTCACTGTATTTAAAGAAAAAAATATTCACGAACCTAGTAAACCCTTTTACTTGCAAGTCGCTGCTAACACCATCTATCTATCACCGTGAAACAGAACCGAACGCATCCGATGTACAAAAAATAACAAGATTAATCAGATGAAAAACGCTAGTTACGTCGGCACGGTTTCTTTGTATGGGATGAGGCATCTGTATGCTAGTATTATATTATCTGTGGTACAGCAAAACTTTCAAAACGTATGAATGGCGCCAAAACCCAGCACATCACCGCATTAACCGCGCATGCGCTAAGGCTTAGCACGCACTGCGATCTTTATTCGCGCGATTTTTTCCGCCCATTCTGCGACCTATGGAATTGTATGAAGTTGTTCGCATTGCGGTAAAGAAATCTTGCGGAAATAATACCGCAAGAAATCCGGTTTTGCCACAGAATCCACCGCACCACGGCGCAAATTTTATTCGACCGAATATTTTGAGCTCTATGAACAGGTAGAAGGAAACAAAATTCGCGCGAATGAAAATCGCAGTGCGTGCTAAGTCTAAAGCGGGCATTGTCATAGACAATTTAAAATTGGAATCAAATCTTTTTATAATAGGTACTATAAAATGGCATTACAAAAAAAAAATTGATGGAAACTCCTTAGTGATTAACTTCATGGATTTGTCCTGTATCGTAATAGAAAAAAAATTGTTTTATAGCATTATTTTGTTAGAGAAATAGTGTTATAATAAGATTCTATTTTTAAATTCCGGTATTGTGTTTATAAAGTATGCCAATATAAACTCGTTTTGAATTTTATAATTCGAATCTTACGATATGAGAGTAGATAAAGTAGATTACTGCAGCGGCCAGCAAAAGAGGCATTGATGGACGAATGTCTAAATGTGGGCCGATGCGAAGCCGAGGCACACATACGTAAGTCCATCAATGCCTAGTTGTGGCCAAGGCTTGTATAGTGCTTTTCTCAAATAATGCGCTGAAATTAAAACTAAGTAGTACCTAGAACTCATTTTGTCAATTACAATTATTTTTCTAAATCAATGACGAACAACAATAATTATTCCCGCGTTAGGCATAGCACGCACAGCGATTTTGATTCGCGCGAATTTTTTAGTACTATTTGAGCGCGATTTTTTTTCCGCAGTGCGTGCAGCTTCATACAACTCCATAGGCCACAGAACACGCGGAAAAAAAATCGTGCGAATAAAAATCGCAGTGCGTGTTAAGCCTTAAGCTTAGCACGCACTGCGATTTTGATTCGCGCGATTTTTCCCGCCCATTCTGCGCTCATCCTGCGGCGGAAAAAGCCGCGCAATTAAAAATCGCAGTGCGAAGTGTTAATTTGTTTTTTTTTTTCAATAAACAGCTTTCTATTTGCAAGCCAGTTCGAAATTTAAATAAAACCTTTGATAAGTTATCTCCTTGGTTGCCATACATACATACATAAACTCACGCTTTTTTCCCATCGGGGTAGGCAGAAACTACAGAAAGCCACCTGCTACGATCCTTACATACTTCTTTTGCTTCACTCACATTCATACATCTAGTCATACACACACGCCGGTTATGAGTACTGCGCACCTGGCCTTTTTGAAGAACATCACCTATAAGGTCTATGTATGTCTTTCTAGGGCGTCCCCTCCCGGCGTTTCCATTCACGTCTGCCTTGTAAATACATTTCGTTAGTCGCCTTTCATTCATCCCCTCAACATGGCCAAACCATCTTAACATACTCTTTTCAATTTTAGTCACTACATCTTCTTTTAAACCACAACATTGTCTTATTACCTCATTCCTCAACTTATCATTTAAAGTTACCGCACACATACTTGGTTGCCATGTTTCGGAGTAAAAGATCTTTCCATTTTAAATTACACGACAGATATGAGTTTACTTGTAACTTATTTGGCACACGACAGATATGGCTTTTCATACAACTTTTGCCGGCCGCTGCTCGCATGTATTTATTTGGCCAGTACTGCAATTTCGATTTATCTCGAAGAAGGTTGTCAAAATAATGCTCAAATTTCCAAGCATGTTTGAGAAATAGTTCATTACTGCAGCGGCCATTAAAAGAGGCATTGATGGACGAACGTGTAAATGAAGGCCCAGGCGAAGCCGAGGCACACATACGTAAGTCCATCAATGCCTAGTTGTGGCCAAGGCTTGTACTATACAATGCTTTTGCTATATATGCCTTTCTCAAATAATGCGCGGAATTTCAAACTAAGTAGTACCTAGAACTCATTTTGTCAAAATCAATGACAAACAACAATAATTGTTCCCGCGTTAAAGTGTCCTTTTTTTTTAATAAACAGCGTTCTATTTGAAAGCCAGTTCGAAAATTAAATTAAACCTATGATAAGTTACCTCCTTGGTTGCAATGTTTCGGAGTAAAAGATCGTTCCATTTTTAAATAACACGACAGATATGAGTTTACTATGTAATTTATTTGGCCGCTAGACACGACAGTATGGATTTTCATACAACTTTTGCCGGCTGCTGCTCGCATGTATTTAGCCAGTACAGCAATTTCGATTTATCTCGAAGAAGGTTGTCAAAATAATGCTCAAATTTCCAAGCATGTTTGAGAAAAGAGTAATTTTGCCGGAAACACCAAATTGGAGAACGCACTTTCATGTTTTGGTTTGAATCAGGTGTGTCGCGACCTACCAGAAGGCTACGAGTGCGCCTGCGGGCCGGGACACAAGCGCGCAGGCGGCCCGGGCGGCGCGGCGGGCGCGGCGGGCACCTGCGTGGCGGTGTGCTCGCAAGGCTGCGTGCGCGGCGCTTGCATACAGCCCGACGTGTGTCGCTGCGAGTTCGGCTACGTCGGCGCCAACTGCACCATCCAATGCCAGTGTAACGGACACTCCGATTGCGAGGGTCCTGATAAACTCGATAAGTGTATCGAGTGCCATAATAATACAATGGTAAGCTACTTTTAAGATTCCTTTCTCTCTAACGTTTTTCTATTCATTTATGAATATGTATAACACTTAATATTATGTATGTTTGTTTATATATAGGGGTATGTATAGTGTTTAATATAGTATATTTTTTTTTTACACCACATACTACCCCCTGTTTTATTCTAAGTTCTTTATTTCCATCTAAAGGTTGTCTGGTAGATATCGCTGTCAGCGATAAGGCCGCCTTTGTACCCATATAAATAAGATTTCTTGTAAAAGAGATTTGTGACTTTTTATATTCTATTCTATTCATTGTTTGAAATTGTAGCACAACAAACAATTACATAATAGATTTATGTAATTGTTTGTTGTGCTAAATAAAATAAAACATCTAATCACGGTTAGTCCTACCTTCTTCAGATCCATCAGATCTGAATAAAATCCGTGCAGTGTGTGGGTGTTGATTCAATTAGTTATGATGCTTTCTTAGAACGATTATTAGAAGAAAACCGTAGTACCGTTAGTATTGAAAAATCAGCTCCATCATATCAGAACCACCTGTTCAGTTCGTACCTTTAAACTGTGTTCTAACTTTCAGCCTATCATACTGACCAATCTGTTCTGTTTGTAGGGTGACCAGTGCGAAAAATGTAAGCCAAACTTCGTTGGCGATCCTGTCAACAATGTTCAATGCGTTCCATGCTCGTCGTACTGCCACGGCCACACATCCATCTGTACCAGCGAGGTGGATGCGGCGCCGACGTCGCGAGATGTGGGGGGTCCCGCAGACCCCGATGACTACAGGGACGGGGCCGCTAAGGCCCGCTGTGTGCGCTGTGCTAACAATACTGATGGGCCCCGTTGCGAGAGGTGTATCGAGGGATACTTCAGAGGATCTGATGATTTTAGAGAATCTTGTAGACCGTAAGTATTCAAAATAATAATACACAAATCAAGTAGAGTGGCATTCTAAGCACTTTGGTATAAAGAAAAACATTACTTGTAGTCTATTTAAATCCTTGTTTACAATGTCACATTATTTAAGGACGCTATTACATATTTCTACAAATAACAGTGCTTTTCAGGTACAATTTTAATGTATATGCAATCACAGATGTGAAGATATCATGGTCTTAATTTAAAGATAATATATTCAGCTCCAGATTGGCATCAGAAAAATTGCATAACATCATGCAAAATTTTCGCACAAATACGTTTTGCCCATCACGATAATCGCAAAAATATTAAAAAGTAGGGTCCAAATAGGTCCCAGTTTAGTTAATTTTACAGCATTTTTTATCTTCAAAATTATAAAAAAATTGCGGTATATATAGTCCTTTACAGGTCCAGATAATTATTTTTTACCCAAATCAATATATATTTTAATTATTAGCTAAAATAAAAACACTTGCCGACTTCTTCATACATTTTGCACTAGAAGCTTATCATTCCGCGCTCAGAAGCGCTAATTACGTAAACTGCAGACGGTGGATCGAAAAAAAACCAAAATGATTTTAAACTAATTTAATTAAAAAGAAATTATTACAATATAATTAGTGAAACCTATTCGATGCTAGAATATGGAATGACCATTTACTTATTAAAAATAACTTAACGCTAATGTCCAATTTTGCTGCGTCGGCGGCTCGTGGCTGGATTGACGTCATCGGTGCAGTTTCTATGCGCTTGGCGTCAACACGGAGGAATTTGCATGTCAGCGCTATTGGTTAGGGATCCGTACTTAACACCTCCACCCGCAGAACAGCAACTATTTGATCATGTTGAGTGCAAATGTTGCTGGGACTTCATCTCGTTTTCTGGTTTCTACATCTTCATTCTTCGTATCTTAAGAGTTGATTTCTTCTCATTATCGTCTGCTCCAAGGTTCCAGCATTTGTATCTGCGGCTTATAACCAAGATGATAAGTATGGTTGCGCATAGTACGATGATGTAGAACGGTATGGTTGTATGATATAGGACAACCGACGGAGTCTTGTCAATCTGGATAGGGCTTGCCATCAATACTTTGTTCTGGATGCTGTGAAGTTTTTCTAAGTTGACTGACTTGAAGCCGATAATGTGAGTGGAATCAGCTGTCTGGTTCATGTCGTTGTATGGGATTTTTGATAACTTGAGTGGCTGTCCTTTTATCTCATTGTTGTCGTTAATGATAGTGAATTCTGGTGTTTCCAGATAGCAGTTCATGGGTATGGTGACGAGATAGCTTCCTTGTAGGATGTTGAAGTCTTTCCTGCTGCAGGCTAGCTGTACTTTGGTAGGTTGAGGCAGAGAGATAACGTAATGTTGATCATCCAGCTTTTCTACTGCTTGCTTGGAGAGTGAGATCTTGGTGAATTGGCAGGTCTCCCTTAGGCCTTGGTTGATGATGAGCTCTTGGATGCAATCAGGCTTCGTCCGGATCTGATGACTTGTCTTCCTTTCACAGATATGAATGCTGCTGTACTTCGGGCATTCAGCCTCTATGTACACGAATGATTTCTCGTTTGTTGCTATGTAGGGAGAGCCAACAACTTGCCCTTATTCCTTAATAAGGGCAAGTTGTTTCTTATTGGGTACAATGGATAGTCTATATAAATCATAAAGGTCTTTAGAGACTATAGGAAAACTGTATATTATTACTATTCTCTTCTCAATAAAGTAGGAACCTGGTTTTATTAGATTATAATATTCTCTTAACTCTAAGTTTAGGATTTGATCTTGGTTATATATGGATTTGAGCCTATCTATCATAGATCTTAAAACTTCTATATCAATCATAGAATGATGGGTGCTAGAAGCCCGTATAAAAGCCATTATGTTTTCTAACCTAATTATCTCTAACATTGAATCTTCTACATTGTTGGTTATAATTCCTAAAATTTGGGCAAACTTCGCGAATTTTATTAAGCTGTAATCTGTATAAGCACTCTTCTCAATAAGTAGTTCTAACGTTGAGTTAACTTTTTCTTGATTTTTTGTTATTTGGTCTAGGACGGTACCATGTTGGGACATCCATTCTTTACTAAGGCTGATGTGGTTGTTAAATTCTGATATTATTTTATTTTCATTATTTTGTAGAGTTTTAATAGCCTCATCATACTTCAAGGCATCTCGATAATCTAAGTTGCCCGTGACACTTTTTATAACGGACCCAAGGCTATCTACAAGACCTCTTTTGACTCTAACAGGTTCCAAAGATTTTACTTGTTGTAGTACCTTACTAAGTTTGTTTGCAAGATATTCAATCTGATATTCATAAACCATATAAGTCTCGTTAGTGAGTTTAGTTCTAATAGTAGTTTATGAAACTGTTGCATAATGAGGGGTATTAAAACATGAGTGTGTGTTTAAAAACCGAGCCGTAGGCGAGGTTTTTAATAGTTTTCACACGAATGTTTTAATACCTAGTTATGTGCAGTTTCATACACTACTTTATCTACACTCATAAATTGGGATTGAACCTACTAAATACCTCTTTTTGCATTTTCCATGACATAAAATCGTGATAGCATTTGTCATATACTTTTCTCGACTTTGCTGGTAATAAATTAAGAGTAATTTCCTTCGCCGCATCAAAAATATCGGGCGGAGTAAAATTTTCTTCTCATTCACTGATATCAGACATTTTTAAACAATAATTTAAATAACTCATGAAATTCAGTACAGCAAAATTTGCAAAACGTATGAATGGCGCCAAAACCCAGCACATCACCGCATTAACCGCGCATGCGCTAAGGCTTACCACGCACTGAGATCTTTATACGCGCGATTTTTTTCCGTCCATTCTGCGACCTATGGAATTGTATAAAGTTGTTCGCATTGCGGTAAAGAAATCGTGCGGAAATAATACCGCAAGAAAGCCGTGTTTTGCCACAGAATCCACCGCACCACGGCGCGAATTTTATTCGCCCGAATATTTTGAGTTCTATGAACAGGTAGAAGGAAACAAAATTGGCGCGAATAAAAATCGCAGTGCGTGCTAAGTCTAAAGCGGGCATTGTCATAGACAATTTAAAATTGGAATCAAATCTTTTTGAAATAGGTACTATAAAATGGCATTACAAAAAAAATATTGATGGAAACTCCTTAGTGATTAACTTCTTGGATTTGTCCTGTATCGTAATAGAAAAAAATTGTTTTATAGCATTATTTTGTTAGAGAAATAGTGTTATAATAAGATTCTATTTTTAAATTTCGGTATTGTGTTTATAAAGTATGCCAATATAAACTCGTTTTGAATTTTATAATTCGAATATTACGATATGAGAGTAGATAAAAGTCTTTAGTTGCATCTGTACGGAGTTAATTTTATCTTCGATGTCGGTTAATTGAATGTACTGTATGAATGAATGGTAATGTGTAGTTAGTCTGGTCGGTCCTAATCTGTATGGTAGGAGTCCCGGTCCATCGTCTAATGTCTCAAGTCTTATCTCTTGAGGGTGTGTCGCTTGGACTGTCAGTAGTATCAGGATTCTGTAACAATTGGCTTGATTTAGGGATACGTTTCAGCCGCGATTTGGCTACGGGGCCACGTTTTTTCGAAGTGTATATGTGTATAGGCAGGTCAGCGAGTACTGTATCCTGCGTATAACGTGGTGCAGCTTTTTGGCGACTGGAAAAGGGGTTTTTAATAAAAATTTGTTGCTGAGGGGTATATTCTACTTCGGGCTCCCGAGTTTTGTTTCTACTGTTAATTAAGGCTGTACGATTTGCAAGAGATGACTCGTTAATGATTTCATAAACTTGCTTCATCTGTTGTCTATGATTCTGCGCATATTGCTGTAGTATGTGTTTAGTCAGATCTATGTCGATTGGGTCTCTAGGGTCAAAATGTCCGGTCAATAGGTCAAAAGGTCTGCACTTGGTGAAACTATGGATGGAACTGTTGTATGCTATAATGGCGTATGGCATGAGATTAATTATCGGTTCGTCTTTATTTTGTAATTTAAGAATTCTAATATGCTCCAATAACGTCGAGTGAAAACGTTCGATGTTACCATTGTCCTTTGGACTATGAGGTAGAATTTTGTGGTGAGTTATCTTATGCAACCGCACAAATTCAGAGAAAAGTTGGTTCGTGAATTCGGTGCCATTATCAGTAATGATAGTCATAGGTAGACCATGATGGGTACAGAAACGTAACAATGCATGAATAATGCTAATGGCGGTTCCGTCTCGCAAATGATATGCTTGGGCATATTTCGTGAAAACGTCCATGAACGTTATGTATTTTTCGTTCTGAACTGTAAACAGGTCCATGTGGATAATTTCAAGTGGTTTGGTAGCCGGAGGTACTATGTTGAATTGAGGTCTAATTGGGTTCCTGTCGTATTTAGCCTGACCGCAGATGGTACACTCGTTAATAAACTTGGTGATTTGTTCTTTCATCTTTGGCCAGTAATATTTCCGTGAAAGGGCTAGGTGACATTCATTTATACCACGGTGGTTCGTCTTCCCGTCATGGTAATGTCGGATAATGTCTTGTTGTCGGAGGTATTCTTTAACATTCTCGAGTTCTGTCTTGGCTAGTACTAGGTTGATTGAGGAACTTCTAAATTTGTCTTGTATGATGGGTATTATTTTGTACATGGCTAATGGTGGGTTTATCAAGATAGCTGTTTTGACTTTAGGGTTCACATATTCTTTGATAGCATTAATAGTATCACTCTCTAGGTTAGATTCTGAAATTTGGACTGCGATTCGCGTATGATTTTCAAAAGGTTTAGTTACTGTAGGTCGGCGTTTTATGTCGCCTACTATAGTAAAGTAAATCTGGCGATGAAATTTATTGAGAGGTTCATCTGTGATAGGAACTTCCAGTATAGGGTGCTCATTACTGGTATGGACAGTGTCAGTCGAGGAGTTCGTTGGTGGAAGTGGTGCCTCCGATGGGTTATTAATCATAGATCTGAGATCCTCAGTACTTTTGGTCAATGAGTTGGTGTCAGTCAAGGGGTCTGTTGGTTGAGGTGATGCCTCCAATGGGTTGTTGATCATTGATCTGAGATTTTTTATATTTTCGATCACTGAGTTTATCTCATCTGTTTCCTCATTATGTATTTCTACGCGAGAGAGAGCATCAGCGTTTGTATTAAATTTACCTTTTTTGTACACTACAGTAAAGTCGTATTCACTTAGTCTGAGTCGCCATCTGGTCAGTCGTGAGTTGGGCTCTCTCAAGTTCATCATCCATTGAAGGGGTTTGTGGTCAGTCAGTACTTTGAATTTTCTACCGAACAAGTAAGGTCTAAAGTACTTGGTAGCCCAAACTATGGCTAGCAACTCCTTCTCAATGGTGCTATAATTTAGCTCACTGTCATTAAGTGTGCGTGAAGCGTAACAGACAGGTTTGTCCGATCCTACAGGTCCCTGAGATAACACGGCTCCAATAGCGACATTCGAAGCGTCTGTTGTGAGATTGAACTCCTTTTTGAAGTCTGGGTATTGTAAAATAGGGTCATTGGTTAATAAGGTCTTACAAGTTTCAAAGGCATTGACATATTCGGAGCTAAGAGTAATTTTACTACCTTTCTTTAGGCATAGGGTAAGAGGTTTAGTGATTCGAGCAAAATCTGGGATAAATTTCCGGTAATAACCTAAAAGTCCTAAAAATTGTTTGATTTCTTTAGGGGTTTTTGGGATTGGATACTTTTGAACTGCAGAAATTTTGTCGGGGTTCGGTTTTATGCCGTCTCTACTAATAATGTGTCCTAGGTAAGCAGTTTCTAGTTTTAGAAATTCTGACTTGTCCATTTGAATTTTGAAGTTGGACTCCCTAAGTCTTTGGAAGACCTTTTCCAAATTATTCATATGCTCTTGAAGAGAGGTGCTGTAGACTATGATATCGTCGAGATAAACAAGGCAGATGTTGTTTTGAAGGCCTCTTAGAACATTGTCCATTACCCGTTGAAAGGTGGACGGTGAGTTTTTGAGTCCCATGGGCATTCGGAGGAATTCAAAATGCCCGTGTTCGACATTGAAGGCGGTTTTTGGGATGTCCTGAGGGTCCATCTCCACTTGGTAAAAACCACTTGCCAAATCTAAGGTCGTAAAGTATTGGCACTTGCCTAATTTGTCAAGGACATCACTAATATTTGGTATGGGGTATTTGTCGTCTAACGTTTTTTCATTCAACTTCCGAAAATCGACTACGATACGCCATTTCTGTTTCCCTGAAGCGTCAGTTTTTTTGGGCACAACCCAAATGGGTGAGCTCCATGCAGAGTCGGAAGGTCTTATTATACCTTGGTCTAGCATTTTGGTGATTTGGTCCCTAACTTCTTCCCGATGAACGAAAGGGTATCTATAGCTCTTAGTATAAGCGGGAGTTTCATCCGTTATTCTTATGCGATGTTTGATTTTGTTGGTGAATGTCAATGGTTCTCCATCGAGGTAAAATACATCTGCGTAGCGGGAGCAAAGTGTTAGGAGGTTAGCTCTTTCCTCTGCATTAAGGTGATCCGTACGCAAACGCGATAGTACGTCATCTACGCGATTCGACTGATTCAGCTGTGTGCACTCAGCATTGAACAGTTCACCACGAGTTGGCTGGTCTAATGAGAATATAATATCGTTAGGAGTTGGATTTTCTAACTCTACGTACCCACGGCTATTATTAACGGTGGTAAGGCACTCATGGATGATACAATTGCAGAGAACTTGTTCGTTTATTAAGACATCGCCATCCGGGGCGTTGATAGGTATTCTAATTAATTTAGAACTTTTCGCAGGGATAATATCCTCATACAGATTGACGTTGCGTGAATTATATACTTTAATTTGGTTCGTAGCAGACCGAGTTACTAATTGAAAGTCTTTTAGATCTATCTTAGCCTCCCATTTTGATAATAAGTCTAATCCTATTAGGCCATCAAAGTACTCGTGAAAACGGTAAATTAATAATTTTATACCTTCGGCCTCATTGAATTCGTTGAAGCATGGTAATGTTATAGAGTACTCGTTTCTGCTAACACCGTGTACGTTGGTGACTTCGAAAGGGTCATAGTTAAGAGGATAGTCATAGAAGAACTTTTGCACTGCCTCGGGGCTTATGAATGATTGATTAGCGCCAGTGTCAATGAGAAATTTTAGAGGAGGGCAAGAAATTTCTATATAGGGTAACTGTCTTTGGGTCTGTAAATTAACGTCTATCTTTGCTCTTTGGATTTCTGGTCCAACTGAAAATTTTGGTCCTGGTTCTGATCAGCGTGGTTAGGGCCTGGCTGTGGCTCTGCCACACCTGCTATTTGATTACCGGCAGCTGAACTACAGTCAGTGTCAGTCATATTGGTGTTAAAGTCGTAGTCATAGAGAACATAACAGTCATTACCGTCTGTGTAATAGTCATATACTGGCTCATAGTAACAGTCAGCAGAATAATAGGAACTATCAGGCAAAGCAAGTTCACTCAAATTTAACTCACGCGTCTTAAAATAATTATTCGGAGGTGGATTCCCGTTTCGTTGCCAATCATGTCCTGGCATCAAAGGTAATGATCTTGGGACAAAGTGTTGAACACCGCTCATAGGCCTCGGACCCGGATTATGTGGTGGATTATTCCTGGGTTGCATCTTAAAAACGTTACTTTGAGGTAATGGTGCACGGAACATTTGTTGAGTTCGAGTAGGCATACGGTTTTGATGCTGGTCAGGCGTATTGAATTTGAAAGCCTGAGGCTGAGGTTGATACCCGCGCTGTCCTACTGGAGCAGGCCAATTAGGTACTGGGGGTCGCGGAACATTAAACGCGTTAAACGGCATAGCAGGCAGAACAGAAGGTTTATATAGAACCTTTGGTGCGTTCTGAGCAGTTTGAGCCTTGGGGATATCGTTACGCTGCTGCAGGTATATTATATTTAGTTCTTCCTGCACGAACTCTAGAGCTTTCTCTATAGGACGCATGCACCTTATACGTGAGCCTAAAGGTTCTTTTAGCCCGCGTACGAAAGCCTGCATAGTGACTTTTTTATAAAGAGTCCGTTTCGCCTCGATAGTCGTTGATACAGTCTCATGTAACGTCACATAAGTCATAATAGTACTAAACAATGTTTGACATTTATCATAAAATTCCTGTGGGGTCTTGTTACCTTGCGTTGCCAACGAGAGGTCGTTGTATAAAGCTGTCTCGTCCCTCTGGTCTGAAAAGTTGTTTATAAGAGCTGATCTAATACCTGCCCAAGTTTCAGGAATTCCATTCGAGTTGATGGTGGATGCGGCAGTCCCTGTGATCTTGTTTAGGATGCCATTTAAAAGACATAAATTCCCTAGCTCACTGCCTACCTCGGGGCTTGCATATTGAGTAACTATTCGGTCACAGATGTGAATGAATCTAGTTAAAATGTTTGGGTTCCCGTCAAAATCGGGCACAAGGCGTAAGGCCTTGAAAATTACATCAGGGTCATAAGGCATTTTAATTTCAAATAAACTGTTTAAATCTAAATCTAATTCACTATCTAAATCTCTATTAATATCTACTACAAATCGGCGTGCCTGTCGTGATGCAGGTTCCCGAGGATGAGATATTTCGTGATGAAAAATCTTGGACATAAAAATAACTAGGAATAGATAGGAAGCAACACGAGAAAGATTCTGGTGCACTCACATGTGTTTCATCTCTGGTCTTCCTCCGTGAATCGATGGCTGGATTCTCCACGCGGCTCCGCAGCTTCCCGTAGATTCAGGATACTCGTGATGCGACTTGATAGTCACCGGATGACTCGCGATCGTGATGAACTGATTCTAACGCGATTCGCGAACCGGCCCGCGAGTATCCTACCGACTGCGCCAATTACGTAAACTGCAGACGGTGGATCGAAAAAAAACCAAAATGATTTTAAACTAATTTAATTAAAAAGAAATTATTACAATATAATTAGTGAAACCTATTCGATGCTAGAATATGGAATGACCATTTACTTATTAAAAATAACTTAACGCTAATGTCCAATTTTGCTGCGTCGGCGGCTCGTGGCTGGATTGACGTCATCGGTGCAGTTTCTATGCGCTTGGCGTCAACACGGAGGAATTTGCATGTCAGCGCTATTGGTTAGGGATCCGTACTTAACACGCTCGTGGAAGGACGAGCGTATCGCTTTTTTTTCAAAAAATAAATACGATAAAAGTAATAGAAAAGATTGTAGTGTGCATGCGTGAGTCGTATGTCGTGATCGAAAGAAGTTGATATTTTACCGGACCGAAATAAAAGTATGTTTGAGTTTCCTTTTATTATTAGAATGTGATTTAGAAATTATGTTGGGTATGATCGGGATTTGGATAGGTATTGTTAAGCAGTTGTTGACAAGGTTGAGAAATGGATGGGTGGGTTTAAGCAGCTCTTAGTAAGGTTAGGATTTGGATGGGTGGGAGGAGATTTATGATTTGAACCGGTGTGTATGTATGTATGTATGTATGACAAATACGGGGTCAAACCAAAATACAAGAAGGCGGCGACGAAAATTTGGCATCTTTTCGTTACAGGTGTCATTGTCATGTTTTTTGGGGTCGCTTATATCGAATATGGGGTCAAAACCAAAATACAAGATGGCGCCGATGAAAATTTGACCGCTTTTCGATATGGGTGTCATTTTCATGGTTTTTGGCGTCGCTTATATCTAATATGGGGTCAAAACCAAAATACAAGATGGCGCCGACGTAAAATTTGACATCTTTGCGTCATGGGTGTCTTTGTCATGGATTTTGGGGTCGCTCATATCGAATACGGGGTCAAAATCAAAATACAAGATGGCGCCGACGAAAATATGACATCTTTTTGTCATGGGTGACATTTTCATGGTTTTTGATAGTATTTCATTAGCTGATGCTCATTATGTAATACTCCAAAAATTTTTGATGGTAATATTTTATATAATATGTAATGCAAAATGTTCAAGTCATTTTTAGAGTTTCCCCTATTACTAAGACTCCGCGCTCCGTCTGTCTGTCTGTCACCAGGCTGTATCTAATGAACCGTGATAGCTAGGCAGTAGAAATTTTCACAGATGATGTATTTCTGTTGCCGCTATAACAACAAATACTAAAACAGAATAAAATAAATATTGGGGCTCCCATACAAAAAACGTGTTTTTTTTGCCGTTTTTTGCAATAATGGTACGGAACCCGTCGTGCGCGAGTCCGACTCGCACTTGGCCGGTTTTTTTATTCTTGTGACCGGAAATTATTTCGTTTTAGGTATCTACTTATTTTACGTTGCGTTTTTTAAAAAATACCTACTTACTACAACAAAGTGAAAGCTAATTCTCTTTTCGAAAGTCGGTGTCGGTATCTATTGTTTTTCGTTTTTCGACACGGAAAAGTTATTATTTTTCTCTTTTTAGTTTTTGTTGGTACCCCATATTGGATAGGTATACTAAATAAATCTGTTAACCCCCTAAAAATGTACAAGCGTGATTTTATATTATGGTATGGTGAAAACAAAACATAACTATACGATCACACTAATCGCAGGTCATTTGTTATTGAAGAGTTCCATTTTCTATCTCCGAAGATCTTTATCATATCCTAATATATTATACAATTAAACCTTCCCTGAAAACACATACATTAATCGACGTAAACCCGATAGTATCGGATAAGTAGTTTTAAAGAAAATCGCGGATACATATGGGTCGAATGGATAAAGCACCTCCTTTTTTTGAAGTCGGTTGAAAATAATAACCTACTTTTTACGTCGACGATTTGTAAAAGTTACCAAATGCATTTTCAAAGTGCCAACTAACCTTCCTGAATCAACTTCAATAAAATTAAAAAATAATATCAAGGACCAATATTATTTCAGTGATGTATAAAATCGAGCGCTCAGTAGTTTCAATGAGTGCGTGCGCGTAATGTTGTTGTGTGCTACTAGATACCTAAATTTGAGTTCGTCGAAAATGTATCAGCGTCCTTAAGCTAAGGGCTAATTTTATGAACATTTTGCTAACTTTTACTAGAAGAATAAATATCACAGTTTGACATATTTAGGTACTACACATAAGCTCACAAACAGCAATATTAAGTGCTCAGTTTTTTTTTTACGCTAGTGCATATTTCAAATGACGATGCTTTTTCCAAAATAACATAACTTGGAAACTAAACTGAAAAACCATTTTACATTGTTTGGTTTATTTCAGTTGCGAATGTCACGGACACGGCGACACGTGTGACCCAGTGACCGGCGAGAAGTGTAACTGCGGCAACAACACCGAGAGCGACATCTCGTGTCAGACCTCCTCCAGCAGCAAGAACTCTGCGCAGGAGTGCTGGCGCTACCAGTGCGTCAAGTGCAAGGACCTCTACATGGGCGACCCCAGGAACGGACACCAGTGTTACAAGACTATTAATATTGAGAACAAACTGTGCTTTGATGGGAAATCTATTGGTAACAATTTTGTATAAAAATATATGTTAGACTTATTTAATTTACCACCTTTTTTCCCACTGTTTCACCTCCATAGTTATTTTCACATAAACCTTGCGATATTTTTCGTAAAAGAATATAGCCTTCTAATTCTTATACAAGTAAAATTTCAAAATTTAAGAAACCTCTGACACATTTTTATTTATTACTATATCATTTATCTAGTACATATACGGAACACGTATTTATGATATCTTGCGAAAACATCCCGATTCAAACAGTAAAACGCCCATAACTTTTGAACGGCTGAACCGATTTTATTCAAACATAGTTAAGAACACTCTCGATAAAATTACCTTTTATACATAAAAAAATCTAAATCAAAATCGGTTCATCCGTTAAGGAGCTACGATGCCACAGACAGACACACAGATACACAGCAACACACGTCAAATTTATAACACCCCACTTTTTCCTTTGGGGGTTAAAAAAAAAACTTCGAGCTACCCATTACTTTGATCTCTTGTTTGCAAATAAACAAACACACTTTTATTTTTAAAATCCTTTATTTTCAGATGAGTGCAAAATTAAGCCCCGCCCTCTTTATCCTGGTCAAACGGTATTCGTAGCAGTAAATCCAAGATACATGAACGTTGACATAAGAGTGATAGTGGATGTGACTCAAGGGGCCGTCGACCTCTACCTTAGTCCGAACGACAGTTCCTACGTCGTGTCAGTGAACTCCACCACTGGCGACCATGCGGTGGAGCTCGACCCTACATACCATAAGCACGAACCGAGTAGAAGGATGCCATCGTTTGATGAGCACGTGCCGGAAGAACCTAGAGTCACGTGGTACTTTGACAAGATTGAGTATACACTCGCGGATTATACAGCAAAGGATTTGGCAACATATGTGACTGTTGACAGGAGAAATATTCTGCTTCGCGTGAGAAATCTCCGCAACAGATTAGTCCTGACTCTGCCTCAGAATGTCCATGACCTAACCCACACAAAGTTCTACATCGTGATCCGCGCGCGTCACACAGAAGATGGCGCCGCTAGCTTCGGCGTGACATTCTTCAGACAGGATCAGCTGCACATCGACCTGTTCGTGTTCTTCTCCGTGTTCTTTTCGTGCTTCTTCCTGTTCCTGGCGGCGTGTGTGGTCGCGTGGAAGGCGAAGCAGGCAGCTGATGTGCGACGTGCACGGCGGAGACACGTTGTTGAGGTAAGGAGTTTGACACTTAACAATATTTTTGTTCATTGGCTAGAAATTATGTAATAATCAAACTATAGTATGATGTAAGTCCATCACTTAAATAATGGCGCCCTTTGAAAACTACTTAGGTATAACGTGACACGTGTCGCCAAATATCAAAGAATGCTGCCTCGTAAATAATACTACAAAAAACCATACGAAATTAATTATTTAAAATCAACATGCTACCGCTTTTTATATTCCATGAAATTCCTGTACGCCATTTGGGTGTATCACCACTATTTGTACACATAGACTACAGCTTTATACATATTACAGAAGCTATACAAATAATGTACAATTATACAGATGCTGCACATGGCGAAGCGTCCGTTCGCAGCGGTAACAGTGATGCTGTCGGGCGGCGTGACGTCATCAGGGCGGCGCCGCGCGGCCGACCTGCGCCCCGTGGCCATCGAGCCCACCGGCGACGGCCGCGCCGCCGTCACCTCGGTACTCGTCAAGTAAGTACACGCTATGACTTCCTATCCCAGTCCCACTAATATTATTATAAACTAGCTTTTTACCTCGGCTCCGCTCCCATGGCCCACCTGTTAATATTATCGGAGTAAATTAGCCTAAGACTCTTAACGATACCGCGCAACTTCCCCAGCCGAGTCGGATTCGACGGTTGACCTCTTTCTCGAAGTTGGCCCTACCCAACTGGATCTTTTGTCCCAGGTAGACATAGTCGCCCACAATTTCGAGTATAGAGTCTCCGACCTTGATAGGAGTGGGTGTAACATGGGCTTGGTTTTGTCCATGTTCATCCTAAGACCCACTCTTTCGGAAGCTCTACTGAGGTCATCGAGCATTGTACTGAGGTCCTGCATGGTCTCAGCCATAACCACTATATCGTCGGCAAACCGAAGGTGAGTGATGTACTCGTCATTGACGTTGATGCCTAGCCCTCTCCAGTACAGAACTTTGAAGACGTCCTCCAGTGCAGCGGTAAACAGCTTCGAAGATATGACGTCTCCGTCTTCCGAGGTCTGATCCTGAAGTCGAACTGACATGGTGGCGTTTTTGTATAAACACTTCAACACCTCGATGTACCGGTAGTCATTTTGGCACCGTTGGAGAGACTGCAGTACAGCCCAAGTCTCGATCGAATCGAAGGCTTTCTCGTAGTCCACAAACGCTAAACAGAGAGGCAGGTAGTACTCTTCGGTCTTCTGTATAACCTGCCGCAGCATATGTGTGTGGTCTACGGTGCTGAAGCCTTTACGGAATCCGGCTTGTTCGGGAGGCTGGAAATCGTCAAACCTGCGCGCGAGACGATTCGTGTTGACTCTTGAAAACAGCTTGTAGACATGGCTAAGAAGTGAGATGGCCCTATAGTTCTTCAGTAAGGCATTGTCACCCTTTTTGAAGAAGAGTACCACCACACCCATGCACCATGCCTGTGGCGTCCTCCCCTCGAGTATGACGGAATCAATACTGGCTGGACTATGGGATGCCTCTAAGCCAAGGACCAACCATACAAAGTTTGATGGGAATGAAGGCCTGGATCGAGTAGCAAGCATGTTATCCGATAAAATGCAAACTATGTTTGTGTTTGAAAGGTCTTTCAAGGTCCAAATCCCTACAATTGAGGACTGGACGAAGGGAATCGATCCACCAGTACAAGACAGTCTGGTGTGGTACACTGATGGATCCAAAATGGAATCAGGTAACAGGTACAGGGGCGGGAATATACGCAAAAGGTTACAAATGTAGCAAAAGCCTAGGGAAGATGGCAACTGTATTCCAAGCAGAAACTTATGCCATAATAACCTGTGCTCAAGAGAATATAGAGAGAGGAACCATAGATAAATCCATATATATTCTTAGTGACAGTCAGGCTGCAATCAAAGCCATGGCATCCTACAAAGTGGACTCCGGACTTATTCTGGATGCTGCCCAAACAGGCTTGGAAAGCACAACATGGTAAGACTGATGTGGGTCCCTGGGCACAAAGGAATCCATGGTAACGAAATGGCAGATGAACTGGCAAGAGAGGGCTCAGCAAATGATTTTGTGGGTCCAGAACCATGTGTAGGCATCTCGACGTGCCTCGTAAAAGCCGCATTTAGGGAGTTTGCAGATCGCAGACAGCGAACTCATAGGCTATCTAGCACCGGTCTACAACACTCCAAGAAATTCCTAGGCTCTACGTTCAAAGCCCGGGAATGCATTTGGAACATGAGCAGGGGGTAAATCCGCTAACCGGATTTACCATCCGCTAACTGCTTGGGGCCTTTACTGGGCACTTTGGAACCAACGACATGCTCATGAAGATGGGTCTAACCGCGACACCCATGTGCAGGTTGTGTGGGGAACATACAGAACGCATGGAGCACCTTCTTTGCACATGCGATGCACTGGCTGGTAAGCGAATGAGTCTCTTAGGGGCTGGATATCCAAGACCAGAAGACTATAGGCTCATATCTACCAGTCTCGTTGTAAAATTCATGAAAAGAGTTTTCAACGAGATTGGGGAGGAGTAAGGTATCTAGGGGACCACAATAGATCCCAATGGGTCGAAGTGTCCGAGTTGTTTCTCGGCCCCTCCACAAGATAAGATAAGATGACGGAATCAAACAGCTTCTGAAGAGCCTTAAGGACCGATTTCCCACCCGCCTTCAGGAGTTCGGCCGTGATTCCGTCATCACCCGGCGCCTTGTTGTTTCAAAGCCATCCTAATCTCATACAGGTTGACGTCCGGAATGTCTTCGGTATAGTGTCGGGTCAATCTAGCTCTAGGGTCATTCGCTAGATTCGCGACGGTTTTACTGGTTGACCTGTACAACTGCCCATATAATCACTCGATCTCCCACATAAGTTCCGGTTTGGCGGATACGATCCTGCCATCATCGGTCTTCAGTTTTGTGAGCTGGCTCTGCCCAATAGACAGATCTCTTGCAAAGACCTTGGAGACCTTATTCCGCTCAATCGCGTCTTTAATACTTTCGGTATTAAAGCGGCGGAGGTCGCTTTTCAAGGACTTTGAGATTCGTCTATTTAGCTGTCGGTATTTCAACGCATCGTCTGTCGTCCACGGAGCTCCCTAGGCACTCGAAACGATTCTGGAGTTCGAGTTGAAAGGTCTCGGGGTTTTGGACCTGGATCTGTGCTGGACGGAACATGGACTTCATCAATAGAGACCTTTCAAGCTTGACATTAATGTTCAATGTGCCTCTTACCATGCGGTGATCGCTCGGTTTTCACCGAGTTAATCACAGAGACATCATTGAACATTTGCTTCTTGGTTGACATGAAGTCGACAAGTCGACCTCGTTTTTAGTTGCCCCATCGGGGCTTTGCCAGGTCCACTTCCTGTGCTCATGCTTTCTGAAGAAGGAGTTTACCATATAGAGGCCCTCCTTCTCCATAAAAATGGCAAGTAGGTGACCCCGGTTGTTCCGACGTCCAACTCAAAATTGCACTTGCAGCTCATCCTCGTCTCGTTTGCCCAGTTTCGCGTATAAGTTCCCCATGTCAATGGTGGTGAAGTAAGTTTTGGAACCATGCATGCATTGTCTCTACCTCGTCGTCGGGGTGTGCCGAGGTCGGGGCGTAGACCTGTATGACCTTCTGAGTATAAGGTACGCCACCCTGGTCGACACACTGTCGATCTTCACCACGTTGTTCACAAGGGACTTGTGGACGACAAAGCTGACACCACCCTGGGACTGCCGGTCACCCTCTCGGAAATAGAGCAGGTTACCGGATTTGAGGATTATCGAGTCCTCCCTCTCTCTTCGGACTTCAGATAACCCTATAATGCTCCATCGTAACCTGCTCAATTCTTCCTCGAGTTAGGCTATATTTTCGTCGGTCCGGAGTGTTCGCGTGTTATATGTTCCCAGGTCCAATCGTCGGTGTTTATTGGGGTAGCTGGGTCCACTCCGGAGATTCTTTGCACCCCATGCCACGCCATCGCCTCGACCGCTACCGTAGCCGAAGGTAGACGGGCTGCCGGGCACTCGGGGCCTTTTAATAGAGAGGATCCTCCGACGAAACAAGTGTAGTGATTGGTGGGCTGCTTCCAGACGATTATTTTAAACCTAACAGGTAGTAGCAGAAACAGCACCACTTTCTAGGTAGCAGACAACAAAATATGCACTTATAGTATAGTAGTTTTTTAACTGGTTTTGATAATAATGAGTTTGTAATGTTCCGCAGGTTGCCGGGCGGGCCCCGTGTGCCGGTGCGGCTGGCGCTGGGATCATCGCTGGTGCTGGTGGCGCGCGCCCCCGCGGCCCGCCAGCGCCGCGCGCCCCCGCTGGCGCGCCTGGCCGCGCACACCTAGCCGCCCCCCCCCCCTCTGACTCACTGCAAGTGATGGTACCGCTCTAGCCAGCTCAGAAAGAACGCTCGGTACAGGTACAAACAGACGCTCTAACGTTGTTTTCGTGTAAAATGTACGTGTCCACCCGGCTGCGACTGACGTACGTCATCGACGGCCGCATCGATGTAAGTTAATTTTCAACCTATTTAGGGCAGGTGTTATAGATTTCTACTATATGTATATAGATCGGTGAATGGTGAGATTGGTCTCCACTTACACAATTGTGTCGAGGATCCGCTATTTATCTTCGTTAATCAGAATCTCGCGACTGCGCCGTCTCGAAGCGAGCGAGGAGCCAAAGTTATCAAAATTGAGCGCATGTCTTGCGCGGGTTGTGAATAGCCGATATTCGCTAATCTGTTGTGTTGTTTATCTCGAAATTTTATTATGTAATGTTGACGCCACATTTTGTTAATGGAATGTTATTGAATGTCTATTTTTTGAGTTAGCTTCAGATCTTTATTTACAAGTTTTAAGTAGATGAGTAAAATATTGCAGCTGAGTATTTCTATGGTACATTAGAAAACTATGTTCCTACGGAGAGATGAATCTCTTATGATAAAAGATATTATTAGTTGTTTAAATTACATATCTACGGCAGTTATTTTCTAAATTTATATTTTATTGTAAAAAGTAGCTTGATTTCTTGGTTGAATCTGAAATTGTACAATATATTATTATATAATTACTTGTTATACAAGCCCATTTGCTATTTCTTATGTTTCTGAATATTAACTTGCCAAATAATACTACCATAATTATATAAATACATAATTGAGATTATTTTAAGTGCGTAAATACCTCTCAATTATAAAGCCAATATTGTATATATATCATGTTAAAAACGCAAAAAAAATACGTAACTGCAGGTCATGTCTAACGTAATTGCGTATCTATTAGTATATATTATTTGTGTTGTCAGTGCACATACATCAATGTAGTATCATTTTAAGAAGGACCGACCGATAGAAGATAGGCGTCAATAAGTTGAAGATACGTAGATGAATATATTCTTAAATACGTAACATTAATTACTTTAAATTCATCGATGTCTATATTCGTCGGTAGAATCTAAATTATATCAGAGCTAGCAGTCGTCGTATAAATATGGACAAACAGTATGGAAGCTACCTACAAATGCTCGAAACGGCACACTCACACAAACATGCGCATCGCCGAGACCCCTAAGCGGCGCGCACTACTGACAGCACTGCGGACGCTGCTTAGGGGCCTCGTCGATGCGCATGTTTGTGTGAGTGTTCCGTTTCGAGCGTTTGTAGGTAGTTTCCGTACTGTTTGTCCATATTTGTACTGTGGTATTAATATGGTCAAGATATTATAACGTAATAAATTAAAAGCAAACAGTATCTTTGTGCAACTAGTAAAGTACTATATAACACCATTCGCCGTTTTCGGTTTTCGATATTTTATTAACACGAGATGTGTGCTGTAATCACTTTGTGAATAGCTCCAAACTTAAAATGCTTATACATGCATTGAAGCCATTAATTTTGATTATAAAATTGCTCATTAGTAATCAGCAGTATTGTGTAAATGGATTGATCAATTATTTGATGTGTAAGTAGAATTATATAAAATAATTAGTTTTAGCTTTAAAATAGTAAGAGAGTACTGAATATTGTTATGGCTACATTATTAAGTTATACATAATCAAATGAATTGTACTTGATCAAAGGTATAAACTGAGTCCAAAATACATTCCATTTGTATAACTTTGTACATAAATAATGTGTAATGATTGTGTATTACCAAATTTTAGATCAGGTATCAAAGAGCTTTAAGGATATTTATACTAAGAAAATTTATTGCTCATAATCTTCGATTAGATCTTTCTTGATATACATTTGAATGCATTTATATATTATTTCCTTCTCATGCTGTATACATTTTTATTTAGAACTGATGAAGAGGGATTTCTTTTTAACGTCCGTAGTCTACACCTAAGTTGTGGTTGAATGATATTTGTGGATTTTGAATGTATTTGTGACATATTGAAATGGTGATGGAAATAATGCAGTAAAATTATAATGATTGTCTATGGTAATAGTTTGGAAGTGTTAATTGAAATGTTACACAATGCTAGCAAGGCTAGTTCAACACGGGCGTCTATTTCAATACATGATGTATTATCTAATTTCGTCCTTTTTATGCTCAACGCTATAAAACCCTATTGAAATTATATCCTAATATATTAAATGGATTGCCAAAATGACAAGGCAATTTAAATATAAAACAAGTACACTTAGCACTTTCTTTTTATTATAATTGCTCTCACAGTAATAGTGTTGTCCATTTGTAGTTTAAATTCTTTATAGAATTTTATGATAGATATTGGGTTTACTTTAGAAAAATAAGCATAATTTTATTTGCTCAAAATATTTTTATATTGAATTATGACAGCTCTGTAATGCATTTTTATATTTGTATATCCTTTGTTCATACATTGAATATTGAATCAATTCTGTCTTGCGAGTCCCTTATTGATGAACATGTTTAGCTAAGTTAAAGCCATCCTTGCTTTTCTTCAGGTGTGATATTATTTTAAGAGTTTACTTATAACAACCTATTTAATTAAAAGATGCCCATTCATAGATTTTTATTTTGTACTGTATTAAATGTATAGGTAAGCCATATACGGAAAACTTTTTTTTTGTAATTTTATTTATTTGGTGCAATTCAAATTTGATTATACTTATATCTTGAATCTGTGAAGAAATATTATCTAGGCAGCTTCATAATAAATTAAGTATAGGGTGTGTTTCCAAACATGGCCACTATTACAAAATTTTAATATCCTGTAACCACACTCACCACTGTTGTAATATAATGTCCATGACAACATTTCCAAGGCAATATCTTCTTTATTAAATGGAATCTTGTGGCAGTATTATGTATAAGCAATATATATATATTTTTGTTTAACCTGGATGTATAATAAATGTTTATAAAATAAAATATACTGTTGGTTGTAAGTCAAGTTTTTTTACTACAAACCTAAAAATAAAATACAAGTCTTTTGAAGCAACAACATAATCAACCTGTATTTATGTTTAAAGTCAGTAATATGACTTACATAATTTGATAAACTCCATTTGCGATAACATTAGACGTTTAAATTAGCGCATTTTACAGCCGGTTCAACCGATTTTGACTTCTATTGCGTTGGTGATACGGCAAATGGTAGCTGTAGTAAACAGTTGGTTTTGGTAACAGGTTTATGCTTTTTATGTCATCCTTATGTTTACGGGATAGAACACAAAATCGGTTGAATGGACTGTAAAAAGATTTGGAAACATGTCTAATGTTATTTCAAATGGAGTATAGGTAAAATTAATTAAAGATTAGAGAATTAATTCTGCAATTATAATTTATGAACTTAATATTTATTAATTGAGAATAGCAACTTAATATTACAAGCTAACCTTACACAAGTATTTACTCAATAAATAAATAGAGTGATTCTATTGATCTTTTTGAGTAAGCAGTTGTGTTTTGATTTTCTGTAGCAGTTCTTTCTTCACTGTGTCTGGGACCAGTGCCCGGGCACGAGGTGTAACCTTTGTAGCTAACATATCAAATGTGATGTTATTGCCTTCATTTTCTTTGACAACCTCTCTGCAAAGCAATCTGACTTGGTCTCTCCAACCACATTCTATTAATCGACGTCTTAAAAGTTCTTTAAACCTGCAACAAAAATTATAATCTCAAAATGGAATCTGATTTGAAGTATTACCCCCAAATTTTGAATAAAAATATTTCCTAATGCTTCTTGTCAAACTTGGCATTAAAGTAGGATATTTTACATGTTTCATTCCAAATACACAATTCAGAAACTAGCTTGTAAGCTGCTTCAGATGATTGATTTGCCTAACAACTTTGTTGGTAGGTATATCTACAGAACATCAGCAGGTTTCCCTATTATTCAGGGCTTATTAAGTCAATATCAAGAAAGGATTCAGCATTTTATCCAAGTTAAAGACTGAGGTCTTGGTGATGGTGACCGGAACATGCAAAACTACCAGTACTCTGAAATGTGATGTGTAAATAATGTAAGGTACAATAACATGAGTAGGTACCTTTCCCGGTCTCCAGTTAAAACCATACGCTGGTGTGCTATGGTGGTATTTACAGTCATGTTAACCTGGAAATTAGGAGATAATCATTAGTTAACAATTGGTTACGGTATCGTAGGTAAATAATGCGCGAAAATAAAATGCTGGTATGCTATGGTGGTGTTTACAGTCATGTTAACCTGGCAATTAGGAGATAATCATTAGATAATTAACTTTTTGCTCTGCTTAGTTACGGTATCGTAGGAAAATAATATGATGGCATTTTTTTAAGTATTACAAATACATAAATAACTACACACCTATTTCGTTTTAATGTGTACCGTAATAATTTAAGAAAAATAGTAAAATTCACAGATAGTACACAATCCAACAAATCTATCAACAATCACAAACGAAATCAACAAATTCACCACAAAATTCACGAATCTTGTGAGGATTGCCAAAAAGTGACAGCGACAGTGAGTGTCATTACTGTCATTACAATCACAGGACAGAGTAAATATAAATACTAATACTTAGCGAATTACATTTTTTTTTAAATGGTTTTACCACCTTTGTATTACTGTTTGATCATGTCTTTGTCTCAAACAAACGATAAGATAGAACAATACCCTCCTCCGGCAGTCGGATAAAAAACAGGCCCGGCTGGCATAATGTAGAACAATCAGAAGCCAGAAAATCTGAAGTCAGCCTTGCCAAAGGGTATCTTGTTTGTTATCCGGTACTGGGTTGATGGGCAGATCTGGTATAACTGGCAATTGGAAGCCTGTGAGTAAAGTTAGAAGTGAAAGTCCAGTACGTCTGTAAGTGGAGGTTTTTAGTGAGATTTTCAGCGGTTTCTGTAAATATTCGCAATTGTTTCATGCATATTTATTTCATTGAAACAGGTGCAATCTTGGGCAAGTGGAGCTGATCATTGTATTGTATCTACCTCAGCGAAACTTGCCGAGAAAGCTGACTATAAAGCTGTCTTTGGAGTATTTGGCTATTTGCTGCCAAATACTCCAAAAAAACAGATATAATTATGTTACATCCGTATTCTAATGCAGAACAAAGAAATGCCTTTAATAAAACTAATGACTGAACTTAAAGGCCTTAGTACTCAGGTCATTAAATTTATAACAAAAAAAGCACAACTGTCATAAACTGTCAAGTGTCAACCATTCACTATTTATTAGGTCCTTATTAGACCTAGTTTTTCCTAGCTTAATAATTAGGTCTATGACCATTCAACTTAAGTAGGATCTCTAAGGCATAGCACGCACAGCGATTTTGATTCGCGCGAATTTTTTTTTACGCGCGATATTTTTAGTACTGTTTGAGCGCGATTTTTTTTCCGCAGTGCGTGCAGCTTCATACAACTCCATAGGCCACAGAACGCGCGGAAAAAAATTCGCGTGAATAAAAATCGCAGTGCGTGCTAAGCCTAAGTAGTCTGTGCATTCAACCAACATACGCTATATTTCAATGTACTCTGTGAACATACGTACTATATGTAGTATCTAGTGTTACATACTCTTTGGTAGTATCTATAAAGGTGGAAACAGATTATTGAAACCCCACGCGACCCCACGCCACCCGACGTGTCGACACCCGATGCGCACCGTGCACATATACAACACCCCACAACACGTTCGCTAATGTCATAGCCAGTATTGCCAGATCTCGTTTTTGTTTTATCCCAAGTCTGATCTCAATGTACCCTATACTCCATTTGCGATAACATTAGACGTTTAAATAAGCCCATTTTACAGCTCATTCAACCGATTTTAACTATTGCGTTTGTGATACGACAAATGATAGCTGCAGTAAACAGATGGTTTTGGTAACAGGTTTATGCTTTTTATGTCATCCTTATGTTTACAGGATAGAACCCAAAATCGGTTGAACGGACTGTAAAAATATTTGGAAACATGTTTTGATTTTAAGTTATATGAAAAAAAATTTTTTTTTTATTAATTTGCTTTCCCTCTCCGTTCTATATATATTTGATACATTTCATGCAAGATTATACATAAGACGAGACATTATAATCTATAATATAATTACAGACCAGTTTTACTATAACAATAATAGAAACCATTAAAAAAAACTGTTTTTTTTTGGGATTTGTACACCAAGTACTTGACTACTTCATTGAAACTATGATATAATAAAAAGAAGTTTTAAGAAATTGCGGGTTCAAGGGAAATATTTAAACTTAAGTCCATATCATTGCAAATTTGTCTCAAATAAGTTACTAATTTCTATTATAGCATAAACATAAAAATTACCCTTACCGATTTTGTACCCTAAAAATGACAGTGCTGATGAAACTTTACTCTAAATTAGGGTAAATTTCCCTTTGTTGGCATCACTCGACTGACTGACGCGTGGGATCGGGTGTTAACTAGAGACACACTGTGTCGAAACGTCGGGTGGCGTGTGTTCCCCCACTCCCGGCAACACGCTGATCCAAACCGACTGCGTGTTGACACGTGGGAATGCGTGTGATCGCATGGGGTGTTGACTATGTGTCTCTGACCATACTAAATGTATGGGTTTGATTAGTACTTCAATGCGTCAGAAGGCGTCGGGTGGCGTGGCGTCGGGTGGGGTTTCAATAATCTGTTTCCACCTTAAGACATACGTAGTCATAGATAAATATGCTCCTACTTACGTAGTATCTCTAAGTAGTCTGTGGACTGTAGTCTGCTGTGCAACCATGAACCAACTTTCATTCATGTATACGTAGTATCTCTAAGTAGTCTGCAAAGACCTTTTATGTATTTCTTACTACTAGACTGTGTACAAAAATTTTTTGTTTTGCTAAAATGAAATCTATCATCTTACACCTAGGTTAGGTTAGGTTAGCGGTAGCTAACCAAAAGCGTATATTAAAATGTACTCTGTGGTACTTTTATTATAATGTCTGTGATTCATGTTTATGAAATTATGTCGGGCATAATTAAAGTCGGGTATTTAATCAACTTTTTACCAAATACTACGAGATTACGAGATACTCGAGATATTTCTACCCACTGAATATATTACTGTGTATATTTTTGTTATCTATTGAATTTATTTATTCCACGAGATACAGTTGACAAAAATATCCAGCCTTTCTTCTATTAGTTTGTGATTAAACACACAATAACTTTGCAAAAATGGCTCACGTTATGGTATTGGATTCAATTGATGAAGATATTTTTATTTGCGGTACATGCAAAGCTGTATCTAACTCCTTACAAGTATTTCTAGATCATAAAAAATTAAAATGTAATAATATCGTATTGGAAGATAGGTTTACGAATGCTAATTTGGTGCAAGCAACAGTTAGTGAACCGTTTTCTGAAGGCATTGCTACATTGCATCAAGGTATTGAGCTCCCTGACCCTCTGGCAGAACAGAAATGGCCTAATGATCTGTCTTGTTCGACATGCAGAAAAAAATTCAAAAAGATGAAAACCCTGCTAGTTCACTTGAAAACTCACAGCGATAAACCCTACCAGTGTCCTATATGTGGTCGCTGTTTTAATCAAAATTCGCACTTACAAAGACATATAACATCTCATCGAATGTGGCCAGATGGTCTTAAGGAAACTACAGCAAGAACTCTTGAAGAAGAACTGTTGAGCTACACATGTCCCTACTGCAACTTGACATTGGGTAATTACAGTCAATACAGAGCTCATCAGAAGAACCACATATCTCTAAAAAAATTCAAGTGCATTCAAGGGGACTGTATGGAGTATTTTGAAACAGTTGAAAGTTTACTTCAGCATGTATCTAATTTGCATTCCTGCCCCATTTATACTTGTCATGTATGTAGTTCTACATTTAGCAGCTTAGAAGATATTGCTACACACTTGCAGAGTCATAATGTTGTATCTAAACCCAAACAAACAAATTTGAAAGTATATAAATGTTCACAATGTGATGCTAGATTTCGTAAATCAGAAAAGCTATCTCTTCATATGCAAACAGAGAGTCATAATAAAAGATGTATCCATTGTAACAAGACATTTGCAAGTGATAAGAGATTACGCATGCACTTACAGGTACACAGGATTTCAAAACCCTTTCAGTGCACGTTTTGTAACAGCAGTTTCCACATGAAGAAATATTTGGCAGTACACATGCTGAAACATGGTAATAGACAGTTCAAATGTTCAGTTTGCAAATATGCATTCAAAAGGCAAGATTTGCTTCAAAGACACATGAAGTTACACCAAGCCAAGAAAATGTTAAAGTGTCCTTTTGAAGAGGCTTTAGACTGTAAAAAGGAGTTCAGTCGCACTGACAAACTAAAATCTCACTTGAAGGTTCATACGAAACCTATGTTGAAACACATTGGTTCAAAGGCTAAAGATTTACTGAAACATGATGGTGTTGGAAATTGCATAGCCCCATTAAATACAAATACCATCAATAAGTGATAGGAGTGAGGGTGTTCAAAAAATTGATTTCTGAAAATTATCTTCTGTTATTTGTGTTGAAAAGATTCACTAGTATTTATATTTATAAATGTACTACAACACCTTAAACTAAAATGGTACTGAATTTTCTGTCAGTACAAAAGATCAATACTACAGTTCCAAAAGTAATGAAATAAAAGAGTGTGGTTAAGCCATGCTATGCACTTGAAGGGCTTCTCTCATAGACAGCTAGCTATATCTAATTAAGCAGTAAGTCAGTGGAGCAGGCGCGCTGCTATGGACTGGACACATAGTTAAAGTGACAAGAATAACAAATTGTGAAATGGATTTCCACAATTTATTGGTATTTCTAGTCCTTGTATCAACTCATCTTGTTTTTTCTGATGTAAGTCATTGTAATTGTATTTAAAAGAGTAAACAATTCTGCACAGGTAAATTAATTATGTTTTGATTTCATTATGTTCTTATTTTTCAGGCTCGGCAGTTCCGTGTTACTGATCAGGTGTATATCGATATTAAAAGTGAAGATAAACTACTTGGTCGTGTAGTCATTGGTTTGTTTGGCGACCTAGCTCCAAATGCTGTGAAAAACTTTAAAGTTTTAGCCACAAAAGGCATAAAAGGGAAGTCTTATAAAGGCACCTCATTTAACCGTATAATTAAAAGGTTTATGGTCCAAGGTGAGCTGAAAATTTAATTTATTATTTGCCACATATTACAATAAGTTCTTTTTGTTCCTTTTTATCGGGCCCTGATGTGTAATGATTGTTACAAGTAACTGATCTTTTTTTGTAGGCTCTGTCATATGTGTGAATCAATTTTTATATTCATTCAATTATGAGTTTTAGGTGGTGATGTAGTAGCAGACGACGGAACAGGCTCCACCAGTATTTACGGTGATACATTCAGTGATGAGAACTTGGAGACGCAGCATAGTGGAGCCGGTTTTGTGTCCATGGCCAATAAAGGTATATTGTGTGTTGTTGTTTTAGATGAGTAGTGATTTGTAAATTTGTAAAGTGTTTGTAATGCTTAGATTACTTTCCAGGGCCCAACACAAATGGCTGTCAATTTATAATAACAACTACTGGGACACCCTGGTTGGATAATTTGCATACTGTAGTTGGAAAGGTAATTGTTAATTAATGTTCTTTTACCGTCTTATTGCCTCAGAGAAAGTAACTCACGACACGGTGTTATCGAGGAGATAGACCATGGAATGCCTGCTGCAGTGCTTATTCGCAATTTTGTTCATAGTAGGTTATTCATAGGAACCACAAGCTCACCAGAAAAAATACCAACTTTCTATCAATGTAGTTTCAGTAAGTTGAGAGCTTAGAATTTAAGCCTTAAATCATATTTGTCATGCTTGTAATCCCCAAGAAGTAGACAGGGAAGTATTAACGTTTGTGATATGCTTCAGACTAGCACCCTTCATTAGTGACAGTCTTTAACACTCCTATGTTTTCGTTTACCTTCAAAATTGTATTTGATATTAGAATATGCACGAGGCACAAGATGCCATAGGCAAAGACCTTATATGTATTTCTACTACTAGACTGTGTACCAAAATTTTTTGGTTAGCTAAAATGAAATCTATCATCATACACCTTAAGTTAGCTATTTCCTTATAAGCGGTAGCTAACCAAAAGCGGTCCTGGCGAGAGGGTTTCCGCTGGTAGTGTGTCCTTGTCTGACATCTTGCTAGCTCAACTAATCATTGGGTATGGTAGAAATGGTAGATAATTTTATATTTTTCTTTTTATGTTATACCAAAACGAACAATTCATAGACTTTGACACGTATTTAAATATTTCTAGAAAAGTATATAAATATTTATACAGTTCCTATATTTAATCAATCCGTTGTATTTAAAAAAAATATTCATTAATACTGAGTAAGAGTAATACTTTTAAATGTTTGGGCCTGGTAATACTAAATGTAGGATGGTGGTTTGCGGATATTTTGTCGGACTTTGTTCGAGTGAAATTCAGCGGCTGTTAATATTTGCGAATTGATTCCTAGTGGAATACAATTGGTGTAGTTTTATTTCTCAACTGTCTACCCAACTGGACAATATTTGAAATCATAGGGATCCTTTGAGGTATATTTAGCTGCCATTATTTCAAAGCACCGTCAGAAGACTGCAGGGTCATCTAACGCCTCTCCTTCATGAGCTTGAGAGTAGGATCAGAGAGCTTTTTGTTCCAATCTATGTGATGGTTTTGAAGAATGAAACTTGAAGAGACTTGGAATTTGAGGATTATTGAGTCCTCTTCCTCTCTTCGAACTTCAGATAACCCTTTAATACTCCATCGTAAACTGCTCATTTCCCCTTCGAGTTCGGTGATATTTTCGTCGGTCCGGAGTGTGCGCGTGTTGTACGTTGCCAGGTGCAGTCGTCGGTATTTGTTGGGGTAGCCGGATCTCGTCCGGGATTCTTAGCACCCCTTGCCATACCGTAACCTCGACCGCTACCGTAGTCGAGGGTACAGGCTGCCGGGCAATAGGAGCTATATTTTATTTGTTCTATTCATGGGAAGTGCTTTGCAGGCGGATTGGCGATCGCAGTATGGTTGTTACAAATGCACAGAGAACGCTGCTGCCCATTCTCTGATTTTTCCTTTAGTCGCCACTTACGACACCTACGGGCAAACATGGGATGGTGAAATTCTTTACGCTTGACACCATACGGTTAGTGATGTAGATTTTTTTTATTAACTATAAATTAGGTAGGTTTAGGTAGCGCAGTTAGGTAGCATAAACATATCGGAACACCTTAAACTATCGTTTTTACAATCATTTTGTCCCGTGTTCTGTTTGGTCATGGTCACCTCATTAGAAAGAGACACACTACCAAAGGGAGCCCTCTCGCTCGGACCGGTTTTTGCGCCATAGTGCACAGTCTAGTAGTAAGAAGTATAAGGTCTATGGCCATAGGTGTCTTCTGCGTCCTGTCGAAAGTGTTTGATTGCGTTAATCATGAAACATTACTTTTGAAACTTGAGCATTACGGGCTAGGCCAATCAGCGTTACGTTTAGTAAAATCTTATTTGAATGATAGACAGTAATTAGTTCAAATAAACGGTGTCAATTCGTCGGGGTTAAACGTAAAAACGGGGGTTCAATTTTGGGTCCTTTCTTATTTTTAGTCTACATTAACGATTTACACCATCTATTGAAAAACAATCTAAACGTGGTTTTGTTTGCTGATCATATTCATTCTTTGATTTTAAGATAATTAGACGTACTAGTAACGTTGACAACGAATAATTTAGTTTTAAATGTTAACACGTTGAACGCCAACAAAAAAAATGCATCTTCCCGTTCGGGCCGCGTCGGTCAGTGATGGTCGACAACTAGATTTTTCGTTCGGGCCGCGTCGGTCAGTGCTGACCGCGTTTTAAGAGTGTTTTTGATCAATTCATACAGGCCGTAGGGCAGTGCTATCAAACTAAATCCTATATTCATTGACCCGCGTGGCCCTCTAGTTACGCCAAACTATGATGGTTTTTGAAAAACGTAAAGGACTTAGAAAAAAAACAACAATTATTTAAGAGTGAAATTTTGTATGGCGCGAAATTGGAAAGGCCTTTGTCTAGCAGTAGATTTCTCCGGGCTGATGAGAATAAAGAAGTAAATTGTGCAAGATTGTGAGTGTGGATGTAGAAAGTAATCTCTAAAACTACTCATCTGATTTCAAAATTTCTTTCAGTAATGGTTAGCTGCGTTATCGATGAGTGCTTCACTAATATTATAAATCCACAAGTTTTTGTGTGGTTGCGTGTGCCTGGTGTGTATTTGTGAGTATGTTTATGTGTGTGTATGTATGTGTGGGTGTGTGTGTATGTGTAATTGTGACCCGCGAAACGCGACCCGCGCGGCCCCCTTTAACGGAAATTCGCTTTTTCGTCTCTAGGAGCCGCGTCGGTCAGTGCTGCCCGACGTTTACTATCTCCATAAATAATTTCTAAAGTTGACTTTTGTTAATAAAAACATACATTTGGACATTAGATATAAGTATCTAATTAAAAAAACAGTTGGTCTAAATTTGGAAAAACCTGTGATTGTTGCTTGGCCTGAAGGAAAAGATCGCTGTCGGTCAGCACTGACCGCGTTGGTGTTCAACGTGTTAAAAAGACTAAAGTACTGATTGTGACATATTAAACAGGGAGAAGCAGGATTTCGTCGATAAAACTGTTTTCCTGGGGATCACGAGACTCAAGGTTACAATGGGAACCTCATTTAACATCACTTGCAAGGCGGCTAAGTTCGGCAGCTTATGCTGTTAGAAAAATCGTCGGTTTACTGATGTAGATAACGCGAGGCTGGTCTATTTTAGTTTCTTTCATAGTATAATTTCTTTCGATATCATATTATGGGGAAGGGATGCAGACATTGAGTAAATTTTTATTCTTCAAAAACGAGCCATCAGAGCGATATAAAAAAATAATATACAATCATCACCGGCGCGATTCTCTAAGGGAACTGTTTATGGAGATTAACATCATGATGGCAGCTTAATATATTTAAGAAAAAATCATGTACGTTGGAAACAATTTACATCTTTTTAGTAAAAACGGGGACAGACATAATTATGTTACTAGAAATAGGGATCAATTAATTTAACCAGGTTTCAGACTGGCTGAAGTAGCATCATCTTATATGGGGTACTGTATAAAATGTTACTATCAAATACCTCCCCACATACTAGAACTGAATGAGACGAAATTCAAAACTTGTATAAAACGCACACTATGCTGGCAAGCATATTATAAGTTGGGGATTACATCGCTGATAAAAATGCTTGGCTCAATGCTGTTCCTGCTCCGCAGCTACAGCAAAGTTTTGAAGTATTGTTGGACCTGCTGAAGACTGTATGAATATATTTGTTTTGTATAAACTCTAATTTCTTTTAGTATTATTTAACTGCACAGCACATGTGTGAGTACTATGTTCCGACTGTAAATCTACGGACCATTCACAGTACCTATGTGTCGTTCGTTGACTTGTGTGTGCCCTGGCAGTTGAGTGTGTCATTCTCTCTCAAATGTCTCTCTGATGGTGGCACATGTGTTGGATCATACGGTTCCCTTCATGATGGTTGAGCTGAATGGTGCCAATCCATGCGTCATGTTCGTGAACGGGCGCCATCAGTTGGGATTGGTCATAACTTAACTGCTTCGGCCTGCTTTTAATTACGTACTTATTTTATTTTTGAATTGTTTGTTTTACTCTAGACGCTTTTAAGTGCATGTCTTTTTACATCGTTCTCACGTATGTGTTTTTCCATAAAGAATGATGTAACCAAATAATTGTAAAGTACCGGGGTGATCGTTCTCTGCTCGGATGAAAATAGAGAAAACGACGTTTTCTAAAAACGAAAACTAGCTAGATCGATTTATCGCCCCGAAACACCCTGCATACTAAATTTCATGAAAATCGTTGGTGCCGTTTTCGAGATTCAGATTATATGTATATATATACATATATATATATATATATATAAGAATTGCTCGATTAAAGGTATTAGATAGATTTAAACTGATGGAAAAGAGTGCCCGTGAAGTTTCTTGCACATTCTTCTCCATAGAAACCTTCTGACGCTTGCGAATGTGCAACTAGATTCATATTTTGTTTGACTATTCAAAAGTGCCTATAAGATTCATTTGAAATAAAGTAACTATTTGATTTTGATTGATTTTTAATAACAAATAAAGAACTGTCCAAAGGTTGTGGAGGGTCAGAACGTGGTGCATATGCTGGAGCACACGCCGACAGATGTGGATGACAGGCCGCTACTGCACGTGCATATCGCCGACTGTGGACTGCTGCCTACCCCGCAAGCCTTCTACATTTCCGATGACCCTTACGAGTAAGTTTAATTTTTTGGGAACTTTCTTTTTATTTTGGTTTTAAAGAGACTAAATTAGGGTCAGTAAAATTACTATGACACCCAATATTGTTTATTTGTTCTTTATTTAAAACTCTTTTGTGAGTTATCTATTAGTTAGTTGTACAAATATTTGAAATAATGTACGATATGGAACGATATGGAATGGACGAATTAGTCGTTAGTCGTATCAGGGTCAGGGCCCTGTCTCTGTTCTTACGTACTGCAACAATTGAGTTTGCCTCGAGTCCAAACCTTGTTTGTAATGGCATGAAATGCTTGTTTTTAAAGGGTTTATTCTTATTTAGAATAGGGTTCGAATACTTTGGAATTGATGGATTATGTTTAGATCGGTATTCTTGTAATGGCCTTCAGAGGCAAATTTTACTAGTCAAAAATATGAATTTGTTGGTGATTTAATTTAATAGTAGGTATTGATACCATAACATAATAATATGGTAGAGGCGCCGAGTTTCATTCGTTTTAGGTCCTAACGTACTAATTCCAGTCGGCAGAAGGATTGCTTGCGTATTTTGCAAATGCCTGTATTAATGGAGTGCGTCTGAGGTACACAAAAATAGAGTCCGGCCAAAGCCCTGACCTGAAACTTCTAGGATTTGATAAATTGTTTTTTAACTATAACATACAATTTTGTTATTTCCAGTCTGTGGGCATGGATCAGAGCGTCGGCCGTTCCACTGACCATGTCCTTCTCAATCCTCGGCTTCTTTCAGTGGATGATGAGGAAAATGGAAATTTAAGTAACATTACACGAATTATGTAAAAAGGTAGCCAAAGGCAGTACACCAAAATTTTAAGTATGATGTTTTCTCTAATCTAATTTAAATTGTTATCTATGGAGTGAGCATTTGGAATAAAATGATTTACGGCATCTTTGTTTTTTAATTGGCATGATCGCGAGTGACGTGGATCAGAAGAAGAGAGCCTACAACAGGGCTGCCAAGTCCTGCAAGAAGGTGTTGCGAAGGGCTCGGTTCGACCACATTAGCCGAATAGGCACCAAACTTGCTTCTTACCCAGCAGGTAGTAAAGCGTTTTGGTCCCTGGCTAAGTCGGTCGAATCGAACTTCTGCCGTCCCTCACTACCACCACTGCTGAAACCTGATGGGTCACTGGCCCACTCCGCTGAAGAGAAGGCAAATTTATTTGCCTCTCTTTTTGCGGAATCTTCGCGTCTGAATCCTGGTGATTCGCGGCCCCCTCCTTCTCCTGATGGATGCGAGACGAGTATGTCGGACATTCGCATCCATCAAAAGGACGTCCGTAGGGTGCTGCGAAACCTCGACGTGAATAAGGCTAGTGGCCCTGACGGAATACCAGCTATAGTTCTTAGAACCTGTGCGCCTGAACTGTCTCCGATCTTGACACGCCTATTCCGCCTTTCATATGAGACTGGAAAAGTGCCGAATGCTTGGAAGCAAGCTAACGTACAGCCCGTGCCCAAGAAGGGCAGTCGAGCTGACCCGGCTAATTACAGACCCATCTCTGTAACCTCCATACTCTGTAAGAGTATGGAGCGTATACTAAATACTAAGCTCCTGGCATACCTAGAAACTAATGATATCCTTAGCGACCGCCAATACGGCTTCCGCCGAAATCGGTCTACTGGGGATCTTCTAGCGTATGCCATTCACATATGGAGTGAGGCCATTGAGAGGCACGGGGAAGCGCTTGCCGTCTCCCTCGACATCTCGAAGGCTTTCGATAGGGTCTGGCACGAAAGCCTTATTGGTAAGCTTCCTTCATTCGGTCTGCCCGGTGGTCTGTGTGATTGGATTGCAGACTTCCTGAGGGATCGGTCCATTCGAGTGGTTATCGATGGCTGCTCGTCGGACCAATTGGATATTAATGCCGGCGTCCCTCAGGGGTCGGTACTCTCGGCAACATTGTTCTTGTTGCACATCAACGATCTGCTAAAACCCGGCACCTTTGGGTATGCAGACGACAGCACTGTTGCTGAGAGATACTTGTCCAACGCACGTGCTACCGGGCCACTGATCCGGTCTCTCCGTGAGGCCATGGTGGAGCGTTTGAACTTGTCCTTGCAGGCAGTCTCCGATTGGGGTGAAGCCAATCTGGTCAAGTTTAATGCTGCTAAAACCCAGGCGTGTCTTTTTTCCGCTAAAAAGAGCCAATTTCACCCGGCTCCATCTTTCCGTGATGTAACCGTGCCAATAACGGACCATCTTGACCTTCTTGGCGTTACGCTGACATCAACTCTCAATTTTGGGCCATACATTGAGGCAAAGGCTCAGCTGGCTGCCAAAAAGTTGGGGATCCTTGCGAAGGTGCGAAAGTACTTCACGCCGGAACAGCTGCTCAACTTGTATCAAGCGCAAGTTCGATCGAGCATGGAGTACTGTTCTCATCTCTGGGACGGATCTGCCAAATATCAGCTAGATGCACTAGAGTCGATCGAAAAGCGGGCCAAGAGACTCATCGGCGATGAAGCACTGGTCAAATCAAAGCTCCAGAGCCTTGAACATCGTCGCCGAGTTGCCAGCTTGTCGGTATTTTATCGGTTACATTTCGGGGAGTGTGCGATGGAATTGCATGATTTAATTCCGCCCAGCCCGTTCCATCATCGGACAACCAGACGCACGGTGATGCGTCATCGGTACATGGTGGACATCCCACCCATACGCACAAAACGTTTTGGGGACACTTTTATTATGCGTACAGCTAAGGAGTGGAATTCCCTGCCGGAGTCTGTGTTTCCCGATAGCTACAATCTAGGGGTCTTTAAGTCAAGAGTGAATAGGTTTTTTCTAGGCAAGCGTGCTTCACCGTCGACCACATCATCGCTTTCCATCAGGTGAGATAGTGGTCAAGCGCGAGCCTATTGATAATAAAAAAAAAAAAAAAAAAAAAAAAAAAAAAAAATTAATTATCTATTAGGAAAACCTGATCACAAATACAATGGATTATAATTATATATTTCGCTGTATCGACTCATTCATTATAACCAATATTTATTGCCTACAAAAGCCTAGGTTACCTAGGTATTATAAAGGCCGTTCACGTGTTCTTATTCTGTTTTTAACGTACTCACTCGTGATCGCGAGCGCTTATCCAGTTTCAATACAAATGTTGAGCTTGAGTAAAAACTCGCACTAAGGCCTCACAGGTCAAAGCGAATTCGCGAATTAGAGTGTTCTAACTATGGTAGTATTATATTATCTGTGGTTCTAACGATATGCCATCGCCTATGTTTGATATGATCCTGCAGGCTTCTAGTTATGGCAACCTGGGGCCGTTCTATACTATGACGTCTCAATACCATCACGATTCTGTAGTAAAAAAGGAATATAGCTTTTCGACTTGTATACCTCTGTCCCTTCACACGGGAATGATGATGGCTATATCACGTCATAGGCTCGGTTTCATAATTGAGTATTTGGAGTTAAGAACGTGTCATTAACATCACCATTTCAGCAGAGAGACGTCCACTGTTGGACATAGACTTCCCCCGAGCGTCGCTACACTGGTCCTGTGCGTCTTGCATCAAGAACGTGTCATACCCTACCTACTTGAATGTCATATGACAAGTTTTCAGGCTAAAGTGGAAATTCACAACTCAACTTACAACTTTTAATTCAGAAACCGGGTGATTTAACAACGGACAGGTCTGTCCGTTGTATGGCCAATTAATTAACGTGACAAGTGAAAAACATGATTACCAGAAAACGATGTGAATAGACTGAATAGTGGTATTCTGCTAACCTTAAAATTCCTTAAATACTCATTCGCATCACAATATCATTGCACTCTAGTTACAAGTTTGTTCTCGTTTGCGAAAATAAAATAAATAGATATATTTCTGGTAGTGCTGGTCCAACATTATGCAGACGATGTTATTTATCATTGATAAAATTTATAGTGAGGCTTTAATTTAAAGTTGCCTTATTTTATGATGTTTATTTAATAGCGATAGTTAAAACGAAGGATTTATTATTTATTCATTTTTTTTATTTTTTATTATGTGAAGGTTGCGGGGCTCCGCTGGATGCGAGGCGCATGGGACCGGTCAATGTGTTTACGATGGTGTGGCTGAGGGCCTATGATACGAGGCCTATGTCCAGCAGTGGACTTCTTTCGGCTGATATTATGTTGATGATGAAAGTTAAAACCTGTCTAACCCCACTTCAATATCTACCAAAGTTTTACAGGCTTTCAGGCTAGAGTTTGAAAAATTATGAAGAAAAATTCTTAATTCAAAACCTGGATTATGTAAGTTTATATTCCAGAGATTTATTGCCCGTTTTATTATGAATTTATAAGAATACAAAAAAAAGATATGAAAGATACAAGTACATACCTGAAATGGAACGTATAAGGTACAGGCAAAAAGGTACGCACAGGCGCCGTATGGGTGCGGGGTTTAAAACGTCAAGAAGATACGTCATAATATTTTTTTCAACACACTTGCTCTTAAAGTGGCTCTAATTTCACCGCAATTAGGCACATAATGACACCTGTTATCAAACTGTGACTTTTTCATTACTATTATTCACAAGTGAGTTATAGAGTTTTGTTTTAATTTATTGATTGAGTTGCTTTGTTCTTAAAAAAGTTTCGATACAAAAAAGTCGTGCTCAATAGTACAAATGCAACACATTTCATGCAACTTCGTATTTAAATAGATAATTTCAACTTGTACGTGTTTAATAAATAAAACTTTCACTCAAATATAAATTTTGTTTATGTCTGTAATAAAGAAAACTTGAAATGCCCCATTTTGTACGTGGCTAGTGGCTAAAACGCAATCCGCAAAAAGCCATAACAAAAACATTATTTTTAGTCTATGGTCGATCGCCATAGACTAAAAGTAATGTTTTTTTATTGTTAGATGCGCGCGCATAGGAAAACTGATTAATTTTGCCCGCCATTGCGAAAAAAAAATCACAACTCGTTTTCACTGTTGGAAATGATTTTTAGTATTATTTTCTTCACAAGTGTGTTGAAAAACGTCGTATGATACACGTGTGTATTGATGATTACCGTCCTCGGCTCTCTTAAGACCCTCACCTAACGGCTCGGGTCTCAATGGCGCCTCAGCGGTAATCACCAACATTACACACTTGTACCATAATGTACTATATTATAGTCAAGTGCAGGGGGGTGACCATAAGATCTTAGAGTAAGATCATTAAACGGCAATTTAAATAATTTCTTTTTTTGGTGTACAATAAAGTATATTCTATTCTATTTTATTCTATAATTGTTTTGAATTTCCGTTTATGTCCTTCGGCTTCAAGATTCATGGACGAAGTTCTCCGAGTTCTAGTTCTGCTACATCGATGACGTTTAATCTACTCTAGTCCAACACAGCTCCCCAAACATCTAGAAAGGCTGTTCGAAAGATTGGGCACTTGTGGAATACATATCAATAAAGCTAAGTACACTTTCGATAAGAGCGAAATCGTTTTCCTAGGCTACAAGGTTTCTGCGCAATGTAACCACTAGTAGGTGGTCATTGGCAATGTTCTAAAAAGTTGACAAGTCACAACAGCTGTGCATTATACAGTGCCTACGACTGGGAGCAACTTGAAAGTTAGGTAGGAAGTGTGGAAGAGTGCCGCCAGCGCCATTCTGTCTTGGTTGAGCCTTGTTGACAACTCGACCCCGACAGCGCCTGAACGTATTAATCCAAGAGCGAGCGATGCTAGCTCGTGAATTAAGGGTACCCCGACACGGAGAGGATAGGCTCGAAGAAGATGACGGGGACTAGAGTCTAGTAACTTCCGTCACCTTCTTATTTGGTTCCTTTAAACTTTAAAGGAACAGAATAAGAAGGTGACGGAAGGTGACCTATTTCTGCTCGCAGGGTTTAAACTTGCTTGGCTTGGTCCAGACAGAGGGGCTCTATCACCTTGTCTTACTTACGTTGATGCAGTCGGTACAAATCGACGTTTGATTTGACGGCCTTAGTTGCTTCTAGGACAGAGTTAGGATCTTTTTAGGTTTGCCTTATAATATATCAGTCAAAGGCAAAAATTGGATTCTATTTTTGGGTTTGCCGAAAACCGTTGGTCAAACCAAGGACGAACCCTGCAGCCGAATTGCGCAAGTGAATTTGGCCAGGCGAAGAGTTTGACCACTATCAAATCGACTAATCACATGAGAGATGAATGACGTGATGAGGATTACCGTCTGTGTGATTGGTCGATTTGATAGCGGTCAAACCCTTCGCCTTGCCGTATTCACTTACGCAATAAGGCTACTGAGCTTTGACTATACATATAAGTAGACGGGAATGGGGAAGATAAACGTGTTTATGTTTTTATTACATATTTTTATTAATGTTTAGAATACATAGTTAATATTAGGTTTAATATGTACAAACAATTACTCCTTGTTCTACACTGTGTTCCTACCTATTTATAAATTAATTCTTTGTATTAAACAAAAACACTTATTTCAACTTATTATATAATGCTGTTTGATACTGTGTAGGCGACTTTGAAATAGATTGATTTGACATAGATTTTATTTTCTAAATGTTAATAGTTATTTTACTCCTATGATGGAATCTTATAACAAAGAATATCTTCTAGCGTTTCTTAATAGAAACAATATTCACCAAGTACAAAAGTCTATGGTATTAGCATAAGTAGATCCGGTAAGTAGACCAAATACGAGGGCTGCACTAAAAGTATCGGGAATGGAATATTACCACTGTTTCTGTCATATTAAAATCTTTTTAATGAAAAACTCCTTGGTTTTAAAAATCGAATACCATTTACTTATTTAAAAAGATTCTCGGTCTTGTCCTCGCTAGAGTAAAAATGTTCTGTGGTCTTGTCACAAGGTTTTGTCAAACTTGTTTAGTCGTTGAGAAAATGGAATTGACTCGAGAAAATTCAAGAGCGATGATTTATTACTTTCGAAGTGGTTTAATACAAAAACAGTGTGTTGACCGGATGATTTCTGCATTTGGTGATGAAGCCCCATCCAAAACCACAATTTATCGCTGGTTTGCTGAATTTCAACTTGGACGTGTCAAGCTCAGTGATGATCCCCGTCAAGGTCGTCCAAAAACTGCAGTCTCCCAAGAAAACGTTGATGCTGTGCGTAAGCTGACTGAGGAAGATCGACATGTGACATACCGCGAAATTTAGGCAACTTTAGACATTGGCATGAGTCAAATACAAATAATCTTGCATGAACAATTAGGTGTAAAAAAGTTGTTTTCCCGATGGATACCGCATTCGCTCTGTGAAGAGCAAAAAGCGGCTCGCGTTACTTGGTGCGTCAGAACTCTCGAAAGATTCCACGCAGGATCCTCAAATGCTGTATACAACATCGTATCAGGTGACGAATCCTGGATATACGCGTACGAACCCGAAACAAAAAACCAGTCACGAGTTTGGGTGTTCGAAAATGAGTTAAAGCCAACAAAAATTGTTCGTTCACGGAGTGTTGCAAAAAAAAAGGTGGCCACGTTAGTCTCCAAAACCGGCCATGTTACGACTATTCCTCTTGAGGGACAAGGAACGGTTAATGCAGAATGGTATGATAGCATTTGTTTGCCACAGGTCGTTTCTGAACTCCGTAAAGAGAACTGTAACCGCCGCATCATCCTCCATCACGACAATGCCAGTTCTCACACCGCGCACAGAACAAAAGAGTTTTTAGAGCAAGAAAACATGCAATTATTAGACCATCCGCCGTACATCCCCGACCTAAGCCCTAATGATTTCAATACTTTCCCTAAAATAAAGAATAAATTGCGTGGTCAGAGATTTTCATCACCTGAAGAAGCTGTGGACGCCTACAAAACGGCCATTTTGGAGACTCCAACTTCCGAATGGAATGGTTGCTTCAATCATTGGTTCCATCGTATGGAAAAATGTGTAAAATTTCGGGGAGAATACTTCGAAAAGCAATAAATACATTTTTAAATAGTAATGTTATGTCATTTCCTTGATTCCCGAAATTTTCAGTGCCGCCCTCGTACTCAGTGAAGAAGTCAAATATCACGCAGCCTTAGGTAAAATTGATGGCCTGGTGCGTTGACAAAATTGGGCTTACACCTTACACTTATCATTTTTATATCTAGTCGGCGGAGATGAACCAATTTAGAACAGACAGCTTGACCAGTTTTCTCTAATGTCAAGCAATATAAAGTAAGCTAATGTTTCAGCAGATTTCTAGCAACCATCGACGATTCACCATTACTTTCTTAGAAAGCTACTTCGAAATCTACAATTTTGTAACTTGTCTGTGATTTTTATAAAAGCTCAGAGGCTATAGACAAGTGACATTCCACCAACGAAAGCGTCGCGATAGCGATTGTAAAAAGTCAAGAATGGGAGTGTCAAGCGTTATTAAAATACCACGTGGTATACCGCTGATAGTATGACACTATGTCGATACTGTAAGCGACGCCTTGGAGAATCATTCTCACACAGACTACTTAGAGATACTACGTATCATTCTCATAACTTTATTATCGCCTTGTGGTTGGAGAAAAGATTTTTTCGAAAGGTAATTTTTTAGTTTACTACACATAACATTTAGATATCACTTAGTATTAGTGAAGACGGAAATTGCCCACGTTACACTGTTCGCAAGATGCACTTTATTTAGATGTTAGTCTTTCAAGATCAGTAAGTATCGGCTATAGCAGTAGTAGTGTAGCCGCCACGAGCATCACGGCAGGCGTGAGTACGTGCGTGAAGGCGGCGTCAGGCGTGACACGCGCGTCCGTGCCCGCGTCCGCCACCTGCTGCGCCGTGGAGCCGCACGCGCGCGCGCACGACTCCCACGCGCGGCAGATGTCGCACGCGCTCGCCGCCAGCGGAGAGAAGAACACACGGGCGCGGTGACCTGGGGGAACAAAGGGATGATCTTAGTTCTCATAATTGTGTTGCAAACTGAAGAGGCATATCGCGCGATTGCTGGGGCGTGCAACATTATCATCATATCTGGTGAAAGACGTCTACTGCTGGACATAGACTTCCTCTAACCGTCGCCACATTAAGCGGTCCCGTGCGTCTCGTACCCAGCAAATCCCCGCAATCTTCACCAGGGTCATGGCGTGTATACAGTGCAATAAATCTGGTGTGTTTAGAATAGAATAGATTAAATCTTTATTTGCACAGAAAGTAGGTACAGGTTACAGATATTAAGTTTTAATGTAATGATCCTTATACTAACTACCTTAACTAAGGCATGCAAACAGTTTTAACTATAATAATAAAGAGCCATTTAATATATATTATTAAAAACATTCATTTAAATCAATACAAATTTACCATGTCAAGATCAAATTCAGTAAATAATTTGAAATAGGCAAGTCAAACAAAATAGTACATTATGGTACAAGTGTGTAATGTTGGTGATTGCCGCTGAGGCGCCATTGAGACCCGAGCCGTTAGGTGAGGGTCTTAAGAGAGCCGAGGACGGTAATCATCAATACACACGTGTATCATACGACGTTTATCAACATACTTGTGACGAAAATAATACAAAAAAATCATTTCCAACGCAATGGCGGGCAAAATTAATCAGTTTTCCTATGCGCGCGCATCTAACAATGGTGATCGGCCATAGACTAAAAATAATGAGTTATCTTTTTTTTGGCTTTTCGCGGATAGCGTTTTAGCCACGTACAAAATGGGGAATTTCAAGTTTTCTTTATTACAGACAAAAACAAAGTTATAGTTAAGTGAAAGTTTTATTTATTAACCACGTACAAGTTGAAATTATCTATTTAAATACGAAGTTGCATGAAATGTGTTGCATTTGTACTTATTGAGCACGATCTTTTTTGTATAGAAACTTTTTTAAGAACAAAGCAACTCAACCAATAAATAAAATAAAAAACTCTTTATCTCACTTGTGAATAATAGTAGGTAATGAAAAAGTCACAGTTTGATAACAGGTGTCATTATGTGCCTAATTGCGGTGAAATCAGAGCCACTTTATGAGTAAGTATGTTGAAAAAAATATTAAGTACAAGTCAGGAAAACAGAGATGTCATGTTATCAATTTAAATTCTTATCGGTCAGAAATTCGCTAATTGAGTAATAACATTTATTAATTAATAGATCTGTCAATTTCTTTTTGAAAAATAGAAATATCTAATTTTTTATTACATCGGGTATTTTATTAAAAATTATCGGACCCATACATATAATACTTTTCTTTAATAGGGCGCTAACAATTAGCAAGTTTTTATACTGTCTCCTGATAGGCCGGTTTCTATTTTCGGACACTTTATTAAATAGATGCATATTTGATTTGACAAAAACAGCCACCTCGAAAATATAAAGGGATGGGCATGCTAGTAATTTGAGGGACTAATACAGGTACGCAGCTATCTGTTACTACTAAATTGCACATAGCCCTTATACATCGTTTATGAGTCTTAAACACATGTTCCCTCAGACTACAATTTCCCCAAAATATTATGCCGTATCTCAAAATCGATGCGACTAACCCGTGATATGCAATCAACCTTGTGGCCATATTTACTTTTTTAGACTAGTTAAAGAGCACATATGCAGCTGCACTAAGATTTTTGAATACTTCTTCTGCTTGTGGCTTCCAAGTTAATTGGCTATCTATCATAATGCCAAGGAATTTAGCAACTAGTATTTGGTCAACTTTTTGTCCATTATAATGTAAATGTAAGACTTCTGATGGAATCCGTTGATAAAAATGCATTACGTTTGTCTTTGGTATATTAATCATTAAATTATTTTGTCAAGCCATATTTATTAAAGTGTCATTTATGTCATGTTCATATGTTTGTTTGTCAATAAATTTAATCAAGGCAGTACTATCTTCAGCGAATAAGACCATAGGATATTCAATGTGGCGAGGTAAATCATTAATATACAGCAAAAATAACAAAGGGCCCAGCACACTACCCTGTGGTACGCCATACCTAATAATTCTAGCCTAAGATAAATATTTTTCTTCGCGCTTAGTTTTTAGACATATTCTAGATATCTATGTGTGTTGCTTACGATAGCTAAGGTATGACTTTAAAAGATTAAGTAAATTGCCTCTGATGTCTAGCTTTTTTATATGAATTTTGTAATCAACACAATCAAAGGCCCTCGTCATGTCCGTAAAAATTGCGCAAACTGGTACTCTTTTACCTTCATTCATTAGTCTGTAGAAACTTAATGTGACATGGAATTCAAACTTAAATAAAGTTGATGTACAAAAGTGAGCTTAATAGACCGATAGCGCTAGGTATTGAGGTTTCAAAAATATTAAAGTTGTTTGTGTTTCGAATATAGTTTCCGGACCATTTCCCCTACCTAATACAAAAGTTTGTGTCATCCTAGGTATTTGCATAGGTAGAAATTTAGGTATTTGTATTTTCGACCAGTATTGAACGAAAAGAAAATTAGAGATGAACATTTTACTTTCATGATATTAACGAAGTAGTAACTGATGTACATAGGCATTTTGTGTAATCTCCGTCCACGAGAATACTAATACTTAACCAGTACCTAACGTGTTAGACTTCGCCGAACTAGCTCTAAAAGTATATTACAATAGTTTAAATAGGTGTTACGCGTTTTAGAGTACGGATATCTGTTGTTTAAAAGTACATTGTGTATTAAGGGCGGTAAGTAAGGAATTACGATCGAGGCTCTAGTAGAAGCTTGAACGCTAGAACGGCTTTCTGAGTCGAGGTTCGTAATTCCCGTACCACCCGTAAAAGATACAACGTTTTTCATCACATTTGCGAGTAATAATTATAAATTATGGCTTTAATACACAGCTATTATTATGATACGAAATACGTGAACTTTTTTTTAAGCGGATGGCGAGTTTTTGCCCACACCACAGATTATACAAATGTTTCGTTCAGAAACGTTAAGGGCCAATACTTACTGTAGTCAGCCATGACGGAGTGTAAAAAACAAAAAATAATTTCGTCGTTTTGATACAAATAACTATTAAAATCGAAGTTGAGTATTTAAGTAACATGTAGCGAGATTGCAAGGAAATTCCTGTTTAGACAACATTTTAAGACAATTTTTCAATTGCGTGTAAACTCCTTGCTTGAACTTGCATGACCAGTGTCCGTGCTGTGCTATAAATTAAAAAAATATTACTTACCGACCTTGGGTTTCATGACAAAAAGAAAGCCCAAGGGTTTTAAATGGGGCATTACGGCCAAGTTAACATGTATGTTTAGATACTCTTTACGTACAAGCGTGATGAAAAAGATTGTTTGTCAAATTCATCCACGACTTTTATAGATATTTTAGTTTTTTATTACAACAGCCTGTAAAATCCACAAAAGAAAATGCACGTTATTAAAGTTTACGTGTTTTTGGTTATTATGATGTAACGAAATACTATTCATAATTTGTGTCGTTTTTATCCACGAAATCTTGTTATTAAAAAAAAAATACTAGACTTCTTCGAACGAAGTGCGAGCGCAGAGAAAAGCGCGCGCGCGGGCGGCGGGTGCCGGGCAGCCAGACGCGCGGCCCGTATATTTGTTTACATTCGGTCTTTGCAAGTTGCAACAAACAAGTGCGTGCGTTATTTATGATGTATTTGATTGTTTAAGGCCCATCTGCACGAAAAACTTAACTCAGAATTAGTTGCTAACACGAGGTTATTTGACAATTTTGTATAACAAACTGTCAAATTAACCTAGTGTGAGCAACTAACTCTGAGGTAAGTTTTTTACGCAAGTGGGCCTTAAAAGTTAGTTATGAAACTGTGAAAGACTAAAATTGAGGTTGAATATATTAAATGTGTTATATCGACACCTAATATAAATAACATTGTAACTCAATATGGCATGGTTTTCAACACAGCAATTTTTTTTTTTTAGCAAAGTTTATTATTTATTTGCAGCTGCGGGCATAAGTTGTTCTTTACAATTTTAGGTTTCATGGTTTTGATAAAACCACTGCAAGTATGATTTTTGCAATGTTACAATGTACATATTCTAAGCATTTTAGTATGAATAGCATTGTAACTACCGTTACAATGGAGTCATGAAAACATTTAAATAAATTTTTAGCACTGGTCGAGTCAACATCCTTGAACATCGTTGCTTGTATGGGAGCCTCACTTAAATATATATTTTATTCAGTTTTTAGTATTTGTTGGTATAGCGGCAACAGAAACACAACATCAGTGAAAATTTCAACTGTCTAGATATCACGGTTCATGAGATACAGCCTGGTGACAGACAGACAGACAGCCGGACCGTGGTGTCTTAGTAATAGAGTCCCTTTTTTTTCGTAAGTTTCTTTCGGAACCCTAAAAACTAAGACATGTAACATCCATCAACCCGCACTAGGCCCGCGTGCGCGAATTTTTAATAACAATAAAATTATTCCATTTCGCAAATGTTGTTCATAAATAGTCATAGAAATACGGTTATAAGGCAGAAATAAAGGTCTGTTCTTGCTGTAATCATATGACGTAAAGTTGTACCAATGTGTGACCAAAGTTACAATGTTATTCTTATTGGGGGTTGATACGTGGTCTCATACTGGACGTTAATACAGTGATTGTTAAGGAAAGGGGATTATTAAAATTCATACAATCGAGCATTGTAAGGGATGACGGAAAAAAGGACCGTGCTGAAATAAAATCACTATCACCACACAACAAAAATATTTTTTTTTTACGTCGTGTATATTTTGTTTTGCTGACTGTACACTACCTACAGTAAAGTTGTAGTACCTACCTACTCGAAGCGGGGCGCGGGGTATCGAGAAGTATATCAAAAAGCGGTAGGTTTGGGTAGGTATACCTACCTACCTACCGCTTTCAGGTTCAAATTCGAAGCGGATCGAAGCTTCAATCTAAAATAATACTGACCGTCTTCTAAGCATTGACCATTGACATTCGTAGGTTAATGAGATTGCAGACGCACGCTTTGTACAAAATTCGCAAGTCATTATTTTTATCTGTATAGGTTACACATTTGTTCATTACGTAGCGGAGATAAGAGTCAATCAATACTCAATATTGAGTATTGATTCGTATCTCCGCTCCCCCTTCCCCAACCCTTCGCTTCAGAAGAAGTCGTACCGAACGAAGGCGTGTGTGTAGGTACTGTGCTAGGTACCTATGCCGCCTGGCCGCGTCCGCCCGCTTCGATCGCAACCATTGTTTTTGTGTTTTATCTTAATATATATAAATCTCGTGTCACAATGTTTGTCCTCAATGGACTCCTAAACCACTTAACCGATTATAATAAAATTCGCACACCATGTGCAGTTCGATCCAACTTGAGAGATAGGATAGGGTAGGGTAGGTAGGGTAGGGTAGGTAGGGTAGGGTAGGTAGGGTAGGGTAGGTAGGGTAGGGTAGGTAGGGTAGGTAGGGTAGGGTAGGTAGGGTAGGGTAGGTAGGGTAGGGTAGGTAGGGTAGGGTAGGGTAGGTAGGGTAGGGTAGGTAGGGTAGGGTAGGTAGGGTAGGGTAGGTAGGGTAGGTAGGGTAGGTAGGGTAGGTAGGGTAGGGTAGGTAGGATATTTAGTAGATGAATGTTTGGTGTTTTTATGGCAAAACAAAGTTTGCCGGGTCAGCTAGTTAATTTATATATACTTATCGTGCATGAAAATGACACAAATTTACTATGTCGATGTTTCATGCATTTATGATATTGAATATGTGAATTCTAATGATTGTAATATTTTTATGAAGTTTTTGTAGCTTGGCAAAGCAAAATAATAAAAATCATAAAATAGCATGTCCTAATTTGGCACAAATTTATTTAAAAGGCTTATGTAAGTGATCTTAGAAAGGAAATAGTTATTTCATTAATTGAAATATTTTTTTTGCACTATTTTTACATAATGATCCTATGTTTGGTTTGCACTGGACGAATATGACACAAATTGGGTTTGCACACTCCGCAGACTATCCTTATTTATTTTACCATAATTATTTTAAACTTTAAGTTAATTTTGCCAGTTTTGATTTGAATAAAAAGAATCAACCACAAATCATCGAACAATGCAAGTAACAGATGTGACACAAAACGCAATAATAAGCTACATAAGTACGACTGTATCCACAGGCAAGAAATAAGCAACTTTAGAATTTTTTAAACTTATGACATCAAAATAGCCTAGCGCTATCGTTCAAAATAGCTCAAAATAGAGTTTTCTACCAGCAAAGGTATGACTTTTTTAAGTCTGATTAGCCGTAGGTGATAGAGGATAGGCGGTTGCTATAACCTAGCGAGACTTGGGGCTGCCACTATTAGTAAAATTAATTCCTCTTTGTTTCACCTCCAAAACAACCTGTAGAAGTGTAGACTTCACGTACAGAAGTGGAATTAATTGCGACTGTAAGACCACCTTGTTGGTTTCCAATTCAAAAAATATTCATGTATAGTCTTAGTATAACTTGGCAAGGTTTTGGCGTAGAGAGGGTAAGTTCGCGTAAAGTGCGTGAACTGACCAACCTTATAGAGCGAACGGAACGCGGACGCGACGTGATTGGTAGGTCGATCTTTGTGTCAACTGTCCAACAGATCGCGCTCAGAACGGTGCTAAACGTTCCCCGCGCCCCGCTTGGTAACCAAAGATACCTAAAAACCGTCTTTTGCACATTTGATGACTCTAGTCGAGTTCAATTCAATTCATTTATTGCATCAAATACAAGTAAGTAACGTGTCGACAACTATTTATGTACCTACCTGGCACCTGGGTTTCCTTTAGATAAGTATGGTGTAATTATGTGATCTTCGTTTGTAACGCCCATAAAGAGCGACCAATCAAGCTTTCGGTAGCTATTAAGTAAACAAGGTAAAGATACTGACTGGAGTCATAGAGGTCCTGCAGCGTGGCCCATGCTGGTCGTTGTCGCGCCACGGGCAGCGCGCGCGGCGCGGCCAGCGTGGCGCAGCGCTCGGCGCGGGCGGCGCGCACGGCGGCCTGCACGCGCGCTATTAACTAAAGATACTGACTGGAGTCATAGAGGTCCTGCAGCGTGGCCCATGCTGGTCGTTGTCGCGCCACGGGCAGCGCGCGCGGCGCGGCCAGCGTGGCGCAGCGCTCGGCGCGGGCGGCGCGCACGGCGGCCTGCACGCGCGCTATTAACTAAAGATACTGACTGGAGTCATAGAGGTCCTGCAGCGTGGCCCATGCTGGTCGTTGTCGCGCCACGGGCAGCGCGCGCGGCGCGGCCAGCGTGGCGCAGCGCTCGGCGCGGGCGGCGCGCACGGCGGCCTGCACGCGCGCTATTAACTAAAGATACTGACTGGAGTCATAGAGGTCCTGCAGCGTGGCCCATGCTGGTCGTTGTCGCGCCACGGGCAGCGCGCGCGGCGCGGCCAGCGTGGCGCAGCGCTCGGCGCGGGCGGCGCGCACGGCGGCCTGCACGCGCGCTATTAACTAAAGATACTGACTGGAGTCATAGAGGTCCTGCAGCGTGGCCCATGCTGGTCGTTGTCGCGCCACGGGCAGCGCGCGCGGCGCGGCCAGCGTGGCGCAGCGCTCGGCGCGGGCGGCGCGCACGGCGGCCTGCACGCGCGCTATTAACTAAAGATACTGACTGGAGTCATAGAGGTCCTGCAGCGTGGCCCATGCTGGTCGTTGTCGCGCCACGGGCAGCGCGCGCGGCGCGGCCAGCGTGGCGCAGCGCTCGGCGCGGGCGGCGCGCACGGCGGCCTGCACGCGCGCTATTAACTAAAGATACTGACTGGAGTCATAGAGGTCCTGCAGCGTGGCCCATGCTGGTCGTTGTCGCGCCACGGGCAGCGCGCGCGGCGCGGCCAGCGTGGCGCAGCGCTCGGCGCGGGCGGCGCGCACGGCGGCCTGCACGCGCGCTATTAACTAAAGATACTGACTGGAGTCATAGAGGTCCTGCAGCGTGGCCCATGCTGGTCGTTGTCGCGCCACGGGCAGCGCGCGCGGCGCGGCCAGCGTGGCGCAGCGCTCGGCGCGGGCGGCGCGCACGGCGGCCTGCACGCGCGCTATTAACTAAAGATACTGACTGGAGTCATAGAGGTCCTGCAGCGTGGCCCATGCTGGTCGTTGTCGCGCCACGGGCAGCGCGCGCGGCGCGGCCAGCGTGGCGCAGCGCTCGGCGCGGGCGGCGCGCACGGCGGCCTGCACGCGCGCTATTAACTAAAGATACTGACTGGAGTCATAGAGGTCCTGCAGCGTGGCCCATGCTGGTCGTTGTCGCGCCACGGGCAGCGCGCGCGGCGCGGCCAGCGTGGCGCAGCGCTCGGCGCGGGCGGCGCGCACGGCGGCCTGCACGCGCGCTATTAACTAAAGATACTGACTGGAGTCATAGAGGTCCTGCAGCGTGGCCCATGCTGGTCGTTGTCGCGCCACGGGCAGCGCGCGCGGCGCGGCCAGCGTGGCGCAGCGCTCGGCGCGGGCGGCGCGCACGGCGGCCTGCACGCGCGCTATTAACTAAAGATACTGACTGGAGTCATAGAGGTCCTGCAGCGTGGCCCATGCTGGTCGTTGTCGCGCCACGGGCAGCGCGCGCGGCGCGGCCAGCGTGGCGCAGCGCTCGGCGCGGGCGGCGCGCACGGCGGCCTGCACGCGCGCTATTAACTAAAGATACTGACTGGAGTCATAGAGGTCCTGCAGCGTGGCCCATGCTGGTCGTTGTCGCGCCACGGGCAGCGCGCGCGGCGCGGCCAGCGTGGCGCAGCGCTCGGCGCGGGCGGCGCGCACGGCGGCCTGCACGCGCGCTATTAACTAAAGATACTGACTGGAGTCATAGAGGTCCTGCAGCGTGGCCCATGCTGGTCGTTGTCGCGCCACGGGCAGCGCGCGCGGCGCGGCCAGCGTGGCGCAGCGCTCGGCGCGGGCGGCGCGCACGGCGGCCTGCACGCGCGCTATTAACTAAAGATACTGACTGGAGTCATAGAGGTCCTGCAGCGTGGCCCATGCTGGTCGTTGTCGCGCCACGGGCAGCGCGCGCGGCGCGGCCAGCGTGGCGCAGCGCTCGGCGCGGGCGGCGCGCACGGCGGCCTGCACGCGCGCTATTAACTAAAGATACTGACTGGAGTCATAGAGGTCCTGCAGCGTGGCCCATGCTGGTCGTTGTCGCGCCACGGGCAGCGCGCGCGGCGCGGCCAGCGTGGCGCAGCGCTCGGCGCGGGCGGCGCGCACGGCGGCCTGCACGCGCGCTATTAACTAAAGATACTGACTGGAGTCATAGAGGTCCTGCAGCGTGGCCCATGCTGGTCGTTGTCGCGCCACGGGCAGCGCGCGCGGCGCGGCCAGCGTGGCGCAGCGCTCGGCGCGGGCGGCGCGCACGGCGGCCTGCACGCGCGCTATTAACTAAAGATACTGACTGGAGTCATAGAGGTCCTGCAGCGTGGCCCATGCTGGTCGTTGTCGCGCCACGGGCAGCGCGCGCGGCGCGGCCAGCGTGGCGCAGCGCTCGGCGCGGGCGGCGCGCACGGCGGCCTGCACGCGCGCTATTAACTAAAGATACTGACTGGAGTCATAGAGGTCCTGCAGCGTGGCCCATGCTGGTCGTTGTCGCGCCACGGGCAGCGCGCGCGGCGCGGCCAGCGTGGCGCAGCGCTCGGCGCGGGCGGCGCGCACGGCGGCCTGCACGCGCGCTATTAACTAAAGATACTGACTGGAGTCATAGAGGTCCTGCAGCGTGGCCCATGCTGGTCGTTGTCGCGCCACGGGCAGCGCGCGCGGCGCGGCCAGCGTGGCGCAGCGCTCGGCGCGGGCGGCGCGCACGGCGGCCTGCACGCGCGCTATTAACTAAAGATACTGACTGGAGTCATAGAGGTCCTGCAGCGTGGCCCATGCTGGTCGTTGTCGCGCCACGGGCAGCGCGCGCGGCGCGGCCAGCGTGGCGCAGCGCTCGGCGCGGGCGGCGCGCACGGCGGCCTGCACGCGCGCTATTAACTAAAGATACTGACTGGAGTCATAGAGGTCCTGCAGCGTGGCCCATGCTGGTCGTTGTCGCGCCACGGGCAGCGCGCGCGGCGCGGCCAGCGTGGCGCAGCGCTCGGCGCGGGCGGCGCGCACGGCGGCCTGCACGCGCGCTATTAACTAAAGATACTGACTGGAGTCATAGAGGTCCTGCAGCGTGGCCCATGCTGGTCGTTGTCGCGCCACGGGCAGCGCGCGCGGCGCGGCCAGCGTGGCGCAGCGCTCGGCGCGGGCGGCGCGCACGGCGGCCTGCACGCGCGACCCGCCCATAGACACGCGCGCCCACACCACGTGGCGTACCGCCTGCGAACATACACACAATATTTAGTAAGCTATTAATCACTTAGATCTCATTTCAGGAGCCACGCGGCGCGTGCAGCGTGGCGTCTCACGCAGCGACTCACGTTTTTCTGTTTACGGAGAGGCGGCGCGTGCAGCGGCCCGCGTCGCTACACGCGCAAACACAAACATAATGACAATGTACGATGTTGTTGGTGCGTTGAGCGGGGATTGAAGAGTAGCAATGTCCGCCACTGCGCTGTGACCGCGGCGCGGCCGCTAACGTGTAGCGTTGCACACAGCGGGTATAGTACATTACTGCAGCGGCCAGCAAAAGAGGCATTGATGGACGAACGTGTAAATGTGAGCCGAGGCGAAGCCGAGGCACACATACGTAAGTCCATCAATGCCTAGTTGTGGCTAAGGCTTGTATAGTGCTTTTCTCAAATAATGCGCGGAAATTAAACCAAATTGGTACCTAGAACTCATTTTGTCAAAATCAATGACGAACAACAATAATCGTTCCCGGGTTAGTGTTCTTTTGTTTTTTTTTCTAATAAACAACGTTCTATTTGCAAGCCAGTTCGAAATTTAAATAAAACCTTTGGAAGTTACCTGCTTGGTTGCAATGTTTCGGAGTAAAAGATCGTTCCATTTTTAAATAACACGACAGATATGAGTTTACTATGTAATTTATTTGGCCGCTAGACACGACAGATATGGATTTTCATACAACTTTTGCCGGCCGCTGCTCGGATGTATTTGGCCAGTACAGCAATTTCGATTTATCTCGAAGAAGGTTGTAAAATAATGCTCACATTTCCAAGCATGTTTGAGAAAATGAATTATCTTTTAACAAATATCGATAATGTCGCCATTGCTGACGTTGGCTGAAGTATGCGTTGAATGATTTCCAAACAAAACTGGCAACAAGTTCCGCTTCTAGCGCTGCTTTAAGCACAGTAGCGGATATCGCCGTATGCGCCGGCGACGCCCTGGCGCTATAAAAATCGTGTGTGACGCAGCGATGCCATCCGCGGCCTCCGCCTGCATCTCAAGCAAACTCGTGTAAAATCGCTTCTCCTTAAACACTCTCATACAACGTCATACGTTTAAATTGAATGCGGCCCGCACTGCCCGACGCCACGCGTGACGCGCACATATGGTAGACTCAGCACTTAGACCTTTATTCCACAAATTTCCACACGACGCGAAGCCGCGATTAACGCGAAACCGCTTTGCTCGGAAGTGCACCTTGAGGTGACAAAATAAGTAGAAATGTCCCCTAAAAATTTACATCTAGAGAATTTATCTGCCCTGCCTTTCCACCAGAACTGTGTGAAGAAGCGGAGGAAGAAAGAGATCCACCAACAGGATTACCTAACATTTTGAATATAATTTCTTTTTAGCATTTTCCCTGCTCTACTTCTTTAAACAACTCTGGTGGGGCAACTTGTGAAACTATGAATGCAGCGTAATGTGATAATGCGCAAAAGCTGCAGCGTAGTGCAATTTCTTGCTTACCGTCAGTTCTGTGAGTGTGTTTATGTCAGCTAAGTATCCTGATGGGAGTTGGACAGTCAGCAATGTCAGCCCACTCTCCGTCTCATTTCCTTGAGCCACGAACCTGTAAAGAAGATTGTTTTTAATAATTTTGACCTATCAGCTTGGAAACTATGCTTACGTAATATCCTGAATGTTTTCATAAGTGTCGGGAAGAGTAATTAAACGCACGTATTCAATGAACACTTTAATCATCTGCGTTTACATGAAATGACGGACTCACAATAACTTTATTTAGGTTAAATTAAATCTACACCCATGAGGTTTATTGATCCTTCACTGTGAGCCGCGTGTAACGGTACGAGCAATAGATGGCTACTGCTGCCACGACTTTATGATACTGCTCGTCGCAAGCGCCGCGATGCGCGTCATAGCCCTCGCCAGACTTCTTGGCCGCCCTGAAGTTGGTTTACCGGATGCGCGACGCACGAAACGGTGCTTTTTTGTATGAAATTTTCTACTGCGCAGCCATTGTAGCCGACTTCAGGGCGGCCAATATGTTTGGCGAGAACTATACATACCGACGCTTTAGGGTTGGGCGCATGCTTACTAAATCTTAGTGTTGGGATTTCAACAATAAGCTAGGAATTTCAGTTGTTTGAATATTTTGAATTAATCGGTTCGGCTGCCACTGCAGTGGTCCATTGCTGCGGTCTATTAATTGGTCACCTTATCAATTTATTATTTACAGTCGAAGATCAAAAGTGCAGTCTTACTCTCCCAAAACTCAAATGGCTAGTTTTTGTAGAAGAAGTTAAATTGTACACAACTGATTTAATATTGTGTATAGAAATTAAAGTATAAAATTATACCTACTAATCGTGCAAAGTTGAAATTAGTCTGCCTAAAAAAAAATTTACGGCTCTGACACTGACACTCTACTAAAGTAGAATGTGCAGTGTTTCTTGCAGGCAAAATTCTCCAGGGGGGCGGTTAAGAGATCTGGGGGGGCGGAGTAAATAAAGGAAACAAACTAATATTTAAAATTAATTCAATAGTTTTTTAGGGTTCCGTACCCAAAGGGTAAAAAAGGGTAAAAATTACTAAGACTCCGCGGTCCGTCTGTCTGTCTGTCTGTCTGTCTGTCACCAGGCTGTATCTCATGAACCGTGATAGCTAGACAGTTGAAATTTTCACAGATGATGTATTTCTGTTTCCGCTATAACAACAAATACTAAAAACAGAATAAAATAAATATTTAAGGGGTCTCCCATACAACAATTGTGAATATTTTGCCGTTTTTTGCGATAATGGTACGGAACCCTTCGTGCGCGAGTCCGACTCGCACTTGACCGGTTTTTTTTATTGGCATGCACTACAAAATTCCTGATTGGCTGATTGAGTGCCACGTCACGTCAATAAAGGGTTTCCAGCTCTAAAATTAAACCAGGTTTAAATATTTGCAAAATTTTTGGGATATTCGTCGCGAATATACGTAAATCTGCTGTAGTCGACGCGCGAAAGTGAGCGAGCGGCAACTTATTGCTATTGATTAAGTTCCAAACGCCCCGGGGGGCAGTAAGGCTACTGGTACAGGTACAGGTACTACTACGGGGGGGTCTGAGCTTCTCCGGAGTAGTACCTGAAAGAAACACTGAGAATGTGACTGCTCTTTTGACCTTTAAGTGTAACTATGATGTTTGGCTTGGTAGAGTACCACGTTCACTGCATTTGCCGTCCATTCGCCAGTTGCTCCGGCCCAAGGTTAACCCATCTATTTGGGTTATATCTTGATTTTATTGCCTATGATTTTGGTCTGATTAGGAGCTTCTTTTATCAATTCTACTTTTCGAAAGCTTTCATTACTCACCCAAAGCACACAGACAATTGCAGTCTATCCTTGGTAGAAACCTGGTCGACTCTAGGATCGAGGGTGTATCTAGGCCAGGGCGCAGTAACGTTGGTTGCACCACGTGCCGACAGGCCCAGGAGCCCTAGGCCTCGGCCCTCTGTGACTGCGCTCACGGACCGGCTGCTGCGGATCTGGTGGAGGAAATAATGAGGTGTTTATTTCAGCAATAATACGTTAAAAGTAGATAAGATTAGGTAGGTCAGCTAAGCTACATACGTAGCTAACTAGAAAGATGGCCAATCAAAATGGTCAAGCCTGCGTCTATAGTGTTTTTTGTAACATTTAGTTCATGAGACATGATATGACGTAGGGCGATTTCTTACGGATTTCGTTTGTATGACGAGTGCGTTGTTCTCTCCGATCTGGAACTGTCTCGCCTCATCAGATCCAGTAACGTTGACCGATACGCGAAGCTTCGACGAAGTTTTTACTGTTTCGGCGTACTGTGCCAACGAGTCCATCTGAAATATATCAATAGGGTGCTATTTAGAATACAATTTTAAATCTTCTTGGTAACTATTATATTCAGTGATTGACGCCACATATATCGACCTAAGCTACGTAAATGAAACGACCGCATGAAACGGTCAAGATGACCTAAGGTCTCAGGAAGCAGCTGAAAACGGAAAGCATACAACCAAAGCTTGGAAGAGCCATGCATACCGTAGTGGACGTCTTTTGGCTGTTTAATGATAGGTACTAAAATTATGAAATATTTTATTTTTCCGAACTTGGTTTGGTTTTTAACCCCCGACGGAAAAAGAGGGGTGTTATAAGTTTGAGGTGTGTTGCTGTGTATCTGTGTATCTGTGTATCTGTGTATCTGTGTATCTGTGTATCTGTGTATCTGTGTATCTGTGTATCTGTGTGTCTGTATATCTGTGTATCTGTGTGTCTGTCTGTGGCATCATAGCGCCTCAACGGATGAACCGATTTTGATTTAGTTTTTTTTGTTTGAAAGGTGATTGTATCGAGAGTGTTCTTAGCTATGTTTGAATAAAATTGGTTCAGCGGTTCAAAAGTTATGCGCGTTTTACTGTTTAGATCGTGATGTTTTCGCAAGATAAATGTGTCGGGGGTTTTTTAAATTTTGAAATTTTACTTGTTGTTCAAGTTGTCTTAAAGTCATGACAATCTAAAATACGATAAATAAGTTAAACTTGATGCTTGCGAATGATACTCGTTGTTATAGTGTATGGGTAACATGGTAATTAATTAGGATTATGAATTTGACCTAAGTAGATATTCATGCAAAGTTATCGCGACATGTAAAATGAGAAACGTCATCGGATTTCTTAAGCTGGCATTCCACGGTGCGGTGATTGTGGGGACGGAAGCGGATCAGCCCGCATCAACCGACGCGGCGACGCATCGTGGAAAGAGTGTCGTCTGTGGAAGCGCAGACAAGTGCGTAGCGGTGCCACGGCTCCGCCACGAGTCGTTAACTTCAAAGGTGCGGTGCGATGCGCTCCGACGCCGTGACAAAATGGCTTCAAATCTAGGCCCACACAGACCGACACGAACCGTGGAAAGTATTAGTGTGCGGTGCGTGGCTGTCCGTGGTCGTCGGCCCAACGTGATAAAATCCGCAGAATCATGGACCGTAGAAAGCCGGCTTTAGATTGTCACGATTATTACTTGGTTTGGCAATAAGGCTGTTGTACTCACCACTTCCGGGTCGGGGTCGTGCGGCAGGTAGGCCTGCAGCACATAGCGCACCACGGGCGTGGCCTCCTCCAGCAGGCGCGCGGCCAGCATGGCGCGCAGGCCCCACGCCGCTGTGGTGGCCTCTAGGCTGTTGTACTCACCACTTCCGGGTCGGGGTCGTGCGGCAGGTAGGCCTGCAGCACATAGCGCACCACGGGCGTGGCCTCCTCCAGCAGGCGCGCGGCCAGCATGGCGCGCAGGCCCCACGCCGCTGTGGTGGCCTCTAGGCTGTTGTACTCACCACTTCCGGGTCGGGGTCGTGCGGCAGGTAGGCCTGCAGCACATAGCGCACCACGGGCGTGGCCTCCTCCAGCAGGCGCGCGGCCAGCATGGCGCGCAGGCCCCACGCCGCTGTGGTGGCCTCTAGGCTGTTGTACTCACCACTTCCGGGTCGGGGTCGTGCGGCAGGTAGGCCTGCAGCACATAGCGCACCACGGGCGTGGCCTCCTCCAGCAGGCGCGCGGCCAGCATGGCGCGCAGGCCCCACGCCGCTGTGGTGGCCTCTAGGCTGTTGTACTCACCACTTCCGGGTCGGGGTCGTGCGGCAGGTAGGCCTGCAGCACATAGCGCACCACGGGCGTGGCCTCCTCCAGCAGGCGCGCGGCCAGCATGGCGCGCAGGCCCCACGCCGCTGTGGTGGCCTCTAGGCTGTTGTACTCACCACTTCCGGGTCGGGGTCGTGCGGCAGGTAGGCCTGCAGCACATAGCGCACCACGGGCGTGGCCTCCTCCAGCAGGCGCGCGGCCAGCATGGCGCGCAGGCCCCACGCCGCTGTGGTGGCCTCTAGGCTGTTGTACTCACCACTTCCGGGTCGGGGTCGTGCGGCAGGTAGGCCTGCAGCACATAGCGCACCACGGGCGTGGCCTCCTCCAGCAGGCGCGCGGCCAGCATGGCGCGCAGGCCCCACGCCGCTGTGGTGGCCTCTAGGCTGTTGTACTCACCACTTCCGGGTCGGGGTCGTGCGGCAGGTAGGCCTGCAGCACATAGCGCACCACGGGCGTGGCCTCCTCCAGCAGGCGCGCGGCCAGCATGGCGCGCAGGCCCCACGCCGCTGTGGTGGCCTCTAGGCTGTTGTACTCACCACTTCCGGGTCGGGGTCGTGCGGCAGGTAGGCCTGCAGCACATAGCGCACCACGGGCGTGGCCTCCTCCAGCAGGCGCGCGGCCAGCATGGCGCGCAGGCCCCACGCCGCTGTGGTGGCCTCTAGGCTGTTGTACTCACCACTTCCGGGTCGGGGTCGTGCGGCAGGTAGGCCTGCAGCACATAGCGCACCACGGGCGTGGCCTCCTCCAGCAGGCGCGCGGCCAGCATGGCGCGCAGGCCCCACGCCGCTGTGGTGGCCTCTAGGCTGTTGCCCTTCAGCCAGGGGTTGCGCCACTCGTTGCCTGATAGACTTCGTGACCAGAATAGGGTGGAACCTGTTGAGAAAAATATTCAATAAGATATAGCCGAAGGAGAGGTGTTTGGAACCAAACGTTTCATTCACTATTTGATATTTAATTGCAACACCATGTCAGTGGGCTGTCAACGATTTGACAGCTTTTGATTGACAGCTGACACTTGACAAGAGTCGAGAAAGAAAATTTGTAATGGACACACCACTGACTTAGAAACTTATGGACTTGCCATACCTACGAAATCAGCGTGCATACCTACAAAAATCGGGCAATTAAGATGGCTGCCTTTCGTAGGGTTGTAACTGCGAGAAACATGCGCAGCTGATATCGATATAAACATCGACCTTCATTGTGAGTCTGTTTTTCCATAGCCTGTTCTTACTTTGGTTGTCTTTCCGTTCTTTTATGGATGCACTGCTACTTTGCGGCAGAAATAGGAAAGACAGACGGGCTCCTAGGCAGAAAAGAAGATTTCGTATGGTATAATCTATCTAAAAAAATAATTACATTTTAAAATAAAGATATAAGAATACATTAAAATATAAATTGTCTGGTACGTTCAATACAAACCTTTAAGTTTCGCTTCGAATTTATACAGCCTTCTGCTACGATACAATAATGTAATAACAATATAATATGATCAAACCAGGCCCATAGAAACAGAAGTAGCTAAGGGTGTAGAGTATTGTATGATACTTATTAGATGTATGAGGCGACTGGCAATATACAGGTTGGGCAAAAAACTTGGATACGGGCAAAAAAAAAACCGGGCGATAGTTTGGGTTAAAGGCAGTTTTTTATTTTTACTTTTGGCCTACTGGAAACAGCACCAAATATCTGTGTGTTTGTTTAAATGTTTTTCATTTCTTCCTTAAAATTTCGTTTCCAGGAAATCTGTGGATGAAAATAGCATTGCAATGTATTTTACACACTTTATCAATATTATCGATACTTATCGTATGCGAACTTCGAACATCACTAACCTTACATACCAATTATTATTGTTGGTAAACAATGCAAGGAAATATAGAAAATAATAACATTTCATGCCATACAAACATGACACAGGTTTCAATAATATGCAAAAAGACCATCTTGTAACAATACATAACACAGAATTCTACAAAATTCAACCGGATTAGTGAAAACTAGTTACTAACCTGTGCAGAGTCAAATTAGGCTGATTTATGTTTTTCTCGCACCACACTGTTTTATACAACACGAAGGCATGATTTTCCTATTAATGTCCAAACTCAGAACACCAAAATATCTAGTTTCTATACGAATTTCTCAATAAAACAACAAAAATATTTTGAACAAGCAACTTTTTGACAGGACAACTACCACAAAACCGCAGAGTACTTTCTGCAATTAAAATGGCGACCGGTCACGCATAGGCATGATTATGACGTCACACAAAAGTGTTGCCTAGTTTAGTCCTTGACAAACATTTAGATGTCTCTCTTTGCATATGCAGCTCTTGGTTAGTTAAAAAGAGACAAAATGCTTTTTGACATGCGTGTGTCGATTTGATAGATATTTCTATAACTATTCTTCATATAGTAGAATATGCCGTCTCCATAGTTATCCTACCTCATTGGGACACACGGTGAATTCGGGTTCTTTGTGGAAACATATCTAATCGAGATGTGTTTCGCCCATTGTGATTGTTAATTGCGCCCGCCGTTCGCAATCGGTTTGTGGGGCGCCCGCGAAGTCGGTTTTGAATATATTTCACGCACATCGAAGTGCTTTTGCAGGAAACGTGTTATGCCTGGTGGACGCCGGAGCCTTCGGTTCAGACAGCCGTCAGTCTATCACTTATTGTCCTAATATTATATATATTCTACTATCCCTAATCTCCCGGCACGGCACGATATTGATAGACCCCCAGGAGCCTACCGCAGGAATCCCAGGTAAGTGCTTATAATATTAACTTACACCCGTAGTAGGAACCAGTATATCTCCCAATAAGGAACGAACCCCCTAGCTTTCCACTGCTGCGTTACGGCAGTTTCGTGTGGTACAGGTTCAGACAGGGTCCAGGAGTCCCAACGCTGCTATGGGCCCCAGTGTTTAGCTCCTGGCTTGGGACCGGAAGACCTGTATTTAACAATAGGTTTTACCTTTTATCAGGCACCCCATCATCAGTCTGTAGCAATCTAGTGCTTGATACAGGTCTTTCCAATCGCACGTCGCCGTCGTTCAACTCGATCTTCAGCTACCCGCATTCCAGCCACCATACCACCTTATTCCTATTGTCTTCCATTCTAAGTCTTTACCAGCTACAGCAATGTAATCAGAATAGGAACTTGACCAATGTGAATTCAGTGAAGTCGGACCAGTAGCTAAAAACGCCGTCGACTTCATGCAACCCAGGCGAAAAAAAGTGCCTAAGCTCACCTGTAGTGTTAGCGTATTTGTCCATCATCTCCAAGGTCTGCGTGAGCTGTGGGTGCCTGGCGACAGCTAGGGCTCCTCCGATGAGGGCTAGGGAATAAGCGTCCAGCTCAGGAGACAAGCCGCGTGCTATGTAGTCCACGGCTTTGTTGATGTTGTTCTTGTATAGAACGTCGTTGCCCTGAAAAGTTAATTAGCATGGTGAAACAGTGCTTTTTGGGGGGTCTATTGCTACTTAATGGCGTAGATAAATATAGAAGAACACCGATGTATTACTTTTTTTCTGTAACCAATCAATCAATCAGTCTTTATTTGTAAACATAAGTAGGTTACAGCAGTGTGCAAGATGTTACAATAATACGAGTTTCTATATGTTTTGCCATGTGGCGTACATATATACATTTATGTGAGGCTTTTGCCAATTAGGTAAGATAATTTATAATAACTCCGTAGTCAATATCAATTATTTGTGTAATTTAATATGTCAAGTAATGTCAATAATTAATTATAAATGTAATTATGTCAGTAATAAATAGTTATAATGTCAAATAAGTTATTGTTAACGGAAAAGTTTAAAAGTGATATTGTCCACAGAATTTCAAAGTCATCATTATACATTTGGCATGCTATGGGTATACAAATATTATTATGTCAAGGAACTGTCATCAAAATAGTCACTGAGACTATAGTAACATTTCTGTATTAATATATCACGTAATTTATGCTTGAAATTGACTACATTGAGACTTTTCATTGAGCAGGGCAACTTATTAAATATTCTCTGGGCCATACAGAAAAAGCTTTTACTCATTAAGGCCGTGCCTGCACAAGGTACTTCAAGCTATAACTTATTTTTATCACGAAGTTTCCTGTAATGACTTTTAAAAGCTAATTCATATAGAGTGTTGTTTGTTTTGACTAATACATTTACTTCGTATATATACAGAGAGTGCAAGGTGAGGATCTTGAGGCTTTTAAATAGAGGTTGACAACTGTCAGTACTCTGCAAACCACACATAGCTCTGATGTATCTTTTTTGGGCTTTGAAAACATACTCTTTATTGACTGAATTGCCCCAATATATTATGCCAAATCTCAGTGCGGATGCAACATAGCCATGGTAGGCCATTAAAAGAGATTCTAAGTTTACAATTTTAGCCAATTTATAGAGGGCATATGCAAATTTATTAACTTTTTATAAATATCGTCCGTTTGCGGTTTCCAGGACAAGTTATTATCTATAATAACACCAAGGAATCTAGTCACAGTGGCCGACTCTATTCTGGTCCCCAAATAGTTAATGTCAACGTTTATATTAGGAATTCTTTGATAAAATGCATTTTTTTTTTTTTTTTTAGGTTTATGACTAGATTATTATTATTTAGCCAAGTAATTATTTTATTTAATGTCAAATTTATTTCTGCTTTGTTTGCATTAGGATCGTCACATTTTATCACTACCGTGCTGTCGTCAGCAAATAGTACCATAAGATGCTTTATTTCCCTAGGTAGATCATTTATATATGTTAAAAATAGTGGAGGTCCTAACACACTGCCTTGTGGGACTCCGTATTTAATTATGCTACTACTGGATCGGAATCTTCGTTCATTTCCAGTGCGTGGGCATATTCGTGTTATTTGTAAAATCTGCTTTCTATTGTGTAAGTAAGACTCAATATGAATCAAAATATTTCCCCTTATACCATACTTCTCCAATTTATTTAAAAGTATCTTATAGTCTACATAGTCAAAAGCCTTCGTAAGGTCCATATATATAGCACATACGGGATGATGTAACGATGTCATAATTTGTCTAGCGTTTTTACTATGATGGGGTTGGATGCCAGTCCAACCGGAGGCAGTTGGATATATCAGTATTTTACGTGGAGCAACTGCTTATCTTACCTCCACAACTGGGTAACACGATACCCCTTGGTCAGCCAGGCAAGCTGGTTATATGCAACTTTGTAATATCAAGTGTCTTTCTCCTACAGTACTTGTCCAACTTTATGGTGGCTGTGAATTGGGTTACTAACTGCGCAGTATCTCACCTTAGCTGACACCATGCGTGTACTGCAAAGCATTTCACATTCCCCTTTGAGTTTGAACCGTAGTCTGGTGCAGCGCCACCAGCGCATATGCAGCTAGCGGCAGCGGCGCCTGCGCGTGCGGGTCAGTGCGACCGGCGGCCGCAGGCGCGCGCCAGCTGCCGTCCGCCTGCTGCGCGCGCGCCGCCAGCGGCTCCACGGATATGTATGTAGGTATGCTTACCGTAGTCTGGTGCAGCGCCACCAGCGCATATGCAGCTAGCGGCAGCGGCGCCTGCGCGTGCGGGTCAGTGCGACCGGCGGCCGCAGGCGCGCGCCAGCTGCCGTCCGCCTGCTGCGCGCGCGCCGCCAGCGGCTCCACGGATATGTATGTAGGTATGCTTACCGTAGTCTGGTGCAGCGCCACCAGCGCATATGCAGCTAGCGGCAGCGGCGCCTGCGCGTGCGGGTCAGTGCGACCGGCGGCCGCAGGCGCGCGCCAGCTGCCGTCCGCCTGCTGCGCGCGCGCCGCCAGCGGCTCCACGGATATGTATGTAGGTATGCTTACCGTAGTCTGGTGCAGCGCCACCAGCGCATATGCAGCTAGCGGCAGCGGCGCCTGCGCGTGCGGGTCAGTGCGACCGGCGGCCGCAGGCGCGCGCCAGCTGCCGTCCGCCTGCTGCGCGCGCGCCGCCAGCGGCTCCACGGATATGTATGTAGGTATGCTTACCGTAGTCTGGTGCAGCGCCACCAGCGCATATGCAGCTAGCGGCAGCGGCGCCTGCGCGTGCGGGTCAGTGCGACCGGCGGCCGCAGGCGCGCGCCAGCTGCCGTCCGCCTGCTGCGCGCGCGCCGCCAGCGGCTCCACGGATATGTATGTAGGTATGCTTACCGTAGTCTGGTGCAGCGCCACCAGCGCATATGCAGCTAGCGGCAGCGGCGCCTGCGCGTGCGGGTCAGTGCGACCGGCGGCCGCAGGCGCGCGCCAGCTGCCGTCCGCCTGCTGCGCGCGCGCCGCCAGCGGCTCCACGGATATGTATGTAGGTATGCTTACCGTAGTCTGGTGCAGCGCCACCAGCGCATATGCAGCTAGCGGCAGCGGCGCCTGCGCGTGCGGGTCAGTGCGACCGGCGGCCGCAGGCGCGCGCCAGCTGCCGTCCGCCTGCTGCGCGCGCGCCGCCAGCGGCTCCACGGATATGTATGTAGGTATGCTTACCGTAGTCTGGTGCAGCGCCACCAGCGCATATGCAGCTAGCGGCAGCGGCGCCTGCGCGTGCGGGTCAGTGCGACCGGCGGCCGCAGGCGCGCGCCAGCTGCCGTCCGCCTGCTGCGCGCGCGCCGCCAGCGGCTCCACGGATATGTATGTAGGTATGCTTACCGTAGTCTGGTGCAGCGCCACCAGCGCATATGCAGCTAGCGGCAGCGGCGCCTGCGCGTGCGGGTCAGTGCGACCGGCGGCCGCAGGCGCGCGCCAGCTGCCGTCCGCCTGCTGCGCGCGCGCCGCCAGCGGCTCCACGGATATGTATGTAGGTATGCTTACCGTAGTCTGGTGCAGCGCCACCAGCGCATATGCAGCTAGCGGCAGCGGCGCCTGCGCGTGCGGGTCAGTGCGACCGGCGGCCGCAGGCGCGCGCCAGCTGCCGTCCGCCTGCTGCGCGCGCGCCGCCAGCGGCTCCACGGATATGTATGTAGGTATGCTTACCGTAGTCTGGTGCAGCGCCACCAGCGCATATGCAGCTAGCGGCAGCGGCGCCTGCGCGTGCGGGTCAGTGCGACCGGCGGCCGCAGGCGCGCGCCAGCTGCCGTCCGCCTGCTGCGCGCGCGCCGCCAGCGGCTCCACGGATATGTATGTAGGTATGCTTACCGTAGTCTGGTGCAGCGCCACCAGCGCATATGCAGCTAGCGGCAGCGGCGCCTGCGCGTGCGGGTCAGTGCGACCGGCGGCCGCAGGCGCGCGCCAGCTGCCGTCCGCCTGCTGCGCGCGCGCCGCCAGCGGCTCCACGGATATGTATGTAGGTATGCTTACCGTAGTCTGGTGCAGCGCCACCAGCGCATATGCAGCTAGCGGCAGCGGCGCCTGCGCGTGCGGGTCAGTGCGACCGGCGGCCGCAGGCGCGCGCCAGCTGCCGTCCGCCTGCTGCGCGCGCGCCGCCAGCGGCTCCACGGATATGTATGTAGGTATGCTTACCGTAGTCTGGTGCAGCGCCACCAGCGCATATGCAGCTAGCGGCAGCGGCGCCTGCGCGTGCGGGTCAGTGCGACCGGCGGCCGCAGGCGCGCGCCAGCTGCCGTCCGCCTGCTGCGCGCGCGCCGCCAGCGGCTCCACGGATATGTATGTAGGTATGCTTACCGTAGTCTGGTGCAGCGCCACCAGCGCATATGCAGCTAGCGGCAGCGGCGCCTGCGCGTGCGGGTCAGTGCGACCGGCGGCCGCAGGCGCGCGCCAGCTGCCGTCCGCCTGCTGCGCGCGCGCCGCCAGCGGCTCCACGGATATGTATGTAGGTATGCTTACCGTAGTCTGGTGCAGCGCCACCAGCGCATATGCAGCTAGCGGCAGCGGCGCCTGCGCGTGCGGGTCAGTGCGACCGGCGGCCGCAGGCGCGCGCCAGCTGCCGTCCGCCTGCTGCGCGCGCGCCGCCAGCGGCTCCACGGATATGTATGTAGGTATGCTTACCGTAGTCTGGTGCAGCGCCACCAGCGCATATGCAGCTAGCGGCAGCGGCGCCTGCGCGTGCGGGTCAGTGCGACCGGCGGCCGCAGGCGCGCGCCAGCTGCCGTCCGCCTGCTGCGCGCGCGCCGCCAGCGGCTCCACGGATATGTATGTAGGTATGCTTACCGTAGTCTGGTGCAGCGCCACCAGCGCATATGCAGCTAGCGGCAGCGGCGCCTGCGCGTGCGGGTCAGTGCGACCGGCGGCCGCAGGCGCGCGCCAGCTGCCGTCCGCCTGCTGCGCGCGCGCCGCCAGCGGCTCCACGGATATGTATGTAGGTATGCTTACCGTAGTCTGGTGCAGCGCCACCAGCGCATATGCAGCTAGCGGCAGCGGCGCCTGCGCGTGCGGGTCAGTGCGACCGGCGGCCGCAGGCGCGCGCCAGCTGCCGTCCGCCTGCTGCGCGCGCGCCGCCAGCGGCTCCACGGATATGTATGTAGGTATGCTTACCGTAGTCTGGTGCAGCGCCACCAGCGCATATGCAGCTAGCGGCAGCGGCGCCTGCGCGTGCGGGTCAGTGCGACCGGCGGCCGCAGGCGCGCGCCAGCTGCCGTCCGCCTGCTGCGCGCGCGCCGCCAGCGGCTCCACGGATATGTATGTAGGTATGCTTACCGTAGTCTGGTGCAGCGCCACCAGCGCATATGCAGCTAGCGGCAGCGGCGCCTGCGCGTGCGGGTCAGTGCGACCGGCGGCCGCAGGCGCGCGCCAGCTGCCGTCCGCCTGCTGCGCGCGCGCCGCCAGCGGCTCCACGGATATGTATGTAGGTATGCTTACCGTAGTCTGGTGCAGCGCCACCAGCGCATATGCAGCTAGCGGCAGCGGCGCCTGCGCGTGCGGGTCAGTGCGACCGGCGGCCGCAGGCGCGCGCCAGCTGCCGTCCGCCTGCTGCGCGCGCGCCGCCAGCGGCTCCACGGATATGTATGTAGGTATGCTTACCGTAGTCTGGTGCAGCGCCACCAGCGCATATGCAGCTAGCGGCAGCGGCGCCTGCGCGTGCGGGTCAGTGCGACCGGCGGCCGCAGGCGCGCGCCAGCTGCCGTCCGCCTGCTGCGCGCGCGCCGCCAGCGGCTCCACGGATATGTATGTAGGTATGCTTACCGTAGTCTGGTGCAGCGCCACCAGCGCATATGCAGCTAGCGGCAGCGGCGCCTGCGCGTGCGGGTCAGTGCGACCGGCGGCCGCAGGCGCGCGCCAGCTGCCGTCCGCCTGCTGCGCGCGCGCCGCCAGCGGCTCCACGGATATGTATGTAGGTATGCTTACCGTAGTCTGGTGCAGCGCCACCAGCGCATATGCAGCTAGCGGCAGCGGCGCCTGCGCGTGCGGGTCAGTGCGACCGGCGGCCGCAGGCGCGCGCCAGCTGCCGTCCGCCTGCTGCGCGCGCGCCGCCAGCGGCTCCACGGATATGTATGTAGGTATGCTTACCGTAGTCTGGTGCAGCGCCACCAGCGCATATGCAGCTAGCGGCAGCGGCGCCTGCGCGTGCGGGTCAGTGCGACCGGCGGCCGCAGGCGCGCGCCAGCTGCCGTCCGCCTGCTGCGCGCGCGCCAGCCACGCCGCCGCGCCGCGCGCCGCTACCGGCTCCACGGACACGTAGCGCGAACAGCGGGACAGCCAACGAGTCGCGACTGCTGTCATCCTAAACACAGAAGTACGTCTACCTTAAAAACATGCCATGACATGGTAATAAATACTATAAGAAGAAGGAAAATTGCAAAACAGTCACCATACAGGGATAGATTATTAGTAGTTCAACAATGCAACAATCAATGCAGCAATGTTGAACAGGTACATTTAGTAGTTTTTTCATGATATCCATATTCCCAAAGGTCTTTTTATAAAATTTCGTGCGCTTTTTCTATCATCATCCATTTCGCTACAAACTTGCAAAAGTGTGTATTCGTACGCGAACTAGCTTCTTACTGCTCATCACAGCATCTATCTCTTTCGCACGTGTTGTCGGATGAGATAGCATGTATTTTAACCCCTCGTACAAAATAGTTCGTGCCGTCGACTAGGGCAACCTTAAATTTTAGTCTGGATTAACACCCCATTATACAGTTATCCTATTCATCATGCCAAAATGACCTTGAGGTGAACAAACAGAAATACACATGATCAAAATTTCCGTTTAGCCTTGAGTTTTTGGTGTAGACTAGGCCTAGCGCATACTCACAAGTTTGCGTACCTATATAACAATCCCGTCGTCGTGACTTTGTTCTAACTCACCAAACGTCTCCCTCAGCGTCAGCGTCAATTTCGGCCGCAAATGAGCCATCAGGTTTTCGGTACGCCATGAGTCGCTGGTAGCCGACAGCTGCCAGTTCTCGTGCTTCCTTTGTTGTTGCTACTTCTTCTTGGCCGGAGGCCTGTATATATAAAATAATGTTTAAAATGGTGACCTAATATTTGAATTTACGATCTGACCTGAATTTGTGCCCGGTAATTTGACATGGGACTTAAAACGTACATACGACTAAAATATATGATTGATCAAAATCTCTACCTAACAGATCGGTGAAAACAGACCTGATTTAAATACAAATATAAGAAGTTAGGTACAAACCTGCAAATAGTCAAGCAGCACACAAGCTAACGCCAGTGGCCTCACAGCATGCGCGGGGTCCGCAGCCGGCGCCGGGGGCTCCCGCGCCGCCTGCAGGGCTCCGGACAGCAGATCTCCTGTAGCCTGCAGGGAGGTCGGGCCTGCCTTGATACCCGCAGGTACGTCTAGGGTTACGTTGGCTCGAGCCACTCCGCGGCGAGCGTCTAGGAGACTCCATGAGAATAGGTCTTCTTCGTAGCCGTCCTAATGCAGGAATGCAAATTTTAGAAATGTTTTTATTGGAACGACCACCCCATTATAACGTTGTAATCCCCGGCACGTAAGTTGGCAAGAGTCGATAGATGCGCAGAAGTAGTTTTTTAGGTATCTTTGGTAGTGAAGCGGGGCGCGGGGAATGTTTAGGACCATTCCGAGCGCGCGATTGGTTGATTAGTTTACACAAGGATCGACTGACCAATCGTGTCGCGTCCATGTTCCGGACGTTCTATATGGTAGTTGGTCAGTTCGCGGAATATGCGCGAACTTACCCCCACTACGCCAAAACCTTGCAAAATTGCTGGGCACTATAACTGAAATCGGCGCAGAAGTGTGCGAATTCAAATTAATTTAAATGAAAATATGCCTGGACTTTGCTCTTGATGCTCTGATGAAGACTTAAGGATTTGACCTACCTACCCGTTTTACAGGTCTATAAAGACATTGCCTTTCTATAGACATGTGACTATGACATTATTCAGCCTGAAAATGTCCGCTATTGCACTGAGGCTTTGGCCTTTTTTCCAACTGCCATATCGACTACAGCCGGCCTTATGTCTCCTGGATCCTGCCTTTACAGTAGGCGGTAGTTGCAACTCGAGTGGTCGTCTCTGGTGAACAATATGTCACAATGTAAATCGCATCTTCAGTTCATACCTTGACTTGAATGGTCCTGGAGAGCGAGTCGGAGACGCCGTTGCCGCTGGCTTCCACGAGCACGTGCGCGTCCCCACTGCGCACCGCACTCACTAGGAATGCGGTGCTGACGGAGCCGCGCGCCGGGACTGTCACGCGGACGCGACGGAACAGCTCGATCTCTGAGGAAACTAGATATGATTAGGAGGAAGTCAAAGAGATTATGGCTTAAGATCCGAGTGAAGAGCGACCTTCTTTTCTTGCGATCTGTTTTTATTCTCATTAATCAAACTAATATTATAAAGGCAAAAGTTTGTGAGTTTGTATGTTTTTTACTTCTTCACGACATAACGGCTGAACGGATCTGGATGAAGTTTGACACAGATATAGATAATAGTCAGGAATAGCACTTATGATAGTTAGTATCCCGAGAACATGTTCGCTCGGGCAAATTTTCGACTTTCACGTGGGCGACGCTGCTAGCAGAAGCTAGTCGACCTGTCGAAAGCGTTTGATTGCGTTAATCATGAAACATTACTTTTGAAACTTGAGCATTACGGGCTAGGCCAATCAGCGTTAAGTTTAGTAAAATCTTATTTAAACGATAGACAGCAATCAGTTCAAATAAACGGTGTCAATTTGTCGGGGTTAACCGTGAAAATGGGGTACCTCAGGGTTTAATTTTGGGTCCGTTCTTATTTTTATTCAACATTAACGATTTACATGTGATAAAACAATCTAAACATAGTGTTTTGAAGTATTGTTGGACCTGCTGAACACTGTATGAATATATTTGTATTATATAAACTCAATTTCTTTTAGTCATCAATAACATTCATTATTCATATAACTACATAGCACATGTATGAGTACTATATTCCGACTGTAAATCTACCATTCACTGTACCTATGTGTCGTTCGTTGATTTTTGTGTGCCCTGGCAGTTGAGTGTGTCATGCTCTCTTTAATTTCTCTCTGATGGTGGCAAATTTGTTGGATCATTCGGTTCCCTTCATGATGGTTGAGCTGAGTGATGCCGATCCATGCGTCATGTTCGTGAACGGGCGCCATCAGTTGGGATTGGTCATAACTTAGCTGCCTCGGCTTGTTATTGTATTTTTTTTTATTGTTTGTTACTTTAGATGCCTTTAAGTGCACCTCTTTTTACACCGTTCTCACATATATATGTATTTTTCTACAAGAATGATGTAACCAAAAACTTGTAATTAAAACTGATGGAAAAGAGTGTCCGTGGAGTTTCTTGCAAATTCTTCTCCATTGAGACCTACTGACGCTTGCGAATTTGCAACTAGAGTTATCTTTTTTTTGTTTATCAATTCAAAAGTACCTCTAAGGTTTATTTGAAATAAACTAGTTGATTTTGATTTTGATTGAGTTGTAATTAATTGTATCCCAGTTCCGAAATATTAAGGTAAACGTACACTGATTCTCAATTAATTTTTGAATTATGAATTAATTATAGTCTTGGCAGGAATTTTTTAGACAACTCACTTTCGATATAGTTTTTTCGACATATTAAATTTGATATAAAATGCTTTTCATCCATCAAACTCACACTATGTTAGTGTTAGGTATTCACCGAGATTTTGTCAGAAATATCAAGATCATATGTAATAGACGGGCGTCTAATGGTATTAACCAACACACCCCAACCCAGCTCCAGGATGTTGTTGAGAAATTTAAGATGGTAAAAACCAATACTTACCAAGAAATTGGCCCCATCATGTTCGGCCTTGTTTATTATATCTATGTGTTCGGTCATCAAGGTCATCTCTAAAATAAGGAGTTCAAAAACCAACATCGTTACTGTAATCTGAATTGTTCACTTACTTTTCGCTGAATCGAGTTCGTTGTCGAGAGGTTCGAATTCGAAATATTGATCGCTGTTGTAGAATGTCACCTCGACAGACGTATCGACTGCTAGCGTAGTCTTCAAGATAATTACTGCAGCAATAGTTTCTCCTCTTTGTAAGGTGGCGGGTAGTTCGACAGCCATAGACAATGGCACGGAGGTCATGAACTTTTGCGGTGAAGCTAACCCGAGACCCAGGGTTGGGTGCACGGAAAACGCGCCGATTGAGAACTCCCCAGGAGTTACTGATGTCCAACGTTCCTTGGCTCCTTTTCCATCATTACTGAAATGAGAAATCAAATATAGCTGTTTAGCTTTAGAGCTAACTGATGATGTCTGATGTTTTATGATGTCAGCCAGTATGCTGCCCAAATAGTCCTTCAAAAGATATCTTAAGGATCAACTAGTCGACGGCACGAACTATTTTGTGCGCGAGGTTAAAATGCATACCATCTCATCCGACAACACGTGCGAATGAGATAGATGCTGTGATGAGCAGTAAGAAGCTAGTTCGCGTACAAATTAGCACTTTTGCAAATTTGTATCGAAATGGATGATGATTTAGGACGAAAACGAACGCGCGAAATTTTATAAACAGACCTTTGGAAGTCTAGATATCATAAAAAAACTACTAAATGTATATTTTCAAAATAAAATTATTTGAATTGTTGAATTAGTAATCTATCCCTGTATGGAGGCCGTTTTGCAATTTTCCTTCTTCTTATGGTATTTATTTCCGCCCAAAGATGCGTTATAAGTTGCGGAAATATGGAACTCGACGCTCATAACTTTAAAATATTTTATTTTATAACTTTTTTGTAACCATACAGGGCTAGCTCCTTGTTTCCAAGCTATTGATGCTTTTTCGTATACCAGAAATTATACTATTATATTCCTCTTCTGCATCAGGAACATCTGTGTCGAGGTTTTTGAATGAGACAAATAGTTTTTTTTTTTTTTAACGCACATCGTGAAACAGTGGAGTAATCGCTAGACTACTTATGGAAGAATGATCGAATAGTGTAACTTTGAAGAGGAATAGCAGTTGCCTAACTGTAGTATACGGTGAAATGTTCTTAACTTCACAGACGGTAATGTTATTACGAACAATCTGAGCGAGGTCTGCGCTGCGAAGCCAATATATGGCGTGGTCGTGCAAAATGCTACGGGCGCGATAGGTGGCATGCGGCGAAATTAGAAAAACAAAATGTTCTGATCAAAAAACAAAAAGTACAGGAATAGCGAGTATAAATACATATTCGGTAGTAAGTTATTACGAAACATCAGGCACACATGAAATAGGAAATTAGAAATAAAGACTTAATACGTGTGTACCTCGGTGACTTTTTGACGAAGAGGAAGTTGTAAATATTGTCTTTGTATAGAGGGAAACTCTACTCTATAGTCTATGATCATCATCGTCAATTCAGCCGAAAGAGGTCCACCGCTGGACATAGGCCTCCTCCAGGCGTTGCCACATTGACTGATCCCGTGCGTCTCGCATCCAGCACCTTCCCGCAACCTTAACCAGGTCATCAGTCCACCTAGTGGGAGGCCTTCCGACGTATCGTCTTCCGGTTCGCGGTCGCCATTCCAGAACTTTTCGGCCCCATCGGCCATCTGTTCTGCGAGCAATGTGCCCTGCCCACTGCCACTTAAGTTTGGCAATTCTTCGGTCTATGTCGTTAACTTTGGTTCTCCTGCGGATATCATCATTTCTGACGTGATCACGCAAGGATATTCCGAGCATAGCCCTCTCCATTGCCCTTTGGGTGACTTTAAGCTTTCTGATAAGGCCCATTGTGAGCGACCACTTCTCGGTCCCATAGGTGATCACTGGCAACACACACTGGTCATAGACTTTTGTCTTGAGACACTGCGGTAAATTGGACGAGAAGATACCACGCAACTACACTATAGTCTATACTAATAGGTTATTAAAGTAAAGCGTGATAAATTAATTATATATGGGATCATAAAAGTGGTCATAGGTAGGTGATCTTTTAATTCAAATAATAAGATCAGTTCGACTTACCCAATAGTAAGATTAGCCAGCATCCAGGTAGGCTGCGGTGATACGGTCAGGTAGTATCGCGGAGAAGGTGGTGGTGGTAGTCGACTGAAGGCGTACGGACCAGCCTGAGGGGCACGCGTGCCTGTCTCTAGAGGAGCTGCCGTTGGAATCGAGCCTGTAAAAGGTCAGCATTAAAGTAAATCTTCCTTTTTATCTGACTAGTAAAGATTTACTGTATAAAGGAGGAGCTTAAGTTCAAAAGGAATAGGTCAGGATCAAATAAAACTATAAAATTCTTACCATCTTCGCTACCCTTAACGACTACGCCGTCTGTTAGAATGACAACACCTGCGTTCTAAAAATAAGGAATATGTTAGAATTAATAACGTAATGTATATCATTAAACATAATATGAAGCTGTCAATAAGCAGTTGTGATACGTACTTTGAACACATCTAAAGCAGTGTATCCTCCCAAATCCAAGCCCATTCCTGGAAGATGGTCCTCGTTTTTGAATAGTGAATGCGATAAACCGCTGAAACTTTCCACTTCACGCTCAACCTAAAACAAAAATGGATAGTTAAGCACCGTTCCGGGATTCGTGAAAGCTGGAATCTGAAGCTGAAATCATTTCAATCACCTCAATTTATCATAATCTAATGCTAAAATCTCCCAAGTTACAGCACAACCCTGCACGGTCTTTCGTCTTTCGCAACCATTCCCGTCGCTTTTAAAGATCGTTGGTCCATCCACTATGTTTTTTTTTCTTTACTCAAGGATGAAGAAGACCAAACCAATAGCCCAACCTCTAGTCTAATGACCGTTGGTCCTTGAAAGGCAAGACCAGTCCAGTGCCACATCCGTTCGCTAGAGTTACATACTGTAGTAACTTACCGTATGCATATCAAGTCCATTTCCAAGCCCGTTGTGGCTGGCGAGTCCAGCTTGTATGGCGTTTACGTCTTCTGCCAGTAACGCCACGTAGGCACCAGCATCGCCCGTTACGCGCAGTTCTACCAATGTGTTGGGTTTTGTACCAGCGCCGCCGCTTGACACGGGAGATACGGCGATCTGTGAAGGAAAGATGAATTAGGTAGGGTCTTCAAGAACACCGACGTCATCAGGTACATACGTCTACAGTATACTTACGTCGTTCTGCAGTAGATTGGCTTGTGGAGCAAAGACAGCGGCAGAGAGCAGATTGTTGACGTCGAGGCGTGGATACCACGCCACTAACACGCAGCCCGGAGACATGCGTGACGTCACTGTTACTGTCACGTCTACGCTGCGACGGGCTGGACTCAACTGAAGAGTAGAGAAAATAATGAAAGGTAGAAATTCAAATAAGGTATACATATATTTTACTGCAGCCTGATGAAGTTCACAGAATTAGCACTGAAGTGCATTGAAAATGTTGAGAAGTGATTCTAATTGAATTTGTAATTGTATTTTGATTGTATTTTTAATTGTATTTTAATTATGTTTTTTATTGTATTTTTGGTAGTCGATGTAAGTAACATGTACCTATGTATTTCTTTGTGGTAGTAACACTGCAATGTCGTTATAGCGTTTAATGTGTTATTAGGTAATTTTGAATAAATAAAGAAAAGGATATAGCTTTTCAAGACCAATAAATGAAAATGATGTATATCACAATTCAGTGCTAATACTAAAAATAAATTGGAGTAGCAGTCCAACGGCAGTGAGCGCAGAATAACATCTGTTAAATATTCAAATCACCCCCTGCTATTCCACCCACAAGCATGCTAACTTGCATGCTTAGCTGAATATGAATATTTCTGTGCATAAAACTGTTACTTATCCTTGTATATTAATACACTTACCTCAACAGTGTTCGCGACAATGATATCCCCTCGTCCAATAACGGCATAGTGCACCATATCCATGGGTTCCGTCGCAGTGATGCGTGCGCGCATGTCACCCCCCACGCCGGTGCCGCGCGTCAGAATCTCCGCCGTCAGGAACTGTCCGAACGAATACTCGCTTCTTTGGACGTTTACTACGCGTTCTGTCACTTCTTTGTATTTTACCTGGTGGAGAAATATAACATAAAATCTATTAAGCCAAAAAGAGCAATCATTTATATAGAATAACAGAGACTAATGTACCATAACATCAAAAATATTTTCTAAACCCAGAAGGAGGACATATAAACGTCAGTTTTATGACCCTTTGTATAGGATACAAGCCATTAAGCAGGCCGCACAATCGGGGATCGAACACAGTACCCCATAATCAGCAGTCGAGATTACAGAAGAGTTCAAGACTACATATAATTCAAGTTGAAGTTACATGACTTATGTACGTATACCAGCGCAGCCATTGACTTATGTCAGTGCTTAGCGCACTTGAAGCACTCTCAATGGTTATAATAAAAATCTTTATAACAAAAAAAGATTTTTATTTTCGTCTTTTTATTTTTGGTAGGTACCTCCAATTAACATGAAAATTTATAGCTAAAGTACATCTCATGATGATTCCAATAAATCCAAACACGAAATGACACTTGGTTTTATTTCGGAGTTCCAGTGGCCATTGTGGTCTTCTTCATCAGTTCCACACCAAAAGATACTTTCTGAGTGCAAATAATTGCATTATTGATGAATATATCAAAATCGCTAAATGTATGTCTATAATATTTGAGGAGTTCCCTCGATTTCTCTAGAATCCAATCATCAGATCCTGCTTTCATTATCATGGTACCACCCTTGGGATATCTCCTTTCCAACAAAAAAATAATGCATCATAATCGGCTCATAAACAACGAAATTATCCGAGAAAGCACATAAAAAAATATACGGTCTAATTGAAAAACCTCCTAAATTTTGGGAAGTCGGTTAAAAATCAACAGAATTTATATTACAAGAAAAAAAAGGAAATCTTACCACTAAGTTAAGCGTGGAGTTGACGTGTGCTCTGTCCGGTACCAGAGTGTAGCTGGCGATACCTTTGTTCAGCGCCACGGTGCTGACGTTGACTGGTGCTCCGTCATCCCACAATCGTTCTACTGTCACGTCCCCATCCGTGGACATCACTTGTCCAGAGGGATCCACTACTTCAATCTATCAACAGAGAATTTATTGAGGTTTTTGTCCGAATTTGAACGACGTCATCGGTCTCTAGGATTTCCTGTCCGTCTTTTGTTTGTTTTGACGATATCAAACAAATGAAGTCGAATCGGAACAAACATTCAAAAGATTATCGTATAGATGAGATAATATTTGTTCCAATATGGTTCCAATGCACAATGTTAGCGATAATCATAGAACTCTACCACAGTTTGAAAGACTTGTTTTAAAGTCAATGCATGAAGACTTGAGGATGAACACAACCTAAGTAGCAAATAATGGAGACGAATAAATTAATATAAATAATGCAACGTGCATAATATTTACCTGTACGATATAAGGCAGAGTTGGCTTAAAGAAATCAGGAGCTGACACTTTTAGTCTATAAGGTGTTCTCAAAAGCAATATCCTAGACGATATATTCTGTTTAATCAGCGTATCTTTCTCCTCAATCACAGCTTCCACAACGAGCGGCCTCGCTGCATCCTCAACCAGGTCTAGGTCAGTTTTGAGGTCGAATGTAACTAGTGCTTGACCGTTGATGTCGATTACTTTCCTAACAGGAGATGCGACTACCGGTTGTAAGACATTCGAGAAGAATACTGGGTAGGAAGATATGGTCAGTTCACCACGAACTGGTAGACCGTTGAACTGCCTGAAAGTAATGCCAAAATGAGTCTTAAGTATTTAGAATTGGTTAAGGTTAGTAGTATTTATGTACTTCTAAATGCAAAGGTCGAATATAATAATAATCTTTCGTCTTTTCGCTGATGCTAATTAGATTCTGCGAAGCATATAACGGAGGTAACATTCTGATTCACTACGAACGAGTACGGCCAGTATATAAATAAATAAAAATTATTTTATGTCAGTGTAAATTATATTGGATACGCTAATATTCTTCAATGAGATCTAAAAATAGCTATACATTCGTTGCTTTCAATAACTGATGTTCAATATTGGTTTTTTTATGAAATTATTGCGGCTTGATCGGATTGTACTGATAAAAACTGACAGCGTTGCGTCTACAAACGTTTCTTGTTTATTTACGTCTTGAGTATAATTCTATTGAATTCGAGTGATGAGTTTTTCTTTAGTGTAATGAGAAAATACAGCTTTCGCTGTGGAAATTCCTTTGTTGGTGGAACGATGAGAAAAGTTCATTCCAGTTGATTAAAGAACACTGTGCTGTTTTTCGCAGCAAATCCAATTAAGAATTCGTAATAATCCGGTTAGAATAATATTAAAATTACATAAAAATCGTATTTTAGAACATTTGTGATTGTTATGTGATTCTGATTAAACCGATCTTTGATTTTGATACCGGATTTTTTGAATAAGAAACTAGTTTTCGTAAAAGTTCGTTCTTGGACATAAATCTCGTTGACCTGATTTTTTAATAAATTAAAGTTAACACACGTTTAAAGTTAAGTAAACTTGTTCATACAACCCAAATTATATAGGCTTCGTGAATGATTTGTTCGATCTTGAATTACAGGACTGAATAATGACCAGAATGTTCACCAACTTGGCTCAAACAGTACGATTTAATATACCGTCAACACGAAAATAATGTCCTAAAGAAAAACTTACTTAGCAGTAACATTGATGTCGAATCTGCCATCGGTAAAGAGGACCTCCTTGGGCATATGCATCTCCATGTGGAACCTTGGCTGCACATAGTCTGCCACCAGCACTCGTCGCGAGTACTTCTGCCCACGAGCCTCCACCTGCACAAGTTATGCAAATGTAACACCTATCTGTATGTGTTTAAGGTCATCATCGAGTGGGCGGTCAGTTTGAGAGTTACGGTTTCGAGGCTACTCGCAATTTCCGGAGTTATTCTAGCTAAATCTATTTAAGCCAGTTTAGTTTGCTAACTGTTAATTAACAATTAAGTGGAATGTGCTGTCAATGAAAAATCTAATCTCAAGTATCTAAGATTTCAGGCGTTCATTGAATACAAGTAGGCAAATTTTTCTGAGGCAATACCCAAAGACTGGATTCTATGGAGACGATAATGTTCAATTTATTATATTCATCTTACAAGCAACTAGAGAGACAGTTCATTTATCTGTTATCAAACTTATTTTGAAATTAATAATTAGACAATATAAGGAAGTGCCAAGGTACTGCGTAATTGTAGTTTTTATTCTCAGCTAGAGCAATTAAATATTCATTTATGTACAAACGGCTTTACCCATGTATTCACATGGGTGAATATAGGTACTGCTTATTTGCTCAGATCAAACATATTATGCAGGCTATGCAGCCGACCGCAGTAAACAAAAATGTTAAAAATGAAAGTTTCAGCTGCGTATCCGTTAAGTTTATTTTTAAGCAAGATATAATTACCTTACATACTGCGTCTTTAAATTCCTTATTCTATGTAAATGTTTCTTTCTGGTACTTAGGAAAGTTACGTTATAATTATGTAGTTATTTTTTAATTTATAGGTACGGCAAACATAATAAAAAAATATAATTTATTAGAGTTTTCATATTTTATGCTTTTTTCAGGAATGGAAGATGTCACCTCACTTTTTATTATTTTAGAATTAGCCAGAAATCTAATATACCCCGGCATTTCTACTGTTGTAAGTGTGACCTGTATGTATTTATGATGTATCATATTATTAGCAGTGGTTGTTATTACCTGTATAGTCCATTCTCCAAGCGCAGGTTCGTCAGCGAGAAGCAACTCCTCAGTGAGCACTCCCCGGTCCAGTTCAGCGCCTACCCACTGTCTGATAGGCGAGCCCCCGGTGTCCAGCACACTGACATCCACGGTCGTCGACAGCGGCAGCAGGTACCTGCGCAGGCGCACAGGTCAACGACCGCCTCGTAATCACACGTAATCTTACGCTCGAGCTCTTGTACGATGCCACAGAAAACGAAAGTGTACTGCGCTCACTACCAAATTCTTCGTTAATGCGCTTCGAGTCGCAATTTCCTCGTTAAATGGAACAAGGACACAGGTGTTGGATAGGAAGGTATTCAAACAATCGATTGATGTGTTACGCATTAACAATTGCGTTAATGTTTTCTTTAACTATCAAGCAAGATAATTAAACTGTGACCTTAGTCTATAGTGAGGTGTGTTTATGGAGTCAATCAAGCCTGAAGAGTATTGGATATGAAAATCAATGTCTTATGATATGACCAGTATTTCTTACCTCCCAGTAACTGAAACGTGTCTCGTAGGTTTGTGACATATATTTCAATTTTTCAGATACATTTATCAAAAATGTTGTTTTTTTTTTACAAGAAATAACATTAAGTATTGCAAAAGTGAAATTTTATTAGACCCTGGTTGGTATGCTTTAAATAGAATGGGTAGATGAGACAGGCTAACATTCACTTTAGGACGTTGGACTGTGCGTCTTGTTGTGTAACTTTACAAATAACAGTAAACCCGCTGATAACATCGAACGCTAGTACAAATCGGTTCAATAGTTCTCGGTGTTAGTACGACTAGTCGTAGATAAAGTTACTTCGAAGAGGATGTGTTACAGCTATAAAACGGCAATATTCTTACTTGTCTAAAGCTATGACCCTAAAGTTAATAGTGTCTCCGGGCTGGTAGACACGTTTGTCGGTCTGCACGAAGACGGCAAAACTGCGCGGTTGGTAGAGCAACGGTGACGACGACGAGAATAGCGGGCCTGAGGTTGACCGCGCCACCAGCGAGTACTGTCCCGGTCCAGGGTCAGCGATCTACATCAGGTGCAACAGATTTGGTCACGTTTTCTTGTGGGAGAATCAATCATGTCTTCCACGAGTAAACATACAATAATAACGGCTAATGTGGTTTGGAGAAATTGATATTACATACGATATAGATTTCGAGTGACCTACTGCATGGCAGAGGTCTGAAATTATTGTATCTAATGTAAGTTCAAATGTATAATGTAGGTAACATCAATTTTTACTTTCGAAATGGTGTATTGATCTAAATTCATGTAGCAATTCTTTTATTACTGCAATGGTATCCAATTTCAATGATGGCGTTTTTTTTTAAAAGCTTGTTGACATACTCACTTCAAGTTCGACGAGCCTGGTGGAAGCAGCTGGGACCTGAACCTCTCGTCCCTTGGTGAACTGTTCGCCATTCGCTCGGCGGCCTTCGACGGCGACATACAGGGTGTATGCCCTGGAGCCACCCGCTATGGCCACCGTGTATGCATTGTATGGACGCAGCAGCCGTGGCCCTAGCACTGATATACTGCGGATTAGATTAAAATTATGATGACTTTTTACAAATACATTTTAAGTTAGTAGATTTTATTGTTTTTTTTTTCAAAAGCCTGGAACACATTTCTATGTATACATAATTATAACTGGTGTGGCTATACATAGCAAATACTATATTTCAAAAACTAAGAGATTTTGTGTACTGTTATGAACACTGCATTTTACGAGAGAAGTATGTAAGTAGAAATGATTAACGGAACTTCAAGTCGTATGCACTACAGCACTACCAAACTATTTAGTTACTTTAGGGGTCGTAGAAATAACAGAATAGTTGCTCTACATTCCTGCATAAATATTAGCAACAAGATCGCCATTGTATCTGTATAGTGACCAATGAAAAAAGGAAAAATTATGGTTGCCCATTTATTTTCAGGTCTTGAGTTCGGCAAAAAAACATAAAAATAAATTAACTATAAAACCAGTAACAAAAAAAGTTCTTTTAAGATTCAAACTAGCTGATAGCAGAACACGGCATAAAGATAGACTTCGGATGCCATCAGTAAAACTAGAATTATTTAAGAAAATTGTATACTGCATGTCGATTATTATTACAATCATTTACCTAATAGTTTTCAAGACTTACCGCTGACAAAGTTTAAAAAACTACTATTCAAATTATTATTATTTAAAAGATATTATAGCATTAAGGGCTATTTAGAAGACAAGTCAATGGAATCTGTAATTTGTAAGTTAGATTAAGTGAAATCACTGATTGTCAATAGATTTGCACGTCATGTTATGGCAGGATATGCTGAAATAAATTTACTGTAACACCTTATGTACCTTATTCTAGCAAATAAATATTTTTGATTTGAAAATGCTATATATACCTTGCTTAGCTGCTACAGCTTACCATTAATTCGTAGGAAAACTTACGCGGAAAATGTTCAATTAATATTATCCTTGATCATAAGAGTACGGCTTAAGGTTGCCCTAGTCGATCATTCTTTCATAACAAACTTAGTATGACGATTTCCCCACTGTTTGACGAACTAAGTTAAAAAAAAAAAACAATTTGTCTCATCATTATCTAGCCCTGTATGGAAACAAAAAAGTAAAAAAAATGTATATTTGAAAGTTATGAGCGTCGAAAGTTCCATATTTCAACATTAATTTTAATGCATCTTTGGGTGGCAATAAATACCATAAGAAGAAGGAAAATTGCTAAACAGTCACCATACAGGGATAGATTAGTAGTTCAACAATGCAAATAATTTTATTTTGAAAATATACATTTAGTCGTTTTTTCATGATATCCATATTCCCAAAGGTCTGTTTATAAAATTTCGACTAGGGCAACCTTAAGGACATTTATGATTAATGATACAAAGTAGATGGATGACGTATTACGTAAAAAATTTAGTCACGTCTTTGGAATTATTATTTACATATTCTTACTTCTAGTAGAATATAGTAGATTTAATTGTAAAACTTACCATTGTACGAGAAGTGGTGCTGTCAAAGCTACTACGAAGTAGTATAGAATTATTTTATGAGTCATCTTTCTGTAATTAAATTATTAACATAGTGAATAATAAGTGTGGAATTACAAAGTAGCAATTAAGTATCTGGTAAATTGTTTTGTTTTTTGGTGTGTTCGTAACTCAAGCTAATAAAAAGATTTGTAATTACCAAGAATAACAAAAACTGGAGATACAAGATGATAACTTGTGTTTATTCATTTTTGTGCAACGATTTATGCATGCTACAGCAAATCTCTACCTAAAGACAGCAGGAATCGATTTTTGCCTCTTTCCTTTTGTATTTTCTCGTTATACGCCCGGTTTCTGAATGAGAATTTGTAGTTAAGAACGATTCAATTCTGAATATAATGCCAATGACAGGTTTTCATGCTAAGATTGACATTTACGCAACATCACATTCATAATTCAGAAACTGGGGGATAAAATTTTTGCATTTCACTTGAGATTGGAAATTCCCAATGAAAGACAAAATTGCCATTTTGCTATTCGTATGTGTCATTTATTCTGTTTTCAATAAACAAAACATCTTTACGGATATATTTGCCAATAATTTAAATTTGATATTAACTTCCTACACTTGTTTACGTTTCCATGAAGGGAATCTTGCCAGTCGCAGCCTTCTGAATGGTCACGCTCTATATGGTCAACATTAAATTGAACTCCATGAATGTAACGTTTAAACATAACTTTTATTTTTGTATATCTCGATATTGATGTTCTTTTATCTAAACAATAATACAATCGTAGAGACGCCAAAACTGTACATTGTATATTTTTGAGAATATATAGCTACGGCTACGGGCTGAAACCGAAGAGAATGATACCGAAGAAATTTTGTTTTTGTTTTTTTTTCAGCTGCAATGCATTCAATTGGCGCCTAAACTACTGAACAGATTCTGTTAAAATTTTGCACAAACAGTCCTTAGAGATCAGAGTAAAATATAGGGTATAAATTAGCAAGCTATTTGCCTTGGGGCATAAGCTATGTTGTATTATGTGTGTTTTCTACTATAGTTTAGCGCGGACCTGAAAAAAGAGGAGAAAAAGTAATGTAAAATGTTCTCTATAGGTCTGGTAAACCTATATATAGGCTATATATTATCACGACTAATTATGTAAAAAAATTGATGATTCGTTAAATTATATTTGTCTTTACACCTATTGGTTCAAATAAATTAGAGATTTTGTACGTCTCGTGATTCTGCGTATTGATGCTGTGCATAATAATATTGATTATGTCATACAGGTATAGTGCCTTGCAACTCATTACCACATGTGACAAGATTCTTCGAGAGTCATGGATCGTGGGTGAGCTGTTTATTCTGAATCATGAATGTATAGAATTCACATATTTGTCATACGTATGTACAACTGCGTCCTTGCGTTGTTTCTGACTCACTATGTCAACATTCGCGTGGGCGGAACAGCCTTTTCATCCGATATGGTGAAACAGCTTATTCCTTAGAAGAATTTACCGCCAAAACTATCAGAGATTATTTTAAATTTTCACGCTTAAATTGTAAACTGTCGTTTTAAGTTTTAGATACGGTACTCAATCTGTGCAAAGACACAATATGACAAATGAGTGTATTGTGGTAAGAAACTTTCTCTAGGTCCACGACTTCGCTCGAGCTGTGCAGTGTTTACCTCCTCGGGCAACAAAACAATCGCTGCAATAACGCCAAGAGCGTGACTCTACATCGTGTCCACCTACTTACTAAAGCTATCTTGCCATAAACGTTCTTACATCAGACTATATTTTCATTGACAACATATTAGTAAACACTAAAACGTTTCAACTTGATATCATCTTATTTAAAATCTTGACATTTCACCTGTATATAAATAGAGATTACGTACACACCAAATTAAATGCAACTTGACGAACTTGACTGAAGCTCACCTTTTGAGCTCTAAAGTTACTGTTCTTGTATCACTTAATTAAATATAACTTATCACTATATCACAGATCGTTTGATTCGGGTGCACATATTTTGTGTAGCGTGACGGCGCGACACAGTCGGCGCGAGGTGCAGTATACAACTAACAATAAGTGTTGCGGAGCGAGGCAGCGGCGCCTACGCACGGGTGGGGCGCCGCGAAGCCTTGCGAAAATCCACCGTCGTAGTAGGTACCTGTGCCACTGCACCTACTCGCGCTGTGTAGCGTAGCTTGAGGTTTCTTTATTGATGCCAAAACGTTGGTGCAACGACTTCGATTTTGTACTTAGGCGATTATACTTAGAGTATTTCAATTTCAATTGATTGGTCTGGTGGCTGCTAATGGACGGTAGTATACCAATTAAGGAAAAGCTATATAACAAATGCGAAAGGACCTTTTGTTAGCAAGGTCTCAAATTTGCAATAGCAGCAAGTTTAATTAGACTAACGCTAGATTTATGCTAGATAGATACCGTAAAAGGCTCAAATACCGTATTTTTTAAAGGCAAACATTGCATAAAATTCTACGGTTAGTTGCGTTCAGTAAATATGTTTTTTTATTCTTTTATACATAACAACAGGTTGTTTATCACGTACAGGACCCGTACATCTCAGATGCTCGACGATATGTTAGAGAAGCTGATGCGAGTTGAGGCAGTGCATTCCTAGGAACCAGTTTTAGTGCAACACTCCATAATAATCGCTTAGACAGACAGAGTTAGAAATAGTATTCAGGCATATTAATGCTTTTATTGTCTGAGGCCGCACAATACCATGATTCGCCAAATGCATTCAAAGGATAATAAAATGCGCACATTTTTGCATCCGACTAAGTTTAGATTCTGCTTGAATATCCAGCTATTTTATTGTCATTACAATTACATCTAAGTCTAAGATCTGAGCACTTCTAGGTATTTTATGGCAAAAAAAGAAAATAAGATAATATTGTAGTTGAACCACAACCGATATTATGACCTCAAATTTGAATATATTGTATTCTCTAGTTAAAGACCTCAACGCGTTTTTATTTTTGAGACCTCCAAGGCTCCAACTTAGATCCTGTAGTTTATCTTACGCGAGCGCAATGATATGCGACATATTTTTGTACTCTCTCTTCTAAAATAAATCTTAAAAGTTACCTACATATAACAAGAAGAAATTTTGTCTGCCCAGAGCATAATTCTGTTTCAGTTACGTACGTTACAAAATAGCTAGAAATACTAAACAGGTCGGACCAAAAGCTTGACATTCGTGGAAAGGACGACATGACCTCTAAGTTTTGGACATGCGAGTCGCGATTATAAAACCTGTTCGCAATATAAATGGAGCTACAGTGGCTTCTCCCACATTATTGTTTTCTAATGAAGTCTGGCTGGCATATATACATGTAATTATTTATATAGTAATATTATATTCAGGTATCCATCATACAAGTTTTTGTGCCGTTCTGACTAATACATTTATCATCCTTGCGTATCGGAGCAATGATGACATATTCTCATTACGTAACCTACTAGGCAGTTCAGCTAGGCTTGACGATGTTACGTAAATTATAGAAATAATATTTGTTACGTATCTATTATTTAATAAGGCAGTAATTCACAATCACATGCATAAAAATAAAAATTATTCAGCCAGAAATGAATCAATTGGACAATTTTTTGTGGCAGAAGATTCGGGTGGCGTTGAAGTTTTGATGGTGACGTCATTGTTATCTGCTGCGTTTACACGTGCTGCTAAAGAAGCATTGTCTGATAATGCTGCTGCTAAGGCTCGTTCAAGCTTCGCTGCTCCAGCTCTTTCAGCCTCTAAAGCAGCTCGTGTCTCAGCGAGAGCATCAACATCAGGATCAACAGTTTTCTTAGACGATGTATTATTCAGTTCTGATAGCTGAAGTTGAAGTTCGGTTACAGTAGCTCTAAGTTTGCTTATTTCCGCTATGGCAAAAAAGATAAAATACATAGGTATAAATAAATTTGCCTAAAAGTGCCAACTTCTTCTTGCCTGGATCCCACGACACAGGAAATCCTAGTGTGAGTTGCAGGAAGCAACGCATTTGTATGTAATTTCTAAACAATAAAATTATTCTATTCTATTCTTACCATTAGCAGCCAGTAGTTCCTTGTTCGTGTGTTGCAGTTCTGCAGATGCAAGGCGTCTCTCACGCGCATGCGCCGCTGCCGCCAATCGTGCGCGCTCACGAATTTCAGAACCAGCGCTTGCGCATTTTTCTACCCTTCGAAGTTCGCTCTCAAGCCGAGAAGATTCTCTGTTTTATCGAATCAAATTGATTTACTTTTATAATAAGCTATGGTACCCAGGAACGAATCACCTAACAAGTAATATCGCATAGAATCCCGCATAGGGGACATTTTTAGTACCTAGCTATTATTTCCAGAAAGTGATGCACATACTCGTACCTTCGTGCTTCTTCAGTAGCTCTATTAATGCGTTCTTGCAGGTCTGTGTATTGCCGTTGAAGGGCGCAGTGGGCTGATTGCACCGGTTTCAGTTGCTGTACTTGCCTTTCCAAGGCACCGATCTGGGTAGTCATTTCACTGCATTTATCTTCTAATAGCTTTCTCTGCCTCTCCTATCAGACAATATGAGACATTGCGTAGGCTTGTTGACATAGGCAAGCTATCTACTTGTGCCTTTTCACTTTTGTTTCAATCATATTCACATACACCTGCAGCCGTATTGCTTAAGTGAATACGGCAACGCAAAGAGTTTGGCCGCTATCCAATCGACCAAATCGACCAATCACATGCGAGATGAATGACGCGATGTGGATTTCTGTCTGTGAATGATGGTCAATTTGGTCGATTGGATGGCGGTCAAACTCTTTGCGTTGCCGTATTCACTTACGCAATACGGCTGCTGGGTAACACTTATTCTGACTAAGAATTTTACCTATTCAAAATGTAACCAATATTACCTATACCAAGGTGGCGTGTAAAGAGTTAATCGCGTGTTTAGGAATCTACTTATGGGCATGACATGAAGTATGGTTTTAAGAGATAAGTAATGAACATGAATAATTTGCTTGGTTTCTTTTCTCTGAATCCTAACAAAGCAAAAAATATTAAAGTTTATTGATTATACTTATACCTACGCACGAGCGAGAACGTCTCCATAGTGGTGAGAGATTATAGTCTACGTATGAGATAGGTACTAAGTTACGAGTGGGAATTTTCCCACGTCACAAGAGAAAGTTTTAACTACGATTGTCTGCAGTTCAATGGTACTATCATTGAACTAAACATCTGTGACTGCCATCATATTTTATGATTGTTACCCACAAAATATGCGAGACACACAAGATAGCAGTGGTGGCCTAGAGAGCAGTGGTGGCCCAGTGGTATCGGCCCCGATTGATGTGTCTAGGTCCTGGGTTCGAACCCAGGCAGGCGCTTTACTTAGTGTAAATTATATCATCACCATTGCTCTTAAAACGCGGAAAGAAACCGTCATGTCCTAGAACCAAAAATTCGAAGACATGTGACATCCACCAACCCGCACTGGGCCGCCCATTACATCTCACAGAGAGGATTCCTGTGTCCCAGCAGTGGGAAAATTACAAGGCTGATGATGACCCACAAAAAATGCCTGTGGTAAAGAAGACATAATAGTTGGCATTCATGTTTCGTTTTGACAGGAAAAAAACTTTTTAACAAAAAATTTAAACCAACTTTAAAAAAAAAAACACTACAATGTGAAAAATCACTTTCTTTTCCGAAGTCAGTGACTTTGCTACCTATATTTGTTTGTGTTTAGACACTGACTTCGGAAAAGAAAGTTACTTTTAGTCTTGTAGTGTTTTTTTTGGAAGACAGTTTTTTTTTTAGTTTAGGTAAATTACCATGAAAACCATTTATAGCCAAAGTACATCTCATGACAATACCTGTAAGCCCAAACACGACTAGGATACATTAATTTATTTCGCCTACCTTCCGGCATCATAATCAGGGATTATTCGGTTTAGGACAGATTCTGGTTTGGGCAGATTCTTGTTACGGCAGATATTTTTTTTGGCAGATTCGGTATACGGCAGAAGTAACATGAACCATAAACCATAACCAACATAAACCATAAAATTTATGTAATGGTATATTTAAAGTCAATTTCAAACTAAAAACTTTATTAAAGGTACTAAGCAAAGGTAACAAAATTACAGCAAATATCTTATTCTTAAAACTAAAAACCTATTAACGCAAAGGTAACGAAATGAGACTATAGAAACATATATATATCCGTATATACTGTATAAAGACCACATGATATCGCTCCTGATCTGACCAACAGGCATCAGATCAGGTCGAGCGTGCTTTTATCCACAACAAATAGTTTTAATTAACGCAAAGGTAACAAAATGAGATTATAGAGACATATATACTCTATAGAGACCACATGAAATCGCTCCTGATCTGACCAGATCAGGCATCCGATCAGTTCGTGCGTGCTTTTATCCGCAACAAATAGTTTGCCAATCAATGAACACTTTTGTATACAATCCTTACATAATACTTCTGTAGATGACTGTAAAATATCTGTCTTATCAAGAATCTGCCTAAAAAAGAATCTGCAGTAACACGAATCTGCCCAAACCAGAATCTGTCCTGAACCGAATAATCCATAATCAGATCAGTTCGATGGTACCATTTTCATCAGTACCATTTATTTAGTATATGCTTTATCATAGTCGGTTAACTGTTTGAGATATCTTATACCCGTGACATGCTTATCATTAAGGAGTTCCAGTGGCCATCTGTAGTCTTCTTCATTAGTTCCACTTCACAAATAAATACCAAAATCGCTATAATATGTATGCCTATAGCATTTGAGGAGTTCCCTCGATTTCCGTGGGATACCATCATATTCTGACTTGGTGGCAATGGCACCACCCCGGGAGTATACCATTTCAAACACAAAAATAATCTTCAAAATCGGTCCACAATTGGCGGAGTAATCGCGTAACAAACATACAAACCACCCTCCTCCTTTGTGAAGTTGGTTGAAATCAACGCCCAACGGATTCTACCAGCGAGCCAAAAATTTGAATTGAACGAACACGATGATGGATGATGATAAATTGACCACGTGACATTGCAGTAACACGGGTCACATAGTACATGTTGGATATTCTGACTGCTGTTAGACCATTGTCACTTAGCCTTTTGGAATCACTATTTCATAGCTTTCTAGAGGTTATCGTTGACATACCGTCAGATCCAGATGTATCTTGAGTCCGGTGAGATGTTCCTGTGTGCTAGCAAGGGCAGTGGTGGCCTTGGTGACGGCGGCAGTGGCGGCGGCGGCTCCGTTGCGGGCCTCCGTGGCAGCCCGCTCGGCCGCCGCCCGCGCCGCCTCCGCTGCCTCGGCGCGAGTCGACTCGGTGCGCAGCGACCCACGCAGACGACTCTCGGAAATCTTAAGAAGAATTCGTGGGACACATGTTTCATGGTCTTCGTCGATATTATGGCTATATGCGAAAGATATTATGGCTTCTGGGTGTAGGCCTCCTCCGTAAATTGCCGTAACGATCTGTTATGGAGTTTCTCGCAATCATCAAATTGCCGCTACTTTCGTCAGCCAATCGGCAAACCAGCCACGAGAGAATAAAATGATGTAAAACCTGAACGTGGAAAGAATGACCAGATGGATTGAGACAAGCCATTACGAACCATCGAGGTACCGCAATGCGAGGCATTAGTAGATTTGACTTTTATGCAAGCATCACGATTATAAAGTACATACTTGTTTAGATACCTAAATAAACGTAGGTTACCTTCTTGAAATTATATATTTAAACAGATAAAGTGTTTGCCTACGTCGCGTACCTGGGTAATCGGCAAGACCAACGTAGACCTAAATCTATCATTTATTGAGCTCATGGGAAGGTATATTACTTTTACTTACGGTTAGACTCCGAAATTCGCCAATAAGTTCTATGAATTGTTGCTCAAGCACTTCAAATTCGGTCGTGACGCCCATCGTCTTGGTTATTAACGTAAAAAGATAATGCAGCAATGCAGATTAATTTTAGTTTGACGATTATTTTTACAAAGCGCGGGAAAAACATAAAAAATACAACAAAAAAATCTATGGTCAAGAGGAAATTCTTGTCACAGGAATGGTCAGCCCAAACGTTCTTTTTTCTAAATTAAGTTTTTTTGTATGCTAATTTAGTTCTTTTTTTTTAAATAAATAGATAAAAAATCTAAAATAGCATAACATTTAGCTTTTTCAAGTAGGTTTATTATGTCAAAAGTCTTTACTAATAGGTTACTAATTGCCATTTTTTATGAAATAAGTAAACTTTCTTTTTTCTATATTTTTTGTTTCTATCGATCAAATTAATCACCCATGCAATCGATGCATCTTTCAGCTGGACGGGAGGCATCAAATTCTTCAAATGTATTGCCTCTCGGATAAAATGCCTTTAGTTATTGTTTTTTAGGCTTCCGTACCTCAAAAGGTAAAAAAGGAACCACGGAACCCTTATAAGATCACTTTCTTGTCCGTCTGTCTGTCCGTGTGTCACCACCGATTTTCTCAGGAACGGGTCGACCTAGCAAGTTGAAATTTATACCAGATACTGAGGTTTATAGTCCCTTTTAGGTGTATAAAAACCAAGGCCCTGAGTCACCGCGATAAAAAGATATAAGCAAATTTAGTTTTTCGCGAAAACTTGTAAGTACCAAAATTTACCTTAATTTTTTGTATTTTTCGTAATTTTCCCTGTACTTGTGCTTTAATACTAGGTCAACCGGAAGTAACCTATAGGTTTTGGGTCGAAAACCTATATGGTAGTTCCCGTTGACCTAGAATCACGAAATTTGGCAAAAAGTAAGGTCTTACAGCACAATTACAGGCAAAATTCCAAAAAATTTAGAAGGCAAAAAATTAAGGTATTTTTGACAGAATGACCTATACATCAATTGTACAGCAGTGCCAAAACCCTCAGTAAGTGAGGACCGAGAAATAGGTCTATAGTTTTCCCTAACCGAAAGATCACTTGTTTTACTTTTAAAAATGGGAACCACGATCGTCCTCATTAGGCAAGTATGAATGACCAATACATCAATTGTACAGCAGTGCCAAAACCCTCGGTAAGTGAGGACCGGCGTATTGCAAACGCTCGAGCTACTGAGCCGATCATGTCCAGGGGACTTACCTCTAGACGTAGACCTGATGACCCTAGCCACATATTTGGCACTGAAACGTGTGCCCACCTTGCCAGAACGGGGCTCAGCATCCAGCGTCTCACAAGAACTCCCTAGCGATGTCTTTAAAACAAACCGATTTCTAAAATGTTTTGCATTATCCTTCACATCACTCAAAGCATTCACACTAACGGGCAGGGGCTTTGAATGCTTAGAGGCAATTATGTCCAGCTTTATCTGTATCTTTGTCTGTATAATGGGTAGGTACGGAACCCTCGGCGCACGAGTTTGACTCGCACTTGGCCGGCTTTTTTTTGGGTGTTTTCGTTTAGGGCATTGTTTAGGTGCTGAACTAGGATCCAATCAACTTGCTGAGCGCTTGCGATTGTCAAACAGAATCCATTTTTCGTGGCGGGTAACAATGCGGTTCAAAATGACTTCGTTTGTGTGCCTGTTGGGCAGTGCAATGCACCTCTCGACGCGTACCTACTTCGCGCTGGCAATCTTTGAGTTCGTGGGGCACCCATTTGTCAATATTTTTACCTTGCCAATTTGTCGCAAATATACCAATATTGTTTTGATTTTAAGTATCAAGTTTTCAGTATCATCAACTTCCACAAAGGCCTTTAATCCGAAATTTTCGACCAAAGTTTTCGGACAACCACAGGGTTCAGGTTCATTTTTCAGGTCGAAAGAAGCCGTCAAACCAAAAACACGTGGTGTGTTCTGTTAGGTACACATAATTTCTGATCCAAGTAACTTTTTGCTGATCATACAATAAATGTGTTAATATTGACTGCACTACTGCTATGCATAGCGTGCAGTTTCAAATAACACATTTATGAAATACTCACGAATTTTGTCAGATTATTTTATTTTTAATGTAATAACTACTCCTTGTACAGTTTTCTAATTAAATTAAATTGATGTAGTCCCAACCGAAATTTTCTCATTTCAAAGGAACCGCAGGATCCCACTTCTGACACCAATTTGTTAGGATGGCGTCCGGCAGGCTTATTACGTATCCTTTGCAATAGCAAAACGATAGCGATCAAACGCTTTATGTCATAAAAGTCGGATATACCTGCAGTGTAGGTATGGTAGGTCGTACACAATCATTTACTAATCGCTAGCTGTTTTTAAAATAGACTTATTTAAAAAAAAAACCGCCAACAACTCTAAAACTTTTGTATTGAAGAGCAATTATTGCGCAGAAATCGCAGTCGTTCATCGTTTTTCAATACCGAATTCCGAAACGAAAGTTATTTCTGCAATTTTAATGGTTTTGCTTTAGAAGTTGCTTTAAAGGACCGGCAGGCTCTCTGCAGGCGGTTTATTTTATGTGAAAAGGTTTTTATTTCTCTCATTTTAGTTTTAGTAGGTACTCTATCACTAAAAAGTGAGCAAGTTCTATAGTAAGGTACTTAGAGGATTGACAAAATACCCATTATAACTTAATTTACACATTCATGCAGTTTGTCACTAAGGAGTTCGGTTGTAGGAATGTTGCATATCTTGAAAACTGCTAAACCGATTTTGATGCAACTTGCACTCTTTCCTAGGTTGAGAGATACTCAATGCAATAAAAAGAATGATGACGATAAGTAGTTTCGGAAAATGCATGGACAAACATACATACACTCACTTATAAAATTTAGAACACATGTTTAAAATCCCATACAGAGTAGCATATGTGAACATTGTGCAATTCCAACAATATTACTTAAATAACTATGTGTCGAATTTATTATCTCCTTTTTTTGAAGTCGGTAAAAACAGAAGCAAAATTATTGTGTAAACATTTCCATAGCAGTAATAGGATCAATTTGTACGGTTATAATAATTGAAATCTGTCAATTACTATCCTTAGTATTTTATAAGGGCAGACAAGCTTTGAGGGGAATATTAAAGAAGGGGGAGTGATGTTTTCCAACGGGAGCACTGGGTATATAAAAGGCTGTTACTGTTTTACCCGTTCATTCTGCTACTTGGCGAGCTCCCTCTGGTAAGTGGAAAATCATAGAGTTCTTTCATTTATATTTTTTCAATAGATTTATGTGGGGGGTGTAGGATTAAAAAAATAAACACAATCCTCTTTTTGGACTTCGTCGGAATCGGGTAAAAAGGGGGATTCAGTAGGGTAGTTTGATAATAGTCTTAAAAGTGTTGACTTGTAGATTTTTAGCATATTGTTCTCTGTTCTAATAATGAAACAAACATCAAACTGCAGTGACTGCAAGCACATAGCAGATAGTAATGGCATAGATAACCCATACAAAGAAACCGTGCCGACGTATCTAGCGTTTTACGTCTGATTAAACTGATTATTTTTCTAAGAACACGCATCCACGGATATAGATGGTGTTAGCAGGGAGTTGCAAGTAAAAGGGCTTGCTTGGTTCTTAAATACTGTTTTTTTAAATACAGCGACGAGTTGTATTATAGTATTTATTTGCACTTTTTTACAGTTTAATTGTACCAAAACGTGTTACAAAACAAATTTAAAAATTCGAGTAGATGCCTCAGAAATTTTCAACCATTGGGTTTTTCCATTTCCATCTATTGGAATCAATTTTATATGATCCATTCAAATAATCTTTGAAATGTGAATTAAGAGCCCAATATTCCTTAATTTTGTGCGTAGGAGAGTTAATTAAACAAGAACATACACATTATATGATCGTCTCTAGAAAATATTAATATTTCACAAAACTTCAGATCGAAGCATATTACGCCATCTAGTGGAATTTATTTGAACCAAATTTTCTTTCTTCGCGTTGGGTGCCATTGGTAATGGGATTTCAGGACATAACTATATTATCGCATTCGAAAATTTTTAAGTCGAACTCGAGCATCATTTTTGAATCGAATAATTGTGTGCATTACGCTGTGCAGAGATCAACTTACTTTGTAAATTTATACATTTTCGCTCTCATCTGTTTCAATGTTTAACCTTTAGTGGTCTTTATAGTGCTTCTTTAAGACTAACTTCGGATTTGAAATAACAAAGATGATTTTACTAATCTAGAACTGTATTTTCTTACAGAATTCGACATCCATCACAATGAGACTAGTAACTATTGTGGCGATGGCGATCACGGTGGCGTTGGCGATGCTGGTGCGTTGTTGCGAAGGCGCCAGCCTCCATCACTTTGCCCTGCCTGAAGAAGACGAGGATTTCAGGCATCGGCCTTTGTACCGGGACTACAGCTTGATAAGGAGGGCCGCTCGCGCCGACGATGCCTTTGACGACTACGGCCACCTGCGCTTCGGTCGCTCTGATGACTGACGTAAGCGCGCCTCTCACAAAAGACATCTGCCCACGCTCCAGCATAGAGAACGACCGTCTGACAAATCGTGTACTTAAATTCCTTACTGTATTAGCGGATACTGCTTCCTACTAACAATTTACACTCTTGTTTATATAAATCTTGACGCTGTCTTGCAACTGAATAGTAGATCTAATATTAACATTATAAGCGGGATATTTACCATGTTTACTGTTTGTAGCGAGTTTCGAGTTTGAAAACTTATGAATAGTAGATGTTTTATTCGAATTTCTATAGATAATATGAATTTAGAATCAACTAAACAGTTGCTAAATCGCGAGATTTTTTATGTAGATAGTATATTGTCAGAAATTTTCTTACTTACCTATCTGTAAAATTATGTAAACCTACTTATATCACTGAAACACATTAGTAAAAGTTTATCTTCGATTTTCAAATAATTACGAAGTATCATAATACTTGTTTATTTTTTTTTTTGTAAATTTTAGGCTTGTGAAATATTAATGGCTGGTTAACTATTTCACAAAGAAATGTACTTTTGTAAGAATTAATAATATTTTTTATTATTGTGTATTTATCTGTAACTTGTTCGTGTTTGTTTTGTGATTAGGTATCTTTCTATTATTATTAGTTAGTAAGTCTAAATAAAAATAAAACACTTGAGATTATTTCCATGAGTATATTATTACCCAATAAATACATTTTACAACAGTTATTATTAGAATAAAATGTGTTACAAATTACAATGTTTAATAGCGTCACGAACTGCGCGGTGACAAACATTAAAGTACCTTCGGTATGCTTTACTTGTAGTTCACTGATAAGGCATTTCTTCAGCTTCAGCTCAAAGACGTTTTCACATCTAATAAATGGAATTGTTTAAATTCTAACCGAGAAGCCAGCAATTGTAATATCTCAGCATTCAATATTAAGGCAATGATTTCGTTTTCTTATAAGTAATAAAAGCTAGTTGTATGCATGAATGATAAAACTCATCAAGATGGATTAAAGCTGCATTCGATTTTATTTGTACACATGATAGTAGCTTGCTGGTGAAATATTATTTATTTAGAATTCATGCAAGCCTTGTACTATATTAGACGATTTCATTTCGTTGTACTGGTTACAATGCATTCGATACTATAACCACGGTAATGATATATATACAGTATTGTGATAAGATCCTGTCCTTGAAAAACTTTACCTACAGTCGCGCGGTACGTACACCGTCACACTGTCGTTTAACACTGCGGCTCGCGTCCCGACGGTTTGTATGAAGATAGAATGTTGTATAGATATTATTACCGTGGTATAACATTGCTGTTCACTTGTCCTTGTTAATTGACTTTGTTGTTAACTCATGGTGGGACCTCATCATAGCATGCACTGGATTTAGTTTTTAATAATCTAATATTCATTAGGCACACGTAATATCACTACTCTATATTAAATAATATGAGACTAGTTAGTTCCTTCCCTAAGCTAAGTTATAATTTATATTATGTGTAGCTCATTCTAACACACATTTCTTGGTTAATTGTACTTGGTGAAAATGAAGCGTATCGTATAGACCAATCTTCGGAAATAATGTTTATTTAAAATAAAAAGATCACGTTAACCAAGTTCCTTATCCAATTGTACTATGTATAGAATGCGACAGATAAATAAAATATGTATCTTTTATATAATAATCGTATGTTACAACAATGACGACACCATCTCATCCTTCATTCTAAGTTTTTGTGTTTTACACTTATCAGTTTGTGAGTATTTCATTAGCGCCAATATTCTTTAAAACTGCCGTCATTTCACTTAGATGATATCCTTTTTCTGCGAGCTGCCTAGTAGAGCCTGCAAAAATAAATCAACTTTAGTCACATGCATCAACAAGTAAAATTAAAAAAAAATCCCGACACATTTTTATTGCATGTCACATAATTTATCTAGTAGTAGACACGCTTCGATCGACAATATATTGCAAACGTGACACCTCGATTCAAACAGTAAAATGCCCATAACTTTTGAACGGCTGAACCGATTTTCATCAACATCGCTAAGAACAATCTCGACAAAATCAACTTTAAACAAAAAAAACGAAATCAAAATCGGTTCATCCGTTTAGCAGCTATGATGCCACAGACAGATACACCCCTAACACCACTATTTTTCCGTTGGGCGTTAAAAAGTAGCCGTAGATGAAACGAATCCATGCAATAGTAGATTAGGTACCAAGTACAGTGCAGGGGGTGAACATAAGTTCTTAGAGTAAGGTTATTTTGAGTGTGCGTAGACAGATGTATACAAGTCATCTGTCCCTTACACAAATTCAAAATAACCTTACTCTAAGAGCGTATGATCACCCCACTGTTCTTCTGCGTTCTTGGTCGCTGGTTCAAATCCGGCTCGAAGGACCAAAAAGATGTGGTCTTTACACCTTTTATTGATGATAGTTTGAGTGATACGCAAGGATACGTAATAATAGATTTTATTGATTAATGATTAATTACATGATAATGAGTGCACGCGATTTGAATGGTATTGGTGTAAGCATAGACCACGCGTAGCAAGTAAAGTGCTGACACAATGGTATCAAATTTGTATGTGCTTACATTGTACACTTGTATTTACCTTGTTGACAAAATTAACGATTGCAGTGGCAGGTTGTTCTGGCTCCAGCTCCGCGAACACGTGGCACTGGTTGTCAGCGCCCGAAGATGCCCGAGCCACGAACGCGAATATTCGTCTGCAAGAGAAAATGTTGATTGTTGTAGCCAAAGAACTTGTAAGTATATTGTATGTATGGGTTATGCAGGGCATCCAAAAAGATTCGAATATTATCATTGCCTAGAAAAAATATGTACGCTGCGGTATTTAATTTACCTACTGAAAATCATGCTGTGCAGTCGGAGGATACATCTGGTTTCAGTCAGCCAGCTCGCGAATATGTATCCTCCGACTGCACAACATGATTTTCAGTAGGTAAATTAAATACCGCAGCGTACATATTTTTCTATGACTTGTATACATCTGTCTACGCAAAATCATGTTGTGCAGTCGGAGGATACATCTGGTTTCAGTCAGCCAGCTCGCGAATATGTATCCTCCGACTGCATAACATGATTTTCTACTTGTTTACGTCTTTTTAGTTCGCTTCAGCAGGCATTTTGAGATTTTTTGAATTTACCTTTTTTATTTTATAAACTCAAAAGTGCCAATAACTGGAGTAGTGACAGCTGGTTTCCCCTAGTTAGATACTAACTTTTCCAGCTGCGCATTGTTGTCGGTATGCGAGTATCTGCGCTCGTCCGGGTCCAGGCCCGCGTGCGACACGGCGGCGGCGGGGTAGTGGCGCCGGAAGAACAGCTTGCGCGCCGCGTCCGTCAGCGTGATGCCGCCGCCGAACACCTTGAAGTGAACCACGTGTGCGCAGCCCTGGGTACAATAGATACACCACTGATATTATTGACAATTGGTACTTAAAGGTAAACGTCTAACCAGCAGCACAGATAATTTATAATACTAGCATACAGATGCCTCATCCGATACAAAGTAACCGTGCCGATGTAACTAGCGTTTTTCGTCTGATTAAGATGATTATTTTTATAAGTACTTCGATTGCGTTCGGTTCCGTTCCACGGCTATGATGGTGTTAGCAGCGACTTGCAAGTAAAAGGATTTCTCGGTTCGTGACTATTTTTTTCTTTAAATACAGTGACGATTTGTTTTAAAGTATTTTTGACCGTTTTTACAGTTTCATTGTATAGTTCTCGCCAAACTTCTTGGTCGCCCCGAAGTTGGCTACAATGGCTGCGCAGTAGTAAATCTCATACAAAAACTGCACCGTTTCGTGCGTCGCGCATCCGGTAAACCAACTTCAGGGTGGCCAAGAAATTTGGCGAGGGCTATACCAAAATGTGTTACAACACAAATTTAAAAAATTAAGTGACTTGCCTCAGAAATTTAAAACCGCGCCATCTATTGGAATTAGTTTTAAACGATCCATTCAAATAATCTTTGAAGGGTGAAGTCCAATATATCATAACTTTTTGTTTAAGAGAGTTGATTAAAAAAGAACATACAATTTTTATGATCAATTCTAGAAAATGTAAATTTTACACATAATTCAATAACAAATCGATGCATTTCGCTCCATCTAGTGACATTTATTTGAACCATTTTTTTTTTGTTAGCACTGGAACCCCTTACCTCAAGTAACATACGGTTAATACTTTACTATGGTATGTGGTTGACTCTAGCTCTAGTAGACGGTCGTGCGATAATCGATCGGGCCTCTAGGCAAAGTTACTTTATATCATCGATGGCGATGGTCGTAATGTCTCAATTTAAAGGACTGATCACAGCGATCATAGCGTTTGGCATTACCATACATTTTTGGTTTTTTCCAATCGCTATCACGACACTTTCGTTGATAGAATGTCAGTCTCTTAGGGCTGATTTCACCAATGAAACTAATTCGCGTTCTGATTGGTTGAGACCGCTGATAAACTACCAATCAGAACGCTGTATTAATCACGTGATTTTTTGATATCGCTTGTCAATTCCATACAATTTCACCTTCTTGACAATCGCTATCACCACGCTTTCGATGATATAATGTCACTTGTGTAGAGCCTAAACAGCAGAAGGAACAAATCTCAATCGAATATACACCGTGAAATTTAATTGGTTGTTTTCCCGCGGCAGAACGACTTGCCTTAAGGAGTACTTTCGAAGCATAGAGTTAAAGTAAAAAAATAACGATGTTTTTGTTTTAAAATAATTTAAAAAATATTCATCAACTCGAAAAAGTGAGTTACAATAGTAACTTGTAGGTACTAGGTACTACTCGCGTCACCACCGGCAAAGAAAAGCGATGCACAAGATAACGTTCAAACCAAAATAAACTCTCGCACGTAGTGATACGTCATAAAATAGTTTGCAAGGAACAATACCACCGTTAAGCCGACAAAGCAAATACCGATTTATTAAATGTTTAAAGTAAAATAAGCTCTCGCGTGTAGTAATACGGCATAAACTAGCCCGCGCGCAACATTATCAAACGGAGCCGCCTTCGAACCTAATCCTTTTGACAGTGATCCTGACCTACTTAGCACCCGGGTCAACGCCCCGCTGTCGTTCGGCCGTAGATATCGGGAGGTATTACTATTGGTTCGTGATCGCTTTCGAGTTAAGTTTTTCACAATGCTAAATATGCCAGTTTTTGTTTCTAATATTTTACATAACTACGAAACGATTGTATTACATAGAAAAAACCATTTCGCTGCGGGAAAACAACCATTTAAATTTCACGGTGTATAATAAAACTTTTTTTTTAAATTAGCTTTTTTCTTATTCTTCTCAGCAAACCCTTTCATTTGATACCCGACAGTGCATAAAAAATAACTAGTCCGCCATATTAGATTTAGAATGACGTCACTGAGTTAATGCATTGTCATCAAAACTAAACGTGTATGCAAAATTTCATCTTAATCGGTGGAGGATAACTGCTTTAAAAGTCAGTTCCAAGATTTGACCTGAAAACACTTAAATACATACTCGTACAAGCATACATTTCAAGTTAATAAAAAGCTTGTACAAAAATTATGAATCGGAGTTGTCGCCGCTAAAAGTCTATATTTTAACAGAAGAGACGTAATCATTTCAAACTATGTACTAAGTAAGCCTAAAGCACAATACATAAAGTTGATGTTTATCACTAACCTTCTTAGTAAGAATATTGGTAACGGCTCTCTTAACCGCTGCTGGTCCGGTCAACGCCTCAGTGTTCTCAGTGCCGAGCAGCAGCACGTGGCATGCGGCTCCCGTCGCTAGAAGCGCTCGAGCTGCTGCGGTCGCACCTCCACCCGTCCATGGATCTCTGTGGGTTACAAGATAGTTGTACATCTTTTGTACTGGACAGGAATTTTCTCTTTAATACCAAAATAGGTGAGGGATCGGATGGTTAAGTAGACCAGAGAATTTTGTGGTGATGGAAAGAGAATGGGTCGTAAAAAGTAGCTGTTGCTACTTGAAACGCAAAGTTTGAATTGCTATTTTAAGTTTTTTGATGTTAAAGGATCTATAAGAAAAATAAAGGGAGTAGAGTAGTTCTACTCAGCGTAGTTCTTGCCGAGAGGTCTACTTGAGAACACTGCAAGGCGTAAAGACATGTCAACGGTATTCATTCTCCGGGACTTCATCGAGCTTCATTGCGAGTTTTCAGGAGTTGCATTGGTTTGGGAATAGTGCTTTGGGATGTCAACGGTCTTATTTGGTTGCGATTATTAGCAGTGAGGAAGCAACAAAGAAGAAGCAGAAGACAACTCACCTGTCAGGTAATCTGAGCGGCACGGGCAGCGCTAGAGGCGTCACAGTGTGCTGGTACACCAGCGCAGACAGCGAGCTGAACACGGGCTCGTCGGGGCAGCCGCGCAGGCGCACGCCGCGCGCGGTGGGCTCGATGAGGAAGTGGCGCACGCCGCCCGCGCCGCCCGCGCGCACGCCCAGCCCGAAGGCGCCGGGGAACGAGTTGGAGTCGCGCACGATGAACGCGCCTTCCTCTAGTTGGAGGAGTGCTGTTACGGCTGTGGGGAATAAATTAAGGTTACGTTATGCGAGAAGAAGGAGAAAGAACTAATTCCATTGGTTTTCGCACCAGCACCAGAACTGATAATCAACATGTGGCCTAAAGCTCCACATTATCAGTACGCATATCAATTCCCTAGTTATCGGTATTTTATTGTTTTGCAATTAACGTATATAATCATGGTGATTGGTTGGTGTCCTTCAAAAGAGCATCCTGTTTCATAAATGACAAATGATTTTATTTCTGTAAATTGGTTTGTACAAACACTTTCACATGTCGATCATACTTTTTAAAGATGAAGTCAACGTTTCCTATCTGACTACTCTGAGAAGAAAGGCCGAAACAAACTCAGAGGTCACAGTCTCTTTAAAGTCTAGAAAAAATCTTGGTTAGATCATGTGAAGACCATGTAGACTGATGTCTAAATTGGTATTTTGAGGAAAGAACCAGACACATTGAATGGACCTGTCCAGTCAGTACACGCATTTGTCAATAACCGAGCAGCTCTACTCAGAATATAAGGAGCTCAACGATTCGACAAACAATACCAGAGAAAAGACATTCGGGTAGGCCGCATAAACTACTCAAACTGCCAGACCATGATTAAAAACTAACTTGATAAATTACAATTAAAAACAAAAAAAAGGATGATCCACATAGTATTCACATTCACAATAATTAAAATAAAATAATATAATACTTTAAAAAGTAAATATTCTTGTCATTGCAAGAAAATAAAAAAAAGAACAACAAAATTCACGGTGCAAAATATAAAAATGCAAAATTAATTGGAGCAGCTCAATCCCAAGCCTTTTTATCCTCAACGTAATCTGTAATGGTATAAAACGCTTTCTGGTACAACTTACGTTTAATGAATGATTTAAATTTATCAACACTTAGATCTTGTACGTGGCTTGGAAGCTTATTATAAAAGCGTACACATTGACTTCTAAACGTGCCACCTATTTTCTTGAGCCTTGTTACAACATGTAGGTTCTACAAATTTGTGTTGTTCCTAGAATTAATGTTATGGATATCACTGTATTTTTAAACAATTTTATGGGCATATAAAAGATTTTCATAAATATACTGAGAAGGCACAGTCATTACATTAATCTCCTTAAATTTCTCTCTGAGACAGTGTCTCGGGCTTAATTTTTAAATTGATCGAACAGCTCTTTTTTCTGCAAAACAAAGATAGTCTGGATGTCGGCGGCATTTTCCCACTACAGAATACCGTACGACATTACACTATGCAAATCGCTAAAGTATACTAAACGGGCTATTTCTATGTCAGTTAAATTACGAATTTTTCTAACAGCATATGCTGCGGAGCTTAGCTTCTTTGACAATTTATCTATATGTGGGCCCCACTGAAGCTTATCATCCAAAGTTAAGCCTAATAATACTGTGCTATTTTCAGGATTCAATTCTTCGTCCTTTATCAACACATCAGTTTTCACCTGCCTAACGTGAGGTAGGGTAAATATATGCATTTGTTTTTTTTTCATTAAGAAGTAAATTGTTAACATTGAACCAGTGAACTACCTTTGAGATCGCGCTATTTACATCGTCAGTAACCAGCTGCTGACGTTTAAGTTTAAACAAAAGTGAAACAACAAACAACACTATATCATGGTTATCCTTTATGAGGTAAGGCAAGTCATTAATATAAATAAGAAACTAGAAAAAACCAATAATTGAGCCCTACGGGATTCCCATTGTTACTATAGATCCGGGAGATCTTTTTCCATTAACGTCAACGCTCTGAATCCTATTACTCAAGTATGAAGTAAGAAGATCCAGAGCGTTGTTCTGGATCCCGTAGTGGCGGAGTTTCCAGATAAGCGTTTCATGAAGAAAACAATCAAATGCCTTGGACAAATCACAAAAGATTTCCAAGGCATCGCACTTAACTTCCCATGCATTATTATAAATATGTCCTAAAAGCACAACACATCAGTAGTTGAACGACCCCTTGTAAAACCGAACTGTTTGCTATGTAATAACTTATGTTTATTAAAAAATCTTTGCAATTGCTCTAATATTAACTTCTCAAATATTTTACTAAACGTAGGTAGTACTGAAATAGGTCTATAATTTGTAGGGTCTGATGTACTACCTGATTTAAACAAAGGTATTAGTTCACTATTCAATCTCTGTTTTTCTTAACTGAATGATTCAAACTGATAACTGGTTATTATGGCCTCTTACTCCAAAATTTTAACTTTCTACGTCTGATAGTACTCACCATCGTCCCTGGAGATGTTAGGCTTGTACCAGTAATGGCTGGTATCCTTCGCGAACCTTACGCGATCCGGAGCAACATGTTGTGGCTCAGCAGTACCGCTGACGCTGGAGCGACGGGACCCACTACTTCCGTTATAAATCCGGTATTCCGACTCAGGACTGACTTCGCGTTCTTTTCTATAGACGGAAAATATAAATGATGAAATCCTTTCTTTTTCAGATGGTTTAAAAATAAATGCATGGAAAAGATTCTGTGTCGGGTTCAGATCATTGGTGTCTAAACGATTTAAAGGCGAGGCAAAGTATGCTCTAAATCAGTAACGGTGATCTAATTTGTTTGAAAAATATATCTAATGATTACTTGGATCAATGGGACTATTCTGTAAAAAATCACATCGATCAGATGAAGTGAGCTGTCACTCCGCATGCTGGTTGGGGATTGACAACTTATGTCAAAAAGTACACGGTGAGATTTTTATAGCTCAAACATGAGGCGTACCTGGCATGGGTCGACGCTCGGAAGCGCAAAGCAAGCGACGTGGGTCAGCGCAAGAGAGCCTACAATAGGGCTGCCAAGCCCTGCAAGAAGGTGATGCTAAGATCTCGATTTGACCACATAAGCCGTATTGGGACCAAACTTGCTTCCTACCCAGCGGGTAGTAAAGCGTTTTGGTCCCTGGCTAAGTCGGTTGAATCGAACTTCTGCCGTCCCTCACTACCACCACTGCTGAAGCCCGACGGGTCACTGGCCCACTCCGCTGAGGAGAAAGCAAACTTGTTTGCCTCTCTTTTTGCGGCATCTTCGCGTCTGGATTCTGGTGACGCGCGGCCCACTCCTTCTCCTGATTGTTGCGAGACGAGTATGTCGGACATTCGCATACATCAAAAGGACGTTCGTAGGGTGCTGCGCAATCTTGACGTGAACAAAGCTAGTGGCCCCGACGGAATTCCAGCAATTGTTCTCAGAACCTGTGCGCCTGAATTGTCTCCGATCCTGACACGCCTGTTTCGCCTTTCATATGAGACGGGAAAAGTGCCGAATGCCTGGAAGCAAGCTAACGTTCAGCCTGTGCCCAAAAAGGGCAGTCGGGCTGACCCGGCCAACTACAGACCCATTTCAATAACGTCCATCCTCTGCAAGAGTATGGAACGAGTGCTTAATTCCAAGCTCCTGGCATACCTAGAAGCTAACGACATCCTCAGTGACCGCCAATATGGCTTCCGCCAAAATCGGTCAACTGGGGATCTTCTAGCGTATGCCATTCACATCTGGAGTGAGGCCATAGAGAGACACGGGGAAGCGCTTGCCGTCTCCCTCGACATCTCGAAGGCTTTTGACAGGGTCTGGCATGAAAGCCTTATTGGTAAGCTTCCTTCATTCGGTTTGCCCAGTGGTCTGTGCGATTGGATTGCAGACTTCCTGAGGGGCCGGTCCATTCGAGTGGTTATTGATGGCCGCTCGTCTGAATTACTGGATATTAATGCCGGGGTCCCACAGGGGTCAGTACTCTCAGCAACGTTGTTCTTGCTGCACATAAATGATCTGCTAAAACCCGGCACCTTTGGGTATGCAGACGATAGCACTGTAGCTGAGAGATACGTGTCCAACGCGCGCGCTACTGGACCTCAGATCCAGTCTCTCCGGGAGGCCATGGTTGGGCGCTTGAATCTGTCCTTGGAGGCAGTCTCCGAATGGGGCGATGCCAATCTGGTCAAGTTCAATGCTGCTAAGACCCAGGCGTGTCTTTTTTCCGCTAAAAGGAGCCAATTCCACCCGGCTCCTTCTTTCAGAGGTGTGACCGTGCCGATAACTGACCATCTTGAGATTCTTGGCATTACGTTGACATCGACGCTCAATTTTGGTCCATTCATTGAGGCAAAAGCTCAGCTGGCTTCCAAAAAATTGGGGATACTCGCGAAGGTGAGACGGTACTTCACGCCAGAACAGCTGCTCAACTTATATCAAGCGCAAGTTCGATCATGCATGGAATACTGCTCTCATCTCTGGGACGGATCTGCCAAGTACCAGCTGGATGCACTTGATGCGATCGAAAGACGGGCTAAGAGGCTCATCGACAATGAAGTATTGGCCGAATCTAGGCTCCAGAACCTCGAACATCGGCGCCGAGTTGCCAGTCTGTCGGTTTTTTATCGGTTACATTTCGGGGAGTGTGCGTTGGAATTGCATGAACTAATTCCTCCTAGCCCGTTCCATCATCGGACTACAAGACGTACGGCGTTGCGTCATCAGTACATGGTGGACATCCCACCCATACGCACCAAACGTTTTGGGAATTCCTTTATTATGCGTACAGCAAAGGAGTGGAATTCCCTGCCGGAGTCTGTATTTCCTGATACCTACAACCTGGGAGTCTTTAAGTCAAGAGTGAATAGGTTTCTTCTAGGCAAGCGTGCTTCATCGTCGGCCACATCATCGCTTACCATCAGGTGAGATAGTGGTCAAACGCAAGCCTATCAATAATAAAAAAAAAAAAAAAAAAAAAAAATAGTATCAATTGTGATTTTATTGTGTTGTTGCAGTCATGACCAAAAAAGTGGAATCCAGAGAATTTGTTGAGGATTCCATTTTTTCTTTTTTCTTTGTCACTGTTGGGCATGTTAGCATCAGCTGATGTGTTACCTCGAGTCCTCCAGGTCAAACATATTGTACCTGGTGACGGAGGGCGAGCGCGGCGGCCGCGCGCTCAGCGATGGTGTGGGTGTGGGTGTGGGCGGGTATGGCGTGCGCGGGTGTGTGGGGAATGCTGGCGTGCCCGCGCGGGATTCCGTGCGGGACTCCGTACGGGATTCTGCGCGGGACCAGCTCTCAGCACGATCCTAGAAAAACAAACTGCATTTGAACTTTCTGGAATTCTCATCCATGTTCTGTAAGAGCTGATAAAAGCTGAAAAAGCTACAATGTTCGAACTGCTTAGGCTCAGGCCTTGTCTCTTAAGCACCCTGTAAACGATCAAATTGTTTGACAAATTTTAAGTGTTTGTCAAATTATTTGATAGTGTGGACTGTGTGGAGCTGTGTTTGATGCGTTTGTCGTCTTTATCGTATTTGACGAAAATCTTGATTGATGACATGTTTGACAAACAAGATCTCCAGATCCGGATGTTTGTGATACTGAATGTACGAGCAAGTTATCAAATTTGTTTAATCGTATAAGCTATTGTTTGATGCAAACGTGAAGTTTAACCAACAAATTTGTCAAGCAAATTTGATCGTTTACAGGGCGCTTTAATGAAAATCCTGAAAAGAGGCCGTAATCGACACACGCTGTTAGAAAATATGACATGCCTTTGAAGTTCTGATTTTAAGTAGACCGTACCGGCAAAAAAAATATTCTAGCAGGTACATAGGCAGGAATAATAGATAGAGTGAAGTTTGAGTCCTAATGCTATACAAAAATGAAGACTTACGATAGTATCAGTGTTGGAAGGCTCCGCTAGCGACAGTAATCCAGGCGCAGGAGTACTGTTAGGTGTGCTGGTCGTACTCCACTCACGCATCGTCATCTTTTCGTACATGAACTTTCTAGATGAGGTTCTGTAAATATAACGATAACCATTCTTCAAAAAGAAAATTATTGCAAAGCTGCAAACATCCAAGTAACGAAGAAGCACAATTAGCAAAAGAAAAACAATACATGCAGAGTTCACATGATTATTTAGCAGATGATTTAGAACGTCTGGAAAATGCAATATTATATTTTTATTTTGTAAAGCAGTATCGAAAAGCTTGAGTTTCCGCGGGCAAAAGAATGGGATGATGCGTCATAAAAACTTCATCTTACTATGAGGAGCCCTAAGATTTACTAGGTCTCATGTTATTTTGTCAAAGTTAAACTTGAAAAATATTAACAAGGGCTTCTATTATACCTGTCTGGAGCCTGCGGACTGGTGTGTTCGGTCCTGAGAGGGGTGCGCGTATTCACGTGAAGAGGAACGCTGAAATCTTCGTCATCGTCAGCGAACGCCGTCGTGTCACTCGTGTAGCCATCCACTCTGCAATTATTGACAACGTAAAACGGTGGAAACAAGTAAATGGAAGAAAATGTTGTCGTTATATTTAAAATTAAAAGCTAATGCTGTAAGGCTGGTTTTAGAGTCACGCTGCCCGTTGACGCCGACGCTGGTCGAGCGCAGAGCCGAGCGACTCGACCAATGGGTCGAGTCGCTCGGCTCAGCACTAACGACCGTCAGACTTGATCAATGGCCGTCAGCGCCGACAGTCAGCGTCGGTCAGCGTGACTCTTAAAGGACGACACCAACTAGTTACTCCACCTACTAATGGTAATCGTTTCTGGGGTTTGAATTATAAATAAGTCCAATGAGTTGCATTTCTGAATCAGCCCGTATAATGCCAAAGAATCTCAGCTCAAACTGGTTTAGTGGTTTACAACAAAAACATTGATATGTAGGGATCGTCTTACCGATGGCTTGCGGAGCGGCGCACTTGTCGGGAGGAAGCAGTATCCCACTCGAGCGGTAGTCGAGCGACTCTTTCCCTGGCCTCTTTCCTCTCGCGCAGCTTCTGCTGCTGTCTCTGTAGCCATGTCAGCCCCGAGCTTCCTTCCATACTGCTCTCGGATCGCCGAGGCTCTCGGGCTCGAGAACTTTCGTGCCAGCCGAGGGTACTCGCTGATCGCCATGTTCCATTCTCGGGTGGTGTTTTCCGTGTAGTTGCGCTTGCGCTAGCAGGTCGCTCTGCCCATTCTACTTCGCCGTTTGTCCATCTGCTGGGGACATTATTTACGTTGATTACATATTATTGACTACGAATTAATGACGATATAATAATTTGAACTTATACAATAAAAATTCATACGATCGAATAAAGTTAGTAATGTTAGTATTAGCATCATTGTCTTGTCTTAAATAATAAATTTGGGATCGACGGAATGTCTTGTATGAATTTAAGTAGCGGATGTGACTGTTTAAAACTTTTATGTACTAAATAAACAACAAAATATTTTTCATGGCCGTGGTCCGGTTGTTATCTTTGTAAGTTTTTTTATAGTTATTTGCGTGTAGGTCTTGAAGGTCCAAGTGATCTTATTATGGCAATGGGAAACCTTGTATCCGCGTGCTAAGAATCTTTAAATAGTGGGTGTCTGAGTAGGTATGTATACTAATAAACTAAATGAATTTTATATGAATATTAATCGTCTTCCGTTCAGAATGGAATGTATTGAATCATCGTGTTTTTTCTTTCATCTATTAATTAAAATAGTAGTGTTCTCGGAATGAGATAAGTATACAGACAGAGCAGATTAACAGTAAAACCACATGTTTTAACAGAAAGCTAACTGTTCTAATGAACAGGGAAGTAAAAGGGCTTAACAAAGCGGGCTTTAATAGAAAGTATATAGTGTATCGGTCTGCGTGAGTCGGTGCGGTGTGCGGTGTGGCGGTGCGGCGGTGAGGCGTCGCAGTGTCGTGGCCCGGTCGACACCCGCCCGTTTATGGCCACGTTTATCTCGAAATAGTAACTTGTTTGGGTCATGGCGCGACGCAATCACACACCATCGCTCCAAATCAAATCGAGAATTGCGACTCGACGGACGACATCGCCTTCCGACGTGCGTCTATGTACGGCGACGTGTTTAGATGCTCGATTTAATTTGCTGATCATTACATAAAGCTGACATGAGCTGGTAGACGAGATGTTATTAAAAATAATGCAGGCAATCTAATACCAAGTATGGTAAGATTAGAAAGGACTTTTTGAATGCCGTTTGTAAGCTATAAATTATGGGTTTGTTAGCTCAAGCTGGTTCCAAGAATGGTTATGCCGTGTCAGTAATTTGACTGGGAACTTAAGAAGCCATTTATTGAGCGGGCGGCGCATAAATAATTCGCAGTAGGTAGCCGGGCTGAGTGAGGCTGAGCTCGTTTGCCCGTGCTCAGGCGCAGGCAATGTTGCGGAACGTGTGGATAGATACTCGACTCGGTTTCGCCCACGCCTATCGCCGACTCAATTAATGTGACGAACGCTTCCGTTTCTTAATGTACTGCAAATGGTTCTAGGACCAGTGCTGAATGCTGTTCGAAACTAATTGAAAAATAAATTGGTTAATATTGTTTACTTCGTTTGCGGTGAGGTCTAATACGCGCAATGTCAAAGGCTTCAGTTAACTCATGGTTAAAGCTACATTTGGCCAAATAACAAACAGCTTTTTGAAAATGCGTTAATTTAGGTTGCATTCAAGTTAGGAATCAATTTGATCTCTATGTCTAGAACTTCGATCAGCTCATTTATTTTAAGCCGTGAACTGATCCAAGGTACATAATATAATTATTTTCTACGTAATATGTAGGTGCATGGTAGTGGTGATTACCTACAGTAGCGATACGAGCCTCCACTAGTATGCAAAACGACACAAAATGTAACCGAATACAAACATTATCTCAAGGTGTGCGCTTTATTCGCTTACCATAACAAAAGCGTTCACGTTAAGTGCTGTGATTACAATGCATTACGACGGTGATTGACAACACAGATATCGGTATCATGTCACTTATCAAAATGTCGATCATTTTGATGGCAGCCTTAACACTGTCGTGTGCCATTGTTTGCCAGAAACAGGTATGATTTACATAGGAAAATACTTGCCAGATATAAAATTAAACCGGTCTCCCTTCAAAACTCGCAATGTATAAGAAATTGTTAATTGTCCTGTCTATCACTCTGCGCGAAAAACGATAATTTTAAGATTACTGTTTCATATCCTTTATTGAGTATCCTTTAGGCTACTAAGATGTTAAATATGTGTCTACCTATAGAACTAAATGCGAAGAAATTTTGTGCCTCCAATCAGGCACAAATTCAGACAAATTTTCCATGGAAAACCCAGTAATACATTGCTCGTCCCGGACATCCAATTCTAAGAACACCAATGTTGAAAAATAATATCAGTATTCTAGAAAATATTTAAACAATGTCTGTGTTGATTCAATAAAAATTGCATAACGCATAGCTTCAGACGGAGAGCCCATACTGTTGATACAAAGATGCGTAGATACTGGATGATAAAAAGGAGCATTATGCCAAAGTGTGCCACACACGTATATATACAAACACATAAAATCATTCCTGTATTCTCCCCATCTATCCATACTTCAACTCAAACTTCGGCAGTTATGTCTTATATGTCCCATGGTCTACTGCTAAGAAAGTAAGATCAAAAGAACCGGAAATTGAATTCTAAGAATACCAACCACGTGGAATACAGTATTTTAACTAGCATTTAAAGAAAGTTTCTGTTGATTCAATGAAAATTGCATGCATAGCTTCAGGTGAAGAATGCATACATATGCTACAAAGATGCATAGTTACTGGATGGTACAAAGATGGGCATTATGCCATAGTGTGCAACACACGTATAAGAGAATTTGATAAGTATCCGTTGTATTTCTCCGTGGAACACGAATAATTCTAAGAACACATAGCATCATGCCTATATTCCCAGAAAGGATAAGCAGAGGTGTTATGTATCTACCTATAAGTACAACCCACCATTTATGTTTAAGACCCATGGCACAAATCCAGACTCCGGTGTGCTGCTACTAAAATCCAGATGAAAGAACCGGGAATTGTTTTCTAAGAATACCGTCAAATTTAAAGAAAATGTTGATTCAATCACAGATAACAGATACTAGCATACATATGCCTATGTAACTAGCGTTTTTCGGCTTATTAAGCTGATTATTTTTATAAGTATTCGATCGCGTTCCACGGCTATAGATGTTGTTAGCAGCGACTTGCAAGTAAAAGGGATTTATCGGCTCGTGACTATTTTTGTCATTAAATACAGTGACGATTTGTTTTATGATATTTTCTTGCACGTTTGTACAGTTTCATTGTACCAGAATGTGTTACAATACAGATTTAAAAAAATCGAGTGGCATGCATTAGAAATTTAAAACGGCGCCATCTATTAGCAAAAACAATTATAATGATCCGTTTAAATAATCTTTGAAATGTGAATTAAGAGCCCAATATTCCATAATTTTGTGCTTAGTAAAGTTGATTAAACAATAACATACAATTTTTAAGACCAATTCTAGAAAATGATAATATTACACACAATTCAATAACAAACAGCATGCATATCGTGCCATCTAGTGACATTTATTTGAACCAAATTTTCTTTGTTAGCGCTGAGACCCCGTGATTAAATGAAAATTGCATAAGGCATAGCAGCTTCAGGCGGAGAACCCATACTATTGATACAAAGATACATAGCCACTGGATGGTACAAAGAAGGGCATTATGCCATAATGAGCCACACACGCGCTGTTTATGATAATAACCGTAATTTACTTCTTGTTTCTGTTGTCACGCCGCGTCATTATTTATTGTTTTAACGCGTGTCATGGTTGGAATATTGTTATTACACCATTTTGTGGGTGTTTTAACCACTATCATGTATGATGTATAAGTTAATAACACCTACATAATTAGGAATACTTAAATGTTTTCGAGTTTGGAGGATGTTAAGGAACGAAGTAAAGACACCACGGTGTGGTGGTATTTATCAGTGGATAATCTTACTCTCATCGTCATCATCATTTCAGCCGAAAGAAGTCCACTGTTGGACATAGGCCTCCCCCAAGCATCGCCACACTGATCGGTCCTGTGCGTTTTTAATCCACCGGACGCCCGCAGCCTTGACTAGGTCGTCGCTCCACCTAGAGGTAGATCTTCCAACGCTGCGTCTTCCGGTACGCGGTCGCCACTCTAGACTTTTCGGCCCCAACGGCCATCTGTTCTGCGAGCAATGTGCCCTGCCCACTGCCACTTAAGTTTGGAAATTCTTCGGGCTTTATCGGTAACCTTGGTTCTCTTGCGGATGTCTTCATTTCTGATTCGATCACGGAAGGAAACTCCGAGATAGCCCTGTCCATTGCCCTTTGGGTGACTTTGAGCTTTCTGATGAGGCCCATTTTGAGCGACCACGTCTCTCTACATCAAAAAAATTCGATCGTATTGAATACAAAATTGTAACATTGCACACAAAAAACATCGGAGCAGTTTATGCAAGTTTTTGTTGTAATCATTGTATATTTACACCACGCCCACATGGTCGGCTCCTACGCTCCAATCTATAAATTATTTAATGTTCCACTTCTTTTGTTTGAACTAAAGTGATTCTAAAATGTTTTTGTGTTTACTTGACATATCAATTTAATAGTTTCCTGACGTCAGGTTTCAATATCACATGGTTCCTGTCTTCTGAATTGAGCATTTAAGGCATTATAGGAGAACCTAGCACGAACTATTTTGTGCGCGGGGATAAAATGCATGCTGTCTCATCCGACAACACGTGCGAAAGAGATTGCTGTTGTGATGAGCAGTAAGAAGCTAGTTCTCGTACGAATTAGCACTTTTGCAAATTTGTAGCGAAATGGATGATGATTTAGGACGAAAACGAGCGCGCGAAATTTTATGAACAGATCTGTGGGAGTCTAGAAATCATGAAAAAACTACTAAATGTATATTTTCAAAATAAAATTGTTTGCATTGTTGAATTACTAATCTATCCCTGTCTTCTTATGGTATTTATTTCCGCCCAAAGATGCGTTAAAATTAGTGTTGAGATATGGAACTTTCGACGCTCATAAATTTCAAATATTGTATTTTTTTACTTTTCTGTTTCCATACAGGGCTAGATAATGATGAGATGAATTGATATTTTTTTTTTATTTTGAACGTAGGTACACCGTAAAACAGTGGAGTAATCGCCAGACTACGTTAGTATGGAAGAATTTTCGACTAGTGTAACCTTAAAGTTTACAACTTGTCAAACATTCTTGACAACTTCTTAATTTCAAAATTTTAATTCATTTCCTTTTTTATTCTAATTCGCGAGCCGTATAAGACTCTGTTCATAAGCAGCTTTCAATTAATATTGTTTATCTTTCATCTTTGTTTTAGATACCCAAGACAAAGAAGAGGGTTTCATGACCGTGCATGTGCACTTACAGCTTACATAACATCATCAATGTCAATGTTTTCCACCGTGAGCTAATTGAAACATGTGTAATTGAGCACTATTTATAAAACAGTTACAGTGACACTTAGTATAAATATAGAGCTACTCTTTTTATCTATCTAATACCTTTAAACGAGCAATTCTTGTATATAAATATATATATATATATATATAATCTCAATCTCGGAAATGGCTCCAACGATTTTCATGAAATTTAGTATTCAGGGGGTTTCGGAGGCGATAAATCGATATAGCTATGTTTAATATTTAGAAAACGTTGTTTTCTCTGTTTTCACCCGGTCGCTCAGGTACCATTTATAATAGCAGGAAACTTGTAGACCAGGCCTAAGTACATGCATAGTTACGAAAAGTCTTTGATTCGCGTGGTTGAGTGCGTTCTTTCATAAATTGCCAAGGATTGGAGAACATGAACTTGGAAAGTGCCTATAAATGTAAAGTATGTTAAAGATTATTGTTAATTAGTAAGTCTCTATGTCTTTATGTCGATTATTATTTTAGCACCAGCGCTTTCCCCGAGTTGAGTTTAACGACTGGCGCAGCGGCGCGAAATGGACGTTAGGAAAATTAGTACTTACCTACAAGTACCTATATTTTCTCTGACATGTATTATTTGGTAAACAAACATGGGATCAATATGATGACTTTCTTCAAGTATCGTTGCTATATAGTTTATGAGTATCGTTGCTAGTGAGTTCCAGAAACACAGGCAAGCTTTATTCTTATTCTTTATTGTACATAAAACATAGAAACATACAAATAGAATAGGACAGTTTATGTACAAAGGCGAGCTTAACCCATAGTTGGGTTCTCTAACAGAAAATCTCAGTTGCGTAGAGAAATATGCATTTGAGGATAGTACATCCATGTGCACAACAAAAGCTTTCATATCAATTTTCGTATAGTTCTCGCCAAACTTCTTGCCCGCTCTGAATTTGACTACAATGGCTGCGCAGTAGTAAATCTCATACAAAAAGCGAACTAAAAAGACGTAAACAAGAAAAAAATCATGCTGTGCAGTCGGAGGATATATATTTGCAAGCTGGCTCACCAAAACCAGATGTATCCTCCAACTGCATAGTATGATTTTCTTCTTGTTTACGTCTTTTTAGTTCGCTTTTTAAGCAGTCGGGTTTTTTGTTTTTATTAATTAACTTTTTTTATTTACAACTTTTTAGTTATTATAGAAGCCACATAAGTTATATATTTTTGAAATCACCTCTTAAAACCCTTTATTTTGAAAACCCCACACGATGGGGACGGAAGAAAAAAATATCCCCCACAAAAGCCGCCATATTTTTCTTTTCCAATTTTATTGAAGCCAGTGCCACTCGCATGGTTAAGGAGAATCGATTGACATAAGAATCATCAAAATCGTCCAACGCGTTTGGTCTCTAGAACGCCACATAGGAACAAACATACATACATAGACTGATAAAAACATTACCCTCCTTCGGCAGTCGGGTAAACACAGCACCGTTTCGTGCCTTGCGCATTGGAAAGACAACTTCAGGGCGGCCCAGAAGTTTGACGTGCACTATAACTGTAGATACTTCGAATTAACCATTGATTAATAAATTCAATGCCTACGTCCGCCATTTTTGTATAGCAAAAAGGCAAAGTAAGGAAAAATATCAGCACCGTGCACCGTGAATTTTGTTATTATAATTTTTAATAATTTTTTTTTGGTTTTCTTGCAATGACAAGAATATTTACTTTTTAAAGTATTATATTATTTTATTTTAATTATTGTGAATGTGAAGACTATGTGGATCATTTTTTTTTGTTTTTTTTTTTTGTTTTAATTTAAATTTATCTTAGTTTTTAATCATGGTCTGGCAGTTTGAGTAGTTTATGCGGCCTACCCGAATGTCCTTTCTTTGGTATTGTTCGTCGAATCGTTGAGCTCCTTAAATTCTGAGTTGAGCTGCTCGGTTATTGACAAATGCGTGCACTGACTGGACATGTCCACTCAATCTAGCTGGTTCTTTCCTCAAAAGACCATTTCAGACATTAGTCTACATGGTCTTCACATGATCTAACCAATATTTTCTCTGGACTTTAAAAGAGACTGTGGCCTCTGAGTTTGTTTCGGCCTTTCTTCTCAGAGTAGTCAGATAGGAAACGCCGACCTCATATAGTTTAAAAAAATATGTTCGACATGTAAAAGTGTTTGTACAAACCAACTTACAGAAATAAAATCATTTATCATTTTTAAAGTATTTTTTTTACTTATTGATATTTACAACGATAGTAAAATTGCCTGTTAGACAAGTCGCTAACTGGCATCCTCAAAGTGCTGCAGTAACGTTTAATTTATATCGGTCGAGATGTCTTTGATGGCAGACCCTCGTTCACTCAATTAATCAGAGCACCATAAATATATTATTAGCCTAGCTCTTGTGGTTTAATGGTCGTGATTGGTTATGCTATACTTTATAGCTCTTCTTCATTGACTCTGAAGTGGGTCGAGCGAAACGCGGTTAAATAAATTAGAGGAGACGCACTCTGCTACAGTTCGGATACAAACAATTTGTTACTGATTAAGTTGACAGATACTGCTCACACGGATGTTACTGATGTTCGACACTCGTGCCTAAGTTAGATATTTATTGTATCTGATGATGTTTGGTGTATAAAAAATATATTTTGCTATAAATAATTATCGATCGATGTGGTCGTGAATGTAAACAGTGTCCAAAACGCGGCGTAGGCGGTGCGGAGCGACCTCCACGCCTACGACACAGGAACACATGTTTACATCTGCCACCAGATCCCCTTCTTTTAATTACACTAATATAAAATTTAATGCTTTGCCTTTGACCCCAGCAAGAAATACAAATAATAGATACAAAATACGGATGTTTAGTTTAGTAGATCATAGGTACATCCCGTTATTTTTTTAAAGAATTTATGCGGTAAATAATTTTTTAAGCTTATTTGAAAGCAGAGGATTTCCTTAAGACCTACAGTTAAAGCGAAGGGAGAACTGGTTTGGAAGGTTGTCTTTATTTATGTGGTAGTTATACAAATATTTATACGTTTAATTAACCTGTCTTGACATTTTGTTTACATACATTTAAATATTTATTTGGATATCATATTTTTGGAATTAGAGGGACTAACCTGCCATTCCGGATGGGAGAAGCCGCGGGTGGTGCTGCAGCGGTGGTGATGGTGACATCTTCGTGCGACAGTTTCCTGAGCGTGCGCGGAGACAGCGGCGTGCGCGGCGTGCGCGGCGAGGGAGGCGAGGGGGTGACGGTGCGCGAGTCGTCGTCATCCTCGATGGGGCGGTAATTGCGGTCCCCGCCGAGGGCGCGGCGCACCAGCTCGGGGCTGGCGAGGCGGTTGGGCGCGCGCAGCATGCCGGGGCGCAGGCCGGGCGCTCCGTAGGTGAAGGGCGCGGAGTCTGCGCGCGCGTGGTACGGTATGTCGGGCGGACGTTCGGCGTGCGACTGCGGCGGTGGATCGGGCAGCGCGCTCACAGTGCGCAGCATGTCCCCCAGTAGCGCGTCCAGCTCGTCAGGCGGGCTGGGCGCCGCGCGCCGCCCCGCCGACGAGATGCCCGAGTCCATGGAGGCGCTGAGCGGCGACGAGGGCCCGCCGCCCGCGCGCACCACCGTAGCGTAGATGGACCCGTCCAGGGGCCCAAACGTGTGCGCGGCCTCGGCCCCTTCGCCTGCCTCGCCTCCCGAGCCCGATCCTTCTGCGCTGCCGTTGTTCTCACCTGGACCAGATGCAACACTTTAGATCATCCAACACATACCTACAATCGCTATGAATTGTTCTCACATAACTTCGACGTGATTAGGCCCGCCTCGGGGCGCTGTGTTTAGCGACGGTTTAATTACGAATAGCTTTTAAATTGGATTCGATTCGCTCCAATAAACCGGCGGGGCCTCTTCGCAACGATGTTAGTATCTATCTGGCTGGCACGTGTATAATTTTCTGCACTTTGCACGAGGTGAGAATTAATTAACAATATTAACATATATGTAAGTTACACGACGAGTTCTGTATTATTATCATATTCACACGTAATAAGAAAGAGAGCGAGTCCCGCGTGTTTAATTAGGCGAGTGGCACTTGGTACAGTAGCGGGTGCAGTTACAGCGCCCCGACACGCGACACAGCCAGCACATCCTAAAAAGGACTAAGTTTGCTTCCCGTTAGTCCAGCCAGCAGCGGCAGCGGGATGACACCGTTAAGAGTTGTTTGATGAAGTGCCGGTACCAAGTCCTACTTATAGATAAGTGAACACTGTAACTCTTATACGGAAATTATATAAAAACTCTTGTTGTCTGAGCCTGTGCTGGAACGGTATATATATGAGGAATAAGGTAATGACGTCGCAGGTCATTTATGTTGCTAAATATAAACGTTTAAACTGTCTTTGTCTCTAATGGCATTCGCATCTGATCTCTACTTCGAGATAATATATAGCCTGGATATTACGGAGTCAAGACTGTAGAGACAGCAAAACAAAACTCAGTTATGACCCTCCGTAATAACCCTGTCATATCAAACAGAATGTCTTAAAATATTCTAAGATGGTCCTACTCTACAAGCCAGTTGACGGTTCAAGGTGTTACTGTACACAAGGAAACGACCTCTAAAACATCTACTAACACCTGTCCAATTTACATCGATAGATTTAAGATTATTGATACCATATAGATAAACGATACATATTAGATCAGATACGATATATATAAAATGGATAGTTGGAAAAAAACTGACCAGTTGTCGCTATATTGTCCGCTATGCCGCAACGCCAAACTTGATTATAAATAAGATCGAAGCAACCCACACAGTATTTTGACCAGCAACCATTTATGAGATGGTTGGAAGTGTCAAAGCGTGTAATACTGAATGCAAATAAGTAGGAATAACACTATTACTCGCCTAATTTACATAAATAGTTCGCGTAGCTAACGTTTCGTGTCACTTTTGTGATTTTTCGTCTACGAACTGCGAAATGACCGGAGCGCCGGCGCCGCGTCTATGTTCGATTTCGAAACTGAACTAAACGTGTGGTTGTCAATAACGCAATTAGTGTAAAGATACCAACGTCAGCGTCTGGTGACCGTCGCAGGCCGCTGTTAAGGAAGATGCGGTTATTTCTGTGTTGTCAACGAAAATAACGTGTGGAGCGAGGGCTAGCGAGTTCTGTTACGAAATGTGCAGCGCAGGAAGAGGATGTGAGCCCCAGCGTCGCCTGCGCAGCGTCCCACGATATATCTCACGCACGTGGAGATAAAGAAATCAGTTTTCATTAATTACAGACACACATGGCGTTGATCGCAATCCCTACACCATTAATAAGATTATACAGAGTTATGATCTTATCTAATTCCGGTGTCTGTTCATAGGAATTGTATAGGTATTAAGTAGGTTCGAAGTATCTGTTAATAACGTAATTGACGGGAGTAAAAAGCTTTCGAAAATGTGTATGATTTTCTTGTCTTGAAATCGCAATAATGTAAGGGGACCTTGCGGAAGTTTTAAGAGTCAAGTTTACTACACTAAAGCCAAAGCCATACGATACAAAGTTTACGAGTGGACAGCTACATCTATTAAAGTCATCGGAACATCACACTAACTCGTTTCCAACGAGATTTTAGTTCGTTAACAATTGAAAATGAGCGTGACCGCGATGTGGTGGAGCTTCGGAGCTCGGACATGTCACACTCACTACGGTCGATATCGTAAACTAACTCTTTACATCGGCTTCGCCCGTGTGAAAGTCGGAAACTATACGACTATAAAAATATCGTATTCCCTAATCCTGCCTATTACCAGTGTTACGAATTTCATCCAGATCTGTTGAAGTCTACATAATCAAACAGACACACATTTATAATATTAGTAGTAGGATGTGCTTGCAGGGAGAAATATAGTGTTTGCACAGCGGTGTTTCAACAATGTTGCGATAACCGTCGTTACCTATGAAGGTGAGCGTGTGTTGAGCGCGCAGACGTAGTGATGTCATCAGGCAGCACCTTGCTTGTATTCTGCGAAATTCTACCTAAGCTCTGCAGTCTACCGCATAATAATGTGGTTCCTGACCGTTGGCCCGTTGGGCTATCTACGTTCGTTATCCGACGCCGATGTTGGCTCCGAATTCTAACCAGTTTTGCTCTTTTACCTTTTTTCTAAAACAGGAATGTGGTTTATTTTGAACAATATTTGCATATTAATGCGCTTGTTTTGGTCTTAATATGAATAGCTTCGCGAATTTTATGGTGTTGAAGCTGAGCGCGTGATAAGGAGGTAGCGTCGATGTTAATATAAAATGATTTTAGGAGCACAGAAGGAGCATTCACTTAGAACACTTCACATTTAATGGATTTATTTGTGTGCACACTGAACAAAACACACGTCTGTCGTGTGTTCGCGGGTAGTATTGACTGTTCATCAAAACTGAAAGCTCAGGCGATAAAGTAATACTGATAGCTATCGCAGAACATGTGTGCGTAATGTCAGGGCAAGCAAGCGCGGATAAACTACATCCGATCGATACGATACTATGCACTCGAGTTCGAACAATCCTTAGTGTACACAATGATCAGACAACCGCAGAGTGGATCGACTAATGGACGGACAATTTAAACAAACAAATGCTCAATGAATCAGATCTTTAAATGAACCATGTAAAACTCAAACAAATCTGTTGATAATAAAAAACTTGAAGTCGGTGTCTCTGGTAGGTACCATTTTTTTGCGTTATGGACACCGACTTCCAAAAATAAAGTTATTTTTCACTTTGTAGTTTTCTTATTTGGAAGTCGGTAGTATTTTTTTGTAAAAAAGTTTTTTATTTTTCACTTTTTAGTTTTACCTACCTAATAGGCGAGTTGTTAAGTAAGTTACCTATAATACCAGAATAGATTACCCCAATATCATGAAACTGAACATAACCGGTGAAATCAGAGTGTACCAAGGTGGACTGTACACATCTGCGTACCCCTTTAGAGCGTAATGGAGTGATGTTATGTTATGAAATGGTATAAACAGACATGCGATTGCAGCAATCCCAAGAGATTTGCCGTCATTTATTGAAGAGTTCTGTTGTATATCTCCGAAGTCCTTCATCAGATCTTCACCAAATTAAAATGGGACCAATTCCAAAACATACTCTTTCAAACAAAAAAGAATTTTTAAAATCGATGCACAATTGAGGGAGTTATCGGTGAACAAACATAAAAAAAAAAACATGCTCCAAGTCGAACATAGAACCTCCTCCTTTTTGGTAAGTCGGTTAAAAATACGTCTTAAACACATCACTGTACCATGTAACATTGCAGATTGATTAATTCGACATGCGTTCGACAGGATCGCAACCTATATTTTTTGCGGAGGTGACGTCAAGGTAAACATAGTCTCGCGTGCGAATATAAAATTCATTAGGTATGGGCTGACATGGCTGACATCAGTACAAGTAGGTACCTACGAATCTTTGACCTCACTACAAGTTGTGCTGCTCACTCGTAATCTTATTAATGCAAGTTTTTGTTCAATTTATAATACTACCTACTATGCCTTGTAAGGCGATTATTTTTTGTGTTATCGATTGATTTTGAAGACTTTATTGAGAAACAATATCAAGATAAGACAAACACGCTGCTAAGGTTACCGACACAGACAGCGAACATGATTATTTATTGCTTGTACCCGTATGGGCGATCTCGATTCTCGTATCGAATTAAATTGATGTGTGTCGAATGCTGGCCCTAAGGGCAGAGTGTAGTTACCGAGAGGTGGACATACATCAGCGATTCTCCACGCCGGTCAATTAGCGGGCAGGCGCCGGACGAAGCGACTCCAATCTCATTTGTCGTTAGCACTAACACCGCTATTGTTATCTCTGCTCGAGACCTGCTATTGTTAAATAAGAAAAGCCAGCTCTGTATGCACTTTCAATTTATTCCGACAAACTATTCGTAAAGATTTTGACACGCACGATCAATCATTGCCTTCATTTATGAAATGGAACACTGATTTAATGGAATTAACTTCACTAATTTTTAAGTCATAAAACGGTTTCACTAGCGATGAAAAATAATGTCACACTCACCTCGATTGTGATTTTGTTGGACGAGCCTCGAAATATCCGAAATAAATTGTAACAACTTTTCTTCAAAGTTCTCTTTGGCACAGTAATATTTGTAAAACTTGTGTCGAATTTTAACTTTTGGATTGAGTTTACAATTTTTTTGATTGATGTTAAAAGTTCGAGCCGGTAGTGGTTGCTAGGGACGTGCGCGTGCGTGGCGGCGCGCTAGGCGGGCGCGGACGGACTGGGCGGGCGGCGCCGGCGGGCACATCACTAAAATAGCCGACCGGCCGACACCTGCGCCGCCGCGACCTCTCGCTAACCGGTGTAGTTAGGTCGCTTTGTCAACACACATGACACATTTCAGTTACCGGCCTTTCAGTTTCACTAAAGTAACCTAGTTTTCTAATTGGTAACTTGAGACTAACTACAGCTTTTTGCGACATTTTTCTGTCATTTATTTGTGACATACAGTTCTTAAATAAATATATAGTTCTGATTGATCAATCCACCTTGACTAAATCTTACTGAATGGATATCAAACAAATCATGCAATGAATGTATATAGGACGTACGGCACGGCCCCCTTTTCGGCCAGTTCCTGTCTACAGGACTATTACGCAAGTTAGTTGAAGTAAGTCGGCGACATTGTTGCCAGTAATGGCAGACGGATGTTCCGCTTCAGTTGCCACTTGCCACCAGCCACATGTGGGAACCGAACCCCTTATACAAATCGTTAGACAAGCTTTTAATGCGCACAAGAATAGATTAGAACTTGCGGATGTTGAACTAATAAAACGCATTAAGGCGAATCTTGTAGATTTCCTTGTTTTGAGTAAGTGTTAACTGTAAACTAATTACTTTGTGGTTTTCTTCAGTGTTCAAAAATAACTAATTAGGCATCATCTGACCATTCTAATAAATCTGTGGTTTAAAAGATTATTACAAGTTTTGAATTTATTTCGGAGTTTCTTCTTGATGGTAGTCGGCTAGAAACCGCTATCTAGTCTATAATAGCTAGAAAACATCTTACTGATATTATATGCGAAAGTTTTCATGGATGGATGTTTGGTTGTTACTCAATCACGCCAGATCAGCAGTACGGATCTGTATGAAATTTTGTACAGAGATAGATTAAAGTCTGGTTTTCATCCCCGTGTAATATTCCCTTGGGATAAGAAAACACTTTTCATGTGGGCGAAGCCGCTGGCAGAAGCTAGTATTTAATAAACGTTTAAAGGAGGTAATAATCTCATTTTACTTTACGTTACATTCAGAACTAAACAATAAACAACACTTTACTGTATTACTTAGACACCTACGTCACCCACTATGGCTATGAGTTAACTTTGACCTACAAACTGGTCGAGTTAGTCAGTCAAGGTTAAGCGCATTTTACTGGATTAGCACTCAAGTTATTAATTCATGCTTCCCATCCGCGAAATTGCTTCGGGGCCACGCCCCCTTAGCTCGAGCACGAGCATAACTTTGTATGTAGGGAGTTTTGGCGGGATCTTTTTGGGTGAAGTTCAGCGGCTCTTCATATTATTTTCAGATTGATTCCTAGTGGTTATTGTGATATTAATTTGGTGTAGTTTTGTGTCTCAACTGTCTACGCAAATGGACAATATGTGAAATCATTGATAGATGTGATCTCGGGACAGTGGAGCGGAGAATTTTATTGTAGTATTGACTACCTCCGCAAAGGTTACTGGGAAGGCTGGACTCGATACAATTTGCTGCCAAATACTCCAAATAACATTGGAATCTGTTACATCCGCATTCTAATGCATATTATGGAATTCAAGAAAAATACTAACTGATAACTAGGCAGCATGGTCTCAGACCTTAGCTTGTTCCGTCAGGAACTAACATAAAAAATAAACTTTGTATGTAGTTAGTCCAATACAGATAGGATCATGTACCAGGCACCTTCAAACAATGTAAGGTTTAAGTTTGGTTTTCATATTCTTCTTCTTAAGAATTTGAATTGTTGGGCAAAATAAGAATGTTGTTAAAAATGAATGATGCAACATTGCAGTTTATAGTTATTTTTTTTATGAAATATTCGAACCTCAGATATAAATCTAAATAGATGACGCGATTGTATGTACTTCGCGGGCCAAAAAACCGGCCAAGTGCGAGAGGTTATTTATATTTATTTATATATACTTTATTGTACACCAAGATAAGACAATACAAAAGAAACATTAAAATTAAAACAAACATACAATAGGCGGCCTTATCGCGCTTTGCGATCTCTTCCAGGCAACCTTGAATGGATAGAGATAGCCTGGACACGACATGGGGTTGCACTTGGTGCCAATTTCAAATCATACAGGTAAAACAAACTACTAAAATAAATACATACATACATCTAAATAAACAAACAAGAAAACAATACAGCTTAAACAAGGACATAATCACAGAGAAAGGTAATGTTCCTTTATAAGTTTTTTTAAAGGCAACGACTGAGCACGTTTTATTGGGTCAGGCAATGCATTCCACAAACGAGCAGCTTGGACAGTGAATGATTTATCCAAAAATGTAGTTCGGGTTCACGTTTGTTGTATGGGAGCCCCACTTAAATATTTATTTTATTCTGTTTTTAGTATTTGTTGTTATAGCGGCAATAGAAATACATCATCTGTGAAAATTTCAACTGTCTTGCTATCACGGTTCTTGAGATACAGCCTGGTGACAGACAGACGGACCGCGGATTCTTAGTAATAGGGTCCCGTTTTCACCCATTGGGTACGGAACCCTAAAAACGGAGTAAAGTGATTATGATCAATGATCGTAATCTGAACTTTTCATTTAGCATTATCGGCCAAGTCCACTGAAATCTAGAAAAATATATTTTTATGCCATATTGAGTAGTAAAGAATGTATAGAAAAAGTTGGCCGAGGCATTGGAAATGTTTTCTTTCATTGGTAAATAAATTTGTTTTTAAATTGTTTGTGAATAACAAAAAATACAACCGACTTGTTGTTGAGGTGTTCCTGTTTTGGGATCTTCGTTTTTTGACACCGACTTCCAAAATTGAAGTTATTTTTCACTTTGTAGTGTTTTTATTTGGAAGTCGGTTGTATTTTTTGTTTATAAGTTTTTTATTTTTCACTTTTTAGTTGTGTTGTGGGTACATAACGGACCAATTCTCCAAAGTGAAGCCAGAATAGATTAACCCAGAAACATGAAACTTAAAACAAAAACGGTGGATTTAGAGTATACCAGAGTGAACTTTTCACACCTGCGTACCCCTTTAAAGCGTGCTAGTGTGATGTTATGTTATAAAATGATGTAAACAATAAACATACATCCGATTGCAGCTATCCCGAGTGATCTGCTGTCATTTATTGAAGAGTTCTGATGTATATCTATATCTCCGAAGTTCTTCATCAGATCTTGACCAAATTTAAATGGGACCACATGACAAGCACCAGCTTTCAAATAAAAAAAAGAATCATCAAAATCGGTTCACCCAGTAACAAGTTCTGAGGTAACACACATAAAAAAAAAACAGTCGAATTGAGAACCTCCTCCTTTTTGCGAAGTCGGTTAAAAAGTGGCAAGCCTGGTTTTCATACAGATGGATGGGATTGCGTTATATATTTAGATATATGTCTGTGCTTCGAACACAGAAAAAAAATTACAAAAAAAGGTAAACTGCCCAAAAAATACATATTATACCTAATCTATTGTTCACAAATTATATTATACAGGGCGTCTTACTTCTAAGTATTTTGATAAAGTAATTAGAAACGTAGAACTCTCGTAGAAACACATGTCTACCGGGTCTATGAGAGGGTCTATTAGGGCGATTTTTGATCGGGAATTTTGACATTCTTTTAGGGTTCCGTAGTCAACAAGGAACTCTTATAGTTTCGCCATGTCCGTCTGTCCGTCCGTCCGCAGCTTAGCTCAGAGACTCTTAGTACTAGAAAGCTATAAAATCATGCTGACAAAGTGGTAAAATAAAATCATGAAAAATAATGTTTTTACTGTGTGTTAGTGTATTACGGGTCTCTGAAAACCATTTTTCGATTCAGGTATCCGTATTCGTAAAATTAAGCTTTAAATTGCAAGTTTTTGTTAGAGTCAAGTTTCCCCCACCTGCCAGCTAAATGGTTGCTTTTGGATAAGTGAAAAAAACACGGCAATAGTATATAACGTAATTAAAAGGAAAACTATCACGTCTAAGTAGGCTTTACAAGTTTACGAGAAATAGTCGACCAGTTCACACTGCATGAATTATATTTATTGCACTCAAAGATTAGATAACATTCATAGCCGTATATGTTATAGTTTTCGGATCTGGACTGAACGCCGAAAGACGGTTGACTTCTTAATACTACCAAGTGTACTATTGTATCTGAAAACTCCTTAAACTATAACATATACGGCTATGAATGTTATCTTATCTTTGAGTGCAATGAATATAATTCATTCAGTGTGAAATTAAATATGAGCATTTTTACTGGGACACCGCTTCATCTTAAAGGGCTCGTTTGATCGACGTATGAAGCCACAGCCCGGCCTCCACACCCCTTGCTGCCTGTGCCTTCGACCATCTATCTGCATGTGCCTGGCTATCCGTCCTGTTGCCTACTCTACAGCCTGCCTATCCGATTGCCTGCTTGTCCGTCGTGGTGCCAGCTCATCTGCCTACCCAGGGCCTACCACGTCTTCCTGTCTGACCTGCAGCCCGGTTAGCTGCCTAACTCCAGCACCCCAAGACGTGCGAAGCCGGCCCTTCTTTTTTTTATACTCAATATCCTTTTATTATTTTTTTAGTTTATAATTATTTAATTTATTAACGTGGCTTACGTTTGGCTCCCTCTGAGCTAAACGTAACGCTACAGTTTTATTTGAAAAGTCAAAAAAAATATTTTCGTTTAGGGCTATGTTCGGTGCTTGCAATGTTTATGAACTTCAGTTTTTTTAACCTAATTATGCTGGTGAAAGAAGCTGCTTGTACGGAACCCTCGGTGGGCGAGTCCGACTCGCACTTGGCCGGTTTTTATTTTCACTATTGACGACTGGTACTGGATATAGGTTATTTAATTAGCTAAGTGGTTTAAATATGTCAATTTGAATTTTAACAATTAGGTACCTAATACATCTGTCAAACACTGTCGTCTGCTGACAAAAACTCGCCTGCAATCCATTGACACGATAGAGGAAGTGATACAAAAAGTGTAGACTTACTCTGAATTACAGACAATTTGTTTTACGAAACTTGTATGTAGTAATTATATTGACGTTTCAGCCAGATTTCACTGCTCGTGTTCAGATACTACCGATTAGGTATACTTATTAGTTTTCTTATAATAAAAAATAAGATGGAAGCCTCAAAGAATATTTTACTTAAAGGACTATGGTTGTTATGGCCCATGGAATTTAAAAAAAATTAAATTCCAGAATCAGAATCATTTTTATGGCTGTTCTGAATAGTCTTGATCACGAGGAAGGTCGCTGCGAACAAGGTAAGAAATCATGTAACAGCGGGGAGAGAGGCAGTGGAGTAGTTTTAAGCAGCTTTTAGAGCACTTCAGAGCCGCCAAAAAATCGTTTTTTTTATAATAGTTATCTGTGCTTACCAGGGTCGTCATCGGTGAGTGTAGACAGCGGTCGCAGGTGTTCGAGCGAGTCAGCGCGGGCGAGAGCATCGGGAGCCGCGCGCAACGGGGCGGCGGGCGTCGGCGCCGGCGCAGCACCCCCGCCCCCTTCGCCGCGGAGGAACACCAGCTCCACTGCACCGTCGCTCGGGAATGATGGATCTGGACAAAAAACGTTAACGTCAGCATCATGAAAAACATGACTCTTGTAAACCGCGAAGGGGTAGAGGCTCCTCCGTAATGGGTGGGGAGGCTGTTGACACGAATACATACTGGAATGCTACTAAGATTTGTCTAATGCATATCTCAGTAATTCTTTGTCAACCTAGGCTGGGGTCCAACCCCGGACCAAAATGTTTGCGAGTTTGCGCACTCTAGACCCATGAAGCACTCAAATAGGGTTTCTTTATCTTGATGACCAGCTTTAAACCAACTGGTTTCATTTTTTCTGGTAACCTGTAAACACAGGTATTCAATACCCTCTTCGGGCTCCAGTCTCTCACAAATGTTTTTTCTTTTTGTATTAGTTTAAACATTTTCTGTACCTTCCTGCAACATTTGTGATGAGAAATATTTTACTAATCAAAACAATTTGTTTAGCTTAAAAGTTCCTTAGTGGCGTTTTCAAAGTACATTCCTTACTTAATATCCTATTGTTTGCAACTATTTGTTGCAAATTACTCCAAAGGTCAATGGGCGTCTTTGTATGGAAACCATACCGATGGCGTACACAAACGTAATATAGCAGAATGTATTGATTTATGGCTCTACATTGCTATGGCAATAATCACACTAATGTGTGCCATGGGATACCGAAAAAAAAAAATCGTATACAGGGTGAGTTTTCCAAGGAGGCTAAATCCGAAACTATGTGCAAAAGATAAAAACACAGGAAGGCGTCTCGGAGCCAATTTTGATGAAAACTAAAACTGCATCATTGGATTTTTGAAAACTCAATATTCTTGGCCAGTCCCCGTTGATTTTGAAAAATCAAACGCTGTATTATTACACGATCAGATTAATGATCAAATTCTGGTAAGTAATGACGTACGGCAAACTTAAGGAAATACCTCATTTTTAACAAAATATACAGACGAGGAATAAAATCCTCTGAAACCGTAAGATTTTTTATTTATTAAACGTTTTGATGCATTTTTCACCATCTATTTTTAATCAAATAAATATATGCAATGACAGGTCATATTAGTCCCTTTAGTTGAAAACTATTTTGGTTAATGTACGCCATTCTTCGCAAAGCGGGACAGATTATGCCCAATGACCTTTCTTATAATAATGGTAGCCTACTAAACTGATCGTATTTGAGAATAGATAATGTAATTTTGATTATGCCCAATGACCTTTCTTATAATAATGGTAGCCTACTAAACTGATCGTATTTGAGAATAGATAATGTAATTTTGATTATGCCCAATGACCTTTCTTATAATAATGGTAGCCTACTAAACTGATCTTATTAGAGAACAAATAATGTAATTTTGGCTTTATTAAATGCATAGCATGAAATTAGCGTTTTCCTTACTGGTGAATTTATTACTTTGACCTCACAACTAATGGTCCGAGCAATTTTCCTGATAACAAAATCACGTTGGCGTAATTGCACTCAATTGTAGACAAGACTTATTGAAATAAATATCTTTGTCTAGTATAATGTACCTACCTACTATGTTAGCACATATATAACTATCACATAGGTAATTTATAGCATAGGTTGATTTAGAAGCGACATTTGTATTAGTGTTTGAGATCAAGATGATGGCATTTTTATATGAGAGGTAAGTATGCATTAAAGAAACAACATTCAATGCTCTGCAGGCTGCGGAAGAAAAATAGAATAAGAAACGAAATTTATGTCAACAAGCAATCGTAGGCGAGCAACAAATGCTTCCCAGCGAGCCCAACAATGCCCAACATGCTTTCGAGCAAAACAATGAACGTTCGAGTCGAACATTCCCTTGCGAGCTTGGAACATTCGAATACGATCTCGTTAAATGTCATTCATTAGATAATACAATTGACCAAGAAGGTCACAAACACTTAAGATCAAGGAACTGTTCCTTGCTTTACAAGTGGCCAGTAATATTCCTACATACATTCGCCTTGATTTCATTATCCGAATACTCGCTTTCGAGCGTTTTATTTGCGTCAACATTCGTATGTGAGCCGTTGCCGCGAAAATCGTTGCGACGTCCACACCGGCCGAAGTTTAAGCTTTGTAACTCTCGGCTCAACGTCCACATCACTCGAATATTCGATGTCGAATGCTCATAACTCGTGAATGCTCTCAGTCAGACACAGGACATTCCTAAAGATTTACGCCACAATCTCAATGCAGACTGAATTTAGCCATTTTTTAATTTATATGTAGGCTTGCGTTTGCTCACTATCTCGCCTGATGGTAAGCGATGATGTGGTCGACGTTGAAGCACGCTTGCCTAGAAGTAACCTGTTCACTCTTGACTTACAAGACCCCAAGGTTGTTGCAAAATATCAAAAACATTCCAAATTGAGGGTGAAAGAAAGCCAGAAAGGTGATGATTACCGTGCACGGCATGATCGAGCTGCTGCTTAGTGAAGGAGAGCGTGTGGTCGGCGACGGCGCACGTGTGGAACTGACACGCGAACACCAGGCGCCGCTGTGCGGGGCCCAGCGCGCCGCCGGGGCCCGCGGGGCCCGCGGGGGCCGCCCCGGGCCGCGCCTGCGCCGCCCGCCGGTACGCGCGCACTACCACGTCGCCGCGTAGAGCTAGCCGCCCCACGCCTACTGTCCAGCCACCGCCGTTCACCATGTAAAGACCTGCATGAAGAAAACAACAATTTAATAACACTCCCAACCTCTTCCATCGTCTTCATCCACATAAAAGTCAAAAAGAGAAAATACTCCCGGTGCAGAACGTAAACGTAACGTAAGTGGTACTCCAAAGTCCAATCTATATCTATACATCATCGTCATAAATTTTCATGAAAAATGGTTCAGCGGTTTATGCGTGAAAACTTATAAACAGACAGCCATACAGAGTTACTTTCGCATTTAAGGTATATTATTCATTGTTAGTGGGCGTATGGCACCCTACCCCACACGAGGGTAAAAACCCTATTACCCTATTACTAAAACTCCACTGTCCGTCTGTCTGTCTGTCTGTCTTTCACCAGGCTGTATCTCATGAACCGTGATAGCTAGATAATTGAATACCAATATAACACCAAATACTAAAAACAGAATGAAATAAATATTTAAGTGGGGCTCCCATAAAACAAACGTGATTTATTTGCCGTTTTTAAGTATGGAACCCTTAGTGCGCGTGTCCGACTCGCACTTGGCCGGTTTTCTCTATTACAAAAGAGAAGCACAACCTCAATTGACAGAGAATCAAAATCTGTCTTTTACTTTTAAGAAAGAAAGAAAGAAAAATATTTATTTTTGACCCGCACAGGAGACACGAAAAATATGCATAAAATTAAACAATAATATAAAATAAAAAAATTAAAACCCTATGCGAAACCAAAAAGGTTCCTATCTCAGCATGTGCAGCGATATCCAAAAAGAAAATAACGCCGCGCTGATATTCTGATAGGACCCACTGTTGATGCCACGGACACACAAGCTAAAAAGCTAAAGCTAAAGCTAAGCTGCTCAATATCTCTGTCTGTCTGTACCCTCCTATAGTGACAAGACGCTTTGGACCATATTTATAAAAACTTTTTAACCAAATTGTTAGTTTGAACACTGATTACCAGATTCTTAATTCAAATTGAAAAGCAAAATATACGATAGGTGTACATCTGCGTAACCCTTTTTTGCAATACAGGGAGCGATGTTATGTATGTTTTAATTCGTTGAAGAGTCAATTACTATCACTATGGTACTTAGTACTACTCTGGGCTTAAAAATAAACACTGAGCAGTTCCTAGGCCAGTATGTGTCTTGTCACGGCCATGCATATCCGAACGATTACCGTCGCTCTCCATAAACCATATCGACACCATACCTGATAGTAGACTCTGCGCAATACCAAACAAAGGTACTTGTGTCTCATTTTAAGTAAACAAATCATTGCAAGTGCCGACATGTATAATACAGAGAAGAATTTGATCATTATTTATAGTTATCTATACTAATATTATAAAGAGGTAAAGTTTGTGAGTTTGTGACGTTGTAAGGGGTAATCTCTGGATCTACTGAACCGATTTTGAAAATTCTTTCACCAGTAGAAAGCTACATTATTCCTGAGTGTCATAGGCTATAATATATTTTCAAAAAAATTAGGGATCCTTATGAAAATTGCAATAATGTAACCCGAGGTAGCAAAATGTTGCCTGTAAAATACATTATTTGGCGTGCGCTAAGAAAACTATTGATGATAGATAAAAAATAGTAGGCAGGTAGGTAGAGTAGGTAGGTAGGCAGGGTAGGCCGGGTAGGCAGGGTAGGTCGGGTAGGCAGGGTAGCCTGGGTAGCCAGGGTATCCAGAATAGGCAGGGTAGCCAGGGTAGCCATGGTAGGCAGTGTAGCCAGGATAGGCAGTGTAGGTAGGTAGGCAGTTCCCGTCAACTGGCTACCTAGCCAGTTGACGGGAGCGAAGCCCCAAGGGTCAGCTAGTTTTTCTACTTTTTCTTATGAATCAGATTGATAAAAATCTTTTGTTTATCTCTAAGTATAACGCTAGTTATCTAAAAACGGAAGCCCCTATCCGTCTGGTTGAATTCCGCTTGCGAAACCAATTCGCTTCCTACTTACTGTCTACTGCTAATGTATAGCCCGTCAGGCCTCGACATAAACAACCGGTTACCGATGACAGCATCCTACATAGTGCTGGTCAATACAAACTCCATTGGAATATTTGAATAATATGTGTCGCTCAATATTTGCAATGTTAAAAGCGCGATGGGTTTGGTGACCACTTTCAAATGAGCGAGAGAAAGCGAAAGACATAAGCCAAAACTTTGTCAGTGGCAGTCAAGTGCATGAACATGGTAACAATTTGATTTATACCTATGGCATTTTTACTAACCCCCGACGGAAAAAGAGGGGTGTTATAAATTTGACGTGTGTTGCTGTGTATCTGTTTGTGGCATCATAGCTCCTAAACGGGTGAACCGATTTTGATTTAGTATTTTTTGTTTGAAAGGTGATTTTGTCGAGAGTGTTCTTAACTATGTTTGAGTAATATCGGTTCAGTTATGGGCGTTTTACTGTTTAAATCGGGGTGTTTTTGCAATATATCGTGTTATAACTACGTGTTCAATAGATTGCCGCTCGAAGCGTATCTACTATGTACTAGATAAATTATTAGCATGAAATAAAAAAGTGTCGGGGTACACACAAAGGTTACAGTTTAGGCTAACATATACAAAAATCGGCTGAGTGCGTATCGGTCTTTGCATATTTAGGGTTCAGTACCAAAGAAAAGATTTATCAATATATTGGTATTTGTTAGAAGTTTACGTAATAATAGGCATTATCACCAAATTTCAAGTTCGTAAGTCAAAGGGAAGTGCAAAATTCTTCGAAACAAAATTGTGCGACAGACGAACGGTCAGAACTTATGCCGAGAGACCAACCAGCCGCCGGCAACCAGCAACCGGCCGCCCTTAGCGAGTGGTGCGAGTAATCTCCCATCGCACAAGAAGTCAAGAACACTCGCTTATAGCCGAGCGACTCAACCATCGAAACTACAAACCCGTGGCGTTACCTATTAAGTGCACTATCAAAACCTCATGCGGTCAAATCCTTACATTTTTAATTTTGGACAATGGTTATGGCTGATATAATGTAATTTGTCTAGAGCTACTTATAAATGTTTTCATCGCTCACCTGACGTGTAAACGCAGACGAAGTTCTCGTATATCTTGAGGAAGGCGACGGTCGGGGTGGAGGCGGCGGCGCACGCGAGCGAGCCCGCCACGCTCACGTGCGTCAGCTGCAGGGGCGCCGCGTTCACTCGGATCTGACCGGCTAGCAGGCCGGCGAATGTGTCGATGTAACTGCACATACAAATAACTAAATGTGATTATGTTCCACTAAAAAAAAGAATAATAAAGTCAGTAGTAGATTTTTTGGAAATTACAGCATTTAATAAAGCACAAGCAGATCATAGTTTTTTGAGAAATCATCTGTACAATGTCACTTATGGCCGATTGCTGATTTAAGGTTCCCCTAGGAAATGGCACGAACTATTTTGTGCGCGGGGTTAAAAATGCATGCTGTCTCATCCGACAACACGTGCGAAAGAGATAGATGCTGTGATGAGCAGTAAGGAGCTAGTTCGCGTACGAATTAGCACATTTGCAAATTTGTAGCGAAATGGATGATGATTTAGGACGAAAACGAGCGCGTGAAATTTTATGAACAGACCTTTGGGAGTCTAGAAATCGTGACAGAACTAGTAAATGTATATTTCCAGAATAAAATTATTTGCATTGTTGAATTACTAATCTATCCCTGTATGGAGGCTGTTTTGCAATTTTCCTTCTTCTTATGGTATTTATTTTCGCCCGAAGATGCGTTAAAAATAGTGATGAATTACGGAACTTTCGACGCACATAACTACTTTTTTTTTAACTTTTTTGTTTCCATACGGGTTAGATAATGATGAGACAAATTGATATTATTTTTTAACGATGTTACATCAAACAGTGGAGTAATCGCCAGACTACATTTGTATGGAATAATGATCAACTAGTGTAACCTTAATAAAGCAGATCATGCCGGTTTCTAATTTAAGTATTTGATGTTAACAATGTGTCAAACCCTTCTTTAGTGTACGTCATATACTCAATTCAAAAATCGGCTCTCAGATGGGCTTTATAAATTTGCGGGGTTGGCCAGTGGCGAGTGACCTGTTTTGTTTACGACCAATGAGGATTGATCTTGTAAACATCATACTGAACCCTAAAAGGCATCCTCTAGATCTCTTTTCTCAAAGTGAAATACACGCTACCCATTTTAGAAAATCACTTTGGCTAGGATTTTTTGGAAAATAAAAACTTGGATATAAAACTGTTTTTGTATTTTGGGTCGCGGTCAAATTTGAAAGAGAGTTACCGCGGCCCTGGCACAAGCAACTGAAAGAACACGGGTGGGTTTTAGTCGGTAAAAGTCCGACACGCCTTCCCGCTTCACCCAGAGCGGGAAATGTCATTGGATGACATCACACCCAAAAAAAAACTTCATATTTACCGTTTATTGCTTGGTAGTTGAAAGACGGGCACTCTGTCGTCCAGGTATCGCCTCATAGCATATCGGTCGAGCGCATGCTCGGGCGCGCCGCATATCGCCGAGTAGTGCATGTATGCGGCCACCAACACGCCTAGCCGCTCGCGGTTGCCCCTGAAAACAATAAAAAGCCAAATTTATAATTCACTAAAACAAAAGCCAATTGATAAACAGTAATAGATAACAAGTAGAAGTGTTAGAAAAACTATCAAATAAAGAAGAAAACTGGTTAAAGTGCGTGTCGGACTTCGCACATTTAGGGTTCCGTACCAAACCGCAAAATCAAGTTGGGATTAGCAATAGGAAAGATGGGGTAACTTCAAAGAAAAATCTGATTTATCAATATATTGGTACTTGTTAGAAAAAAAATATACGTTATCACCAAGTTTCAAGTTCATAGGTCAATGGAAAGTTAAAAAATTCTTCGGAAATAAATTTGGAAAAAAAAATGCTGACTTTGGTGGCTTCTCATTTATTTGTTTTCCAATATCTTTTAAAACAGAAATTACAGTATTTAACAACGATATCCCACTCGATGATATAGGTTAAAAAAGCTGTATGGGAGCCCCCCTTAAAAACATTTAAAAATATTTTTTAATGGCTTTGGGTCAACAAGATGCTTACACTGTGAAAATTTGAGGACTGTAGCTCCAACCGATTTGCTGTAAAACCTGTGTGACAGACGACGGACAGACGGACGACACGTGAGTGCACGGCTCCGTTTTGACCCTTTGGTTACGGAACCCTAAAAAGGATCATAATCAAATAACTTAAATAATATTACTACGAATACCCGAAATGAGGGGGACACTATATTGATAATCTATTTACAGTATCTACCTAATTATCTATCTACACATGTAATCATTTATCTAGGATTCTTGACAATCAACACCCGGAAAACGTATGGTAAAAAATGTTATCTGTTTTCCTTATAGGCCGCCGCGCGCCGCCATATTTTAGCAGGTGGATTAGTTGATTGATTAATATTAATTGTCTAATTTGGCTATAATATATCCTTACAAAACAAGTGTTGATATGTAGCCATCCATCTTCCTGAGAGAAACTGTTTTTTTTGTTGTGAAGAGAATGTATTTCTTTAGCCACTTTTATATCCAATAGTTTCGTAAACGTGTTGGACCCAGGTTTTTAGGTTTCCGTACCTAAAGGGTTAAAAAGGGACCCTATTACTAAGACTCCATTGTCCGTCTGTCTGTCTGTCTGTCACCAGGCTGTATCTCGTGAACCGTGCTAGCTAGGCAGTTGAAATTTTCAGACAGACGGACCGCGAAGTCTTAGTAATAGGGTCCCGTTTTTACCCTTTGGGTACGGAACCCTAAAAAAACTAAAAACAATATTTAAGTGGGGCTCCCATACAACAAACGTGATATTTTTGCCGTTTTTTGCGATAGTGGTTCGGAACCCTTCGTGCGCGAGTCCGACTCGCACTTGGCTGGTTTTTCATTTTTATGAGTGATGTAGTCAAGCTTAACATATCTCTTCATGGGATTTCTTAATAGAAAAGTTCATATAAATAAGATATTTACCATGCAAGTAGTATAGCGACGTTCTTTGGATGAGCTGCGAGCCAGCTCTCGATGTGTTTGCATGCAGCACAAAGACGCTCAAGCGGTGGGGCCAGGTCGCCTGCCCAGCCCAGCGAGCGAGCTCGGCCGAACACCCCACGAGCGGCACCAACACCGCCTGCACAGTCACCACCGCTCACCTCGAACACCTGGAAAAGATGGAAAAACAAATGATGAATATTACTTAACTGTGCTGGAAATATGTCCCGAGAGAATCCTACACGTGGGTGGATAGATGCACGATAAGATAACATATAATTATTGGAATACGGGCAATATAGAGTAAATAAGACGAGAAGATTAAGATGTTGCATTTTATCTATTTAAAAGCTACTACTGATTCCAAACATTAGTTCTGACAAGCTTATAATAATTTCAACCCATTCTTCATTTTTAACCGACTTCCCAAAAAGGAGGAGGTTCTATGTTCGACTTCAAATTTTTTTTTTTTTTTTGTTTATGTGCACCGATTACTCCGTCAATTGTGGACCGATTTTGAAAATTCTTTTTTTGTTTGAAAAAGTATGTTCCGAAATTGGCCCCATTTTAATTTGGTGAAGATCTGATGAAGAACTTCGGAGATATACAACAGAACTCTTCAATAAATAACGGCAAATCTCTCGGGATTGCTGCAATCGCATGTCTGTTTGTTGTTTATAACATTTCATAACATAACATCACGCCAGTTCGCTCTTAAGGGGTAAGCAGATCTCTCATTTCACTGGGGAATGTTCAAGTTTCATGAAATCTATTCTGGCGAAATAGTTCTCTTACTAACTTTCCTATTAGGTACGTACAACTAAAAAGGGAAAAATAAAAAAAACTTTTTGCAAAAAAATACTACTGACTTCCAAATACAAAACTACAAAGTGAAAAATAACTAAATTTTTTAAAGTCGGTGTCCATAACGCAAAAAATGGTACCTACGAAAGACACCGACTTTAAAAAATTAAGTTATTTTTCACTTTGTAGTTTTGTATTTGGAAGTCGGTAGTATTTTTTTGCAAAAAGTTTTTTTATTTATGGGTTCGAGTTGCCGTCTCACTTTTTCTACTATAGTTCTCGCCAAACTTCTTGGCCGTCCTGCTGCATAATTATATAATAATAGACATCAATCGGCCAATCACACAGACGAACATCCACATCGCGTCATTCATATTGCATGTGATTGTTCGATTTTCAGAATTCACTTGTGCAATTAGGCTGCTGAAGTTGGCTTGCCGATGTGCAAGGCATCGGTCGGTGCGGTTTTTGTATGAGATTTACTACTGCGCTACCGTTGTAGCCAACTGCAGGGTGGCCAAGAAGTTTTTTCGAGAACTATACTATTCTGAAGTATCGCAAAAGCAACTTGCATCCACGATATCCAGTATAATTTAAACTACAAAACAGTAAGGAAGATGTGACAAAAACCTAAGAAGGATTTGATTAACGACATGACATGACATGAGCTACAAACTTAGCAACTCTTATAACTAGCTTTAACTTTATACTACTTTACGGCTCTTTTAAAGTAAGAGTATATAGTTCTCGCAACCATTATCTCTTAGGAAACCTTTAAGGCGTGTCTGTCTCTTATTTCTAGCATTAAAGTAACTAAACGCGATCTATATAAGGGTGCAGGTAAAATTTACATCAGATTTTGTAGCTCTAATGTTGTACCATTGGTCTACGAATAAACCAAGATCGTAGCTACAACCAGAAACTAGTTGAATTAGTACCTATTTGTTTCTATAATTTTGGAGAATACCTTCTTTCGTTCCTTAAATAGTATCTCCAAATGCCCAAATTACAGTTATATTGTCAAACATGTCTCACCATAGACCACTACCGACTAATAATTTATATTTTATCTTGAAATTAGTACCAATTAAACGGCCGTCTTATAAAATTACTTTTCAAATAAAATGTTTCTTCAAAGCGCCGCTCTTCATAGACGGCGACGCGCCCACCACGTGGGCAGCATTTCCTCTAATTAAAATAGTTAACATGTAAATCTACGCTAATGACGAAGTGAATAAAAATCATAGAAATTATTTGCTGCGTGATCTATGACTGTTTCTCTTCCCTTTCGCTACAAACAGTCCACAGGGACGAAAGAGTTTATAGAGCAACTCTAAACGATGAGGACAGATATTATTTTTATATAAATAGATAGATACTATTTCTACGGTAATATACATTTACATTTGGACCAGTTTGAAAATAGAACTACGGCTAAAATACGAACAATTTCCTTAAATATTTACCCTTTTTACTGTCAATTAAAAGGCTTTTGGTAAAGTTTTTGCTAACATGGCGTTTATCATTGTCCTGTATAATAATTCACATAAAGAATGCATACATGAATATGTTATTTTAAAGTAGGTAACTTTAATAACAAGTTCTAAATTCTGGGTCACTCTACTTCTCTTCATTGTGTTTTTCTGCCGTTAATAAAATGTAAGTAAAAGTACTTACCATGAAATGTTCTCCATGTTTATTGGTGAGCATGTGCGCGGCCTGAGCCTCCGCTTGCGCGTCTCTCGCGGGCAGGTGGAGCGCCAGCATACGCTCCGCCACATAGCACAGGTCTAGTCTGCTGCCAGGACCGCCTGGGTAGCTTGCCGACCGGGAACCACCCTGGTTAATATAAAATACAAGAATTATAGATAACCCGTATGTGGATACCGTAAAAGAATGGTAAATGGTTTGGAATAACATGGTAAAACTTCATTAATTCGGCCAGTTCTATAACATATATCGTTAGCTGTCTTAAAATTAATCAATTCATATGAAAAAATTATCATATTGCTGGTATGAGGCCCATCTCAGGTTTCTGGAAAAAGATTGTATTGTTGAACGCATATTGTATAACTTATAGAGGTCAGCAAGGGACATTTGCATCAAGATCCTGACGATAAACGTGTAAATGGCCACAAATTGGGTTCTTCCTACCTTTAGTTCTAGTCTGAAGGGAAGTACACAAGGACACTAATTGAACTACGGACGTCAGGTGATGGCAGGTCAAGAAATAGCTGCTGTTTACGATCATCTGTGTGTAGATAGAACGCTAAACCAAACATGTGTTTTAACAATGATTCAGGCAAGGATACCTACGTCACGTCGTGGAATTAGGAAATTTCCTAGAATATTTATGTATAGAGTTTCATTATTTCATTGTTTTATATTATAGTCCATCACCCTTCAACATTATTGGAATCAATGATCGGTCAGAGTATCGAATTTGGAAATTCGATATTCTGGCTCGGTGCATGTTATTTATAAATAACTCTACAATTATCACATTATGAAAACAAAATGTAACATTGTGAAACAAAAAGAATACAAAGCTTCTATTTTACGTCAGCTTACAACAATTCCAATACAACAAAACGCTAATACGTAAATTATTGCCTGTTCCGTTCGATGAACTACTGGTTTGTGCAGTAACATTTACTTTACGTGTAGGAGTAAAACTCTACAATCCCATTATCAGATCCAAAAATCACAAGGTCAACACGCAGGAAATAAACAACACAGCAATCACAAGCGTTCACAAGGAGTTATTTTAGGACCCCTCTTGTAGTTTCGGCTAACACGTGTTACACGCCGGCTGCAGCGTGAAGGACTCGTAAACATTTGTCGAATCTTCAAAACAAGTTCGGAACAACTAATCGCCTCATAATTTCCGCTTTATGAAATTAAACCAGATGTGTGGAAAACTACAAACAGTTCTAACGATAAACTAGAATAGAAAGGTGACAGCAAAGAGAAAAGCCCTGATTTGTCTTGCTTTTAAGTGTTTATGTCAGCCAACTTAAGGTCGTAGGCGCGCCTTAATTCTGTGAAAGTGTCTCAAGCGCTGCGTAGGCGCAGGCGCGGGCGACGCGACGCGAAGCTGCGTACTCCGCGAGCTTGGATGCAGTTAATCCGATTAGAGTATTCCATGCGTAAGCCCTGCTTCTATGTGATGTAAATTAAGGCTATTTGAGCACAAGACGTTTATTTGTATCGATGGCCCATTAAAATGCTTATTATGCTTGATTAAAGATAATTGCGAAAATTGCTGAGAATATTGCTTAGTTTCCCTTTGCAAGTTTAGCTTTTGAGAAACTATTTATATTGGCATCGGAAGGTTTATCGCCACGATCATCACAGCCACCGTGGGCGACAGTTCTAAATTGTGTATGGGAGCAAAAAAGCCTTACATTCGCAAGGAATCTTTTACAACTTCGATCTCACAATCAGACCTGATGAATGAACCAGATGCACTAGCATGAAACTCATTTAAACTCTGGGATCTCAATCTTCGGAGACTTAAGGTCTATCCACACATATCAGGGCTGTGCCCGGGACGAGGACGGACCGTGCCCCGTCAGGGGTTCAAAAAAATATCGTTGTGTACATTTTATATGAACTCGTTCACACGTCCGTGCACGGGCCAGTGACGAGGCTTCAATGATTGGGTCCGGCCCTGATATGTGTGGATAGACCTCTAGATATTTAAAAAAAAACTTACAAAATATAAAGAAGCAACTCTAATCTATATTTTATGGTCGCCATTGAGAAAACATATCTGCGTTCAAGTGGTTTGGTATCGTGCCAAAAAAAGACATGATATGAATATTATGATTGTATTACGTAAAATAATATCCTCATTTCATATTCGCTGTAGTAAGATATATAAAGGAAAACATTACCCTTTTTCTGGAGCAGTCGAGTATCAAATCAATAACTAATGATTATTTATGAGATATAATCAATTAGTTTCCTGTTCGTATTCAAACATGATCGCTATCAATCACTTAATGCTGTTTAATGAAACGGTTAATTAATTTGTTGATCAAAGACAGCTGATAACGTAGGTTGAGGTTAACACGTTTAGCTGCGTCGATATCACTAATCTTAATTTATTCTCAACCCTTGCAAAAAACAGACATTGTCGCTTTTGTAAACGAAAAACAAAATTCATTCCGTAAACATTTTCGCATGTGATAAATAATGATGGTATTAATTTTTTGGGGTTCCATACCCAAAGGGTAAAAACGGGACCCTATTACTAGACTCCGCGGTCCGTCTGTCTGTCTGTCTGTCACCAGGCTGTATCTCATGAACCGTGATATCTATCCAGTTGAAATTTTCACAAATAATGTATTTCTGTTGCCGCTATAACAACAAATACTAAAAACAGAATAAAATAAATATTTAAGTGGGGCTGCCATACAACAAACGTGATTCTTTTTCTGTTTTTTATGCGATCATGGTTCGGAACCCTTCGTGCGCGAGTCCGTCTCGCACTTGGCCGGTTTTTACCTGTTCTCTCGAAAATGTTGTTGAAGCAGGGGTGGCGGGCGCACTCACGGCTCGACTCTAAAACAAAAGAACAACATAATGTTATTAAAATATCAGCACAGATTACTGCCACGCTGTTATTACGGCGACTATTGCAAAATAAATCTTTGAAAAGCCCCGCGAGGTCGGGCTGTCATTAAAATGAAATCAAAAGTAGTAATTTAATCCTTGTCATTTTTTCTCAATGTCGGCTTGGAGTTGATGGGATTTCCTTTCACAGAATTATATTATTATTATTGTATAGTACGCCGAGGTGGCATTGAGGAATGCATTTCATTTCACTATCTAACGTTGTGGCGAGCTTTTGTACGTTACATGATTTCATTTCATGCGAAGGCTTGGTTTATATTATCTGTGGCTCGGTGTAGTTTGTGGTTTAGATGTCATGACAGTTCTATTGACAACACTTGATGAACGTTGCTTTGTTAGCGGAAATCTTGTTTAGATAATGTTGTAATAAATGTGTGGTTGAGTTGTTCAACTAAGTATGGGAACAAATAATTACATCGGTTTTTTCTTAAAATTTTAGTTTCGCTTACGAGCTTGGAGCTTGTGACGGCATTACCAAATTTAGCTTGATAATGACAATGTAATAATATTTTTTACCGTTATGATTTTTATATATGTGACAATTTTCTATACAAAGTCGTAGTCAGTCTACGATACTCTGCTACGAAATTTACGGCAAAAATCGTAGCCGTTTCCGCGAAGAGATCAACACTCTTTTATTAACCGACTTCCCAAAAAGGAGGAGGTTCTATGTTCGACTTCAAGTTTGTTTTTTTTTTTTTTTTGTGTATGTTCACCGATTACTCCGTCAATTGTGGACCGATTTTGAAAATTCTTTTTTTGTTTGAAAAAGTATGTTCCGAAATTGGTCCCATTTTAATTTGGTGAAGATCTGATAAAGAACTTCAGAGATATACAACAGAACTCTTCAATAAATAACGGCAAATCTCTCGGGATTCCTGCAATCGCATGTCTGTTTGTTGTTTATAATATTTCATAACATAACATCACGCCAGTTCGCTCTTAAGGGGTAAGCAGACCTCTCATTTCACCGGTTATGTTCAAGTTTCATGAAATCTATTCTGGCGAAATAGTTCCCTTACTAACTTGCCTATTAGGTACGTACAACTAAAAAGTGAAAAATAAAAAAAAACTTTTTGCAAAAAAATACTACCGACTTCCAAATACAAAACTACAAAGTGAAAAATAACTTAATTTTTTGAAGTTGGTGTCCATAACGCAAAAAAATGGTACCTACGAAAGACACCGACTTCAAAAAAGTAAGTTATTTTTCACTTTGTAGTTTTTTTATTTATATTTGTGTATCCATTTACATTTTTTTTATTGTTGAACAAAGACTAATAATTAAAGCTGTGGCTATAATAAAAGATTATCACGAAACAAATCGAACGAAATGTTACCAGTTATCTACGCGGAATTAACTACCATTTTCCCGGAACGTAGCTATTTTTATTGTTGCCGTAAGACGTGTAACGTGTGCTGGTCACAGTTTACCCCCCTCTGGTGGGTCACGGGTGTATCGCGATCGGATGGACAGGTCCCGTCAATAAAGCTGACGAATGAGCCCCTCTGGGCGCGGCTTAAGTGATTACTGCAGCTTATATCGCTTCGTATTACAGCTGATTAATAGAGTACTACATTGTTATTATTTAACGTGACTTAGTAACTCAAAGGTTTAACCCAAATTGTAATAGGTACTTAGCTGCTGTATAATATTATAAAGGTTAAGCAGGCCTAGATTTATCAAAAAACTTTAGTTACAAGCAGTACTTAAGGTTACACCAGTCGAAAATGCTTCTTCTGGACTCCCAAAGGCCTGTTCATAAAATTTCTCGCGCTCGTTTTCGTCCTAAATCATCATCCATTTCGATAAAAGATTGCAGAAGTGCTAATCCGTATGAGGACTAGCTTCTTACTGCTCATCACAGCAACAATCTATTTCGCACGTGTTGTCGGATGAGACAGCATGCATTTTAACCCCGCGCACAAAATAGTTCGTGCCGTTGACTAGGGGAAACTTAATCTTATCTATAACTTGATCTGTAGCAAAAATGGTGCAAAAACATTGCAGGTACTTATTATTAGTTTTTAGTTAAAATGCTTTGAGCCTTTTAATAAAATCCAACAAAGTTCAAAAAATATTTTAACGTTTAGTTGGTCTGATTTTCCTAAAACTGCAGTTTTCATGTTATGGTTATCTACGTCAGTCAATATCTGATATTAGGCAGAGTGACGCCGACGCTAATACTGTTACAGTGTTTTATGCGCGTGCGTACATAACAGCAATATTTTATCCAGCTTCAAAACGGATATTTAAAAGTGTAAAAATAGGTCACGTAGTTTTACGAGTGTTCGTGGTATCAATCCATAGACAAGACAGACCGCAGTGGGAACGCGAGTGTGTCCGGTGAGGCTGCGCGAGCGACGCGTATTCTGCGCAGGCGCACGTTGCAGGTAGAAGACTGCACGCCATAGAGCAAACGCCAGCCGGTGCAGAGTCCTCGCAGCATCTGCTCCCTTGCTGCAGTGACCACGCATCTTCCTCCACTTGCAGACACTTCACCCAGTCCATTAATTCGATATTGTCTTTCGATGACATTTAAACTTGTGTTGCTATATTCTCACTTCATTGAATTAAGTCTATCTCAATTTTAATAATGTCTTCGTAAACATATCATATCATCAAATTCAACAGGGGGATACAACCCCTGTTGAATTTTTTGTTAATTAAGTTGCTCGTGCAAAACTCTCTACCTAACATTGTAGGGAATTTGAGGCTAAAATAAAAGGAAAAGAATGCTTGTAAAAGAGAATTCTAAATTAATGGTATGTGTGTGGATAAAAACAAAGGACGTATGAAAGGAGCGTGCTGTGGATTGTAGCACATATGGAGTGGCGGAGCGAGCCGGCACCCGGGGGCATGCGCCCCGAACCCTGCACTGCGACAACCACGCGCTGTGCACTACGGCACTGTACTCAATGTTTTGAATCTTTCGAACGGCATGACACATGCTTATCAGACCACAGTACAGAGAGTTTTGTCTATTGAAAACATCGCTTTACGCATCTTCATTGTTTGCAATAGACCTGCATTAAAGTCTAAGATTGCAATAATAAATTTAATGGCAGTGAGTCGGTACGTTGGTAGCGGAGTGGTTGCACCGTCACGTCACCGCAATAACCCTGACCTTCCTCATAAAGCGCGTGCTACCGCGCGGGGGTGAATGACCCCGGGGGTGTGCCTCATCTAAATAAAAGACCGTCATATGACGGGAATCAGCGGTCACCGAGACGCCAGGCCGCCGCGCCGACGTCTCTTTTCATTGCGCTAGCTTTTTTATTTGCTTGCAATAGCAGTGATTACAAACGGTACGGGTGAATGAAACGTTTCTTTGAATATTCTGAAAGAATTTTCTTTCTAACCCGGACATAAAATGTAACTGCTTCTTGAAGTTTATCGAAAAAGCAGTCTCGATATTTTGTGTAATTAATAACGCCGCGGTCTTGTCTGCTTTATCATTAATTTGCAAAGCGGTTATCAAGGCAATGTAATCCTTGTATTGTGCTCCTTTATCTTATCTGGGAATGTTTAAACATCTGAATTAACGAGATACGAAAACAATTTACTGAAATCCTTTACATTGAAGTGTTTTTAAGATTTAAACCAATTTGTAACACTCTTTATACCATCAATCTCATTATTTTTTACAAAAACCCTTAATAAATAAAATCACAAAAAAATTAAAACTTTTTCACTGATCAACTTTTCACTGCACTTTTGTTTCGACATAAACTTTTTTAAATTTAAAAAATCGAACACGGTCAGCGTGTTTTTTTTTGTTTGGCACTGGTCTAAAATCTTCGAGCCAAGTTGCACAAGAAGTCCTTAATACATGCTCATGGATTTATTTAGATGGTCGGACACGCGTGAGGCGACGTCGGGATCGGCACTGGCGGCGCTCCGCCGCAGCGTCCCGGCGCTCCTCTGGCGGCACTTTGGCGTCAGAGCGTTGCTAGGCAACCGACGTGCGACGGGCTAGACAACCCTGCACTACACACTGCACTGTTATCTTTTAGAACTTTAGGTGCAGACAGTACAAACGCGTTACATGACATTCGGATCTACAGATATTAGCACGAAGAAGGGTTACTAAAATCTATACTTTTCTAGAATATGAGCTAGCAAAGCTTGAAGTCAAGAACAGCCGAAATGTATTGAAAACGTCAACTCTGTCTAGACTACCACGATTAATTGTTGTTTCGTTCAAAATGCTCTAAATAAATTAAACATTTCGGGTTTATTTATAAGCCTTGTGTAAAGTTAAGTAGGGAAAGAGATGATTAACGTCGGCTTTATCAATATTGAGATGTTTAAACGACACTTAACGTGACTTAACTGTATCAAAGGTTCATAAAATAACCCTTGAAAAGGTGCATCATGTCATGTCCATGTACAATGACAATTATTTGACAAAGTCAAAGTCTAATTGTGATTATAAGTCGAGACAAACGACTGTAATCTATGGCTGGTCTTTGTTTTAACATTTACAATAAAGGCCTTAGCTCACAAATCTCAGAACGTGTCATTATAGTCGCAAGCGCACATTAAGTCGCACTTTCCAATGTCTCAATTAAAATCACGTCATAAAGTTCAAATGAAAACTAGTAAAATTATTTTCTCAGCATAAAGTTTAATGAACTGCCTAGTTTAATGGGATAATAAGATGAGATAATTGGCTTGCGAACTTTAGAGATAACGGTATTTGAATAAATGATAAATCAGTAACATTTATTAAGTATTCTTAATTTTCCTGTGGCTTTGCTTTCTTGTAGGATACAATCCTCTAGTACCGTATATTTTTGGGTTTATAAGTAGCGATAACACACACAACGATACTAAAGTTTTCTACCAAATAATTTTCATAAATGTATCTTTACTTCCAAAGATTACATATGCAACCTCCTTATTATATTAATTTACATGTAAATGAGTGAGAGTAAAAGTTTCATATCCTTTTTTCAAAATCAAAATCAATTTTTTTATTTCACATAGGCCTACATGGGCACTTATAAAACGTCGACAAAATGAGCACGGTTCGGGTTGGTCGTTTCCTATGGAGAAGAACCGGCAAGAAACTCCATGGTTACTCTTTTAAAAATGGTTTGGTTTTACAATATTTACATGTTACAGCATTAGTACTTAGATATGGGGGGACAACGTAGGCCCGAATTATGACAATAAGTCGTAAGAAACTAAAAAAAAAGAAAAGATTATATAAAAAAGTTAACAAATGTTAACTAGCATCTAGAAGGCCTACAATGTTCACACATTCACAAAACAATCGGTAAAAGAATCTATACAAAGGTAAAAAATAATAAAAATAAGTATAACAAGACTAAATTTAACATGTTGCACAAATGCAATTGCATGTTGCTTTCATGTATATAGTACTTGTCTATGTGTTTTCCCGAGTCGTTTTGATATAAAAGTAGTTGAAATGCGGCGCATGACGCAATGGCTACCGGTTCATTCATGTGTTGTGCACTGGGCGGCTGGGCGGCAGGGCGGGCGGGCCGGGGCGGGCGGGAAGCTTCCGTAAACAAACACGCGTGCATCGCACCTCGCTGAGTTTCTTGATAACTTTATTACTAACCCCATTTGAAAAATATCTTACTGTTTTGTACATGTTTACGCGTAAGTATGCAGTCAAATTTCGGGCTTACGAAGTGTAATTTTGTAGTTATAACTTTAATTAAAATATTGTACTATATTTCTTCCTTTACAAACAAAATAAAAGTTTGATATAAAACCTGGCAAATGCAGTTTTTTTTAATAAACTTATAGTCCCATAAATGGCAAAATTGATACCTACACAGGCAAAAACAACGACCAATTGTTGATTCGACATACATGGAAACATTGACCAAACAAGTATAATAACCGAATTATTCCGTAAACAGTCAAGTTACCTATGCTGACGTCACCGGATGCACACAGACCCTTGATATGAACTGAACTGATAGACAATGCGACATTCTCACGGGCTTGGCATGCCCAAGTTGGGGGCAACTCGTGAATGCCAATCACGTATCATGTCGACGCTGATATTAACTTTGCCGACAGCTGAAATCCATATTTGTACACCGTGTTTCAGAAAGCATTGACAATCAGCGACGGGAAGGTAAAACTAATTTACATAAAACAAATAGGTAGGTAAAGTACCTGTTGAATAGTAAACGCACATCATATATTTTCAATGTATTTTGATTCATCAGTCTTATAATATTCCCACTGCTGAGACGCAGGCATCCTCTCTGTGAGAGAGGTAATGGGCCTTAATCCACCACGCGGGCTCTGTGCGGGTTGGTGAATGTCACATGTCTTTGAATTTTTGGTTCTAGGACATGCCGGTTTCCTCACGATGTTTTCCTTCACCGTTTTAAGAGCAGTGTTGATGAAATAATTTACACAAAGTAAAGCGCCGGCTAAGTCGGGGCTGTTACGACTGGGCCACCACTGCTCTTTATATGATTGCTGAAGTATTTTGATTATGATGATGTATTTCGATTAGAAGTCCGGAATTGAGACGAATCGATCGTTTCTTTTCGAACTTTTAAAAGAATATCACTCAATAAGTTCAGTATCATAACGTAAATAGTTCATTCCATTTCCAAAACCTACTTAAATGACGAAGTTTGACAGGATTACCGACTAAAGTAGAGTTTGACAAATACTCAACTTCAACATCTTAAATCGGAAATCGGAGGTTTATCAGTAAATATTCCCATCAAGTTGTTCATATCCAACAATATCGTTAGCAATAAAGATAAACAAGCAAACAGGTTATAGATACGAACTCGTTTAATATCCGAAGGTTAATATATAGTTATACGTTTTTCCCATATATCTCGCATCAGCCAAATTAATTCGATTTTTATCAGATTATCAATCACACAGCGCTTGATTAAAAACGTTGATTAAATTACAAGCAATTTGTTTACAAAACTTCGTAAATAGGAAGTATGAACGTCTATGTTGAAGTTGTCTAAACACGGTAAACATTCTCACATAACCGGTTTTCAACTCTAAACGCTTAATTATCCTCTTTTTAACACTTCTGAATTTAACCGCTTATTTTGATATCCATATGAAGGTGGAATGTTCATTTATAGTTAAGGTGACGAGTGACGACGTGCCTGCCAGTTAACCCAATTCCTCCCTCGCTGCATCGCTGCACGCTGCACCTTACCAAGATAAATATAAATAGTGACTTCATTTAAATTGAGTTTCTGCTGCGTGAAAATACAAGTGCAATGATCACTAACAAGCCTTTGAAAGTGGTCCACCAAAGTAAATATTACTTTTAAAAGCAACTAATGTAAGCGTAACGTCCACCAACGAGTCAGAGCCCAAATATTTACACAGAGACTTAATATTTACACAACATTTCATTTCTATGGAATAAACTTTCTATTTCTACCGTTTGCTTCTTTTACTCGCTGCTTGTAATTACGGAGGCGACTATGAACCGAGTAATTATACTATTTAAGGGAAAAACATCGTAACGTTTTCTTTATAGTTGGTAATTGGTATTACGCAAATTCTGGTTAGTATCTTAAGCCCAATTAACAATTTGTATAGTCCCATTTAAAAGAAAAGTTCTTCCCTGCGGGCGATACTGAAGAAGGCAGCAAACCAGGCTACTAAATAAGCAAAGTGCAGTGTGCAATGGTCAGAGTAAACAACATTATCTCTCACTGTAAAAGGAACTATAATATTTTGTCGGTGTTCCCGTAAGCCAGGAAGATACGTCGCCGCGGGCCCGCTGCTATCGCAATAGCAATCGTGAGAAAGTTTCGCGATCCGCCGCCCAATCACTTATCTAACATTAATCCCGGCCCGCGGCCTCTTTGACAGCCACTTACGGCCGAAAGCAATTTGTATTAATTACACCACGCCGACCTATATCGATGGCTATTTATTTTAGTTTTGCTCAATTTCATAAATTTCAATTTATATGATGGTTATTTTTATAATGTTAGACGCAGCATGAGCCGCGATGGAGATGATAGTGATGTGTGTAACGTTGAGTGGAGAGGTGTGACGGTACTTGACAGTGGAGCTGGCCGTACGGCAGCCAGAACAGGTTGTGTATAGTGTTGTGATTGCGGAGGGAGGAGGAGCGGGTGGCTCAGCGGTATCGCCCGATCTCCGGGTCTGTGGGTCGGGTCGGGCCGGTCTATTGTTTAAGTGTCGAATTTTATTTATGGCGACGTTGGGGACGGTTCGATGGTCTGTGCTGTGCGCCGACACCTGATGCCGTGATCGGTATCTCCCCGGCCGCCGGGTGGTCCGCTCACAACTATCTAACCTCATACATAGTAGTTTACAACGAGGTGTCATTATTTGTTTTACTACTTTATTCATTTCGCACCACACATTGGTATTCCATTCAATAGGTACTTGTGTACACACTACTATTTTTTTACCCGACTGCCGAAGGAGGGTAATGTGTTTATTGTAGATTGTAGATCTCTGGTAATGGCTCGAGATAATCATACGTTATTTTGCACAAGCAAACATTGGATAAATAATGGCGAAATAATGAAGGTTGTATATTATTTATTTAATGACATCATATGGGTGTAGTATGTGGTAGGTACAGAATTTTAATATATAGCGGCATTCCTATCAAATGACTGCATCCAACTTGTAGCCTATTCATTACCTATGTTGCATCTAAGTATAAGAATGAACCCTCCCTCTACATAAAGTCATGAGTACGTCAAAACCTACATTAATCATACAAATTTATCAGCACAATGCAAATAACAGTACCTCGTACGACGTGTCAAGCCCACGCCAAAACAAATTACGTAAGGGTTTTCTCGCTGCCCTACGCCTAGAAAACTGTTTAGCATTGTATTGTCAGTCAGAACCGAGATTAGATCATTGTATTTGCAATGCTAAATGTTCGACACTCAACGTTACTGGCACAAAAGACATTAGGATTCCATAAAGTCTCCCCGCCGCTTGCTGCTGTCCTCTCGCTGAATATATAAATGTAATATGTTATGTAAGACGCATTTCAACACTATTGTTAAATATTTCCAACCTTAGAAAGCTGAGTTTAGTTAGATACGCTTACACTTTTACCGGAATACATATCTACTACGCATAGGTAATTTTGTTAGACGCAAAAGAACTGACTTAAGGTTGTAGTATTCTTACATACAAACGTAGTCTGGCGATTACTCAACTGTTTGACGATGTACATTCAAAATTAAAAAATATATCAATTTGTAGCCCTGTATGGAAACAAAAAAGTACGTAAGAGAGTAAGTAAGTATGGAGTTTCTTGTGCATTCTTCTCCATAACAAGAAATTTTTCCGAATGCACAGTAGAATCAACTTTTATTTGTTTTACGTTCAAAAGTGCCGCTTATTGGCCTAGTTGAATAAATATATTTGACTTTACAAAAAACAAAAGAATTTAAGTTATGAGCGAAATTTTAACGCATTTTTGGAAAAAAATACCATAAGATGAAGGAAAATTGCAAAACAGCCACCATACAGGGATATATTAGTATTTCAACAATGAAAATAATTTTATTTTGAAAATATACATTTAGTCGTTTGATATATATGATATCCATACTACCAAAGGTCTGTTTATAAAATTTCGCACGCTCGTTTTCGTCCTAAAACATCATCCATTTCGCTACAAATTTGCAAAAGTGCTAATTCGCACGCGAACTAGCTTCTTACTGAGCAGTATCACAGCATCTATCTCCTACGCACGTGTTTTCGGATGAGATAGCATGCATTTTAACCCCGCGCACAAAATAGTTCGTGCCATCGACTAGGGCAACCTTAAGCCATCGAAGATCATTAAATAAAAAGGCCCTAGAAAAATTACCATGTTCTAAAACACAGTATTTGTATTTCAAGTGTTTTGTTTTGGAAGTCGGTTTTACTTTTTGTTAAAAAGATTTTCTTTTTCTTTTTTCGTTTTGGTGCCTTATATTACCATGCAAATACGTATTAAGGATAACTTAAAACTACTTGTCAGATCTTGATCAATTCTAAACCAATTTAAATGAGACCACATGAGAAGCACCAGCTTTCAAATAAAAAAAGAGTAATCAAAGACGGTTCATATCATATTGGCGGATTAATCACGTAACAAACATGCAAAAACACACAGTCGAATTGAGAACCTTCTCCTTTTTCTAATCTGTTGAAAATATCAAGACACCTCGCTTGGTTAGTCTTGCAGATATATTCTTTTCAGAAACCCCGAGAATACTGTAATATCGGTCTACACAATCTAAGAGTTTCTCGGCAGGCTCAATTATTCATTCCTGGCTTCAGCTGCTAAAATACGCTCTCATCTGCGTATCCCTTTCTTTGAACAAATACATTATTCATGGGACAGCGATGTGATTTTCCTCGCAAGTTAATTCTTCGCAAGAAACCTATTCCGGCCGAGAATTTCACCAGTTAAAACTTATTCTAGAACTATATTGTTCAGGCAGGTCGTATTTTACCTGTGTGCTACTTTTAAAGGAGAATATTATTTAAAGCAAAGCCTTGAATATTATAAACGGAGAAATCCGCGAAGCAGTCTGTGCTTGTTTTATGTTCCAAAGATTTATGAATACATTTTATTTATTTATATGTTTCCAAACATGTTACACCACCAAGAGGAACCGTTCTCTAACTCCACTGAGTTAGAGCACGGTTCCTCTTCCTTACATAGTATAAAACAAAGTTGCTTCCCGCTGTCTGTCCCTATGTATGCTGTATCTTTAAAACTACGCAACGGATTTTGATGCGTTTTTTTTAATAGATACAGTGATCCAAGAGGAAGGTTTATATTTATAATACACGCGGGCAAAACCGCTGGCAGAAGCTAGTAAGTAAGTTATATCTTCAACCCAGTTTCGCTCTTAAAGTATGAAATAGCAGATTATCTCATTTCTATAAAGAAGACTTCTATATAAAAGTCAAAGAAAATCCAAAAAACGTTCATGAAATAAAACGTAAATAATTTCATAACAAATTCAAACTGTTTCACAATTTTGTGAGAATACAGAAGCACACCTGCTAAATATGAACCACCGAAACAATGAACCATAACAAGAATCCAACCTTGTGTTCCGTGAAATGTTCCTAGGATATAAAATGTATTAAAAAAAGAATGAACTTCATTCCTTCGGAATATTACGCAGCTTTGGGACATACTTGCAGAATTTCTTAGTAAGCGACCGTAAAAAGGTAAGCTTATTGAAACACTGTGTCGGCATTTTGTACGCCTATGCATATAAAGAGAATACTTTGTTCTTAAAGGGAAGCTGCTTTACATACATTTGAGAAGGGTAGGTATGACACCCGGCTTTATCGACAGGTACGAAGTCTTCTAGATAAAGTTCTTTTCGTTTGTTGCCTTTTGCAGCACAGATATAAATCTTACTAGATAACGCATTCCCCCCAACTTTATGAAAACCAAGCTTGCCACTTTTTAACCCACGACGGAAAAATAGGGATGTTATAAGTTGGACGTGTGTACCTATGTATTTGTGTATCTGTCTGTGGCATCATAGCTCTGAAACGGATCAACCCATTTAGATTTATTTTTTTTGAAAGGCGACTTTATCGAGAGTGTTCTTAGCTATGTTTTATGAAAATCGGTTCAGCCGTTCAAAGTTATTTACATATTTAAACTTAATGTACAATGGTGAGACATATGCGGACTTAATGCAGCGAGGCATTTTACTGTGCAGTTATGGGCGTTTTACTGTATGAATCGGGGTGTTTTCGCAAGATATCGTGTCATAATTACATGTTCAATAGATTGTTGATCGAAGCGCGTTTACTGCAAGGTAAATTATGTAGCATGCAATAAAATTTATATTTTTAAATTTTACTTGTACACACACAATTTAAGATCAATTTTACTTACCATTAACAATGAAAGAAAATATTTCTGTGCAGTTTTTACAGCTCCATATGGCATACTCGTAATTAGGCATTGTTCTAGATTTCGGCGGATGTCCGGTGCCGATAATGCTAAATAAGACAGCTCAAAGTACGATCATTGCTCGTACTTTTACTCCGTTTTTTGTCACGCGAAATAGATACAATCGCTCATCAAGTTAGATTTATATCTGTGTTTTGTAATATCTCAGATAGATAAGATAAACAGAATCTAAAATCATACCAGATTTCTTATCATCGATCTGTGATTGCCTGTAGGCAAAACTATCTGAATAAGTATATGTGCTTCATATTAAAGAGAACAATAGACAAAATTAACGTCCCAATGCTCGCATTTACAAGTTACTGGTGAAGGAACACGGCCATTAACAAGTCGGAAGGTGGCAGCGATTGGTGCATCAATTATTGGGAGCACAATTACCCCATTAGTGGGGAACTGCGACAACCCCGAGGCCAGCACTTACTGCGCCGGAAATTTTCATAAACGACCTTAGGGGACTATTTGTATAGACAGCTCGCCACAGCGCAACCCTTGAACTTTTACTATGACAAATGTTGACAACGAAACATTTTAGTTTGAAAGATGAACTATGTATGTTTTTTTTTACTTACAGATATTATAGCGTAGGCTATTTTATAGCATTTGCCTTAACAAAAGTCAAGAGTGAACAGGTTTCTTGTAGGCAAGCGAGCTACATCGTCGACCACATCATCGCTTACCATCAGTTGAGATAGTTGTCAAACGCGAGCGTAGATATTGTGGTGTTCACTAGTAACACTAGGATTTTATAATATAACAACCAGATTTATCAGTAAGTAGTCAGCACTGAATGGGACGTCCAAACACCGCTGGTGCGATCTAAATCTAATAATGAATAGATGTAAACATTCAAAGTGCTGTGCTACATATTTGAGTTTACCACAGATATAATAAATAAAAAAACCGGCCAAGTGCGAGTCGGACTCACGCATGAAGGGTTCCGTACCACTATCGCAAAAAACAGCAAATAAAAAAACACGTTTGTTGTATGGGAGCCCCACTTAAATATTTATTTTATTCTGTTTTTAGTATTTGTTGTTATAGCAGCAACAGAAATACATAATCTGTGAAAATTTCAACTGTCTAGCTATCACGGTTCATGAGATACAGCCTGGCGACAGACAGACAGACAGACGGACCGCGGAGTCTTAGTAATAGGGTCCCGTTTTTACCCTTTTGGTACGGAACCCTAAAAATAAACGCTTGTTATTATAACTGTGCCAATAATTATACAGCAACGTAGCAATCACATTAAAACTAATAAACTGTATCAATGTACAGCTTAATTATAATACCTAGGATTTGTGTTAAATAGCATTCACAATAATAACTAGTTCTCATAATAATTGCAAGGTGAGCATATGATTTATAGAATTACTTCAATATAATAGACTGTCAGGATTGGCGGAGATCTAGCTAGCTAAGTACTAAGGCGCAAAACACACTCGCGAGATATTCCTGAAATGTGAGTCACTGGCAGTTGCTAAACGTGCTTAACATTATTGGTTGCACCACTATTGTTATAAATAATATATACCCTTACCTTAAGACTTAAGTTATAATTAACTACTACGACGGTGATTTATTTACAAATAATATACTCTCCTGCTGTGTTATTACATTTTAGTCAACCAATGCTTGTTACCTACAGTAAAATGTGATTTATACCAACTGTAATTTTCGCCAAACACATAACAACTTCTTACTTGAATTCTAAAGAGTAAGTGAAAATAGTTTAGTGCGGAACTGGAACCGCGTGGGCGCAGGCGAGAGGAAACAAATAGCCATGCTCTATGGTGTCCCAGAGCACTCGTAATATTAATGGCGTCGACATCCGGCCCAGTTCTGCCGCCAATCTCGACCTTTTGTTCACAACATTTGTTACTTCACTAACAATTACCGTTTCTACAACTTCTAAAGATGATTACGAGTCTGTGAAATACTGAAGCTTTTCATTGACAAGCCGTTCGGCATGCAATCGTTACTTCCTTATAGCTTTTCGCTCGAAGTATGTTATGACGTGCTTTGTGTGGTCATATACGCATAACATTCCAGTAATGGACACATGGTATTGGGTGTTACAGAGTACATAAAGGTTTGCTGAATGCCCGTCTAACTGAAAATAAAATATTGTTAAGTTATAAGAGTGGGGTTTAGTGTCAGCAGGCGGTTACTAACCCTTGGTTTACGAGCGCGCGAGCACAAAGGTACATTAGCGAAACAACAGGAACTCGCGGCTCGTGAGTGCGCGCCGGAGCCCTGGGCCGCCGCCCGGCAGATTATGATTTATGACCAGTTAATGCAAATCTATAGTTCGAAAGCCGAGGTTCAGTTTCTATGTCGCGTCGTGTACGGGAGGCTGTGCCGGTGCTGTTTGACGGGTAAATACCACGTCCGCATACCCGTTTATTCGATTCAATTTTCTAACTTAATAAAATAGCCCACACATTCGTCACGGCCGTCTCATGACTATTTAATTTACTAGAATGTGATTTCAAAACAGAATAAACACACGTTAACTCGCAAACTTCTGATTTATAGTTACAAGTTTCCTCAATTACGTACCTCTCGAGATAATTGCAGATAAATATGTTGCCGTGTATGTAGTACATGACACGCGGCTCTCTACTCAAGACAGATAATGAGATAAGAATTAAATAAACAAACATTAGACGATAATAAGGACTGATAGGCTCGTAATAAAACTCTATGTAGTTCTGACACCACCTAATGAACAGATACATCTTCAGAACGTTTCAGTTTAAGACTGATCACGTATCGCCGTGATTATCATTATTAACTATCTTAGATACATTTCAGACAGTGTAGCATACGAAACAAATGTATAAAGATTACATTAATTTCGGGGCTTACTAGTCGTTCAACCGTGATGCTGTTACTAAAGAATTTCAGATAATATTATTATTACTAGCTTCAGCCAGCGACTTCGCCCGCGTGAAATTCGAAAATTATCCCAAAGGAACATATTCCCGGGCTAAAAAGTATCCTATGTCTCTGTGCCAAATTTCATCCAGATCCGTCCAGCCGTTTGAGCGTGAAGAAGTAACAAACATACAAACACAATCACAAACTTTCGCCTTCATAATATTAGTGTGATTCCTCAGAATAATTTTTAATAGTATAAATACTTCGCTTACTTGACTCTTCACTTTTTGTTGTAAGAAAAATATTTATAAAGACATAAACAAGAGAAGACATTCTACCTTCCCTTAACTAATAAAAATTAAATCTTCCAAATAAACCTTACTGAAAAATTTTCCAACGCGAGGAAAATATACCCACACACTGTTCATTTTTGTTTGTTTCAGTAACAGAACAGCTGAAATAATTTACATGAAAATTTTCCAACCTGAATCTTTGCTCCAAAAATGTAAAACATCTGACGCTCATGGAGTTTCATACATAGTTAGCTTTATCTAGTTGTACTAATTAACTAAAAAAGTTAAAACTTATTCTACTACATGTAATAGATGCGCACTAATTGTGCTTTGCGTCATTTCACGTCTCATTATCCACAATTCCTTTTTGAAACTAATTGTATTTGTCGCACTTAAAATACTGATGAGCAACAACCAATAATTTCACTTACCGAAATGGTGTCATAGATGCCGTTCTGTTCGGAGCGTAAGGTAACGGTCGCTGTGGCGGACGGAGCGGGTGGCGGGGCCACAAGCGGAGCGGGCAGCGAGCGCGATGGCGTCGGCGACAGCTGCAGCGGGTCGCCATTGCGTGCCCATGTGCGGTGGATCTGCCAGCTCGTGTCCGAGAAACGTGCTCTATCCTGTTGTAAAATAGATGGAATCAGTCAAGCTGGTCATGATAGCTTGAGAAAAGTTGAAAATGAAAAATTATGTAATACATTTCAACGGAATCACAGACTTAAGAGATTGTAGGGTAGGGTTTTTTGCACGTGGTGCTTTGTTCTGTTTTCAGGAAAAAAGCTTTCATGAAAACTGAACGAGCTGAGAAATATACCTGAATATTAAACAACGAAAAAAAGACAGTAGGGAGTACTTCTGAGAAATCATGAGGTCGCAAAAATATTAAAAGTGTTGTGCTCCCACAAGGGATTGTCATGTTAGTTCGCGCGTCTTCGTGCTATGATATTGGCCAGATTATTAAACTAAACGAAGAAGCCGTGCAGCAGAGAAGTGCAGCAGCACGTCGCGTAGCAGTTCGTAGACGCGGCGTAGCAACACGAAGACGTGGCGTAGCAGTTCGTAGACGAGGCGTAGCAACTAGAATACGCGGCGTAGCAACTCGTAGACGCAGCGTAGCAGTTCGTAGATATCATCGTAGCAGCTTAGTAACCGCGTAGTAGCTCGGAGACACCACCATAGCAAGAAGCAGCTTAGCCGCGAACACGTGCGACCTTGCTATATTCGTATTGACTATTTCGCTATGACTACGCGACGACACCGCAGCGTATAAAGCCGTGTCTACGCTATAGATTCATTCGAAGGAAGCCTACGCTGGACCAACTTCCGATGTGAAAGAAAGCAACTTTATTGTACGACGAGTTGAAATAAGAGTTTAGACACGCTAGCACGCAAAGTCGTGGTATTGTCACAAGCCTTGTTGGAGCCGTGTTCGCGAACAATAGCTTTCGAATCCGGGTTGAAGACCAAACCATAACAGCTACTGTTGCAATTCTATTCAACCTTTAGATATGCTTAATTTTATTTAGACGTTACTTATTCAGTTTGAAAAGCCAATTATAAAAAGCTGTCAGAACCGTTGTGCAACTATTTTACGACTAGAATACGTCTTTCTTTTACGACACGGAACAGAATATTAGACAATTGATTTGTGTTTATGTTGGTGGCTTATGTAGGTACGCAAAGGTCAGACCGACAAGATTCCAGAGTCACATTGAAATAAATGAACACGAATATCTTAAATGCCTCTCTGAGATAAAATTACAGTGTATGAAAATGCCATAGAGTTACAAGTCAAGAAGCTAATCACACCGAATCGATTACATTGAGTCAGCTACTGTGATTAAGTCGTAACTTCGTAAGCAAAGGCCGGTGCATAATAGGATTGGTCTTATTATATTTACTGATTGGTGCCGGAGCTACTATGAGCGCTGCGTATTCCGGTCACGTCGGAGGTTGCTCAGCTGGACATCTTTGTAATACAAAGCTCACTAGAACAGGATATTGGCTATAACAAACTAAAAAGGCGCTAGACACGTCCCTAGGTAACCTCGTGACACACTACTGAAATTTAGTACCTATAGAACGTTTAACAGTCGGGCTTATTTTCTCTCAGACAGTTTTCCTGTAACATTAGATTTACTAATCATTGGTTACAGAATCAGATAGTCCAACGTATATAGTTAATCAATACACGCGTGTTAGTTTATGTATACGTTTTCGGAGCGATTGATTTATGTATCAGATTCTGAGACCCCATCCAGTTAATTGGGGTAAAATTGAATAATGATTGGGTGATAACTTCCAACGCGCCTCATCCCCCAAGCGAAATTACCCAGAATATTGATAAATTGCTTCTAGGTAGTATTTAAAATCCCTTTTAAAACATAAAAATTACATTTATCAAGAAACAATATTTTAGGAAGGCGACGTTGAAATTGATGTTTGAGTACGTTTTTATCACGTGCACAGAGTGTTAAATAATATGTTTGTAACAAGTCGTGCACCGCGCGTTTATGTGCATTTGTAAACTGAATCCGTCGCGGGCTGCGTTCGACATGCGCGGTATAAAAATAACCAGCGAGTAGATACGCGAATGGCGCTGTTTTGTAACAATGTGTAATTTATAAGAAGCTATAAATTGCTATATATTGAGGGCAGTGGTAGCCCAGTGGTATCGGCCGCGACTTACAAGTTGTAGGTCATGGGTTCGAGCCCAGGCAGGCGCTTTACTTTGTGTAAATTATTTCGTCACCACTGCTCTCAAAACGGTGAAGGAAAACATCGTGAGGAAATCGGCATGTCCTAGAACCAAAAATTCGAAGACATGTGACATCCACCAACCCGCACTGGGCCCGCGTGGTGAATTACGGCCCATCCCCTCTCACAACATTAATAGGCTGATGATGATGATGATGATGATAAATTGCTAGAATTTCAAAATCCCTGCTCTACAATGTGTGAAAACAGCACATCGGATTAACTAGAGAGATAAGATAGCAAGACGTGAGATGAGGCGAGTGTTGTCAGCATGCAGCGCGATGCTGGTCCATGTTCCCGCCAGTGGGCGGCGTGGGCGCATGCACTTAACATTTCGTTACTACTTTCAACACGTATCGGCTAGATAAACCAACTAGAGAATTAATAAAGTTATCCACGCTTCCAGTTAACCTCTTACACTATCCTTAATACAAGTACAACATTTTCTATCCAACTTGGTAATCTTATTTTATAGGTCAACCTTTACTTATGGTGTCGGTAGAGTTTACGTTGCCTACCTTTTCTTAATCCACTTATCTAACATAATCGTTAGCATTAGTACATTATATATCATAATAGCATTCTGTAGATAATTCCATTTATTCATTGATAATAGCGTAAATATTATAATGGAATAAGGAAGTCTAAAAGCGTGAAATATAGTTGGCTATTGGCCAAATTACGAATGTATTATTAGATTAAATAATTTAGCTTTGATATTAATAGGAATTAACAGATGTTTGGGAAAAGTACATGCTTAATTCTACTGCATTGGCATTACCATATATTGGTACACACAAATGTACAAATGTTGACTCGACTTCTTTCTTCGGAGAAATCGTGAGTACGTTGTACCTACGTGGGTATTAGAAATGTTTAAAAAATCTAAATGACGCTGCGCCCACGCTGACAGTAGGTACATAGGAGGAAGGTTGCAATGATTGATTGCAGTAAACAACTAACATTGTTTATTTGTAAACACGTTAGATTAGGTAAACAAAATCATTCTTGTCGAAATAAATACTGCGAAATACCTACTCGACGAGTATTTTATTTATTGAAAAGATTGCCAGCCGCATATTGAAAATTCCACAGTGCCTACCTACGTTACTACGTACTTATTCAGTGCGTTCAGCATTGATTAAATTTTTGATAACATGGATTTTCCAAAATGCGATTCAAATTCCAAAGTAATATTAAATTATTTTTATAACGAAAGTCAACAAAATTATATACCTAAGAGGAAAAAGTCTACAGTACCGACAGAGACGTTATAGTACCTACTGCAGAATCAACTGATAAATTCCAGTTGTTTATTTAAAGTTGTGTGTCATTTATATTATATATTTAGTGGCCCACTCTCCAGGGTCACAAATAGAACCGCAGGAATTCCAAACTGGACCAACAAGAGTCGTTAATCAAACAACGTGAATTATTAATTTAGTCATAGTTCTGTTCGTGTATTTCTAGAGACTGGACTATAATATTTTGCATGTCTTTCCTTAATAGACAATAATAGTAAGGTATTTATTTACAGTAATAGTTAACTCATGGAACTTGGTAATAAATTGTGTTACGCGTTAATTACCTTCTTACAGACATACCGAGGTAGACATAAAACATTTTGACTTGAAGCAGTAGTTAATATCTTTAGTTGTTATTTAATGATAAACCAAGCCAACCGTAAACTTGAAGTAACCTTAAAAATTCGCGTTTTATAAAATTAGAAATTCAAATTAGGCTAAATGGGAAAACATTAAAATAACCGACTCATGTTTTCGGTAAAACAATATACGCTACAAAAAGTAAAATAATTTCAAAACCAACCTAAGTAGGTAAGAACACATACACAGAATGTAATGGAATGTCGTCAACCTGCAACCTGAATATAAAATTAATTCGTGTAGGAATAAAGGAGGCAAACGACAAAACAACATTGAACTGCACAATTTCCTGCCCTCTATTACAGCGCAGCATTTCCGTTCCCTGGTAAACCATTGCATTTAAAATAGGAATACGAACTACGAACTCGTAATTAGTGCGATACCAATGCAAGTTGATCACGTAACACACAGAGGCCAAGGACAAATGGCCGCAGCACATTAGCAGCCTGATTGCGCGCGCTGATTGCGACTTACAAACACACCAGCTCGCTGCTTTTCTCCGCTTCCTTTATCCTGTCATGCCATCTACGGCTTTTAAGTTTAACTACTCCGGGTCAGACAAAACCTCATTAGGGCCTTACAGCTCGTGTCAATCGTGCACAATAGCTAGTATCCAGTCTACAGCATTATGTTTCCAAGTGCTCATGACTTGTATTTTATTAACGTTTGGCATTGGCGTTTGACGAGCTGATTTAAACATCATTATAAATAGCTTCCAGTGTAACGTAGGTATGGCTGTGAGATCATAAATGCCTATTAGGTTCAACATTAGCATTACAAAGATCTGAGATAACGTGAAGCGAAAAACATTCGTCCAATTTTGGTATGAATTCGAGGAAGGTTGCGCAAAATAATTTGTTTATTTGTTTATGTGTTTATTTTGTTTTCCAGTCGCTGACTGCGCTTAGTAATTCGCAAAAAAAATCGACGTCTGTGGTTGCTAGGTATATAATTAACAAAGATTTAGGTATCATTGTGGAATTCTCAACCGTGACTTAATAGTTTGTGTCTGATGTTGATTGATGGTATGTTCACGACTTGATCGAAGATGCTAACGTAAATATTGTTAGATTAAAGAGGCCTCTATCTTTATCTAGGTTCGATAACATAAATGTGTTAGATTTGTTTTAGTATCACGTATGGGCTAGTTTAAACTAAAGTGGGCAGCGGACGCCAGAAGCCATAAATTTTCGATTCGCAGAATTGAATCGCGCAAGAAGCTAAACGCGGGTAGCACTATACGTCGCGGCCTCCGTTGATAAGATAACCTTGCCTTTCCATTTGCTTAGCTAAAGCGTACCTACTTGTAGTACTGAAAAACACGCTTATCAATTACGCCCATGTTATATGAAACCGTCTTAATTTAATAATAAGAAACACAATGTGTTCTCTACATAACTTCCGGCTCACTATCGTTATCAAACAAGAACGACTCTAATATAATGGTGGTAAAATGTTTACATTAGTATTAATGAAGTTTTGTGCCGTCTATTAAATTACTGTACAAGGATGCTGCCTGTTAGTAATGATGTCAGCACAGCTGTTAGAGTAGTGTAGTATCTATATGTACGCAAATACTTAGTGATATCTACAAGATGTAGAGTCATGAGACATGGGTCTATTAAGTACCTCGTGTTCAAAAGGATCGTCTGTACGGGGAACCTGTTTCTGTTTATCTGTGCTGAACGACAGCTTCCTCTTGAACAACTTCATCTTGGCGCAGTGGACGCCGGCGCGCTGCTAGTCACTGCGCGTGTCCGACGCGTTACGAACTCATTACGAGTCAGCTACGTGACCGTAACTTAAGGCTAGTTTTTTTCACGAAACAACACATAATATTCTAACAAATTCTCTTTGAGTATACAAAGAAAATAGTCATCACTGCAACACTTGGGCGAGTTAGCCGCGATTTTTTAACAAAACCGCGTAAACTGCCTACTTTCGCGCCATCTAGCCGCGCGAGGATAGGAGGAGTGGTCGTGGTGGCCGTGGGCCGTCAGCGGCGCATGTGGTGGTGCGGCCAGGTCGCGCGCGCGTGGCGCACTGTGCGCGCCGGCCGCACGCCGCACTCCGCGCGCAGCGCCGTCACCTTCACACCGTGACACACGTGTGAACCCGCCCCCCAATGTTTACACATTTATCTTCATCACCGACCTTTCATAAATCAAAGATCATAATACAAACTTACGTATTCAAATGCCCCAAAATCGCCACAAAATCTTATGCAAAGATAGGCACTGGGCAAATAGCACTGTAGATAAAATGTTATCGTTAACTGACCTACAAACTCCCAAGATAATGTACCGATGATACCTTCAGACCATGTACTACTTATATCAAATTACAATTTCAACATTATGGAAATGTCTTGCGCATCAAATGGAGACTGGAGTAGCAGCATCCGTTGTTGCCATAAACAATACTAAAATAGGAACGGCTATGCTTGCTGTGTTTGACAGATGTCAATTATATGAATCGTACTGGTTCCCCTGCACTATAATAAATTATGTTTTTGGGAAGGGTGAACGAATAAATTAAATTTATAATTTTGGTATGTTCACAGACATAGTTGTTGTTTACTAACAAAAATATCTACGCACTTTACTTGCGGTTAAGGTTGTGTCATGTGATTAAATGTTTCTGAGAACTGACGTCTTTGTTGGTCGCAAATGCTCCACATTCATCACTAGAGCTTAAACAATATGCTTACATAAAACACAATAGACTAATTGTTAAAATAATCATAATGAAAATCATACGACATCAATCTCGTATATTGGGATAAACCTGTTGGGTAGGACAAGAATACTTTGATTTGGTATCACATCATCACAATCATAGCATATCAGTGCCAGGGTACTTTATATATTGGGAGCACAGTCAGGGGATGTTAAGGTTGTAGGAAACATACAATAACGATTAGATCATATAAGACAGAGAAACCAAACAATGAAATTTAAAGAGAGGCCTGCTAAGAGGAAAGCTATTCAGATGCTTTCTAAGCGCTATAATAATAAAAGACATGGAATTTCGTCGCTAAATTCTCTGTTCAATGTCCTAGAAACGTTAGCATTTAGAATCGTCGGTAGGTATATCAAGTTCCAAACGTAGATACGTCTACAAGCTATAATTTAGGAATAACAAGTCTAATTGACATTTAGCGAGGCTGGAGATATTTCATTATGTACGGCAAATAATACTTAATTGATTTCAAGAGTTGAGGCCCGGAGCGAGTGGGCAATTTATTTCACTTTATATTTAACTACTGCAATAACAGCTAAAACGATTTCAAATTGGGTTCCTCGATGTGAAATTTGTTTAACTTTGAATTATCGAAAGCACTTTGCCCTTGTACACCCTTGCTCCTATACAATGATAACAAATTTTTCTCTCTCGACCGCCGGTCGTTTATTTTGTTAAATTTTCTTATCAGATAGCAAATCATTTTAATAAACATAAAACTGAAATATAGCAAATTATTTTCCTGTTTTGGTTGCAATTATAGATTAAATCACAGTTCCTTCAGCATATCACACTACTCTGCACCTCACTTATAATTATAATTAGCATCATGTATTGCGTCATTTATTCTTCTATCCACACATTAGTATGCAAGGTTGTTATCTCATACATAAAATACATATAAATTAGCATAGATCTTGCAAATAAATTTGTACGCTGTATGGATTTCCTATCGCTCCACGTTATTTTTTCTAAAAGTGTGATTTATGTGGTTGATTATTAACTTGAAATGTAACTGTTCTCATGATTTCATGTATGCTTAATTTTAAAAAATGTAGCTTTACTGTCCGTTGGTGTTTGTACAAGAATCAAACAGGAAGAGGAATGTAGAGCCCGGAATGTAGCGCTCCGTGAACCTGTCAGTGTTTGATCTGTCATTAGCGCTTTCTAAATCCTTGCTGGACTTGGCTGGAGCCATGAGAAACTGTTTTGTCTTCCATTCATAACCACAGCTACGTTAGCTGGTAGTCGGCAAGAACATTATATATTAACAAATAAATAATTATTGTTGGTGGCTGACCTTCTCAAACGGAACCAATATCTATAAACTTTATTACAAGCTGCTATACCTGTTCGCGTAGTAATGACTCAATATTAGTATAACAAAGCTACATATAACAATACACAAGCAGCTCCACACATCCTCAATACCGAAAATTTGCCAAATGGCGTGAAAATGAAGTCAACGGCGGCGTGCGCCACGTTCTGACCCGACGTGGCGGTCGTGCCACTTTCTTGTTCACGTCCCATAATCATAATGGGAAGTAATATCAGCAATTTCTGCTCCGAAGAGGCCCTTATATCAACCATATCTCGCAGCTCATATCCATTCAGCGCTGAATATGCGAAAGTTAATGATCGAACTCTTTGAAGATGCCTCCCGAAATAATTATAGCGAATTCATTTTATACTTCGTGTTTCCAGCAATTATCGCTTAAACGCACCATACACGGATACATTTAACGTCACACGCGATACGATTTTTATATCATTACAGTTATAAAATTTCAATAGTGCTGATAAGATATTTTTATGTTAATAGCGCTGTTAAAAATAAAGAATCTGTTTACAGATAAGGGAATGCACGCAGTTCATTACGGAGGTGCGGTAAATCAAGAGTTTCTTGTAAATTAGTACTTTAGTAGGTACTTACAGAGTTTTGTACTTGTGCCAATATCTGCGCGTTATTGGCGGAGTCGCTCAGCTCCAAGGCTCCGGCCACCTGAAACAAACAAGCAGTTCTCAGCTACATTAAGTGGGTCAATTGTTCCCGAGGGACAGACTCCGCGCGGACCATCGCGATTGTCCGTATTTCATTTGTATTATGCCTTGGAATTGGGAGAGATAGAACAATACACAGAAACATATGGGCAATTTTAGAATATGCTACTTAGACACTTCCGCGAACGTGACCTGGGTTTGCAAAAAATATCCTGTTTATGTATAACCGAAAGTTAGTGAAGGAAATAAATACCATGACATTGTAGCGAGGCCGAATGAGTTGGGAATTAAATCTGCATTCTATCTGACGCACGTAGGCTTAGTTATAAGCTCCTAGGCCATATAAAGAGCTGTCTCCGCCTGAGGCAGGGCAGGGCGCAGGGCGGCGGGCGCACTGACCTTGTGCCACTACGCTACGCTTCGTATTCGCGACTTGGACTCAAACTCACCTTGCCAAACGTTACGTGCCACTGCAGTGTAATAAATTATAACTCGCGGGTTCGATTCCCGCACCCAGCTTTTATTTGTATGGTTTAACAAGTTATTGTTCATACTAGTTTCGAAGTGCTTTTCTGAAGAAAATATGGGTTTTCTTTTCTTATAAGAATAAAGCTTTTAGTTATAAATTTAGGCTATCAGTGTGGTCTTTTGAGAGCAGTGGTGGCCCAGTGGTTACGGTCCCGACTTACGAGTTGTAGGTCGTGGGTTCGAACCCGAGCAGGCGCCTTACTTTGTGTAATATATTTCATCACCACTGCTCTCAAAACGGTGAAGGAAAACATCGTGAGGAAACCGGCATGTCCTAGAACCAAAAATTCAAAGACATGTGACATCTACCAATCCGCACTGGGCCCGCGTGGTGGATTATAGCACACTCCCTCTATGAGAGGAGGCCTGTGTCCCAGCAGTGGGAACTTTAAAAGGCTGATGATGTGATGTGATGATGTGTGTGGTCTTTCTATACAGTCCAAATAATACCTGTGACTAAAGAACATTCACGATACAGGAAATCCTTTTGTATCTTTTTTATCCTGTTGTACTTTGTAGGGTATCCATTAATACTAAACAAAAACTCGGCCAAGTGCGAGTCGGACTCGCGCACGAAGGGTTCCGTACCATTATCGCAAAAAAGGGCACAAAAATATGTTTGTTGTATGGGAGCCCCACTTACATATTTATTTTATTCTGTTTTTAGTTATAGCGGCAACAGAAATACATCATCTGTGAAAATTTCAACTGTCTAGCTATCACGGTGTATGAGATACAGCTTGGTGACAGACAGACAGACGGACCGCGAAGTCTTAGTAATAGGGTCCCGTTTTTACCCTTTGGGTACGGAACCCTAAAAACGTGCCAACAAGATGCCTTCTTAAAGTAATAAAAAACAAACAACCTTTATTAAAATGGGTTCCGTTCCATTGACAATGTTTCCCTTTTCGAATCGAACCCAATTTTGCAACTTAATTTAGTCGATAAGGGTGGAGAAACAAAAACAACTCGGGTGCGAAAAGTCGAGACAACAGCTCTCAAATAAAATACCGTTAAACGGAACGAGATAAGAAAACTTCGCTTCAGAGAACAATAGATACCTATGTACAAACCAGAGAAAATGTTGCTTATTTACCAATTACTCAAACGTAGTAGTGAAAGTAGTATATAGTTCATAAATCGACGCAAAAGTGGGTTTACGTGTATTCGTGTGAAGGTGCATGGGCATCAAGCTGCCCCGAGGGTGTAATTTGCGAGTATTGTCTATTGTGGCGATATCTCTGCACTGAAGTGCATTGGTCACGGGACCGTGCCGTATGCATTGTGGAGAAATAGCGTAAATTTTCTTGATACACGTCACGTATAAAATATGTCTACTAATAAGATTCGATATGCTATTTGTTAGATCAGAAATTTGTGTGTAAAAAGCTATGTTTTCATGCCTGTCAAATATTACAATAGGATAATCACAATATTTTGACGGTATCAAAGCTTTAGTTATATCACCTCGGGTCCAAGTCACCTGCCTATAAGCAAGAACATTCCGAGAACATCACAGTATTCGGAGTATTTCGGAGCTTTGATAACCGTGGAGGGTTACTAAAATGTCTATGAATGTAAGCCATTTTGCTTAGAAATGGCAATAAGCTCTCTAGTGTCGTTATTTTCGATATCATTCCAGCTGTTAAACTTTACTTTACGATCAAACCTTTAATAGATCTTGGGTTAAAGCTCCCATAGAATAATATTTTGAAATAAGTTTATTAGGTGCAGATTAAGTCACCAGTACATAACATAATTTGTTTTAAAAAAAATGCCTTTAGAGGGGAGTCTCTGGTGTCCTGAAATACAGGTTACGACTTAGCTCAGGCACCAGTCTCCCGCAAATAACTATGTGGCATATCGTTATTATTATTTTTCCGTTTTTGAGTTTTTAGTTGATAAGTGTTATTTGTGGAAGAAAAATAAAGATGAAAAAAAAAACATGTAGGTATATGCGGTGTTTTACGAAAATCTAAGTAGTTAGTTAATAGAATATTGGTAATAAAATATGCAGTCACATAATAAGAACAAGTAAAATTTCAAAAACCCCTGACACATTTTTATTTCATGCTACATAATTTATCTAGTACATAGTAGATACGCTTCGATCTGCAAACTATTGAACACGTAGTTATGACACGATATCTTGCGAAAACACCCCGATTCAAACAGTAAAACGCCCATAACTTTCGAACAGCTGAACCGATTTTATTCAAACATAGCTAAGAACACTCTCGACAAAATCACCTTTCAAACAAAAAAACTAAATCAAAATCGGTTCATCAGTTTAGGCGCTATAATGCCACACACGTCAAACTTTTTCCGTCGTGGTTAAAAACAGTGTTAAGTACTTTGCGTCTACAATGTAGGAAGAGAGTTCATAATAATACAGTAATTGTTTTCCTTGCAACACAGCCACGTTTTAAGACTCTCGAAGGCTAATTATATAATGATGGATGGCACGGTGAAACCTTCATGTAACACTTAATAATTCACAAAGTAGTAGGCAGAGAAATCCACGCGACCACACTAAATTACAGGGGTGCCAACACTGCCAACTTGACAACACAATCTTGTCGGATGCCGCCGTCGTAATTATAAAACTCATCTTCGAAAGTGTTGACGCATTCTTTGTCCAAAGAGTGAAGAAGTTATAAGTGTGAAGACCTTAAAAGAAGCCGACAACTCCATATCTGCAATAATAACTCCAATATTTTACGCTGTTTTTAATAATTGCTCCCTTGTATGTCCGATTAGTCGTTTGTTTCATTATTATTGTAATTTGCATGAAATAAATGAATTTGACCTCAATCTTGATCAATGATGAGCTTTGTAGAGTCTAACAAACTGCGTTGTAAACTTGTCTGAGTAGCCCTCACGAATTCGGGTGTGAACTATTTATCTGTTCAAATAGTAGGTCCTACCCATACAAGTTAATGGTTTTATCTTCGGAAAACAATAGAGCGATAACTGATCGTAGTCTGCGATAGCTGGACTTTTATTACGTTTTCATACGAGTTACGATAACTATTAATTGATTCTTAGAATTTACAGTTATTTCACATGTTTATCACCGTTACGTAACTACTATTTATTATATTCTACTACAACAGCTTGGCTACTAACACAAACATAATTTAATTTAATTTCAGCATTAAAAGTAAACGGTATATACCCACTCTGTTCTCGATATGAACGCTTCCGGACTTTAAAAAGCTATTGACCCTTTCTCTAGTTAGATAAGGTTAATTTCCTCGAACCAGCGTCGGCCGGCGAACCCATCGTCATTACTTTCCATTAGCTTAGGAAATTCATCACAAATGCGGTAAATAACGAGGAAGGAGCACACAGGGCTGCGTAACTTATAACTGGCCATCGGTCACCTTCGCGGACATTTTTCACTCTGACAACTAATGAGATTCTCTTACAACGGACGTCTGTATTCATTACGTGGCATTGTTCTACGTAGTAACGTGTGAAATTAACAAAACCGTGTTGTTAGTAACACAGATAAATAAAGAAACCGACCGTATGAAGAGATTCGTTAAGAAAGTTGGTGCGGATAGACTTATTGAAAGGTGTTCTATATCGATTTAATTAGGACACGATTGTTATGAAAGTGTTCAGAGGTGTAAGTAGATAAAGGCGAAAGTGGTCTGACTGAACATCTCTGTTCTGACAAATAACATAATAAACTAGCAACGTGTAAGATGCAGTCCTAAGCCGTATGTTATTCACTTCACATGCCGCATTGCTGTAAAAATAAACATTAGTAGCTCTCCCCGTCCCAGAGGAGACGTTCGACCCGGATTGTGTTGCTTGATCGACTCCAGAACCTCACTTACCTATGTTTATTAGGTCGATCAGGAAATGGCGATGCTATAAATGCTCTAATACAGTTTATTTTCATTTGAAGTTCTCAGATGTTCTGCGGTTACGCATCGAAATTCAAAATTAGACGCCCATAGACGAATGATGAATCAAAGAGTTTGCTATCAATAAGGCTGCGGTTTGTAAAGGGAAAGGGATCCAGAGCCTTTGATGTGACTTTATGTAATGTATATTTTCGAACACCATTCGTTCAGCAAAATTTACTGTGTATTTGCGAGATTTATTATATCTTTGTTTTGCAAAAACATTCAGAGATCAAGAACATATTTATCAAAGAATAAAGTGAAAAGTTTTTTGAAAATGTATTGCCAAAAACAAAATAACATCAGTCACGCAATTGGTATTACTGGCAGGCTATAATTTGGAGTGTTCAATGGTGGGCAGCGTGCACCGTGCAACGTGCGAGGGTGTCCTATTACCGGCGAGTGTCAGTAAAGCCGCAATTTGTAAGCACGCTGTTATTAATTACGATGCTCGGTGGTCCTGTCTCAGGGGTATGGCCGCCACTCGCGCGCTTCTGACAAACCAATTTCGAAACATGTTTATGGACCCTCTTGGGAATTTACCTGAAATATTGTTTTTTGGCTGTTGTAATTTTGTACCTTTATCAACAGGTTTGATGTTCTGTGAAAGAAATTAATCAACTTTATGAGAGGTGGCACTTTTTGCAATCTAATTCAAATTCATTTCTTTCTTTTGTATTTCTTTCGTGCAGAAATCATGTTCCATAAGAATAAAACTCGTATTCCCGTTTCGTAACGGGCAGTTTACATATTTTTTCATTTTTATGATAATTATGTTTTCAATTGCTTCACATTTCTGTTGTTGCAACACGTCAAATTACGTTAAATTTCTCCTTATAAGGTGAGCCAGCGACGTTAAGTACAATGTAAGGTTCATTTAAAAGGGAAATGCATGAGATTAAATAAGTGTTTAAGTTGTTTGCGTGCAGTGTGCGACGTGGACGTCTCAATCCGATGAGATGGCATCGGGTTGTCTCAACAAATTAAGGTGTAACTCGTAACGGGGCCCAACTTTCATACGTTCACTTGATACGCGATAAATTGTGAAGGGTTCCACCAAAATATTTGGGTGAAAATAAAATACGAAAATACTCGCTCTGAATGGCACTTTGTCATTCGATATATTAAGAGGCTCAAGACAATAAATATCTGCCATGAAATATCGTCCTACTCGAATTGAGCTGATCTCTTTCTCCGGGTCATTACGCCCACTGTGTATGCAATTGTACATTATGAATGCCGTAAACTTTAGTCATGGGAATTGTAAAGGTTCTCTTACGAAATAGTATGTAATTCCATTGTCATTAATGTAGTTACACTATTTACTCGAATTTGTGCCGCTCTGCTGCATCGCCTAATGTTTCATGAACCTCATCAAACTGAGTAGATTACCTTGCTACATGAGTATTATAATCTGCATAGTCTAGTTTGCCATCTTTGAGTGATTAGTAGTGATTACACAACTTTGATGGAATTATTTTCGCATTAGCATGATCTTAATTTTAAGTTAGATTATCATGTCATGAATATTTTTCCGGAAACATTTATTTTGTAGTCATGATTAGCATAATACTAATGATTTAAGAGTGTAGTGGTGGCCTAGTTATATCAGCTGCGACTTATAAGTTATTTTTGTTTTTTTTTTACTTTTACTTCTAGGAATTTCTTTTTGTATCGTGGGCGCTTTTACAAACATTTAAACGAAGACACAAGACACTCAGATCCGGAACAACTACCAGTAGACCATACAAATATTTGTTCCGTGCGGGAATCGAACCCTCGACACGGAGCGCATCAGCCGATCGCTCAACCACTACGCCAATCGTGTCATCGTGTAGCTGTAGGTCGTGGGTTCAAACCTAGGCAGGTGCTTTACTTTGTGTAAATTATTACACCACCGCTGCTCTCAAATCGTTGAAGGAAAACATCGTGAGGACTTGTGACATCCACCAACCCGCATTGGACCCGCGTGGTGGATTACAGCCCACAGAGGGGAGGCCTGTGTCCCAGCAGTGGGAACATTAAAAAGCCAGATGATACTGATAATGATTAATAAAAAATGTAGAGAAAAGTTTAGTAGGAACATTCTTATCTAATAATAGCTATTTATGCAACTGTTACGTTATGGACGGTCTTTTAATACGAGTGCCATTTTTCGGTACAAGCGTAGCGCGTACCGAAATAGGTGGGCACGAGTTATTAAAATACCAATAACGTACAGTTGCATACAAGATTTTATCTACGAAGGAAGGAATAAAACACAGATATAGATAAATGAGTATTTCAGGAAGTGTGTTTAAGTATTTCATTTCTCTTAAACATGTCTTAATTTTTCTGGTAGTAAATTATTTATAGCCGCAACTGCTCTATTTGTTATATCTGGTGGAGTATTTTCAATATCACTTGATGTTGAAGAAATTTTTAATAAAATTTTGAATAAAATTCCACTCAGAAAAATTTCCCCGCGTCCATTTTATTTTTATTTTTTTATTTAGTCTTGATTAGGTATAAGGCAAAGATCTTGTAGCCGCAACAGCCAAATAGTATACGATAGTTTTGTTCTAAACTTGTTCCATTTTTAAAAACATCATTTACATTGTCTCGATTTCGAAGTAATATTATAGGTACCTGGCTGTATGTTCAGAATGTCTTTGCTTGTTGGATAGAATATATGACGATTCGCATAATGCAACCTGATGTCGATAAGGGTATCATAATGCAACCGCTGTCAATTTTATAATTCGAATATAACGAAACCGAAGTAGATAAACACATATTATTTAATCTACTACACACAAAATTTCGTATCTACACAGAGTTGCATTATGAGTGAAAATAAATAAAGTGTGAAGGAAAACCTCATAGATTTTTATAAGTCATAACAGATGTAGAAACCGTTAATAAAAGAGAACGTTAAAACTTTTAACTCGCACCTTAACAGGCTACACAATGACTGCTAACAAGAAATCGACTATAACTTTTTTTTCATTACAGCCGAATCATGGTTTAAACCTAATAGCGAGCAAAAAATGTGCTCGTCATAAGACGATTAGCAAACGGACACAAACGGCATGCTATGGTTAATTCAAACTATTCGAATTTCGAACGTATAGCAATGTGACCAGTATTTCTAGACATGCGGCGAAAAAAGGAACTAAATTTGAATGTTCTGAATTGACACATTATTGACGTTGGTCTTTGCAAGTGGCGCTGTCACGAACGGTCAAGTTATATTTGTCGCTAGTATACGTACGTATATGTTCATTTCGCACGGGTTTGGTCGGAATTCGTATGGTCTGTGTGATTGATTGGTAGTTCCGGGTCATTCGGCGTACGCCATTGATGTCTTTTTACCACTGTTATAATTACGACACGAAGTCTAGAATATAGAGCGATGTGACACTTCAGAGATAAAGTGATAAGTATGGACGATAAAATTTATTGAATAGATTCTACTTTACTAGGTACCTACTTAAATCGAGAAAATTACATTTTCTATTAAATTCTAGAGCGTTTAACAGTTAAACGTACCTACTTAAATTACTCAATAAAAGAATGATAAAATCTAGAACAAAAAGCTAACAAGTACTAATAGGATTTTAGTAGAAAATCAAATCAGTGATGTAGAGTAAGAAATATGAAATTTACTTGTTTCATCAATATAAAGCTTTTTATTTATCTGTAAACTCACTCACGGCTTACGTGTAAGTATTTACCATTAATTCGAATAGGAACTTGTACCTACTCTACTTGGGAACTATTTGTAAAGTTAATGAAGAGAAAGCAATGCCTTACTAAAACTGAACATAATCTAATTAATCTGCCTGCTGTTATCTCGCATTATATACTTAGAACATGGCCTGACTTTCGTATGAAACGGCTTTTGAGTCTTGACTTTCTTTCGTCAGAGATCTTGGAGAAATACGCACCTACCTAAGTACCAAATACACAAAAAACAGAAACAGGAAAACTGGTCTTATTATAAAATGACTCGGCACTTTTGGTAGACCAAGTAATGGTTCAATAGCTGTAAGTGTAACACAATCTAAGGAAAATCACACAATCTAAGAAATGCCAAATTGAATTTAGTCTAGAATTAGACGTAGATAGATATCAGATACTTAATAATACTCGTTAATAGCTTTTGATATTTGATATTGGTTAAGTATTTCAGAGAGTACCTATACATGAGTATTTTGATGATATCCTATTGATAAATTGTTAGGCTATGCCGCTTAGATTTCCAACGCTTCACTAGTGATCTTTATTTAATTTAAAAATGCCATGCTCAATAGGCGGAAGTTCGGCCGCAATTAGACAGATGATGTTAATCAGCAGTTAACAGACAGTTTCGTCTAACAATGTTGCTATTTTAGTGTGGTTGAGTGTACCTACATAAACACGGCACTGCAACACCGCAATCATGCAAACTGACTAACACAATCAACGAATACCACAGACGGCGACTATAGCGGCAGATATAAATAAGTACGCCTGTCCCACCGATCTTACCAACTTATCTCGGAAATATGTCCCGTATCTCTTTCTCCAGGCTTTCATCTGCGCTAAAGGAGCCTTTGAGTTAAATATGTATCTGACAAGGCATTATTTTTTCAAGAATGCACCTCAGTATTAAATTCTCATCCAGCCTCTCACGACGCGGCTCGAAAAATTCCGCAAACAACCGTAACGACCTTGCATTGTTAGTGTTCCAGACTCTTTTAGTCATGAATGATTACATGGACTCGATAAAAGATTGTCCGCATGTATTACACGAGTTACCGGCGAGTTTGAACAGGGATGCGGCCTGAGAACGGCCCGGTTTTTATGGCAAATGTTTGTTACACTGCGGTTGGTTAACGGGCTAAACAAAGTTACTTTGCATAAAATGAACAAACAAAGCAGATTAGTTTAAGAGCTCACACAGTTAGAACTTTCTAGAGATTAATGATATAAGGAAATGGCCAGCAATCTTGCATTGAACCAATCAAAATAGATTTAGACATAGAACCCTTGTAAGAAACTTATTGCTCTGTCCATTCATTGATATTTAAGAGTCGTAGATAAGTAAGTACCCGGCTGTTTTTCATAATAATAAATACTGAGAAGCCTATAATACAATACTCGTGTTTAATATAGTACAGTGACATAGTATAGACTCTACGTACTCTAACTCTACGTTTCCACATCACGGCTCTTCTGTAAGCATCGAGCTAGAAATTACTTCATCTGGGGGTTTAATTTCGAGCACGAGTCAAAACTTAAGCTGTCACCGCTAGGGAGAGCAAGCAGGTAATTGTACGTACAGAATTCGCCTCATTTTTTATTTTTTTTTATTTAATTTTTTCAAAATTATGTCTTAAAAGCTCGTATAGTCGTGTCTAATGAATGGTGAAATGTTTTGGACTGATCTTTATAGCGATACTTTAAGCTAGAAAGTTATAGAATAATCGTAACTGTAATACAACAAATTCCCACACTTTCTTCACAATATTAATGGATATAAATATTTCTAGTCGCAAGCTGCAAAACTGGAGCTAGCAACATTAGCATTGCTCCGTGTCGTTGAGACCGGTCCTCGGCGTATTTAATCTTCTCCGGGTAGGAGGCAATGTACCCGGAAACTGGGTGACATTTAAAGTATCGACCGACCTACCGGAAGAGGTATTAGATCCACACCCCAATACAGCCGCGTACCGAACTGCCGACGACCTAATAACTGTGCCGTAAGTAGGCTGACGAGATTCTCACTCGGATTTAAAGGGATGATTTCGTCGCCAATTTCAAAAGAAATATTGGATCACGAATTTATAAAGCCTTTATCCCAAAAGAAGGGATAAAGGCTTTAGAAATTCGCGTTTCTTGAATGAATCACAGAATTGGGGATGATTTGAATAAGTTGTACAGGTATGTGTGTTAAGATGAGATGAGTTGAAATTGAGACATTTGGCCCATATGATATGACTACAATAATATACAAATACGAATAAAAAAAAAATGAAAAGGTTGTCTGTAAGAGAACGCCCTGTGCGATAAGACCGCCCATTGTACACTTGTTTTTGTAAATGTTTGTCCTGTATGTTTTTGTGGTGTACAATAACGTATATAATAAATAAATCATAAAGAACTGAGTTCAATCATCATGATTATAAAAGTATGCAGATTTTATAAACATCATTTGTATGAATGAAATGACAGACGAGAAAGTCCCCCTCTCAACCCCTTTGAATAAGTTCGTTCCGATTGTAACGAAGAAATATCGGATATCGGGAATTCGATTGTCAAAGACGAGACTCACTTCAATTTTCAAGTGTCCCCAGCCGGGGTCAGACTCAAGATGACCTATTGAACAAGGACCTTTAAAATTAACATACTTTACTCGAGTACCACTTATGTATTGTCACGGATTTTCCTTTACAGAGTAAAGAAAAGCTAAAAGAGGTATTAACTCTAAGAGCGTGGGTAGTGCTTAAAGGCTTTAAGTGTCAAGAAAAAAGTGTTGAATTTAGATGGGATTATTTATTATTAATGACGGGACCATGACAAGCATTTTGTAAATTTTCTGTATCATTTACTTGGTGTTGAGATTTCTATTGGCTTTTCCACATTGTAGTTGCAGTGGTTGCTGTGGATGCAACAACCGACAGCATTATGCTGGCATATTCGCCTTGTCATTGTTGTTGATTTAAAAGAAGATACTGATACAGTACTGTTTCAGAGAGATACCTGTCCAGCGCAAGAACCAGCTTGGATGAAGTTCGTTCCTTGAGAGAGACTATGGTAGAGCGGACAGATTTGACCTTAAGCCTTGTCTCCCAGTGGGGTGATGACAATCTGGTCTCCTTTAACGCCACCAAAACACAGGCGTGTCTTTTTACCGCTAAAAGGAGTCTTTTCGTTCAGGCGCCTACTTTTCGGGGTGCGTCTGTTTCAGTGGCTGATCGGCTCGAGCTCCTAGGCATGGAGTTGACATCCAGTCACAACTTCGGCAACTCCATTGAGTACAAAACCCAAATTGCGGCCAAAAAACTGAGCATCCTAAATAAGGTGAAGCGATACTTTACGCCTGAACAGCTTTTAACCCTGTACAAAGCGCAAGTCCGATCCTGCATGGAGTATTGCAGCCACCTTTGGGATGGCTCAGCAAAGTATCAGCTTGCCGCGCTCGACTCGGTGGAACGTAGAGCCAAGAGGCTCATCGGCGACATTGAACTGATGGATACCAAGCTTAACAGCTTGGCTCATCGCCGCAAGGTTGCCTGCTTGTCGGTCTTCTACAGACTGTATTTCGGTGAGTGTGATCAAGAACTCCACGACCTCATCCCACCAGCCCCCTTCTACCATCGGACATCTAGACGCACTGCAAGTTACCATCCTTACCTTGTTGCCATTCCACCAATTCGCACCAAGCGCTTCCAAACATCCTTGATAATGCGCACAGCGAATGAATGGAACTCACTGCCTGCGTCTGTGTTTCCGAACGCATTCAACCCGAATCTCTTCAAAGTTAGAGTGAACAGGCTTCTTCTGGGTAAGCTCACTCCATCGTCAACTCTGTCTCTATCACCTATGACTTAGACTAGAGTCAAGAGCAAACCCATAAAAAATAAAAAAAACTTCAGGCTCTTGTATTAGACTTCGATCGATATCGAAGGGTAAATTCATAGCAATAACAACCCGAGTTTATCCACTGCATCATTTAGTATGCTAATCAATTAGTTAAAGACATAGTTTAAGACGGTCTTAACTGCCTTTGACGTCGTCCTTAGTCTAGCCAATCTTGTACCGACCTATAGAGCCTAAACTCAATTTATATGTAAAATTAGTTCGTAGTTGTTCGTTATCGATCACTAGAGTCGAGCTGAGTTGGAGAAAAGTCGACGACGAGTCGAAACGCGCGCTGATTTTCCCGGGATCGATTACGTAAAACCGCCGTAACGACATTCCTACGCGGTGTCAATCTACATTCTAGGCAAATAGGAAAAGGTGTTATATGAAACACTCACTGCGACGAAGCGAGTACCTGCTAACTAGTAGATAAGTAGGTACTTGAGCATTACATGTGTTCTGCACTTTCTTGTACAAAATGAAATACGTACGTGTACCTATTAGGCTAATCTATAATGCAACAACTCACACTTAGCGGTTGTCATTATTAAGGCACAGGTACCCTTGAGTATTTGATTTTTAAATAAGAATCACGTCTAAACGGCTAGTCGTAATTTTTTGGAAAAACTATATGGTAGATTAGAACTTTTTCTTAATAATTTGATCTAAGAAAATGTTAAGTTTTATTCGTCTAACATAGTGTAATTAATTTGTAAAGTTATGTCTAACACAGACAAAAAAACGACAATCGCACCAAAACCACCAGGCATATTTTAATGAAATTATCACCATATCAAAGACGATTTAATTATCTACAATTTGATCTGAGGTTTTTTTTAAAGTCATAGAATAATAAGGAAAGTACATAAATCTATTGAATTTTGGGTCGCGCGGGTGTGAAACGAGTGCGAGTTTTGCTCTCTCAAGTTCGTTGGCGACTATCATCGTCCTAAGGGCCTTTAGGGCTCATTGATTTTTCCACCCTGTATAATCCAAACCAACTTTTTATTATGTTTAACCGACTTCCCAAAAAGGAGGAGGTTCTATGTTCGACTTCAAGTTTGTTTTCTTTTTTTTTTTTTTTTTTGTGTATGTTCACCGATTACTCCGTCAATTGTGGACCGATTTTGAAATATCTTTTTTTGTTTGAAAAAGTATGTTCCGAAATTGGTCCCATTTTAATTTGGTGAAGATCTGATGAAGAACTTCGGAGATATACAACAGAACTCTTCAATAAATAACGGCAAATCTCTCGGGATTGCTGCAATCGCATGTCTGTTTGTTGTTTATAACATTTCATAACATAACATCACGCCAGTTCACTCTTAAGGGGTAAGCAGACCTCTCATTTCACCGGTTATGTTCAAGTTTCATGAAATCTATTCTGGCGAAATAGTTCCCTTACTAACTTGCCTATTAGGTACGTAGAACTAAAAAGTGAAAAATAAAAAAACTTTTTGCAAAAAAATACTACCGACTTCCAAATACAAAACTACAAAGTGAAAAATAACTTAATTTTTTGAAGTCGGTGTCCATAACGCAAAAAAATGGTACCTACGAAAGACACCGACTTCAAAAAATTAAGTTATTTTTCACTTTGTAGTTTTGTATTTGGAAGTCGGTAGTATTTTTTTGCAAAAAGTTTTTTTATTGTATGCGTAGTTCATACTAAAAGGTTCATTATTATTATTGTGCACACGACTACTCAGAGACTAGGCTGCGTAGTCGCACAACTACACAAGGCCTACGATACGTAGCCGCACGACTACGTAGAAATACGGGTAGTATCCGCCGGGCGACATTTTTGCAATTTGCCTAAGCCGCTGCAGGCTACTAATAATAATAATATAATTTCCCCACTTAACACTGGCGAACCTGGAAATTAATCCAGTCCGGTCTGTGACCGGCTAAAGGAAATGGTAGTTTAGTCAAAACAAGTCGATTACTTGCCAATTGATGGCCACCGATTTGGCAAGTAAGAATTAATCGTTTGAAACTAATGTACTTCCGGTGGGGTCAGCAGATTTATATTCACGTCAAAATATATTAGAGTTATTTATTATTTTAGTCGACATTACAAACACCGGTCTCATAAATATTACCCTACCCTCCAAATTAGGCAATAACTACAAAATCTAGTATGGTTATGGGCATGGCAAATAGGCCGTTTAACGAACTCTACCATAACCAGCCAGTTATTATTCAACATTTACGGTAAGTAGATACAAGTACAACATTATCTGCTTGCTTGATCTTTTGAAAGCTATTAATTAATTATTTTGAAATTGTTACTTGAGCCCTATTATTAGTGCAACGGTAAATAGAGAGATAATGTGCGTTTAGGTGGTATTGCACCGTGGAGCCGCGCCGCCGCCGCCGCCCCGGGCTCCGGGCGCGCACCACCGCCCCGGGCTCCGGGCGCGCACCACGGCTGCGCCGGCGCATTCCCGCTGTGTGCAATGTTTATCACCAGCATAATTTCCAATTTGTGCATAATTGTACCGTTTAATACATAGTTGAGATTGAGGAAAGAAGCTCTAAAGTGGGTGAGACATAGAGATAGAAGAAAGAAACTGACGGAGGTCATGTAGCGGACTTTACGAGGTAACAAACCAATCGCAATCTATATAGAAAAGGTAAGATATAGATGAAATAAATCATCATCTTCCTGCCCTTATCCCATGTTACTTGGGGTCGGCGCAAAACGTTTTCTTCTTCCATACCTTTCTGTCCCCTGTCACGCTATTACTGACTCTCTTTTCCTTCATATCACTCCTCACACAGTCCATCCATCTTTTCTTTGGCCTTCCTCTTCCTCTGCATCCATCCACATTTATATTCATAACTCTTTTAGTAACATGCGTTTCATCCCTCCTCATCACATGACCATACCAGGACAAACGGTTTCCCTTCAACTTGTCTGTCACTGGCGCCACTTTCAAACTGCCTCTAATATACTCATTTCTCACTTTATCCAATCTCGTCACGCTGCACATCCATCTCAACATTCTCATCTCTGCAGCTACATGCAATCTCCTTTCATCCATCTTTTTCACAGCCCAACATTCTGATCCATCCATAGATGAAATAAATAAGCTAGAAAAAACACTATGATATCTGACTAGGGTGACGCAAGCAAATCAAGATTGACGCCAAATGCACGTTGCTTTTGAATTGCGGATGTCAACACACATGATGAATTGCATTAATAAGGTCGTTACTCGTTATCATTGGTTGGCGATAAAAATACTAATCTGATAGAATAATTTAAATTGGATCAGTCAGGTAACGACTGGAAGGAAGAAATGTTCAGGAATTGTGAATGGGTCTTAAAATTCTTAGGATTGCGTTTGTTCCTTCGAAATGGGAATTCAATGGGTTGGTTAGTGCATTGAGCTGAGGTCGTCAAGCTGCGCAGGCGGCGGTGGCGCGGCGAGCCGGTAACGTACAGTGCCCACTCCCGCTGCCCGCAAACCTATCATTGTATGCAATCTTTGACCCGCAGACCGCGGCCACAACGAACAATCAATGCTGCTGCTATTAAACATGCTTTGAAATGTCCATTCGTCAAGGAAATGGCAAATGTGGCACCGAAATTATAATGCTGCAGAAAGAAGTTTTGTGGAATAAAACTTACCCGCAGATCAGAACTACCCGATGACGTAGACGTACTACTGGAATCCAATCTGGAGTCCAATCTTCCGTTGTAATTGTACATTTTGAATTGTCATGCAATTTTCAAATCAACACATAAAAGTTCGTTAAATTCACTGAATAAACTTTTGCACTCGCGGAATCGAACAGTTACAGTCCCGTCCTTAATTTGTATGGGTTTACCAGTGTTCTGTTTACTGCACAGTTAGTTACAATTAACTCAATACACACATTGTTCCAAGTGACCGATTAAACCGCCGACTTCATCTTAATAAACACTTGACACCATTAAAACCGGCTCTTGGAGTGGAGCACTTCACGACTCCGCGAACATATACACTTCTGGGAAATTAGAATATAATATTTAATCAGCCGGGTTATATAAGGAGGTATATTTACTAATAAGGACGTTAATCAGTCGGCTCACAGAGCTCAGTCGCACACAACACTTGTGAGTTGAGCAATGGAGCAATGGCTACGTGACTCAAGGAGTTAGTTTATCGATAAAACTGAAACACAACAGTGTTATCGCATACGATCGTCATTCGCAGCAGTATCCACTATTTTCGAGTGATAACAAAAAATCGCTTTCACCTTGAACGATTGGATTCAGAGATTGCATATTTAATGTTCATATTTTTCAGTTTTATTCGTCTACAGTACTGCTGTCATTTGGAAGTATCTGAGAAAAGCCTCAGACATTTGACTTTGTTGCGAATTAGATAACGCTAAATATAGCTGCACACATGTTCTTTGAATTATTTTGTGTATACTCAAGATAACATTTATTTCGCTGCGGTAAAAAACTGTTCGTAAGATAACATTGAATATGTATAATTATCTCGAGTACGTTACAAGTATATGTCGGTTACCAACAATCATAGTATCACTAGCTATTTCAAGGTTATTTTTTGAGAAAGTTTTATTTTTATAGTTTCGTACACAAAAAGCTCTGCGACTAAAAGTACATTTTCATTATGAAAGCTACGTAAATACAAAATGTTTACTCTTTTGCTTACCAACACTTTACAAAGTATACTGTTATACAATATTGATTCAATATTTATGGAAATATAATCACCCAAGACGCACGCCTAGCGTTCAGATCTCCTTATTCGGTTGAGAGTTGTTAAAATAGTCCAATACCTCAAGTTTATAACATAGGAACATTTGCACAGATTTCGCGAACTCGCTAGAGCACATCGGCCCACCGGCCGTTATTTATAGAACGACCGAGCATTGAGACTATAAAAGGATTTTGTTTGAAAATGGGAAGCTGTTTACATTTGTGCGAATGTGTATCGCGAAACGCAGATTTGGCGTGCGCGTGGGCCAGGCGGCGCGCGCGGTGGCACTGGTCGCGCTCGCGTCGCCGCGCGCTCGTGCCGCGTGCCCGCGTGCGTTGCACCTGACTCGCCCGCGCGCCCCACAACCACCATCCACCGCCCCATTACTGAGATAATATCCTGTATATCTCGCCAAAACTCTGTCATTCACTCTGCTTTCTTTACGATTATCAATAGCTGTCGATTGTAACCTGTGATTTTATTTACTCGGCGCGCACAACGAGCTTTAAGCTCCAACTAAGTCACAATTCTAAGTTAAATTAATATCGAAAACTTACAGAGCTGCTGCACCAACTTATTTGTTACGATCGTGAATTATGACTGCCAAATTATGTCTTAAACTTCAAAATATAAGTAGTCTTGTGTTGCCGATGAATTAATACACTTGTAAGAAGTGATGAAGGGTGGAAGTGTATGGCAACTGTATTTGTAACTTCTAAGCTATAAGGTGCTGATTCGCAGCCCAAATTCAACAAATGATTTGAATTAAGTTCATTCACTTCAGTTTCACGTACGCCTCTTTTCGCTTTTTGCATTCGCTTATGACTCATCGAATAAAGTATGTGAAAGATAATGAGAGTACCTATGTAGGTAACGATAACACTACTCTTACTGGAGCATCCTACCTAAGTTTTCCCAGTAACGTGAGTAAGCAATGCAAAGCCAACATTGTTCATTTGCATGCTGCGCCCGCGCACCGCGCTTTTCACTCGCGCCTCTCAGCACGTCGCGTCGCCACGCAAAAGCTCCCGTCACACGTGTCCACATTTTATTGTGTTCTTTTTTTAGCATTTCTGTTAAAGCAGTTCCACAAACAGAGGCGACGCGACAATTTCACAACGATGCGAAAACCATTTTTATTGAAGTGGTGCTACAGACATACCACTCATCGTTTTGTCGTACCGTTGTTTCACGCATTGTCGCGCCTGTATGCAAGAGCCTCCACCCGTGCTTCACTTAACACAAAAAATAAAATTACAAATGCAGATATTTATGTCAAATCAAAAACGTGTTTATTACCGGAAGGACTCAATCAATCCGAGTGACCATATCTTTCATCGAGTGTCGCTCTACAAACCGCAGCCGATGGACTGCTGGTGATTGTGGAGCATGAAATATTAGCTATACCTACGCTACGCCGAAACGAGTTTGTTTGCACAAGTGCTTCAATGAGCGCTGACGTGGTGACGTCACGCGTCACGCGCAGAACGTTGACACCGAGCTAACGGCACCGCACACAATGACACCCTTGTATCCCAAGAACCAACATCTTACTGAAATATGAACACCTTGTCGTTTTATAATAAATAATTATTTAGGGCTTACACACAATAAATAATACTCAAATTCCAATAAGACCATGAAAGAATAATGTGAACACTTTGTTCTTGAATATAATGAGACCTACTTGTTACAAAACAGATAAAAAGAAATACTCATTCTTATAACACTGAATAACACTGTTTTGAGAGTGGTAATTTTTATTTAGCAAACCGCTGGGAGAGATCGTTTGTTGATCAAAAAAAGTGGGTACGTATTTGTAAATCTTTTATCGAATCCCCATTTATCATGGCCAAATTCGCAGCAATTACAGCTACTTTACACCCAGTGGTGCTAAAAATACACTTAATTAACAAACGTATTTAAAAAATACACTACCGCCGGTCCGTGAGCGTGCTGTAAACTTTGATTATCTCGAAGAAAACCGAGCCAGCCTCACTGATATTTAAAATGTTAAAACATTTTAAACAGGGGGAAAGATATTCTTAATTACGATATCACGATTCGCCATTTACCTAGTCCGCAATAAATTATGTGATTTTGTAAATTATAGGATTAATGGCACGAGCTTTTGTACAATAACAACGTAATCTGCAAAAGATAAATCCAGGGTTAGTAAAAGTAATAAAAAGCTTGACGGCTTAAAATGAGCTTTTTTTACCCGACTGCTGAATAATGTGTTTTTCAGTCTATGTGTGTATGTATGTTTGTTCCTATGTGGCGTTCTAGAGACCAAACGCGTAGGTCGATTTTGGTGATTCTTAGGTCAATCGATGCGTCTTAACCCTGCGAGTGTCACTAGCTACATTAAAATTGGAAATTAAAAAAATGGCGGCTTTTGGGCGCCTTATTGTGGGGGACTCCAATTTTTTTTTGTTCCTTCCCTATCGGTATCACTCCTTCACTTCCCTACCCCACAGGTATCAAGGGTTTCACACGGGTTCACAACCACAGGGTTTAACGTGGTGATTTCAAAAATATATAATACTTGTATGTTTAAATGTACCCAATTCTAAAAAAAGTTAATTGAAAATATCATGAAACCCGACTGCTTAAAAAGTGAACTAAAAAGAAGTAAACAATAAGAAAATCATGCTGTGCAGTCGGAGGATACGTGTCAGATGTATCCTCCGACTGCACAGAACGCTTTTCTTCTTGTTTACTTCTTTTTAGTTCGCTTTTTTAATAACTCCAATTTTAAAGACATCAACGAGCTAAACAAAAATCTGCAGTTTCCAAAATTCCAATTACAGAAATTCAAACACCACAGTTCTTCGATAAGCCGAGTGCCATGCCCATTAAAATGTATCGCACATGGAATCAAATGTTCCTGTGAGTGTGGAACCCTCGGACAACCGGCAACATCGACACGGGTGTAAAATGAAACGGTTATTGCTGATCGTGCCTGGATACGGATACACACTCGCGCCGCACCATCTCACGGAGTGTCTTTGTCAATTATTTTCAAAACTTTTCAGTTAAGGCGCTACCCTGAGCAAAACGCCGCGCCAGCCGTTTTTCGTGCAGTTTTTAGGAGCTATCTACTCGTTATTTAAAATGAAATATCAACTAATAAAAATACATTAAATTTCTACATATTATTGATTCCAAAATTGTAGTTTTTTTTTTTTTAATGTAGTATATGTTTCACTAATCTCCTTGCAACAAAACCATAAAAATGAGAAATAATGATTGATAGCATGCATCTCCTCGTAAAGTGTTCATTAATAATTTTTTGTACTAACACTAATGGATAGACAATTTGATAACGAACATTTTGGTAGATTTATTTTTTTCAAAAGACCAATATTCGATTTTATAAAGAAGTTATTCTAAAATCTGGGCGTATTCACTACTGTAATTCATGCGCCACCAGTGCCGCTAGGCCAATGGGAATGCTCAAATCTCATGCTGATTTTTTGGTCAGGGTACACGTTTTATTATGTTTTTATTTACCAACAACAATACGTAACATTAAATCTCACTTTATGTGGTGCCTATTGTCACAATACAATTCACTCGGACGTATGTATCTTGTGTCCGAGATTCCGTTCGCGTGTAGACTGTAGACTCCTACGTTGTGCTGTAAAATTTACGAGCATTTTACGATTCAATTTACATTTAAAAAGCACAAGTAACGGGTTTTCAAGTGATCTCTGTGTTTCGGTAATAGCAGTACGGAATGTTCGACAATTTCTTTACGTATTGATATTGCTAATAGCAGGTTATGTTGGATGCTTTGTGAATACAGATTTGATTGCTACTGAGATTTATTTTTATAGGTGGCTGTTATAATTTCATATTTTATGGTAACTGTAGCAATGGTTAAACGAACATAAAAACTGGGGCTAGCGCTATTTCGACTACTGTAGTTTTTTTTAACGAAGTTCTTTCTTTTAGTAGTAGGCTCGTAATATCTAAAATCTTATTCTTATGAGGAAATATGGGCAGAGCGAGCTTGAAATCGCCATCGAAGTCGCCTGCTTTTGACGTACAAGAGGAAATATGAGCAGAGAGCGCCGACTGAACTTCCTTAGTAAAAAATCATATTTCGAGCTTTGGCTCTCGCCTATTTCCTCCTCCATTATTGCACCAATTTAAAAGACATTCCATACACTGAAAATTAAAGATATATACTATGCGCGCCTATGTTTTCCTTTTTGATGATACATTATCTTAAGAAGCACTAGAAGACTAGAACCCTCAAAAATGCTCAAAATTGCGCTGTTAACAGAGGCTTGGTGTACAAATTTGACAAATTTATATGAAAAAATTTTTTTTTTTTACAAATATTACAACCGACTTCAAAGTGAAAAATCACTTCAATTTCGACAGTCGGTGTTCCTGTTTTCGTTTTTTGACACCGACTGCCGAAATTGAAGTTATTTTTCACTTTGTAGTGTTTTTGTTTGGAAGTCGGTTGTAATTTTTGTAAAACGTTTTTATTTTTCACTTTTTAGTTGTCACACAGTTGTACAATGTCCAAAGTGAAGTCAGAATAGACTAACCCAATAAAATGAAACCTAAATAAATAAAATCGGTGGAATCAGAGTATACCAGGGTGAACTGTTCACACCTGCGTACCTCTTTAGAGCGTACCAGTGTGATGTTATGTTATGAAATGATGTAAACAAGTTAACAATAAACAGCATCCGATTGCAGCTATCCCGAGTGATTTGCCGTCATTTATTGAAGAGTTTTGATGTATATCTCCGAAGTTCTTTATCAGATCTTGATAAAAATGAAATGGGACCACATGACAAGCACCAGCTTGCACCAGCAGAATAAAAAAGGAATTATCAAAATCGGTTCTCCCAATAAAAAGTTCTGAGGTAACACACATAAAAATATAGTCGAATTAATAACCTCCTCCTTTTTGCGAAGTCGGTTAAAAAGGAGTTTTCCTTTAAGGGCATATCTTTTAAATTGGTCCAATATTGGAGGAGGAAATAGACGAGAGCCAACTACGAATTATGACTTTTTACTAAAGATATTCAGTCGGCGCTCTCTGCTAATATTTCCTCTTGTAGGTACGTCAAAAGCAGGCGACAAATTTCAAACAGAACTATGAAGCTATCTATAGAATGCCAGAAAAATCTCAGATATTTTTAAAAGTTTTCTTATTATTTCCTCATTGTACGATTAAGTTCATAAACTTGACATTAATTTCGTCTAACATCATAACCTTCACATAACAACATCCTATAAGGATTTACGAAACAAGTTTTATATAAAACCTTAAAGAACAAGGAAACTTCATTCAATTTCAAGGTTTAACACACATTGTGCCGGTAGGTATATAAATAACCATTGATACTCGTACCGGTACACGGGCACGATTCATTAGCATTGCAGATTTACGATACCACGAGAAATTCGAGAAAACGCCCGACTTCACAACAACACTGAAAATACATATTGTACTGTTTCGTCGGCAATACTACGCTCAGAAAATGAGAATTTCGTAAAATTCTGAATACTTTATTGTGTTCTCCATAACGTTTTACAACGTCGTTTTAATTTTTGTTTTAACGCTCTTCCAGCACGCAGCAAATAGAGAGAAAGAGTGCTAAAAATCAATTTGGTAGTTCAGTAACGGTTACTTCGGTACTTATTATTCAGGACCTCTAATACACAATATACCTAGTACTTGGATGACCAGTAAATCTGACTGATATGGCTATGTATGATGTAGAAGGTACTCAGATTATTCGCAGAAATGAGGACTCACGATCACGAACCTGTTAAAGTGCCTTATCTATTTTATTAAGTATTTTAAGATAGTCAATGGCACTTAAGTAAATACTAGTTTTGTTCAATCGCCAGCCAAACGTTCTTCAAAGAAAACGCCTCTATCTTGGTGTTCACTTCGACCGAAATGTAGATTTGTGTCATGATTTTTCCGCGATGTTTTATTCATTTTTTATATGTTCACGACATGTGTGACATAAACTCGTCACATTTGAGGATTGAATACACAAACCCTTACCCTTTTACGTATACAGCCCTCCCACTGGAAAGCTTCTGTCATGTCAAAATAAGACATATTGTATGGCTGATGACATTGAGCAAGACAAATGTTGGTTTTTGGGAGAGGTTAAAGCAGTTTTAACAAGAATGGATGGTTGCCGATGTAGGAGAAGTTTTGGGCGACAAACAGCCAGATGTAGAAGACCTACAAATGATCATGGTTGAGACCTGGATGGGTCTTCCACAGACCAGGCAAGCATAGCACAAAGGGTAGGTGACCTATATTTAGCAGTCAATGGAACAAGGTTGTCAAAGATGATGATGAAGATTACCTTCCTTTAGTAACTACTACAGTTTTATTTTACCCTTACAAACCTTTATTCAATCTAAGTAACTTAGTAATTAAAACTGAAACAAATTACAGTAGTATCGCCGGCGCGCGTGCCAAAGCTGTGCGATATCTTACAGTTAAAGTTTCCACAGTTGCTTCCTACAGCTTGTACAGTCCGATTAGCATTTAATATAGTTGGTAAGATCTTTTTATTAAATAGTTGGTGAAGTTCTTTTAGTTTTTCAATTACGTTAGTAAGAAAATGTTGTAGTATTTTATTGCTTACTTTACTGTATGTAAGTGCCTTACATACCTTCATCGATAACCTTGGATGGTAGCTGTACAAATAATTTGTTGACTATAGAACACTGTATGGGTCGTTTATATTTCAAAATTATAATGTGCTTGATGATATATTTCAATAATAACATCACTTCTGTATTAGCCGAAGGTGTAGACAAGGTCTTCAGCACAATCATGTTTGTCAGTTCTACTGCAAGTCTCGTGATATGAGATTGAAGCCTCATAAGTTGATTTCGAGGCACAAAATCCATCCTCGGTGATACCACTGAGGATTTTTAAATTTCATCACCCCAATATATTGCCCGACTCGCGGGTCGAACCCTAAACTCAGTAGTTGCGGAACAAAAATGCAGTATTATATTTAAATCATGTTTAGCTAACTTTCCCAGCCTGAAGTTGTAGCCTTTAGGTAACGCTGTCTGTCTCGTGGGAGACAAAGTAAAGATATAATCACAGGTCTCCTATTCACCGAGCATAGATGCCTCGGGGCTTGGCTTCACCCAGTGTCGTGGCATACCTTCCCAGGTACCTGTGTCTTGTTTATAGACTATGGTATTTTAATAGATAGGGCCCTTATTAATAAACGCTTTTTAAAATTATGAGTATGACAAGCTTATGCCCAAGAAGGTTTTGAATACTGATGTTATTTATGACCTTCAGTACCTATTCTGTAATAGGTATAAGGCACTGGCAGGCATTTTTAAGTTGTAGGTACAGTAAATAAGAACTTTGTTTACTTACTACAAATTCAGAAGTTACTTTTAATTCAGCTTTGCTGAAGTAAATATCGCTATTAAGGTTTTCAGAATTCGCAACAGTTGCATGCAAACAATTGCAAATTACCATAGTATTTAACTTTACTCGAAGTAAAAACAAAAGTTGCAGAATCATAGCGGGTAGTTTTCTGTTTTGCGGGATCTTATTTTCTAGAAAACCTTGATAAAACAACTTTGGCCTAAAATGTAGGCTTTATAAATAACGCGTAGATACCAACGAAATAACGTGACAAAGAGCAAACAACTATTTAAATACAGACAATTAAACATTCCAGATAATTACATTTCATTGTTTTATTTTCAGCATTCAGCCTTATTCAGCGTGAGCCGACACCGACCGAAAACGACTCGTTAAATGTAACGTAATTAAAGAAACTAATAAATGTGCACATTATTTTGTAATTAATGTTTAATTTTAGCAGATACCTACACCCAGGAGAGGCTTGTAAATTTGTAATTACAAGTTTCAGGACCGAAAGACGTCATCTGGCAGATTAAATTGCAAATTTTATCTTCAACCTCACATTGGAGTAAAACGAAACAGAAAGGTCAGATAATACTAGGAATAGTTACTATAGTTAGTATCTGTTTGTTATTCTTGAAGCGCAGTCTTGTTCAATGGCGTACCAGTTTCTGACAAGAACAAACAACAAAGGAGTTTTCCAACAAAAACAACGACACTTTAAATGTTGGTTTGCTGTGCACTGTTGCCAAAAGCAATTTCTGCATGCACGAAAGTTGGAGAAGTTTACAGTTGACCGTAAGCCATACTGCAAGAATCGATTTCAGGGATCCGAAATTCGTGATTTAAATATGGATTGGTATATATTATTCAATATTTTTTTTTACTCTACTCCGTTTGAGATAACATTAGACACTTAAATAAAGCCATTATACAACCCGTTCAACCGATTTTGACTTCCATTGCATTGATGATATGACAAATGTTTTGGTAACAGGTTAATGCTTTTTTTGCCATCCTTATGTTTACGGGTTAGAACTCAAAATCGGTTAAACGGACTGTAAAAAGGGGTTGTCAAAATTTCTAATGTTATTTCAAATGGAGTATAGAGTGAGTGTAGGAAATGATAAATCTGATATAAGCAAGTCAAAGGCGGCTTAATCAACTCTAACACCAGAGATGGCCACATCCTCACACGAGAAGAAGATCTGATACTACTTGCTATACAGCCATCAAACATTTTAAAATAAATGGTGAACAAAACTTCCGTCGAAATAATAGACAGTAGAATCTCACATAACGTACAATGTGGGCCAACTTAGCTGAATTCTGGAATTCATTGATGAAATACAATCGAATTGGCGCGTTTGTACCTTCGTAAAACATTTGCTTAACCAATTACCCGGTTCCTAGGTACATATTGACAGTTTGTAACATCACGTTATTATAACGGTGTTGGTACATTGTTTGCTGAGCGGCCAATTTCGGCGAGACGTAGAACAATGGAAGCGTGACCGGAGCGGACCAGCTGATTGCCATCAAATGCTTATTGCTCGCTAAACATGGACAGGCAGAGAAACAAACCGGACTATTATCTAGCATATGAATAAATTTAAGTAATCTTGGATAAGCCCACGGTATACCCAGCAACCGACGGGTCACGAACATCAATGATATCACCAAGATAATGGTTGCGCTTGCACATAGAGATTGCTCGAATTCCATACGTAATAAACATTTCAGTTTAATATAAGGCTGACATTAATAATATGATTTTTAATTTACATAAATACATATATTATATTTCTAGATGTAATTATAAAAATTGTACGGGTCCCTAAAAATCATTCAATTCGAATTTAAATCACAACAATATACACAATATTCTACCCTAACGCCATCTCTCGGTAGCACTACAAAATTTCATCACCGAATGAACATTATCGCTCTGCGCATGCGACTATGCGCACTATTCATAATAATGGAGCATCTTGACGGCACTAGAGGGCACCACCGTACATTTCAGATGATTAGAAAAATAAATTTAAAATACAATAAATAATGGCGTGTTAGATAAAGATACAGTGCCATAAATGTTTCTAAATAAAAACCGGCCAAGTGCGAGTCGGACTCGCACACGAAGGGTTCCGTACCATTATCGCAAAATACGAAAAAAAAATACGTTTGTTATAAGGGGGCTCCACTTACAAATTTATTTTATGCTGTATTTGTTTTTATAGCGGCAACAGAAATTCAATTGTCTAGCTATCGCGGTTTATGAGCCTGTAGCCAGCCAGAGCCAGTTCTAAACAGCCTGGTGACAGACAGACAGACGGACACTGGAGTCTTAGTAATAGTGTTCCGTTTTTACCCTTTGGGTACAGAACCCTAAAAAGCGAAAATGAAAAACTCGTCATTTCTGCATGTAACTCGGCGAAAATAAATGTTTAGCAAATTGAATGGTAACCACCACAAATCACCGCTGTCATGTTTTGACAGCCTCTTCTTTGAAATGGCTTACGACACGGACTTTTGTGAATTTGACAACGCATGAACGTCACTGACCGTACATATATACAGGCGGGACTCTACTTATTATGTAAAGTCCTGAGGCGATGACGCCTGTATTCATACGCGGATTATCATATTCCGTACAGCCTTGGCACCGATCACACTTATTCTAGAGATAATTCTAATTGCATGCACGTTGTGTCCGCCGTTTTCAGCTAAACAGGCACAGGCGCATGTCATGGCATGTCGCTATATAATAATTATGTTTTAGACACGTACCTTGCTCTCGCACGCCTGGTGGCAGACATATTTGCACACTGAAACAAACATCGGGCAATTAACATAATGTTTTTCAATACAGGTACCTACAGCTAAATTGACATTAAATTCAAGGTTAAAATTAAGAAACAATTTGCATTGTCTTGTCTCAATATTATCTAGCTAACTTAGGACGTAACGGAATAATTTATTCAAAAACCTATTCATTTACTATGTAATATATTCTTCATCTAGGCATGTTTCTAATAACAATGGTATTTTTTCCTGCAACAGCTGCTAACTTTTCAGTCGGATTCGTTTTCCTTTCTAAATTTAATGGAAATTGGTTAAACTCGCGTTGCCGCGGTCTAAATTTCATGTTGCGCCAGCAGTCTTTTTTTTCCGTTTTACCTATCGTAAAACACTTTAGGCGTTGAATAGATCATTTGTACATGTAGGTAAACGTACAATTTGTGATCAACTGTGTAGCAAAAGTCGCGAGTGTAGATGTACGCAAATTTACAATATTGAAATATTCTGAAAGCTAAAAAGGATCTCTCTTATTCATGCATGAAACTTTATGCCTTTGTAGATGTACAGTTATTGTCGATTGTGCTTGATGCGTGAATAGAACAAACATTCCGTATGCACAAATCGTTTCTCAAAAATGTTTCGGTGGTATCGTTACCCGCGATATTTGCCTCTACACACAAACCTAACATTTCATAAATCCTATAGTTCAAACTTCGACAAGCAATTGAATTTTGAGCATGACATTTTAGCAACCAATATTGACTCGAAGCACTGATTCTGTCGCCAGCACACAGGTCGTCAATGACCTTTGAATGTCAAGCCTGTCGATTTTTAGAATTGCAAGTCAAGTTTCTGCGAATAGACAAATCGGTCAAGATAAAAACCTTTCGAATATTTCAAGTGCAACTGAGTCATGCGTGTGGGTGATTGTTAGACTAGATACCTCTGCAGCAGGATCCTGTGTTGTGCACCGGCTGATGGCACCAGTGACATGGTCGGGGCTTCCTGAACGACTTACTGCGGAAAGCGTGAGCCTGACCAACTCCATCCTTCTGCGGACAACAAAAAGAAAATGAATACTTGAAATATTATTATACGCCGTCTTCCATAGACGAAATTACTAAGATGTCTTTGTCCTACCATGTTATTTAGACAGGGCGATATTTTCCCATAGACTAACAAGAACAAATAGCTTCAGGCGAACAACGAGACTAGAAAACGTTTAACACTAGCGCGTGAAATGACACGCCATTGTTGATAGTGCGAGCTCCCAGGACGCTTGCCCGCGGGTATTTACGACGGGACGGGTTGCCCGGAATGCCCGTCCAGCCAGTCCCTACCTGCCCAATGTGTCCAATGACCATGCTTGGCCTTCGGACAATGGATTATAGAAACGCTAGCCCATTCAACTCTACAGATACGTGACATATATTATTGTTCCTTGTTATCATGAAGCCTTATTATTCTCCCACAGTTAACTAACCTTAAGGTTACACTAGTCGAAAATTCTTCACTGTTTGACGGTGTACGCTCAAAATAAAAAAATGATATCAATTTCTCTCATCATTATCTAGCCCTGTATGGAAACAGAAAAGTAAAAAAATACAATATTTGAAAGTTATGAGCGTCGAAAGTTCCATTTTTCAACACTAATTTTAACGCATCTTTGGGCGGAAATAAATACCATAAGAGGAAGGAAAATTGCAAAACGGCCTCCATACAGGGATAGATTAGTAATTCAACAATGCAAATATTTTTTATTATGAAAATTTAAATTTATTATGAAAATATACATTTATTAGTTTTTTTCATGATATCTAGACTCCCAAAGGTCTGTTCATAAAATTTCGCGCGCTCGTTTTCGTCCTAAATCATCATCCATTTCGCTACAAACTTGCAAAAGTGCTAATTCGTACGAGAACTAGCTTCTTACTGCTCATCACAACATCAATCTCTTTCGCACGTGTTGTTGGATGAGACAGCATGCATTTTAATACCGCGCACAAAACAGTTCGTGCCGTTGACTAGGGGAACCATAACTTCTAATATCCACGTAGGTCGTACTCGATTGTAAACCCGCTTTCCTGCCGTTTTATTTATGACTCTAGGCAAGTAAATTCAAACTAAAGGGCTTTTCTCTATTTACCAAACCAACACGGACCTCTGTCGCTGACAGGACAATACGTGAGTAAATAATTAGTTTCTATTCAATCTATCTCCAATACGATACTTGTCGTTTGTGTTCGCAATTTGCATTCAATAATGCGAGCGGGCCATGATCTTTATCTAAAGCCCTGACATGTTTTACACTCGTTAGCAAATTGTAACTGACAGCTGTAAATCAGTTCTGTCTAGGTATACAAGTGCTATGAGAAAAGGAAATCATTTATTTTGCTTGAGTCATGCTATCTGTTGTTATCCATAAGTAGGGCAGTAAAATATCTAGATTAACTTTAACCGACTTCAAAAAAGAGGAGGTTATCAATTCGACTGTCTTTTTTAGGGTTCCGTACCCAAAGGATGAAGGGTCTAGTCTAGACAGACAGACAGACAGATCGTAGTCTTTCTATCCGTCTGTCACCAGGCTGTATTCATGAGCCGTGATAGCTAGACAGTTGAAATTTTCACAGAGGATATATTTCTGTTACCGCTATAACAACAATACTAAAAACAGAATAAAATAATTGTTTAAGGGGGGCTCCCATACAATAAAAGTGTTTTTTTTTGCCGTTATTTGTGATTATAGTACGGAACTCTTCATGCGCGAGTCTGACTCGCACTTGACCAGTTTTTTTTGTGTTTGTCACCTTAAAATTTTTACTAGGTGAACCGATTTTGATGATTCTTTATTTGACAGCTGGTGCTTCTCTTGTGGTACTATTTAAATTTAGTGAAGATCTGATGAAGAATTTCGGAAATATACAACAGAACTCTTCAATAAACAACGGCAAATCTCTGAATTGCTGCAATCGCATGCCTGTTTATCGTTTACGCCATTTCATAACATAACATCACGCCGGTACGCTCTAAAGGGCTACGCAGATGAGTACAGTTCACTAAGGTACAATACTCTCATTAGACCTGTTATGTTCTAGTTTAATTTTATTCTAATCTATTCTGACATAACTTTGTGTATTTTAGGGACCTTATTACCTATAGAACTTGCTCATTAGGTACCTACCACAACTAAAAAGTGGAAAACAAAATCTTTTTTACAAAAAAAATACAACCGACTTCCAAAAAAAAACAATACAAAGTGAAAAATAACTTCAGTTTCAGAAGTTGGTGTCAAAAAAAAAGAAACAGGAACACCGACCGCCGAAATTGAAGTTATTTTTCACATTGTTATTTTTTTTTGAAGCCTGTTGTATTTTTTTGTAAAAAAGTTTCGTTTTACCAGCAAGTTATTGCTTCATTACGAGTACCTCGTTGGATAGAAATTTATGAGAAGTCTTATCCCAAGATTTATTGGTGAGATCAAGCAAAATTCCTTTCAATCAATATGCCAGATTATGTTAGCACGCAATACACATCAACAATGTTCTTTGTATGGGGTCAGAGTGCTCTGGAGTTGGTGACGTCATGTCTCTGCGCAGACGCCGACCGACGCCGACGCCGACGCTCCGGGCGCCACATTTGCAGCGCACATGATACATGGATGATGTACTTGAAATCGGTGTTTGAAATAAATCACTCCTTTGTGTTATCGGACTGAGCCGCGATCCACTCTCGAGAGCTTTTAATACTCGCTACTATACCGGTAGTGCTTCTAAGCTACTAAGATTAAGTACATTTATTGTACAGTTCAATATTAACTGGTAAAGATCTGAACTTTAGATTCTATGCTATTGTACCCATATCACACAAAAGTTTACATTATGATTCCTCAAAAGCTCGCATTGAATGAGCTTTTACAAATCTCCCGTTGCATCCTATGCCGCTATGCGCACATGTGGAAATAAAGATACTTTGACGCATTCAAAATGTATCGAAGAAGACACGTGCGAGCAAATCACCTGCTTAAAATCGCAGCAACTGCATCCCAGCCGTCGTGCGCACGGTGTTCGAAACCGGCGCGCCACCCGTGCCACGCGAAACGTATAAAAAAAACAATTCCCACAAAAGGTGCAGGCGGTAGCTGAACAGATTGACACGAACCTCACAATGCACCTATTACACGCGCCCCATTAACTAACTGAATCAAATTTCATTGAACAGCTGGACACAACATACATTCAAAGAGCGCCCCAACTATCGAGACAAATGATATCTCTATTTTACGATAGCTTTCGAACAGAAACGTATCTCGAATGGAAACTTGCTCTAGTAATAAATAAGATAGAGGTAAGCTCTGCATGGTCTGCAGTAAATAACAAGCAAGTACGGCAGTTCCGTCGATACGGGGCGGTGTGGCATTTCGACTAGATTATGCTAGTAAATGTTGAGTTACAAACGGTGTGGTAAGAGGACCCTGATTCTCGGAAATGTCTCTATCAGAGAACAATTCGCTATAACCCCGAAGTAATTGCTGAGGCCCGGTGGCGATGGCGTGCCTGATTCGAGTCCCGCACCGGTAGCAGGCACCCTCCAAGCAAAACAAAACAACATTAATATTACACTGCCATTTGTTTTTACAATCAGACATTCTATAAAAATGCCGCAATGCTGATACATTCAAGTAACGCCGTCATGACACTTTTTGTTTCCTGTTCCCGAGTCCCAACTTATTATAACAACAAACGTTTTTTTGACCTCTCGGGGATTTGAGTTATTTCTTCCGACGAACTTGTAGCAATCTAAGCCTACGCCTTTTGTATTAAAAAGATAAATAAAAAATGTGGTTGGGGTAGAACCTTTATAATCCTCGCAACGATGCCGATGTAGACATCCGATGCTGCTTTTACTTATTTGTGAAAAATGTTCGCTTCTCTTGAGATACTTTTAACATGTTTTAAAGTGTGCCATTTCAAATCTATGAACACTAAGGACACCTTTTAAAAAAATACTTTCTAAATACGTAGACTAGAAAGCACCGGTAACTAAGTAGGTCCTTTTCACTGAACATTGACTTCATGAGTCATGATGAAGAATGATGTAGGACGGTGTATGTCTATGAAACAAAAATTAATATTCTTTTTGGATGCCGGCGAACTTTTGACCGCGGACATGTGATTGAAGCCGCCGTGCTCCGTGGAAGAAAACAAAGGGCTCGGTGTCGGAATGATAAATCAACTGAACGCCCTGCCCTTTGATATTAAACTCCATTGTTTTGTAATGAATTACTACTGCGTGTACGCGGATAACGACAAAACTATCTAAATGATTGCATTCTCTTTTCTCTCATTCAAATTTACATAGATATTAATGTTTCTTGATTGAAGACAGGTTAAACGAGCTTATTTTGTTACTGTTAACTTTGATACAAATGCGGCATATCTCATTAAGCAATAACTGTTCATTGAAGATTATAAACAAGAATTATTGCATCGATGGCATTCTTAGATTCGGTGCTCCGAGAGGAACGACAACTATTTGTTTAATGTTGGTACCTACCTACAATATATTTATTCAATGTGCGGTAAACATGTACATTTTGTTAGATAAGTAGTGTAACTAAAAGCATGGATTAAAGGAGACTGTTCTTTTTCAGATAAAAGTTAAGGTAGTGCTGATAACAAAGTTATTGCCGCATAAAATACAACGATGTTCCAATTTCATGGTTATCTGTTTGCTCCGGCGAAACTTTCGTAAGCTGCGCACGTGCTAACACTCTTGTCAAATTAAACCAGTAAACTGGACTAGAATGAATAGAATGAATGAAGTGGAAACATCGGAAGTTCCCTGAAATCATTGGTCGAATATCAATAATATTTTGTCAGACAGCCATCTGTTACAACGAGCGGTGCTTTCTCAAGGCCTTTGTACGTGACATCCGTTTAATATCAAGACATTATAAGCCATACAAAATTGTCTCACGCGCTAAACAAGTCCCGCGACCCGGCAGTGCCCGCTAGTGCCCGACAGTACCCGATGGTACTTGGCATTGGCTCCACTGTCACTCACATTAACATACTGTTTCTGGTTACTTACTTATGTACATTAATTCCAAGTTCGTGAACAAAATACTGTATGCGTTATATCGATTAGAAACTCATTAAATTGTTAAACCGGAAAATGACGTCATCGAGTGTCAATACAGAACGCAAATCGAATGGCTTTGGGAAGTGATAAATCATCTATTAGTATTGTGAATATGAACGGATTTTGCATTTTGGAGCAAAGACTAGAAATCTTAAGCTTACCTACTTCATTAATTTTAATCAGCGTGTCATCAATCATCAAGAAACTAGTTCAAGTATTTTATTCTGGACCGTTCTATAATTAAATACCTAGTACTCTAGTACCAGTTTTCATAAAACGTTATTTCATCTGGTTTTTTGCACCGGCAAAACATCATTCAAGAAGGAAAATGTGAAATTAAAATAGCTCTTTCCTTCGACACAAGAAACTATAGGTAACTTCTGAAACATAGAATCTTCAAGAATATTCATCGCCGAAATAAAGCAAACAATAAGAATAATCTCTAGGTACTCTGATAAACAAGTATCACTTACCTACGTAACTTTATATAAATACCTAGTTTTAATATCTTTAATGTGCAACCTTTATTTTATAACCTGTGTATGCCTTATCTTTAATAGGGGTACCTATAGTTATTGGTGCGCGTGTTCTGCGCTGCTGATAAAAAAGTAATAAATACCAACACTACATGTTTCCATACAGCCGAGGTTGAGGTAATTTCATAGCCAACCACAACCAATGTGTTTCAAGGAGACAGATCGTAGTACAATTTTAAACTATAACTTTATACGTTTTAAACAATAGGCGGCCACAGTTCGGTCACTGACTTTAATTAATTACGAGTATACCAATTAAAGTAGGACGGACCCTTTTGAAGCATTTGTACGGCGCTACGGATAAAATTCCATTCCATTGTTCTACAATGGGACAAACATTTTTACTAACCCAAACAACTTTTTAACAAAAAAATAAAACCGATACTACAAATCGAAAAATTACTTTTTTTCTGAAGTCGGTGCCTTTGGTACCTACAGATTTTCAAATTTTTAGACACCGACTTCGGAATAACGTTTTTTTTTCGATTTGTAGTGTTGCTTTAGAAGTTGGTTTTATTTTTTTGTTAAAAAGTATTTCCTTTTCGCTTTTAGTGGTATCTACATAATGGACAAGATCTATAGTTGATTCAAGGTTGCCAGAATAGATTACCCAACTAACTTGAAACTTGAACATAACCGGTGGAATGAGAGTGTACCAGGGTGAACTGTACACATCTGCGCACCCGTTTAGAGCATACTGGCGTGATGGTATGTTGTGAATTGGTGTAAACAATAAACAGACATACGATTGCAGCAATCCCGAGAGATCCGGGCCGTCATTTATTGAAGAGTTTTGTTGTATATCTCCGAAGTTATTCATCAGATCTTTACCAAATTTAAATGGGACCATTTCGGAATAAACTTTTATCAAACAAAAAAAGAATTTTGCAAATCCGTTTACATATGACGGAGTTAGGCCCGAACATACATAAAAAAAATATAAACATCCGAATTGAGAACCTCCTCCTTTTTGGGAAGTCGGTTAAAAAACACTTCCTTCCATTTTAGATTTGGCTCTAATAAATCACGAATTAATGACAAGCCAGAAATCGGGTTTCTAGATTTTGTATCCGTATTTAGTATTCTACGTTCATATAAAATCCCATTGTTAATGAATTCAAGGCAAACAATCACCAATTAATTGGCATTGTTTATAAATCAATGTCAACTGTATGCCTAATTAGTATTATCTATGCTTAAATCAGCCTTAATGATTGTTTACAATCGTATTTAACCACGGATGCACTAGAATAATAACTATGATCAACCACGTGACGCTCCGTAGCATCTAGTCGATAATTTCGAGACGTTCAACAAGAGCAGAGTGGCGCAGTGGAAGCGTGCTGGGCCCATAACCCAGAGGTCCGTGGATCGAAACCACGCTCTGCTAAAAACACTTTTTGTTTCTTTTAGTGACAATTTATACAAATATTTATACTTTTTAATGTTTCTTATTGATTTTTAACCGACTTTCGAAAAGGAAGAGGTTCTATGTTCGACTTTATGTATGTTTTTTTTTTTTTGTTTATTGTGTTCACCGATTACTCCGTCAATTGTGGACCGATTTTGTTTTTTTTTTTGTTTGTATGTGTATGGTCCGAAATTGGTCCAATTTTAATTTGGTGAAAATCTGATGAAGAACTTCGAAGATATACAACAGAACTCTTCAATAAATATCGGCAAATCTCTCGGGATTGCTGCAATCGCATGTATGTTTATTGTGTATACCATTTTATAACATAACATCACGCCAGTACGCTTTTAAGGAGTACGCAGATCTCTCTTTACACCGGTTATGATCACGTTTAATGATATTCGGGTAATCTATTCTGGCGTAATAGGTACCCCTATTAGGTAGATACAACTAAAAAGTTAAAAATAAAAAAAAAACTTTACGTAAAAAAAATGTACCTACGAAAGACACCGACTTCCAAAATTAAAGTTATTTTTCACTTTGTAGTTTCTTCTTTTTATTTGGAAGTCGGTAGTATTTTTTTGAAAAAAAGTTTTTTTTTGAACTTAAATGTTCGAAAAAAGCTAATAATAATTAAAGGAAAAAGCTTGCGTGACTGGTATAGATATACGCCACGCTATTTTAAATGATCGCATGAGGCAACAGACCAGTTATAAACTAATATTGTCTTCTTCACCCCAGTGAGTGATGGTGATGACCGGCCACTCCCTTATGTTACGCTTAATATAAGGGACGGACCCTCACCTATCGCAAGGGTGGCTAAGTAATGGCTCACGACAAAGGTAAACTTTGTTACATAACTTTTCAACATTCACGAATGACTTAAAATTAAACAATAGTGTAATCATATTATTGATAAACTATTGAACCTGTTTTATCGATGCACGCGTTCCGTAGCCAATAATACAGCTGTCGATACGAGCTGCAATATCAGGCATGCAATGATTCTGGGTGGCTCAAACAGTATCTTTGAGAATGTTTATTTTGCCATAAATATTGAAACGGCCAATTCCGAATAAGCTTATTTATTTAAACAGTTAAAGACCAAACTGGGTCATCATTAGGATCTATAATTCTATAGGTACCATCAGTTCATTCATCTGAACAATAAATTTTCATTATCGTATTTTATTTCATTCATTATTTTAATGCAGTAGAGTTGGGGCATAACGTTATATGGACCTTTTTATAGCTTCATTAATTCTTTCCGCTTTATGATTGTACCGGTAAAATGACTTTTTAACCGACTTCCCAAAAAGGAGGAGGTTCTATGTTCGACATTATGTTTGTTTTTTTTTATGTTCACCGATATCTCCGTCAATTGTGGACCGATTTTAAAAATATTTTTTTTGTTTGAAAAAGTATGTTCCGAAATTGGTCCCATTTTAATTTGGTAAAGATCTGATGAAGAACTTCGGAGATATACAACAGAACTCTTCAATAAATAACAGCAAATCTCTCGGGATTGCTGCAATCGCATGTCTGTTTATTGTTTATACCATTTCATAACATAACATCACGCCAGTACGCTCTTAAGGGGTAGGCAGATCTCTCATTTCACCGTTTATGTTCAAGTTTCATGAAATCTATTCTGACGTTATAGTTAGCTTACTAACTTGCCTATTACGTCGGTACAACTAAAAAGTGAAAAATAAAAAACTTTTTTGAAAAAAAATACTGCCGACTTCAAAAAATAATGTTATTTTTCACTTTGTAGTTTTGTATTTGGAAGTCGGTAGTATTTTTTTTCAAAAAAGTTTTTTATTAATGTCTAAATGTTTCCAAATATTAATCGTTCTCACAGTTCAGAAATATAGAAATCACAAATTCGTTTATACTAGATCTAAGTAGGTAGCATGAACGGCTTCTACTTGGATAAAAATCTTACGTAGGCGATTTAGTTTTGAGATATTGCTTTTTCTCATGACTGATTGTCAAACGCACTCGACCACTTCCATATAAAGGGTGATAGAGAAAGTCTAGATCACGCTGAAAGTGGTTCATATGATGTTAAACGTTCCTACAATCCTACTAATAAATCGTCTGGTCTTATTGACTCCGGAATCGATGTGAGTTGCGTGGGACTGAGCTCGAGTTGGACCTAAGAGGGGTCCACAAACAGACCATTAATGTAATTTGATTATGCAGTAGGAACCAATACGGGTCTGCGGTTACACCGCACGATTTCAGATGGAATGTGCGCTGGACTACACTCGTATATCAGGCAAGTAGCAACGTTTCGTAAGGCTCATAATTTCTTTATTTATAGCCACAGACAGCTCTGCTGTTCCCTAATGTATAACAGACACTGATGTAAAGACCACTATAGTTTCATTTGCTACTTTAATCTTACATCAATAGGATCAGAAAAATATGGTAACGTCGATGACAACTTATCTAAAAGGTCGGAATTTATTGAGATTACTGATCAACTGTTTATTACCCAAAAGGAAATTGAAAAATTTCTCAGTACAGTTCGTGTTCCGGGAGACCACCCGAGTCGTGGGTAATGGCGGTCGCGGTGTAGGAACACTTGTGCGGGTGATATTTGTGTCTGTGAGATATAGCTCTGTATGATGCGGAAATTGCCGCATAGTTCGCAGACCACACGCCTCTGACTTATGGCGTATGAACCTACATTGGAATGGGTTTCAGCAACCCTTGCCTGCCATTTCTTTGCTAGATTAATGGCAATATGTTACTGTTTGGTGAGGCTATTGACTGCAAGTTATCAAGCAAAGTCAGCAATTTTATATTTAAACTAAAGAAGGTCATCATCATCATTTCAGCCGAAAGATGTCCACTGCTGGACATAGGCCTCCCCCAGGCGTCGCCACATTGACCGATCCCGTGCGTCTCGCATCCAGCGCCTTCCCGCAACCTTAACCAGGTCATCAGTCCACCTAGTGGGAGGCCTTCCAACATATCGTCTTCCGGTTCGCGGTCGCCATTCCAGAACTTTTCGGCTCCATCGGCCATCCGGTCTGCGAGCAACTAAAGAAGGTAGTTACAATGTTTCACTTTATTTTATCATTTAATTTGACTAGCCAGTTAAGCCCTTATTCAATAAATTCTTCTACCGCATTTTGGTCGAGTCCCAAAAATGTTAATCAAAATTCTATTTATCTTCGTTGAAAAGTACTTATCACAAGGGGCTTCAATTAAATTAAATCTTCACTTATACGGGTTAAGTAAAGTTAACTGTAGATCATCAGTCGATCATCTGTGACCATTGTGAGAACGTTTCGAAGATTTAAAAGCTGCCATAAACAAAATGTGTATTGAAGAGAAGACCTCCCGCTCAGTTAATGTTGTATGTAAATTATTTCCCAAATAATTCATTGTTTGTCCTGGAAATGAGCACACAATGTGTGCCAGAGGCTTGCGGCTTTGTTTGTACAGTATTGAAACTCCGATATGACGTCATATAGGTACAGTAATACAGTTCACACTCGGGCGAACTTGCGCAACTTGCATGATTACAGGAAACTTGCATTTCACGCGACTTTACAGCCTCCCATCTCTACGTCGAAGTACTCTGGCTACCCGCAAACACAAAATAAACGTTGATAACATGCATGTTATTAAGCTAACACGATGCTAACAACATTAGGCGAAAACCTTGTCAGGATGACGCAACGTAACCCAATTAGTTTTCGGTACGAACTTATTATTGTCTTAACAATCTGCCCATTTACAGAAGGGAAAATAACATGGGTCTCCTTATTTGTACATTGTCTAAAAGACATCGTTCCAAAACCAAAATTACACCAATCATCATTAAAGAATGCCTTTTATGTATAAACTGTATCACAGGTCGCGGTTGACTTCGTCTAATAAAATATTTACTTCAACGCTTCAAAGTCTTAACGATAATGCTGCGCAGTGACATGTTAATTGCTGGAGGTGTCAGCACGACATCAGTGAAAGGAGTAAAGTGACGAGGGGATGACGTCTGACACGACCAGAACTAAACAACGGCAGGCAGCCATTAGAATACTGATACAAACCATTCATGTAATTGTGCGGTGAAACGATGATTGTGGTTGAATAATCAATTATGTACTTTCATTTTATTAAAAACCACATGGAATAAACTGTTTTGGTTTATTGGTTACAAACAAGTTACAGCTTAATAAACTGGCATTCATACTATTCATCTATATTTAATTAGATTTTGAAACCTAATTTATTCGTTACTACAATGGTGTCAATGTGGCCGGAACTAAGCTTCGTTTTCTTTTAACAATTGCCTTTAATCATTTATTGAGCTTAACATTTTTGGGTTCGAGAATAAAAGATAGAGACGTGAAAGTATTTGAGGTGCAGCGATTATTATTTTTGGAATTTTACTTAAGAGGTATTTACAGTATATTCAAAGAATATGCGAGAACAGACTGCTTCCCATGGTCGACGGATATTTACCAAAATAATTTCGTTAATATTTTTATGAAATGCCTTTTCGGTCTATTCGAATTCCGAGGAAATAATCGGACCTCCCACGTCGTACACGGGTCGATCTCACCGTCCACAACATCTACTCCTCAGTACCACATGCACCGATGCGGTCATTTGGGATAACTGCCCACCGTTCAGCCGTGAATAACTTACAAATGAACAATTACACATTAACCTCTTAGACTGATTAGAATCAGAATGTAGATTGCAATACGGGTTTAAATTGAAATTACAATACAATACTTGTATCTATCAAAAATATCAAGCAACTAGTCAATACAATAGCAAATAATTGTAGAGTTGTCTAAACTAAACGAATTAATTTATTACCCCTCGACTGTCATGGGGGTAATATCGATAAGCGTATAAATAAGTCTTTGTAACGGTTAGAGTAACAGTCGACCCACTTGAAATATCTACCCAGGGACAATTTGTTCTCTAGAAAAATAGTCAAGGGTTATATTTGCGGTTGCATTGTGTGGCTTAAAGACCCATAAATCAAGTTCCCTGCACTCGAAGTTGGGAGCAGAGTGCACCAGGTGGTCCCAACTATTTTTAAACTCTGTTTATGTACCAATAAGGGAATAAAATTTATTTTATGAGTTCCTTTCATATGGTTTTTGATTCATGGGTAAGAATTTACAATTGCTTTCAGTATCGGGTTTGTTTAGTGCATGTGGCGATGAGTGCATGTGCCGATGTGTGAAACTTGTAAGCACTAAATGGTTTCCCGGCGACACGTGAGCACTGAGCGCGTAGTCTGCCTGACAGCTGGCGAGCATGCTTCGCGAACCGTGATGTTTTTTGCAGAGACCTCGCTCAGAACGAGTATTTGAATTTCAGCAACGACATTTGATACAACTGCGAAACTCTACACCCAGCCGAAATTACGCATGCCATTGTAATCCTTTCACAACCACCACCTATATTATATTTCCTATGTTAGCATTCGTAGCGTGTAGAATAATTTTCGAAAGTGTCCAAAGTGTTTTACGATATACGATGAAGGAAATTCCTAGCGTTCTCGAGTGTCGCGTAACGCGGAGACCTTAGACATTTAAGAGAATTTATTATTAATAGGTGCTTAATAAATCGTGCCCCGCACTTTAAATTCTATGAATTTAGTAGAAATACCTACATCATAGCTATGATTGCCTAAGTAAGAGTAGATGCGAATCGTGCCCGAAGCATGCTGCAATTACAGCCGACTGCCGCACTAATTGTGGCTAATGTATTGCGCATTACTAGTAATAAGGTTTGGAGCTGTGTGCCGTCCGTGCCGTGTGCCGTGCCGCGCCTGTGCCGTTCATTAGAGGCATCATTTAGTACCTGTGAGCGAGAGCTGCGTCCCGCGCCCGCAGAGCGCACTTCCGGTCAAGCGCTTCAGTTGGGCAGTCCCAATCCCAGCGCACTTGCGTAACATCCGCTATTATTACGAATATAAACATGAAAACATTTCTAAGCTCGCACCTCACCGCTCATGTACCCGAGCTCTCGTTCCAACAATTCATAACCAGGAATAACTTTCGTGAAACATTTCAGACGCTCCAAAATAAAGCACCTACTTACATCCTAATAAGTAAACTTCTATTGTGTATTTAATTTCTACCGGCGAGATCCGGGAAGTTCTATATAAGTGCATGCACGTAAAATAACGTAAGCTAAGTATCGTAAGTACACAATACCTACTTATAAGACTGTCATACTTTTGAGACCTCGCTTAGGTTTGCACAGATGTGAAATAAATACGGTACCTTGGTAACAATGAAAGGAGAGAGCGGAATAATATCGAAGTCTTTACTTATGCTTATTTATGTATAGATAAATTTATTTGTTTCGTATGATACGGGTGGTGACTAATCCGCGGTTAGAACGCGCGCGCTAAGCCAGACGTCTCCTGAGTGCCGAACAATTATGGTTGATGGCACAATGAGCTTTGTCTGTCACCAGACGGATCTGTGAGAAGTGATCTTGTTCCCATCGGTCTGCGCAGGCGCACTGACGGATCCTCGTCTCGCTCTGTGCAGGAATGCGTCGTAAATCATAGCCTATAGGCACTTATACCCTTAGTGGTGGCCTGTCTCGCCTTCTGACACTATTGCCGCCTGTCACTGGCGTTAATTTATAAGCTGATACGTACGGGCTACCATTTAAACAAACAATAATTATTGTACGTAGCTATGATAACTGTATTACAAACTTTACATATAATATCTCTTTTAAAGTAAGAAAGATAAATGATTGTGATGGTGAGTTACCTCTAAGTAATATTTCACGTTGTTATGGCGCAAGCTTGCTTTGTTAATCGGTCCACTATCTCCCGGAATGCGTTGGAAATTGAGCTATACAAGCGGTAAAACTTTGCGTCACTCCGATAAAAAAGATCGCAAAATACACCGTGACAGCATCGAAGTCAAACAGATTACGGAAGCGTGAACGCGCAAGTCGCGCAATGACCGAGCACGCCAGCAGGGGACGGCAACGGTACGACACCAAGTCACCGACAGAAATGATCGCCGAGCGTTTTTAACTAAATGCGTAACAACACTAAAAACGCATTCATTCTTCCAGACCAGACGGAGGGAGGCTATTTTTGCGTACTTGGTACTCATGTACTAAAGAGACTAATACTTTAAGTGTGGGTGGAATATTTGTTACCAATTTAGCAGAAGTTTTAAAGAGTTTTAATGCGTCTAAATGAGAACCAACGTTAAGAATGAAAAATATAAAATATGATTGACCAAAAACTACAAAACATGACATGATTTAAAAGTGACAAAAAAACTGTTTAAGGGGTTGTAGCCGCCCGCTACGAGTGCTACGCCACGTAGCGTAGTAGGTAACTTGTAGGTAAATTAACGCGTTTGCGAAAAAATATCGCGTAGAGCTATTCGTAGAAGCACCTACGAGGCTACGACATTATTTTTTATTTTATCTCTAAAATATAGTACAGCTTGAATTCCTACAAAAGGCATTGTTTTATCTTTGCAGTCCTTGATTGAATCTTCTTGGGTAAAAGTCTTTAATTATTTACTTTTTGTAGGAAATTAGGACTAACTGCTTAGGCTCTTACGATGCGAGGGAACTTCCATCTACACCATACAATAAGTACACAATCAGACTAATAACGTATAGAGTTCAAAGGCACCGCTCGCTGTGAAAGGCTTTATTGTCCATTGGGATGCGTGAGCGCAGCATGCTCCTAATTAACTTATAAACGTTAGATACACGATTGAATATATTCCACACAAGCGGTTCAGTTTCAAGCCATGCATCCGTCTATCCGATGCACTGCAGCTGCCTACAAAACTATAATTACACAAACGAAATATGCACGCAATGTGTAATACAATTTATTAGGCTTCCTCATATCAAGCCGTGGAACAGTTAAAATGCTATCTCCATCGTTCTCGCACGCTGTTATTGTACAAATATTTTCATTTAAATTGGTTACAGAGATATTTATAATATTATAAGTAACATTATTATCGTACCTCGGTTAACTTTCTCGAGTGTCTTTGCTCAGTGAAGTAAGATATTTTAAGCGTAATTTATTCTAATTGGTCGACAATGAACTTGTCTGGAGATATTTGCTTAGAGCCAGGCGACCGGCCGGTGACAGCGTTGTCGCTGGCGCCGGCCCGTGGGCGTAGGTACCCGGCATGGTTGCGCAACCTTTGGGAAGCTAGGCCCCGCGCCAAGCATGCGAGTTCATGCGACAATGCTACGAACTCGCCACAACGCATTAGCATTCTACCGTTAACTCTACTACCTGCCAAGGTAACCTAATGAAACGATGTCAGCAATAAAATTATTATAGAAGGTACTCTATCTATATCGATTCTTTGTAACCTGTGCCGTATGTTAATCACGAAGGATAATAAACAGTGCTAGTGTACATACACGTCGCTCGCGTGGACACAACAATCATATTAGTTTTGCTTTTATTCGAAATGAGTTCGTGTTTAATCGATAATTATTAACTGGTTTACCGTTAATAGTTTCTGTCTTTAAATTCTAATCAATGCACACTTTTTATTCGATTTAATTTTAAATGTAAGCTATCTTAAAATCAATAGATCTTGTTGTTGTTTGTTTTAACAAAAATAAAATCCTTGCGAATTGTACGGAAGCCTAGTTTTTTTTATTGTATGTTGTAGGGCTCCAATTAGGTATACTCGTACATAACGTTGAAAGTTTCTAGAGTGGGTCAGACAAACAAACGATTCTTATTGTATTCGGAAAGTAGAAGTTATAAAAACTCATTGAACACTGTCTTTGTATTCCAACAAAGGTATTTTTAACCGACTTACCAAAAAGGAGGAGGTTCTATGTTCGACTTCGAGTATGTTTTTTTTTGTGTGTTCACCGATATCTCCATCAATTGTGAACCAATTTTGAAAATTAATTTTTTGTTTGAAAGAGTATGTTTTAAAATTGGTCCCATTTTAATTTGGTGAAGATCTGATGAAGGACTTCGGAGATATACAACAGAACTCTTCAATAAATGACGGCAAATCTCTCGGGATTGCTGCAATCGCATGTCTGTTTATTGTTTATACCATTACATGACATAACATCACGCCATTAAGCTCTAAAGGAGTACGCAGATGTGTACAGTTCACCTTGGTACACTCTCATTTCAAAATCCAAAAATGTTATGTTCAGTTTCATGATATTCGGGTAATTTATTCTGTCATTATAGGTACCTTACTTAACAACTTGCTTATTAGGTAGGTACAACAAAAAGGTGAAAAATAAAAAACGTTTTTACAAAAAAATACTACCGACTTTCAAATAAGAAAACTACAAAGTGAAAAACAACTTTATTTTTGGAAGGCGGTGTCTCTGGAAGGTAACATTTTTTTGCGTTATGGACACCGACTTCCAAAAATAAAGTTGTTTTTCACTTTGTAGTTTTCTTATTTGGAAGTCGGTAGTATTTTTTTGTAAAAGAGTTTTTTTTAAATAAAATATAAGTAACTACTCGTATGGTAACAAAATAAATAAAGGGACATTTTTGGGCGATAGATAGATCACCATCTATATCCGTGGAATGGAACCGAACGCGATCGATGTACAAACAATAATCAGTATAATCAGAACAGTACGTCGGGACAGTTTCTTTGTATGGGATGAGACACCATTGAACAAGCCAAGCTAGCAAATGTACCTACAGCTGTTAATCAACACTTAAAATTAATTCAAAACACGTAAAAGCAGAAGAAAGCGCTTCAAATTAATTAAGTTTCTGGTTTTAATTAGATACATCCATAAAATCCTTAAAAGCTTCGTTACACAGTAACCAACTTAGCTAAGTAATAGCACATAAAACATGTCTCTTTCTTAACTCACAAGAAAGCCATGCTAATGTTAGTAAATAAAAAGACACTTATACAAATGAAGTCGAACTAAGTTCTCGACTATAATCGACAGTCATTATGGAAAGAAATGGGAAGACGTAAATATAAACAATAGCACTTTTCCTTAGAACCTCGCAAAAATTACATTTAAGTATTCAAATATTCAATCAGCTCAATAGCATTCAGCAATACGTTTATTTTTGTTGAATCATGCTTGTATAATTAGCCGGTGTATATCTACGTGACTACGATATAATTAATTGCAAGCATTTTCTTTTAGTAGCTGTCTACTAACTACATATTCTATACGTACCAGATATACAATACAAAACTAACAATAATGTATACGCAATTAAATGCAATTACGTAGATAGGAAACGTAGATTATATTTTTTGCAGTTCTATTTAAGTAAACCATGCCTAGTATTATTTAAGCATACGGATATAATATATATAAAGATAACAAAAAACTTGTTGTCTTCTACTAATAAAAAAATCTGCGTAACAATTAAAGGTATTAGGTAAGTAGGTAATAATCTAGGTACCTGCAACAGTAAATGCAGCGGTCCACTTACTCTGCAGGCAGGTGCAGGTGCCTGGTATCCCCACAGGCAGTTCCAAGGCATTTTACATAGTCATTTTAAAAACAAAAAATGTTCCGTGTCATCATTTCCAAAAAAAAATATACATCACATTTCACATTGCACATAATTAGAAAAGAGTTTGGAAAACTTTCTCTTTTATAGTTTTTCTTTTCTTAAATGTCACACTTGGTTTAAAAAAAGAACGCTAAATAAAAAAAAACAAATCCACGTTGATGTGAGATAATCCGGGGGCTGCACATACGAGCAGCCGCGGGCACAAGCAACTTGTGACTGAGGCCCGACCCGCGGACCAGCTGATTGCACTTCTGAACCTCATCACTAGTTCAGAGGCAATCTCGGATACCTCTCACATCTGCGGACATGGTACACACCTATGTCGAACTGATAAATATTTCAGACGTCTCAAATATTCATTTGTAAAACCTGAGCAGGTTCATACAACTAGAATGCCCGCCAAAAACATGAGAATTCAAATATATTATTTCAATCACGTAAGAATACACAGGTTAGCCAGGTAAGCAATATAACTGAATACATTATTGTTATTGGGTAAAGTTAACCATTTCGGCATTGGCACTTCCGTCATTCATTCATAGGTAACGCTTCTAATAATGTATTTGTACCTTTGTTAGTTTGTTCATTCAAAAAAACATTGTATCAAGATGACATTGAGTAACGTTGCTTTTAAATATTCAGAAACTTCAATAACGATCACCGTCATAATTAGGAAGAGACAAGAACAACATAAAATGCAGATTAAAATATGCTTTTATATCATCATAGAAAAGTTAAGTAAGTCCGTCATGCATCGAGTCCATCTCTACATTTTATGGACACGCATAGAGCACTTTAAATCCATTAAAACATTCCCGGGATAACGTCTCCCTGGCTCCTACATTATCCGGCTAGGTTAGTCCTACTATAACTTTCCAATCGGTTCAACAGGCATCAAGCTGTCACTTATGAATTTCGTAATGAGTTCATTGACTACACTATCTTAAAATTCTTCTAATAAAAATATAGAGCGTGCGACACTGCATGCTATTGCTAAGTAACTCGATATACTTAAAAGTTTTAATTCCACTTCATGAGAAAGCGGCTTTTAAAATCATGGACAACTGACCGCTACAAAATTAGAGCCATCGGTCGTCCTCATTGAAAGTGAGTTTTGTAACTAAGTGTATTATAAGAATATGTTCTTTAATGTGAAACAAACAAACCTGCAACAACAAATTCAGAGGCCGACTGACCGCGAGTGGTTGCTGGCGGTCTCGCGACCACGGACAGCTCCAGGGCATGCTTCTGGTCTAGCAAATCTTTTTTGCACTGATGACCTTACCACATTTCAAATACGCATTAATTCACCACCACGTTTACAAAGGACTCAAAAGTTGGTTCATTAGTAGCTAGGTACTTGAAGTTATTGCAGGATCATTAGTAAGCTTTTGTTATCTAAAATAGCGTAAACATATTCGCGATAGTTAAGGTGCTGGCACTACGTAATACGTGCAACAGGATCCGGGAGCGTACGCATGCGTGCGGCCGACCGGGCGCGCGCCTCCTGACTAGCTCAGGGCTCCGGCTGTTCGCTCCAGGATACTATCCCGACAATCGGGCACACGCCCCCCGCCGGGACTGCGGGAATGAAGCTCGAAAGGGCGAGCCGCTGCGGTACCTAAATACCGCGAAGAATTTCATGCGTGCCACAGAATCACAGATATTTTGGACTTCGATTGAAATGGGTACAAATATATGGGCAAGTATAAATAAATGCATTTCGTATGGGTAGGATTTACTTCAAATATGAATTAGGTATTTGCTAAGCATTTATGCTCAAGAAACCAAGACAGGTCATATATTGACTGAACGTAACGTCGCCAAATCCATGTTTTGAAAAGTACAAAATTGTGGAGTACGGTACAGTGGCTACAACATCACAATAGCAGGTATCATACGATACTGCTCATCCGACAAATTCAGAGCAATTTACGTTTTGTGCTATTTCGAGTGACCTCATCAATTAATTTACTTTATCGACGGTGAATGCGTTAATTATACTAAATTAGCATTTACGTAAGCCTTTGAGGCCATCATTGCTATAGATAGAAGAATCTTTAATAATGAATTTACGTTGATAAGGGGCGCGAGGTTCGTAAACACTGTCATTATTATTTTGTTATTATGATCTGATCCTAGTGTATCTATAGTGCCATCTAATCGAAGAACTGTTTACTGTTTTCCTATGTGGTCAGGGATATAACTGCCTTCTTATCAAAGTAGATATTTAAAACATATAAGTACGTATGATTATCTATGAATTAGCTCCGCATTCAATTATCCATAATAAACATAATTATTTAATTATTTTTGATCCGCACTATTAACCGAAAAAGTAAACCAAAATCACTAATCTACCGACTTACTGCTAGATTGCAGTCCTGAACATTTTCAGTCTGAAATAAATAGAAACCACGGGAATAAAAACCAAGTTCTTTTTACTAACGCCTTACTCAAATACCAATAGTAATAAACGCCCTCCCTGAAAACTTCAGACTGATACCATGAAAATAGGGCCTCCTACACGGCTACATACATACATACATGGTACCTTCGTATCCTGTAACTGTAAGTTGAATTTTGAGTTTTTTTTTTAGATTTTCAGGAAATTCCAGCATTAGTAAGGGCGTTTGTGCATTTACTCGAATAGTATACGAAACAAGTTCTCAAAATTTTAACCTTTAATTTAATGTTAACTTTACCCATATCTATCTAATCGAATGCCTTTAAACGAGCAATTCTTGTATATATTTAATCTGAATCTCAGAAACGGCTCCAACGATTTTCATGAAATTTAGTAGGCAGGGGGTTTTGAGGGCTATAAATCGATCTAGCTATTATCTTATATATGAAATTCTCGTGTCACAATGTTAGTTACCATACTCCTCCAAAACGGCTTGACCGATATTTATGAAATTTTATATGCATATTCAGTAGGTCTGAGAATCGGGTACTATCTATTTTTTACACGCGGGCGAAGCCGCTGGCAGAAGCTAGTATTATGTATTTATATCTAACTATTATATATATTTTTAGAAAACGTCGTTTTCTCTATTTTCTCCCAGTACTCGCCCAGGTGCTTTATATGTATTTGTACAAACAATAAAAAACAACGGATTCGAATTAATTCTTACAAATAACTGAGTATGTGGTTGTGCACAAACGCCCTAAGGCTTACAATTGCAGTGAGTTTAAAAACATCCGGCATGTCCTGTTATCAAACTCGGTACTCATGCAGAGGAGCCCCAGTCCTCTGTATGAGACACATAAGAAAGACCACTAAATAAACTAAAAAAAATATGTCCAAATCTATCTAATAATAGGAAACAACTTAAAAATAAATTTGAAAACTTACCCCTGTGAAAACCTGTAGAGATTTATCTCTATTTCGAAACCATTGCACCCATTTCATAATTGCCGTGACACTGAAAATGTTACATAGAAATACTAAACTGACTGTTAATAAACCAAAAATTAACCACGTAGAAGTATCTAAAAACAGCTCTATCATAATAGAGCTTAAGTTCCATTTAAATTCGATAATAGGGAGCACAGGTGTAGGGTGTGGAAAACTCGTTACAAAATTGTGTTCGTTGTGAATCTCTCAGGAGTAATGAGTACTTGCCGCCTCGCACACTCTGCGAGGAACAACGCGCTCGCTAGTTGTTAATTGCCTGCTACAATTACCTACGTGTGAATTTCCTCCCTGCATTTAATTAAATTAAATTGGTAGGCATAGCCATGGAGTTGGTCTGGATTTTTTCCAGGAGCAAGGCAACTCAATAATAGTAGATTCTGCACCAAGGATAAAGCAGTGTCTTACGTCACGGGTGGCATATTGAATCCTGAGCGTAACGAGGGACTCTATTCGCTCGGGAGTTATCTAGAGTCCTGAGTGCAACCAGGAATTCAAGCTGCCAAGACGAAGACAGGCTTTATCCTAGAGGAGCATACTCTACTTTTCAAACCTTCTGCGAGACAATAAAAATCCAGGGCTCCGTATTAAGTATCGGTAGTAGAGTAGACAGAAATCTACTAATAATAAACTCTGTAGTAGAATCACTATCGCTCGACATTTTTTGTTAACACGAATATTGCATTATACATATTCACTGAAAATCACGATACCCAAAAAACCGTATTTTGTTTTACATTCTTTGAAATATTTTTTTAGTCCTACTTATGGTGGCAAGTTCGATTAACGAACAAACCTCTTTACACTGCCATACGGGCATTTTTTAGAGTTTTCCACGAGTTTCCACACGCATTTGACTTCCAAATTCAATCACTTTACTCCTTTGGAAGTTTCATACAACTTTACCTACCTTGGACCCTTGGGAGGTAATGCTTTACTTTACGGTGAGATTGCATGACATGTAATTCGACATTGTCGAGCAGGTGGCGTGAAAAATACTATGCATCACGGCTGAATACTTCGAAAGGTTTAGCAGATGTGTAGGTCTAGTTATATTCGTACTTCGTACCCATATTCCGCTAGGTTTTAGTCCCGTGAACTACGACGAATCTCTAGCCATCAACTGAACAAGAATTCAAGTGCCCGGCTTCTACTGAGATACTCCTAATGGAAAAACTGTGTTGATTGGGCAGTTTACACTTTACCCTTCTCTTTAGGATATTGATGCCTACCACAAATACCACTCACCATTAGTCAAGCCATCTTAGTTACGCGGACGACATGGTTTTGCTGAGCCCAACGATCGGCGGCCTTAGGAAATTGGTCAATGTGTGTGAAATGTACGCGGCTAGGCATGGCCTCAAATATAATGTTTTAAAAAGTGAGCTCATGATATTTAAGGCGGGTACAAAGTCACCGGAGCAGGTCCCTCCCGTTACTTTAAACGGAATACCTATGAAGGTAGTCACCCGCTTTAAATATCTTGGACACATGGTCACTGAACACCTACGTGATGACGAGGACATGGACAGGGAGCGTAGGGCGCTATCGACCAGGGCCAATATGATAGCTCACAGGTTCAAGCGTTGTGCTGCGAGTGTTAAAATAACACTCTTTAGAGCGCACTGTACATCGCTTTACACGTGCAGCCTGTGGGCTCGTTATACGCTACGATCGTTCAGCGCTCTGCGCGTCCAGTACAACAACGCGTTCAGGGTGTTGTTGGGGTTGCCGCGCTGGTGCAGTGCGTCGGGCATGTTCGCGGACGCGCACGTAGACGGCTTTCACGCCGTGCTCCGCAAACGATACCTACGCCGCGGCGCTCTGTAGACTGCGCGCCAGCACCAACAGCATCCTGGCCGTTATAGCGGATAGGCTGGACACGCGGTACGTCCAACACTGGGTCAGGGCCCACATGATAAAATAAATGTCTTTTTGTTTTCTTTAATTTTAGTTACTAACCCTGTTTGTTTGTTTTGTTTACTGTACTAACATTCTATGGATTCCAAAAATCTGAAATAAATAGTTTTTATTTTTATTTTATTTATTTTATTTATTATTATCTCCGAAATTTGTTAAGCGAAAAATACTGTAATTTAAAATAATTCAGATATGTTTCCTACCAAGATACTTACGGAACACTTGGTATAGTCTGCCTCAATTTTTAGAGTTCCGTCGTTACACTATTCTATAATTCTTCCATACAAACGTAGTGTGGCGATTACTGCACTGTTTGACGATGTACGTTCAAAATAAAAAATAATATCAATTTGTATCATCATTATCTAGCCTGTATGGAAACAAAAAAGTAAAAAATAAAATATTTGATAGTTATGAGCGTCGAAAGTTCCATATTTCAACACTAATTTGAACGCATCTCTAGGCGGAAATAAATACCATAAGAAGAAGGAAAATTGCAAAACGGCCTCCATACAGGGATAGATTAGTAATTCAACAATGCAAATATTTTTTATTTTTAAAATATACATTTAGTCGTTTTTTCATGATATCTAGACTCCCAAAGGTCTGTTTATAAAATTGTCGCGCTCGTTTTCGTCCTAAATCATCATCCATTTAGACACAAATTTGCAAAAGTGCTTATTCGTACGCGAACTAGTTTCTTACTGCTCATCACAGCATCTATCTCTTTCGAACGTGTTGTCGGATGAGATAGCATGCATTTTACCCTCGCGTACAAAATATTTCGTGCTGTCGACTAGGGGAACCGTAAAAGGAGAAACAGGTACCCCAATAAGATCACTTCGTTGTCTGTCTGTCCGTCCGTGTGTCAAGACATTTTTCTCCCGAAGGCCTGGAGGTATCAAAATTAAATTATTATCATTATACTCTGGTCCGCAATATCTTGGAACTTAAACTTCTAAATCATCTTCTAGATGCCAGTTAACATTTGTTAACTTTTTTATATATTATATAATCTTTTATTATTATTATTATTTCTTACGACTTATTATCGGGCCTATGTTGTCCCTCCATATCTAAGTACTAATGCTGTAACATGGAAATATTGTAAAACCAAACCATTTTTTTAAAGAGTAACCATGTAGTTGTTTGCTTGTTCTTCTCCATAGGAAACGACCAACCCGGACCGTGCACCTTTTGTCGACGTTTTATAAGTGCCCATGTAGGCCTATGTGAAATAAAAAGTTTGATTTTGAACGCAATCAAAAGAATTATGGCCGTTTATGTCGCATATTTGACGAATCGCAAGAGAACCATAACCCAAAAGAGTACTTCCCGTTGATCTAGAATCAAGAAAGTCAAGAAGCAATGTCTCACAAGTAAAGGAAAAAAACTGGCTACCGTAAAGTTGTTACTACATAAAAAACTGAACAAGTGCGAGTCGGACTCGCGCACTGAGGGTTCCGTAGAAATAGCTACATTCACCAAATTTACTGAAGTTCTTAAGCTATGAGGGCACCGAACATTACTTACAATCAACCAATCACATGCGTGATGAAAGACGCGATGTGGATTTCCGTCGATGTGATTGGTCGATTATTTATACCCTTTGCCTTGGCGAATTCATTACGCAATAAGGCTGCAGGTGAGTTTAAAATTTTCTACAGCACTCTGATCAAATTCTTTGACGTTTTTCAAGTACGACGTGTATCATTGATAGAAAAGTATTTAACTTATAAAAAACCTGTTGCAATTACACTGTTTTGCTTGTTTTTAGCTTCAAAATTTCGGCTAGAGTCAACGTAGTTCATTCATTTTCTAAGAGATAACAGTAGTATCAAGATGATTGCGTTGTATGGCAAGTGTGTAAGTTTGCACATTTAGGGGGTGGATAAGTTTGCGAAAGGAAGAAGAACCAGCTAGAAGAAGAAAATAATAAAACAAAAAGTACCAAAAACTAACACAAAGGTTAAAAAGACCAAAAAAAAATATCTAAAAAGAAAAGATGGAGGTGTGGAGGATGCACTGAAGTCTTCGTAGAGCATAATTATTGTTGAAGATTGGATCGAGTGTGATACGTCAGGTGTGGTGGTACGAAAAGTTTACTGATTATTTGGGTTTCGGGGTATTTAAATGTGATTGAAGTAAGTAATTTACCTCAACTTATTAGATTTCTGTTCTCTATTCTGAGGCCTCAAGAAACACTGCGCAATCTATACCCAATTTTACACACTGGGGTTTGTAAAGTTGAGCAAGTCCCGGCTTTTCTTTTTTTGTTAATTATGTAAAAAGTGATTATGTTTGCTCAATAATTAGTATCAAAAGTTATTTCCAGATAAGTTTCGATTAAATTATAATAAAGAAATCTGTGATTACTCCGTACGTTTTATTTTTATGTTCAAATTATTCAAAACTGCGCAAACCTACACACCACCCCTATTCGCTTTGGTAAAAGAGTTGGTACCAGCGACGGTATAAGCACCATACCGCCATCAGCAGTCCTCTTCTGGTCAACGGTTTCAATGCTGACATCGGCTAAACGAATACGCTGGACGACGCAAACCTCGTAGGTGGGGCCTGCAGCCTAATTGCGTAACTGAGTTCGACAGGGCAAAGAAACCCAACAAATCAACCAGACCAATGAAAGCGTCGAATACTTTTTAGCAATACTACAAAAAAATAAAAGGAATTTGTCATACTCGTTCATGAAGTCATACCCTTTGCCCTGCCGAACTCAAGAACGCAATTAGGCTACAGGTCTCTGTTCTAGTTTTACCCGAAAAAGACCTACGCACATTTCACCACTATTTACCAGAAGGTATAGTTTACATACATTCACACAGTTTACCCAGTATGCTCAGGTTGTGTAAAATAGGTAGGCGAGTCCAGGATCGGACCGGGCCGGAAGGGCTTGGGTGGCTCACCACAAGCCCGGGGCCCGAGACTGGATGGGATACTATCGGAACATAATGAAATATAAAAAAAATAATTATCAACAATATATATTATTAGGAATTTATTTTAATTATAAGTCTAAATATAGTTCCAATTATATTTCAATAATATAACAAATATGAAGCTAGCCAATGAAAATTGTTTTTAAAAGAGGAGGACTTTCAGCTAAGTTGCTGTAATAGCTCGATCGTAAAAGCTGGCTGCTGTCTCGTCACGCGCTCATGCGTGATTTGATCTGATTTTGTGTTTAATATATACCGAATCCAACAGTTCTTGTCCCAGTTGCAGTAGCGAGCGATGGCGATGGAATGTGATGCCGGAGCCGGGAGCGCGCGTTGGGGATATCCCGACGCGAAGATTCTTCACTTGCGATGCGTTCCGTTCCTTCAGAAATATGAGAGTGACTTTACGTTCCATATCTATTAATTTATCAATGTTGTTGACGACTTTCAATAATGCTATATTTACGTAAAAAAATGCCAGCCCAATAAGGATTTAATCAAAATTATTTTTTAACTTCCCGCTATGAAAATTGAAAACTTCAGTTGGAGTTGAGCTATCTTTAATTCCGTCGCGAATCGATTGATTGCATCTCTTTCGCATTACTTGAGAAATTGTTACGAAATGATCGAGTATTTAAGAAAATCTAAAAACCTGTGAAGTGCTTGTCGGACTTTGCACATTTAGGGTTCCGTACCAAACCGTAAAATTAAGTTGGTTGTAAATTGTTTTTGGTCAAATGAGGGAATTACAAAAATAAATCTTGTTATCAATATATTGGTATTTTTTTGTAAAATATACGTGATAATAACCATTATCAGCAAATTTCAAGTTCATAGTTCATTGGGCAGTTAAAAAATTCTTCAGAACAAAATTTTGAATAAAAACTGACTTTGGTGGCTTCTTATTCCTTTGTTTTTCAATATGTTTTTATTTTTTGGGGTGGTATGGGATCTACCTCCTAGCGGTCCACCCCGGAAACGGCACCACAGGCTTGCCTGTGGTACGGCTGAATGATCCCACTTAAGCGGTGGTAAGCTCCGCAAGGAGCCGCCTGGCTCGCGACCACCATCCCACCGGAGTCCGGCGCCAAGCAGCTTGCTGTATTCCGTCGGTGTGTGGGAGTGCCAGTGCCTTTGGGGGAGAAGGAGGTTGTTTAGAACCGGTCTTGGTATCTGAGAATAACTTGCCGGGTAGCACATTCTGGAGGGTACCGGGATCCGAAGCACGGTGCCAGCCGTTGGACGACCGCAGTCAGTAGGGGGCTCAAGTAGCACGCCAGCCACGTGCCAAAGGCTGCCCCGCCAACTCGTGAACAATCCCGGTATGCTCCACCGTGCCAGCTGGCGACTGGATGGGAGGACCCGGTGGCCATATCCGGGGGGGTACGGACGTCCCCGCATTCTCCAAATGAGTTCCCCATAGGTTAAGTTAGTTTTAGTGGTCCACTTGGCTAACTGAGCAGCGCCTCGACAGTTCAACTTTTTCCCCAGCAACTCTAACAAAATTTATGACCAAAGCTAAGAAGAGAAATAAGGTTAAACAACGGCTGCACTTCCTCTCACTTAAAGTGCACCTCATTAACATCAGGGGGTTGCACTCCAACCTTGATCCGGTCCACCACCACCTTGATACCGCGAAGCCGCACCTGTTTTCATAACGGAGACGAAGATAACATCCCCAACGGACGTGGCGTACCTCAACTACCCGGGTTACTCTCTTGAGCACAAGTTCAAGAAGCAAGCTGGGGTCTGTGTGTACGTCCAAGATGACATTTGTTGTCGTCTTCTCCGTTCTTTGAGAAATCGGGTTTTTCTGCCGTATGGCTACTTGTGGACACTGGCGTGGAAAAATCTATCTACATCGGCGTATACCGATCACATAGCGGTGACCAGCGCAAGTCAACAGCGCTCTTTAATAGCCTTGTAGAGTCGACTGATGTAGCCCAGCAACGATACCCAACAGCGAGGCTTGTTTTTCTGGGGGACTTCAACTCCCATCATAAGGAGTGGCTGTTCCCGTACCAGAAAACCGACCATGCTGGGTTGGAGGCGCGCAAGTTTGCTTTAACGCTAGATCTTACCCAGCTGGTGAATGTGGGAACGCGAGTACCAGATGTAGACGGCCATACACCCAATTGCTTGGACCTCCTGCTGACAACTGATCCGGACAGTCATTCAGTATCGGTCTCAGCCCCGCTGGGAACGTCTGACCACTGTCTGATGAAATCCGTTTCGACCTGCTCTCCTCCAGATGAGAGTCCTAGAGGCACGAGGCGAGTATGGCGATACGAGTCAGCAGATTGGGATGAGATGCGACACTTTTTTGCGTTCTAACCTTGGCGGCTTGTGTGCTTCTCCTCGGGTGACCGCGTGCTGTGCTGACGTGGTTGCGGACGTGATTCGGCAGGTAATGGAGTATTTTATTCCATTCTCCTATAGTAGTATATATCCCGCTCAGTCACAAATCCCGGCCTTGGTACAATGCAGAATACGCCCACGCTGAGGCCCGAAAAGAATCTGCCTACCAAGCCTGGGTCAAGGTCCGCGACCGCAAAGTTGGAACACGTAGGGTTTGCGCGAGGAAAAGAGCCTTTAATTCTGCCGCCAAGCTCTGCAAGCGGGTTCTGCGTCGGGCACGTTTTGACCATATTGGACGTATCGGGGCCAAGCTGGCATCGCACCCTCCGGGTAGTAAACTGTTTTGGTCCCTGCCTAAAGCGGTTGAAACAAATTTCTGTCGTCCCACTTTACCTCCAATGCTGAAGCCTGATGGGTCGCTGGCTCACTCTGCAAGTGAGAAAGCTAATTTATTTGCATCTCTCTCCACCTATTATACCTCATTGTGACTCTTCGATGCCGGAGATCGCAGTTCACACTAAAGAGGTTCAGAGAGTACTGTGTAGCCTAGACGTGAACAAGGCCAGCGGGTCTGACGGCATTCCAGCGAGAGTATTGAGTGTGCGCCTGAACTGTCTCCTGTGTTTACACGCTTGTTTCGCCTCTCTCTTGAAAAAAGAACGATGCCGAAATCCTGGAAGCTTGCAAATGTACAACCAGTACCCAAAAAGGGCGACCGTGCAGACCCTGCCCACTATCGTCCGATAGCCATTACCTCCATAATATGTAAGGTTATGGAAAGGGTACTGAACAGTAAGTTGCTGACCTACTTTGAAGACAATGATCTTCTCAGTGACCGTCAATATGGCTTTCGCCGGGGACGGTCAACTGGCGATCTTCTTGTGTTTGTCACGCACTGCTGGGGCGAAGCTATCGAGAAACACGGCGAAGGACTTGCCGTATCGCTCGATATCTCGAAGGCCTTTGACAGGGTCTGGCACGCTAGTCTAATCAGCAAGCTTCCTGCTTATGTCATCTCAGCCGGTTTTTGTAGCTGGATATCAGACTTCCTCAGTGAACGGTCGATCCGAGTAGTCGTTGACGGCTGCTCCTCTGACCTTAAGGCTATTAATGCTGGAGTTCCTCAGGGGTCTGTTCTCTCTGCAGCTCTTTTCCTGGTGCACATCAATGATCTACTTCTGCCTGGTATTGTTGGGTACGCAGATGACAGTACTGTTTCAGAGAGATACTTGTCCAGCGCAAAAGCCGGCGGTGATGAAGTTCATTCAAGCTATCTCTCAAGGAATGAACTTCATCACCGCCGGTTGAGCATCCAGATTTGACCTTAAGTCTTGTCTCCCGTTGGGGTGATGACAATCTGGTCTCTTGTAACGCCACCAAAACACTGGCATGTCTTTTTACCGCAAAAAGGACTCATTTCATCCAAACGCCTACTTTTCGGGGTGCATCTGTTCCTGTGACTGATCGACTCGAGCTCCTTGGCATGGAGTTGACATCCAGTTTCAACTTCGACGCCTCCATCGAGTACAAAGCCCAAATTGCGGCAAAGAAACTGGGCGTCCTAAACAGAGTGAAGTCTCTCTCTCTATTAACTCTTTACAAGACGCAAGTCCGATCCTGCATGGAGTATTGCAGCCACCTCTGGGATGGCTCAGCTAATGAGCTAAATATCAGCTTGCCGCGCTTGGCTTGGTGGAACGCAGAGCTAAGAGACTAATTGGCGACGTCAAACTGGTGGATGCCAGGCTTCACAGTTTGGCTCATCACCGTAAGGTGCTTGTCGATCTTATACAGACTGTATTTTGGCGAGTGTGCTCATGAACTCCACGACCTCATCTCACCGGCCCCCTTCTACCATCGGACATCTAGACGCACTGCAAGTTACCATCCTCACTTAATTGCCATTTCACCAATTCGCACCAAGCGCCTCCAAACATCCTTCATAATGCGCACTGCTAAGGAGTGGAACTCACTGCCTGCGTCTGTGTTTCCGAACGCATACATCCAGAATATCTTCAAAGTTAGAGTGAACAGGCTTCTTCTGGGTAAGCTCACTCCATCGTCGACTTTGTCTCTGTCACCTCTGACCTAGACTAGAGTCAAGAGCAAACCCATAAAAATTAAAAATAGAATATTTATTTACTTATCGAGCTCTAAACAACGATACCCCACTCGATTGACACCTTTAGCTGTATGGGAGCACACCTTAATTTTTTTTTTTTATAATTTGTGTGGCTTTAAGTCAACAAGATGCTAATACTGTGAAAATTTGAAGACTGTTTAAACGTTTGGCTGTAAAACCCGTGAGGCAGACGACATACAGACGGACGGACACAATATGAGTGACAGCTATATGGTTCCGTTTGGACCCTTCGGATAAAGAAAAAAACAAATTTTTTTTATCTCTTAAACAATGTTGATAGACGTCTAAATAAGTTGATTCATTCAAAAGTTATCGCCGTCGAGAAATTTTCAAAACTAGTTGCAGAGATGGCCTACTGTTCAACCAATTTTTTCTATTTAGGCATAGCACGCACTGCGATTTTTATTCGCGCGAATTTTTTTCCGCGCATTCTGTGACCTATGGAAATGTATGAAGCTGCACGCACTGCGGAAAAAAAATCGCGCTCAAATAGTACCAAAAAATTCGCGCGGAAAATAATTCGCGCGAATCAAAATCGCTGTGCGTGCTATGCCTTAATATTAACCTGCGCAGGCCCCTTCTACTACCGCAGGCACGTGCAGGGCCCGGCGTACAAAGGCACCCTAAGGTGAGTCTATGGCGATTACCATAATTTCTGCCGAAAGAAGTCCACTGCTGGACATGCCTCCCTCCTCCCTCCCCAAAGAATCCCACCACATCTACTGGTCCTGTGCTTCTAGCATCCGCGGCTTTTACTGGGTAGAGTGTCAGTTTTTTAACGCAGGTAACATATAGGTAGGTACTCGTTCGCGTACTTAAATGTCAATTTGTATTGAGATATGCACCGTCTGGTGACAAGTATGTGACCCTTTTTAACCGGCTTCAAAAAAAGGAGGAGGTTCTCAATTCGTCGGAATATTTTTTTTTTTTTTTATGTATGTTCGCCGATTGCTCAAAGACGCCTGGACCGATTTGAAAAAATCTTCTTTTGTTTTGAAGGGTATACTTCCTAGTTGGTCCCATAGTCATCAGGTCAGGATCTGATGATGGGATCCTAGAGAAATCGAGGGAACTCCTCAAATATTATAGGCATACATATAGTGATTTTGGTATTTTCATCAACAATGCAATAATTTGCACTTAGAAAGTATAATTTGGTGAAGTAGAACTGATGAAGATGACCACAGATGGCCACTGGAACTCCTAAATGCTAAGTATGTCACGGGTATAAAATATCTCGAATAGTTAACCGACTATGATGAAGCAAATACTTATAAATGAATGGCACTGATGAAAATGGTACCATTGAACTGTTCTGATGATGAAGCCGGAAGGTAGGCACTGGAACTCTGAAATAAAACAATGTGTCCTAGTCGTGCTTGGGCTTATTGGAATCGTCATGAGATGTACTTTGGCCATAACTGATTATCATGTTAATTGGAGATACCTACCAAAACTAAAAAGAGAAAAATAAAAACTTTTTAACAAAAAATAAAACCGACTTCCAGAACAAAAAACTACAAAGCAAAAAATAACTTTCTTTTCCGAAGTCGGTGTCGAAAAACTGCAAAAAAATGGGTACAAAAGACACCGACTTCGGAAAAGAAAGTTATTTTTTGCTTTGTAGTTTTTTGTTCTGGAAGTCGGTTTTATTTTTTGTTAAAAAGTTTTTTGTATACAAATTGACGAAAGAAAACGTTTAGGTTAACCCGATCTAGTACGTTAATAACTTTTTTTCCAAAGTCGGTCTTTGGTACCTATTGTTTTCCATTTTTCGACTTCGGAAAAGAAAGTAATTTTTCGCTTTGTAGTGTTTTGTTTTGGAAGTTAGTTTGATTTTTTGCTAATAAGTTTTTTATTTATCTCTTTTAAGTTTTGGCAGGTTAGGTTGGGTTTGGTTCCAATTACCATGAACATCATTTAACTACTTATTTGAGGAGTGCCCTCGGTTTCTCCAGGATCCCATCATCCGATCTTGACCTGATGTCCATGGGACCACCTGGGAAGTATTATACCCTTTCAAACAAAAGAAGATTTTTTCAAATCGGTCCGTGCGTCTTTGATGAGTTATCGGGGAACATATATTAAAAAAAATAAGATGCTAATTGAGAACCTTTTCCTTTTTTGAAGTCGGTTAAAAAGAGTAAGGACTTTGGTCGAAATCGCGCGGATCCTATAAATTAGATGTGTCGCTTCGACTCAAATTTGCATTGTGGAAATGAGGATCAATATGCTACGTAAATTTTTAGACCGAAGCCTCGCTTCGCTTCTCCTCTGTCTCAATCTGCTTTGCTGATCTTGTTTGCTATTTGCGTCTCAAGATGTGCATAAGGCTGCGACCTCAGATGCCCCCAACAGACACAAACGCTGGGCTGCGTCCAAGGATGCGATGAGGAAGGCAACCGCAAGGGATGCACCACAACAGGCTGCGTCCCAAGCAATCCCAACCTCATCTGTGTCCACGGATGCACCCCCATATTTTGTGTCCTCCCAGCAGTCGATGCAGTGGTGACACCGGGCGGACGGCTCCATGTTTATGTGACACAGGTACTTCCCGAAGCGACCATTCCCCGAGAGCACCTGCGTCACCCAAAACGACAGGGAACCGTGCCTCCACCCGAGCCAGCGCTCGAGCACTGGCCGAACCACCTCGACGGTGACTAGGTGACAGACAATAACACAACCCTGACCGAAAGGACGACCACGCTTTAAAGGTACAAACATCAGATCTGTTCAAAAAAGTTAAACTACTGTTGAAGCAGTTCAAACCCAAAACGTGGGTGGTTCAGGACAAGGATGGTAGTCCACTTCTGGATCTGGTTGCAATAGCGGAAAGATGGAGACAATACTGTGAAGAGCTCTACAAAAACGCCAACAATAGCGGGCATACAATAACTACATGGTAGTCACTCGAGAAAGAACCACCTATACTGCCATCTGAAATTGAGGCTGCTATTGCAGCTCTCAAAGACAGACCAGACCAGTTGACAGCGGAGATAATCAAAGCGATGGGCTCATCGGGTGTGGACGCTCTACTTAAAATTTGTAATGACGTTTGGCGTACGGGCGATTGGCCGGATGATTGGGCAAGATCAGTAATTTTGCCGCTGCATAAGAAAGGCTCCACGGCAAAATGCGAAAACTTCAGAACCCTGGCCCTTATATCCCACGCCAGTAAAATGTTACTATATGTCATAAATAAAAGGCTCCGGCATTACTTAGACTGGCAAATTCCACAAGAGCAGGCTGGTTTCGTCAAAGGTAAAGGGACTCGCGAACAAATTCTGAACATTCGCCAACTAATTGAGAAGTCCTACGAATTTAACACCCCTATCATCATGCGTTTTATTGACTACAGCAAGGCTTTTGACTGCGTGATTCGGTCGGCTCTGTGGAAGATCCTGGAAAAACTTGGAGTATCCAATCATCTGGTGGCTTTCATCCAATATCTTTATCGGTCCAATCAGGGTATGGTAAAGGTTGCTTCGGCAAGGGTGTAAGGCAGGTTTGCATTCTGTCTCCCATTATTTTTTATATATATGGAGAGTACATCATCAGACGAACTTGTGGAGACTGGGAGGGTGACAATAGGTGGCACCAAATTAACTAACCTCTGTTATGCAGATGACACTACACTTCTAGCTTCGAATGAAACCGAGATGATAGACCTCACACAAACAAAACACAACAGAATGGAAAAAATCAGTTTGGAGCTGGGCCTCAGAATAAATCATGCCAAAACCAAACTAACGCAAACCTTCTCCAGTTTACAGGTGCTCTAGCGCTGGAAACGGTAAGCGACTTCATCTACCTAGGTGCAAGTATTAGCAACACGGGGTCCAGTGAGAAGGATATAAGGAGGCGTATAGGGATGGCCAAAAATGCAATGCCCAATTGCAGAAAATATGGAGAGACCGAAATATTTCACGTAAGACGAAAGTGAAATTGGTCAATTCTCTAGTGTTCTCAATGTTCAGTTACGGGGCCGAAACGTGGACTTTAAAGAAAGCTGACCACGATCTGCATTCGCAGGATATTGGAGTTCTTTGGTCACATCGCCAGAAAGGATGGAAACAACCTAGAAAAACTGATGGTTACTGGCAAGATTGAAAGGAAACGTTCTAGAGGTCGCAGTCCAATAAGATGGTCAGACCAAGTCCGCACATCGTTGTACACCAAACTGCACGATGCTCTGCACGATGCTCTCCACGATGCAAAAGACAGGCATAGATGGCGCAAATTAGTGAAGGAAAAGTTGCTTCCACGACAACAGGGGAATCACGACCCTCAGTAATGAGGAACACGACGCGAGGAGGAGGAGGACCGAAAGGCCAAAGACTTTTCTCGCTCATGGCGACTCGAGGAGAACTGCAAATGTAGATGGACCCAAAACACGGGATCCGTTAACGGCTGCGGACTCTGAGGGGGACATGACAAGTCTGGCTGCGGTCCCACTGGCAGGAACATCTAACGCCGATAATTGGCAAACAGTTACCCACAGAAACACGTCCCCCAAGGCTATGTGGGCAACGGCTGACACACCAACGGGCGGGGCTGCCACCGGCGCTAAGCGCAAGCGCAGCACGAGGCCTAGAGGGCGTTAAAAACCACGAAGATCAACTGAAACCACCGGCTAGGTCGAAGATGCGTTCGCGTCCCGAAGATTTCGTCACACCAACTGGGGTAAGCAAGAAGAGCAAGCATTCGCGCTCCCATAACGTTGATGGAACTTTGATGAGCTACGCTGAAGCGGCCGCGTCGTTCCTGAACGACTAGATTTGCGTTGCGAGCCCTTCATGGACATAACGCAGGAGCAAGCGGAGGGGATCCGTCATAGGATCGAGAACTAGCTCCGGGCTATGCCAAGGGTGTCGCCAAGAGGGGGGGCAGGTAGGGGCAGATGCCCCCCCTTCCCCCAAGAGATAAAAAAATAAGCAACCAAATGGAAAGAAATCAAAGTCCTTACGTCAACATAAACCCAACCCAACAAATCTAGCCATTTTTTGATGTACTAAAAGCGTTGAAAATTTTAGTCGGTCTACCAAAATCAATCGTTAAGCTACTCTGTGGTAAAATCGCCTCAATGCCATGATCATGATGAATGTGCACAGAAAACTTATAAGATTTACATAAATTAAGTGGTCGAGAAGTTTACCCAAAACCCCCGATGATTGAGCTCGTGAAACGTTACCCATTGGACTTTATACCGTTCTAATAACAATCGCCGTAGGGGTAAGGCCGAGTTCCTCTCATCTAAATTATCGCAGAATTTATGCGACAGTTTAATAAAGTTCGTATGCTCTTAAGTTTTGACTGTACCGTATTTTAAATTTTCCCGTCCTCTATTTATCAACTTGCCCCCCCCCCCCACCTGGTCCGTCGGCTGGCGACGCCCTTGGACTCTGCTGATCTAACCTTTCTTAACCAAAATACCGCGATCCACTTCGCTGACGGTGGCAGAATGTGCGGCCTTGGTAAAATCGGGGGTAAGTTGCTGCTAGGCACCTCCGTAAGTAATCCGCGTACCTGCATATTTATCCCTAAACATGTACCTAATCTCTTAATTAATGAATCCTATGCAAGGGACCTGAAAGCAACCAGGCTTTTTAGAACTCAACAGGCACTTCCAGACATTGTAATCGCCTCGGCATACCTGCCAGGCAATGAGGACGTGCTCCTGCCAAAGCCTCACTGGTTGAATAGGTACCTACTGTTAGTAACTGGAACTGAGGAAACGAGGTGAGGTTATGCTTGATTTCATTCTTAGCAATATCCCTGTATTACTCAACAAGGGTTCTGAACCTACCTTCATAAACGTGAGATCGCAAACAATAATATACTTAATGGTAGCAACCGCAGGTATCTCCATTTCCATCCAAGACTGGCATGTGTGAAACCAAATGACGCCAACATAGCGAAGTGCGAGTGCGTGCCAACTGCGTTCGTTCAAAACAGAATAAATACATACATGAAATCAGGTACCAATCCGCCAGCGACCAAGACGTGTGCCAGTGACACGGGAACGTGAAGTTAACGATATGATCAAGGGTATGGTGAAAATAGGTGTGATTGAACCTTCATCCAGTCCATGGTGACCATCGATAGTTATGGCGAAGAAAAAAGACGGCAGATGCGCTTCTGTGTAGACTATCGTCGATTAAACGACATCACGTAGAAGGACAGTTATCAGTTGCCAAGGATCGACGACACGTTGGGAACGTTAAACGGAATGAAGTGGTTTTCCACCTTAGATCTGAAGAGTGGCTACTGGCAGGTCGAGATAAGGAAAAGGCAGCATTCTCTACAGGCATAGGCTTGTGGCAATTCGACGTCTTGCAATTTGGATTGTGTAAGACTCTTGTCTCTGCATTTATCGGTTTGTGTGAGTCGACAACATGCTGAGGAACTGAACATTCAAGTTCGTTTCGCTAACACTGGCATAGGAAAGGACATATTATTTTAAAAGTGATTGCCCAAACACAGGTATCTTGACATGAGGTATCGTGGGTCTGATTTAAATATTATCAGAATAAAAAACAGCTTTTTATTATTTGTTTTTTCGATCAGTGTCCTTTACGTTTCTTGTATAGTAGTCACAGTGGATCTTCGTGTCTGAAGTTGGCTGCAAGACCCTGCGCAGTTACTATTTTTGTGCCAATGTTGAAGAAGAATATATTGTATAACTGCCTCTTTCACTCGCTTACGTTTGTCGCATCGTCCTATCCCGCTTACTCTGTGCAGTATACTCGATGACAAACTGTTTCTTGGGCAATGGTTCGCAGAGACACAAAGATCCGCTGTGACTGCTATATGAACAACAGCACATCAGTTTATTTCACTAAGGCATTTGTATGCACCTTATCCCGTTGTAATAAGGATGAATTACTAAAGGAATTTCGATAAATAAAAACACCAGTTATTTAGATATTAATATATTTTCGAATCTAAAATGTACAAAAAAATACAACTTAAATGTTATGTACTCATAACGCCTGATTTCATCAATGAATAAAATATTACAATTCAAACATTTTGAAGGTATTAGTACGTGACGTGTACGTTTTATTAATTGACAGTTACTAAATGGTAAGTGACCCGGAACAAGCTACTAGGAACAAAAGGAGCTTAATATATCATTCTCGACTCCTTTTCATTGTTGATTTTTTCTGTAAGAATAAATTTAATTTTCGTCACTATTTTTGTGGCGAAAAGTAACAATTTCATTATTATTCCTAATACCAGGGCGGTTGTTTAAAATGCTAAGACAAGACATTGGATGTACTGACATTGCAACTGTACAGATTTCTTTGTATCACTTCTAAAATAAACATAACGACCTATAGTTAAATTTCTTATTTAATCAACCATCACTTCATAACAACTTTGGTTGTGTATGCTAATCGTAAAAATATATGTATTTTAGCTATTTACAATATATATATAAACATACATACATACAATGCGTAGAAATGCACAGCAACACAAAAGGTCTTAACTAACATCTGAAGAACTAAATAACACAGACTTAACGGCCACTCACAAAAAGGATTATTGTAGAAACAAGGACTAGGTTTATTTGAAATCTGCTTGCAATATCAAATATTATTGTTGGAATTAATGACTGAAGGAAACCTGCCGTTGAGCTCATTCCTACAATATTAATAGAATCACACAGCTCTACCATACAACTAATAAAGCACACATCCCTAAAAATCGATTCTGTGAGCGACCAGATCTAAAATCACTTTGCAATGTTTTAGAAAAACATAATTAGTTTAATGATAAGTCATAACAGAATATTAAACCTAAGCAATATTCACAATATAAAAATACCCTTGTACGCAGACGACAGGCCAAGACAAAAGGCATGATTTTATACAAAAAATAAAATCAGCAGCGTACGGGAATGCCTTGTTGTGTTAGCGACTGTCATCCTACTATCATAAATATTTTATCACACAATCTTACCTCTAAGTAGAGGAAGTTATAGAAAACCCTTTGATTACTATTATATCAGGAAAAAAACAACAATAACTATAAAATAAATTGATTTATCGTGTAACATAAGATTGAAATAAAATTATTTTAAACTAATTATGTTTTCCTGCAGAATCAAAGACTCCCGTACCCGTCTATGTTTCTCGGTTGACATAATGCAGAGTGATAGTGATTTGAGGCCCCTGCCGCAGAGTAATTTTATGAATGATAAAAAAATATTTCTATTACACATCGATATATCACATTGTTAATGCAGTCCAATTGTATTTTTTCTGCAAGATTGGATGGAATTTTGGACCCAATTAATTATATTTTAATTTATTAAATTTACTCTGAGACAATGGGTCGTATTTTCTTAAATATAAAATGAAATCGTTATTTCAATCTTCTTATATAAAATTCCAAATTATATGTAACATTTCAATATATATCAATTTCTCCAGAATTGTAATTATAGAATGTAAAATCTATCATGCTCTTACAATTTATGTTCGACATAATCATTTATTCCGATAAGTTCATAGATTTTAAAACAATATCTGAATCGGGTTTCCCAATTCGAAAATCAAATATATTCTAAAAGTAATTAGAAAACAAGACTTACAGGTATATCAGCACACACTAGCGTTTTTTAAATGATCTTTCTTCAATCTATGTTTTAAACAGTATTGTAGCAGTTTGTACAATTTTGTTATGAACTAGAAGTTCCAATTGATTCTTACAATGAGGTAGTCATTCATTACATCAAGACAAATATCTTCCTAACACTTGATTATATCTAGACGATTCCCATACATGTAATATCCATTTTATAAAGCCCATTTCAAAATTTAAACGTTCGGTTATCAAAATATTTTTTTTAATATTATAGGAATACAAATTTTCGTTGATGATGTTGACGTGTTGCAATGATGTCGAATCATAGAGCAAACATTTTTATAGGATTGAATGACGTTTCGTTTTTTGCTAGAGAATTTAATTACGTAGTCTATAATTTAGTACTTATAGGAAAAAGTATTTTTATTGAGCGTTTATTATAGTGAATTGGAACGGTGCGTTTCATTTTATAGTCGTTGTACAAATCGTACTATCGATGTCTAGCATCTGTGGTAGCAGTAACCGGGATAAGACATACTCGTATGTAATTGACTAAAACCACGCAATGAAATAATATTAATTAGTTAGATACTGGAGTAGCGACTAAAATTGAAGAAATATTTTTTTTTAAACGGCTTCTATGATGACTAAAATGTGTTAGTTAGTGCTTGATCTTGTACTGCTAATTCAACTAAACCAGGAATTAAAGGAACTTAAAGACAATTAAACACAGATATTGAATTAATAAGCGACTACAAAATGTAATGGCACACACTTTACAGATATATAGTTCAATGTCGCACGTAATAAGATAAATCTGACTGTGAGTAGAGGTCGAAAAATGAGTTGGTTATTTTCTTACCCACTGCTGCCCGAAAACGCGATTCATAATAAAACGCGGTTATTGTATGTGGACCTTGATGCGACACCCCCGGGTCAAGTTCAAGATGCAGATCAGACTACTATTTTTAATTTTGGAAGACTAAAAATTCACCAATAATTCCACTGTAACTACATAACATTATTATGTAGACGTGAGTCCTGTATGAAGGTAATTTTATGTCAAAGGCATATTGTGTAGGCTAATTTATCATCTCATGACAAGGTATCACTACAAGTTGTGGTCGACACATCTCTCACAAATGCATCGTCCCTAAATTCGATGTAGTTTATTTACAATGGTTTTCATCTAGGTATAAGCTATCATCATATTTTTAATGGAATCAATATGTTTGCAGACTTGTGAATTCATTCCATATACTTTATGCATATTATTACTAAATTCTATTTCAATTTCAATATCATTAATAAACGTATTACTTTTTTTTATGTGGCTTTGAAAAAATATTCTTTATCTATAATTTTCAGGCACCAATGCTTTATTACGGCATGTCATTATTATAATGTACATTTAAAAGAAAAGTAAACTGTTTTATCATGCAATGGACGTGTTTCAGACGTTATAATATAGTCTTGATCACATAAACTAGTTATGTTACCGTAAATCTGCAAAAAATATAACATTTGTGTTACTTTTATCCTCGTCGAGATGGTGTAAACTAAGTGACGGCATTACATGCTATTTCATCTAGCATCCAGTTACGAAGTAAACAAATTTTGTTACCATATATTATGAATGTATTAGACACGGCTAGTTCCTTGCCCATTTGCTTATATTTCCATGTAACAAGGCCATCACTTGTACTTTGTTGGTTTGAATTTTACTTATTAAGGCTTACAGGACTCGCCTCTCTGAAACCATCGTGTGGAATGAATAATGTTGCCATGGTCATCAGATTGCGTTAAGCTAATCTCACTATCTATAGACTGACTGAGCCGAACTTCTCTAATTTTATCAACAACAATGACAAATTAAATTGGTCAGTGGCCTACACTTCGCTCTATTTATTTTTATGGTATAAAAATATGTTTTTTATATTATATTTCATAGTCTGATTACTTGTTTAACTTGATTTGTGGATTATCTATACATATTTTGTACGTTCATTATTTAGTTATAGCACATCACAATTTACTTCTTTAATGTATCTACGTCTTAAATGTTATGGTTGGTATTTTGAAGATTTGTTAGTAGAAAGTAATCAATACATATTATAAGGAAACTTACTTATATTATGATCTAAATTGAGTGAACCCCCTGAACTCGTTTTAAGTACTTCAAATCGATTAATTTGTTGTCGCTCGTCAATAAATTATAAGGACAACGTGTAAAGGGCAAACAGGTTTTTATCGGTAAGGTATAACAATTCCTGAGCATAAAACAGAGTCGGCGGTAGCATGCACCCTAGTATGGTAGATCGATGTGAACACCGTGAACGTTACGACAGTGTACAATCCGATAATAAGAATTATCGGATTGTACACGTGTATACGACAGTGTACAATCAGATAAAACGAATTATCGGATTGTACACTGTCTTAACGTTCAGGCCATTAAGTCATGGTCCCGTATGTAAAAATAAGGGAGCAACAATACTGTCAACCACTTTTCTAAACGTTCTATCAGTGGATATTGAAAAATTTTAGTTACACATATTAGACCGTTATTAGGATACACACCACACCCAAAGGTCTTAGTCATATTTTATTATTATTACACTTTAAAATTAACGTATATTAATTTATTAATAGATAATATTGTGCAATTCTAGTACGCTTAATTGTTAACGTCAAAAGTACATGCCACTTCAAGCAGTATTCGCTTTTTAAGTCTTAATATATTTGAACTATTAGATCAAAAAGAAATTAATAGCAAAGAAATATGCTGGTGACGACATGATCTTACATAATTTTTGTCTTTTTTTTTTACTTCAATCTCATGTAATTTACACAATTTATTACTGCCTGAAATGGCGAAGTAAATACTGCTAATTTCGTGCCTAATATTTAATTTATAGTTACTAATAATGACATCCAACAATGATGTTATGTAATTCAACATTGACCTTCCACCGTAGAACTTAGTATTATACACACACAGTTTATAACATTTTATGCACTTAATTATAAACATCATATTTATGAAACTACTGCTTTTGTATCGTTAGTAACATAAACTACTAAAAGGAAATATATTTCGAATGTGAATGTTTATAGTTAAGACTGTGTGTACGATTAAAATGTCCTTCCTTACCATAATATGTCGATTTCTATGTCAGCAGCGAAAACCGTCGTGTTTGCTACACGTTTCTAAGTTTATTTAACGCATGTATGAAAGTCATCATAATAAAATTTCTAAGCGTACAGACGTTTTTTTTTTTTTATATAGTATCGATTGCCCATATCAATTTGTCATTAGCACTATTTGCAACGGCTAAAGTTACGCTTATTGTATGTATTCATAAATTAATTTTTTAACACTTTCAACTGCCAGGTGACTGAAAAACAATACATTTTCTATTATTGTGTCTCATTGTCTGGCAGCTAAGGTATTAAGATAAAAATAAATCACTTTATCTTTATAATCTAATTTTGATTTTCATAATAGATTGAATTTTAAATAATTCCAAAATTTTGACTTAATAATGCCATGCAAAAATGCCAATCACCAACGAATTTAGATCGTCGTACCGTTGCAAATAGACTTGTAACTAAGAAATGTTTTTTTGTCAATATCGTGTATATGACATGTACAAAGTACACGTATAACATATTTAAGACGTATAAAAAGGTCATCAAATATTTTGTTATTTTTCAAATCCAAGTTGCACAGTGTGCAACGAATAATTAGTAGATACATTAAATTGATAAAAAATAACAATTGTTTTTATCAATTTATTATAACTTCCTTATTTACTATTTATAACAAATCCGCGCCTTTGTATTAGGGTAATTTTATCGACCAAACAAGGGGGTTTACTCTATTATCAGGAAGAAAGAAGAAATGTTACAATCACAGGTATTGAAACCAAATAATTTTTGACAAAAAGAAAATTTTGTCATAAAGTGTTCTAATGTTTTATAGGTTTGTATAAAATTCAATTTATCGTACATAATTTTGCGTACTTACAATAAAAGTGCGAATTTAAATTTGTAAAACTGTCAAATTCTTTTGGTTCACTTATATGAACTATTTACTGACTGTGATTATAACATAAAATTTAGTAATTTATTAAAATGATTGAAAACAGGTATTGGAAAAACATAAAATAAATCATTTGTAATTATTTAATAAATTTCATAAATGGATTGAAAATTAAAATAATATTGTACCATACACGAAACACAAAGAAATATTTTAACAAAATATTTACAATAAAGCAACATTTATAATTTAACAACATATTATTTACACGTAAAATTATTATTCTCCATAAGAGAAACCATTTCACTCGACGTCTCGTCATCATATACTATAATACAAATTACTTTGTCATAACAGGTAACATCTGACTTTCATACTATAATACATAACGTTCACAACGCCAAAATATGTATTTTATATTTCTATACAATATTGCACGCGGTATATTTCTATTGTACATTGTGTATGTGTACTGGGCGTACAAGTCAATAAGATATTAATAAATCACTATTTTTTTCCCATCACAGGAAGCTACGATTTTGCATCGATTCGTTTTTCGTTAAAAATTACAGCATAATTAAAGATACATACATATATAAAAGACCATACCTAGACTTTTTCAAAGAACTTAGAAGTAAATATATCAACGAAACGATTTTATACAACTCGAAAACATCACTAGCACTACTAGACTACATTAAAGATGTCTATAAATACGCGTATGTACTATATTATTCTCACGTCAGTGAGATTAACAGCCGCAGAGGTACCACGTAGACCGTAACTCGGAACGACGACGTCCGTTACGTTGGAATCGAAGGGTCGTCGAATAACGTCCATCCGATGAAGCGAGAAATTAATAAATGCAAACTTCAGCGAGACCTGCAGCGCTCTCCACGCCCGGCTACTGCGACAGCAGCTTCTGCAGCAGCGACGCCTTGTTCTGCGCCGCCCCCGCCCCCGCCGAGCTACCGGCGCCCGCGGAGCTACCGGCGCCCGCCGAGCTGCCGGCGCCCGCCGAGCTACCGGCGCCCGCCGAGCTACCAGCGCCCGCTCCACCAGGCGGCGCCGTGCGCGTCTCATCACCGCCCGCCTCCGCCCCCGCCCCCGTAGTACTCTGTACGGAACCAAACGGACCCAATCAATAACACTGGTCAAACTTACGTTCACCTGAGTGCTCCTAACTCCTAATCGCGTACTGTGCGAATGCCGTTATGCGGTACTATTCTGCGAGAATTGAACATTTACTTGTTGTATCCATATTTTACTGAATTTCAATCACTAGTGTATTAGTCAGGAATTTAGTTGGGTTTTTACCACACCTTCTTGAATGAAGTTTGTCAACAGATTTTGAAGCACACTTAGTTAGTTGTCGGTGATTTTAAGCGTTTAACACAAATATTATTATTAAATAAAGTGTTATTTATTATTGATTTTTTACTGCTTCTTTTACCATCGATTTACAAAAGGTATAATATAAATTATCAAATCCATAGACATATTTATTATGAGTATAATAAAAAAATATTTTGCTCGGAAATTGACTATTAATCTGCCTACTTAATTTGTAACCAGTCGAACTATGTAAAGAAGAATATTTGATTGGCAAAATACTGGGCGATTTAAATTGAATACGTACCATCGATACAAAAGAAGAAAATTGATAAGTAATGATTATTGTAAGGTTTCGCTCAAAACTTAAATTGTCACTAAGTGTAAATAGTTTGATAGCGTTTTTTTTCGAAAGCAAAGGGTAGTTTAGATTTATTATACACGAGGAACGATCAAAATATGATATAATTATTAATCTTGAATTTATACCACTTTCTTAAAAAGTCCGAATTTATTTATTTAATCATTAATTTACACACTGTACAATGTATAGAGACAACACATCAAGCGCCGCACTGCTTATTTCTTAATAAAAATAAAGTGAACGAATTAATCTAAGATATAAAAACATAGCCACCTACACAAATAATGTAAAGGTGAATATATAGATACATAATATCTTATCTGAGAGGAGAAATAATGCTCTGTTAGTCGCTTTTTGAAAAACGAGATAATTTTAAGATCTCGAATACTAGGCGGAGGGGAGATCTAAGATGCGATCTACATGATGCATCTCCAAGGCGAGCATAAGAAAATCGCTCACGCAGGTAGGAAGGGTAATACGGGTTTTGAAGAATGTTGAAGAGACATACAATCCGAGTGTTCCTGCGAAGACGGATTGGGAGCCACTTGAGTTCCTTGCGAAGGTGAGAAACATGACCACACTTAAACCAAAAACAAAGCGAATACACAAATTTTGCGAGCGGTCAAGCTTGTTTAATAGCTCCTCTGTGTCACCCAGGTAGCAGGCGTCGGCATAATCTATAATCGGCTGAATAAGTGTTTGCGCCAAAGAAATTTGAACTTTATGGGCATGAGCGAGTTACTCTGAAGGCACACCAGCGAATGGAAATAAATGTACCTTACGACTGGCCTCGTTAACCTAAACACCACACGAAAGATTGGCGTCGATGATTACCCCCAGACCCTTTGCGGTTTCGGTAAAGTCAATGCGTACACCATCAAGATATAAAGGCATCAGGGAAGTGACCTCAGCCGCATTACGAACAAATTTGCTGCCTATGATTTACTTGGGTTGTTGGTAATGATTTAGCTCCTGGCCTGGTCTTGGTTCATTGCCGCAATAGCAGAACCAGTGTCATCTATAGTAAAATGTCGATACAGCCGCAAGTCATCTGCGTAAATATGGAAACATGATGAGATTACTCTGATAACAAAGTTAATGAAGATTGAGAAAAGAAGGGGTGAGAGTACACTACCCTGAGGAACACCCTCAGGGAGTCTACACCAATCAGAAAAGGACTCATCAAGGCGAACACACTGAGAGCGTCATCGAAGATAGGAGGTGAACCATGCTAAAGCGAAAGAAGAAAAATTGATAGATTCAAGAATGCCTAGCAAGCAAGTATTAAAATCACCCATTCAAATAATGTACATGGGGCATAGACCGCTAAGAGCAGAGCCAACAGGGTAGGTAGAGCAAAACTAAGCAAAACTTTTGTGTGATGAAAACACATATTTCGATAAACAAGTATTCAGCAGACTCAGAATACAGTGAAGATATGAACTAACCACCCTGTAGGGTAAATCAGCACGCAGGTACATAGCTAACACCCTTCCTCCCACCCTTGCCAGTCCTACCATTGCGGATCAAAACGAAGCCGGGGAGTATAAAATGAGTAGAGGGGAGAGAGCTTTAGAAATGATTCTATATCAATATTGCATCCAGGTTAGCACTCTTAAAGGATGCCAGAAGTTCAGAATAGTAACTAGGAACAGGAATCAGGTATAAAATTGCACTGAAACTACATTCAACGTGACATAGTGCATCTCACTGGCAACACTGTTGCTCATTTAAAAAAATTGATAAGCGTCTCTTTGCATGTGATACTTTGCAATGATTATGTGCATTCAATTATTACTGTAAATCAAAATAAAATCTGTTTTTTTTATTAAATTTAAGAATTTCGCATGATTTTGATCGCTGCTCGTACATATTATGCAATTTCTAATAGTATAAACCGAATCAAGTCTCAAATACCGCCATGCAATCGTCTCCTGTATATCTACGAAACGTATCAACGAAAATGTTCTAAAACATTTTTTAAGCAGACAATAAGCAAACTATTGCAAAAATATAATCTGTTGTTTTATTACTACAACGTCACAAAACCTTCACCACACTTTATAGTCTGCGCATGCGATTTCCTCTCCGTTTTTATTATAAGCTTAACCTTTAATCAGTTAAATCCTATAAGCCGGTGATTTATATGAAAGTAAATATACGTTTAAAACAAGATTTCTAAGAAAAAATATTTGAGATGATTATTTTTAGAATTAAAATAGTTCTCACTAGTTAAGAAACATTATTTTACATCACATCACAAAAGCTTATTCAAAATTCAGGAATGTACCAATTAAGCTACTCCAAATGTCATAAAGTCGGCATCACATTAATTCAAAGCAGTTAATTAGGCTTGTAAAATACATAAAAAGTATGGCAGTTCAGATAGCGCCCCTTGGTACATTTCTGTAAGCTTCTAGTATCAATATGATCGAATCGACAACACACGCAGCAGAGCAGACGTAATTATTATAGGTAGGTCTACAGAAAAATGAAAACCTATAAAGTAGTGAAGTGACTAGATGATATTTTGTACTCGCTGAACGCGTCCCAAGCTTACCGGGGTGCTCTGCGATTCCCACGAGTTAGTCGACGCCGAGGACGCTCGGCCCCCCACCACACTGCCGCCACCTACGTACGTACACACGTATACATTGCCAGTGGATATCCCCTACACTGACAACGTCTCAAGAAAACGCGCTATTGACAGCAACGTTCCTTCACTGTCCTCATAAATTCTGGTCATGCAGGGGTGACCACTTAAGGACAAAATTGTCATATAAAACCACAATCAAGTCCAATGTTTTCCCATATAGATTATGTATTTTTATTTTTTATGAATAAATTATAAATAAAGATAAAACAAAGGGCTTAGTGCAGGCAGTGGTTATCCCAAGCAGGTTAGATTATTAAATAAAGTGGGTTTGTACTAAAGATAAGTACCTAATTATTAAAAATATAAACACCACAGAATCATAATATCGTCCCTGTTTACTATGGATAGGTGTGAATTGGTTGATTTCAGCTGCTCAATGTCCTTTTTTATGGAACATTTTTTGTTACTTTATTGTATATGAGTATTTTGTATCTTAGAAAAATATTAATGAAAAAATACAAATTATTCACCTCAGATATCGCAAGTGTCATAATTAATTCGTTTCTGAACGCCCCGCGTCTTTGGCACCGTACACACGGCGATGATTCGGATATTATACGATATAAAGTTGAGATCACATATTAACATCTTACTGTTCATACGGTTAATAACAAATGTAGTAGTATAAAACTGCCATGTGCTCTCTTAATTAAATAATTAAATTTTGTACTGATCATTGCCGTGTGAGGAGCCTTAAGGTTAATTTTGAGTAACATATATCCCAATTTACAACATTTAAAAATAAATAAAAAGTATAATAAGAATACATTAATTCAGTTTAAATTACCCTTTATGGTAACTGAACATGTTGCAACCAATGAAAATACCAATAATTAAGTAGCAACCACTCACACAAACTGGGGAAGGATTTTCCATGAGGGAAAATAAAGAACTGGAAAATTTTACAATTGCGTAAAGGGAAACAGTAATCGTACCTACCGAGGCTACATCTATAGTCTAAATCTAGACAATAAGTGAGTACGAACCAGGCGGGGCCATGTCGAAGCTCATGAGCGAGTCCATGTCGGGCGCCTGCAGCGAGTGCAGCTCCGGCCGCGCCGAGCGCGCGCCCACCACGGCACGCAGCTCGTTGCGCACGTACTCCGACGTGCCGCCCGCGCCCGGCCCGCCCGGCCCGCCGGGGCCTCCTAGGCCGCCGGGGCCCCCGTGGCCGCTGGGGCCTCCGTGGCTGCTGGGGCCTCCGTGACCGCTGGGGCCTCCGTGCCCACTAGGGCCACCAGGGCCTCCGGGGCCTACAGAACCGGAAACACCGGGGCCGCCCGAGCCGCTCACGCCGCCACCGTTGCCCGCACCTACAAATCACTTTTATTCAACTGTGGCCTCACGTCACCTTGCTACATCTATTACAGGCGACAGAAGGTGGAACCTTTTACGGTTATTCCTACCTTTGTGTGGCCCTACCGCGATGCATTCAGAGAGATTCGAAGGCACGAATTGAAGGATTGCCCGCAGCGGGGCCGTTCCTAACTTGTTCCACAGTTATATCAGGTAAGCGAAGGTTTATGAAGCGCAGAATGCAAGAGTTTATTATTAACCATGCAGAGCGATAGGTTTCGGAAGAAAGAACTGCAGCTAAGTCCGAGCAGATTAGACTACTACTCGAAGCCTTACCTCGTTCGACGCCGGTACAATTCGTCAAATAAATCAATTTTGCGAAACGCAAATCCCCGCATGAATTTCGGCGCTCCTTGAAGAAATGACGATGGATTTTTGTGGCGGCCGATTTAGTGAAGTCTGTTGCGTTTAGAGACGGACTTAAGACAAGTCGAGCGGAACCGAGTGTGGAGATACTCACATGCGTGCTGATGGTCGAGGGCCGGGTGGGGCGGGTGGGGCGCGTGCGACGCGTGCGAGGCGTGCGGCGCGTGCGGCGCGTGCGGCGCGTGCGCGGCGAGCGCGTGCGGCGAGCAGCGCGCGTAGTCGGCGCAGTAGGCGGCCGCGCCCGCGCCGCTGTCCTCGTAGTAGCCCCCCACTGCCACACACGCCGCGTTAAGTACTACGGGCGACGAGCACGGTACCGTGAACAACGCCCGACCTACCTAATTCGATGCGCCTGCCGCCACTACAGCGGTATCGGGGACTATAGGGGCTCGAGGGTGACCGCACCCGACGGGCGTCGGTCACTCGCATTCCATGGGTAACTAACTCGATATGAGTTGAGACCGCGAAAGTTCGTCTCGACGTAGCTCTAGTGACTTGCATTCAAAGATTTTAAAAGATACCGGATAGTGAAGCCAATAGACATGCAATTAGGTTTATGTCTAAGATTCCTGGAAAAATAGTCCAGTTCTGGCAGGACACGCTATTTCTAAAGTTCTACTGGACATGCGTTTCTGTATTGAAATATCATGCTCTGAAGTCAAATAAAATCGATTGGCAAATTTCTAATCTATAATATCTACCTTACAAAATGTAAATTTATCATCATTAGTTTTACTGAGAAAGCCGTACAAATAACCATTGGAGAATAGTATCAATTCATAGAAATTGATTTAATTATATAAATATCTGATCACCTCATTAAATAAGATAAGCAAACTACTTTCATAACATAAGTAAAATAATAATATAACCACAAGACCATCCCTCATAAACTTACTGTTTAACATTTTGGAAATGTATAATTTCAGTATTTTAATGCGCTTGTTAGTATCGCAATGTAATGTTAAAATGTTTCGAGGTCATTTTAACTACCTCTTAACAATAAAGAAAAATAAATAAATCAAGACTGCGTATTACAATATGATACCAAACATAAAAAATAAAATTTAATTATAATAGAGGCAAAATTACAATCTGTTTATCTTAATCATATCGAAATACACAGTCTAATTGTCATGGAAATCATGTCAAATCATTTGAAAAGTTTTGTATCTCAATTTCTACAATCGTAAGCTCAGTAAAAATTATGGACTGAAATTCGAATCACATGTCTTTTGTGAGTTATTATTGGCCAACTTTTTAGTAATTGACACTTCCATGGTTCACGCGTTCAAATTCCACAAGGGCACGTCGTCGCTTTTGGCGACAACCCGTGCTCTCAAGACACAAGCGAATACACAAGACACAAGTTTATATCATGTGCACTTAAGACACATGATATTCACACAGCACAGAACCTTTTCAGCCCCATCGGCCATCTGTACTGCGAGCAATGTGCCCTGCCCACTGCCACTTAAGTTTGGCAATTCTTCGGGCTATGTCGGTAACCCTGGTTCTCTTGCGGATAGAAGCATAACCCTCTCCATTGTCCTTTGGGTGACTGTAAGCTTTCTGATGAGGCCCATTGTGAGCTACCACGTCTCAGAGCCATATGTCATCACTGGCAACACATACTGTTCATAGACTTTCGGCTTGAGAGACTGTGATAAGTTAGACGAGAAGATACCGCGCAACTTTCATATCTTTTTTTTTAATAAAAATAAATTTAAATCGTTTACACCTGATCTTTCGTTCAGTGTAAGTAAATAACAAAATATTTCATACGGCAATCTTATGCTGTCGGTGTTTATCCATGTTCGCCTTCGCTAGGACCATTAAAGTGTCATGAACGAAAAAGTCATATAATGTCATATGTTTTATTAAGGTTTGAGCAAACGATTGTAAAATAGAGGCAAGCATGAAAACAACTATCGGCCGAGACCTGGGAGGGCGGGCTACGCGGATTTGATTTGGCGCATCTGAGCGCCAAATCAAATCCGCGATTTGCTACAGATAGTTTGCACGAGTAGGTGTCGTGTTAAGGTTGCCCTAGTCCACGGCACTTTTGTGCGCGAGGTTAAAATGCATGCTGTCTCAACTGACAACACGTGCGAAAAAGATAGATGCTGTAATGAGCAGTAAGGAGCTAGTTCGCGTACGAATGCCACTTTTGCAAAAAAGCCACTTTTGCAAATTTGTAGTGAAATGGATTATGATTTAGGACGAAAACGAGCTCGCGAAGTTTTATAAACAGACCTGTTCAAAATAAAATTATTTGCATTGTTGAAGTACTAATCTATCCCTGTATGATGACCTTTGTTGATGATTGACCTTTCAACGTTCATAACTTTTTTGTTTCCATACAGGGCTAGATAATGATAAGACAAATTGATTTAATTTATTTTTACAGATGATATAGTGCGCGCGCGTTGATCCTTGAAGATCTGCTGCGTCCGCCTAGTTACCGCGTGGGTTCGAGCTGGTGCGTTGTCCCTCACTAGCGGGATACTGGATCAGTTACCTCTTTTTTATTTTATCAATGAATGAGACATAGGCACTCTATCAGCGAGACATTTTCGATAGCAATTAATGAAATGGAAGTCAGTGATAGCGTGAGTCCCTTTTCACACGCTCCGGTTGCCCGGTAGCCGGTGCCGGGTACCCGGCGGCGAATGTAATGCCGGCACATGTGAAAGCTAACATACATGGCTATACACTTCGCCACCGGTTACAAGGTACCGGCACAGATTATTTGAACGCATTGATTCCAATAGATGGCGCTGTATTAAAGTTTCGAAGTTTGCGATTAAATTATTTATAGCTATTTATGCAACTGTTACGTTATGGACGGTCTTTTAATACGAGTGCCATTTTTCGGTACAAGCGTAGCGCGTACCGAAATAGGTGGGCACGAGTTATTAAAAGACCAATAACGTACAGTTGCATACAAGATTTTATCTACGAAGGAAGGAATAAAACACAGATATAGACAAATAAGTATTTCAGGCAGTGTGTTTAAGTATTTCATTTCTCTTACATGTCTTGATTTTTCTGGTAGTAAATTATTTGTAGACGCAACTGCTCTATTTGTTATATCTGGAGTATTTTCACACTTTTCACTTGATGTTGAAGACATTTTTAATAAAATTTGAAATAAAATTTCACTTAGAACATTTTTCGCACGTACACTTTATTTTTTATTTATTCTTTATTAGGTATAAGGCAAAGATCTTGTAGCCGCAACAGCCAAATAGTATACGATACTTTTGTTCTAAACTTGTTCCATTTTTAAAAACATCATTTACATTGTCTCGATTTCGAAGTAATATTCTAGGTACCTGGCTGTATGTTCAGAATGTCTTTGCTTGTGTTTTAGAATTTATGACGATTCGCATAATGCAACCCAATGTCGTTATGGGTATAATAATGAAACCGCTGTCAATTTTGTAATTCGAATATAACGAAACCGAAGTAGATAAAATATTTATTGTAACACATTTTAGTCCAATGAAACCGTAAAAATTTGCAATAAAATAGTATAAAACAAAACGTCACTGTATTTAAAGTAAAAAAAAACACCTCCAACTGAGTAAAATCTTTTACTTGTAAGTCACTGCTAACACCATCAATCACCGTGGGGAGGAAACGAACGTTGTGGATGTACTTTTAGTAAATAAGCCGCTTAGGTTGCCGAAAAACACCGAAAGGTACCGTTTTCGTCTATGAGATGAGGCATCTGTATGCTAGTATAATATTATCTGTGGTCAAGGATAGGAAGATGATGATGTTGTCTCTGGTTTAGATGGACGTGGGTCGGCCGATAGTTGATTCAGGCCCGAGTGTCAGGCGGGTGTGCAGTGTGTGGGTCCGGGTAGTTACCTAGGTGCGGGCGCGGCGCGCGGTGGTAGCCCTGCGGCGCGGGCGACATGGGCGCGTGCAGCGCGGCCGACACGCCGCCGCCGCCGCCGCTGTGCGTGTACGCGTTCGAGCCCGCCACCTGCAACCGGCACATAACCCCATCACTCAATAAAGTCAAAGTCAAATATATTTATTCAACTGGGGCAAAAAACGGCACCTTTGAACGTCATACACAAATTAAAATTTACAACTAATAAAAGTTGATTCTACCGTGCATTCGGAAAAGTAGCTTGTTATGGAGAAGAATGCACAAGAAACTCCATACTTACTCTTTTTAAAAAAAATTGGTGTCTTACAATATTTACATAAGAATATACATTAATAAATTCATATATATGAGAACCATGCACCCAGAAAAGAACTACACTATACTACGTACAGGTATAAAGTATTAACAGGTAAATTCATTAATTTTATAAATAGGAACATGGTTCTCACATACTTACAAATATTGCAAACATAGGTAAAACACCTAATTCAACAATAACGGAACAGTGTGTGAATTTAATTTTGTCTAAACTAAAGATTGCCCTATGGAGAAGGACCAGCCTTCAACGCTTTATATATCATACATACATACATAAAACCATGCCTCTTTCCCATGGGGGTATGCAGAAACTACAGAACGCCACTTGCTGCGATCCTTACATACTTCATTTACTTCACTCACATTCATACATTTATACTGTGTTTTTTAATTTCATTGACTAAACTGACAGCTGCCAATGACCTTATTTTTTTTAATAGTTGCAAGCGCGGAGCATAGTGTTGTAGGTAAGGCTCAATCAAAGTGATTCATCGAATCGATGTGACATGACTCCTCAATTTAATTTTACTAATTGGTGTAAATAAATGTTTTATAAGTATCAGCATAATATATTTAAATATAACAGTATTCATACACATAGTACATAAACTTTTATTGTATTAAATATGAAATCAACAATAAAATAAATGGGATCGATAAAATGAAGTCTGACATAAATGAGTAGAAACTAAATAAGGGCCGCTAGTTTCTTAACAAATGTATTTTTTTTTTCAATGACATAGTTCCATTTTCGATCTACTTCGATATTTTTATGTAACGATAAAGTGACAACACACCAAATGTCAGTTGTGTCTACGAAATAAAAAATCAGAATATAGTCATACACACCCGCCGGTTATGAGTACTGCGCACCTAGCCTTTCTGAAGAACATTACCAACAAGGTCTATGTATGTCTTTCTAGGGCGTCCCCTCCCGGCGTTTCCATTCACGTATTCGCCTTATATATCACACTCCAAATAGTCAATATAAATCACAAGCGCATCAAACAATTAATTTAATAAAGCATAAATAAAAAAGCCATACACTACTACTCACACTAAGTTGTCGACTTAGCATAGGATTCTGCTGCGACGTGGTGATTTTTGTACCGTAATTTGGACCCATTTGATCTGTAAATAATTAAATAAAACATAAATCCCTGTCACATTGGATATGGTAGATTAATGTATTATACGGATTGGTACTTACTGTTTTGATGATATATTGGATGGTGATAGTCCGTTCTTGTTAAAGCTACGTTAGGAGGTGTGGCCGAAACCAGGGCGCTGATTGTGGAGCCTAGATCAGTCTGAGGTTGCTCAGCAGCCTGTAAACAAACATTGTAATTTACATTTATTTACAATCGGTTGATCAATAATGTTCTTTGAACTGAATTACCACTAATCAATTTTCGATGAAATAGGCCATTAAATAGCCCAGTTGAAATCACCACAAAAGAAGGCTGAGATCTAGTTACAAAATTAGTCTCACAAACTTTGTTCCAAGCTTTAAATAAAGGAAATCAAATGTACAACAACTTTATTATTCTAATGACTAAACACACTTGGTGGTAGGTGCGGAACGCATGAAAATCTTCGAACGACCATAGCTTGGTCCCTATAGGGTTTATATAATTGTGGGTGATCTTTAATTGTTTCAAATTATATGAACTTTAAAAAAGTGCGCTATTATGTTTGTCGAAAAACGCTAGTGTATGACTTTTACAGCAAAACGTGAAAAAGTCACATAATTTCGCAGTTTTACGCTTGGTGCGTTGCGAGCAAACGTTTCTCGAAGTTGCAAATTTGGATTAACGCTACCCTAACTGGCCCATAAAACATACTAACTATGCAGAACTGCAGCAAGCTTTGCGATAATAATGTCTAATGGGCTATAAGTCGGCGGTATCAATTTAACTACGAAAAATTTTTAAGATATAAAGGTAAGGTACCTTTATATCTTAGAAATTTTTAAAGGAGAAATTGTTAAAGACTTACAATCCATAAATATTTACTCTGAAAATAATAGCCGTTACAATTTTTTTTTAAATCTCTTTTTTATTGCGATCTATCATTCTTGCAGATATTCAGCAATATGTGTAAAATAACAATCAAAGGTCTTGCACGGAAGCCGTCCAGTGACTGCTCCGTTTATTCGTATTGCCTCTTATTAAGGACTTGGGGAATATTTATTTTTAGTCTTCGAGCGACTGTTTGGGTGTACATCAGGCTAGCCGCCAGCATGTTTGGATGATTCACGATCCGTTTCTTGTACGATTTTGTCCTTTCTGTAATTTCTTCTGTAACTGTTTTGATGCAGAGGTCGTGATTGAGTCTATTATTTGAGACATACCAATCTTTGTAGTATCTCTATGTTTGATACTGCAGATATTCCCCAGAGTTGCAGACCGTATGTCCATAGCAGTTTTATGATACACTTATACAGCAACAGCTTATTTTGAAGTCGAATGTCGCGATTTCCTGTTAAGTAGCCAATACATTGAGCGCAACTGTTAACCCATAGCTAGTCTCTTTGTGTGTATGTGCTTCTTCCAAGTTAGGCGTCTATCCAAATATATTCCAAGATACTTGGCGTGGTTCCCTTGCGGGAGAGGTATGCCGTTTAGAGTGACAGAGCGACATGTTTCTTGCCTGTTTGTAAAAGTGACTTGCACTGATTTGGTTTCGTTGGCGTTGATAGGCCAGTCTATGAGCCATTGGGATATTTTTTCTAGACTGGCTTGAAGCTTTTGTGCTGCAACGTCTGATGAGTTGTCCATAGATAGTATTGCGGTATCATCAGCAAATGTTCCTGTAACCACTCCATCGGTCGTTGTAAGATCAGCTGTGAAAAGTAGATACAAAATGGGACCCATAACACTGCCCTGTGGGACTCCAGCTTGTATAGCATAGTAGGACGTTAACTCTTCTCCTTGTTTTACAAAAAAGTGTCTGTCGCTTAGGTATGACTTTATAAGGTTGTAGAAGTTTATGGGCAGGCCTTTTTATTTTATTTTATAGAGTTGTACGTCATGCCACACTCGATCGAATGCCTGTGATATATCAAGGAATGCTGCAACACTGTACTGTTTTGACTCAAAGGCTTTGTTAATATGTTCCACAAGTCTGTGTACTTGTTCTATGGTTCCATGCTTACGGCGAATACCAAACTGGTGGTCAGGTAATAATTTCTTTGAGGAGATAATTGGGGACAGTCTATGCAAGATAACTATTTCCATAACGTTTGAGGGTATGGGTAACAGGCTAATAGGTCTGTATGATTGTGCCTCAGTCGGATCCTTTCCAGGTTTAACCACCATTATCACTTGGTCTACTTTCCATTAAAGCTATATATTTCTGACTTTACTGTACAATGCTATCCTGCGTAGAGGTTAAGTGGGTGGTTTCCGAGCTTTACGTTTGTCAGCCAACAGCTCTCGTACGTATTGGACAATCCTGTTTATGGTACGAATCTGTTGCAACTGGGGTAGCAAGCCAAGCAGATTGTTGAACGCAGTTATTGAAATTTTCTACCGCTTCCGATATTTTGTCGTCCGTCTTTAAAGAACATTTTAGATCTAGTTTTCTGTAATTAGCTGTCTGGAGTGCTCCCAGTTAGTTTTATTGGAGTATAACTTGCATGGTTTAGGCAATAATGTGATTTTCCTTCTTAATGTTATTTCTACCATTGAGTGATCGGAGGACAGTTCGGTGCTCGTTTTGCTTGTAACAAAGTTATTAGGAATGCCTCTCGTAATACAGAAGTCATGCAAATCTGGTATTTTATTCCTGTCTGTAGGCCAGTATGTGGGATTGCCGGGAGAAACGACATTCAGTTTTAATTTCTCAATGGCCATTAGTAACTGTCTACCTTTTGTAGTTATAGTACGTGATCCCCAGTAATGATGCTTGGCATTGTAATCACCTCCAGCTATGAATCTGTGGCCTAATGTGGAGAGAAACCTGATGTAGTCTTCTAGCTTAAGCTTATGTTTAGGTGGACTGTAAACAACAGATATTGTAAAAGGCCCTGTCCAGTCTTCAAAGACGACATTTGTTGCTTGGATTTCCTCTGTGCGGTAATGAACTGTTTCATGATGTTTGATGCTGTATTTAATTTAAACTGCGCTTCCAGCGTGTGCTCCGCCATCAGGGTGCATTGTGTGATATGTTTTATAGTTCTGGATGTTAAAGTGGTTCTTATTGGTAAAGTGCGTTTCCGTTACTAGGTGGATGTCTATCTTTTGTGTCTCTATGTATGCCTTAACCTCAAGGGTATATTGTGACAGCCCATTGGCATTCCATAGGGCAATGTTTAAGCAGTTGAATTTGAAAACTTGGTTGTGAGGGCTACTATTAAGTTTGTCAGAGTGGTTAGTTGTTGCATCATTTCTTTCATAAGGTTCATTATTTTTATGCATATTGTTTTGGTTAGTGTGATTTGTCTCCGTTGTTGTGTTGTTCAGTTGTTTTTTGTTGGTTAGTACTTCCTTGTATGTCTGATGTTGACTATTTATAGGTTCTTAATCCGTTGATTTCTGTTTTTCGGCTGTAACTCTCTGTTCCTTATTGAGGATATGGTACTTTCTGCGTTCAGGTGTCTTTGCAACCTTTATAATTAGCCCGGTGATTTTATTTTAAAAAAACCAGATCGGTTTTATTAGGACAATCTGTGGAGAGGTGGTGCGTTACAATAATGAATGAAATAGTGTGGGTGGAAAAGATAGTTAGTGGTTACCTCTGGCGACACCAGCATTTGCTGCGAGCGCTGCATCTGCAGCAGACGGACGCGCTGCTGCTCCACCAGCTGGCGCGCGCGCGCCGGGTCCGCGTACAGCCCCGCCGCCTGCAGCCCCGCCGCCTGCAGCGCGCGCCAGCGCTCGCGCGGCTCCGGCGACGCGCCGCCCGGCGACAGCGGCGACTGCACGGAGTACGCGCTGCCCGGCGCGCTGCCCACCGAGCTGCCCACGCTGCTGGGCCCGCCCGGCCCGCTCGGCCCACTCGGCCCGCCAGCCCCGCCAGCCCCGCCGGGGCTCGGGCTCGAGCCCACCGGACTCTTGCTCACTACCTCGTACTGCATCAAGTTTTGCCTGATCGCGTTTATCATCGCGTTCTTCTCGTTATTTCCCTGTAATAAATATCGAGGCGCATATTAAATACCTTTTGATTTGGGGTTTGACCGAGTCTTGGTCAGGACTTGACCCGTTACTGGCAAAACAAATAATTATGATTATCTTGGGATAAAACTACTTTATTATCAACGTGAAGTTCGATTATACCTACGGTAGTGCGAAGATAGAACTCATGTCTTTTATGACCAGTCGTAACTTTAGCGCCTCTTACGAGCACGTGTCTAAGATTAAACAAACAAATATTTAACATAACCGTCAAAACAAAGGATCGCGAGACAAACAAAGTTTTATTGAATGAATGAAGATGGTGTACCTGTCGTTGTCGCACGTTGACGTCGGACTGCGCGCGGTCGGCGTCGGGCATGTTGTCGATGACTTCGTCCAGAATGTCGGACAGCGTCTGGTCGCTGGGCACCTCACTGTCGCCGTTGCCACCGCCTTGCACCCGATTGCTGCTAGTTCTACAACGAGATTTCGTTTCGTTATATTGTGCCTCCAAAAGACATAAACACAATTATATTTTCTTCCAACTATGCTTTAATTTCATCACAATCACACTAAAAACTCAGTACAAAGCGAGTCTTTAATGCTCTAAAGCAATAAAAATGTATGAAATTTCATTATTGCACACTTTATTTTTTTATCGCACCAAAAGGTGCCAATCTCAATGGATTAGCTCTATTCAGCCAGCTGATTTCAATACTTGTTTTTTACGTACGTATTATTCGTTTCTATCCTACTTGTTCCAAATTTAAAAAATGATTGCTGCTAACTCTGATTTAAAAATGAAAGAAATTTAAAAAAGTGATTTGGCGGGAACTTTGTTAATTTTGCTTGACAATATTTTTGGATACGATAAAGTGTGATACTATCTGATTTTAAGTGCTTCGGCTTCGAATTAAAATGGAATCATCTAGCGACACATTAACTCCGGAAAACATTCTAAATGAAGCCGACAGTGTTATAGAAAATCTTATAATTTCAATAATTAAACTTCTATTTTAACTGTTTGATATGAGTTTCTTTTATCTACTATTCCTATAGGTAATAGTTGAAAGAAAAGCAGATTATGCACATCGCCTAAAGTAATTTATATTGCCCTCGTGCCTGTTACATTATATCAGTCATTATCATCTCAGTTATTTTTGTGTTATATATTTTTCTGGTCGATTATGTTGAAGAATTGAATCGAATGTCCGTTCCATACTCTCTCACTTTTAACAAATCGTTTTTTTTTTGGTCTCGTTGTTTTCTCACTTAAGGATAAGCAAATGATAGGTAAGTACACATCTTCCTTTAAAATATGTGCTTCAGGAATCATCGTCTAAGTGAGACTATGACAAATAATGATCTGCAACAGGCATAGGCAATACTTCATACATACGCGAAATAATAGGCACACTACTTGAAAGTATTGCAATACAAAATTTTAAAGGCGTTATTTTTGTGGCAGACTACTCTGCAAAAACGCGAAGATTACCGAAGCGCATACTGTTCCTTGTGTATCTGTAGACACGGGGTCTCATTGAGAAGAAAGAAAATTTGGTTCAAATAAATCTCACTGGATGGCGCGATATACACCTATCTGTTATTGAATGTGTGTAAAATTCACATTTTCTGGAATCGAACATAAAAATTGTATGTTCTTGTTTAATCAACTCTCCTAAGTACAAAATTATGGGATATTGGGCTCTTAATTCACATTTTAAACATTATTTGAACGGATCATTTAAAATTGATGCCAATAGATGGCGCATTTTAAATTTCTGAGACATTCCACTCGATTGTTAAAATTTGCATTGTAACACATTTTGGTGCAAAAAAAAAACTGTAAAAACGTGGCTATAAATACTATAAAACGAACCTTCATTGTATTTAAAAAAAAACACGAACTTAGTAAACCCTTTTACTTGTAAGTCGCTGCTAACACCATCTATTCCCGTGAAACGGGATCGAACACGATTGATGTACTTACAAAAATAACAAGATTAATCAGATGAAAAACGCTAGTTACGGTGCCGACGTCGGGTTTCATTGTATGGGATGATCCATCTGTATGCTAGTATTATATTATCTGTGCTGTAGATAAGGTTCGGCTAGTAAGGCATGATGTACTCACGGCTGCTGCGTGCTGTAGGAGTGCTGCGCGGGCGCGGAGTAGTGCATGGAGTGGGCGGCGGGGGCGGGCGCCTGGTAGCGCGCGCCGCCCGCCAGGCCGCCGCTCTGCAGCACCATCTGCAGGTGGCTGGCCACCATGCTGCCCATGCCCTGCACCTCGCCCGGGGGGGCGCCGCCGTTCATACTGTTGGCGCGGCTGTCAACACACACTTGATTAAGCTCTGGCCAAACTGTGCGCGGTATGCGGACACGCGATTGCACACGTCTGATTAAGCTCTGGCCTAACTGTGCGCGGCATGCGGGACTCAAATGCACGCGTCGATTGTTTTAAAAATTAGAAAGATAATTAGAATATTGCCGCATGATTACCACTATACTATATTAGTCACATTGGATCTCTGTGTCTCTGAAATTGGCTGCAAGACCCTGCGCAGTTGATGTTTTTGTGTCAATCTTGAAGTAGAAGATAGCTTACGTTTGTCGCATCGTCCAATCTCAATTACTCATGCACTATACTCGATGACAAACTGTTTCTTGCACAATGATTCGCAGAGCCTAACTTTAGAGACACAAGTTTCGCTGTGAATATTGTAGACAGTTAACACGATCGGCGCGGTCGAATTTCTCCTCACAAAACACGAAGGATTTGCCTCAGTGTGAGTAGAACTTTATAGCTGGGCACGGGCCTTGGTGGCCCATTTCGCGAGCATGTTGCAGCGATACAACTCTTTACGGCCTAGAACTTACAGGTGCACTTGCGACAATCATGATCCTAGAGTTTGAAACGACCTGTCTATACTTACACTTACGGAAATTGTAGGCAATTGCAAAATGAGACATTCTGTATACTACAAAATTATAAGTAAAACTCACTGATTGACGCCAGTGAGTATATTCGACAGCGTAGAGTGCATATGTCGCTGCGGCGGCGGGAGCTGCTGCGGGGGCGGCGCGCGGGGCCTCGAGGTGGGGCCGTAAGCGCGCAGGTTCGGGTTGGGCAGCGGCAGCGGCTTTGTGGGCGTGGTCTGCTGCCGCGCCAGCAGCGACACCAGGATCTGGTTCTTCTGACACAGCGGGCTCATGCCAGGACTGCTGCTGGTCGCCGGACTCGTGGCCGTGGATGACGCCGTCGACGACGCGGGGTGAGCGCTCGACGTGACCTAACATATAATAGTATGTAGACAATGCAGAATATGTAAACAGAGGAATTAAATAGAATTACTATTTAAGTAAAAGTAAGGCTTTGGGTCTACGACGTAATTTAGAAACATCGTTCAATATAAAGTGATTATTGCGCGAATATTGAATCGTCGCGTTGTACGACAAAGGCGACCGCATCACGCCGATAGATGGCGCCTTCCAGGTATATACCTACACGCCCACTTATCTATTTCTGTTTAGTAAACATCTTAGGAAATAGTATGGATTTGTGTGCATACCTGCTGGTTATCAGGCGTAGCTCTTTTAGCGTTACTGGCCATTGCTTTGTTCCCTTCTTCGAACTTCCGTTTCACTCCGGCGATCCTTTCAAGGTAATTTTCACTGTTGTCCTGCTGCCGGCTGTTGCCGGACGGTCCGTTACTACTTGAGAGTAATTGGGAAAGCAGCGCGCTAGGCTGGGAGACACCTCTGTTTCCGTCTCCAGAATTTCTTCTGTTTTCCTCCGCATCCTCGTCGGACTTGTCGTTTAATATCTGAGATATTGGAGAAGGTTATTAAATATTGTCAGAGAAAACATTACGAGCGGCCCTATAGAAGTCAAGTCATCACAAAACTTACCCTTAACAAGACGTCGGAGTTGTGATGGCCCTGCTGGATGGTATGCGCGGCGTTGGAGGTATGCGGCACGTGGCCTGCGTGCGACACGTGCTGTGCGTGCGGTGCGTGCGGTGCGTGCGGCGGGTGAGGCGGGTGCGGCGGCGGCGGACGCGTGTGCGTCTGCACCGTGTGCAGCGGAGACAGCGCCGCGTTGGGCGTGTGCGGCGTGTTAGGTGTGTGCGGAGTGTGAGGTGTGTGCGGCGCCGATGCCTCGCTGCCCGTAGCTTCCTCGTCCTCTTGTTTCAACAAATCTTTCAGGATGCGGTTGTTCGAGTTCACCACACCGTCGTTGCCTGGCATCGGCTTCTTACTGAGGAGCGTACGAAGTCTGTTGGGCTCCTCCGCGGGCTGATTCGATGGTGGGCCTTCGCCCGGTGTTGAAGGTGCTCGCGGCGTTAAGGGTTGTGATGGTCCCTCGGCGGCACTCTCTTTGCGTTCTTTTGTATCTTCATTGGGCATTTCTCCGAGTAAGGAAGATGCCCAAGGTTCCAGGTCAAAGTCATTAAGGAAAGGGCCGTCATTGGGGCTTATGGGGGACCGGTATCGAGGTTCACAATTGGACGACTCCCCGTTCGCGACGGACGTCATGAGCGGTCCGCCGACAGGAGGCCGAGGGCCGTCGTTATCGAGGAGTTCCATGTCTTCGTCGCTAAGGACGGTGTGCGTGGACATTATAAAATCCGGCTCGCCCGACGACGGTTTCGCTCTAAAAAGACGTGACCGAGCTATCACTCTGAAGCAAGGTCTGTCCGGAGCAATGCGCAACCGAAAAGGTTCACTGATCGCTGGCGGCGCCGGCAGACACGCCGCCTCTTGTAGGTGCGCGGCTACGCGAATACGATCACTACTCTCAATAAGTTCCAAATAACGCGTACCCACTAGGGGTATAGAAGTGTTTATTAAATTTTCCACTCCACTTAAATCACAAACTGTAAGAAAGAAAGCTTTTATTATAAGACTACCTGTAACAAACTGTATTTTCATTCCAAAGTAATGTTGTAGGTGACCCAGTCGAGATAAAAGAGTGTGTCGTAATGGTGACTTACATAAAATAATGAAGTTGCAATCCAATCTGAAGACGATGTGATCGGAGTGCTTGGCGGTGATGGCGGGGGGGCCGCCGTCGCCGGGGAGTAGAGCGGCCGACGCGTCCTCGCAGCGCCGGATGACGCACATGACGGAGCCGGACTCCTCCGACGACGAGCCGCGCACGCAAGCGGCGTGGATCACGCACTCCGCGAACCTGCCACACGCAAATGCATCTTACTAAACAACTCTAACTTCACCACGTTCCACGCCACTGGAACAGGCCCTTCACGATTCAAATAATAAAGGTGGGATTGTAAGGAAAACAAAAAAGAATGTGGTCTCGAACATCCACTATTGCGCAGTAACTGAACTCCAGCGGTTAGACTTCCATTAATTTGAATTCATCAACGATTCGGATATTTCGTAATAGTTGACTCACAAACACAGTCATAAAAGAAACTTACAAAACCCTTTTGTATCGATTTATTATCTTAAGACTCTGTCATCAGCATGAAAAGAGGCGATCGAAGTACAGATTACAGGATTAAAAAAGTGATACAAGATGGTACTGTCTATGGTTTAGTTATTCGTAGGTATGTAGGCAAGTTGCCGGTCTATTCATAACCTGAACTCAAAACTGCACGCGATGTCAACAATATATATGCACATAATATGTACAACGTATTATATAGATACGTTTCTTACGTAGCTTACATCTCAATATCAATTGTGTAGAGTGACTCTCATAGGACGATAAACAGCGTTGTTTAATATCATACGCGCTTATAAAGAAAATATTTAAAACGGTACCTACTACTGCGTCATAATTCTGGACTGTTATGCACAAGTACTGCCCTTATTTGCGAAATATATTTCCACAGTAGTTTTGCATTACTTTAATACGTATTAGTTATAAGTAATCGGCCCCTTATCGTTCGACCGTCACCATCTACTATCACAATGAAATAGCAAAACAGGTTGAGATAATCAATAGTACAAGTTGATGAGCCGATGCCTTTAGCACCTTGGGGTTTTTTTTATATTATATTTTGAATTGCACACTCATAATAGAAGTCGACATGTAAAACTTACCCAGCACTTTCAGTCCCATTGGATTTTTTTACAATAAGGCTAGCTTGTATAGCTTGAAATTTGTCAGTTTCTCCTGAACCCCAGTTATAGTTTTGTACGTTTCTTAACAATGGCTTCAACTTTGCATGATCATTGGCGTGCAAAAGCGAGTATATCGATTCTCTGTACAGCTCATGTCTGTCCCGCAGAATGAGCTCCTTAATATTTTCGGTTATACATTCTATTTCAGCCTTTGAGTTTATTTCCAATAAAACCCATCCGAGGGTGCTGGTGTAATGCTTGAGAGCCTAAAACATAATTATTTGAAAATGGTTAATTTAATTCAACACTTAAAAAAGTGGCCTACATATTATAATTTTGACAAATTGGAGATTTTAAGATCACAGCTGCATGAGACAGACAGTAAAATACTTTTTAAATGAAATGCAAAATAAAACATGGTCTTGCTGGTTCTCTATTCAACATATTATAAATACAAACAAACCCAACAAAGTTCAATAAATTTTTACTTTTTATAAAACGTGCATTTGACAACAATTGCCATCATAGCACAAACAGGATAAAAGTTATTAAAATTAATGAAATGAAATACCTCGATAAGTGTGTGGAGCTCCGAGTACTGTATTCCTCCACTGCTGGTTGCTTCAGCTTCTTGTTTATTCTGCTGGGTGGAGGAGACCTCGCCTCCCTGCAACGGCGACCGGGTGGCGCGCAGGGGACAATCCTCGGGGCACTCCCGCCTGCGCCGCAGCACCTCCTGGATCTGATGAGTTGCCTCGCGGACGATCCCGTTTTTATCAGGCTGTTTTACCTCGGCTAGACAGGTTCCCAGAAGTTCTTCAAGCTGATTTATGGTTTCGTTTTCGAGTTCCCGTCGCTTCTTCTCGTTGTGACACTTATTTCTGTAATTCCAAAAGAAAATATAATTATTGACTGAAATATAAAACCCAATCAAATGATTTTAATAAATTAAAATACACCAAAACACTAAAGATACTTCTTGATAAACACAAAATTATTATCAAGCACAATGCTTGACAATATTTTGAGTCTGTGATCTTTTGGGATGATAGAATGACAGTGCAAATCAGAAAATCATATTATTATTTAACTTCAAACAATTAGTTTTCTTTGTCAAACAGGTGAAAACATAACATGGAATGTAATAAAAAAAATATTAGATCAAATATTGGAATATTTTGTGTAAAATATTTATAAGAAAAATACATACATACATAGAACTAAAAGAACATTTAAAAACATACTCATACATACACAATACTCAATTTATATAAGGCCCTCAAAAGAAAAACACCAATATCAAGTGCCAATTTACTTTTGCTATTAAATAACATAAAACATTGAATAAACTAATTATTGTTTGCCAACCTTGTTAATCAGAATGGTTCCAATATAAAAATATATCGTTATATGTAAAGTGACCACCAAACGTCCAATTAATTCCGTGACTCAAGTCCATGCATTTGCATTAATTTTAACAAGTTGCATTCGTCCATCGATTTCAGTGCCCTAAATCCTATTACGATAAACCCTTATCATTTTAGAAACTACTTTAAGATTTAATTATCCAATCACGCTCAAAGCATTATTTTGTAACGGCGTCTGTCTGGTAAAATATTATTGTATTCATTAGTGATATCTGCCTGTTTGTCAGTTCATCTCGTGGTAACGATCAGATCAAATTCCAATGTAACTTTTGTTATTGTTAAGACATCTACCTATAATACATTTGAAATAACATTAGAAATTTTTACAACACCTTTGTACATTCCGTTCAACCGATTTTGAGTTCTATCCCGTAAATATAAAGATATCATAAAAAGGATAAACCTGTTACCAAAACTAACTGTTGAATACAGCTGCCATTTGTCATAAAACCAACGCAATAGAAGTCAAAATCGGTTGAACGGGCTGTAAAATTGGATTATTTAAATGTCTAATGTTATAACAAATGGAGTATAGTATAGGTGCATTCGCTTTATTGTTAGCAGTCCAATGTAAAAGCAGGGGTTAAGAATGGTTTGATGATGCATAACTGTGCACTGTAGTGGCCTCCAGTAGGTAACTGAAGATAAAATGATTAGTAGATATTTAGCTGATAAAAAGTATTCAGTGCAGGTGGTGATTGGTGATAAATTATATATATTATTATCAAATAGATGCGCTCAGTGAGCCAAATGATGTTGTCATAATTTGCCGAAATATATGCGGAAGAAGTTGTGGTACTGTAAGTCTGATTGTCCATCTGTCTTCTGATAGCTACTAGCCAATTTTAAAACTAAGGTAGGTTTTATCTGCTATAAGTCATGGAGATCGTGAGATATTGTTGCTTGTCTCCCCTATCTCAATCATGTGTAGTCATGATGACCGATTAGCTAACGCAAAACGATATAATTTAATTTGAATGGTTGTGGGTGATTACTTAATTGATTTATTAATTTGGAAATGTGTAGTTAAGGATAGGTAGATGTAGCGTGTAACTGAGTGATGAATTAGAGACAGATGACATCAATTAGTGTTATGAGGTGATTGGTGACAGTTGTCCCATGGGACTAGTAGGATATAACATCCCACTTGTCCCATCATGGGACTGGGCCAATGGGACTATTGGGACAGACCCAATGGTTAAGGGTGGTGGAGAATAGTTATGTAGCTAAACTTAAGATATATGATTTGACTTTTATGCAGATGTAAAAAGTAACGAATAATTTTATATGAATCTTATAGGATTCACATTTTCCTGCCAAATCATTGCTGTAGTGCTAGCACAGCTGATCCACTTTCCTTCGTACAATGAAAAGGTTTGTTTTTTAGTCTGAATTAACTTACTGAACTAAACAACATTTTCGGAACATGTGAGATAGGCCAACTCAGACGTACATGATATTTAAAATTGACAGAAAATCAAAGGCCAACAATCCAAAATCAATTTGCCTATCCTTTTACCAACTGTCTTGGGTCTGCTTTCAATCTAACTGGATACAGCTGAATACCAGTATCACTACATATTATAAAACGTCCCCCACCGCGCCTGTCTGTCTATCTGTTCGCTATAAACTACTAAACGGACTTATTAGTTTTCATCAATAGACAGAATGATTCATGAGGAAGGTTAAGGTGTATAATTCGCAAAGGTTTTTTTTTTGGGACAATCCCACCGCACTATTCCCAAACTCAACAATGTCAACGTTTTGTTTGTATAAATTAGTTAAAATATGACGGTAATTGTAGAAAATGTCGGTAAAAGTCATGCCACCTGGGAGCTTGCATCGAAAACGCTGACTAATCTCTTTGAGATATAAGAAAACAATGTACGGTAGAATTGTTCCTCTTTTATAAGTCTACAGAAAAGTCCGCGATGGTCTATGTCTATCTTTTAATGATAGCTAACTATATCCATTCTAACTTCAAAAAAATAAAATTTCAAAAACCCCCCGACACATTTATCATGCAAAAACATCGCGATTCAAACAGTAAAACGCCCATAACTTTTGAACGGCTGAACCGATTTTATTCAAACATAGCTAAGAACACTCTCGACACAATCACCTTTAAAACAAAAAAAAACTAAATCAAAATCGGTTCATCCGTTGAGGCGCTATGATGCCACAGACAGAAACACAGGTACACAGCAACACACGTCAAACTTATAACACCCCTCTTTTTCCGTGGGGGGTTAAAAAATGGTCATGTACAATGCAGTAATTGGAAATCTATCTAGACGGATACAGTATTAATCCTTATCAACCAAATACATTATTTACCTTAAACATTTCATGCACATTATGATTATCCTTTACACCATATAATTTAAATGAATGTCTTAGGAGTTATCACAAAATAAAAACGAACGCGCGCGAAAATCAATTAAAGCGCGGGTCTCCCACCGATGACGGGACTCTTAGACAAAAAAACATGAAGGCCTAATATCACAGCCTAATATGCTCTACTAACCGTGCGAAGCCGGGGCGGCTAGTTTCCAATAACAATATATTATTTTTTTTGGTTCAGGGTCGGCAATGAGGTTGATTCTATGAATGAACATAGATCTCAATATATAAACTTGTCCCTAAAAATATATTTCTAAAAGTGGGCTTCTTGTTTATCAATTATTCACTGAAATGACAAACAATGGACCTGTATTGATTATGGTGGGTAAATATAAACGCAACAAGGAATGTTAGGTATGATGTCAGCTGTCTTTTATAAGGCAGTATTTTACAATGCTATATTTAAGAAAGTACTGCTTTATGTAGTTTCAATACATGTAGATATTTAATTAGACTATTTTATCCCGCTGCTGTATCAAGATCTCTCTTAAGTTAGGCCAAAAAACCCGAACCTCGTACCCTTGTCGATGTTCCCTTCTACCTTTTAGGTTGCTTGTCCATCAGGCTGGAGGGATGTTCCGAAATAAGTTTCTAGATTTGAGATGTGCACGCAAGGAGTTGTCTGTTCCAACAGCCATCTGTCCTCCATCAGACATGGCCAGCTCACTAGCACTTCAGCCAGCGGTTTCTGAGCTACATGACCCCAGTGTTTTCCGGAAAATCTGGTTGCGGATAAAACGATTGAACGTATGCTTTCTAAAGCTCTTCGGTTTTTTTTTAGTTTGGTTACATACACAAATCAATCATTTAGGTGCTATGAATTACAATAAAACCTAACCTAACCTTAGAAACGAAGTCCCGACGCTAAGAAAGAAGATTTGTTTCAAATAAATATCGCTAGATGGCGCGATATGCATCATTTTTTTATTAATTTTGTGTAAAATTAACATTTTTAAGAATTGATCATAAAAATTGCATTTTCTTATTTAATCAACTCTCCTAAGCACATAATGATGAAATATTGGGCTCTTCATTCATTATTCCAAGATTATTTCAACGGATCATTTAAAATTAATTCCAACAGATGGCGCGGACTGAAATTTCTGAAGTATTCCACTAGACATTTTAATTTTTATTGTACAAATTTTGATACAATGAAATATACCAACGTCCAAAAATTACTATTAAACAAATCGCCACTGAATTTAAAGAAGAAAATATTCACGAACCGAGTAAACCCTTTTACTTGCACATCACTGCTAGCACCATCTATTGCTTGGGACAGGAACGAACATAGAACCAACCGAACGCGGTCGGTTCTACGTTCGTTTTTAGTCGTAAAAACGTTAGTTACGTCGGCACGGTTTCTGTGTGCGTGTGATGAGGCATTTGTATGCTAGGATTATATTATCTGTGCCTTAACTTTAGGACTAACTCTTTTCTTACTGAACTATCTGCGTTATTAAAATTACCGGTGTTATAGAAGTGACAACGACTTAAAAAATATGTTAATAACATCCATCCAAATATTGTTAAAATGATTATGCAATACAAATTACTTACCAACAAAACAATTATAAAAAGCCATTTTCCATTTTACATCTTTTTAGAATCACCTACACAATATCATAGTATATGTCACGTATTGGTGTCAGTACTTTGCTAACACTTTAATAATAATAATTTACCGTAATAATTTTCTAATTTAAATAAAAAGCACCTGGGCGACCAAGCTCTGCTAGGATGCAAATAGAGAAAACCTCGTTTTCTAAAAATTAACCCTAGCTAGATCGATTTACCGCCCCCGAAACCCACTGCATACAAAATTTCATGAAAATCGTTGAAGCCGTTTCCGAGATTCAGATTATATATATATATATATATATATATATATATATATATATATACAAGAATTGCTCGTTTAAAGGTATTAGATATAACTAATTCATGCATTAATGAATTATAAGATCGCAATTATTACAAGCATAATCACATTTATCACTTATATTCAATAACTAATAGCAGGTAAGCATAATTACATAAATAACTAATATAGATTGTAGACCAATAGACCAACGCTTATATACTAAGCATTAATATTTTTCTTTATTTACCTTTATTTGATTAAGTAGAAGTTGACATATCAAGGGTATTTTTTATTAAACAATTGCTTTGTACTTCTTCACATATTGCAAAATAAACACATGCATGCGTTTAATTTAATAACTGTCAATTAATAATGTTTTAATGGATATTATTGCTTATTTTTAATTTTATATAATACATATATTAATTTTAATCATTCAAAATCTTTAGAAAAATAAAATCTCTTTCTTTTAGTGTTGGACCAGGACTTAATAACAATCAAAGAAAAAAATGATTGCGTATTAAATCATTAAATGTCATTATGATACATGTCGTATGTATCATTCAGAATGTTCATCTTCCCTTGTCAACTTAAGTGGACCAAGCAAATAAAAAGAATACTGCGATCATGAAATAATCTTAAAACAGCACATTTTACATGCTTTTTTAATACTTCCTCAGATTTATAACAGCAGGTTTTTTATAAGCATCGCTATGTATTGGCTCATACATTGCAAAAACTTAAGTAATGATAGTCAGGGACCGTAAAACCCTGCCTTAAAATATATGTCGTTTTATTGGTTATCACTTATCAGATCAGATCATTTCGTTACCCACCTGAAGCATGTAAATTCTAGAATAGCTTTACTTTTTATAATCTCAAAATTAATCTAAAATATTACACTTTGAATAGGTGAGCTTTATTATTGTAGTAACTGTTTTGAAACGTATTGAAATTGAAACCCTTTTTAAGGAAAATCTTTTTTTTGAGGGACTTCACTATCCCGTTCCACTGTGTGACTACTATACTGGTATAGTAGTCACACAGTGGCTCGTTGTGTCTCTAAAGTTGGCTCTGCGAACCATTGCGCAAGAAACAGTTTGTCATCAAGTACATTTATTAAAACTTCATGCAACATACAGGTACATAGGCGGACGTAATGCCTTAGGCATTCTCTACCAGTCAACCAAGGGTGGTGAAGAGACAACATGGCAGGTGCATAAAAAATAGAAATAATCATTAATATAAAATTGAAGAATATATATATGCTGCATAGAGTAAGCGAGATAGGAAGATGCGACAAACGTAAGCGAGTGAAAGAGACAGTTATACATTGTTATCTTTTACCTCAACATTAACTGCGCAGAGTTTTGCAGCCAACTTCATAGACAGAAAAGTCCACTGTGACTACTTTATCAGGGTTTATAAAGTTTCGTCTACCCGCAGGCTTATTACGTATCTTTTGCAAGAGCAAAACGATAGCGATTTTTCGCAATAATTCCTCTTCAATAAAGAAGTTTTAGAGAATTGGCAGTTTTTTTTAGAAATTAGTGCATTTGACAAACAGCGACAAACACCTAGACACGTTATATGTTTATTTGTAAGTTTGTGTATAGTCTATACCAAAATTATAAAGAGGAAAGATTTTTTTGTTTGTTTGTACCGAATAAGCTCCGAAACTACTGGACCGTTTTAATTTTTTTTTTCACTTATAGAAAGCTACTTTATTCCTGAGTGACATAGGCAATTTTTTTTTAATCCCGAAAACGGGTCCTGTGGGGTGCTCCACGGGAGCGATGCCGCGGGGAACAGCTAATATTTTATATAGCTATATAACTTTTATGTATTATTTTTTTTTTTATGTAGCAGTACACCGTAGGCTACCCCCTGTTTTATCTTTAGTTCTTTAGTCCATCCAAAGGTAGTCTGGTAAATATCGCTGTCAGCGATAAGAACGCCTTTGTACCCATTGTATTAAGTTGCTATAAATGTGTAATTTATTTTTTTGGGCGTACAATAAAGTATATTCTATTCTAGACTGTAGATAATGCCGACTTTTATGGCAAAGAGTTTGATCGCGCGATGATTGCTGATTGCTATTTCCTACGTAATACGCCTGCCGTTCGTGAAATAAGAGTTACACTTATAAAGTATAGAATAGGTCAGGTAGCAGTTTTGCAAGGGTAAAAAAACTTACGGGTAATTGAAACGGTCCTTGATGATTGTTGTAGAGAAATGGTGAACGAATCAAATTCACACACCTTTTTTCAATATTTTCTAATCACATTACTTATGTTTCGTTTGATATGCTGACCTACTGATTGCCTATCTATAAATAAATTTTGCTATCGATAAATACTGACGATTACGATAGATGTGAGTGTAACCTTCAATACCGTAATAGAAAAGTTCTTTTTAGATACGTAGAAATTACTTGTGTTAACATTAAACATATTCTCCACTTAGCAGTTAGTTCTTACTGTTATTGAAATATTTTTGGAAAATGTTGCCTCTTTTTAAATTATTGGGTAAGATATAAAGGTACAATTTAAAGTTTTAATAAGCTTTATTTTTCGTTTGTTGTTCATAATATTTTTGAAGAAACTGCTACTAAATATTCAAAATTTAGCAGTACTTAGATCTGTCCATTGTGGAATGTGTAAAATTCTCTTTTTAGCCATTGAGGTTCTTTTGCAACGAAACGGGACATATTTAAGTTAACAAACCAATTAAAAGATTTTGTTACAGACACCTATTAATTAGCCCAGTAGAAATCGACATTAAAATGATGTTTCTTTGATGTTGTTCTGCATTTTTAGTTTTTTGTATGTTGTATGGGCCAGATAAGGTAGTGTTAACCACAAAAGATCCCAATGGGTCGAGGTGTCCGAGTTATTTCTCGGCCCCTCCACAAGATAGGGTAGTTTTAACCCAAATTTGCAACTTCGAAAAGCGTGTGCTCGCGGCGAACCAGGAGAAAATCTGCAAAATTTTGGGTAAGTTTTCACGTGTTGCTCTATAAGTCGTAAACTATGCAAACATAATTACAAACTTTTAAAGTTGCAAATTAAAAAAAAAAATAGTAGTAAATTTTAGTAGTTGCATAAATTTTGCAACAATTTAAGCCCAACCGCAGCTCTTTGAACCCTTCCGTTCCGCACCTACCACCAAGTGCAAAAGTGGCTGGGGGTAGAGAAGGATCCCACCGATTGGGGTTGATTAATGAGCTCCTGCGATCTCATCCCACTAGCAACTAACAACGGGCCAGCCACACCTTCTCAAAATCATAGCCTGAAAATGTAAGGACTCCCCTGGGGCGTGTACTTGCCTGAGAACTGGGCTGAAATGCACTCACAATCACGAAAAAAAAGTAAAACCTGTTTTTTGAACAATCGAGTCAAAGCCCTCTGAATACCTATTTGTGTTAAAATTATGTAAAAAAGCATTTCAGCCCAGCTCTCAGGAAATTACATGCCACACGCCCCCTTGCATCCATTCTTACATTTGCTTGAGAAGGACATAGCTTGGTCCCTATAGTGTTTATACTAGAGCTGCGATTGAGTTTAAATTGTTGCAAATTTAATGAACTTTGGAATTATGTATGCCGAAAAACGGTTAGTTTATGACTTTTAGAGCAAAACGTGAAAATAGTCCCAAAATTTCGCAGTTATACGCCTCGTGCGTCGCGAGCACATGTTTTTAGAAGTTGCAAATTTGGAGTAACCCTACCCTAACTGGCCCAAACAACCTACTAAAATGCAGAACTACATCAAGCTTTGCGAATTTAGCCTTTTTAGTGTCGATTTGTACTACTGGGCTATATATACTCTACTTCCGTTGGGCCTGAAGGTTTTCTTTGTTCACCAAAAATGCAAGCACATATAAGGAAAATAGGCTTAGTTATTCTTAATTTTCAAAAACCCAGACATTTCCACCATGTATACACATTTCAAGCGTATTATACGTACATTTGTGATTGTGGCTTATTGTCTGACTTTTTTCTTATCTTCTTAACCGGCGCTGTCACGCTCATCTTGCCTTGCATCCCCCTCCATGTGTCTCCCAGTTGGAGGTCACAGGATTCAATTCTACAGAAGCAGCAAACAAAATAAACTATTATTAAAGTACGATGATTTGTAACAATTACAAAAAAAAAATGTGTTACAATAATGATTGATGCATTGTGATTTTTTAAAGACATTCGTTTTCGTGAAAAGAAATTTTCTACTTTATATACCTACGTATGTTATCTAAAAGAGTGTAACAGTGGTGGTGGAAATCTACTTAAATTCTACATCTAAAATAAATAAAAACAAAGGAAGCATTCTTTACTATTAAGTAGGTACAGACGATTCCCCAATCAATATATATAATTATAATAGTGCAAAAGTATGAGTCATATTTGCTACTAAGCGAGTAGGTAATGTGTTGTATGTATTCAGGTTTTTTCAATAGGTATTTATATATTATCAAACTTTAACCAGGTGAGGATGAGTACACTATCGTAATAGACTCGACTGTCAAGGAATAGTTATGTTCACATTGACGCGGCTCATATCAAATGCCAAGTACAGAGTAAGCTGAACCTTAATGCAAAAGAGGGACAGAGATACCAGTTGAACGACGCCTACCGAGGAGCCCCACTACGCAACCTCACTGCGACGGCCGCGCAACCTTGAAATAATAATGTTCGGAATAACAACAACGCGCCACAAGCGTGACCAGAAATAGTATAATAATTCTCGAAAATGTTTGAAGCCTCTATCTAGTTCCTAGTACCGACTCATATCCTGTCTGAGTTTGGTTCATAATTTACAGTCAGACGATATTCAACGATGATACAGACCTGTACTAATTACATAGTATATTTTTATAATATTGACTGCATTAATTGGACTATGCCTAAATTGTATTGTCTCTATAACATTAGCATAACTCAATATTTATCTTATATTTTATTTAAGTTGACACTTAAATTCGAATAGGTGAAAGTTGGTAAGTATTGTCAGCGCTCCGCCGTCGAAGGTTTCGCTTTTTCAATCGTTCGTTACTCAACAGGTATTCGTCATCGAGAGAACTACTTGACTACCAACATAAGCAACTTTATTATAAGCTCTTGTCTGATTTTATTACGTCGAGTAAGGTCGTGTGGCTAAGACTACACTAGTTCTGACATGTGTATGTAAGTATAACATAGTTCTATGAAAATAAATTAGTTTATGGATCGAATTCAAAATTAAAACTTTGGAGTTTCACTTGCTTCTTTTTTTTAAATTGTCTACATTTTCATTTTCTTAAGGTGCTGACTAGGTGCTTACTTTTAGACCTACATGACCGACTTGTTTGTTAAAACATAACATTCTCATACACACCTGAAACATGAAAATGAAATTGTAAAAGCAAGAGTTTCATCTAATGCGAACGCTATCAAAAGGTGTTTTTACACCGAGTGAAGCCGTCTGTAGCAAAAACATATTGAGTTATAAGATCGCAAGAATTCTTGCTCATGCTTGGTAGTGATATAATCGACCAGTCAAGCGTTATTCTGCACTAACTTGAATAAGAATTTCAATTTGCCTCACGTATGATACAAATATGAAATCTGCGCTAGTAGAATCCTATCGCAGATAAGTGAAAGTATTCTTAAATAACTGCAATATTGTTTTTCAGTAGGACTCACTAAAAACTGGTAATCGCCTCTAATTAAGAAACAAAGCGGTCATTACTGTGGCCCCGAAATTAATAGATTCAAGCAAGCATTCATAACTAAGAGACAAAAATGGAAGTACGTTAAAACCAGACACCGAAATAAATAAACCTGGGTGCCTTGTGCGGGGCCTTAACTGTACCTCATTAACATTATAACTTTTCTGCAAAGCACTAATATAGATTTTGGTCTTAGTGACGTGTGGAATGACGAAAGCGAAGAAGTAGAGTTAAAATGCTTCTTCCTCCCCCTTATGTTACTTGAGGACGGCCCAACACGTTACTACTGCTAGTAAAACATTAGGATATGCCAGCAATGATGTAATGATTGAAATACGAATTAAATGTACTACATCTTCTACAGAAATAAAACGGCTAGTCCAAATAATATATAAAGTTTTTAGAAAAGCAGCTAGAAAAGATTTTGAAGTACCTCTTTCTCTTCCATTTACGTCACTTGTAGGTACCCGCCAACTACATACAAAATTGTTATGTAATGTACGCGACGCACTAAGAAATTAATCAACGTCGATCAGCGACGCATTAAATAAAAAACCCGTAAAGAGTGTTAGTATAAGTTACCGACAGGTCGAAATTACTACATGCAGGCAACGCGCTAAACAAAAAATATAAGGGCAAGGACAATGGTTCTAAAAAGATATTTAATAAATCCTGTGTTGGGGGCCTCGGGGGTCATTTTTCATTACACACAAGTGCACAAGTGACTCCAATGATTGTGTAGATGGTAAAAGTGTTTACATTCAAGCATTGAAACACTGCTGTTTCGGATGTTTCACATATTTGTCTATCACTTAGAGCGTCACGCAAAAATTACTAGGCCGTTTTTGAGGACTTTCACTTTTGAAAGTTGAGGGTGCAGTGCCTACCTACGATGAGCACATGGTTACGTCAGCCGGGGTTTCTTCTGTAAAATATACACGTAATTTTGAAAGCGCAATGTGACCAGGATTTGAATATACAATACTGATCGACCTAAAAAAAGTTACCGTTTTGTAGTAACCAGTAAGTAGGGTATGCCAGAGTTACTATTGTTCTGTACATTTTAGATGTTAATTAAAAAGAAATACTACTGCTACTGGAATTGGGCAAGAAAAAAGATGCAGTTGAACGTCAGTGCTTTTTCCTTTCTTTTCGTGGCAATTAACTCCAATTTGGTCTCACCTATTCTTGTCCGACCAGTGGGTACTTAGATAGCCATGTCATTCACCACGTTCAGATCCTGAAAGGTGCAGGTGGTTGGGAATGACGGGCAGAAATGGAGGTGAGGCATAACCTACGAAGAGACTTTACACTAGCACTGAGTTTAATAGTGTAATGTAACTTTTCTGTACTTGGAATCTATTGAATCTTGCGGAAAGGAAATTACTTGTCTTTCAAGGAGGTCTGCATTTTCCAAACCTTGAAATACAAAACAAGTTTTACAAGTACTACACACGTGTTAAGCGTACCACAGATAATAGTAAATTGTGAATTGTTAATTGGATGACATAACCAATAAATTGATGTTCAAAATTTTAACGTGAGACCACTCTTAGCACAAACTTTCCAGCTTTTAATAAAAGCAACGGATTTATGTCTCTATTTCACACTTACAATTGTGCAACAGGGACATGAATAATGCTTCGCCAAAACGACGTTTTTCAATCTCGATCTTAGTTTTCAGGGCTAACCGAAATACTAGTAAAGGGTTACTCGCATTGTATATTATTTAGATGAAAAAGATCTGGGAAACTAAAACTTCATATTTTACTTTCGTTGAACCGAAATTTTTGTTTGAACAAAATCATTTATTTATTTCCTTTCGTTAAAAATTGGGGTTTTTAACAGATACAGAACAGAGAGATGTGTTTCATCTGAGGGGCAGTACCTCCTATACTCTTCTATCATTGTCTGACATTTTTCCTCTAATGAAGAAACAAGTGCCTTCGTATAGAGAAGAAGCGGAAAAATGTACATTGTCAAGTTTAGTTTTCTAAACATGGTAGAATGGCTCTCTATGAATACTTGAGTCATGGATTCCTCTCTTGTGTTGATAGGTAATTATGCAATTATAAAGCTTACTGCACAAAAATGTTAAATCGTAATCACAATTCCTGATATCCCTTCATTAATTTTCTTAAAAAGCAAAGTCGTGCTATCGTCTAGGGCAGCGGTTCCTAAACTTTTTCAGTCCACGGACCCCTAGGAAACCAAGCATAATTTCAAGGCCTGTTAAAACACAGCAGTAAATTCGGACCATTTATTTTAGAATTACAAATACAAAAAAAAAATGCTTTTCATGAAATACACGTTAATCTGAAACTTGGTGCTGCTTTTTTGCAACTTAATTAGTTATGTTTGAGTTGGTGTTACTACTAAGTTGTAACTCAAATCAGATTCTACTTGTAATCTATTTCTGTGTTTGGTTTTAGTGTATACAAGAGCAGAGAATGCCTTTTCACAGAGGTATGTGATTGAGAAAAGCAGTAAATGTTTCAGTTGCTTATTTTGATATTCCCTTTATATCTTTTTTTTACATTCACCCAAAAACTTGATACAGAGTATTCTTGTTCTGAGTAATTACGTTTCAAAGCTGAATCAAAGGACATTTCTGTTAATTGGTTTTCCTGAGCCGTTGCCAAGCTAATGATATCAAACATTTATGTTGAAAGGGTCTACTATCCAATTTAATTTTTTGACGGTTACTGGTCCGAAACGAAGTAGGTGTTTAATCTTGTGTTGGAAACATTGTTCCCCCAAATGATTCCAAAAACTCTGCCAGTGTAGAAAGGTGATTATAGTTTGATTGAATTGTACGATTAGTCCAAAGTCATGCTTTTAAAGCAACGTTTACTATTTTATCTTGACTTGAAATATGTTGTCATCTTGCCCTTGTAGACTTTGGTAGCATTTATTTTTATTGTTAAACGGTCCATAGACGAGACTGCGACCCCCATACCTATACTCGCGGACATCTAGTGCTCCGCGGACCACAGATTGAGAAACACTGGTCTAGAGCAATATTAATGTTATATTTATTACAAAATCTAAAATTATGTGTTAGACACACGTCTAGCAGCTGGTGGCAAAATAATAATTTTATTTAAGTTATATAACGAGACGATAACGAAATTTCACTTGCGTTTTACAGCATTTTTTAGTTCCATTTTACGTAACATTAATTTTACTTATTTTTACAAGCCTCTATATATAATTCTCAACATAAGATCCAGCTTTATTGGATTAGCACTATATTATTGTTGGTTTAATATTTACTTATCATTCGTAATTACTAATTTTATCTTCATTATGTGACCCGCAATCATTCTGGGTCTCGGTATTGTATGTCATTGGTCCGGTGTTGTGACTTGACTGATTACAATACCTATCGTTTTGAATCATAGGGTTAACTTCGTGAAACAAACATTTCAGCATGAATTCAACAAAACTGAAGTTCTAGTATGTGCGACTCGAATTTTGTGACGCCGTATTTAAATACTTACATACATATACGTAGGTACCGTTATTGTAAGTGGCAAATGTACGACAAACAAAAATAGTAGGGTAAAAAGATCTGTTTACACAACAGTGTGTCATTTATGAGTGATATTATCTTAATCCATGTTATTATAAATTAATGTATGTAAAAGGTATTGTTTAAGAAATTACCTCGGCAAGGTGTTGACAGCAACATCAACGTCGAAGAAGATGTCGACGAGCTCATCCACATCCGAATCAGGTGTAAGCGAGGGTGGCAATGTGGCCGGAGGAGATGCGGCCACACTGACTGAGTGGACCCCGCAATTGAAAAGCACAGTTTCTGTCTGTACCATAGGCAGCATGGCTAAGACACACTCAAGCGTTCACTGCCACTGATTGAGAACCGTATGTATCCCAGGATCAATTTTAAAGAGCACAATACGTATCCGCATCCAAACATACACTGCATTGCGCCACGACCGCCGCGACGCTATTTTTTAATACTATGAAGGTTTCTAGATCCACACTCTTAATTCCACTGCAAAACCAATTAACCGAAAACTGCTGAAGTTTGTATTACGTCTGTTAAATTTTAATATTTGCCGTGTTTAACATGCTATAACTTTATTACGTAGTGATAGTGCAATTTCCTATCGATATCCGTGCGAAACGTTCGCTACAAAACGACGATGAAAGTCAACTGAAAGGCGAGACGTAGATATACACACATCCTTTTCGTTCGCCGCTTTACAAATTATCAACACGGCGGGCGGCGCGGCGCTACACGACGCAGAACGTCGACGGCGACGACGGTGACGACGACAGCATTGGCTAAGAGCAAGAGCGTGAGAAGGTGGACTGACGGACTGAACAGTATCGCTATTATAGTCACACCAACGTCACTTCTAACTCAACCAAGTCTCCTGCGATCTCGCTCGCCGATACGACTAGCTTGAACTTGCCGAATAAAGCCGAGTACGTACGATTTAGTACGACGTATAAATACATAACAAAAAATTGTTTGCTATTTCATTAGCCATCTATTTGTTGCGAAACACGACCGAAATATAATAAACATTCAACGTCAAGTTATAGGCAAATGTTTTAATATCTTAATTACGTGGTATATGGGGCAAAGTGGTATATAACAATTTTATTATGAAAATAAGTTGTTGTAATAACAACCTTTTATCTGCTACTACGATGATCTATATACATTTTCTACGACGAAATATGTAAACGAACCACAAAAATTTTTCAATATCTATCTTTAATATGTAATATATAGACTGTAAAAGAGTATAAATATCTGTTATTTGTATTGAATATTAAGGGCAACGAGTCCTTGAAGTATTCGAAGTAAATAACGAGTCATCACAAATATTAACTGGTATTTTTATATAATTCTACCTCATTCCTTGTAAAGCTGATAATTTAATATAGACCATTTTACAAAGCTTAATATAAAATAAATGGCTACATCGCGCGACACACAGCGATACGTTGTAAGCCGTGACGTAGCCACTCGTACCTACATGAAAGTGAAATGGAACACTATTTGTGTCAAGTGCACAATTTAGATAACAAGGTCATCCATTGCATAACTCAATCGAAAGATTTTTATTCCGCTCAACGATAGGCCAACTAAAACTAGAAATAAGTTAACAGTTTTTATTAGTATTAAGTGACCTGTATCATGAAATGTTAAATAAATTGTATAAAAGTAATGATTGCGTTTTTATTGGTAGTCTCAAGAATAAGCCTCTTTCGCAATCCTAAAACATAATAAAAGTATTAAACCATGGTAACTAACTAGATAGATTGAGGATGTTAATTTAAAGATCATGTTTGCCAACGATCTTGAATCGTATTTTCGCTGTAACAATGAATAAAGATGAGTCAAATTCATTGAAATACAAATTGTAGGTAAAAGAGTAAAGGGGCAGTAGAGGAAGAGCGCGGCGCGTGCAGATATCGGTGCAGGCAGGCGGCCCCGCGGATCTATGTCAGTGGGTCACGGCAATGACGTGGCACACGGCCGCCGCGACTCGCGCCGCGCACTTCATTCTAATTCCGCTTCACCGGTATCTTCGTGTTGACTAGAGGGCTATTTATTTATTTACGTATCATGTGTTAGTGCGCTAATCTGAGCCGCTCATTCAATCAATATTAAGATCCATATTCGAGCTACAGTCGGAATCCTACGCTTCCAATTAAAAATTGTGTACCAAATACCAGGACGTCTACTTACTGTTGACATTGACCGAGTGAATGATTCACGTGAGAATGAGAAATACGCGTTGATTAATTCGCAATTCTGGCTAGAGGTGGGATTTTCCTATTTACCATTGTCGTAGGTTAAATAATCAATAATAATTTTTAACATTTCAAACCTTAAAGAAATTATTATATTTAATCAAATGCCTACTAAAGTTCTTGCATAATTTTTAATTGGTATATTTTTACCCCAATTACCCATTTTGACTATGTAGAGTTAACCACTGTAAAATAAATAATGTAGGTAGACTGAAAATGTCAAGGGTATTCAGAGACTGGTATTGCAGCTACTGTTACCATACCAACTATTCAATGCATTTATTGCTTAAATTTCCCTGGATATATAAAATATAGAACTATTATTATAGAATTATTATTTTCTTGAAATGTATTTCAATATGAGAGATTGCAGATGGCATATTTTTTTCTGCTGGTATTGCAGCTACTGTTACCATACCTTCTATTTAATGCATTTATTGCTTAGATTTCCCTGGATATATAAAATATAGAACTATTATTATAGAATTATTATTCTCTTGAAATGTATTTCAATATGAGAGATTGCAGATGGCATATTTTTATCTGCTGGTATTGCAGCTACTGTTACCATACCTTCTATTTAATGCATTTATTGCTTAGATTTCCCTGGATATATAAAATATAGAACTATTATTATAGAATTATTATTCTCTTGAAATGTATTTCAATATGAGAGATTGCAGATGGCATATTTTTTTCTGCTGGTATTGCAGCTACTGTTACCATACCTTCTATTTAATGCATTTATTGCTTAAATTTCCCTGGATATATTAAATATAGAACTATTATTATAGAATTATTACTTTCTTGAAATGTATTTGAATATGACAGAATGCAGATGGCATAATTTTTACATACTTTTTAAATACTCTTCTGTAGATGCAGAATATTTTTTTAATACCAATACGATTGACTAATATAAATGTTATAATGTTTAAATGACTTTTTAGTTATTTTATTTTTAACTATGATTCTATTCAGATTTGATTATCTGTGGAGGAAATTTAAAAAAAAACTTTTTTTATTTTTATTTATAATACTTTTTCGACTTCCATTGAAGTCTGAAAATCTAAATGCTTTATCATATCCAAGCACACAAATATAAAACACGCGGACTTAATGCCTTAGGCAACTACTGCCAGTCAACCTTTAGGCAATAAAGAGACAAACCAGAATAATTACGGTTAGTATAGTTCTCGCAAAACTTCTGGGCCGCCCTGAAGTTGGTTTTCCGATGCGCAAGGCACGAAACGGTGCTGTCATTGTATGAGTTTTACTTCTGCGCAGCCATTGTAGCCAACTTCAGGGCGACCAAGAAGTTTGGCGAGAACTATAGCTACTTTGCTGGCGTGATGAAGTGGAAGGGTGGAAGCCTTCATGATTCGTCAGTAAAAGCACATTATATAGGGGAAGTGTGAGCCAGTTGCAGACCTAGAGCTAAGTTAAGTTAGTTTAGCTTAGCTCGCATAGCTGACGCAGTTTTTCATACTTGTGTACAGACTGCAAACTATGCAAACTACTTAGCTTAGCTTAGCTCTTGGTCTGCAACAGGCTTTATGGCTATAGGGCAGACCTTTGTTTGTTAAAGGTAATCTCTTGGTACACTGATCTGATTCCGAAACTTCTATCACCGGTCGGCAAGTTTCAATTTATGCTACTTTTAAAACCTGAAAAATTCAGGGTTACTTTAGATTAGTCCAAGAGAGAAACCGCGCTAGTAAAATATTATATTCTGTAAATATGTTTCTTGTTACAGGTTTATTCGTTAAAATATTATAAAAAAAAATCGGCCAAGTGCGTGTCGGACTTCGCACATTTAGGGTTCCGTAGTAGAAAAAACCGGACAAGTAACCCACAAAAATATACGTAATATTAAACAATTTCACCTTTCAAGCTCATAGGCCAATGGGAAAGTAGAAATTGTTGGGAAAAAAATGTTGTATAGTAAGGCTACGCTAGCTTAAACAACGATACCCACTCGATGGGGTAGGTCAAAAAAATATATTTTCACTCTCCACTTTTGCTTTATTAAAAACCATTAAAAATATGTTTTGACTATTTGTATGGCTTTGGGTCAACAAGATGCTTATACTGTTAAATTGAAGACAAACCGTTTGGCTGTTAAACCTATGTGACAGACGACAGACAGACAGACGGACACCTGAGTGACAGCAATAGGGCTCCGTTTGAACCCTTCGAGTACGGAACCCTGAAAACATGTACCAAACCACATAGTCTTATAACTTTAAGGGAATTTTATGGAGTTTGATCTAGAGACACACAACTTTCCTCATCAGGCTCAGATATCTTTACAGTCTGTTAACTTTAAATGAAACTCAACCAATATCATGTTTACAAGAAATGATGAGCTTCAACCTCAGGGGAGCGAAGATAATCTCATCAAATGAAACAGCTAATGAGAATATAAATTGCGTAATATATTGGTTGGGGACCGGGTGGACTGTAGTCTCGTCCCCGTCACACACTCTATCATATCAATGGAAACTTGCTATTTATTATTTACCAATTTAAATCATTCTTATTAACCGACTTCCCAAAAAGGAGGAGGTTCTATGTTCGACATTATGTTTGTTTTTTTTTTTGTGTATATTCACCAATATCTCCGTCAATTGTGGACCGAATTTGAAATTTTTTTTTTAGTTTGAATAAGTATGTTCCGAAATTAGTCCCATTTTAATTTGGTGAAGATATGATGAAGAACTTCGGAGATATACAGCAGAATTCTTCAATAAATAACGGCAAATCTCTCAGGATTGCTGCAATCGCATGTCTGTTTATTGTTTATACCATTTCATAACATAACATCACGCCAGTACGCTCTTAAGGGGTACACAGATCTCTTATTTCACCGGTTATGTTCAAGTTTCATGAAATCTTTTCTGGCATTATAGTAACCTTACTAACTTGCCTATTAGGTAGGTACAACAAAAAAGTGGAAATAGTATTTTTTTTTATTTCGAAATCAGAGATGTGATAATTATATCTGGATTTAACAACCTGGGGCAGTTCCTAGGGAGCCAAAAGGCGGCAGCTTGGTACTTGGTAATGTTAGCAAACCGGCCAAGTCATACCCTGCTGTCTAGACTAAGTCTAGTGCGTAACCTTTTATTCTACATCAGTCAGCACAATTTTTCATAATGTTGTGTAATGATAAAAATGCGAAGACGGATGACGTTTTTATAGTCATCTACCTTCGTTTTAGCCGTTGTATTTCGTAATAGCAGAATACAGTCATGACTTGAATGTTTAAAAGTAGTGAAGCGGTAGAAATAGGTAATAAGATCTAAGTTGGATTAGGCGCATATTTATTACAAAATCTTGTCCAACGGTTTGTTTTATTCTTAAAAATGTCTTATACTTTCTTTCTAGGGTTTCCTTTACGTTCATTGCTTCTCTGGTCACTTGGTCTGTCACAGGCTCCAAGTGTAAACTTGTAGTATAAAGACCGAGGTGTCCGCAAAGAATCCCCGCAAATGCGTTGCGTCACGTGGGCGGGCAGATCGATTGGGTGAGCGGGAATGTTGGCGCTTGCGCGAACCCCATCTTATTTATCGACCGCTAACTTTCAACTGAACGCTTTTGGGGCAGGTTAGGCCTATGCTCTGGGGTCAAGGTCACGAGCCTCACCACTGAAATATTGCCTATAGTATCCAAAACTAGGTACAATTATTTTAATTAAATCGAATATAGTAATAAACGAGTATAAATAACGCTGTATATTTGCAGTACGAGAGGGGGTTGATGAATTCGTGTTTCTTTTTCTTACGAAGAGCATGTCCTGCAATGGACCACTCTGAAAAAATGCAACACTGACGAATATGAAAAATCTTTCTCTTTTAGTAGCATTTCGTTTGTCGAAGAGTTAAGGTGTAGTTAGATGGTCCAGACTACAGCATCGGGAGTCGAAATGGATTCTACACATTTATGCAAACACGTTGTATATATTTTTAAGTTCAATGAAACGTCAGTACCTAAATTTTTAAACCAGCTTACTCCGCCCAGAGCTCGGACTGTAGGGCGCTATTATGGTGGAGGTTAGATAAAAAATATATTTTGCTGAAGAAAGGGAATTAAGAGCTTGTGAGGGGCAGCCTTTTACTGTAATATTTAAAAACAAAAACAATATACTTTACGTGTCTGTTTCACAATAAAAATTAGACGAGGAATATCCATCAGATAAATTCAAAGCCCTACTTTTGATAGATGTCATTAGTATTTGCGTTGACACTACCATTTCAGTATTTGGACAAAGTAATCGATTTAAACTTTTCGACAGAAATTTGTCAAACTACTCTTAGTATGAAATTAACTTAGTAATTTATGAGGTTTAAGTTTTTAATGGGTTCGCCGTTCAAACGGTTACCAGAATTAAGGTTACACTAGTCGAAAATTCTTCCATACAAACGTAGTCTGGCGATTACTCCACTGTTTAACGGTGTACGTTTAAAATAAAAAATGATATCTATTTATCTCATCATTATCTAGCCCTGTATGGAAACAGAAAAGTAAAAAAATACAATATTTGAAAGTTATGAGCGTCGAAAGTTCCATATTTCAACACTAATTTTAACGCATCTTTGGGCGGAAATAAATACCATAAGAAGAAAGAAAATTGCAAAACAGCCTCCATACAGGAGTAGATTAGTAATTCAACAATGCAAATAATTTTATTTTGAATATACATTTAGTAGTTTTTTCATGATATCTAGACGCCCAAAGGTCTGTTCATAAAATTACGCGCGCTCGATTTGCAAAAGTTAATCCATTTAGCTAATTCGTACGAGAACTAGCTTCTTACTGCTCATCACAGCAACAATCTCTTTCGCACGTGTTGTCGGATGAGACAGCATGCACTTTTAACCCCGCGCACAAAATAGTTCGTGCCGTTGACTAGGGGAACCTTAAGAGGCTAACCCATCAAAAGAGTTATCGCTATAATTGGGTGTATGTTTAAAAGTTTTAAGCCATACAAGATGCCAAATGCTCTGTAATGGTAACCGAATGAACGGCTAACCACGACTTTATGCTTTATAAGCGAGATTGTGCGGTCCCCTGTTAACATACGTAACCGGAGGTGTTCAAACGAAAAGTTTTAAAATGATATTGATGAATTAATGACCAACAAGATTAGACTTGACACTACCGAATACTGATAATAATCGGACCAGATATTTTACTAAGCATAGTAAATTGATTTCAATGTAAAATTATGTGTTCGAGTCTGTTCGAGCTTTTACAGTAATATAAATACCTCTCCACCATCTTATAATTTTATTTATTATATGGGTCGTGGGGCTTTAGATACAATATTATTTTTGAGTAGTATTGTGGGACCACAAGAAAAAAATACTTAAAATACAGTTAAATAAATAATTAAAAAAATAAAAAAACCCGACTGCTCAAAAGCGAACAAAAAAGAACGTAAACAAGAAGAAAATCATGCTGTGCAGTCGGAGGATACATATTCGCCAGCTGGCTGACCAAAACCAGGTGTATCCTCCGACTGCACAGCATGATTTTCTTCTTGTTTAGGTCTTTTTAGTTCGCTTTTTAAGCAGTCGGGTTTTTTGATTTTTTTAATAACTTTTTTTATTTACTTCTTTTAAGTTATTTTTTTTATTTAGGTACATTTAATCATATAAGTGTTATATGTTTTTGAATTGGCCTCTTAAAACCCTTTATTTTGATTTTTTTACTCAAATGGCGCCCAAAATCCGCCATTTTTTTCTTATCAAATTTTTATGTAGCCAGTGACATTCGCAGGGTTAAGACGAATCGATTGAAGTAAGAATCATCAAAATCGGACAACGGGTTTGGTCTCTAGAACGCTACATAGGACCAAACATACATACATACTTACATACATACATAGACTGAACACATTACCCTCCTTCGGCAGTCGGGTAAAAAATACAGTGATCAACAATTGCATGAATTATCAGTACCGGTACAAAATAATATTTAGTTCCACTTATCAAAGGATAGTTGTAGTTATAAAATAAGATAACAATATATCAATCAATAAGAGAAGAGAAAATATATCAATAAGAGAAGAGAGAGAGAAGTATGAAGAATATGATTTGCGCGCACGTAGATCAACCGGGCGTCGGGTTGCTCTTTTACATACTAAATGTGCAATTTTTGAATAAACACGTAAAAAAATATTTAAAGCAAAAATCAAATATAGAGGATTTTTTTTTTCTTTTTTTTTGGTGATGGTATTTCTTATTTTTTTTTTGTTATGTCTAATAGCAGACTGCATTTTTTTAAAGAAAAGGAATATTTTATCGTTTTTTTAAATATTTGATATATTTTTGGTTGACCGTACTTTCCCAAGACATAACTTCGTTTATTTTATTTGTGGTCCCAAAATATTATTCAAAAATAATATTGTATCTATAGGTGTAAACTGGGACCGCGGTCCCAGTCCCGAAAGCCCCACGACCCTATTATATGTATTTTTTTTTATCTTCTATATATATGTGTAATTTATATATAATTAGTTAAGTTATAACAGTATATTTTAAGTTTCCTTATTTTTGTCTACACACTGTGTTTCGTCTATCATCCAACTTTCCTGTCGCAGGTCTGCTGGAAGAAATTTCTATTGAAATAAGCAGTACCTTTGTGCTTTTCTATCTGTATTCTTTTTTTTTCTCTGTTAAGTGTATTGTGTGTACATAAATAAATTTAAACAGAAAGTTTTCTCTCCTTTTTTAATCTTCAATTTGTATTTTAAACATGTTACAAACAAAGTAGGACCAATGCCAAGAGCAGGAAAAACCACGAAGCGTTGCCAGTTCCTACATGTTGCGTTACGTTTATTGTGTAAGTTACGTCGTCAAGTTACGAAGAATAAGCGATGTTATCATCAAGGAGCTCAAGACTTAAAAAAAAACTGTTTGTCCACTGCATAAACTGGCTCATTTGGTACACAGCAATGAAATAAAATTACTTAAAATATTAAAACTTTGAAAAATAACTAGCGTGACGATAAAATCGTCACAAGATCTGAGAATGAACTGGTGCTACGGCATTTCCAAAGATACCAGGATAGCGATCCAGGCTTTACGCTGTACATCTTAACATCATAATGATAACTTGTTATAAACAATCCCGTGTATTAACTTTCATAAAGAAAGATCATCAAACAGATGCAATTAAGATAAATGACCTGCTTTTTTTTATTAAAACAAAGTTGGCTCCCATCCATATCTAGGTATGTATGGCAGTGAGCTAGTTCACTGGACTGGAGGTGAAGTTTAAACCTGCCAAATCATAGCCAACCCATCTATATATGTTAAACTAGTGAATTGCTCCTGCTTCGCTCAGGAGCAATGGCAAAATGTCAAGCAATCGAGAATTCGAGATCACCATCATCAGACGTTCACTTCTGGACAAAGGCCTCCCCAAGGCGTCGCCACATAGACCGATCAGCGCCTTCCCGCAATCTTAATAAGGTCATCGGTCCACCTAGTGGGAGGACTTCCAACGCATCGTCTTCCGGTTCGCGGTCGCCATTCCAGAACTTTTCGGCCCCATCGGCCATTTGCAATCGAGATATCTGTGCTATATTTTATTTAAGTTAAATATGAATATTTTATAATAACTGTAATCTGAACACATAAAACTATAGCAGTCCACTGCTGGACATAGGCCTGTCCAATTGCACGCCATTTGCTTCGATTTTCGGCAACTGTCATCCAGCTGCTACCAGCGAATATCGTCGCTCCACCTAGCCTGAGAGCGTCTTACCTTACGTTTGACAGTTCGCGGTTGTCCAAAGGTCACCGGTTCTGCGGCTAATATGGCCGGCCAATTGTCACTTCAGCTTGCTTATTCTCTGAGCTAATTCGACAAATTTGGTTCTCTGCCGGATCACCTCGTTCCGGATTCGATCCCTCATAAAGACTACAAGTATAGCCCTTTCCATAGCTCGCTGAACGAGCTCGAGCGAGCGATCTGAGCTGATGGAGTGCACGTGTGCCGTGAGTGTCCACGTCTCGGCCCCGTACGTCATAACAGGTAGGACGAGAAGAGTCTACGAACTTTCCCAACCGCTGCCCAGCCCAGCAGTATTCTTCTGCTAGCCGCCCTCTCAAAGTTATTTTTACCAAAATGCAGAGTTTGCACGAGGTAAACGTATTCTTGAACCACCTTGAGAGTACCGCCATTGACAACAATTGGTTACGGAGTGAACATAACCTGAGTTCGGTCCAAGTACATCCGGAGACCGATGCGTGCAGAAGATTCAGCTAGGCCGTCCAGCATCTACTGCAAGTCATGCAGCGATTCAGCCATTATGACGATGTCGTCCGCAAATCTCAAGTGTGAGATGTACTCGCCGTTTAAGTTTACGCCCAGTCCTTCCCAGTCCAGAGTCTTAAACACATCCTCCAGCGCATTACTGAAAAAATTGGGGGAATTTACGTCCCCTTGTCTCAACCCACGAAATTGTAGTATGTGTTGTTTGCTGATCCTGAACTTGGACGGTAATTGTAGAATTTTCATAAAGGCATTTGGATGTACCACCTGTCAACTTGCCATCGCTGCATAGACTCCAAAATAGACGAGGTCTCGACAGAGTCAAAAGCCTTCTCATAGTCTACCAAACCAAAACACAGGGCCACACACACCGTGTGGATGTGGTCTATGGTGCTGTATCCACCCCGGAATCCGGCCTGCTCCGGTGGCGGAAACTCGTCGAGTCTTCGTGCTAGACAACTCGTGACGACTCTCGAAAATAATTTATAGACGTGGCTAATAAGCGACATGAGTCTGTAGTTCTTTAAACGCGTTTTGTCATCTTTTTTTAAAGAAAAGCATGACCACGCTTCCCTGCCACGCCCCTGGAGTTCTCCCTGAGAACAGCACTAAGTTGAAGAGCTCCCGAAGCTCTTTCAAAACAGGAAGTTCTCCCACTTTCAGGAGCCCGGGAGGAGGGAAATGTGTTTATTGGTCATAGTATCGAGGCTTTGCCAAGTCCAGTTCATTTGAGGCCGTTTCTTAAAGAAGGAATTCACTACAAAAAGCCACTCCTTTAGGTAGTTGACAAGAATTTGCCTCCTATGACATCTGCTGCCAAATCCGTAGGATCATACTACCGCTATAATTCTGTACTCGCACTTTAGAGTTAAAATCCCCCTCGTGGATAAATCTCTCGGCATAAATACTCTTAATGATCAGTCTCACATACAGACACGAAAAGCATCTATCTATACAAGAAGAAAATTAGAAGAGTGTGAAGAATGCGCGTTGACCGCAGCAACGAAGCCGACGCACAGTGGTGGCGAAGGCGGCGGCGGCGGGGTGGGCGAAGTCTTCCTACGCCCGGGATTGATCGTGCCCGTACCTACGCCGCGTGTGAAGTCTCCGGTGTTGTCATGGATACCGTCTGCCTCTAGCGCCGTCGTAGCGTCGCCATGATAACCGTGCCGATTCAATAGCTCATATTTTTACATGCAAAAATGGTGCTTACTACGTAGCTATTTATTTGAATCCACGTTCATCATCAAAAAAATCCTAACATTGATAACACATCAAAATATTTATTTAAAAGCTAGATCGACTTAACTAACCATCAATTGATTTCATTTTTATTTCAGGCCTTCATTTTTGTGCAGTTGGTTCCAACTCATTAGATTGTTTTACGCTGAAATAAACAAATGGAAAACTGGGTCCCGAGCCGCCCGGGCTCGGCGTGGTCGGCTGGGAGGATCCATGACGCAAAAATACACAGAGCCCGGCGACCCGGTGCCCGGAAAGCCCTGACCCCGAACTGTGTCAATAGAGCTTATTATCAAATAAGTATTAAGAGCTTTTTTTTAAACAAGGCTTTTGTACCGAAAGGTACTAAATTTAATATCACTTGTCAATACCATGTCATACTAATGAGGAGTTGCTATGGCCAGCTTACGGCCCCATCATGAGACCAGCTCCATAGTACCATATTATTTAAATGCTTCCAAAGTTACATAAGTTCGTCAAGTTTTAGCTTAATCAGATGTTAAGTTTAATACCGGATACACACTCATACGAAAGCAAGGTAATATTAGGTCTTTTACTATGATATTGCCGTTTTTTATGAAATAAGTTAACGTAATCTTTTGTCTGATACGATCACGCAAGGAAACTCCGAGCATAGCCCTCTCCATTGCCCTTTGGGTGACTGTAAGCTTTCTGATGAAGCCCATTGTGAGCGACCACGTCTCAGAGCCATATGTCACCATTGGCAACCCACACTGAACTTGATCTCACTTCACCTTTTTTCTGGTGGACTTTTGTCTTGATACACTGTGGTAAGTTGGACGAGAAGATACCGCTCAACTTTCCGAGCGCTGCCCAGCCGAGTCGGATTCGACGGTTGAAGATCCGCAAGAGGACCACGGTTACCGACATAGTCCGAAGAATTGCAACTTAAGTGGCAGTGGGCAGGGCACATTGCTCGCAGAACGGATGGTCGATGGGGCAGAAAGGTTCTGAAGTGGCGAACGAGAACCGGAAGACGTTGCGTTAGAAGGCCTCCTACCAGGTGGACTGATGACCTGATGAAGGTTGCGGGGATCGCTGGATGCGAGACGCACGGCACCGGTCAATTTGGCGACGCTTGTGGGAGGCCTATGTCCAGCAGTGGACGTCTTTCGGCTGATATCTTGATGATGTTGAATCTTTTTCTATATTTTTTTTCTATTAGTCAAAGTAATCACCCATGCAATCGGTGCATCTTTGCCAACGTGGTGGCAGTTTATTGATGCCCTTCTTGAAGAAATCAACTGGACGGAAGGCAACAAATTCTTCAAAGGCATTTTGTACTGCCTCTCAGGTAATAAATGTTTTAGGCGCAAGGTCTGGTGAGTATGGCATATGACGGAGAGTTTCCAACCCCAGCTCTTGTAACTTGGAGACAGTCTAGCTAGTCTAGCTAGGTAGATCGATTTATCATCCCCGAAAGGCCCTGCGTACTAAATTTCATGAAAATCGTTGGAGCCGTTTCCGAAATTCAGATTATATATATACAAGAATTGCTCGTTTAAAGGTACCTATTAGATAGATTGGATAAATAAAAATACAATAATTATACAATGGAATGAAAACTTCAGCGGCTCCCAACCTTCTTAACCATTATGAGGTATGACGTGGGATTATAACGATCACTAAAAACACTTTAAGACTTCAAGCTCTCCTTTTTTCGCTCCTAATTAAGTAAATGATCATCAAATCTTATATATAATTACCTAGCTAAATAAACCGCTTTGATTGCCATACAATTTAGGATGTGATAAAGTGTCGCTAGCGGCATTCTATCTTGAGAGCTCGCGAACTTAGGGCACGGATATACTAGGTTCAAAGGGGATGACGGAGGCTAGAACGAGCCAGCAAAGACAGCGAATTATGCATCCGTCATCCAAAGAGGGGTTACAAGGGGTTCCATTAAACTCTGCGGACAGAAATAGGAGCTCCGTCGACTTATCTTACTTACGACAATCGTTTAAGCCGACGATAAAATGTGATTGTTGGTAATTTACTATTTTTAGGTTAACAATGATTAGTTTGTAGTAATTTACTCAAGATAGATGTAAAATTTTTGGTGGTAACACATACTTAAGAGTTTTTTGACGATATACTTCACTATATCTGAAGGTAAGGTAGACATGTGCTACATCAGCCAAATGTAGAAAATCGATGACGTTAAGGCGGCGGTTCACGCCAAGACGGAAAGGGAACCTACTGTTTTCGTGTTTTTAGCTCGCAAGCTACGTTAAGGCGGCGGTTCACGCCAAGACGGAAAGGGAACCTACTGTTTTCGTGTTTTTAGCTCGCGAGCTACGTTATGGCGGCGGTTTACGCCAAGACGGAAAGGGAACCTACTGTTTTCGTGTGTTTAGCTCGCGAGCTAGACGGTGACGGGACCCGCAAGTAATTGCATTACACACAAATTCACACAAGTAATGGAAATGCCTTTAAATTTGAACATTCAACAGTATTCATTGTGTTTACGTTGTCGAGTAGAAAACTTTTGTTTCAACAAAATATGTAGCTTTGGATCGGGATTATGTCTCTTATTGGTCCTGGTCCTGTGGTTGGACTGAAGACTAGATTAAACGTCGTCTTTCTTAATCTTTTCTTCTTGAGTATATTTCACATCTCGGTATCTCATTTTCGCCTCGGTGTGGAAGGCGTTGTTACGCCTGCTCAGTGCTCACTGCTGTTCTACCTACATATTTTTTCTCTATTATTAAGTAAATTAATTAAATTAAACATTTTCATCAAGACATCACACCAGGCATTACACTATAAATAAGCATTTATTTCTTGCCTAATTGGCCACTCTATAACGCCCCCGTTAACGCGCGGGTAAAACATATTGGTGAAATGTTAACATGATATTGCACCTTTACTAACTTCGATAATGAGAAATGGAGAAAATGGTTATATAACTGAATAATGCAAAATAAAAATAAACTTTTTCACAAGAAATTAACCGAATTCCAAAGCAAAACTGAATCTAAAAAGAAGTGTTTTGCTGTGGAAGTCTTTTTATTTTTCTCTTTTTAGTTTTGGTATTTCATCACTAAAAAGTGATCAAGTTCTATTGTAAGGTACCTAAGGATTGACAATATACTCATAATAACTCAATTTACACATTATTAACGAAAGTTATTTTGCACTTTTGAAGTCGGTTTTTCATTGATCATTCTATGAGTGAAATACACACAAGAACAAAAAACATACTTAAATTATTTTAAGTTATTGTATGTTGTTGTTTTTTACAAGAAATTAACCGACTTCCAAAGCAAAACTGACTCTAAAAAGAAGTGTTTTGCTGTAGAAGTCTTTTTATTTTTCTCTTTTTAGTTTTGGTACTTCATCACTAAAAAGTGAGCAAGTTCTATTGTAAGGTACCTAAGGATTGACAATATACTCATAATAACTCCATTTACACATTATTAACGAAAGTTATTTTTTACTTTTGAAGTCTGTTTTTCATTGTTCATTCTATGAGTGAATTACACTCAAGAACAAAAAGAAACTTAAATTATTTCGAGTTATTGTATGTAGGGATGATAACGTTTATTTAAACATGCCCCACATTTGATTTAAGCAATATTATTAACAGTATAGAATCGATTCTTCAAATACCATTATCAGTAATTGATACTAAAGTAAACAGCAGGCTTTGTTGTACCAGTGAAATTGTTTAAATGTTAATTTTGTTTTTCCTGGTTAATTGACCATTTATATCTTGAGTAAACATTACATCATATCTTGAGTAAACATTACATCTTTGTTCGATGAGGTTGTTTGCAATCTCAAAGACAAACATAAGGTGGCAGTTATTTTGCTGGATCTTAGTTCTGCATTTGACACGCTGGACCACGAGATTTTACTAGCCAAGTTGGTTCATTACGGTATAAGATAGAACGTTCTGATGCAATTTAGATATCATTTGCATCATAGTCGTCAATTTATAGAAACAAAGTCGGTAGTGGATAGAGAAGTAATAATAGTGAACTCCAATCTAACGACAGTATTTTGGGGTGGCCCTCAGGGATTTGTTCTGGGGCCAAGTTTCTTCATCGAATTTCGAAACGATTTAATTGAGTACATACAAAGCGTATTACAGACACTAGTCTTATTATCTTTTCAGATGCCACTAATGTAATTAATAGTGTCTGCAAATAACTTAAATATTTTGGAATTAATAAAATATTAAAAGCTGTTGAACACTGGTTTGGTACAAATAATCTTGAACTCAATGCCAATAAGACAAAATGTGTGCTATACAAGTCGAACGTCCGGAATAAAGCTAGTTTTGAGATTTTGTCTTGCGGCAACAAAGTCGAAGTGGTTGACCATGTTAAATTCCTAGGTGTTCACATTGATGCATTGTTAAACGGGCAGGTTGAGACATCGTCTGTAACTAAGTCAACGCTCGGCATGCTAAGCAATCAGAAGCCTGAGGGAAGAACTGATATTGGCCCAGCTTAGGATGGTATACTTTGTCTTAGTTGAGTCTCGGCTTAGATTTAGTATTGATAGAGTTTTGGGGCGACCGCGACAGTTACAAGTACAATATCCATTTGGCATTTGTAAAAGAGCCTTATGGACAGTACTGCATTTGAAACAGAGGGACTCGTGCAGGGCTCTATATACTGGTGCTATTGACCAATTTTGTTAAGAATCTGCACAAATCTGAAACTGATGAACAAGAACAACTACAAGTTAGAAATAATACGCGTAGAAAAGACTTGCCTAATACTATCCAACCAAATATAAACGTGGTTCATCACAGTCCCAGATACCAATCAGTCTTTCTATACAACAAGCTACCCTTAGAATTGGAAACAATAAACAGTACAAAATTATTTAAAAACAAGTTGAACTTGAAGACATTTTACGGTGTCGATGAGTTTCTAGATGAAAAACGACAACCGTAATATAATTGTTCTAGATTGGAATGAATTATAAATGTCTTTTTTTATTGTTTTTTTTTCTAAATTCTTCTTAATTTATTGGCATGTTTTAATGGCGCGATGTTGTGATTTAATTTCACAAACAACAAAATATCTTCACAATGTATGTTGTTCCGTAATAAATGATTTATGTCTAGTTATGGATTGTGTTGAAACGAAAACCACTTCATCAGAAGCGTTCGGGTAGTGGCTCCGCCCCAAGCTGGCTTGAGCCAACTTGTCGTGGCTAGACGTCTTCATACGAGTAGGTTATCAGCTAGACAGGTATGGTTTCTAGAGACAGGAAACTCTGTTTTATGGCAGAAACAAAGAAGAAATCGTGCTACATCACAACACTACGTTCGCTTTATGGCGTTAACGTCATTACGAAATCAACACCTTACTGGTCTTCAGGAGCAACAGCGACTTCATAAGGTCGGAGAAGTCACACTAACCGAATTACACTGTAAGAGGAAGACTTGTAGAAAGTGTGTGTTTCAATTCCCTACAAACCTGCAAATGGTCTAGTTAGCGACAGCTCATCACCAAGCGAGGTTTTGATTCGCGCGTTCGGTTTCGGGATTGGTCACTAGACCAACGGCGGCTTGATCATACTGATCTCGAATGAATGCAAAATCAACATTTGTGTGATAAAAATAACGCTGAGAGTACCATAAACAGGGATAATGATTTGTGCAAGATTGCATTTAGGAAAGAGACATTTGGGGGTGGTTCATAGATTTTAGGGACGTTATCTTTTTGAAAGAAAAAACACAACCTTTTCTTCGTAACCAGGCAGCGTCTTAGAACTTTTACTGCCCCCAGCCATATCTGGGTGTAAGAATATCTTGTTATGCCATACATACATTTTGCAGTCGAAGGATTCATATGCTCATGTCTAGTAGTGGCCGACCACCACTTCCCGTTATAATTTGCCCGAGGTCGGTATTCCTGTTAAAGACTGGTCAGCAAGAAGCCCTGATATTTAACCCATTGAACACTTATGAGAAAAGCTTAAAAAAAGCGTCAGGCAACCTCCAGGATCACAAGAAGGAAGGCTCTTCGAGAGGATTGAAACAGAATTCCCACGAGAATTCATTGTACCTATCTTTAGTAAGTCGCAAAACCGATTTGAAGCTACAATTAAGGCAAGGGTGGCCGTACAAGCCATTGAAACAAGCTTTGTTATGATTTTTATCCAGATACCCTTATTACATACATAAATAAATTCACGGCTTTTTCCCATTGGGGTAGGCAGAAACTACAGAACGCCACCTGCTAAGATCCTTACATACTTCTTTTGCTTCACTCACATTCATACATCTAGAATTTCCCTTAAGGTGATATATACGCCCCAATGTAACGCAGTACTGGCCGTGCGCCCGCTCGGTGCCAAAATATCAAAATTGAACCTCCTTTTGAACAGTTTTGGTTGCAAAATATTATTTGATTTACATATGCTATGTTATGTATGAAGTAATTCCAGCCATCAATTTTTCTGTATAAAAATATTTTTAAACATCCAAGTCGTTTTGGAGGAGTTTCCAAAAGTTGCGAAAAATATCGTCTTGTTATAGTACATTACTGCAGAATCCAGTAAGTAAGACTTCCTGGCCAAGTATGAGTTAACCGGACCGAACCGCAGGTGAGGTCCGGTTATATACGAGGCCAGGATGTCTTTCTTACTGGTTGAGGCTTGTATAATGCTTTTCTCAAAAATTAAAGAAAGTTTAACAACAAATTCGTTTAATTAATATTTTAGGTTACATTCATATTAGGGCAATTACTAATAGATATTGTGATCGATTTACCGGGGGCATTTATTTATATTTTCTCAAACATGCTTGGAAATTTGAGAATTATTTTGACAACCTTCTTCGAGAAAAATCGAAATTGCAGTACAGACCAAATACATGAGAGCAGCGGCCGGCAAAAGTTGTATGAAAATCCATATCTGCCGTGTGTAGCGGCCAAATAAAGTACATAGTAAACTCATATCTGTCGTGTAATTTAAAAATGGAACGGACTTTTTCACCGAAACATGGCAACCAAGGAGGTAACTTATCAAAGGTTTTATTTAAAATTCGAACTGGCTTGCTAATAGAAAGCTGTTTATTGAAAAAAAAAACAAATGAACACTTTAAGGCTTAGCAGGCACTGCGATTTTATTTGCGCGGATTTATGTAGTTTTTTACCGCAATGCGTGCAGCTTCATACAATTCCATAGGCCGCAGAATGAGCGAAAAATCGCGCGAATAAAAAGGCCTAACGCGGGCATAATTATTTTTGTTCGTTGTTCGTCATTGATTTTGAAAAGTAAATGGTTTAGTTCGCTTTTCAGATATCGGTATTAGTAGTACAGTTATATTAGATATAGTTTTTGTAATATCGGTTATTTTGATATTGATATCGATATGATATGATAACTAGCACATATCCGATATAAGTTACGTTTTGATATATCGGACCTATCCCTACTACTGTCCAGTAAGTAAATTACATACTTACTTACTGGACAGTTGTGAATAAGTCTCCGGTAGAATTCACTTTCTGGAGACTTTTTAGAGATGTTATGGCAATATTACATACCATTTTTGAGAAAATTATTTTTTTAAAGCAAAACTATTAGTTACACGAAAAAACCTTGTGTTCTAAATTATGTACATTAATCAAAACAAAAAAAAAATTTTTTTTTTTAAAACCTTTTAACCTAGCCGTTTCTAAGGAGTATGCTTTAGAAAGTTACCGTTTTACGGCACTAAAGCGTATGTAGGCCCTTAATAATTGTTTAAATTCGAAGTTTTTTTTTTTTGAGCTCTTTGTAGAGGCAAAAAATGTTGTATGTTTCGGGTCTAAAATTGCAACAAGGAACACTTACGATATCATTTATTACGAAAAGTCTTTGTGCGGTTTACGATGCGGTTTCAAAAATGTATTGTCCCTACACTATGTTATCACATTTTCGTTCTCTACGTGATAAAAGGTGAATACCATACTCCAATATAGATAAACAATTAAATTCAGTTTTAAATGTTGCATAATATAGTGGGTAGTAAGTTAAACTGTTTAAATTGCGTTGTATTTTTCTAGGGAACCACCACTGTTTGACGGAATGCCTTATCATTTAGCTTCAATAATTAACAAACAAGTTGAAACGAGATACTTATTTAATCGATAGTATATAGATATGATTTAAATATTGCATTACATTATGTGCTGTGACTATGGATAAAGATGAGAGTTAATTAATAATATCCTTATAAACGGGCAAATTATCAGAATCGGTCAATATAAATCTGAAATGAATGTTTTAAAATGAACATAGGTAAGTAAAAAATGATATTACCTTGCATCTTCAATGGCCAGTACTGGCATATATGGTTCATTGAAGTGTTTGGCGCCTGTCAGCGCCGAGTTATGACGCTCCGTGGCGATATTACGTTGGTGCTTACTCAAGAAAAGAATCACCTGTAAAAGAAAGAAATGCTGGGCATTAGTCAATCAATGCTATACAAAGACTCAACTGAGTAAATCAAGATCGCTAGTAATAAAAATTAAATTACAAATCAATAAATAAACCTCGTACTCGCGTCGGGGAACCGCTAAGTTATTAAAATAAACTGCTGTAAGCGTCGGCGGTTCCCCTATGCGAGTAAGGTTTATTTTTTGCTTTTTAGAGGTTTTTGTGTCGGGGGTTTTTAAATTTGTAATTTAATTTTTATTTCATGCTTTTTAAATTACATATAATATACCTAGTAGTATACACGCTTCAATCGACAATCTATCGAAACAAGTAATAATGACACGACATCTTGCGGAAAAAACCAGATTCAAAGAGTAAAATGCGGATAACTTTTGAACGGCTGAACCGATTTTATTCAAACATAGCTAAGAACACTCACGACAAGGTCACCTTTTAAACAATAAAATCAAAATCGGTTCATACGTTCAGGAGCTATGATGCCACAGACAGACACACAGATACACAGCAACACACGTCAAATTCATAACACCCCTCTTTTTCCGTCGGGGGTTAAAAAAGGTTTTAAACTGGCTATCAATAGCTTTTAGTACGAGGGCGAGGCATTACTTCTTGTATTTTTGTCCTACCTACTTATACTTATATTTTCAAGTGAGAGTGGATGCCCAAATGCGAAACTATGACGAATAGCGTAAAACACTGCAAGGATTTTGTTGAAAACTAAAACTACATCATAGGCTTTTTGAAAAATCAATATTCCTGGCCAGGCAACGAACCCGTTGATTTTAAAGAAAACAACACATGGTATATTAACATCATTCGATACTATCGCTAATAAGGATCAAATTGTGCAAAATAATGAAGGATTTACGGCAAACTTAAGGCGCTATATAAGCCCCATCCAATGTTAACGTAGTACTGTGCGCCCGCTTAGTGCCAAAATATCAATATTGAACCTCCTTTTGAATAGTTTTGTTTGCAAAATATTATTTGATTTACATATGCTATGTTAGTTATGAAGAAACTCCAGCCATAATGTTTTCTGTTTAAAAATATTTTTAAACATCAAGTCGTTTTGGAGGTGTTTCCAAAAGTTGCGAAAAAATATCGTGTAGTTAATTATTTATTTAAAGCAAAACTATTAGTTACACGAAAAAACCTTGTGTTCAAAATTATGTACATGAATCAATAACAAATATTTTTTTTCAAACCTTTTAACCTAGCCGATACTAAGCAGGATGCTTTAGAAAGTTACCGTTTTACGGCACTAAAGGGTATGTAGGCCCTTAAGGAAGGGTTAATTTTTAACAAAATTCTTATTTTTCTTACGTTAAGTAACTCTTATTAAAGCTTCACTTAGATGAAATGAGGGCTATTATTTACAAAAAATTGCGAGAGTCGACAACTCAAGCATTGAACTACATTCAGCATTACAACAATTTTGATTCCATTTAGAATATTCTCAGAAGACTTTTCATGTCATTGCATTATACGAGGCTTCGTAGATTTAATACAAAACAAAGAATATTGTGTTATTACTTCACTTGAAAAACTCAACCTGTATAATATTATAAATGCGAAAGTATGGATGGATGGATGTATGTTTGTCACTTAATCAATTACGCCAGAATGGCTGAACGGATCTGGATTAACGATGAAGTTTGGCACAGAGATAGATTATAGTCTGGAATACCAGATAGGTTTGTGCCGGTGTTCCCTCCAGAGATAATAAAATACTTTTTTCAACACACTTGCTCATAAAGTGGCTCTAATTTCACCGCAATTAGGCACATAATGACACCTGTTATCAAACTGTGACTTTTTCATTACTATTAGGTTAGGTTAGGTTAAGACGGGCTGGTGTCCGCAACTCCACGTCTAAGCGCGTATTTTGCGTACGATTCACAAGTGAGATAAAGAGTTTTTTTTTTTATTTATTGGTTGAGTTGCTTTGTTCTTAAAAAAGTTTCGATACAAAAAATATCGTGCTCAATAGTACAAATGCAACACATTTCATGCAACTTCGTATTTAAATAGATAATTTCAACCTGTACGTGTTTAATCAATAAAACTTTCGCTTAAATATAACTTTTGTTTTTGTCTGTAATAAAGAAAACTTGAAATTCCCCATTTTGTACGTGGCTAAAACGCTATTCGCGAAAAGCCAAAAAAAAGATAACTCATTATTTTTAGTCTATGGCCGATCGCCATTGTTAGATGCGCGCGCATAGGAAAACTGATTAATTTTGCCCGCCATTGCGAAAAACATTTCACAAATCGTTTTCACTGTTGGAAATGATTTTTTTGTATTATTTTCTTCACAAGTGTGTTGAAAAACGTCGTATGATACACGTGTGTATTGATGATTACCGTCCTCGGCTCTCTTAAGACCCTCACCTAACGGCTCGGGTCTAAATGGCGCCTCAGCGGTAATCACCAATATTACACACTTGTACCATAATGTACTATTACGCGAGCGAAACCGCGGGTTGAAGCTAGTACCGAATAATTTTCATAAGTGTACAGCCAAATGAGAACCTCAGGTCGCCGCACCGGGGTCGAATTCAAATTTAAAGGATGTAAAAGTTTGACAAAAAAAAACACTGAGTGATTTCATACCTCAGCATCATTCATGAGATATCAGATTATTTTGAACTGAAAAGAAATAGTTCATTGCATTGATGACGGAAGGTCGTTCCCATCTTGTATTGCTATGACGGAGTCACTGACGAGCTGCTTCCAAGCCGTTCTGTATTCAGCTCTCTCTCTCTTAGGGCAGTAGTCACCGTGAGACCTAAGGTTTTTTCCATCCACTTTTCCCACTACAAACAGTTATGCTAGGTTGTCTGGTTGTCTCCGGGTGATGTGACCAAAGTAACTTAGGGACTCGTTGGTAGCAGAACGTGGATTCTGTTTTTGATATTCGTAATTTTTCTTATTAGCGCGTCTTGCTGTCCATGGTAAGTACAACATTCTTCTCCAGCACCACATCACAAACAAAACAAGCCTTAATATTTGTTCGATCCACCATGTGAATTGCCGTAAAGAAAAAGCGAGTCTAACGAGTCTCTTCTTGATGCTATTAGAGATACCTATATCTGTCTTGCCTTAAATCCTCAAGATCTTGCTCATAACAGCTTTGGCCATCAGTATAGGCCTCCGAATTTCCCTGTAGCTGTTTCCTTGATCGCTGATCATGGACCCCAAAAAGTGACAAAAATACATTGCTAATCTATACATAAAGGCGCAAGCAACCGAAGAAATATCCATCCCACCAAAACATTTTCATGTAAAATGTTGCCGAGGCGAGACCATATGGCTCGCACTTTCAAAAAGTTATCAGATCTCATGATGATCTCAACCAAGCTTCTAACTCTACACGCCATAACTCTAAAAGCCCTAACTTCACAAACTCTACACCTTGGTCAAAATATGTGGCTCGCTACCGTCAGATGCTTCGTTACTAGAAGTCGCCACTTATAGGTTTCACGTATTTCGAATGCGCAACTCCTCGTCACCATGTTTTGTTGCTACAAGAACTATTGTATAACAGAAAATTAATTAAAAGTGAATATTTTATAGTGGGCAAGGGAACATTGCTCGCAGAACGGATGGCCGATGGGGCAGAAAGGTTCTGGAGTGGCGACCGCGAACCGGAAGACGTTGCGTTGGAAGGCCTCCCACCAGGTGGACCGACGACCTGGTGAAGGTTGCAGGGATACGTTGGTTGCGAGACGCACGGGACCGGTCAAAGTGGCGACGCTTGGGGGAGGCCTATGTCCAGCAGTGGACGTCTTTCGGCTGATATGATGATGATGAATATTTTCAGTGTGATAACATCATAAAAAGCTATCTATAACATTTGTTACGAGTAAGAGTAGCTAGAACATCGAAAGTCTAACATTACAAGACGGCGTTGCCTAGTTATTTAGCTGCTTCTGGTTCAACTGAAACACGACCCTAACCCAGTTGGCTGATGAAACACTATTGTTTTTTTTTTAATCAGATTAAATAAAAGCATGTACGGCAATAGGATTTAATAACGCGACTTAGAGACGTGGTCACTCACAATGGGCCTTATCAGAAAGGTTAAAGTCACCCAAAGGGCAATGGAGAGGGCTATGCTAGGCATGAAATGAAGATACCCGCAGGTGAACCAAAGTTACCCTACACAGCCCGAAGAATTGGGAATTCAAGTGGCAGTGGGCCGGGCACATTGCTCGCAGAACGGATGGCCGATGGGGCCGAAAATTCTGGAATGGCGACCGCGAACCGGAAGACGATGCGTTGGAAGGCTTCCCACTAGGTGGTCCGATGACCTGGTTAAGATTGCGGGAATACGCTGGATGCGAGACGCATCGGTCAATGTGGCGACGCCTGCGGGAGGCCTATGTCCAGCAATGGACGTCTTTCGGCTGAAATGATGACAGATCGATAAGGACTAAAAACCAGCTCAAAGTGCCTTGTCGTAACCTAATCATACCAAATCGTGATTAGTGTGTCAGAAAAATAAACCGCGTTGTTTTATTAAAAGTATTAAAGCTTTCGAAATGACCTATAACCCATATTGTGTAACACACTTTTTACCACATTAAAGGGAATTATTAGTGAAGGAAATTTCTGGAGGCTTTATATGTCTGATAAATTTGTCTGCTCAATATGATTGTCATTGATTGAGCAGTTAATTTCAATGTAAAGTAACATGTTACAGTGTGAGCATTAGCAATGAGTGCGCTAGCCGAGCCATTGCCGCGAGCTTCTTATGTTATCTTTTGAAAAGGCTTCTACTAAATGACCTCGCTGTTGTCCTCGACCTTGATGAGAGGATGAGGACCACGATGGAGCGAACGAGGCCAGAAGATGACCGTTTACTCTAGCTCAGTATTCAAAGCTAGAGTGAACGGTCATATTCTGGCCAGCGAACAGTCATATTGTGTCATGGAGCTAAGGAACACAGATGCAGGGGCAAAGAGTTCTACAATTTGACTGGCTGATGTGGAGCAGAAGCGCTTATTGAGACTAGTGGTTAGATCAACCCAGTGCGATCGGTACCCTAAAGTACGTCTGGAAGTCTGGTACTGAAAGGAGGATGGTAGAATGAGGTCGTGCAATTCATTCTTCGAAGAAGAAGACCGAAAGGCAAGCCATATCAACATTGTTCTTCAAGCAATTTGCTCTTCTTGATTTTGCAATGTGGCAAGTACTGCACTAAACTACTATAGAACTCTCAATATCGAGGTCCATTGGTTTATCGAATTGTGATTCCAACATCTCGATGCTTCAGCATAATTATGCAGAACACCATACTCGCTCCGCAAAGCCTGTGAAGCCCCCAGAAAGCTTCAGTGCTTTTGGACGTAACTAGGCTGGCTACTTTAGCCAGAACACACAACAGATCAAATTGGAGTCTAAATGCGGAAAAGTGAGTCCCTCTTCTATTCTGGTGTAGTTAAACTCACAAAAAAATATATTAGCATAGGCACTTCGCCTAAACGTAAACAAGGAATGAAAATACAAAGAGTGTGTGAGGTGGAACTTCAAGAGATGAAGATATTACTAAGTGACTTTTTATTACAGCCAATACATATTTGGTGAGACATGCGGATTATTTTCTTTTTGTTTTTCGTATTTTGTTATAGGCTGATTTTGTATACTGCATAAATTTCAAACTAATTATGGAACCCATCACTGTGCATGGGCAAGTGCATCCAGCGTACATTACCCAGGTTAATGCTAATTAATCTGGAATACTATATTCATGTTGGCTTCCATTTTAACCAAATGTAACTGGATACCAGTGTTTTATAAAAGGAAGCCAAAAAACTGAATATAATGGAGGTCTTCTACTGTTTATTTTGGCAAGCTTTAAAATTGGTATTATAAAAATGCCAACAATGGAAACTAACACAACTTTCAGATATAAAACAACAAGAGAGTGAAGGAAAACAATTTGACACAACCCAGTCCTTTATTATAATATCTGAAATAGCTATTGGAGTCTTATTGCTTTAAATACATCAAAGTATTAAAACTATCAATAATAATATAATTCTAATTGGAAAATGAATATCTTCCCATTAACCATTAACAAGATGTAATAAACACTGAGGCTTTCTTGAGAAGTTCTATCAGAACTTCTTTGGTTAGTAAGTCGAAACCAGGTGCTTTTTAAGTCTTTTCGCTCCCTGATAGTTTCAACTTCTCTCACAGATACTGTTTTTGAGGGCATTGACACTTTTGATATGCCTGGTTTAAAGCTGCATTGACATTCAATTCGGATTCAAGATTGTTGGTCTAATTTGAGGTGAATACACTGGACAGGTGTTCTGTTAATGCATTGGCCTTCTCCTGAGTTATTCAAGCCCAATCATTGTTATTTTTCTTTATGGGTGTTATTGCAATTTGTGGCCTGTTATATGTTTTAGTGAATTTCCATAAAGAGTAGTTTGCAGATGGAGTAGCAGACAGTGATTCCAGCTTAGAATGCAATGTATCATCGTGCCAGTTGCAGATCAGATCTTTCAACTGCACAATTACCCTATTCAATGCGATTTTATTCGATTCGATGTAATCTTAGTATCTTTTCTTTTATTTCTCGTGGATAGTTCTTTGGGTGGTGTGTTGGTTTCATAGTTGGTGTATTGTTCCAGCAGGATTTGTATTAAATTGGTAAAGTGTGAACTTTTGTAGTTTTGTGGTGACTTCAATATCTTCTGGTGTCTTTAGTTTCACTTTTAGATAGGGATCAACCATCTCAATTTTCTCTCTAAATAAGGCCCAAGCAGTGTGTTTGTTGTTAGTGTTTCCAACTTTTAATTTTCAATGAGCAGGGTACTGATGGATAAAATATTGGGTGTGATCTGAACAGGCATCCAAACATGATTCAGACTTGAGATGTTTGTGTAAAAAGTTTAAGAGGTCTGGAATTTTCATTGGGGTCTAAAGGCCAATAGGTAGGTTCGCAGGTAGAAATAGCAGTGAGGTTTTTAGTAACTATGCTAGACTTGAGTTGTCTGCCTCTTGTGGTTGTTAGTCTCGACCCCGGTAAGTGTGTTTCACATTCTAATCACCCCAGAGATAAAGCGGTTTCCAAGAGAATGAAAGTAGATGTTGAACATCGATCTGACAATTTTGTTTTGGTGGATAGTAGACAGCCATGACAATCCTGCACATCCTCAACTGCTACTGTTATAGCTTGAAAGTCTTGTCTAACCTCAGGCATCAGGTGATGTTTGATTGATTCACGAATGATGACTGCGCTTCCTGTGTGAGCAGTCCCATCTGGATGTTGCGTGACGTAGGTATGATAGCCGATTAATCTAATGTTACATGTTGCATTAGTACAGTGGGTTCTGATAAAAGAAGAATGTCTAGTTTGTGTTCCTTGATATTGAGTTCTATGTCATGTTTGTTCGGTGCCAAACTTCGGTGTTTTAACTTTGTTCTGGTAAGTTAGTTTTTTTTTCTATATCATTTAATGATTACAACAATGACATGTGAGCTAATGAATAATTTAGATGCAAAAGAATAGTGAAATACCGATAGCCCCAACTATAATAATGATTACTGTAATAATGTTTACCTCAAGAACTAAACAAAAGTTGCTTCTGTCATTGACTAAACTGGTGATTGTTATGGGAACAAAAAATAACCTAGCAAGTGATGTGATCAAGGCTACAATGAGACCTTGAAAGAACTTAGTAGAAGAAATAATGTAAAAAAAATGTTTTCATTTTATTTGGGATATCGAAATTTTACAAAATGAACCTGAAACGTCTATTTTTTGCAATTAAACAATCAGTAACTACTTACATACAATGACGTCATTGCATTGACAGTCAATACACAGTAAACAATATAAACCTAAACTAGCTAGAATTACAACTTATCCTAATAAGAATGATGGTAAAGTAATGAGTTGCACTGTTTATGTTTACTTACAGATTTTTGAGAATAAAAATAAATCCTCCAAATGTATCAGGGCTACGCGCGATTCGTAGTTGACAGCGAAACTGGGAATCCTAAATAACATGGCGGCATCTCTTCGCAGCCGGTGTATGTACGTTTTCACTCATTTCAGACGTAAAACACTTGTTAATATTACTCACAGAATCAAACACTTTTTAAGTTAAAAACACGTCTCAAAACAGAAACAAAATAAGTAAGTTTATATCACACACTAAAAGCAAAATGACGTAACATTCTCAACCTTCACGGTCGCACAGTAGGTATAAATGGTAGTAAAAGAAATTATGTTATCCTAAACATTAATTATTGGCATAGTTCTTTTAACACTGCTACTATAAAAGTCACTATTTACAAACGACTCATTCCAATGTAGAGTTCTTGTGTGTTTGGAAAATAAAAATCAAACGCGATAGATTATTATGCCTACGAACAAACGTGACACGCAGTCAAGCAAACTCGCTGTTAACTCTTTATTTTTTTATGTCAGTGATACCCACTAATAAATACTAAAAATCTACCAGCAATTTTAACTTTTTTACCCGACTTGTAATAAAATTACATGTCCGTAAATTCTTAAAAGTTATTCAGGAATCTAAAATAGACTCTGGATATTATATTATTATAACTCTTAATTGGTATCCCCAAAACGTTTTTTCAGTGGTATGCTTTAACATCTGTCACTTTCTTGGTACTTGCGCTGTCAGATTGCCTAATTGAGCTAGTTGCTTACGCTGTATTGTTCTCGCTAGTTTTATTTTCTCTGTGGTTCTCGCCAAACTTCTGGACCGCCCTGAAGTTGGCTTTCCGATGCACAAGGCTACGCGGCGCAAGGCTTTCTGTCTAAGTGTACGCTTCGTGCCTTGCGTATCAGTGCTGTTTTTGTATGATATTTACTACTGCGCAGCCATTGTACATTGTAGCCAACTTCAGGTCGGCCTTTGGTGAGAACTATACATTGTATTTTGCAAATCCAAAATCGCATTAAGAAAACGGTTAAAAGTGGAGCCCGGGAGTTATTATATTACATGTTATGTACATTCCAAGATTTGAAGGCACAGCACGATGACGTTCTTAGCCAAAAGCGACAATGTTTACAAGATATCGCATCGTTAACGTGTACGTCGATCTAATGATTTTGATAGTTTTCCTTTTGATTTTTGCGTAATAGATTATTTATCTAAGATTTTTTTTTCGAATACTCATACGACTGTTCATGTTGTTTACAAGTAGATCGTGTCAAATTACTACATTAACAAGCAACAAACTTTGTGGATTTGCAGTAATCACACACTGAGAAATCAGTCACTCAATGACAAAACTGTATCAAATCCACACTGCATCGTAATAAAGTGACTAATCTTTATCAGGAATTAATCAAAATATAAACAAAATAGCCTATCAAAAACAACAAAAAAAACAACTATCAAATCCTTTTTCGTAGTAAAGACGGTGTTACCTGCCCCAAATTTACGGTTGCCCACCTTTTTTGAATAATGCATAGTTATATTAGCCAAATTCTAATAATTATTTTGAGTCCGACGACCAGCCTCATCCGCTACGGCTCGCTCGGTTGCCTATGCTTTGTTACAGCGGGCGGGGTGGCTCTCCCTGCGCACCGCCGCTTTTTATATACATTCTAGGGTGCAACCCCTAGAGTGTATATAAAAGCGGATGTTTAGGGAGGCCAAGAAGTTTGGCGAGAACTATACTAGCCTCACACTGTCAATGTCAATCGTGATCTTTTTCGACAAACCCCTTGCAGCTTGGCACTCATGTAGATGGATGTAAAAAGCGTAAAAAAAGTCACTTGCTCACTTCAGGTGACGCTTTTAAAATTCATCGGGAAATTTGCTTGCAAAGCTGTAGTTTTCGAAAAACTTCTTGGCCACCCTGAAGTTGGCTACAATGGCTCCGCAGTAGTAAATCTTATACATAAACAGCACCGTTTCGGAAAGCCAACTTCGGGGCGGCCCAGAGACTATTTGATTAATTTTATTAATCCTGACCCTATAAACCTCAGATCAAACAGTAAACTTTTTGATCTGTAAAAGATCGGAAAAGTAGCTTGTTATGGAGAAGAATGCACAAGAAACTCCATTATTTTAAACTCCTTTTTTTTTAAAGTGTCTTACATTATTTATATAAGTATATACATTAATTAATTCATATAATTGAGGACCATGCATCCAGAAAAGCACTATACACTATACTACGTACAGGTATAAAGTATTAACAGGTAAATTCATTAATTTTCTAAATAGGAACATGCTTCTCACATACTTATAAATATTGCAAACATAGGTAAAATACCTAATTCAACAACAACGGAACTGCGTGTGAGTCAATTTCTTAAAAAAAATGAATATAATAACTATGAATATAAATTAACAAATTTGATTTTGTCTACACTAAAGATTGCCCTATGGAGCAGGACCAGCATGTTTCCAAGCATTCTTATCTTGAATTCATCTAATTTGTATTAAGCTTGTTTACAAAGTGTGCTTTTAACTAAAGTTTTAAATTTACTTTCATTTAGTTTTACTAAATCACATCACAAGGTATTTGGTTATAGAATTTAACACAGTAACTACCCCATGAAAGATGAGGATTCGGATTATTTTGGATACAAAAAGTATTTTTTCAGTATAGACTTTCCGATGCGCAAGGAATAGAGATGGGTAGCTATTCTAATAACTAGCTAAATAACGGCTATTCAAAAAATAGCCACGGCTACGGTATTCGAGAATACGATAGCTAGCTATTGGCTAGCAATATCCAGAGTATAATGGTTGTGTGTGTTGTGTCGCGTCGTAAAATAGTTTTAATAATATTATGTTATAATTTATTCTGTGAATAGATAGTTGTGAAATAGATCGTTTGGAAAACGTTGTCAAAACGCAAACCGCGTTTTGTTGTGTTACTTAAAAATCACGTAACGACACATAACTATATCCTTCTGGTTTAAGATACAACGAGTAGCTGCCGTAGCGGGATAGCCGCACAAAGTAGCCGTGGTCGCGATAGCCACCTTAGCCGCCGTAGCCGATAACCGGGATAGCGGGGTAGCTGAGGAAAGCCCCTTGGCGGGGTAGCCGAACTGAATCCTATAGCCAAATAGCTGGCTAGTTAGCCGGCTATTTCATGCCTAATAGCCAGCTAGCTAGGTTATTGAAATTACGGCCAGCTACCCATCTCTAGCAAGGAACGAAACGGTGCTGTATGAGATTTACTACTGCGCAGCCATTGAAGCTAACGGCCAAGAAGTTTGGCGAGAACTATACTACCCATATTTTAATAGACGAAAGCTATGCACGAAGTAATTTGGAAAACCAATAATATCAATTAACTCAGTTTTTTTACCATTAGTGCACCCTTTTAATTTTCGTCGACTTCTCTTTTGATGGGTTACTCTACAAATCGCACACATTTTATAATTAGACTAAACATACAACAACAAGAGCACATTGAGTGTAAAATAGTAGTCCAGAGACATTGTATTACCTAGACGGAACATATATACATGGACCCAATGATATTCAAATAAACAGATTCGTTATACATTCACAAAACAATTGAAAAAAGTGTTCCGCACACACTCTTTTCATTCATCTGACATTTCAATACAAGTCGAAAGGGATGGCTTGATAAAACCAACAAGAAAAAAAGAGACAGCTAGTGTTTGTCACTGGCGTGTGAATGTAAACAAACATTATTCTGACCACCAATGTTGTTATCTTTTTCTAACCTCCAAATATCAGAATATTAGGAAAAAAATTAAATAAATTAGTAAATTGAGGCGTATTGCGTACTTACATTATGGTATGAAATCCCTTCTGTTTTTTGTACTTTCGTATCATAATTGGTACAATTTCTAAATACACACGCTGGCATTTTTTTATTTTGTTTTTCTATTCTATATTTTTTTATGGCAAGCAAAGCCGATGTCGACTATTCTGCCAGTGTCCAAAGTAAATTGGAAAACAAGTGTGTCTGAGATTTGTAATTTAATTATAAGAGGGGAAACTGAAGACGAAAACGAAGTTCTTTTTGATACAGTTGAACACTTGCTGAGTTAGTACTGGACTGAAACAAACAAAAAATAAGAATACATAAATATTAAAATTGTTAAAACATTAAAATACATATACCACAACACCATAGAGGCAATAATCGGAGTTAGAATTATAATTTGATACTGTTATTTTGTTTTTGTTTCAACAAAGCGTATCGCTCTTCGCCATGCGTGACATAAACTAAAGACTAAAGTTCACAATTGTGACCTATTCGAGTCTTCACAATGCGCACGCTCATAACATATCTGTTTATTTGATTATCATTGCATAGACCTAATAAATAGTATAGACTCGAAATACCTACAAAAAAACGTGCCTACCTAACCCTTAAAATGGCACTTAAAATGGCTGCCGATGCTATGGTTTTGTTAATCACGGAACACACCAAAATAATACAAAAAGTAAACAACCATTTGACAGCAACTACCACGAACACAACCACAAATTTCGCAATATGGCGAATATGGCACGTACTGACAGCTGTCACTACGTCATAACAAAATGTTGCCATAATGAGCAACAACTGAAATATTGTTGTCTCTTTTGTCAAATACGTTTACTACATTAGAAGAAATGAGACAAAATTATGTTTCACATTCTGTATCGTATTTCACTCATATTTGTATAAGCTAATGTATGTATAGATTAATGGGGCGCCTCCATGTTTTTCCTAGCTCAATGACCTAGCCTATAATATTGACCATTGACATTTGACAGTGCCACGACTGACAGGACAAGAATCAGTGCTGCCAATGCATGGTTAAGCGTCTAGTTTTCAGTTTTAACACCAAACGGCTCGGTTGCAGTGTTGCAGACGTATGCGTTTGCGTCTAGAATGTTCATAATCAAAAACGCTTTGTTGTTCTTCAAATCGCAAGCTTCTTTCGGCACTGCGGCACGTTCACAATGCACTTTTTGTCAACGTCAAAATCATTTCAATCGCTTTAGTATACGTAGTATCACTAAGTAGTCTGTGGCTTTAGTTTTAAATAGTAGGTACTTTTTGAGACTGACCAAAAAGAACGTAAGTACAATTAATATATTATTAGTAATGTCATGGACCAAGTAATTAATCAGTGCACTTTGTATAATGGCCGGTCATTATGAATCAAGTCAAGTCAAATCGGGCAATGTAATGAATACTGGGTTAAATTTCTATATTTATTACATTGTCTGGTCATTATGAATGCCGAATTAGATTACGTGTATCCACTGGCTATAATAGTAGACGTCAGAAGCCCTGATATGTAACGGTTGGGCAATTCGAAAATTATGGTCAATGAATTAGTCCAAGAGCGAGCGAAGCAAGCTCGGGAGCTTATGGCACCCCGACACGGATAGGTCAGGTTCGAAGGGGATGACGGAAGCGAGCAAAGCAATCAAACATACTCGTAGCTCCCGTCTTCTCCTTCATGTTAGGTTAGTTTAGACCCTGCAGACAGAAATGAGACCCGCGCATCGGGGCACCGTCGACTGTGTTGCTTAAATATCAGGTAATCGTACTCACATATTCTATATTAAAATCAATGTCAACATTAAAATAATAAAAAGACACATCTTTTTATTACCCGGCCCACTACGTGATGGGCATTATTCAGAATTTAATTATTTCCAATATTAAAGTTTTCATATTGCCGACTCTTATTGGGCATTATTCAAATTATCTGGGCATTATTAATAATGCCGTATTAATTACTTCGTCCATAACATTATATTCATGGCAAATCCTTTTTATTTTACAATGCAGTTTTAATTTTTTTAATATTACAGGAAACTATGGTTAACTGAAAAAATATCTTGTCAATAATTTTCATTTCTCTAAGTCAGAGAGTACAGTTTTTATTATTTTATTACAGCGATATTAATCAGGAGCAAAAAATATTCACGAAATATACAATATTTTGTTCCTAACTATTTATATTTTATTATTATAACCAATTTTACAAACGCTTAATATGGCATTACCGTGGCATATTCCTTTGGATGCAGCACACAGCCGAAACAGCAAAAAAATGATTGCACCACAACCATCTTTATTTAAACATTATTGTAACATGGACATTCATCAATATCCTTGCGAAGAATTGCAAATGGGGCTCATGTGCGATATTAGTGTAAAAAACCGAGAGCCAGCTACCATTCAGAGATTAATCGCGTCGGGAATGACAGTGGCCAGGCTTGATATGCGAGACTTGGAACCTGATGCTTGTGCACAATTGATTCAAAGTATAAGACAGGCTGTTTATAATTATAGTGCCGAATTAGATTACGTGTATCCACTGGCTATAATAGTAGACGTCAGAAGCCCTGATATTGTAACGGGGGACCTGAAAGGTGGCCCCAAGTCAATCGTGGATATTATCCAATCCAACACGATCCGTTTAACTACAGACGCAAATTGGCGTGAGTGTGGGACCCCTGATTGTTTATTTGTTGGATATGATCACTTGACAGATCTACATCCTAATGATATAATATTTATCGATAGCCTGAGTCCTGGTCAGATTAAACTTGTAATAACTGACGTTGGTGATGACTCAGTAGACTGCGTAATCGCGGTTGGTGGGACTATTGGTGCCAAAATGACCGTCCGAATCACTCACACACCTCAAGATCTCAATCAAATCGATCGCACGGTCAAACAGGGAAGTACTGATTCAGTACCTTGTAGTGATACATCGCACAATCAACCATTCGATACTATGGACCAACAAATAGCTTGGGCTATTGGATCTGATGTAGATGCCGTATTGGTTCCAAACGCCCAAAATGCACAAGATATAAACGGAGTGAAAAGCATTTTAAGGGAAAAAGGGAAGCACATTTTGATCATAGCATCTATCGAGACTGTATTAGGATTTGATAATATTGATGATGTGTTAGCCGCAGCAGATGGTATCTATGTCGATCGGTGCGTTTTAAGCACCGATTTGCCTATAGAGAAAATATTTATTGCCCAGAAAATTATATCAGCAAAATGTAATGAAGCTGGGAAGCCATGCATATTTAAAGCAGTAATAAATGAACAGATCCCCACACTTTGCGTAACAGACATTGCAAATCTGGTAATTGATGGTGCGGATGTTATATCTTTAGAACTACATTATGCTTCTCCATTAAAGAAGTTTTCACCTTCTTTTGATTCAGTCCAAATGGCTGAACATTGTCTTGCTGCAGCATCTGTTATCTGTAGGCATGCCGAACGAACCATTTGGCAGCCATATATATATGGAAATACTGAATTAATGCAAAGTACTCTCGAAGAACCAACTAAAGCTATTAGTATAAATGCAGTAGAACTTGCGTTGCGAGCTTGTGCTGTTGTAATAATATGCTTAACAAATTCTGGCCGAACAGCTAAACTAATCACAAACGCAAAACCACATTGTCCTATAGTAGCAGTAACAAGAGCATGCCATACTGCACGTCAGTTACGCTTTTGGCGAGGAGTTCGTTCTTTGCATTATTTTGAAGTTGCAAAAACTAATTGGATGGCTGAAGTAGACTCACGTGTTCGTTCTGCACTCGATTATTGTAAAATAAAGCGTGTTCTGCGAACCGGTGATCCTTACGTTTTAGTAACAGGATCACGACGAGGTGTCGGATATTGCGATAGCGTAAGACTTTTGTATGCAAGTGCCCGTAATACTGTTGACGCTGACGTTGACTAACCAGTTAAATTCTAATCAAACTATATTAACTCTTTCCGATTTGTTTGAGGTCCGACTTTTATTTTATGTTAAATAAAAAGTTTAAACAATAATGCATTTTTTTTTTCGAAGAGCTTTGTATATTGCAGTTATGCTTAATGAACGTGACAGTGGTGACAATATATCTCTCCTTTTGAACAGGACGGTTCGCCGGAGTTCTGCCTAGATTTCAGGGAGATGCATCTTCAGCTCCACATAAGGCCCCTATCCCACTGGCGTTTTACGAGCGTTGGCGTTCCTCCAACGCGACGTTGACGTCGCGAGACTAGTGGCAAGCGTTAGCGCTGAGACTTCGCAACGTTAACGATGCGTCAACGCGACGGTAACATTGCGTTTTTTGGCTACATGTACAATCACGCCGTAGGACATGGATTTTTGTAAAACTTATGACAGTGTCTTTGAATACCTCAGAATTTTATCAAGCCTCTCTTATGGTGATACTGAAATTCTGAGATTAGTGTCTAAATATTGTATGTCATTTTAAATATTTTGTTCATTTTGAATCACTGCTAAAAGTTCGTTTTAAGTATATTCGCAAATATTTATAAAATGCCGATTCATTATTTTTAATATTATTAGAGTACAGTGAAGGATTTGCCATTCTTTTTCTTGAGACATTCTTTTTCTTTTACGTAATTTTCGTCGGAGTAGCAAAGACAACAATAGTGTTTCCTCGTCGGAACTCATTTTGTCTTTGATTGTACACCTCAAATTGTAGCATGTGCGCACTCGTTCCACTAGGATCCCCTAAATCAGTTCCCCAGGGGATTCTACAGCACTCGATGTTCCACTACGATCCCCTATGCAGGGGATTCTGTAAGTACTAATAAGTTATATTCCTTTAAAGTCCCTTCTAAATAAAAAAGCCACCTGTGAAGTTTCATGTTTATTAAAACATTCACATAAATACCAACCTCAATAATAAATAAAGATTATCATTATTAGTTTTTTAAAACAACCCCCATAGTCGATTTAGGGGGTTTTGAAGTTTGTATGGGAAAATCTGATTTCATGGTTCAATAAACCAGAAACTTGCAACAAATACTAACCTAAATTAATAATAAAGGTTGTTATTATTATTATTTGAAACTACCCCCAAAAGACGATTTAGGGGTGTTAAAGCTTTTTTCAAGAATCTTATTACTTCAGTTATTAAACTTGAAACTTGACAAATATAAAGGCTTAAATTGTTAGTATTTCGAAACTACCCCCAAAAGATGATTTAGGTGATGTTAATTTTTTGAAGAAACCTATATACTTATATTAGGCTAATTGCAACTACCTCCAAAAGACGATTTAGGGGGTATTACAGTGTTTTTGAAGAATCTTATTTCTTGGGTTCTGAATGAAAAAAAAAATGGAAATATTTGAAAGAAAAAAAATATTTGAAAGTTGACATAAATACCATCCTAAGTAAACAATAAAGGTTGTCATTATTAGTTTTTCGAAATGATGAATTAGGGGATGTTGAAGTTTGTATGGGAGAATCTGATGGGTCAATAAACATGAAACTTGACATAAATACCAACCTAAATAAACAATAAGTTTTTTTTTATTTGTTTTTCGAAACTACCTCAAAAGATGATTTAGGGGGTGAAAAGTATTTTTGAAATATCTCATTTCTTGGGTTAATAAATTTGAAAGTTGACATAAATACCATTCTAAATAAACAATAAAGGTTGTCATTATTAGTTTTTCGAAACTATCCTCAAATGATGATTTAGGGGGTGTTGAAGTTTGTATGGAAGAATCTGACATCTTGGGTCAATAAACATGAAACTTGACATAAATACCAACCTAAATAAACAATAAAGGTTTTCATAATTACTTTTTCAAAATTACCCCCAAAACATGATTTAGGGCGTGTAAAGTATTTTTGGTATATCTTATTTCTTGTGTTAATAAATTTGAAAATTGACATAAATATCCATCCTGAGTGAAAAATAAAGGTTGTCATTATTAGTTTTACTTATGTACTCCCAAAATACGATTTAGGGGGTGTTAAAGTGTTTTTGAGAATCTTATTTCTTGGGTGAATATCATTCTAAACAAAATCACGCGAACGAAGTCGCGGGCGGAGTGCTGGTTAGTACATAAATAAAGAATCCCCTGTATAGGGGATCGTAGTGAAACATCGAGTGCTGTAGAATCCCCTGGGGGACTGATTTAGGGGATCCCAGTGGAACGAGTGCATGTGCGTGACGTTAACGCCAACGCTTGTAAAACGCCAGTGGGATAGCGGCCTTAATTAATCTACATTCATACACTGTTCAGGAAACTATAGGCATAAAGCTCTGTCATTTCAATTTAGACGTTTGGTCTCGGACTGCTGCGGCGCCGCAGCAGCGGTACGGGTGTAGTATTTTTTCATACAATTTATGCACAAACATATCTACGCGTTCTGCTGTCGTGTAGTGCGTGTCCAGCAACGGCGCCGCTATGCGCTCTTGGTGTATAGGTATTTATTATTAAAAAAAAAACAACTGATCGCGCGCAGTCGGCGCAGTCCGACACCCGCACTGCTCGCTGCAGCATAGTTAAATTAATATGCTCCTACTCGCTGCAGCGCCGCAGCACTCAGCAGTCCGACACCAAACGTCTAAATTGAAAGAGCCCATAAACGAGGCAATGGGGAAGAAGTTATAGCACTGTTCTTTTACTGATAAGTTACACTAATTAACTAAGCAAGCAGGCAAAGTTTAGCACCCCGCCTCCAAGGGTAGGTTTTATTTGGTAAATAAACAGAATTCATTCATAATCAATTAATCATACAAGAGTAACGTCGTCGACATAAGCGGCGAGAAATTAACCCCATTTTAGATTTTCATAATACTTATCTATACTATCTCATTGAGGTAATAATGTACTACTATACTAATATTATAAAGAGGTAAAGTTTATGAGTTTGTGACGTTGTAAGGGGTAATCTCTGGATCTACTAAACCGATTTTGAAAATTCTTTCACCAGTAGAAAGTTACATTATTCCTGAGTGTCATAGGCTATATATATTTCCAAAATAATTAGAGATCTTTATGAAAATTACATTAATGGACTTAAACACACGGTAACACAAACAAGGTAGCAAAATGTTGCCTGTAAAATACATTATTTGGCGTGCGCTGAGGAAACTATTGATGATAGATAAAAATTTGTAGGTAGGTAGGCAGGGTAGCCAGGATGGCCAGGGTAGCCAGGGTAGCCATGGTTGCCAGGGTATGCAGGTTTTGGGCAGGGTAGCCATGGTAGCCAGGGTAGGCAGGGTAGGGACAAGGTAGCCAGGGTAGACAGAGTAGCCAGGGAAGCCAGGGTAGCCAGGGTGGCCAGGGTAGCCAGGGTAGCCAGGGTAGCCAGGGTAGCCATGGTAGCCAGGGTAGGCGGGGTAGGGGCAGGGTAGGCAGGGTAGCCATGGTAGCCAGGGAAGCCAGGGTAGCCAGGGTGGCCAGGGTAGCCAGGGTAGCCAGAGTAGCCAGGGTAGCCATGGTAGCCAGGATAGTCATGGTAGGCAGGGTAGGGGCAAGGTAGCCAGGGTAGCCAGAGTAGCCAGGGAAGCCAGGGTAGCCAGAGTAGCCAGGGTAGCCAGGTTTGGGGCAGGGTAGCCAGGGTAGGCATGGTAGCCAGGGTAGGCAGGGTAGGTAGGTAGGTATGTAGCCAGTTGACGGGAGCGAAGCCCCGAGGGTCAGCTAGTATCTTATAATATGAAAAACTGCAAAAAAGGCGTGTTTAGAAAAATGAGTACGTACTATTATACCGAGTACAATCAAAACACTTCCTTGTCAGGAACAACTGAGTTTTGTTTTCCAACAGTTGGCACTATTTGGGTATAATTTATAAACAGCCTCGATAAACAAATTGCAAGTTTTTTTTATAGCTTTTACTTTACGCCGCCCCTTAGTTGCCCAAATTATGAGTATTTTTTGATAAACTGTTATTCGAGCAATCGTTTACGAGGCACCAGAAAAGTATCAGGATGGAGTAGATTTTGGTTGTAGGTAGGTACTATAGAAAATTGCTAGAAAAACTTAAAAAGTTCAATAACTCGAAAACAACTCGGCTTGGCGTAGGTATCTTTGCATATTAGCTCTGGAAAACGCAGCACGCTACATCAGGGAACGCACCCAATTACCATCTGATTTTCAATTTATTCCTATAACTTTGTCCATTATGTTCAAGATAAACTTAGAAAGTAGAAGTACCTACATCATCATCATTCATCATTTTCGCCTAAAGACGCCCAAGTAGCACTGGGGGTTCTTTATCGGTTGACTAATGGTACACATTTATTCTTTAAGCTCTCTAAGTAGGCTGTATGAGAGCTCTATAGCACGCTATACAGCCCTTACACCACCGGTTTGGGCGCAAATTATTCAGTTCACAAAAGGTACACAGTAGCTGAACAGCAGCACTTTAACGACAGTTTAAGAGAGAACGGTCTTATTATAAGCTGATCAACGGGACTAGATATGATTCCGTGTGGTTCTTCATACAGACAAGAGAGTTATAAGAAGTAACGAGTGAACAATTACACAGCCTCTATCTCGTATTAAGCTCACAAGTGTACCGCACAAACTATTAGTGGCCGCTTTTTCTCCAAATTATCACTTGAGTATCACATTTTGTAATAAATATTTAGGAACGACGTATTTCGCTCGGGATTAAAATGGCTGCAAGATTAGACACTAATCTAAACAGCCATTTTTATTGTGATATCATTATTACTGGTAAGTACTCTGTGTTTATTATATTCTATTGTGTTAAAATGATGGGTAATGTAAATTTATTGTAAATTATACACATATTTAGAGTTAAAATTTTCACACGCCTCAGAAATAATGCCGTTTTATCAAACCAAATCTTTCTAAATAAGCAGAGACGAACCATGCAATTTTTGATATTTGTGTTTTTATAGCATTATAATCAGTCTGTGATTTTGTATTTGAACATTAACCACAAAATTAATCACGAAAACGCCGTAGTATGTGATAAAGTCATAATTAATTTAGAAATATTATAGGTTAAGTTTGAAAAAACTGGTGGACATTGTCTCCAGCTACAGTGAACCATTGTAACTCCAGATTAAAGTTGTCACCTCTTTAAAGTCTCACATGTGTACCATTATAGTGTCGTGAGCTATAGAAAGGTTCACATTGTGTACCATTTATAATGCCAATTTCTGTACAACGTATGCTCGTTGGGCTTATATTCAGCCCTGGGCTGGTATGCAGTTCTTCAATAGTTCACGTCAATACCTTTTTAGATATTTTAGCACAATAAATTTTAGAGATCCGCATTGAACATTTGAATTTTGTTTGAATATCTACTACAAGTTAGTACGAAGTCTTCGATAGTAAATGCAGTAGGTGGTACGATTGAAGTAATACATTAATTTTGATAGACGAGATGGTATTGTTAGAATACGGACTGACAACAAATAGTAGTTTATGCAACGGTCATATAATAGGGCTAACCCCTATTATATGACCACGTCGTCGCGAAGGCGAAGCAGAGTGTGTATAATATCTTTCTTTTTTCAGATTAGCCAAATAAAGCTCCACGAAGAAAGTTATTCAGTATGACTCATACTATAACCCGGCTCAGCATATCACTCCTTCACTCCCAAACGGAGCCCTATTTCTGTCACTCACGTGTACGTCTGTCTGTCTTGTCTGTCCGTCTGGTGTCACATAATTTTGTTCCGATGATTTAACTACCGATTGACTTTTAAACATGATATTTTGTGATAATGTTTATTATTACGTATATTTTACTAATAAATATCAATATATTGATAAATCACATTTTTTCCTTTGGTACGGAACCCTTCATTAACGTTTCCAAGTGTTATAGAACACCACGTTCACATAGTTATTCAGCTCAGAGGATAACAATGTGGTACTAGTGAATAAATAAACAGCTGTCAGTATTACTAGATATCAATAGTTTTGCTCATAATATACTTTTCATCACACTTGCACATAAAAAGTATCTAAACATACAGGTTAACTTAGCCGTAATGCCCCATATAAAACCCTCGGGCTTTCTTTTTGTCATGAAACCCTAGGGCGGTAAGTATTTTTTTTTTAATTTATGGTACAGCACACAGGTCATGCAAGTTCAAGCAAGGAGTTTACACGCTATTGAAAAATTGTCTTAAAATGTTATCTAAACAGGAATTTCTCTGCAATCTCGCTACATGTTACTTAAATACTCTACTAATGTTCTTAATAATCGATTTTAATAGTTATAGTATGAAAACGTCGAAATTATTTAATTCATTTTACACTCCGTCATGGCTGTATCTACGTAAGTATTTGCCTTTAAAGTTTCTGAACGAAACACTGTATAATCTGTGGGGTGGGCAAAAATTCGCCAACCGCTTAAAAAAAAGTTCTCGTATTTCGTAATAACAGCTGTGCTGACCTGTGTATCAAATTCATAATTATTACTCGCAAATGTGATGAAAAACATTGTGTGTATCACGGGCGGTACGGGAATTACGAACCTCGACTCAGAAAGCCCTCAGTCTTCGACTTCGGGCTTCTACTAGAGCCTCGATCGTAATTCCTTACATACCGCCCTTAATACACAATGTACTATTACACGTACATGTGAACTCATTAAACGCTCTTATACAGAATAATATAGAGGCTGATTAATATATCACAAACTAGACCCGCTTACAGCTATAAGCTGAATAACGCTCCACAAAAGGTTGTACATAACAGATTTTGGCTGCAGTAATGTTCACATTTGTTGTATTAAAATGCCAGCAATATAACACCGTACATGTGGACTTTTAAATAGCCTGTGCCGTATGTTTCCCCTCTTAATATGCTATAAATCAGCTTTTAAAATAAGAGCTGGCTAGAAGATTAATGTTATCCTAATATAACACCAATACTTACTTAATAGGCGAATTTAGCACTTGTATGCATGCCATAAACAGGTATAGGTGAATTTGTTCACTCTAATACAGCCAATGAACCATGTGTGGCCTTTGTTATTACTTAGAGATCACCAGTGAACTGAATGTGAACTACTAAAGAGAACAAAATGCTACTTGGGCGTCCACTGCTGGACACAGGCCTCCCTCAAGTGTCGCCACAACAGCGTCGGACTGGGACCTACAAAACTACCGGCAGCCCATGGCAAAGAGTATGAAAAATCGACCAATCACATAGATGGCGTCTTTCATCTTGCATGTGATTGGTCGATTTTCATGCTCTTTGATCTGCCCGAATTCATTACACAATAAGGCTACGGAACTCTATTTAAACAGCGGCCCACACTAGGCAAAGACAAAAAATAGGGGTAAATTTAATTATCGGAGGCTATGTTTGAGTTAAATTAAATTATTATGCACTTACAAAGTACAAAAAGGGTTTATTTATTAGCATGAAATCTAATCAACCTGCCTTGCCGTTTGACCAACAAATGTTGGGTCGGCTTCCAGTCGAACCAGATTATCATTACCATTACCAGCTGATTACCATTATTTTACATGAAAAAACTGGCTATCTGACCACCACAACCCAGTAACTGGGTAATACGATACCCCTTTAGCGAGACTGGTGCCAGATGCTTTTCATCCCAGAGTAGGCTGACTTTAGACCTGTTAAGTCTTGTTCTGGCAAAGTCCTCCAATTAACTCTGTATATAGAAGATTGTAAGATAAATTCCCTTACTCACCAGCCAGCTCAGGGGTAGATGTTCAGGATGAGACAATTGCAGGGATGATTTCGCATGAGGGTCGACAGAAGTAAAAGTCTTTTTATTTGGTCAACTAGTTTAATAACACACTGGCATCACTGCAGCATCACAATTTAAAGGTATTACACTTACTTGTGTATGGGATATAAACTACCCTTTAAACTTAGCACCAGATGTATGATATCACAATCAGCATCGTTCCTCTGTGCAGATGGCATCCAGTATTTCACCGGTCAAAATATCATGAGTATTCGGAGCCTGTTGTTGAACCATATTTTAATATTTATTGTTATATTTAAAATTAATCTTAACGAGCCCTGTCGATGGGAAAAATGCAGTATTAGCATCATACAAGCACATGTCTCACAAGCATGAAAATATAGTTTAATTCCACTAATACTCACAGCGCTTGCTGGCACATAATAGTTTATATTTAGGGCTGTTTCCCTGTCGCCTCCGAGTCATTCCGATTGCTTTATTTAACTTTTGTTAATAGGAAGTTTTTTCTGGACTCTCTGTATTTAAGTGTATAGTCTATGTTCTGGACTTCCTCCTTATGAATTCTCAATGGAAAGGAAATGTCACTCTTGTCGGCCATAGACACTGAGCATTTTATTAACCAATAGAGACGTCATGTCTATATTTTCTTTAAATAATTATGTTTACCAGAGATTAATAACCTAGATATGTAGGAAATTGTGTGCTTGTTGAATTATATTAATACACACAATATCTAATAGGTTTTATAAAGAATTTTAATAATTCCGCCCCGGCCTCAACGCCATCTAGTGTCAAAGTCGTGAATCTCTTACTAGCTTTCTCTCATAATTGTAATTGCTTCTAGTGCAACTCTGTCAGATGTCGCTGAAAGCCGTTACGGAAATTTATTTGTTACAAGATGGTTACGAAGCCCAACAAGTAACAGGTGTCGTATTTGTGGACCTTTCTGCAGCATACGACACCATAAAAATCAAAACATACTTTCGATAGTCAGTAGCGTATGTAACGATCAGGGTTTTGTCAATATACTGATCGAACTTTTGCACAACCGTAGCTAACTGACGTAAGTCCAAACCGAAAAGAGCAGATGGCGCCGACAAAAAAAATTGTCTTCCTCAAGGCAGTGTGCCGGCACCCAGATTGTTTAATATTTACACCAACGACAAGCCTGCTACGCAGCACACTGAACGCTTTCCGTATGCGGATGACCTAGCTTTGACGGCGTAATAATCTACTTTCACGGTGGTTGAAAATAAATTAACACTTGCACTTGAGTCAGTAGCTATTAGTTATGACAGTAATGCTCTGGGGGATGACCATACGCTCTTAGAGTAAGGTTATTTTGAGATCGCGTAAGTGACAGATGTATACAAGTCATATACATCCATAGAAATCTAAAATACTATATCTATGTATACATCTGTCCCTTACACACACTCAAAATAACCTTACTCTAAGAGCTTATATAGTCACCCCCCTGTAGTATTTATATTTAGTAAACAGCGATATCACTAGTAAATAGTAAGGATAAATATACAGCAGTAGCCGACGAGAGACAATGGCGTGAGGCGTCTGATACTGATCGAATGTAACACTGAATATTGATGTAAATAAAATAACATGTGCAATAGTCACATAGCTGATCATCTATTTTAGTATTTTATATTTAGTGCTTCCTATGTTTGTAACTTATTTAATTTTAAAATTGCACCAAGTGCAACCCCATGTCGTGTCCAGGCTATCTCACTCCATTCTGGGTTGCCTGGAAGAGATCGCAGAACGCGATAAGGCCGCCTGTAGTATGTTTGTTGTTATTTTAAGGTTTCCGTGTGTAATGTTTTAATCTTGGTGTACAATAAAGTATATAATAAATAAATTGCGTTATACAATACATTGTATTATTAACAAAAATAATTACATGCTCTTCGCCCGAAACCATCCAAAACGCAATCATGCGCCTTCCGTCTCTAACTGCCATAACAGAGCAGAAGGTCGGGTCACAGAACAACCTGCTCCGTAGACTTACTGCTACTAACTGGGGAGCTGCACCCGACGTCCTTCGCATAACCGACATGCCCCTAATCCCCTATGCCTTTGCTGGCAAAGTCTCGTGTCCAAGGTGGCACCGATCTGCACACGCAAAGCAAGCCGACATCGCCCTCAACGAGACGTGTCGAATAATATCGGGATGCCTTAAACCGACCCCGTTAAATAAGCTCTACCCGTTGGCTGGTATTGCACCGCCAGTATAGCAAAGGGATGTCGCATGCACGCTCGAGAAAAAAATCATGAATCCAATTCCCAACATCCCGTCTACAAACACACAGCAGCCCCGGGTAGACATAAGAGCCGCAAGAGCTTTCTAAGCTGCAAAAAGGCCATCCAAGAACCACACCTACAATGAGAAGCAAGCTGTGAGAAGAACTTCATCCACCACCACCCGACCTCTTGAAATCCCACGAACACCTACCATGAAACGCAGTGGCCTATATGGAAAGCACTCAATCGGTTGCGCACCCAGGTATAATACTTACAACGGATCTTTGTGTGTCTGAATTGGCTGCAAGAGCCTGCGCAGTAGCTATTTTTGTGTCGATATTAAAAGTGAAGATAGCATTGTATAACTGTCTCTTTCACTCGCTTACGTTTGTCGCATCATCCTATCTCGCTTACTCTATGCTTTTAAACTGTTTCTTGCGCAATAGTTAACAGAACTAACTTCAGCCACACAAAGATCCGTTGTGAGTATTATAGGCCTCTGCAACACGACCCGTCTAATAGGTACCTAGTGTGCCACAGTGGCCCCTTTGACTTACTTGACTTAAGATCCTATGGCCCCTAGCTGGGGCAGAGAGCTTCCACAGTAATCCTCCATCGAGCCCGGTCTTGAGCTTCGCGCTTCACCTCGCTCCACGCCATTCCGATACTCGTCGCTTCAGCCAGTACGGTGCGTCGCCAGGTATGACTGGGACGGCCACGCTTCCTTTTTACCCGACTGCCGAAGGAGGGTAATGTGTTTATCAGTCTATGTATGTATGTATGTATATATGTATGTTTGGTCCTATGTGACGTTCCACAGACCAAACGCGTTGGCCGATTTTGATGATTTGTACGTCAATCGATGCGTCTTAACTCTGCGAGTGTCACTGGCTACATTAAAATTGAAAAATGGCGGCTTTTGGGCGCCATATTGTGAGGGCCCAATTTTTTTTTCTCCATCCAATCCCATCGTGTGGGATATCAAATTAAAGGGTTTTAAGAGGCGATTTCAAAAATATATAACACTTATATGTTTAAAGTACCTTATTCGAATAAATTGTTAACTAAAAAGTGTTAAATAAAAAAAATTCATTCAAAAAATCAAAACACCCGACTGCTTAAAAAGCGAACTAAAAAGACGTAAACAAGAAAAAAATCATGCTGTGCAGTCGGAGGATACATCTGGTTTTGGTCAGCCAGCTCGCGAATATGTAATGTATGTGTGAATGTTTTTTTTCCTTGGGGAATCCAATCCAAGGCCTGTTTAGGAATGTCATCGGAATCCCTCCGGAGCGTGTGACCAATCCAACACCATTTACGCCGCTTGAACTGGCGGTCGATCGGGGTCTAGTAGCATCTCTCCAACAGCTCTACATTAGAGATGATCTCGCGCCAGTAAATTCCGAGGGTACGACGAAGACCTGGATTTGGCGTGAGATGTCCTTTGTTACCTTCCACGTTTCGCACCCGTAGAGCAGCACGGATTTGACATTGGACCCGAAGATTTTGAGTTAACCCTTCGGGTCAGTTCAGTTTCCGCGATTGCCACACAGGTCTCAGCTGTGCGAAGGTAGCTCGCGCTTTCGCGATCCGTGAAGTGTTATCCTGTTTAGTTCCTCCAGTCTCTGAAACGACACTCCCGAGGTACGTGTATTTGCGGACGCGTTCCATAATCTCTGTGCCGATTAAACGGTGAAGAATTCCTCACACTTGTACGCATCTCCTGGGTCTTCCGGATGTTAATTTTGAGCCCAACTTTCGCCGCCTCCTGGCGCATATCGTTCAGTTTCGCTTGCATGTGGGCATGTGTATGACTCAACAGGCATAGATCATCAGCATAGTCTAGGTCTTCCAAGACGTTGGTCAATCCCCGCTCTATCCCACGACGCCTACTATCGTTAATGTGCAACATGATTCCATCGAGACCGATTATAAAAAGGAGGGGCGCAATAAGACAGCCCTGGCGGACACCAGCGTGCACTGCGATGTCCTCTGAAATGAGGCCTTCGTGAGTCCTTGCAGGCATATTTCCTGTAAATGCTCTCCAACAGGCGGACCATTTTTGGCGGCACTCCTAGTCTCCTATGCCACCAGACCAGACGCTGGACCACTTCAGCGTATCAAAGGCCTTTCGAAGTCCACAAAAGTAAGATAAATTTCCCTTTGCCATTCTGCTGCCTGCTCGAGAATGATACGAAGAGTGTAGATCTGGTCCGTGCATGAGCGGCTCGAACGGAATCCCGCCTGCTCCCCGCGCAGAAGAGGCTCAACGGCCTTCGACAGCCTATCAAGTAAAATCTTACAGAAGACATTAGAGGGAGTCGACAGCAACGTAATGCCCCTCCAGTTATCGCAACTGCTGAGATCTCCTTTCTTGGGCACGGTAATTAAAAGTCCCTTGTTCCAGTCGTCCGGGAGTTCTTCAGCGGTCCATATCCTTTCAATTAAAGGCGTCAGCACGTCGACGGCGGATGCTAAGTCTGCTTGTAACATTTCCGCAAGTTATCAGATAGAGTCTAGGTGCCCCCTTTGCAGGCTATGAAACACTTGCTGGGGTGTCCCACTGACGTCGCAATTAGCGTGGTCACCTCTTCATCATCATCATTTCAGCCGAAAGATGTCCACTGCTGGACATAGGCCTCCCTAAGGCGTCGCCACATTGATACTTTGGTTCTCCTACGGATATCCTCATTTCTGATGCGATCACGCAAGGAAACTCCGAGCATAGCCCTCTCCATTTCCTTTTGGGTGACTTTAAGCGTATCTCTAAGTAGTCTGTGCTTTAAGCTTTCTGATGAGGCCAAATGTGAGCGACCACGTTTCGATCCCGTATGTAATCACTGGCAACAAACACTGGTCATAGACTTTCGTCTTGAGACACTGCGGTAAGTTGGACGAAAAGATACCGCGCAACTTGCCGTACGTTAAAGAAAAAAATAAAATAAAAGAAACAAAGAAGAGAAAACACAAAAAAAAAACGAAAAAACACTCGGGGACTGCTTGGTAAAGCTATTGCATAGCATTTAATTTTTGAGAATTTAAGTCATTTTCTTTCACCTGTTGTTCTTAAAATCTACTTTCTTTTCCCAAATAGTAAATTCAGATCACGGTCCACCCACTATAATAAACCCTTAACGCCACCCTCTAACTACCTCCTTATTATCATTTTTTTTACCTTTCCCCAAATAATAAATTTAAATAGTGACCCAATATTTATACCACAATAAGGTCGCTTTTTCAAAGTGACCCTTATTCCCACATACATAAACCCTACATTTAACGCGGTGGTATTTAAAATAGGATACAAATAAAGAACCTCAACTTCAATAGAACATAAAAATATTTCCTACATCCGTCATAATAAAAATTCTTATTTAAACTTGTCATTGCCAAGCGAATTTGAGCCTTTAAATTAAAAACGTTAAAAACTCGAAAACGTAGGGAGCCAAACTCCCATTTATTTCCGATTAATAAAATTCTAAAAAACAAAACAAAAATATAAAGTGACCCTTATTCACATTGAAATAAGGTCGCTTTTCTTTGATAAGCAAAAAAGTGACCCTTATTCTCATTAGCGTAAGGTCCACATTGATCACCATTGTCACAGAAACAGCTCAGAGAGACCGATAAAAGGATTTTTTTTTACGACCAACAAAAATTTTAAAACCCTCATATCTCAGAAACGGTTGGAGTTAGCGCATTTCTGACAAAAAATTTGCCCCCCTGCTCGCCGCTACTTCATCCAGGAGAACAAGATAGGATTTACCCCCCCCCCCCCCTCCTTAACCGTTTACCTCCCCCCGCAAATTTTTTTTTCATTCAAAAAATACCAACACGGAAATCTAACACACGTGCAACAAACATCTACCCTCCTCCCCGCCCCCCTGCCCCTCACCGCTCACATTCCTCAGAATTCAAAAACCTTATAATAAGTCAAAGTATCACCGCTGTGCCGGTCGGAGTGGGGGGTGTTAGGTTATTTTCGTTACGGAATTTCTGGATTCGGTCTCCACGCTCAAGGCCCGCGATAGAAGCTATGCAAAATAGCTTAAAAGAAGAAGGGTATTCTATTCTATATACGTTGCCCATCCGAGTCAGAATCAACGACTGACCTCTTTCTAGAAGTTAGACCTACCCAACTGGACTGTTTGTCCCAGCTAGACATAATCGTCAACAACTTCGAGTGTAGAGTCTCCGATCTTGATAGGAGTGGATGTTGTATGGGCATTCACCATGACCTTGTTTTTGTCCATGTTCATTTTAAGACCCACTCTTTCGGAAGCTCTACTGAGGTCATCGAGCATTGTACTGAGGTCCTCCATTGTCTCAGCCATGACTACTATATATCGCATGGCAATCGTCAAACCTGCACGCGAGACGATTCGTGATGACTCTTGAAAATCACTTCTAAGCCATGTCTACAAGTTTGTAGACATGGCTTAGAAGTGAGATGGGCCTTTAATTCTTCAGCCCGGCATTGCATAGACCTAATAAATAGTATGGACTACAAAACGTGCTAAATCTTAAAATGGCACTTAAAATGGCTGCCGACGCTATGGTTGTGTCAATCACGGAACACACACACACATTAATAATACAAGAAGTAAACAACCATTTGACAGCAGGACTACCACGAACACAACCACAAATTTCGGCAACTAATATGGCGAATATGGCACGTACTGACATCTGTCACTACGTGTGCTACGTTTGTATTTTATAAATTTTTCAAATTCCCAAAGAGAAACAAGGAGCACGCTCTGTGAGGTTCAGGAACGAATCACACCACTCCCCGTGGCTATAACGCGCGGTCGTATCGGCTTCTTTCGCCACTGACTTCCTTCATACAGATTATTTGTTGCTTATATACGTTGGTTATTTGTTCCTGTTCGCGATGAAGCATCACCATAAGCCCATAAGCTAGCATAAGAATGTAATAGGATAAGTAAAAATAAAATTTATGTCAGCGGACCCATGACATAACAAGGACTGAGGTAGTGAGTAGGGCGTTCTATTGACGCGACAGTCTTGAATATTTTATATTAAGGTTTGGAAAACACAAACTAGCCCTCAGTTTCCCAGCTTAAAATTATCGGAGAATTAATGTGACAAATTGTCAAACACGCGTTATCTTCTGTGATTGGCTGTTGAAAATTCATTCAACCAATCACAGCAGATAACGCGTGCTTGACAATTTGTCACATTAATTCTCCGATAATTTTAAGGTGGGAAACTGAGGGTAGGTGTTATATGTTATTTACCATATGTCGTTGACTGATAATCAGAAACAGTAAATGGCGACGGCTAATAGAGTCTCACCCTGGAACGGTGAATACAGGCGCATTTTCCTTAAATAAGTGGTCATCACTGGTCGATAATCAGGTTATTATTGTTTTAGCGCTTCTAGGTAACCTGGACTGATAACTAGGCCCTGTATTTAGATTAAAGTCATGTAGATCTAGTATATGAGGACCACTTAGTTGAGACAACGTGTCTGTACGAACCAGTACAGAGGTTCCTTTATGCGTTTTAGCGGGCTGACCGCTCTCAGGGACACTTGATGTCTGAAAGATAATATTAGGTGTTATAGTATGAAATTGCCGATTTGTAAGTACTGAAAAATTTAAATCAGTTTTTTTTTTATATATCATATTTATTTAATCAAAATCTCTCGCTCCAGCTCGTTCTTGGTGCAAAGGTTAGCCATTGCCATCCAACGTGGCAATGCAGCAAGCGTTATGGGCACCTTTGCGCCGGGAACAGTTAGGGGCGGGTTATTTGACTAGTTGTAAGACAACGCTTTTTGACGTGTCGTTGTGACTTTGACATCTAATTTGTTAATCTTTGTTTTAAATATAATTTTCTTATTATTGTATTTATTGCAGTAAATGAGTTAACAATACAGTTTATGTCTAAGTGTAGATGTTCCTTGCAGGTAGGTAAGAATATTGTAGTGTAGTAGAAATATGAATACTTTCAATCAAAATAATTACCATTATTATCTATACATTACTGCCATCTAATAGGAAGGTAATTATGCCTTTGCGATATAAGTCTGGTGATCTAGATTCGACAAACTGTGTGAAAGCATTTTGTACTGCCTCCTGAGAAGAAAACTTTTTATCACGTAGAAAATTGTCCAAATCACGAAAAAAATGGTAGTCCGTTGGAGCAAGGTCTGGGTACGTCTACGGAGGGTGACGAATAGGTCTTTCAAATACCGGTATCAGTACCGGTATTAGTGTGATCAATCGAGTGATCATGTGATCACGGTATTTCACGGCACGGCACGCTTTAACTGCTGTGATTAGCTGTTGAAAATTCATTCAACCAATCATAGCAGATAACGCGTGCTTGACAATTTGTCACATTAATTCTGAGATAATTTAGAGCTGAGAAACTCGGACTAATCTTCTTTGACGATGTCCGGGATGTAGTTCCTGCGCTAATCGTCCATCTTCTTCTTCTTCGTATCACTAGTATCGATATACGTTTAGACCAAAATTCAGCCAGGGCAACAGCTTTGGAGTCGGTAAAGATTTCCAGGTGGGCCATGGAGGTTGGTGGCCTGCAGGGAGCTTTGTACAATAATAGCTTGATTTCTGCGACATATGTCAAACGTATACGTTGTTACGTTTGTTTCAGTCAAGCGCTATTTTATTGATACTGACAGCTATCGCAGAGATCAAGATAACTTCTAGTTCCATCTGTCCAAAAACCACTCATTGGACAGATTCTACTTCTTTGTGAAACTTGACATTTTGTTTTGACAATGACATTGGCAGTTGGCACAGTTGACATAACTGCTGGCTGTTGAGAACAGCGTTGCCAGAATTTAACTTTTGTTACATTTTATGTTACTTTTGACCTTTTCTTGTAACCTCCATGAAATACGAATCAAAATTTAACATTTGCGTTACTTTTACGACTTAATAAAAATATTGAAATATTTTTCAGCAAACAAAAAATAATCTTGAAATGGAACGCTTCTAAGAAAGTTTTTTTCGTCGTGTTGTTGCACTTGATTTTAAGACACACAAATTGATGAATTGCATATTCAATCACTCACGTGTTTTTCTAAATCTTACATCCCGCTTAGTCCGTCGAGCGTATGAAATTGAGCTCTATGAACAGGTGGATACAAAAATCCTGCGGAAATTTATCCGCAGTGCGTGTTAGTCAGATTCAGTAAGCGTACAAAAGTTTGCGCGAATAAAATCCGTTTGGCTAAAAATCGCAATGCGTGTTAAGTCTTAGTATCCTTGCCACATAAAATTAAGGTAATGTAACTTTTCTTACGAAAATGTAACTTTTTGAGATGTCTCATGTAATATTTGACCACAGACTACCTAGAGATAGTATTTAACTATCTGCCACTGGCAACAGTGGCAACACTGGTTGAGAAAAATATTTGGAATTCTCCCTGTCGGTTTCGGGTTTATGTATGTTTATGGCGATTGTTGTTTAATATTTAAATACTATTTCATTCTCTTGCTTTGCTTGTTTTATAACCCAGCTTCATTCAGTCCAGGGAGTGCTCGGATAGATGGATAGTTTCCTGCATGAAAATCAACAATTATAGAGAAATATATAATGTTGAAGGAATCAGTGGATTGTGCAGGCTGAATAACCGGCGGAAACTCGGAAAGTGAAGAGATCGTATAAAAAATATATTTGATTATATTTACAACTCAGATGTACAATAACTACCACTTATTATCATCATATTTATACCATCAATGATATCGTATTTATACTCAATTTAATAATGTGTTTATATGCTAAATTCTGCCGATTCAGGAGTATTACCTACAAACAATATTTTATTTAAAAACGTTTGCATTATGGAATTAGAAATATCCATTAAAGAAGCTAGTAATGGTCTCAAAGACAGGCGAGTCACAGAACGGAAGAAAAATGCCGAAAATTTAAAAGAATTCCTTACAAGAAATGCAGTGCCTTCACTTTTATCTGAAAATACCTTGAAAAAGAGGGGATATACCTGGAATAATCTATTTGACGATGTTAATGAATATATTTTAAAGGTAACAGCAGAAATACTTATTCATTCACAATTATTTTAATAATATAATTAATTATTATAGTTTTAGTCAATTGATCCACTAAACCTACCAAACCCATAGCCCAATGCATTTTTGTCCATATTTTGCAATAGTCCTGCACCAACCGGGAATTGCCCTTGGGTTCACTTGTGCAGTGCATACAGGGATAATCGTCGGTTGGTGTCACATTTCCTGATACATACCTAACAAGGCCTCTGCAAGTTGGCTTCGGCCCCTCGCACGCCTTTCAAAGGACTGGGACCCCAGGATCCCGAGATTGTCAAAGTCTTATAATAAGAATAAATTTATTCATTCCATCGTAATCTGATTGTAACCTGTGAACATCAATTGACTCTTTTTTCGTATATCTATTGGTATTCCCAGAAGGTTATTAATCCTAATCCAAAGTGTTTGTGTATTTCACAGGAGATAGAAAAATTCGACACTTCTAAAACTTATGAAAATGTCACAAGGCCACTTTGTACTAGTTTATTACACCTATGTGTGGCTGGCTCCAATAAAGGTAATTTTATTTGCTTTAATTTGTACTTTATTGTTATATTATTGCCCAAACAGAAAAAGTTCCCATCACATAAAAAGAAAGCTGACTCTTTACCTGCTCACTGAGAAATTCATGGAAACAAGCCTATTCCAGAACACTTCTTCTTCCAATGGAAAACTCTGTATAAATCTTCGGCCCAGTAGGTGGCCACACCGAATGCAGCATCAGTGGTAAGGCTAAGGTCTTCCATAGTGCAGGTATATGGTCACTTGGGACACTTCAGCATGTGAGCCATCTTCATCTCCAAAGCATTAAGTAGCTTTTAAAGTGCCTATTATTATTCTTCAATAAAACCATTACACTCATAAGATAAAATAATACCTAGTACTCTAAGAAGCATCAGTACCCAAACACAGTCCACCACATTTTAAATAAAAACACTACAAAAAGATTCTGATCCAAAGAACAGCTTCACTTACGAGTATATGTGGTGTGGTGGACTGTGTTTGGGTACTGATGATTCTGTACACTGTACAAAAGCAGACTTAATTGGACTTGAATTCTGATTAATGATTAAATAAAATAAAAATAGTTTATTTGCACCTTCAAGTAAAAACACAAAATGGTATGGTTTACAATAAAAAATAAGGCAGAGGTAAGTACAGTTGTAAGTTAAAGTTGCAGCCAATACCAAACTAAGATAATTTAATATCTTGTAATTATAGGTATCAGCGCCCACCCTCGTTAACACATTGAAGCCATTGATCCATAACATATAAAATACGTATTTAATTACAGGAATATTTTCATAATCTAGATTAGTTTCATTACAAATCAAAATAATTAGGGACTTATAGGTGCAAAACTAGAATTTAAAATTAACAAACAGAAAATAAAACTTAAAAGGTGTCTGCTGGTGAGTGTAAGGGTGTGTGAGTGACGTGAGTGTACGTGTGTGTGTTGGGTGTGTGGGAGTGTAATGTTTGCATGTGGGTGTCATGTTTATGTATGTGTATGTGTGTGCCAGAGAAAACTTAGGATATAGATTTTATTCAAGTAGAATAACGTAGGTGCTGTACTAATGTATAAATGTTTTATCGTCCACTTAATTCTGCCATCTAAGACATAAATAAAATAATGATTTAACTAACATCATTTGTATTACACAAAGAATTATGCAAGTATGCTGAATAGCTTTTCAGTTTCATCATAGTTTAAGGATAGAAGCCAAATGATCACATTGTGTTTGCACTCTCTTTTTGTCATGTGGAAAATGTGCAAATTTTTATTAGCAATGTTAAATAGTCTTGGGCCTTGGAACATGTTGAATTTTTGAGCAAAAGATGTTCTGCAAGGAACAGATTTTAATAGATCGAAACGTCTTCTCCCTGTAATTTCTTTTTCAGTAAGGGTACTTAGCTGGACACAGGAATGCTGTCTCATAACTAACGCTAGTATAAATAGTTTACGTACAGTAAGCACCTCACATTCCCTGTACAGCTCAGTGGCAGAAAAATACCTAGGCTTAAAATAAGTAACCTTTAATAAGGCTCTTTGTGCTCTAAATTATGCGTTTTAGCGGCACTGCCCCAACAAGTAATACAGTAGGTTATAACCGCTTGACACAAGGAGTAATAAATCATTTTCATAATCTTAGCATTGGCCGACTGCCTTATTTGTTTAAATACATATATGAGTTTTCTTATTCTGTTAGAGAGATTAATTAAATGGTTTTTAGAATTAAGATTTTTGTCAAATATTAGTCTCAAATATTTAATACAGTGAAACTTGGTTAAGTGGGACCTGGATAAGTGAGAAACCTCCATAACTGGAACTCATGCTGAGGTCCCAACACTTTGGCACTGAATTAACCCTGTTAGTGAGACGAAGCAAACCTCTATATCTGGGATTCGTTCTTTCGATTTATCATCACAGTTACCTGTATAACAGAGACAGCGAGTGAATTTTATATGCATAAACCTCTGTAACTGAGATAACATCGTTTTGTTTGTTTACTTACTTATTCTACCCGCAAATTCCGCATTTAACTACGTAAGTAATGTTGAGCCTCAAAGACCTCCATTTTTAGTTACGCTTTACTATTGAAAAATTTATAACATCGAAATACATCTGATGGCTGATTGTACTTCCAAAAGACAAACTAAAACGACAGAATTTTATAATTGATACATTCTGTTTCCATATTTGTAATATGTGTAAACGTGCTTGAATTTTTTTGTTTATTACGTTTGTATGATTACCTTTTTTATTATAAAACTCATTTATGATGTTTACATAACACGTTATTTATTTAATAACTAGCTGTCCCACGCGGCTTCGCTCCCGTCAACTGGCTACCTACCTACCCATCAACCCTACCTACTCTACATACATGATTGTTGTGTAATTAAACCGTTTACGCAGCGCACGCAACGGAAGCTCTCAAAAAGGAATAATTTTGCCCGTTTTTGCAACATTTTTCATTTATGCTCTGCTCCTGTTGGTCGTAGCGTGATGTTATATAGCCTATAACCTTCCTCAATAAATGGACTATCCAACACAAAAAGAATTTTTCAATTCCAACCAGTAGTTTCTGAGATTAGCGCGTTCAAACAAACAAACAAACTCTTCAGCTTTATAATATTAGTATAGATTGCACCTCTATAACTGGAATAACCTGTATTCCGACCTCTATTAATGGAACCCTCTGTAAATGAGACAGATATTTTTTTATACCTGGATATCTGAGACACTGAGTAAGTGGAATACCTCTATATGTGAAACAACATTGCAGGTCCCTTGATGTCTCACTTAACCAGGTTTCACTGTATATTCAACGGGAGAGAGATTCAAATTCATTTATTGCTCAACACAGTACATAAAAATACACTTCCAGATGTCAGGTGAATGCGCAGTCAACCGTGTTCCACCAATTTAGGCTTGCAAAATTATAGTTACAATAATAATTCAAATAATACAATGTTATAAATTAAACTAAAATTACAATTTGAATGTATGTCATTAATAAAAAATAAAAATCTAAAACGTATTCGACGTTGAATTAATTTCAACGTCATAAATTAAAAAACGTATAAAATGTCATAAATAAAAAAACTAAAACATATTCAATGTCATAAATTAAAAAAATGGTATAATATGTCATAAATTTAAAATTAAAACGCATCCAATGTCAAAAATTAATATTATATCCAATATCATACATTAAAATTCTGTACGATGCCATAAATGAAAGAAATCAGATGTATGATATGTCATAGCTAAAATTTGAATGTATACAATGTCATAAATTAATATTAAAATTCTAAGACGTAGACAATGTCATAAATTAAAAAATTGAGAAGTAATGTCAAATTATACAAGGTCTTAATAATTAACAAAATAATAAGTAAACAAATCGGACCCAAGTATCCACCCCAATCACACCTGAATAGATAATTTTCTGTCCAACAGGTACTCATGTACTGTGTAGTATGTCTTGCTTAGCAGTAAATTGTTAGAGTTGAGAGAGATGGACAGGAACAATTGATAGTTACATTATCGCAGTTGTGGGAGGTAATGTGGACAATGGATGTTATGGTGGACAATGTATTGATTGTAGCGCTTCACCAGGGTTGCGAATAGAGAATGCGATATATTTGGGTTTCTCGGTATTAAGAGACAGATAATTTTGAGCAAGCCATTTTGTGACCGTGTTAAAGCCATTTTATGCGTTTTGGTATGTATCACTCCAAGTATCACCATGGAATGTTAGGGTAGTATCATCTGCATACGAAATTATTTTGCAGTTTTTAATATTAAGTAGTGTAAGATCATTAATGTAAACTAGGAACAACGTTGGACCTAATATACTACCCTGTGGCACTCCATGGGTAACAGGTAAGCTGTCACTAGTATTCTAGAGAGGGAATGGACCTTAATCCACCACGCAAGCCCAGTGCAGGTTAGTGGAAGTCACATGCCAGTTTCATCATCATTTCATATTTACCTTCAACTTTTTGAGAGCAGTGGTGATGAAATAATTCATAAAAAGTAAAACACCTGCCTCGGTTCGAACCCACGACCTACAACTTGTAAGTTGCGACCGTTACCACTGGGCCACCACTGCTCTCTAAAGGAGAGGTATTAAATGGACTGTCAGTCTGATTATAGTCACACAAATTGTTATTTACTAGTGGCTGCACTAGGAATAATTTTTATTTTTATGATTTACATAATATTTAAAAACAGTATTTGCAGTTGATATGCTTAGAAGAAGATTTTTATGATTTGTATTATGGTTTCATTCCTGAAATATTTTATTTATTAAATAGCAACAATCACGTACTAAAGATTTGTGGGGAAATAGTTCCTGTTTTACATAAATGTCGTGGTGGCCCAGTGGCTAAGACCTCGCCTCTCGTGCTTGATATTATGGGTTCAAATCCAGGCAAGTACCAATGTGACTTTTTCAAGTCATATGTACTTTCTAAGTTTATCTTGGACATCGCTGACAACGGTAAAGCAAAAAATTGTGAGGAAACCTGGACTTATAGTGTACTAGAGGACGCCTCGCGGTTTCACCCGCGTAGTTCCCGTTCCCGTGGGAATACAGGGATAAAAAGTAGCCTATGTCACCCGGGGATAGAGTAGCTTCCCAACGGTGAAAAATTTTTGAAATCGGTCCAGTAGTTTTGGAGCCTATTCGGTACAAACAAACAAAAAAATCTTTCCTCTTTATAATATTGGTATAGATTTGTAAGTTTGTTCTCCATTGGTGTAATTGCTGTAAGGCGTTCCAGTGCGAGGGTAAACAAATAAATAAAATAATTTATTTTTTTATGTTTTCAGGCAAAGCATATATTAATTCTACCAAAATAACAGAGATGTGTTTATATGTACTAAAAGATAATCGGATGGTGAAAGCTATTGGTGACAGTTATTTGGATTTACTGTTGAAACATTTTCTACCCTATGAGCACTACTTGGGAAGCATAAAACCATGCACATGGAAAGGTTAGTAGACATTTCTATTTTAATGTTTGGTAATTGTTGTTGTTATTGTGTTGTTTGTTGTTTTTTTTAAATCATTTTTGTTGGTAATTTTCCAGAGTTGCTGGATGTCTGTATAGCTGCATGTTTTTCTAGTGATTACAAAATAGACAACTACACAAAATTGAGATTTGTGTTACTTGTTATGAAAAGTGGCAAGGACAATTGTCAGTTTGTGGGCCCACTTATGGAATCACTATCCTCATTAGAACAATTTTTTTCTAACATTTCAAATGAGAAAAAAGTACATGATGTTGTTATCGAAATAATAACTTTGCTGCTAGAGACGGTATGTGAATGATCTACTTTGATTTACATTCGTTATAATTTGTTATGTAAATAATCACTGAATTATTTTTAGCTATCTTGCGAGTATCGGTTGACAATGTGTCAATTTACTGAAAATGTTATGCCTACATTATTAAAGTTTTATGACCAAAATAAGGATCAAAAGAAAAAGGTTAGTGTATAACATAAGTATTTTATTATATGAAAAATAGCTATACAAGTAGGTTTTATCTGGGCAGTGACAAAGCTCTAACAAACCTTTCATGAACTATGGTTGTGCATGTGCTTAGTAGTCAAATCTTGGCCATTGTTAGTCTGAGTGTGTCTTATGTTTAAAAACTTATTATGCATGCAATAATACTGAATTTAGCCCACATAGTTGGCAAATCGTAATTTATTAGGTGGTAACAATGATATTCAAATAAACAGATACGTTATACACTCAAAAAACAATTGAAAAAAGTGTTCCGCACACACACTTTTCATTCATCTGACATTTCACTACATGTCGAAAGGGATGGCTTGATAAAACCAACAAGAAAAAAAGAGACAAAATCAAAATCAATTTTTTTATTTCACATATGCCTACATGGGCGCTTATAAAACGTCGACAAAAGGTGACAGCTAGTGTTTGTCACTTGCGTGTGAATGTAAACAAACATTATTCTGACCACCAATGTTGTTATCTTTTTCTAACCTCCAAATATCAGAATATTGGGAAAAAAAAAACCAATAAATTAGTAAATTGAGGCGTATTGCGTACTTACATATGGTATGAGATCCCTTCTGTTTTATGTACTTTGGTATCATAATTGGTACATTTCTAAATACACACGATGGCATTTTTTTATTTTGTTTTTGTTTCAACAGTCTATCGCTCTTCGCCATGCGTGACATAAACTAAAGACTAAAGGTCACAATTGTGACCTATTCGAGTCCTCACAATGCACGCGCTCGTAACATATCTGTTTGTAGCCACAACTCATCAACCCACGTTTTTGACACTGTTTATTCGAAACATTGAAACAAGTAGCCCTGAAAAGAACTTTTGATCACAGTACGTTTTGACACTGTCTACCAGAAATATTGAAGCAAACAGTTCTCAAAAGAACCTTTTTTATTATACGTTTTGTCAATCACCAGTTCTAAAAAGAACTCATCTGAGATCCCGAAGGAACTCATTTGTAAAGAAATAGGACACGAACAACCGTCGCGCCAGACACGTCTGTCTTGCGCAACGGCCGCTCGAGGAAAAGGCCGAATCAACGCGCCACCTATATTTATAACTTTAGTGCGCAGAATGCCTCGTAGGATACGCGCCTAAACGAACGGAACAAACACCGAACTATGCTTCAACCCTATTGGTCACAAGAATTCTGCAACTCTATTGGTTAAGATTTTATTTTTATATTTGTAAATCTGTTTCTGTATTTTCATTGGTTAGAGTATAAGTGTAAAATAGTATTTAAGTGTGTGCAACCAAAAATAAAGCCCTTATTATTTTCTACAATCTGGAGTCATTATTATTTCCATCAACCTGCGTCCCATCGCTAAAGTGGTGACCCCGGACAGAACACCCCGGACATAACATACCCGGTCAGAACACACCCAGACCGAATACACGGAGAATAATGGAATGGAGAATTATATTCAACTGCCGAAGAACCTCAACTCCCGAACCGAACACATCTGAAGAATAATTTGCTGAAAAACGTCGACTGCCCATTTCAAGATGCCGAGTACCTGCTCAACAGAAGTCGCAGCCGTGCAGTCAACCGCTGTACCTACACCATCAACACCGCTAGCAGATACGCAGTTCATCTTGAATGAGCTAAGAAAGCTGTCGCTAGAAATAGCTGAGCTCAAAGCAAGACCGCAAAATACCAACAATTATCGCCGCAGCCGCTACACTTCTCGGAACCGTTACGCTTCAAGATCACGTAATCGAGCAGAATCGCCATCACCATTCTGTTACTATCACAGACGATTTAAAGGGCAAGCTAGACGCTGCACGTCACCTTGCTCATTCGTAAAACAAAATGCGGAAAACTAAACAGGACGTTGGCAGAGGCGGACACCGGCGTTCAAGATAAATCTCACCGCCTATACATCACCGATAGAAACTCGAAACTATCATTCTTAGTCGACACTGGAGCTAACATATCCGTGCTACCAAGAAGAAAGGGTCAAGTAACAACGGCGTTACCATTTCAATTATACGCAGCTAACAACACAACAATAGCTACGTATGGCGAGAAAACGCTATCGCTCGACTTCAATCTACGACGCCGCTACAAATGGAAATTTATTGTAGCTGACGTTTCGAAGCCTATACTCGGAGCAGACTTCCTCAAGCATCATCAACTCATCGTCGACCTGAAAAACCGAAAACTCATCGACGGTGTCACGAGCTTAAAGGTAAATGCCCCAATACGAGTATCAAACACGCCTACCGTACGCAGCATTGACATGTCGCAATCATATCACGACATTCTAGCTCAATATCCCAACATAACACGGTTAACATCGATGAAATTAAACTCCGACATCAACGTTCAACATTTTATCGAAACACGTGGTCAACCGTTATATTGCCGCGCCCGACCAATCCCACCGCATCGTTTCGAAACAGTCAAGCGAGAATTCGAAAACATGATTGAACAAGGACTATGCAGACCCAGTAAAAGCCCATGGTCATCACCTCTACATATCGTACCCAAGAAGAATGGCGATATTAGAGTTTGTGGTGATTATCGCCGACTCAACTCCATTACCATACCAGATCGCTACCCCGTTCCACGAATCAAAGACTTCACGCATCATCTATCTGGTAAAACTATCGTCTCTACAATAGACCTCAATCGTGCCTACCAACAACTGAACGTAAGAGAAGAAGACATTGAGAAGACAGCAATCATCATACCAATGGGTTTATTCGAATTTCCTCGTATGTGCCCTGGTTTGAAAAACGCGGGACAAACGTTTCAACGATACATCCATGAAGTGCTACGAGGATTAGATTTCGTTTTCCCGTTCATCGATGATTTGTTACTTGCATCAGAAAACGAAGCTCAACACCGAGAACACCTTCACATCGTGCTAAAGAGGTTAGAAGATAACGGTATCACGATTAACCCCGTTAAATGCAACCTAGGCAAACCAGAAGTCCAATTCCTAGGATACACCGTATCAACAGAAGGCACTGACCTCTATCATACAAGTACGCTGGACTAAACATACTATATGAAATGACAGTTGATTTTTGTGCTGATTCAAAGCGCCCCGCTCGAGCGTATTAGGAACTAAAATTGACACATTTAGAGATAGGTTAATACCGATATTTCTCAAAATTAGGTAATACTAATATATTCGCCTGGAAATATTATAATATTGTAACAAATATATCAGTATTAGTGATATTTTTAAATTACACTAATATAAAAATAGTAGACTTGGCAAGGCGTATCACTCATCTACTGTATTGACTTATCGTAGTATGTTGGAAATAAATATCTCATATTGGTATTGGTGATGAATGGTATATGAATGCCTAATAATCAGTAATAATATATTCAAAAGCAAAGTGTAATACTAAATTCTGGAATCATCACCATGTTCATCCACAGCCTGACTTCGCCAACCGCTGAGCACAGGCCTCACTCTTGTACCAATCACCACGTTTCTGAGCATTGAGTTAAATATACTACGTACTAGAGGAGACTCCTCAACTCAATTGTTTGTAACACGCGTTAGAGCGCGCATACCCCAACTCTCTTAGTCTGTGGCAAGCGCTCGCTGCAACGTGACACGTTTGAGTACTTAGTTTTGTTTCTTATAAAATGCCTTCGTGTGTATTGAGATACTTTTCAAACAACTCGAGAAATATATATAAAAGTCAAGGAATGAGTTTTCAACAGTAAGTTGAAAACACGCTTAATTTAATTATATTTTATCAATTTATTGTATCTCGTGACGTAGCGTCACCGCGGAGGCGGGAGTGCGACCATGTTTGTGAAAATTTCAAAGAGTAAGAAAAAGTTCATCTGCGCGCATTGATTGTCTATCTGTGAGAACACAACCCCCCCCCCCCTCCCCCCTGCTTACCTAGCTGTCACCGAATTACCTACGCGCAATCTTTTGTTTGAAATAGCTTCTATTCTTCTTTCTCGTAGTACATTTAACTCAATGTTCCTGAGCCTAGAATTAATTCTGGAATAATATCATGATAATTATAATTTTATTAACAAATGTTTTAAGACAAACAATTTATTATCTGCATCTGAAACAGAGTTGAAAACTGATATAAGTCTTCACCTTGCTGGAATGCGATGCCACTATTATTTGCACTTTAACACTACAGAGACAGGATCTCAGCGATGAGAGCGAGAAATACGACCGTTGTAAATGATTATCCATCTCATTTATTATTATTATTGTGTAAATGATGTTGCCTTCACGAATTCGATGAGCGCCAACCGAGTGAATCTGAACGATTGTAAGTATTAATCTAACTAGTGTACTTGAGCGAGGAGATACTCGTACTTGCTCAAATATACTAGTTTTAAGGATAAGTTGTTAGCCTATCCCCATATTTAAATCTCACTGATCTGACAGTAATGCGCTCTAACTTTACTAGCACCACTAGTTTATAGCTTGCAATCTGAATTAAAATATTTTTCAGTTAACCTTTACAGCAATTATTCTATTACTTAAAAATGAATCATAATAAAAAAACTGGGATGTTTTTTTCTCTTACGTATTTAATTATTCTCACAATCGATAAAGCCCATAAAAGTATTTTTTTAACGAAAGCTGTGTCCCATCTCTAATATTAGTTCCAGGTACTCTCACGTTAAGTCACGTTGCTATCAGCGCCAAAATGGCGAAAATCAAATGTCTTCATTTTGTCATCGATAATATGTAGTCCAGCGTACTAGTATGATAGAGGTCAGTGACAGAAGGCATCAAACCTCCGGATCATAAAATTGAAGTTATTATCAACTATCCCAAGCCGACCACAATCGAAGAGCTAAGAAGATTTCTCGGTATGATCAATTTTTATCGCGAATACATACCTAACGCCGCATCTCTACAAGCACCATTAAACGCATACCTACATAATGTCAAGAAGAGAGACAAAACTCAGATCACGTGGACCGACGAAGCAACCCAAGCGTTCGAACAATGTAAAGCTAGCATCATTAACGCAGCTCTACTAGCTCACCCATCGCATCATGCAACACTCGCCTTATTTTGTGACGCATCCGATAACTCAGCTGGAGCCGTATTGCAACAATTACTTGCCCATCTGGTATCAACTTCACTGAAATAGCCAGCGCACAAAAAAAGGATAGCACCATTGAACAATTGCTATTACAAGAAAACATAATTCTAAAGAAAGTAATTATACCCAACACCGACGTAGAGTTATACTGCGAAACATCATATATACCCATACAATATCGACAAGAAGTTTTTAACAGCGTGCACAATATCAGTCACCCAGGTACGCGCACGACTCGTAAACTTACAACCCAAAAATTCTTTTGGCCATCAATGAACGCAGACATCAACCTTTGGACTCTATCCTGCATACATTGCCAGAAAAGCAAGATACAACGACACACATTCTCGAACATAGCATCATTTCCACCAAGTGAGCGTTTTCAACATCTACACGTTGACATCGTTGGACCGCTACCTACAACAGCTCAAGGTCACCGTTACTTAGTAACAATGATCGACCGATTAACTAAGTGGTCTGAAGCAATCCCTACCGACGAAATATCAGCTGTTCGAATAGCCGATATCGTCTACCAACACTGGATAGCAAGATTTGGATGCCCTACAACACTAACAAGCGATCAAGGACGCCAATTCGAGAGTCAAGTATTCCAAAACCTAATGAAGCAAATGGGAATCAAGAAAAATCGAACAACAGCTTATCACCCTCAAAGCAACGGTATCGTCGAACGGTGGCATCGCTCTCTTAAAACTGCGTTGCGCGCGAAAATCACCGAGTCAAGCACATGGATCGACGAATTGCCTACCGTGCTACTTGGATTGCGAGCCGCTCTACGCACAGACACCGGCGTGAGCGCCGCCGAGCTTACCTATGGTTACAACCTACGCCTACCTGGCGATTTTTTCAATACAAGTACCTGCACACCTGCGATGGATTATACCCACGTTGAGAAACTGCGTGGTATTATTCAAGCAAACAAGCCGCAAGCTGTAACCGAGCATCACAGCAATAACAGACACATGTTCGTGCATCAAGAATTGCCCACGTGCAATCACGTTTTTGTCAGAACTGATGCAGTAAAAAAACCACTTCAAACTCCATATGAAGGCCCCTATCGAGTTATAAGCCGAACAGATAAAGTGTATCTCATCCAACTACCAGATCGGCAAGTCAACATTTCCATCGATCGATTGAAGCCTGCATATGTCATCACAGAAGATACCTTACCACCAACCAATATTACCACATCAAGAAACAGTACCGTTACCATTACCAAACAAACCAACACCAATACCGAGCCAACCGTCACCAAGCAAGCAACAGAGGTACCTGCTGCCAACATGACGCTACAGCCCGCCGTGAACAAAACAACACGTACAGGCCGTACCGTCAAGCTGCCGGTACGCTTCGCTTGAAGGGGAGTACTGTAGCCACAACTCTTCAACCCACGTTTTTGACACTCTGTTTATTCGAAATATTGAAACAAGTAGCTCTGAAAAGAACTTTTGATCACAGTACGTTTTGACACTGTCTACCAGAAATATTGAAGCACACAGTTCTCAAAAGAACCTTTTTATTATACGTTTTGTCAATCACCAGTTCTAAAAAGAACTCATCTGAGATCCCGAAGGAATTCATTTGTAAAGAAATAGGACACGAACAACCGTCGCGCCAGACACGTCTGTCTTGCGCAACGACCGCTCGAGGAAAAGGCCGAATCAACGCGCCACCTATATTTATAACTTTAGTGCGCAGAATGCCTCGTAGGATACGCGCCTAAACGAACGGAACAAACACCGAACTATGCTTCAACCCTATTGGTCACAAGAATTCTGCAACTCTATTGGTTAAGATTTTATTTTTATATTTGTAAATCTGTTTCTGTATTTTCATTGGTTAGAGTATAAGTGTAAAATAGTATTTAAGTGTGTGCAACCAAAAATAAAGCCCTTATTATTTTCTACAATCTGGAGTCATTATTATTTCCATCAACCTGCGTCCCATCGCTAAATGTTTATTTGAATATCATTGGGTGGTAACTAACTAATGTCTTATTTATTAGGTGGTAACTATATTCTTCTAGAACTAGAGTCTTTAGATTTGTATAAGTCAGCTCATCATTATTAATTAATTAAACCCTTGTGAGATTTTGAAGTAAATTAATTTACTTATTTACTTTAAGTAATAATTATAATACATAAAATTCTTCTTTTATTTGCAGAATTCATTGTTTAACTTTTTAAATCTGTCTGTGGCACTACATCACCCACTGGGAAGGCTCAGAAATGAAGAAGGGAGTCTCGCAAACAACTGGGAGCTTTGGAACAAATACCTGAACAGCATTACTGAAATAATATGTACAGAAGTGAGCTATTTGCAGAAGAATCGAAAGCAAAGTGATAAACTTTTTCAACAGTGCGCACACTTCCACAATTTAGCTGCCTCTGTGCATTACCAGGTAACGCATATTTTTACTTCAATAATGACACTAAAAGGTGAAAATCCATACACATTCAGTTATAAATTATTTTGTACTAACAACCGGCCAAGTACGTGTCGAGGCACGCACTGTAGTTGCACAATAATGCACACTAAGAAGAGGGCTTTTTGATGTTTCATGAACATTTTAAGCGGTTTCGGCCGCTCACAGCATCTTAAAACAGGCCCACATGAAGGAGTTATAAAAATGCAACTTCACAAGTGAACTTAGAAAAACAAATATCTACTACCCGGCTCCGCTCCCGTCAACTGTCTAACCTACCCTACTTACCTAGACCTATCTTGCTACCTACCAATATTTTGTATAAGGTCATTCTTCCGCGGAGTATCTTACAATCGCCATTCAGAAAATGACGTTAAATGCACAACCCCATCTATTGAACATGGAGTTCAACTGTCTCAGTATCTGAATTGCGTGTTGTGATATTTTACTTCTTGAACACTTTAAATTCATCTAACTTTTGATAGAGTGAACAGATTGCGATGAAACAAAAGCTAAGTAATACTTCAACACTTTTTATGTATAAAAGTTATCTACATTGGTTTCGTACATTTTACGTGATGCCTGCACAACCAAACTGACAAACAGACAAAAATACCAAAAATGCTGGAAACTGGTTCTGTAAGGTATGTGTACGCCCACCCTAACATACGTCACGTAAGGCCGCGGGATCGGTAATATTAAGGGTGTGACAGTACATGATGAAAGTATATGATAAGTTAAAGGACCTACTAAGAGACTAACAGTCCCTACGATCCTAAGCCCTATAAGCTATACAGCCCTTACCTACCATATACGGATATACGTGTGTGTGATAAATAAATATATAGATAAGTTTGGGCTGTCTGCACCATGCGACCTAAGGTTGCAGACGGATAGTGGGCAGGAATTCTAGGTTCAGGAAGGGTACACTCACTGCCAGTCTAGCAGACTCACAAAGTCACGAGACTGATCAGAGATGGCTAAAGGTATTTTGGCCACAGTGAGGGGTAATGAGACAAGCATATAAATTCAAATCTGATTTATTACAATATTTTACAGGTTATATACTATTTTGTCTTAATACACACTAATGTACAAATTTATCTGTGTCCTATGCGTGTAAGATGCAACTAAACAGTATTTTATCTGGGCCGCGCGTCAGGCGAGTGCCGATTCAATGTCTAAAGGTAACATTGAACAGTATCCTTTAAACACGCTGGTGCGTATAACCTCTAGAAGATAACTAGTGGTTCAATTAAGAGGTTTGGGCGAGAGGGTGCGTGATGATGCGCGCAGCCCAGCCCTGGTTGGCAAGAGACTGGCCACCATCGCCGGCGGCCATCGGTGGCGGCGGCGTAATGACTGTAGCGCCACCGCGTGGGATATCCCCAAAACAACGATATGTGACACTTATTTAATAAATTGGAACTATTAAACCAATGCCTCTCAATCGCCTTATGGTGATGTAATAAAATATGAACTATAAATTAGGAAGCGTAACCATTTTCCCCGGCTTGAAAGTTCCCACTTTCGAAACACAAAGGAGAAGTAAAATAAAGTTGCAGATCATCACAACTCTACCAAAGGTTATGAGAACTCTAAAGTTGCGACTCTCTATTATAAATAAGAATATTCAATTAACTATTCTACGCGGTAATTAAATCTAATACTGCATATTGGTGCACGGTAAAATTAATTATTAATGTAACGAAACGTATTGCGTTGGCAAAGGGCACAACTTTACTACCGGGCGACTCTGAAGGATCCCGCTTTTAGTCTTTACCGATGCGACTCTACAAACTCCGTTTTTATCTGGAAATATTTCTGTGAGTACTCCTAACGACCAATGCAGCGGCATCACATTGTCCTGCATGGAGACGACAACCATACCGACCCGTATTGGATTGGCAGGGGTGTTCCATTTCTTTTTGGATTGTAGGGTGTGCAGGTACTCTTGGCGCCACCGCTTCCAAAAAGACTGGACCATTTGGTCAGTTAATTCATAACGCGAAATAAGATGTAACCGCGTTTCATTGACTTCGCGGGCGGGGAGAAATAATAGAGGTTTCGTATGCAAGAAGTGATCTGCCGAAAGATTCTCATGAATCTTCGCGATACGATTGGCTACGAAGGTGTGCCATCGATGCGGTGCGGAATGAATCTAACTCAAGGTTACATTTGAATCCGAGAAAGCTACGACTGCCTCAATGGCGTGCCGAGCTGCGAAAAGATTATATACTCGCTTTATCACAGTTGATAAGAGGAAGGCGGCGCATAAATCGAGACGAGCTAGCGAAACTACTTTCAGTGGCGCGACTTTAGATTTCGCACACACCAGCGAAACGACGATACTACCGTCGGGTCTGACAACGTGGGCGTAAACCGAACCACCGTAAGCTTTCTCACTAGCGTCGGCAAAACCGACGAGGGAGAGCCTACAGCGTTCTGCGACGCCGACATGTCGCAAAAATCTCAGTTCAGAGATAATTGACAATTCAGCTTGAAATTGTTCCCACAGACGAACAATGCGAGGTGGTGGGACGTCATCCCATCCAAGTTTGACAAGCCAAAGCTCTTTGATAAGAAGCTTGGCGTATAAAATTATCGGTGCTACGAGGCCTAAAACGTCGAAAAGACGTGCAATGGAAGAAAGAATATTCCGTTTCGTGCAAGGGCGAACATTAGGGTTAACCTGGAATACGAAACAATCCTCATCAGGGAACCAACGAAATCCCAGTATTTTCTGTGTCGGATCTTTACTTAGGTCCACGCTCTATGAAAGTCGTAATGACTCTGGAATATTCCGAAGAACATCGACACTATTGCTAGACCACTTCGTTAGCAGAAAATCACCGAGAGAGAATATTTTTATTATTTCACGAGCCGAGTCTATAGCCAGCGCAGTGCTAGGTATAGAACTAACTATGTCATCCATGTAAATATCTCGCTGCAAAATGTCCCTGGTGAGATGTAACTGCGTTCCTTCATCCTGACATAACTGTTGGATAGTACGAATCGCTATAAAAGGACTACACTTTAATCCAAAGGAAAGCACTGAAAACTGATAAATTTTAAGTTCTTCTTCCTCATTAAACCGATATAAGATACGTTGAAGCGAACGATCTTGTGGGCGTATACCTATACGTAGGTACATAGATTTAACATCTGCGGAAATAGCGACACTAAAAAGCCTAAAATGTAACAAGATGTTAAAAAGGTCAGCCTGTAGGACTGTACCTGCGTACAGGATATCATTGAGCGAGGTACCGTTATCTGTACTTGCACTAGCATCTAGGACCACGCGTAGCTTAGTGGTCACTTTATCCTCTCGAATAACAGCATGGTGAGGAATATAGTAGTCCATTTCTCGCTCCTTACATTTTCGTTTGGGCAACCCACATTCAGGTACGATATTCTGCACCAAAGAAATATAATTGTTCTGTAGATAATCCCGTATGACGTCATCATAAAGAAGCTTTACGTTAGGAAGCGATTTAAGTTTACGTTCGAGGCTATAGAATCTCTTGCGAGCTATATCAAAAGAATTTCCTAACGCTGACGCGTCTGTTTTCAGTGGTAAAGCTGCAATATATTTGCCATTTGGAGCGCGGGTAATTGTGCTACAATAAAACTCTTCACAGTGTTTACCATCCACACTCCCAACGGACGTAGCAGTAACATCTTCAATCTCCCAAAACTTACGAAGATCGAAGTTATCGAAAGAACTCGCAAAGAAAGACAGAGTGTCAGTTGAAGGTTCGATAATAGGTGTTTCTCCTAGAAGTATGTAGCCGAGCATAGTCTCCAAGGCATCGGGGCAACCGGGTGCTGCCGGGTGCGGGCAACTGGTCACGGGACCGGGTCGCAATAACTTAGCGTACAACGTGACTCCAAGTAACAGGACCTTATTACCTGGGACACCCCAGCTTTCGTCAGCGAGTAGTTTAGGATCAATATGCTTCAATTCGGCAGTATCTATAGCACCCAGAGGAAGCTGCCCGGTTATCTGATCCAAGGCTAGAGCGTCAATTCTATACCTAGGCTGCGAGCAAAACCGTGAGCTGAACGTAAGATTCACCGAGCCGCGAACGGGCTGCGATGTGCCACCAATACCACGAACGGTAGTTATTGAGTCCGTATGTATAGTTAGACCGAGCATACGGCAGCAACGCGATGTCATATTATTATTTTGCGACCCAGGGTCCAAAAGACATCTAACCACCACGCCCTTACCCTTCCTACCCGCCACTAACACCTTGGCAGTAGCCAGCACTTCGGTGCTACGTGTGGCCTGGACTTGAGCAGAAGAATGCGTACACAACGCCACACGTACAGAAGTAGCTGGGTCGGCCGCAGAAACGCAGGCTGGGTCGATTGCTCAAAATGCAATAAGGAATGATGCTTACCGTTGCATTTCCTACATGTTGACTTAGATAGGCACTTAGAGACGGTATGTTGGCTACTTAGGCAGTTAACGCACCTGTGATTGTCTTTTACAAACTTAAATCCTATAATATATCCTTATATCCTCCAATCCGCGCTCAACTTTAGAAACGCCTTGCACGTATACAAGTTTTTATGCGTGGATTGACAAAGCGAACATTTAGATTCAGTAGCCACAAACGCCTGCGAGACCTTAGATGAGGTGCTGGATCTACCTGCGGGGGCGGGCTTAGTTGTCGCAGAAGAGATACGATATAAGATTTTTATTTGTTCACGAACAAACTTTACGAAATAATCATAATCCAAGTCTTGTTGATTACGAAGCGACATTTCAAAATGTTTTGCTGTATCTGAGTCTATTAACTTAAGACCCCAATGAATAAATATAAAATCATCCAGGTTATGTATTTTTAATTGTTTGAGTCCCGCAACCGTAGAAGTTAATTTATCGAAACCTTGTTCAATATTAGCGGGAGTTGGTCCGAACGACTTCAATGAGAACAGTTGATTTAGATAATTAGTGGCGAGCGCGCGAGTATCCAGGTACTTTGCGATAAGCTCATCCCAGACAACGCGGTAATTATCGCCAGAAGGTACAATACCTACTGCCACATTCTTAGCCTTTCCCATTAGACAACTCAACAGATAATGAATGCGATCAGAATCTGATAAATCTGCGTTCGTATGTATAATACGTTTGAACGTCTCATAAAAGAACGGAAAGCTCTGAATATCACCGGCAAAAGCAGGCGTCAATTTTAGGTACCTTTATATGATGAGCATTAGGGCTCGCTATCGGGCTAGGGTCCTTGCAAACATTTGATTCAGTTAATGAAGCTAAAGTCATTTTTATCTCGCCGACCAACTCGTCAAATGAATGTAAAGCACTATAGCTTACTTCGCACTTTGGATCCAATGTCAATTTTAACATATTTATCTCGTCCATTATCTCATTGAATTCGCTACGTTGGCCGTCAATTTGTCTAGCCTGAGCAATAAAAGAATTACGTAATCTTTCTGTTGTTAAAGATTCTGTTGAATCCAAAATTCTTTGAACCCGCGCGAAATACGAGTCGCGTTTACTTTCCAACAATCTAAGTTTAACCTTGTCCGTCATGGTGAACAGAAGTTAAAATATGTAAACAAAAAAAACAACAAATTTTTATCTTTTACGGAACCCGCGTAAGTGAAATTAGTGGTCCAATCAAACTGATAACTCAACGAAAGATTTTACAACTTAAGTAAACAATAGTACGGAACGATCCGCACACGCGAACCCTAACAATAATAAATTGTAAGGTGAAAAAAAATATAAAGCGTACAAAGTTTGAACCGCGTGCAAGTAACAGTCTAATACAAACAAAATAGTAAGCACGCGTAATACCTGATGAACGTACCCATCTACCTATATTTATGATTAGCTTAGAGATACCTACAACCCGATAATTAACATTTATGTCGGATGCGATATTTTTTTTTCCTTTTATACTACTTCTATTTATATGAGATTAACTTACTCAATACATAGAATATGTACAGATTCTTAACCAACAATAAGTTAAGTGTGAAACTTAGAAACAAGTATGGTACTTGTTTCCGTAAGCGATGCGATTGTGTTCGTCACGAAATACCTTCGTAAAACACAATAAAATTCCTAACAAGTAAATACGCACATGACCATTCGAAGTAAGTTATCTAGTAAGTACTACGTTTACAAAGTTAGGTGCGGGGGTGATATGTATAAATATACGGCTGTTTCCTATGAGGAGAACTAAACGCGTAAAGTTTATACAAATCTGTTATTTTACCTGAAGGTTCCTATCAAAAGATAAAGTTACCTTACAAAATAAAATAACAAGCGACGCAATGATAATCTGGTTAATTGCAATAATTAATCAAATGCGGTTGAGTCTAGAATTATAAAAAATACCTACTCGTCCAATACGAGTATAGTAGGCATTTACTTAACGAACCAATAGTAGTAGTGTATCGTAAAATAGCAATCAATGTCATTCATTCGCAAATCTCGATTAGAAAAAATATATAAAAGTTTCCAATGCGTAAATAAAAATTAACCGTACGATAACAAGAACTGGAATATTTCAGTCATGTAGGCCAACTTGACGAATGTTTTAACAGACTACCCACAATTTACATACACGAACAAAAAAATATGTAATTACGGCGAAAATTAACTGATTTATTAAATAATCTTATTTAGCGATATGAATCAACGTTGATTTTCAATAAAATGTATTCTTCGGAGTTTCAATTAGTGAAATTAAAGATTTACGTTAACAATTAATTTGCCGGTAGAAAGTACTACACGCAAGGCAGCCAGCCTTATTCCCAACGCAATAGAGGCGAGAATTGTGTGATGATCTGCAATTAATATGGAAATTTCCCAAACTTTTTGCTTAAATTTAGACTTTTAGGACTTAAAATTAGGCTGTAAATAGGCCCAAATTTAATTTATCCGGCTCGAAGGACCAACATGGTGCGTATAACCTCTAGAAGATTACTAGTAAAATCACACGCGATTGAACCTAAATTATTAGAGTAATCTAGGCTACAATTGCTGATTCAGCAGTGCTAAATTGAAGGAGAAAAGTACGCAGATGAGACGAAAGGCAATGGATAAAGTTCAATTTATTTTATAATTATGCCACATACCTTTGAAACAGCGATTCCCATGCAGATGCAGATGCCACGTTCGGGAAGTTCAGCTCACAGACTAGGTTCACTATGCTGGCCAGCGGTACAAAACACAGTAGGTCTAGGTAATACAGATAACACTTTACATGTAGGTTCAATTAAGAGGTTTGGGCGAGAGGGTGCGTGATGATGCGCGCACCCCAGCCCTGGTTGGCAAGAGACTGGCCACCATCGCCGGCGGCCATCGGTGGCGGCGGCGTAATGACTGTAGCGCCACCGCGCGGGATATCCCCAAAACAACGATATGTGACACTTATTTAATAAATTGGAACTATTAAACCAATGCCTCTCAATCGCCCTATGGTGATGTAATAAAATATGAACTATAAATTAGGAAGCGTAACCACACGCTATTATTCCTTTTTTGGAAATATTTTCGATGTACAAAAAATACTCTTCAGATTTATCTAAAATAATATAGTAAAATAATATTCCACTGTAAGGGCGAATATTGTATATTATTGTGTAAGTGGAATATTACTTTACTAGATTAAGTTCCATCTCCTTACAGATATTTAAATTGTCCGAAAGAAACGACAATGGCGCAGAGAATGTATCAAAAAGATTAAGATTGAGCATCAACAAGAACATAACATTTGCTGACCTTATCAATGACTTGCAACAAAATCATGTACCATGGTATGTGATTTGACTATCCTTTTTTGTTTTTCTTTCTTACAATAATAACATGTACCTAACCGTTTAAGTTTTAATTTCAAGTAATTATGTGATATTGTAGCTTTCCATGTCATAATTAAATTACTAAATTCATAGTGCTTTGATGAAACATCCTCATTCAAATCACTTTCAGCATAGTTTTATTGTATTGATAATAATACAACAAAATGCCGTTTTAGGTTGGGAATTGTACACGTGTACGTAGAAAAGTATGGTGCCAGCATATCCCCCGACGATTACCTTTCATTGCTGAACAGTCTTCAAATTCTACTTACAAATAACAGTACCAATATAGAATGGAACGTTTTTGAGCAGCTAGTTTGTTTGGTGCTGGAAAACTCCCGGATTTTAATGAGTAAAAATGACGAATACAAAAACACATCTGTCTCATTGTGGAATTCATGTGTTAGGTAAGATCGTAATAATATTACTATAGTTTGAATAAGGGTAAGTAGGGGTAAGCGAATTTTTTTTTTTATTATTATTTAAACATGTAATTTAATAAGAAGAAATATGAATAAACGACATTATAATAATAAATCTTTGTTTCAGAAATTGCACATCTTTAAATGCTTCACACAAAGCAGTACATACAATCCTGCAAAAGTTGTTAAAATCCAATGTATTGGAATACCCACATGCACTACACCTCATAAAACTGTACCTCGAGAATGTTATGCCTGTTACCAACAACAGTATTCAAACTTTAAGTGATATCTTTCATAAATTCTACAGCAAATGTAGCATGGATGACTTCAGAATTAAATGCGTATCATGGCTTACGTCCAATGATACTGAACCATTATATGTGACTGAAGTATCTGAATTATTATTTAGAGTAATCTCTAATGAAAACATCACTATCAATTCTATTAAAACTCCTGAAGCGGAATTCGACAACTTACGTGATATTTTATATAACTCTATGGAAAAGTGTGTTTTATTCAGTGAATTTGAAATACACAATTCAATAAAGCCAAAAGAACAAGAAATTGTATACGAAAAGATTGGAACTGTTTCTGATGTGGAAGATCGAGTGAAAGAATACTTCAAAACTAATTTAGTGTCTTATAATTCAAAACAATTCCAAAAGAACGCAGATTTATTAGAGTGTATTAAGTTGATTACCGTTGTTATATCATATCTTCAAAAACTCATAAAATATAAAGTAAAATCTCTAGAAGAAATTGAGAATATGCAGATATGTATTTTGCTGAAGACGACGTGGTCACGTATGTGTACAGCGCTGACTCGCTTGTTAGAGACCAACTCTGAATTACCAGTTAAAATTCACGCTCTTCAACTATTGAGAGCCCTTTTGGTGACTGATTTTCATCCATTCCTCTCGCGCATTTTACGGGCGAGTATAGACGCTGATTTCTTTCATGCTGTTAATAATATATTGAATACTGAAGTTCAATCAGATAATTTCGACATAATCATCGATGGCGACGAGGACGACACGAGCATTGATACTTTGAAGCATAATTGTTTCTTGGTACTTGCTGCATACTGCAGAAAACCAGCAGAGTACCGGGAAGAGATCCTTAAATTAATATTAGATGATAGTGTCTACAGTTTTACATCTGATACACAGTGCGTTTTTCAGTGCATAGAGCTACTGATAGAATCAAATGTAGAGGAACCCCCTCTAGGTAATAATAATGACGTTTTTTAAATAAACTAATGCGCGTGAAAGTCGATAATTATCCCGAGGGAAAATATTCCCGGGCTATAAAGAATTTCGATGTACTATTGCTGACTATAATCTATCGCTGTGGCAAATTTCATCCATATTCGTTCAGCTGTTCTGGCGTGATTGAGTACAAACATATATACACATACATCCAAACTTTCGCATTTATAATATTAGTAAGAATTAGTAAGATGTAAGCCAAGATATCTATAAAATAATTATATTTGCAGGTTTGGTTTTCACACTGTTGCAGTCCATGTGCCGGAAATTGTATAGAAATTCCAAAGTGTCTTTTGAAATACTAAAAATACTTTTAAAAATAATGGACCCTCTATGCACAGATGACAGTGATATGAGGCAGAATTGTTTCATAATGATCAAGAGTTATTTGCAACTCTGTGAGGACATGTATTACCCACCGAAAGTGGCATCTGTGATCTATGAATGTGTCACTAAGATTATCTTAATGAGTCAGAACCAGAACATGAATATTGTAGAAGCCTTTGAAGATGCATTTATGAAGAAAGTGAAGGGCAACATCCATAGTATTCGTCTCCATTGCTGTTATTTGATGAAGTTGATTAACAATTTCTCTGAAGAAGACATTGAAACGTTTTCGATAAAGTTGCTGGACATCTTTTTAATTGATGTAAGTTTTAATATAAGGTATTTCGATGCGGTGATTGGGCTTATAACATCACAAATAAAATTTCAAAATTTAAAAAACCCCGTTCTCATTTTTATTTCATGCTACATAATTTATCTAGTACATAGTAGATACGCTTCGATCGGCAATCTATTGAACACGTAATTATGGCACGATATCTTGCGAAAACACCCCGATTCAAACAATAAAACGCCGTTAACTTTTGAACGGAACACTCGACAAAATCACCTTTCAAACAAAAAAAAAACAATCAAAATCGGTTCATCCGTTTAGGAGCTATGATGCCACATACAGATACACAGCAACACACGTCAAACTTATAACATATCTCTTTTGCAGTCGGGGGTTAAAAATGTAATAGTTTGGTTAACGATGTTAAATAGGAACATTCAACTGATCCAGCCTGTTCGGGTCAATCACCGAACAATAATAACCATGTCAGCGTAATTGCGACACCGCGCTATATGCCTTGAATATTTTATGTATTACCTAAGTAAAATAGTCAGTACGCTTTCGGATAGCATATCGGGCGCGACTCAATCTCATCTCATTCACCTTATTAGTTTTAATCGTTATCCCATTTGAGTTACTGAAATATATCTATATCTTTATCTATATCTTTATAATCTTTAATCCTAGTTTATCTTTATCTCACCCCAACCCCGAACATTGGTCCTTCGAGCCGGATATGAACCAGCGACCTATGGATGCTTGCTATCAACTAATACTGTATTGTTGTTTTAGGTGTCAAACAGTAAAGAATCCATACTGAAAGACGAATCTGCCAACAGGACGGTCACAGTGCTACATGCCTTCGTTGCGCTGGCGCAAACGAAAAAGTCTTCTATACTCAGCGTGATACTACAAATAATACATTTGCAGAAACTAAAATCATTAGATAATCGCACAGTTATGAAAGTTTTGAACCTAATTATCAATTTAGTTGGCATTCATGACCTCAAGTCGTATTTGAATAACAATATTTTACCAATATTACATTTTTGGTTCTCTAAGAATAACGAAGTGAAGGATTTGCCGCTCTACTTACTTGGTTTTCACACTATAGACAGTTTTATAGAAAAACACATGAAGTGGTTAGTTGTAGGAGAAATATTGTGGCGACAGGAAGGTAATGTGCGTAACAGTGATCTCTTGAAGCAAATCGCAAATAAACACAAGAAACCAATTAAAGAGATACTTGAGGTATGTTGCTTATATGTGACTTTGTATTGACGTTCAGTTGATTATAGGAACGTCCTCACTGAGAGCATTCACGTGTAATGAGCATTCGACGTCGAATATTCGAGTGGTGTGGACGTTGAGCCGAGCGTTACAAAGCTTAAACGCAAGCGCGAACTTCGGCCGGTGTGGACGTCGCAACGATTTTCGCGTAAACTGCTCGCAATCGAATGTTCACGCAAATAAAACGCTCGAAAGCGATTACTCAGATAATGAAATCAATGAGTAAATAGGAATATTACTGGCCACTTGTAAAACAAGTAACAGTTCCTTGATTTTAAGCGTTTGTGACCTTCTTGGTCAATCGTATTATCGAATGAATGACATTTAACGAGATCGTATTCGAATGCTCCAAGCTCGCAAGGGAACGTTCGACTCGAACGTTCATAGTTTTGCTCGAAAGTGAATGCTGGGCTCGGTGGGAAGCAATTGTTGCTCGCCTACGATTGCTTTTTTACAAATGCTCGCGAACGAATGCTCCTAGTGAGGACGCTCCGTAGGGAATAATAATTTCAGTTATTTAATCAATTTGTTATAAAGTATTCCTAGCGTAGTACCTTTTTTTTGCTACATTTTAATGTTCTTTTTTTCCAGATTTGTTTTTCTAATATTATGGCCTTGTGTTTGCCTTATATTGTCAGTGCTCAGTACAATATTGACTATTACGAACTTAATAAACGAGACGCATTTAAAAAGTCACAGAAAAATGCAACTAAAATGTTAGAACTGACTACTAAGATGTTAGAAAACGAAAGTTGGAGTAATCTGTTTGTGGAGAATATTGGGGAATTGGTGTTATTGACGGCATCACACATGAGCGACGGGGAAGACGCGGAGCAATTGTTTCAAGTTAAATTGCCGCAACGTAATCAACAGTACTGTTATCCAAAAAGGGTTTTCTGCGCCATTCTAGAATATTTTAAAGTAAGTGTATTGTAGTATACCTTATTTTATTAACAACCACTTAGACCAGGGTCGATAATTTTTGAAAATAAAAAATATATAGTATATATATATAATGTATAGTATAGTAGGATGAAACCCATTGGAAAAGGAAGAGAATATAACAAAAATTAAAGGAGAAATAATTTACGGGCGATCTGAGTTCGGGAAGTTGAAGGGGGTTAAAAAAATCAATTAACCAAGTTTTTGGTTTTTAATTATTATCTTTTACAATTTTTTATATTTTCCCCATAGTTTGGTAAAAACGTTTTTGGTTTTTAATTATTATCTTTTACAATTTTTTATATTTTCCCCATAGTTTGGTAAAAACTTACCTATTCATGTCCCAAACACACTGTAATTTTTATTATTCAAAATATTTTTTGTCCTTATTTTGACTTAATATCGAAAAAATTACCCTAATTTTCAATCGAAAATTCTCCTGTCAAAATATCTGCTTTTTTAAAAAAGTCGGTGGGCTCTTTGTATGTTGAAATCTCTACTTTCTGATGGTGTAAAAAAAATATACAAATTAAAAACCAAAAACTTGGTTATTTAAATTTTTCACATATATTTTGAGGTTATGTGAAAAAAGAGTCAATACAAAAGTTGTAGATCTTTTTATTATCTACAGCTTTGACATTTAACTTTTTTCCATAGGACTTGTAGTTTTGCCGGAAATCGAGATAAACCGTTTTCACCCTTAAAACTCACCCCCTTCCCCTTCCCGACCTCAGATCGCCCGTAAATTATTTTTACTTTAAATATTCTTCTCCTTTCCCAATAGGTTTCAACCTACTATCTTTTTTTTCACATTTTATTATTTTAAAGGCTTCTACCCTGGTCTAACCCTGATGGAGCAGCGATGAAGTAGAGGTGAAACCACATTGTATAATCCCCGGCACGTAATTTGGCAGGAGTCGTTAGATGCGCAGAAGTTGTTTTTAGGTATCTTTGGTAGTGAAGCGGAAAGCGGAGTGGAATTCCTTGCCGGAGTCTGTGTTTCCAGACAGCTACAATCTGAGGGCCTTTAAGTCAAGAGTGAATAGGTTATTTCTAGGCAAGCGTGTTTCACCGTCGACCACATCATCGCTTACCATCAGGTGAGATAGTGTCAAGCGCGAGCCAATAGAATATTAAAAAAAAAAGTGAAGCGGGGTGGGGGGAACGTTCAGGACCGTTCCGGGCGCGCGATTGGTTGTTCAGTTGCCACAAGGATGGACCGACCAATCGTGTCGCGACCACGTTCCGTTCGCTCTATATGGTGGTTGGTCAGTTCGAACTTACCCCCACTACGCCAAAACCTTGCCAACTTACGTGCCGGGCACTATACTGCAGTGCTTTTTTTGTAGCCTGAACTTACTTACCTTATACTCTTTCGCAGGAGATCACGCATGGAAACGTACTTCAGTATCTATGTATAAACCAAACAGTGACGGTATTCAAAATTATGTTTCAACTGTGGAAAGCTGTTACTCATGAAAATATATTTGAACTGAAAGTACTGGCTCTTCATACTTATGTTATCTTTGTGAGAAATATACCCCTGGGACATCCGTCTGACGCATTCATGTGCAATTTTACTTGCAACAGTTTTACTCAAGTTATCAAAAACTGTAGCGACAAAAAGGAAATGAAGGCATACATTGCTGGTTTGAAACTGGTCTTGGAACATTTATTGCCAGAAACAGCGACGCTTATGCGAAAGTCACTGCTAGAGTTATTGCCTGTCCTAATTATCAAGAAAGAATCCAGCTTCGAACGAGAGTGTACTGTGTTTTTAAATGATTTAGTTCACAATATGAAGGATTACTTGAGAGATAGTGAAGATGTCGTAGATTTTTTAAGTTCCATGTCGCAAAGTGGTGATAACCTGCACTGCTCCCACTTAAGTATATTTAAAGAAAAACTAAAAACTCATAAAATAAGTTTGAACCGCCCTAGGTATGTACTAACGACTAATTCATCTGTATTAATGTAACAAAGGGTGATATTACACTAATATATAATTATTTTTTTAGCCACGAGACATTGTTGAACATTCGTCAATTTTTAACTAGTAATAAAGATCATATTCGGAGTTTGTATTCTGATCTGGATTCTAAAACATTTTCTGAAGACTGTGGGACGAGTATCATACATCAGGTCGTGCAGTCTCTTTGTAATATTCTAAATTCAACGTACGATGATAAGGTATGTGTACATGTCAAAAATCCCGGTCGATCACTTTTCAACCTTATTGCTAAGAACTTAAGAGCGAATGTAACTATTACTCTGAAAAATAATGGTATTGCAGATTGTTACTATTTATTTTTTATTATTTTTAGACCATAGTAGAAGCGTGCAATTGTTTGTCGGGAATCAGCTCATACGATTTAAAGACATTGGTCACAGTGCCGCCGGCTGACTCTGAAAGTGTAAGGACCATCCAGCCGACACGTTACTTCATGCAAGTTGTCGGCAAATCTCTATTGGATGTTTTCTTTGATGAAGATCCAAATGTCACTGACGAAATTGCTGAAACTATGAATGATCTGCTGAGGTTCGTTGATGTCGATGCTATTCCAGGTATGATCCTCTTTTAAAAGGGTAATTAAAAAAAAAACACGTCGTTAAGGGTTTGGGTATACGCTCAATCTTATTTGTTATTTATTTAAGATGGCAAAACGCACAAATGGCTTGCACAAAACGCTAGTTTGTACAAAATTGATTTTCACAATTAATATAAAGACGGTACTAAATAAATGCGCAAATGTTTGCACCATCAAGCAACAAGCATGCAAGTCACTATTGCGTGTACTTCTTACAGTTTTTGCGCCAATTTTGCGCATCCAAATCGCTATCGTGTAGACACCATGCAGTTTTTGCGTAAATTATTGCACAACCTGTTTGCGCATACAAGATTGAGCGTGTAGCGAAACCCTAAAAGATCGTATAGTTACATATAAAAATAAATTTCAGATTTGGAGGTAGTTGACAAGGAAATATTAAAACCATTTGCTACTTCAACTTCAATGAATACTGATACCGTTACTGATAGTATGACTTTTGAAGAGTATTGCACAACGTGCCCTGAAGGAATATTCCTTAATGCTTTACTAACAAAGGATAACGCTGATTGGCTGAAAGAAGTCACGTGCACTCTTCTCACATTTATTCATTCATCAACGAATTATGTGACTAACTTGAGAAAAGTTTGCGCGTTGAAGGTAAGTTTACCTACATAGTTTTATTAATATTACACTATTAGATTTATTTTCTGATTAATTTATATGAACCTAAGCTGCGCATATAAAGCACAAGATATGAACCAAGCCACGGCCACCCAAGGCAAAGAAAGAAAATTTGGTTCAAATAAATTACACTAGATGGCGTGATAAGCTTCGAATTGTTTTTGAGTTTTATGAAATATTAAATTTTCTAGAGACGATCATAAAAAATGTATGTTGTTTAATTTATTCTCCTAAGTGCAAAATTAAGGAATATTGGGCACTTAATTCTCATTTCATAGATTATTTGAATGGATCATTCAAAATTGATTCCAATAGATGGCGCGGTTTTAAATTTCCGAGGTTTCCACTCAATTTTTATAATTTGTTTTGTAACAATGAAACTGTAAAAATGTGCTAAAAATACAAAAAAACAAATCCCTGATGTATTTAAAAAAAAAGATTCACGAACCGAGTAAACGCACGGTTTCTTTGTATGGGATGAGGCATCTGTATGCTAGTATTATAATATCTGTGACTAAGCTGACTTAGGTTCTGCAAATTTACTCAGATTTAAGAATACCATTATAAGGTTCAAATTAGATTGATTCATGTGTCTTTGTAAAAAATGTTACTATCGTTATAAGGTGTGCAGTGGTTTATTGGCTCATTGAAATTATACCCCAAAACAAATTTCTAATATTTCCAGTCCCGAGTTTGCCGCCAAATACTACCAGCCCTTGTTGGACTAATGCTACAAAGTCTAACAGAACGACACGTCAAAGCCATCAGTGGACATATAAACAAATTCTTCAATAACGTTTGGGAACAAAGTTTCGACGACAAATTGGAGAACAGTGGAGACAGTAACTTTAATTCTAGAACAGCTGGGACTGTCACCCATGGCTACAAGACGATCATTCAATATATGCTTAATATTGTAGACTTTGTTCGTATACAAAGAAACGTATATAAGATGAGGCAAGTATTAAAATCACACACACCACTAGATTCAAGTGGTTTACTCACGCTAATGACTTATTGCTCGAGATTAAAATACCTTTCACTTTTTTAAACGTCAAACTGTCTAAATTTTAGGCCTGGTAATGCCATGAAGACATTGAACTACCTAGAGCTTGACTACGACAAGGTGGCGTGGGCTGCGACTGTCGTGGACCAGAATTGGGCAGCCGTGTATTACGGTGAGCTGTGGGCAATGTTCCAGAACGGCGGCATCTCGCCAAACTCACCAGAAGCCACCTCGAGCTTGCCTGGCGGGGAGAACCTGCAACGAATTTTTAGAACTGTAAGTTTTTCACACAAATACAAATGGGATTTTGAATACGTATCCCAGAAATAAAAATGCTTGGCCTGCAAAATGTTGGGACAAGTAATCTATGCTTTTTGCAACTACTGCAACTCCTGAAAGTCAAACCGAAACCTACAATAAGTTGTTCAGATTCTGAGTGCATGAGATTCGTGTTTGAAACACTTCCAGGATATTCCATTTGAAAAACTGGTTTATCTACATTTTGATAATAGCTATACTTATGACATAATTGGTTTCATAATTTTGAACCAAGGCCGCTTTTCTCATATAATTATCATATCCTATTTATCAAATTAATGAATTCACCTGTTAGTGCTTGTAATACTTTATATCAGGTAGTATAGTAGTATTAGTTTGGGTGCATAGTCCTCACGTATATGAATTGAGGTATATATGTACATTTTGTAAGACACTTTTTTTTAAAAGAGGAATTGTGGAGTTTCTTGTCTGTTCTTCTCCACAACAAGCTACTTTTCCGAATACTACCGAAACTACTATTAATACTACTGTTACTTTTCGGAAAAGTAACTTGTCGAAAATTTAAATTTATAAATTTAATTTTTTGACGTTCAAAAGTGCCGCTTAGTGGCCGAATTGAAATAAAGAAGTTTTGATTTTGATCACCATTCTGATACTAATAAAATCCCTTCCTTCATCAGTGTTACGTATCAATCGGAGAAATAGACGCTATCGAAGGCTGTGGCACCGAGCACTTGACGATGGAGAATGAAAAGCGAAAACATTTGATAAACACTGGCCAGTTTACGGACGCACTACTCTTACACGACATAGCACTCTCGTGTGGTGGCCAGCCCGACCAGGATCTCCACTACGGCGTGGTCCGCTCTCTGCACAAGTCGGGCATGCATCACCTCGCTCTGCAGTATATCAAGTCACTGCCAGAGAACGACCACTTGAATGACTACAAATATGAGTGCTTGGCATTCTTGGGTGAGTGATTCATACTCTTGACTAATAGTAGTTTTTTTTTTTATATCTATATTTTACTATCAAGCTTTTTCTTAATATTTTCAGGGGACTGGGGTGATTTCGTAGACACAAAAGAACTTGAAGAGAAGCAAAAACTACCGAATTGCAACCAAAATTCCGTTGTCAAAGCATTCCAGTATTCTTGTCTGAAAAATTGTTTAAACATCCAAACTACGCCGGAGTATGAAAGTAAACTACTGGTACCTCTGAATAAAGCGAAGCTCGCAGTATCAAGATTATGTCAGAATCTCAATATGGAAAACTGTCAGAATATTTATAAAGTTTTAGAAAAACTTCATATATTTAACGACATTGAAGATTATTTCTCAGTGAGGACAAATCGTTGTCGAGTGTCGGAGCTGCTTCGGAGATGGGCCATAGACAATTTGCCAGAGTTCAAAGACTTTAAGCATATTGAGGCGTTGTCATCTCAGAGGGTGCTCATGCTTGAGCATGCGGCGAAATCTCATAACAATATGTTGAACGAAATTGTGTCTTTGCAGATACAATATGCTAGTAAGTTTATCAGCAAGAGTCATTGGTCGTTCCGTGGATTTGGCCAGACATAAGCGTTTTAACTGAGATTTTATATGCCAAAATGTAACAAACATTTTTTATTTCAGAAATGGCCCTAACTAACCGCAGAGTCCAGATGGCTCAGCGCTTGTTAGCTGTAGCAAAGAAATCTCAGTTGTCCGAAGATGTAACACTGGTAGAGAGCGAGATAGCATGGGCTAAAGGACACAAGGAAATTGCGCTGTCTCTGTTACGTAACATTGTGACCAATCACACGCTGGATGCGAAACTTACAGCGACTTCTTTGAGGTAAATGTTCTTATTACTTAAGGCGATTTTGAAGGTCTAAAAACGGTACTAAATTGGAATTCACAATTCAGACAATTGAATTCTATCGCTACTTATCAAATACATGCGTTCTAAGTTCATTTTTTAATGAGTATTATAAATGTACTGACAAATATTGATTGCACTTTATCGATAACAGTCGGTAATAGCTGTTACCTGCCGTTAGCTGACCCACTAAAAGTTAGACGATTTTTTACCTACTGCAATTAGCAGTAGATAAGTGTTATTCGATACGTATGAGCTTATCGAACTAGAACGACTTGTTCAAGGTAGGCAAATATTATAGAATACAGCTATTCCAATTTGAGCTTTAACACGTAATGTTAGGGTATGTAAGCGTTTGAATACTGTTTTGTCACCATGATGGAACTGTTAATTTTTGGTGGTAACTGGGTAACTGGGACGAACTGTTAAAACTTAATGTTACAAGCAGAGGGTTCAAATTCATTCGTTTTCAGGGTAGGTCAGGTAACAGCTATTACCGACTATAACGTGAGTTGTTTGGTCCATATCTTGCCAATTATTTTTGTTGTTGGTTAAAAATGCCTGGATATTACAAATATTGTTTTTAGACGGTATGCGCTCTGGATGGCAGACTCGAAACGCGACAATCCTCGTGAAATCATGAGTAAATATTTACAAAAAAGTCTTGCTGTACTGGGAACTGAAAATATGGATATTAGGCTGAAAATTTACCACGATATGGCAATGTTCGCCGATGCAGAGTATAAGCAGGTATGTTGATTTAGCAGCAGCCTATTTTTTTGATTGGCCTTATGTTGCCAACTATGGTGTTATGTTGGCTTCCAGTCTATTTTACCAGGCGATCTTATTTGACTTACACAAATCAATTAATCCTTCATTGGATGTCCTCCGCTCTGGGGGGCGGAGGAGTCTGTCAGACTCCTAAACCACCCCGGTGTTCCGTCTCACAACTACGCCGGGGGCCGCGGGAACTTACGATCCTTCCGCAACATCCGGCTATGGCATCCGCATCTGCGGGCCTCGGCCTCGCGATGGGGGGAGTGAGGTGGGTGACCTTCTCCGTGATGCCTAAGAGGGGCGCCGGTGGAACACCACGGGCCGCCACCTCGCGTCCTGATGTGTGGGGGGCTACGGATGTCCGAGTCCGTAGCCCCTAGACCCATTTTGGGGGGGCTGGAAGAGGGCGATGTCCGCCCTCCGCCGACGCCCGGCTGAGGCGTTTGCTGCGGATCGGGTGAGTGGATAAAATCTCCCTCTCCCTGCCCGCAGCCTTCTTCTGCGAGACGTCTGTTTCGCACATGCCCGCGCTTCCTCGCGCCACCGATATAGTGACCTTCGCCTCCAGGTCCCAGGACGGCCAGTCTGGGTCGCGGATAAATTTGAAAGAGAGTTACGGCGGCCCTGGCACAAGCAACTGAAGGAACACGGGTAGGTTTTAGTCAGATAAAATCTGACGCGCCCTCCCGCTTCACCAAGAGCGGGAGAAGTCATTGGATGATACCACAAACCAAAAATATAAAACCCACGTAGAGCCGCTTACAGGCGGCGCTCAGGCCGATTGGGAAGCAGCGTTGACAGCGCCCCAGTCGCGCCCAACTACTTGGGCGCCAGCCGCCGGAAGTGGGGGCCGAAATCCTACCAACTGTCGAGCACCAATCCGAGATACTTCATGGTAGGCTTGACAGCGATTCGAGCCCCCCAGACCACGATGTGGGCATCGGGTGGCGGCGCCCGCTGGGGGCCATGAAAGACCATGGCTTCCGACTTGTTGGAGGCCACCTCCTGGCCTAGGCGCCGGTTGCGGCTCACCACCTGTGAGACCGCAGCTGTCGCCAGCAACGCTGCCTCCCTGTATATACTCTCACGGACGGTGACCAGCGTATCGTCCGCGTAACACGTTAGGTCTACCCGGTTGGAGTTCGCCCCTCAGCATCCAGTCCTACCCAAAGTTCCACAGGGGCGGGCCCAAGACCGAGCCCTGTGAAACACCGCACGATATGCGGTGAACGATGCGGCGGGGATAGGGAGGCACTCGATGATACCGCAGTGCCTACCGAACACAACTCCAAGGCAGGGTGTTGAAGGCGTTGGAAATGTCTAAGGACACCGCCAACATCACCCCACCCCGGGGCAGCAATACCTCTCTCAGGACTCACCCGCGATATCGCGTGGATGGTTGGGCGAAAAATACGCACCAACTGTGCCAACGCCATCTGCTACGGCGGCTACCCAGCCGTGACTTTGAGACAGGTTGACAAGAGCCCCGCCAATGGTGGCCACCAAACCGTCGAGGTCTCCAACCCAGTTATCTGGGTTGGACGAAATACGGCTCGGCGACCACAGCCACGTGAATCGGCCACTCTACAATGCTCTGGAGCAAGAGACCCTGAGCTCTGGTAGAGTGGTTAATATTGCCTTGGAGGAAATGGTAGAGCGCCATTAGTCGCAATACATTCAGCCGCTGCCGGCTGGGCCGCCGGCCCTGGTTTAGCGGGCCCTTCCTGTCTCCGCTTGTCCGCAGCGAGCAGTGGGCCAAGTGTTTCAGCCGGAAGCAGTTTCGCCTCTATGGCCTCTTTCCGGGCATCCACCATCCGCCTGCACTGCATCATGCAGATGCGCTCGATCTTTTCGATCTCCTCATCCGCGAGTGCAGGAGCCGATGATAGTGCCGGAGATGGAGCTGACGACGGCGCCCGCGGTGTGCTCGTGACAGTAGAAGGTGCCGTCGGGCGGCAAACTGCCGCTTGAGGTCCTCTAAATCGTATCGGAGACGGCCGTTTTCTGCTTCGCCGTCTCGTCCGTGGTTGTGCGGTTAATGAGTACCTCAACCGCCTCCTTGATGTCGCTAACCGCCTGCTTCAGGATATGGGTGAAAATGCCCTTCAGGTTGCCCGATTTTGTGACAACCTTCAGGACTACTTCTAGCCCGACCGTCCGAGCTGAGTCCGAGCTGACCGTTTTCGGGTCTGATGAGCCAAACCACTGACCTCGTCAGCCGCGACAGCCTGTCGCTGCGCCCGCTTTCAACATTCGCCTCCGCCTTTTTTCAATATGCACCCCAAACCAATATCTCCCAATCCAACCCAATATGCCTCGCCAAGTCGGTGGTTCTCAGTCTTGCGGGCCTATGTCCTATACCCGTAACGTCTATCAAAGATTTACAAATAACGGCCAGGACCAACGGCTTAACGTGCTTTCTAAGGTACGGTGGGGTCTCGGTATGTAATTGATGATCACCCATCCATAGACCGACCCCGGCAAGCGTTGCTTAACCTGGAAGATTAACTCGTGCGGATATCATAATTAGCAAAATTATGATAGCCGCACTTACTTATACAATATTGTATTTATAATTTATAGGTAGTGACTTACATGAATTCATCAGTGTACGAAAACAGAGTGAAGTGCTTAGAAAATATGAAAGGGACGGCCTCGTCACTTGGCAACAAATCGCTTCAGTTATTGACAAAGTAAGTTTATTATTATCTAAACTAATAAAACAGAGATAAAATTGTTTGATTTTATGTTCGTAAAATGCAATTTCTATAAGTACTGATACGAGAGCCACACTATCTCTGAGTGTCATAGACTATTATTAACCCCGAAAAAATTAAACGGGCGAAAGCTTACAAAATATAACATACAACTATTTATAATATTCTATTTTTGTTTTACTTCATCAGTGTTAACATAGTATTAAACCCATTTCAGAGAGGAGAGAAAGGCCTTAGCAACAAATAAAAAATTCAAAGAGCTTGATGAAGCTGAAATTGCTTACTCACAAGTGGAGAAGAATAACTTTTTGCAATTAGCTATGAGGTATGAGACAAATAGTATAATTATCGCCAAAGTTACCCATTAGTTAATCTCTTGACAGATGTTGAATTACACGAAAGTACGTCGATCATACCAATTTAAATGACAGTACGTGAAGCGGGACATCGTAGCCCCTTGCGTGTCCACTCAAACGCAACTACGCAGCGTCGTCTCTGCGCAGTGGTTTGACTACCCGTAGTATCTACGAAGTCGTGCGGCTACGTATCATAGGCCTTGCGTAGTTGTGCAACTACGCAGCCTAGTCTTTAATAATAATAATAAAAAATAAAAAGCCCTTTTATTCTGAACTTCGCATACAAAAATAATAAAAAGTTGGTTTGGATTATCCTGTATAAACCAAACCAACTTTTTATTATTTTTGGAAAAATCAATGGGCCTTGGAAGGAAAATCACTGGTCATCAACTCAGCAAAAAAAAAAAAAATCGTGAGCTCCGTACGGAGTCCGTTTAAATCGCAGTGGCGAACCGCTTAGAATTGCTTCTTCTACTGAATAAGAGTGAGCGGAGCGGACTAAACGAATTCAAAGAGTCACGAAAGTGTTCGCAGAGTGCAGCGGATTCCGTGTGGACTCCGCTCGACTCGCAACAGTGGTTTTCATACGAGCAAATCCACCGCGAGCGAGTAAGCGGAGCGGATTGACCGAATTAATATGGGTCCGCTGTGTCATGGCGTCGCACGCTGGTTTTGAACGGAATCCGATGAATCGGGGTTCCGCCCCCGACCTCCCCACCACACATAGCTTTCTCGTCATGCATCGTTTTGCTGTGACCTTGTGCAAATTTGGAGCTATTTATTGAAGTCATCCGTGCGTATCCCTGTTTATGGCATGTGAATTACAAAGATTATCGCCGAGGGGATAAAAAGTTATAGCGTGGAAGAAAATTGTGGATATAAGTATACCAGAAATAACATAAGCTAATTGGAAAATAAAATTAATTTTTCAAATATATAGTTTAGAGTGTATGTAATCCCCAAAAGTATTAAAATAATCATAAAATATATTTCGTACGTTGAATGCTGCTCGAGTTTACGCCGCAGTCCGCTTCAAATGGGTCACAGGAACATTTCATGGAACAGTTCACAAACTCGCTCATCTGTCATTTCCCACCTCGCACGCTCCGCAAAGTCCGCTGGCAGTGGAAGGCAAATGCTGAAACTTTTTATAAGTGGAAGTGCACAACTATTTTACTCCGGTTCGCTCAGATCGTTACCTCCGTCTCCGCTCGGTACCCTTTTTGAGAGGAAGGCGGGCATTCAGTGGAAGCATTTATATGCAGTTCGCCATTACGAGTTAAACGAACTACGTACGGAGCCCGTTCCGTTCGCAGTGAAAGACAGGCACCAAAGACATTCTATGAAGTACAAGCTTGCTAATTTATCTCTAAGTACCTTGTTGAAGACTAAGATAAGAAAATCGTTTAATTAGTTATAATAAATAATAATTCTATGCACATTAGGTGGCGATTAGATTAGATGGCCTGCAATAAGTCCAGACCTGACGCCTCTGGGAATTTTTTTTTATAGGGCCATGTAAAAATGTTATTTACAAAAAATCTTATAAGACTGTAGAAGAGCTAAGGGATGAGGTAGAAAATGTTATTAGGAGCATGCACCACCCCCGCCTGCAACATAAGCAGGCGGGACTCCGGGGTCAAGTCAAGTGAATCCAGAAAAGGCGGTGACATAGTGATCTCGTGCTGCCGTCCACAGCGAGGGTCAAGCGAGTCGCTTTTCCAGTCTCCCCAGGGGTGTGCCCTAGCAGGGCAGGGAAGTCACGGGCAGGTCCATGTGCTGATGGTGATCACCGGGATGGTTTAAGTGAGATAAAAAACCCACATTGTCTGGTCTTTTCCGCTAAGTCCAGGCGCATTTTGAAGGTTATCTCCGGACACTAATAAAAATGAAAACTGACTTCTAAAGCAAAAAACAATTTCTCCTTTTAGTTTTAGAACCCTATCACTAAATTGAGTAAGTTCTATAGTAAGGTACCTAAAGGATTGATAAAATACCCATAATAACTAAATTTACACTCTGTTGTATGTTCCATAATTATCTTGATAACTGCTGAACCCGTTTTGATGAAACTTGCTCTGTTCCTAAGTTGAGAGATTCGTAATCCAACATAAAAAGAATGATCATGATCCGGTAGTTTTCGAGAAATGCGTGGCCAAACATACATACATATACAACATATTTCAAATATACATTTATGAAAACATACACTTATGAAATTTAGCACACGTGTTTAGAAATCCATACAGAGTAACATATGGGAATATTGTGCAATTCCAACAATATTACCTTACGTTCTTCTGTTACCTTCGTTTTTTTAAGTCGGTAAAAAATGGAGCATACACCACAATACATTGCAGAGGACTACACAAAGTGAATTTCAAAAAGGAAAAAATTTGCGTATCCGCAAGGAGGGGAGGGGTCTCATTTCGAACAACTTTATCAATTAAATTATTAAAGTATAACAAAGTTGCAATTTTAAATAGTTCAAGTATCAATGTCTTCATCATCATCATCATTTCAGCCGAAAGACGTCCACTGCTGGACATAGGTCTTTATCATTGTCTTGCTAGGTAATAATTGTCTTTCATGTTTACTTGGCCTTCATATTCGAATTGATGATAAAATTAAATTAATGTTAGATTTCATTATTTATTTCGTGATTTATTTTTATCGATTAGTAGAATAAAATAGCGAGTCATTTTATTTTATGAATTTTAAGCTGGTTTGATTCACGGTTTAGGTAAGCGTGTCGAGAAAGCCGAGATTGCGGTTTCATTTCTTTTTAGAAATAAAGGAATATCTCCTTTAAGTAAAACAATCTATCTTAAGGATTAAGTGGTTTCACTTCAGGGCCCATTGATTTTTTACACCCTGTATAATGGCCCACAGTTCAGCGTGCCTTTTGGCATGGGTTTCCTCTAACAACTTCCATTGGCTTTTGCCTCGCGCCACCCTCCTCCAGTGGCGACTAGCCGTCAGATTCAGATCATCCTCCCATCTTGCATGCTTGTATATGGTATATACATATTATTTAAATGGTTTATTGATTAACTAATATATTTCTTCACAGATATTATTTGCTATCTTTAAAACAATGCGACGAGAACAACTTGTCAGTGTTTCGAGTGATATCACTATGGCTGGATAACCAAGACTTCGAGTTCCAAGATGGCGACGAATCGTTTGAAGAACTGCTCAACATGATACCTTCTTGGAAGTTCGTGACAGTGTTGCCGCAGCTTGCACCGCGATTGACCGATGAAGATACAGCTTTCATTAAAAAGTTGAAGAAAATTATAAGTAAATATTTCATAGTAATACCTATTTCTTCTTGCCATATTTTTAATTCTAACTGAAATCTTGACTGAAAATGAAATGAGCTTAAATCTTATAAGCTAACCTTAATAGGTCAAAGGTGAACGGCAGATTATGTAATTGAACAACAAAAAAAGTATGCGACTTTTTTTGTTGTTCGGTAATAGAATTTGTGCCACTTATTAAGGCAATTAAACCATTTATTTTTATGTAAGTTTACAATTTTTAGAACTTCGAATTAATTAATAATAACAATAAAAAGATTTTAATAAATAAACGTCATAAAATCGTAAACTAAACGCAGTTATGTTTATAGAAGTTGCCTTATGTAAAATAACAGAAATATTGAAATGATAATTAATTATTTAGAAATAGAAATAACATTAAATATAATCAAACTCATCATTATCAAACTGTTGCAGTCCACTGCTGGATATACTTAGGTATCTCCTAACGCACTGAGTAGGTACGATCCACATCTCAATCTACCTACTTAAGGTGATATATACGCCCCAATGTAACGCAGTACTGGCCGTGCGCCCGCTCGATGCCAAAATATCAAAATTGAATCTCCTTTTGAACAGTTTTGTTTGCAAAATATTATTTGATTTACATATGCTGTGTTAGGTATGAAGAAATTCCAGGCATCCATTTTTCTGTATAAAATTACTTTTAAACATCCAAGTCGTTTTGGAGGAGTTTCCAAAAGTTGCGAGAAAATATCGTGTTGTTAATTATTTTTTTTATAGCAAAACTATTAGTTACACGAAAAAACCTTGTGTTCCAAATTATGTACATGAATCAATAATAAATATATATTTTTTTCAAACCTTTTAACCTAGCCGTTACTAACCAGTATGCTTTAGAAAGTTACCGTTTTACGGCACTAAAGCGTATGTAGGCCCTTAATGATAAGTAAAACACTACAAAGATAGTAACAAACAATTTAAAACATTAACTTTACACATTATGTAACATTTACCTATATGTAACAATTTAATACATTGGTACACTAGTACATAACCTTAAAAAACAAAACTGGTTATAACTTTTACGTCCCAAGTTCTAAAAATCTAAGAATTTAAAAACGGATTATCTATGATATTAACAACCAATTAAAACAAATAATATCCCAAAACACGAAATTTTATTAGCGGTACGATATTCCCATACAACCTTGCCATTCGCCTTTTTCTTAATTATTTTCTTTCCATAAAGAACGTTGCGCAATCGACCATCCCCATCACACGCTGCCGATCTTGTTTGGGCTGAAGAACTCGGACAAAGACAACGTGATCCTTAACGCGAGTGGCCGGGGCGGCGCCAGCGACCGGGGCGGCGCCAGCGCTCGGGGGCGCGAGCAGCAGCCGCGCGTCGTGGCTGCGCAGGCGCTTGTGAGCCAACTGCACGGGCACAGCAACGAACTCACCGCTATTATTACGCAAATGGAGAACATGTGCGATGGTAAATGATCAGCTTTTGACCGCAACGCAGTGCTTCGCATTTTTCTCTGGCTAACAAATATAAACGTTGCTTCCGTTGAAATAAAGGTGAAAATAAAAAAAAGCTTTAATCCGGGCAAGCTTCTAAGGGCCTATTTCACAAATGCAACTAATCGCGATCAGTTCAACTAAACTCAGTTTATGCAAAAACAGCGTTCTGATTGGTTGAGACCGCTGAGAAACTACCAATCAGAACATTGTTTTTGCATAAACTGAGTTTAGTTGAACTAATCGCGATTAGTTTAATTGGTGAAATCGGCCCTAAGTAGAGTGGCTTGGCTTGGTTAGATTATTTTAGACTTTATTTTAAGCCAACAATGTTGGCATTTGTTTGGACCGAAAGTTGATAAGTTTAATATCATAGTTGTTTGTTGCTTACTGCTTATTTCTTGGGTCAACCGAAAAATAAATATAAAATAAGAATTAATATATTTCAGCCATTATAAGTATCGCTAACTACCAACCACCGACCGCAACAAAAAATGTTAAAAAGCAGAAGATACCTGATGCAGAGAAGCTCCACAAGCTTCGAAATCTAAGGGCCGTTCCTGTGCCCACAGTTACCTTGCCGATCAAGAAGGACTGCAACTACGCGTACATACACAGTAAGATATACGACATGCTTCATTAAAGTCTCCGCCAGAAAACAGAAAAATAAAGTCATTGACCCGACTTGTACCAAAAAGTATAATTACGTAACTTGAAAATATGATTTTTTGTTTATTGAGATATTTTGATAATTTTGGTGTCAAGTAAAAGGTATAGGCGTAGAAACATTTTTTACTTTAAATCATGTAAATTGGTCTACGAGTTTACGAGATATTAACTCATTACTGAATGCCAAGTGAAAGGGTCTAGAACGTCTCTTACCGCGATACGTTTGTTTTGATCGTTTTTGCGACACCGCCTTTACATTTTTTTCGTATCGTTTTAAAATATTGGAATACATTGGTAGACAGGTGTTAACGACTTTTATTCTTTTGTTATCTGGCGGTGACTTTATAACAAATAGGAATGGTCAACCGCGGATAATGGTTGTTGTCCATTTCTCACCCTTATACTCTATGTAATGAGGTTGAATATCTATTACTAACTATATCAATATATTTAATTATGATTATCAATCATTACTATATACTGTACTCATCATTACTATTACTATTTGTTTGATTATTTTAGCTTTACATTCTTTTGGCTCACACTTCGAACTAGTCGGAGGAGTAACCTGTCCAAAGAAGATAAATTGCGCAGATTCTTCTGGAAAAGTCCACGTATTGTTAATAAAGGTATATAAATAAATCTTTGAAATTGTTATTTGGTACATTATTTTAATGCTTATTAGAAAATCTTGTTCTTCTAGGGTGGGGATGATTTGAAACAAGATGCTGTAATGCAGCAAGTATTTAGTATTGTGAATACCTTGCTAGAGAATAATCCTGTGACCAATAAGAATAAACTACTCATTAGAACTTACAAGGTAAGTTTCTTAATAATAAAATACCAACTTCACGCACAACACGAGAATTCAAATACACAATTAGATCACTTTTTGGACACATTCAAACATAATTAAACGCAGCATCTATAATACTTAAAAGACATGCACAAATCGCAAACAGAAAAACACAAAATGTTGTAACAACCGAAGTATATTTAACCAAAATCTTACGTCTAATAACATCACACAAGAGACACCTCCGCCTGAAGAATTATGGGAATTTTGGGTAAATATATGGGGAAACCCAGTTAGCCATAAAAACCTTGCAAACTGGATCAATGAAGCAACACCAGAATTGCCTGAAATCTAATTTGAACTCATACCAATAAGCACTTCATAAAACGCACGCACAACTGGAAATCTCCAGGCACAGACATTATACATTGGTATAAGAAATCCACTAGTATCCACCCATTCCCAGTCTGCATTTAAAAATATATCCAATAGTTTATTCAATATAGGTATTTTGAATATCTAATCATAGTGCTTAGATTTTTTATTCAAGATTTATTCGATAGTTTAAAACTACTCGTATGCACTATTATTGCCAGTATTGTCGTCCCCACACTGTATATATACATACTTTATTGTACACCAGAAAATACAGGAACAAAAAATATACAACGGGCGGCCTTATCGCATGCCGCGATCTCGTCCAGACAACCTGGAATGGACAGTGATTGTCTGGACATGACATGGCGTTGTCAGTGGTGCAACAATACCAACAATGAAATATATATATATATGCTAAATAATAGACACATAAATACATACATATTTAATATATAAGCCGTGACAATAAATGACGTATGACAATCATAGACAAAGTGTATGTCAAACAACTAAGGGCACAATTACAGCGATAAGTAAAGTTCCTTGATGACTCTTTTAAACACAGGCACAGATAATATAATACTAGCATACATATGCCTCATGCCATACAAAGAAACCGTGCCACGTAACTAGCGTTTTTCATCTTATTATACCGATTATTTTTTGTAAATCACTCGCGTTTGGTTCCGTTCACGGCGATAGATAGATTACCATCTAATAATCAAACGATATCGATAGATTAATTAAATAATCAGAATATTCAGTACAGTACGTCGGGACAGTTTCATTGTATGGGATGAGACCCCACCAACGACTGAGCACGTTTAATTGGGTCAGGCAATGCATTCCACAGAAGAGCAGCCTGGACAGTAAAAGATTTATCCATGAAAGTTGTGGAATGCTTTGGCATTTTAAGTCGCAAGTTAAATGATAACCTTAGGGATTTCTTGTGGGAATCGCAGATAAACTGAAAATTATCTTTTAGGTAAAGAGGAGTGTAAGGACCACTTGCTTGCAAACGTCAACGATCACTTAAATAAGCATAACATTCTAGCAGAACAACAATACAGCCAAGGACGTAATAAACAACTAACTATAGATGCAGTTGATATGAACAGCGCGGTCAAAAGCAAACAAGATATTCAGACCATGGTTATCGATTACCAAAATGCATTTGGTTCAGTCCCGCATAGCTGGTTGTTACATGTCCTCAACACATCTGCAAATTAAACTTATTTGTTGACTAAACATGTTTTCGTTGACCCTAATAGGTAGTCCCGATGTCTCGCCTGTCGGGAGTGTTGGAATGGTGCGAGGGCACAATCCCCATGGGCTTGTATCTTGCTGCGACAGATAAAACCGATGCCCATGGCCGCTATCGTCCTCAGGTAAAATAATAACAATCTTAAACTTTTCCTAGGGTGGATTGTGTTGCTTTAATGTAGTTACTGAAAACAAAAAAAAAGGAAGAAAGAAAAATATTTATTGCCACAGAAACCGGCATACGTATAAAAGCATATTTTTATATTGACTTATTCAGATAACAATCAAGAGCTTTAATTTTATAATTTACTAGCTGACCCCCGCGGTTTCGCTCCCGTCAAAATTATAGCCTATGTTACTCGGGAATAATGTAGCTTTCCATAGGTGAAAGAATTTTCGAAATCGGTCCAGTAGTTTCGGAGCCTATTCGGTACAAACATACAAACAAACAAAAAAATCTTTCCTCTTTATAATATTGTTATAATTATAATTTACTAGCTGTCACCCGCAGCTTCGCTCCCGTCAACTGGCTGTCTACCTACCCTACCCACTTAGCCTTCCTACCTACCTAACCTACCCTACCCTACCCACTTAGCCTTCCTACCTACCTAACCTACCCTACCCTAGCCTACATACCTACCTACCCTACACTTCAAACCTTAGATAGGTTACCCTACCTACATGATTGTTGCATAACTTTAAACGTTTACGCAGCGCACGCAACGGAAGCTCTCAAAAGGAATAAATTTGCCCCGTTTTAACAACATATTTCCTTGATGCTCCGCTCCGCTGTAAAGTCGTAGCGTGATTTTATATCCTCGATACATGGGATAACCAATACAATTTTTTTTTTCTCTTCCGACTGATAGTTCCAGAGAAAAGCGCGTTCAAATAAACAAACAATCAAACTCTTCTGCTTTATTATATTAGTATACATATAATTATTGTGATAAAGGCTATCTCATTAATTTCTATGGCTAGTCATTGGTGTAACAAATTGCATGTTTGTTAAGAAAATTGCTGATGCAAGTCTAGAATATAATATTTCGTTTACAGGATATTTCATGTATGACTGCTCGTAAGCAAATGATGGACTGCTGCAATGATGGCCATGAGGCAAAGTTGAAAGTTTTCAACAAAATATTGAAAGAATTCAAACCTGTGTTTCACTATTTCTTTACTGAGCATTACCTTGATCCGGTTACTTGGTATGAGAGAAGATTGGCGTATACGAAGAGGTAAGAAGTAAATGTTTTTTTTTATCAATACACTGTTTTCTTCTGTACAGACCGCCCAAAACGAATAGTACGTAATAAAGCGTGGTTTTTTCTGTCAAACAAATATCAAGATTGTTTTGCTTAAAACAAAGTCGAAAATACATTATCATAACGGCGAAACCCGCTGTCCACGTTGATGCTCTCTCAGGCAAGTGGAATTTTATTTATTTTTAACTTTATTTCAACTAAAGCAAGTTTGTTTGCCAGTAAAATAGCGCTGTGTTGCCCTTTGCTTTACGTCTGGAATGACCTGCTAGGAGTTCTGTAAAATTGAATTTGCAAAGTATTACAATATTAGGTTTTGCAAATTGATAAACTGTATTTTTGTTCATATTTAGTGTTGCTACTTCATCCATGGTCGGTTACATACTGGGACTAGGCGATAGACACGTACAGAACATTCTGATTGACAAGAGGACAGCTGAAGTAGTTCACATAGATTTAGGTAAGTAAAAATATATTTTTATACATATTTCAAAAGCCATATAACCTTTATTTTACTGAATATTACAAATTATCTTACAGGTATTGCCTTTGAGCAAGGCAAGACACTGCCTACTCCAGAAACAATCCCGTTCCGTTTAACGCGAGACATTATCGCTGGGTTTGGGTCCAGTGGCACCGAAGGAATATTTAGAGGGTAATCATTATTGAACACTCCATATAAGCTAATCTTCATCATCATCATCATTTCAGCCGAAAGACGTCCACTGCTGGACATAGGCCTCCCCCAGGCGTCGCCACATTAACCGATCCCGTGCGTCTCGCATCAAAATCAATTTTTTTATTTCACATAGGCCTACATGGGCACTTATAAAACGTCGACAAAATGAGCACGGTTCGGGTTGGTCATTTCCTATGGAGAAGAACCGGCAAGAAACTCCATGGTTACTCTTTTAAAAATGGTTTGGTTTTACAATATTTCCATGTTACAGCATTAGTACTTAGATATGGGGGGACAACGTAGGCCCGAATTATGACAATAAGTCGTAAGAAACTAAAAAAAAGAAAAAGATTATATAAAAAAGTTAGCAAATGTTAACTAGCATCTAGAAGGCCTACAATGTTCACACATTCACAAAACAATCGGTAAAAGAATCTATACAAAGGTAAAAAATAATAAAAATAAGTATAACAAGACTAAATTTAACATGTTGCACAAATTTTGTTATCAGTGCTGTAACTATTCTTAGCAAAGGGCTTTAAAGATGATTGAAAATCATTGTAAAAAGTCTAATTAAAAGAAGGAAAGAAAAAATGAGATTGAGAATAGTTAGAGACATCCACATATTTGTGCCGTTTACAAGTTACCAGGGAAGCTGCATGCGCAGAAGGAGCTAAGGCCAAATGTTTTTATCTTCAACGTAGTCCTTGATTTTATAATATGCTTTTTTAACAAGGATACGTTTGATGTAGTTTTTGAACCTTCCATCGGTCAGTTCTATAACTGACTTTGGCAACTTGTTATAAAAACGTATACTGTTTATAAGAAAAGACTTGCTAGTTTTCGTTAATCTGAATTTGGGTATTACAATTTCGTGCTTACTGCGTGTATTTAAATTATGGAAGTCGCTTCTAGTTTTGAAAAGCCCCCGATTTTTACGGACATACAAAATACATTCCAAAATATAAAGTGAAGGTAGAGTCAGTATATCGATCTCTTTAAATTTTTCTCTGAGGGACTCGCGAGGACCCATTTTATAGATTGCGCGGATTGCCCTCTTTTGTAGGATGAAAATTGAGTCAACGTCTGCTGCTGATCCCCACAGTAGAATGCCATAAGACATAATACTGTGGAAATAAGCATAGTATACTAACCTAGCTGTAGCTACATCGGTTAGCTGCCTTATTTTCCTTACTGCATATGCAGCCGAACTTAACCTACCCGAAAGAGTTCTAATGTGCGCGCCCCACTGCAATTTTGAATCGATAGTAATCCCTAAGAATACAGTTTCCGTTATAACTTCAAGATTTTTTGAACTTTCAATTGTGGTACATTTGGTAAAGAGAACTTTAGACATTTTGTTTTTTTCGCATTCAGTAAAAGATTGTTAGCTGCGAACCATTTTGAGAGAACAATTAGACTTTCGTTGACATTTATGACATCCGTATCTTGCCTATCTATTTTAAAAATTAGCGAAGTATCATCAGCAAATAGAATTATATCCGATAATTTGGCCATCATAAAAGGGAGATCATTAATGTAAACAAGAAAAAGGAAAGGGCCGAGAATTGAACCTTGGGGCACGCCCATCTTGACTAGAGACCCGGAGGACGTCGCCCCATTAACATTTACTTTTTGCTGTCTGTTTGATAAATAGGAAAGCACGAGATCAGCAGATTTTCCACGAATTCCGTAGTGGTGTAATTTACAGATCAGTGTGTTGTGGTCGACGCAGTCGAAAGCCTTTGAGAGATCACAGAAAATGCCAATGGCATCCTGGGACCTCTCCCAAGCCTCCAAGATGTGGCTGATGAGTTTTACTCCCGCGTCCGTTGTCGACCTACCTTTCGTAAAACCAAACTGTTGACTATGCAGTATCCCATTTGAATTGAAGTGAGACAACATCTGTTCCAACATGATTTTTTCAAAGATTTTACTCAATGCTGGAAGCACGGATATAGGTATATAATTAGAAGGATCCAGCGCCTTGCCGCAATCTTATCCAGGTCATCGGTCCACCTAGTGAGAGGCCTATTCCAACGCCATCGGCCATCCGTTCTGCGAGCAATGTGCCCTGCCCATTGCCACTTAAGTTTCACAATTCTTTCGGGCTATGTCGGCATCTTTGGTTCTCCAGCGGATATCCTCATTTCTGATGCGATCACGCAAGGAAAATTCGAGCATAGCCCTCTCCATTGCCCTTTGAGTGACTTTAAATTTTCTGATAAGGCCCATTGTGAGCGACCACGTCTCGGCTAAAGCAAATCTTACTAATATAATAAAAGCGAAAGTTTGGATGGATGGATGTATGTTTGTTACTCAATCACGCCAGAACGGCTCAACGGATTTGGAAATTTGGCACAGAGATAGATTATAGTCGAGAATAGCACAAAGGATGCTGTTTATCCCGAGGATATGTTCCCTCGGTATAGTTTTCGACTTATACGCGGGTGAAGCCGTTGGCAGAATCTAGTCAGTTGATAAACAAATGTTGGGCATGGTGTCATCTGTAAATATTTGAGATTTGGGTGGTACTAAGACGTGACTGGGACTTTGAGATACTTAGCGATAAGTTGGTCAAAATTACATCCAGTTGTCTAATTATCTTGGCTTATTAGTAACTGATGTATATTCTTTTTATATTATTACAAGCTTTTATTTAGTTTCACTTGTCCCGGTGTCTGTGAGTAATCAAAGCTTGCAAGTTAAATGAGATCCATTTATAGTTGTCGGCACGTAACTCAGCAAGAGTCGTTAGATGCGCACAAGTCGTTTGTTAGGTCTCTTTGGTTACCAAGCGGGATGAGGGGAAAGTTTAGCACCGTTCCGAACGCGCGATTGGTGAGTCAGTTGACATTGACACAAGGATCGACGGACCAATCGCGTCGCGTCCACGTTCCGTTCGCTCTTTATGGTGTTTGGTATATTCGCGCACTATGCACGAAATAACCTCCACTACGCCAAAACCTTGTCAAGTTATAGGCCGGGGACTATACAAGTGTTTGATTGAGCTCAAATTTTGCAGTCATATTTGACAATGCTTTTTAGTACACAAACTTACCTAAAATGTATCATAAATTGCAGGTGCTGCGAAAAAACAATGCAGCTTCTACGTGACAATCAAGAGACATTGCTGACAATATTAGAGGTTCTACTGTGTGATCCTCTATACTCTTGGTCCGTGAAAACTGCGCAACAAAATGCTCCTACTTCAAGCAGGAACACTAGTGCAGTCTGTACGTAATCATTTGATATTTCCTTTCAACATCTGCATTTCAACTGGTCTCAAAAGTGGTACCAAGGCCAAACCTGAATGCGGAGCAAGGGTTTTTGGGCGTGGATCTCAGATCAGGCAGTGTTATTGGCTTTTCAATATGTTGCCCAATTTAAATTATATTTTGTTAGCATGCCTTATGTTCAGTACCTTTTCTGTATCTACGATATAATTGTCCTTTATTGTCCAGGTGATACTGGCGGTACCAGCGGCCTAGCCAAGCGTGCGCTGCTGGTGGTGACGAGCAAGCTAAGCGGCACTGAAGATGGTGTGGCAGGTGGCGTGGCTGTGGCTGGCCAAGTCGCGCGACTGTTGCACATAGCCACTGACCCTTTCAACTTGTGTCGGCTCTATCACGGCTGGCAACCCTATTTATAAGCACGGCCATTTATAAAAGTTCATAATCTCAATTTAAACCTAAGACCATTATTTTAACTGTGATTCAATTTAATGTGAAGAATATTTTTTTAATGTGATTCGATTACAATTATATGTTGCATGTTATGGTGCTCCCACACCGGCTTTTGCAAACATTACTTTTACTAACAAATGTCAGGAAAATGTTTGTTTAGAAAATGTTTACATTAAACAAAACAAAACATTTTTAAAGTGTGGGGGCATCATTACTCACCATCATTTTAATAGGACCTAATAAATGTATTTTTTTCATACTTGGTAGTTTCATTTTGGTTCCCCGCTGATGCAAGGGCAAACATTATTGAAATCTAAAAATAAGGAATCGAATTTCTCCTAATAGAGGACACAGTTACCAATTTAGTGTTAATCGACTTCTCCAATGCTTTTAATACCGTCTGTCACGATATCTTTTTGACCATCCTTTCTTATCTTATGCTCTCGCACAAGGCAGTAGGAACGGTTTTCCTCTTATCTTCGGGGGCGACAGCAGTCAGTTTGTGCTGGAGACTCTTCCTCGGGGTGGTGCGATCTTGAAGCTGGCGTCCCTCAAGGCGGTATTTTAGCTCCTCTTCTGCATCCAAATTGCGTATCTGTTTCAACAGCACAAATGTAAAGATGGCAAACTAAAGATGTTATAATTGGTAATAATAAACAAATAAATCACACTCCTTCTTTTTCATTTTGGTAACTTAACAATATTCATGAATTTTTGAACATATGAATGCAAGGGAAACAATCCGTACCCTACTCTTCGAACTTACACAATTATTGTGCTGTTCTCCATTTTCATAAATCTTATAACCACAGAGCTTCTGTGTATATATCATCTTTACGCTGACGACGGTGTTGACAACTTAGCAGAACAGTCTTAAAAGCTGGTCAGGCCGATTCTGAGTGACGGTAAACCCTGCAAAGTGTCAGGCTATCATAGTTGATGGGAACCCCTATAGAGTGAGAAAGCTCGATGGTGTAACTGTTCCGCCCATAATCTTTAACAACGTAGCAATCCCGTTTAGCTTCAAGGTCCTTGGTCTGCCCGTCGAAACTTGCCTTGACTGGCGGAAGTAGGTAACGAGTGTCAGTCAAAATTCACCAGAACGTTAGGTTCGCTGTATCGATTGAAGAATCTTCGCCCAGCTCACATAAAGGCCATGCTAGTACAGTCCCTTATCTTTCCCATAATTGACTATGGTGATGTGTGCTATTATGACCTGAATGCAGATCTACTCTAACTGCATTCGATTTGTCTTCAACCTCAGTAAGTTTGATCATGTATCCGCACATCGATCACTTTTAAAATGGTGACCCATTCGTCAGAATAATCGTTCTGTTGTATTTTGCTTATTTTTCTACACAATTTATGTCGTTAAAAAAAAATTACTTATGTCATTATCCGTAGAGCGCTGAGGGCTTTGAGTACCTACCCTGTTTTCTTTTATCAATAATCCTAATTCCTCTGTTCTGCCCACAGTAAAAATCTTCGCTCCACCAATAATCGTCTTCTACAATTTGTCCCTCTCACCGCTTTGGGTTTATCCATTCCTCTTTCTTTGTCCAGGCAATTTCCGTTAGGAAGGCGCTCCCTCAGAACATCAGGATGGCAACTAGTCTGTTGTCTTTCAAATTAAAGGCACGCGAACACATTCGCAAGAAGTTTGCAGAATCAACACAGAGTTGATTTGTTGGCTTCGGTTTCTCAATAACAAGAGTATATAAATATGTATGTATTTATTTATATAATACCTATATAAATTAAATTTTAATAATTTTTTTATATTTTTTCTATTTGTTTTTGCATTTAGTTGCACTTGCCGTCTGGTAGAAAATGCCTAGGCATTTCAGTCCGCCTTTGTACTTAAGCTTAAAGATTTAATAAATAAATAAATTACGTGTTCTCTGAACTCAACAATAGAGTAGTCGGTTGCAAACCAAGAGCTAATTTAAGTTAATGTAGCTTAGCTTATCTGAGGCAATCACACATAAATATTATAAAACATAATCCCCCACCGCGTCTGTCTGTTCGCTGTAAACTCAAAAACTACTGAACAGATTTTCATGCGGCTTTCACCAATAAACAGAGTGATTCATGAGGACGGTTTATTTATGTGTATAATTTGATAAGTTTTTGTGTAAATTGGTTGAAATAAACGATAATCGTTGAAATTTTCGGCAAAAGTCAAGCCGCTTAGGAGCTTTCATCGAAAACTAAATTTATACTTCAAGCAGTGTAGACATAATCATAATGTTACATTTATATCTAATTTATCTAATCCACATATTCGACGCAACAAGCTGATCAATGCGACCCTACTACGACAGAAAAAGCATGTAGGAAAAATAATATGCTCTACGACCCGTGAAGCCGTTGCGGCCTGCGGGTCGCTAGTTTTTTAATTTGTGGACATAGATTTCTATGGTGGACATGCAATCAAATAGCATCTTTTAAATCAGGGCACACTTTACAGATGCATCGGGACGCGCAGCGCAAGCATTTCAGTAAAACAATCGTTTAGACTTGCGCGGCCCGTGAAGGAGGGTTTTTGCATATTATGTACTTTCCTCTATAGTTTTTTCGTTGCAGTGCGCCGGGCCCGCGAAAATCCGCACTCCTTTGATTTGGCAGTTTTTTTTTAACTGCCCATTCACTGACCTGACCTCTATCATACACTTGTATAATAGAGGTCAGTGATCCATTCTAAGGGCCGATTTCACCAATGAAACTAATCGCGATTAGTTCAACTAAACTCATCATTCATCATCATCATTTCAGCCGAAAGACATCCACTGCTGGACATAGGCCTCCCCCAGGCGTCGCCACATTAACCGATCCCGTGCGTCTCGCATCCAGCGCCTTCCCGCAACCTTAACCAGTCATCTAGTGGGATCATCAGTCCACCTAGTGGGAGGCCTTCCAACATATCGTCTTCCGGTTCGCGGTCGCCATTCCAGAACTTTTCGGCCCCATCGGCCATCCGTTCTGCGAGCAATGTGCCCTGCCCACTGCCACTTAAGTTTGGCAATTCTTCGAGCTATGTCGGTAACTTTGGTTCTCCTGCGGATATCATCATTTTTGACGTGATCACGCAAGGAGATTCCGAGCATAGCCCTCTCCATTGCCCTTTGGGTGACTTTGAGCTTTCTGATAAGGCCCATTGTGAGCGACCACGTCTCGGTTCCATAGGTGATCACTGGCAACACACACTGGTCATAGACTTTTGTCTTGAGACACTGCGGTAAATTGGACGAGAAGATACCACGCAACTTCCCGAACGCCGCCCAGCCGAGTCGGATTCGACGGTTGATCTCTTTCTCGAAATTGGACCTACCCAACTGGACCGTTTGTCCCAGGTAGACATATTCGTCTACAACTTCGAGTGTAGAGTCTCCGACCTTGATAGGAGTGGGCATTTGCATTCACCATGATCTTGGTTTTGTCCATGTTCATTTTAAGACCCACTCTTTCGGAAGCTCTACTGAGGTCATCGAGAATTTTACTGAGGCTCTCCATGGTCTCAGCCATGACCACTATGTCGTCGGCAAACCGAAGGTGAGTAATATACTCGCCATTAACGTTGATGCCCAGCCCCCTCCAGTCCATAACCTTGAAGACATCCTCCAGCGCAGCAGTTAAAAGTTTCGGAGAAATGACGTCTCCCTGTCTCACGCCGCGCTGGAGAAGGATTGGTTTCGAGGTCTGATCCTGAAGACGGACTGACATGGTGGCGTTTTTGTACAAACACTTCAAACCTTAATGTACCGGTAGTCGATCTGGCACCGTTGGAGAGACTGCAGTACAGCCCAAGTCTCGATCGAATCGAAGGCCTTCTCGTAGTCCACCAACGCTAAACAGAGAGGCAGGTTATACTCTTCGGTCTTCTGTATAACCTGCCGCAGCGTATGTATGTGGTCTACGGTGCTAAAGCCTTTTCGGAATCCGGCTTGTTCGGGGGGCTGGAAATCGTCAAACCTGCGCGCGAGACGATTCGTGATGACTCTTGAAAACAACTTGTAGACATGGCTAAGAAGTGAGATGGGCCTATAGTTCTTCAGCCGGGCATTGTCGCCCTTCTTGAAGAAGAGTACCACCACACCCCTGCACCATGCCTGTGGCGTTTTGCCCTCTAGTATGACGGAATCCAACAGCTTCTGAAGGGCCCTAAGGACCGGTTTGCCACCCGCCTTCAGAAGTTCGGCCGTAATTCCGTCATCACCCGGCGCCTAGTTGTTTTTGAGCTGTTTCAGAGCCATCCTAATCTCGTACAAGCTGACGTCCGGGATATCTTCGGTATAGTGCAGGGTCAATCTTGCTCTTGGGTCGTTTGCTAGACTCGCAACGGGCTTGCTGATCGATGTGTACAACTGCCCATAGAATGTCTCGAGCTCCCTGAGAAGCTCCGGTTTGGCGGATACGATCCTGCCATCGTCGGTCTTCAGTTTCGTGAGTTGGCTCTGCCCAATAGCCAGATCCCTTGAAAACACCTTGGAGCCTTTATTTCGCTCGATCGCGTCTTTAATACGCTCGCTATTGAAGCGGCGGAGGTCTCTTTTCAAGGATTTAGAGATCTGTCTATTGAGCTGCCGGTATTTGCACGCCTCATCTGCAGACTGCAGGATCATCTCACGCCTCTCCTTCATAAGCTTGAGGGTATGATCAGAGAGCTTTTTGTTTCTATCTGTACGACGGGACTTGAAAAACTAAGACCCGACCGTATGGACAGCTTCCACGAACCCGTTGCTGTATTCATCCACAGAGCTCCCTAGGCACTCGAAACGATTCTGGAGTTCGAGCTAAAAGCTCTCGGGGTTTTGGACCTGGATCTGAAGGCGGGTGGAAAACCGGTCCTTAGGGCCCTTCAAAAGCTGTTTGATTCCGTCATACTCGAGGGCAAAACGCCACAGGCATGGTGCAGGGGTGTGGTGGTACTCTTCTTCAAGAAGGGCGACAATGCCCGGTTGAAGAACTATAGGCCCATCTCACTTCTTAGCCATGTCTACAAGTTGTTTTCAAGAGTCATCACGAATCGTCTCGCGCGCAGGTTAGACGATTTCCAGCCCCCCGAACAAGCCGGATTCCGAAAAGGCTTTAGCACCGTAGACCACATTGTTGGGGATTCTTCGAGGTGGTAGAAATAAAATAGCGGACTGTAATAAAAGGAATGGTTCCGTATATTGGACGTAAGAACGCGTGTTATCAGGTCCGTGTTATTTGAGTAAAATGGCGGCGCAGGTCAGCGGCGCGCGGCAGTCGCTGTCTCGTCCCGCGCTCCCCGCTCGCCGCCGTCGCGCTCCCGTAGTCGCAGTGGCGGGCGGTGCCGCGTTTGTCTCCGACATACTCCCCGGGTTGAAGTAGGTAGGTCAGTAGCTGATTCAACAAGCAGGTTCTGGAAGGGGACAAATGTTATTAAACGCCCTTCGAATAATGATTCCTCCCTTGGTCCTTATATCGGCGACTCGAGCGACTTGATCCTGAACTCCTGGAAAAACGGCCACACAACGACCTAGTGCCCAACGTAACGGAGGCAGCGTCTTGTCCTTTATAAGGACTAAGGAACCCAACTTGAGTTCGCTTGACGCAGTAGGCCACTTCGTCTTTTGTTGCAGAGTAGTGACGTACTCGTTGGTGAATCGTTTCCAGAAATGTTGCTTGACAAACTCGATTCGCTTATATCGCTCAAGGCTAGTTATTCTTTCCGTCAGCTGTGGATGTGGAACTGACACAAGTGATCGTCCTATTAGGAAGTGAGCGGGTGTTAAAGGTGTGAAGTCTGTAGGATCAGAATTTAAGGCGGTGATAGGACGTGAATTTAGGATAGCTTCCACTTGAGTCAGACAAGTGTGCATTTCTTCATATGTGAAATGCGTAAGTTGGAGAAGCCTACGAAGATGATATTTAGTGGAACGGACAGCAGATTCAGCCATACCATTGAAATGGGGGGTGTAGCTCGGAATGAAGAGGAAGTCTATACCTTCTTGGGCGACGTCGGAACTAATTTCGGAACTTGAGTCTTGTAAGAAACGATGTAACTCGTTACATGTACCTACAAAATTAGTCCCATTGTCGGAAGTTATACTTTGAGGTTTCCCTCGACGAGCCACAAACCGATTTAGAGCGGCCATATATCCCTCTTTACTCAGATCTGTAACGAGCTCTAAATGCACGGCTTTTGTGGCTAAGCAGACAAAAATGGACAAGTAAGATTTAATCAGTTGGCAACCTCGACCTTTACGGTTAGCTATCATAACTGGGCCTGCATAATCCACTGAACAGTGTAAAAAAGGGAATTCCAGTGTAGTCCTGGATTCAGGTAACTGTCCCATTATGGGCTGAACATTGCTGGCTTTAAATCTGAAACATTTTATGCAACCTTTAGTTATGGACTTAGACAGATTCCTTCCTCCTAAAGGCCAAAAAGTTTGACGAATATTGGACAACAATAGCTGAGGTCCAGCATGTAAAAGCTTTAAGTGATGCATATGAAATATTATTTTTGTTAAATGATGTTTGCCACATAATAATATAGGATGCTTTGTGTCATAGCTATAAGGTGAATTATCAAGTCTACCGCCTACTCTCAAGATATCATTTAAATCTAGAAATGGGGTCAATGATATTAATCTATTTTTCTTTGGTAACGCTTGACCTGATTTTAAGATAAGATATTCATTTGGGAACATTTCTAACTGTGCAGTATGCATGATAAAATTAAATGATTTTTGCAATTCCTCACAAGAAAGATGATCACAGAATCTCTTTGTTTTGTTTTTACAGTTATAAATAAATCTGTGTATGTAGGCTATAACTCTTTGTAAACGTGTAAATTGTGAATATTTAGGTATAAGTTTTGTAAATAGTTTATCGTCATCGTTCTTGCTAACGTTATTATTTATAACAAGACAAGGTTGGAGATCCGGTAGGTCCTGTTTCTGGGATTCATTAGGCATTTTTGGCCAACATTGCTCTGACTCGAGCAAATACGATGGGCCTGACCACCACAAGGAGGCGTCGCTGATAATATCAGCCTTCACCCCGCGAGAAACTAGATCTGCCGGGTTCTCCTTGGACGGCACGTAGCTCCACGTGTGACCGCTGGTGCTTTCCTTTATTTCATTAACACGGTTTCGTACAAATTGATTAAGTTGATTTGAAGGGGTGGACAACCACCCTAAAACGATCGTGGAATCGCACCAAAACCGACACATGTCAATATTTAACGTTAATGAATTTTGTACCTTAGTACACAGTCTTGCACCTAATAAGGCCCCACACAACTCAAGACGTGGGATAGTTGTGGGTTTGATCGGTGCAACTTTGTTTTTCGAGACTAAGAGCTGAATACGCACACTCCCCGAGTGACACACAGACCGAATGTAGACGCATGCGCCATACGCACTTTGAGAAGCATCTGTGAATACATGGATTTCAATCCTTACGCAAAGATCACTAAGAACCCATCGAGGAATTTGTATCTTATTAAGACAGGGTAATGTATTAGCAAATGAAGACCAGAGATGTAAAATGTCTGAAGAAACTTCTTCATCCCAAGAGCTCTTATTGACCCATAATTTCTGCATTATCAATTTTGCTTCGACGACGCATGGACCTACAAGCCCTAATGGGTCGAATATTTGGCTTATAACAGAAAGTATGTGGCGTTTAGTAACCTTCTCATGAAGTTCAATGTTAATTGAAAAAGATAAGGTATCCTGCTGACAAAGCCAATATAAACCTAATGTTTTTGAAGTTGTATTTATGTTATTATCTGATAAATCTAAAAATGTGTTTGAATCTTTAATTTTACCTGAAAACAGGTCGTTAAGAATTAAAGAGTTATTTGATTTCCATTTGCGAATATTGAATTGTGCTGCATTTAAGGCGGCAGTAATTCCCTTACATAACTTTATAGCTTCGCTTTCAGTACAGGATCCACTTAATAAATCATCACAGTAAAAGTCGTGCGATATACTGTATTTGATGCTATTATCGTTGACTGTGGATGCCAGACTACTCAAACATTTTGTTGCGAGATATGGCGCTGATGCAGTCCCCTGACAAACTGTGTTAAGTGTGTAGGTTTTTAAGCGATGAGTGGAATCATACCTAAATACTATTTGCTGTAGCGATCGTTGATTGGCTATTATGTCGATTGATCTAAACATTTTTTCAATGTCTGCCGATACCACAAATTTATGCTGGCGGAATCTGAGGAGAATCGATAAGAGATCGTCTTGGACAGTAGGACCGACCATCTGAATTTCATTGTAAGAAATTCCTGAAGTGGTGACGGCAGAAGCGTCGAAGACTGTACGCAACTTAGTCGTTGTACTGGACTCCCGAAGTACGCCATGATGAGGAAGGTAGTAGTTGGCAGTGTCACTGTATGGAAAAAGGATTTTATTTTCAGTCATGTGACCCAACTGTTCGTATTCTTTCATGAAGTTTAAATATTTTTCCTTGAATATTGGTTCTCGTTCGAATTTTCTCTCAAGTGATAAAAAACGGCGCTTGGCCATCTCAAAAGAATCACCCAAGACCTGGGGACCTTGCTTGAGAGGAATGGTGACGACAAAGCGACCATCGTCGTTACGAGTTGTGTTGACAGTAAAACTATTTTCACACGCACGTTCCTCTGCGGATTGAGAATGCACAAGAGAAACACTATCTACTTCCCAAAAACGAGTGAGATCAATATCAAGTTGACCTTGGGTAAGAAAACATTGACTGAAAGTACTTTTCGGACTCGTGATGTGACCAGTGACTATCCATCCGAGCTCCGAACTGCGTAACATAGGTAAATTCTTGCCTAGGCTAATCTTTTTGCAACCGAGAATATCCCAGAAGACGTCTGCCCCGATAAGAAGATCGACCTTAGAAGGAATGTTATAAGAGGGGTCAGATAGACATAAGCCTGCTGGTATTTGAATGTGTTGTGTGTTAATGTATGTAATTGGTACTGCTGTGGTGACGTTGGTAAACACGTGACAATCAATGTTGGTCCTATAGCTAGAATTCAATGACTCAATTGTGAGATTGCAAGACTGTGTACTATTGGATACATGATTATTAAAACCTGATACCATGGAGCTCACGTTCCGCCTCGGCAAACCCAGCTTACTGCAGAAAGCTTCGGAAACGATATTTATTCCGCTACCGTTGTCCAAGATCGCTCTGGCGGTGTGATTGTTACCCCTGTCGTCAACCACTTTCACCAACGCTGTGGAAAGGAAAACACGCATCGGAGTAGTAACCGGTAGAACATCAGTTGTCAACACAATATCCTTTGAAGACGAATTAGACGAATCACGAGAAGCTGATTGCTCAGATTTTTCTACGTGCAAAAGTGTGTTATGCTTTTCTTTGCAATATTTGCAGTGTGACAAAAAGCATTTCTTTGCTCCATGACCGAAACGTAAACAGTTAAAACACACCTTGAATTCCTTTACTTTAGAAAGCCGTGTTTCTAATGGTAGGCTTCTAAAAGATTCGCAATTGAACAGCTGATGTGTCTCATCGTCGCATAATGGGCATGATTTATGTTTGAAATTTTTAGTTTTGCTATTTGTACTATTATTTATTACTAAACTTTTCGCCTTTATAGATTCTGATTTTATTTTATTATTTTTATTGTTTTCCTCTAAGGTTTCTAATAAGTCCGCTCTGTTATTTAAAAATGTTATGAACTGTGATAGGGTTGGGGATGAAGTCAACGTATTCCGATGTTCTTCCCACTCTCGACCCGTCACACTGTCAAGTTTAGTTGACATCATATAAATTACGAGCGTGTCCCAGTACTGGGTGGGTTCTTTCAATGACGCGAGAGCCCTGATGTTTTTGTTAGTTACATCAATAAGATATTGAATTGACTTACATGATTCTGATCGAATAGGATCTATGCTAAACAAAGCTTGTAAGTGGTTATTAATCAGTAAGCGACTGTTATCAAATCGCTCGCACAATAATTCCCACGCAATTTTATAGTTGTCACTTTTAAAATCAATGTTTTTAATAATCAGAGCGGCACTTCCTTTAAGAGAAGCCCGTAAATAGTGGAATTTATTGATGTTATCTATGCAATCACTGTTATGTATAAGAGAAAGGAATGTGTCTTTAAATTCAAGCCAGTCTTGATAGCCACCACTGAAATGTGGTAAGTCAATTTTCGGTAGCCTAACCAAATTTCTCACTCGCCCACCTGATTCTGCGTCGCTAAACTCCATCACAGATCCGCTGGCCTTTCCTCCGGCAGCAAGCAGGTGCTTGGCTTTGGCCACCAGCATGTAGTAGTCGTTGTCAAACTGCACACGCTCCACTGAAACTTCATCGGTTGGTGGCTCATCAGATAGGATCTCGATTTCAGTCTGTAACGAGTCAAATTCCTCGCATAAGGGCTCAAATTTTCGTAAGCGACACTCTAAATCTATGATTTGTAATTCCGTTAATGTTTTAGAAGTTTCTATTAATTTAATATGATTGCCAAAAATAGTAAGCTTTGATTTGATTGCTGAGCGTTTTTTAATTAAAGTTTTATGTTCAGACATGATCACAAAACAAACCACAAATCGCAATAAAGGCAACTGCTTACCTCAAATTAATAAGCTTGAGGCACGGTAAGCGGCATACAGATATTTTAGCAATAATAAATAAAACCAGGTAGCTGAGCTCAATGACTGCGCGTTTCGATTTGAAACAAACAAGATGATTCATGCGATAGGCGTTCAACGCTCGAGTTAAATATTATAGTTAGCAGTATATGTATATATGCAATATTCTACGAGTTGTATCGTATGAAGAATGCACAAAGCACCAACTCAAGTTTTAGCAAAATGTATATGATTCGTATTTATTTATAAGGGAAAAATATTTGAAATTAAGAATATGAAAATGGAAATATGAATTTGACCAGCTAAGAGAAGAGGGAATAAGAGGAATAAATAGGAACGAACTCACAAGATGTCTTATCCTTTATCCAGTGACAAAACGGATTTTTCGTCCTTCAAATGCCCTTCCTTGACCTCTTCGAACGTCGTCGCGTAATGGCCGGCGCATACGACTCGTCAAATTTTCTTGATTATGACACGGTCTCCAAATAAGCTTCAAGACGTCCTTAGTGTCCTTTTTCACGGTGAGAGGACCATTTGTTGGGGATTCTTCGAGGTGGTAGAAATAAAATAGCGGACTGTAATAAAAGGAATGGTTCCGTATATTGGACGTAAGAACGCGTGTTATCAGGTCCGTGTTATTTGAGTAAAATGGCGGCGCAGGTCAGCGGCGCGCGGCAGTCGCTGTCTCGTCCCGCGCTCCCCGCTCGCCGCCGTCGCGCTCCCGTAGTCGCAGTGGCGGGCGGTGCCGCGTTTGTCTCCGACACACATACATACGCTGCGGCAGGTTATAGGTACAGAAGACCGAAGAGTATAACCTGCTTCACTGTTTAGCGTTTGTGGACTACGAGAAAGCCTTCGATTCGATAGAGACTTGGGCTGCACTGCAGTCTCTCCAACGGTGCCAGATCGACTACCGGTACATTGAGGTGTTGAAGTGTTTGTACAAAAACGCCACCATGTCAGTCCGTCTTCAGGATCAGACCTCGAAACCAATCCTTCTCCAGCGCGGCGTGAGACAGGGAGACGTCATTTCTCCGAAACTGTTCACTGCTGCGCTGGAGGATGTCTTCAAGGTTCTGGACTGGAGGGGGCTGGGCATCAACGTTAATGGCGAGTACATTACTCACCTTCGGTTTGCCGACGACATAGTGGTCATGGCTGAGACCATGGAGAGCCTCAGTAAAATGCTCGATGACCTCATTAGAGCTTCCGAAAAAGTGGGTCTTAAAATGAACATGGACAAAACCAAGATCATGGTGAATGCCCATGTAACACCCACTCCTATCAAGGTCGGAGACTCTACTCTCGAAGTTGTAGACGATTATGTCTACCTGGGACAAACGGTCCAGTTGGGTAGGTCCAATTTCGAGAAAGAGGTCAACCGTCGAATCCGACTCGGCTGGGCGGCGTTCTGGAAGTTGCGTGGTATCTTCTCGTCCAATTTACCGCAGCGTCTCAAGACAAAAGGCTATGACCAGTGTGTGTTGCCAGTGATCACCTATGGGACCGAGACGTGGTCGCTCACAATGGGCCTTATCAGAAAGCTCAAAGCCACCCAAAGGGCATGGAGACGGCTATGCTCGGAATTTCCTTGCGTGATCACGTCAGAAATGATGATATCCGCAGGAGAACCAAAGTTACCGACATAGCCCGAAGAATTGCCAAACTTAAGTGGCAGTGGGCAGGGCACATTGCTCGCAGAACGGATGGCCGATGGGGCCGAAAAGTTCTGGAATGGCGACCGCGAACCGGAAGACGATACGTTGGAAGGCCTCCCACTAGGTGGACTGATGACCTGGTTAAGGTTGCGGGAAGGCGCTGGATGCGAGACGCACGGGATCGGTCAATGTGGCGAAGCCTGGGGGAGGACTATGTCCAGCAGTGGACGTCTTTCGGCTGAAATGATGATGATGATGATGATTCTGAGTATAAGGTACGCCACCCTGGTCGACACACTCTCGATCTTCATCACTTTGTTCACAAGGGACTTATGGACGATAAACCCGACACCGACTGCCGGTCACCCTCTCGGCAATAGAGCAGGTTACCGGATTTGAGGATTATCGAGTCCTCCCCCTCTCTTCGGACTTCAGATAACCCTATAATACTCCATCCCAACCTGCTCAATTCCTCCTCGAGTTCGGTGACCTTTTCGTCGGTCCGAAGTGTGCGCGTATTGTACGTTGCCAGGTCCAGTCGTCGGTGATTGTTGGGGTAGCCGGATCTCGTCCGGAGATTCTTAGCACCCCTTGCCATGCCGTAGCCTCGACCGCTACCGTAGTCGAGGGTAGGTAAGCTGCCGGGTCTTAGGAGACATTTTTTATTTGTGCTATTCATTGGGGGGGTTTTGCCATAATCGCCACGCTTGGCAGGCGGGTTGGCGATCGCAGTATGGTTGTTATAGAAGCACAGAGAACGCTGCTGCCCATTCTCTGGTTTGTCCCTTAGTCGCCTCTTACGACACCCACGGGAAGACATGGGATGGTGAAATTCTTTACGTCCGGCACCATACGGATTTACGTCCGGCACCATACGGACAACTACACAACTAAACTCAGTTTAAGCAAATACAGCGTTCTGATAGGTTGAGACCGCTGGGAAACTACGAATCCTAGCTGATATATTATCATACATTTCTTCCTGTATCGTGGGTGCGTTTACAAACATATAAACTCACATACACAACACCCAGAGAAGAAACAACTATCATCTGGTCTGGTCATACAAATATTACTTCCGTGTGGGAATCGAACTCGCGACGCAGCGCTCAACGCGCAGTCTCATGCAGTCAATTGCTCCACCACTGCGCCAACCGTGCGCCCCAGATTGATCGTCGGTCCCCTTACAGCTTCTACACGCACATGCCGGCGTCACGGGCGGCCGACGGTTTTTGTCGTGTGGGCATACTGCCGGAATCAGTTTGCTTTTAGAAGTACCTACATTATGTTGTAAGCCTGCAGCCAATGATATTCAAATATACAGATATGTTATGAGCGCGCGCATTTTGAAGACACGAATAGGTCACAATTGTGACCTTTAATCTTTAGTTTATGTCACGCATGGCGAAGAGCGATAGGCTTTGTTGAAAAAAAAAACAAAATAAAATAAATGCCATCGTGTGTATTTGTTATTTATTGATTAAAATAAATATTTTTTAATGTTAGATGAATGAAAAGTGTGTAACTATGTGTGCTGCCGCTATATGCGGCACACTTTTTTCAATTGTTTTGTGAGTGTATAACGTATCTGTTTATTTGAATATCATTGCCTGCAGCCCAGTGGCGTAGCGTGGGTTTCAGCCGCTCGGGTCGGAAGAAAATTTCACCCCCCCCCCCCCCTTGTTTAGGTTAAAAAGCTTGTAAAAAGCTTTTTATAAGCCATAAAACAAGCATTACAATACTTATTCATAGAAAAAATGCAAAAATACATTTAAATTAATAATTTACTCTGTAACTGAGAAGGTAAATACTTTACGTAATTATTATTCAATCATAATTCATTATAGTAAAAATAAAAACAAACATTTAGGTATAGTAACCTATACTTCTACTTTATGATAACTTGATCTCTGCGACATACGTCAAATTGACGTATAAGTTATTGTTAGCCTGTCAAGCGCTATTGATATCAAAGACCTTAAACTTCTTACTACTAGACTGTGCACTATGGCGCAAAAACCGGTCCGAGCGAGAGGGCTCCCTTTGGTAGTGTGTCATTTTCTAATGAGGTGACCATGACCAAAGAGAACACGGGACAAATTGATTGTAAAAACGATAGTTTTCCGAAGTATTCCGATATGTTGATGCTACCTAACTGCGCTACCTAAACCTACCTAATTTATAGTTAATAAAAAAAAGTGTTTATATTTTTTGGTATCTACATCAGACATCACTAACCGTATGGTGTCATGTTTGCCCATGGGTGTCATAAGAGGCGACTAAGGGAAAACCAGAGAATAGGCAACAGCGTTCTCTGTGCATTTGTAACAACCATACTGCGATCGCCAACCCGCCTGCAAAGCACTCCCCATGAATAGCACAAATAAAACATAGCCCCTATTGCCTGTACCCTCGACTACGGTAGCGGTTGAGGTTACGGTATGGCAAGGGGTGCTAAGAATCCAGGACGAGATCCGGCTACCCCAACAAATACCGAAGACTGGACCTGGCAACGTATAACACGCGCACAATCCGGACCGACGAAAATATCACCGAACTCGAAGAGGAATTGAGCAGCTTACGATGAAGTATTAAAGGGTTATCTGAAGTTCGAAGAGAGGGGGAGGTCTCAATAATTCTCAAATCCCAAGTCTCTTCGAGTTTCATTCTTCAAGACCATCATATAGATTTGAACAAAAGCTCTCTGATCCTACTCTCAACCTCATGAAGGATAGGCGTTAGATGACCCTGCAGTCTTCTGACGGTGTTTGGAATACCGGCAGCTAAAATACTTCAAAGGATCTCTATGATTTCACATATTGTCAGTTGCGTAGACAGTTGAGAAATAAATAAATTTGCAAATAATATTAACAGCCGCTGAATTTCACTCGAACAAAGTCCGCCAAAAAATCCGCAAACCACCATCCTACATTTAGTATTACCAGGCCCAAACATTTAAAAGTACTACTCCTACTCAGTATTAATTTATATTTTTTCAAATACAACGAATTGATTAAATATAGGAACTGTAGAAATATTTATATACTTTTCTATAAATATTTAAATACGTGTCAAAGTCTATGAATTGTTCGTTTTGGTACAACAAAAAAAGAAAAATATAAAATTTTCTACCATTTCTACCAAACCCAATGATTAGTTGAGCTAGCAAGAAGTCAGACAAGGACACCACTACCAGCGGAAACCCTCTCGCCAGGACCGCTTTTAGTTAGCTACCGCTTATAAGGAAATAGCTTACCTAGGTGTATGATGATAGATTACAATTTAGCTAAACAAAAAAATTTGGTACACAGTCTAGTAGTAAGAAATACGTTTATGGACTTTGATTGATACTGACAGCTGTCACAGAAATCAAGCTATATTTTACGAAGTATAAATGTTTTTTTTTTATTATTATTATACGTAGGTACCTATAAACTAATTATCATGGATCCCTTTCAAGTAAAGGTGTCTTCAAAGGACATCCATCTCTCTCTGTAGTTTGCTGTTAGTAAACCAGTTTGTTCCTGTCCTGCGGTCTGCCCATCTTGTGTAGGTTCTCCGTACTGGCTGGCCCTTCCATTTATTTATTAAAACTTCATGCAACATACAGGTACATAGGCAGACTTAATTCCTGAGGCATTCTCTACCAGTCAACCAAGGATGGTAGAGAGATAACATGGCAGGTGCTTAAAAAATTGAAATTATTATTAAAGTAAAAATTGAAGAATAGTTAAAATAAACATACATATATATTTCCTATAATAAATATATATATATAAGTGATAGAAAGGTGATTGAGATGACTCTGCTATTGGTGTAGAAAGTAATGCCGTAACTTCCTCTTAAATGCATATTGACTGGTGGTCGTCCTGATATCGAGAGGTAGCGCATTCCAGAGAAGAATGGACTGAATATGAAAGGTAGAATGAATAAAATCAGAAGTATGAGAAGGACAAAGCAAGAGAAGATTGTTAGACGAACGCAGATACCAAGCGTGTTTATTGATGTCTAAGGTCCACCCGCAGTTATCCATTTGTTTAAGTATTAAAATTAAAAAGTCAGTATTTTAGAATAGAATACTCTATAATATGTACACCATATAAGTTACAGAAAGTATAGACGAAGAGAACATTACACTGGGTGACACAATGGGCGGCCTTATCGCTAAAAGCGATCTTTTCAAGACAACCTTTACCTTTTAGTAGTTAATAGTAATAAACAGACATTCCAAAGAACCCGTACTGTCAACTAATTTGCAGGTGTTATTATTTAGTATTGAATACAATTCTTTATTATGATATTTCAAGATACAATTCCGTTTATTTGTTTTTTAATTCGTATCATTATAAAATATTACTTACAAAAAGCATAGCGTTCCTAAAACAAGATAATTCATATAATGTGAAATTTTGACACCCCCTACATGAGCCGCCGGTGCGGGCCGCTTCCACTATGCTACGCCATTGCAGCAGCCGCCGGACATCACACCGGTACCGACAACGGCGCCGCCGCGCCGCCGGCGGCACGTTGAGATGTATGCCTTTAGACATATCTCTAAGTGGTCTGTGCCTTTAGATTCCTACTGTGGCAACACCGGTTGCTGTGCTTGTCAAATTGTCAATATTTTCGTCAAATCCAGTTTCCATGGTAACAACGTTTATCAACAAAAAATTGTGATTATGTTGCTATTTTATTTTTGTTGATAATGATTTTAATTGTGAATGATACGCCGGTTGGGATGATTAATATTTTCTCATGGCAGAATTGCATATACTAGGGCAATTGCAGTGTGCTTCTAACTTTCAAGATAAATCTTCCCTATTTTGTCGATATTCATTTCAAGCCGGTATGTTGTATTACGTAATTGTATTAATAAGAATACTTTTGCTATTGGATTATGTTGTTTTTATTTTTATAGTAAGTATACATACCTATTTTCTTTTTCAGGGCCAAACTGGACAGTTGTTTCAGGTTGCCCTGAAGGGCAGACAGTCTCAGGTAAATTAGATTACGAAAACACTGTTGTGTGGGCGCACCCTCTAGATATTCACTACGTAACTAAAGGGGTCCAAGGTATGTACAGTTTTTTTATAAAATTTGTACATTTTACGCCTTTTATTTTAGTTTTTATCCCTACAATTCAGGTTGGCCGAAATTATTAGTGCAAGTGAGCTGCCTCGATTCTGTAGGACGCTCTTGGATAGTAGGATACGGTAGCTGTAACTTGCCTGCAGTGCCAGGGCCTCATAGCATCCATGTGAACTGCTGGGTACCATCTCCTACTTCAATAACTGATAGAATTCGACAATATTTTCTTGGTGGATCTCATCAGCTCATCCAAAGCGATATAGTCAATTTAGGATTAAACCGGTAAGAAGTTTATGTAATATGTTTTTGCATCAAACAGATTAACTCATATACAAATCAATTTTATTTAAAAGAAAGATCAAAAATATTAATTAATTTACAAATCAATTTTATTTACAGATTTAAATTAAGGACCCAATCAAAAGGCACAGTCAAGCTGCAAGTTAATTTATTACTTAGGAATTTTAGTCAGTTTGGAGTAGAGTATAAGTAAAACAAAACATGAAAGTCATTACTTATTTTGCTTTTACGTTTTTGTCTATACTTATTCAATTTTCTGTAATGGACTACATTCAAGAGAAAATTCAGACTAAAGATACCCCAAATCTCGATGTAACTACCCAGAAACAAATACTTAGTGATTTATTGAAGAATATAAGCAGTAAACCTCATGCACTTTACTACAGGACAACTCATGATAGCAGCAGATCACTGAAAAACACTTCCCCATCAAAGATTTATAATAACTCTTCTATGTCAGAAGTAACAACTTTAGGAACAACAGTTGGAACCACCACAATACTAGATGTCCTGTATGATGAAACTACTTCTGAGACAGAAGCCACTAATGAAACAACTACTGAAATGTATTTCACAAGCACTGAATTTGATAATATCACAGAAATTACATTCTTTGATATCAAAAACAAATCATCTAGTGTACCTAGTACTAGACCAAAAATTAATTTTAGTTTGCATTGTGATTGCAACTTATTGGTAAGCACTTAGAATATAATTTGGAATCCTAGTACATTCATATGCCAGTTTTCTTTACCAGCGTTTTTCACTTTTTCCAGTACAAAGTTTGTGATATAAATTGCTGTTGTGATCAAGAATGTTCTGATTATGAACACGAGATGTTCCAATGTCATGAAAATAGTAAGGCTGAGAACAAAGCTGTTGATGGGTGTATTAGTCACTTGCTTGATGAACACAGTTATGGAGGCAGTGTGCTTGATAATCTGTTTTGTGTTGTAAAAACTAATTTACCCAGCAAGCGCAGTATTAAACAGGTTGGTGCTAGTATAAAATCGTGAGATATTAAATATCCATGTGTATTACATACAGCTAAATATAAGTGTTGTTTTTTTCAGCATGATCAGGCTCCTATGGGTTCATACTACAAGTGGCGAAATGTCCATCAGAAGCAAAAATCGTATGAATTTAAAAAGACCCTGTATAAAAAAGCAGATCCTATTTGGCTATTAAAAAATGGAATAATTTATTATTTAGGTTAGTAATTATTTATTCCAAGAACACAAAACAATAAAGACACAGACAATGTGAAATTGCTACCACTGATACGCGGTTAACTGTACCGCTTGTAACGCATTGCGGTTTTTTACCGCAAGTGCGTTCAGCTTCATACAATTCGCAATTATCTGCGCGGCTAAAAACCGCAGTGCGTGCTAAGGCTAATGGGACTGCCTATCAACAAAGTTCAACACAATGTACCTACTCGTAAACCTACATTTCTTTAATAATAATTACGGGCATAATTACCCTAAAACACTGATTTCACTTTACCGATTTCTTTTTCAGATTTTCCAGCACCCATGCTCAACAATTACTGTACTGATCGGGTACTAATCGCATTTCTTAAAGAAGAGAAAGTCACATGTAATGTGAAATTCAAGGATCTAGAAATGTTTAATATTTTAAAAACTTCTGAAGAAGCTATGGTTATAAGTGCTACTAATAATACATTAAACAGTACTGCTTTGGTATTTATTCACCTTTTTTTTGAGGATTAGTTCATAAAGTAACCCTTCATGTTTTCTAAATTGAATGTATTTTTTTTTTACAGAATTGCTCAAATCTCCATTGTATCAATTGGACTATTCTAGCATGTGAGAATGGATTCTGTTGGAATTATAATAAGACTTATAATGAAGCGTCATGTACGGAGGATATTTGTACTAACATAGCATTGAAAATTGATTACGGCTTCTATTATTACGATCTGAAAATTGTGAACGCGACGATAAAACTACATCTACAAAATATATCACATGTGTTGCCCTTATTGATGCAAGAAGTCAGTGTACATTTTTATCTGGCAAATAGATCTATAGACCATGTTATAGAATTAAGTGGGAATCCAGGATATGTGAATGGCCTGCCAGTTATAGCGTCTTATGCCAAGAGCAATTACACAGACAACTTTTTTAACAACACTTCAAAAACAAGACGGCGCATGTTATTTCCCGAAAATAGAAATGGACAGTGTGTTTCGACGAATACATCGAACAATATTGTAAAGTTTGGAATGAACAAACGAACTAAATGCCGTTACATTTATTCGCACTCAACATTATCGAAGAAAAACCTGTGTAACAACATACAAAATGGTATTATTGAACTATTAAGGCTAAACAATAATATATCCATTTCTCCCTTTGGGAACCCACATGACATTGCCGATGATAACTGGATTAACTTGCTTGTGGACGAAAATAAACAAGAACCAATTTATGGGGATTATAATGAAAACACTTTGAAACTTTATTGTTATAATTTAATCAATAGACTTTCTGTTAGTTTTATGTTCGCTAATGTCGACGAAAAGTCATATAAAGGGCAGAATAAAATTCTGTCTGCTAAGTACGAAGTCACAGCTACAAATTTTAGTTTTAACATTGAAGACATTTCAATCGTTATTACTGTTGATGTTAATTTCGTGGATCTGTCAAAACCAAGTATAATTGATTATGCTGGAAGTCCACATATAAATATTCATTTACCCAGAGATTTCTTCTTCCCTTTCCCCCAGAATGGCGGTTTTAACATGTCTAACACGTTTTTTGTTACAATATTCAGCTTTGTCATATTACTTTTTTGCAAATAAAATAACTCTTGAATAATAACTAATAATTTTTATTTTGAAATAATTTAAATACTTTTGTTACTTCTATCACTTCTAACTTGGCATCCCCTTCAAGGACTTAACGATCTTGAGTTTGTGGTGGCCTGAAAATAAAACCCATTTTAGGTTCAATTAGACCACGTCAACCCAATGAGCTTGAAGAATAGCGAAATTCAAGAGGCAAAAGAGAATTTAATAAAACATTGTGTTATAAAGGAAGTTTTTAATATAGCCGCATCGAGGAATCTATCATAGTACATGACGTTAAGGTACTAGAGCTATATTGGTATTTACAATATTTTTACATAATTAACCTTCAAAGAATCTTTTAGTCTAATAAAATATAATGAAAAGCAAAGAAGACAGTAAATATAAACTGAAGCTGCTTTTACACAAATCGATCGGAGCAATGTTGAGATGTCGCTACAAACCTATGCGACGTAAGTGTAGACTTTGCGGTCGTCAGGCGTGCGAGCCAGGTACTCTCGTTCTATGAGCCCTTCGATGCGCTTCTTGATGACCACGGGCGACGGCAGGAACCGAGCGCGCAGCTGCTCCGTCACCTCCGCGACCAGGAGCGTATGCTGCGGACAAATACGTTACATCAATGTACCCCGATTCACAGTTATAGATATCAATATGCTTGCGAATATTTTGACATACCGCCATCTTCTTTCTAGCTTTCATAATGCGCACGATGGCCGCTTCGATTTCATGTTTACGGTCTTCATCAACTTTGTTGCGTGTTTCACGTCGCTCTGGTTCAGACTCGCCTTTAGCTGCTACGGTCTGGATCTTAACTCTGGAATAAGAGAAAAATTAGTAAGAAATTTGCATTATAAAATGTGCTACTGTTACCTTTTTTATATCTAGGATACGGCACATACCTATGTAACTTAGATGTAAAAGCGTCGTTGACGTAAAATTGATGTGACGGCTCTATCTCTTTTGTCTTCGGCTGCTTGATGAGTACCCTCTGGGTGGGCTTCCCCATCGCTAACGACTGTAGGGCTCGGACAAGATCCTTCTCCGGAATATCAGTCTCATTGAGTATTTCCTGTAAAAGGTAGATTATGGTGAAGGAAACAACAAAAGAGCGGACCATGTGCAATGGATCTGTGTGACCATGAAGTTGATCAGCTGCAGTTAGTTATTATGTCAAATTCTTTGGAAGAACTTTTTCTTTTTTATGCATCCGATCCCCGTTTTAAATAAGGAAATCCAATCTGCAGCTAACTACACACACAAACATCCATGGCGCCAAGTGTCATCATCATCATTTCAGCCGAAAGACGTCCACTGCTGGACATAGGCCTCCCCCAAGCGTAGCCACACTGATCGGTATTGTGTGTTTCGCATCCACCGGACTCTCGCAGCCTTAACCAGGTCGTAGCTCCACCTAGAGGGAGGCTTTCCAACGCTGTATTTTCCGGTACGCGGCAGCCCCAACGGCCATCCATTCTGTGAGCAATGTTCCCTGCCCGCTGCCACATAAGTTTGACAATTCTTCGGGCTATGTCGGTAACCTTGGTTCAAAGTGTAAATAGAAAAAAAATGTACATAATTAATTGAATAACAAAAAGAAGTCATACCTCATAGGTGAGTCGTTCACGTTTGTTGAAGAGCAGCAGCACGCACATCTGGAAGGTGGACACCTGTATGATGTGGCGGCGCGGGGGGGCGGGGGGCGCGGGGGCGGCGGGCGGCGAGCGCGGGGGGGACGTGGAGGCCGAGCGGAACGTGGCGTTCAGGTCGGCGCTGCCCAGCTGCGGCTGCAGCGACAGCTGCCGCCCCGAGTGCTTCGCTAGGTAGAAGCTGGTGCCAACAATCACATCATGTTATCCAGATACACGCCAACATACAAAAGGAAAGAGACACCATCCTAATGGTATGTCTCTCTTTCGCACTTTTTATGACCACGTCAATCGTCAGGCACGGCCATTAGATTAGCGTTAAAACAGTTGATTATTCTATTTGAAAATTAAGATATTTAAAGACCTGCACAGGAGAGGGACTTTTGTCCCCAGAAGACAAACATTTGACCCTGTAAAGGTTATACTGCAAAGGCTATCTTCCCGAATCAAAAATGGTAAAGATCTCTAGATGATAATCATCTCTAGATGCGACGAATATTCGTATTCGGTACATTCGGCATATTTTTTTTATTTAAAGCATTCTGCCCCGCGGGTTGCGCGCTGGGCAGAGAGGGGGCGGTGGCAAACGCCGCCCGGCTTTTGCAGAGCGCCGTACCGAAGTGTACAAACCTGTTTACCGCGCAGAATTGAACCGAATGATTCAGCAGAATATTCGATTCGGTACATTTTGGACCGAATATTCGGCCGAACATTTGTATTCGGTTGAACCTAAATTCGGCGCATCTCTAGTAAAGATCATTCTGTGTTCCCAAGTTTTCTGTTACATTTTCAACATGATTCTAATTGAAAGAGAAGGAATTAGTTATACTTCTGCGGACAAAAAGTTCCTCGTCTGCGCGGCCTAAATCTTTACACTATTTTCATAGACGGCTTACCTTCTGAAGACTTCGAATGCACTTCGCGGTGCTGTAGGTATATTGCACTTAGGCGTGGCGCTTTGCGTGGGCCAGAAGCCAGTGGTTAGCACTCGCACTGACAGATCTACGCCGTGAAGATTGATCTGAAATTACAATATTTCATTATATAAAAGTATTGAAAGAAACTAATATCTATTATAAAGAACTTCGAGTAACGCTGTGACTTACAGTTTGTCAGCTCGATTTTATTTTTAAAGAAGGCGTTAACAGCCACAAGTTAATATAAAACAAAGATTCACCCCAGATGACAGCACATGTTCCTTGAACTCTTCCATTATGGTGTTCGAAACGGTCATGTCTTTGAACATTCCTTCCAGCTTTGATGTGAACTGACAACCGCATTCAGTCTGAAATCATTGACATATTTTGTTATAATCAAATAAGAATGAAAATTCATAGTATGAAATTAGATTAATTTGGCGATTTTTTACCCGGCTGCAAGGAAAGGGTTATGTTTTTCGCGCGTATCTTGTATGTATGTATGTTTGTATGTATGTATGAATGTTTGTATGTATGTTTGTATGTATGTATGAATGTTTGTATGTATGTAATATTCTTTATTACCCCATATCTTGCAAACCGCTAGATGGATTTTTATAATTATTACATCGTTAAATAGGGCTTGGCCGCCCAAGTGTTCTTAGATAAGTGACGTTAAAAAAAAACAAAAATAGCGGCTTTTGTGCGCCATATTGGTGGCGACTCAATATTTTTTTTCTTCGAAACCCATCGAGTGGGGTATCAAAATGAAGGATTTTTAAAGGTGACTACAAAAATATACACCACTTATATGTTTAAATTCGTTTCGAAAAAAAAATAGGTAGGTAACCAAAAAGTTGTAAATAAAAAAAGTTAATTCAAAAATCAAAACCCGACTGCAAACTAAAAAGATGTAAACAAGTAGAAAATCATGCTGTGCAGTCGGAGAATACATATTCGAATACCAGCTGGCTGACCACCTGATCCTCCGACTGCACAGCATGATTTTCTACTTGTTTACATCTTTTTAGTTTGCAGTCGGGTTTTTTTTTTTTTTTGTTTTCTCGCTCGCGCTTGGCCACTGCCTCACCTGATGGTAAGCGATGATGTGGCGTGTTTGTGATTTTGATTATGCAGACAACTATAATGTGTATAGTTCTCGCCAAACTTTTTGGCCGTCCTGAAGTTGGCTACAATAGCTGTTGTTATTGTTGGCTACATTAGTAAATCTCATACAAAAACAGCACTGAGTCGTGCCTTGCGCTTCAGAAAGCCAACTTCAGGGCGGCCCAGAAGTTTGGTGAGAACTGTACAGGATGGGATAAGGTTGCTGGGCAAGAGACATACAAATGCGCAGCACATACCTTTTACCTTTTCACCTATGTCTATTACAATTTATATGCTGTAATTGTCTGATATACATATCTCTATTCATTTCTGTGCAGCTTTACAACTAATGCTTAGAATCTAATCTATGCCTTCAGATACAATACAGTGTAAGTAAATAAAAATAAGACTACAAAACCAAATCCTGCTTAAAGTCTTCATGCTCTGCAAAATTCTTTACCTAAACAGCTTTTTGGAAATGGAATACTTAATTTTAAGAGTGCAACAAATAATAAAATTTGGATACTGAACTCCCAAGACTTTAAGCAGACTTTTTGCAATAGAAAAAGAACTACCAGGGGTATATCACACAGGACACTTACGAAAGATGCCCATCTATAATTGGTAAAGAATTTTGCAGAAATATGTGGACAGGACGGGGAAGTCGGATAGACTTTTCATTTAATCACTTATTGAATTCTCTATTTGCGAGACGTCTCCGATTATACATTGAAAGTCTCGCGGTTCAACATCCTTAAGTAAACCTTCTTTCTGGGAAAGGTTAGAAACCAAAATATTTATGAACACAGTGAATTCTTCAGCGGCTTATTAAAAATCAATGAATTTTGATGATATTATAGGTAGTGTAGGATTGAAAACTAACCTTCAGTTTGGAGATCATATTCTTTTCACTGTCATCAGAAACGGATTTGTTGAGCAACAATCGTTTAGCTAAATGTTGCTTGTAGTAACGCTCGAACACGTCCTTCTCTTGTAAGAATCTGAACAGTACCATAGTTTTGTCCAACACCGCTTCAATTTCTTGTTCACTCATCTGGGGAAAAACGAAGCTGTTAACAACAGAAATTCTTAATACTTAAACGAGTCTGGTGAAGCAAATACTTACGCCCTTTTCACCCTTCTTTAGTTTTCCGTCAATGAAGAGTGATAAAAACTCTGGGGACTTGCTGTTCAAGTTGAGGAAATATTCGAAGTCTGACGCAATCATGTGTTTGAAAATCTTGTCGTTGTTGAAAGAGTTTTGTAGGAAATGATCAAATCTGTCCTTCAGGTCGAGAAGATTCTGTAACAAGGATTAGGACGATGATGAAATCAATCTTCGTTTGGATAGTTAGAGAAATAATTTGCTTCCATTCAAAGTATCATTTCTATGGTGATTTTATTTTAGTAATATAACTGAACTTGACAATTTGTATTTCGCACACAGGCAATTTGCACATCATTATGGAAACAACTCGGAACTTGAGGAAAATGTCTCCTCTTTGGGAGAGGCAAAAATGGTGTTGGATACACAGGGAGACCACAGATGATAATGACACACAATCAAAGATACTTGTTGTTTTTGGGAATATAATATTGTATACTAGCTTCAGCCTGCTGAAAAGTGTTTTATTATACAAAGTTTAAAATTACCCTATGTGTTAACCTAGGTAAAAAATTCTCTATGTGCAAAACTGCATCCAAATCCGTTTAGCTGTATTTGCGTGATTCAAACACAAACATGCAAGCTTTGGCTGGACCGATTTACATTATTTTTAAATAGTTCGACTTATCTCTGTCCCGGAATGACTATTAAAACATCGGCAACATTAAAGAAAAAAAAACTAATTTCAAAATTCATTTTTGCATAAGTTTTGCGAACACAGCGCCTTCTCTGTTACATGACAGAATACAGGGAAGGTTAACAACTACAAAAAGAAAAAGGTAGGGTAGCGTAGGATAGGTAGGTAGGGTAGGATAGGTAGGTAGGTAGCCAGTTGATGTTAGCAAAGCCGCAGACACAGCTAGTTTATAATAAATAGGATTATCATTTATATTTATAGTCACAAATTTCAGTTTCTAAGAAAGAAGGAAGCAATGCGCTTACCTGCACAAAAGTGATAGCATTAGTATTGTGATGCGTGTCCGTGACGAGCGCGCGGCCCTGCTCGCGCAGATGCGCGGACACGGCGTCGGCCACAGTGCGCAGCCCCTCGCCCACACGCGACAGCAGCTTGTACACGCACGCCAGCTCCAGCGTGCGCGTGTGCATCAGCATGTGCACCACGCCTGAGTTCTCCATCTGGATATAAGAACACAGTTAGCACTGTAGCACATTACATTGCCGGACCAACATTTTTGAGGTTTTTCTGTCGTTCCAATTAACAGGGTAGGATGGGAACCATATATATTTTGAATTATCCTCAGATGCAACAGATTCATAGCATGAAAATAACATCAACATTGCAACTAAGAGCAGTCCTTGACAGTTCAAAACTGCCTGTGAATGGTTTAAATGATCCAAATCATCAAGTTAGAGTTTAGATGTCTCATCAAGGACTTTGTGTTTCAGATAATTGATATTGGACATTGGTTGATTTTTCCTCTTTTATCTTGCAATTGGTTTCTTAACTTTTTAGCTGTTCTTTTTTTGCAGATATTGACTGCTGAGGTGCATTCTTCCATATAAGAATCTGCTTCTCAAAATTGTTTCACTTTATTTAATAAAGTCCCATATGTGGTGGCGTTTGAGCCTTTACATTGTTATTGACTGCTGAGATACATTCTTCCATCGAAGAATCTGCCTCTCAAAATTGTTTCACTTTATTTAATAAAGTCCCATATGTGGTGGCGTTTGAGCCTTTACATTGTTATTGACTGCTGAGATACATTCTTCCATCGAAGAATCTGCCTCTCAAAATTGTTTCACTTTATTTAATAAAGTCCCATATGTGGTGGCGTTTGAGCCTTTACATTGTTATTGACTGCTGAGATACATTCTTCCATCGAAGAATCTGCCTCTCAAAATTGTTTCACTTTATTTAATAAAGTAACATATGTGGTGGCGTTTGAGCCTTTACATTGTTATTGACTGCTGAGATACATTCTTCCATCGAAGAATCTGCCTCTCAAAATTGTTTCACTTTATTTAATAAAGTCCCATATGTGGTGGCGTTTGAGCCTTTACATTGTTATTGACTGCTGAGATACATTCTTCCATCGAAGAATCTGCCTCTCAAAATTGTTTCACTTTATTTAATAAAGTCCCATATGTGGTGGCGTTTGAGCCTTTACATTGTTATTGGTTCACTTAAATTAAAAATTAAAATTCATTTATTTCAGGTCTTAAACCCATATCACCAACAGCTTTAAATTTTAACAATAATAAATACAAAATCACACATAGATAAATACAACCAAATAAATACACAATAAAAATACAACACTTGAAACAAATTCAAATTCAATAATAATCATCACAATTAATTACATTAGTCTCTTATGTGCGACACTATATGTAACTTGTCTGTCACAACAGTGTCGCACATAAGGACAGTCCAACCTATTTGCTATCATGCTCAGAACGGTATTGGAGCTGTCCCGCACTCTGCGCACAAGAGAGGCGCAGCGCTTCCGTATGGTCGCATGAAAACAGTCCGTGCGCGCCCATGCGAACATACCTGAAGCGCTGCAGTAGCGAGGCAGACCCAAAACCGCCCTGAAAGCAGTGTTAAATTGAATACGGAGGGTGTTATAGCTTTTCTGCGTGTAATTAGCCCACAGGCTGCAGGTGTACATAGACGTGCAATATGCTCGGAAAAGAGTTACTTTCACGCCATCCGAACGAAAGCCGACTTAGGGCTATGGTTAAGGTGTTGGTGTGTAATGTTATTTATTGCTTGTATGCCTGTATTCTTTGTTCTATGGTACATAGGTTGCCATGTCTTGCAAATACTCTAGCTCATAATGACCCCAGGAACCGATCCTCACCGATCCTCAAATCTCAATGTTTAAAAAGTCGTTAGGAATTTGTCAATTGCAGCCCAGTCTAGATTTATGCATGATTGAAAGGGTATGTGATGTGTTGTAACCTCAACAATGGTCTTCATATGCCGCTCGATGAGCTCATGCTCCAGCACACTGACGACGCGCGGCTCGGTGCTCTCGTCCAGGTAGTGGCGCGCGCGCTCCGCCTCCTCGGCGATGCGAGCCTCCACGCGGTTGATGTACACCGCCGCGCTGTTCTCCGCCAGGAACTTCTGAGATTCCATCTAAACAAGAGTACCAAGGCATTAGCACAGACATATGAGGTCTTTGTTAACGTATATTTGCATTTGATCATTGTTTCGACCAAAGATCAATAGATTACAATATCGAGTCAAACAGCTGTGGTATCCAGCTGTCAACTAAACACGTAATCAATGATTATGGCAGTATGCCCACGAAATTTTTTACTCTGATTGCCAATTTTTGTTTGGCTAGTGAGTGTGTTTGTAACAGACATACCCTATAAAACTCTGAAGACTGGTGAAGGAACGGCTTCTCGAAGTCTTCCTCGTAGACGGCGCGTGAGTTGATGCCGAGCACCATGAGCATCTGGCAGGCATTGCGTATCGCCAGCCGGTCCACCACCTCGCCGCGACGCTCTCGGGCCACTAGCTCCAGGAGGGTTTGGCGGAGGTGGTCACGGATGCACCCATAGCGGACAACCTTAGGATATCATTGTATTGTTGTAGCATTTAAATATTTTAATAGAATAGGCAACAAAAGTCGTCTGTCTGTCCGTTCGCGATAAACTCAAAAACTACGTAACGTATATTTTCATGCGGTTTTCACCAATAGACAGTGTGCTTCATGAGGAAGTTATAAAGTGTATGATTTGTTAAGGTTTTGTGTAAAAATTGGTTGAAATATGACAACAATTGTTGGAAATGTCGGAAACCGTCAAGCCGCCTGGGAGCTTTTATGAAAAATGCTGCTTATTCCCTTTGAGATATTATAACAAAACATTGTATGGTGGAATTCGTCCTTTTTTTATAGGTATACAAAAAAGTCCGCGATGGCATATGTCTATCTTTTAATGATAGCTTAATATACCCCTTCCAACTTCTACAAAAATGGTCACATACAATGTGTTAATTGGAAAGCTATTTTGACGGATAAAGTATTAATCCTTATCAACTTAAATACGTTATTTACCTTAAGCATTTCATGCACATTATTATAATCCTTTTACACAATATAATTCAAGTGAATATCCAGAGTAAGAGAATGAGCTATTGCAAAATAAAATGTATGTGCGAGGAAATATATTAAGCCTACACCGATGATGGGTCCTTAGCGTCAGAAAAAAACATGTAGGCATTATATGCTCTACTAACCGTGTGAAGTGTCGCTAGTTTGTTATAAACAGAAATCATACATAATCCTGGGCATGAAAATATAACTTGCTAAAGCCATTACAAGACTGATTGTATTGTTATAGCATTACATTTCTTTTTATTGATGGGCTTTGCATTAAATTAAAAGACTTACAAAATTCAGGTTTTATGTGCATTATAATGAAAGCTGCTATAATCAGTATGAGATTAGCTCCAGATAAAGATAACTTATATTCTAGCCCTACACCGCCTCTCCAGGTTAAAGAGTAAATAGAAGGTTATGCTCATCTATACCCAGATAGGCATCTGATAAGATAAGATAGGTACCATGTTTGTTTACTAACCTGATCTCTAAAAATAATAAGTCCCAGGTTATAGACATTGTCCACTTCATTTTGTTGTACATATACCCTGTCCATGTACATAAGTATGTCTCGTATCATGACCATACTTGTTTGGTGGTCAGTCCAAGCATTGTTGAGGGTCTGGAGGAACCCATTATGTAATGAGTGCAGAACATCTTCCCTCACCTGGAATTATGAACAAAGGATATAAACATGCACATATTACAAAATCTGCATTCAATAATACCTGTAACTGTTTGTACCTTTGTTTCAAGATGCTGAGTGACCACTTCCTTCAATCCAGTGTAAAGTCTTTCACCATGCTTGTGGAGCACCATGGTGTAAGCATTGCGATATAGTTCTTCAAAGGAAAGACCAGAATTGTTCTTCTTTTGAATTTCTTGTATCGCATTCTTTAATAAACTCCATATGCTCTCCACATACTTCTCGTCCATAGTCATCTATAATATAACAGAGTATATGTTTTTATCCAGTATAAACTAGTCAAATGCACTGAAACTTGTTCTTATATTGATGTACTACAGACCCATGTGTCTGGATACATTTGGTAATATGGTTCTGAATAGTTCCACACTTGAAATTTCCTCGTCATCTTGAAAGTTAATATCTTCGGGTGTTAAGCCAACATTGTTCAAAATTAAAATAGAAGTTCAAAAACATAGAATATGAATAATAGCAAAAACTACAAATGTTTATCTTTTGATTGATTTTCACTTCTGTCATCAAAAATATAAATTATGACATATTGAATACAAAAATTTTTGTTCTAAAGGCAAATATATTGGTTTCTATTTTTAAAACACAGTGACAGTTAAGTCATTTCATTATTTAAGTGTTACCATTCTACCATTTTGTTAAATCCACCTCTTTTATTTTGAAACAAAAAGTATGTGTTGATTATATTTGTATTTCAAATGGAGATGATTTGTTGTTTCTTTTGGTATTAACAATTGATTTGGTGTTGACATTGAACAACAATGTAATTTAGTTTAGTCACAAGTATCTTACAATCACAATGTTTGCAGTACATTTTGTAATGGTGCCTGGTTGTAATGCATTTAATGAATTAATGTAGTATTTTCATATGACAGATCATAATTTAGCTAAAATTGTTAGGGTTTTCCAAATGTAAGTTTTCTATTAGGTACTGCAGTACATTCAGAATAACAAAATACATATTCAACATTAGCTGTGAGTCACAATCATCTATGTGATAAGTTTTTTATAGGACTCAAACCACATGAGTAACATGCTAAAACTAATAATAGGCACTTTGATAATAATGCCTAGGTTACATGACAATACATACTATATACCAATACTATTTTAAATTATTGCAGAGGTTAAAGAAAAAGCTATTGAAGTAAATAAATAAAAGATCATTGACAAAAATACATTTTTGCCAAAACAATTTGGAGACAAACAATAATGCTTTGTTGGTGGTTGTGAGTCTTAAAGCAGTAATGATTACATTTCGAGCCAAGGGCTGATATTAACGACACGTTAACCAAAATGATTGACGGGGCGGTACTCACTGGGAAAGCTCGGATCCTCATCTTGCCAGGTTTGTCCTTAGGTAACGTACTTTTCATCATCGCGGCTACGATATTTTATACCAACGAAATACTACACAATTAAAGAAGATTTGATCACTGTTCATTTGTTGTCGCGATAACACATCGTTACTCTCATTTACATCTGCAAAAAGAGTTATAATAAACACAACGAAAAAAATAATTTGGCCTCAAACAAATCCGCTGTTCACTGTTTCGCCACCTTGTTTTTGTTGACTTTTATGAAATATTTATTATCAATGGAGTAACATATATTTACAGCTTTAAATACAATTTAGGATTTTGTTCTGATTGTGTCACTTGGAAATAATAAATTCTGAGACTCGAGTCATATTTTGTGAATAGTGTAATGACATTGACAGTTAAAATAACTTTTGTCTCTTTCGCTCTCGTGCGAAACCTCATATACAATAGCGCCACCTCACGTTTTGTGTGTGACGTTCATTTTTGATTTCCTTTTCTCTGCAATGGCTATTATTCAGATTCCTACAAACACATTATGCGAGGATGTAATAACTTACAAGTAATGAGATTATCCACTGTTAGTTTGGTTGCAAGTATTTCACTATCGTAGTATTTACAGTACGTGTATTTCTCCGCTTTAGCATGCCTATTATTTCTTCAATTGTTTCAGCTTTCTGACGAGACCATAAACAAATCTGTTTTTATTTTTAAATACTTTTTGATTTGATTGTTTGAACATATAACTTTTGGGCTTGTTGAGTCAAGATTTGTCTTTGCTTAACATCAAGAAAAAAAGCTTAAATGCAGGAAAAAGTGGAAGATCAAGACCAAGGTAGCCTTGGTCGGGACAACCAACTGGCGCTTTAAAATATTTCTAACGCGTTGCACGTAACCGTGATTGACACAACATTAGTTTTTTTTTATTCGCGGGCAGTCAGTCAGAAATAGCGTATAGCCTTACAAAATATCAAACAATTGGAGTGGCTATAGCTCTTCTACAAAGATATAAAAAAAAAAGTGGACTAAGTAAGATTCTATTTGCCCTTGGTCGCAAGCGCATATCTCCCAACTAGGGTTGCCAGATACGTAGTATCTCTAAGTAGTCTGTGGTTGCCAGGCATCCGGATAAAGCCGGACTCAATCAGGCTTTTTGGTTACGTGTGCGGCCAAATTAGGTTTTAATAGGCTTTTTAAATTTGATATTTTTTGAGAATTCTAACGTCAACTGAGCTTTAAAAGCAGGTGTCTGCCAACAAAAATATTAAATATTTTATGTTACAATGAATTTAAAGTTTATTTAGTTGAATTGTGTTTTGTTTAATTTTATAATCCATTGCAAATTTTAATAGTAGTAAAAGTAATAAAATAATGATAGTTAAAAAAGAAGACTGATTCATAAAATTTGTTACCTATTTCATTAAAATTTAAGTAGATTTTATAGTAAATGATAAAAAATCCTTGTTTTACTTTAAAAGAAAATGTAGCGTAATACTAAGACTAGCAAAACTAAAGATGTCCGGCCTTTTTACCCTTATGTCCGGCTAAGCTAAGCTAAGCTGACTGGTCGGTCCGGCTCTTCGGTTTTAAGACCTGGCAACCCTACTCGGGTTGCCAGGTCTTAATACCACCATCCAACACCATGATTCAACATATTCAAACATAACAAAAAAATACCAGGACTTAGAAAAAGAAAGTTATTTTTCACTTTGTAGTGTTTTGTTTTGGAAGTCGGTTAGATTATTTTGTTAAAAAGTTTTTTATTTATCACTTTTTAGTTTTGGTAGGTATCTCCAAATACCATCAAAACCATTTATAGCCAAAATAAATCTCATGACGATTCCAATAAGCCCAACATGACTAGGATCCATTGTTCTATTTCGGAGTTCCAGTGCCTACATTCCGGCTTCATCATCAGATCGGTTCAATGTTACAGTTTTTATCATTATTATTTATTTATAAGTATTTGCTTCATTATAGCCGGTAAGTTATTAGATATATCTTATAACCGTGACATAATTAGCATTAAGCAGTTCCATTTTACCAAATTACACTTTCTGAGTATAAATGATTGCATTGTTAATAAAAATACCAAAATCGCTATATGTATGCCTATAATATTTGATGAGTTCCCTCGATTTCTCTGGGATGCCATCATCAGTTCCTGGTTTCCATAACATGGTACCACCCTTGGGATATCTCCTTTCCAATAAAAAAGAATCATCAAAATCGATACGACGAAGTTATCCGCGAACACACAAAAAAACGGAAAACACGCATTGAGAAACCTCCTCCTTTTTTAAAGTCGGTTAAAAACAAAAGTAAACAACACAAGAAGTTGAAGTGTATATAAAATTGATATTTATGTAAAGACGCGGCCAAATGGACTTGAATCCAGGCCGGTTTAAAAAAAAGCCAAGGAAGATAGGTTATTGGAAGTTGGAACAACTCAATTTGGTTAACCAACCACCTTCTACACGATCTATTTTAGTTGGTGCCTTGGAGTATTATTGTTCTGTCTGTGGTTGGTGCCCTCCCTGTCCCCGACCATGGATACTGTACTATTATTTATTCTGTGCCAAGGGCACCTTTGGTTGGGCAGTTGTTCCGACTGTGTAGAAGGGGTTTAAGTTGGCAAAGTATGACTTCCAGCAGGCTTGCACCAACTGTGGAACAATGTTTATTTGGACAGTTGGTGTTGGTTGGTTCCTTTCTTAACATTTCCTAGGTACTAAACGGAAATAATAACAAAAACAAAGTTTAGCAAGATATTAACGATATTAACGTAAGTATGGTTAGATTATTAGCGTTTATTGACATTCTGACGTCAAACATTGGTTATCTTAGAGTACTACATACATATAAACACACGCCTTTTTCCCATGGGGGTAGGCAGAAACTACAGAACGCCACCTGCTACGATCCTTACATACTTCTTTTGCTTCACTCACATTCATACATCTAGTCATACACACACGCCGGTTATGAGTACTGCGCACCTGGCCTTTTTGAAGAACATATAAGGTCTATGTATGTCATTCTAGGGCGTCCCCTCCCGGCGTTTCCATTCACGTCTGCCTTGTAAATACATTTCGTTAGTCGCCTTTGATTCATCCTCTCAACATGGCCAAACCATCGACTAGAGTAGAGTACTATGACCCACTTATTATAAGTTGCTCTATTTACCGAAGTTATGTTAAAATAAAACAACGTAGTTGAGTACGGGTGGTGAAAATAATAGCATTTAATAAATAAATTAATTAACTGATGCATCCATAGAAATATAAAATACAGTATCTATAAAGGCTGTATGTACCTACATCATAATTAGGTGAACAGACGTGTTACAATACACTTCCACAGAGTGGGTGGTGTTTCATTTACCTTTACTAGGTATGTAGCTTGCTTCTGCAAAAGTTAGCTTACATTATGGTAGATGGCGATGCTTGTCTGTCGCAATTCAGTGGAAACAATAGTAAGTAGTACCTAGTAGGAACGTATTTAGGTGTTAGAATTTTATGAACAGGTTTATTTTCAATGTTTTCCTGTATCGTTCAAGGTTGGTGAAGTAAAAACCAACATTGCCATTGCTCATGATAGATATATACACGGTCAGCGACGACAGTCGTACGGAAAGCCTATAGGTACAATTCGAGGATAGTTTTGTTGGTAATTTAAATTCAAGGGTCAAAAGTGCAGTCAATCATCGAGCGTAAGAAACCTAATTTGTAATAATATGTAATCCCGACCGATTTTCGTCCATGGGGCCACCATTTTCAACGGAGATTAGTCAAATCAAAACGTTTATTGCGAACTAAGCGTATAATATTGTTGTTATGTTATGTTAGTACTTATGAGTTATGACTTAGCAGCCTTTTACAAGCATTGCAATTATAATTCTCATGTCATATCTCAGCCAAGGGTTATACAGGATATACTGTAGTGCCCAAGTGCCAGAAGAGTGGGTATAGTGTAGTGAAATAGGTCATCTTTCTTTGTCATGGACCATGTGGCAAAGAACAGACACACTGCTAATTTCAAAATTCTGGGTAGCTCAGAGGTACTCCTTATGGAAAAAGCTGGGAATCGAACCCATGACAACACAAACATACAGACAGTTCATTTTCAAGCAAGTGGGCAAACTTTGTCAGTGCGTCCGAGGCGGATTGTTAGGAAGCCGAGATGTGCAAATGCCCACGTGTATCAAACTACGTTTTTCAACACACTTACGAAGAAATAATAAATATGTAAAATTAAAAAAAAAGCGTTTGAAACCACTAGATTGGGCAGGAGACACTCGAGCTCAGCCCCTGCCAAACGTCGCAAATGCTCCACGAAATTCCACCGGCTATCGAGGACCCAGGTACTTCATCGTCAACCCGACGCCGATGTGAACACCTACCGTTATTTAGGAACCCGGCGGTGTCGCGTTCCGAGGACCGTGAAAACAAATGGCGTCGGACTTGTCCAGGATTGTCGCAACCCCGCGTGTCGCTATTTCGGCCGCCGCCTGGTGCGACCTCCCCTGCGCCAGGACCAGCGTGTCGTCAGCGTAGCAAATCTTGTTGGCACCCCTAGGGAGATCGCCGCGCAGCACCCAGTACCCGATATCCCACAGATGCGGCCCCATGACCGATTCCTATGGTAGCGTGCTGGTGCCTACACTTTTGTATGGAAGTGAAGGTTGGGTATGTCTAAAAAGACGTAAAAGTAAGATTAATGTAGTAGAACCGCGTTCCTTGAGGAATGATGTATTGAGACAACGTTGTGGTTTAAAAGAAGATGTAGTGACTAAAATTGAAAAGAGTATGCTAAAATGGTTTGGCCATGTTGAGGGGATGAATGTAAGGCGACTAACGAAAAGTATTTATAAGGCAGACGTGAATGGAAACGCCGGGAGGGGACGTCCTAGAAAGACATATAGACCTTATTGGTGATGTTCTTCAGAAAGGCTAGTTGCGCAGTACTCATAACCGGGCGGACCGGAAGCTATGAGGCTTTCGTGCGAGACCCTGTCGAAAGCCTTCGAGATGTCGAAGGAGACGCTAACGCTGCCCCGTGTTTCTAGATGATTTCAGACTAGATGTGAATGGCATACGCTAGAAGATTGACTGATTGACTGAGAGTGGACTGATTTCGGCGGAAGCCGTGTGGGAGGTCACTGAGGATGACGTTCGCTTCAAGGTATGCTAGGAGCTTACCGTTGAGCCGTTCCTTATTCTTACAGAGGATGGACGTTACAGAGATGGGTCTGTACTTGGCCGGGGAAGCTCGAGCCGGCCAGTTCTTTGGCACGGGCTGTACGTTGGCTTGCTTTCAGGCCTTCGGCAATTTTCCAGTCTCTATCGAAAGGCGATATAGGCGTGTCAAGATCGAGGACATTTCAGGCGCACAGGTTTTAAGTATAATTGCTGGTAAACCGTCGGGGCCACTCGCTTTGTTCACATCAAGGCTACGCAATACGCTACGGACATCCCTTTGATGGATGCGAATTGCCGACATACTCGCCACACATCCATTAGGAGAAGGAGGAGGCTGCGCGCCATCAGAATTCAGATTCTTCTTCTTCTTCTCCTTAGTGGAGTGGGCCAATGACCCGTCTGGTTTTAGCGGTGGTGGTAATGAGGAGCGACAGAAGTTTGATTCGACTGACTTAGCCAGGGACCAAAACGCTTTGCTACCCGCTGGGTATGAAGAAAGTTTGTTGCCGATTCTGCTAATATGGTCAAACCGTGCTCTTCGCATCACCTTTTTGCAGGACTTGGCAGCCGTGTTGAAGGCTCTCTTCTTCTGACTCACGTCATTTGCCTTGCGCGTTCGAGCGTCGACCCATGCCTGGTAAACTTTGTGTTTAACCACGTCGGTGCGGTTACAAACCATGGTCGGTCGATGTTAGACATTGCTAAGTCAGAGTATGGAATATAGTACTCCATCCCCCGAAGCAATACATCTGTTACAGCGTCAGCGCATGGCGATGGATCGTCCGAAGAGAAGCAAGTGGGCTGCCAAGGATAGTATGCGACAGAAAGATTGCATCCCATCCCAATCTGCTGACTTGTACCGCCATACCCGCCGGGTGCCTCTTGAGCTGGGAACGGGCGGGGAGTAGACGGACACAGACTTCATCAGACAGTGGTCGGCACTATCCGTGGGTGAAGATATCGACACTAAGTATCCGTGAGAAGTAAGTATGAGAGATTGTTGTCAGCAGAATGTCAGCTATGTGCGAATCAATATCTGGATCCTTCGTTGCCCTCTGGACCAGCTGGGTGACATTTAGCGCTAGCGCAAGCTTGCGCGTCTCTCACCCAGCTTGATCAGTGCACTGGTATGGGAAGAGCCACTCTTGGTGGTGGGCATTAAAGTCCCCCAGTAGCTCTAATTGGGCAGAAGGAGGCAGAAGTGACTCAGCCCCCAAAGGAAGGGAACGGTAATTTGAAGTAGTTGATTGCTATTTGCCTAACTTACAGATCAGATTCAGGCTGCTGCTACGACTGCTATATTTCTGATGGAAAATCAAATAACACTTTTCTCATCGTGGAGATCGAACTCAGACGTAAAGTCAGAATTCGTGGTTCTGGCACTGCTAGCTCAGTAGTTGTGGAAAATGGAATTTTTCAGGTTAATTAAACAAAGTTGTAACTTCAAAATAATATTTTTATTGTTTTTATCCTAAAAACATCCTACTACTTATATGTATAAATATATTAACTTGCTGTGGTTAAAGGTAGGCAATAAATAATTTAGACAATTTGGCTACATGTCTAGTAATTTACATCTTTGGACTGTTATAATTAGATCTTACATTTATTATTTTTGTGGCACAAATAAGACAACGACATTATTAAATTTTAATTTATTTTGGTAGGTACCTACCATACCTACATGAATCTTCGCTAAGCGTTGTAATTAGGACACCTCAAAAAAGTTTTTAACAGTTGTAAAAAATAGTGTCTGGAAAGATATGGGACAGGCCTATATATAATACATCATTGGAACATTCAAGGCTAACTCAGATCAAATAAAAAGTCGAGATGGAACGTTGCAAACAACAAAGTGAAGCCGGTTCAAACTAAGCCTTGCCGTACAAATACACAATTACACGCACTCATGGACAACAAAATTACGCCTAAGCTTGTCATTCGAGCTCATAGATCAAATAATAAAGCTCGACTGACAAGCTAAGGGGTAGTTTCGTTGTCCGTGAGTGCGTGTAATTGTGTATTTGTACGGCAAGGCTTAGTTTGAACCGGCTTCACTTTGTTGTTTGCAACGTTCCATCTTGACTTTTTATTTGATCTTAGGCTACTAAGTAAAAGTATACATTTCTGATTCTTTGATCGAAAGTATAATCAAAGATAATAATTGACATAAACTCTTTTTAAGACACATCAAATTATTGTCCTACTTATAATAACCTGTTAATTATTTACTTAATTACTATAGATATTGTCAATATTATGCATTATGCGCCTACTACGCTAGGCGCAAATCAAATTGATGTATCACTAAAATCAGCCGGCGTTCCAGGAACGCTTACCTGTTTTCCAGTTTCAAATGCAAAGAAAGACAAAATAGACACATCAATTTTTAAATACTGGCTGTTTTTTTGCACCTCTAGCCTCTATCTAAAATTAGCAACTCACCTAAAATAAATCTAATCACCTGCCAGTGTTACGTCACAACTTGCTTCTAAAGTTCTAAAACTATTGGTAGGTATAGCTATTAAGAGGTCTAATCATTATACGCTGGATGTGTCTGAATGACCCATCGGAATAGAAACAAAGTAACACACGCTACTACAAAGAAGGTCACCAGAAATCGAAGGTTCTTTTCTGATCGCTGGTCTCTTTCACTGGCTCGTAGTCGGTCCACTAAACCGTTCTGAAAAAAGAAAGATTTGCGATTAGTGTCTATGGGAAATAACTGGATATTGGGGTCCAGGCCAATGATATTCAAATAAATAGATATGTTATAAGCACGCGCATTGTGAAGACTCGAATAGGTCACAATTGTGACCTTTAGTCTTTAGTTTATGTCACGCATGGCGAAGAGCGATAGGCTTTGTTGAAACAAAAAAAAATATGCCAACGCGTGTATTTAGAAATTGTACCAATTATGATACCAAAGTACATAAAACAGAAGGGATCTTATACCATATGTAAGTACGCAATACGCCTCAATTTACTAACTGATTTAATTTTTTTCCTTAATATTCTGATATTTGGAGGTTAGAAAAAGATAACAACATTAGTGGTCAGAATAATTTTTGTTTACATTCACACGCAAGTGACAAACACTAGCTGTCTCTTTTTTTCTTGTTGGTTTTTCCCTTTCGACTTGTAGTGAAATGTCAGATGAATGAAAAGTGTGTATGTGTGCTGCCGCTGCTGCGCGGAACACTTTTTCAATTGTTTTGTGAGTGTATAACGTATCTGTTTATTTGAATATCATTGGGTCCAGGCGGGATCGTTCATTCTTCACCACCATCAAGTGTCTAATATTGTCAAAGACAAGCAGAACAAGAAAACGTAAATAACTTTGTAAATCTTCAATTTAAGTATCCGAGCTTGTGAATCTGTCGGGTGTGTCATCAAATCTCACGGGTCACCATCATACCCACCTCAGTACTGAGGTACAAAATAACTAGAAATTAAGATTACGTGCTGCAACTTTCAGGTAGGTCCTTTAGAAATATTTTTAGGTATCGAAAAAGACTAAAAATAGATAAAAATTCATGGCCAAAAGTTCATAAATCGTAGAACAACATCATTGGACTACCAGACGTACGGCGATGCGTCATCGATATATGGTGGACATCCCACCCATACGCACTAAACGTTTTGGGAATACTTTTATTATGCGTACAGCTAAGGAGTGGAATTCCCTGCCGGAGTCTGTGTTTCCCGATAGCTACAATCTAGGGGTCTTTAAGTCAAGAGTGAATAGGTTACTTCTAGGCAAGCGTGCTCCACCATCGACCACATCATCGCTTACTATCAGGTGAGATAGTGGTCAAGCGCGAGCCTATAATAGATAAAAAAAAAAAAAAAAAAAACTTGACCTTTAGAGCCTTTGGTAGGTACCAAAGGCTCTTTGTTAGGAAAACTTTTTTGTCGTTACTCTACTTTTGGACAGTCATTTCTTTGAGGGCGTTTACTCTAGTCAACAAATGCTTTTTTGTTCAACTTTTTCAGCAGTCTCGGAAAAATATGAACAAGGTGTCATTCGATTCGGAAACATAAAAGGGGGTTTGATTTTTTGCAAATATTTCAAAAATAATTAAGATTGTAGAAAAAAAATACAATAGGAAATTTCCTAAAAGAAAGTCCTGTCCTCTCTAAACTGTAGGTTAAATATTCATAGAGGCAGTTAACATACGAACGGAGAAATTTCACAGAGGGGTTAAAATACGGGCGAAAACGGGCACTATGGCTTGCGCAAGCCAAGCCCACTTCAGACACTATAACAATAAAAAATATTTGAACATGATTATTGAATATGAAAATTGTAAGTGGCAATAAATGAAATTTTATTGCCACTTATTGGATGGATGAATGAACAATAATCTGGCGGCGGCAATATATTTTTATTGCGATTTTTCAATTATTTAGACAATAGTTAATTTACAAGATTTTGCTGCTTGAACATGAAATTGTAAGTGCGATAATTGTGCAACTAACATTTTTAATTCTGAGATATTTTCATTCCTTGGAGCTATTCTAAAATGGTACATATAAAAATATGGTTTACAATGATTAATTATAATTTTGCAACTACGTAAATTGTTAAAAAGAAACTGTTTCTGTTCTATTTGGATCTCCTTTGAAAAAAATTTAATAGTACATTATGGTACAAGTGTGTAATGTTGATGATTACCGCTGAGGCGCCATTGAGACCCGAGCCGTGAGGTGAGGGTCTTAAGTGAGCCGAGGACGGTAATCATCAATACACACGTGTATTATACGACGTTTTTCAACACACTTGTGAAGAAAATAATACAAAAAAATCATTTCCAGTGAAAACGTGTTGTGAATTTTTTTTCGCAATGGCGGGCAAAATTAATCAGTTTTCATATGCGCGCGCATCTAACAATGGCGGTCGGCCATAGACTAAAAATAATGAGTTATCTTTTTTTTTGGCTTTTCGTGGATAGCGTTTTAGCCACGTACAAAATGGGGAATTTCAAGTTTTCTTTATTACAGACAAAAACAAAAGTTATATTTAAGTGAAAGTTTTATTTATTAAACAGGTATAAGTTGAAATTATCTATTTAAATACGAAGTTGCATGAAATGTGTTGCATTTGTACTATTGATCACGATCTTTTTTGTATCGAAACTTTTTTAAGAATAAAGCAACTCAACCAATAAATTTAAAAAAAAACTCTTTATCTCACTTGTGAATAATAGTAATGAAAAAGTCACAGTTTGATAACAGGTGTCATTATGTGCCTAATTGCGGTGAAATTAGAGCCACTTTATGAGCAAGTGTGTTGAAAAATATTTTTATCAATAATTACGTTAAACATAATTTTAATTTTGCAACTACGTACAATAAACGTAGTATTTTTTTAAATATTTTTAATGATCCGTTTTCTACCATCGGAAGCTGCATGGATGTGACTTTTATCTCCTATTGTTTATATAAAATATAAAATTGTTATACAGTACAAATGCGTTGTTTGTAAGATAATTGTTTTTTCAACACACTTGCTCATAAAGTGGCTCTAATTTCACCGCAATTAGGCACTTAATGACACCTGTTATCAAACTGTGACTTTTTCATTACTATTATTCACAAGTGAGATAAAGAGTTTCTTTTTTTTTATTTATTGGTTGAGTTGCTTTGTTCTTATAAAAGTTTCGATACAAAAAAGATCGTGCTCAATAGTACAAATGCAACACATTTCATGCAACTTCGTATTTAAATAGATAATTTCAACGTGTACGTGTTTAATAAATAAAACTTTCACTTAAATATAACTTTTGTTTTTATCTGTAATAAAGAAAACTTGATTTTGTACGTGGCTAAAACGCTATCCGCGAAAAGCAAAAAAAAAGATAACTCATTCTTTTTAGTCTATGGCCGATCGCCATTGTTAGATGCGCGCGCATAGGAAAACTGATTAATTTTGCCCGCCATTGCGAAAAAAAATTCACAACACGTTTTCACTGGAAATGATTTTTTTGTATTATTTTCTTCACAAGTGTGTTGAAAAACGTCGTATAATACACGTGTGTATTGATGATTACCGTCCTCGGCTCACTTAAGACCCTCACCTCACGGCTCGGGTCTCAATGGCGCCTCAGCGGTAATCACCAACACAAGTAAGTGTGAATAATAGCAATGAAAAAGTCACATTTTGATTACAGGTGTCATTATGTGCCTAATTGCAGTGAAATTAGAGCCACTTTATGAGCAAGTGTGTTGAAATAGTACATTATGGTACAAGTGTGTAATGTTGGTGATTACCGCTGAGGCGCCATTGAGACCCGAGCCGTTAGGTGAGGGTCTTAAGAGAGCCGAGGACGGTAATCATCAATACACACGTGTATCATACGACGTTTTTCAACACACTTGTGAAGAAAATAATACTAAAAGATCATTTCCAACAGTGAAAACGAGTTGTGAATTTTTTTTCGCAATGGCGGACAAAATTAATCAGCTTTCCTATGCGCGCGCATCTAACAATGGCGATCGGCCATAGACTAAAAATAATGAGATATCTTTTTTTTGGCTTTTCGCGGATAGCGTTTTAGCCACGTACAAAATGGGGGAATTTCAAGTTTTCTTTATTACAGACAAAAACAAAAGTTATATTTAAGTGAAAGTTTTATTTATTAAACACGTACAATTTGAAATTATCTATTTAAATACGAAGTTGCATAAAATGTGTTGCATTTGTACTATAGAGCACGATCTTTTTTGTATCGAAACTTTTTTAAGAACAAAGCAACTCAACCAATAAATTAAAAAAAGAACTCTTGTCAATAATAGTAATGAAAAAGTCACAGATTGATAACAGGTGTCATTATGTGCCTAATTGCGGTGAAATAAGAGCCACTTTATGAGCAAGTGTGTTGAAAAACAATTTATCCTAGTCGTGTATAAGCTGATTGGAATTGAAATGAGATATACTCTGACTATAAATGATTTTCATGGCAATATGAGGTACCAACACTAAAAAGAGTGAAATAAAAAACCTAACAAAAAAATTATACCATTTGCATAAGATTTATATTTGGCTTGCGCAAATATGATCACATTTCTGAATTTCGGACAAAGCTCAAGTGGCTTCCCATACGTCTTCGCCGGGATTCTCATATTTTATTTCTGCTTTACAGTATTCTATACAATCCTACAGCCCCCTCTTATCTCAAAGAACGTTTCAAGTTCCTTCATGACACACATAATAGATACCTGAGGTCATCGGAAAACTTGGGACTAGAGATGCCGATGCATTCCACCAGATTTTACGACAAATCCTTTACGGTTCAAGCGGTGCGATTGTGGAATGCTTTGCCTGTGTCAATAAGGCGAGCTCAATCTCTGCCCATTTTTAAAACTATGGTAAAGAATCACTATCTCTCTCTTTAGTAGTTGTTTTCTTGATTTCTATGTTTTTGTTCCATACTTATAACTGTATATATTTTTATATATAGTATGTTTATATATATGTATATATTTTATATGTATGTTTTTGTTCCATACTTATAACTGTATATATTTTTTATATATATGTATTTATTTTATATGTAAATAGTACACCAATAGACTACCTACAGTACTTTCTTTCCTTTCTTTTTTAAAATCCATCCAAAGGTTGTCTTGAAAAGATCGCTTTTAGCGATAAGGCCGCCCATTGTGTCACCCATGTTTTTTTTTTTCTTTATCTATGCTTTCTGTAACATATTTGGTGTACATAATAAAGAGTATTCTATTCTATTCTATTCTATACCGACTTCTAAAGCAAAACACTACAAAGCGAAAAATAACGTTATTTTCTAGGACTCATCAAAATCGGTTCATAATTGGCGGAGTAATCGCGAAAAAACAGTCGAATAGAGAATCTCTACCTGTTTGAAGTCGGTTGTATATGGCTAGTAAGACGGCGAGTTAAATTCTTAGGAAAATATATAAAACTTTTCAAGAGAGACTGAAAAACTAAGGTACCTAATAAAAAGTAATCAGTAATTGCCTATTCAATAGCTAAGCACAGATAATATAATACTACAGTCCTAAGTGTCCGAAAAAAGTGCCAAATTTGCAAAGCTATCAAAGATTAGTACGGCTGCACACTAGGTAACTGGTGCCACAGTTCGAAGACCAGATGATGGTCTGAACAGTTGTTTTCAAACACTACTTACTTTACCTTTTAATTTGAATAATAGCACTGATAGCAGTGGTGGCGCAGTGATTGCGGCCCCGACTTACGAGTTGTAGGTCGTGAGTTCGCACCCGAGCAGGCGCATAACTTTGTGTAATTTATTTCATCACCAATGATCTCGAAACGGTGAAGGAAAACATCGTGAGGAAACCGGCATGTCCTTGAACCAAAAAATTCGAAGACATGTGACATCTACCAATCCACATTGGCCCCGCGTGGTGCATTATAGCCTATTAGAGGAGGAGAGGAGCCCTCTATTAGAGGAGGCCTGAGTCCCAGCAGTAGGAACATTAAAAAAGGCTGTTGATGATGAATAGCACTGATAAACCCAAGGCAAAATTGCAAACAGTCCTAAAAAATCAAATTTAGATTCTGCAGTTTGCATTCAATCGGAAGTTTAGTTATTAGCTTGTCAAGTCGGCGCCGCCACTAGACGCAGCCACTAAAGTGGCGTTATCTGCGACGGCACTTAAATTCCAATTATTTAAGTGGAACGCTTTTAAATTATCGATCAGCCATTTGTTGGGAACAAAAGATTTTCTTGTCTTTAGGGAAATCTTACTATCTTACTTATATTATCTATACTAATATTATAAAGCTGAAGAGTTGAACTGATCTGGATGAAATTTGGCAGAGAGATAGATTATAGTCTAGAATAGCACGTAGGCTACTATTCATCCCGGTATAATGTTACCTTGGGATAAGAAAACACTATTCACGCGGGCAAAGCCGCTGGCAGAAGCTAGTGAGAAATATGTGTAGATATTAGCGTACCCATCCTCCGTGAGATGCAACCCAGGAGCCAGGGTCTTCGTGTAGTAGATCGGCGATGGCGGCAGCGGGTGCTGACACCAGCTCGAGGGCAGGCTCGCCGTCCGCAGCCTCCGCTGCTTCCCTCGCAAGCGCCCCACACACACAAAAAACAGCTGCAATCTGAAATAATTTAAACATTGTTTTTTTTAGTGATACACAGAAAAGGAAAGCCTCTGTAAGCCTACCTCCCTGCAAGAAAAGTCGCTGGGCCTTAAATCACGATGACATTCCATTGGTTTTGTTACCCTGACAGAATATAAAGAAAGAAAGAAACGTACCTAATTTACTCATGGGCCTCTTCTCAATAGACTTTCCATATCAAATTTGCTATTATCAAACAGTTCTTTTTTAATTTAAAAAAGTTGGCAGGTAAATGCCTAAAAATGATTTCAATCACAGTATCCAAGATCATATGTACGATTGCCAGTCAATGATTCCATTATTGAACTAAAACTCTATATTAGTCATATCGTAAGAAGAAATGGCGTCTATTCCTAGGCGAGGCCACACAACAAATTATCAGGTTATCTGGTATACATCTCATTTTATAGTTTCTGCTGTTTATTGCCCATTATTTCAATAATAGCGAACGTCTGGAGCAATAATTGCTTGGCTGAAATGCCCTGTTTTATTTTGCATCTCGGGCTTCAACGGATTAAAAACAGCTGAGCTATTGAAAATACTAGTTTCAAACTTCGTATCTATTACGTGTTTACATTTTCTTCATTTATTCTGCATTTTCAATAAGACTGTATCGATGTTGTACACTTTTTGTTATTATTCTGAGCGGTTTTGCAAACTTTGTAACACCCTTTTCTTATTTTAATTATAGTAACAAGCGGGTATGGTAGGAACTACTAAACAATACGTATGATTGATATTAATAATTATGAAAGTGATGCCGGTAGAATGACAGGGCTTACACGGATAAAAAATCTGTAGATACGATCCATAAAACAGCAAAATTGTAGCGAAAAATACATTTATGTGGGCACTGTATGATGTGCACCTCTGCATATTTTATTTTTAAATCATTATTTGGAGTTTACGTACATTTAGTGTCATTATTTCTAGACTATAGAGTCCGTGCCACCAAAGAAATCTCGCAGACATTTGGCGATGAATATAATATGAGTAAGTGTACCAGAAACCATTACTAACTCAAAATTTGACCTAGTTATAATAATAATAATAAATAAATGTTTATTGGTGCAAAAGGAAAGGTTACATTACAGTTTGCATACACGTACAGCTATATTGCAAGAATTGCATTGCAACCATTTTGAATAATGAACCCTGCCTCTCAAACTAGGGCAACCTGTATCTTGAGAGACAGTATTCAGGTAAGATTTTACACAATATTAGCATATATATATACGTGGTTGATACATAGTCGTCGCAATCACAATTTAGCATCAATAAACTATTCAATAGACTAATTAATAAAAATAAAACATTAAAATAACAATTAAAGTAAGAATAAAAAAAAAAAGTAAAGTGAATAAAGTAGGGTGAGTACTGGGGTGTGGAGTGGAGTGTGTGATTTATTAGATTTGAGGTGTTTGTGTTAAAGAGATGTAGGTGAGTAACGATTCTGTGTAGGAATAGTCCTGGTATAGTAGCCACTCAGTGACTTTACATTTAAGTGTGTGTCTGTTTAGGTCTTGTATGCTGAGTTGTTTGTGAATTTGATTGTATATGTGGGTGCATAGTGTGAAATGTTGATGCTTTGCAAACGTGGTTTTATGCTGTGTAAATGTGGTTGGGATCCTCCGTTTGTAAGTGTTGGTAGAGGGTATCCTGGAATGTGTTCTGAGGGTGATTTTAAGCACATAGAGTTGTCGAACTGTTAACACCTTGCAGTCCGAGTATAATTCCGTAGTTGGGTACCTGAATGGTTTCCGGGTCATAACTTTAAGTATCGCTCTCTGGGCACGTTCAACTCTCAGAAAGTTGGTCTTCGTAGCACCGCCCCACACGGAAATGCAATAGCCTAGGATCGATTGACACAATGCAAGATAAACCATTTTCAGCGTACCACGGTTTGCAGATTCTCTTAATGACTTAAAAATATGGATAAGTCGCATGGTTCTAGTGACGAGGGCGTCAAGTTGTTTATCCCATCGCAGTCCGTCGTCTATTTTTACACCCAAGTAGCTAACGCTGTCAGTTCGGGTGAGCGCTGGACATCGACAGGAGGCAGAGGGGTTATGACAAGTATGGGCTGTTAAAAGGAATGAGGAGGAAGGTGAGGTGTTACGCCTAATAGCGAAAGGGACGTAAACTGTTTTTTGAACGTTAAGTGTGAGCAGATTTGCGTTGAGCCAAGCCATTACTTTAGTTAATGCTGATTCAGCATTGGACTTTACAATGTCCCAGGTACGTCCACAGACAAGAATAGCGGTATCATCCGCATATGAATAAATTTTACAATTGGGGAGACACATATTGCAAAGGTCATTTACGTATATGAGGAACAATAAAGGACCCAAAATACTACCCTGAGGCACGCCATATGTCATTGTTCTCTCACTGCTAAGGTACGTATCAATTTTTACTTGCTGCTTCCGATTTCTGAGATAGTCCTTGAAAATCTCGAGTGTGATGCCACGAATACCAAGGTTTTCCAACTTTGAAATAAGTAGGGGAACAGAAACTGTGTCAAACGCCTTCGAGAGGTCCAGAAATATCCCTAGACACTTCATCTTCCCGTCAAGATTAGTCGCGATGTATTGAGTGAGATCGAGTACAGCATCCTCGGTCGAGAACCCGGTCCGGAAGCCATATTGATTATCCGATAGAAGATGATATTTATTTAAGAAATTTCTAAGACACTTGTTCAAGATCTTCTCCAAGATCATAGAGAGAGCGGGCAAAACCGATATGGGCCTATAGTTACTGACACAGCTTCTGTTCCCCCCCTTGTGGATAGGATGAACGATAGCTTTTTTCAGGACATCTGGAAACACTCCCGTACGAAGGCAGAGATTGAAGAGGTAAGTGATTTGCGGCACCAGCACATGGCGGCAAGTCTTCAGTAACTCGGGACCTATACCATCCCAACCGATAGCGCAGTCGTTGCGCAACTGCATGACAAGAGACTCAACCTCCGCTTGATCTACTTCTAAAACCGCAAGAGTGTTCAGAGGGGAGAGATTTTTGGAGGAAGGTGGAGGAGAGTTTGCTGTAGAGGTATGCAGATTAGCAGCCACGGGTAGTGGAGAATGGGATAATATGTTCGCTGCCAAGTTACTTCCCATACTGGTAAAGTACTCACAAACCTCGTCAACAGATGACCCTGGACTTGCACCTATTTCAAGCAGCTCAGAAGGACTCGAACATGTTTTCCCTGAGTTGGTGATATTTTTTATTGTCCTCCACAAGGCTTTTGGATATTTTTGGGCTTTTTCAAGCTCATTTCTTTCATACGCTACTTTTAGTTTTCTCAACAGAGAATTAAAAAGTTAAGTAAGTTAGTTAAAAGTTGGAAAATGTCCTAGCTGGAAAATTACGTACATGGAATCTGACCTACTTGGAATCTGACGTCCATTACCGCTTTCGATTTAAACATCACCTCTTTACGTCATAGATACTAAGCTTATGAATAATTAGTTTATTAGGCACTTATGACATCCAAATGTATACTATAGGCAGTCGTCGCTGAAAGATAGGACAATATTTAGTAGTCAGGGCACGTCTAAAGAACGAAGGCAGCTGATGAGCTGACAGAAGACAGTTGACAAAATCGTAGGAAGACATCCTACGCTGTCGTCAGTTGTCAGATACGAGGCACGAGTTTATCTTTATCCCTTTTTAGGGTTCCGTAGTCAACGCGGAATCCTTATAGTATCGCTATTTCCGTCTGTCCGTCCGTCTGTCCGCGGCTTAGCTCACTGGCTCTTAGTACAACAAAGCTATAATTTGGCATGGATATACAAATTAATCACGCCGACAAAGTGATAAAATAAAATAAAGAAACATTTTTTTTTCGTTCTTCCTGTACACGTAAAGTGGGGTTGTTTTTTTCCTCGTCTATCCCATGGTGTGGGGTATCGTTGGATAGTCCATTCAACAATACTATGGGTCTGTGAAAAACAAATTTTCGATTCAGGGATCCGTTTGCGTAACGTTAAGCTTTAAATTGCTTATTTTTGTTAGAGCCTAGTGTCAGTCAAGCAACCATTTGGCTGCCAGGGCGGGGAAACCTGCCAGCTAAATGGTTGCTTTTGGTTATGTGAAAAAAATCACGGCAGTAGTAGTTAAATACAACGCAATTAAAAGGAAAACTATCACAGATAAGTAGGCTTTACAAGTTTACGATTAACTTATAAAATGTATGTATGTGCCACCGAAACGGTTCAAATGTTCACGAATCAACAAAAAGCCCTCTTCTTAGTCCGCATTAAATGATACATGATTTTTCAACACACTTGCCCATAAAGTGGCTAAAATTTCACCGCAATTAGGCACATAATGACACCTTTAGTCAAACTGTGACTTTTTAATTGCTATTATTCACAAGTGAGTTATAGAGCTTTTTTTAGATAGATAGATAGATAGATAAATCATTTATTTAGTGCACACAAAAGACACAGCACAACACACAAAATCTTAATTAAATTATTACAATTTTTATGTATGTTTAAAAACAAGGTGCCAACATAAAAAGAAAAAGGAAACCATACTTACGAAATAAAAGTCAAAGTGACACCAGTAACATTAGTTTTGACAATCAAAGATTACTATTATTATATACTGGTTGACAATCAAAACACAGTGCGGTGTGCGCCTCAAGGTTGCACCAAATGGGAGTCCAGCTCAGCACGTGTCAGGCAAATATACCTGACGCTGATATTCTGCTGGATCCCTGCAGTGACATATGGTCGCCAAGCAGACGTGATATGTTGGTGTTGTTACAGTGTTATGCGTAGAGTAATTCACGTAAGTATACCCGCAACTTTAACTTATTAGTTACAATAAAAAAACATTTATATTTTATTGCAATGGAAAAAGTTCCAGTTCTTAGGCGTGTTGAAAGTGTTATAAATTCGTTTTGATTACTTGGTTGGGTATTTATAAATTTAAATGTATAAAATAATAAACAATCTCACAATAACCAATAAATAAATGAGGGCGTAGGTCCAAATAAAGTAAATTTGGCTTCGGCTAGACTAAAATTAAATATGCTTACAATAAATAAATACACGTAGATAACATGTACACACAAAATATCCACAAGTCATTCAATTATTAAATACCTATATCCCTTGCTCACAGGTTTTGACCACGAGATATTCCTATTTGTCTTGCCAAATAGACAGCTCGGGAAGTACATGACAACCAGTTATATAATGGACGTGTTCAAAATAGTCATCCCCAGTTTTTTCTGTGATGCGATAAGAAACTGTCGCAATCGAACTCTGGAAGTTATAATGCATTTAAGATTTCTTATCGGCGGGGGAATATTGTTCCAGCATTTGGATGCGGCGTATCTAAAACTTCCCCTGAAAGCCGCTGTCTTGTGCGAGTGAGTGGAGAGTTGCTGTGAGCACTGTCTACTCGCGCATTCTCTTCTACTAGCGATCCAGCTAAGTTTATTATACAGATATGTCGGCTGCTTGTACTTTATAACTCCAAAAAGTAGGCATGCCAAGTGGAACTTACGACGCGACCTCATCCTAAGGATTGAGTGATTATTTAAAAATGGTGTTACGTGACTTCTAGGTGGGATTGAGAAGCAGAATCGAGCGCAAGCGTTTATTTATTGGATGAGTTGCTTTGTTCTTAAAAAAGTTTCGATACAAAAAATATCGTGCTCAATAGTACAAATGCAACACATTTCATGCAACTTCGTATTTAAATAGATAATTTCAACCTGTACGTGTGTAATAAACAAAACTTTCGCTCGAATATAACTTTTGTTTTTCTTTGTAATAAAGAAAACTTGAAATTCCCCATTTTGTACGTGGCTAAAACGCTATCCGCGAAAAGCAAAAAAAAGAAACCTCATTCTTTTAGTCTATGGCCGATCGCCATTGTTAGATGCACGCGCATAGGAAAATTGATTGAATTTGCCCGCCATTGCGAAAAATTTTTCACAACTCGTTTTCACTGTTGAAAATGTTTTTTTTGTATTATTTTCTCCACAAGTGTGTTGAAAAACGTCGTATGATACACGTGTGTATTGATGCTTACCGTCCTCGGCTCTCTTTGGTGCCTCAGCGGTAATCACCAACATTACACACTTGTACCATAATGTACTATTATTTCTGTAAGATGGTTTGTACCACTGACCTCTATCATACATTGTACACTGGACTTCATATTGTTGATGACAAAATGAAGACATTTGATTATCGCCATTTTGGCGCTGATAGCAACGTGAATTAACGTGAGAGTCGCATGGAACTAATATTAGAGATGGGTCACAGCTTTCGGTAAAATACTTATGGGTTTTATCGATCGTGAGAATAATTTAATACGTAAGAGAAAAAAAAACAGTTATTTTTATTATGATTAGTTTTTAAGTAATAGAATAATTGCTGTAAAGGTTACTAAAAAATATTTTCAGTCAGATTGCAAGCTATAAACTAGTGGATAGCGTGCTAGTAAAGTTATAGAGCATTACTGTCAGATCAGTGAGATTTAAATATGGGGTTAGGCTAACAACTTATCCTAAAAACTATCACATTTGAGCAAGTATCTCCTCGCTCAAGTACTTAGTTGTACGCCCATCGGATTCGTGAAGGGAACATCATTTATATAATAATAATAATAATAAATGAGATGGATAATCATTTACAACGGACGTATTTCTCGCTCTCATCGCTGAGATCTTGTCTCTGTAGTGTTAAGGTGCAAATAAGAGTGTCGTCGCATTCCAGCAAGGTGAAGACTTATATTTATTTATTTAAACTTCATGCACAAAGGTACAATGGCGGACTTAATGCCTTAGGCATTCTCTACCAGTCAACCAAGGGTGGTGAAGAGATAACATGACAGGTGCATTGTTTAAATCGTGGCAACAATTTAACAACTAAATATATTTTTAATTGCTTAACATATATACATATATTATATGATGCATACCTAAATAAATATATATATTTAATAAAGTAATGAAAATAAGTTATCGAGATGACCCTACCCCCACTGAAATCAGTTTTCAGCTCTGTTTCAGATGCAGATAATAAATAGTTTGACTTCAAAACATTTGTTAATAAAATTATAATTATCATGATATTGTTCCAGAATTAATTCCAGGTTCAGGAACGTAGTGATTGGTACAAGAGAGAGCCTGTGCTCAGCAGTGGGTGAAGTCGGGCCATGGATGATCATGATCATGATTCCAGAATTTAGTATTACACATTGCTATTGAACATATTATAACTGATTATTAGGCATATATATATAATATTCATCACCAATACCAATATGAGATATTTAGTTCCAACATACTACGAGAAGTCAATACAGTAGATGAGTGATACGCCTTGCCAAGTCTACTATTTTGATATTAGTGTAATTTAAAAATATCACTAATACTGATATATTAGTTACAATATTATAATATTTCCAGTCAAATATGTATTACCAAATTTTTAGAAATATCGGTAGTATCCTATCTCTAAATGTGTCAGTTTTAGTTCCTGATACGCTCGAGCGGGGCGCTTTGAATCAGCACAAAAATCAACTGTCATTTCATATAGTATGTTTAGTCCAGCGTACTTGTATAATAGAGGTCAGTGGTTTGTACAAACACTTTTACTTAACGATCATATTATTAAAAATAGATGCGATCGGCGTTTCCTATCTAACTAGTCGTAGAAGAAAGGCCGAAACAAACTCAAAGTCCACAGTCCCTTTTAAAGTCCAGACAAAATCTTGGTTAGATCATGTAGATTGATGTCTGACATGGTCTTTTGAGGAAATAACCAGCCAGATTGAGTGGACCTGTCCAGTCAGTGCACGCATTTGTCAATAATCATGCACCTCAACTCAGAATTTAATGAGCTCAACGATTCGACGAACAGTATAAAATGCTTTCAGGCACAATTTACGTTTAATGAATGATTTGAATGATTCTTGAGCTTTGTTGTAGGTACTACAAATTTGTGTTTACCGTATTATTGTGCAACTACGGAACCCTATTATTGTGCATGGCCCGACATGCACCTGGCCGGTTTTTTTAAGACACGAACACTATTATGGTTGGTTCTATATTGGTTTACTTTAGAACTCAAACATCTAGAGAGTTGAATAGGTTCCTACAGAATTATTTGAAGGTTACGCAAAGCTTTTAGATACTGTTAGAATCTTGGTTTGATTAAACTAAACTGATTCGAGGAGATTCTGACGTTAAATTGTTGAAAGTTTCGGCGTAACGTGAAGTTCTAGAATCGGGCTAGGTTTCAATTGTAAGGTCTCCTAAAACTTTAGTAATAATATCTCAAATATCTCATCTGAGTATCACAAGTAGCAACAAGGGAAACTGTGCAGGGCCTATTGACTCTGTGGTTCTACAGAGGCGCTATCGTTAGTTACACTTTCAAAGTTAAAGACCGAAAGCTACAATAAGTTCATATAATATTCGTTTACCTTCGACCAGGTAATATTTTCTCTAGTGATGCGCCTTGCTAGCGCGAGTGCCAGTTCCGCTAGTGCTGTGTCTGAGCGCAGCATGGCGGACGGGGCTCGCGTGGCCTGCCTGGCGACCTGGCGGAAGGCGTCGGGTCGCTTTCTCTCCAGCGCCGCGCACAGCGCACGCATCCCCGCCATCACTCCTGACTCCGAGTTAGTCGCAGCCTCTTCTCCACATTCAGTCTCCAACATTCGTTGTAACCGTTTCATTACAATTTGCTGGAAACAACATAAACTGTTAAGGTTGCACTAGTCGAGCATTCTTCCTTACAAACGTAGTCTGGGGATTCTACACTGTTTGACGATGTATGTTCAAAATAAAAAATTATATCAATTTGTCTCATCATTATCTAGCCTTGTATGGAAACAAAAAAGAAAAAAAAAAAGTTATGAGCGTCGAAAGATCCATATTTCAACACTAATTTCAACGCACCTTTAGGCAGAAATAAATACCATAAGGAGAAAGAAAATTGCAATGGCTGTATTGCATACAGGGATAGATTAGTAGCTGCTCAACAATGCAAATAATTGTATTTAAAAAAATACATTCAGTCGATTTTTCATGATACCCATACTCGTTTACTCGTTTTCGTCTTAAATCATCATCCATTTCGCTGCAAATTTACAAAAGTCCTAATTCGTACACGAACTAGCTTCTTACTGCTCATCACAGCATCTATCTCTTTCGCACGTGTTGTCGGATGAGATAGCATTCATTTTAACCCTGCGGACAAAATAGTTCGTGCCGTCGACTAAAGCAACCTTAAGAGATGAGTGTGAAAAGTAACTGTCAATTAAATGAAACTAGAATGTGTTCGTATTACCTTTTTCTTACATGAGGTGGATCTCCTAATCTGAGTCTTAATGTATTGTAGGCAAAGGGCGCGGCCTTGTCGGACTATCTGCGGCTTGACTTGCGTCGGGCTGGCGAGGCACCAGCCGATGGTTGCCGACAATCGCCGGGACACTGCTGCGGCGGCTGCGCTGGACACCATGGTGCTGAAGCGGCGCTTCGTCCGGTCCAGCGTGGACAGCGACCGCGTTGGTGAAGTGCGGAGATCTGTGGAAATTATAGGAATACCTTATTGGATGGAAAATATGCTGACGACCCACAAGTGGCCCTAGACAAGTCACATTCTATCAATGAAAGATTTGCGATAGCGATTGGGAAAACCGCCCAAGTGCGTGTCGGACTTCGCACATTTATGGTTCCGTATCAAATGAAGAAGTTTTAAGTAAAATATAAGTAAATAGTGGTATTTGTAAGTAAAATATAAGTAATAATAAAAATAATTACCAAATTTTAAGGCCATGGAAAGTTAAATAATTCTTCGGCATAAAATTTGTGACAAACGACAGACAGACCCCTCGGGTACGGAACCCTAAAAATGAGACGCGTGTCCAATCCCTTTTGGCATGTCAACCATCGCATTTGCTGATAGAATGACACTTTGTCAAGGGCATTGGTCCCCAACCTATGGTTCGCGGACCACTTTTGGACCGCAAGAGCTATAAATAAATGGTCCGCAAAAGGTTCAAAATTTCAAATTTATCGATTTAAAAATAACATTGGTACTAACTTATTTCAAATTTCTATCACAAATGTAGTATTTTCTATAAATTTTTATCTCGTTAATTTAATTTTAAAAAGTAAGTGGAATTTTAGGTAAACACAGTTAAAGTACTTCCACCCTTGATTGGTCTTGGTGCTGACAACAAAGAAATCAAAGTGGTTAAAAAAAGGTTGGGAACCACTGGTCTAAAGCCTCTCATCTTAATTGGTTACCGTCGCCTGATTACGTTATTCCTTCATTAAAGTCAAGAACACTTGCGAAACGCAAACACAGTTTTCGGTACAGGGGCTTGTATAGCCCTATTATTTAGCCGTATCCTTTCTGCGCCATGTGAGCTGAGTTTCCTCGGTTTGCCACAGATTTTAATTAAACACAGCAACTGTACTATTATATATTCTGTGACAGTACCTAGGGTGAGTAACATGAATTTCAAAGAAACATATTTCTAATACATATCCTAAGATAGCTTGATCTCTGCGACATATGTCAAACTGACGTATAAGTTCTTGTTACGTTAATGTTACTATTGGCAGGCTGTCAAGCGCTATTGTTACTGTAGTGATACTGACAGCTGTCGCAGAGATCAAGCTATCATTTATGAAGTATAGGATAGGTAGTTGAAAGTTCGAAACTACAAAGTACCTATGCAAACCATTATTGTGAATAGATACTGTTTGTTGGCTGTTTGATACTTAATGATGTGTTGTGCTAAATCTCTTCTTTTGAAATAATTATATATAATCAAAGTAAACAGATTAAATAATACTCAAAGATTGAAATCGACTTTGGTTGAAATAATGAAATGCCAATTACCTGTTAAGTACGTAAACTCATGATAAAAATAGTTTTTCCACCATAATATCTGTTTTTGTTTGCCCCGTTAACAATAGAATCTGCTTTACGACTTGACGGACGCAGTATTGTCATAACGTCAATGTCGCAAAATGACACAAAGTTGCAAACATTTTATACTGGGTTTTGATTTTGTGTGATGTTGCCAAGGTTTCAAAATATCGACTGTACATCCACATACACGGTTTATTCACACTTCAACTTAGGATCAATTTAGAAACGATAGGTGTCTGTTTGAAATCCTTTGAAATTATAACTTTGTGTTAATTTTCAAGGTACAATATATTGGAAAACTAATTACACTTTCATATAGTTTCAGAAACCAATATTCTCCTACATTATATTAATACAGAATTCAGTCAGATAAGTGCTAGGTAGTGCTAAGAAGAGTGTGACTTGAAAAGCTACCGTAGATAGACCTTCTAAGGTGGTACACCTACCTAATTAAGGACAATATATTATGCCTTGTAAGTGGCTCAAAATATCTTTGGGAGCCCTTTATCAGAATTAATAAGTGACTAACGAATGAAATTGGCTTCTGTTATTATTAGAATACTGTCTATAATATCTGTGTGATCAGTTGTGATATATGCCATGCGAACCGGAGCTTTGTTTGTATCATTTTCAGAACTTTGTTATTGTTTTTTGGGGCTAACATAGGGGCATAGTATATATATTTCATTCTCAGTTTATGGAATATCTTTAAAATTGGTCCAATATTGGAGGATGAAATAGACGAGAGCCAAACCTCGAATTATGACTTTTTACTTTGCAATTCTGTCGGCGCTCTTTGCCCATAATTCCTCTTAACACTTGTGTAACAAGTGTCGCCCACGAAGCGTTAGCACACACATGTTTATATCATTTTTCCGGGATAAAAACTAGCCCACGAACCTGAGGTTACGACGATAGTGTAGCTGTCTAACGGTGAAATAGTTTTCGTAATTTGATCAGTTTCCCAGGAAGTTATTCAATCTTCCGATCCGTAATACATAATTACCTACATAGTTTGGAATAGATACACGGTGACATTAAATTCAATGGTAATATGGATAAAAGAAAAATATTTTTGTAACTCGCACAGAAGTCAAGAAAAATACATAAATTGACAAAGGAACGTTCATACTGAGAGCATTCACGTGTAATGAGAATTCGACGTCGAATATTCGAGAAGTGTGGACGTTGAGCCGAGCGTTACAAAGCTTACACGCAAGCCCGAACTTCGGCCGGTGTGAACGTCGCAATGATTTTCGCGAAAACGGCTCGCATTCGAATGTTCACGTAAATAAAACGCTCGAAAGCGCGAGTACGAGTACTCAGATAATAAAATCAATGAGTATTATGTGGGAATATTACTGGCCACTTGTAGGCAAGGAACAGTTCCTTGATCTTAAGTGTTTGTGACCTTCTTGGTCAATCGCATTGAATGAATGATATTTAACGAGATCGTATACGAATGCTCCAAGCTCGCAAGGGAATGTTCGACTCGAACATTCATAGTTTAGCATAGCTCGAAAGTGAATACAGAGGTCGCTGGGAAGCATTTGTTGCTCGCCTACGATTGCTTGTTTAAAAATGCTCACGAAAGAATGCTCCCAGTGAGGACGCTCCTTAAAAAGATGCCCGTGCGAGACCAAAAAATACAAATAATATGACCTAACTCAAAAAAATGTTAAAAAACGTTGTATTTTCTTGTTATTGAATCCCATAGTTAAATGATTAATTGTTATGGGTACTGTCGGTCACCCCCTGAAGAACCCTGAAGAACGAAGAAGAAGTAACCCTGTACTACATCTAAGTATCAACAAATCAAGAGACTTACTTCGTAAGCTAAGCAGTCCATCAGGCATGGCGCTGAGCGGCGTGCTGAGTTTCCGTCGCATGCGCAGCGTCGGTATGAAGTCGTCGTCGTCATCTTCTTCTCCATCGGGTGGAGTGACTTGTATAGCGATGTTTCTGGCATCTTCTCGACTTATCGGAGCCATTTGCCATCTTACATCAATTAGCGGCCCTATCTGGAAAATAAAATGGTCAAAGGTTAGTCTTTTGTTTTTTTTTTAATAAATGGATGATGGGGAGAGACTGCAGCAACAGAAGGGTGCTATGAATTAAAATGTCACAGCTGATGGAGAACAATGGAAGAGGAAAACATTCAACTCCGAGTGCAATGCCCTCATTGCAGGTAATACACACATATAGTACAATTGGGCAGACAAAAATCTTTTTACAAAAAAAAACAATCGACTTCCGAAAAAAAAAAACACTAGAAAGTGTAAAATAACTTCAATTTCGGCAGTCAGGGTCTAAGGACGAAGAAACAAGAACATACCGACACCGACACCGACTTCAGTTTCAAGTCACTTTGTTAAAAGGTTTTTACTTTTCACTTTTTAGTTGTGGTATATAATGAACAAGTTCTATAGTAAGATACCTATAATCACCTATAATGGACAAAGTTATGCGGGAATAGATTACCCGAGTAACATAAAACCTGAACATAACCAGTGAACTGAGAGTGTACCAGGGTGAACTGCCTCGTCTGCGTACTCCTTTAGAACGTATCGTGATATTATGTTATGAAATGACGTAAACAATAAGAAGACATGCGGTTGCAACAATCCCAAGAGATAACCAGCTTTCAAATAAAAAAGAATCATCAAAATCGGTTCACCAAGAAAAAGTTCTGAGGTAACACATATAAAAAAATACAGTCGAATTGACAACCTCCTCATCTTTGAAGTCGGTTAAAAATAAGTAATTTTTCTTTTACTTTACTGTTCCGGCAGGCTTATTATGTAAGAAATAGCAATCAGCAATCATCGCACGATCAAATTCTTTATGTCATAAAAGTCGGCATTACCATCAGTGTTGGTATGGTAGGTCCTACACAATCGTTTGCTGCTCGCTCGCTGTTTGTCACATGCACTTGTTTCTAAAAGAACCGCCGAAAACTCTAAACCATAAAAAAAATAGCTATCGTTTCGCTTTTGCAAGATACGTAATGCCTGCGGTCTGTTTATAAGAATTGTTTTCGGCCCGTCAACTATGGAAGATTTATTTTACATTAGAAAGATTCATGAGATACAAATAAAAACGGATAAAGAACAGATACAGAATAAGACGCAAATAAATCATATCTTAATTTTAAATCTAGTTTTAAAGCATATAACAAATCATATCTCGATTTTAAGTCTATCTTTATACTTTGTATCGTAGGCGTAGATGTTATGATAGAGGACAGGAAAGCAATGTCTAGGAAAGTGCTGGCGAAGTCAAAGAGAGTCCCTATGGACTGGGTATAGTTGTGTTCTGCTGTGTTCAACGGCGTAGATATCGTAATTATACGGTCTTTACCTATGAAATAAGTTAACGTATTTTTTTATTTCTATTAATGTAAAACCCATGCAATCGATGCATCTTTGCCAACGCAGTGGCAGTATATTGATGCCCTTCTTTGGGAAATCATCTGCACGGGAGGCAACAAATTCTTCAAAAGCATTTTGTACTGCCTCTCGGGTATTGATGTTTTTTTTTCCGCCAAGAAAATATCCAAATTCTGGAAAAAGTAGAAGTATGTAGGCGCAAGATCTGCAGCCGAATTGCGCAAGTGAATTCGGCAAAGGAAACAGTTTGGAACATTCAAAGAGTTAGAATCACTGACCTCTATCATACAAGTACGCTGGACTAAACATACTATATGAAATGACAGTTGCTTTTTGTGCTGATTCAAAGCGCCCCACTCGAAGTTCTCAGGAACTAAAATTGACACATTTAGAGATAGGTTAAACCGATATTTCTCAAAATTAGGTAATACTAATATATTCGCCTGGAAATATTATAATATTGTAACTAATATATCAGTATTAGTGATATTTTTAAATTACGCTAATATCAATATAGTAGACTTGGCAAGGCGTATCAGTCATCTACTGTATTGACTTCTCGTAGTATGTTGGAACTAAATATCTCATATTGGTATTGGTGATGAATGTTATATGAATGCCTAATAATCAGTAATAATATGTTCAAAAGTAATGTGTAATACTAAATTCTGGAATCATCATCATGATCATCCACAGCCCGACTTCGCCCACTGCTGAACACAGGCATCTCTCTTGTACCAATCACCACGTTCCTGAGCCTGGAATTAATTCTGGAATACTATCATGATAATTATAATTTTATTAACAAATGTTTTGAAGCCAAACAATTTATTATCGGCATCTGAAACAAAGTTGAAAACTGACATAAGACCTTGCTGGAATGCGATGTCACTCTTATTTGCACCTTAACACTACAGAGACAGCATCTCAGCGATGAGAGCGAGAAATACGTCCGTTGTAAATGATTATCCATCTCATTTATTATCATTATTGTATAAATGGTGTTCCCTTCACGATCCGCTCAAATATACTATTTTTAAGGATAAGTTGTTAGCCTATCCCCATATTTAAATCTCACGGATCTGACAGTAATGCGCTATAACTTTACTAGCACGCTATCGCATAAAAATGTATAATGGTTCCCTAAAACTGAAAAAAACAATTATTCTTTACAATCAATTCTACGTCAAAATATTGGTCATGGAAAGATTCATCTCCTTTCCTTTTCGGAGTGTAATATGCAATACGTAAAGTCGTTTTTGTGAAGGTTCCAAACTGTTTCCTTTGCCGAATTCACTAACGCAATTCGGCTGCTGGTGAGTATGGCGGATGAAGGTAAGCTTCCAACCTCAGCTCTTGTAACTTGGACACCGTCTGCTGAGCAGTATAAGGTCACACCAGGTTGACCAAAGCTGGTTGGAGATGTGTGAGCTTCTCCATAATTGTGTTCAGTTCTTCACAGTACACATCTGCAGTAATGCTTATCCCGTTTGGTAAGAAGCTGCGATGAATCACACCGGCCTTAGACCACCAAACAGTGACCATCACTTTTCTAGGGATAAGTTTTCGCTTAGGGAATTTGTTTAAGTGCGATGCGATACGCTTACGATTGTCAAACAGAATCCATTTTTCGTCGCAAGTAACAATGCGGTTCAAAATTCCTTCGTTTGTGTGCCTGTTGAGCAGTGCAAGGCACGTCTCGACGCGTATTTCGCGCTGGCGATCATTGAGGTCGTGGGGCACCCATTTGTCAAGCTTTTTTACCTTGCCAACTTGACGCAAATGGACCGATATTGTTTTGATGCTAACGTCGAAAGCTGCTGCTAATTCAACCATAGATTGAGTATCACCATCTTCCACAATCGCCTTTAATTCGTCATTGTCGACCAAAGTTTTAGGACGACCACATTTCTCAAGTCGAACTTTCCAGAACGGAATCGGGCAAACCAATAAAACGAACGCACCACGCGTTCGTTTGTAGTGGTCGCTCGGTAAACTTCGTTGATGTTGCGTGCCGCTTATGCCGCGTTGCTGCCACGACGGTACTCATATTCCTTACTCGAATTTTTGACGTATTCATGACGACGAAAAATATTCAAATGCGACGAAAACATAACGCTGATCAATACACAAAAGCCTATTTAGAAAAAGAATTCCATATTAATAAAATAAAATAAATTTGAAATAAGAAAATAATAAATATTTTGATTTGAAATGGCCAGTACTGCAGGACGGCAATTTGATATAATAATATAGGTTATAGTAAATTCACAACAATATTTGATTGGCTTTATCGAGAGGCTGTCATCCGCAGTTATCAGACATTTGCTAATACTACCTACCCCAATGATATTCAAATAAACAGATATGTTATGAGCGCACGCATTGTGAAGACTCGAATAGGTCACAATTGTGGCCTTTAGCCTTTAGTTTATGTCACGCATGGCGAAGAGCGATACGCTTTGTTGAAACAAAAACAAAATAAAAAAAATGCCATCGTGTGTATTTAGAAATTGTACCAATTATGATACCAAAGTACATAAAACAGAAGGGATCTCATACCATATGTAAGTACGCAATACGCCTCAATTTACAAATTTATTTGTTTTCCTTATATTCTATATTTGGAGGTTAGAAAAAGATAACAACATTGGTGGTCATAATAATGTTTGTTTACATTCACACGCAAGTGACAAACACTAGCTGTCTCTTTTTTTCTTGTTGGTTTTATCAAGCCATCCCTGTCGACTTGTAGTGAAACGTCAGATGAATGAAAAGTGTGTGTGCGGAACACATTTATTTTGTGAGTGTATAACGTATCTGTTTATTTGAATATCATTGACCTAGCCTACGTTTTTATAGACTGCTATTTATGTAGGAATTTTTCAATCAAGTCTGTCCTTATACTTTTATAATTTTACACTAAAAAAATAATGGAATTCCAACAAGTTTTTGTTTGGGCCCATAAAAAATCGAGACAGCGTTTACGAACAAAGAAAATGTTGTAATAGCTTTAGTCTGGAGAAAAATATATATTTTTGTCATTAATGGAACGAATAAAACAATTAACGAAGTTAGGAGTGAAACTTAATTAGTGTGGAATCAAAATCATTGTGCTTAGATGGTTATGGATAAGTGACATTTTTAAATTGGGTCATTATTGTTTTGTTAGCGGTTGCTATTGAAGTTCGAGGTTTTGCTTCATACAGTCATCATCGATAATCTATACTATTATTATAAAAAAGAAAGATTAAAAAAGAAACTTAAAAACTACTGGACCGATTTCAAAAATTCTTTCACCGTTGGGAAGCTACACTATCCCCGGGTGGCTACTTTTTATCCCTGTATTCCCCCGGGAACGGAGCAGAAGAAAATCATGCTGTGCAGTCGGAGGATACATCTGGTTTTGGTCAGCCAGCTCAAGAATATGTGTCCTCCAACTGCACAGCATGATTTTCTTCTTGTTTACGTCTTTTTACCCGACTGCCGAAGGAGAGTAATGTGTTTATTAGTTCATTTTTTAAGCAGTCGGGTATTTTGATTATTTTTATTATCTTTTTTATTTGTTCGCTTCTTAAGCAGTCGGGTATTTTGAATTTTTAATTTATAGCTTTTTAGTATTTTTTTTAGAATTAGGTGCATTTAAACGTATGTGTTATATATTTTTGATATCACCTCTTAAACCCCTTTATTTTGATACCACACACGATGGGTATGGATGAAAAATAAAATTGGTTCCCCCCAATACGGCGCCCAAAAGCCGCCATTTTTGTATTTTCCAATGTGAATGTAGCCAGTTACACTCGCAGGGTTAAGACAAGTCGATTGACGTAAGAATCATCAAAATCGGCCAACGCGTTTGGTCTCTAGAACGCCACATAGGAACAAACATACATACATACAAAGACTGATAAACATCTTACCCTCCTTCGGCAGTCCTGTAATTAGAAATAAAATAGTGCATTGTTAGCCTGTAAATAATTTTTGCACTTAAAAATGTATGTTGTGTACTTTTAAATGAAAAGTAACGTGTAAATAATTGTAGGCTAACCTAAATAAATAGATCAGCCTATTAATGTTCCCACTGCTGGGAACTTCTCTCTGTGAGAGGGAATGGGCCGTAATCCACCACGCGGGCCACGGACGCACAGGCGTCATGTCTTCGAATTATTGGTTCTAGGTCAAGCCGGTTTCTTCATGATGTTTCCTTCACCGTTTTGAGTGCAGTGCTGATGAAATAATTTATACAAATTAAGTGCCTGCCTGGGTTCGAACCCACGACCTACAACCTGTAAACCCCGGCCGATACCAATGAGCCACCACTGTTCTCGTTACAGTCATAACACCATGAAAAACTAAAAAGAATGTAATATGGCAGTGTCCAATGTTCACAAAAACTCAAATTAACACGGTTCCAGATGGAATTTTATTAGACGTCGAAATTACTCATAAAGCTTCGTTCATAACAAGATTTTTCTGTCTTTAATACACATTGTTGATCAGTACCAAAAAAAGAAAAGAAAATATAAAGACAGCTCCTGCACTGTTTTGCTTAGAATCAAAACAGTGCAGAAATGTTATATGAAATCTCATTGTTGCACAGTTTTTCACTAATGCACTGTTTTTTTATTTTTATTTAGATTTAAATTTACCACAGAGATTTAATGTCTCCCATTTAGTTTAATATAAAATATATGCATTAGATCAAAAAGATACTGATTGAAATTGAAAATCGGCTGAATAAAATCGATATGATGAAAAAAAAAAACAAATGGCGCGCATTTTGTACCATTGTAAAACTTTGATACTTTATATTTAGCAAGAAAAGTAAAAAAAAATGAAATAACATTAACATTATAAGTGGGATATTTACCATGTTTACTGTTTGTAGCAAGTACCATGATCACGGATAAACTGAAGTTATTGCGAGTGGGTGTTAATGAGGAAACAAATCGAAACAAATCGTAAACTCGCTACAAACAGTAAACATGGTAAATTTATTTATTAAAACTTTATGCACAAGTACAAAGGCGCACTTAATGCCTTAGGCATTTTCTACCAGTCGACCTTAGGGTGTTGCAGAGATAAAATTAGGCAGGTGCAACTAAATGAAAGGAAAAATTAAGAAAAAAAAAAATATCCCACTTATAATGTTAATGTTAGTTACCATGACAGTTTAAAAATGAAATAGACAGCGATGGCGATATGAATTTAACTCTAGAAAGTATAATTACAGCTGCAAATTAAATTGTTAATAAACTTTTGCCGCAAAAGTCGCGGGATAAATATTTTCCTTTAACTTGAGTTTTTATTTTGAGTAGGTATATTTTAACACGGTAGGTAGATTGGAAGTTGAAAGAAAAGTAGATTACGCACCTCGTTAAAGTGAGTAATTAATGCACTCGTGTTAATTTAGTGCGGTCGCATGCGCTCGTGCACCAACATAACACTCATGCATTAATAACTCACTTTGCGCTCGATGCAACAATCTACTATTAATAAACAGCCTAGCGGTTTGTTTCCTCCTTTTGCAGTCCACGCTTGCCATTGAATTCCAAGACAACTTAATTTTCTTTAGTGTCCTTTCATCGTTTGAGCTTCTTGTGTCGGCTGTAATAGATTTTTGCTGACCTAACCGAGTGCCTCAGGCGCTATGTTGTTAATCCTAGTTTGAACGAAGCTTATTGTTTGTAAACGTTTACTGTGTAGCTGTGTTACTTTTATTTAATGGTTTGTGTTAAGGATAGAATAACAAGCCTCGGTTCAAGTGGGCTTAGTGTGAGTTTTTACTCAAGCTCATTCGCGTTAACGTAAACATCAATTTGTATTGAAACTGGATAAGCGACCCTTTTGACAAACCACTGTGACGCTTATTGAAAAACCAATTTTTAGGGTTCCGAACCCAAAGGGTAAAAACGGGACCCTATTACTAAGACTCCGCGGTCAGTCTGTCTGTCTGTCACCAGGCTGTATATCATGAACCGTGACAGCTAGTCAGTTGGAATTTTCACAGATGATGTATTTCAGTTGCCGCTATAGCAACACATACTAAAAACCGGCCAAGTGCTAGTCGGGCTCGCGCACGAAGGAACCGTACCATTATCGCAAAAAATGGCAAAAAAAAACACGTTAATTGTATTGGAGCCCCACTTAAATATTTATTTTATTCTGTTTTTAGTATTTGTTGTTATAGCGGCAACAGAAATACATCAACTGTGGAAATTTCAACTGCCCAGCTATCACGGTTCATGAGATACAGCCTGGTGACCGACGGATATACAGACAGACAGACAGACAGACGGACCGCGGAGTCTAAGTAATAGGATCCCGTTTTTACCCCTTGGGTACAGAACCCTAAAACAGAACAAAATAAATATTTAAGTGGGGCTGCCATACAACAAACGTGATTTTTTTGTCGTTTTTTGCGATAACGGTACGGAACCCTTCGTGCGCGAGTCCGACTCGCACTTGGCCGGTTTTTTTTAAATACATATTGACAAAAGAGATCGTTTACGTTTGCACGATAGAGTACGTTAAAAAACTCGGAATAAGCACACTGTTGTATGTAGGTTTTAGCGAAAATCCTTGTGCGCGATCTTCGATGTCGAGTGTTCTACGAAACTATTGGACTCTACCCTGTAATAAGGTCGAACTGAAACTTAATTTCAGCTGAAACAAGTATATATCGTTCTCCAAATTCGACTTTAAAACTTGTCTGTTCAGAAGTTGTAAGGTAAGAACTTGCTAACAACTGTGATTCGGAAGTTTCTTAAAAATATTGTGATTATGTTTAATTGAGTCATGTCGTATGCTGTCGTATGTTGTTTTTACCGTGGTCGTATGCTACCACAGAACAGAGGCGTTTTTTCTGTTCTGTGTATGCTACCTACCGTAACAAAACAATACATTCTGGCTCAGCAAATTTGCATACGACCACGGTCAATTTACGGGAATATTTTCTTGTTTCATACTTTTTAGAGCGTGATTTTTCAGTAGTCGGGTTTTAGTTTTTGAACTTATTTTTATTTGAAATATTTTGGGGTTTTTGCAGAGCCTGAGGGAATAAATGAACATACATGCATACATATACCGTTCAACAAGCATTTTGCGACGCCGTAGTGGGGTTAAAGATTTGTTCTCATGACTTTGACGGGATATGCCTCGCAAACGGTAAGCTTGACAAAAATATGATGTATCAAACCCTACCTTCATTTTAAAATCCCTGCACAATGATACCTCACATGATGGGGTGGAGCGAAATATTTTTTTTGTTCTTGGTTGCGTGCCCTCATAGAGGGCGCCATATTCAATTGAATGTGACATCACATAGCTTATACCAGCGGGTAAATAAGACGCTTCCAACAACACCTCATTTGTCAAATTATGATAAGTAGTTTAGAAGTTATGAACAACAGACGGACATACACACATATACACCAGTAAAAAAAATAACCCTTTCTTTTATTTCGCCGTGGTCGGGTAATAAACACGACTCTGCCTCACTTTCTCACTCTTTTTGTTTTTTTTTTATGACATAGAGTGGCAAACAAGCAGGCCGCCAACTTGATGTTAAGTTGTCACCTCCACCCAATGATATTTAAATAAACAGATATGTTATGAGCGCGCGCATTGTGAAGACTCGAATAGGTCACAATTGTGACCTTTAGTCTTTAGTTTATGTCACGCATGGCGAAGAGCGCTAGGCTTTGTTAAAACCAAAACAAAATAAAAAAAATGCCATCGTATGTATTTAGATATTGTACCAATTGTGATACCAAAGTACATAAAACAGAAGGGATAAGTAAGTACGCAATACGCCTCAATTTACTAATTTATTTCATTATTATTCCTAATATTCTGATATTTGGAGGTTAGAAAAAGATAACATTGGTGGTCAGAATAATGTTTGTTAACATTCACACGCAAGTGTCAAACACTAGCTGTCTCTTTTTTCTTGTTGGTTTTATCAAGCCATCCCTTTTGACTTGTAGTGAAATGTCAGATGAATGAAAAGTGTGTATGGCTGTCGCTGCTGCGCGGAACACTTTTTTCAATTGTTTTGTGAGTGTATAACGTATCTGTTTATTTGAATATCATTGCTTCCACCTATGGACATCTGCAATATCAATGTTACTACCAGGTGCGTTGGATATTCGGGCAGTTCTTGAGAAGATTCTAGCATCAAAAGAAGATGTAGACAATACATCATTTCAGCACTTTATTATTGATACTCATAATTTCTGTTGAACTATATATTTATCGATAGCGCGCCAATACGTCTTCATTGATTAAAAACAATCAAAGAACTGATTGAAATCATTCATGCCAATATGGAATGGCGCAGATAGAAGCAAAACCTTTCTCGTGGATGCTGAAACAAACACTATTCTTAATAATGAATATTAAACTGGGGAATAGCCCAAGAAAAGCAGATTGAAAAGAAATAATTTTGTTTTGTCTCGTTACTCTTGTTTGTGAATTAAACAACGGGATTATAAACGCGTGTAAGTTACCTACTGCACATGATTTTTAATTACCTTAGTGTTTCTTTTAATTTTATAGTTGTCAAATTTCTGCCAATATACCAGCGAGTTGGGGTGGTTCTCTAATTGAAGGAAAAATTTATTGGCGTTTTAAGTATTTTGTTTGGTCATATTATTTATAGTATATTTGTATTACTCTATTTAATATATTTATATATTATGAACAGTGTAGCTGATTTCAATGACAGCTTCTTCTCATGCTCTTCTTCGGAAAGTTTTGCTAGTGCGGACAGTGACCCTTCCTTGCCACTTACATTACATGATAAAATCTCTTCTATTTTCACTAATGATCCTAAAAACCTGCATATTGTGCACATAAACGCCCAGAGTGTTCCTTGTCACTATTCTGAACTTCTAGCATCCTTTAGCAGTGCTAACCTGGATGCAATACTGATATCAGAATCTTTTCTGAAGCCCTCTCTCCCCTCTACTCGTTATTCACTCCCCGGCTACGTATTAATCCGCAACGATAGGACTGGCAAGGGCGGAGGTGGTGTAGCTATGTACCTGCGTGCTGATTTACCCTACAAGGTGGTTATAGTTCGTCTCCTTCACTCTACTCTGAATCGGCTGAATACTTGTTTATCGAATTATGTGTCCATCACACAAAAGTTTTGCTTGCTGTGCTCTACAGTCCTAATCTTCACATTGACTATTTCAATTCTCTTGACTCCACTCTCAGCGATTTATGCCCCATCTATGAGCACATTATTTTAATGGGTGATTTTAATACTTGTTTGATTAAAAATGACTCTCGCTCCCATAAACTCCTTTCACTCTTGTCTTCATTTAATCTTCAAGTTTTGCCTCTCTCTGCAACTCACTATTTTCCTAATTGTACGCCTTCTTTACTTGATCTTATGATTGTTTCCTCTCCTAATAATGTTTCTTCGCATGGCCAGCTTACTGCTACTTTCTCTTATCACGATCTTATTTACCTTTCGTATCGTATCCGTGTACCCAAGCGTAAGCCCCAGCTCCTATATCTTCGTAATTACAAGGGCATCGACCTGGAGGCACTGCAGCATGAAGCCGGCGATCTCGATTGGTCTTCTCTGATCGATAAGGATGACATCGATGGCAAGGTGGAGTGCCTTAATGCAACCATTCTTGACTTGTATGACCAACATGCCCCTATTCGACGAGTCAAAGTGCGACATAATCCTGCACCATGGATTACACCACGAATTAAAGAGCTTATGGCCTATAGGGACAAAGCTAAAAGCAGGTATAAGCGCAGACCTTCAGACCTGAATCTTGCCTATTACAAAACTCTACGTAACCGCTGCAGTCATCTGTGTCAGGATGCTAAGAGACGCTACTTCCATGAACAACTCAATAACCGCAGTTCTTCTGATGTATGGAGATTTCTTAAGTCTGTAGGCATAGGCAAATCGCCAACCAACCAGTGCCAGGATGTGAACCTCAATGATCTCAATAATCATTTCTCTCGTCTCCCTTTTTCTCTTGACGAGTGTGTCAAGGCAGTGACTTTGGAGGGTCTTGCCACTATGCCGTTACCACAATGTCCAACCTTTAATCTTAGCAATGTTACTGAGAATGACGTTAAGAAATCTGTCTTGGCAATAACTTCTTCGGCGGTCGGTAATGATAAGTTGTGTTCCAGGATGATAACTCTTATCCTTCCCTCATTGCTTCTTGTTCTAACTCACATTTTCAATTATTCGCTTACTTCTTGTTCTTTTCCATCCGTTTGGAAGCAGGCTCACATCATACCCTTACCTAAAATCAACAATCCATCTCTATTAACTCACTTTAGACCTATTTCTATTCTTCCATTTCTTTCCAAAGTTTTTGAGCACTTGGTTCATAGACAATTGTCATTTTTCTTGGCGTCGAACTCGTTAATATCGCCCTTCCAATCCGGCTTTCGCGCAGGTCATAGCACTGTTTCTGCACTTTTGAAAGTGACTGACGATATCCGCTGGGCTATGGAGAATAAGTCACTTACTGTGCTTGTATTACTTGACTTTAGTAGCGCCTTCAACTCAGTGGATTTCGACATTTTACTCGGTGTTCTGGAATCTATCAATATCTCTTCTTCCGCTTTAGCTTGGTTCAATTCTTATCTTCGGGGGTGCTCTCAGTGCGTTCGCCTTAACGAGTCCTTCTCTGATTGGTGTAACCTCACTGAGGGGGTTCCTCAGGGTAGCGTTCTCTCTCCTCTTCTTTTTTCAATCTTTATTAACTATGTTACCAGAGTAATCTCATCTAGTTTCCATCTTTACGCAGATGACTTGCAGCTGTATCGACATTTTAATTTAGTCGACGCTGGTTCGGCTATTGCGGCAATGAACCAAGACTTGGCATTTATCAGCGCATGGGCTAGGTCATTTGGTTTGCAAATTAACCCAACTAAATCGCAGGCCATAGTTATAGGCAGCAAATTCTTTTGCAATGCAGCTGATTTTAATTCTCTGATGCCTTTATATCTAGACGGTGTTCGCATAAACTATACAGAAACCGCAAAAGATCTGGGGGTAATCATTGACTCCAATCTTTCGTGGCGTGCTCAGGTCAACGAAGTGAGTCGTAAGGTGCATTTTTCGTTCCATTCGCTGAATTGCCTTCAGAGTCTCCTACCCTTAAAGACTAAAATTTCTTTAGCGCAAACACTTATTCAGCCGATTATAGATTATGCCGACGCCTGCTACCTGGATGCTACTGAGGAGCTATTAAACAAACTTGAGCGCTTGCAAAACTTATGTATTCGCTTTGTATATGGTCTACTTAAGTATGATCATGTTTCTCACCTTCGCAAGGAACTCAAGTGGCTCCCAATCCGTCTTCGCAGGAACACTCGGATTTTATGTCTCCTCTTTAACATCTTACATAACCCGTCCTATCCTTCTTATCTGCGTGAGCGATTCTCTTACGCTCGCCCTAGAGATGCACTGTGCAGATCTCATCTCAGATCTATCCTTAAATCCCAACCACATAAAACCAGCTATTATTCCTATTCCTTCTCTGTCCATGCTGTAAGATTGTGGAACTCGCTTCCGCCTAGCATCCGAGATTTAAAGACTATCTCACTATTTAAAACACGTTTAAAAGAGCATTATCTTTCCTCTCTAATCTGATCTTTATAATCATATGTATAAATATTAAGAATCGATACATTTTAAAATATGTATTTATGTAAGTATATATGCACCATTACATTATTGTGTAGGTGCCTATAGTTTAAGTCGTTCACTTTTCTTCTCTTCCTGTTCTCACACACTATTGTCTACATTTCTTTTTCATTTTTCCTTTTCGCGGGTCTGCTGGTAGAAATTTCTTTAGAAATAAGCAGTTCCTTTGTACTCTATTGTATTGATGTGTTGTCTTTATGTATTTACTGTGTGTACATTAATTATAAAATAAATAAATAAATGATTAAGATCCAAATTCATTTTTTTTGTTTTTCTTACTTTTGTACCTGCCGTGCAGGTAGGTAATGAATTACTAATAAAACCAACCGTTGGCAGGTCACAGGCGATTATCGACAATTTTCTAGGTTTCTTTTATACACTTTCTGCCTTACGCAAAAATCTGACAGTTTTCATTTTTGTCAAATATGTCGGATCAATGCGTTATGGAAAAAGTCATGAAAATCACATAAATTTCAAAGATAGCTTGATCTCTGTGACATATGTCAAACTGACGTATACGTTATTGTGATGTTATTGTTAGCCTACTGTCAAGCGCTATCGTTACTGTTTTGATACTGACAACTGTCGCAGAGATCAAGCTATCTTTTATGAAGTACAATTCCTCTTTTTAGCTCAACAAAGGATCAGATAGATCTAAGAATGATATGTCTGTTGTTTTTTTACATGCAATATTAAGTTTCTATCTATATAAATAAAAATGGTACCTTACTTTACCTTGGTTTGTTTGATATTTAACCGAAATCTGTGTATTTTATTAAACAGGTCTGGGTTCAATGAGTTGAACGCAGAGCAATTGTTTTTTCCCTAAAATATCTAAATATCGTTATTTGTATACCTACTAAGGATGGGTTTCCACAGCTCACAATAAAACATGGAGTTCATTTTCTTTGTTTATTTTATAAGGCACAACAATGTATGCTAATAACACTCGACAGAACGTTTCGTTTAGCCGCAGAATTGCTAATTCAGGGGTCGCAAGATTTATGACTATGCATCGTATTAGCATCTGAACTACACAAAATCTCTTACTCAGGATCTCAGGGCCGACCTAGCTACGTCAAACTCGGTCAATTTTCAAAGAAGAATTTATCTTCTCAATGCGCAGTGCAACTTTTGTGTGACGTCAAAAGAATAATTTCGTTTCGTTCAAAGTTATTCACAGCAAACATTTTGTTAATAGCAGCGATGAAATGCAAATAAGTATAACATAAAATCCGGCTGAGGCTATTCAAGACACTGCGGCGTGTTTGGGTTCTGTACGAAGTTATGCCTATAATTTTACTTTTGTTTAGTAAGGGCACACTTGTAAGAGCGTTCGTTCAGTCATTCCGTTATATACACCAACATTAAGGGACAATTGGAAGAATCATTACATCTTTTGTCACTTGACACTTAATTTTTTGTCCCTACTTTGACATTCAAAAGCCTCAAGCATTTGTCAGAAACGTCAATGACCTATCAAGGTTTATTTTGGGTCATTCGATAATGTTTTCGACGTGCTGTTGAATCCTAAAATTATGTCTCGTGACTATTCTAAACTGGCTGTTTGTAGTTTGTACAATTAAGACCAGTAATCTGCGGAACGACTGACTAATTAGAATGAAATGAAAGCCTTTGCTCCGCGATGAGTAACGTGTCAAATTGTTAAAGATTACTCGACATCTTACTGAGGTATTTAGTAGTTGTTACTAAGACAATTAGGTCTTTATGTTTCATCGTCTTAAGGAATTTGAATAAGAACACCACATCATTGGCGACAATACTACTGAATTAAGCTGTGTCAGGGCAACTTCTTATTATACTATTTTATGGTGAAATTTAATTTAATTACGTACGTCATTATGTTATGACTACTTATTAATCAACTCCAGATGACTCAGTTATGTAGACCACAGGACTTTGTTGAAAATTTTATAATATTATTATTTTAATTCACTACTTTAACATATCTCGTAGCCTGACAGTTTATTTTGAAATGTTCAAACATTGTGAGAGCTAAAACTTGTTGAAATCTGAAGTAGTTACCTAAAACCTAAAACATTTTACTCAAGATTATATTTAATTGAGTTAAAAGAAAATTAAAACAGTTTTTTTTTGAGGTATTAACATGTAGCCACAGTTTGAAATTAATTAATCGAACTCTGGTTGGGGAATAATAACGTAAAAAGAACAAGTGGATTTTGAGAGGTTACCTTGAACTTGACCTCAGCATAGGTACCTTTTTTATAGATGCTTGTCAAAGGAGGGGTTTTTCTTACGAGCGGGCGCTACCTTTTCACATTTTATATTGTTCTGTTTTATGTTATCGATCTCTTTGAAACTGGGTTCCTGTCTGATATTGGAATTAAGTACGAGGGTACTTCGTGTTTCCTCTAACAACTGAAGATGATACACGTGTAGAGGAATTAACAAATACATATCTTCTAGGACTGTATTTTTTATTTAGTATTATTGTTTGACTACTACTACTGGATAAATACGTTCCGATATTTTAATTTAGTATCGTTGTTTGACTCCTACTGCTGGACGAATACTGCCCTATATGTTTACTTAGTTAGTATCTTTATTTGACTCCTATTGCTGGACAAATACGTCCCCATATTTTTACTTAGGGTCGTTTTTTATTAACTCCTACTTCTGGACAAAAACGTCGAAATATTTTTACTCAGTATCGTTATTTGACTCCTATTGCTGGACAAATACGTCCCTATATTTTTACTTAGGGTCGTTGTATACTCCTACTGCTGGACAAATACGGCCCCATATTTTTACTTAGGGTCGTTGTTTAACTTCTACTGCTGGAAAACGTCCCCAAATAGATACTGACTGAAATTAAAAATCGGCTGAATAAAATAGATATGATGAAAAAAAAAACAAATGGCGTGCATTTTGTACCAATGTAAAACTTTGATACTTCATAATTAGCAAGAAAAGTAAAAAAAAATGAAATAGACAGCGATAGCGATACGAATTCAACTCCAGAAAATATAAATACAGCTGCATATTAAATTGTTGATAACCTTTTGTCGCAAAAGTCACGGGATGAATATTTTTTATTAACTTGAGTTTTTATTTTGAGTAGGTATTTTATATGACGGTAGGTAGATTGGTAGTTGAAAGAAAAGTAGATTACGCACCTCGCTTAAGTGAGTTATAAATGCACTCGTGTTAATAACACTCATGCATTAATAACTGACTTTGCGCTCGATGCAACAATCTACTATTAATAAACAGCCTAGCGGTTTGTTTCCTCCTTTTGCAGTCCACGCTTGCCATTGAATTCCAAGACAACTTAATTTTCTTTAGTGTCCTTTCATCGTTCGAGCTTCTTGTGTCGACTGTAATAGCTTTTTGCTGAACTAACCGAGTGCGACGCTATTTTACTTTTATTTAACTTTTATTTTTTACTTTTATTTAACCGTTTGTGTTAAGTATAGAAAAACAAGCCTAGGTTCAAGTGGGCTTAGTGTGAGTTTCTAATCAAGATCATTCGCGTTAACGTAAACATCAATTTGTATTGAAACTGAATAAGCGACCGTTTTGATGTCAGTAAGGAAAAACCACTTTTCTTTAATACAAATTAACATAAGATATCGTTTACGTTAACACGTTCGAGTACGTTAAAAAACTCGGAATAAGCACACTGATGTGTGTAGCTTTTGGCGAAAATCCTTGTGCGCGATCTTCGGTGTCGAATGTTCTACGAAACTATTGGGCTCTAAACTGTAATAAGGTCGAACTGAAACCTAATTTCAGCTGAAGCAAGTATATGTCGTTCTCCAAATTCGACTTTAAAACTCGTCTGTTCAGAAGTTGTAAGGTAAGAACTTGCTAACAACTGTGATTCGGCAGTTTCTTAAAAATATTGTATGTTTAATTGAGTCATGTCGTATGCTGTCGTATGTTGAATTTACCGTGGTCGTATGCTATCTACCGTAACAAAACAATACATCCTGCAAAGTTGCATACGACCACGGTCAATACACGGTTATTTTTTGTTTCATTCTTTTTAGAGCGTGATTTTTCAGTAGTCGGGTTTTAGTTTTTGAACTTATTTTTTATTTCAAATATTTTGGGGTTTTTGAAGAGCCTGAGGGAACAAATGTACATACATGGATACATATACCGATCAACAAGCACTTTGCGACGCCGTAGTGGGGTAAAAGATTTGTTCTCATGACTTTGACTGGATATGCCTCGCAAACGGTAAGCTTGACGAATATATGATGTATCAAACCCTAGCTTCATTTTAAAATCCCTGGTCAATGATAACTCACATGATGGGGTGGAGCGAAATATTTTTTTTGTTCCTGATTTCGTGCCCTCCCAGAGGGCGCCATATTCAATTTAATGTGACATCATTAAGTAACAACTAAGTTGTTACTTTTAAGTAAGTAAGTTGTCACCTCCACCTATGGACATCTGCAATATTACTGGTACTACCAGGTGCGTTGGATATTCGGGCAGTTCTTGAGAAGATTCTAGCATCAAAAGAAGATGTAGACAATACATAATTTCAGCACTTTATTATTGATACTCATCATTTCTGTTGAACTATATATTAATCGATAGCGCGCCAATACGTCTTCATTGATTAAAAACAATCAAAGAACTGATTGAAATCATTCATGCCAATATGGAATGGCGCAGATAGAAGCAAAACCTTTCTCGTGGATGCTGAAACCAACACTATTCTAAATAATGAATATTGCAGTGGGGAATAGCCCAAGAAAAGCAGATTGAAAAGAAATAATTTTGTTTTGTCTCGTTACTCTTGTTTGTGAAGTGATTAAAGAACTGGATTATAAACGCGTATAGTTACCTACTGCACATGATTAAGATCATGATTCATTTTGTTTGTTTTTCTTACGTTTGTACCTGCCGTGTAGGTAGGTAATGAATTACTAATAAAACCAACCGTTGGCAGGTCACAGGCGATTTTTATTATTCTTTTATACATTTTCTGCCTTACGCAAAAATCTGACAGTTTTCATTTTTGTCAAATATGTCGGATCAATGGGGCATGGCAAAAGGGATGAAAATCACCTATATTTCAATGATAGCTTGATCTCTGTTACATATGACAAACTGACGTATACGTTATTGTGACGTTATTGTTAGCCTACTGTCAAGCGCTATTGTTACTGTATTGATACTGACAGCAATCTTTTATGAAGTATAATTCCTCTTTTTAGCGCAACAAAGGATCAGATAGATCTTAGAATGATAAGTCTGTCGTTTTTTTTACATGCAATATTAAGTTTCCATCTATGTAAATAAAAATGATATCTTACCTTACCTTGGTTTGTTTGATATATAACCGAAATCTGTGTATTTTATAAACAGATCTGAGTTCAATGAGTTGAACGCAGAGCAATTGTTTTTTTTTCCTAAAATATCTAGATATCGTTATTTGTATACCTACTTAGGTTGGGTTTCCACAGATCACAATAAAACATAGAGTTCATTTTATTTGTTTATTTTAAGACCTACAACAATGTATGCTAATAACACTCAACAGAACGTTTCGTTTAGCCGCAGAATTGCTAATTCAGGGGTCGCAAGATTTATGACTATGCATCGTATTTAGCATCTGAACTACACAAAATCTCTTATTCAGGATCTCAGGGCCGACCTAGCTAACGTCAAACTCGGTCAATTTTCAAAGAAGAATTTATCTTCTCAATCAGTGCGCAGTGCAACTTTTGTGTGACGTCAAAAGAATAACTTCGTTTCGTTCAAAGTTATTCACAGCGAACATTTTGTTAATAGCAGCGATGAAATGCAAATAAGTGTAACATAAAATCCGGCTGAGGCTATTCAAGACACTGCGGCGTGATTGGGTTCTGTACGTAGGTATATCTATTATTTTTCTTTTGTTTAGTAAGGGGACACTTGTAAGAGCGTACAAAATGTTCAGTCATTCCATTATACACACCAACATTAAGGGACAATTGGAAGAATCAGTACATCTTTTGTCACTTGACACTTAATTTTTTGTCCCTCCTTTGACACTAAATTAGCCTCAAACATTTGTGAGAAATGTCAACGACCTATCAAGGTTTATTTTGGGTCATTCGATAATGTTTTCGATGTGCTGTTGAATCCTAAAATTATGTCTCGTGACTATTCTAAACTGGCTGTTTGTAGTTTGTACAATTAAGACTAGTAATTTGCGAAACGTCTGAGTAATTAGGATGAAATGAAAGCCTTTGCTCCGCTACGAGTAACGTGTCGAATTGTTAAAGATTACTCGACATCTTACTGAGGTATTTGGTAGTTGTTACTATGACAATTAGATCTTTTTGTTTCATCATATTAAGGAATTTGAATAGGAGCACCATAGTGATCGTTAACTGGTCGCACGGCTGCTAGTTTTCTAAAGTTACCGTGCGATCAGCTGATATTTATACTTTTAGTTACTTAGATATACCTACATGCAAGCAGCAAAATTATGTTTTCTAAATAAATAATTAATAATTAATTAATAAATAATTTGTAAAACTATTAATAAGTTACCATAACATGTAGTTAAAAGTTAATGTTATAATCAGATCTTGTTAAAATCATTTTGATAAACTTTGAAAGGTGAATGTTATAGCCTCATAAAGTGTTTTTTGTAAGTAAGTTTTTAATGTGTCTTAGGGTAAGTGCATTTCTTGTCAAATTTTATTTTATAAAAATAAAGATCTTTGAAAATGAATGAATAGGAGCACTACATCATTTGCGACAATACTACTGAATTTAGCACTGTCAGGGAAACTCCTTACTATAATACAAATTCCGGTAAAATTAAGTTTTATAACTTACGTCATTATGTTATGACTACTTATAAATCAACCCCAGATGACTGTTGAAACTGTTGTTGTTATAACATTATCTCGTAGCCTGAAAGTTTATTTTGAAATGTTCAAACACTGTGAGAGCTAAAACTTGTTGAAATCTGAAGTAGTTACCTAAAACCTAAAACATTTTACTCAAGATTATATTTAATTGAGTCAAAAGAAAATTAAAACAGTTTATGTTTGAGGTATTAACATGTCTTCATGTGTTCATGTTTGAAATTAATTAATCGAACTCTAGTTGGGGAATAATAATGTAAAAACAACAAGTGGTTTTTGAGAGGTTACCTTGAACTTGACCTCAGCGTAGGTACCTTTTTTATAGATGCCTGTCAAAGGAGGGGTTTTTTATATTGTTCTGTTTTATGTTATCGATCCCTATGAAACTGGGTTTCTGTCTGATATTGGGCCGTTTATTTTTTATTAAGTACGAGAGTACTTCGTGTTTCCTCTAATAACTGAAGATGATACACGTGTAGGTCGTGTAGGGGAATTAACAAATACACATCTTCTAGGACTGTCTTTTTTTTACTTAGTATCGTTGTTTGAAACCTACTGCTGGAAAAAAAAGTGTCCATATTTTTCTGCTTGCTTTATCTCTGGCATTGCCTAATTCACTTTAAGTTTACTTAAAAAACACCTCCTTTTATAATCGATTTAAAAAAGGAGGAGGTGCTCAATTCGACTAATATTTAATGTACTTTTTACTAGGTACGTGAACCGATTTTGATTTAAAAGCTGGTACTGGTCTCTTGTGGTCACATCTAAATATGGTGGTTTTTTTCATCAAAACCCATCGAGTGGCGTATCAAAATGGGGTTTTAAGAGGTGATTAAAAAATATACACCAGTTTGTTTAAAAGCAAATGATAACTAAAAAAAGTTAATATAAAAATCAAAAATCCGACTGAAAACAAGAAAAAATCATGCTGTGCAGTCGGAGGATCAAGGGGCCAGCTCGCGAATATGTATCCTCCGACTGCACAGCATGTTTTTATGTCTATAAACACATAGGAATGAAGTCATTTATCTCGTAAAACCCATACGCGATGCAATGAGGTGTGAAATGCCAATAAAGCGAGGTTCATATCGATTTCAATGTCAATTATGTGCCCGATCGGTCACTTGTTGGCTTATCGGTTGCTGATAAAATACAACATTGGTATGTGCAGCCTTTCATTATCTACCTACTTAAAGGACACCGCTTTAGGTGTTATTTTTGCACAACATGACGAAAAAGTTCACACTACCAATGGATCCGGTTTATCCGGTTATGTTTTTAACCCCCGCCGGAAAAAGAGGGGTGTTATAAGTATGAGGTGTGTTGCTGTGTATCTGTGTATCTGTGTGTCTGTCTGTGTCATCATAGCGCCTAAACGGATGAACCGATTTTGATTTAGTTTTTTGTTTGAAAGGTGATTTTGTCGAAAGTGTTCTTAGCTATATTTGAATAAAATCGGTTCACCCGTCGTAATTCTATTCGAAATACACACATCAACACGGTCTAGGGATATTTCATACTCAATTAAATAACTCGAAAAGTACTGGCCGCATTGGAATCTTTTATACACCGATTTGTTTGTAATTTATCTCAGACTAATTCCAAATTCAAATTTTTGAAAATTCTTTTGTTTCGGTGGCATAAAAATGTCTTGATTGAAATTTCGCACAAATGAAAATTCCCTCTCCTACACGGAGAGGGAATTTTCATTTGTGCGAAATTTAGAAAACAATACGAATTACGTTTAGTTACAGTTTTTTTTCATTTTTAAACGAAAGATAAAGTTAAAATTGAGGTATTGTAGCCATGCAACGCCAACATTTGACGAGGGCGGAGATGTTACGAGCTGTGGGAATGCTGGAAGCTGGGTCTGTTCAGCGTAATGTTGCTGAGGCCATAGGGACCCACCAAAATGTAATTTCAAGATTGTGGACACGCTATCGTGCCACAGGTGAAGTAGCGGAGAGGCACCAGGGGCCAAGTCGCATCACTACCCCCAGACAAGACCGATTTTTGCAAATTACTGCGCGAGCTCAACCAAATGCAACGGCGACTCAATTGGTCCAAAGGCTGCGAGTGGAACACCAAGTGCTTGTGAGTGACCAAACTGTAAGAAGGCGACTGCATGAAAGCAATCTACGCTCTCGTAGACCACTCCGGGTCCCACCTTTACGGAGAGGCAATCGTGGACGACGATTAGAATGGGTTCGGAACCACGTGTACTGGGGCCGTGAGCAATGGTCCAATGTGCCGTTCACGGATGAATCCAGGTTCGGCTTCCATCCAGATTCACGAAGGACGCGTGTTTGGCGAGTTCCTGGACGATGGAACCGTCTTCAGAACCCTCAGGAAGTTCACCCATACCAAGGAGGAACAATTATGGTTTGAGCAGGAATTCGTCTTGGAGGACGGACGGATCTCGTTTGGGTGCGGGGCAATATGACGGCAGAACGATACGTCCAACAGGTGCTGGGGCCCGTAATCTTGCCCCACAGAACACAAATGGGGCAAGATTTCCTGCTCATGCACGACAATGCGCGGGCACACACGGCGAGAACGCTAGCAGCTTGGTTACATACACACAATGTTAGGGCCTTAGACTGGCCTGCTCAATCGCCAGATCTAAATCCCATTGAGCATGCGTGGGATATGCTGCAAAGAAGAGCTCTGAAGGAAGTTCCTGAAAATCTGGCTACAGAAGATCAACTTTTTGCGCACCTCAGAAGGACATGGGACAATATTCCGCAGCAAGACATTGACAACCTTGTTCTGAGCATGCCGAATCGTTGCCGATGTGTTATGAACATCATGGGCGTTTTCTCAGACTACTAACTTCAAGTTTATAAACAAAAATTAAATGATTTTTCTATTTTTTTCAGTTTTTACTCATAAATTAAAAGTTAATTCATATACGGTTTCCGTCTATGCTTCATTTTTTTTCCATAAAATCCTGAAATTTTAATCGAAGTACCTTAACCATTATTAAAAAATGGTAGAATATTAAATAACGTATCTTTTAAATATATACATGTCATATAAATAATTAACACATTGATAGTAATTCGCTTTTTTAAAAATATCCCTAGACCGTGTTGATGTGTTTATGTTCGAATCGGGGTGTTTTCGCAAGATAAATGTGTCGGGGGTTTTTGAAATTTTGAAATTTTACTTGTGTTAAATAGATTGAACGAGGGAATGACTTCAATAAAATCTGGTCTAGGGTTTTATCATCAGGGTTAGGATTATTCGTCATCAGACTACAAGACGTACGGCGATGCGCCATCGGTTCATGGTGGACATCCCACCCATACGCACAAAACATTTTGGGAACACTTTCATTTTGCGTACAGCAGTGGAGTTCCCTGCCAGAGTCTGTGTTTCCTGATAGCTACAATCTAGGGGTCTTTAAGTCAAGAGTGAATAGGTTATTTCTAGGCAAGCGTGTTTCACCGTGGACCACATCTTCCTTACCATCAGGTGAGATAGTGTTCAAACGCGAGCCTATAGACAATAAAAAGTTAGTTTTAAAATAATGATAGTGAAAATATCGATTAACAATGCCATGCTGATGGTGACTGCTGGGACGACCGTGACTGCAACACCGTCGGCCATGCTAATACAACCACTCAATGCTACGCCGATATACATGATGGCAACGGAATACACAATTAGATCAATGAGGAAACACTAACAGATATTCAAATAAACTGTGAAAAAGAAATGGTTGGCTGAATAGGCTTCTAGAACTTACGACCGCCAGTTTTATTGCAGGGCATTGAGTTGAATTATGGGAGAAAGTTGAACGTAAACAAACACGGTATTTAGAGTTTAGGAGAGTCATCCTTAGCTCGATTGGTGGATAACAACAAGCGTAAAACAATAAATAAAAATATATATTCCGACCTTGACTTATTCGTTATTGGATTAGTTAAGATTGATGGTCGAATAAGTGGTGTTAACTACGGAAACCCCGCCGCGGCGTATCTTAACACAATTAGGTAATAACATCACCGAAATTGATATGGATATGTCCAGAACTAGCTTATTCCCGCGGTTTCGCTCCGGTTGACATATTTTACAAGAGTTTTTCTAAAAGTTACGACACTCTAGTAAGTACTTCCAAAGATCTTCTAAAAACTAAAAAAATTACCTCTCAAAAATATTAGTTTAGGTCTTAACTACACGTTCAATCTTGCATGCGCAAACACTTGTTAAAATTAAAAATTGTATCTAAGTAAACTAAATTACATCTACCCTAAATTTGTGCGGTATCCCGTTGGTAATACGGGTCTTACGCACATGTTTGCTTGTACAAACAAGAATTTGTGCAAATATGCTTGAGCGAAACCCTTAGATTGGTGCCAATTCCATAAGACAAATAAAAAAAATTGAAGTAATCTTCAACAGAAAAGTGTCCACCTAGCTAGAGTGCTCTAAACAGCTCGAAATTAAAAACTACTGAGTGACAAAATTACACACATTCAAATTCTTTTCAAATTCTGTCTTTGATGAAGAACCAATCCGAAACTATAGAAATGCTGATAATGTAGACGTTGGTATTGTATCGAGTTCCCTTTGTAACGTTAAGGGCCCAATTAATTATTTAAATGAGCATTTCTAAGGCGTAGGTAGTTTTAGTGCTTTTGGATTTCATTTTACCGGTAATGAGTTATTATTATTATTAGTTATTTATTTATGTACACACAAAACACTTTACAGAGAAAATAAAGAATACAGATAGAAGAGCACAAAGGTACTGCTTATTTCTATAGAAATTTCTTCCAGCAGACCTGCGAAAGGACAGTTGGATGATAGACGAAGACACAGTGTGTAGAAAGAAATAAGGAAACCTAAAATAGACTATAATAACTTAACTAATTATATACAAATTAAACATATTATACCTTAACTAAATATAAGTATAGAAGATAAAAAAAAAAAATACATACATATAATATACAAAATTACAATATGGTAGCGAGATAATGTTCTTTGACTCGTTTTTTGAAAAGAGATACATTTTAAGAGTCACGGATTTTAGGTGGAAGTGAGTTCCACAATCGTACTGCATGGACAGAGAAGGAGTGGGAATAGAAATGAGTTTTATGGGATGGGAAATTGAGATGCAGTTTAAGGCGGGATCTACAAAGAGCATCGGCAGGGCGAGTAAACGAAAAACGATCGCGCAGGTAGCCAGGGTATGCAGGGTTAAAAAGGATGTTGAAAAGGAGACATAATATGCGAGTGTTCCTGCGAAGGCGGATAGGGAGCCACTTGAGATCCTTGCGGAACTGAGAGACATGGTCGTATTTCCTCAGACCAAAAACAAAACGGATGCACAAGTTTTGCAAGAGCTCCTCGGTGGCATCCAGATAGCAGGCATCAGCGTAATCTATGATCGGCTGAATCAAAGTTTGAGCTAAGTAAATTTTAGTTTTAAAGGGTAGGAAAGTTTGAAGGGTTTTTAATGAGTGAAAGGAAAAATGCACCTTACGACTAACCTCATTGACTTGTGCTCGCCAAGAAAGATTGCTGTCAATTAAGACACCGAGATTCATAGCCGTTTCGGTGTAAGGAATGGTCGAGCCATTAAGGGATAATGGTGTCAAGATAGAAATGTCAAGCGCTGTGCGATAACATCGACTGCCTATGATCATGGCCTGGGACTTGGAAGGGTTGATCTGTAAGCCATAAGACTTAGCCCATTCACTAATTCTCTCCAGGTCATGATGAGTTATTTTGTGTAGGAAACCTTTCCTTAATTGTCAATAGAAATGAGGTAGAAAATGTAATAGAAAGAAAGACTTAAAAGAAATACGTTTATTTGAAACAAACTTTGAGGCAACTAAACAAAAATAAAATAGTAAAAGTCTTTTCGGTTTTAAAGAAATAATGTGTGACTCACTACTACTTCGCTAGATAGGTCCATTTCATCAAAAATACCAGAGAACTTGTGCCTGACGTTGGTTTTCAACATGAACTCATGCTGTGAGTACTTGTGTTTAACAAACGAGGTTTCATCCTAAATGTTATGAACCAAGTGATTACTACTGCATTATTCATAATGCACGGGCAATTTGAAAAATGACCAATATAAGTAGGCGATATGGTAAAAACTATTGAAATATTTAAGTTTGCTTTCGGATTAATGCCCATCACTATTATTGGGCCGGGTGATAAAAAGATAAGTTTTTTAAGATTATTTTAATGTTGACATTGGTTTTAATATAGAATAGGTAAGTACGATTACTATTTGATTTTACTCCGCTGCACGGGGCTCCTATTTCTGTCTGCAATTTATTTATTCATTCTTCTACAAATTTACATTTGTGTCGAACAGTGGTTTTAACAATAGATATAACACAACAATTAAACAATCATCATAAAGCCAGGAAAAAGCAAACACCACATTCCACATTGGTCCCAACATTATCAGTCAAAATAATTATACCTAACAATCACTGACCTCTATCATACATTGTACACTGGACTTCATATTACCGATGACAAAATGAAGACATTTGATTATCGCCATTTTGGCGCTGATAGCAACGTGAATTAACGTGAGAGTCGCATGGAACTAATATTAGAGATGGGACACAGCTTTCGGTAAAATACTTTTATGGGTTTTATCGATCGTGAGAATAATTTAATACGTAAGAGGAAAAAAAAAACCAGTTATTTTTATTATGATTAATTTTTAAGTAATAGAATAATTGCTGTAAAGGTTACTAAAAAATATTTTCAGTCAGATTGCAAGCTATAAACTAGTGGATAGCGTGCTAGTAAAGTTATAGCGCATTACTGTCAGATCAGTGAGATTTAAATATAGGGTTAGTCTAACAACTTATCCTAAAAACTATCACATTTGAGCAAGTATCTCCTCGCTCAAGTACACTAGTTGTACGCCCATCGGATTAGTGAAGGGAACATCATTTGTATAATAATAATAATAAATGAGATGGATAATCATTTACAACGGACGTATTTCTCGCTCTCATCGGTGAGATCTTGTCGCTGTAGTGTTAATGTGCAAATAAGAGTGACATCGCATTCTAGCAAGGTGAAGACTTATATTTATTTATTTAAACTTCATGCACAAAGGTACAATGGCGGACTTAATGCCTTAGGCATTCTCTACCAGTCAACCAAGGGTGGTGAAGAGATAACATGGCAGGTGCATTGTTTAAATCGTGGCAACAATTTAACAACAAAATATATTTTTAATTGCTTAACATGCACATGTATACATATATTATATAATACATACCTAAATAAATATATATCTATACCAATATTATAAAGAGGAAAGATTTTTTTGTTTGTTTGTTTGTACCGAATAGGCTCCAAAACTACTGGACCGATTTCAAAAATTCTTTCACCGTTGGGAAGCTACTCTATCCCCGGGTGACAAAGGCTACTTTTATCCCTGTATTCCCACGGGAACTGGAACTACGCGGGTGAAACCGCGAGGCGTCCTCTAGTATTTAATAAAGTAATGAAAGTAAGTTATCGAGATGACCCTACCCCCGCTGAAATCAGTTTTCAGCTCTGTTTCAGAAGCAGATAATAAATTGTTTGACTTCAAAACATTTGTTAAAAAAATATAATTATCATGATATTGTTCCAGAATTAATTCCAGGTTCAGGAACGTAGTGATTGGTACAAGAGAGAGGCTTGTGCTCAGCAGTGGGCGAAGTCGGGCCGTGGATGATCATGATGATGATTCCAGAATTTAGTATTACACATTGCTATTGAACATATTATTACTGATTATTAGGCATTCATATAATATTCATCACCAATACCAATATGAGATATTTAGTTCCAACATACTACGAGAAGTCAATACAGTAAGTGTAATTTAAAAATATCACTAATACTGATATATTAGTTACAATATTATAATATTTCCAGTCAAATATATTAGTATTACCTAATTTTTAGAAATATCGGTAGTATCCTATCTCTAAATGTGTCAATTTTAGTTCCTGATACGCTCGAGCGGGGCGCTTTGAATCAGCACAAAAATCAACTGTCTTTTCATATAGTATGTTTAGTCCAGCGTACTTGTATAATAGAGGTCAGTGCTAACAATCTAACCCAACATCAATTCAAAATCAATATAAATTAATTTCAAGAAATATATGTCAATAAAATTAATTAAGATGTAATATCATGATAGAATGCCGGATACATTACTCTAAAGTAACCTAACATGAAGGAGATGACGGAAGCTAAGTATGCTCGATTTGCTTCAGCTGCCGTCATCTCCTTTGAACCTAACCTTTTTTTATTTATATTCTATAGGCTCGCGCTTGACCACTATCGCACCTGAAGTAAAGCGATGATATATGGTCGACGGTGAAACACGCTTACCTAGAAATAACCTATTCACTCTTGACTTAAAGTCTTAGATTGTAGCTGGCAGGAAACACAGACATTCACTCCTTAGCTGTACGTGTGAGTATCGACCCCTGAGGGACACCAGCATTAATATCAAATAGGTCCGATGAGCCATCGATAACCACTCGAATGGACCGATAGATTAAAAACAAATAACCAATTAATAGACAATCCTCAGGAAGTTGCTGACATTCTGGTAAACCAGTTCCATCACAAGTGTGTTATGCCTGGTAACAATACCCAGCAAGCTGTTGACTTTCTTCAACAAAGTACGGGAAGAGTGGAAAACGAAATGGTCATCTCGCTTACTACCCCGGAAGAAATTTCTAAAATTGTAAATAATATGCAAAATAAGAAATCTTGTGGCTTTGACGAAATACCAATATCAGTAATTAAGGATAATCTATCAGTATTATCTGGACCCCTCTCGACTTTTTGTAATAAATGCATTGCAGAAGGCATTTTCCCAGACCAACTAAAAATTGCGAAGATCGTCCCAATACATAAAAAGGGCACGAAAACTGATCCAAAGAACTATCGGCCCATTTCTTTATTACCCACCCTCGCAAAAATTTTGGAAAAAGTTTTAAAAGATCGCTTAGGTAGACATCTTGGCTTAAATAAAGTAATACATCTAAGACAATTTGGATATCAGAAGAACGTCGGTACAGGAGATGCTATTTATACCTAACTAAACGATGTTGGACCTAAGCTCGGCTTTTGACGCGATTGATCATAACCTACTCATCATAAAATTGGAACATTATGGTGTTAGAGGTAAAGCCTTACAACTCTTCTCATCATACTTAAAAAACAGAAAAATATTTGTTGAAGTTGATTATACCCATTTGAATGGTTTAAAAAAGAACTACAGGTCATTTATGATGAATATTGCAACTGGTGTGCCCCAAGGCTCAATTTCCGGCCCATTATTTTTTATCTTGTTTATTAATGACCTCATCAATTTCCTTTGAAATCTTTTACCTGACGTTCAACTGGTAGTCTTTGCGGATGACACCAATGCCGTAGTAGCAGCTAATGACATCCAAGAGCTTACTGTAAAGGTGAATACAGTTCTGGCTGCCTTTCATTCTTGGTTTAGTGCAAATATGCTCAAAATTAATATCACTAAAACAAAAGTAATGCTATTTAAAACAACTGCGCGTAACGATGATAAAATTAATATAGATTGGATCGAGTTAGAATTGACCTTGTTAAGGAAGTTAAGTTTCTTGGCATTTATATAGATGAACTTTTAAACTGGAAAAGAGAACTAGCGGCACTGGATTCATCATTGTCATCTGCTTGCTATGCTTTAAGAATCCTTAGGGACGAGGTTAGCATTACACATCTTAAAATGGTGTATTATGCCCTGATCGAGTCCAAATTAAGGTATAGCATACAGTTTTGCGGCAACAGCTATCTCTATAACTGTTAGAGAGCATTTATTTTACAGAAAAGGGCGATACGTACTATTGTCCGCATTCCTCAATGGGAGAGCTGTAGACCATTTTTTATAGAACTTTGCATTCTGACAGTCCCTAGCCTATACATATTGGTTCTATAATGCACCTTTAAAAAATACATATATAACTGCGAAACAGACAGAGAGAGAGAAATAGGCAGATAAAGGAAAATACACGAAGGAAAGACTTTGGAAATAAAATAGTACCTCAATTAGGAATCGTTAAACATAGTCCACAATATCAGGCCGTTAAAGCGTTTAATAGATTACCTCTTGGCTTGAAAAGCATTTTGTACATAGGCTCTTTCAAAGCGAGGCTGAAGGCATTTCTTTTGGAGAAATGTCTATAATCTGTAGATGAATTATAGGTTTGTGTTATTTTTGTGATGTCAATTACCAATTATTAAATCATAATCGTATTATTATTATACTTATGTTTGCTTGTTATTTAATGTATTTATTTTAAGCTAAGTGTTTACTTTAATGTTAATGTTATGTTTTGTGATGTTAAAATTTCGAACACAATGTATATTGTAACTGAATAAATTGAATTGAATTGAATTGAATTGATCTCTCAGACGGTCTGCAATCCAAACACATAGACCACCGGCCAGACCGAATGAAGAAAGCTTACCAATAAGCCTTTCGTGCCAGACCCTATCAAAAGCCTTCGAGATGTTGAGGGAGACGGCAAGCGCTTCTCCGTGCCTCTCGATGGCCTCACTCCAAAGGTGAATGGCATACGCTAGAAGATCCCCAAATCGGTCTGATTTCGGTGGAAGCCGTATTGGCGGTCACTAAGGATATCATTAGTTTCTACGTATGCCCGGAGCTTCGTGTTAAGTACACGCTACACAGCGCACAGAGTATGGATGTTACAGAGATGGCTCTGATGTGTCAAAAAATTCATCTACATTGCTGTTAACGGGAAAAGTGCCCGAAAATCCTGGCAGCAGTGCCAGTTTAAATGGCAATGCTTATTCCTTGTTCGAAAAAAGGTCACCCCATGAAGAGTCAGGATGATGTCACGAAAAACATAAAGGGTTTAGGTAAATAAAAGCACTTAATAAAAACAGTTCCATTTATTTGGCTCGTTCAAACTTAATTATCCTTATTTCGGGTATTAATAAAATGACCGGCAGTATCGCAATAATGTACCAACCAATGCGGTCACTTTAATTTTGTATAACCTTGCGTACACAGGAAAGTGCTTCCACAGACCTTTCACGTTCCCAATGTTGTTTTGCTTTACTTTACTATGCCCGTTTCAGCCGTTTTGTTTGCTTTATGTTATTGGTTTTTAAGGGTTCTCGGTACAGCGAAGATAAGGCCAGAATTTAGGCTAATTTTCACTAGAATTTTATATATTTCCGCATATAAATTACTAATTTAAATGTTCAGGTTGTTAATAAACTTATTCAAATATTTGAGCGTATAACCTTATGTTAATAGTATGAGATTGTACGAGTGTGAAAAACACCCTTCAACGTTTGTGAAATTTGACGTTACGAAGTTCTAATCCCTTTTAGTGGTATTATTTTAGAAATTGTATCTGTATTACGTAATTATTCAACCATAAACGCTTCTAATAAATGGTTGTGTTTATTGAATGAGCCTGGATTATACTAGTGAACATATTTTCGTATTGAGATACGAAACAATGTTCACTCGCTCGCTCGTATGCCAACTGTGAGGAGAGCATTCTCTATTATTTTGTTGATTGATACAGCTAGCCGTAGCATAATTCATTATTGTTGTCCTTATCCTCATTTAATTGGGAACGACAGTTCTTCATACTACTCTATAAGCAGTCATCTCAGTAGCCAGCCATATCATCTTTCATTTCCCATTTATCAATTTTTTTGGCCTTCTCCTACTCTTATAGTTATTACAAATTATTCCAAATTTTTCCCTACTATTTCTGTAGTGGAACTTTTATCTGTTATTTATTAATAATAACAAATAGATTAACTACCTAGATCACACAAACAGCACTGTCACTAACTATTCAAATATCATCTAAAAATCGGCAATTCAGTTACTATGCAAATAACAGTTATGCATGACGTTGCCATAAAAAATATTAGAGACAAAGAAAAATTAAAGTGTGTCCAGTAGACCTTAATCCAGATCACTACAAAACAAACAAAAAATTCCTATATAGACATACATTGTTCGCACTGATTATATAGGGAACATTTGCACGAAGCGAAACTCATAGAGAAAACTTTGATAGGGTAATCCATTAAGTTGGCCCTTTCATTATATAGCCTTGTCATACATGTTAGGGGTCTATTAAAGGTGGTATTTAAGGTTGATGTAGGCAATAAGTGGTTATGTAACTCTTAAACCCTTTAAACCACAATACCTAATAACGGTACGAATTTAATCCAGCAGATCCACGCTAATCTCTCCATACACCTGGATTTGGGCGGTGTCGAAACTTTCCAGCGTCCTGTTTGTACTAATGGCCACTTATCATTTGTGTTGTTAAGAGTATATCAACGATAACCACTGATAGCGCGCTTGGTATGTTATGAATATGATGTAAAAGCTAATAGCCCGTGAAATTGCGCTCCAATTTTCGTTTCCCGACCTTTCTCGTGCTTTTGATGAAAATGATGTGCTTGGTATAAGCTTTCTAGCTTGCTTTTCTGACAGGCATCTTTGTTCATTATATGGATTTATTTGCACGTTCTTTTTGGAAATGTTTGTTTTCTGGGTAGAAAAATGATAATTCTATTTAGTCCGTCAGTGACATTCACCCGAATCGGGCGAATCGACCACTATAAAAATATTCATTTTTCTGTGTCGATTCGCTCGAAGTTAATTTATCGGTGGGCGAATCGACTACTCCAAAATTATTTAGAAGGGGATTCGTCCAAATTTTATTATAGAGCACAAAAATAAAAAAGTACAGTCGTGCTGACCCGTCTCGGCAATAATATTAGTATTAATATATATTTTACTAGAAAAATTGACTGATTGAATTGATTGCTTGATTTTTTTGTTGAATTGATTTCCTAGTTTCTAGTAAAATATCTATTAATTTCGATTAATTCTTCATATCTCTCTATTTTATTACAGCTTTGGCAATATGGCTTAGGGCTTTCTATGGGGTGACCATATGCTCTTAGAGTAAGGTTATTTTGAGATCGCGTAAGTGACAGATGTATACAAGTCATATACATCTGTCCCTTACACACACTCAAAATAACCTTACTCTAAGAGCTTATGGTCACCCCCCTCCTTAAGGTCACCACTACAAAATTATCTATTCTGCTTTCGCGACTAAAATAAGCACTACCTACGTTTCTTTTACTATGAAAATCCAGCAGTTTTTTTTTGTGTTTTATTTGTAAGAACGAAATTCTTAATAATTAAGTAAGCAATTTAACTCTAACTTAATATTTTACGTTTTAGATTATGTTAAACTAAGAATAGTGTCCATTTGCACTTTTACACAAGTCCGTAGCACTTTCTTAGAGTCTGATATATTTGTAAAAACACCATGTTCATGTTTTATATGTATAGCACAGCATTGTCACTATTATTCATTCACTTTGTACACTACACTAATTCAAAAAGTTTAGTTCTTTTTAGCCTACGCACTAAGTCTGTATTGTCTAGCAGCTGGATAGCCTCAACATTCACGTGTCGATGAAGTCTGTGTTCGTGAGATTCAGCAAATTTTTGGATGATGATTGCTTTGTTTAGTACAGCCTCAAAGTTGGATACCATACGTCCAAATTGGCTATTATATTTGATATGCTTGTATTTGGTTAGTTTATTATGTATAGCGGCAGAAAATGTCATTAAGTAAATATTTAAACTATATAGATTTATTCATAGGTTATTAGGTTGCGCTACACGAAGGCTCGATATTGCTCGTGTGTCACGGCTGATTTACTCTCGTATATATTTTATCGGATATCGGATATGACCTGGCTAATATCTTATCAGCTGCTTTAATGTGCTACGGTAGACTGGCGAATATTTTTTGAAATAGTGTGTACCTTAGAGGAAGCCTTTGAAGGCTGATGTTCTTATGTGTATAGACAATTATGTACTAATAGGTTTCGTCTTTTTTACCCGACTACGGTGAAGGTTATGATTTATGCAGTCTTTATATGTATGTATGTTCCTCCGTAGCGCCTAAACTATTCATCCGATTTTGATGAATAAGGTGTCAATCGTTCATTATTATAACCCGGGTAACATGGGCTAAATAAAAATACTTAATTGGTTTTAGTTTTTAAACTTTTCACGTTTATGTTTATGATGGGATATTATCTATTACTTTTTGTAAACAAATTATTATTATACTTCACCCAAAAGTGATCTGTAAAGGTCTATCCACAGATATCAGGGACGTGCCCGGGACGTGACAGGGCCGGGCCCAGACATTGAAGCTCCTTCACTAGCCAGTGTACGTCCCGTGCACGGACGTGTGTGAACGAGTTCATATAAAATGTACGCACCGATATTTTAGTCCCTGACGGGGCGTGGTCCGTCCACGTCCCGGGCACGGCCCTGATATATGTGGCTATGGCCTTTAATGTGCTTACCCCTCTCTTCCTTGCCATAAAGATTGCTTACTATCTACTGTAATAATGTAATGTTGTGTAAACAACTGCAGGTGGCCATACGACCACGGCTATCCTCTAAGAATATTATCATTTTGTCTTTTTAGTGTTACACTCTTAGGGTTTGATAAGGCTCTACTTTTAAGCTTATAGTAACTATATCTTATTTCACCCTATTAGGTCAGGGTAAGTAATATCATACTTAATTCCTTTCATTTATCTCCATGGCAGTGCGTTGTCCGTTAGTTAGCCAGTCTATCGTGAAACTGTTTTGTTTGATAACATTCGATTTCACAAAACCCTTTCAAAAAACAAAAATGTTTCCAACTCGTAATATAACCTAACTGCCTAACATAACATCACTCGTATATTATTTCCCGAAGGGTAAGGTACATCCACATTTCGCCAGATACCTACATAATATGCATGACTTAAATATAATTATATTTAAATACGTTATATTTAAGGGGTATGTAATATTTATATGGCATACTAGCATATGTAAATTATCACTTAAAGTAAAGTTCACATGATATTATTTCCATATGCTATAAAAACAAATATCCTAATTTCATGTGATCTAATGTTATATTTCATATAAACTTCATTTGCTCTACTAACATTTAGTATAACATTTATTTCATATTTTTCAATTTGTATAATGCTCTTTTAAAATAACGTTTAATCAGTATGGTAGGTAAGTACGATTACTATTTGAGCAACAAAGTTGACGGAACCCCACTGCACGGGGCTCTTTATTCTGTATGTAGGGCGTAAAGTAGGTAACCTAACATGAAGGAGATGACGGGAGATGAAGTGAACAAGCAAAGCGAGCGAACTCAGCTCTCTTTCGAATCTAACCAATCCGTGTCGGGGTGCCTATGCTCCCGAGCTCGCTTCGCTCGCTCTTGGACTAATAAATCTAATCAGTTTTTACAAAAATATACAAAACAAAGTAGATTTTCTAAATTATATTAAACGTTATTTATAGGTATTGTATATTATAATAACTGAATATATACTAATTGAATGGGTATTCAAATGTGCAATATAGGAAGTGTTCATTAAACCATATAAAATTAGGTAAAATTAAATTATATCAATAATTCATTTTATCTGTGATTGTTATTTTAATGAACTACATGACGCTACACAAAACAACAAACTATAAATGAAAACACAACTATAACTACACAAAACAACAAACTTAAAACTACACTACACAACACAACACAAAAAAACACTATACTACACAACACACAAAACGAAACTACAAATGAAACTACATATACACAAACGAACTAAACTAAATGAAATTAGGTCATATGATCATTAGAACTTTTGTTATTATTTCAAACGTTAAGTCTCGTCTTATAGGGGCGAGCACATTGCTTTCAACTGGGCACAAATATACACTTCTATAACACTTCAATAACAATTTCCACGCCCACACTTCTCATGCTCAGCATTGACGCTTGCGATCACTATATCAACGAGGCCGTCTCCCTTTCCCAACAGACACAAAATTAGGTATTTACAGCGCCATATCTATTTCCTCTAAAAGGTTCTTTAGATGTCTGTTACGAACACCTTACGCGCCGCAGTTAATTAAATCTTAGTAGCGAACAGTTCAACTAGTGATTACACATACTTAGGAACTACTCGATCTAATTTAATATAAAGTTCCCCTTAAAGAGAGGATGTAGTAAAGTTGGCAACTGCTCTAGAAAGAAATTCAATACAGCGAAGAGCTGACATGGCGCCGAGAGTAGGTACCGAGGTACATAGGAGCACGAGCAGGTAATCAAGAGAGCACCTGCGAGCACGATATAACTACGAACACACAATAATTAGGAACAGAAGGCCCACTGCCTAAGCAATTGCCTTGGGAAATACATACATATGAAGTATTACACATGTGAAGTATGCATTTCCTGAAAGGCATTGAGCGAAAATAAGGTCTATTCCGGAAAATCTACAAAACTTTGGGTATATTTTCTACGTAGACTTAAAGCCTAATTGTGCAATAAATGAATAAATACTACCACAACTTAATAGTTCTAAAATAAAATACCAACGAAACTTCTGATAAGATGAGCCTGGCATCTCCTGCAGCAAACTTATCTGTTCAATTAATCTGACTAATTTCTGTGAGATTTCTGAATCTTCTTATACTGTGACAGCCCGCAGCACCGGTTTAGAGTTTAGAGACCTACAGTCCCACACCGGCCATCGAAGTTAATTTGTCAGACGAAACTTTGAAATAGAAACAAGTTGAACTGCGATTGCGATTGACGGTATAATTTCTTTGTTCTCAACCTCTTCTGACCGAAAGGAAATGTATTCTTGCTTGATTTGCTAGATAATGGGTTAAGCAATTTGTGTTCAATTGAAGGAAATTGGTTATTATTGTGGACGTTCAACAACCTATTTATGTCCCCTTGCAGTGTTCGAGCCCAATATTACAAACCGGAATGCGAGTGGTTTTTACTTTTTATCACACCTAATGATTAGTATCTTGAATTAAGGAAGGACAAAGATTTATTTCCGCTAATAAAATATGAGTAAACAGTGCGAATGGCGGTACGAACAGAAGGTCGCGGTTTTGTTGTGTGTTTGTAATTTGTAACACACCAACGTAATTAAAAACACCTGTTTAATTGACAGTAATAATTAGCTTACACGCGATTATCGGGTTATAAATAGTCAGATCGAGTTCAACCAAACCAACAAATCGTTTTCCGATACGGAATTCGGATTTCCTCTATGGCTTATATTTTATTGGGCATCACAAATTACTTTTGGAATGCGGCGGTAAAGAACAGTTAATGGGCCAAGGGCTTTGCCCTGTTATAATGCCAGTCAGGTATTTATGCGTTTCTGATAAGAGAGCCACTCGACTAACTAATGAAGGAGACATGAGGTTATCTGTTTATGACTAATATAACCCATCGGAACTTCTACCTATCAGGGAAATAATATTAACAAATGAGGCATGATCGCGTGACGCATACAGTTCATTTGTTATTTGGTTCAGTGTATTGAAAAGGTGGCATTGAATAGTATTGTATAGCACTCAGATGATATACTTACATAGTTGTGAGTTTTGTATGATGACCGAGAATGGTGCACTGCGGTATGAACCAGATGTTGTAGACTTGAGATGAATCTGCATATTTTCATTGTTTGCCTACTCGCTTCATTATAACTTGTAATTCTAAAGGTGCTTATTTGTACAGTTCCATATTTGTTTTAAATGACGACTGCCTCTGTTTCAAGAAGCTACATATTCAAATAAGTCTTTTTATTGATTTTAAGCAAAAAAGTGGACTAAACAAAAACATGTTTAATTATTCTTTGGCATGACGGCATGCTTTTTTCAAAGGCACCATGAATTCATTTCCTGTACGTGAGAAACATAACTACAAAGAGTTAACAGAAAAGAATATAGTGAGTTATTGTCAATAGGTACAAGAAAGAAAGAGTACGCATACACATGTAATAGAGCAGTCACGTATTCTTTGTAGTTCTTGCATAAATCATATGTTTAGTGCGGTACAATGAGCGCTTATAATGTCACCATCTACATAACAAAACAGGGGTTGAACTATGTTACACAAATGGCAATGTTGCGAGCGCCTGCCTATCTATGTTTACCATAGATGTTATCTAAACATACATGTTTTCATAACAATAGCTCTTAAAACTACTTTATATGCAATTTGATTCTAAAGGAAAAGTTTGAATTAATGTAGGCTGGGTCGGGTAACTTCGTACGGTAGAGACTTAACACAATTATAAATAAGTTGCTGTTAAACTCTGTTCATAAATAGGGAGTCGTTAATTGTTTCAAAATATCAAAACACGTTTCCATTTCACTTTCCATGGTAATTGTAACAATGTAAACTGATTGGACCGTTACCTATTACGAACTTTTGAATTGTTTACCAATTTTGATATTAAATTGTGTAATATCTATTGAAAATGTTTATTTTTGATTGGATGAACTTTTCTTTAAAGGGTTACAACCTTAATTGTTGAAGGTTATTATTTTATTCTTTAATTCTCAAGCACACATTTATGGACAGATCGTATTGAGTTGTTTATTTCTCATCCGCCATCCGGTTATAAACGGAAAAACTTCTCAATAAAAACTATATGGTTGGGAACAATGTTATTCGAAATATATTTCATTTTGGTAGGTATCAGCCATCTTATAGCTTTGTCACAGTTTAAAGATATTGATGGGCACATGACAACCACATTTATTTTGTCTCAAGAACGCCATTTTCTAGGTTTTGCAGTGATATTTTTTATGGCCACTTTACCTTGCCTGCGAAGTCAACTCACGTGAGCCACAAATCACGTGGGGATTTTAGGGGCCACATTGTTTTTTTTTCCTGAATGAGCCACACAATTTTATGCTTTAAAATTCCTTTATTTTATTGGATGGCAAACAGCCCTATCCACCTGGTGTTAAGTGATCGCTCATTCACTAGTGGCTAATATGTCAAATTCGCTCATCTTTAGACACAAAACTCCACAATGCGCTTCAAAATGTCAAGGTTATGCACAGAAAGCAAAATATCGTCAAGAGAATTGTTTCACAACGAGGAAACACAATTTTCAGTAATGACGCTTACGACGCAAGGAGGGAAGTATACCTATGGATATCTGTAATACCACAGGAATAGCACGTATGCTGCCATTTTGCCATCCCAGAGTCAAAGGCAGAAACATCTGCCGACTGTCTGTAATTCGGTGAAATTACGGTAGTCAGATGTTTAGAACCTGTTTCATACGGCAACCAAATTCGCCAAACCGAAACACAGCTACGCTGCTTTGCGGCGGTAATGAATTTGTGTTATTACTTCCCCAGGCTAGCTCTTCGACAAAGAGATCTACTTTGAATTACTGTATTTTTATTCAAACAGACACAAGTCTCGAGTTATATGCGGGATTGCTTTTATGATTTTTGTTATTTATTGTTAGCGCAATTCTCATGTTTTCTATATAGTTGGAGAAAAGTTTGATGTGGCATCAATTTCCGTTTTATTCATTAATATGGAACAGCTTTTATTTTATAAAAGAAGGAAGATCTGAGAGTAAAGTTCGGTTCATGTCAGTTCCGTCGGATAAGTTGAGCCTTCCTTTTATTTTAACAGTTCCAAACTTGTTTCGGTGTTTCCAAACTGACTAAAGGACGTTATAAATGATTCTGATTACTTTTTTATGTCTCCTTTAAAGCGATTTAGATTTTTCGGCAATTTTCCTCTGAGTTCCGTAATTTCTTAGTAATAAGTAGTAGAACTCGTTGTTAAGGAGGTGTTTTACACTTTCAAGGTATGGAAAGAAAGTCTATATGTTATAATGTTTACTACAAAACATTTCATTTTGATATAGATTTGAACATTCCATTTGTTAATCTATGGTACAGTTTTTAACCGTCTCTCCAAAAAGGCGGAGGTTCTATGTTCGACTTTACCTTTTTTTTGTTTCTCTTCACCGATTACTTCGTCTTTTTTATTTGAAAGGGTATACTCTCGAGGTAATCCAATAGTTAGGATTTGATGAGGGGATCCCATGGAAATCGAGGGAATTCTTCAAATTTTATAGACAAACATATAGCAATTTTGGTATTTTCATCGACATGACAAGCATTTGCATTCAGAAAGTATCATTTGATGAAGTGGAACTGATGAAGAAGACCACGGATGGCCACTGGAACTTCTCAATATTAAGTATGTTTTGTATATAAGATAACCCGAATAGTTAAATGACTGTGATGAAGCAAATTAAAATAAATGGTTCTAATGAAAATGCTATCATCGAACTATTCTATTGATGAAGCCGGAAGGTAGGAACCGGAACGCCGTAATAAACAATGTATCCCTGTCGTGTTAAAGCTTGTTGTATTGTTATGAGAAGCCCTCTGGCTATAAATGATTTTTATAGTAATCTATGGTATCTTACAAAACTAAAAAGATAAAATTAGAAAGCCTTTTAATAACAAGTAAAATTTAAAAATTTAAAAAACCCCCGACACATTTATCTTGCGAAAACATCCCGATTCAAACAGTAAAACGCCCATAACTTTTGAACGGCTGAACCGTTTTTTTTTAAACATAGCTAAGAACACTCTCGACACAATCACCTTTCCAACAAAAAAAACTAAATCAGAATCGGTTCATCCGTTGAGGCGCTATGATGCCACAGACAGACACACAGATACACAGATACACAGATACACAGATACACAGATACACAGATACACAGATACACAGATACACAGATACACAGATACACAGATACACAGATACACAGATACACAGATACACAGATACACAGATACACAGCAACACACCTCAAACTTATAACACCCCTCTTTTTCCGTCGGGGGTTAAAAAACGAAACCATCTTCCAAAACAAAACACTACAACCCGAAAAATAGCTTTTCTTTCGGTAGTCAGTGGAAAAAAACCGGCCAAGTGCGAGTCGGACTCGCGCACGGAAAATTCCGTACCATAATCGTAAAAAAAAATCCGTCCAAGTGCGAGTTGGACTCGCGCACGAAGGGTTCCGTACCATTAAAGCAAAAAACGGCATAAAAATCACGTTTTTTGTATGGGAGCCCCCTTAAATATTTATTTTATTCTGTTTTTAGTATTTGTTGTTATAGTGGCAACAGAAATACATCATCTGTGAAAATAACAACTCTCTAGCTATCACGGTTCTTGAGATACAGCCTGGTGACAGACAGACGGAATGCGGAGTCTTAGTAATAGGGTCCCGTTTTTACCCTTTGGGTACGGAACCCTAAAAACGAATAAAAATAGGTACCAAAGATAATATATATTTTTTTCCCGTTTTAGTGTTTTGTTTTGGAAGTCGGTTTAATCGTTTTGTTAAAGATTTTTTTTACCTAACGTAACAACACAATTTGATTGTTTCTTCTTCATTCAAAACATTGCGGACAAAATATTGTATAAGAAGTCTTATTTCCTATTTTATCCATACTTTTATAGTACATTGTTTATTAAGGGAGGTATGTAAGGAATTACGATCGAGGCTCTAGTAGAAGCCCGAAGTCGAAGACTGAGGGCTTTTTGAGTCGAGGTTCGTAATTCCCGTACCGCCCGTGATACACACAATGTTTTTCATCACATTTGCGAGTAATAATTATGAATTATAGCTTTAATACACAAGTCAGCACAGCTGTTATTACGAAATACGTGAACTTTTTTTAAGCGGTTGGCGATTTTTTGCCCACACCAAAGAATATACAGTGTTTCGTTCAGAAACTTTAAGGGCACAGCTATGAAGGCTACAGCTATGACGGAGTGTAAAAATAATTAAATATTTTCGACGTTTTCATACTATAACTATTAAAATCGATTATTAAGAACATTAGTTGAGTATTTAAGTAACATTTAGCGAGATTGCAAAGAAATTCCTGTTTAGATAACATTTTAAGACAATTTTTCAATTGCGTGTAAACTCCTTGCTTGAACTTGCATGACCTGTGTGCTGTGCCATAAATAAAAAAAATATTACTTACCGCCCTAGGGTTTCATGACAAAAAGAAAGCCCGAGGGTTTTATATGGGGCATTACGGCCAAGTTAACCTGTATGTTTAGATACTTTTTACGTTCAAAAAAAAAAATATTAAGCCAAGGTACTACTGTAATCACAAGAAAATTATTCGCTGCTTTTTATACATAAATATCTAGATAGGTACCTTACGTTTCGCTCTAAATTCTTTAATGATCTTCACTTCAATGTCACTGTCATCTGAGTCAAATTCCTGCTCGTACTTTGGTTCATAGTAGTCGGGCACGTGAGACATGATGATGCACACAAAAACTTTGATTTCGGACACCAATTTTAATGATTGTCTACACTCAACAACTATTGACACACTGTGATCTAAAACGAACCAGTGCCCGTTTATTAGGTAAGTAATTAGTTATTAATGATCATTAATCATGTGGATTGTAATATATTTTTAATGCTTCATTAGTGTTTTATCTCTATACTAGCTGACCCTCGGGGCTTCGCTCCCGTCAACTGGCTACCTATCTACCTACCCAGCCTACCCTGCTTACCCTGGCTACCATGGCTACCCTGGCTACCCTGCCCCTACCCTGCCTACCCTGCCTACCCTGGCTGCCCTGGCTGCCCTGGCTACCCTGGCTTCCCTGCGTATCCAAGTCACCCTGGCTATTCTGGCTACCCTGGCTGCCTTGCCTACCCTGCCTACCCTGGCTTCACTGCCTACCCTGCCTACCCTGGCTAACCCGGCTATCCTGGCTATCCTAGCTACCCTGCGTACCCAGTCTACCCTGGCCAACATGGCTACCCTGGCTTCCCTGACTACCCTGACCCTACCCTGGCTAACCTGGCTGCCCTGGCTACCCTGGCTACGCTGCCTACCCTGGCTACCCTGCCTATCCTGGCTACCCTGCCTACCCTGCTTATCCTGCCTAGGGTAACTTACCCTACCTACCTACCTACCAATTTTTATCTATCATCAATAGTTTTCTCAGCGAAGGCCAAATAATGTATTTTACAGGCAACATTTTGCTACCTTGGGTTACATTATTGCAATTTTCATAAAAATCGGTTCAGTAGATCCAGAGATTACCGCTTTCAACGTCACAAACTCACAAACTTTACCTCTTTATAATATTAGTATGGAAGTATTGATTCCCATTTCACATACGCATAATTGAAATTTATCTAGCTTACCGATTCGTACCAGGTAATCTAATTAAACTTGCATCCAATAATGCAAGACTTGCGTTATGGGGAACTTGCATCTTACTTGCATTTAGTTGGTATCTTATAAGCCAGTGAAAAGCAACCGATAGTAAGGGACATGACATAAGAGCTAATAAAGATGACCGCTTAGACAAACTGACTAAATACCTATAATATGATAAGTAAGCAAATAAATTGTAATCAGATGTAGGTATCTTGAATGGTAAAATAAAACTGATTTCTACTAGAACAGGGGTTCCCAAACTTATTTTGTCTACTGCCCACTTTGAGAATAAATTATTTTATAGCGTCCCCATTTTTCACCTATTTAAAAACCACTATAACTTCAAATTAAATTAATCAATTATTGTGGGCTATATTAGCGAAGATAAAACATTAATTCTAAACGAGACTTTTACTATAACACGCAAGAGTTAATTTGAATCCTGAGCGCAGTAGGTATTACACAACGGCGCTCAGGTCTCAAGTTAACTCATACAGGCTACATCTGCCAATGAGAATGATTATTAGTCGAGAGCTCATGTAGTCGGTGTCTAAGAGGCCTCCTAGCTAAATGAAATTACAAATCACCCCCCAAGCCTCTACACAACGCTCCCATTTTTTTCTGGGTCTCTTAGTTCCCTTTAGGCCTGCAGCGCCCACAAGGGGGCGTTATCGCCCACTTTGGGAAAGGCTGTTCTAGAAGATAATAATAGTAAAGCACGACAGGATAACATCCGAAATTTTCTCTATTTGTGAGGCCTCAGGCAACACAGAAAATGATTTGATGGCGTTGGAAAATGGAAATATTGTGATTTTATTAAAGGTAAAATCCGTGAATGTTACCGTGGAGTAAGATCTAGTTTTCTTCAATTACAGAGCTTTCACCCACATTCGCATGAAAGCTCCAATTCGAAATGATTCCATTTTAATGCTGAATGAAAGATGTAAGTAGCCGTTAGAGTCATGTCCAAGTGGACTCCGATTCAAAAAAGACCCAGAGGAAGACTAAGGAAGCGCTGGATAGATCGTGTCGAGGAATATCTGAAGAGGATAGGAAGTAAAACATCTTGCCGAAAGGAGGCCAGTGACAGAGCGAAATGGAAGAAGATCGCTGAGGAGGCCAAGACCCACAAGGGGTGGTAGCGCCAAAGGAATGAATGAATGAAAGTGAATTATTGCGCTTCGTGCCTTCGGGGACCGGTTTTTGCATCATAATATTTGTCTAGACTCAAGCTAATGTAGCCACCTACTTTACTTAGAGGTTTTTCCCGGTGACATGACATTTTTCATCAGTTTTCTTATTTATTTTATTCGTTTATCCTCGCACTTGAACGCTTTGCGGCAGTTAGACCAATGGAACACATACACATAAATCCAAGTGTCCGTTGTCAGTGACGTCCAAAACTAACTTGGCAATTACATATGAATCGAAAAAGTCACATTGGTTCTTGCCCGGACTCGAATCTACGGCCTCAAGCACGTGAGGTGAGGTTCGAGGTTTTATGTGGCTCTTACGCCACTACAAACAAACAGTCAATGTTCTCCCTACTTTTTAGGGTTTCTTTACCGAAAGGGTACAAACGGGACCCTATTACTAAGACTCCGCGGTCCGTCTGTCTGTCTGAAATAAGGAAATATGCCTATGGATATCTGTAATACCACAGGAATCGCAGCTATGTTGCCATTTTGCCATCCCAGAGACAAAAACATCGGAAGTCTGCCTGTAATTTGGTGAAATTACAGTCGTCAGATGTTATGAACCTATTTCATATGGAAACCAAATCCGCCAAACCGAAACACTGCTTTGCGGCGGAAATGAGTTTGGTTCCCCAGGCTAGCTCTTTCACAAAGAGATCTACTTTGAATTACTGTATTTTTATTCAAATAGACAAAAGTCTCGAGTTATACGCGGGATTGCTTTTATGATTTTTAGGGTTCCGTACCCAAAGGGTAAAAACAGGATCCTATTATTAAGACTCCACGATCTGTCTGTCTGTCTGTCCGTCTGTCCGTGATATCAAGAGACTTGAAATTTTCACAGATGATGTATTTCTGTTGCCGCTTTGACAACAAATACTAAAACCAGAATAAAATTAATTTTTTCGGTTCATTTCGTCTCTCTAATTTCAATAACCTAAGATGTTCTAAAATGGTAGAATGAAATCTTTCTACTATGCCATTGTCGTTAGGGGAATGCGCTAATATTTTATGGTGAATAATTTTATGAGCTCGGTTGAATTCTAAGAAAATCTGATTTGTGAATTCAGGGCCTCCGTCCGTGACAGTAGTCAATGGGACCCCATGGTGGGTGCAAAATACAAGTAGAGCTTGTACTACACTTAAAGCGGTGCTATCTCTAAGGTGATAAGCTTGTGCATACTTAGAGAAAGCGTCTACAATGGTAAGGAATTTCTCTGTTTGAGCTGTGAACAGATCTAGATGGATAATTTCAAAAGGTTTACTAGGGGGTGGTACAATGTTAAATCTTTGCTTGATGGGGTGACGGTCGTACTTAGCCTGACCACAGATAGTACACTCATTTATGTACTTGGAGATGTGTTCTTTCATCTTAGGCCAGTAGAATTTAGAAGATAGGGCTAAGTAACATTCAGTGATACCGCGATGATTTGTTTTACCTTCGTGGTATTTCTTTATGATGTCTTGTTGACGCAGGTAGTCTTTAACATTCTCTAATTCAACTTTAGTTAGAACCATGTTCATTGAAGAGCTTTTGAAGTTGTCTTGAATTATGGGGATTATTTTATACATGGCAAGAGGAGGATGGATGATTAAACCGGTTTTGACTTTAGGGTTCACATATTCTTTAACTGCATTAATAACGTCGTTAGTCAGGTTAGACTCAGATAGTTGAATGGTAGTTCGGGTATGCGTTTCAAATGGCTTACTCACTGTCGGTCGTTTTTTAATATCGCCTACAAGTACAAAACAGATTTGTCTACTGAATTTATTTAAGGGTTCGTCTGATATTGGCACTTCTAGAATAGGGGCTTCGTTACTAGTGTGAACAGTTGCTGTGTCAGAGTTGTCGAGTATGTCAGGGTTGTTTGTAGGGGCTGTCAGTGTTTCAGAACCTGCTGTTGAGTGAGGCTTTTCAGATACATTTACCGCTATAGACATAGCGTCCTCGTTGTTGATTTCAATGCGGGACAATGCGTCGGCGTTAGTGTTCTTTTTGCCTTGCTTGTATACTGTAGTAAAATTGTATTCACTCAACTTAAGTCTCCAACGTGTGAGTCTGGAGCCTGGTTCTTTAAGGCTCATAACCCATTGTAAGGGTTTATGGTCTGTAACTATCTTAAACTTTCTCCCAAACAAGTATGGACGAAAGTATTTAGTAGCCCAAACTATGGCTAATAACTCCTTCTCGATTACACTATAGTTAATCTCACTGGAGTTTAATGTCCTGGACGCGTATGCTAAGGGCTTATCTTGTCCTATAGGTCCTTGAGAAAGGACAGCTCCTATGGCAAAGTTAGATGCGTCAGTCGTAAGCACAAATTCCTTAGAAAAGTCAGGGTACTGCAGTATAGGGTCGTTAGTCAGTAGTAATTTGCACTTTTCAAAACAGTCGATGTAGTTAGGGTCATTGAAGGTGATCCTAGAACCTTTCTTGAGACATTGCGTCATGGGTTTCGTAATGCGCGCAAAGTCAGGAATAAATTTCCTATAGTATCCTAACAGGCCTAAAAAGCGTTTGATCTCGGTAGCTGTCTTAGGAATAGGGAATTTCTGGATGGCGATGATCTTATCGGGGTTAGGCTTAATACCGTCCTTACTTATTACGTGACCTAAGTATGAAGTTTCAAGCTTTAAAAATTCCGACTTATCCATCTGGATCTTAAAGTTTGATTCCCTTAATCTCTTGAATACTTTTTCTAAATTTACCATGTGTTCCTGTAAGGAAACACTAAAAACGACTATGTCATCGAGATATACGAGACATATGACATTTTGGAGGTCCCTGAGGACATTATCCATCACGCGTTGAAACGTGGATGGAGAATTTTTGAGACCCATGGGCATGCGTAAAAATTCAAAGTGCCCATGTTCTACATTGAAGGCCGTTTTGTGAATATCGGCTGGGTCCATTTCTACCTGGTAAAATCCACTTGCAAGGTCTAGAGTTGTGAAGTAATGACAGTTACCAAGTTTATCTAAGATGTCATTAATATTGGGGATTGGGTACTTGTCATCGAGGGTTTTCTCGTTGACCTTACGAAAATCAATGACTATGCGCCATTTAGTCTTTCCGGACGCATCAGATTTTTTTGGAACTACCCAGATGGGTGAGCTCCAGGCTGACTGCGAGGGACGGATTATCCCTTGGTCTAACATTTTGCTAATCTGATCCTGAACTTCCTGTCTGTGAACAAAAGGATATCTATAGGTCTTAGTATAGACAGGTAATTCGTCGGTGGTATGAATACTATGCTTTATCTTATTGGTGAAAGTTAGAGGTTCACCATCGATATAGAAAACGTCAGCATATTGTGCACAAAGAGATTCTAGGTTGGCTCGTTCTTCAGGATTCAGATGGTCAGTGCGTAGTTTTGATAATACCTCGGATACGCGATCGCTAGGCTGATAGATGGTCGCGCTTTGCTCGTTAAAAAGTTCCGCGGTAACTGGCCTGTCCATTGAGAAAACTACATCATGTTTAGTTGGATTAGTTATTTCTATGATGCCACGGTTATTTTTAACAGAAGTAACACAGTCGCGAATAGTGCAATTGGAAATAGTCTGCTCTGATATTATTACGTCACCATCATGAAGATTAATGGGGACTCTAGCTAATTTGGATGAATTAGCGGGTACTATGTCCTCGTAAAGATTACAATTACGTGAATCATACATTCGCAAGGGATTAGATGAATTACGTGTAACAAGAACCTTATTCTTTAGATCTATATTAGACTCTAACTTTTCTAGTAAGTCTAAGCCTATTAAGCCGTCAAAATAATTGTGGAACTTGTAAATGTATAGGGTAATGTCACAGGTTTCTCCGAATTCCGGGAAGCACGGTATAGTAATGGAATAATTATTACGAGTTGTCGCGTGGATGTTAGTGACTTCGAAAGGCTCATAATTACACTGGATATGATGATAAAATCTTTCTACAACGTTCGGGCTAATAAAAGATAGGTTCGCCCCGGTATCTACTAATAGTTTAATGGGTGGATTAGCAATCTGAATGAATGGAAGTTGTCTCTGGGTTTGTAAGTTAATCTCTATTTTGGTTTGTCTGATTTCGGGGCTGTATGAAAATCCTGGCCTTCAGCAGACGTTCCTTGGGCAGATGTTCCTTCAGGCACATTCTGATGTTCCTCTACGTGCACAGGAACATAATCACTATGAGCTAGTGGCTCATACACAGGTTCGTAATTGTAAGGTACAGGGTAGAACTGGTCGTAATAGTCATTATAGGCATAGTCGGGGTATTCATAATAGTCGTAAAAGTCTACTTCGTTAACATTCATCTCACGAGTCTTAAAGTAGTTACTGGGAGGTGGATTTCCTTGTTGAGTCCAGTCATGTCCTGTCGAAGGTCTCGGCATAGGTTTAGGAACAAAGTGGCTTACACCACTCATGGGCTTAGGGCCATTATTGATGGGCGTGTAACTAGGCCTTTGTTGAGGCAATCGGAACACGTTGCTCTGGGGCCTATGGTTAGGCGGGGGTGCGCTTAACATTTGTTGGGTTCGCGTGGGACCGCGATTGAAAGGCACTTGGGGTCCCCAAGCTTGCATTGGCCTTGGCGGTTGTGGCTGATAAAAACTTTTGGAGGGACCGGGCTGATTAAACGGCGCTGAAAAAGTGACTGGCTGTGGAGTATGCAAATTAAATGGCTTAATCTGATACGTACTGGGATTAAATGAAGACGTAGACTGCACAGGTCTCCGCTCCGGCAAATGGTCATTACGCTGCTGTAAGTACATGGTGTTAATTTCCTCGTGCACAAACTCGAGGGCCTTTTCGATGGTGTCGGGTCGCATGCACCTAATACGCGAGCCTAAAGGTTCTTTTAGGCCACGAACGAATGCCTGTAGGGTTAATTTTTTATATAGTGCCCGTTTGGCCTCGATGGTAGTAGATATGGACTCATGCAAGGTCACATACGTCATAATTGTACTAAATAAAGTTTGGCACTTTTCGTAAAATTCCGGTGGTGATAAATTCTTTTGCGTTAACAGGGCCAAATCATTGTATAAGGCGGTCTCGTCCCGCTGGTCCGAGAAGTTATTAATCAGGGCGTTTCTAATACCCTGCCAGGTTTCGGGAATGCCATTTGAATTTATTGTGCGGGCGGCATTTCCGGTAACTTTATTAAGTATGCCGTTCAACAAGGATAAATTACTTAGTTCGTAACCTGGCTCTGCCTTAACAAACTGCGCGACAAGTTGGTCACATAAACGTACAAACCGCGTGAGCACGTTCGGGTTCCCGTCGAATTCGGGAACGAGGCGTAAGGCCTTGTAAACTTGATCTACCAAATCGGTACTCATTTTGTTAGTTAAATTATTCTCTATGATTAAGCAAGATTCTACACTTTCACTATCTTCTAATATAGTATCTAAATTCCTATTCGCATCGATTTGCGAGTTCCTATTAGAAATACTCGACTTAGGAGTCCGTGATATACGTGGGTGAAAAATTTTGAAAGTTTAATAGAAACACTTGAGGAAATTAACACAAAGGAAACACAGAGGAAAAAAAAGGAAATTACACAAAGGATACTAAAATATAGGAAGGCGAGCAACTCTAGTAGATCTAGGTACTTACCAAATCTGCATCTCTCTGTGGTATCGATATTCGGATACTCCTCCGTAGCCGCACACCCGTAGGTTCGAATAGCCCGTTGTCGGTGATCGATTCACTGAATTTACTGGACTATCCTACCGACTGCGCCAATTACGATGGGTGCAACCGGAGGATCCAAAAAAATGCAAATTTATTTTAATAAACTAATTTATTACTGTATTACAAAGTATTGAAATTACGACTAATTATACTAAAGTGTCAATTGGTCGATGTCAGATCCAAAAGTGCCGCTCCACGTTTTTATGTTTCTATGGAAAGGTTCGATTGACGTCAATTGGTCACGTTATGCTGAGCTTGCGTTTCGTGCCCGTAGGTGCCGTGTGCAATGTATATGCAGGTATGCCGATGCAGCGATCTATTAAGGTTGACCATGCGTAACATATGTCCATGTAATGGATTGTCATGTACTTATGATGATTACATGTATTTTTCTAAGTTACAATAACATTGTCGTTCTAGAGTTATCTAATGGACTTCATGCATATTTTATAAATGCTATTTTGCTACTTATTTTAAAATGTACCTGTACATCAATTTTATTGTGTGGCGGTAAAACGATTTGAAAAGTTGTTCATGGAACAATTGGAAAAATAGGTAAAGTTTTTTTAAATTCATTTATTATTTACTTTATTGTACACCACAAAATATAAACAATACAAACATTCAGTGGGAGTTCTTCGAGTCGGACAGCTTTAAATCCTATCTGTCACCTTAAGATTTCACAAAACCTCCATGTGCACTTGTTTTCTGTCATTTCGAAGGGTACAATGAGAAAAGATTCAATGCCTTAAAACAATCGGTAGAAGGTCGTACGGTTTTATGTGACCGCACATTTACGCAAAACTCACTAACCAACTCGAAATTCTAAAACTTACTCAAATTAAATGCAAAATTACGGTTACCAAATGGCTTTTTACTCTGGACTATGATATGACCGAAAACTTAATAAACTAATCAATCAATCATTTATTTGTTAACATAGGTGTTTATAAAAACCGGCCAAGTGCGAGTCAGACTCGCGCACGAAGGGTTCCGTACCATTATCACAAAAAACGGCAAAAAAAACACGTTTTTTGTATGGGAGCCCCACTCAAGTATTTATTTTATTCTGTTTTTAGTATTTGTTGTTATAGCGGCAACAGAAATCAAACCATCTGTGAACATTTCAGCTTTCTAGCTATCACGGTTCACGAGATACAGCCTGGTGACAGACAGACAGACAGACAGACGGACCGCAGAGTCTGAGTAATAGAGTCCCGTTTTTACCCTTTGGGTACGGAACCCTAAAAACAGATCATAGCTTACATAAAATAGAGCGCTATGTTATGCCAGGAGGCGTACAAATATGGTGATCAAATTTGATTTAGTACAAATTAGTTAAATTAAATAAAATATGTCAATTTAATAAAAATAGTATAATAGTGTCATGTTAAATTAATTTATCATCTAAGTATTCGTCTACAGTATAATAACATTTATCAACAAGTAATATTTTTTTTTCTTGAAATGTATTAAATCTATTTTTTTTATGGCATCTGGCATTTTATTGTAAATACGTGGGGCCATACCCAGAACACTCTTTGTTATTAAAGCAGTTTTACATTTGCGAATACACAAGGTATTTTTGTATTGACTACGAATTGGAACATCTCGTACAGTAGATATTTTTTCAAAAAGGTTTGGATTTGTTTTGACGAAAATACTAATTTCTAATATGTATAACGCCGGCAATGTAAGTATTTTTAAGGATTTAAAGTAAGGTGCTATCATCTGTTTTCAGACCACACATGGCTCTTATACATCTTTAAAATTAAATACAAATTAAGGTGTGATAGGTACTAAATACATATCTCTATTTATATATTTATTATTCTATATCAAAAACTTCCACATAATCATATACATTCTCAGGTATAACAATCAGACACACTATCTTAATTCATACACCCGCACTATCACACATACACACACACCATCACACATACATACACACCGTCACAATCACAAACAACATAGGTACATGCATAAATGGTTATATACTGATTCTTTTAGTATTAGCTTTTTTTATTTTATATTCTTCTTGCAAGTAGATCAGATTTAATTAAGAAATTTATTGTAACGTTTTATATTACCTATTACATGAACAGCAATAAATGTAAACGGAACGAAGGAGCCTGGATCTCACGACACAGGGAAACCTAGTGTGAGTTCCAGGAAGCAACGCATTTGTATGTAATTTCTAAACAATAAATTATCCTTATTCACAAAAACAAGTTAATAACGCATTAATACAAAATTCGTCCCTCGTTTTTAACAATTCGGTTCTTTGCAAAAGACCAAAAAATTTGGCAAAACAATCAGGCAAGAGCGAGTCGGACTCGCCCACGGTGAATTCCATGCAGAGTCATTCAACTTTCTTATCAAACGACATAGGGGCTGACAGATGAACACGCCTAGGCTTAGCTGTGCTAGTATTATATAATATCTGTGGCTTAAGCTTCTGATTATTTAAAAAAGCCTCAAGTGACATATTAGGGTCAGTCAAGGGTCAAAATTGCAGTCTTACTCACCCAAAATTCAAATGGCTACTTTTTGTATTATTCACAACTTCTTTAATATGTTATATAGAAATTAAAGAATAGATTATACCTACTAACCGTGAAAATCTGAAATACATCTGCGTAAAAAAATTGCCACTGATGTATTGGTTGATTGTGACTTCACTTTTGACCCTTAACTGTACATACCCCAAGTAGAATTAAATAAAGGACCGCTAACGATTATGCTGAATTGAATTAAATTAAGTATAAATGAGGGTTAACTTCTTATTTAATGTAATTACGCATTTAAAAACTTTTACGTGGTCTCTTACAAAGTTTACAGCCCTTTCCAAGAAGGTTCAACATAAAACCAGGTTCAATCAGGCTCTGAGCTTTAATCAGATTGGTTTTACCTTCATTAAACAGTTCGTAAGTTTAGTCACAAAATAGAAAATGCTGCCGCTTACGTACTTTGTGGTTCAGTGGTCAACTGTGGCCGTCTTCATCAGTTCCACTTCAACTAATGATAGTTTCTTAATGCAGATTCTTGCCTTGTTAATCATTGTGTGAAATTTGAGGAATTACCTCGATTTCTATAAGATCATCGGTCTTATTTGGTGACAATGGGACCACCTCAAGAGTACCCTTTTAAAGTTTCCTAAATCAGTCCAAAACTGACTGAAATATCGGTGACCATACAAAAATACAGTCGAACATAGAACCTCCTCCTTTATTGAAAGCCGGTTCCTCCATCTATATCTATACTAATATTATAAAGAGGTAACATTTGTATTTTTGTATGTAACGAATAAACTTAAAAACTACTGGACCGATTTCAAAAATTCATTCACCGTTAGGAAGCTTCACTATTCCCGGGTGAAATAGGCTACTTTTTATCCCTGTATTCCCACGGGAACGGCAACTACGCGGGTGAAACCGCGAGGCGTCCGTTAGTCCTTCTATAAAATAAATATTGTACAAAATTTTTCAAAGATTTTTTAAATTGCCGCGTGTTAGAGCAAGACCCCCCTCTCTCACAAAGAGTAGGCCTGTGTTCCAGCAGTTGGAAAATTAAACGGCTGAAAATGATGAAAATAGTACATTATGGTACAAGCTGTGATTATCGCTGAGGCGCCATTGAGACCCGAGCCGTAAGGTGAGGGTCTTAAGAGAGCCGAGGACTGTAATCAGCAATACACACGTGTGTCATAGGATGTTTTTCAACACACTTGTGAAGAAAATAATACCAAAAAAACATTTTCAACAGTGAAAACGAGATGTGAACATTTTTTCGCAATGGCGGAAAAAAATATCAGTTTTCATATGCGCGCGCATCTAACAATGGCGATCGGCCATAGACTAAAAGAATGAGGTTTCTTTTTTTGAGTTCTATTTTTTTGGCTTTTCGCGGATAGCGTTTTAGCCACGTACTAAATGGGGCATTTAAAGTACCTATTCTTCATAACAGAGAAAAACAAAAGTTATATTTGAGTGAAAGTTTTATTTATTAAACACGTATAAGTTGAAATTATCTATTTAAATACGAAGTTGCGTGAAATGAGCAAGCAATAGATACATTAATTTATTTTTACTATTGAGCACGATCTTTTTTGTACCGAAACTTTTTAGGAACAAAGCAACAAAACCAATAAATTAAAAAGAAACCTCTATAACTCACTGTAAATAATAGCAATGAAAAAGTCACAGTTTGATTACAGGTGTCATTAAGTGCCTAATTGCGGTGAAATTAGAGCCACTTTATGAGCAAGTGTGTTGAAAAGATTCTAACAATAACTCTGTATACGTTTGATGCCATGGAATGAAATCCTTTAAAACTTTGATATTGTATTAAAGTAGCTGTAAGTGCTTTCAGTATTTTGTTTTGGTACAAAAAATATTGTGTTGATTCTCCTACCAACATACAGCTGTAGTCTACTGGGTATGAATACGTTCCCTGTCTGAAACATTTAATATTTGACCTCAATTAACTTGCACTTGCAAATGCGCAGAGGATGAAGGTTTGATACGTTTTTGTTTATGTTTCCTTTTTTAGCAACATCGTTTTTAGGGTTCCGTACCCAAAGGGCTAAAATCGGGACCCTATTACTAAGACTCCGCGGTCCGTCTGTCTGTCTGTCTGTCTATCACCAGGCTGTATCTCATGAACCGTGACAGCAAGACAGTTGAAATTTTCACAGATGATGTATTCCTGTTTCCAGACACTACTACCAGACTAGACAAAAAACAGAATAAAATAAATATTTAAATGGGGCTCCCATACAATAAAAGTGATTTTTTGCCGTTTTTTGAGATAATGGTACGGAACCCTTCGTGCGCGAGTCCGATTCGCACTTGGCCGGTTTTTTGGTGTAGTTTCACGACAAATATTTCGAATTCATGATGCGGCCGACAAGAGTTAAGAATAAATAAATATTCTCAATATTTAATATTGTCGTGGGTTCAACAAGTGCGTAATACAACGATTAGCTAGTCTTTCGTGTTAGTGCACATTTATACTTACCCAAAATCTTTCGAATAGACCCAATCATAATTAAAGTACATAAATATACAAAAAAGATACACATTTTGTCTTTGGAAATGGTAGATTCCTAAGCTTACGCATATTGATTCTGTTTACAAAAAGTCTAATCAAAATGTTAGACATGTAGAATAAATTAGCGATCATTTATTATAATTCGAATTCAGAAGGCTAAATCGAACTTTTTTACCAGTGTATTGTACTGTATGTATTCAAACACTGGGATCAAACGGCAACATACTGCTGTTGAAAAATAATTTCTAATGCCGTGTAACGCATACATAATCCTAGCATTAAACGGAAAAAAAGCCGTCGAATGTTAGAATCCAAAACTGTAAAATATAATGCACGGGGCCCATCACTATTTACGGCCCTGCGTAGTTTGGCTGCTACTTTTTGGATGCCAGTTTCAGTTTCATTGTCGTGTGAATGTAGACCTATAATATAAACACATATACTTGATACTTGCACCATAAATAACTAAATAAGACTAGGTTAAATTGACAGTTTGTCATACAATATTGTCAATTTAACTTAGTGTTAGCCAAAGACCTTATACTTCTTACTACTAGACTGTGCACTATGGCGCAAAAACCGGTCCGAGCGAGAGGGCTCCCATGTGTATTGTGTCTCTTTCTAATGAGGTGACCATGACCAAACAGGACACGGGACAAATTGATTGTAAAAACGACATTTTAAGTTTGCCGATATGTTGATGCTACCTAACAGCGCTACCTAAACCTACCTAATTTATAGTTAATAAAAAAAAGTGTTTATATTTTTTGGTATCTACATCACTAACCGTATGGTGTCGGGCGTAAAGAATTTCACCATCCCATGTTTGTCCGTGGGTGTCGTAGTCGCCACTAAGGGAAAAACCAGAGAATGGACAGCAGCGTTCTCTGTGCATTTGTAACAACCATACTGCGATCGCCAACCCGCCTGCAAAGCACTCCCCATGAATAGCACAAATAAAACATAGCCCCTATTGCCCGGCAGCCTGTACCTTCGATTACGGTAGGGTCGAGGTTACGGTATGGCAAGGGGTGCTAAGAATCTCGGACGAGATCCGGCTACCCCAACAAATACCGACGACTGGACCTGGCAACGTACAACACGCGCACACTCCGGACCGACGAAAATTTCACCGAACTCGAAGAGGAATTGAGCAGTTTACGATTGAGTATTAAAGGGTTATCTGAAGTTCGAAGAGAGTCCTCCCCGACTCAATAATCCTCAAATCCCAAGTCTCTTCAAGTTTCATTCTTCAAGACCATCATATAGATTAGAACAAAAAGCTCTCTGATCCTACTCTCAAGCTCATGAAGGAGAGGCGTTTGATGACCCTGCAGTCTTCTGACGGTGCTTTGAAATACCGGCAGCTAAATATACCTCAAAGGATCTCTATGATTTCACATATATTCCAGTTGCGTAGACAGTTGAGAAATAAAACTGCACCAATTGTATTCCACTAGGAATTAATTTGCAAATAATATTAACAGCCGCTGAATTTCACTCGAATAAAGTCTGCCAAAAAATCCGCAAACCACCATCCTACATTTAGTATTACCAAGCCCAAACATTTAAAAGTACTACTCTTACTCAGTATAATGATAATTTTTAAAAATACAACGAATTGATTAAATATAGGAACTGTAGAAATATTTATATACTTTTCTAGAAATATTTAAATAAGTGCAAAAGTCTATGAATTGTTCGTTTTGGTATAACATAAAAAGAAACATATAAAAATTTCTACCATTTCTACCAAACCCAACGATTAGTTGTGCTAGCAATAGGTCAGACAAGGACACACTACCAGCGGAAACCCTCTCGCCAGGACCGCTTTTGGTTAGCTACCGCTTATTAGGAAATAGCTAACCTAGGTGTATGATGATAGATTTCATTTTAGCTAAACAAAAAAATTTGGTACACAGTCTGTAGTAAGAAATACGTGTAAGGTCTTTGGTGTTAGCAACTAACTATGAGTTGAAGTTTTTCGTGCAAGTGCCTGAATGTATTTAATACTAAACGTATTTGTTACCATTCTATCTCTGTCATCCTCAAATGATTGACCTAAATATAACGATGATTTAATTTTGTTTAGAGCTAAATGCGTGTAGAGAGTAATTTTTAGGCCTGAGTAAAGTTATGACAGATACACACATATGTATACTTTTCTAAGAGTTACCAAAACCAAAAAATAAAAACAAAAGAAACCTCCGACAATATGTTTTATTTCGTACTTTTTAAACTACATAATGTATCTATTAGTAGACACGCTTCAATAAAAAATCGATCGAACACTTAATTATCAGACGATATCTTGCGAAAATACCCAAATTCAAACAGAAAAACGCCCATAACTTTTGAACGGATGGATGGATTAGCTAAGAAAACTCTCGATAAAGTCACATTTTAATCTAAATCAAAATCGGTTCATCCGTGTAGGACCTATGATGCCACAGCCAGATACACAAACACACAGGTTCACACGTCAAACTTATAAAACCCCTCGTTTTCCGTCGGGGGTTAAAAATATGGGACAAAGTTGAATTATTATATTCAAGACTTCTTTCAAAAGTTTAAAAGTTTTTCACAGAAAATGCCAATTACCTCAGGCGTTTAGGAAAGTTATGTTTTGTTAATTTATTTTTCAAGTCAGTGTTCAAACTCAGTATTACAAATTTTTTTGCAATGTTGTTACAAAGATGTCTATTGTTAGGTTTTCTGCTCGACGCAAGATGGACAAATAATTATAATGGGAGTTTGCAACTTTTTGCTAAATTTCTTGACCTTTCAAACAGAATAACAGACAGAAACGTTTATGTACAATTTATTTAATAACATTGTTACTATTGTTATTGTATTTTAGATAAAAACAACTAGGCACCTATAAACACCAGGCATAAATTACATGATCCAAAAAAAAAAAAACGTTATTTACCCCGAGTCTCTTATATCGCAGCAGATAACGCGTGCTTGACAATTTGTCACATTAATTCTGCGATAATTTTGAGCTGAGAAACTCGGGGTTAGAACTAAGAATAAGTAATTGGATCTTGATGTAGCGGTCCAAATATTATATACCTATTATATATCATATAAATATAATACCTATATCATTACTATTTTTTTGAAATACAGACAATCTTTCTTTCGAAGGTTTAAAGTTACTTATCTTTATGTAGCTTTTTTCGTTATTTATCTCGACTGAAATTGTTTCAGGGCCACAGCTGTTACAAACTGAAATATTACCGACTAATTTAATAGGCATTCGCCATTTTATGGGCATAGAACTCTTAAATCGCAAGCCATTTAATTTTTTCCTGAGGGTACCTACCTCTGGATACCATCCTGTCAAACTAAACTGTCTTATTAAAGCATGCAGGCAGGCAGAGATTTTTTCTGGCTGCTTTTGAACGTGATGCGAATATATAATTAGATTTTTAAAAGATACAATTGACAGGTGGCTTAGAGGCCAAAGGAGATTTTAACCGTCCTCAAAAAAGAGGAAGTTGTGTTTTCTACTGTATGTATGTTTTTTTTTAGATTCACCGATTTTTCTGTCAAATGTGGACCGATTTTGAAAATTCTTTTTGTGTTTGAAAGGGTATATTCTCGAGGTGGTCCCACTGTCACCAAGCCAGAATCTGATGATGGAATCCCATGGAAATCAAGGGACCTCCTCAAAAATCCACTACGCAAAAACCTTGCCAAGGTACATGCCGGGGATTATAGTAATTAATGAATAATCTACACTTTAAGTGCCTAGTCTGTAGGACCCATTAATTATTCCGTGCTACAAAATTGTCTAATCTAGTATCTAATCATAGACATTAAACGACTTTTGATGAAGTCTCTAACAATGGTTCTTTGTGTATCTTTTAGTTAATAAAAGCTACACAAAGAGCCATTTGTTCTACCAAATTTAATGTGCTAAATTGTGTTTAGTTTGCCTAATAATAAAACAGGCACATAGACGCATTTTGAAAATTATCGACATTCAAAACACACTGTGTTCTTTGTTCTTTTTAATGCGATAATTGTTTACGTGTGCGCAGGAGTTGGTGATCGTTAACGGAAGCTGATGTGTTGTATCTGTGGACTGTGCGCACAGCGATAGTGTAAACGGAACTGCTATCTATCGATGACACCATTTTGCATTTTACTTTACTGTCTCTGTTAATTTTTGATGGGCTTGCTTTTGACCTTTATCTCAGCTGATGGTAAACGATATTCATATTCTTTATTGTACACAAAATATACATTTAAAAATACAAAAGGAAAACTTATGTACACAGGCGAGCTTAACCCATAATTGGGTTCTCTGACAGCAAACCTCAGTGCTAAAGAGAGATTTACAAAATTAGGACAGTTAACAAAAACGCACAACAAATATTAAAAACATTTGAAATCTTACTAACTAAATACACTACACAAATACGTGTACAGCACATAATGCATAAACATAATACATACACATATCTAAAATACATACATATTTAAGGCGTCATGTTGACAGGAAATGTTCCTTAATTCTTCTCCTGAATATCCCTAGTGAAGGGCTATCCCGTCTGGAATGAGGAAGATTATTCCAGATGCGATTATGTGAAACGATGATGTGATCGACGATGGAGCCTTGTCTAGAAGCATCCTTAACTCTTGACTTAATTACCTCTTTCAGCACCTGTAGCCAAGTTGTTTATTATTTTTATTGTTTATTTTTACCTTAAAAAATTAACATAAAGGAACAGGTTTACATTAAAATAGGCCGAAAGGTAGTTACAATATTTAACATGTTGACAGTCTACAATCGATAATGCTATTAGAAAACGAATCATGTCTGAGAATGACTCATCTGTCATCTCAACGTTAAGTCACGGTCAAGGTATTAACGATTGTAGAAAGAGATTCTATACGAAACGTTTGTAACTTGGCTAGGCCCGGGGTAACACAGACTCTGGCAGGGATTTCCACTACTTGGGTGTATTTATTTATTATATATTTTATTGTACACCATAAGTTACATTTATAAAGGAAACTTAAAGCAAAAAACACATGCAATGGGCGGCCTTATCGCATTCCGCCATCGCACAATGAAAGTTTAAATATTACCTAAGTATTTATTTTGAAAAAATAATATTTCTTTGTACCATTTTGTTAAAAGCCGGCTTCGATGTCAAACCATTTTTTATTTATGAGATAACTTTATTTTTATTCAACCGGGTACAATATTATTTAAATTTTTTGTAGGCGTTCGAACTTAGAACTTTCTCAAGAAATAATTTAATTACCAACGTAGAATTTCTTAAGGCGCGATAAATGGCCCAAAGGTCTGTCCGGCGAGGCTACGGGTTGTACTGTTTTAATTATTCTCCGAGTAATAAATCTTTTATTACTCCGTTGAAGATTAGATGAAATCAGATTTAAATGTAGGTACTTCGTTTAACTTGAGAATTCTTGATTAAGAGAATAAAAATCTTTTAATAGCATTACAGTGCTTTTTAAAATTGAAATTTTTGTCTAGGAATAAATAGATTTTATTGCAGCTTTTAGGTACCGGTAGAACGGGGTTACATTGAGATCTGGGGCAACTTTGATGATAACTTAATTTTTAAGGTTTTTAAAGATAACTCTGTGAAAACGGAACGTGCCAAATTTTCTTTTTAAAATTTGTATCACTGACATGCCATCCATGTTTTGCATCAACGTCAGCGCAAGAATACGTTAGCTTGTTCAAGAAAAATATTTCAAATTGTACATTGAGAATTCATTAAAAATCTATACTAATATTATAAAGCTGAAGAGTTTGTTTGTTTGTTTGAGCGCGCTAATCTCAGGAACTACTGGTTGGAATTGAAAAATTCTTTTTGTGTTGGGTAGTCCATTTATCGAGGAAGGTTATAGGCTATATAACATCACGCTACGACCAATAGGAGCGGAGCATCAATGAAAAATGTTCCAAAAACGGGGAAAATTTATTCTTTTTGAGACGCAACGTATTTAGAGTAGGTGGGCTAGCTTGGTAGGTAGCTAGTTGACGGGAGCGAAGCCGCGTGGGACAGCTAGTAAATTATAAATTGGAGTTAATTTTTTTTGGTTATTGTAATGAAAAAACAATGGGGTATCAAAGTAACCCCATTTTTATTTTAACGTTGATAGGCTAGATTTTTTTTAATTTCTCCCAAACTATGGAAAAAATATATATTGATAATATATAAAATAAAAATAAAATATTAGAGAATATAAAAATTCAAGTAAAGTCGCCAGCACTGTATTTTTTTTTATTGAAGTAGTTATTAGTTATGTCAATTTTAATTTCAAAATTAATCAATTTAATAGATAGCCAATAAATCTATTACTAGTAAGAAAAATATCTTCTTGATTGTTTTGAATGATCACACGTAGGACCGCGTGTCCTACGTGGACAAGAATAACACATGAAGTACGGCGCGTGATGTCTAAAGTTTTAAAAGCCCCAGTGGCGGCGACCGCGTGATTAGAATGTACTTTGAAGTTAATGGTGATTTACAAGGGTTGTCGTCGTAACTATGCTGTAACCATACACTGTACTACAGGTAAACATCAAACAATGCATCTAACATGTTATCTCTACACTACCCTTGGTAGGTCAGTAGAGAATGTGGATGTTATTACTACCTACTTAAGTTTAAGACCCCACATACCCTTTGGCGCCGTAAAACGGTAACTTATTTCTAAGCATACTCCTTAGTAACGGCTAAGTTAAAAGGTTTGAAAAATATATATTTATTATTGATTCATGTACATAAATAATAGTTTTGTTTAAAAAAAATAATTAACAACACGATATTTTTTCGCAACTTTTGGAAAACCTCCAAAACGACTTGGGTGTTAAAAAATTTTTTTACACTTTTAAATTGATGGCTGGAATTTCGTCATAACTAACATAGCATCTGTAAATCAAAAAATATTTTGCTAACAAAACTGTTCAAAAGGAGGTTCCATATTGATATTTTGGCATCGAGCGGGCGCACGGTCAGTACTGTGTTAACATTGGGGCGTAATAATAAATTAAAGAGACCGGAGATTACCGGATTACTACCGGAGATTTATTGTAAAGGATGGCACGGTTGACATCTGTCGGGCATGTCACCGTCCGGGTGAATCGATCCGCCACATTATCTCTGGTTGTTCTCGTCTAGCTAACGAAGAGTACTTGCATAGGCACAACCTTGTAGCCAGGATTATCCATCAGCAACTTGCTCTGAAATACACTCTTGTGACGTCGGAGGTGCCGTACTACAGGTATGTGCCCGACCCAGTTCTCGAGAATGGCAATATCACATTGTACTGGGATCGGTCCATCATCACTGACAGGACTATTATCGCTAATAAGCCTGATATAGTGGTGGTGGACCGAATCGAGAGGCGTGCGATGATTGTTGACATAACTGTCCCGCATGACGGGAACCTCGTGAAAGCCGAGAAAGATAAGCAAATCAAGTATCTTGACTTGGCTCGCGAGGTTGTCGACATGTGGGATGTGGACTCAGCGATCATTGTACCGATAGTCGTGTCAGCCCATGGCTTAATAGCCACGAGCCTCGACCAACACCTTAGGAGGCTCTCGTTAGGCGGCTGGGTCAAGGGCCTGATCCAGAAAGCAGTACTGCTGGACACGGCTCGTATTGTTAGGAGGTTCCTCTCTCTGGAGCCCTGACCGCCGGTAGCTTGGACCCTGTTCCCGATACCGGTGGGCCTCTATTTTTTATATTTTTAAATGTTTTTCTTTTTTGTGTGTGTTTTGTAAAAATATTTAAAAATGTAATAAATAAGAAAAAAGTTAAATAAAAAATTAAAGAAAAATATAAAATGCTCTTAATTATCTTATTTCTTTAATAGCTTCTGCCAGCGGCTTCGCCCGCGTGAATGTCGAAATTTATTCCAAGGGAACATATTCCCGGGATAAAAAGTATCCTATGTGCTATTCCAGACTATAACTATCTGCGTGCCGAGCGTGAAGAAGTAACAAACATACAAATACACACACACACGCTCACTCACAAACTTTTGCCTTTATAATATCAGTGTGATATATAACAGTGTGAAGTGTGATTGTACACCAAGACAAATAACAAAATGGATGTGACTACACACGGTGGATGTTTAACTACGCATTGATCTGGCTATAATTGATGGGATTCGAGACGAATGGCGTTGGATTACAGGGCCTAGATGCCTTGCCTGATGATGGTGATATTATGGGCCCCTGCCCGTGTGAAAATCTAATATTATTTATGCCAGAAAGTAATAAAGATTACAAATTGTCTTTTGTAAAAGTATTATGCGGAAATGTGAAAAGTGGTAAGTGCGAGTATCTACCGATTTATAAACACAGTAGGTATGAGTAAAGTACAAGGCAACAAAGTAAACATTTGTCTAATGGACTTATCATTTACCAGGCTACATTTATTACGTTCCCTCAACAGTTCTTAATTAATTTATGTCTTCTTATTAACGTTAATAATGTGCCACTTAATATTTGCATATCGTCTCTCAATTTCCGTTTCTACATCAATTTCCACGAAAAAAGCATATTTATTTCTCATTGTTCTTACGAGAAGCGATCTAATGAGATATGAACTTATTAATTGCTACTCATTTAGAAGAAAAGTTCATTATAATAGTATATTTACACTGTGACAGTATCTATATAAATTTGTGATGACGACATTCCTTTTGAAAATTATGAATTATTAAAATTTTCTATAAGATATTTACAGCAGATTTAATAGATTAAAATGAGCAAAAGCATGTTTATAAGTCTCACAACATACATTTGCACCGGGCTAACGAATAGACAGTCAGGCCATTAGATCCTTTATGTGGTTGTAGTTTCCATCAGCTCTGACTGAATCCACTATGAATCACCGCACACCAAACTTAAACGTTTTCAAGATATTGGAATGAGAAGATTGTTTATAAATTGCCGATTTTTGTCTAGTGGCCTATTTTTTCGTTTCTAATTTATTTGTCTTTGCGTTTTTTGTGTAGTAGATAAGTTGCTTTTATTATTCTCAACGCTTAAATTGCAGTTAACTGAACCAACTGGTTCGTAGTAGACGATTAATATTTATAAAATGAAATAAACAAAAAAAAAAATATTTTAGAATTATATAAATAATGTCTATGACAGTCATGCTGCAGATGTGCTTAAAAATATCTACGTTTCATAAGTGATCCAATAAGGTACTACAGGCTAGTTAGGGTATGTACGCCCACCCTAACATACGTCACGTAAGGCCGCAGTAATGTTAAGGGTGTGACAGTACATGAAACTATATGGTACGTAAAAGGACCTACTAAAACCTCACAGCCTAACCGTCCCTACGACCCTAAGACCTATAAGCCCTACAGCCCTAACCTACCATATACCTAGTGTGTGATAAATAAATATATAGATAAGTTCAGGATGTCTGCACCATGCGACCTAAGGTTACAGACGGATAGTGGGCAGGAATTCCAGGTTCGGGAAGGGTTAACTCACTGCCAGTCCAGCAGACTCACAGGACTGATCAGAGATGGCTAAAGGTGTCTTGGCCACAGTGAGGGGTAATGAGACAAGAATATAAAATTCAAATCTGATTTATTTACAATATTTTACAGCTTATATACTATTTTATCTTAATACACACTAACGTACAAATTTATTTGTGTTCTATGCGTGTAAGTTGCAACCAAACAGTATTTTATCTGTGCCGCGCATCAGCCGGGCCGAATGCTGAGTCAATGTCCAAAGGTAACATTGAACAGGGTATTAACCGAATTCTTAGAAAAACTTTGGTGAAAGGATCCCAGGGTGGTGACCATAAGCTCTTAGAGTTAGGTTATTTTGAGTGCAGCATTTACATATAAGAAGGTTAAGCAACGCTTGACGAGGTCGGTCCGTGGATGGGTGACCATTTCAACAAACCGAGTTTCCTCTGTGCCTCGGAAAGCACGTTAAGCCGTTGGTCCCGGCTGTCATTTGAAGATCTTCGACAGTCGTTACGGGTAGTCAGAAGCCTGAGATCTGACACCAGTCTTGCCAAGAGGTATCGTGTTACCCAGTTACTGGGTTGTGGAGGTCAGATAGGCAGTCGCTCCATGTAAAGCACTGGTACTCAGCTGAATCCGGTAAGACTGGAAGCCGACCCCAACAATAATTGGGATAAAGGCTAGGCAGATGATGATTTACATATAAGAAGGGGGTTTACGACTAGTGTAGTAAAAAGTGAATTAAGACACAGAATGAGAGTTTGTGTACGATATAGTGGCGGACACGTGGAAAATGAATTGTAATCATAGACTTTCTGTAAAAAATTTAATAAACGTCATTTTGTACCTTTTGCTGTATAAACTGTACAATCTTAACCTAATATAATAAAGAGGAAAAAAAAAATGAAATGGTGATGATGATTTGGTTTTATTTTTTTGAGTGAAATTTGATGTATGTTTTTTATAAGGTTATCTTTGAAAAAATCTTCTGATCTAATTACGAAATTCACTGTCAGAAAGATAAACTACCGCCGAGTGTACTAACTACACTACTATATTTAGCCCGTAAAATTGGACGGTTCCTACGGAATGGGCCGCGGGAGTTTAGTCGGGGGTAAAAGCTAGCAAATAAATAAAAGAGAACAGTAGGTTTGTGAAGTGAATTAATCGGTCCATTTAAGGCCACCTTTAATTTGTTTAAGGCTGAGGTAAGATGCTGTCTTCCCAAGGCTGAGGTAACATGCTCTCTTGAAAATGAGCACCAACACTTGAACATCAAGATAACACAAACTTTGAAAGTCTGAGTTTCAGTAAACATTTCTCTACTTGAACTAATATTAAGGTCTTTGAAGTTAGTAGACAAACTAGTACAGACAGTAAGTAGGAACTTATTATTATGAACGTGAAAGTTTGTGAGGATGGATGGATAGATGGATGGATATTTGTTAACCAAACGGATTTTGATGAAACTTTACAGTAATATAGCTACACTAACACATAGGCTATTATTTATAAAGACATTATAATAATATAATATTTATTAGCAGAAAATACAAGTTTGACACATATTAAAGTACACATATTTGTCAACTAGGGTACGGAGAAATTAACAACAATAAAAAATCTTTTTTTATAAAAAATACTACCGACTTCCAACTAAAAACACTACAAAGTGAAGAATAACTTTCTTTTTCGAAGTCGATGTCTTTGGTAGGTACCAATTTTTTTCGTTATGGAGACCGACTTCGAAAAAGAAAGTTATTTTTCACTTTGTAGTGTTTTTAGTTGGAAGTCGGTAGTATTTTTTGTAAACGTTTTTTTATTTTTCGCTTTTTAGTTAGGTACAACTAATAGGCAAGTTGTTTAGTAAGGTACCTATAACGCCAGAATAAATAACCCAACTATCATGAACCTTGAACATAACCGGTGAAATGAGAGATCTGTGTACCCCTTAAGAGCATACTAGTGTGATGTTATGTTATGAAATGGTATAAGCAATAAACATACATGCGATTGCAGCAATTCCGAGAGATTTGCCGTTATTTATTGAAGAGTTCTATTGTATATCTCCGAAGTTCTTCACCAGATCTTCACCAAATTAAAATGGGACCAATTTCGGAGCATATTCTTCAAACAAAAATTAATTTTCAAAATCGGTCCACAATTGACGGAGATATCGGTGAAAATATATTTAAAAGAAAACATACATGAAGTCGAACATAGAACCTCCTCCTTTTTGGTAAGTCGGTTAAAAATAGTGTGCGAAAGATAGGAAAGTACAGTCAGTACAAAAATTTGCGCTCTGACTCCTAAACTAGGAAGATCCTGTATCTTAGGAGGCAGTCTTCACATAAATAGTGGACAAGCAAATTATAAGCGTACTAGCAGACTCGGATAGTTACATTGGGAGAAGTACTAATTCTATGCGGGTGGAGCCGCAGGCGGAAGCTAGTTCATAATACATCCTTTAAGAGTTTGTAGTTTCCATCATTCCTGATTGATTTGGCTATAAAATACCCCGTACCCCAAATTTAACCATTTTCAAGATATCGGATTATGAAGTTTTTTTTTAAAAAGTCCCGATATTTTGTTTATTGGCCTGTTTATTGTGTTCGCGCCACTTGTAGGTGCGCTCATTGTTTAGTTACCCACATTTCTCTTAATACTTTATCTACCCTTCTTGTCAATTTTCGCTGCATTAAACTACACGTTCGACTCTCGAACAGTCTACGTTAGGCCCTCGTCGAGGGTAGCCTCACCGCTCGTGATAAGTCAACCGCCTGGCTATTCACCCTGGATTCCTCACCCGCTGTGAGATCCTACCGCTGTATTACCGCTTTATAAAACCGCACCGTCTGCGATCGACTATCGTCGCCGCCGGATTCGTGGTGGTCACCTCTGATCATCACCTTGAGCCAGCGTCACGTGGCTCGCCGTTATACCGCACCGCATACAGTCCACTCTCGCGTCAGCAAATAGTGCCAGTACCCAGGGAACTTCGAATCAAGACGTCCAGTGGAACAGAGAAGGAGCGCTGCCAGGATTAAGCACGAGCACACCCGCCTCTGAGGTTAGTCGTAGTTTGTTTAATGCAGCATCTCTCTCAGCATACCGACCCGTCAGATTCCCAAGGTCTAGCCTATCTTTGAACCCCAGCGCAAACCGCTACGTGCTTTGGCGTGCCTCAGTGCTATTATTGCGCTGCCGCGCCGACACATTTTGGTTTATTGGCTATTTTTTTTTTTGGGTTTTGCATATTTTTTATTAGTATTTGCGATTTTTGTGTATTAAATAAGTAGCTTTATTATTCTTAACACTAAAATTGCAGTTAACTGAACCAACTGGGTAGACGATTGGTAGTTATAAAATGAAATAAATTTGTAAAAGGTATTTTTTTCTTACAGTAATATTTAAAAAAAATCTGTGACAGTCCTGCTGAAGATCTGCTTAAAAATATCTACGTTTTATTAGCTATCTAACAAGCAAACAAAACAAAAAAAATTATGTAAGGCTCCTAGACAGCAGAAAACAAAAAGAAAACGCCTGCCTTGTCAAAAAGTGAATAAATAAAAAATTTAACGAAGAAGACGGGATGGTTCTTTACAGGTCCCCCGACTTTGCTGAAAAGATTGATTTTCAGTCATTTAGCTTGTTTTTATTTTTTTAAGTTCAATTTTTTTATTCACTTTTGACAAGACTTTACGTGTATTTATATACTTATTTTTTATTTTTATACCTTTTCGTGATAAAATTATATTTTTGCAAATTAACACTATATAGGATTTTGAATACTGTTATATTTATTTAATTTCCATTGTTACGTTATTAGTGATCGAAAGCATAATGAATACTACTATTATATGTTTTTGTTATGTACTATATATGTAGTCAAATCTTTAATGAAAAAAAAAAAGTTTGTTTTCATAAACTATGGCGCCCGCATCATATTTTATATTTTTAAATTTTCACTAGCCTATATTAACAACGCAACGCTTCTAACGATAAAAAACGATAAATATTGTAAAAAAACTTTTTTTTTAAAAGAGTTAGTATGGAGTTTCTTGTGCGTTCTTCTGCATAACAAGCTACTTTCCGAATGCACGGTAGAATACATTTTTATTCCTTTTAAATTTTAATGTGGCCGCTTGGTGGCCTAGTTGAAATAAAATATCTTTGTCTTTGTCTTTGATACCACATACATTGATATCGGCTAAGCCGTTTAGAAGTTATGGTGGAATAAAGAAACTCGTGTTTTCAGGATTCATGGGTGTTTGTACCCATGAATCCTGAAAACATAACACTCCTTTTTTGGGCCGTCGCGTCGTGTAAAAATAAAGGTACTTAAGCGTCAAATTTATCATTTGGGTCAGAAAACAAAATAAAAAAAATCAAAATCTATTGATGTTTTGAGACAGAGAGTAATCGATCCAGAAAAGAATCGGTTAACAACTGGTGTAAAATCTACCGGTTCCGTATCTACTATTATCGCAAAAAACGGCAATTAAAAACACGTTTTAATACATCATCTGTGAAAATTGCAACTGTCTAGCTATCACGATACATGAGATACAGCCTGGTGACAGACAGACAGACATTTGGATCGTGGAGTCTTAGTAATAGGGTCCCGTTTTTACCCTTTGGGTACGGAACCCTTATAAAAACTGGATCAAGACAAGAATTAAAGAAACAGTTTTTCACAGAAAAGCCCGAAAGCTATATTAGCTCAATTTTCGACATTGAAAATATATTTATTTAGGCCTTGAATGGTAAAGAAATAGGATGATAACAACGTGGGCCGTCCCTTTTAGCCAGAAGGACCCTCGCAGCTGTGCTGTGCTCAACCAATTATTGGGTTTCCTATTTCAATGCCGGTCCCCATTGTCCGGTCTGAGAGAAAGTAATTCAAAAGCAAGTTAATTACATTACAGACATTCGATAGACACACTTGTTTTGTAAAAACTTTTTTAGCGATTGGAAATTAGTTTGAAGCTGCGGAAAAAACACAAAATGTTAACTGTTACTATATTTCTGAGAACTTTGTCGTTGCCGAAAAATAATTAGGTAGAAAATGTCGATAGAAATGAACGGCGAACGAACCTACTTCTAAATCTGACCTTTTAAATAAATTTTTGTATTTGCCAAATTACGTTGGTACCTAATATTAACAATAATAACGAATAACGAATAATCATCTGGTAATATAATATGGTCCTGCTAATATAAATCCCTAAAATGATTGCGGGTCCAGGTTGGTCGCAGTAGCAAAAGTCTGGCCAATTGGAGCCTCATAGACCCATCTCAAAAACAGTGCCAGTGTGGTTCCCCGTCGCAGGATATGCCCACCTCCCTGGTTGCCCTTCGTGTCCAGCCGCTTGCACCTTTCAGGACCTGAATGTGGCAAATGACAGTGCTGTCCAAGTTGCTACATACTGGTCAGACAAAATTTGAGAATAGTTGGGTCAAAATTTCAGTTCATCGATACGAAAAGAAGAAGACTGAACTCATCATCATCCATCTTTTGAGGGTTCCGTACCTCGAAAGGAATAAACGGAACCCTTATAGGATCACTTTGTTGTCCGTCCGTCTGTCTGTCTGTCAAAACCCTTTTTCTCAGGAACGCGTGGAGGTATAAAGCTGAAATTCATATAAAATACTCAGGTCTACTGTCCCTAAAGCTGTGAAAAAATCAAAATCTAAGCCAACGCAATCAAAAGATTTGACACATTTGATTTGATTTTTGACACTCGCAAGGGAATCAAAACTTACAGGGTTCTTCCCGTGAACTCAGAATCTTGAAATTTGGTAAGTCGCGGCCGTTATCACTGGGCCACCACTGCTCTCCTGACTGAACTCATGTTTGAGTAAATCGATAAAATGCTTCATAACTCATTTCTTTTCTATGCAGTCCGACAATGACCACGCTGGAGGTCATCATGATACGGCCTTAAAGTACCACTTGTTAATAGCAATTTTCAAATGACACTATTGTCCGTCCGCCTCTTACTGAATGAACGTCACACTTAGGTACACATTACAAGGATGTAATGGCAAGAGATTTGCATAAAGTAAAACTATAAACAAAGAAAATTGCTCCCACTATATAACTACAATAATTAAATAATATTAATGAAGTTCATAAACTAAGAGGGCACCGAACATTGCTCTAACCATAAGATAATGGTACTTTCTTTGCTATGTAATGTGCTCTTTAATCCTTCTAGTCCTTTTTATCTTAAAGAACGCTTTCAGTTCCTCTGTGACACACATTCTCGGTCCTTGAGATAATCGGAAAACCTGAAATTAAGCATTCCAATTACATTGCTTCTTGCCGAATTTCATGATTCTAGGTCAACGAAAAGTACCCTGTAGATTTTGATTCCCTTGCGCGTGTAAAATATGCGTCATTTACGGCTGTATCCCTTGATTGCGTTGGTCTAGAAGTTTGATTTTTTTCACAGCTGCAAGGGGTTGACTTGAGTACCTTCAAGCGTTCCCGAGTTAAAAGGTCTTGACAGACAGACGAACAACAAAGTGATCCTATGAGAGCTCCATTTTTTCCTTTCGAGGTACGGAACCCTAAAAATTATGGTAAGTAAACAAAAAAAAAATGTTTTTATTGTAACTCGTACATTATACAGCATTACATAGTTGGAGGTAGCCCCAGTAAGTTATAAATTATACTTGTGTTGGAGCTATCTCGCTACTTCCCGTAGTGTCTATTATATAATGTTGAGACCATAAAATCATCATATTTAATTTTAATTAAATTTTTGCCGCCTTGCGGTAGAAAGTCAATGAAAACAGTTAATATTCCACACAGAGTTTCAGTAACTTTGTTACACGTCAGATGTTATAATTGAATTGACTCTATAAATATTCATCAAAACGGCACCAATTCCAATTCAGATTTCAGAATGTGTATTTTACGAGAGATTATTTATAATGAAAGGGCACTTGTATATCGAGCTAGGTATATTCATGTAAGTACCGATGTATTGGTTGATACGTTTTCTCAGTACGCTCAAGGCTTAAATATGCATTTGTCACAAAAACCGGTTAAGTAAGACAACAGTTAACATTTACTAGTGTCATTTTAACCTAAAAGAGTAACCAACGATTTAAAAATAGAAATTACAGCATTATAAACGTTGTAATAGTATTTCAATAGAGGAGCTCCTGGCTAAATAATAACAGCCGCAATGTTCGATCATCAAGGTTAAGCAGCGCTTGACGAGGTCGGTCTGTGGATGGGTGACCATTTCAACATACCGAGTTTCCTCCGTGCCTCGGAAAGCACGTTAAGCCGTTAGTTCCGGCTGTCATTTGAAGATCTTTGACAGTCGTTACGGGTAGTCAGAAGCTTGAGATCTGACACCAGTCTTGCCAAGGGGTACCGTGTTACCCAGTTATATTTATTTATTAGATTTTTTTATTGATTTGTTAGTTATATTTTTTTAGTGGGTTGTGGAGGTCAGATAGGCAGTCGCGCCATGTAAAACTCTGGTACTCAGCTGAATCCGGTAAGACTGGAAGCCGTTCCCAATATAGTTGGGAAAAGGCTAGGCAGATTGAATAGTCTTTCAATTTAGCCGTGTACTTTTTATTATACGAGTACCCAAAGTTTATTTTTAATACCGTCTTCTTCCTTCTTGTCTAAATAAAGTCCCAATCAATCTTGGTAGTCGATTTAAAATGTTTTCCTATAATTTTGTTACTTTGTTGTCGTAACAATAACATAAATTTTATGCAGAGTACCTTAAGTAAGTATCTTTAGGACTTCAACCCCAGCCGAATGAGGGGTTGCAAAAATGTAAAAAAATAAAATATTTGAAAGTTTTTTTTTTTTTTTTAAACCTTGCCCCACACTAGGAATTTCTTCCTGTATCGTGGGTGCGTTTACAAACATATAAACTCACATACACAAACACCCAGAGCCGGAACAACTACCTGTAGGTCATACAAATATTTGTTCCGTGCGGGAATCGAACCCGCGACGCGCAGCGCAGCAGTCAATCGCTCATCCACTGCGCCAACCGTGCGCTCAAAGTTATAAGCGTCGAAAGTTCCATATTTCAACACTAATTTTAACGCATCCTTGGGCGAAAATAGATACCTTAAGAAGAAGGAACATTGCAAAACTGCCTCCATACAGGGATAGATTCGATTTTTTCCATTCCATACAGGGATAGATTAGAATTGATTAACAATGCTACTAATTTTATTTTGAAAATATACATTTAGCCGTTTTTTCATGATATTTTGACTCCCAAAGGTCTGTTTATAAAATTTCGCGCGCTCGTTTTCTTCCTAAATCATTATCCATTTCGATACAAATTTGCAAAAGTGCTAATTTGTACGCGAACTAGCTTCTTACTGCTCATCACAGCATTTATCTCTTTCGCACGAGTTGTTGGATGAGATAGCATGCATTTTAACCTCGCGCACAAAATAGTTCATGCCGTCGACTAGAGAAACCTTAACCGTAGTTTATTGCGATCGATACATTGTTAGATAACTATTTGTACGGTCTATAGTTTCTGCGTTTGACTGTAGCGGCAATTATATTAATGTAAAATAAAATAATTCAGTAATAATAAAGTTTAATGAATGCTAATTTAGGATGATAAGGACAGGAGAATGATAATTGCAATGCTTGTAAAACGCTGCTAAGTCATAAGTACTAACATAACATAACTTCAATATTATACACTTAGTTCGCAATAAACGTTTTGCCTTTGACGTAGCGGTCATTGCCTTTTCTCTAAATATTCGTATAAACCTGATCAATGAATTATATGCGTGTTGTTTTTTATTAGTAACAAGAAGAAAATCATGCTGTGCAGACGGAGGTTACACATTCACGAGCTGACTGATCATCTGATCATTCGAATGCATAGCATGATGTTCTTCTTGTTTACATCTTTTTAGTTCGCTTATGCAGTCGGGTTTTTTGATTTTATTAACTTTGTTTATTTACTACTTTTAAGTTATCTTTTTTGTCGAATTACTTTTGAACATATATTTTTGTAAACACCACTACCCTTCATTTTGATAACGCACTCGATGGATTTGGAAGAAATAAAATATTGGGACCTCCATAATATGGCGCCCAAAATCCGCCACGTTTGTTTTTTTTTAACGTCATTTAACTAAGAACACTTGGGCGGTCAAGACCTATCTAACAATGTCTTAAGGTTCAACTAGTCGACGGCACGAACTATTTTGAGCGCGAGGTTAAAATGCATGCCATCTCATCCGACAACACGTGCGAATGAGATAGATGCCGTGATAAGCAGTAAGAAGCTAGTTCGCGTATGAATTAGCACTTTTGCAAATTTGTATCGAAATGGATGATGATTTAGGACGAAAACAAGCGCACGAAATTTTATAAACAGACCTTTGGGAGTCTAGATATCATGAAAAAACTACTAAATGTATATTTTCTAAATAAAATTATTTGCATTGTTGAATTAATAATCTATTCGTGTATGGAGGTCGATGGTATTTATTTCCGCCCAAAGATGCGTTAAAATTAGTGTTGAAATATGGAACTTTCGACGCTCATAACTTTCAAATATTTTATTTTTATCTTTTTTGCTTCCATACAGGGCTTGATAATGATGAGGCAAATTGATATATTTTTTTATTTTGAACGTACATCGTGAAACAGTGGAGTAATCGCTAGACTACGTTTGTATGGAAGAATGATCGACTAGTGTAACCATAAATCTATCTAGTGGTTTAAAAAATATGAGGTAATAATAGTACATTATGGTACAAGTGTGTAATGTTGGTGATTACCGCTGAGGCGCCATTGAGACCCGAGCCGTTAGGTGAGGGTCTTAAGAGAGCCGAGGACGGTAATCATCAATACACACGTGTATCATACGACGTTTTTCAACACACTTGTGAAGAAAATAATACTTAAAAATCATTTCCAACAGTAAAAACGAGCTGTGATATTTTTTTTGCAATGACGGGCAAAATTAATCAGTTTTCCTATGCGCGCGCTTCTAACAATGGCGATCGGCCATAGACTAAAAATAATGAGTTATCTTTTTTTTGGCTTCTCGCGGATAGCGTTTTAGCCACGAACAAAATGGGGAATTTCAAGTTTTCTTTATTACAGACAAAAACAAAAGTTATATTTAAGTGAAGTTTTATTTATTAAACACGTACAAGTTGAAATTTTCTATTTAAAAACGAAGTTGCATGAAATGTGTTGCATTTGTACTATTGAGCACGATCTTTTTTGTATCGAAACTTTTTTAAGAACAAATCAACTCAACCAATAAATAAAAAAAAATAAACTCTTTATCTCACTTGTGAATAATAGTAATGAAAAAGTCACAGTTTGATAACAGGTGTCATTATGTGCCTAATTGCGGTGAAATTAGAGCCACTTTATGAGCAAGTGTGTTGAAAAGAATATTACAAACATACATTCTTACAAGATACCCGCGAAAAACATAACCCTTTCATTGCAGTCGGGTAAAAAGATGAGGCTTTGGATAAACAAATGTTAAGGAAAACGATTGTTACCGATTGAGGACGGCTTTATATTATCTTTATGACCAACGGTCAATGACCGCAACTGTCGTGCTATAACGCCTCAGTTTTTGTTAGGCATGCTATATTGTTTTCCTTTGTTTACCCATTGAGGAAACGTACTATAAGGGTCAAAAGTGCAGTCACACTCTACCAAAACCGAAAAGGCATTTTTTTTATAGGCAGCAGAATTTCAACATTTTGCGGTTAGTAGGAATAATCTATAATTTAATTTCTATACAAAATATTAAATAGTTTTAGATAATTTAACTTCTTCTACAAAAACTAGCCATTTGAGTTTTGGGAGAGTATGACTGCACTTTTGACCTTTGACTGTACATATACTATTTTATCTGAAATAGTCATTCTAATTAATTGTTAAGTATTGAAATTGAATTAGGAATGTGTTACGCCTACGCTCGCTTATTTAAAATACATTTCGTGAAGTTCTACAGAATCTCTAATTGATATGAAATCTTGACGGAGATCTTTAATTTCTGTTTTCATTGCTTACAAAGTCTCTTAATTACTACTTTAAATCACACTAATATTATAAAGGTGAAAGTCTGTTAGTGTGTTTGTATGTTTGTTACATCATCACGCTCAAACGGCTGGACGGATCTGGAAGAAATTTAGCACAGAGATAGATTGTAGTCTGGAATAACACAGGATACTTTGTATCCCGGGGTATATATTCCCTCAGGATTATTTTCGACATTCACGCGGGCGATGCCGCTGGCAGAAGCTAGTACTGCATAATTATCTTTTTTTGGTTATCCTTAATTATACTCAAATAAAATAAGTTTTAGTTTAAATCATAGTTGAACCGAATAATTATCTAAAATCCATTAGTTTCTAGGACAAAATCTCGAAGGCCTTAGTGTGACTTCTAAGTTCTTAGACATTTAATTATGGCAGCCAAGTAATGTCTAAATGAGATTTAGTTTTCCTTTCAACTAAAGGACGAGACGGTGACAAAGTATCTCCATAGTAAGTTTATTTAACTAAGTAACTTTAAATTTTAGTCAAGACTCAAGGTTACCTCCATTATAAAAAATAACAAAGCAGTATAAACAGGAAAAAAATATGAAAAAAATTGGAGCTTTTTGTACATAATTATTTAGTAACAAAAATGTTCTACAAAATAAGCAATCATTTTCTACAAGCAATTTATAATAAGTTTTTTTGAAGAATATAGGTACCGTTTTGTCCAGTAAATTACCCTGCAGTATATTAATTTCAGGAATATAAAATATTGTTCAAGAAAAGACCCAAGTTCCAGAAAATCTTAATTGGGTAACGGGAAATGCTTCGCACGTTTCAGTAATAATTTTAAGTTATTTTTTGTTTTTCTGTGTAAGTATAACGTGTACATGCTCCCTAATGACAAAAAAAAAACTAATTAAATCAGTTTTAAAAGGGCTGTGACTGTGACGAACAACAACGCCAAAGTATCCTGATTTACCAGCTTCACGCTTACAATCCGTTTTAAAAAGTTCGCGAACAAAAGTTGTACGCGTTGTACGTCCCCGAGCTGAGTGAGATCCTGATTTTTGTAGAAGTACTTAATTTTAAGTATCTTCCTTTGTAGCATAGTCTAGTGGCTGTAATTGATTGTGAAGCTTGCAACAGCTAAATTTACAAGCTTTTATATAACTTGCAAGTATGTTCGGGTCAAATTTTGCAACTGAATTTTAAAGCAGTTATCCTCAACAGATTAAGATGTCATTGTGCATACACATTTGGTTCGGATGACAATGCATGGTAAGCTAAAAAGTATGTTACAAAAAAATTGGGAAAAAATATTTCCAAGTAGGTAGTAAAACACGTGGAAAAAAGATCGCTTGCCGATCGAACACAATTTTGTAAATCATTTTTAGATCTGCTATTTTTCCGTGCACATAACTAAGTACCTGCCATGTTGTCGGTTGGCAGACAAGTCCACCTTTATATATTTGAAGATGCATGAAGGTTAATTAATTAAACATACGCATCGTTTCAAGGGTGCTAGCAAGCTATGATTTGGCAATATTAAGGATATTAACGACTTATCGTCGCATTAAGTATCCTACCAAGTCATTTTCATTGAGAATCAGCAGTGGGCGTTTAAGCATGCTTATAAAGACGAGAAAGAGAATGTGAAAATGGGATACAACGTGTGTTTTTAATGGATTAACTTTCACAGGGATTTGTATTAAGGTGCTCCCTCACTTGGAGCATTTGCCTGTAATGTAATAACGTTACAGAGTCAAACTTTACATTGGTGAGGGAGGAGAATCAAAGAAAAAAAAAGTTACAGATTTGAGCATTACATTGGTGAGGGAACTGAACCGAGCATTACAGTGCGCAACTTGATGATACAATGTGTCATGTCAACTTGTAACATCTGTTTCGTCTGACATTGTGGAATCAACTAAATGCTCAAAATTACATTGCAGACGAATGCTCGTCAGTCTGGGAGGCATTGTAATGTTATGCTCAAAATCGAATCTGAAATGTTACATTATAGACGAATGCTCGTCAGTCCGGGAGGCAGTATTGTTATGTAATGCTCAAAATCGAATCTGAAATGTTACATTACTGACGAATGCTCGTCAGTCCGGGAGGCAGTATTGTTATGTAATGCTCAAAATTGAATCTGAAATGTTACATTTTACAAGCGAATGCTTCAAGTGAGGGAGCACTATTATAGTGGCCATATATGAAATACGAAAGTAACTCAGTCTGTCTGCATAATATCTGATTGTTTGTTACCTTTTGAATTCTAATCAGAGTTTGGTGAAACTTGGCACACGGGTAATCCATGTCTTGGATTAGGACATTGGATACTTTTTATCTCGGGAGTATGTATCATTGCGATAATTTTCACGCGGGCGAAGCCGCTGGCAGAAATTAGTCTTACTTTTCTATTATAAACGCGAAAGTTTGTGAGGATGGATGAATGTTTGTTAAAATTTTGATGTTTTTTTTAGTAGCATAGCATATATATTGTCAGAATAACACATAGGCTACATTTTATAAAGAAATTAAGTAGGTACTAAGTACACGCGAGCGGAGCTGCGGGTGGCAGCCAGTAGCTAATACATCTTGAATGGCCACGGTATAGTTCGGTCAAATTAGACATATCAAAGTGTATTAATTCGCATAGAGCTGAAAATTGGTACGAATGTTCGGAACACCATTATATATATGAAATGTAAAAAGCCCCCATCGCTCCCACACTTGCAATTTATTTTATTCAAGGCCAATATGCGTTTTCAGCCGAACAGTAAGTTTTTTGATAAAATAGATCAGACAAAAATTGTAGATTATGCAATTACCTATAAAAATGGTCTCTACAATTTTTCTCCTAAACGTCACCGTTTCTGAGATATTACTGTAAACCTACCTTCCCCTATTTTTTGGTCTAATTTGACCGGACTAGTATCTTTTTTGGCTTCTTATAAACTACATTTATTTAATTCAATAATACGATTTTAATGTGTCACTCTATTTTATATTTGCACGCCGAAATTAAAGGCAGAATAAGAGAACAATTTTGTACTTTTTACCAACTTTCTGTACCTTATTTATGCAAATAAATGTATTTTGATTTTTTTTTTTGATTTTTTTTTGTTAAACTTTTTGCAGAAAGGCGACGGCAAAACGGCAAAGGATAAGTAATACTTTACCTAATCCCATTTAATAAAGTCGATTCCAAAGACAAATTATTATTTCAGACATTCAATGTTTTACGAAGAAATATTTCAAAAGAGATTGGAATTGAATCGTGGACAATGCTTTTATGTTATTTGTATAGGAAAATTGTTTTGTAAATAAACAATGCTTTGTGATACCTACACATGAGACCGTAAAGCCTCTGTTTACTGTGGTAAAGTAACAGGAAGAGATTGTATCTACCCACTTATTGTTTTTGTTTGTTCTGTGCGAATGTGACATTTTCCTGTTAATGCTTAAGTTTTTCTTTTTAGGGTTCCGTAGTCAACAAGGAACCCTTATAGTTTTGCCATGTCCATCTGTCCACAGCTTAGCTCAGAGGCTCTTAAGATTAGAAAGCTATAATTTGGCATTGATAAACATATCAATCACGCCCACAAAGTGATATATTAAATTCAGGAAAAAATATTTTTCAACACACTTGCTCATAAAGTGGCTCTAATTTCACCGCAATTAGGCACATAATGACACCTGTTATCAAACTGTGACTTTTTCATTACTATTATTCACAAGTGAGTTAAAGAGTTTTTTTTTTATTTATTGGTTGAGTTGCTTTGTTCTTAAAAAAAGTTTCGATACAAAAAAGATCGTGCTCAATAGAACAAATGCAACACATTTCATGCAACTTCTCAATTCTTAAGAAAACTGATTAATTTTGCCCGCCATTGCGAAAAAAATTTCACAACTCGTTTTCACTGTTAAAATTACAGTTATTTATTAATTAAAATGTCTACAAGTACTAATTATGAAGAAAATGATTTAACTTGTACACCGCCCGATATAAGATGTGAAGCCCTTAACGTTATGGAAAGTTTACTACCTGAAAACTCCAAGGAAAAATATCTATTAGCGTACCAAAATTTCATACAATGGCAAAACAACAAGAATACGCAGTCTTTTTCAGAAAATGTGTTCATGGCGTACTTCAAAGAATTATCTTCTAAGTACAAATTTAGCTCTTTGTGGTGTATATACTCAATGTTAAAAAGTACAGTCCGAACAAAGAATGGAGTGGACTTAAAAACATACTCTAATTTGTCAGCCTATCTAAAGAGACTATCTGATGGATATAGAAGCAAGAAATCAAAGGTTTTATCGTCTGACGATATTGAAAAATTTATAAAAGATGCTCCAGATAACCAATATCTGGCTACTAAGGTTAGTTAAAATATTTGTAAATATCTACGCGACTTCAGCCTGTGTTGTGTGTTGTACTTAATTATTGTTTCTTTTTTCCAGGTTGGTTTAATATTTGGTGTAACTGGTGCTTGTAGGATACAAGAATTAACAAATATAACTGTAAAAGACGTAGAGAACCATGGCCAGATGCTTTTAGTGAAGATACCTATCACGAAAAATAAAATACCGAGGTCTTTCACCATACACGGTCCATTCTATGAAATTGTTAAGAAGTATGAAAGTTTGCGTTCACCAAAAGCAAAAAATGACCGTTTCTTTCTTAACTACCAGAATGGTAAATGTACCTGTCAGCCTATAGGTATTTTTGATTCTATGCCTAAAGAAATCGCTAAGTTTTTAGGTTTAGCAGATCCTGAGAGTTACACTGGACATAGTTTCAGAAGAACTTCAGCTACATTGCTGGCTAATTCAGGAGCTGACATAATGACTTTGAAGCGTCAGGTGGGTGGCGATCTAGCAGTGTAGCAGAATCATACGTAGAAGATTCTATACTAAACAAGAAGGAAATTTGTGCAAAAATCACAAAAAGAATTAGACTCGATTCTGAGGCGCGTCCTACTGGCGAAACACCAAGTACACCCAATGATTGGATTTCACCTACCTATACGAATATTGAACCATCTCAAATAACAATAGAACATGAAAGTATTTCAGTAAATAATGTATCTAATGAGACCGCTATGCTACCAAAAATAGTTAATTATAATTTTACTAACTGCACATTTACTAATTGTTTCTCTAAATAAACTTTTTATCTACTAAATATTTTTTTATTTTCTTCACAAGTGTGTTGAAAAACGTATGATACAAAAAAAAAAAAAAAAAATTTATTCATCAAAAATGGGTACCTACAATTTATCTATCCTAATCAAAAACATTGAATAGTAAGGTTTTTTGTTTTTTAAAGATAGAGTGAACGACGATGACTGTACTAGTATAAACTGTGTTACAGACACCGGCGCCTTCCTCCTACAGCTAAAAGTTACAAGTCAATCTACACTTTATGTCAAAATTACAATAATACAAAATTACAATTTTTATTGTGCGAATAAAGTTAATTGAACATAAAATAATACATTATAATTTAATAATAATAATCAGAGATAATTTAATATAATATAATTCAATAAAATAATATAATTTAATTAATAACATGCACTTAATTTACAAGCATGCTTGGGAATAGGTACATAAATCTGTGTGTGTTAGCGCTTATTACCTATTGATGAATATTACCTACCTAGAGAACAGACTTTCAGTTTCGTCATAAGTTAGAGCCTGGAGATAATCGTTTACAACACTCCTACACCTATATTTTGAAAGAGAGTATATTTTGCAAGTTTTATTAATTACATTGTAGAGGTAGCCACTCAGGCTGTCATAGTGTCGGCGCGCCAGGACAGTATTAACCTTGACAGAAGTGCATACAAGGTCTTTACGACGTTTGTTTGCAAGCAAGTTTGGGTCATACTTTATGGAAGAATGCTTACGCAAGACTATTTGGAGAGCACAGAGTTGCCTGACTGTAAGTACAGAAATGTCCTTGTATAACTGGGTTGTCGAATAACGATACGGTTTGCAAAGCATCACCTTTAAAACGGCTCTCTGCGCTCTCTCAAGACAAAGCATATAAGTCTTAAATGTGCCTCCCCAGACTGAGATGCAATAGCTTAGGAGTGACTGAACCAAAGCAAAGTAAATAGTCTTCAACAATGGTACGCTGACCACGCTCCTAAGCTTTTTCATTGGAAACATCAGCTTGCGCACACGAGATACCGCAACGTCTATGTGTCTGTTCCAACTCAGGGTGCAATCTATATACACTCCCAGATACTTCACACAAGATGTTTTTTGAATGGGAGGACATGTGCAGTCGTTAAGCTCAGGATAAAAGCACCTATGAACTTTTATAAGTGGGATGTTAGGCTGTGTAGAAGAGTTCGCTGAGAAGGTAACATAATGGGTTTTGGAGACATTTAGTGTTAGAAGGTTACAGGTAAGCCAGTCCGTAACAATTCGTAGAGCATTTTCGGCCGAACTGTGTGCAGAAGCCCAGGTATCTCCACTTACAATAAGTGCAGTATCATCTGCATATGCCAGAATCTTGCAGTCTGGAATACAGAGTTGGCATAATCTATTGACATATACTAGAAAGAGAGTAGGACCCAACACACTGCCCTGCGGAACTCCGAAAGATAATTTTTCATCGTCACTGGTGTAGTTCTCCACCTTAACGCATTGAATACGGTCAGAGAGGTAATCACGAAAGATATCCAGAGCAGTATCCCTTATTCCAAGAGCCTCCAACCCCTGCAAAAGGATGGGTGTAGAGACCGTGTCGAAAGCCTTGGCTAAATCTAAGAATATACCTATTGTTTTAGTCCTGGTATCAAGATTCTTGGTGATGTGATTTAGTAAATCAATTACAGCATCCTCTGTTGACTTGCCTTTCCTGAAGCCGTATTGGTTTGAGGCAATTGCGTTATTGTGTTCTAAGTAATTGAGTAGCCTTTTATTTATAATTTTTTCTAGAATTTTGGACAAGGTTGAAAGAACGGAAATAGGTCTGTAGTTTTCGACACGGTCTCCATCCCCACCCTTAAATACAGGTGTAACTAATGCCTTCTTGAAAGCATTTGGAAAGATGCCTTTTGTCAGACACAGATTGCATAAGTGTGTGATTGGGGGTATGAGAACATGCCTAGCAGATTTAATGACTGAAGCTGGTATACTGTCGTAGCCAACTGCACAACTGCATTTCAAATCCATGATAGTACTGTGTACCTCATCAAAATCCGTTTCAAGCAAAACCAAAGAATTGCCATGCGGGTTCGGCATAGAATCTAAGACGAAGCTTGGGCTGTTTGTATGTTGGCCCTGCCGAATCCTCTGAGCAAGGTTACCGCCAACATTTGCAAAATAATTATTAATGGCGTTGACAGAGGAATTTGGATCACCACGGACATTAAGGAGGTCCCGCGATTTGCTCGCAGGTGAAGAATTTTTGTATGCAATAGACTTGATGATATCCCAGGTTGCTTTGGGATTTCCACTGGCCCTTTGGAGCCTATTTTGTTCAAATTTGCGCCTAATCGTCTTTAGCAAGTTATTGCAGTAGTTTCGATATCTCGTATACGTAAGCTTTACTACGAAATTTTCCGGATCCCGCTTTGACTCCAAATGCAGTTTGTCACGATTTCGTATGCATCTCAAAAGACCAGGAGTGATCCATGACTTAATAATTCTTCTTCTGTGCGGAATTGACTTCAATTTACTGTTTACGTTTACTGAGTCTGATATAATGGAGATGAGCAGTTCCGCACTTTGATTGGGATCTTTACTCTCCAAAATACCAGAAAAATTACAGTTTTCTAGGTGGCTTATGACATTCGGAAGGTTAATCTGACGGTACATGCTTTTTGGTTTCTCAACAAAAGGAACAGATTCGAGGCAGAGCAAGACAGGTGCATGGTCAGTAAAAAATGAGTTTAGAACCAGTGCTGTTGAACATTTGTCCGATTTAAGAAAAATGTGATCAAGACAGTTGTCATTACGGGTTGGAAAGAGGTGGGCTGGCTGTCGGAGATGGAATCACTATTTCCTGGACGAATATTAATGTTCAAGTCACCAATCACTGTGACTGTTCCAATGGATGAAAGGGAAGTCAGAACATAATTTAATGAGGCAACGAAATTATCAATATTTCTAACTGATGGTGATCGATAGATTGCCACAATCGCTACGTCTGGGTCAAGCTTTAAAACAAGACAGTTGGCATCACGAAAAACGGGTTCAGTTATCTTATATTTTAACTGGGAACGAACAAAGACTAGTACACCGTCATTTTGGTTGCTAAAAGAAGACTTTGCCGAAGCAAAGCCATCCAGAATTGGAATGTGAGTAGCCTTACTCAACCAGCACTCCGAGAGAACAACAATGTCACATTTAATATCCATGGAATGAATGAGGACATTAAGGCCGTCAAAGTTCCTGTTCAAGCTTCGAATGTTTACATGCAAGATATTCAGCGTTTGTTTGCAAGGTTGCAGGTGCTGCAAACATTGATCCGGCGAGCACACGAAGGATCGAGATACATTAAGCGATTCTACAGAATCCATGAACGTATTTATATTATTCATTACTGTGGTAGATAATAATAATGTTGCAAGAAATGGGAACCCGACTTTGTCTTTGGCAGCAGTTGTGATCGTAATCAATAAAAAATTGTGTGGTAGTGGTTGTTTGAGTAACAAGTTTTTTCAGGCAGCTTATATGATTGCAGGGAGTGTAAGTGGAGGCAACAAGGGTGCGATGTGTGTAGGATACGTGTATTAGGGTAACTAGAGCGCCATAATATGTGTATTTCCCTAAAAAAGTACAAAATAATAAAACTATAAAGCATGCATATTCTAAAACTATGATAACAAGAACAATACGATAAAACACTAAATTATTACTAAGGAATAGTCATTCTCCAACAATTAGAGATTTCAGATCAGATTCATTGCTAATGCAGTGCGCAGTTTCTCCCTCTCTCTTACGCACATAGATCTTACCATTAGCCGTCCAACAAAAGGTGTAGCCATTTGTTTTAGAGAAATCTCGAGCCAAGAAGTACAGACGTTTAGCCTTGAAAGTAAGATATTCCGATACATATACAGGAATATCAGGACCATTTACGTGAATTTTTGCGGTAGATAGCTTGTTGCCTTTGTTGGATCGATTGTAAGACTTGATAGATTGAACAATCTTTTCCTTTGTGATTGTTGTCGTAAAGTTCACCAAGATGGGTTTGTTCTTGTTATTTTTAGAATTAAGACGGTAAACGTCTCGGATGTCAGAAGTGTTCAATGAGAGGTTTAAAGCTTTACCGGTATCGATGACGATTTTTGATAGTTCCTCTTTTGTCTCTCGCAATTTGGCAGGTATGTTTCTGAATTCCAGGCAAGAGGATCTTTGAAACCTTTCCAGGTTTTCGACCTTTTCTTCCAATATCTGGATATAGGCTAAGTTTTCCTTACGCTCCGACGTTAACTTATTGAATTCTTTCATTAGATCGTCATATTTACAGGTCACAAACTCACATGATTTATTTATTGATGCGTTTAACTCTCTTATCTTATTCACAGAAGCCTGCAGAGTATTGTATTTATCATTCTGCTCTTTTTCGAATTTCGTGAAAAGATTCTTCATTTCAGACATGAATACATTCATATCATCAACCTGACCAAACTTGCGCTTACGTTGTGTAATATTAGGATCACGATCTCCCTTTTCCTTAAGCAAATCACATTCTGAATCCTCTTGTACAGCTGGAGTTGGCGGTGGAGTTTGCTTTAACGGCATTTTAATGTATTAGCAATCTGACAAACTTTAGACGGAAATTTTTCTTAAAACAAAAATAATATGTTGAACTGAGATTTGAACTCGGGCCTTTCAAGTTGCTTCCTCCGGGCTTACCCAATGAGCCACCCGGCCTGTTACGAATACGCTTGAAAATGTTCTTCTGGTATTATCTTTTAAGACATGGGTATCTATGTTGTCCTGGTACTTTTACTTGGAAACAACACTATCTTAATTTGTACTTTTTCTCACTCACCCGATCGTTCTAAGCTCTACAGTCATTGGTATCGTCTCGGCTGGTATCCTGGTAACAACAGTTGACGATATTTCTTCGAAATGCTTCTAGAGTCGATATTCGGGAACACCAACCAATTCTTAGCTGGTAGGCGGAGTGTTGCAAGAGCGAGGCAGCACAATATCTTGTCGGGGAAGTCGTGCGCAGGAGGGCGGAGCCAGCAGGTCTGTCAGACAACCGATCCGGTGCTCGGAGAATGAAATAGCTTCTTGGATTTATGCACTCCTATTCTTTTGCACGATTTTTGTAACTTTATTATTGATTTAAATATAAATTTAAAGAAAACAGCGTGGATCTATGAGACGTGTGCTCGTTACCGAGGTCCGGAGGGAAGGGATATACACGTGTGTATTGATGATTATCGTCCTCGGCTCTCTTAAGACCCTCGCCTGACGGCTCGGGTCTCAATGGCGCCTCAGCGATAATCACCAACATTACACACTTGTACCATAATGTACTATTTTCAAATCATGAAAAAAATTTTTTACTTTACCACCTGTACACATAAAGTGGGATGTTTTTTTTCTGTCTGTCTTATGGTGTGTGGTATCCTTGGATAGGTCATTCAAAAATATTAGGAGTCTGTAATATTGTAAATTTTGTTATAAGAGTCAACTGTCCCACTTAACAGCTAAATGGTTGCTTTATGATAGTTGAAAAAAAAACACTGCAGTAGTATATATAACGAAATTTTAAGGAAAACTATAACAGCTAGGTAGGCTTTACAAGATTACGAGTAACAGGCGACCAACTTATAAAATGTACTTGAAAAGGTAAAAAAAATCTTTTCGTTAGAGCAATGTTCGGTGCTTTCATTGTTTATGAACTTCAGTATTTTACCTAATTTTTTTGATGAATGTTGCAGTTTGTACATAACCCTCGGTGCGCGAGTCCAACTCGCACTTAGCCGGTTTTTTTTTAATGGTAGGTATGCGACTTGCCTGGCGCAAATAAAATCTTTTCCATTTTTTCGTTCTGATAGTTTAATATGCGGGTTTCAGGCCTCAATGCAATCTCTACCTGTCAATCTTTGGGATAAAAGAATAACATTGAGATGTGGCTCACAATTCCTTAAAGTTAACTTGACCGAAGAGCTGTTGGTCGAACGAACGATTGCTCGAAGAATGGTCGCCCGAATTGACTCCAATATATATCTACTCCTTAGTTCTCCAAAGAATAAATCAATGAAAATATATGCACTAATTCCTATGTTTTGCAGTAGCCAAATACCCACCTTCATCTAAGTATATCGAAAATCTGCAAACATTTTTAATATCCTTTGGTAAACAATGACTACATTGTTTACTCTGATTCGGCCGTTACGATAACCTGATTAGCATAAGAATTTAATAAAACAAAAGAACGAAATTGTGTAACACTTTTTTAAATTATTCTATGTTGGTCTTAAATCAAATTATGGCGCAACGATCAGCCAACGGCTTGCCTGTGTAAAGATTGAAAATTATCTCCCGAAAAACAAAAAGAACAGTGTATCCTTACACCTTTTCCAAGATACAATATATCTCTAATCTCTAAAATTCGTCAATATTTGTTCAGCGGTTTAGTAGCGGGAAAGATAGTTTATATTTTGTAAAAACATGAGTATGCAGTAGGTACAAATTGGAATTTGTACTGCAAGGTATTGTGGTTAAAACAATGACCTGCATGTTTTGCCATAGGTAATTGCGTACAAATTATAAGTAATGTACTCAAATAGGTTACGGAATTATCTAGATAATTGAATAACATAAACACTACTTACCTAAACAAATGCAGCAATATTTAAGAGGAACCTTTCGCTGCCGTCACTTTAGGCTAAACATTATTACAATTTATGGCATAATTTAGGAATCATAATTGACACGGATTAAGAAAGCAAGGGGCCATTTCAGACTTCACCACATCACCTTTGCCACAGAGGGGAAGCAAGAACTGCAGAACGGCTCCTGGTACGTTCCTAGCGTACTTCACTTGCTTCGTTTTCGTTCACCCAAAGCACGAAGTCCGCAGTTTCTACCTTTGTTACAGGTTTTCCCTACTCCCAACACCTACGGACGGATGATTCGTACGGGGCCCAAACTACTATTGAATGACAAAACAAATTGACAGTTGTACCTACTCCCGATGTATTTTACCCGTCCGAAAAATTTAACATAACACTTGTTTAATAGGTTTCATCTAGGCAAGCGTGCTTCATCGTCGACCACATCATCGCTTACCACCAGGTGAGATAGTGGTCAAGCGCAAGCATAACACTAATAAAAAAATAACGGACGGGGCCGTAACTTCGTTGACGGAGATAGGGAGTAGACCACTGTTGTGAGCACAACGCACTTGAACTTTCTGAAGAACATCACCAATCAGGTCTGTGTGTGTCCTTCTGGGGCAACCACTCGTATTTTTTTTCAGATTTCCAATCACTAATTGAAATTATAAGTGGATGATTTCATATTCTATCCGCAAACAAAAATGTTTCCTGTTAATTAATTACCTCTAAGGTAAATTTTACCTATCCTCTTCCAAGGGTGACTCAATATTCCTGAAACTTTGAATTGAGTCTACATTACCAGTGTTGGAAACTATTTATTGAACTAATGAACAACAATATAACACTCAATTCAGGTCATGAAGTCGTAACTATCCCTTTAGTGGGATTTCTTTTACAACAACTAGGACCCGTTTTAGCCGAAAACATTAACCGCGTCGTTTGTAAATCTAAATTCGATTTAATTAATAATACGAGGTTCTAATATAACAGTAATGGTTCTGGGTCGGCCTTGTAGGAACTATATTGACCACAGCAACAGCTATTTTGTTTTGTTATTACTCCTAGGTCTTTTCATTTTCCATTTAACCTTCATTAATAACTCAACATATTTTCATTTCATCTAAAATTATGTCTCAGCTATTTATATTCATTTCATTGTCATGTCATTTACTTGGGTTTTATTAAATTCTTAATTTGATTTATATGTTAAGTAATTTTGATAAGTAATGTAATATGTCTCGGAAATTATTTAGAAATCGGTAGAAATAGAATTCTTTCTCCGGTAAATGTACACCACATTTAACTTTGACTTTATATGTCTGTCAATTATTTGGAATTTTTATTAAAGGTTAATTTTGATGGAAAGATCATTTGTTAAAATTGCAGGTCTTAAACAGTAAACAGCTTATAGGGCTTCACTATTTTGTTACGTTTATTGTTCATTGGTCCGTAAGAATAACAATAAACGTAGGAGTAGGTACAAGGTATTGTGAGGCAGGCTCGCATCTCCGGGAACAATCTCTTTAAATGATAATATGTAGTTGTACTCATTAGCACTAGAAAAGGAATTAATTTCTTCTTATAATATTTACTTTTACATTATACAGGGTGGGCAAAAATCGTGGATCAAACGTAACAGGGTGATGTATGGGGATATTTGCAGTAGGTCATAAAGTACCATAATTTTTAGTTTATTCATTTTTGTTTTGGTTTTATTCCTTATCACCCTAACAATTGCCATGTTTCGTTCGACCCCCGATTTTTCTGCCATCCTGTATATATAACACGGCCTGCTTTAACTTTTTCGTCTCTATAATAAGAATTATTTATATTACCTGTGCCATTATCCATATTCTTAAATCGTCAAGAAGTGTGGTTGGCCAGCTTTATTTTGAAATACGATTAAGTCCTTTGCATTGATAATAACAAAATATATTTAGCCTGATCAGTTCTCTTGGATATTTGACGAAAGAAGAGATTACTTTCTCAAATTGTTATCACCTCGGTCTCTGTTTTTTTTTATGACGCAATAGATCAGTCAGACGCAACTTGGCAAACTCCACAAAACACAAACTTAACTAAAATACCATCCATATTTATGACCTCGTCATCATAAATCTTGAAGATTATCAAAACAATGATGAGGCAATTTTGCCCATTAGCTAAGCTTCTTAAATCCCAAATCCCATCACATATTTATAGATTATCAGATTAAGCATTACTTACTGGCAAACCGAGGAAATTATCTTTGTTCGCGAGCCCGTAATTAATATTGTAGGTACAACGAGTTTTAAATGAACCGTTAAATTTTATTACCTCTGTAGCTTTCCGAAATAACCACATTTTGAACTTACCCCAGCCAGTAAATCTAGGTGGTTTAGCCCTCTTTTGGAAATATATTGGCAATATAACTAGGACAAAGCAAAAAAATATTAGCATAAAGGGTAGTCTAGACTCCACACAATAGGGAATAAATATTATGTTTTACGCATCCGAAGAATGTCCGAAGAATTGCTCGATGTCCAGATTCAGATGATTACAACTTTAAAACAATTGCTTTATCTAAGTGTCGAAAAAACCAACAGGAATTTTGCAATGGGAAGTAAACTTCGACATCGCCAGATTACTGTAATGACTACTGACTAGTAAGTACTTAAAGATACTTACCGACCTCATAAACATGATTACCATATAAATACTAAATGATCCTGAATGAATTCGTCGGAAGTCAGTACACTACTAATTTTGGTGTCAGATTTTAATGTGTCAATCACGATTTGTCAAATAATTTTTTGTAGTTATTTAATAATACAAGTTTGGTACTTGGTTTTTGTAATAATGGATCTTGACGTACTATGATGTATCGTAAGAAGTCTAGCATAGTAGTTATCAGAATTTGTAATGACATTTACATAGGCCCAGATAAGTTAAGATTTACTGCTGTGTTATGTTTCTCTGTTGTGGTTACAATTTGCGCCCAGACTAACCAAATTAACGGAATTCATGAAGCATCGAATCAAACACTACGAGATGTGGTTATAGCTATTGTATTTTCAAGGAATAAGTAGTTAATTTCTAAAACCACTGATTTTAAAATTGTTCATGATATTCATTTTTGTGCTCTTCATCATTATTGGGGTCAGCGCAACACGTCTACATCTTCCATAAGCATTATTCTAATATTTGATGATTTTAAATTGCTTCAGCTAGTCGTCATTAGTAATAACCCACTGTCTGGCTATATTATCCTTCGCATTGTCCATCCTTCGTTTCTTTGGTCTTTTCGTCCTTTTTTTAAACCCCAACGGAAACAAAGAGTATTACAAGTTTGATATGTGTATCTGTGTAATATCTATCTGTGCCATCATAGCTCCTAAACTGATGTACTGTTTTTATTTTGTATGGTGACTTTATCGAGAGTGTTCTCTATGTTTGATGACAATCGGTTAAGCCGTTCTAAAGTTTGCACATTTTGCTCTTTGAATCGGGATATTTTCGCAAGATATCGTGTTGTATTTACAAAATAAAATTGATAGATAAAATGAATAGATTGTCGATCGAAGCGTGTTTACTACTACATAAATTCACTGTAGTGTATTTGCGTCGGAGGCTTTTTAAATGTTACTTGTAGCCATCCATATTTACACTCAAAACATTCCTCACGCCATTTTCTCCGTCCCTCCGTATCACAAACTTGTGACATGGAGTAAAAATATAAATTACTTTATTGAATTTTTAAGTAGTGTGCCTACAAAGAACTTTGAACTTATGAGATTTGAGCCGGGTTTTTGTGACCTTTCTTGGTCCCCTTTGTGTGGACATTTTAACTAAAGGACCTACGCAAAATATCCTACTGAAATTTTGCACTTTATTTTTTGGATAGCATTAGCATTGTGTGTAGCAGATTTAAATGAAAATAGAATGTTTTGTTAGAGAAAGAAGTATTGTATAGTTTGTATTGTATTGTAGGTAGGAAATGTTACTTAATTAACTTGCACGCTTCCTTCTATTCACACAATAGTCGGACTAAACTTCCGTCAAATATACGGCATCTACGTCAGCGTTGTTAACATTATCGCTTTCGCTTATGACTGTGGCCATGTACATATATTTTGTTTCGCTAACATTTTACACGTTTAGATTATCATCTGATAAATGCCTTTTGAGTAAACACTACCCATTATTTTTATCAGAGATTTCTCACATCGTCAGTTACATATGAAATTGTATTGTGAGCAAAAAGTTTAAGAGCGAGATTATGATTCATGGTACGACTACAGCTATATTTGTCATAATCTAGATAAAATTAAGTAAAACAAGGTACATAAAGCAGTTAGAAATCCCATTTATAAAAGGTCGTATGGTCGTAATGAGTTTCGTGCTGTACCTAGTGCGGTGCGACTTACCTGCCATATTTTTTGTATTCATGACGATGTTGGTAAACTCGACACAAATTATGACTAAAGAAATATAAACTTCGTACCTCAAACGCGCTTGACTAACTCAGTGCGCGTTGTTTTGTATGAATATATGTCGAGACTTTGAAATAAATTGGGAGTATTGTTATTGTTACTGCGATACGCATTCTACTTATAGCCGCATAACTCGCATATATACATACTTAAAAGTTAGTCGCATTCATATTCCAGAGATGCATTCGTCCCTTGTCTCCAATACATAATGCATTTATGTTCCTAATAGTGAATAGATGGTTATTTGATATACCTTGAGTCAATTGTGATCACTGTTTCTTGTGATATATGGACTGGCTTCCTTCCTCCGGGTCGGATGATGTCTGTTGATTGTTGCCTCGTTAAGATCAAACCCGTATCTTTCGGCCGCACTTAGTAACTGTTGGTCAGTGGACCCACTTTTTGGGGAAAGACACAGTGTAAACACGTATAAAACTGGTATGTGATAAGAGGTGGTGCGCGCGGAGGGGATCGTGACTAGTGCGGGATGCGCGTGGGCACGAGCGTCGCGCACGGCCCGCGGTTATCAACTAAACACATAAAAATGCCGGCTGGTCCACAACCACGGACACTTTTCTCATCGTGTGCCCATCTTACCAGCTCGCTGCATTGTACATTCGACAAGCTGTGGCCATCTCGACAGTGTTTCCTATTCGATTCTATTTAACTATTATAATCGATTTGCAGGCGTGTTTAACATTATCTCAAGGTTAGGTCGATTTCGATCGATGTTTGATAGTGATAAACTACGTATGTTCACTGTGACGAATCGTTTTACGTTTGCTACGCTAGCGCAGGTAAGCAGGTACCTGTTTTGTGATATCACGTTTATTTTGTTTTTTTAATTCTGCTTCTGCGTAACCAGACGGACAGGATTAGTATTACTTATATATTTTTGCACTTGGTGTATCATTGCTGCATTCGCTAATCGAGTATCGACCCCACTTTGAAGTGGGTATAATAAACTAATCTTCGTTATCAGGTGCTGTTAATAGCCATTAGTAGGACTGAGTCTCATAGTCTCTCTCTGTTTTACAAATAAGTACACTCACAGTTGACTGTACTTATTTGTAAAACACAGTTGCAGGTTCGAAACCTAACAAGAACCTAGCAATACGACTAGCACAATTTCATAATCTTGTTCCTAACCTTTTTTTTTAACGGTGGAAAACCCTCAAAAGGCGCCTGGACTTTTGCAAAAAGAAAGACCAAGGTAGTGTGGGTTTTTTGGGTTAACCACCCCGTTGATCACCAGCATCCAAATGAATGTGGATCGTATGTCGAGGAATCCAAAAAGTTCAAGCACAGAAAAGCAGGACAAGTGAACTGATTTATAAATTAGATAAGGGAGAGGACATATGCAAGTATGTGGCATTTATGAGATAATTTTCACTATAATGATCCCGATATAGATTTTGAAGGATGTTTTGAGAGGACGAACACAATATTTACTGCTTCGGAATGCCAATCAGATAAAACCTAGGGCTTACTGATTAATATGCCACTGTTATACAGGGATAAGACAACACAGTTCTTGTACTCCATCAAACGATTGTAATTACCAGTCGAATTGTACGATGAAGCACATTCTCGTTCGTTAGTACTTACCTAAGTCGTTTTTCATAATTCTTTGTCTGACATATATTATAACTAGATCAGACGAACACTGGTTTCCATGTCTGCTTACTGCTTGCTAAAATTTTCTCTATTATTAGGTCTGTGTTTCCTTTTGACCTCAATTTACCAAATCTCTCTGATTTAGGTCTTTTTGGCAACATCTTCTACTCAAGACCCTTCTAGTCAGTGTTTCAGGACATTTAGGTTCATCAATTGAATAATACCAACAGTAACTAACCAAAATATTCACAGTCTAAACGTAGACTTCCTAGAAATCCAGAATGACGAGTCAGACGTTCATTAGGCACAGCCTAATTGCCTGTAGTAATTGGAACGTTAAGCCAGTGCTCAATCAACGCAATTTCAGTCAACATAATATATAAATAACAAACACCCTTATATAAAAACTGAAGGCACCTTTACTTTCATGGTATACGAGTACATAAGATTACCCCATAGACGTTACCATAACGTAAGACCCTTCGGGTATATTGCCTTCGAAATTATACTTATGCAGTAATGTTTACGGTGGCCATTTTCCTGATTTAATCCCGCAGTCACTTTTCATGGGATCATATTTTATGATGGTGGGATTATTTTTAATAAATGAGAGGAAGCAACGCAGATGTATTTGATACTTGATTGCTATTTGTGTTGAGGACTTGAGGATCGTAATTATCAAATTATGTAAATGTAAGGCTTAATTAATGACGAAACGGATCGGACTAATGTTTGAAAACATTTTATCTTTGCACGAAGAAGTTCAAAGAACGTCCGTACAATTTGTAAGAAAAAACAATATTGCTGTGACTGAGAATCCTGACAAACTTTGTGTAGTTATCTACTTAAAGCAAACTTTGCCCAGTATTGCGTCTTTTTATTCTTTTAAAAGTCACCAACAAAGCAAACAGTCAAGTTTTATCTTAATCATAACAAAATTGCAGTTCCTTATTATCATTTTGTATCCTCAATAATATTTTTGTGGATTGTTTGTGTGGTAAAGAGAAGGGTATTCCTAATAAGATGTTTTATATTTAACGATTAATGTGCGCATTCCTACTGTTTCAACTGTCAATGCATGGTGATTATAAAAGTTTTAGATAGGAATATAACACAAGATTTGATTGGATTCCCAACAGTATTCAGATGACATTAAAAATGAACAAAAATTTAATATCTTTATAAATAAATTAAAACAATTTCTAATCCGTAAATGTTATTATAATGTACATGAATATTTCAATGATAAATTTAATAAATAAATACCGAAAAACGCAATAATAATCTATAATACAAATAATAATAAAACATGTATAAATTAAATAGTTATTGATGCATAGATCCAATATTTAAGTCGCAAAAATTATGTGATACATTTAATTATAAGCCCACCTACCTACATTATATTAATTGAAGTTGTGAACAAATATTTATAATAGCCCTCCTCCTAATTTTTATGTTGTTATGCCCGACAGGGCCCACAATGCTCCAAAACTATTGTATGTATCTTTATGTGCCTACCACCTAAGTTCACATTGTGGAATGCAATAAACGAATTGAGTATTGAGTATTCACTGTCACAGAGTTTACTAACACTGTAAATCACTGATTTATTATAATTATTGACAACTAACTGTTGTCCGCGACTTCGTCCGCTCTGGGTATCTATGAATTTGGCGGTATAAAAAACCTATATTACTACATATAATATTAACCATCTACGACTGAAAATCAAGTCAAAATCGATGCAGCCATATCGGAGAGTACCCGGAACAAACAAACAGACAGACAGGCAAAAATCTTAAAAATTGCATATTTGTTATTAGTACCGTATACTTTTATATGCATTCAATAAAACGTTGTTATTTTGTAAATGTGGGCATTATAGATAGGTATGTACCACAACTTAACAGTTTTGTTTCTTAGTTTTTTGGACCCGAATGCCGAAATTGTAGTGTTTTTATTTGGAAGCCGGTTGTAACTTTTTGTAAAAAAGTTAGTATTTTTTTACTTTTTGGTTGTGGTATAATGCCCACATTTATATGCCAGAATAGATTACCCGAATAACATGAAACTTGAACACAACCGGTGAAATTAGAGTGTGACCACCCTTTGTGAGTGTGTGAACTGTAACATCTGCATACCCCTTTAGAGCATACCGACGAGATGTGTGAAATGGTTTGCCGTCATTTATTGAAGAGTTCTGTTGTATATCTCCGATCCGAAGTTCTTCATCAGATCTTGATCAAATATGGACTGTTTCGTCCCGAATTTTGGTATTTATTTTTAGAAACATATCGAATCGAGATATGTTTCGCCCATTGTAAATGTTAATTGCGCCCGCCGGTCGCAACCGGCATTGTGGGGCGCCAGCGAAGGTGGTTTAAAATATATTTTCACGCGCAGCGAAGCGCTTTTGTGGGAAATGCGTGTGTGTCTGCCTGGAAGCCGGAACCCGGCCCAGAACGCGTTGGTGGTCCCATCCAATCATTGTCCTTTATTATATATATATTCTCCTATCCCTAACCTTACGGCACGATATTGATCGACCCCCAGGAGTCTACCGCAGGTATCTAAGGTAAGTCCTATTGATACATCTTGTAGTCGTCCCACTTCTCAACTGTCAGATAGGTACCAGGATATCTCCCAATAAGGAGCAAATCCCTAGCTTTCCACTGCCGCGAACCGCGGTTTCGTGGGGTACAGGTTCAGACAGGGTCCAGGAGTCCCAACGCCGCTATGGGCCCCGGTGTATAACTCCTGGATTGGGACCAGAAGACCTGTATTTAACATGTACCACATGAGAAGCAACGGCTTTCAAATAAAAAAAATATCATTAAAATCGGTTCATCTAGTTCTGAGGTAACACAAAAAAAACCGGCCAAGTGCGAGTCGGAGTCGCGCACCAAGGGTTCTGTACCATTATAGCAAAAAACGGCATAAAAATCACGTTTTTTGTATGGGAGCCCCCCTTAAATATTTATTTTATTCTGCTTTTAGTATTTGTTGTTATAGCGGCAACCGAAATACATCATCTGTGAAAATTTCAACTCTCTAGCTATCACGGTTCTTGAGATATAGCCCGGTGACAGACAGACAGACGGACCGCGGAGTCTTAGTAATAGGGTCCCGTTTACAAACCTTTGGGTACGGAACCCTAAAAAAGGAACAGTCGTATTGAGGAGGAGGAGGTTCCTCCTTTTTGAAGTCGGTTAAAAATAAAAACAAAATCAATGAAGTGTATTTCTTGATAATAATGCCAACCAAAAATATCATTACATGGTACGCACCTAGATTTTTCAAACTTTCCTGTACGGAAAATTCATGTCTTGGCTCTATTTAGTTAGACCTACAAAACGAAATTTTGCGTCATGGCCTTATATAAATTTACCACTACGCGTTGTGCTAATACGAAAACCTACAAAGGGATTTTTTTCGTTAAATGGGCACTTTCGGGATTCTAACATAATATACTCGAAAGGAAAATTTATGACAATATCGGGGTTATTGTCATAAATTTTCCTTTCGAGTATATTATGTTGGAATCCCGAAAGTTAAGGGTTAGATACGAGTACCTTTTCAAATTTCATTGATCACTGAACGAGAGTACATGTCACGACGCCTCTTACAGTTATCGGCATAAATTGTGTTTTCCGATGGCTGCCCAGCTAAAGGGACCTTTATCAGAAATACGGCCGAAGTATACGCATAACTATCAACATAAAATATATTATGTAGCAATAACGGTCGTGTCAAACCAGAAAAAAAGTTGGTAGAATTCGGGGAAAGATGTCGAATGTTTATGATTATTTTTATTTATTTAGAAATTTGGCTAAATTTTCATAAAGTACCTACATTACACTACATCGCCTCATCTGGAAAGCCAGAGTTAATTAAACCGCCTCTGGGAACCCCACAGGCCTCTCTGACTTGTCCATTTCAGACTTACATTAACTATATAAGTCAAGTTTTCCTCACGATGTTTGCCTTCACCGTTGCCTGTGATGTCCAAGATAAACTTAGATAGTAAATATGTATTTAAAAAGTCACGGATTCTGAAACTATTTTACCTAAAGTAAAAGATATCAAATAAGTAGTCATACTTTGTATGTATTTGAGCTTTTAAAGCTATGTTCTCATTTTTCGAACCGACCATCTGAAAAACATAATTACTTTCAGTCATTTATCATAACTGTACTGTTAACATTTTGGGCATGTTTATAGGTCCCTAGGCCGTTTGCTGAATATGAACAAAATGTGTTTACAGAATCATAATTCTCTTTTTTTCCGTGTATAAGGATGGCTTTCCCCTAAAAAATATCAGCAGGGCTTTGTTTCCGCGTATCGGTGGTGGAAAGAAACTTGTGAATCTTTTAGCAAATCTGTGTGGGAAAGTTGGAATAGAAAAGGTGTGCTACGCGAAGATATGTGGGTCTATTGACTCTTATTCTTTGCAAATATCCTTCGCGCGCCTTCCTTATTCGCTTCTCTCATACATAGTAGATGCTGCTAAATGTAAAAGAACAAGCACTTGTAAAAAGCTCTTTTTCCACTACCTTGTCTATTATGTAACACATTGCCTAAGAAATTCGTTTCGAAATATGAACATTTAGAAACAAAATTATAAAAAAAAACTAAAAAATAACAAAATTTCATAATAACAGTTATGAAATAACTTTTGAATGGAGTATAGATATCATTATGTAATTATTTTTCTTTTTGGCGGCCAAGTACGAGTGAAACAATTTGCAATATAAAGAAAAAAAAGTATGTATATGAATAGGCTACTGTTGGTAGCGCTTTTTCCACCACCCCATCCGGCAGAATGATACTGAATCTGTTACCTCTAGAAAAAGCGCGCGTTGATTGTGTGTTCATAGTCTGAACGAAAAACTAAAATGTTTCTAATAAATTGTTGTTGGAACTTATTTGCATTTAATTAAGTAAGCTCATTAGGTAGTGGAAAAAAATCGTTCGTGTCTCTAATAAAAAGGCTTTATATTAACACTCTTATGTAGCTTCCGAAGTTCGCCTTCGGCTGACGTCGAAATTAGCTACATCGCTCGTGTTTAAAACTCGACTTTTTATGCTTGTCACGAAATGTACTACTACTACTAATCCACTAGAGTTGCGATACGCATCTTTTTATTTTCAAGCTCACCCTTTTTTATTTTTTATATCTCCTGATGGTAACCGATGATGTGTTCGACGATGAAGCACGCTTGCCTATTCATCCATGACTTAAGGACCCCTAGATTATAGCAATCGAGAAACATAAACTTCGGTACGGAATGCCACTCCTTAGCTGTACTCATAATAAAAGTATTCCCAAAATGTTTAGTGCGTATGGATGGGATTTCCACCATGTATCGATGGTGCGTTGCAGTCCGATGATGAAACTGGCTAGGCGGCATTAGATCATGCAATTCCATCGCCCATTCCCCGATATGTAACCGATAAAAAACCAAACAGCTGGCAGCTCGGCGACGACGTTCAAGACTTGACCAGTGCCTCATTGCCAATGAGCTTGTTTGGCCCGGTCTAGACAAAATGTCATTATATTTGCGATGTGAATTCTCGAAACCAGGTGAGTATAGACTAGATCATTTACGAGATTTTTGATGTAACATTTTACCGAGCAAAGGCACAAGCACCAGTTACGTGGAGAGAGGTCAATAAATGAACGCAAGATACAAATAAATTTTACAGGTAAATGCTTACTCGCCGTTACATCGAACACAGCGTCGAACATGGAAATGCTTTAGGAAACTGAGCATTTGTCTGTATTGTACCATTCGTAAGAACGTTACATTACCTCGTAATGTTCGCAAACATTCTCTAGTGTATATACAGTATTCTCTAACATTTCGATTGTGCTTGGCAATCCTATACATTTTAGGCATTATACTCAGCGCTATCGCGATGTTTTCACGGCACTTTTCTAGAGCCTCTGCTTCTCGTGGAGAGCCAGCTTTAGCTCCTTTCACACATGTCACCTTTATAATTTACCTAATCCAGAGATAAAACGAACGGATTTCGACCTAATTTCATTCGCGCGGCGACGGCACTTGGGATGGACAACCGTGTGTCATTATATGTTATGTGTTATTTAAAAGTGATTCTCACAAATGAGTGAACAATTAATTGTGCATGCAATAACAGGATATTTTGTTGTAGAAATGATGTTTAAATGTACCTGCCATAAAATAAATTTACAAAGTTTCAATAGTAAATTGTTGTCTATGACTATGAGGATATCACAGGAATATAGCCACCAATGACGTGTGTGACTGAAAGGGTACATATATGCCTGATTCACTTATACAAATGGATATACCATTTGTATACCAGGTTAACGCCATTAATGTTTATTTCAATTAAGGTCTTCAACATGTCATTAAAAATACTCAATCAAAAACTTTGACGACTATATTTCTAAAACTTTCATCTTTCTCTTTTTCTTTTATTGGAAAGAATGAAATTGAACTTACAAAAGTGAACTTTAGAGGATGTTTTAAGGACTTCAAAAGTCATACCTTGTAGAAAACACGTGTTTGTGGGTCAATAATTCGAATTTTATTTTTATAAAATCCTATTATATTATCACTTTCAATACCCTTGGTTCCATACACAGTTACTTTACCCCCTGTATCACAGGGGTGGCGAGGTCATGCCCCTGGGTGTCCACCATTGAACAAAGAAAATGTTGGATAGCAATGACCTCCCGCGTGTTTGTGCCGTGCGCGGGGACCCGTATGGAGGGATGAAGGGATCCTGGTGATTGAGTGGAGCAGGCTGCACACAACACATCACTTTGGCCCGGATTTCTTCCGACACGGGAGGCCGTAGCCTAGCCAGCTATGGTCAATCGGCTGCGGGGTCCTGTCAGACGGCCCCCAGGCGAGTTCACTCCCATTGGGGGCTTGCAGACGGCGGCGCTCGCTCGCATCGCTAGTGGTAGTGGTGTGAGTTGGTGTCGTGCAGTCTCGTGAGCAACTGATGGGGGAGGGCTATATCTCTCGGCTAATCCCTGGTGCTACCGTAGCATCGCCACTTGGGCACTCCATGGAGGGTGGGGAAAGTCGAGAGATGAAATTTATATCGGGATTTTTAAATGGATTTTATTTCAAGAAAAAACCACAAGGCGAAAGGACCGGCGAAAGTTGGGACTGCGCTCCAAAAGGCGGGACCGGCGAAAGCTGGGACTGCACACCAGACGGCGGGACCGGCGCAATCCGGGACTGCATTTTCCATAGCAGGAACGTCCAGAGGCGAGACTGCAGTGGGATCGTCTCGAGGTGGGGCTGCGGCGGGACTGTCAAATGACGGTACTGCTGCGGCACTGCCGAGGGTCGGCACTGCTGCGGGACCGTTGAAGGGCGGAACTGCACACCAGACGGCGGGACCGGCGCAAGCCGGGACTGCATTTTCCGTTGCAGGAGCGCCCGGAGGCGAGACTGCAGTGGGGTCGTCTCGAAGTGGGGCTGCAGTGGGACTGTCAAATGACGGTACTGTTGCGGCACTGCCGAGGGCCGGCACTACTGCGGGACCGCCTAAGGGCGAAACTGCAAACCAGCCCACCGGGCACAAAGGTGCTGCCAAAACTGGCGCGACACGTGACCCTTGTGTCGGAGGTCGAATGACCTCGGACCTTGGGGCCCCGGACGCGACCGGCAAAGACAGCACCTCGTCGTCTCCCGGCGGCCGGCATGAACCAGGGTGGCTTCCGGTTGGACGATCTGGGGCGCGCAGAAAGAAGCGCCAAAAGCTGAGACAGCAGGCGGCTCTAGAGGGGACTCCTACGGAGGGCCCATCAAAGAGACCGCGTGCTGCTCTCAGCGGCGACAGCGGGGACATGGCGGCCAAGAGGATGAAGACCCAAGGGCAATCATCCTCAACCGGATCCTTTAGGGATGCGGTGGCGACTGTGAAACTCGCTGTCGTCACAGTCAGGTACCCGGAGGAGTACTTGAGGGCGGAGGACTTGGTGCCAATCCAGGAGCTCATAATTGAGAAACTGGAAGTGGCGCCGGATCCTCTGCCTGTTTTAACGGTTGCTCCCGGAGTTGTCGCAGGTGCAGTTCATGTATCCTGCGACAACTCTGATGCAGCTAGCTGGTTTCGGGGGGCCATCCACAATGTGGAACTTGGCTCCTTGAAACTCAAGGTTGTTGACGCCAAGGACCTTCCAAAGCCAGTCAAAATGGCATGGAAGAGTCGCAACTTGGCGTTGCAGGACTCTGCCCGGGCCATTCGACTGCTCCAGCGGCTTAACCCTGCCTTGAGGACGAGCGACTGGAAGGTCGTGAATACTCTCACAGAGCAGACCGGCATCCGTCGTATCGTCCTCATGGACGGGGTGTCCGCTGGGGTCATCAAGGCCGCGGGCTACTCTCTTCCAGGAGGAATTGAACGGTACTCGTTCAAGCTCCTGGAAGAAGATAAGGGAGAGGCACCCACTGCGGAAGCAGAGGCGGAACCCTCCGAGGATGGACTACACCGACGTGAGGAGGCCATCGAGGAAATCTCTGCTTACGGCGCATCGCAGGAGGCAGAGATTGGGACCAGGGCGTCAGAGGCAGACCACGAGGATGACATCCTCGGGGACTTCGACACCCTGGGGATTCAGTCGCCGATTGCTCCTGAGGAGAGCCAGGCGATGGAGGAGGAGCCTCAAAACTAAGGCCCTCCTATATTGACACAGGCCCATCAAATCATCCAAGATGGAGGGACTAAGGTGTGTACAAATTAATTTGCATCATTGCAGAGCCGCTACTGCCCTTCTGGCTCGGCAACTGAAGCTTAACACATTTGACGTTGCCTTGATACAGGAACCTTATCTGTATAAGGGGACTATAAAAGGCTTAGGTGGGACAGGAGGCATGGTGCTCTATGACTGTCCAACTAATGACGCGAGGACTTGCATCTATATCAGGGGCGGTATAGAGGCAATGCCCTTACGTACTTTCTGTTACAGGGATCTCACAACAACTCTGATCCAAGTGGGGATGGGCACAGAGAAAAGGAAAATTATCCTTGCCTCTGCCTACCTCCCATATGAACAAAAGGAACCAGTAACACCACTAATCAGAAGACTGGTTGACTACGGCAACCAAGAAAACCTCGACCTGATACTTGGCTGCGATGCGAATGCACACCATGTCGTTTGGGGCAGCTCAGATGTCAACAAACGAGGGGAGGATTTGTTGGACTTTGTGGTAAGCTCTTCTTTACAAATCCTTAACGCAGGCAATAAACCTACTTTCAGGACCTCGGCGAGAACTGAAGTTATTGACCTGACTCTGGCTTCAAACAAGGCCAGCGCTTACATCGAGAATTGGCATGTATCGGACGAAATCTCTCTGTCTGACCATAATTATATATGCTTTAGGTTTAGGACGGCGACAGAAGCCGAAACTAGACGAAGGAGAAACCCAAGACATACAAATTGGGACTCGTACAGGAGGGACCTAAAAGTAAATCTAGGGAGCCCTAAAGGTAAGCTCAATTCCATACTAGATATAGAATTTGAAGCTGATAGAATCAAGATGGGCACCATCGGTGCATGGGTAGATAACTGCCCAGAGAAAAAGGCCTTTTGCAAAAAGGTACCATGGTGGACTCCTGAACTAGCTAAAATACGTCAGGAAACACGACAGGCCTTCAATGATGCAAAAGTCAGGAAAGATTTCTCTGACTATCATAGCATGCTGACGAGGTATAAGATGGCGGTACGCAAGGCCAAAAGAACTAGTTGGCGGCAGCATTGCACCTCCATCGAAGCTCTGCCAAGTGGAATGAGGTTGTGCAAAGCGATGTCCATGACTAAGACAAACCCACTATCATCTGTAAAGGATGAGAATGGGTATCTAACGGAAACTGGACAGGACACTCTGGGCGTGATGTTTAGAACTCACTTCCCGGAATGTATACTGCGCGACAGCGATGAAGAGGATCCAGTCACAAGGGACGAGCTCACAAGGCACACGTCCAAAAATAACTGGCTCACGGCAAAGAAAGTGGTAGATGAAAATAAACTGAAGCTTGCCATAGCGGGCTTCCAGCCTCTCAAATCCCCTGGTCCGGATGGAATCTACCCAATACTATTGCAAGAAGGGGCATCTGTTTTGATACCTCATTTGAGTAAGCTCTACAGAGCCTGCATAGCCTTTGGGTACGTACCCAAGGCATGGAGGGAGGTCAAAGTCACCTTTATACCGAAGGTGGGAAGGCCGACTTACGAAGAAGCTAAAGCTTACAGGCCAATTAGTCTATCATCCTTTCTCTTAAAAGCTCTGGAGAAACTGGTAGACAGGTACCTAAGAGAGGGACCACTTAAAAACTTCCCTCTACATAAACTACAGTGCGCCTACAGCCCTGGTAAATCTACAGAAACGGCATTGCACTATGTTGCGAGTCGAGCCGAGGCTGCGCTAGAGGGACAAGAGATCTGTGTCGGGGCTTTCCTCGACATAGAGGGAGCCTTCGACAAGACAACATTTGAGTCCATACGCATCGCTGCAAAGGAACATGGCATCAATGATACCACGTGCAACTGGATTGACTATATGCTGAGAAGCAGAATAGTCAGATCGGAACTGATGGGAGACAGACTTAGTGCAAAAACAACAAGAGGTTGTCCGCAGGGTGGAGTGCTGTCACCATTATTGTGGTGCTTGGTAGTAGACTCGCTACTTACCAAGCTCAATACTGGACCATTCTACACAGTAGGCTATGCAGATGACATAGCTATAATGGTTAATGGTAAATTCCCGAACATAGTCTCTGGATTATTACAACAGGCATTGAGGATGACAGAGGAATGGTGTACAAAGAACCACCTCTCTATCAACCCAAGCAAAGCAGTCATTGTTCCATTCACGAGGAAGAGACAATTAGGAAACCTAGGAGAGCTCTCCCTCAATGGAATAAAGCTGCCCTGGTCTACCGAAGTAAAATATCTGGGTGTAACGCTTGATAGAGAACTCAGGTGGAAAACTCATGTGGAAAATATTACGACGAAAGCCCTACGAGTGTTCGGCATGTGTCGTTCCACCTACGGTAAAACTTGGGGGTTAAAGCCCAAAGTGATACGATGGCTGTACCGGACAATGATAATACCTATTATCACATACGGCAGCATAGTGTGGTGGCCCAGAACAAAGCTTGCCTCGTGCAAAGCGCCACTCACCAAATTACAAAGAACAGTGTGTCTAGGCATCACGGGTGCTTTCAGGACAACACCTACGGCAGCGATTGAGAGATACCTCAATATCCCTCCTCTGCATATGATGGTTGAATTCGAGGCAAGGAAGACATTACATCGACTGGCTGTGGCTGGACTATGGGATGCCTCTAAGCCTAGGACCAACCATACAAAGTTTGACGGGAATGAAGGCCTGGATCGGGTAACAAGCATGTTATCCGATAAAATGCAAACTATGTTTGTGTTTGAAAGGTCTTTCAAGGTCCAAATCCCTACAATAGAGGACTGGACGAAGGGAATCGATCCACCAGAACAAGACAGTCTGGTGTGGTACACTGATGGATCCAAAATGGAATCAGGTACAGGGGCGGGAATATACGCAAAAGGTTACAAATGTAGCAAAAGCCTAGGGAAAATGGCAACTGTATTCCAAGCGGAAACTTATGCCATAATAACCTGTGCTCAAGAGAATATAGATAGAGGAACCAGAGGTAAATCCATATATATTCTTAGTGACAGTCAGGCTGCAATCAAAGCCATGGCATCCTACAAAGTGGACTCCGGACTTATTCTGGATGCTGTCCAAACCCTAAACAGGCTTGGGAAGCACAACAGGGTAAGACTGATGTGGGTCCCTGGGCACAAAGGAATCCATGGTAACGAAATGGCAGATGAACTGGCAAGAGAGGGCTCAGCAAATGACTTTGTGGGTCCAGAACCATGTGTAGGCATCTCGACGTGCCTCGTAAAGGCCGCATTTAGGGAGTTTGCAGATCACAGACAGCGAACTCATTGGCAATCTAACACCGGTCTACAACACTCCAAGAAATTCCTAGGCTCTACGTTCAAAGCCCGGGAATGCATTTGGAGCATGAGCAGGGGGCAAATCCGCTACCTGCTTGGGGCCTTTACTGGGCACTTTGGAACCAACGACATGCTCATGAAGATGGGTTTAACCGCGACACCCATGTGCAGGTTGTGTGGGGAACATACGGAACGCATGGAGCACCTTCTTTGCACATGCGATGCACTGGCTGGTAAGCGAATGAGTCTCTTAGGGGTTGGATATCCAAGACCAGAAGACTATAGGCTCATATCTCCCAGTCTCGTTGTAAAATTCATGAAAGGAGTTTTCAACGAGATTGGGGAGGAGTAAGGTATCTAGGGGACCACAATAGATCCCAATGGGTCGAAGTGTCCGAGTTATTTCTCGGCCCCTCCACAAGATAAGATAAGATACTTTACCCTATATAAAGGACACACACAATAAAAATGGACTATTTTCCTGTTGAGTCTACTGACTTACCTCCCTACATATCTACCCATAAATATGAAAGTATGTATACCTACTCGTATATGTTTCATTCATAAAGTATCGTGGAATTGTAATTTTCGATTTCCAATCCGAACTCGTCAGTATTTCCAATCAAAAAAACAACATAAACATTTCTTATATTGGTCATCCCATGGAATGAGGATATTGCGAGCCTTTTCCTCTACTTGGTTAGAGTGGAGCATGCCATACAAGTACCTGTACAAATTACGATTAATTCGACATTAGTATTAACGTAGTGTTAATCTGAGTCCCGTCTGACTACTAAAATTGTACTGGTAGGACTAACTTACTTCAATATAAAACAACATAAACATCTTTGTCTGACCTTGAGTCGGCGAAACCGCTAAACTTTGTAAACCTTCCTTTCTGAAGAAGTCGGGTAATAAAAATAGCTCATGCCGTAATAAAAAGATTTGTTACGCTGTCTGCAATGTTTATGCCTGGGTGAACTTACCCTTGCTTAGATACTTAGAATGTCTCCGCATACATAATTTAACTTCGAAAAGTTGTGTGGAAATCGGTTGTCGTGGCAGATTCTGCAAGCGTTCTCCTTCAGTCGTTTGTCCTTTGGACTGTTCACGGACAGGACGTTTCGTTTTTGAGAGATTCGTCGTTAGAACGTTTCACCTATGGATGTTTCAGGACTTTTCGAGAACAGGAATAGTCACCGTCATATCGTTTTGTCTACGATTATTTCGACATGGCTATATTACTACAAAGCCACCAAAAAGCTACTAGCTTGCTACAAAGACTTTTACTACATCTATCATCTAGTACACACGTTTTTCGAAATAACTTGCTTTTTGTAACATTGCTAGTAATATAGTAATAGGCGCTTGATACTTAGATTCGTATAATAAAAATTTGGTGACAAAAATGTGGGTAGTGATGATTATCTGTTTTACTTTTATCTTCATTGGTTATGTTGTATGCTCTGCATCCTCATTGACGATGGTGTTTGTTTTTGTTAATGGTTTTAAAATGAATGAATGTGAAATAGTGTAGTCGAAACGTGGCAAAGATGTGTTAATTTATAAAGGATATTCGTATCATTTAAATAAAAGGCGTGATAATAACAACTATAGTGGAGATGTACGAAAAATGGTAGTACTCGGTGTAATGTATCTATTACTTCTTTGCTTACAACTAACAATCAACACATTGTGCTGTCCCAAAATCGTGATCATATGCACCCAACCCTGAAAAACGTATTGAAATGAAGTTAAAGGCTAATTTGAATGATAAAGCTGCAATCGATGGATTCACCTGCATAAATTGTACAGCAGTGCATCCAAATGGTACCGAGTACCAGTACTACCAGTGCTCCCCGTATGCTCAATAAACATGCTTTGAGGAAAATTATTCAAAGAGAAATAAATATAAATCTTCCACCGATTCCAAAGGATATTCATGGTGTCGTGATTCCCGAAGAATTAATGAGCAATGAATGTGGTGAACGATTTCTGATCGGGCACTATATTGATGATGAGTGCGTAAAAGTATTTTCCACTAAGGCAAATTTGAAATTGCTGAACGAAGCGAAGTTTTGGATGATGAACGGGACCTTCGCTTGATGCCCGCGTGCATTCCATCAGATCTATACAATACATGCAATGGTTGGCGCACCACACTCCACGTATAAAATAGTTCCCCTAGTGTACGGTTTGCTTTCTCACAAGTCAGTAAAATCTTATACATTTTTTTTAGAAATTGTTAAATGCGTGGGATTTAATAAATTGAATGTAAATTTGGATCCGGACATTATTCTCCCCGATTTTGAAGTTTCGGATATGAAAGCCATCAAAAAAACATTTCCCAATTGTTTAAATAAACTCTGTTTTAACCACTTAAGTAAGAGTAAGAGTATATATCGTCATATTCAGCAAGCTGGTCTAGCTACAAAATACAATAATGATGCAGATTTCGCTCATAAGATGCGGCATAACGGTGCACTGGCATTTCTAGAGCCAAGTGAAATTATTGAAGCCTTTGCTATAATATAACGAAATTATACCGGACGAAGCAATAGATGTGATAACTAGAAACAATAATGTGGTTCGAAAAATATTATATCAACGGATAAATGAGAATTACAAAATCAAATAATCAAATCAGTTAGCTCTATAATGACAATGAAACTACTTCCACCGCAATTTCCACCAGTACATGATTGTATATTATCATATGTTCCTGTAACAGAATGCCCTTGAATCGTGGCATTATAGATGGAACACTACTAAATCGGCAGAAGTGGAACATATTTAAAACTATCTCAGAGTTTAAAAAGGAGCAAAAGAATACAGAGAACATTATTGAAAGAATAAAATCCGCAGAACCTATGTCTAAACGAAAACGTGTAGATACAGATTATTACAGGAAAAGGATCGAGACACATTCATCTGAAAAGAATCAAATGGACTTAAAATCATATTTAAATGGATGGGCACATATTTGTCACCTGACGTATCAATTTTTTTTTTAACTGGGGTATACCTAGGTTAAAAAATATAAAATATATTAACTACTTATAATAAAACTATAAATTGTTGATGTTTTTTTTTTAATCACTTTTTAATCGCCACTTTATAATATAAACAAATAAATACGTTTCTTTAATCTTTTGGTTTTATATTTCCCCAATGTTTGCAATAACAAAATAGACAAATATGGATAAGTAATAAATGATTATAAAAAAATACTATTCGTTGAAAGTAAAGGCGGTCTTACATTCAAATATTTTCTTTCTTCATTTCTTTGTAGCTTTTTGGTGGCTTTGTAGTTAAATAGTGAAAAAGCCATGTCGAAACAATCGTAGACAAAACGACTGTCGGCGAATATTCCTGTCCTGGAAAATTCCTGTCGTCGAAACAAACAAATGCGAACCATTCTGTCGGGGAAACATCCATAGCTGAAACGTTCTATCGACGAATCTCTCAAAAACGAAACGTCCTGTGGGTGAACAATCCAAAGGAGAAACGACTGTTGGAGAACGCTTGCAGAATCGTCGTGGCATGGGCTATAATGATGCGAAATAATAAGGATATTTTTTGAGTATGACTATGAATTGCTATAAGGTGGAAATGGACTGTGAAAGATAATATGGGTACAAAGAGGGTCGCTACTGTGATGACGGCTGATAGAGTGATATGTGAGAAGAAAACATGTTGCGCTGATCCAAAATATACCAAAACCATTGACGAGCCAGGAGGCTTATTGGTAACGATGCACTGGTCGCGTCAAAGCTGTCGGTTTTTACCCGATTGCCGAATTACCCTCCGTAATGTGTTTATCAGTCAAGGTATGTATATTTGTCCCTATGTGGCGTTCTAGAGACCAAACGCGTTAGCCGATTTTGATGATTCTTACGTCAATAGATTCGTCTTAACCTTGCAAGTGTTACTGGCTACATTAAAATTGGAAAATAGAAAAATGGCGGAATTTTGGCGCCGACCTTTTTTTTCATCCAAACCCATCGTGTGGGGTAACAAAATAAATGATTTTAAGAGGTGATTTCAAAAATATATCTTAATAAAAAAAAAAAACTAAAAAATTATAACAAAAAAAAAACAAGAAACCGAAGCGAACCAAAAAGATGTAAACAAGAAGAAAATCTTGCTGTGCAGTCGGAGTTTTGGGTTTTCTCCGTAGTCGGGTTCTAGTTTTTCAATTTTTATAGATACATACATACATAAACTCACGCCTTTTTCCCATGGGGGAGGCAGAAACTACAGAACACCACCTGCTACGATCCTTTCATACTTCTTTTGCTTCACTCACATTCATACATCTAGTGATACACACACGCCGGTTATATTTTTCTTACTCCTCCATTTTCTTTTCTGATTAATTTTGTTGCGGGATCCAAGACAGTTAAATTCATTCTCCGGGACTTCGTCGAGCTGCATTGCCTCTGCGCTTTTCTGGTGGTCGCCACTGTTGATTCTGGCTTTCAGGAGTTGCAGTGGTTTGGGAATAGTGCGGTGGGATTGTCCCAAAAACACGCCGGTTATGAGTACTGTGCACCTGGCCTTTCTGAAGAACATCACCTATAAGGTTTATGTATGTCTTTCTAGGGTGTCCCCTCCCGGCGTTTCCATTCACGTCTGCCTTGTAAATACCTTTCGTTAGTCGCCTTTCATTCATCCTCTCAATATGGCCAAACCATCTCAACATACTCTTTTCAATTTTAGTCACTACATCTTCTTTTAAACCACAACGTTATCTTACTACCTCATTCCTCAATCTATCATTTAAAGTTACACCACACATACTTTATTTTATAGATCGGCAAGCCCCCGGCCCTGATGATGTTTGGACGGCAATTTGATAAATATATATCAACGAGCTGTCAACCGTGAACTATACTAGTCCGTGCTAATTAATTGATTAATAATTATTAAACTATGATTATCGTGTAAAAAGTACAAAAACATTATTATTGTAGTATAAATAACTAGTGACACTGTTTGCTAAGTTAAATGATTCCGTTGTGTTGAGAAAATTGCCAAAAAGTGACAACTTAGTGTTTGTTTACAAAACCGACAATAAAGAAGCTAATGTGATACAAAAAGTCAATTAGTGAACCAATTTCATCTCAACTAACTTTGTTACACTTAATGACGCAATAAATAAGTGTTAAAAGTGCTTACATGCTAATTTGAGCACTTTTGTGAACGTTAAATTTCAAAATAAAAACAATAACATTGCCGACATTGGTCAAACAACGATCGCGTTCCAGCCATAAAATTAAAATAGTGTCACATAATTAACATCGTGCAACGTAATCTACCGCCATCTAGCAGTGAGTAGCAGAACTTGACAGAAACGTTCCAGGTCAACAAAGAATACTATTTTGTGCATCGAAAACTACATAGTGTTGCAAGCCTGGAATATTTTTCTACTAAATTGGGATATTTTCAAATAATTTTGGGTTTTAATAAATTATACCCAAATTTTTATTAAAATTATAACTTCAAAATTTTATAATGGATTCTTACAACAACATAACTCAAAGAAAGAGGACAAATCTACAGCAATCAAAATCATTGACTGATTTATCTACTTCTCACATACTTGACTCAACAATGACAAGTCTTCCAGGCACATCTCTGGATGTAAGCCACTCATGCTGTGAAGTGCTCAAAGCACAGAATAATCAACTGACATGCGAACTACAGTCTGCTAATAACGAAATTGATGCATTACATGAAGAAATCCGGAACTTGAAATGCGAATTGTTAAAATGCCAGAAAATCATTAATGTCTACAAAAAACTGGACTCCATAGATAATTCCCCTAAAACCTCGAGTAGGAAAAATAAAAGAAATAAAATATATGACAGCAACAGAGAAAGCGCATGCCTACAGTATATGACCCCAGAAAAACGCAATCGACTACCTATTGAGGAAATAACATGCACACCGTTGGTGGACAATGCTGTAGAGGAAATGCAGAAAGTTCAAAACTCACCAACTGGAAATAGCACGTGCACACAGGTGAAGAATAAAGTGGAGGAGGCACAAGCGACGAATAACAATAACGCATTGGGTACTAAAAATCAATCAATCAATCTAGCTATGTCGCCCAAGGATATAAAATTGACGCTGCCAATAAAAAATTCAACACCGGAGACGAAAACTTCAAGAACGAGCGCACCCAATGAAGCCAAACATAGAAAATTGTGTGTATTAAGTAATAGCACACAAAGAGGTATACTGCAAGCTATTGAAGAACAATTTTCTAAAGAATTTAAATTCTGTAGTTATTCATTCCCGAACGTGAAGATAAAACAACTATTAGCTAATTTGAAATCGAAATTAAGAGACTTCAGTATGAATGATTATTGTATAATTTTTATAGGTGAAACTGACATTAAATGTAGCCATAATTTTATTGATCCTATAAATGTTATTAATGAAAGCTTGGCGCAGATAACCCATACAAATATTATAATATGCACTCCTTCGTATGTACGAGGAGCGCCTATATATAACCATAAGGTTGAGATATTTAATGACCTACTTTATGTGAACCTCCAACTTCATAGCTGCGCATACTATTTTGACACAAATTATGACTTGACATTTGAATTTGACATGTTTTCACATAGAACAGGTATATTGAATAAAGCTGGAATACATTTCATATTTAAAAATATAATGAATAGGATCAAAATTGACTTAGAGTTATTTCCGATAATAATTGACACCATTAACAACTCAGAGTCAAATGCTAAAGAGTTGTTTTTTCTCGAATAAATATATTAATATCTTACATCAAAATATAGCAAGTTTGTTAAAAAAATCGGATGATTTATCTGTATGTTTAGATCAACTAGCTGATAATCAAATATGTATTGATATAATATGCATCACCGAACATTTCATTATGGAAGGCTACGAGAGTCAGTTTTATGTACCTAATTATAGTTTAGCGTCGTCTTATTGCAGAAAAGGGAAAAAAAGAGGGGGTGCATGTATTCTTGTTAAAAATGGCCATAAATGGAAAGAACTGCCTAAAATTGTTAAATTGTCGACTTCTGGTATTTTTGAATGTTGCGCCATTGAGCTTATAAGCTATAAGATAATTGTCGTCTGCATTTATAGGGTGCCAAATGTTAATAATTATGATGATTGTTTGAATAAACTTGAGAGACTTTTACGAATAATATCAAAGACGACTTCTAAAAAGATTGTCATAGCAGGAGACTTTAACATTGATTTACTAAAATCTAATAGACATTCTGCTACGTTTGAGTGTCTACTATTAAGTTATAATTTAAAACTAGTATTTAAACAACCGACTCGCATGGCCAGCAAGACATGCATAGATAATTTTGCACATAATTTTAGTAAAACATGTAAAAGTGAAGTATTAGAGTTTGCGTTATCGGATCACACAGCACAGCTACTTCAGTGCCCCGTTAGAAAGGCGTGTGCCATAAACTATTGGTATAGGACAAGAAGAGATTACAATAAAGAAAACATAGCTAAATTCAATCACTGTATGCAAAATATTTCTTTCTCAGAGATATACGATACAGACGATCCTAATATAGCCTATAATGCATTTATCAACACTTTAAAGTTGTTTTATGACTTGTGTTTCCCGCTTATTCGAGTAAAAATTAACTTAGTAAAAAAACGTAATTGGGTGTCAAAGGGTATTAAATTGTGTAGTAAAAAGAAAAGGAACCTTCTATGGCAACTGAGATTAAACCCGAGCCGTGACAATAAAATAAAGTTGGTCAACTATTCTAAATTATATAAAAAAATAATAAATCTGACACAAAAGGCACAAAACAACTACCGAATAGAAAAAGCTGCAAACAAGGCAAAAACTACGTGGCAATTAATAAACCGAAAGAAATTCAATACTCCCAACCAGCAAATTGATAAAATTAAAGTTAATAATAATAATATATTAGATCCTAAAGACATTTCTGAAACGTTTAACAACTACTTTGTTGACAAAATACAGTCCATAATTAATGACTGTAGCCAGCCTAACCCACAACGTAAGATATACACAAGATGTAAATCAATGTTCATGGCACCAAGTTTACCAGATGATATATTTAAAATTATAATGTCACTAAAAAACACAAATAGCGTTGGTTACGATGGCATCTCCACAAATATTATTAAATCAGTGGCTAAGGAACTATGTGTACATTTAAGTTATATACTTAATCTCAGTATAGGTGCTGGCGTGTACCCAGATGCTTTGAAAATTGCCATTGTTAAACCATTATTTAAAAAGGAAAATAGAGAGCTAGTGGAAAATTATAGGCCAGTCTCATTGATTTCTGTTATTTCAAAAATATTTAAAAAATATCTACACAAAGAGCTATTTAAATACCTTGACAAATATAATATTCTGTGTGAGCAACAAAAGGGATTTAGACCAAGAAAAACAATAAATATGGCGATTTACGATTTTATTCATAATATCATAAATAATGTCGATAAACGAAACCCAGTCTGCGCAATTTTTTGCGATATGACGCAGGCGTTTGATTATGTCCACCATACTACACTATTAAAAAAACTAGAAGCTTATGGCATAAGGGGTAATGTTTTAGAACTGTTTCAATCCTATTTACAAAATAGACGGCAAATAACAGAAATCAACAGGATAAATTTAATTAATAAACATGACGAGATATTTAGATCAGAAGAGCGAAATGTTAGTTATGGGGTACCACAGGGTAGTGTGCTGGGTCCCTTGTTATTTATAATTTATATTAATGACTTACCAGAATGGATTGAACAACCATTGACTCTATTTGCAGATGACAGTACCGTGACAATACCTTCGAGAAGCGTTGATACATACCAAAGTGACATTAATAATTCGTTAAAAACTATTATAAAATGGCTAGAGGAAAACAACTTAAGAATCAATTTAAGTAAAACAAAAATAATTCAATTTAACCAACGCATGACAGATATGGACAATCTTAATGTGAAATATAATGATAATAAAATTAGCGAGGTAGTTAGTACAAAATTTCTAGGGCTTGAAATAGATAAAAAACTTAGCTGGAAACAGCACATTGAGTTACTTTGCAAGAAACTAAGTACATCTGCATATGCTCTATATACCCTATCGTATATTGTAAATCTGGATGCATGCCTTACTGCGTACTATGGTATAGTTGAATGCCATCTGCGATACGGAGTTATCTTTTGGGGCAACTCAACAGAAAAAGAAACGGCATTTAAGGCACAAAAAAGATGCATACGATCTATTTTTAAATTGAAAAGTACTGATAGCTGCGTGCCATATTTTAAACAATATAAACTTTTAACCCTACCATGTTTGTACATTTTAGAAATGGCAGTATTTGTTAAATTAAACCCAGAGCGCTTCGCACGAATGGCTGATGTATTTCCACGGAATAGACGTGACAATACTAGTCTGTGTATCCCCAGTGCTAGAACAACTCTGATGCGCAAGGGTGTCTGCTGCATGGCACCGGTGATATATAATAAAATACCAAGTTGTTGGAAGGAATATAATTTGACATTATTCAAAAAAAGACTTCGGAATTTTTTAGTAGATAAGGTTTATTATAGTATTGCAGATTTTTTATTGGAGAAAGAAATTGTTTGACTATTTTATATATTGTATTTAAATAATTATTAGAAATTGCGACATTAATGATATTATTGACTGATGAAATAGAATTATTTTATTTATTGAATGAATTGAATGGTTGAACATTGATATTATTATTAGTAAATGATGAACCAAATTTATATTATTTAATGGAATTATAGTATTAAATTTTAAACTCTGTACTTTTGCATGCCTTGTAATTGGCAAAATATGGCTGTTTCTGTATTTATTTATTGTGTACCACCATGACTTGTACCCATATTTGCAAAATAAAATATCTTTATCTTTAGATATTACTTCATATATATATATATATATTACTTCCACTTGTTTTTAAAACTACGGTATCATCATAATTATTCTAGTGAGCTTTTTCTTTTACAAATCACCATCAAACACTTCATCGTTTACCTTCAGAGCCCCCCTAGACAAGTTACATACTATTACTGAAAGCGTTGGCGATAGCTATTGCAAAAACTATAAAAAATTTGATGTAAATGTTAAACGCTATCGAAATGTCACGAGATCTATCCCTTCCCCCTTAGTGAGATAGTGACCAAACGCCAGTCTATCAGTGAAAAAAGGAACGTTATATTTTTTGATAATGCCGTTACGAAACTAAGTGAAATGGACTTACACGTGTTTATACTCCTTCAAGAACTTAATTATAGACTGTGAGAAATAAGTCACTTATGGGTGAAAAGGGATAACTAATATTTTATCCTTATGAAATAAATGGGGCGTGCGTCATGGGATCATTGTCTTATAGTAAATTATAATTGGTATCTAAATAGATATTGAGGTCATATCCTTTCATCCTTTTTTAATTTATTTATTCTTAAATAATTTACATTGTTTCGACCATTACATAATTAAAATTCCAAAAACAACTATTATTACACTTGAAGATAAATTTAGTAATTAAAGAATATTAAGACACATTATTTTAAAACATGTTACAAAAAAATCATTTCAAAATTAATCTACTATACGCCAAAAGATACAATTATAAAATCAAGTTATAAAATAAAGTGAAATTAATACAATATTAGTCACAAAAAAATTAAATAGTATCTACTTCATAATTACAAATGAATCTCACAAGAAATATATCTAATTATAATGTCAAGTTGATACAAAATATGTCAAAAAATAAATATGATTCTAAATCAATTCAAATATATGTCACAAGTAATAAGTATAATGTCCAAAGTATAATGTCCAGTTAAGTCAATAACTATGTCAAAAAAGTTAAAATATATAATTTCGAATTATTCCAATACATGTCAAAAGCAATAATTATAATGTCAATTTGATACAAAATATTCCAAACAAATATAATTCTAAATTAATCGAAATATATGTGACGAAACATTTAATTGGATCAAGAAAATTGATAGATTGAAGATTGGATTTTTTGGTCAAGCTACTCGAATTAAATTTCACAAAAAATTATAATGTCAAGTTAATAGGTACAATATACGTCACATAACATTGTGATTCCAAATTAAGGCAATATAATGTCACAGTAGTAATTGTTAAGTCAAAATAACATTAAATATAAATATTAAATCATTAATTTAATTAATAAATTATTTGTGTTATTAGGGGACAAAGTAATATTTTGTTCTTCCAGGGCGTTATTTTGAATTCAGAGCTAAGCGAAGGATTTTATAGTAGAATCACGAGCTTAGCGAGGAATTCAATATACGCCGCCCGAGAACAAAATATTTTGTCACCATCTCACTGTCATACACACTATTTTCCATCACTACCTAAGAGAAAAATAAAAACCTACGAGTACCTACCTACTCGAAACTAGAAAATAAATTTACAGAAAGAACCACAGTTTTTTTAAAGCACTTTGCCGCCATAACTTAGAACCAGCCAGTAACTTATTTAAACATATGCGTTCGACCTATTTGGTTAACTTCACATACTTATAAACAAAGAGTAAGTATAATACTAACTCCTTACAATCACAAAAATGAGTTTATCACCATAGAGAATTGAATGTTAGTTAGTGATATTTAAAAAAAATTAAACCTTCACGCGAGCGCCTCCAACCCAACTACGCAAATCTATCAGAAGCACGAAGCGTACCAATCAGAAGAGAGAAAGCTAAAACTCCTACTGGCGCAAAATTGGATTATCTCCCGCTATCCTCTACAGACAATTGTCCTTTTTCGAATAGGTGTGATAAAAAAGTTTATTCACTGCTGTTTCTATTAGTATATAATAAATAATAATAATAAATATCTAGCTTCCATTATCTGACTTTCATTTTGATACCGAGTATTGTAATTTTTCAAGGCTTTTTATTTAAAGAGAGAATTTAAATGAGTATAAACCACAGACATAAATCTAACTAGATAACGCAAGTCCTTGCTGTATGAAAACCAAACGTGCCTCTTTTTCACAAACTACTTAAAAACAAATTTACTTACCAATGAAAGAAAACATTTCCAATGCCTCGGCCAACTTTTTCTATACATTCTTTACAGCTCAATATGGCATAAAAAGGATTATTTTTAGATTTCGGTGGATTTCCGGTGCCGATAATGGTAAATGAAAAGCTCAAATTACGATCATTTATCGTAACTTTACTCCATTTTTTGGCACGCGAAGTAAATACGTACATACGTTATCAAGTTAGATTTATGTCTGTGGTGCAAACTATAAATTAATAACTTAAACTCAGTCACTCTCACTTAATTGAATATTTAGTAGTTAATATAAGAGAGCAATGACTTACTAAGGAAAATTAAACCAGTAATGAGCTCTACAAATCACAATTTTTAACCCCCGCCGGCGAAACAGGGGTGTTATATGTTTGACGTGTGTTGTGTCTGCCTGTGGCATCATAAGCTCATATACGGATAAACCGATTTTGATTTAGTTTTTTTCTTGTTTGGAAGGTAATTTTGTGTTAGTAAAAAGTAGTGTTCCTAAAAATCGGTTCAGCCGTTCAAAAGTTTATGGGCGTTTTACTGTTCTCGTCGAATCGTGGTGTCTTCGCAAGATAAATGAGTCGGGGGCTTTTTATTTTTTTTAATTTTACTTGTTTTATTCCTAAACAGACTCTTTCCTTGCAGTCGGATTTCTTGAGACTGTATCATGTTTGCAATCTATATTTTATTTAGTACAAACAAAATATTGAACGTAGTTAGCTATATTCTCATCGGTTTCGGGTCCGTTGGGTCTTGACCAAACGGGTCGTCTTTAAGCGCCTATCCGACTAATCTATCGGCCTTAAGATAAAGCGTCCTAAAAAGTTGTTCTATATCTCAACACGTAACGTATGGCCTCTTTTAGAATCGCAATCAGACAACCCCTGTATATGGAGGTACATCCAAAAGCTTTTCACTGTATCTGCTTCGACATAGCACATACGAGTAGGAGTATCACATTTAAATGAGTGGTACAAAATCAAACAAGAATGGAATGAATTCGATTACCTTACTTTGTCGTATATCCTGACATTTCATGCAGATGTGGGAATGGATATATTTCCGTATTTCTTTCGCAATTAACGTAAACTGAGCCTGCTAATTAATCGTCTCTGACAGTCCCCAGGGGATTAACGTAAAGCTGAGCTTACTGTCCAAATCTCTGATTTATTTATCATCTGACGAGCACAGTCTTTCTCTTTAGATTTTTCCAAGAGAGATCTGGGACCTATAAAGCGTTGGTAATGGAAATACGCAATCATTGCTTTCATGGCCACATGGTAGAAAAAAATTCACAAGTTTCGGACAGGCGCATGATACTGGTTGAGACAGTGGCCAGAATTTTCGACATATTATTATCAAATAGTAAATATGTAGTTATTATATTTTTGTCTCCTCAAAATTAAACAGTGGGTAACTTATTAGGTACCAAAAAAATGTTTAAAGATCATCAAATAAGTGCAGAATGTATATTCTTCTTCTTTTAAAACGTTGCTCACCCCCACACTAGGAATTGCTCCAGTGTCGTGGGTGCATTTAGATATAAACTCACATACACAAACGACCAGACCGGAACAACTATATTTTGGCCATACAGATATACAGGGTGTTTGGAAGGGAGCTGTACATACGCCTAGGGTAGAAACTAGGGATAGTCTGCTACCTACCCCTGCCCATTATATTGACCTTGGCCTCAAGGTTTTTTTTTTTTTTATTTTTATTTTTTATTTGACTTTTTTGTGATTTTTTGACTAAAACTACCTGTAGCTCAAAATCTATCCATGGGACCGGTCGGCTAATGGTCTTGTTTTAATCGTTAGAGTCTTAGGGTCCTGCAAAAAATTATTTTACACCAGAAAATTGTGGAGAAGAAAAGTTATGGGGCCTGAAGTACCATAGTAAGGTAAAGAAATAATTTTAAGGGCAACTTTCTATGGGGTTTAAAAAAAACTAACAGGGTTGGAGTTCTTCTGATTTTTTTAAAACATCCTCAGTCCATGCCCTTTCTAACGATATGCTAAAAGTGTATTTATCACTTTTAGTTTTAAAGTTATTAATTAATTTCCGCAACTAGGGCACTTTTACCACCACGAGTCGACATTTGTAAGACAAATGTAATTTCCAGAATTTAAACCAGTTTGGCCTACAGTTGGCAAATTTGTTGTCTCACTCTTACACGAGAGCAACATGTAAAAGACAAAACATGTCATGTCATGTCTCTTTCGCTCTTGGGTCGACGGGGCCGGGCAGGTAACTCGTTGGGGTCTTTGTTAGTCAGTCGAGATTTACCCATCTTAGCTAACTTACGTACTTGCCGTTACGACGCTCCACTGTTTTCGTTAATTTTGTTGAGTTTGTTATTACTTCGTTTTTGTTAAGTTTTGTTATTTGTTACCTTGTTGTTGGCAAAATGGCTGGATTTACCAGTGAAGAGTACACCGACATGCTGGTGGTGTATGGAATGGCTGATTGCAATGGGCGCGAGGCACGGAGGATTTATCAAGAACGGTATCCTAACCGGCGAGTGCCTAACCACCAAACGTTTGGCTCAACTTATCGGCGTCTGCGAGAAACCGGAAATTTAAATTTCCGGGAACCAGCCGTGAACAGATTTCAACCAAATTTGGCTGCGGAAGAACGCATATTGGCTGAATTTGAGGAAGATCCGACCAGAAGCGTAAGAACCGTAGCCCGGACGCTTGGTTTAAGCGTGTGGAAAGTCTGGTCGGTTCTTCGCGAAAATGGACGTCATCCTTTCCACTACACCCCTGTTCAAGGTAATTTTTTACATAAAGTTTTTGTTTTTAGCTCTTATGTAATGAACTAGCATGTGAATTTCATAGGCAATTTTTAAATTAACATGAGCATGTGTGTGAGAGAGAGAGAAATGGAAAGACAGAGATAGCAATCAATGTTACATAGCTACTAATTCATAAGGAAACCGCTAACGTTGATATTTTTATTGTTTTAGGCTTAGAGGATAACGACTATGCAAGAAGGGTGGAGTTTTGCCGCCACTTGCTCCATACGGACGTGGAAGATATTAATTTTTTACGGAGTATTCTCTGGACTGACGAGTCCAAGTTTGACAAGGAAGGAATTGTAAATTACCACAATCTCCATCACTGGGCACCCAGAGATCAAAACCCGAGAGTCAAGAGGCACAGAGGTTTTCAACGAAGGTTCTCCGTGAATGTATGGGCAGGCGTCATCGGTAATCGGTTGATAGGGCCGCACTTTTTGCCAGACAACCTAAACGGGCAAAACTACTTAGATTTCCTCGAAAACGATTTGCCTGATTTAGCGGAAGAAGTGTTTGACGAAGATCGGCCCATAGTCTTCCAGCACGACGGCTGTCCTGCTCATTGGAGCCTAGCAGTGAGGGAGCTTCTGGACAACTGCTTTCCTAATTCTTGGATTGGTCGGGGTGGGCCAATTCCCTGGCCCCCAAGGTCGCCTGACCTTACCCCACTCGACTTCTACGTCTGGGGAAGGGCGAAAGAGTTGGTGTACGCAGAAGAAGTACCAACAAGGGAGGTTCTAATTAACAGGATCCACGCCGCATTCGATACAATGCGCGAGGAACTGCTGCTTAGAACGGTGACCGTGGAGATGAGGAAGAGGTGCCGAGCATGTTTACAGGTCAATGGTCATCAATTTGAACAAAATTTGTAATTAATTAAAATTAGTAATTAATTAAAATTTGTAATTTAATGACATTAGTCATTACCAAATTTTTTGTTTCATTTGCCATCCTTTTACGATCGAACACATTTAATTTTCATTAGTTGAAATTTTTGCTTGAAGTGCCCTAGTTGCGGAAATTAATTAATAACTTTAAAACTAAAAGTGATAATTACACTTTTAGCATATCGTTAGAAAGGGCATGGACTGAGGATGTTTTAAATAAATCAGAAGAACTCCAACCCTGTTAGTTTTTTTTTAAACCCCATAGAAAGTTGCCCTTAAAATTATTTCTTTACCTTACTACGGTACTTCAGGCCCCATAACTTTTCTTCTCCACAATTTTCTGGTGTAAAATAATTTTTTGCAGGACCCTAAGACTCTAACGATTAAAACAAGACCATTAGCCGACCGGTCCCATGGATAGATTTTGAGCTACAGGTAGTTTTAGTCAAAAAATCATAAAAAAGTCAAATAAAAAATAATAATAAATTAAAAAAAAACCTTGAGGCCAAGGTCAATATAATGGGCGGGGGTAGGTAGCAGACTATCCCTAGTTTCTACCCTAGGCGTATGTACAGCTCCCTTCCAAACACCCTGTATGTTCCGTGCGGGAAACGAACCCGCTACGTGCAACGCAGAAGTCGATCGCTCAACCACTGCGCCAACCGTGTCGTATCTTGTATTGTAGAATGAACTTATTTCATTGATACGAATACTAAGTGAATGATACGTAAGAAAATTACGAGACGTTTTAGATCGCGTAACGCACTTGTGTCTAAATATCGATAAAAACAAGAAAAATATATTTATAAAAAAAAAACTGTCGATAATGAATAAATGGATCATTCAATTTATTACTGACAAATACAAAATGTTAAAAAAGTTAATGGATTTCGTTAAAACACGTTAAGCACATTTTTTAACAAACACGTTGCCCCACACTACGAATTTCTGCCTGTATCGTGGGTGCGTTTACAAACATATACACTCACATACATAACACCCAGAGCCGGAACAACTATCTGTAGGTCATACAAATATTTGTTCCGCGCGGGAATCGAACCCGCGACACGTAGCGCAGCAGTCAATAGCTCAACTCCGGTTAATTTCTCAATTACAGTTTGAATGAAAGCATTCCTCATATCAGTATCGTCAAAATTGGAAAATGATGGTTCTAAAATTTTCATGACTTTTCCCGTGAATTTTATCTATGATAAAGTAGTTGCACGCTTCAAAAGTTGTCACAACACTAATAGCTTAATGAACAGGCTTCGTACGAGATTTTATACGAGATCCAACGAGTTTCGCATTAAATGCAAAATCTGGTCGCTACGAGACCTATAAAATCATTTCATATTTCACTCTAACTCTAAAAATAACCTAAAGAAAATTCATTTGCTGGAACGAGATAGACATACAATTTCACTTCCGCACTAAGTGGAAGACTCCTACGAGTATCATTAGATCTCGTAACGCAGTGAACGTGTTAAAGACAACCATTACTGTACACAGGCCTCTGCCAAGCGTCGTCATATCGACCGGTCCTATGATTCTCGAAACACGGGTCCAGCGGACTCCCGCGATTCTCAACGCATTTGTTCACCGGTCTACCCCTTCCAAGACTTTCAGACGTTGCGTCTTCCAGCATCTTTGATAAGGGACCATTAGTTATTTGTTTTTCGAGCAACATGTCTTATCTCATTCAAAGTGTTGCTTTCCATTGGTGAAGATTTTTTGTAATCGCATCAGTATTCCCAGATATTTGTTTTACTATGTTTATAGTGGTCAACTGAAGCACGAGTATATTTTTTGGTTCTCTAAGTAGATCTTGAGTATATTATGTTCTTTGCCTGTACTTAAGATTATATAAAAACACTTGTGATTTTTTAACTTTAGTTTTCTTCCAAGGGTTTGGGATGGACCTCAAGATTGTAAAGCTTCTTAGAGATAGGTACACGAAAAAGGTCTTACGTTCTCTAAAACCATTATTTTTTGCCAAAGGTAAAAGTAGTTTACCAAGTAAATAAAAAACACTTTCCTGAAATGATCAGTTTTCTACTATGTTACTTCATTGTGTATTGGTAGGTACTCTAAAAGTCATCTGTTTTTTAATAAGAAATCAATCTAGCTGAGATATCTTTTATCGGCTTTACCTTAATAATGCCTCAATTAAAATTGAACCCCCGCTGGTTTTCTCCTTATATTTTCATTGGGAGGTATTAGTATCTTGAGAAATGCAAATAAGACGTTTAATCTTAGGGTACGTTTTTTTTTCATACCGCATTACAATACAATAATACAATAATCAAATAATTTATTCAGAAAAAACACATGTACAGAATCAAAAAGTAAATACATTTTTACCAGTCAATCAATCTGCCTAGTCTTTTCCAAACTATGTTGGGGTCGGCTTCCAGACTAACCGGATTCAGCTGAGTACCAGTGTTTTACATGGAGCGACTGCCTATCTGACCTTCACAACCCAGTAACTAGGTAACACTTGGCAAGACTGGTGTCAGATCTCATGCTTCTGATTACTCGTAAAGACTGTCAAAGATCTTCAAATGATAGCCGAGACCAACCGCTTAACGTGCTTGCCGAGGCACGGAGGAAACTCGGTATGTTGAAAATGGTCACCCATCCGCGAACCGACCTCGTCAAGCGTTGCTTAACCTTGATGATTGATCCGTGCGGCTGTTATTATTTAGCCACGAGCTCCTCAAATACATTTTTACCAGTAAACACGGAAAAAGAGAATCGTTGGTACCTGTACTAATGAACATCATTGTACCACAGGCTTAATTTACAGTACCGTTTTAACGGATCCGTCGCTACTGTGGGTAATGTTCACACCAACCAACTTTCTATAAGGATGGACGTCCGATAAAACGGATATTTTAATACTGTAGTGTGCTTGAACCCGCTTATACAAACAACTACCTACGTCATTGCCGAATGAAAACGTATACGAATTAGCGGACCTGTAAAACGGACAGCTGTATATTTTGGTGGATCGATAATTTTTACTCCATTCGGAATACTGTCATGTGTGTGAACTCGCTCATACAACTACATACGTCAGCGCCGAGTAAAAATTTGTACGATATAGCGGACCTGTAAGGCATAGCACGCACTGCGATTTTTATTCGCGCGAATTATTTTCTTGCCTAGCCTTAAACGGAGAACGAACTCTGTGTGAACGAACACATACTTCTAGTAAAGCTTAGTTAAATTTTGACTCTAGATATCGATTTCAATAAGTGATACTAGCTTCTATCATTATTAACTACGTTTAATTCATATAAAGTAGCCTCAGCGATAATGTCTTTTTTTACTTGTGTACGATTTTCTTTTTATTATGTTCCCCGATTATGCAAAGACGCCTGGACCGATTTGGAAAATTCTTCTTTTGTTTGAAAGGGACACATAGGGATGTATACTTCATAGTTGGTCCCATAGTCATCAGGTCCGGATCTGATGATGGAGAAATCGAGGGAACTCTTCATATATATAGCGATTTTGGTATTTTCATCAATAATGCAATCATTTGCACTCAGAAAGTATCATTTGTTGAAGTGAAGAAGACCACAGATGGCCAACGGAACTCCTTAATGCTAAGTATGTCATGGGTATAAGATATCTCGACTAGTTAAACGACTATGATGAAGCAAATACTTATAAATAAATAGTACTGATGAAAATGGGTCCAACGAACTGATCTGATGATGAAGCCGGCAGGTAGGCACTGGAACTCTTAAATAAAACAATGTATCCTGGTAGTGTTTGGGCTTATTGGAATCGTCATGAGATGTACTTTGGCCATATATGATTTTTATGGCAATTGGAGATACTTATCTATCAAAACTAAAAAGACATAAATAAAAAAGCTATTAACAAAAAAACAAACCGACTTCCTAAAAAAACATTGTGAAGCGAATAATAACTTTCATTTCCGAAGTCGGTGTCGAAACACGGAAAACAATAGGTACCAAAGTACTATCAAAATACTATCGCACTGTTTTTTTGGAAGTCGGTTTGTTTTTTTATAATAATATAAACGAAGATTTTTAATATTACTTCTTATAATATTAAATTAGATCGGTGTAAAGATTACCCAAGCTAAGAACTTTTTCTTGGCACTACGAAAATAAAACAAAAAGAATACCGAGCAGAAGAATTGCTTAATAAAGTTTCAAGAAGATTCAGATAAGATAAATCGCAGTGATTTCACGAGAGGCTGCGGAATTAATTTTCTTCGGAGAAGAAATGCTCGACCAGCAGGCCTAGGGTTATTAAGAACTCCACTTAAATTGTGACGGAAACTTGTCTGTCTTTAATTCATGAATTTGATTGATTTTGGTGTAAATTAATATTTAGTTGTAATACGTACTTTATATTATCTAATCTAAATTATATCCAACTTCTTTTTGTATTCTCTGTGCTTTTGAAAATTACTTACTTTTGATTTCGGCGCGGGGCGACATTCTATCACCCTTTTTATAATCCCTCGGATCAAGCACGAATAAATATTAGTTAATCTTTACTTTCTGAACTTGTAGGTAACGACTTTATTCTGAGTTTATTAATACGTGTATGTAACATAGCCGACCTTTAGGTGACCCAAAAAGTTCGCATTCAAATTATGTATAGCGCCTGTCCTGTTAAATAATTTTGTTTCAACACAATTCATTGCTGTCAGCCGTCTGAAATAAATTGTGGATGCCTGATCAAAATGTCTGAGCAAAATATTATTTGTCGGTTTGGTGTAGTACTCAACATTTTAAAGCAGGCAACCACTGGGTAGTTAAATAGAGATATAGATAGTTACTCGTCGGCACTCCTTTCTCGTCCACTACCCTTTGGTGGAGAACTGTCCTAAGATCTAGTTCATTGCAGTAGAATTGACTAAAGATAGACATGCCTGCTCCCGCATCACTGGATGATGCAATTGGCTGTAGGAAATACGTTAAACTAATCACAGCTGAGCGACGCACGTTTGACAATTTGTCACATTAAGTTTTCGTTTTTTTTTTTTGGAGCAGAAACTGTGCGTACGGCACATATTCCAAGTTCTGACTCAGACTCAGTCGACACGACAGCGAAAAAAACCATCGTTGAGTATTAATTTATTACAAGCTATAACTATGAGTTGGATGATTAAAGGATTCACAGGACGGAGATGACCACGATTCCACCTGCAACAAGCTTGCATGCAAGTTGTATTACTTTGCGGGCTAGCGGGGCATAATGTAATCAATCACTCGATCGTGCCGTGCCCCGCAATAAAATTAAACTTGCACGCGAGTTGCTTTTATGTTGCAACGCGACATAAGGCTTCAATGATTTAGCTCATCATAGAAATAATAATATTTCATCTCTAGGGAGAGGTCCTCGTGATAACGCTTTTATGTTTTGGTTTTCCAACAACACGCTTTGCTTTTTGCTTGCTTGGTAGTGTAGACACAGGCCTACCTTGCTTCCCCCTTCAGAATGTGCAAGGTGGCGTGGTTTTGAGGGAGAGCGCTACGGTCGTGTAGATCCTTAAGGCAAGTCTGTGTGAAGTTCCGTGTCGAGGTTGCGACCCCGTTATTGGTCTAATTCTCTATGAATTAGACAACAGAAATCACCGGGCGATTTAACACAGAGATGGCGAGGTCATGCCTATGGGTGTTCATCATCGAACAAAAACAGATGATGGCAGCTAGGGAGGGATGAAGGAATCATTGTGGTTGAGTGTAGTAGTGTTCAAAGTAGCTATATGACAATAACTTGCTTAATGCTTTATATTTTACACGCTTTATTATAACGCGCTTTTTTATAACGCACGGGCGCGGGGCGGACACGAATAAAGCAAGCGCGGAGACTGTTAACTCGCAGCTGTTAGCGTTGGACTCGTTGGACAGACATCATGCTTAAAATATTACATCGCTTTTATGAATATATTACGTTAAAATGGAGCAGTAAAAATAAACAATGAACTTTCCTTCATACTTTCAGTTCTACTTCACTAATTAAGTTCCATATTGGTAAATCACTATTTCTTTTAGACATTTTCGTCTGCTATACACACAAAAAAACAAAAGATTAAACAACAACACAATCTTTCAATCAATCGTCCTTATCCTTACTTACACAATATTATATTTAGTCAATATTAAGTATCCTATCACTGTTTACAGTAAAAAGCAAGAAGCAAAATAGCGTAGGTATATTACGTGAGCCGCGCGGGATCTACAATTACGCGCGCGACCGATAACAATCGCTAGCATGCAACGACTGGCCGCCGCGCCCGCCCGGCGCCTTCAAGCTTATTGCTTTATTTACGTTATTGCGTTGCGCGCGATACTGCGTTATAACGAATTAAGCAAATAGCGTATAGCGCCAAGTGACTTCCACGATAGCGTTTGCTTTATGCTATTTATAATAAGCACGCTTTTTAAGTTGCTTTACGTTATATTGACCACCACTAGTTGAGTGGAGCAGGTTGCACACTTCACATCACTTTGGCCCGGTATTCCTGTTACACGGGAGGTCGTGGGGTAGCTACACACGATCAATTGGCTGAGCCATCCCGTAAGCGGATGTCAAGCGAGCGATTCTCGGCATGAGTTGTGGCGTAGTCTCAATTGCTGAGACCTCCTGTCGCACGCAGGGGGTCCTCAATTTCTTACTAGGCTGCTCCTATACTGAAGGTGTAGCTTTGGCGTTCGCTCGTTGAACGAGTGACGTCCCCGACTGAGGGCTCCGTGGCGGATAGAGAGCTCCAACGGTGAATCTTAACAGTCCGAACTCATGGATAAAGAAACACATAATTTAAAAAAAAACAAGCCACAAGCTGCGTCCTCGGATGCTCTTACACAGAACAACACACCAAAGACCGCGTCTTCAGATGCATCTTTCATAACTAACCCAAAGGTTTCGCCCCAGTCACTACCCTGCGGGGGTGTCGGCAATGGCTGAGACACCAATAGGCGAGGCCGCCACCGGCATCAAGCATAAGCACAGCACAAGGCCTAGGGAGCTCAAAAAACTTAAAACCTACTAGGGTTAGCAAGAAGAGCAAGCCTGCTCACTCCCATATGTTTGATGGAACCTTGGTGAGCTACGCCGAAGTGGCCGCGTTGATTTAAATATACACAGATGGCTCAAAAACACAAAACGATCCAGGTGCTCGCGAAGAGAGGCTCTGATATGTTAGTACTAGGCCCGTACCCACTCTTCCCCAACCTTTCTGACAAATTCGTTCGTGGATTCGCCAAAGATCGACCGAACTTCAAAATGTATAAAGCAGATGGTTACGGGCAGCAGATTGCAGGCAATCAAAAATGGCTATACAGAATGTATACCCGCGATTAACCAAAAAACTTCTTAGCCTGAGTAAAAATAACCTTAGAATATTTATAGGAACAATTATGGACCATAACCCCCTTAACAAACATCTTTTTAATATAGGCGCCACAGATAGCCCACTTTGCAGGGGCTGCTTTAACGCCTAAAAATCAGCCACCCACGTTATCCTGGAATGCGAGGCCGTGGCTTCTCAACGCTAAGAATTCCTCGGAAGAGTGAGATTGCTCCGCGAAGTATGTGAAGCTCCCAGGAAACTTCTGTGCTTCTGGGTGGAGCAAGGTTGGCTATGTTAGCCAGAAGCTCCACGTCTAAGCGCAGAAAAGGGAATCCCTATCATCATCATCATCATCAATATTTCGTCTAATATGATCTAATCCAGACTACCATGTATAATTGGTATTGTTTTTTAAAACCACATACTGTTGAAAGACAAACTGAACACTTTCCTGCCTCTGTAGCTATTATTCTAACCAATGAATCCACTTATCAAACGCGATATTGATAGACAAGCTCTCAGGAGACGCCATTGAAGCGTTCGTTAGACGAAGCTATCTTATAACGGATAGCAAACTATATCCCGCAGAGAACTGGATGTTTCTTAGAAAATATTTTCATCTCAAGTCATGTTTTCTTCTTTGAATTCTTTATATAGTACCTATAGGAAATGTAGGGATCTTAATGTCAAGAAGACTTATAAATGTGCTATCCTAAAGGTATGTGAACCTATTGTTAGATTGAGCCCTATATATCATTGTGCGGGCTGTTCTGAATTTTAATATAGCAAAATACATCTATTTGTACAACCAGAAGTTCCCCGCTTTTTCGATAATTTCAATTTATGCAACACTAGTTTATGCCAGCGGCTGCGCTTGCGTAAAGTTGCAAAGCCACTCATGGGAACATATTGTTGGGATGAAAAGTATCCCAATGTCCTAATTCTAATTCAAACAATGGGTCCTGCGTTCAGCCGTTGTGCGAAGTGACAGTATAATTCTAATGAGAAGTGCGATGAGATTAGTAGAAGCATATTGAAATGTAAAACCCGGTTTGGTTTTGAAATTGAAACAATAATAGCTTCCTGAAAGGCTTAGCTCACGTACCTAAACATATTTGAAAATCTGGCTCCTAAGTTATCGCAACGGATATTAAATAGTGATATATTTTGGTAAGTTTTCCCTCTCGATTACACTTATTTCCTACTGAACGGTATGAGAAGTATTCTTCGTGCCCTGAATTGGGAAGTAGGTAGCGCTCGGTTCATTATATCTTGATTCTTAACGGGTGTAAAAACTTTTTCTATGATTGATTTTTTGGGTATGTTTGCCCAACTTTACATATACCGAATACATATGAAAATATCCATGTTACCAGCAAACTGAGATTTTGCGCTTTTCGTTTTGGTGGCTTCTACACAAATCAGTGCGTTTTCTCACTTGCTGTCTCACAACCTTGAGGCAAGAGACGGATAGATTATAAACTGCCTATCGCTTTGCTTTGTTTATTTTTTTTTATAAAAACTATCTGTGCCAGCGGCTTCGCTCCCGTCAACTGCCTACCCTACCTACTCTACTTCGACTTTTGAAGTTTCTTGTGCGTTCTTCTTCATAACAAGCTACTTTTCCGAATGCACGGTAGAATCAATTTTTATTACGTGTAAATTTGACGTTAAAAAGTGCCGCTTAATGGCTTATTTGAAATTAAAAAAATTGTCTTACTCAACCCAACCCAGGGGCAGGGAGGGGTTACACAACTCTAACAAAAATGAGCAATTTAAAGCTTCATTTAACGCAAACGGATCCCCGAATCGGAAAATGGTTTTCACAGACTCGTAATATTTTTGAAAGACCTATCTAACGATACCCCAAACCATGGGATACACGAAAAAAAAAATTACTTTAATTTACGGGTAGGACAGGAGGTACACTTTTGCACTTTTATTTTTTTTACCACTTTTGCGGCGTGATTAAAATTATAGCTTTTTAGTACTAAGAGTCAGTTGTCATTACTCAGAACAAACCCAGACCGTGGTGGCTGGTCAAAAGGTTTACATTTTCATTGTTGACCACAGGGACCACATTGAACTTATTTCGCAGGAGACGACCTGGACGTCGGGAGTCGCAAGCCGATTCCCGGCCACCGTAGCCGCGGGCTTGCGGACAGCAAGTAATGGGTAGCTCGCCGTCTGATAAGGAGCAAGGGGCCTACTCCCTAAGCACGGAATCCGTAGTTTCGGCCTTAGTTACAAGCGTTACCTACTCCCTAACACCTACGGACGGATGATTAGTTCGAGTCACGAACTAAGAATGAATGACAACAAAATTTCACTACCGATGTATTTTAAACTGTCCGAAAAATTTAACTTAGCACATGTTTTTCTCACGCCAAAGTTTCGGAGTACTTTCGGACGGGGCTCCTAACTTCGTTATCAGAGATAGAAAGTAGACCCCCAGGACCGAGTCGACGGCGCGTAGTTTTCCACGTGCGCCTTAAAGAGATGTCAGCAAAAACTGACGGAGTCCGCTAGGGCCGATGCCTGTCTGGGTCGCTAATAAATTTGAAAGGGAGTTACCGAGGCCACAAGCAGCTGAAGGAATACGGGTGGGATTTAGTCAGTAAAAGTCTGACGCGCCCTCCCGCCTCTCCCAGAGTGGGAGAAGTCATTGGATGATTTCCCACACCAAAAAAAGGCAATGAACTTTAGGTTAGGTATTCTCCATACCAGCGCTTTTCAAAAGTACAACTTCTTAGGATGTGTAATGGGTGCAAATCCGACGCAAAAATCGCTTCCGTGTGTATTCAATCGTCACGATCGAAAATTTATTTCAGGTGCTAGCATTTTCCGCGGTTTCACTCCCGTAGCCTATCCTTCAGGAGTCGTGAACCTTCAACCTTCTGGGTATAGTAATAGAGAGTGGATTTCCATCAGTGAAAATGTTTTCGTAATCGGTTCAATTTCATTCAGAGATTAACTTTTACAAACATCAACAAAACATCTTTATATGTTAGTTTAGATAGATTAATACCGGGTGTGCGCGACTTGCGTCTTATCAAACACACGCATATAAAGCCAGTGTGGTGTACCCCTATTTAATGTCGTATTAAGTCAGACTTATTAAGTATTACGAGAACGGTGATGCGTATGTCTTACTCGTAGGAAAACGTTAGAAACTAGTTAAAATGTTTGTTAATTGGAACCATGTAATTTACTACTAGCTGATAGGTTTTAATTAGAAATTAAATATTAGCTTAGGTTGTGTAGGTGTGATGTGTGGTAGTGTGTGTGGCATGTCTGTAAAAGTCTGTTAAGAAAGTAAACAGTTTACATAGACAGGTAGGTAACGAGGCATCACAACATGAATTAATTAATACTTAACCAATTTGTCTAGTGCTGGGGCTCGGTATCACTTCGATTTATCAAGAACTAAACCAACAGTGTCGTCTAATAAAGTTCTGCTATTATTGAAGCTTTTCCCAATCATGATGGTTATGGCTATCCTATTCATGTTATGTACACTTTTATAAATAATTTAGATTTGATTTGCTAATTGTAATAAAAATACATGCACATTTAGGAAAACCGTTTTCATCATTTCCACGAGCTGATTCCCGTCAAATTCAACGATCTGTGTAATCTGATGATTTATTTTGTTAATTCAGTCTGGCAATCTTACCTATTATTTTTGGGTCGAATCCTATAACAATAATTTAATAACAGACTCCATAATTTGAGAAAATAGGTATTCCGTGTACCCTTTTTGCGCTAACTATACCTAGTTTTGATAGATCAGTACTAAAATACTTTTGTGTGTTTGAACTTGCTCATACAACTACCTATGCCATTGCCGAATAAAACATATACGATAAACCGGACCTGTAAAACGGACTGCTGTATATTTTGACGAATCGGTATTTTTACTGGATCTGGAATACTGTCATGTGTGTGAACTCGATCATACAACTACATACGTTAGCGCCAAATAAACCGTATGCGATAAAGCGGACCTGTTTAACGGACCTGTGTGAACTTGCACTCAGACTCTCGGGGTGGGTTTATATATTGAGGAAAAATGTGGCAAGTATAAAAGCGTGTGATAGATCAAAGGCAACACATATAATGTATCAATTAACTAACCAATAAATGATTGTATTTATGAAGGGATGATATAAGAATTAATATTATTAATCTGAGTCTTACTAACGACGATGCTCATATACGAAACATATTGTGCCTCAAGATTAGGGAGACGGATCAAATTGCGGAAAGGAACATATGCAACACACCGAACATATTCCACACACCCCAGCCTATGGTGCATTATACATAGGGACCATATAAATAGGTAGGTACATGTCTTAAATTCTTTTCCAACAAAATTAATTTGATGAGGGCCCAATGAGACTGCCGATGATTAAAAAAATTGGAGAGCGCGCCTTCGCTCTTTGTGGCGTAAAAAGTTTTCCGAAACTCACAACACGTAGCCATAACTTAATCATACGGGTGAACAAGGTGTTATTTTGCCGAGAAACAAAGAATTCAGAGTTATTACAGGGACGATAATTGGTAAAACGAGATCTGTGTTGCGAATTACAGATTAATCAGAGAAGTTATTAAAGTGTAAATATGAACTCTTAGGAGTAATGTTTTTATTGGTCATTAAACTTGCAAGTAGGTAAATAAGCGAGTTTCCAAGTTGACCTACATACGTAGGTTTAGTCTGACACTGACGACGTCGAGCCACGGGATTATTAGCGTTACTCAAAGGTTGCAAAACGAGTGTTGTAACTTTTTGGAGTGCAATAATGTATATTCTATTGGGTAAAAAACAATGAAAGCCGTTGCTTAGAACCGCATTATTGTCAAATAGACGCTAGTAATATTCACTAATCTATGCCCACAGTTAGAGCTGAAGTAATCTCCCCAGATTGAAAACCTTTTGCAAAGCTGAAATCGAGCTGGTTGCCGGTATTCAACTGTAAGTGGTCTATACAAATTCATGTTGTGATAACTGAAATAATTTCAAAACTAGGTATAGTTAACGCAAAAAGAGTACACGGAATATCTATTTCTTCAAATTATGGAGTCTGTTATTAAATTATTGGTACAGGATTCGACCCAAAAATAATAGGTAGGATTGCCAGACTGAATTAACAAAATAAATCAACAGATTACACAGATCGCTGAATTTGACGAGAATCAGCTCGTGGAAATTGATGAAATGGTTTTCCTAAATGATCGATTAAAAAAGCTGCAAAGATTTCTAGTCTAGTCAACAAATTCTTTTTTTTTCTGCAGTCTCCGAAAAATATGAACAAGGTGTCATTCGATTTGGAATAGCATGCAGATGTTTTTTGAAAAAAAATAAGGATCCGTTCGCAAAAATTGCAAAAGTATGAAACAATTTACAGCAAAATAAAAAGGGGTTTTGATTTTTTGCAAAAATCTCAAAAATTTATTAAGATTCTTAAAACTCTAAAAATAGATTCAAAAAGAAGAGGCAATTTACTAAAAGGAAGTTTCGACTATCAGAACTATATGACCAATATTTAAATAATATATACATATTTTTTTGCCCAGATTTCTCTGACTCTGGCTTGCGCAAGCACTTCGGACACTTCAACTTTAAAAAAATATTTAAACATACTAAATATGAAAGGTAAGAGAAAAAAGTCAGGCACTTACTGGATAGATTAATGAACAAAAAAGCTGCAAAAAAGTTGAACAAAAAAGCATTTGTTGACTAGACTATTCATGCGAAAATGTATTGTGTGAAGACTGGGTTATAAAAAATATGAAATATTTTCATGACAGGATTTTTTGGACCGTTAACAACGTGTAGTCAACACCCCAGCTGACTATTGTCTCGATCACAGTGATGAAAATCTCTGAGCGCAACAGAATACAAACATTAATGACTTGTAAATTGAAATAGGATTTAGGCCGGTCAGTTGACCCTTTTTGTGCCGACCCATACCATTTCCCATTAAGTTAACAATGTTATTGTCAGAACGAGTATAAAATATCGGTTTTTGCGAAAAATCGTGATCTTCTTGTCCAAGAGATAGAAGAAATATATCGCATAGGAGTCTATGTTTGCTTCGTCTGTGAATTCTTTAGCTCTTTTGCGGTACCCTGGAGTTCATTGTGGAGCCCTGAAGGAGATCTAGATTAGCTATCGGCCTGTGAAGTCGTGCGAGTCTTTAGAAGCCCATATGAGCCCATATTTACGAACGTGATGTCAAAAATATCCATCTTATTGAAAGAAAATTATTGGCATTCTGACAATAACCCAGATTTATGTATAAATCTGTCATCCGACTGCTCATTCAACTGTTTAAAAAGTACGAAACTTGGATTTGTATCTAGTGGACTCAGAAATAGAAGTCTTAGAAAATAAAATAATAATTATTTTTCTTCTTTTTCCTGAATGACAATTAATTCCGTTTAACTATAACAAATGACTGTCGTATCTAATTTATAAACCATGTTTTTCTTTAGGCCATTATTTTTACTTTGTGCTATTATCTTGTCCTTTTGTTTATTTTCACGTCACATATTGTATTTTTGTATTGGATTAGCTAAAATAGAATTGCTGGTGTCGGGTGCGAGTGACGGCTAAATAGGATTATATTTTATTTTTTAGATAGAAAATAGGATCTCCCAATAACGTTTTAACGGAGTTATTTAGGCAGATCGAATTTTATTACAAGTCAATTCGCTGAAACTGAGTAGGTATCTTTGACTCTTTATTTCTATTTATAACGATTTTACAGAAAAAGGATTGAATTAAAACACTAATGTTTTAAGATTTTCTGGACCGACCATGGAATTTCGGCATAAGATTTTTGTATTATGTACTTTGCAGAGATCGTAAATAATACGAGCAACAAGTACGGTGTTTGCGGTACTACATACAAGTTGACGGGGTCGCCATAAACAATGGAGTATAAAGTTGTCTGAAAGGCTAGTGGATAAAATAGGTGTGGTAAACATGGTTCCGTAAAACGGGGTTAAATTGATTAGTTTTGAAATTAAAATTGACATAATTATTTCAATTATATTTTGAAAATATGAAAAAAATGCAGTGTTGGCGACTTTACTTGAAGTTTTATATTATTTAATAAAATATATTTTTACCACTGTTTGGGAGAAAAAAAAGAGCCCATCAACGTTAAAATAAAAATGGTTTTACTTTGATATCTCATTGTTTTTTCATTGCAACCCAAATCCAATTTACAATTTATTTTTAATTAATTCTCACTGTACAGTTTAAAATATTTTTTCTGCAACATGTAAGTGTTTCAAATTTTTAAAAAGGAAAGTCGTTCCGTTTTCACGGAGTTAACTTTACAAAACCTAAAAAGTTATAATCAAAGTTGCCCCAGATCTCAATGTAGCCCGTACTACCGGTACCAACAAATATAAAAATAACTCTATCAAAAGCAATATATTAAAGGTACGTAACTATGTTTTTCAAACTACAACTTATTTAATCATCTATCCTTCTTTTTACGTGGAATAGGTAGGTACCTACGTCTAAATATAATACGTAGGTATCACTTACGAAACATATTAATATCCTCTCCATAATTAATTAACGACATAAGAACGACATACGAATATATAACTATAATGGGTTGTCTATTTGTATCATAGCACCTTATACATTCCCTTTCCCATATCTTTTGTTACTTGTCAATAGTTTCCTAACTCTTGAAAGGCAGCTGTCAGTTCTAGTGCCTCGTGCTGATGTTGCCAAGCGATATTGACCACCTGTACGCGAGTAAACTTGACTAAATAATAATATTAGGAAAGCCACTGTGGACCGCTAGCTTGTGATCTTTCAAAATTTCACAACGAGTTCGAAACTGAAATAATACAACGTGTTTGTAATTTAAGGAAGGGGTACACGTAAATGTATAATTAAAATCACCTAAGACTTTAAATTTTAAATGAAAGATGCCGAAGATGGTTCACAAGCTGACAATAATTTCAAACTTGGTAGTACAACCCACTGGTTCCATATGCTATGTAGTGTAATGTTGTTTTTTTGTGTACTAATAAACTAAACTCAGACAAGAAGTAAATATACGTTACGGTTGTCAGGGAGAATGGAGGAAGAAATCACGTTGAGCCCTTGAGAGTAAAATCTTTGAATCTAGAATTTAAATGTACAAAGTACTTAATCTAAATTTAATTGTAGTGTCCGACCGAAACTGGTTTTTGCGGCCGAAACCGAAACCGAATTTCGGCAACATCCTCAGTTTCGGCCGAAACCGAAACCGGAACTTACAAGGATCATGCTTTTGAGGAAAAAGTCTTTTTTTTTTTTCATTATATCACATATGCAGTCTTCGACATTTTTTATGTTTACTACCTACTCTTATGCTAAATCACTTAATAAAAAACTCTTTGTCAAAAAATCAATCGGTTTCCAAAAAAAACGCTATAAAGCGAAAAATTACTTTCTTTTCCGAAGGCGGTGTCTTAGGCATCTATAGTTTTCCGTTTTTTGACACCGACTTTTGAAAAGAAAGTTATTTTACGCTTTGTAGTATTTTGTTTTGAAAGTCAGTTTGATTATCTCTTTTTAGTTTTGATAGATACCTCCAAATACCATAAAAATCATTTATAGCCAAAGTAAATCACAGGAAGATTCCAATCAGCCCAAACACGACTAGGATCCATTGTATTATTTCGAAGTACCAGAGCCTACCTTCCGGCTTCATCATCAGATCAGTTCCATGTTACCATTTTCAATAGCACCATTTATTTAAAAGTATTTGCTTCATCATTGTCGGTTAGCTATTCAATATGTCTCATACCCGTGACATAATTAGCATTAAGGAGTTCCAGTGGCCATCTGTGGTCTTCTTCATCAGTTCCATTTCACCAAAAGACACTTTCTGAGTGTAAATGATTGCATTATTGATAAAAATTACTATTGCTACTTATCATGGCACTACCCTTGGGATATATCATTTCCAACAAAAAAGAATCTTCAAAATCGGTTCATAAACGACGAAGTTACCCGCGAACACACTTAAAAGCAAAAACCGGTCGAATTGATTGTGTGAAACCACCTCCTTATTTGAAGTCGGTTAAAAACTTACCAAATTCAAAATAAATTAAACGAACACACACAAACAAAACAAACTGCAAACACAAGCCAGTCACGACGTGATTAGGTACGTGGACGCGGCAAAATGTCTTCTTCGCTTACTCGCATGGATGGAATTTAACGAGCCGAACATGACCGATCACAGCGCGAGAACTCCCAAGTGTAGTTTCGGTTTCGGTCGTAGTTTCGGCAAGTCTGCCGCCGAAACCGAAACTGGTTTATTTGCCGAAACTCGACCGAAACCGAAACCGACTTTCGGTCGGACACTATTTAATTGAATACATTTTTCACTAAGATATATATGCCACGATTATGGTTACCATTTCCATCTATTTTCCCAGAAAGCGAATCCTTTGAGAAAAATTCGTGCTTATCTGTTATAATCTTTTTTAGTTGGTTTCGTACACCGTTATTAATACTTACTCTCAGGCGTTTAACAGCGTGTTGCTCGTTGAGGCATAAAATATTTTTTATTTTATTATTACTGCCATGGAAAGGAAAACACAAAAACAAACGAAGAAGACTGCCGTAATTGAAGTTATTTTCACTTTTTAGTGTTTTTATTTGGAAGTCGGTTGTATTTTTTTGTAAAAAGTTTTTTTTATTTTTCTCCGTTTAGTTGTGGTACATAATGGACCAGTTCTATAGTTAGTTACCTATAACGTCCAAAATGATGCCAGTATAGATTAACCCAGTAACATGAAACTTGAACAAAACCGTTGGAATGAGAGTACACCAGGGTGAAATTTATACCTGCGTACCTCTTTAGAGCGTACCAGTATGACGGTATGTTATAAAATGGTGTAAACAATAAACTGACATGCGATTGCAGCAATCCCGAGTGATTTGCTGTCATTTGTTGAAGAGTCCTGTTGTATATCTCCCAAGTTCTTCATCAGATCTTGATGAAATTTAAATGGGACCACATGACAAGGACCAGCTCTCAATTAAAAATAATCATCAAAATCAGTTCATCTAGTAAAATGTTCTGAGGTAACACACATAAAAAAAATACATTGATAACCTCCTCCTTTTTTTGAAGTCGGTTAAAAACTTATAAATATATGTGTAATAACTAACGCTACGAAATGCATAGATTTAAATAATATAAAAGAAGCCGATTACGTTTCGTAGTTAGGTTGCGACTGTATTAAGAACTTCTAGTTAACAATTTCAAATGTTAATGATTCTGAATCAACTTATTTCAATAAAAATGCACATCAGAATGAGGTAATACTGCCCCATTTACGTATATTAATAGTAATTGCCCACCTGTCATAGACTTAATACGTGTTGCTTGGTTACCGTTGTTGACTGGATATATGTCATTCATTATAATACTGCTATCTAGAAATAATATGTTTTAATTCATATATTACATCTGGCGACGATGCCGTTCGATGTAAAGAAAGCAAAACGTTCGCGAGCCATCCTACGCGGTGTGCTAACGAAAACGAATAACACATTTCAAGCAGAACATGTATATACTCATGAAGAAATAGAAACACGATTACTGACACTTCAAAATACATACCAAGGACTGCAAAACATACAATTACAGATAGAACAGGAGACCGAAGACGAATACCTGGAATCCGAAACCGATTACAGGTACGAAGTGGACGAACTTTATACAAATTTACGTACAAAAATGATTCGACTAATGAACACTTTCAAACTTCCTGAGCCGTTACCCAGCGTACCTTCCTCACAAGATGCTCACGAATTCACGAGCATTCATCGAGACGTACATCCCAGACTCAATTTCCAACCTTTTCAAGCAAACGAATCGTTTAAAAACTTTATAAAAAGACTGTCTGTTTGTCACAATGAAGGTCTACACACTGCTGTCCACTTTACCACCTGACATTCATGAAAGAATTTACGACCTGTGTTCACCCGACGACCCAATCAAGAAGACCTATGAAGAACTTACTGATATCTTGGACAATTTCATCGATCCAAAACCTAGCATATGGGCCTCACAGCACACCTTCATATCAAGGCTACAACAAGCGGATGAATCGAGCACTCTTTACGCGTCAGAACTGAAAAGACTGTCATCAAAATGTGATTTTAAGTGCTCACATTGTCTGAAACCCAATCTCGATTCATTTTTGTCGTTACAATTTATACGAGGCTTAAAAGATGGAGAAATTCGCACAAAAATTTTACAAGCAAAACAAACAGCGCCATTTTCTGAATTAGTTCGCACGGCCACATCTATGGAAATGGGAAAAATAGAAAATTCGACCATATCTACATCCATTCGTTCACCACCATTGGACACGATCAATATTGTTTCAAAAGTACATAATGAATTACAACACGCACAGAATAAAGCACGTTCAATTAAAAGACCGACTTCTATAAGACAGCTTAAAGGTAAATGCTATCGCTGTGGCAAAGACGACCACAAAGCAAATGAATGTGGGGCCATTAAAAGTACATGCCGAAAGTGTCAAAAGGAAGGACACCTAGCGCGAGTCTGCCTTCAAGGATATAAACGCAATGAAACGAACTTGCTGAATGACGACTCTGCAAGCAGCGCCAGTACCGACAGCATCGCAGAAATCAACTTTGTAAAGAATGAAATCTCAGACAAATACATTATAACTATCGAAATTGAAGGAAAGAAAATAAGAATGGAATTTGACACGGGTGCAACACTCTCTACCATATCACTAAAGGATTTTATGAAGCTGAACATTAACAAAAGACTATTTCACACGAGCATCAAACTAAGAACTTATACAGGCGAAGTTTTTAAGCCCATCGGTGTCACGTTTGTTCGATGCAAATATAAAAACCAACTATTCTATGGAAAACTATACGTGATTAACAAAGACGTGAAACCCATCTTGGGTAGAAGCTGGATGAAGGAGTTTAACATTAAACTAGCCGAAATAAATTTGGTTGATACATGCAAGAAGACACAAAATCTTGAACAATTGCTTAAAGAGTTCGAACCCACCGTCTTCACTACAAACCTAGATGAAATTCCAAATGTTCGAGGCCATCTGACTCTTAAAGATAATGCGCAACCAATCTTTATTAAACCTCGGCGAATTCCATATGCGCTACGATCTAAAGTAGATGAAGAAATCGACCGACTTGAAAAATTGGGAATTATTACAAAGATTGATCACTCCGAATGGGGAACTCCCGTCGTCCCAATAGTAAAACCAAACGGAAGCATCAGACTGTGCGCCGACTATAAAATTACTTTAAACAAAATGATAGAAGACGAAAAATATCCAATACCAATAATTGAAGATATTCTATCTGAAATGAACGGCGGACAATTTTTCTGCACCTTAGACATCACGCAAGCCTACCTGAACATGGTGATGGATGAAGAGAGCGCCCTGCTGCAAACTCTGAGTACACACAAAGGTACTTTTAAAGTGAACCGACTCATGTTTGGAGTCAAAGTAGCCCCAAGTCTCTGGCAAAAATACATGGACCAATTACTACTGGGCCTTGACGGTGTCAAGTGCTTCTTCGATGATATAATAATTCAAGGATCGACAGAAAAACAATTATTATCCAGATTGAAACAAGTTTTGCTTAAACTTCAAGACAGCAACCTTCGTGTTAATAAAGAAAAGTGCCAATTCTTCAAAAGAAGTATCAATTATTTGGGACACACGATAGACAAAGAGGGTTTACATAAAAATCAGGACAAGATAAAAGCAATTTTAAATGCACAACGCCCTACTAATGTAAATGAACTAAGAACGTTACTAGGTATGGCAAATTATTACAACAAATTCATACCCAATCTGGCATCCATCACTGCCCCCTTAAATGAACTCTTGAAGAAAGGTGCAAAATTTACATGGTCTACAAAATGTGAAGAAAGCCTGAAAAACATAAAAAAAGAGATACTAAGCGAAAGAATTCTAATACACTTCGATCAGAATAAACCACTTATACTGGCCACAGACGCTTCACCTACAGGACTTGGTGTCGTGCTAAGTCACAAACTACCCGATGGCTCAGAAAGACCAATAGCATTTGCTTCTAGATCCCTAACCAGCAGCGAAAAGAAATACAGTCAAATTGATAAAGAGGCGACAGCTATTTTCTGGGGTTTAAAGAAATTCTTCCACTATTGTTACGGCCGGAAATTCACTCTAATTACAGACCATAAACCTCTTACATCAATTTTTCACCCGCACCAAACCTTACCAGCCTTGAGTACCATGAGGCTATTCCACTACGCACATTTTCTATCAGGATTTGACTACCATATCGAATATAGAAGTTCATCAAAGCACTCCAACGCCGACTACCTTTCACGTTTTCCCGTTGAGAAGATAAATGAGAATAAATATGACCAGCATTACATATTTCAGCTGAATCAGATAAACGCATTAAATATTTCACCAAAAATAATAGCAGAAGAAACAAGAGAAGACCCAGAATTACAGAAATTACTTGAAACACTCCATTCAGGCACTACACTTAGGGAGTCCGGATATAAAGATAATGAACTAACTCTTCAGAATGACTGCATCTTAAAAGGCATGAGAGTTTTAATTCCACATAAACTACGCCCACGCATCTTAGATGAACTTCACGCGGGGCATGTGGGGATCTTGAAAATGAAACTTCTTGCGCGGAGTTTCGTATACTGGAAGAACATTGATAAAGATATCGAAAACAAAGTTAAATCGTGCAGAACCTTTCGATTAAACCAGAATGAACCGCCAAAAGCCCCTCTGCATCATTGGGAAGACCCTACTGGCCCTTGGCAAAGAATACACATCGATTTTTCAGGTCCAATATCGGGCTATCAACTTCTTATTGTCGTAGATGCATTTTCCAAATGGGTAGAAATAATCTCTACAAAAACTACGACGAGCGCATTCTGTATTCAGAAATTAGACGATTTATTTGACACCTTTGGATTACCCTACACGCTGGTGTCGGATAATGGAAGACAATTTGTCTCTCAAGAATTCCAGACGTTCTTAACTAGCAATGGCATTGTTCACAAAACGATAGCACCTTACCATCCCGCAACTAATGGACAAGCTGAAAGATTTGTTCAGACGGTTAAGAAATCACTGCACAAATTAGAGGGGGAGAGTGGTGGAATACTACACAAGGTTCGTACAATTAGAAGTCTTCTCCGGGCTACGCCAGTCATCTCAGGTGACTCGCCCTATATGCTCATGTTCGGAAGAGAGATAAGAACGAGATTGGTAGCCAAGATTAGAGCTCCACCAAAGGCACTACATAGGGGCAGAAGAGAAGGGGTGAGAGAGTTTGCAGTCGGAAGCAGAGTGCAAGCTCGCAATTACTCTGTATCAGGATGGAAGTGGGAGTTTGGTACAGTGACCCGCCGACTGGGAAACCTCCACTATGAGATAGAGATTGACAGCGGATGCACATGGATGCGCCACCTCGACCAGCTGCTCCCGGCGCCTCTGATTCCTGGGAATCACGGCGGAGGTGTGTCATAGACTTAATACGTGTTGCTTGGTTACCGTTGTTGACTGGATATATGTCATTCATTATAATACTGCTATCTAGAAATAATATGTTTTAATTCATATATAACACCACCTTTACACATTTTAACAACATGAGGATTTAAATACATAGATATTATAATAACAAAAGTTTGTCTGTGGTATGCATAAATAGCGCAGGCAAATAATGTAGTAGTGGCTCTGTGAGCTTTAGACCTCACGAGTTCGTCTTTTTACCCAACTGTCGAAGCAGGGTAATGTGTTTATCAGTCTATGTATGTAAGTATGTATGTTTGTTCCTATGTGGCGTTCTAGAGACCAAACGTGTTGGCCGATTTTGATGATTCTAACATCAATTGATTCGTCTTAACCTTGCGAGTGCCACTAGAAACATTAAAAATGGAAAATAGAAAAATGGCGGCTTTTGGGGGTCATATTTTGGAGGCTCTGTTTTTTTCCCAGTCGCATCGTTTAGGATAACAAAATAAAGGGTTTTAAGAGGTGATTTCAAAAATATACAACACTTATATGTTTAAATGCCTACTTCGAAAAAAAAATGTTAACTAAAAAGTTATAATTAAAACATCTGGTTTTGGTCAGCCAGCTCGCGAATATGTGTCCTCCGACTGCACAGCATGTTCTTCTTCTTGTTTATGTTTTTTTAGTTCGCTTCGTATTCAGTCGGGTTTTTTGATTTTTTAATTAACATTTTTTTGAATGTTTTTGGCGATTCAGTATTCAGAAAATTTTCAAAATGACTTCGCCTTTTTCCTAAATTTCCATAAACTGAATCGACAAAAGAAATCCATATATTTATCGAAACTGTTCACAAAATTTTACGAGAATCGGTTGAAAAATGAGACTTATAGAGGAGAACAGCTTGACATATGAAATAATTTTTGAACAAGCTTAAACTGTGGCAATACGTCGACGATCGTACTAATTATATTTGTGTTAACTTTGTTAAGAATTATTTATTAGTTTATTTTTGTATGTTTAATTTGTGTATTTTATCTATGGGTTGCCTGAAAATAAATAATAATAATTATTACTATACGTAAACGGCCATTAATGCATACATTTATACATAATTGTCGTGATGTCAAACGTATTAAGAATTTGCACGAGAAACAAATGAATCCGTGAAATGTTGAATCATTCAAGTGGCGCGGGACACATCTTTCAAATAATTTGTGGAGTCATGCGAGCGTTAATTAATACAAAGGGACAGTCTGAGGAATTCTTAATTAAATGTTGTATAATGTTCTTAAAGTTTAGAGTTCCGTACCTCAAAAGGAAAAAGCGGAATCCGAAAAAGGAGCCGTGCCAGAAACCATGCCTGCTGCATGTTTCATGCTCGTTTGCATGCTTGCTTGCATACTGCATGCTTGATTGAGTTCTTACTTTTTAATTAATTATACTTATTCTTATGCGTGGTGTATGCCTGTTTGCATGTTTTTATGCTGCATGCTTGCTGCATGCATAGATAATGATGATAGATAGAGAGGTAATAGATCAAGTTCATGCTTGATCTATTACATACAAAGCCTAACTGTAAGTTGGGGAGCCTGGTGACCCGTAACACAGGTATTCAATACCTTTTTCGGGCACCAGTCTCTCACAAATGTTTACATTTTTTTTTGTATTAGTTTAAGTATTTTCTGTACATGCAACATTTGTGATGAGAAAATAAATAAATTTTAATTTAATTTAATAGATGAGATGAGTCTTTCAATTATTATGGATATGAAATGTGTGCCAAAAGATGATTCTACTTACAAAATTATGAATTTCGAATGTATTATATGAGAAATAATTGTTTCCCAAACGTTATGCAAAATAATATTATGTAAAAACTTCTGCTATAAAGGGTGGACGCTCCGAATATAAGTATGCTGTGATCTCTAACATAAACGATCAGATCGAACTTATTTTTTCGTCGCGGGTATAATAGAACACGGTATTAAGTGAAACTGTAGTCTCAAGAGGCCTAAGTTACTCGGCGAAGTCAAAGTGCACACACTCCGGATCCGGCCGGGCGGCCCAGCGGTTTTATGCAAACACTCGCGCGCACTATGCAGTTCCCGCTAACTTTTTTCATTTCATTTTATATGTACTTGAATCCGTTAGACTTAAAACCTCTTTTGTCGTGACTGGAATAGAAACTGGGGATGAAATATTCTAGTGATTCTTCTTCAGGAGTAGGTTAAACCTATAAAACACAACTTTTAGCCGTTAATCCAATTAGGTATTTACTGTATCTCTCATGTATAGGTATTAACAAAATAATAATGAAAATATTCTATTACATCGACATATGTAAATAAACCTGCAAGTTTAATAACCTGTATATTTTTCATAATAAAGTCGAACATCGAAAATTGGCTATACCGCCAAAAATAAAACTGTTTTTTGCTAAATACAAATTACACCCTCACCTCAATATATTTGTAATTCGGTATTGTTGATTTATTGACATTTAGTATTGCTATGTACTACAGTTAACGGTCTTATTTTGAATACTTTTTCTAACCGGTTATTGTTAATTGTCAAGTTTTTTAGCTAATTTTTATACGTTTCAATTATAGATTACAACTAGCTTTCCGCCCGCAGCTTCGCCTGCGTAGACTACACGATATTGGATGTTTCATTTTTTTCAGTTCTGATGCGATATTGCAAATTATTATCCAAACATAGTTTTCCGCCTGCGTCTTTGTTCTCGTAAACCGCAAAATTTGCTCAACATTATTTTAATAAAATTATAAAAATTACGTGTAAATTGATACAAAATTAGCATAAACTGCACTGCCTTCCTGTTCTAATAGCTAGAGCTCCGGCCGTTCATTCCGGAGGTCTCGTGGAATCGATTTCCACAAGCAGATACCCCGTTTCATCATCGGACTACCGTATGGCGATGTGCCATCGACACATGGTGGACATCCCACCCACACGCACAAAACGTTTTGGGAACACTTTTATTGTGCTGTAGCTGTAGCTAAGGAGTGGCATTCCCTGCCGGAGTCTGTGTTTCCCGACAGCTACAATCTGGGAGTCTTTAAGTCAAGAGTGAATAAGTTATTTCTAGGCAAGCGTGTTTCACCCTCGACCACATCATCGCTTACCATCAGGTGAGATAGTGGTCAAGCGCGAGCCTAGAGGATATTAAATAAAATAAATAAATACCTGTAGTAAAGTAAGACATTACATTTGTGAGGTACATGTAAGATTGCGGTAACTTAAATTTACTCCAAGTTTACTTATTAATATTTAAGTAAGGGGTTAATGTAAGATTAGGAGTCGTAACAACAGTAATTAGGTTTGTAGATCTGTGTGTACTCTGTTAGTTTTTCTGTAGGTACGTAAAATAATTCTATCAACTAAATACGGCTGAAAAGTAGACACCGTTTCCTGATATCGGAAGTTTCCCTGTCGGGAGACCCGGGCGACGCCCGCAGCAAACTGTGGCAGTACACTTTTTCCCCACCCACTCAGTAATTATTATTTATTTATTTATGTACACACAAAACACTTAACAGAGAAAATTAATAATACAGATAGAAGAGCACAAAGGTACTGCTTATTTCAATAGAAATTTCTACCACCAAGCGAGCATCTGCCCGCAGGGCACAACTCTTCCGTGGTCTCCTTAGAAGTCCCTGAAATGCCTCAAAACCCAAGTAGGAAGGTGTAACGCCAACCTCGCAAAATGGGGTTACCTCGACAGAGCAGCAGCAGGATGTGCATGTGGCACCGAGTTGCAAACCATGCCCCACCTCCTGTCCTATCCCTTGTGGCCCAGAATATGCGATCGGGGTGATCTATGCGCTGCCACCAACGATACCGTGGAAGTGGTTAAGTTTTGGGCCAAACAAATTTGAACGACTGTCGTGCCAGCGATACGAAGAACAAGAAGATCTAAATAAATTGTTCTATGACGCAATATGGGTGTACACATCTGCCTAATCTTTCGAGGAATCCAACCGTGATTTATGGATCAATCCATCTCGTTTTACATGTATCAAGGGCCGGGTAGGTTTTCACGAGACAGGTCTGAGAACCTTTTGTAATTAAAGTATGTATCTGTTCCCGAGGCCATGAAAGCCGAATTTTCGGAGAAAGCTCAGAAGAAATGATGATGATGATGATGATGATGATGATATGTCAGCAATCAGTCATCGACATTGATCCGCAGATCCCAAGTTTTCCCGGAGAGAAAACAAAGATTTTCTAAACTGCACGAAGAGTACCGTCAGCTTGAAAAGCACAAATTATAAAAAAAAAATCCTTTCCAGTGTCAAAAAACACATTTACAAATATTCTGCTTGTACCTGTTACTTTTTTATAATGTCAACATGGGGTGCCATAAATTACTTGGCCGCCAACCGCTTTTATGAAAAAACATCAAAAGATCTCTAAGCCCTCAGGCGTCGTTTCAAGTTGGTAAAATGAAGGACAGTCTCTCAATTGTGTTTGACAGGAAAAAAACGCTTTTCTTTCTTTAAAAGACAACTCAGTTGTCCAAATCTGGTGAATAGTTTAGGAGCTACGAATAACATGAAATACAGAAACATACACTGGGCAATTATACACTCCCAGTACTTGGCTAATATTAAAACATCACCTTTCTATATTTTAGCTGAATTGGTTTACAAAGTATAGAATGGAAATAAAATCTTGTAAAGATGATTGAAGTAGTTTTTCTTGTTCAAAAATCGCCGTTATTGTTTTTTCACAACGCAAGGATCACTGCTTCTAAAGCGTTTTCGAAAAAAAGTTTTGATAGCATACGATATACATACAGTACAGAACCTAATCTGAGATAAAAAGGTTGAATGAGTTCATCATTCATTCATTCATCATGGCCCTCGATATAAATCCGTTTTATTCAAGAGTTGCATACTACATTTTATACCACTACGAGAAAAAGAAAGAATTAAGCGAAAAGCACAAGGAATATAAATAAATAAATCGTTTATCACCTTCAAAATGTGAATGTGAAACCATGAGCTAGGTAACAGCACCTGTGTTTCAGGGGCCGGTGACCACCTCCACCGGTGACCACGTTACATAATTATAATTAATTAAACACCATTGCAATAAAATCAAAAGCATTATTAAAATCCTATTTAGGATTTTAATAATGATTTTGATTGTATAGTATATTTTGATTGTGTAGTGTATTATATTTATAAAATAAACTTAAAATAAAATCGAAGGAGTTTGAAAGTCGAGTATTCTCTGCACCAGAAGTTTGTATCGAGTATTTTTTGAGCAAGGAGGTTATAACATAACCTCCAATATATTCGAAATATTGGTGTGTTCCAAATTCAAACACCAAAACAGTGATTAAAAGTGGTTTTTATTCACTGTTTTTCAGCAAAGACCTTATACTTCTTACTACTAGACTGTGCACTATGGCGTAAAAACCGGTCCGAGCGAGAGGGCTCCCTTTGGTAGTGTGTCTCTTTCTAATGAGGTGACCATGACCAAACAGAACACGGGACAAATTGATTGTAAAAGCGATAGTTTAAGTATTCCGATTATATGTTGATGCTCCCTAACTGCGCTACCTAAACCTACCTAATTTATAGTTAATAAAAAAAGTGTTTATATTTTTTGGTATCTACATCACTAACCGTATGGTGTCGGGCGTAAAAAATTTCACCATCCCATGATTGCCCGTGGGTGTCGTAAGAGGCGACTAAGGGAAAAACCAGAGAATGAGCAGCAGCGTTCTCTGTGCATTTGTAACAACCATACTGCGATCGCCAACCCGCCTGCAAAGCACTCCAAGCCAAAGCGCCTGAATAGCACAAATAAAACATAGCCCCTATTGCCCGGCAGCCTGTACCCTCGACTACGGTAGCGGTCGAGGTTACGGTATGGCAAGGGGTGCTAAGAATCCCGGACCGACAAAAATATCACCGAACTCGAAGAGGGATTGAGCAGTTTACGACGGAGTATTAAAGGGTTATCTGAGGTTCGAAGAAAGGGGGAGGACTCAATAATCCTCAAATCCCAAGTCTCTTCAAGTTTCATTCTTCAAGAGCATCATATAGATTGGAACAAAAAGCTCTCTGATCCTACTCTCAAGCTCATGAAGGAGAGGCGTTAGATGACCCTGCAGTCTTCTGACGGTTCTTTGAAATACCGCCAGCTAACTATACCTCAAAGGATCTCTATGATTTCACATATTGTCCAGTTGCGTAGACAGTTGAGAAATAAAACTACACCAATTGTATTCCACTAGGAATCAATTTGCAAATAATATTAACAGCCGCTGTATTTCACTCGAACAATATCCGCCAAAAAATCCGCAAACCACCATCCTACATTTAGTATTACCAGGCCCAAACATTTAAAAGTACTACTCTTACTCAGTATTAATGAATATTTTTTAAAATACAAAGAATTGATTAAATATAGGATCTGTAGAAATATTTATATACTTTTCTAGAAATATTTAAAAATGTGTCAGTCTATGAATTGTTCGTTTTGGTATAACATAAAAAGAAAATATAAAATTTTCTACCATTTCTACCAAACCCAATGATTAGTTGAGCTAGCAAGAGATCAGACAAGGACACACTACCAGCGGAACCCCTCTCGCCAGGACCGCTTTTGGTTAGCTACCGCTTATAAGGAAATAGCTAACCTAGGTGTATGATGTTAGATTTCATTTTAGCTAAACAAAAAATTTTGGTACACAGTCTAGTAGTAAGAAATACGTATAAGATCTTTGGTTTTCATTGAATAAAAACCAATTAGGCACATAATGACACCTGTAATCAAACTGTGACTTTTTCATAGCTATTATTCACAAGTGAGTTATAGAGATTTTTTTTTATTTTATTGGTGGAGTTACTTTGTTCTTAAAAAAAGTATCGATACAAAAAAGATCGTGATCAATAGAACAAATAAATTAATGTACCTATTGCTTGCTCATTTCATGCATTTAAATAGATAATTTTATCTTGTACGTGTTTAATAAATAAAACTTTCACTCAAATATAACTTTTATTTCCTCTGTAATAAAGAAAACTTGAAATTCCCTATTTTGTACGTGGCTAAAACACTAGCCGCGAAAGACCAACCTCATTATTTTAGTCTATGGCCGATCGCCATTATTAGATGCGCGCGCATAGGAAAACTGAGTAACATTTCCCGCCATTGCGAAAAAAATTTCACAACTCGTTTTCACTGTTGAAAATGTTTCTTTTGTATTATTTTCTTAAAATAGCATTAGCATATAGCATTGAGATGGAGTTCGAATATAGTGGTGTGTTCTAAATTCATAAGCTTTTAAATGTGAATAAAATAAGCTTTTCAGAGTGGGAATGGTATAAACCTAATCCTTCTTAAAATGTGTTATTCATTTGTTTTCAGGGTTTTGTTTTTCTGTAATATCATACTCGTACATTTTCACTGAACTCATTCGATTTTTTTTTATCTCAGATTAGGAACTGTACTGTATGTATATCGCAGGCTATCAAAACTTTTTTCGAAAACTCATTAGATGCAGTGGTCCTTGCGTTGTGGAAAAAAACAAAAACGACGATTTTTGAACAAGAAAAAACTACTTCAATCATCTTTACAAGATTTTATTTCCAATCTATACTTTGTAAACCAATTCAGCTAAAATATATAAAGGTGATGTTTTATTATTAGCCAAGTACTGGGAGTGTATAATTTCCCAGTGTATGTTTCTGTATTTCATGTTATTCGTAGCTCCTAAACTATTCACCAGATTTGGACAACTGAGTTGTCTTTTAAAAAAAGAAAGAAAAGCGTTTTTAACCGACTTCAAAAAAGGAGGAGGTTCTCAATTCGCCTGTTTTTTTTTTTTTTATAAGTGTTCCTTCAGAACTTGTCACTGGGTGAACCGATTTTGATGATTCTTTTTTTATTTGAAAGCTGGTGTTTGTCATGTGGTCCCATTTAATTTTCATCAAGATCTGATAAAGAACTTTGGAGATACACATCAGAACTCTTCAATAAATGACGGCAAATCACTCGGGATAGCTGCAATCGCATTTATGTTTATTGTTTACACCATTTCATAATATAACATCACACTAGTACGCTCTAAAGGGGTACGCAGGTGTAAACAGTTCACCTTGATATACCCTTATTCGAACGGTTTTGTTTAAGTTTCATGTTATTGGGTAAATCTATTCTGGTTTCACTTTGGGCATTATTGGTACCTAACCTATATAAATTATGTAGCACAACTAAAAAGTGAAAAATAAAAAACATATTACAAAAAATACAACCTAACTAGTCGGTGTCAAAAAACGAAGAAAATTAAACAAGAACACCGACTTCCGAAATATAAGTTATTTTTCACTTTTTTTATTTGGAAGTCGGTTGTATATTTTGTAATTTTTTTTTTCCTGTCAAACACCATTGAGAGACCATTGAAACGTTTGCAATGAATGGAGTTAAGGCCCTTTTTGTTGACGTTCCTTGACTTCCATAGAATCTTTTCTTATTGACTTCTATTGGCAACCTTTTCTGGGAAAACCGAATCATGGATGGGGCTTTATACCTGCGCCTAAAAACTGTCCTTGATTTTACCAACTTGAAACGACGCCTGAATGCTTAGAGAGCTTTGATGTTTTTTTCATAAAAGCGGTTCAATTCAAGTAATACAATTATGGCCCCATGTTGACATTAGAAAAAAGTTACAGGTACAAGCAGAATATGTGTGGGTAAATATACTTTTTTGACAGGAGCGGATATTTTTTTTTTAATAATTTGTGCTTTGCAAGCTGACGGTACTCTTCGTGCAGTTTAGAAAATCCTTGTTTTCTCTCTGGGAAAAGTTCGGATCTGCGGTTCAATCCAAGTAATAAAATTATGGCCCATGTTGACATTAGAAAAAAGTTACAGGTACAAGCAGAATATGTGTGGGTCAATATACTTTTTTGACAGAAGCGTATATTTTTTTTTAATAATTTGTGCTTTGCAAGCTGACGGTACTCTTCGTGCAGTTTAGAAAATCCTTGTTTTCTCTCTGGGAAAAGTTCGGATCTGCGGTTCAATCCAAGTAATAAAATTATTTAATTATATTATATTTGGGTGTAAGGGGGTACATTCAAGATCTAAGTGCCCCAAGTCAACCTCACCTGCTCGCGGTACATCCTGCTAAATAACAAACGAGGCTCTGACGACAACCGATAAATGGCGGTATAACAAATCTTCGCAGCTAAGTGGTACAGACTGGTGATGGGCAGCAGCGTCACCAGAGCGAAATAGCTGCGATCTGCGATCGCCAACCCGCATGCCCAGCGTGGCGATTATGGGCAAACCCTCCAATATGACAAGTCAAAATCAACCACGGCCCCCAGTTTCCGGCCGCCCTGCTGTTATACCTGATTATGGCGGCGGTCACGGAGACGGCAGGGCATTCGGGGGTGCGAAGAATCACCGGGTTACGGACGGCCGCCGAACCCAACTGACCTTGGCGACGTATAATGGACGCACGTTACGGCTTGATGAACACCTCGTGCAGCTTGAGGAAGAACTCGAGAGTATAAGGTGGCACGTTCTAGGGCTGAGTGAACTCCGAAGAGAGGGGGAGGATACAATAACACTCAAATCAGGCCACCTTATGTATTTCCGAGAGGGAGACCAGCTATCCCAGGGTGACAACGTTGTGGAGGTTTCCAGTGTCTCGAACCGGGTAGCGTACCTCATAATTAAGCTAACCGAGAGGTATAGCCTCAAGGTTGTACAGGTTTACGCACCGACCTCGGCACACTCGGACGACGAAGTGGAGGAAATTTTTGAGGACATTTCCAAGGCCTTGCATTCCACCACTAAGACCCACTACAGCGTTCTCATGGGGGATTTTAACGCCAAAGTGGGAGTACAGAATTGCAGTGATTCGGTAGTAGGATCCTACGGGTTTGGTAGCAGGAATCATAGGGGGCATATGCTTGTCAACTTCCTAGAAAGAGAGGGTCTTTTCGTAATGAATTCCTTCTTTAAGAAACAGCCACAAAGGAAGTGGACATGGCGAAGCCCCGACAACGTGACCAAAAACGAGATAGACTTCATCATAACAGATAAAAAGCACATATTCAGGGATGTCTCAGTGATCAACAGGTTTAATACCGGCAGCGATCACAGACTTGTTCGAGGTTCCCTGAATATCAATTGCAAGCTTGAGAGAACTCGTTTGATGAAGTCTAGGCTCCGTCCCAATATGCTCCAAACAATGTTGGGATCTGAAGCGTTCCAGTCAGACCTGGAGAACCGTTTTGCTGCCGTGGAAACCGCAAATAGCGTTGACCAGGCGCTCGACCAAATGGTGGAAATCCTCAGGGAGGAAGGTGCGAGATTTTGTAAGATGCGGCGTACGGGCAGGAAGTCCAAACTTTCGGAGGGAACTCTGAAGCTTATGATGGAACGACGTGAAAATCCACCGGTCACTTCGTCAGAACAGCGGGCACTCAATAAACATATAAGGAAAATGGTACGACGCGACCTCCGACGAGCCAACACGCTCTCTATAGAGAAAGCGATTGAGCAAAACCGGGGGTCGAAAGTGTTTGTCCAGTCACTTGGGAGGAGCCATCTGACGAAGTTGACTAAATCTAATGGGAATATCGTCGTTTCGAAGCCGGAGATTCTTTCGGAAGTTGAAAACTTCTACGGCCAATTGTACGCAACGCATGCATCTCGGCCTGATCCTGAAAATGAGGATTCTAGAGCCACCTTAACACGCCATTTCACAGAAGACCTGCCTGAAATAAGCCAAGACGAAATCGAGGCGGCTCTCAAACAGCTTAAAAATGGAAAAGCCCCGGGTGAGGACGGGATAACTACCGAGCTACTGAAAGCGGGAGGACGACCGGTACTGAAGGAGCTTGGGGAGCTCTTCAATTCTGTCCTGTTCTCTGGGAGAACTCCAGAAGCGTGGCAAAGGAGCGTGGTCATTCTGTTCTTCAAAAAGGGTGACAAGACCCTTTTGAAGAATTATAGACCCATTTCGCTTCTTAGCCACGTATATAAGTTGTTCTCGAGAGTCGTCACGAATCGTCTAGCGCGAAGATTCGACGAGTTCCAACCACCGGAGCAGGCCGGGTTCCGAGGTGGATACAGCACCATAGACCACATCCACACAGTGCGGCAAATTATACAGAAGTCCGAAGAATATAATCGGCCCCTGTGTTTTGCTTTTGTGGACTATGAGAAGGCTTTTGACTCTATCGAAACCTGGTCTGTTTTGGAGTCTATGCAGCGGTGCCAAGTGGACTGGCGATACATCCAAGTGCTGAGATGTCTTTATGCAAACGCCACAATGACCGTCCAAAGTCAGGACCGGCAAACTAAGCATATCTCACTGCGTCGAGGGGTTAGACAAGGGGACGTTATTTCCCCGAAATTGTTTAGCAACGCGGTGGAGGATATGTTTAAGACGCTGGACTGGGAAGGACGCGGCATTAATATAAACGGCAAGTACATCTCACACCTGCGATTTGCGGATGACATCGTCGTAATAGCAGAGTCACTGCATGACTTGCAGCTGATGCTGAACGGCTTAGCTGGTTCTTCTGCACGCATCGGGCTCCGGATGAACTTGGACAAAACTCAGGTTATGTTCAATTCACACGTCACTCCGGGACCCATTGTGGTCAATGGCGGTGCTCTCAAAGTTGTTCGAGAATACGTTTACCTCGGGCAAACTCTGCAGTTTGGTAAGAACAACTTTGATAAGGAGGCTAATAGAAGAATACAGTTGGGCTGGGCGGCGTTTGGGAAACTTCGTCGAGTCTTCTTGTCACGTATCCCACAGAGCCTGAAGACCAAAGTCTTCAACCAGTGCGTCCTACCTGTTATGACCTACGGCGCCGAGACGTGGACACTCACAATACGGCTGGTTCATCGGTTCAAAGTTGCTCAGCGAGCAATGGAAAGGGCTATGCTCGGAGTCTCTCTAAGGGATCGAATCCGAAACGAGGTGATCCGGCAGAGAACCAAAGTTGTCGACATAGCTCACAGAATAAGTAAGCTGAAGTGGCAATGGGCCGGGCATATAAGTCGTAGAACCGATGACCGTTGGGGTAGACGTGTTCTTGAGTGGAGACCGCGAATTGGTAAACGTAAAGTGGGACGCCCTCAGGCTAGGTGGAGTGACGATCTTCGCGGGGTGGCTGGTAGCAGCTGGCTAAGAGTTGCCGAAAATCGAAGCAAATGGCGTGCAATTGGAGAGGCCTATGTCCAGCAGTGGACTGCTATATGCTGATGATGATGATGATGATGATGAATAAAATTATGGCCCTATGTTAACATTAGAAAAAAGTTACAGGTACAAGCAGAATATATGTGGGTAAATATACTTTTTTGACAGGAGCGGATATTTTTTTTTAATAATTTGTGCTTTGCAAGCTGACGGTACTCTTCGTGCAGTTTAGAAAATTCTTGTTTTCTCTCTGGGAAAGTTCAGATCTGCGGTTCAATCCAAGTAATAAAATTATGGCCCCATGTTGACACTAGAAAAAAGTTACAGGTACAAGCAGAATATGTGTGGGTAAATATACTTTTTTGACAGGAGCGGATATTTTTTTTTTAATAATTTGTGCTTTGCAAGCTGAAGGTACTCTTCGTGCAGTTTAGAAAATCCTTGTTTTCTCTCTGGGAAAAGTTCGGATCTGCGGTTCATTGTCGATGACTGATTGCTGACACATGTTACCAAGGAACGTAACATTTTTGTGTAGGTACTGTATATACGACGGAAAAAGTTGGAAAGTAATTTACTGAATTCCTTCTGAGCTTTCTCCGAAAAATCGGCTTTCATGGCCTCGGGAACAGATACATACTTTTATTACAAAAGGTTCTCCGAACTGTCACGTGAAAACTGACCCGGCTATTGATACATGTAAAACGAGATAGATTGATCCATAACACACGCTTGGATTCCTCGAAGATTACGCAGATATGTACACCCATAATGCGTCATACATTAATTTATTTTTCAATACAGTTGTTAAACATGGCGTACTTTCAGAAGCTATAATTATGATTCGAAAATTAAATCTTTCGCATAGGCATCTTTCTATTACGCGGTCGTGACTTTTGTTTGCCAGCACGATCATTAGTTTTGCAGTTAAGTTTTAAATGTTTTAGTCAATTTAAAAAAGTTTAGTAGCAAGGAGTTTTCATACTTAAAATAAAATGGGATTTTATTCGAGGCCAAAATGAATGAGTCCGTACGTCTTAGCATAAAATTCTCAAAAGTTTATTAAATGGTTGTTTAATATATTGAATTAACAGTTTTAATTTCATTATTTTCACATAAACATTTGTCAAAAATTGAATAGGCTGTATAGGCTGTTTTCGTTGTAAAAAAATATATTAGTATCTCTAACACTATCTCTAACTCTATCTCGAACTCTGTCTCTATCTCTAACTCTGTCTCTATCTCTATCTAAGTTTGTATAACTCTACCTCTAACTCTAACTCTATCTCTAACTCTATCTCTAACTCTATCTCTAACTCTATCTCTAACTCTATCTCTAACTCTATCTCGAACTCTGTCTCTATCTCTAACTCTGTATCTAACTCTATCTCTATCTAAGTTTGTATAACTCTATCTCTAACTCTATCTCTAACTCTAACTCTATCTCTAACTCTATCTCTAACTCTAACTCTATCTCTAACTCTATCTCTAACTCTATCTCTAACTCTATCTCTAACTCTAACTCTGTCTCTATCAATGTCTCTATCTCTAACTCTATCTCTAACACTATCTCTATCTCTAACTCTATCTCTAACTATATCTCTAACTCTATCTCTAACTCTATCTCTATCTCGATCTCTAACTCTATCTCTATCTCTAACTCTATCTCTATCTAAGTTTGTATAACTCTATCTCTAACTCTATCTCTATCTAAGTTTGTATCGAATATTTTATGCGTAAGGAGGTTGTACAGCAGTGAGATGGAGTTTGAATATTATATTGGTGTGTTCTAAATTCAAACACCAAAACAGTGATTAAAAGTGCTTTTTATTCACTGTTTTCAGTATAAAATAAAATAAGCTTTTTAGAGGAGGAATGGTATTTTTTTTTTTTGTTTTATAAATTATTTCTTTTTTTTTAATCTGAGTTCAAGTACAAGTGATGAAATGGAATTAACTCCACCTGATATTTTATCTAAGGCCAACACTGCGCAAGATGAAATTTTGTCTCCAAAATCTCGAGAAAGATATATGGCGACTTACGTTAATTTTATTTTATGGAAAAATAAATAGTATATTATGCAATTAGTGAATAAAAGACGGATTTAATGCGAGGGCCGTAGATGAATCACAAGTAAGTGAAGGATTCTAACGACTGAATCACGACCGTAGGGAGTGATTCATGATGATTGAATCACGAGCATAGCGAGTGATTCAAGTGTTAGAATCATGAGCGACGCGAGTGATTCATGGCCCTCGATATAAATCCGTTTTATTCAAGAGTTGCATACTATATTTTATACCATGACAACAAGAAAAAGAAAGATTGAAGCGGCACAAGAAATAATAATAAATAAGTGGGTTTATTACCTTCAAAATTTACAAAAAAATGTGAAACCCTGACCCCTGAGCTAGGTAACAGCAGTTCTGTTTCAATCTCTATCACTATCTCTAACTCTGTCTCTAACTCTATCTCAAACTCTATCTCTAACTCTAACTCTGTCTCTAACTCTATCTCTAACTATTTCTAACTCTATCTCTAACTCTATCTCTAACTCTATCTCTATCTCTAACTCTATCTCTAACTCTAACTCTATCTCTAACTCTATCTCTACTTCTATTTTTAACTATATCTCTAACTCTCCCTATCTCTATCTCTCCCTATCTCTAACTCTATCTCTAACTCTATCTAAGTTTGTATCGAATATTTTATGCGTAAGGAGGTTGTACAGCATTGAGATGGAGTTTGAATATTATATTGGTGTGTTCTAAATTCAAACACCAACACAGTGATTAAAAGTGCTTTTTATTCACTATTTTCAGTGAATAAAATAAGCTTTTTAGAGGGGGAATGGTATAAATGTAATTCTTTGACTTGTTTTTACTATTTCCCACAACTGTATTGAAAAACGTCGTGTGATACACGTGTGTGTAGGTTATTGCAAACTCGTGTCATTAAAAACCTCGCCTTCGGCTCGGGCTTGTTAATGACAGCTCGTTTGCAATAACCTACTTTCCACCCTTGTATCACAATGTACTATTCTTGATAGAATTATTTTACGTACCTACACCAAAACTGTAATAGACTACACACACAGATCTCCAAACCTAATTACTGTTGTTACGACGTCTAATCTTACGCCAAACCCTAATCTTACATTAACCCCTTACTTATATACTAATAGGAAAACTTGGAGTAAATTTATGTTACCGCAAACTTTACATGTACCTCACAAATTTAATGTTTCATAGTTGACTACAGGGTCGGAAGCTCGGGAGGGCTCTGTATGTACGCTTCTGCGGTTGCACAACGACAAGCTTTGCTTGCTTGGTAGCGTAGATACAGGCCTACCTTGCTTCCTCCCTAAGAGGCGGCAAGGTGGCGTGGTCTTGAGGGAGAGCGCTATGGTCGTGAAGATCCTCAAGGCAAGTCTGGTGATGTTCCTTCTCGAGGTTGCCACCCTGTTATTGGTCTAATTCCTTAAGAATTAGACGTAACAAAAATCACCGGGCGAATTAACGCAGGGGTGCCGAGGTCATGCCCCTGGGTGTCCTCCATCGAATAAGAGCAGATGGTGGATAGTAATGACCTCCCGCGTGTCTGTGCCGTGCGCGGGGACCCGTACGGAGGGATGAAGGAATCCTGGTGGTTGAGTGGAGCAGGTTGCACACAACACACCACTTTGGTCCGGATTTCCTCTCACACGGGAGGTTGTGGGGTAGCTAACCACAATCAATCGGCTGAGGCATCCCATAAGCGGGCTGCCATGCGAGGGTCGGTTTAGTGAGGGGGGGCAGCCGGCGCGGCGTGGGGTTTCGGGATGAGTTGCGGCATAGTCTCGTGTCGTATACAGTCCCGTGATCTTCCGTCGCGTGCGGGCTCGTCAACTTCTTGCTAGGCTGGCCCTATACCGAAGGAGTAGCTCTGGCGTTGCTCGTAGAACGAGTGACGTCCCCGACTGAGGGCTCCGTGGTGGGTGGAGAGCTCTAACGGTGAATTTATATAATGCAAAGATATGGATACAGAGACTTCAAAACTAAAAAAAGATGTGCCAAACGAATTGGTAGAGGAGAAAGGAGTGAGCCAAGGTGGCTCACGTACCGGTGCTGCCGTGGCACCGAAAGCTAAAAAGCGGGCACAATTTGTGCGCCCGCCTACCCCGGCTGCTGACGAGATGGCTAGTGATTCATGCGAATCTTCCTGTTCGCAGATGTCGCACGCCTCTGAGTCGTCAACAAAGTCGACTCGATCACGTACGCGCAAGCGTGCTCAGCCTTTCACAACAAAGAAGAAGTCGGCTAAGTCACTAACGCTTAGCAAGCCACTTACCGACGGTCGAGTGCAGGACGGAGATTCCGAGCCAGCGAGCCCACCAGCTAAGCAAGCGAAAACTCGGGAAACGGCGAACCAGCTGCCAAACTCGGAGACGTTGTCCAAGACTATGCACGCACAACCAACGGAAGAGCTCAGAAGCTGCATTATGGATAGTCTGAAGGCTGTAGAGGAGGTTGCGAACGAATCGCGCAACCTCAAAGGAGATTTTGTCCACAGCCTTAAATTGGAGGCAGCCACAGTGCAGGCTGCGGTAGCCGAATTGGCCTCGCGATCAGCTGTCGAGGTCAATGTTAAACGACTAGAGACGGAGAATGCGGACCTGAAAGTTCAGCTTTCTAGTTTATACGCACAGGTTGAGAAGCTGACAGCGGAGGTCAGCCTTCTAAATCGCCAGGGTAAGGTGACGGCTAGCCCAATTTTGGCTGCATCGACAGAACCTAGTCGGGATAATTCAGTGGCCGGGCTATTTCGGTCGGACGAGCTAGAGGCCCAGTTTCGGCGTTCTATAGCCCTGGAGATTGGGGGCATGATAGATGCTAAATTGGCGGCTTTGGAGAGAAGGTTGCCTCCAGAAAAGCCCTTACGACCGCCACTTGCTGCCGACGTGAGGCAATCTTCAGCACCGGTTGCTCAAGCAAAGGCAATCACTGATCCGAGCCAGGTCCCTAATCCCACAAAAGGGAAGAGGAAGAGGAAAGGGAAGAGGAAAGGAAAGAGCAATGCGGTGGCTCCCGCGGTAGAACTGCCTGCTGTTTCCACGGCGCCCATGCAGGCTTCGATGGCTGAGACGGAGACCTGGTCTACTGTAGTGGGGAGGAAGGCAAATAATGCAAAGGCTCCCCAATCCAATGCTAAGTCAGGTGGCGGATCTGTTCCGCTTGCGTCATCCACTCCTGCAAAGCGTAATAAGCAGCCAGTGAAACTGCCTAGGGTTCCCACTACGGCAGCTATTACGGTTTCAGTGAGAGAGGGATCGTCTGCCAAACTTGGTGAGGTTATGCTCGCAGCGAGGCAGCGAATTCGTTTGGCAGATATCGGCATCGATACTATCGGCCAAAAGAGGGCTGCTGATGGCGGAATGGTGCTAACCGTCGCTGCCGACTCCTCTCTTAAGGCTGACAGTCTCGCGAACCGTCTGCGGGAAGTCCTTACCGAGTTCGACGTAAGGATTGCGCGCCCAACGAAAAGAGCTGAGGTGAGGATAATGGACCTCGATGATGCCGTCACGCCTGATGAGGTTGCGGCAGCTATTGCCGAGGTAGGTGGTTGTTCTACTGAAGACGTGAAGTTGGGAGAAATTCGTTGACCACCTGCTTCTTTGGGGCACGTCTTGGTGCGTGCACCATTGGCAGCAATAAAAAAACTGGCGTCAAACAAGTGCATGCGCTTGGGTTGGACGTTAGTTCGGGTTCAGGTTTTGGGAGCGCGTCGTATGATGTGCTTCCGTTGTCTCGAGCCTGGCCACGTCCGCTGCCAGTGCACGACTTTGGTAGACCGGAGCACTCAGTGCTATGCTTGTGGGGGAGCTCACAAGGCAAAAGAGTGCACGTCACTGACCCTGCGGTGTCCGATATGCGCAGACCAGGGACTTCCATCTGATCACCGGCTGGGGGGCAAGAAATGCGCGCCGCGCAAGAAGCGGACTTTGCTTGCCCCTTCTAAATCACAAGTAGCGACTTCGGCACCATCGAGTATGGGCCCCGTGGAGGACATGGAAACCTCACCTTCCCAGCCCTAAAAGTCCTTCAGTGCAACCTGAACCACTGCCGCAGCGCGCAAAATCTTTTTCTGCAGACTGTTGCGGAGTGGTCGGTTGCCTTGGCCGTGGTAGCGGAGCCATACGGTCTTAGGGATCATCCTCGCTGGTTCCGGGATACTGTGGACTCTGTTGCCATTTATTGGGCTGGTGGAAGCGGTGGGCCTCACTGCTCCCTATTAGATGGGGGGCATGGATTTGTAGCTGTGGAATGGGGATCTCTACGTGTCTCCCAACATTTCCCTCGCCGAATTTGAAGGATATCTGGACGGGGTTGCGAACTGTATTCAGTACAAGTGCTCACCCCGTCCCGTGCTCGTCCTGGGTGACTTCAATGCTCACTCCAGAGCTTGGGGGAACTACCGGGACACACCGAGGGGACGCGTGGTACAAGACTGGGCGGCGTCACTTGACCTTCGACTGTTGAATCGTGGGTCCGTGTCCACATGCGTGCGGTGGCAGGGGGAATCAATTGTGGATCTCTCATGGGCGACTCCTTCTGTTGTGCGCATGGTGTCGGAATGGAGGGTAGCGGAGGAGATGGTCACCCTCTCCGACCATCGCCACATCGTTTTTGATGTGGAACTGCGCCCCTCCAATAGTCCGAGCCGTCCAGATTCCAGCCCACCGGTGCGACGTTGGGCCCTCAAGCGGCTCAATCGAGACATGCTCATTGCAGCTGCCAACGTCGTAGCGTGGCCAGAAGATATTAATTCCCAGGGGATCTCACCCGATCCAGAACAAGAGGTGGCTTGGTTCCGGGACAGGATGACGTCGATTTGTGACGCTTCCATGCCCCGGGTTAGGTGCAGCCAGCGTCCGGGCGCGACTTACTGGTGGTCGGAAGAAATCGCGCGGCGTTTTCTGTCTTAGGTCTCGACGCCAGTATCAACGCACCCGGCGCAGATGACAGCCAAGAGCTACGGATGAGGAAATAGCCAGAACCTACAGAGCGTATCGAGAGGCGACCATGGCGCTCCAACACGCCATCTCGGATGCCAAGTCAAGGTCCTGGAGGGAGCTTTTGGAGGGACTGGACAGGGATCCATGGGGGCGACCTTATAAGTTGGTCATGGCCAAACTACGTCCATGGGTCCCACCCATTACGGAAACCATGGATCCAGAGCTGCTGGAAAGAGTGGTCAACACGCTCTTTCCAGTAGCTAGTGAAAGTCCCTCACTATTCTTGACCCCTTCGGACTGGACTGACGAGTTGGAGGTGACCGAAGGTGAGCTGGACCGTGCCGTTAGACGCATGGGGGCCCGTAACACTGCACCAGGTCCGGATGGCGTCTCTGGCCGAGCGTGGGTTCTGGCTATGGCTCCTCTGGGGGACCGCCTGAGACAGCTGTTTAACAGCTGCCTCCGTGCGGGCGTGTTCCCCACCGACTGGAAGGAGGCTGGATTGGTCTTGTTGAGGAAAGCAGGCAGAGACTCGGAGTCTCCCTCTGCATACCGTCCCATTTGCCTGCTCGACGAGGTTTCCAAGCTATTCGAAAGAATAATTGCCGAAAGACTCGTCGGGCACCTGTCGCGAGTAGGTCCCTACCTGGCTGATTGCCAGTATGGTTTCCGGCAGCAGCGTTCTACAGTGGACGCAATCCTACGCGTCCGCTCGCTGTCAGAACAGGTGGTGTCCCGGGGTGGGGTGGCGTTGGCGGTAAGTTTGGACATCGTCAATGCTTTTAACTCCCTGCCCTGGGATGCAATAAGGGCGGCACTAGTACACCATGGAGTGCCCCCTTACCTGCAGTGCATCGTCGGGGCTTACCTACGCGACCGGCACATTCGCTATGTGGGCCGGGATGGTAGCGTATCGGAGGGAGATTACGTGTGGGGTTCCACAGGGGTCGGTTTTAGGTCCTCTCTTGTGAGATCTCGCATACGACGTGGTCCTGCGTGTTGAACTCCCCGTCGGCGTTAATGTCGTTTGCTATGCAGACGACACCTTGGTGTTGGCCGGCGGGGACACTTTCGACGAGACAATCCAGCTTGCCGAGCTCGGGGTGGCAAAAGTCGTGGCATCGATCCATGAGCTGGGTTTAGTGATAGCGCCTCATAAAACGGAGGCGCTATGGTTCCATAAACTGCCGAGGAGCAGGGAGCCACCTAGCTCGTCAGTGACAGTTGGAGATGCGCAAGTCCAGGTGGGTCGATACATCAAGTATCTTGGCCTAACCCTGGACGGTCGGTGCGGCTTCGAAGAGCACTTCGAGCGCCTGGTCCCCCGCGTTGAAAAGGCAGTGGGTGCTTTGCACAGACAGCTGCCCAACCTCGGGGGACCTCGGGAAGAAGTTCGCCGCCTCTACGCGGGGGTCGTGCGATCGATGGTCCTTTATGGGGCGCCTGTCTGGTCAAGCAGACTATCAGGCGTCCGACGCTGCAGGACTAAAGTTAATAGCCTGCAGCGGAAAATGGCCATTCGTATCGCACGAGGATACCGAACGGTGTCCTTTGAGGCGGCAACTCTCCTGGCACGTTTTCCTCCGCTGGACATTCTGGCGGACATGGACGCGAGGGTTTATAACCGAATTCGCGCCATCCGCCAGAATGGTGAAAGCATGCCAGGAATCGCTATAGTAAGGTTAAGGGGGCAGGAACGGCGACACGCACTCGAGCGGTGGCGCGAGCGGCTACAGCAGCCGCAGTATTCGCGTAAGCGCGTTGTCGAAGCCGTCCTGCCACACTTCGAAGCCTGGCTGAAGAGAGAGGAGCGCATCTCCTACCGGCTCACTCAGGTACTCACCGGGCACGGTTGCTTCGGTGAGTATCTGAATAGGATTGGGCGAGAGGCCACGGCAAATTGCCACCATTGTGGAGGCGACCTTGATTCTGCACAGCACACGCTCGAGGAGTGCTCAGCGTGGGCCTCTGAGCGGCAGGTCTTAGTCGCCAGGATCGGGCGAGACCTGTCTCTGCCAGCAGCTGTGAGGGCCATGCTGGCAGAGACAGCAAATTTGAGGGAAATAGCCTCCTTCTGTGAGACTGTGATGGCCCAGAAGGAGGCCGCCGAGCGGGAGCGTGAGAGGGCAGATCCCGCTCGAAGAAGAAGGCGTCGGGGAGGCAACCACCTCGATGCCTAAAACGCCGAAACCCCGCCTGCGTCACAAGCAGGTGGGACTCCGAGGTCGCGAGTGGTCAGATTGGGGACTCTGTCCACCCACCGAGTGACTTCAGGAAGGATGGCAGCACAGTGGTCACGTGCTGCCGTACATAGCGTGGTTCAGGGGAAGCTATTCTTTCAGCTTCTCCAGGGATGTGCCCTAACAGGCGTTGCACAAAGGGGGTTCCGGTTTGGTCTTTTAAGAGGTGACGGGGCCCCTTCCAGGTGCTGATGGTGATCACCGGGGTGGTTTTAGTGAGGTAAAAATCCCACACTCCCTGATCTTTTCCCCAAAAGTCCAGGCGCCTTTTGAAGGTTTCCCCCCGTAAACAAAAAAAAAAAAAAAAGGGTCGGAAGCTCGGGCAAGAAGCATATGTTAAGGGAAAGTCATATTATAAATATGACTTTCCCTTATACTTATATCTACAATATTATAAAGGCGAAACATTGTGAGTGTGTGTGTGTGTGTGTTTGTATGTTTGTTACCTCTTCATGCTCAAATGGCTTGACGGATTTGAATAAAATTTGGCACAGATATATATTATAGTCTAGAATAGCCCATAGGATACTTTTGATCCCGGGCATAAGTTCTCTTAGGATAATTTTCGACATTTACGCGGGCGAAGCCGCTGGCAGAAGCTAGTCACATCACACTAATATTAAAAAGGTGAAAGTCTGTGTTTTTTTATGTTATGTAATATGTTTTTTTTGTTGTTGTAATATGTTTCCTTGGGATAATTTCGACATTCACGCGGGCGAATCCGCTGGCAGAAGCTAGTATAGTATAAAAGCTGGACTGTGTGAAGTTGATTATGGTTAGAACGGGGTGACTATCAATCATGTTGCACCTTCCTACTAAAGGAGGTAAAGAGAATGTTAAAGTGGCATTTAACCTTATGGTGATAAATAAATAATGTCTCTGTCTGTACGACGTTTGTCACACTAATATTATTAAGGCGAAAGTTTGTCAGTGTGTGTGACTTTTTATCCCGGGAATATGTTCCCTCGGGATAATTTTCGAAGTGCACGCGGGCGAAGCTGCTGGCAGAAGTTAATACTATTATTAATACGAAAGTAAGTCGGTCTGTCTGTCTGTTATCTTTTCACGCTTAAGGTGCCTCTAGTCAACGGCGCGAACTATTATGTGTGCGGGGTTAAAATGCATGCTGTCTCATCCGACAACACGTGCGAAAGAGATTGATGCTGTGATGAGCAGTAAGAAGCTAGTTCTCATACTAATTAGCACTTTTGCAAATTTGTAGCGAAATGGATGATGATTTAGGACGAAAACGAGCGCGCGAAATTTTACGAATAGGCCTTTGGGAGTTATTTCCGCCCAAATATGCGTTAAAATTTGTGTTGAAATATGGAACTTTCGACGCTCATAACTTTCAAATATTGTAGTTTTTACTTTTCTGTTTCCATACAGGGCTAGATAATGATGAGACATATTGATATCATATTTTATTTTGAATGTACACCGCCAAATAGTGGAGTAATTGCCAGACTACGTTTGTATGGAAGAATTTTCGACTAGTGTAACCTTAAAGTGTTGAACCGATTTATATGAAACTTGGTATGGCGATAGTTTGAGACACTGGGAAGGACATAGGTAGAATAGTTTTTAGTCTTAGGGATGACAAAACAAGTTATATGCGAACGAAGCCGATGGCAGAAGCTAGTATTATAAATGTGGATGTTTGTTACTCAATCACACGAGAATAGCTGAAGGTATCAATTTGAAATTTGCCACAGAGACAGATTATGGTCTGAAATAGCACCAGTGGCGGCGTAGCATGGGTTGGCACCCGAGGCGGTTTTCTATTGAGCAACCCCAAAATAAACAACCAAAAGTGACTATAAAAAAAAAACAAACTTGAAGTCGAACATAGAACCTCCTCCTTTTTGGGAAGTCGGTTAAAAAGAAATATTGCAAGAGCGAGCAAAGTGAGCTTGAAAATATAAAAATATTGCCTCTGATTGTTAAGATTTTCTTTTACTATTCATAACGACTGACATAGAAGTCTACTTAAATAAGCATAAAAGAGAGATACATGAAGATGAAAGAGTGAGCGAAGTGAGTTCGAAAATTTTAGCGTCCCGCTTCGGATAGGTAAAAGTTTATTTCTTTGAATCTATTCTGAAGCCAATTTTATATCTGTATTCGTAGAAGTTGCAGTGTCGACTCATGCAAAAACATGTTCATAAACGAGGATGCAAGAGCAAGTGAAGCGAGCTCTATGTTTTAGCACGCTGTCCCGGATAAGTTAGGTACTTAGGTTTTCCATTAAACAGTTCCTTTTTTTGTTAATTGTGGGTTTATAAAAACTATATGGCTAAGGGCGCCAAATCTTTACATACGCAACTATACAGTGATTGACGTTGGACGTTCGATTGTGTGGATTTATTCGGCCCAGCTCGTATAGCCCAGTGTCGAATATCTACACTATACACGCAAAAACAAATCGGAATAATATGCGTTCATAATTCAACTTAGGATGTATTAAAAAACCAACAGTGCATTTTATTTTATGATTTTTCAAATATTTTATTTTATGATTTTGGTGAAGCGTGAAGCTGCTGCCCGAAAATTTTTGCAATTCACCTCGGCTTTTTGATTGTTTATGTAATTTAATCAAATATACGGGATGCAAATGCACCTCCTTGCACTTCCTCCCAGCATCCGTCGTCTTGCCCATCATGCTAGCCGCATGAGTCCCAGACGTGTTGTAACCCTGTGGTGCCTGGTACCCCCCCAGGTGACGCGTTTGCGTCACCCGTCGCCTTGCGTCGTTAGCGACGAAGCTCTTTTTGGCCTTAGAGGCCTGGGCTGAGGATTTTATTCCTCTAACCTCCTACAACTTGGAAGTCGTCCTCCTCTGAGGAGGTGGAGGGAGCGGAAGAATCCCAAGATTTATCATCTCGATGATTGTCGGGGAAGGGGGTTAACTCCATAGGGGAGTCAGAGCGAGAGTTTGGCTCATTGGCCTGATTGATGGACGATGGAGCGTCCTGAGAAGGGGTGGGAGACTTAGGTATTTGAGTAGACCTGGCTGGGGGGATAGGTGAGGGCGACCTTGGTGAGTCTTCCTCTGGGAATAGCTTGTAAGCCTTAAGAGGGTTCACAATCGGGCCCAAATCGGGTGGGGTGGGGGTAGTGGCAGCTTCAAATGCTGCGGCAAACTTCAGACTTCTTGTTTAGACTTGAAAAAGTATAGTATTATAGTTTTTTTGGAAAAATCTGTAATACTGTTACCCACGCTATGCTTTTTGCCCGAGCTTCCCTTATATATTTTTATGTATGACGCTTTTTATAGATGGTCCGATTTCAAAAAATCTGTTTTTATTGGCAAGCGTAGGTATACCTCAAAATTAATCAAATTTGAAAAATAAAATACAACCTTCAAGGTAGGAAAAACAGATTTTCACTCTGAATTTTCAATTGTGAACCGATTCTGTTGAAATTAAGTAAACTGAAAAGCGAAATATATCTTTTCAACAAAAAAATTACCGAACTAAATAACAAACTGAAAAAATTATCTGCGTAACGAAATAAAGAATTGAAAAGGAAAATATAAATAAAAATATCACATCACACTAATATTATAAAGGAGAAAGTCTGTGAGTGTGTTTGTATGTTTGTTACTTCTTCACGCTCAAACGATTGGACGGATCTGGATGAAATTTGGCACAAAGATAGATTATAGTCTGGAATAGCACATAAGATACATTTTATCGCGTGAATATGTACCCTTGGGATAATTATCGACATTCCGCGGGCGAAGCTGCTAGCAGAAGCTAGTTAATAATATAATTAATAATTTTTATTTTTAGCTTTTCAATTCTTTAATTTGTCGCGCGGTTATTTTTTTTCTTAAAAAGGTTTTGTGCGTTATGAATTTGCAAACAAATGTTATGTTCGCGAGCGTTACTTTTGAGCATAACTTCGTGGGTTATATTCCCGAGATGGGCACAGTGGTTTTTCCATGAGGAATTTCTTAGCAGCGTCCCAAAGCCTGGATTTGTATTTTGTTGATGGCAATATAATCAGGTTCTGTTTGATATTATAGATGTGTATTTAGTGTCGTAAATGCCTTGTGTTTACAGTATCTAAATGAAGGTGAAACAACGCCCCCCCCGGTGGGTTCCCGCATTGTGGCTCAGTAGCCGTGATTTGGTCACCCACAGCAAAGCGAAGAGGAACCCGAGGAGGGACTGCTCGTCAGGGCTTTTGACGATAAGCCGACGACGTAGCGGCCAACAAGTTGTTTGCGGCCGAGATGTCGTATGCGGTCTCCCGTCCAGGCTGTGCGATTGTGGAATGAGTTGCCCTTGTCAATAAGACAAGCCCAGTCATTGGCTGATTTTAAAAACCTGGTTAGAAACCATTTCCTTTCTCTCTAACGTTTATTCAGTTTAGATCTAATTTATTCCATCATTATTCAACACTTTTTATTTTTTTTCCATCTATGAATATGTACAACACGTAGTATTATATGTACGTTTATATATAAGCGTATGTATAGTATTCAATATAGTAATATATATTTTATATCTATACCAATATTATAAAGAGGAAAGATTTTTTTGTTTGTTTGTTTGTACCAAATAGGCTCCGAAAGTACCGGACAGATTTAAAAAATTCTTTCATCTATGGAAAGCTACATTATTCCCGAGTAACATAGGCTATAATTTTGACGGGATCGAAGCCGCGGGGGTCACCTAGTATATATATATATATATATATATTAATGTAGCATTACGCCACAGACTACCCCTTGTTTTATTCTAAGTTATTTAGGTCCATCCAAAGGTTGTCTGTCAGCGATAAGGCCACCTTTGTACCAGTAGAAATAAGTATTATCGTAAAAGAGATGTGTAACTTTAGTTTTTGGTGTACAATAAAGTATATTCTATTCTATTCATACCCATACGGTAACGCGGATGAGGATCGCAGGCCGCGGCGGGGGAGGAGTGCCGGTATTGCGGTGCGCCGCTCTCCATTTGACCTTGACCCATCACAACGGGACCAAGGGTGCCATATACGGGGTTTCTGGCGCCCATGTGCTGCTTTGGTCCCTGGGGTGGTCACGGAGTACAGTGTGTTCTGGTGCGCCGGTGATGGGGGTACTCCCCAGAGGAGGGTGCGTTGACAGACAGCCGCGGCGGGTTTGCAGTGAGTGCTAACACGTTGCCCGTGTGCCCGCCATAAGTTTCATAGGAGGACACCGTGGAGTTTACGTGGGTTGACGTCCCACATAACTGCACTATCTCCTCATGGTAGTGCGGTATGCATGAGCATTTGTGAACGCAAAAAAAAGGTGCGACAACGGTAGGTGAATTATTGACATTCATGTTTTCTAATATTTATAATGGAATGAGCGTATCCTTCAATCTATCAAAACGTCAAAATATGTGGAGCGGAGTGAAAGGTGCTGATTACAGCCTCAGTCATCTGTCGCGTTAGTACAATTTACTAAAAGCAGCCGGGTTTGTGGGTACTTTATTCGTGTCGTAGCACCGGTAATAATGTACCAAGCTACAATATTTGATTAGGTATTTTACTAAATGAATTTTAATTATTGGTCATAATGATCGGCCTTATAATACGTAGATAAAGTAGCAAGTGACCGTACTTTATTTTATCTACCAAAAGATTGGATTATCTAAACAACATAGTTAAGTTAATAGAACCCGTTCTTTATATCCATAGAGGTATAGATATCTAATCTAAATATCTCAAAACTGTTCCCTCAGGTTTCTAAACGACTTATCTGTGCTGTCCTTTTTTAAATATTCAACTTACCTTCTTGTCTGCTTGAAACTTACTTAAGTTGTTTAATGGACCTTGAGCATAATAAATGAGTTCGATATATACTTCGAAACTACTCCGAACTATTAATTAGGTTTTGTTCGAAGAGTACAGATTTTTTGTTTAAACTTAGTTCTTACATACTACTGTAAAGATTTATTCTTATGTAAAATAGTCTACACACCTGAGTAATTTATATTTGCTGTTTTAATCATAAAGTTTTATGACGAGAAAGGTGTGTAAAAGTTATCGTCTTTTATGATATTTACATGGAATCGTCACATCAAAGTCATTACTTTTTTATCAGAAATTCTAAAGGACTCCTAAAGGTCAAAACTAATTGTTAATAATCCTCAGAAATTGAAGAAAGGCCACGACTATTAGGAAAACCGTAGTAAACGCGATGTCTCTCTCTTGGCCAATTTACAGGTATGTGTAGTTACGGTCTAAGGATAGACTGGCTATCAACTAATCTGCCAAGCTATGATCATTACACATTGATTGTTAAGCGTATCGGCCAATCGTTATCCCAAGATAGAAGCGTAAACATTTATGGTATCCAGATAAGAAACTACTAGTAGAAACTATATTAAAGATCCCCTATAAATCAAATGGCTTGTCACTCGATATTTAAAATGGCTTATAATATCATTTCACCTCAAATAACTAGAGATAATATAATCTTTCAAGAACAGGGGAATCAGCAGCGTCGTGTGGAACAGGTTGCGTCCTACATAGTTACAAACTTAGCCGTATTAAACTTAAGCGGGGCTTACACCGCCCCATATATTACGTCTTTTGACGCGGCTTCAAGTGAAATGGATGTCTTTAAGTAGGTAATGCTTGGAAAGACTTGAGGTTATGCTCGATCGATGGAATTATTTAGTGGTTAAACCATTGAGTTGAACTATTTTAGAGACGGTATTGGAAAATAGTCGAGCGATAGTGATTTTACTCCAGAGTTTATCAAAACAGGCGCTTTAGAGATTATTAATAAATCTACTACCGGAAAAATCGAAACAAAGGTACGAAAAAGCTTATGACGATTTTGTTCAATGGAAAACAACAATAGTAGGTGTCAAGACTGTGTCGGGATCTGTCCTTTTAGTTTATTTCCAACGTTTAGCACAAACTCGAAATACAAGCAGCCTATGGTGCAATTATTCAACGCTCAGATCTACAATAAGCATAGAACACAATATTCAAATCAATACATGCAGCAGCTTTTCACTGTCTCGCAGAAGGTGTGACAAGTAGAGTATGCTCCTCTGGGATAAAGCCTGTCCTCGTCTTGGGCAACTTAAACCCCTCGCTTCACTCGGGACCCTACATAACTCCCTTGCTTTGCTCGAGAGTTAACCCTAGAATTCTTCGTTACGTTAAGGGTTCAATATGCCGCTCATGACGTCAGACACTGATTCATCCCCTTGCTGAATATTTTAAATCTTTATGGAAAGTCCAATGTAAAAGTAAAACAAAAATCCAATAACATTCTGCCCACGTTAAAAATGGTTGCTTATAAGGTATTCGTGCCAATATGTAGGATACAAAGACATATTTGCGGTTTTTGCTGGTATTTTGTAGAACTTGACAATATAACAGAATTCACCATCACCAGAAGAATCTGTAAGATTCATACGCTGATTGATTTTATTCGTGTTTCTTATATTATATTTACTTGGCTCCTGAACAGCATACGGTATAAGCTCCGTAATTTATGATCCCTAACTCTGGCTGAGCAGTCATTTCACGTCCGCAAGTTTGGCCATCCCAGCTGTTTGTTTAGTTACCCAAGTGCATAATGCTTAAAAATATATTACCGCACCGTAAAGTATTTTCTCCTTGGTGTGAATAATCTCAGCCGGCAACCGCTTATTGGAACCGGGGCGAAAATAAGAATCGGCACGGACGTGATACGATGCGCTTCTATAAATCAAACATATTTTGCGCTTCCAAAAAACCGGACCTGATCAAGAATTCAGGCCCAGAATTCTTGATGTTGTAGTAAGCTAGAGGCGATACGCGCTCATAATAGACTTCTCGCTTTGAACGCATTCCACGCGTAATGGATTAGTGAAATATAAGAGTGCTACTGAATATTGGATAAGTCACGAATTGTAGTGGTACACTAGCATGTGTATGAGTACGATATAGACGAGACATGCATTTGTTATTATTAGTACCTATTAAGGCCAATATCTCTGTATTCGCCCGGATAGACAGACATAACTATTCCACTAAATGCATTAAATAGTGGTACAGGCTTTTAATCAAATATTTTAAGTTTTTTGAGTTTGTATAAAAAAACCGGCCGAGTCTGACTCGCGCGCAGAGGGTTCCGTAGGAACATTAAATTATTAACATTCAACAACATAAATAGGTAACATTACTAACGTTAATAAACAATGAAAGCACCGAACGTTGTTCAAACGAAGGGACAAAATTAACTTTGTCGTTCGAAAACTGTTGTCCCCTTTACATCAATATACAAAAAATTTACTTTTCCAAGTACATTTTGATAAGTTGGTCGATTATTGCCTGTAAACTTGTTAAGCCTAGTTAACTGTGATAGATTTCTCTTTAATCTCGTTATATATACTACTGCCATGACTTTTTTCACACTTCCAAAGCAACTATTTTGTTCTGAACCAAACGTTTCGTTCACCATTTGATATTTAATTGCAACACCATGTCAGTTGGTTGTCAGTGATTTGACAGCTTTTGATTAGCAGCTGACACTTGAGAAGAGTCGAAAGAGAAAATTTGTAGCTAGCACACGTTGAATTCGGGTTTTTGTGGAAACATATCTAATCGAGATGTGTTTCGCCCATGGTAATTGTTAATTGTGCGCGCCGGTCGCAATCAGGGTTGTGGGGCGCCCGCGAAGTCGGTTTTGAATATATTTCACATTTACACCCGTAGTAGGAACCAGTATATCTCCCAATAAGGAACGAACCCCCTAGCTTTCCACTGCTGCGTTACGGCAGTTTCGTGGGGTACAGGTTCAGACAGGGTCCAGGAGTCCCAACGCTGCTATGGGCCCCAGTGTTTAGCTCCTGGCTTGGGACCCGAAGACCTGTATTTAACATTTGGTAGCAAGAGCGTGGTTTGCATTCCACGATCATAGTATACGCTAGGACACTCGTTCACACTGAATGCTGTATTGTTTGTCGGTTTGCTTTTTATTGTTGAGAGTACTGGGTTGGAGAGTGGTACATTTTGAGTCTTTCAGAGTTAGCTGTGTCTTGTTAGGGGCAAACAACCCCCACCGTTAGATTCCAATTTTTTTAAATAAAGTGTACAACTCACAATTTAATATTGTCACTCCGGGATAGAAGGTTACAGTTTTGTATTAAAATATAATTTGTTTATTTGTTGTATACAATATAGGTTTGGTGCAGACTAAATAGTCTTCCCTAATTGTATTTGATTGGATCATAGTTATTGTTGGACCTTGAACCTTCTATCTTGGCATTGTAAGTTTGTTTATATTGTAAATATACTCAGTGACCACTACAGAAGTTATTGTTTTAAAGTGTGTTGTTACCAATTATATAAGAAAATTGGTTAGTTTGTTTGATATTGACAGTAATATTCTAATTGATTGAAGTTAAAGTCATTGTTTTTAACTATTAAAGTAAATTGAATATTGCATTCTTATTGTAAAATCAACCTACCCACTTTTTTGTTGATAATTTTTGTTTTTTTGAATACCCTCTTGAGTGTTGATAATTTATTTTCTTGAGGTACCCACGTTGTTTTGATAATTTATAAATTGATATTTGGTGTTCCATAATAAATTTGTACTGAAAAATAATTAAGTAAATGTAACAGGGTTGAGTACTATTTGTTGAATTAACTTGTTGTTTCTCTTACAGATCTCCCCCATAGGCGGGGGAGCGCCTCCCCACCAACCCCAGGTGGATACTCGACGGGGTATACCTCGCAAAGGCGGGGGCACCCCTCCATCCCCTCCTCAATTGGAGGAAGCCTCCGCTTTTCAGGACGACCACCAACCCCAGAGGGGTTATTAACATTAGGTAGTCGCTTCCCTCTCCTCCACTACAGCCGCCCAGCCAGAGACAGTCCTTCTGCCAACTGTCTCTGTAAGGATCTGGGGCCCGAAGGGTAAATCTTTGGTAGTTCGTGCCCTTTTGGATTCGGGTACTCAAGGCTGTCTTGTATCCCTTTGTTTAGTGGTAAGATTGGGTCTCCCACGTAGATTCCACCCTTCTACCATATGGGTGGTATTAAAGCGGTTGGTCCACGGGGAGAAATTGAAATTTGTGTTTCGCCTGTTCATTGTAGGCAAAGAATCTTGGCCAAGGCCGTTGTTTTGAATGATATTTTGGGCAGACTCCCGCAGGTAACCATTAGCCCTGCAGTGGTGAATTTGACGTCGGACCTACCTCCTGCCGACCCGAAGTGGTTGGTACCCGGACCCGTTCTGTAGACAGTAATACAAAAGTACTCGAAGATACTCAATTTGAAAGTTAATAGAGGAAAAGGGTCCCTCATTTGTGATTATCATATTTATTAAAACATGTTGTATTACTTCAGTAACATTTCATTGAGATTTTTGTTTCTGGGTAAATATTTGTATGTCATGCACACAATTACACGATAGTGGAATTGTCGAAATAAAAGAAGACATCACGTCTATGAGTTTTGGAAAAACGACAAGTGTTTGCTTTCAGACAACAAAAAACTAATACATCAAGAAAATACAGAATGATGTGTCCTGTCTACCTTGTATGTTATTAACGGTTTATATTTATTTCTCAAAAGATTCGCAAAACGAGAAACAAAGTTTTGATTTGGATTTAATAGCGACTAATTATTTAGAAAGGGCGACTAATTATTTAGGGCGACTAATTATTTAGGGCGACTAATTATTTAGGGCGCACGATCTATTGTCGATTTAGTTTAAATTTACGTTAATAGATATTTTAGTAAAAAATTAAAAAGAATAAGTCCCGTTTACTGAATTACCTATGCTGAGAATACCTATTCAGACCACAATGAATTTTTTGCTTTTTTAAAGAAGAAAGAAAAAAACATGTGGAAAAATAGAGAAATAAAATATTTTTTATCCAAATAAAAACAGTTTCTTAATAATATTTGCTCAAAAATAAAAATATTACTTTTATAACTAACGCACACAGCGCATGGAAAAATTTAATCACGTATGTTCTAAGAGTCAATATTTTACGTCGGCGTGAAACAGCAGTCACATACATACTCAGTATTTTTAAATAAGGGGCTTTGTAGGTTCTACTACTTTTTTATTATATGAAAATACTAATATTCATTTCTTTTTACTTCGTTCAACAGGCAATTTTGATGGCACATAATGATATTTTAAATAAAATAGGGACTTCTTAATTTCAAAAAGTATCTTTTTAATATTTCATTATGTAGAATGATTCAGTAACTCTTCCATTTTTAGGGATCTGTAGTCAACAAGAAATCCTTTTAGTTTCGCCAAGTCCATCTGTCCGTCCGCAGCTTAGCTCAGAGACTCTTATACTAGAAAGCTATAATTTGGCATCGATATACATTAATCACGCCAACAAAGTGGTAAACTAAAACCATGAATGCTGTCAGTGATTTGACAGCTTTTGATTGACAGCTGACACTTGAGAAGAGTCGAGAGAGAAAATTTGTAACGGACACACGGTGAATTCGGGTTTTTGTGGAAACATCGAGATGTGTTTCGGCCATTGTAATTGTTAATTGCGCTCGCCGGTCTCAATCGGCCATTTAAATCTTACTTTTACGCAAACGGATCCCTCAATTGGAAAATGGTTTTCACAGACCCTTAATTTTTTTCAATGGCCTATCCAACACACCGTGGCATAGACGAGAGAGAAAAAAATCATCCCCACTTTACGGGTACAGGAGGTACCATACAAAATTATTTTTCATGGTTTTAGTTTACCACTTTGTCGGCGTGATTAATGTATATCGATGCCAAATTATAGATATCTAGTATAAGAGTCTCTGAGCTAAGCTGCGGACGGACAGACGGACTTGGCGAAACTAAAAGGATTTCTTGTTGACTACGGATCCCTAAAAATGGAACAGTTACTGAAACATTCTACATAATGAAATATTAAAAAGACACTTCCTGAAATTAAGAAGTCCCTATTTTATTTAAAATATCATTAAGTGCTAGCAAAATTGCCTGTTGAACGAAGTAAAAAGAAATGAATATTAGTATTTTCATAAAATAAAAAAGTAATAGAACCTACAAAGCCCCTAATTTAAAAATACTGAGTATGTATGTGACTGTTGTTTCACGCCAACATAAAATTTTGACTCTTATGAACATACGTGATTAAATTTCTCCATGCGCTGTGTGCGTTAGTTATAAAAATAAATATTTTAATTTTAGAGCAGCATTATCAAAAAACTGTTTTTATTTGGATAAAAAATATTTTAATTCTCTAATTTCCACATGTTTTTTTCTTTCTTCTTTAAAAAAAGCAAGAAATTCGTTTTGGTCTGAATAGGTATTCTCAGCATAGGTAATTTAGCGTAAACGGGACTTATTTTTTAATTTTTTTACCAAAATATCTATTAACGTAAATTGAAACTATATCGACTGTAGATCGTGCTCCCTGGACTTCCTAAGTCGCTATTAAATCCAAATCAAAACTTTGTTTCTCGTTTTGCGAATCTTTAGAGAAATAAATATAAACAGTAAATAACATACAAGGTAGACACGACACATCATTTTTGGGGGCCTAGTCACCCACGTCCGTAGGAACGTACCCTTTTTCTGATTCCCTACACGTGGTCCCCGGGTGGTGCAAATCAGGTGACACTAACTGGTGGGAGGCTTCGGCCGAAGGCTTGTGACCACCCACCGGGCAAAGACGTACCGCCAAACGGCCTAGCCGTGTTCCGGTTCGATGCTCGGTGTAGCCAACTAGAGGAGTTGGGTCGAGATAGCAGTTCCACTGCAGGTTGACCAGCCTGACGCGCGCTGTTAGGGATGTATCGGGAGACTAGTCGCGGAGGGTAGCGGGATCCGAGGCACGGTGCGCCGCTGGCCGACCGCAGGTAGTTGGGGGCCCAAGTAGTGTGCCAGCCACACACGAAAGGCTGCCCCGCCAACTGTCGAAAAATCCCGAAATGCGCCATCGTGCTGGTTGGCGACCAGATGGGGAGGGCCCGATGGACATTCCGGGGGGGCTCGGGCGTCTCCGCAGTCTCCGGACTAGTACCCCAATGATGCTGTCCTTTCAGTGCGTGTCTGAAGGTTAGCAGCGTGGAACCTCGTCTCACTTCCAACTCCTCTCCTCCGTTCACTCTTATAAAACCATGAACGATGTCAAGGAAAAGGAAGATTGGTTTTAAACAGCGGCTGCACCCCCTCCCCCACAAAGTGCACCTCACCAACATTAGGGGTCTGCACTCAAATCTCTCTGCAGTCCACTACCACCTGGAGACTGAGAAACCAGCACTGTTTTTCCTTACGGATACGCAGATAGCGAGTCCGTCAGACGTGTCGTACCTGTCTTACCCAGGATTCACCCTGGAGCACAATTTTAGTCCACGGGCGGGAGTATGTATGTACGCCCGTGACGATCTTTGCTGTCGGCGTCTCCGTAACCTTGAGGACTCAAGATTCACAACGCTCTGGGTTCTGGTGGACACAGGTCTGGATAAAATGATCTACGCCTGTGTCTACCGTTCGCACAGTGGAGATCAGGAGGCAACCAGGCTCACAGAGTACCTCAGTGAGGCGGCTGATGCAGCACAGCAGCGGTACCCTTCTGCCCAATTAGTGTTACTGGGGGACTTTAATGCCCACCACCAAGAGTGGCTCTTCCCATACCAGTGCACTGATCATGCTGGACGGGAGATGCGTAAGCTTGCGCTAGCGCTAAACCTCACCCAGCTGGTCCAGGAGGCAACGAGGGTACCGGATGTTGATTCGCACACGGCGAATTGCTTGGACCTTCTGCTGACAACAGATCCAGACAGATACTCTGTGTCGATAGTATCACCATTGGGTAGTTCCGACCACTGTCTGGTGAAGTCTGTGTCCGTCTATTCCCCGCCCGATCCCAGCCCAAGGGGCACCCGGCGGGTTTGGCGGTACAGGTCGGCAGATTGGGATGGCATGCGATTTTTCTTCGCATGCTATCCTTGGCAGCCTACTTGCTTTTCTTCGACTGATCCATCGAATGTCACGGCATCCATGCGGATGCCGTGACGGATGTGTTGCGTCGGGGAATGGAGTACTACATTCCGTTCACTGACGTAACAATGTCTAGCGAAGACCGGCCATGGTTTGGCGCCGAATGTAAGCGCGCCGACGCGCTTAAACATGGGGCGTACCTGGCTTGGGTCGACGCTCGATCGCGTAAGGCGAGTGACGTGGGTCAGAAGAAGAAGGCCTTCAACAGGGCTGCCAAGTCCTGCAAGATGGTGTTGCGAAGGGCTCGGTTTGATCACATTGGCCGAATAGGGACCAAACTTGCTTCTTACCCAGCAGGTAGTAAAGCGTTTTGGTCTCTGGCTAAGTCGGTCGAGTCGAACTTCTGCCGTCCCTCACTGCCACCACTGCTGAAACCCGACGGGTCACTGGCCCACTCCGCTGAGGAGAAAGCAAATTTATTTGCCTCTCTTTTTGCGGAATCTTCACGTCTGAATCCTGGTGATTCGCGGCCCCCTCCTCCTCCTGATGGATGCGAGACGAGTATGTCGGACATTCGTATCCATCAAAAGGACGTCCGTAGGGTGCTGCGAGACCTTGACGTGAACAAGGCTAGCGGCCCTGACGGAATACCAGCACTTGTTCTTAGAACCTGTGCGCCTGAACTGTCTCCGATCTTGACACGCCTATTCCGTCTTTCGTATGAAGCTGGAAAAGTGCCGAATGCTTGGAAGCAGGCTAACGTACAGCCCGTGCCCAAGAAGGGCAGTCGAGCTGACCCGGCCAACTACAGACCCATATCTATAACCTCCATACTCTGTAAGAGTATGGAACGTGTACTCAATACTAAGCTCCTGGCATACCTAGAAGCAAACGATATCCTTAGTGATCGCCAATACGGCTTCCGCCGAAATCGGTCTACTTGGGATCTTCTAGCGTATGCCATTCACATCTGGAGTGAGGCCATCGAGAGGCACGGGGAAGCGCTTGCCGTCTGCCTAGACATCTCGAAGGCTTTTGATAGGGTCTGGCACGAAAGCCTTATTGCTAAGCTTCCTTCATTCGGTTTGCCCGGTGGTCTGTGTGATTGGATTGCAGACTTCCTGAGAGATCGGTCCATTCCAGTGGTTATCGATGGCTGCTCGTCGGACTACTTGGATATTAATGCCGGGGTCCCTCAGGGGTCGGTACTCTCGGCAACTTTATTCTTGCTGCACATTAACGATTTGCTAAAACCTAAAAACGTTTGGGTATGCAGACGACAGCACCGTTACTGAGAGATACTTGTCCAACGCTCGTGCTACCGGGCCTCAGATCATGTCTCTCCGGGAGGCCATGGTGGAGCGCTTAAACCTGTCCTTAGAGGCAGTCTCCAAATGGGGCGATGCCAATCTGGTCAGGTTTAATGCTGCTAAAACCCAGGCGTGTCTTTTTTCCACAAAAAAGAGTCAATTTCACCCGGCTCCAACTTTCCGAGATGTGACCGTGCCAATAGCTGACCATCTTGAGCTTCTTGGCGTTACGTTGACATCGACTCTCAATTTTGGGCCATACATTGAGGCAAAGGCTCACCTGGCCGCCAAAAAGCTGGGGATCCTTGCAAAGGTGAGAAGGTATTTCACGCCAGAACAGCTGCTCAGCTTGTATCAAGCGCAAGTTCGATCATGCATGGAGTACTGTTCTCATCTCTGGGACGGATCTGCCAAATACCAGCTTGATCACTGGAGTCGATCGAAAAGTGGGCCAAGAGACTCATCAGCGATGAGGCACTGGTTAAGTCAAAGCTCCAGAGCCTTGAACATCGTCGCCGAGTTGCCAGCTTGTCGGTTTTTTATCGGTTACATTTCGGGGAGTGTGCGATGGAATTGCATGATTTAATTCCACCCAGCCCGTTCCATCATCGGACTACCAGACGTATGGCGATGCGTCATCGTTATATGGTGGACATCCCACCCATACGCACTAAACGTTTTGGGAATACTTTTATTATGCGTACAGCTAAGGAGTGGAATTCCCTGCCGGAGTCTGTGTTTCCCGATAGCTACAATCTAGGGGTCTTTAAGTCAAGAGTGAATAGGTTACTTCTAGGCAAGCGTGCTCCACCATCGACCACATCATCGCTTACTATCGGGTGAGATAGTGTCAAGCGCGAGCCTATATTGTAAAAAAAAAAAAAAAAACATAATTCTGTATTTTCTTGATGTATTAGTTTTTTGTTGTCTGAAAGCAAACACTTGTCGCTTTTCAAAAACTCATAGACGTGAAGTCTTTTATTTTGACAATTCCACTATCGTGTAATTGTGTGCATGACATACAAATATTTACCCAGAAAGAAGAATCTCAATGCAATGTTACGGAAGTAATACAACATGTTTTAATAAATATGATAATCACAAATGAGGGACCCTTTTCCTCTATTAACTTTCAAGTTGAGTATCTTCGGCTACTTTTGTATTACTGTCTACAGAACAGAGGAACAAAGATAAAAGTTTAATAAAAGATAAAGCTTTTTCTTTAATTCATTTTTTTAAGCACGAGAAACCACTTTATTTTTCGGCCTAAAAAATATAAACTTAAAGAAAAAGCTTCTTATCTGATATCTGATAAGTTGGTTAAAAATAGTTTTGTTTAGTCAACAAAACTATTTTTAACCGACTTATCAAAAAGGAGGAGGTTCTATGTCCGACTCCACAAATAAATAATCTTTACTCTGTTTGTTTTTTATATGTGTTCACCGATTACTCAGTCAATTATGGACTGATTTAGAAAATTCTTTTTTTGTTTGCAAGGGTATACTTTCGAGGTGATTCCATTTGTCACCAAGTCAGGATCTGTTATGTGGAGCTTATGGAAATCAAGGGCAAATGTTATAAACATAAATACAGCGATTTGGTATTTTCGTCAACATGGCAAGCATTTGCATTCAGAATGTATCATGTGGTCAAGTGAAACTGATGAAGAGGACCACAGATAGCCGCTGGAACTTCTCAATGATAAGTTTGTTTTGAATATGAGATATCTCGAACATTTAAATTAAAATTAAGTTCATTTTTATTTGTACCTACATTGTGTGTATCTGTGTGTGCCAAATAAACTAGTTTTCTACCTTTCTTTTCTTTCTTTCGTCTTACTGTCATGAAGCAAATTTAAACAAATGGTTTTAATGAAAATGGTACTATCGAACTGATCTGGTGATGAAGCCAGAAGGTAGGCACCGGAAAACAGTAGTAAAACAATGTAGCCCAGTCATGTTTAGGCTTGTTGAAATTGTTATGAGAAGCTCTGGCTATAAATGATTTTCATGGCAATATATGGTAACAATTAAATGTAATAAATGGTTTTTTTGTTTTTAATCAACTTTTTGTTACTTAACTAGTCCTATAAAAATATTATCTTAACCAAAATCTAATCTTATAAAAATCTTCCTATTGACTAAACTAAACTATACTATATAACTGTTGATCAGATTTCCCAAATAAATATTTCTTCAACGGAGTCTGCCCTGTTAAAGTTTATTTACAATAGTATCTATGTCTGTCGTTTATTAACAACTTTACACTTTAAAAACACCCGTACATTTGTATAAAAATGTTTTCACAAAAAATATACTCGGATTCACTGGCGGAATGATCTTGTTACATATTTATTAAGCGTTGGAAACACAAATTAAATTCAAGTAGAATGTAATTTATATTTTTCATCACTGGCTGGAGCTATTTATCAAGTTCTAATGAAATAAGTATCAATGTTTACAGATCTGCCTACTAAAGTGAATACAGGGTAACATCCCCAGGGCTTACCCACTTATTAAAAGTACAAAGTTGTGTACCGACACGCCCTCAACTAAATGGGCCATGTGATACGAAGCGAATCTTATCGGGTACATCAGATTACTTTAAACATTTATTGTGTTACTAGTAAGTAGTATGAATGTTTTTGCATGGAAAAGTAGGTCCAGTGATTGTGTGGGCACAGACAATGAGCACAAATATGTGTTAGAAACAGTGTTATAATCAACACAATAAAAACACTGGTTTGGTGTCAAATGAAACTATTATTATTTTATCTAAGTACATATTAAATAGATCATTATCCATAATTTCAGCCAAAAGACGTCAACTTCTGGACATAGGCGTCCCCCAGCGCATCTCGCGTACATTTACATAAAACCACACTATAATAATTATGTGGCTGATTATGGAAATACTATGTTTATACAATGTAAAGTTTTATAATTAAGTTCATTAATATTTTTTCTTAATGCAGTAGCCCGTAGCCGTGCTACGGCGTAGTACAGCTACATTTCCGCGTAGTCGCAACGATAACGAGATTATCAATCGATTTTACCTTGAAGTTATTGATGTATGTATAATTGCTGTTATTGAATTTTCCATTCATATCAAATGAAAACTTGGAGAGTCAATTAAACAATTCATGGAAGTTCAATTATTCCATCAGTCTCAATAAATTTTCTATGAAGAAACTAATTTAAAAGGTTAAGAGTGTGAGACGAAATAAATTTAATATTTATTTTTATTTATAACACCCAGACAAACTAATTTATTTATCATAAAAGCGTTTAATTTATGACGGCTAATACCTTCATCTCTAATTATATTTGTACAACTCTAGACCAGTTTAAACACTTATTAAGGATAATGTGAATTCCGGCAATTAATTTTAAAATAACGAAAGTGTTTTTACACTACGAAAATGTTTTTTAAATCTATTTCTCCAAGCCATTAGTCCTAACTTGCAACTAGTCAAGTGTAGGTAATGTAGACATCAGATGTCTGTTTGGCATTAATTCACCATCTCCTGTGCAGTTTAAACAGACCAAGCAGACATGGCCTAATTACCATACATTAAGCGACAATGAGCAAACCTAGGTACATACAATATCTATAAGGCTGACTGGTAAATCGAGGGGCACAGTCAAGAGGCCCACGACAAACTATATTTCAAAAATCCAAAGTAAATGGGAAGGGCTGACATGTGACATTTAAGTAGAGCATGTCCAACTCCATGCAATTTGAATTTTTGGGCAATTGTCAAAATATACTGTGATAAGACATGTTGAACTTGCTTCTTTTGGCTCATCATAGTGGCCTTGCCGCCAACTGATCTGATCCGTTTTCCTTTTATCTTCACATTGTGAAAAGCCGAAATGCGAATACCCGCATCAAACACATAATGTTTTTCCGAAAAAATAAAAATAAAACTAATGGTGAAAACCCTCATTTTGTCTCTTTTATAACCAGTCGTACTGTGAGTGTGAAAACACTACTATTCAAACCAAATGAAGAAAATATTCATATTTGTGGATATTAACGGATTTTCTCACATAAGTTTGTGATTAAGGGCTCCAGTCTAGTCCGAAAAGAGGGCTACATTCCCTTTATATCATAATTTATATTGAAACTTTCATATTATTTGCTAAAGTGGCAATAGTAGACAATAAGTGAAAGGTAACCCCTTAAATTATCGTCTACTATTGCTCCTAAAATATTATTTTCAAAACAATTTTCTCAATTTGCAATAGTAGCAAACTTTATAAAAATAACATTTATTTTTATATTCCAAATCCCGAAGAACAATACTTTTTTGTTTTAACGAGTGTAATCACCTCTGAAACGTTTTTCAGTCACTTTAATAAGGATGTAATGCTAGTTTATTATGCCGTCTTGTTTGCCAAGTCTTTGGACTTGTATTTCTTTCGCTTTTAGGTGGAAAAGTTTGTACTGCAAGACAGGAGTTTTAGTAATGATAACAATATTAAATAAAACCTGTTGTTCTGTAGGATCAAATGGATATACATTGGCAGAGAATTCCCTACGCTTTGAACCCTTCGACCCCCTTCATACCATGTACGACACGCGACGCTTGACACTGAACTATGTTGAACCTACAATACAACCATGAAGCGATTGAAGATTTAACTAATAAAAAGTTATATTGCATGAAGTAGGTACTACTTCTCCAATTTAAACTTTTAATTAAACCCGGCTATTTGAGGACAATACGAGAATCTTGCAAAGGTCAGAATAAAATCAAATAAGGACAGTCTTTGAAAGATTGTATAAATGCAAACCAATGCATGGAGAATGGAGGCCGAATATAAATGAACTGGAAAAAGGGTCCTCATACTATCTTGTTTTAAGATAAGACAAGCCGAATGAAAACTTGTGTCTCGGTGTAAGCTACAGTGTAACCCCGGATTTAGTATCCCCCGTAACCCCGACATGCAGTCCCTCCTAGCTAGGCTTTTATTGATGAAGTTGATTATCTCCGACGGAGAAAAATAGCCAGAGTCTTAAAGGTGAAATACCTATAGGTTCTGTAAATTGGACAATAGCCAACTCTTCAGGGAGAATTTTTTTTTTAGTGTAAAAGCTTTGAAAGTGTTATTATTTAGTAAGTCTTATTATTGCTAAAAATACTGTAACAAAAGTTGCGATATTTGTAAACAGAAAAAATGCAGAAATGGAAGAACATATATACACACATCAACACGGTCTAGGGATATTTCATACTCAATTAAATAACTCAAAAAGTACTGGCCCCATTGGAATCTTTTATACACCGATTTGTTTGTAATTTATCTCAGACTAATTCCAAATTCAAATTTTTGAAAATTCTTTTGTTTTGGTGGCATAAAAATGTCTTGATGTGTAGGAGAGGGAATTTTCATTTGTGCGAAATTTAGAAAACAATACGAATTACGTTTAGTTACAGTTTTTTTTTCATTTTTAAAGTAAAGATAAAGTTAAAATTGAGGTATTGTAGCCATGCAACGCCAACATTTGACGAGGGCGGAGATGTTACGAGCTGTGGGAATGCTGGAAGCTGGGTCTGTTCAGCGTAATATTGCTGAGGCCATAGGGACCCACCAAAATGTAATTTCAAGATTGTGGACACGCTATCGTGCCACAGGTGAAGTAGCGGAGGGGCACCGGGGGCCAAGTCGCATCACTACCCCCAGACAAGACCGATTTTTGCAAATTACTGCGCGAGCTCAACCAAATGCAACGGCGACTGAATTGGTCCAAAGGCTGCGAGTGGAACACCAAGTGCTTGTGAGTGACCAAACTGTAAGAAGGCGACTGCATGAAAGCAATCTACGCTCTCGTAGACCACCGGGACCACCGGGTCCGGGTCCCACCTTTACGGAGAGGCAATCGTGAACGACGATTAGAATGGGTTCGGAACCACGTGGACTGGGGCCGTGAGCAATGGTCCAATGTGCTGTTCACGGATGAATCCAGGTTCGTCTTCCATCCAGATTCACGAAGGACGCGTGTTTGGCGAGTTCCTGGACGATGGAGCCGTCTTCAGAACCCTCAGGAAGTTCACCCATACCAAGGAGGAACAATTATGGTTTGGGCAGGAATTCGTCTTGGAGGACGGACGGATCTCGTTTGGGTGCGGGGCAATATGACGGCAGAACGATACTTCCAACAGGTGCTGGGGCCCGTAATCTTGCCCCACAGAACACAAATGGGGCAAGATTTCCTGCTCATGCACGACAATGCCCGGGCACACACGGCGAGAACGGTAGCAGCTTGGTTACATACACACAATGTTAGGGCCTTAGACTGGCCTGCTCAATCGCCAGATCTAAATCCCATTGAGCATGTGTGGGATATGCTGCAAAGAAGAGCTCTGAAGGAAGTTCCTGAAAATCTGGCTACAGAAGATCAACTTTTTGCGCACCTCAGAAGGGCATGGGACAATTTTCCGCAGCACGACATTGACAACCTTGTTCTGAGCATGCCGAATCGTTTCCGATGTGTTATGAACATCATGAGCGCTTTCTCAGACTACTAACTTCAAGTTTATAAACACAAATTAAATGATTTTTCAATTTTTTTCAGTTTTTACTCATAAATTAAAAGTTAATTCATATACGGTTTCCGTCTATGCTTCATATTTTTTCCATAAAATCCTGAAATTTTAATCGAAGTACCTTAACCATTATTAAAAAATGGTAGAATATTAAATAACGTATCTTTTAAATATATACATGACATATAAATAATTAACACATTGATAGTAATTCGCTTTTTTAAAAATATCCCTAGACCGTGTTGATGTGTTTATATTGGTAATGGCCTGACCTTGTTAACTTTTACTGCATACTTAAGATTGGTAAATTTTATCTGTATAAATACTGAATTTGGCCTCCGAAAAGGATAACAGGAGGCATCGGAAACGTACCGAGAGCTTATGAAGGCAAGGCAGAGGCAAGAAGGCATGGCGAAGCTGTCTACGTAAATGTGAATAAATAAGTGGTACACTTGTGAAGAAAACTATTCTCAAAGTGCCCGTCTACTTAGTCTTGTATAAAAGTGATTGAAGTTTGCAAATAAATGTTAAATAATTTCCTCAAGTAGGTAGTGGCTGCGTCCACCCGAGTTTGCACTAACTTTTCCTTCCACGCTGCATGTAACTGGCGCTCACTTCTCAAAAACTGCGAAGTAGGAACATTTGTTTCAATTACGACCCGAGTGCTGTTTATTGGAAAAGTTATAGATGAATGGTTGGGCAACATAAGGATAGGCCGATGGTTGGGCAGAGAGCACGTCTTATATTATTTATATTTTCTGGAGCAGATGCTCTTCAGCGAGATTGAACTCAGTAAATAATAAGCGAATCTAACTCTACTAAACTCTAGCGCTGAAAGTAGGAAAATATTCACTCAAATAATTTATTACACTTTTTACATTATACATAAATCAGGTTGGAATTTAGCAAGAGTGTTGTGTGTATCTCGTTATTTTCTCATATTTTTAAACTTTCAGAAGTTCACATTGTTCTGTAGTTCGCGTGAGCTATAACTTACTCGTACTTATGAAGTTAAACTAAGTAATTTTGTAAAACAATTGGTCGTAAATCAATAATATTACTCGTATTAAAACTATTTTCGATACACCTGCATTATTTTAGTTGAGCCATACTTTTAAAAGTATTTTTGTGTATTGTATAGTCAGCGAATATATTTTAGTCCACTCAAATAAATATAAGTGGAAACTAATCAACTAATCCAATAATCCAGCTTACAGAGATACGCATCTCTCAGGTTTTGTCGAACAAATATGAATATTTACAAAAATGTTATTATTTTGTTCTTCACTCTCTACTCTTCGTAATTCCAATACTTTCTGTTATAGTAGCAAAATAGGCTCATAATTTAGTTGACCTTGCCGCGCGACATTACGCAATATCACAATTTTTAAGGAGAGCACTTACTAAAATACCTGCGAATATTTTTCCTCATTTCTCACGACAAAATTAAGAACATTGAAATTTTTTATTAAAGGTAAGGCAATTCTTTTGAAATGAGTTAAGCAATTTCGCGTAAATATTGGTTATTCGTTGGGTGAATTGATTTTCAAATTATATGACCACGTATTTTTTTTATGACTTATTTAACGACCGCGACCTATTTTTGAGGTGTGAAATTAAAATGTCGTCTTTATATTTTATCATTATATATTTTTTTTATTACACTTGTCTGTAATCATACATAGACACAGTGTCGATTTAGTAATATTCAGCGCTCCCAAATAAAAGGTCACAACTATATACATAATTTTTGTAAACTCGAAATGTATGTCCAGCTCCACAGCCACTAGGGCACAAAAACAAGTGATAAGCAGAAAAGTTATGAAGTATTGTTGGACCTGCTGAAGACTGTACGAATAATTATAATGTATATTTGTGTTGTATAAACTCAATTAATTTTTTGGATTATATAACTGCACAGCACATATGTGAGTACTATGTACCAACTGTAAATCTACCATTTACTGTAACTATGTGTCGTTCGTTGACTTCAGTGTGCCCTGGCAGTTGAGTGTGTCATGCTCTCTCTAATGTCTCTCTGATGGTGGCACATCATTCGGTTCCCTTCATAATGGTTGAGCTGAGTGGTTTTTTTTTACATCGTTCTCACATATATGTATTTTTCCTACAAGATTATTGTAACCAAATACTTGTAAAACATTTTTTTTTTTTTTTTATGTTTAAATGTTGAGTTTCTTGTCCGTTCTTCTCCATAACAAGCTACATTTCCGAATGGACGGTAAAATCAATTATTATTAATGCTTAATGGCCTAATTGAATAAAGAAATTTTGATTTTGATTTTGATGAAAATGTGAAGTTGCACAGGTTGGTACAAGCTGCGAACCATTTAAAGAGAATAATAAGACCTTCGTTGACATGTAGGACATCCGTATCTTGCCTATCTATTTCAAAAATTAGCGAAGTATCATCAGCAAATAGAATTATATCCGATAATTTGGCCATCATAAAAGGGAGATCATTAATATAAAGAAGAAAAAGGAAACGACCGAGAATTGAACCTTGGGGCACGCCCATTTTGACTAGAGACCCGGAGGACGTCGTCCCATTAAAATTTACTTTTTGCTGTCTGTTTGATAAATAGGAAAGCACAAGATCAGCAGATTTTCCTCGAATTTCGTAGTGGTGTAATTTACAGATCAGTGTGTTGTGGTCGACGCAGTCGAACGCTTTTGAGAGATCGCAGAAAATGCCAATGGCATCCTGGGACTTCGCCCATGATTCCAAGATGTGGCTGATGAGTTTTAATCCCGCGTCCGTTGTCGACCTACCTTTCGTGAAACCAAACTGTTGACTATGCAGGATCCCATTTGAATTGAAGTGAGACAACATCTGTGAGTGTCTTGCCGAATCCCAGAGTTCTATACCATAAGTCCAGATGGGTCTTACGACGCGTTTGTAGATCAAAAATTTGTTTTCCACGCTAAGAGATGAATGCCTGCCCAGATTTCTCCAAGTTTTTTATTTGCTTGATTGAACTTAGAATTATTATTATTTAAATGTACGACCGCTGTTGACGACAGCGACGGTGACGACTGCTTCGTTTCGTTCATTCAAGGGAAGACCATTATATGACCACGCGGTCTTAAACTTCTTTATCCAGACTGCCGTGTTATTTTTACTATTTAAGACTATGACTAAAGTCCAACCTTTAATACATTAGGTAAGTGTTTAATTTTTTTTGAAATCTTCCAATGAGTTCTCCCGCTCTGGGTGAAGCGGGAGGAAGTCTCAGGCTTTAACAGACTAAGACCCACCCGTGTTCCTTCAGTTGCTTGTGCCAGGGCTGCGGTAACCCTCTTTCCAATTTATCTGCAACCCAGACAGGCATCGGCCCTACGGACCCCGTCAGTTTTTGCTGACATCTCTTTGAGGCGTGCGCGGAACACTACGCGCCATCGACTCGGGCCTGGTCCTTATCGCACGGCTACCTATTACTCGCCGTCCGCAAGCCCACGCCTTCGATTGCCGGGAATCAGCTTGGGACTCCCGACGCCCGGGGCGTTTCCTGCGGTAGCTTGGGACATGATACTTTAGGTACCTGAAACTAGGACTAAACTAGGACTAAAGCAAGAAACATTGCGCATCCTTCGCTGATAAATCCAATTTCGTTATGATTTTTCGAACCGATTTTTTTGTTCAAGTTTGGCAGAAAACAGCTTTAATAAAGGTAAGCTGTACCTTTGAGTTTACTTAAGTGAATTAGATAACAAAAAAATATTTTCAAAATGTTAATATCGTATCGGTCCGCAGGTATCCGATCTTTACATATAATAAATACTCTTTGATCCACATGAATGGTAGAGTGAATAGTTTGGCAGCGGTACTAGCAGAGCTAAATGATGTGTTCAATATGTCAAATTCAGTGCTTTAAAATGACGATCTCTACATCAGCTAAGATATTATGAGCACTCAGAACTTCTATGCAGTTTATATTATGATTCATCGCTCTGTCGAGAAAACGGGCAGCCAATATGCCTCGGATTACGTACGTGTGCGATGCAGCCATATTTACAACTATATTTACATCCGACTGTGCAGAATTATCATTATTACTATAAGGAACTAAAAGCCGACTTTCTTTTCTTGTTGTCATGTTTATATTTGTGATAGTTATATGATAAGTGTTGCACTTGTCATATAAGTCGTACTTGTCGTATTTGTCGCACATATCACAGATGTCGCGTTTACGTATTTGTCGTACTTAAAAGTCATATAATTATTTATTTTATTTATTTATATACTTTATTGTACACCAAGATAAGACAATACAAAAATAAACATGAAAATTAAAGAAACATACAACAGGCGGCCTGATCGCGCTCTGCGATCTCTTCCAGGTAACCTTGAATGTATAGAGATAGCCTGGACACGACATGGGGTTGCACTTGGTGCCAATTTCAAATCATACAGTTAAAACAAACTACTAAAATATATACATAAATACATACATACATCTAAATAAACAAACAAGAAAACAATACAGCTTAAACAAGGACAGGTTAACAGAGACAGGTAATGTTCCTTCATAAGTTTTTAAAGACAAGCAACGACTGAGCACGTTTTATTGGATCAGGCAATGCATTCCACAAACGAGCAGCCTGGACAGTGAATGATTTATCCAAAAATGTAGTGGAATGCATAGGCATTTTAAGTCGCAAGCTTTATGATGACCTAAGAGATTTAGTGTGGGAATCGCAGATAATAATAATAATAATAAGCCTAGGACCTCGAGGCCCATCGGCCTCTGACAGGGTCCCCGCTCCCGGTGGAAGTGTGCAGCGCATGCGATGGACGCAATCGATTAACGAAAACGTCATGCGCGCTTACTTTGGGGCTACAGAGGGGGGAAGTAACCTGACTGCGTACCGTGGTCGGATGCTCTCTCTGTTTCAGGTGCTTGAGCCAGCTATCAACGTGTCGGCCTAACGTCTATCGGATCAGGTGTGGGTAATCCAATGTAACCGTATGCTGGATGGCGCCGTACTTGATAGACTACGTGAGGAATCACAGAGTAGCCGTGTCTCACCTGCCTTGCCACCGGCCGCGGTGCAACTGCAACCCAGTGATTCACCGCGACCCGACCATGTTGGCGAGGACGACGACGACGGGGCTATATCTGTGAGTACCCAATGCAATGCGCGTTTGAGGAGCACTTTGGAATTCAGCGAGTATCGCTCCACACCGCCTGAGCTTAGACCTCGACTACCTCGTTTGCCCATGCATAAGAAAAATAGGGCGCTGGTGTGTGCTCTAGATTCGCAGCTATCAAATGTTTTTGACAGCAGCAATGACCTTGCCGAAACCCACTCGATCTTGTACTGTGCGGCTGCAGCAGCATGTAGTGTAGCTAACGTCAAGTTTCCCAAAACTGACAGAGCTACACGACCAGCTATACCAGCTTGGCAGTGCAGGATTGAGCGTCGTATCGGTGAGGCTAGAGCACTCATCGGCAAGCTTATCTCCTTCAGGGAGGGCAACACTCGCCCTAGCGCTTTGTGAGGCGGGCGTTCTCAGGGACTGATATCAGTTCTCGAGATTACATGTCCCGCGTCACAGAGCGTATCGACTTCCTGAAGCAGAAGATCTATGCATGGGCAAACCGTATTCGTCGGTACAAGCGGCGAGTGGAGCGATACACTCAGAATCGCACATTCCAGAGCAACGAAAGGTGGGTTTATAGGGCTTGGGAGCAACCCAACCAAGGTGTGACTGATACGCGCCTACCGGATAACGACGCCATGTGTTCGTTCTGGCGCGATATCTGGTCGGTGCCTGTCAGTCACACCGAGGGTGACTGGACTCGGGTGGTCGAACGGGCGTGCGATCCGATACCACAAATGGGGGCAATTACCATCAGCCCCCAAGATGTGGCTCGTGCAGTCCGTCCGTTGCCTAACTGGAAATCTCCAGGGCCGGACGGACTGCACAACTTTTGGTTCCAAAGGTCGCACGCTCCTTTGGCAAATCAGTTCCAGTCTGCCTTAGAGTCAGGATTGCTGCCCCAGTTCCTAACGACAGGAATAACCCACCTGCTCCACAAATCAGGTAGTATTGCGGATCCTAAAAATTATAGACCGATAACGTGCTTACCGACGGTCTATAAAGTTCTTACATCCATTCTGCGAGCGAAAATTAATTAACATATTGACAATAACGCCATCATGTCTGCTTCTCAGAATGGATGTAGGAACGGGTCCCGCGGTACTAAGGAGCTGCTCCTCATAGACATTGCCATTAGCCAACAGGTTCGCCGTTCCCGCAAGGATCTGACGACATGTTGGATAGATTACAAGAAGGCCTATGACTCAGTGCCACATACATGGCTCATGAGGGTGCTGGAGTTGTATAAAATTGATGCAACTCTGCGCGCCTTCCTCACGTCATGTATGGGGCAGTGGAGGACGATCCTTCACTATCCAGGATGTCAACTGATTCAGGAAAACAGCGAACCTATAAGGATCGAGTGCGGAATATTTCAGGGCGACAGTCTGAGTCCTCTGTGGTTTTGTTTAGCCCTAAACCCTCTCAGTACACAGCTGGAGGATTCAGGTCTGGGCTATCGGTTGAGGAGAGGTGGTCAGGTCATGTCACACCTCCTTTACATAGATGATCTGAGGCTCTTTGCCCCCAACAACTTGCAACTGATGAAGCTACTGAAGGTAACAGAAACCTTCAACTAGAACTACGTCTTTATGTCCGTACGTAATTACGTCCGTGTTTTTTATTCCGTTCACCGATAAAAATGTCCAAGTTCAACGAGGAAACGGCTTTCAACGATTTATTTAAGAAAGTGGCAGCGTTGACGGCAAAAATCACGACTCAAACAGCTGTGATGGAGTCTCAAAACAAGAAGTTAGACGATCAACAGCAAACGATCGAAAAAAAAATACATCGAAGAGTGAGATGGATAAACTCGACGGAATACCCATTGCACAGCGGGGGAGCGAGGCAGGTATTGCAAGTGATGCCAAAGAACCGCAATGAAAGGAGACGGAACGTGCGCGCCGTGCGACTGAGCGAACTAAAAATAAGGCTGCGTCCATACCACGGAAAACCGGCGTGTGTTTATTGAAAACTCCTGAGATATCTTTGGGGGAAGACATTTCATCTGAATAATAGAATGTAGTCAGTAGCAAAAAGCATGCAAAGAAAGTTATCGCTAATGCCATAAAAAAAGGCGGCAATGCGCAAATTGCTACAATTCAAGTTAGTCAGAGAAAAAAGTTTTTACATGTATGGTCACTACATCCGGATACATCTGAGAAGGCAATAAGTGATCACGTGACGGGATTTTGTGGTACCGACGATATTAAAGTCGAAAAGTTAATCCCGAAAAGCAAAAGAGACTACGCGTCATTTATGATTGGAGTCCCAGAATCAGTTTTTGATAAGGTGAACAACGTAGACTGCTGGCCACTTAATGCCCAATTCAACCAATGGGTGTGCTTTCGGAACTCCCGTAAACCGACACAAGGTAACCAAAGCCAACAATAAATGCATTCTAGTGTATTACCAGAACGTTCGAGGTTTGAGAACAAAAACAAAGACTTTCTTCACAAATATGTTGGCATCCTCTTACGACCTTTTTGCCATCATAGAATCGGGCCTTAATGATTCAATCCATGATGGCGAACTTATTCCACCGGATTATAAAATACTACGGTGTGATCGAGCAGATGGGCGCAAGCAAGGAGGAGTGTTCTTAGCAACATCGCCGCGTTTTGATTTAAAGGGTGTTCCAATCGCCAATGTGAACTCAGCCTTATTTGAGATTGTTTGTGCTACCGTGCACTTGGGCAATAATTTTTTGTTTTTATGTTGTGTGGTTTATATTCCACCGAAATGTGACAGTAATGAATATTTTATTTTTATTTTTTATTGAAAGGAACAGCAAACAGTTACATTATAAGTACTTACAACTAATTTAACAATGACAATGTTAGTAATAATATAACCCACAACGCTGACCACAGGTAGACATAAAAGTTTAATGAAAAAAAAAAGAAGTGTATCGCTAGGAGCTTTAGTAGCTGTACGAGCAGAAATTTGTTCTTTTATATGTTTTTATCTTTAATATATGCGATTGTTTAATATTTTAGAAACTGTATGTGTAAATTATGAGAATGTATTAGTGATGGGTGATTTTAATATGCCATCTTCATCAGTGGAAGTACAAAGTTAATTGGAGTATGTAAACGCTTTCTGTGGATTTCAGCAGGTAAATAATGTTAGTAATATAAATAATCGTACTTTGGACTTAGTACTGACTACGTTTTTGGCGAGTGAGATGGAGGTAGAACTGTCGGGTGAACCGTTGGTGAATATTGACGTTCAGCATCCTCCACTGATAGCGACAGCGAAGTTTGGAGGACAATCTAATGAGCTATTGACGGTACACAAACAGAATTCTGATTGCGAAGAGAAATCCGTATTAGATATTGATCCGAAATGGAATTTTACCAAATGTAACTTTTCCAGACTTTATAGTATTTTACAATCAGTAGATTGGGAGGCAATGTATAAGTTTTCGGATCCCGATAATGCATTAACGTTTTTTTATAGCGTAGTTAATGAAGCTATTAGTCAATGCACACCAACAAAAAAATAAAATGTAGTGGGAATAAAAGCAATTATGTGTATCAAATCTGGTACACATCTGATTTAATACGCGACATCAAAACAAAGTGGAGGTATCATAAATTATTTAAAATTACCGGTTGCAAAAGCGATTATGAATGGTTTTCTTACTATCGAACCCAAGTTAAATATAAATTAGCGTCAACGTATGAAAATTACCAGCGTAGGTTAGAGACAAATATTAAAAACGATCCTAAATCTTTTTGGAATTTTGTTAGAGGCAAGCGTGCTAGACGCAACAAACTTCGAGTCACAAAAGATGGAAAGGAGTTGAGTGACGAAGAATGTCCGGAATGTTTGGCTTCCTTCTTTCATTCGGTGTATAACGGGGTGCGCCCGGCGCTGGACCCCGAGGAGGCGGAACGCGCGGCGGGCGCGAGCGCGGGCGCTGCGCGCGTGCTCGTTGGCGGCGGGTGCGAGCGCGGGTGCTGCGCGCGTGCTGGTACATATTAGAATATCGAATATTAAAATACCTACGGTTAAAATGTCACTGTTCAAAACATCGAAAATTTAAATATAATAATACGTGCCGCGGCAGCGGCCGGCGAGCGCTTGAAAACGACTAATCCGTTTTCCGACATGATAATATTCGCTAAACAATACGTTAAATGTTTGCAGTGGAGGACATACTAATGACTAATATCAATGCGTTGGCAGAGTGTGACAATTTCAAATCTACCTAAATTTTTCCACTCATACCACATAAATAATTCTTTTTTCGATATTCTAACGAGTAGGTATTTTTAACTTAGGTGAAGACAACGCTTTTTGACGTGTCGTTGTGACTTTGACATCTAATTTGTTAATCTTTATAAATTGGTTAAATAATAATAATTTAGTTAAGTTATTATTGTCTATTTTAAGTTTTATAGATTATTAAATATTTTTATAAAACTTAGGTGTTTTAAATGTTGACATTTTGAACATAGGTGTAATGACTATCGACATTTTGAATCAGTCGATATTTTAATCAGTCGGCATTCTAATCTTAGACATTTTATGCTTAGATGTAACAATTTTCAATATTTTGATACAATCGTTATTTTAATTTTCGATGTTTTGCACTGTGGCATTTTATCCGTAGGTATTTTAATCTTCGATATTCTAATATGTACCCGCGCGTGCACGTTGGCCAGATTGACCTGCGCGAGCTGCGCAACGCGCTCCGCCACCTCAAGCCCAAGTATTCGGCGGGACCAGACTGCATATTTTAAATATGTTTTTAAAGTTGGGTCAGTATCCCAACCACTGGAAAATCACTAGAGTGATCCCAGTTCCGAAGGAAGGTTCGGGAACTGATGTCAGTGGCTACCGACCGGTGGCGGTGCTGTCGGCGTTTGCTAAGGTGTTTAAATCGTTGTTGCACAAGTGTATTTCAGATCAAGTTGCTTCTCGACTGAACGACGCTCAACACGGTTTCCGGACTATAGACCGATAGCGCTAGGTTTTGAGGTTTCAAAAATATTAAAGTTGTTTGTTTTTCGCATATAGTTGCCGGACCATTTGCCCAACCTAATACCTTAGTTTGTGTCATCCTAGGTATTTGCATAGGTAGAAATTTAGCTATTTGTCTTTTCGACCAGTATCGGACGAAAAGAAAATTAGAGATGAAAATTTTACTTTCATGATAATAACGAAGTAGTAACTGATGTACATAGGCATTTTGTGTCATCTCTGTCCACGGAAATCCTAATACTTAACCAGTACCTAACACGTAGCCAACTAGCTCTAAAAGAATATTACAGTAGGTTAAATAGGTATTACGCGTTTTAGAGTACTGATATCTGTTGTTTAAAATATTTTGTGTCGAATTCATCCACGACTTTTAAAGATATTTTTTTTTTCTACAACACCCTGTAAAATCCACAAAAGAAAATACAAGTTATTAGAGTTTATGTGTTTTTCATTATTATGGTGTGACAAAACGCTATTCATAATTTGTGTCGTTTTTATCCACGAAAACGTATTATTTAAAAAAAAAAACTAGACTTCTTCGCACGAAGGGCGAGCGCGGGGATAAGCGCAGGCACAAGCGGCGCGGGTGCCGGCAAGCCATACGCGCGGCGCGTTTATTTGTTTACATTCGGTCTTTGCAAGTTGCAACAAAAAAGTGCGTGCGTTATTTATGATGTATTTGATAGATCAAGGCCCACTTGCACGAAAAACTTAACTCTGAATTAGTTGCTAACACGCGATGAAATTGACAAAGGTTAAAGACAAAGGTTAAATTGACAATATTGTATAACAAACTGTCAATTTAACCTAGTCTTAGCAACTAAGTTAAGTTTTTTGCGCAAGTGGGCCTTAAAAGTTAGTTATGTATGAAGCTGTGAAAGACTAAAATGGAGATTAAATTTAATAAATGTGTTATGTCGACACCCAATATGAATAACATAGGAACTCAACTTTGCATAGTTTTCAACACAGCTATTTTCTTTTTTTGTAAAGTTTATTGTTTATTTGCTTTCGTTTAGGTTTCATGATACTAATTTTAATTGCTCTTTCAGTTTTGATAAAACCACTGCAAGTATGATTTTCGCAATGTTACAATTTACAGATATTTAGCATTTTTAATATGATAAACATTGTAACTACGGTTACAATAGAGTCTTGAAAACATTTGAAAGATTTTTTCTGTGAATATTATTGTACGATTACGAATTATACCGACAAAAAAAAACTTTGTTAAATATTTAAGTAAGCAACAATTACAATGTGTGTCAATGTTAGATTTAGATAAAAAGACATGTAAAGTACTATGGCAGAGCTAATAAAACTCGTTTTTTAATCATTATTATAATCCAATTAATATTCACAACGCTTTGGGATCTGGTGGACACAGGTAAAATTATCTATGCCCGTGTCTACCGTTCGCACAACAGCGATCAGGAGACAAGCAGGCTCACAGATTACCTCAGTTAAGCGGCTGATGCGGCACAGTAGTGGTACCCTTCCGCCCAATTAGTGATCCGAGGGGACTTTAATGCTCACCATCAGCAGTAACGTGGTTCTTCCCATACCAGTGCAGTAATCATGCTGGATGGGAAATGCATAAGCTTTCGTTAGCGGTAATCCGCCAGCTGATTCAGGGGGCAACAGCAACGGGGGATGTTGATTGGCACACGGCCAATTGCTTGGACCTTCTGCTGACAATAGATCGGTGTCGATAACTTCACCTTGGGAATGCGAGTGACGTATGTCAGAAAAAAAGGCCTTCAACAGTGCTGCCAAGTCCTGCAAGAAGGTGTTGCAAAGGGCTCGGTTCGACCACATTGGCCGAATAGGGACATAACTTGCTTCTTACCCAGAAGATAGTAAAGCGTTTCGGTCCCTGGGTAAGTCGGTTCAGTCGAACTTCTGCCATCCCTCACTACCACCACTCTGAAACCCGACAGGTCGCTGGCCCGCTTCGTTAAGGAGAAGGCAATTTTTTTTGCCTCTTTTTGCATAATCTTCGCGTCAGCATTCTGGTGATGCGCGGATGTATTCTTTCTCCTGGTGGATTTGAGACATATATGTCGGACATTCACATCCATAAAAAGGATGTTCGTAGCAACCTCGACTTGAACAAAGCTAGTGATCCCGACGGGATGGGACGGGATACTTACACTTGTCCTTAAAACTTGTGCGCCCGAACTGTCTCCGATTTTGACACGTCTATTTCGCCTTTCGTGTGAAACTGTGAAAGAGTCGAATACTTGGAAGTAAGCTAACGTACAGCCCGTGTCCAAGAAGGAAAGTTGAGCTGACCCTGCCAATTATAGACCCATATCTTCGTGTGCTTAATATTAAGCTCCTGGTATACCTAGAAGCTAATGACATCCTGAAGTGATTGCCAATACGGTTCTACAGGGGATCTAGCTTATGCCGTTCACATCTGCAGTAAGGCCATCGAGAGGCGCGGGGAGGTGCTTGCCATCTCCTTCGATAACTCGAATGGTTTCGATAGGGTTTGGCACGGAAGCCTTATTAGTAAGCTTCCTTCATTCGGTCTGCCTGGTGATGGTATGCGTGATTGGATTGCAGATTTCTTGTGGAATCGGTCCATTGCAGTCGTTATCGATGGGTTCTCGTCTGACCAATTGGATATTTATACCGGGGTCCGCTGCACATAAAATATCTGCTTGAAACTTGGGTATGCAGACGACAGCACTGTTGCTGAGAGGTACTGTTCCATCCTTGTCCTTCGTGAGGCTGTGGTGGAGCGTTTGAGCTTATCCTTGAAGCCAGTCTCCAAATGGGGCGATGCCAATTTGGTCTGGTTCTTTGCTGCTAAAACTCAGGCGTGTTTTTCTCTGTTAAAATGCGCCAATTCTACTCGGCTCTTTCCTTCCGAGGTGTAAACGTGCCGATAATGGACCATCTTGTGCTTCTTGGCGTTACTTTTAACACGATCCTCAATTTTGATCCATACATTGAGGCAAAGGCTCAACTGGCTGCCATAAAATTGGGGATCCCCACAAAAGTGAGACGGTTCTTCACGCCAGAATAATTGCTCAAGTTGTGTCAAGCTCGTCAAGCGCTAGTTAGATGATGCATGGAGTACTGTTATCATTTCTGGGCCGGATCTACCAAAAACCAGCTTCATGCACTTAAGTTGATCAAAAAACGGAGCAAGAAGATCGGCAATGAGACACTGGTCGAATCATAGCTCCAGAGCCTTAAACAACTTTGCCGAGTTGCGAGCTTGTCGGTTTTAATCGGTTAAATTTCGGGAAGTGTGCGATGAAATTGGACGATCTAATTCCACCTAGCCCGTTCCATAATCGGACTATAAGACGTACGGCGATGTGCCATTGGTACATGGTGGACATCCCACCCATACACACTAAACATTTTGGGAATACGTAGATTGTACGTACAGCTAAAGAGTGGCATTCCCTGCCAGAGTTTGTTTTGCTCGATAGAATAGAAATACTGTTACAAGATAGGCCAACGCCATCTAGTAACGAGAGGAAGAACTAGGTAGTAACTAGTGGCGCCATCTAGTATCGAATAGCGGAACTAATGTTCTCGAAAGCTCGTGTCGAATGGAATTTTCCAGAAGGTTCGAGCCGAACATTCTGGCAGCTTCTAGTCGCTTCGGGAACAATTAGTTCGAAAGTCGATTGTTCTGGAAGTTTCTCGAATTATCTAGAACAGTATGGAACGTTCTAGAAACTTCTTCCGTGCTATATAAAGAGCGGTTGGGTTCGTCGTGAGTCAGTTTCGATTGAGAAGCGATAAAGAGCGATCAAAGCGGAAAATAGTGCGAAGTAATAGATTTGTTTAAGAAGTGTTTTTGTAATAAACAGTGATTAATTGAGGTCTGCTGTTTAAATAATTTATCCCTGAACCCCAGCTCGTAACAATACTATTTATTATGTACACCATTTAAGTTACAGAAAGTATAGATGAAGAAAAAATTACACTGGGTGACACAATGGGCGGCCTTATCGCTAAAAGCGATCTTTTCAAGACAACCTTTGGATGGATTTTAAAAAAGAAAGGAAAGAAAGTACTGTAGGTAGTCTATTGGTGTGATAGCTACAACTTAGGAGTGTTTAAGTCAAGAGTGAATAGGTAACTTTTAGGCAAGCGTGTTTAATCGTCGACCACGACATCGCTTACCATCAGGTGAGGAAGTGGTCTAGCGCAAGCCTACCAAATATAAATGAAATGCATTCCCCCTATTGCAAAGCTTACCACGCAGTGGATAGTAGATCCTAAAGCAGTGATGGCCCAGTGGTAACGGACACAATTTACAAGTAAGGTCGTGGATTAAAACCCAGGCAAGTGCTTTAATTTGTGTAAATTATTTCAGCACTATTGCTCTCAAAACACTGAAGTAAAAATGCATTGCATTGCAATGCAAATCTTAGACATGTAACTTCCATCAAACCACATTGGTCCCACGTGGTGGATTTTGGCCCATTACCTCTTACAGAGAGGAGGCCTAAACGCACAATAGACCAAATGGGAGTGTAAGTTCAGAAAAGGGATCCATCTATCCTGTCCTATCCTAATGCTTACGACGCCTATCGTTTGCAATTACTTCTACACATTTTTTTGTATTATTCTCCTTACCCACATATCTGTAATATTGAATGAGTCTAAAAACATGTTTATTACATTCCTACTCTTAGTTTTTCTCCAAGACCATTTATGCTGATACTACTATATTCAAATGATGTACTAAAAACCTATTCTCGATGTCAACACTGCATCTTTCTTTACAATGATAACATTTAAATTAACTGTTTAGATTTAAGAAGAAAAGCATTGTAACTTAAAATTACAATATAGCAAAATATAAATAGAGCAAAATTTAAAATGTATTACATTGTATGTCAATTTAAATTACTTTAAAACAAAGAAATCCTTGTTACCAAAACTTTTGTGTAAGTATTGGAACTTGATCGACAAGTATACTTCAGTAGAAACATTGTTCATTTTTAATTACAATGAAATTATTCCATTTTACAAAAGTAGTTCTTATCCTTTATTTCTGCCTCTTAAATACGGTTAAGAGGCAGAAATAAAGGTCTGTCCTTGCTGATTTCATATAACATAAAGTTGTACCAAAGTGTAACTAAAGTTATAATGTTATTCAAATTGGGTGTTGATATGTGGATACTGGACGTTACATACAGTGATTGTCCTTTGTTAAAGGGGATTATTAAAGTTCATAGAATCAAGCATTGTAAGGAATGACGGAAAAGCAGACTGTTTTAAGGACCGTGCTGAAATAAAACTACACCAATAATCACTATCACCACACAACAAAAATATCTAGTATTTTTTTTAATTCGTGTATTATTTGTCTTACTGACTAGGTACAATCGGCCAAAGCTATATCTGATCACCGTAAGGACTATTTTAGCTTGCAGGGCTCGCCCGCTAAATTAACGCCGACATACTCATCAACCAATATTATCGCAGTATCGGGTGACTGTTTCTCTAGTACCTGTCAGCCCCTTGTTTTTGTAATTAAAAAAAGACGGCCAAAAATCAAACAAGTCATTTGGCTATGGACGACGCAAAAAGGGCGGTACCTAGTACACTACCTAACCGAAGCGGGGCGCGGGATATCGAGATGCAGTATAACGAAAAAGCGGTAGGTAGGTAGGTGTCGGCATACCTACCAACCTACCGCTTTCAGGTTTAAATTCGAAGCGAATCGAAGCGTCAATCTAAAATAATATTGACCACATTGACCGTCTTCTAAGCATTGACCATTGACATTCGTAGGTAATGAGATTGCAGACGCGCTGTGTACCAAATTAGCACTTCATTATTTTTATCTCTATAGGTTACACATTTGTTCATTACGTAGCGAAGATAAGAGTCAATCAATACTCAATATGATAGGTATGTTATTTATTTATGAACACTTCGCATCTAAGAAGAAATTGTACCGAACGAACGAGTTTGCGTGCGTTTGCCGCCGCCGCCGCGTCCGCCCGCTTCGACCGCAACCATTGTTTTTGTGTTTTATTCATTTTAATACTTATCGTGAATGAAAATGACACAAATTTACAATGTCAATTTTTCATGCATTTATGATATTAAATAAGTGAACTCTAATGATTGTAATATTTTTTTGAAGCGTTTGTAGCGTATAAAAACAAAATAATTAAAAATCTTAAAATTGCGTGCCCTAATTTGGCACAATTTTTTTTAATAGGCATATGTAAGTGATCTGATAAAGGAAATAGTTATTTCATAAACTGTAATTTTTTTTTTGCACTATATTTTACATATTGACCCTATGTCAGTTTGCATTGGACGATTATGACACAAATTGGGTTTGCACACTTCGCAAACTATCCTAGATATGATACCATACTTATTTTAAACTTTAAATATTTTTTGCCCGTTTTGATTTGAATAAAAATTATCAACCACAAATCAGCGAATTACTGAAAATGCAAGTATCAGATGTGACACAAAACGCAATAATAACCTTCATAGGTACGACTGTATCCACAGGCAAGAAATAAGCAACTTTAGAATTTTTTAAACTTATGACATCAAAATAGTCTAGCGCTATCGGTCTACTAGGCGAGGTACACGGAGAGTAACTTGTTGTCTTTCATGACATACCTGGCGCCTGTTGTTGGCGCTGGGGGACAGGTGCACACCGCGTACTTCGACTTTCGGAAGGCGTTCGACAATTTTTCGCGAGTTACCTTGGTGATCGCCGGCAGTACGTCGAATACGGCGTATACATCTCCAAGCCATATTTCACGTTTTCGGGGGTGAGTCAGGGTAGCAATTTTGGTCCTGTAGGGTATAAGTGAAACACTTATTCCTACGCTACACGGGAATCTAACCCGTATAGTAAGGCTATTAAACACTATAATAGCAAGCGAAGGATAGCGGGAATAATGAATACGAAAGACGAAGAAATGAAGGATATTATTAGAAATAGACGAAAGCAGTATATTGAAAGCAAATAAAGTATAACAATGACTGGTACTAGCAATTATGAAGAATATGACACAAGCAATAATTATTATAAGCGCGGCGCGAGCTGTAGGGTAGTTAGTTGAAGACTGAGGCGCGTCGCTCTGCTTGCTCGCCGCTCGGTGTCCGCGCGCCGCTGACGTAACACCGAACAAAGGATCACCTGATTTTAGGCTCTGGCGCAAACTCATAAGCGACAGCGTTTTGCTCCAAATTGTAAGGTGGTGGTCCAAGTTATTTCCGCCACATATTCCCCCCGGCCAGACCGTAACTACGGTCGATAATAATCGGGAAACCTTACTCGCCGCCCGCTCCTCGTCCTCTTTTCTTCACTTGTAGGAGGAGTGGTGGTGTCAGTAGTTGTGGTAGTTTTCTCTTGAACGTCTTCACGCATCATGTAGGCCGGTTTCAGACGATCAACCGATACATTATTCGGCTTCCCTTGTTTCTCAATAGTGAAGTACTTTGCGTGTCTCTGTAAAACCCTGTAGGGTCCTACATATGGTGGTTCGAGTGAGCGCCGTACGTAGTCTCTTCGCAGGAAGACGTGAGAAGAAGAGTGTACGATTCGTACACTTGCAGAGTTGTTGTTGTTGAGGTTGAAGCACGAAGAGAAAAGATCACTCAGTTTTCGTTAGATTTATTACGTATTTTTGTGTTTACAAGTAATACTGTTGACGATTCCTTTCTCTAATGTTAGTCACCGCGTAGCAGTTATCGTACTCATTGATTTAAAGTGTTTCATGTGTATTTATAATATTATTGGAATGACGCACGTGTGGTGCACGGCACCGCGTCAGCAAAATATGTACAGTTTTAGACTGTACATCTTGGCAACCCAAAAAGAAGAAACCAACGAGAAGAGAAAGGAAAAGTCATCACAAAGTTAGTTAAGTAATTAATCAATCAAATAGAAAGGCGATGTTCCTGTTCCCAGGTTGAGGCTCCCGCCGCAAGTCCTTTGTTGTTTGTGCTGCGACGGTTTCATGCTGCTGGCACTCTGTTTTGCGGAAAACTTGAAGTTCAATATCTTCAGGTTGACTCGAAGTTTTGTTCTTAGCGTTGTGTGTGCAATAGTGTGGACAACGATTTCTCCCAACCACGACAAGTACGACTATGATGGCGATCGCCAGCAAAGAGTAACTTATGGCATATTGATGAATGTCGTGACTTGTTAGTGTTGGTAGTGAAGCTTCATTTTGCCGTTGAGTTGCAATTTTCTGATCAATTGTTACAATTTCCTGATCCGTAGCCTTTGACTGAAGGATATTTGGAGCATAGCGATATGTTAAGTTCACTATCTTGTTAATAGATGTATCAAATGTTGGAGCTGTAAACTCATAATCCATCTTCATATGACTGCTGTATCGGCGTTGAGCGTAGATGGTTAAGTCGTTGGATTGCAGTACGCATCCCTGAGATAATGTCACTATGTTCGATAATGCAATGGTTTGTGATGTGACGTCGTTGCTACATATGATTCGTAATGCACACGTTTCGCAGCAAATCGCCAGCCAGCTGTTTTGAGTTTGTAACTCTATCCAAGTGTCTTTGCATGACGCGCGTTCGACGTCACAAGGTTCATTGTTTTGATGCGATAGCAGTTTTGCCTCACAAGGAGCGTTTTTGCTGTGTAGGTCAAATGATGGCAGGTTTTTCTTGCATAAGAAATTCTGCGATTTTTGTTGCATGCAGTGTTTCAAGTCATCTTTGGACATAGACACGTAAATGTTCTTCTTGAAGTTGACAGCGATGTACTCGTTTGATAACTGCACATATGTAGTTTCCTTAGCATTGTTAACCGGTAAAGGTATCGCTTGGTATATTACGAAATCTTCGTTAGCTACAAGTGGAATATGTGCTTCGAAAAGAAAGTAATTTTCAGTAACTCGTGCTTTCACATTGATCAGCTTGTAGATATCTTTAATGTTTTCTTTGTAGTTCTCAACTGGTAGCGATAAAGATTTCGGAAGGCTTCCGGATATTTCCGTTAATTTTTGAATCAGACGCACCGGACTTATCAGATGGACATCTACATGACCTTGGTAGACGTTAGTTAGAGTATTAAACAGCATCTCCTGGAACGTCCTCAAGCTGTTGATCAATAGGTACGTCGTTAACGAAGCAGAGTTGAGGTAGGTAGTAGCCGAAAGTATTTCCATTTCCGTTTCGATGGATGCTATATTTTTATTGGTCTGATTGATAAAGTTATCAATGGAGTTGAATTGACGCTGAATATTGTCTTCAGTTTGTTTCAATACTTGATTCTCAAGCTCCACAATCGTTGTTTGATTTTTTAATAACTCAAGTAAGTAGTTCTCATTGGTTTGCAGAGATTGAATATCGTTTTGATATTTCTTAGCGAATTGTTGGTCCAATATCCCAAACAGACTGTTAGCTATGTAGCCGACTCCGTCGACTAGACCCCGTTTCTTCCTGTTGCTCAGGTGTTTGTGGGGATTTATAAGTATAGAGTTGTAGTAGTTTAGAAGTTCTAGTTCATGATTTAATTGTTCCATGGTTGATCTGCAGTGTTGTAGATTCGTTTTTTGGCATAAGTTGTGAATATTCTCGAAGTAAGTTTGAGTACGACGAGTCCCATCCCAATAGTTTGTTAGGTTGTAGTACATCATTAGTATCCATTCATCGTGCACTACTTGCATTTTGCCGACGGTGTCATAGTATATGGGCCGCTCGCGTTCCAGACTTGTAATCTGAGCGGTCGCCGCCGGCGCTCCGCGCGTGCCATCGGTGGCGGTATAAGATCCCGTTACAAATGTAAACAATGATAACATTGTTATTAGTAACGTTGAGATAAGATTCTTTGACTTCTTCCGCCGTTCGTTTTTCGATTTCTGTGGAGGCTTATTTTTCATTTCGTTTTCTTTGGTTTCCTCAGTTTCAGAGTTCAATGGTAATGGCGACAGTTTTGTTATTGGGCGCTTTATGATTCCTGCTTGAGTTTTAACAGTAGTTACTCGAACATATCCATCAGATCCTGGATGTGTTTCCAGAATCCGACCTAGGGCCCATTTTCCCGGCGGTAGATTGTTTTCTTTCACCAGTACTACATCGCCTTCTTTAACGTTTCTAGAAGGCTTGTTCCACTTACTACGTGTTTGTAGAGTGGTAAGGTAATCGTTTGACCAGCTTTTCCAATATTGTTGGAACATTATGCTCGGTAAGCTGCCATCTACGGCGTAAATCAATGTTTTTTACGTCACTGTAATCCGAGAGTGGCATGGACAATATTGGGCTTCCTGTAAGGAAATGTCCAGGCGTTAGGCAGTTGTAGAACTCTTCTGGATCTTCAGTTAGCGGGCACAGAGGTCTTGAATTCATGCAGGCTTCTATTTTTGCTAAAATCGTTATGAACTCCTCGTACGTTAGTTTTTGGTCCCCCAGTACTCGTCGCAGATGGTGCTTCATAGACTTGACGGCAGCTTCCCACAGACCGCCAGCAGTTGGCCAGGCGGGGGCGTTGAAATGCCACTCCACCTCCAATTTGGCCAGTTCGTTGAAAACATCTGGTTTCAGTAGTTGTTTGAACTCTTCGAATTCCTGACGAAGCACCTTTGCAGCGCCGATAAAGTTTGTACCACAGTCAGAGTACATGTGTTTCGGGGTGCCGCGTCTCGCACATAGTCTTTGGAAGGCCGCCATAAACGTTTCTGTGCTAAGGTCTGATACGAGTTCAATATGAACAGCTTTCGTCGCCATACATATAAATATGGCTATGTATCCCTTTGAAGTTTTTACGCCTCTACCCTTGTTGTGTTTAACATCCACATGACCGGTAAAGTCTACTCCTGTGTGCGTGAAAGGGCGGCACGGAGTGATCCTTTGCGGTGGTAGGTCACCCATCAGTTGATAGCTATCTGTCTTGTTGAAGCGATGGCAGCGTACACATCTTCGAAGTTGGTTCTTGACAGCCCGGTTGCCGCCAACGATCCAGTAACGCTGTCTAATATAAGTCAGCGTTAGCCGAGCTCCTCCATGTAATGTGGCTGAATGTGCTTGTTCTATAAGAAGTTGTGTAAATCTTCCTTTATGTGGTACGATTATTGGATTCTTCATATCCCCAGTTAATCTTGAGTGTTTAAGACGACCTCCGACACAGATGATGCCCGCTTTGTTTACATAAGGATTCAATTTGCAAATTGCGCTTTTCTTTGATACTGTTTCGTTGTTAACAATTTGTTTGTATTCAGAATTGAACTGCAATCGCTGCGCTTGAATAATGATACTAATGCGCGCTGCGCTTAGTTCACTTGTTGTTAGGTACGTAGTTTCCGATTTCGTCCTATTGCGCACATTTGTAATGAAGCGTAATATCCATGCGATGACCCTGTTTGCTTGTGTCAATGAGCTGCATTTGCTCAATAAATTGATAATTATATTATGATCGATATTTTCTTGCGTGATTTTAGCGTGGTTTAAGCCGCCAAAATTCGTTTGGAAAGTGCAAGGCATATCTGCCGGCGGATCTTGTTTTGTTAAGAACTCTGGGCCTTGCCACCACAGGTTGAAGTTTACTAGTTTGCTTGGCAAAAGACCTCTTGAGGCGCAGTCTGCTGGATTTTGCTCTGATTTGACATAATGCCACTGAGCTGCAGGAATGACGTTTTTGATCTTTGTAACTCTGTTGGCTACGTAAGTTTCCCATCTTGATGTTTCGCCTTGAATCCACGCGAGGACCACTTGAGAATCCGACCAAGCCCGTGTTGATATGTTATATCCACAGAATGTTTCCTTGGTTTTCTCCATCAAGTCAGCTAGTAGCTGAGCACCACACAGTTCCAGTCTTGGTAGTGTTGTTTTCTGAGTCAGTGGAGCCACCCTTGTTCGAGCAGCAAGTAGAGTTACGATGGGTTGGCCATGTTCGTTGAACACCTTGCTGTAAATAACGCAAGCGTACGCCTTTACACTTGCGTCGCAGAAGCCTAGCAATTCGACACATTGTTGTGTGTCGCCAATCCATCTATTTATCGTTATTTTATTAATGAACGGCAGTTCTGTTTTTAGGTTCAGCCACTCAGATTCAATGTTGCTGGGCACTATGTCATCCCAGCTAAGTTTACTCATCCAGACTTTCTGGAATAGTAGTTTGGCCTTGACCGTTACTGGGGAGAGCCAACCCAATGGGTCGTAAAATCTTGATATGGCTGAGAGTAAAGATCTCTTTGTTAGTTGTTTGGAGTTTTCCACAGGCCAGTTAAAGTGGAAGTTGTCGCTGTTTGGATTCCAACCGAGGCCTAACGTTTTGCTTGATTCTTCCCCTTTAAAATCAAACATGGTTTGAGTTGAAATTTGATCCTTGCGTAAGTCTTCCAGTATAGCGCGGTCATTGGCTGTCCACTTCCGTAAATTCATGCCTCCTCCTTTTAACAGTTGGATCAAGGAGTTTTGCAGTTTTTTCGCTTCTGTGAGGTTGTTATGGCCGCTAATGACGTCATCTACGTAGCATTCTTCTATGAGTGTCTTGGCAGCTGCCGGATGTTTGTGACCGTCGTCAATGGCTAGTTGCTTCAATGTTCGCATAGCTAGCCATGGTGCGCATTTGGTCCCGTAGGTTACTGTGCAGAGCTGGTAATCGCGAAGATGTTGATCTCGTGAGTCCCGCCATACAATTCTCTGTAGATGTTGTTGTTCTTTTGAAATCCAAATGCAGCGGTACATCTTTTCAATGTCAGCCGTAAATGCGTATTTATACGTTCGCCATTTCAGTATAAGGGCCTGAATGTCCTTTTGTAAGTTGGCGCCTTTTTCCATGACGTTGTTCAGGCTGACGCCAGTCGTAGTTTTTTGAGAGGCGTTAAATACGACCCTCAACCTTGTTGTTGTCGAGTTTTCTCTCAAGACCCCGTGGTGCGGTAAGAAGTAGACGTCAGTAGGTATCTGAGGTGCTAATTTCATGTGACCCAGATCCGCGTACTCTTCCATGAATTTTTTGTACATGGAGGAAAGCTTTTCGTTCTTCTCTAGCCGTTTTTCCAACTGTAGAAACTGCGAAACCGCAATTGTTCTAGACTTGCCTAGTTTCTCTTTGTAGTCTGGAACTAGAGGCATTTTGACGATGTACTTTCCGTCAAATGATCTTCTTACAGTTTCGTTATAAAATTTTTCACACTGGTCATCTTTGGGGATATCTTTAGTTTTTTGAATTTCTTCATTCTCCCAAAATTTTGTTAAATCCTCTAAGTTGACTACAGTAACGTGGCAGTTAAACGTTTGTTTCATCTTTCCGCATAAAATCCACCCAATTTGCGTTTGTTGTGCAACTGGGGAGCTGTTATTGCCTTTCAATACACCTCCTAGGATAATTTCGGAGTATACGTCGGCTCCTAGTAATAGGTCGATTTGCCGAGATACGTTGAAGTCAGGATCTGCAAGTTTCAAGTTTTTCAAGTGACTCCATGCACCTTTCTCGAACGTTTTCATAGGCAGGTTGTTTGTTAGCTTCGTCATAATAAGTGCTTGAGTTTCAAAGTTATAATCGGAGTGAATCGATTGACAGGTAAGTTTCAGTTTTCCCCTGCATTCTCTGGAAACAGAGCCGATTCCCGATACTGATGCGTTGATCCCGCGCCGAGGAAGACGTAATATTTGTGCAGCGTTTTCTGTTATCAAGTTCACCTGTGAGCCTTGATCGAGCAACGCACGTAGTGTTACATAAATCCCATCTGCAGATTTTATTCTCAGCTGGACCGTAGTCAGTAGAACCTCCATGTTGTCTTTAGACAAATGGTTAGATGTTGGTTGTTGAGATGAAGGGCGTTTTTCAACATTGTTTTTTCTAGTCGCTGACGTTATGGTTTGGTTGTCCGGATTGTGCAATAGTGTGTTGTGTTTCAAGTTACATTCTTTGCACATTTTCGTGGATTTGCACTCGTCATTTCCGTGGCTGAATAAACAGTTTTTGCACAGCTGCAGTTTCGACACGGTGTCATTTCGCTTGCCAAAGTCCATTTGTAGGAATTTGTCACATTGGCGCAGAACGTGACTTCCGTTGCAGAATGGGCATTTTCCGTAAATAGCATGATAGTTGTTTGTTTTATTTTGATTGAAGTTATAGTTATGTTTCTTCATCTGGGTTTGCTTGTTGAATGTTTTCCAGTTGGATGATTTTTCTGTGGCTGTAGGGTTCGCCCTTTTAGCTGATTTCATCGTTTCGTATGCCATGAACTGTGTTTCGAGGAAATACAGGAAGTCGTGGAGGTTCTGTAGTTCTCTGTGATCTTGAAGTTCTTTCATGTAGTCACTCAAAGTACTGGAGTCCAGTTTTTGTGACATGATGTGCACAATGATCGGGTCCCAAGTTGAAGTATCAATACCGATGTTAGAGATGCCGTTCAGGCATTCGGTAATGACGTCATGCATCTTCTTCAAATTGTATGAGTCTGCATGTTGTATGATCGGCAGATTTAGCATGTTGTTCATAAATGAAGTAAACTGGAGGCGACGATTGTCGTAGCGCTGAATTAATATATCCCAGCATGAGTTATAGTTTTCAGTGCTAATGGTCAGATGCTGCACTAAGCGTTCAGCTTCTCCTCGCAGCTTGGTCTTTAAGTGTTGCATTTTCTGCGCGTTGTTGATCATAGGGTTTTTGTGAATAGCTTCCAGAAATAGGTCTTTGAAGGAGATCCACTGACTGTAGTTGCCGGAGAACTCAGGGATTTCGATCTTAGGTGTCGATTTCTGGTAGTGGACGGTGGACCAGATTTTGGCATGGATTTTCCTCTTTAGCTCATCATATTGTTGTTCAATGTCCGTGAACATTTTGTAGTAATGTTCGTTGGATCCTTTCAGTTGAAAGTCTATTTCCCAATGAAGTTTATCGATGGGTTCCCATTTCGATTTCAAGGTTGCGAAGTGGTCTTCCAGTTCCCATCTTTCCGATATAGTGATTAAGTCAATCTTGGAGATGACACGGTGAATCGCGTTGAAATTGCATTCTTGCTTGTTAAGCAAGAGTTGTATGTTGCTGTCGTCATCTTCTGAAGTCCCACCTAGGTCGAACTTCACGTTTTGTTTGCTCAAAGTCGTCAGTTTGCTAGTTATGTCTGTTTTAGTTGATAAGAACATTTCTTTAGTTTTTTCGTAGATGTCGTCCTTGAAATATGCTATGTTCTTATCTTCTAGTTCGAGCAACAGTTGGGCATGCCTGCCTTCGAAGTCTTGCCATTGGTTTTCTAGCGACGACAAGCGTTTCTTCAGGTATTCCACAGATTTTCGTGATGATGAATCCTTGCGATAGTTGACACATAATGCTTTGATGTTATCGAAGCACGTTGACTGCAATTCTAGCATATCCATGTTGATGCTTGCTGACACGTCGTTGACTGTGGCAGGAGAGCGTTGCGTTGTATTGCGAAGGCTACTGCGTTGCTTGTAGTCTTCTCCGTTTCAAATCTTGAAATCGTTGACTTACTTGATTTGAAATGGTCAGTGGAACTCAGCACCCTTGCACCTCTGTCACGATATTATGCGACTTCTCAATCTAGCTGGGGCGACCCGCTTCTGGGAGACCAGCTAAACCGATTCGCTACCGTAAAGAGACACAGTGGCACCAAATATCCGGCTCGAAGGACCAAAAAATGTACGATTCGTACACTTGCAGAGTTGTTGTTGTTGAGGTTGAAGCACGAAGAGAAAAGATCACTCAGTTTTCGTTAGATTTATTACGTATTTTTGTGTTTACAAGTAATACTGTTGACGATTCCTTTCTCTAATGTTAGTCACCGCGTAGCAGTTATCGTACTCATTGATTTAAAGTGTTTCATGTGTATTTATAATATTATTGGAATGACGCACGTGTGGTGCACGGCACCGCGTCAGCAAAATATGTACAGTTTTAGACTGTACAAAGAGTGCAGATCTCGTGGCACGTAGAAGGGTGATGCAGTATGCCACGCAGTTGGTTTAGGAGTCAGCTTGGTCATGTGACATAGTAGACGGTTTGCGTACTCGGTGACGTCAGCTGTAGTAAAGTCTTCTCTTGAAGATAGGAACTGCCCAGGAAGTTGAAGTGCTTCTCCGTAGACAAGTTCGGCCGGCGTAGCCTGGATGTCTTCTTTCCACGAGTTACGCATGCCGAGAAGTACCAGTGGAAGAGCTTCTGTCCACTGTGAGGAGGTGTGGCACATGATGGCTGCCTTCAACTGTCGATGCAGCCGTTCCACGATGCCATTCGCAGCTGGATGGTAGGCAGTGGTGCGAAAGTGGTCAGCCCCCAGCAAGGCAGTGAGAGCCTTGAACAAGTGACTCTCGAATTGGCGACCACGGTCGGTGGTTATCCGTGCAGGACAGCCGAACCGGGCCACCCAACCAGTCACCAGAGCAGCTGCGCATGTCTCCGCAGTGATGTCCTTGAGGGGGTACACCTCAGGCCATCGGGTGAACCTGTCGATGACAGTAAGGCAGTACCTGTAATCACACGAAAGGGTTAATGGCCCTATGATGTCGAGGTGAATGTGGGAGAAACGAGAGGATGGGGTCAGGTAAGAGGAAAGTGGGGATTTAATGTGACGTGTGACTTTACACGTCTGGCATTTTAAACATTGCCTTGCCCACTCTCTACAATTCTTGCGAATCCCTGGCCACACAAAGTGTTTTGTCACCAGTCGCACTGTAGCGGACTTCCCTGGGTGATGTAAATTATGCAGCGAGTTGAAAACATCTCTTCGTAGCGTTGGTGTTACATAGGGACGTGGAACCTGTGAGGAGATCTCACAATACACGGGTAAGTTCCCAGTATGGGTAGCTGCTATCTTTTTTAGTTTGAGCGTCGTACCATGGAGTAAGAGGTCTTGCAGTTCTGGATCATCATCCTGAAGTCGTGCAAGGTTCTCGAAGTTGATGGCAGCAGATACCTCTTCTACCCGTGATAGTGCGTCAGCAACAATGTTCTCACTGCCTGGTAAGTACCTTAGGTCTGTTGTGAATTGGCTGATGTAGTCTAGGTACCTGAACTGCCTCGGCGGAAGACTCTCCTTGTTTGATTTGAAGGCGAAGATAAGTGGCTTGTGGTCAGTGAAAATCGCGAATGTCCTAGCTTCGACCATATGACGGAAGTATTTGATGGCCTCATACACTGCTAGCAGCTCTCGATCGTATGGGCTGTACTTCTTTTGAGCATTGTTTAGCTTGTGGGAGTAAAAGGCTAGTGGCTGCCAGCTCTCACCTTTGTGTTGTTGAAGAACAGCGCCTATAGCTGTATTCGATGCGTCGGTTACAATCGCTAGGTCTGCCGAGGCATCTGGATGAGCCAAGAGCGTTGCTTTAGTCAGCGCGGACTTGCAATCGTCGAATGCCTTCAGCATCTCTGGGGACATTTGCACAGGATGCGAACCTTTGATCTTCGGACCAGCGAGGGCAGTGTTTAACGGTGCTTGTAGCTGGGCTGCGTTTGGGACAAATCGGCGATAAAAAATTATCATGCCCAAGAATCGTCGCAGCTCCTTGACGGTTTTGGGTATCGGGAACTCCTGGATGGCCAGCACTTTGGACTGAAGTGGTTTTATGCCCTCAGCTGAAACACTGTAACCTAAGAAAGTCACCTCTTGTTGTCCGATGTTGCATTTCGATGTGTTGATGACGACACCGTATTGTTTCAGGCGATCAAACAATAGGCGTAGATGCTCCTTGTGGTCTTCAACACACGCTGAGAATACTAGTATCCGTAGCAAAAGTCTAGGCCTAGTAAGACTTCGTCAATAAACCTTTGGAAGGTTTGAGCCGCGTTTCTCAAACCAAAGGTCATGAAGGGAGACTCGTATAGTCCGAAGGGGGTAGTTATCGCGGTTTTCGGTATATCCTCAGGGTTTGTTGCAAGCTGGTTATAGGCCTTCACGAGATCTATAGTAGAGAAGACGGCGCAGCCTGCCAATTGATGGGAGAAGTCCTGAATATGGCGGATGGGGTACCTGTCAGGTATTGTTCTAGAGTTAAGTGCCCTGTAGTCTCCACATGGTCTCCATCCGTCGTCCTTCTTCTTCACCAGATGCAGTGGCGCCGACCAAGGACTCTCCGAGCGTCGTGCTACTCCACTTGCGAGCATTTGCTCGAACTCCTTCTTAGCAACCTGCAGTCGAGAAGGATCTAGGCGTCTAGGCTTACATGCTACCGGTGGCCCTGGGGTCGTCCTGATGAAGTGCAGCGTACTGTGTTTGCCCGGCACCTGTTTACCTGGAGGGCGCGTTATCTCAGGATACTCACGCAGAATTTGGTGGTAATCTGTGTCACCTACTACCGCCTTCACTGAAGCAATGTCAACTGAATTGCAGTGTACAGCTGGAACTGACAAAGAGTGAATGGACTCGGGAGGTCGAACGAGCGTGTGATCAAATACAAGAAATGGGGGCTATCACGATCAGCCCCCCAGATGTAGCCCGTGCAGTCCGTCCGTTGCCGAACTGGAAATCTCCAGGACCGGACGGATTGCACAACTTTTGGATCAAGTGGCTACAAAGGTCGCACGCTCTGTAACGTAGGATCGGTTCGGGAACAATAATACGCCAAATACTGGAATGACAGTTTATTCGCGGTACCCCCGAAGCACGTCACAATAATAAATTTAGTAAATGAAAGGGTCGCTGGTTGCAGTTGGCTGGTCAAACTTTTTATATACTATTTTATATTCATTTAACGGTTGAGGGTGGATTAATAAAATAAAAACAGGAGGCCTGTTCCCCCGAGTGCCGCAGCCAGCCAACTCCACTCCACGACGCCATGTCTCGAGCGAACCGCCTCAGCCTTAGCCGAACCCTCGGTCTTAGCCGAACCCTCGGTCTTAGCCGAACGGTCGGTTTAGCTGGACAGTCAACCCCAGCCAGGCAAACAACAGGCAGCCAGACAATTTCTGGTCCCCGCCAGACACCTCCTGAAGTCACAGAACAAAGACATCTTAGAAAATAAACTTAAACCAAACTCACATGTTTTACGGTTAAACCGAACATACAAATCATTAAAACTATGGTAAATAATATCTTATACACCGGGATTTACATAGGCAAACATAATTAAAGGGCCGTCTGCCAACCAAGTTTCTTTTTTTCTTTTTTTTTCTTTCTTTCTTTTTTTCACCCTTCATAGAGAGTGGCACGACCTAAGAATATTATAACCCGGGATACACCACGTCTACACCGTTCATATACTACGGCCTGACGCAACACGGCCTGACCCTTCCCAGTATAGGGACCGTGACTAAGGCAGCGCCTGTCCACAGACACCCACAAAGACTTGGCCGGCTTTAAATAAAAAATATATATATATATAGGCCCGAGCCAAGAAACAAAATACCACCCGACAGAGCTTTTACAAAGTCGGACACGTACCTGTCGGAGGAAGAGAAGCCCGTCGGGAAGATGGGTTGGCTCAATGTCAACCCCACACCACGTTGTTCTGAAAGAAACTGACAAGTCAGCGCACAGAATTCACCACAAAAAATTATGGGGTCATTTCCTTGAACAAGGCAACTTACCGTGAGGGATAATAAGCCCAGTTTAGGAACACAATCACGCCAGGGATCACACCACGGCAGCTACATGCAGCTTCTAGGCTGCTTAACCACGACCACACACACGCGGTCTCTGGCGGCCGTTTATTTTAGGCCCCACTGATTCCGTTCATCCACGGCCGGCACAGATGGGAAACGATCAGCCGCACGGAGCCTGTTACTCCGGTGATGATTTCAGTCCACTCACAATCACATGGCTCCACTCAAACCGTTCTCCAAAAAAACCATGCCAACGCTACGCAGTTCGTCCGAGTGAAAAAAGATGCGGCCACGGCGCGTTCTCATACCACGACACCCGCTTCGAAAACTCAAACATCAATCTTAACAAACCTTTTCCAATAATTTATATTCTCGAAGAACTTACACGGAACAATTACTTTCCATTGAAATACACTCCCCTAGGTCTAAATCTCACACTTCCAAATATCTAAAGCCCAATTTATAACTAAGGTACATCAAAACACTATTAATCAATGACGGCATGTAAGACGATTTTGAACGAACCCTGACGCTTCGTTTCTCCCAGATAATCAGATTTTTCTCGAAGGTTCCAAACCAAAGCTCCAAATTTAAATATGAGCGATCCCCGGAGGGGCAAGCAAAGGTAGACGGGACAACATCCCGTAATCCCCAAAACAAAACTCGAACTCCGCCCGATCGCCTATCAATAAAAAATGATTTTAAATAGGCACCCGGCTCGCTAACTATTTGCGTGTTTCCGAACGCGAAAGCCAAATGTCATACTTCAACCTGTCAATTTGTCAAAACAAATTTAAGTAAACAAATCATTTGTGGTTAAATGTTTTCATAGTAATTTTAGTGAAATTTATATGTTCAGAGTAAAATTACTACCCCAAAGTGTAGTTCTACAGTCCAGCGAGGCGCTGAGAACAAGGGAATGTCGCAAATTGATAAAATACAGTGAAACCGAGTGATGAACGAGATAACAAACTTTCTTCTAACAAGAATTCATTCCACCACAAAAATAGGTGTAACAGTATCCCCTCACCCACCAGAATTTCGCGAGAGAACGAGTGAAATTCGAGCTGGTCCCCAGCTCTATAGCCAGGTGGGAGCATAATGCATGGCAGAGCCAGAATGCATTCTGCGATTTTGCGGGACTGTTTCTTCAGCCCGTCTTTAGATACACACACACAAACACGAGAGTCTAAGGGTAGCCACCATGCCAGCCACTCTGCAATACATATAAAAAAATAATCAACACCCTTTGAGGTCCACAGTACTGAACACGATGACGCCAACGCAAGAAAAAAAGAAAACGCCCAAAGCGTAAGATCATTCTCACCAAGATCTCCGCCTCCTCCACACACTCCACCATCAACCACAGCTTCACGCCCATGCACCATCAGAAAAGGGGCGAACGTAGTAGACTCGTTCACTGCTGTGTTCAGCACAAATTGAGTTTGACAAACATTGGAATCCCAACTACGCCAATCCGTACCCACTAGTGCAGCAATCGCAGTGACGAGAGGGCGGTTATACCGTTCCACCGTGTTCACCTGGGGGCAATAAATCGGAGTACAGTGTATCTGGGGAATGTCACATTTGTCAAACAATGACTCAAACTCATGTCCAATGAACTGCGGTCCATCATCCGCAATACAAGCTTGAGGGGATTCCGTGAACCAAGAACACATTCTGCTCCTCAGTCAATGCATCAAAAGGGTGCAACCGACTCACCTGGGACACCACAACTTCACCGGGTTTCCGATAAAACAAATCAGACCGACCCGTCAGACTCAATACATCAGGCGCCAAATTAAAGGCCCTCCAAAAATTTATCCCAAACAGCAGAGAGGTGGACACCTCCGGAATCACAAAAATCTTTATCACCCGCAAAACCTGGTTTACCGTCACTGGCAAGTACATATACCCAAGTACAGGGGAAGTTGAACCGTTAGCGGTCCTCACAACATCTACATCATCATATGTCAATAAAGTTATATTATCATCTGAACTATGGATCTGTGCCATATCGGCAAAATAATCCACAGCAGAACCACCAATAATCGTAATTTCCGATCCCGAATCCAAAAGGCCGGCAAAAGACAAACCACAAATATCTACATTTAAATAAGGACGGGTATCGTCACCAGAAGAACGCACCGACGCTACTTGATTCGCATCCGGAGTTACCTTGTTTTTAGGAGAACACTTCGGACAATTCCTGGTGATAACACCCTTCTCTACACAGCGATAACAGATCATGATGCGAGGCGCCTTGCACTCAAGAAGGGTATGATCCTTCACCGGACACCGTACACAAAACTTATCCACCGCAGTCCCTACAGCCTCACAAACCGGGCGGTTACCCTTAGTAGTCCTATACGCGAGATCGGGGGCAACAGCGTTCTGTATATTGCGTGGAGGTTTGGTGAAAACATCCGACCTGACCTTCGCCGCTTCCAACTGCCTGCAACGCCTTTTAAGCTCAGACCACGAATCGATATCTACTAAGGCCAGTTGGAGAATATATGCTGGTCTGATATTAAATTTCGCAATGTTCAGCTTTTCCCTCTCATCCAGGGGACACTTTAAACGAGAAAAATATTTTTGTAAGATGCTGAGGTAGTGGATTAAGGACTCATCCGGACCCTGCGTCCGGGATCGGATCTCTTGAAGTAAGCGGTGGTCATAATCCGGAGGCAAGTATTCCTCGATCAGCAAATTCTTCAACTGTTCCCAATTCTCAACCTCATTTCTGATACCCCGGTACCAGCATAATGCATCATCAACAAACAGTTCGACGGCAGACTTGAACAACCTATCCGAAGAGATACCACGCGACAAACAAAGCTCCTCAACTCTTTCCAAGAATTCATGGACGCCAACCTTACCGTTGAATTTAATATTCAGGGAATGGAGATTAGCCGTACGATCACACGTGACCAAATGTCTCTCCACATCAGCACCACCAGTAGTCGGCACGGACACGTCCACCTGTGGTTTAAACTCAAAGGTACTGGAAAACGTGTGGAACAATTTATCCGTTCGTTGGAGAATAACCAAGAGGCATGCATCCAGCTCCGTCTTTAGCTCCTGGTCCCCCTTCTCCACGGGTTCGACACGGGTTAACCTATGAAACAAATGGTTCCCTAAACCTTGTATGCGGTATACCCGCTTCAGCAAGAGTGGCTTTTTGTCTAACAGTTCCTGCAGCTCTGCGAGTTTAGTTTTAATAGTTCGTAATTCAGAATTCACATTGCCTTCAAACATGTTAACCTCATCAGTGGGTATCTCTTTGGACAGAGCCCTGACTTGAGCACGCAATCGATCAACCGTGGTTTCAGGTACACCATCGCGAATGGCAACCTCGTACAGCAGCTCATCCTTATTTAAGATATGTAATCGAATGAAGCGTTCCTCCATTTGGATAAATATATTTATAAGTAAAAGTTATGAAGTTGCACAATTCAACTTATGACTAACACAAACAACATCAAAGTTTGACCAACCAATTCGTCCCTGCGACAAAAGACCAGGGCCGAGGACCTGCACCAACAATGTGCCTGTTCGGGCTTCGATGTATCATAGGATCGGTTCGGGAACAATAATACGCCAAATACTGGAATGACAGTTTATTCACGGTACCCCCGCAAAGCACATCACAATAATAAATTTAGTAAATGAAAGGGTCGCTGGTTGCAGTTGGCTGGTCAAACTTTTTATATACTATTTTATATTTATTTAACGGTTGAGGGTGGATTAATAAAATCAAAAACAGGAGGCCTGTTCCCCCGAGTGCCGCAGCCAGCCAACTCCACTCCACGACGCCATGCCTCGAGCGGACCGCCTCATCCTTAGCCGAACCCTCGGTCTTAGCCGAACAGTCGGTTTAGCTGGACAGTCAACCCCAGCCAGGCAAACAACAGGCAGCCAGACAATCTATAGTCCCCGCCAGACACCTCCTGAAGTCACAGAACAAAGACATCTTAGAAAATAAACTTAAACCAAACACACATGTTTTACGGTTAAACCGAACATACAAATCATTAAAACTATGGTAAATAATATCTTATACACCGGGATTTACATAGGCAAACATAATTAAAGGGCCGTCTGCCACCCAAGTATTTTTTATCTTTTTTTTTTTTTCTTTCTTTCTTTCTTTCACCCTTCATAGAGAGTGGCATGACCTAAGAATATTATAACCCGGGATACACCACGTCTACAACGTTCATATACTACGGCCTGACGCAACACGGCCTGGACCCTTCCCAGTATAGGGAACGTGACTAAGGCAGCGCCTGTCCACAGACACCCACAAAGGCTTGGCCGGCTTTAAATAAAATATATATATATATAATATAGGCCCGAGCCAAGAAACAAAATACCACCTGACAGAGCTTTTACAAAGTCGGACACGTACCTGTCGGAGGAAGAGAAGCCCGTCGGGAAGATGGGTTGGCTCGATGTCAACCCCACGCCACGTTGTTCTGAAATAAACTGACAAGTCAGCGCACAGAATTCACCACAAAAAATTATGGGGTCATTTCCTTGAACAAGGCGACTTACCGTGAGGGATAATGAGCCCAGCTTGGGAACACAATCAGGGATCACACCACGGCAGCTACATGCAGCTTCTAGGCTGCTTAACCACGACCACACACACGCGGTCTCTGGCGGCCGTTTATTTTAGGCCCCACTGATTCCGTTCATCCACGGTCGGCACAGATGGGAAACGATCAGCCGCACCGAGCCTGTTACTCCGGTGATGATTTCAGTCCACTCACAATCACAGGGCTCCACTTAAACCGTTCTCCAAAAAAACCATGCCAACGCTACGCAGTTCGTCCGAGTGAAAAAAGATGCGGCCGCGGCGCGTTCTCATACCACGACACCCGCTTCGAGAACTCAAACATCAATCTTAACAAACCTTTTCCAATAATTTCTATTCTCGAAGAACTTACACGGAACAATTACTTTCCAATGAAATACACTCCCCTAGGTCTAAATCTCACACTTCCAAATATCTAAAGCCCAATTTACAACTAAGGTTCATCAAAACACTATTAATCAATGACGGCATGTAAGACGATTTTGAACGCACCCTGACGCTTCGTTTCGCCCAGATAATCAGATTTTTCTCGAAGGTTCCAAACCAAAGCTCCAAATTTAAATATGAGCGATCCCCGGAGGGGCACGCAAAGGGAGACGGGACAACATCCCGTAATCCCCAAAACAAAACTCGAACTCCGCCCGATCGCCTATCAATAAAAAATTATTTTAAATATGCACCCGGCTCGCTAACTATTTGCGTGTTTTCGAACGCGAAAGCCAAATGTCATACGTCAACCTGTCAATTTGTCAAAACAAATTTAAGTAAACAAATCATTTGAGGTTAAATGTTTTCAAAGTAATTTTAGTGAAATTGATATATTCAGAGTGAAATTACTACCCCAAAGTGTAGTTCTACAGTCCAGCGAGGCGCTGAGAACAAGGGAGTGTAAACGAGGTAACAAACTTTCTTCTAACAAGAATTCATTCCACCACAAAAATAGGTGTTACAGCTCGTTTGGCATCTCAGTACCAGGCAGGATGTAGGAACGGGTCCCGCGGTACTAAGGAGCTACTCCTTATTGATATGGCCATTAGCCAACAGGTTCGGCGTTCCCGAAAGGATCTGTCGACATGTTGGATAGATTATAAGAAGGCCTATGACTCGGTTCCTCATACATGGCTCATGCGAGTGCTAGAATTGTATAAAATAGATACAACTCTACGCACCTTCCTGATGTCGTGTATGAGGCAATGGAGCACAGTCCTTCGCTATCCAGAATGTCGAAATATCCAGAGGAATAGCGAACCTGTAAAGATCGAGCGAGGTATATTCCAGGGCGATAGTTTGAGTCCCCTTTGGTTTTGCCTAGCCTTGAATCCTCTAAGCATGATGCTGGAGAATTCAGGACTAGGCTATCGGATAAAGAGAGGTGGTCAAGATATATCTCACCTCCTTTACATGGATGACTTGAAGCTCTTTGCCCCCAGCAATCTTCAGCTGATGGAGCTACTAAAGGTAATTGAAACATTTAGTAGCGCCATCAGGATGGAGTTTGGTGTGGACAAATGTGCGGGCATGCATGTAAAGTGAGGGGAGAATGTGGGTAGGAATTCAACTTGCGGATTCCATAAACCTGAGATCCCTCTCTCCAAACGAAACCTATAAGTATTTGGGTATGTCGGAAGCGTTAGGTATCAGTACTACTGGCATGAAGCAATCGTTGAAGGAACGATTTTTTGGCCGCCTGAAGAAGGTATTCAATAGCCTTCTTTCGGGCGGAAACAAGGTGCGCGCCTTTAACGGTTGGGTCATGCCGGTACTGATGTACTCTTTCGACATACTCAAATGGACTCAGACGGAACTTGGCGTCCTGGATAGGCGGGTCCGTACACTGCTGACTGCATATCGAATGCATCACCCACGATCGTCAGTCATGAGATTGTATATCCCGCGTAAGTGTGGTGGCCGAGGCTTTTTAAACGCCAAAAATCTCCACAACCGCGAGATATGCAATCTCAGAGAATATTTTCTAAACAGCGACGTGGGTATTCATCGAGATGTAGTAGCAGTGGACAAGGGACTCACCCCGCTCTCCTTGGCGAATGAGAACTGCTTTGTGCTTGACACTAACGACCGCAAGGAGGTATGGCAGAGTAAGGAGCTTCACGGACGCTGTTTTCCGGGCCCTAAATGGGTCCGATGTAGACCAATCAGCGTCCGTGGCATAACTGCGATTCGGTGACCACTTTGGGGAAGCCGAAGGTTTTGTCTGTGCAATTATGGACGAAGTTATCATGACGAATAACTACCGGATATTTATTGTGAAGGATGGCACGGTTGACATCTGTCGGGCATGTCACCGTCCGGGTGAATCGATCCGCCACATTATCTATATATATTACAGGTATGTGCCCGACCCAGTTCTCGAGAATGGCAATATCACATTGTACTGGGATCGGTCCATCATCACTGACAGGACTATTATCGCTAATAAGCCTGATATAGTGGTGGTGGACCGAATCGAGAGGCGTGCAATTATTGTTGACATAACTGTCCCGCATGACGGGAACCTCGTGAAAGCCGAGAAAGATAAGCAAATCGGTATATTGACTTGGCTCGCGAGGTTGTCGACATGTGGGATATGGACACAGAGATCATTGTACCGATAGTCATGTCAGCCCATGGCTTAATAGCCACGAGCCTCGACCAGCACCTTAGGAGGCTATCGTTAGGCGGATGATCCATCCGCCTAACCTGGCCTGATCCAGAAAGCAGTATTGCTGGACACTGCTCGTATTGTTAGGAGGTTCCTCTCTCTGGAACCCTGACCGCCGGTAGCTTGGACCCTGTTCCCGATACCGGTGGGCCTCTATTTTTTAAATTTTTAAATGTTTTTTTTTTAAATTTATTTTATAAAAATATTTAAAAATGTAGATAAATAAGAAATTAAATAAATAAAGGACATAATAATAATCTGTATTCAAACTTGAAATTGGTAAAATATACTAATTGGTCTTACATATACAGTGGGTACAACAATGTTAGGTGCCTGTACTAGGTAATCCTGTATCACAGGCGGCGGGGGCTCAAACAATGTAATTGAAAGGACAAGGAATTATTTACAATATTTTCTTAACATTAGAATAGTGACAGATATATTGATAATCTTAATTACTAAATGGATTAAAATTAAATTCTATTAATAATAATAAACATACGATTCCTAACTTAGCTTAGATAACGTTAAATTGATTGCACATAATTATTTACACACACGGACAACGAACTTTGAGCGTCAGCAGATATTTGAGCTGGGTTAACCACTATTGCAAAATGTTTTAAAACCATTTTGCCAAAGTACGCACGGCGGCAAATTTCCTAAGACAGCAACAAATCCAGGCGAAGAAGGTCAGTGCAGTGGCTTGTTTTTGTTGAGTCGGCATCACATGAGTGTGACGCTCTAGGCGCCCTCGTGATCGACAGAGTTGATGTATCTGAATTCCGCTATCTTCCTTGCAGGGCACTCAGGATCTCCTGTTTTATGATTGCTGGGCTTTTTAAAGCGTGAGCAAGTTGCACATTTTGGTTCATCAGCTTTCTTCGCGCATTCTGTCATCGAGTGCCCTGTTTCACCACAATGCCCACACGTCGAGTTGACTTCTCTGCACGTTTTTGCTGCATGACCATACTTTTGGCACTTGTAGCACCGAGTTACCATCGTAAAATCCCTGACAGGACAGGACGTCCAATTAATAAAAAGTATCGATTGAGCGATTAGGGCTTTACGTATATCAGCTGGTACTTCAATGACGTAGTTGCAGGTCGACGCATCTCTCTTTCCAGATTTGTGGCTTAATTTTACCAAGGCCAGGAAGGATTCAAAGGGCATGTCTTCAAACTTGTCGGCTACATTTTGTTCAAAAATGCATCTGAAGACCTCATTTTCGGCCATGGAAGTCGGCACTCCTAAGATCACGATCCGGGGTTTGCGCTTGCTGGGTTCGTCGGCGGTAAGTCCATAAGTAGAGAGCTGGACTGCTTGTTTTAATTTATCAGCGTCATGTTTGGTCTCGGTGCTGATAATTACGCCTCCGTTTTTGGTTTTCCGGACACCACGAACATGCAGTGTCATTTGCTCCGGGCGTATGATCTTTTTAACGAGGTCTTTTGTTTCGTCACTCGATTTAAATTTATCTTGGGGATAAATTGCAACCGAGCTTAAATGATTGGGGCGAACAAAGTTATTTGCTCCCTTTTTTACCATTTCGGCAAAAGAAACATTTCCCGCAGTACCTGAGTCCTGTATCGTATTCCTGAGTTCCATGATGTGGTCTGACAGGTCTCGTTTTTCAGTAAGGGATTCAACCGCATTATGCATTAGAAGAGTTCTAGCCTTTAGCGACTGGTATATTACTGCCATTTGTGAGGTACCGGATCCTATTTTACGGCAAAGGTTTGCTATTTTCATTTTCTGAGTTTTCCATCCGCGGCAATAGAGCAGACTTCATTCAGATGCAGCTCAATAGAAGACATCCATTTTTGAATCTCAGGCGTGGTGATGATTTCAGGTGGCGCCTCGACAGGCGAAGCAAAGGAGAGCACTGGCCCCCTTGAATTCGAGGGTCTGTTTTCCATTTTATGCGTACACTAAATCACTTTTACTTGTCCATAGTTTGTAAATGCACACATACTAAGCTAAATTAAAAGTGCAAAGTTACCAATACACTTAAGGAGGTCACTATTATTAATAATTTATTTCAACTAAATATTGCTTGTGGGCACGTCTGTACGCGACAAGCGCCAATAGCTATAGCCAATAGATAAACTGAAAACAATCCTTAAGGTAAAGAGGGGTGGGAGTGATTTAAACATCAAGTTATTAAAGATTATAATATCTTTAATAACTTGTCATATTTAAGCTATTTAATAGGTAATTATTTGAAATGTATGCAACCTTATTATAAAACTATGAAACGGATCGTATGACTTATCATAAGAATATAATATTAATATGTTGAGTTAAGTCAATAGTACGGACGTCAAAATAAATCACAAGCACGCCCCTGGCGGCAATCAAGAACAACTACGCTTTGGCGCGCTTTGTCTAACCACTTGCGTGGTGGAACAGTAGAATATAGCAGTTGACTACTGACCGTCTTAGAGCTAAGACATCGTAGAATCAGTGTCACCGTAATATAAGTAAGCAAGATTGTAACAGAGTTGTGACTATTTGAATAAACCCAGTGTATCGAGTAATTTTCGTGATTTAATTTTTACGATTGTACCCACCGACCAGCACACACACGTTGTCCTAACCTAAAGGAATACATCCTGACTTCCCGATGGTTTACACCTATCGGCCAGCCTTGATACGACAAATATAATTTATTATTGCCAAAATCCAGAACTGAAGCTTATAATTACTGGAAGTGAATGTGTTCAGAGTGAGCAGTTGCTGGTTCTTGTGATACGCGTGATCACCGTTTAAGCAAAGGCGGTTTGAGAAAAGTTTGAGAATAATCAAACGTGTCTTTCTCAGTTGTGAAACGCAATTGAACGTAAATTAAGGATTTTTGTATGGCATAAGGTATACTTTGAGTTTGACTACGTATACTTCAAACCTTGCTCAGAAACGCAGACAACTTAAAGTGACAGACGATCATGACTGACAGATGCTTAAATCGTGATCAGCACTTCCAGTAAAGTAAATTATATAGTGTAAATTAAATTAAACTAGACAATGCTTCCAGTTCCCTTACCTTTTTTTACTGTCGACATTTGGAATTATTTTTACATAGATTTGACATTTTGACATTTTGCTTGATATTTTTGACATTGTTGCTATATCATTTTTTGTGGACATTTAGAATTATTAATAAATAAATAATTAATTATTTAATGCATTGGTTTTTTTTCCATTGTATTTGCATGCCATAGAATGACAAACATTGGTGAGCCTATCTGGTTGTTTTTGTCATCCTGCATACAAGTGTAATGCTTTGTTGTATACACCTGTTTGGGCAAACAAATATAAATATAAATCATTTTTTTTGAACTCGCTCAATATTTGATTAGACCTTACAGTCAGTGTCTAAATCTCGCATTAATCTTCGCTATCTGATGAGCTTATATGCAATAATAGTGCTAAAACTTTCCTATGGACATAACTCTACATCTACGTGATAAACGTAACAACTAGTTACGTGAAAAAGTTAACGAGGCTCGTTACCGAGACTGCAGCCAAATACTGTATATTCACATTGAAAAGCTTGTCCGATAAACCGATTATAACTATGTTTGGCACAAAGGCTTTTTCATAGTTACACTTAATTAAAGTTGAGATTAACTCGATTGCGAGTAGCACGAAACTGGCTTTTAAGAAAAAAATAAAAAAGAGGCCCTAACAAGGAGTTTCATTAAAATGTTACTAATAATCTGTGCCGGTTTAAAAATGGAATGCTAACGGATTTCCAGAGATCTTTGTATTAGATAGGGACTTCTGTTTAAAACCTTTTGTTTTTGATGTTTTTGGTGTAAATCTAAATAAATAGCCCTTTTGCAGCCACAAGTCCTGGTTTGTTTATTACTTTTCATTGAAATAGTTTGAAGATAAAAAACAATAAATATAAACAGATTTACTTTTTTTGTTGTATTTTCGTGGTATCTTACTGTGGTTATAAGAGCAGCCAAGGTTGATAACAATTTTGGTTACTACTTAAGCGTAAACATCAAAACAATTTGTTTTTCTTGTAGGTTTTTTCAGTTAATCGAAATTGTGAGTGCCGTAAAAGGTTCGCGAGCGAACACGGTGAGTTTCGTGTGTCGGGAACAGAATCGAGTTGTGAGTGACAATGGTAGCGGTACCGAGTGCAAAAAACCGAACAAGAAAGAGGGTAGACCGTTTTGTCTCCTCATAAACACCCACCCGCAATGACTTCAGTTTATCCGTGATCATGGTGCTTGCAACAGCACCGAAATATCGGAAACTCGCTACAAACAGTAAACATGGTAAATATCCCGCTTATAATGTTAATGTTAATTGTTCTCGAAACACATGTAGCCAAATCATCATTTAACTGAAGAATAACCCAGATCATGATTTCTATTCTATGAGGAGAGTTATAAAGAGGAATCTTACGTTTAAAAATTGTCATCTCGTAGCCGCAATGATAATGATATTTTGATACCAACAAAATAATATTGACGGTTTCAATTGAAGATATCATAATTGGGTAGTTGTTTTTTTATGTTTTTAAAACTTCACATTTCGGTTGTCATTGTCGTTGCAAAAAAGACTTAAATCTTTTTATATCAATTTATTATAAGCAATTGAACATCGATAAAATTTTACAAAGAACCACGTGACTACGAATGGGCCACGGTTCGTCCCCATGTTGGTGACGTCTTAATGCTCAAGGAATTTTAATCTTAATTGATATCTCTTTTAGCCAGACTTTTGAGAGTATCGTCGACTTGATTGTAGAATGCCTCAGCATCAGACTCGGTTGAGGTGGACGTTGGAGCATATACCACTACTACATTGACAAGACATGGTTTTGTGTTGATTCTCAACGTTAGTATTCGGTCACTTACCGGGTTATATCCTAGAACCGATTTATTAACCTCGGGAGACACAGACAAAGCCTCACCATTCTTACTTTCATTTTCTGGGCCTGAAAAGTATACAGTATGTCCCTTCGGGGTTGTATAGTATCCTGAGCCTCTCATGTGAGTTTCGGTGATCCCTAGTATTTTTAGGTCGTAATGTGCTTGCTCTCTGTCTACAATCTCTATTTTTCCCTGGTTGGATCATTCCTCGAACATTCCAGGTTGCTAATCTCAAATTGTTACGTAGTTGTGTGCGATGACCAGTTGTTTTGTCACCAGTAACATACTGTCCGCACTGTGCCTGGTGAGTCACAGCAGTGAAGCCAGTAACATATTTCCCACCATGAGACCTGGACTCAACATGGCGCCGGGTGGTAGCCGGATCGCATCCTATCGCTCTCTTTTCTTGGTCCACTTTCATAGGATTTCTTGGGAAAATAGTGCAGTGGTTTCCCCTTGCCTTCTGCACCTCAGTGATATTATATAAGTAGTCAGTACGCCCTGCTGCCAGCGCCTAACATCCAGTTGATGAAGAGATATAACCAGATCCCCGTTCTCCCGTCTGCTTGTCGACCTATATCTTCAAAGGGATTGGGTACTCGACGTAACAGGGTTCACCACGAGTAGGTGGGAGTGGAGTTGGTGGGGAGACGATAAGTGGTTGTTCTTGTTATGCAACCATGTATTCACAAACCCTGGAACCCCCATTAATCAAATTAAACATTAATTTATATATTACATATTTACAAACACTAAAAATCTTTTTTGAACAAAAACGTGCAAATAAAACTCGGTACATTATCCTTACCCTAATTGTTCAGTAAATATCCCTCGTCGACCGATTTTCACAATTCAAGAAGTAATATTAGTTTTATCCCTATATCTGTCATGTAAGCCTAAAATAATGAAAATATCTCCATAAACAAAAAATCATGTATTCAAGTTACGTAATTTTACAACAATGTCAACTTTACTCGAAAGTTTCCTTACAAATTTACTTTTCTCAGTCTTTAGTTATCAAATAAATATACTAATACGAATCTAATTCTAAATTAGAACAAGATAACAACATCATTAACACATTCTAACTGGGATCTAGTTAGACATAGAACATTTCTCAAAATTTTAGTACAGCTGCTGTACTAGACTATTGCGCGAATCACATTAATTGGGGCGGTTTTTGTGGTATTCGTACATAATGGTATGTAGCAAGTACGATCATTCCCATGGTTCGATATTTTTGATATACTCGTATTTATCAATATATTGTCGATAATAACAAGATTGAATCGGTCAAAAGCCAAAAAAACTGTATCAGCTATGTGTTACAATGAGTAGAAATGGGCATCGTGACGTCACACGGGTTCGGGTTTGTCGGCGTGTTTTCGGTAGGAACACGATTCAAAAAAAAAACTTTTGTTTTTTTTTTATTTTAGTTTTTAAAATTGCCGAAAAAAAAACAAACCAAATATAGTTTTGTTATAAAACTTATTTATGATTTTTCCATTTATTACAAAAAAAAGTTTTTCAACAACCCAATTATTGCTCCGAAATGATCCGATAAAATCAATAACTTAAATGGGATTTGAATTTTGTACATTGAATATTGGTTGTTTGTTTATAAACCAATATTTCATATTAAAGGTAAAGTAGATATTAACAAATTAATTAATAAATAATTAACATGCCGTGACGGCAATTTGTAACCACAGCACAAATTCAGCTTAGTTTCGTGTTGTACATGGTTCAGTAATGTAAATGAAACCTTTGACGGTTATACGTGTATTGATTAATGTATTATGTAGTTGATTTGGTGATAGTTGGCAGATTTAATCCAATCGGTCACTTAGACTGAGAAAACACTGGAACATACATGGTTTTATAAAGGAATAGCTGACTTGAATCGCCAGTACATTTTGAAATCTAGATTTAGAATCTAGTAGTGTCTCTTTGTATGTTTTCATCACACTTGCACGTAAAAAGTATCTAAACATACAGGTTAACTTGGCCGTAATGCCCCATATAAAACCCTCGGGCTTTCTTTTTGTCATGAAACCCTAGGGCGGTAAGTAATATTTTTTTAATTTATGGCACAGCACACAGGTCATGCAAGTTCAAGCAAGGAGTTTACACGCAATTGAAAAATTGTCTTAAAATGTTATCTAAACAGGAATTTCTTTGCAATCTCCCTACATGTTACTTAAATACTCAACTAATGTTCTTGAATAATCGATTTTAATAGTTATAGTATGAAAACGTCGAAATTATTTAATTATTTTTACACTCCGTCATGGCTGTATACCTACGTAAGTATAGGCCCTTAAAGTTTCTGAACGAAACACTGTATAATCTGTGGTAAAATTCGCCAACCGCTTAAAAAAAAAATCACGTATTTCGTAATAACAGCTGTGCTGACTTGTGTATTAAAGCTATATAATTCATAATTATTACTCGCAAATGTGATGAAAAACATTGTGTGTATCACGGGCGGTACGGGAATTACGAACCTCGACTCAGAAAGCCCTCAGTCTTCGACTTCGGGCTTCTACTAGAGTCTCGATCGTAATTCCTTACCTACCGCCCTTAATACACAATGTACTATTTCAACATAATAACATCTCATAAAGTCTCTCAATCATAACAAGTTATTGTTAAAACATGTTACTTTACACTTGAATGCGCTTATTTTATGTGACGTTAAACCAAACTAATATACTTACGAAAGAAAGAAGAAATGTAAACAAAAAGTAAATGTAAGCATTTGGCTGAAAACAAAAAGTTAGGAGAGTGCTATAAAGCAGCCATGTGAAGGCAGCTTCTATATTTTGTGGACGCAAGTAAAAGAAAATAGTTCTCCAGTGTTCTGTTCTGAGTCACTTTTAATTGCGTTGTCTTGATAGTGTAATTTATTCAGGACCGGAGCGAAGCGGTTAGAAGACGGTTGACTGGACGAATTTACTGCTTGAAGCGTTGCTTTGTTGCCACACTGTGTGCTCTATGTAGGGCGGACATTTGTTTCAGTCTGGTCTGCTAACGATCTCGTTGGTCTGTATTCATGTTCCTCTTAATTATTTTTTGCAGATGCCTTACAATATTTTAAGGCAGGTTAAAATAATTCTCCTCTATTATCTAATCGTCGCCGTGTAGATTTCATCGTTAGATACTTAAGTTTGTACCTATTTCAGTTTCTTACTATGTTATGCTTTATCCATCATTTTCACGTTAAAAACATATAAGAAGGGCACGAGTATCTCGACCGCACATTATTATTACTAGCAATAGGTACAAAATAACATGTTACTGGCGAAAGTGATTGTCGAAAGATCACGATGTTTGGAGTTAACCACGTAACATTTCGATAGCGCTTGGGACAATCCCACCGCACTATTTCCAAACCACTGCAACTCCTGAAAGCCAGAATCAACATTGACGACCAGCAGAAAAGCTCTAAGGCAATGAAGCTCGACGAAGTCCCGGAGAATGACTTAACTGTCTTTGATCCCGCAACAAAATTAAGGGCCTGCCACCGCTTTAGTGCCGTAAAACGTTTACTTTCCAAAGCATACTCCTTAATAACGGCTAGGTTAAAAGATTTGAAATATATATATATATATATATATATTTATTACTGATCCATGTACATTATTTGTGAAACATAGTTTTTTCATGTTACTAAAAGTTTTGTTATAAAAAAATAATTATCATGATATTTTTTCGCTACTTTTGGATACTCCTCCAAAACGACTTGGATGTTTAATAATACATTATTGCAAAGGCCGGGAAAAATGCAATTGCAGGTTGAGTATGAGATTGAAGGCCGAGCCGTAGGCGAGGACTTCACTAATACGAGACAGGCAATTGCCCTTTCTGCCGAGGCATATATAGTGCTTTTCTCAAAAGAATGCAGGGAAATAAAACAATTTTTAAATTATACATTTAATCTATTAAAAGTTACAAAAACTTTGCTGGAGCGTTGTAATGTTCCAAATTCAAAAAACGCTCCTGCAATGGTTTTCAACAACATTATTGGAGCGTTGTAATGTTCCAAATTAAAAAAACGCTCCCGCAATCGATTTTCTTTGTCCGAAAATTCGATACTTCGCGTGTTCTGTTTTCGAAAATATGTTTGAAAGAAAAAGTATTTTATGCAGAAAAAATTATGGCTAGAATTTCTTCATAACTGAAATATCATATGTAAATAAAAAAATATTTTGCAAACAAAATTGACCAAAAGGTGGTTCAATATTGATAACCTGGCTCCGATCGGCCGCACGACTAGTACTGCATTAACATTGGGGAACATATACGCCTTAATCAAAAAACAATAACGAAGTTCGAAAAAAAACATAATTTCCACTTCCTGACATATCAGCAGTAACCATGTAACCATGTTAAGTTAAAAAAGGGTCAAAAGGTCGTTTAAAACCGGGATAAGCCCAGTTGTAAACGACCAGCACCACGTATAAAAATGATCATTAATATTAATAGGTCCCAACATTGTGAGCTGTTATATTTGATTCCAATAATAGATATGGCAAAAACGCTTGAACGCACGGAAATTTGTTCTAGTTTCTACAAAGTCCGTATAGTAACTAGCTCTGTAAGCAGCCTGTACATTATCCAACATAATATTGCGTTCATTCTGCCAAAGAATACACTTCCATACGATATGATGTGCAGATTGTACATAATCGCAGTCACATGTAGAAAATTGACATAAAGGCGAGGCAACAAGTCAATCCTAAACATATTGACCTTTAGAATCATCATTATCATCATGATTTCAGCCAAAATACGTCCACTGCTGGACATATGCCTTCCCCAAGCGTCGTCACCACACTGACCGGTCCTGTGCGTCTCTTATCCTCCGAATTCCCGTAGCCTTAACCAGGCCATCGCTCCACGTAGAGGCAGGCCTTCCAACGTTGTGACTCCTGGTTCGCGGTCTCCATCTTTAGACTATCGTTATTTAATTATTTGTTCTCCTTGTTAGCCTGTCACTTTGCACCCTCGCGTAGCCGTCGTAGTGATTTTCGTAGAGCAAGTTAGGAACTGAATACGTTTCAATGCGACACAGGTAAGGGCACATTTAACCACACCAAAATAAGGTTAGTTTTTACCACTCCAATATCTTGTAAGAATTAAAAAAGTGATTTAGCCAACAGTTGGGCCATAAGTGTGTGCAGCCCTTATACTGTAAAATCGGTTTTTACAGTCAAATTATACGGTCGTATCTGGGGAAATAAAAAAAGGTTGGCTCTAAAGGAAATTTGTGAAAGACGCTCAGGCCGAACGGGCATTTCTCAGGAAGTCACGACCGTTGGAGAACGTGACCAGAAATATCACATTCATTTAGGCAAAGATCGATGCTATTTTATGTTCTTATATACAACGGAAGAATCACCGGTCAAAATTGCCAGTGAAAATTATCTTCCTTGGTAGATACACACTTACTTCTGGTTTATTTCTTTTATACTCATATTATATACCAGAGTCGAATGAGTATATTAGAGGAAGTTTGAAAGTGGCGCCAGTGACAGAAAAGTTGAAAGGAAACCGTTTGTCCTGGTATGGCCATCTGATGAGGAGGGATGAAGCGCATGTTACTAAAAGAGTTATGAATATAAATGTGGATGGATGGAGAGGGAGGGGACGGCCAAAGAAAAGATGGATGGACTGTGTGAGGAGTGATATGAAAGAAAAGGGAGTCAGTGATAGCGTGACTGGGGACAGGACGGTATGGAAGTGGAAAACGTGTTGCGCCGACCCCAAGTAACTTGGGACAAGGGCAGGAAGATGATGATGATTATATACCAGAGTCGGCAGCCTATCTCAGCAATGGGTAGTTGGTGATCAGATGTTCTGTAGCTACTGCACCTGTAGCCAAGTTGAGAATCTAAAATCGATAACGCTAATAGAAAACGAATCAATGTATGGAAATGATACATGTGAACGTTAAGTCACTTAGTCAGACCAGACAAATAGAAGCAGTTAACGATTGTAGAAAGAGCTTCGATACGAAACGTTTGCAACTTGGCTAGCGGGGCTGGTGTAATACATACATATATATGTTATAGGAAATTTGTGAAAACCAGGCATTGTATACAATTCCTAGGAAATCTATAGAAATCCAGGTTTATTTAGGAAATGTGTAAAATGACAATTCTAACATTAATTAATACACATATTTCCTAGAAAATGAATACATATCCTAGGATTAGTATAAATGATTCAAGGAAAAAAACCAGTCAAAATGAGGTTTGAGACGTGTTAAACTCCAGTTACTCAATTCAGAAATCAGCCCTTTATAACAACTAAAATCAGTCAATGAATTAAATCTGAAATTATTTATTGCTACTTATAACTTACTAGTTAGGATAAATATCAGAAAGGAATAAAGGAAGCAATACCAATCAACTCACACCAGGCATAGCAGTTAGTTAGCAAGATCAGACTGCCCAGAATACTACAGACGAACATTATCAGCACCTACTGTGGAAAATAACAGGCCGATTTAATATCCACCCTGAGTGAAGCATTCACATCTAGTATTAGGTTAACCAAAATTATTTTTTACATTATTCCTTGCTTTGCGTACTTAAATTATTAAGCTTGGAGGAAAATAAATATTGTCTTATCACAATATATACATATATGGTAAATTAAATAAACTAATCGTGTTTACTTTTGACAGAATATCTATTTTATAATAATATTTTTGGTAAAAAGGCACTTAAGCGGCTATGTGTGTATCTGCTACTAAGAAGGTATTAATGCTACGATTTGGGAATACTTTTAAATTTATTTTACTGTTAAAGCTTTTACTGTGGGATTAATTCTGAAAACTAAAAAAAATATTATTATATTAAAATTTTATAAAATTCTAGTTCTCTAGTAGTATATCCTTGGTTGATACTTTACTTCTAGATTCAGTAGGACAGATTTATGTTTACATAATTCGAGACAGCTGAATTTTACGCAATTTTAATGTTCGGCCCTAATGTTAGTTGTTCGTGTTAAAGGGACGATCACATTTCAAATATTACCAATGATTTATAAAGTTAATATTGGGAGTGAAAGACTAATAAAAACAGCAAATACTCTAAAATAACCATTCATAACCCATACGATTGAAAATGAATACATCCAAACGTAAAAGATGCCGCAAACCTACCCTGCATCCTTTATATTACCGTAGGTAAAAAGTAAACCGTGTTTTGGTATTTACTACACATTAATTAAACGTTTAGGGTGTTCACTTTATACTAAATACTCTAAATAATTGCCTATACATACATACATACATAAACTCACGCCTTTTTCCCATGGGGGTAGGCAGAAACTACAGAACGCCACCTAATTACCTATAATACTAGATATTCCCGCAGCTTTGCTACTGTGACCTTTTCATAGGAACTGTTTTTTTTTAGAATTAAAATAAGCCCATGGTACACAACATAGTTAACTTTCTATCAGTAAAGAATCTTTATAATAAATTTGGATCAGTACTTCCAGAGATTATCTTTCAGATATTAACAAACAAACCATTTTACGTAAGATTTGATTACTGTGTAGTTAACAAAGTTACTTCAGGGAACATAAAGATATGTCTAGAGTAAGTTAGTGCCACTTAAGTGACTCAAACGTCGTGTGAGTACATTTCACATGATAATAAAATTTGTTATCTCTACTTTACGCTAATTAAACTTTGGCATGTAATTAATGTAAGCATATATTATGAGGTTAACCTGTTTTAAACTGATTAACTGTTTTCAGTTTGATTTCATCTGATTAACAGATTGCGTGAATAATGAAAATCATGGACCGCAATGGAAATTCATGTTTCCGGTCGATTTGATCATATCCAAAATGTTATTACAAACTGTGGTCGTCGCCAGTAGTTTACATTATCACAAACATATTAAATGAGTATTGACTTCTATATTTCAGGGGGGTAAGGCAAGAAAATATTTTTGACACGAATAAGAAAGAGGTTGTACTTATTAAAGTTTAAATTGGTTTTCTGGCAGAACATTAATTCTTTGTTTGCCTATTTATTTTCACAGACGATAAGCAAGCTCCAATATTCCCGGGCGACATTAAGTTTGTTAACACTGATTATATCGCTAGTAATTTTAAGAAAGCAGAAAGCAGTATTCTAAAATAATATTATTATAGAAGTGAAATTGTCTGTAGGAAGTATTTCTGGGTTAAAATTATCCAATTGTTTAAAAAAAACACTGATGCAACGTCACACTTGATGAGTGCCTGAGGCTACTTTTTAACCCGAAAAATGTACGCATCCTGCAAATTCTTCGGCATATGTTAGTTTTTTTAATAATCAGTGTTTGAAGTTTCGTTAGGGTAAATTTCAGAACGTAGCACGAACAAATTGTCGCGTTTAAAGCTCTAATGAGTTCCATTCTACTTCTAACTAGCATTTTGTCCCCAATCAGGTTTGTTGTTATTGGCATTAAATTCAGTTGACTCGAAATTAGGCTTCAGTTACCCTGACAATTGTTTGTCATATATAAAGTCTCTGGTGTCCTGAAATACAGGTCAAGGCTTAGTTCAGGCACCATGAGTCACCCACAAATACACATTGTGGCATATCATTCTTATTATATTTCCTTTTTAAAGTATTTAGGTAATGTCAATGATATTCAAATAAACAGATATGTTATGAGCGCGCGCATTGTGAAGACTCGAATAGATCACAATTGTGACCTTTAGTCTTTAGTTTATGTCACGCATGGCGAAGAGCGATAGGCTTTGTTGAAACAAAATAAAAATAAAAAAATGCCATCGTGTGTATTTAGAAATTTTACCAATTATGATACCAAAGTACTTATGTACTTTGGTATCATGGATTAACAGAAGGGATCTGATACCATATGTAAGTACGCAATACGCCTCAATTTACTTTTTTTTTTTCCTAATATTCTGATATTTGGAGGTTAGAAAAAGATAACATTGGTGGTCAGAATAATGTTTGTATACGCAAGTGACAAACACTAGCTGTCTCTTTTTTTCTCGTTGGTTTTATCAAGCCATCCCTTTCGACTTGTAGTGAAATGTCAGATGAATGAAAAGTGTGTATGTGAGCTGCCGCTGCTGCGCGGAACACTTTTTTCAATTGTTTTGTGAGTGTATATCGTATCTGTTTATTTGAATATCATTTGAATGTGTTATTTGTGGAAGTAAAAAAATATTTTCATTATTATTTTATTCATCATCATCATCATATCAGCCACTGCTGGACATAGGCCTCCCCCAAGCGTCGCTACATTGACCGGTCCCGTGCGTCCCGTATCCAACGGATCTTTCTTTCATCCCGCAACTTTCATTTTTTTTTATTATATGTCGGTAATTTAAAGTACTTACATACTGTTGTGTGATGGGAGTCAATTAAAGGTTTTGCCGCGCATATTGGAATATATTCTTAATATTTGAATTAACTTTATATTCTTTGGTCACATGCACCTAACGACCTGCCAATTCTCTTCCGTGTACACTTTAAAATTCTATTCTTAAATTCATATGACACTTCAAGCTAAATAAATGTCTTTACTGCTAGCGTTAGAATCTTCGTCCACAGGCGTAAATCTGAACTTCTAACTTGATATTTTAAGCGGTAAAATTGTTTGTAAAAAGGAATACCTACATATTTAGAAAAAAATGGTCCGATTTCGAAATTCTTTCACTGACGGAAAATTTCACTTAAGTATATTCTCGTTGCTTTATGTTACGGACAAATTTGGAAGCAGATGCTAGAAGCATTTAGATAATGCAAAAGAGGGTCACTGAAAAATTGTAGAAAATTATGGTTATTGGATCAACGGTTGAACTTACTGCTTCAAAAGCTATTTATAAAAATATTTCAAAACCACTTAAAGTTCTGAACACGGTTTTCAAGTTCTTTAAGGCTCAAATATTTTGAGCTACGATAAAATGCCTTTTTTTTTTGCTTGGAGAAATGCTCATGCATACTGCACTACCACGGGGAGATAGTGCAGTTATGTGGGACTCTAATCCACTAAAACTCCACGGTGTCCTCCTGTGCCGCTTATGGCGCGAACACGGGCACGCATTAGCACTCACCGCGGACCCGCCGTGGCTGTCCGTCACCAGACCCTCCTCGGGGGAGTAACCCTCATCACAGGCGTACCAGAACACACCGTACGCCGTGACCACCCCAGGGACCAAATCAGCAGATGGGCGCCAGACGACCCCGTGTATGGCACCCTTGGTCCCCCTGTGACGGGTCAACGTCAATGGTCCCGCCACCTACCATTTTTCGGCCGCAACGATAATATGCCTGGGCACTAACCCACCTATTTAACGAGACGGTGTCAGAAAACGAAGGCATTATTTTCATTTCAGGAAAGTACTTATATCGTTAAACCTTTACTGCCACAGTGAGCAGTTCAAAAAGATTGCGACACTTTTCTGTCTTACGAATATTGCAATTTATAAGGTATCTAAATCTAGCCTTATTCCCGGGGCTCGTAACTATCTCGGGCACTTTAGTCGAGTAATAGACTTTTAACGGCGAAAAAAAATGTTCTTCGCCATATATTTGCTGTGAAGATGTTTCTTTTTCTTTTATTTAATTATTGAGACATTAACACGTGCTCCCTGTGGAGAAGCTCGTCACCACACGGGTCAAGAGTTAAGCAACTCTGGTCGAAGTTGGTCTAACCCCCCCGTAAAACACGTAAGTAAGCCTTTGGTCCGGGCTGTCATTTGAAGACCTTTGACATCCCGGACCATTGTGACAGTCGTTACGAGTAGCCAGAAGCCGGGAAAATACCAGCCTTCATTGGATATCAGGTTGTACAGGTCAGATAGACAATCGCTCCAAGTAAAATATTGGTATTAATACAGCACCCGTTTAGCCTGGAACCCGACCCAACATAGTTGGAAGAGGCTAGGTTACAAAATACATTCTTGTCACTGCAATTTACTATATGATGTTGATCAAGCAGTTTGTGTTTTATAGGTGACAATAAATTATGAAACAAAAAGACATGTGAAAGTAAATATTCTATACAAAGAAACAAAATAATTTACATTGGATAACTGAAGGATTTTGTGATTACTTTAGTAAAAGAAAGACTTCGTTGTTTTACAAAAGAAGAAGCGTTACAAAAGTTTAGACCACAGATAACTATGATGTTGCAACTAAATGGTTGCATTCACTATTTAACACCCCCTCTAGAATGCAAACCCATTTTCTTCAAACAATACAAATGTTTCTCTAGTGCAGTACCTTTTGTTAAAATGTCTGCGACCATTTCACAACCCTTACAATACACAAAATTTATAAATTTAGAATTAACATTGTCTCTCAAAAAATGATAGCGGATGTCTATATGTTTTGTTCTAGGTTTATAACAATCAGTTAAAGCTAAACGTATCGCACTTTGATTATCACAATAAATAGGGAGGGGACTATTTTCGTGGAGGCCTAGTTCTAGCTGGAGCTGGCGGAGCCAAAGTGCTTCTTGTGTAGCAGCGGCCATAGCCATATACTCTGCCTCAGCTGTGGACAGAGCCACAGTAGATTGCTTACAGGAGTTCCAAACAATCGCGCCGTTCTGAAAAAGAAAAATATAACCAGTACAGGACCTTCGGTCCTCTGGACTGCTGGCCCAGTCCGAATCACAATAGCCTCTTATCTCATTTGACACATCTTTGGAAAATGTCAACTGTAAATCTTTGGTGCCCTGGAGATATTTGACACCAAGACAATGCTGCTGACCAGGATTACTGACATATCGACTGAGCTTGTTGACTGCAAATCCAATGTCTGGTCTAGTGGCTTGTGCTAGATACAATAAACATCCAATCGCTTGTCTATAAGGTATGTTTTCAACATGGTCAGAGTGATGGGCCTCAAATTTGGCATTTACTTCTATTGGTGTTTTCACCGGTTTTGATTCTGACATCCCAAATCGATCCAATATTTCCATTACATAGTTTCTTTGATCAAGCATTATATTTCCTTCCTTACGACTTCTATTGATATTTATTCCTATAAATTGTTTTGCTTCTCCAAGATCTTTCATATGGAATTCTATTTTCAATTTTTCTTTTGTATCAGACTTCAAATCATTACTGTTAGTAAAAATAATAAGATCATCAACCCATACAGCTACAAATAACATAGTGTGTTGTTTTATGTAATAATAAATACAGGGATCTATTTTAGATCTAGTAAGGCCAATTTTCTGTAATACACTATCCAACTTTAAATTCCACTGCCTGCTGGCCTGCTTCAAACCATAAATGGATTTTTGTAACAAGCATACTTTTGTGCCCACTTCATATGACTCCGGCTGCATCATATAAATTTCGTTCTCCAAGTCTCCCTGCAAAAATGCTGTTATGGCATCCATTTGGTCTATATCCAAGTTGTATTTTGCAGCCAATGCAATGAGGTATCTTACAGATGTATATCTTACTACTGGTGAGTATATTTCGTCATAATCAACTCCTCTTTTCTGAGCATAACCCTTTATGACCAGTCTAGCTTTATGTCTATTTACAGCCCCAGTATTATCAGTTTTGGTTTTAAAAATCCATTTGCAAGGAAGAGCTTTCTTTCCAGGAGGTAAGTCGGTAAGTATCCAAGTATTATTACTTAACAATGATTGGAATTCTTCATCCATTGCAATTTTCCAATTTTCAGCATGATCAGAGGACAGGGCTTCCTTTACTGAATCTGGATCTCTGAGGTTTTTAACAGGACAAAAATAACTGGGTTTAGGACAGTAATCAATCTTTCCGAGCTTGTTCCTTGGCCGTAAGGTGACGGTGCTATGAGGTATGTCTTTTGTTGATTTTTGTGGTATGTATTCTTCATCATTGTCTGTATCAGTTTGATATTCGTCAGAGGTCTTACTAATATCTGTGTTTGTAAACTCTGTTAATTGTTCTTCTGTTTGAGTTTCAGGTGCTGCTGCTGCTGGTGGCATCGCTGATTGTGACACATTAGTAAGTTCAGAAGGTAGGTATATATTATTATTCATTTTAACATTTTCCAAAAATTCAACATCTCTACTTTTCATGATTCTATTTGTTTTAGGTTCAGCAAGACGATATCCTTTTGTGTTATCACAATAACCAACAAAGATCATTCTTTGTGATTTCGGGTCCCATTTCTTTCGCTTCTCTTTGGGAACTTGCATCATGACTTCGGAACCAAAGATTTTCATATTGGATAAATCAGGCAGCTTACCTGTCCACAATTCGTATGGAGTCCTTTTCATTATAGAGGTGGTAGGCGAGCGGTTGATGATGTAAGCCGCAGTAGCAGTCGCCTCAGCCCAGAATGGTTTAGGTAACTTTGCATCTAGCAACATACACTTAGCCCTCTCCACAAGAGTACGATTCATCCTTTCAGCAAGACCGTTTTGTTGTGGTGTGTATGGTGTGCTTGTTTGATGTTTTATGCCATACTGACTTAAGTAGCACTCAAAATCTCTGTTACAATATTCTAATCCATTATCTGTACGAATAATTTTTATTTTCTTATTACATTCATTTTCTGCTTTCTTGTGAAAATCTTTAAATGCACTTAGGATGCTGAGCTTGTCTTTAAGGAAATATATAAAGACTGATCTGGAGTAATCATCCACAAAAGTAATGAAATATCTCATACCTCCAAGGGAAAGCATCTCCATCGGACCACATAAATCAGAATGAATCACCTCGAGTAATTCTGTCGCTCTGGATCCCTCATGGTTGAAGGGCAGTCTCGTCTGTTTTCCTTCTAGGCAGATGGTACAAGTCACTGGTAGTCTCACTGTGTCCGGCAAGCTCATTCTTTCTGTACATTCTGGTAATCTGTTCACATCTGGAAAGTTTAAGTGTCCCATGCGTCGGTGCCACAGGACAACATCATTTGAAATATCAGAAATACTAAGGTTAGCATTTATTTCTCTGTAAATATTAAGTGTGTACAAGTTGTTTTCTAATAATGCAGAACATATAAACACTCCATCACTGGTAAATATTTCACAATTGTTTTTATTAAAGTTTACTTTGTAACCTTTGCAGACCATCGCACTAACAGAAAGTAAGTTTCCAGCAAGTTCAGGTATATATAAGACATCTCTTACCTGAATTCTGTTCTCATTATTACCATGCAATACTAGATTAATTTTTCCTATTCCTTTCACAGGTAGCGAGGTATTGTTAGCAACAGTGATGGTTGAAACTGGTGGACTTTTGACATCATACATCCAATCACAACGGTTAGTCATGTGCATTGAAGCTCCGGAGTCCACATACCATTTATCACTTTCATTGGTTACAGAAGAAGCTGTAAATGCTGCTACATAGCCTTTATCTTCACTTTTACTTGAAGTTTTCTTCTGTGTCCGACAATTTTTACCAAAGTGGCCATACTTGTTACAATTGAAACACCTTGGGCCTTTGGGTTTCATGTTGTTCTGCTTTTCATAAGTTTTCTTCTTGATTGAGTAAAAAGCAGTAGTATCGGAACTCTGAACTTCTTGTAGTAGTTTAGTTTTAATATTATCTGCACTGATTTTTACCCCTGAACTCTCTATAGCCATAATCATGGGTTTGTATAGGTCCGGCAAACCCGCCAGCATCAGAGTGCCTAGCCATTCGTCATCGACGCTAAATCCTATGTTGCGTAATTTATGTGCTGATGTCATAATTTTATTAACATAATCCTCAACATTCTTAGAGGACTCCAGTGTTGTAGTGATGAGATCTTTCAACAAAGCCACTTTTCGTGTCAAACCATTGTCGTCAAATGCTCGTTCCAGATTCAACCAGACTTCTTTAGCTGTTTTTGCATCCTGAATATGAACGTAATTGATAGCATCCACTAACAAAATTAACTTTGACTTGGCTTTGATGTCTTTCGTGCCGTCTACTTTTTCTCCTTCTATGCACTGCCAGAGATCTTCATGCTCTAAATACGCCTTTGTTGCAAACTTCCAATTTGCATAATTATCCCGTCCAACGAGTTTTTCAATGTTAAACATCGTATTTGCAGACATTTTTCACAGACGCTGAGGGTGACACTTCGCCGGTAGAATTTATTGCAAATAACTTTTCGGGCTTTTCACTTTACTAATCCGAGTAACCACTTATTTGCGCAACCACGCTATGCTGCCATGAAGGATTTTGTGATTACTTTAGTAAAAGAAAGACTTCGTTGATATAAAAGTTCTATATTATGGCGCGAATCAAGTACAACAGTTTTACAAAAGAAGAAGCGTTACAAAAGTTTAGACCACAGATAACTAAACTACAATGTTGCAACTAAATGGTTGCATTCACTATTTAACAATAACCTCTTTTGGTTAAATAAAAACCTCTCGAAACAACCTAAACATGGGAGTATGGTTTAATAAAAAAAGTCGGTTTAATTTTTTTGTGTTGGTACCTCATAATACCATGAAAAATAATCATTTATAGCCAGAGTACATCTCACTTCAATTCCAATAAGCACAAACACGACTAGGATATATTGTTTTATTAAGGAGTTCCAGTATCTTACCTTCCGGCTTCACCATCAGATCAGTTCGATGGTACCATTTTCATCAGTACCATTCATTTATATGTATTTGCTTCATCAAAGTCGCTTAACTATTCGAAATATCTTATACCTTTGACATACTTATTAAGGAGTTCCAGTGGCAGTCTGTGTTCTTTTTTATCAGTTCCACTTCACCAAATGACATTTTTTTTTTTCGGGGTGGAACATCCTCGATGGATGTCCACCGCCCTGGGGGGGGCGGAGAGGTCTGTCAGACTCCTACTGACTAAAAACCACCCCGGTGTTCCATCTCACACCTACGCTGGGGGTCCCGGGAACAACTATACTTCCGCAACCCCCAGCTAGTGCCGGCCCGCCTCTGCGGGCCTCGATCTCGGGTTGAGGGGGAGTGAGGTGTTGGACTCCCCCCACGACGTCTAAGAGGGGCGCGCGTGGAACACTACGCGCCGACACCTCGTGTCCTGATGTGTGGGGTCCCCGAGTCCGCTGCTCCTGGACCCATTTAGGGGGGTTGGAAGAGGGCGTTGTCAGCCCTCCGCCGACGCCCCGGGGTGTCTGCTGCGGATCGGGTGAGCGGATTAAATCTCCCTCTCCCTCTCCGCAGCCTCCTTCTGCGAGACGACTGTTTCGCAGAAGGATACCACAGCATCCCAGGACTCTTCGCTGCCGACCATAGATTCGACTACGGCCGGCAGCGACAGGTCACCGCCTACTTCTGAAATGAGGGCACGGCGTGGCTCCTCCCAAGCGACACACTCTGCCAGCGTATGCCACGCCGTGTCCTCCCGGCAGTCGACGCAGTGGTGACACCGGGCGTCCGGCTCCCTGTTTATGCGACACAGGTACTTCCCGAAGCAACCATGCCCCGAAAGCACCTGCGTCACCCGAAACGACTGAGAGCCGTGCCTCCTCCCGAGCCAGCGCTCGAGCACTGGCCGGACCGCCTCGATGGTAAAGAGGGCGGCGGCAGGGCGTGAAAGCCTGTTCCGCCATTCCGCCACCAGGACCTCGCGAAGCTGAGACTGACGCAACTCCATATGTCGCTGCATCAGCCCTTCGCCCCGCGTCCGCGCTTCCTCGCGCCACCGATAAAGTGACGCGAGTACCTTCGCCTCCAGGTCCCAGGGCGAGGATCCGGCCAGTGCACAAGCCGCCTCGTAGGAGATCGTGCGATACCCCCTGATGACTCTGACGGCCATCGCTCTCTGCGGCTTCCGCAAAACAGCGATGCTGCCGGCCGTCAGGTCAGCCGCCCAGATCGGGGCCCCATACAGGGCCATCGATCGCACGATCCCCACGTAGAGCCGCCTACAGGCAGCGCTCAGGCCCCCCAGATTGGGAAGCAGCGTTGACAGCGCCCCAGCCGCGCCCAACAACTTGGGCGCCAGCCGCCGGAAATGGGGGCCGAAATTCCACCGGCTGTCGAGCACCAATCCCAGGTACTTCATGGTTGACTCGACAGCGATTCGAGCCCCCCCGACGACAATATGGGCATCGGGCGGTGGCGCCAGCCGGGGACCATGAAAGACCACCTCCAGGCCAAGGCGCCGTATGCGGCTCACCACCTATGAGACCGCAGCCGTCGCCAGCAACGCTGCCTTCCTGTACGAACTCCCCCGGGCGGTGACCAGCGTATCGTCCGCGTAACACGTCAGGTCTACGCCTGGTTGGAGTTCGCCCCTCAGCACCCAGTCGTACCCGATGATCCACAGGGGCGGGCCCAAGACCGAGCCCTGCGGAACACCGCACGACATGCGGTGCTGGTTTTCGACGCCATCACGTCCCACGTAGGTGACACATCTATCCGCCAAATAAGCCTCGACGATGCGGCGGAGGTAGGGAGGCACTCGATGATACCGCAATGCCTCCCGAACACAACTCCAGGGCAGGGTGTTGAAGGCGTTGGAAATGCCCAAGGACACCGCCAACATCACCCCACCCCGGGACACCGCTTCCTCCGCCAGGATTCTCACCTGCGATGTCGCGTGGATGGTGGAGCACCCATGCCGAAAGCCGAACTGGCTTTCGTCCAGGTCCAGCCCCTCTATGTACAAGTGGCTGACGAGGCGGGCAGCGATTATCCGCTCGAACAGCTTACCCACCTCGTCTAGCAGCACTATGGGCCGGTACGCGGACGGCGAGTCCGCAGGGCGCCCCGCCTTCCTAAGCAGGACCAGACGACCAGATTTCCAGAGAGTGGGAAACTGGCCCTGCTCAAGGCACGCTGTGAAGAGTCCTCTCAGCCAGGGCTCTAGCTCCTTCAGAGCGAGGGCCAACACGTGGCCGTGGATTCCGTCGGGCCCCGGAGCCATGTTCCTGGCCCAGAGCCGCATCACAGCCGCCCCCATCACTGCCTGTGTCACCTCCGGGACGCTGATGGCGTCCTCCTCTGTAGACTCTGCGGCTGTGGGCAAAGCCATCGGCGGCGGGATATGCTCCGCTCTCGCCGGGAAGAGGGCTGCTACTACCTCCTCCAGCAGCTCGGGTTGGAGACTCTCCGTAAATGGAGGCGCGGCGGCTCGGAGTTTCCCTCGAACCGCTCGATAAGGGCGCCCCCAAGAATCCCTGTCTAGAGTCTCCAACATCTCCTCCCTGGCTCGCTTCTTCGCCTCGCCGATGACCAGCCGCAGAGATTTCGTCGCCGCGCAGTATATCCATACAGCGTGGCTTCTTCGTCAGGGACCCGACGACGTCTCCTCCGGTATCGGGTGTACTGGCGTCTGGCCGCTACGCACGTGACACGCAGTTGTGCGATCTCGGCAGACCACCAGTACACCTGGCGCCTCGCTGACTGTGCGTGGACCCGGGGCATGGACGCGTCGCTGATTTGCGTCATCGCCCCACGGAACCACAGCGCCTCTTGTTCGACGTCGACGGGTCCGGTTGTTGCCGACTCCCGGATCCAGGCCTGGACAATGGTGGCCTCCTCAAGAAGTTCCCTGTCGATGCGCTTGCGCGCCCAGCGTGGACCGTCCATTCGAGGGGCCGGCGTACCGCGGCCGACGTCGGTCTGGGTGGAGACTCCAAAACGGATATATCGGTGATCCGATAACGTCTCCACCTCCACGGCGACATGCCAGTCGCGGACACGGCTCGCGACAGCAGGGCTAGCGAACGAGACGTCCACTACTGAGCCGCCCCGCTGTCGCACGCACGTGTAAACCGAGCCCCGGTTTAAGATGACCAGGCCGGTGGTTACTGCCCACTCCTCCAGCGCCTCACCCCTAGCATCGGTTACCGGGGATCCCCACGCCGAAGACTTGGCGTTGAGATCCCCTAGCAACAGCACAGGGTGAGGGTGGAGTCGGCCTACGACGACACCCAACTCGACAAGGAAACTCTCGAAGTCGGCGAGACTCTTGTTGGGCGAAAAATAAGCACCAACTATGCCAACGCCGTCCGCGAGACCCAGCCATGACTTCGGGACGGGCTGACAAGAGCCCCGCCAATAATGGCCACCAAACCGTCGAGGTCTCCAACCCAGTCATCCCTGGGTGGGACGAAATACGGCTCGGCGACCACAGCCACGTGAATCGACCACTCTGCCATGCTTTGGAGCAAGAGATCCTGAGCTCTGGCAGAGTGGTTGATATTGCCCTGGAGGAAATGGTAGAGCGCCATTATGCGCAATCCATTCCCTCCGCTCCATTGCTAGGCCGGGAGTCGGCCGAAGAGCAGTCAGGCTGACGAGGGGCTAAAGATCCCCCGGCAACCTTGGCCCTCCTTCTCCTCTTCTGCTGCTGCGCAGGTGCGCCACAGGCCTTTCCGCCCGCTCTATGCCCAGCGGGCCTCCCTGCAGCTGTACAGAGGCTGCAGTTTGGCGCCACGGAGCACTGGGCCGCCTTGTAGCCGGGCGATAGCACTGCTCGCTGCGGTCTGTTTCGGCGGTGCATCGTGCCCTGACATGCCCAATGTCCAGGCAACGATAGCACCGCAATGCCCTGGGTTGCAGCAGCTTGACCCTCGCTGCTACCAGCAGTTGACCACCAGCAGTCGTCCGCCGTTAGCGACTTTTTGCGCCGCCGCCACCGGGCACCGCACCCAAATCATGCCGAGCCCGGTAGCGTCGGCGCGGATATCGCCCGTTCGCACGTCCTCGGACGGACATCCGCCGGCTCGGGCGATGGCCGCCACGACCTCAGCTGGGGTCGTTGAGTCATCCAGACCGTCGATCCGCAGCTCAGCCGTCTTCATCGGCCTGGACACCCGGACGTCCTTAGGATTGAGGACCTCCCACAGCTTGGCGGCCAAAATGTCCGCCTTTTCTGCGCTAGAAGCACCCGTCACCTCGAGCAGTCGCGCCCCCGTAATCGCCGGCCTCATTTTGAAGCCGGACGGTGTTCCAAGGTCGGGGAACGCAACTTTGGCCCTCGCCTCTGTCAGGACCGCCTTGTAAGTGACGCCCCTTTCGACGGCTCCGGGCTGCAGCGTAATCACTACAGCCGCGGAGCGTGGGGCTCTGACCTTAGGCGGTCCCGCGGCCTTATTCGATAACGGAGCGGGTGCGCCTACGGCGGCGCCGTCCTCTTCTTTCGACGGCGGCCCCTCTTGACCACCGTCGTCCAGGCTTCGGTGAGGGGGCCAGGTGGTGTCGACGGGTTCGCAGCCGTCGACTGCGAAGTGGGCGTGGACCTACCCTCACTGGGCTTGACGGCTTTCTGCCCGGTTCTTTTTGGTTCACCCGCTGCGGCCGCTGGGCCCGGTTTTGCGGGCGCCTCCTTTTTCCGCTTATCCGCAGCGAGTGGTGGGCGGAGGGTTTCGGCCGGTAGTCTCGCCTCTATAGCCTCTAACTGGGCACCCACCATTTGACCGCACTGCATCATGCAGATGCGTGCGATCTTTTCGACCTCTGTATCTGCAAGTGCAGAGGCCGACGATGGGGCCGACGATTGAACCAACGACGGGGCCAGCGATGGGGTCGTGACGGACGAATTGGCAGCTGCCTTGTGGGTAGCAAACTTCCGCTTTAGGTCCTCCAACTCGGATCGGAGACGGCTGTTCTCCTCCCATAACTTCGCCGTCTCCTCCGTGGTTGTGCGGCTACTGAGGACCTTAACCGCCTCCTGGATGCTGTCCACCGCGTCCTTCAAGGCACGCATGAACGTGCCCTTCAGGTTGCCCGATTTGGTGGCAACTTTCAGGACGACATCCAGGCCGTCTCTCACTTGGCGACTGAGCGCCACCGCCGGTTTATCCGCCGTCCGAGCCGAGCGCTGCTCTCAGGCCTGTCGGGCCAACTCACTGACCTCGTCTTCCGCGACAGCCCGTCGTTGCACCCGCTTTGCGGCATACGCCTCCGCCTTGTTTGGCTCTAGCAGGGATGTAGTGGAGCCACCGCTCTGGTCCGCACTCATGTGCCCAGGATCGCTCTGCACGCACTCTGTAGGGGCAGGCGTGTCGGGCCGAGGCAAGAAGCGACCCCGCACGTCGCGCTCCGGACCCGAGCGGTGGCCCCCACCATGCGACTCCGCCCCCTCCGTCCCGTTGAAACCTTCGGGGCCGACAGGTTCTCATCACTTGAGGAGACACCCAGAGACCCCGAGTCCTTACTGCGCGGACGCTTCCTCCAAACTTTGGAGGTGCCACGCGAGTCCTGGTCAGACAGGTTGACTCCAGGATCCGAGCCTCCTCGGCTCTTGTTGCCGTCGGCGACGGCAAGCGGTGCATCCACGCCGCGCAGTTGCTCCAGGTGAACCTGGAGCTCCTTTTCTCGCTCGTGGCGCAGGTTGGCGGTGGTCTGCCGGCCAGCGAGACTATTGGTGCCCCCCTCAGATACGATGGGGCTGCCCTCTAGGAGATGCCTAGAGGGGCGGGACTCTCCCTTGCGTTGCGCAAGGGTAGCCGCCTGAGGATAGTTTTCCTTTAGTCTGTGATCCATTTTGTTCCTTTTTAAGGGTGCGGTCCCTCTCCCAGCGCTAGGGACCGGATACTATCCCTCCAGCCATTCATCCCCTCGGCACGCAAGACCTTGGGTTCCATCTCCACTGCACGCCCACTCGACCGTCCCTCTGTAAGCAGAGGGGGGAGTAGGCGTTGGATGGCCTCCGCAGCGACGGACTAGCCGTCCCGCCTCTAGCCCGGTTCCCTTCACAGACCATCATGGATGATGATCTGTGTTTGGAACCGAGACCTTTCCTCGTGTGTTGAAATTAGCCGCCCGCCCCAACTGTCCACTCAACGCGGGTGGGCAGTTGGAGCCGACGTTGCCCAGGGTGCGCCGCGTGGAGGCTTTCAACTTGCACCCCAACCTCTTAAAGGATCTTTTTTTTTTTTTTTTTTCCGAGGTGGAAAATCCTCATTGGATGTCCTCCGCCCTGGGGAGTCGGAGGGGTCTGTCAGACTCTTACTGACTAAAAACCACCCCGGTGTTCCGTCTCACACCTACACCGGGGATCGCGGGAACAACGATACTTCCGCAACCCCCGGCTAGTGCCGGCCCGCCTCTGCGGGCCACTACCTCGGGACACTCCCCAGTGAGGTGTTGGACTCCCCCCGCAACGTCTAAGAGGGGCGCGCGTGGAACACTACGCGCCACCACCTCTGGTCCAGATTCCTGGAGGGCGACGGACGTCCCCGAGTCCATCGCCCCTGGACCCATTTAGGGGGGCTGGAAGAGGGCGTTGTCCGCCCTCCGCCGACGGCGACGCCCGGCGCGTCTGCTGCGGATCGGGTTAGTGGATGAAATCTCCCTCTCCCTCTCCGCAGCTTCCTTCTGCGAGACGACTGTTTCGCAGAAGGATACCACCGCGTCCCAGGACTCCTCGCTGCCGACCATAGACTCGACTACAGCCGGCAGCGACAGGTCACTGCCTACTTCAGAGACGAGGGCATAGCGTGGCTCCTCCCAAGCGGCACACTCTGCCAGCGTATGCCGCGCCGTGTCCTCCCGGCAGTTGACGCAGTGGTGACATCGGGCGTCCGGCTCCCTGTTTATGCGACACAAGTACTTCCCGAAGCAACCATGCCCCGAGAGCACCTGCGTCACCCGAAACGACAGGGAGCCGTGCCTTCTCCCGAGCCAGCGCTCGAGCACTGGCCGGACCGCCTCGATGGTAATGAGGCCGGCGGTAGGGCGTGAAAGCCTGTCCCGCCATTCCGCCACCAGGACCTCACGAAGCTGAGACTGACGCAACTCCATGTGTCGCTGCATCAGCCTTTCGCCCCGCGCCCGCGCTTCCTCGCGCCACCGATACAATGACGCGAGTACCTTCGCCTCCAGGTCCCAGGGCGGGGATCCGGCCAGTGCACAAGCCGCCTCGTAGGAGATCGTGCGATACCCCCTGATGACTCTGACGGCCATCGCTCTCTGCGGCTTTCGCAGAACAGCGATGCTGCCGGCCGTCAGGTCAGCCGCCCAGATCGGGGCCCCATACAGGGCCATCGATCGCACGATCCCCACGTAGAGCCGCCTACAGGCAGCGCTCGGGCCCCCCAGATTGGGAAGCATCGTTGACAGCGCCCCAGCCGCGCTCAACAACTTGGGCGCCAGCCGCCGGAAGTGGGGTCCGAAATCCCACCGGCTGTCGAGCACCAATCCCAGGTACTTCATGGTTGACTCGACAGCGATTCGAGCCCCCCCGACGACGATGTGGGCATCGGGTGGTGGCGCCCGCCGGGGGCCATGAAAGACCATGGCCTCCGACTTGTTGAGCGCCACCTCCAGGCAACCTCTTAAAGGATCTAGGTCAACTTGTAGCCCTGACGGAGTTATGCCCGAAAATAAACAAAAAAGAAATAGTGATATCCGAATTGAGAACCTCTCTTGGGAAGTCGATTAAAAATATATATATTATGGAAAAAGTATTTATATTCAACCAACTTACTTTCTTACTTTAATTAAAGCGGTGAGTATTTTTGTTTTTGTGCTCAATCCATACATTATTATTTTAAGTCTATACGTGAGGATCTGTAATAGGGTTTCTGTTGACTGTGGTTTCCTTTTTTGTTTGTTTTAGTAGCTGTAAGTACTCCATGTAATAAAATAAATAAATAAATTACGAATGATTTTAATTCAAATTTTGCTTCCGTGCGCGTTGTAACAACGTTTAACAGCTCGATTTAAGGACCTAACTCGCCAGTGTTGCCAACTGGTGGGCACAAATACGGAAGCCCTCATTGCAATCCACCGCTGGAAGTCACTTCAAGCCAAAGGCCGAAGTGTTCCTTTTTAATTGCCGTTTAATTAGTTGTTATTTCATTTACCAAAAATTATACAAGTTTGTGACGACGCATTATTCTGATATATCTTTAATTCCGACACGTAAGGACATTTGGGTTTGAGTTACGGTCTGACAGCCACCCTAATAAACTATGAAACACTTTATTAATTTTAAAAGTATAAAACAATACCGAACCTTTTAAATAAACTCATAAATTGCCTTTTAATGTAAAAGCTGTCAAGACAAAAGTAATATTCCAACGAAATTCTAAAGAGACTTTAAATATCCGATTTCTAAGACGACCCATTTTAAAACAATTAAGAAATTGTACAAGGGCTGCAATAAAAATGACCTCGCAGCTAATCGTGATAGTTTTTAGAAATGTAGCGGTCCAGGGGCGAGGTACAGGGACGCTTAGGTCAGGTAGTTGGGGATGAAATGGAAAAGGATGTGGCAGTTGGCTGGAGGCCACGATAGTAGACATACTTGTCGAAATACTAGTTAGGGAGACATAGGGCATAGCTTTGGAACCAATAGGCGAGAGTCGTGTCGTTGTAACTATCGTGGTAACGAGTGTTAATTATTAAGTTAATTAAGTCTAATCTCGTATTAATATTGTATGAGTGAGTGCCAGAATGACTGGATTAATCATTGTATTTCAAAGGTAGGGACAATGCACTAATGTACTCTTTTATTCTACTTGGCGTGACCTAGTATTTATCTCTTAATCCACACCTTGGTAGATATATATTTATCAGTAGCATTTGGTCTACGGAAGCGGTGAAATCTTCCATCACACTTTCATACCCTAATCCATCATTTATACACTAAACATTACTCATTTGATTATGGACCATTATTGAGCTTTATCTGACATTACATACATGGAAGGCGGAATCCTTAATTGGGGATGTAGGTTGACCAAGTACTACTAATGAATACTGTTTCCTATAGAAGGTCTGACTGCGGGACTCCTTGCATTGCGATTTATGTATGTACACTTGTCAAACTAAAGGCGGTAGTCATTGCTGAATATCACAAACTGGGGATATGATCATTTTAATAAATGTGTCTCGTTAAAACACACCAGGTCTTCGGGCCAACCTCTGATAAAAAATATAATATTTAACGAGACACGTTGGATGCCCAGTGGAAACGCCCCTTTGTTGACGTCGCACGGCTGCCAATAACAATAAAGCATCCTCGAAATTGGAGAGTTTAAATAAGTGTCACCTTAATCCATTTCGATGTATAGCTAGGCAATTGCGGGGAACCTGCATCAGACTGAGTCTACGGTACGCTTGCTATAGTTTTGTATTACTTTTCCTTAATGCCGTAGCCGAGTTTTCGCGTAGCTGCTACGGCGTAGTACTGCTGTTTCCGCGTTGTCGCTACGATGACAATAATTTTTCATCCGTCACTTTTACCCCTCTATTTATTAAAACTTTTGCATATAATTTGCCGACAACACTCAAAAGACTAATGCCGCGGTAGTTTTTACACTCCTGCTGTGAGCCTTTGTGGTACGATTGCCTTGCACCAGTCATCCGGCACGCGGCCATATCTCCAACACATTTTAAAAATACGGGACAACAGGCTTGCTACTACCCCGCCACCGCCCTTCAGCATTTCAACAGATTTCATTTCAGCAGCTTTACTAATCTGCATACCACTCAGCGCTTTTATAATCTCATCCATTTCTATTTCATTCTCATTCTTTCGAAACTACTTTGTAAATAACGAAAGTAGTGTTGCCTACAACACTTTGGCAATATACATAATATATAAAATAATATCAGACTATTTAAATTAATATATCGTTTAAGTCTACATTTGAAAGTAATTAGTCCAGACTCGCAACTACTCAAGTGTAGGTAATAGGAGAATTCCTGTAAAATCGTAATATCAATTTTTACGTGCAAAATGTCTCTTTGTTTGTAGTGGCTTTCTACGCTGTCTGCGGCACGCAGCCGCTTACATACTTTAGTGGTAATAGAGACTTCACTGTAGAATTAATTCACCGCCTCCTGTGCTGTATAAACAGACCGAGCAGGCATGACCTGATTACCATGCGTAAGTAAGCAACAACGAGCGAGCACAGGTACTATAAGCGTCAAAAGTGCAGTCACTCTCTACCAAAACAGAAAAGGCAATTTTTTTTTAGGCAACAGAATTTTAGCTTTTCATGGTTAGTAGGAATAATCTATACTTTAATTGCTATACAAAATATTAAATCAGTTGTGGATATATTAACTTCTTCTACAAAAACTAGCCATTTGAGTTTTGGGAGAATATGACTGCACTTTTGACCCTTGACTCTACATTCAATATCTATACAGCTGAGTGGTAAAACGAGGGACACAGTCAAGATGCCCACGACAAATTATATTTCAGAAGGCCAAAATAAATGGGAAGGGCTGACATATGAGCTTTAGGTAGCGCATGTGCATAGCCCATGCATTTTGAACTTTTGGGTAATCGTTATCGCTGTTAGAATGTCACTTTGTTTACATTCCAAGGGCTTGATAACCTGCCTAGCTAATCTTTTACTTACTTGCATTACTCACTTTTACTTGTATTGTTGGCTTCAGTCTGACCAGATGCAGCCTGCATGGACCGACTGCCTATTTGACCTTTATAACCCAGTTACTATAGGTATGCTCACATGGTTTGGTATTTTTTTTAAACTGCTAGAAACCATTTATTGTGATAAGGTTTTCAAAGTATTTTTTATTTATACTTGCGTGGGCAACTACACCGATAAAATGAGCTAATGATAAATGATAAATGATTTTATTTCTGTAAGTTGGTTTGTACAAACACTTTTACATGTCGAACATATTTTTAAAACTAGATGAGGTCAGCGTTTCCTATCTGACTACTCTGAGAAGAAAGGCCGAAACAAACTCAGAGGTCACAGTCTCTTTTAAAGTCCTGACAAAATCTTGATTAGATCATGTGAAGACCATGTAGACTGATGTATGAAATGGTCTTTTGAGGAAAGAACCAGCCAGATTGAGTGGACCTGTCCAGTCAGTGCACGCATTTGTCAATAACCGAGCAGCTCAACTCAGAATTTAAGGAGCTCAACGATTCGACGAACAATACCAAAGAAAGGACATTCGGGTAGGCCGCATAAACTACTCAAACTGCCAGACCATGATTAAAAACTAAGATAAATTTAAATAAAAACAAAAAAACAAAATATCCACATAGTCTTCACATTTACAATAATTAAAATAAAATAATATAATACTTTAAAAAGTAAATATTCTTGTCATTGCTAGAAAACCAAAAATAAAAATAAAAAAAATTATAATAACAAAATGCATAGTGCAAAATATAATAAAAAAAACAAAATTAATTGGAGCAGCTCAATCCCAAGCCTTTTTGTCCTCAATGTAATCTTTTGTTGTATAAAACGCTTTCTGGCACAACTTACGTTTAATGAAAGACTTGAATTTATTAAGACTTAGATCTTGTACGTGGCTTGGAAGCTTATTATAAAAGCGTACACATTGACATCTAAACGAGCCACCTATTATCTTGAGCCTTGTTGTAGGTACTACAAATTTCTGTTTGTTCCTAGTATTTATGTTATGGATATCACTGTATTTTTTAAACAATTTTATATTTTTATGGGCATATAAAAGATTTTCATAAATATACTGAGAAGGCACAGTCATAACATTAATCTCCTTAAATTTCTCTCTGAGAGAGTGTCTCGGGCTTAATTTATAAATTGATAGAACAGCTTTTTTCTACAAAACAAAGATAGTCTGGATGTCGGCGGCATTTCCCCACAACAGAATACCGTACGACATTACACTATGAAAATAGCTAAAGTATACTAAACGGGCTGTCTCTATGTCAGTTAAATTACGAATTTTTCTAACAGCATATGCTGCGGAGCTTAGCTTCTTTGACAATTTATCTATATGTGGGCCCCACTGAAGCTTAGCATCCAAAGTTAAGCCTAAGAATACTGTGCTATTTTCAGAATTCAATTCTTCGCCCTTTATCAACACATCGGTTTTCACCTGCCTAAAAAAAACAAATGCATTAAGTTTACCCTACCTCAGGGTAAACTTAATGCATTTGTTTTTTTTTCATTAAGAAGTAAATTATTAACATTGCACCAGTGAACTACTTTTGAGATCGCGCTATTTACATCGTCAGTAACCAGCTGATGACGTTTAAGTTTAAACAAAAGTGAAGTATCATCCGCAAACAACACTATATCATGGTTATCCTTTATGAGGTAAGGCAAGTCATTAATATAAATAAGAAACAAGAAAGGACCAAGAATCGAGCCCTGTGGGACTCCCATCGTTACCATAGATCCAGGAGATCTTTTTCCATTAACGTCAACGGTCTGAATCCTGTTACTCAAATATGAAGTAAGAAGATCCAGAGCGCTGTTCCGGATCCCGTAGTGGCGGAGTTTCCTGATTAGCGTTTCATGAAAAACACAATCAAATGCCTTGGACAAATCACAAAAGATTCCCAAGGCATCGCACTTATCTTCCCATGCATTATAAATATGTCCTAAAAGCTCAACACCGGCATCAGTAGTTGAACGACCCCTTGTAAAACCGAACTGTTTGCTATGTAATAATTTTTGTTTATTAAAAAATCTTTGCAATTGCTCTAAAATTAATTTCTCAAATATTTTGCTAAACGTAGGTAGTACTGAAATAGGTCTATAATTTGTAGGGTCTGATGTACTACCTGATTTAAACAAAGATATTATTTTACTATTTTTCATAAGGTCAGGAAACTCCCCACAGTTGATACAATTATTAAAGCTAAACTAGGTGTGACAATGTCAATAATAGTCTTAGCAACTTCTGCAGAATGACCCAACAGATCTGCAGTCTTTTGAACATTTAAAGTGTGAAAGGTTTTAATTATGTCTTTTAGCAAAGACTCAGCAACAGAAGGTGATGAGTTTAAGTATTTAGTAGTTGAAATGGGAAAATCTGAAAAAAAAAATTCAAAGGCCACTGCGACTTGTGAGTCTGATTTTATGATGTTGCCATTAATAGACAGGCCGTAGTCAATATTTCGGTTACCAGATCTTCCCGTTTCACTATTAATAATATTCCAAGTCGTTTTAATAACATTACTATTGTTTTTAATCTTCGAGCTCAATAACGCGACTTGGCCAAACAACAAACTTTTAAACAAGACTTATTATTTTACTACAAGAACCTGAGTTTTCTAATAAATTAACATTAAAATCACCACAAGTGATAATGGATTTATTCGAGTTACAAATCTTGTGTAACACTTCATCCATTACCTTTTCAAAGCAGTCATACAATCCTGAAGGCGGTCTGTATACGCTTAATACAATAAACTGCTCCAATTCTATACAAGCTATTTCAACTGTCCGCTCAACAGATAGGCTCACAATATCCTTACGGTCTTTAAATTTAAGCTGGTTACTTACTAAAATCAATGAGCCACCATGTATAGCATTAACTCTGCTGAATGAACTACCAACCTGGTGATTATTAACATTGAACAATAACTGGTGGCTTTTAAGCCAATGTTCTGTTATACAAAGAATATCAATACTAGCTGTGATGAGACATGATGACTTTGCTACCTTTGGCTCAACATAGTGGCCCTGCCGCCCACCGTATGATCCGTTTTACCTTTATCTTCAAATTGGGATAGGCCAAAATGCGAATACCCGCAATTCAAGTACATTCCAATTTTTAAAGAAAATCGAATGCAGAAAACGCTATCTATATATGTCTCTTGTATAACCAGTCGTACTGTGAGTTTGCAAACACTACTATTCAAACCAAATGAAAGTAAATATTCATGTGTGTCGATGTTAACGGCTTTTCTCACATTAGTTTGTGATTAAGGGCTCTGGTCTAGACCAAAAAGAGGGTTACATGCCCTATAAAAGACAATTGTTTTAATGTATATTGAAACTTTCATAGGGTTACATTTCCTTTATATGATAATTTATATTGCAACTATCATAGTTATTTGCTAAAGCGACAATAGTAGACAATAAGTGAAGGTGACACTCTGAAATTATTGTCTACTATTGCTCCTACAATTATATTTAACAAACAATTTTCTCAATTTGCAACAGTAAACTTTATAAAAATAATATTTATATTATTTTCTAAAGCTTGAAGAATGTTTTCTCAGCCACTATTATAAAGGTGTAATGCTATATTAATATTCCATCTTAGTTGCTAAGTCTAAGTATTGAAGAAAATTTTGCATAAGTAAACAAAAACAACAGAAACGTTTTCAAATATGAGAGTGCAGATGATGTCTGCTCTAGGGAAAGTGGAAAAGTTCGAAGCGCAAGACGTGAGTTTTAGTAATGAACAATTTTGATTTAATACCAATATTAAATCGGTACTAAAAAATTGTTCGGTATGATCATATGAAGATACGTTGGCGGAGAATTTCCTACGCGTTGAACCCAATCAACACAACTCATATAACATGAGCGACACGCGATGCTTGACCTTCATTGAAACTACAACAATAAGGCGATCGAACATTAAACTAATAAAAAGTTATATTTCAAGAAGTAGCACTTCTCCAATTTAAGCTTTTATTTAAACCCGACTATTTAAGTACAATAAGGGAAACTTGCAAAGGTCAAAACAATGTAAATAAGGATGCCTTTGCATAATGTATTTATGCAAACCAATACGTGGCGAATAGAGGTCAAATATAAATGAACTGGAATAAAAACGTTTTTACAAAATATAATAATAATCGACTTATGTCTTATTTATTGCTAAAAAGTATGAAGCAAAAGTCGCGATATTTATATACGGCAAAAATGCAGGAATGGAAGAACACATATTTAAGATTGGTAAATGTTACTGTGTAAATACTGAATTTGGCACCGAAGAGGACAATACGAGGAAATGGAGCTGTCCCGAGAGTTCATGTTGAAGGCAAGGCGAAGCTATCTACGTAAATATGAATAAATAAGCGGTACACTTGTGATGAAAACTATACTTGAAGTGCCCGTCTACGTCTCTTGTATAAAAGTGATTTAAGTTTGCAAATAAATGTTAAATAATTTTCTCAAGTAGTGGCTGCGCCACCGTGTTTGCAATACAAACGTGGAACAATGGAAACGTGTGAACGCCAGATACATGTTGTATCTGGCGTTCAATTCTCAAAAACTGGGAAGTAGGAACATTTGTTTCCATTACGATCCGAGTGCTGTTTATTGGAAAAGTTATAGATGATCGGTTGGGAAACATAAGGATAGGCCGATGATAGGGCAGAGGGCACGTCTTATAATATATACATTTTCTGGAGCAGACGTTCTTCAGCGGGATGGAACTCGGTAATTATTAAGCTAATCACTACTAAACTCTAGCGCTGAAAGTAGGCAAATATTCATTCATATTATATATATATAACATATAATATTTTAGTTCACTTATATATTTATGAATAGGTACCATTCATTCAGTTTACAGAGATGCTTTGTCTCAGGTTTTGTCGAACAAGATGAAATGTTATTTTCATATTTACAACAATTAATTATTTTTCTCTCTTCACTCTTCTTCTTTATGGTAGGTAGGTAAGTTCTTATAATTTTGACATTACCAGCGCGACTATGCGCAATATCGCATTTTTTGAGGAGAGCACTTACCAAAACACCTGCGAATATAATTTGTCATTTCTCACGGAAAAAAATAGTTTTTTTTTATTTATTATTAAAGTTAAGACAATTCTTTTGAAATGAGTTAAACACTACGTATAAATGTTGGTTATTCATAGGGTGAATTGATTTGCAAATTATATGAACATATATTTTTTTTAATGATCTTTTTATCGACCTTACCATTATATTTCAAGCCAGAACCTTTATTTACGTACCTACTCTGCTGCAGAACTTTTTAGGAAAGCGTGAATTATTATTATTAAACATTGAAGAATATCTTTACAAAAATACAAAGTTATCTATAACAGTATTTTTAACATTATGTATATATATATTTTTTACATTTATCTATATAGCGTAATCGCAGTTTATCAGTGTGTATTTATAGAAAATGGCCACACAAACATGTTTATGGTTATACAAATCATATTTTTATTGATGTGCAGACAATCCATGTATTTGTATGTTTTCTTATGTCAATAAAATTATATTATATTTATTACTAGCTGTCCCACACGGCTTCACTCCCGTCAACTGGCTACCTACCTGCCCTTCAAACAAGAATGTTGCGTAACTTTAAGCGCTTACGCAGCGCACGCAACGGAAGCTCTCAAAAAGGAATAAATTTTGCCGGTTTTTGAAACATTTTTCATTAATGCTTGGCTCCTGTTGGTCGCAGCGTGATATTATATAGCCTATAAGCTTCCTCAATAAATGGACTATCCAACACAAAAATATTTTTTCTATTCCTACCAGTAGTTCCATAGATTAGCGCGTTCAAACAAACAAACAAACTCTTCAGCTTTATAATATTAGTAAAGGTATTAATGTATTCTAGGAAAAATGATTAAAGACGTTAGTATAATTTTGCGGTTAAAATAACTTGTAATCCTTTTGTATCAATGTTGTTACTGGTTGTTTCAAAATATTTTGAGGAAATGACCTATTTAATCGCAAGGCAACGTTATTAAAAAAGAATAGAATAGAAAATATTTATTCGACATAGACACATCACGACAACAAAAATCACAAAGTAACAGAGAAGAACAGTAAAAAAAAAGTACAAACTAGGTTTAAGGATAATTGCGCCGGGCGTGCCCATACCGAAAGGGTTACCAACTCAGCATTTGCTGGGCGTCAGACACCAAGCGCTGATTTTCAGTTGGCACCCCACTAGTGACACACGGAGGTGGGTAAATAAAATAGATACTTAAAATAATGTCATAAAGTGCAAATGTGTGCTTAACTTATAAATTGAAAAATAGATAATATAAAAAATATATATAATGAAATATAATATAAAGTGCTACAATATGATTGTTTAAAATTGTCTCAAAACGCCAAATGAAAGTGTGACAATAGACGCAACCGGCCTATCACATCCAGGCAATCTCTTCCCGACTCATAGGCACACCACTTGATGGATTAACCTCAATATTTGTGCTATAAAGATTACAGAACATGAGGATCAATAGAAGTGTTGCGTAGGTGGTAGGTATGAATACTCCACATATACTGTACAATTAAAATTAACAAGATCGTCGATATAAAAAATAAAACACGTGTAGATGTCAAAAATTAGGCGCTTTGGTTCAGTAAAAGTTCAATGCTCGTCACTTTTTTTGACTGAAGACAAAAATTCTCAAAGAACAGAATCAATTACAATCGCAAGTTGTGGCTATTGTTAGCACATATAGATAGACCCCATTTTAGGTGGCACTTTATTCTCTGGGTCTGAAGCGATTCAAATTAATTACAGACAAATGCCAGAGATCGTAGTGTTCATTATTAAATGGTACAGCTAATAGTCTGCCGCGAGCGTGAGTTGCTGCCAAGTTGATTGATTGATGTGAAATGGGAAAAATGCTAGCTTGCCAATTTAAAACATAGATTTCAGTAATAGGCACTTCATTATTCGGTCGTCACAACGTTACTTATACCTATCGATTAAATGAAATACCAATTCATTTTAGCTGTATTTTCTATTGTAGTCCACGCATGTGACCACAGGACTTGGAATTTATTCTTATATAAATTTACGACCACTATTGACGACAACGACTTCTGGTTCGTTTCGTTCTCTTTAGGACCACCTGGTCCTAAACTTCTGTGTCCAGACTTCCGTGTCGTTTTTACTATTTAAGTCAATGACTCAAATCCAAATCTCAAATCCTTTGATTTAAATACTTTCGGTACCTACCTGAAACTTGGATTTAGAAACCAAGAAACATTCCGCATCCCTCGCTGATAAATCCAATTTTGTTCAAAGATAAACCGAAACTTTTGTGCGAGTTTGACTTAAAATAGCTTTATGCTTTAACAAAGGTAAGCTTAACCGTTTGTTTTACTCCAGTGAATTAGATAACACTGAACCAGTTGTATTCTTTTTGTTAAAACACGATCGTATCAGTGCGCAGGGATCCGCTCTCTACATAATAATATACTTTTTTAAAAGTGGATATTGTGCAATATTGTTCTTTAGCGTAAGTGATTTAATTTTTCTGATTGTTGTGCCTGCTGCTAGTGATTCCTGAGATCTCTTTAAAATTATTATATTTCTAGCCGTGAGAGCCTGTAATGGGCTTAATGTAATGTACTCAACTTGTTTTATTCATTTTATGTATAGCTATTGGTTTTCCATCTAATTAATAAATAAATAATAATTATATTTGATCCACATGAGTGGTAGAGTGAATAGTTTGGCAATAGTACTAGCAGAGTTAAATTATATTTTCAATATGTCAAATTCAGTGCTTTAAAATTAAGTTCTCTATATCATCGCATACTTACCAAGATATTATGAGCACTCGGCACTTCTATGCATTTTATAAACATAATTCATCGTAATATGGTGAGACAACGGGCAGCCAATATGACTCTGATTTAAGTACGTGTGCGATACGGACGTACAACGATTACATCCGATACATATTTTTTCCATCAGATCATGTTACTTGGGGTCGGCGCAACACGTTTTCTTCTTCCATACCGTACTGTCACCTGTCACGCTATCACTGACTCCCATTTCTTTTATATCATTCCTCACACAGTCCATCCAACTTTTATTTGGCCTTCCTCTCCATCTCCATCCATCCACATTTATATTCACAACACTTTTAGTGCATGCTCGTGTTTATTTTTTCATTCTTTCTTTCTTTCTCGTGCTCTTTTGTGTTTTTGCGTGTGTGTGTGTCTTGTGAGTGTGTTGTGCGTTTCATTCCTCTTAATCACATGACCATATAATGCTAAACGGTTTCCTTTCAACTTTTCTATCATTGGCGCCACTTTCAAACTTCCTCTAATATATATTAATTTCTCACTTTATCCATTCTTGTCACGCCGCACATCGATCTCAGAATTCTCATCTCTGCTACATGCAATATTTTTTCATCCATCTTTTTCATAGCCCAACATTCTAAACCATACCGTATGAAAAGTCTAATCACGGACTTGTAGATTTACCCCTTTAACTTGAGGGGCATCCGTGCGTCGCAAGTTGTTCCAGTAACCTGTAGCTATTTCATTCATCCTGAGTTAATCCGGTCCGTTACTTCTCGGTCTACCTCGCCATCCCCTTGGACAAGCGACCCTAGGTACCAGAAATCGGAGCAGATCGGTATGGGCGATCCAGCAAGAACTATGGGCACGGAACTGGAGAGACCGTTAAAATCACAAAACAAGTATTCAGTTTTTCTTTTGATCAATTTCAGGCCAACACTCTCCAATCTGTGCCCCCACACCTCCAATCTGCTCTGGACCTCTAGGCCACTCTCAGCACAATATCATCGGCAAACAGCATACACCAGGGTGCTACTTCAGGGTGTATGTCCGACGTCAGAGCGTCCATTATCGTGCAAGCCGACTGCCACACTGAAACTGCTAATATTGCTCACTGTAGACCGAACTTGGGTACTGAATCGACATCGACAACTCTACGTACTTTCCAGGCACACCTTTCTTCTTAAGGGCCCACCAAAAAACCGCACGAGGAACCCGGTCGTATGTCTTTTCGAGGTCAATGAACACCATGTGCATGTTTTTATGTGCACCTCTGTATATCTTGCACAACTGTCGGATTACGAAAATGGCATCCGTTGTACCTCGACCGGGCATAAAACCAAATTGGTTCTGCGATATCTCACACTCTTCTCTCAGCCGCCTTTCAATAACCATCTCCCAAGCTTTTATACCATGTGTCATTAGCTTTATTCCTCTATAGTTGTTGCACTCCAGCACATCACCTTTGTTTTTATGGGCACCAGCGAACTGTAGCACCATTCATCAGGTATAGCTTCTTCCCGCAGCAATTTATTGAAGAATAAAGCTAAGCACGTCCATCCATTTACGCGCAATAACTTCCACTGGTATTCCATCTAGCTTTCAAACTAGCGTTTTCCTGTTCTACATTTTGCCATTCCTTGAATTTTTCTTCTTTTCCTTTAACACATTTTGTATATCTGTTGACCATCAACATGTATCTAACGTGCCCTTCCTTTCATATATCCCAAAATATCCTTCGCTGCACTCCTAATACACCCAGCAATCTCCTTCCAACTTTCTTTTACAACTCAATCTTCCATGTCTCCCATCTCCATCATTGTCTACGACTTGCCATAGAATAGAATAAATCTTTATTTGCACAGAAAGTAGGTACAGGTTACTGATGTCAAGTTGTAATGTAATGATCCTTATACTAACTACCTTAACTAAGGCATGCAAACAGTTTTAACTATAATAATAAAGACCCATTTAATATAAATTATTAAAAACATTCAATTAAATCAATACAAATTTACCATGTCAAGATCAAATTCAGAAAATAATTTGAAATAGTCAATACAATACACAGTGTCAATTTTAATAAAATGGGATTACAAATTCGTCAAGTTCCAGTCAAACAAAAAAGATATTAAGTACAATTCAGGAAAACAGAGATGTCATGTTATCAATTTAAATTCTTATCGGTCAGAAATTCGCTAATTGAGTAATAACATTTATCCATTAATTTCCTGATAGGCCGGTTTCTATTTTCGGTTGCTCTCGCAACTTCTTCGTATAATCAGCCTTCTCTAGCATATTCCATATTTTTTTAGGAGGAGGACGCTCTTCGCTTTTTATGCTCTGTATTTTTACCTCTTGTACCAGGAGTCTCTCTACCAGGTTTAGCCCACGAGTCGACGTGATTACCGGGGTGTGGCTACTGCGTGCAAAAAAGCTACTTGGAGCCACTGGAGTTTGAAGGCCGTCAACGATTTTAACTTGACCTTCCGCCGCCTGAAAAGGCAGAATTCGACTAGGCGAGACGAGGCTAGAATCCGACGCTAACACTCTACTACACCCCGAAAAACGAACGACATATAACAATTTAAAGAAATATATCTGTATCTCTCTTCAAACACACCATTTTCTATGGCAGTTGTATGTGCGTTGTGCCATGTGACGTCAGATGACATGTCGGACTTCTCTCTGATTATCAACGTTGACGCTTTATAACTTCGTGACTAACAAGATATTTAAACAAATTTATATTTATTAAAAAAATATATTTTTGTTTACTCTAGTTAATTAGTACCTAGCTATCATTTAGCAAAATAAAATACATGCATATTCACTATTGTCATACAAGTCTTATATGTCGCTAGTGTAGCGTGAGTTCCTCTTGTCGTACGAATCGCAAGCTAGTTTTATTTGTACCTGTGTGTGCCAAATAAACTAGTTTTCTTTCTTTACTCTGCCCGAATAAGTCACGTGTGTCTGACTTATCACACGAGTCGCGTGTATTTCATACCTCGCGTACAATGTCGCAAGTGTCATGAACTCATTAGTGGATCATAATACAACATCACATAATGCATTAAAATGAAACTGACTCCCGTGCGCTGTCTTCCGCAATGTCAAAGGACATTATATTATGTAATTTAATTAAAACGACCCATTGCTCCCAGACCCATTTACTTTATTTGTTGAAAAACATAATTAATTAGCTTAGAGCTATCAGAAAGTGCCCAAATCTCTCATAAATCCTCGCTAGCTGAGGACATCATACGCGATAACAGTGCCTATCACGTTCACATTTATCTACGTTTACGTGATAAACGTAACAAATAGTTACGTGAAAACGTTAACGAGGCTCACTTTGAGAAGCTTGTCCGATAAACCGATTATAACGATGTTTAGGAAAAAGGCTTTTTCATAGTTACACTTAATTAAAGTGGAGATTAACTCGATCGCGAGTAGCATGGAACTGGCTTTTACGAAAACATACTAAAGCAAGGAGTTTCATTAAAAGCTACCTAATAATCGGCCCGTTTTAAAAATGGCTCTTTGTATTAGATAAGGACTCTTGTTTAAAACCGTAGTATTTGAAATATTTGCAGTATCGATGTAGATTTTGTAAACCTAAATATATAGCCCTTTGCAGCCAAAAGTGCTTATCCCCAATTTTTTGGAAACGTAGTTAATTAACCAATGATTCAATATGCTAACCAATGGCATTTCAGTAAAATGCGTTTTTTTTTAATCAATTGTATGTCTAACAAGTGGTCAAATAACTCATTCTCCAATGTCTTTGACTATTGGTGATTAGCATATTCCATTACAGCGAATTCTCTACTTTGTTTTCTAGATAAAAAGCAATAAAATATATAAACGGATTGGCTTGTTTGGTTGTACCATTGTGTAGTTATATAAAAGCAAGCTAGGTTCATAACAATATTAGTAAAGACTAAAGAGGAAACATCAAAACATCTTTGTTTTTCTTGAAGGTTGTTTCAGTTATTCGAAATTGCTCTCGAAATACGAGTAGCCAAATCATTATTCAACTGAGGAATAACCCAGATCATGATTTCTCTTCTACTACGAGTGGATAATATAAGGTGAGTAATACGCGGCAAAATTTGTCATGTCTTAATTCACACTTATAATGAGATTTTGATACCAATAAAATAATATTTTCGAAGAGATCATATTGCTCCGAAAGGATTCGATACAATCAATAAATTAAATTGGGTTTGAATTTAGTACATTCAATATTGGTTGTTAATTGTTTTTTACCTACCCTACCTACCCTACCTACCCTACCTACCCTACCTACCCTACCTACCCTACCTACCCTACCTACCCTACCTACCCTACCTACCCTACCTACCCTACCTACCCTACCTACCCTACCTACCCTACCTACCCTACCTACCCTACCTACCCTACCTACCCTACCTACCCTACCTACCCTACCTACCCTACCTACCCTACCTACCCTACCTACCCTACCTACCCTACCTACCCTACCTACCCTACCTACCCTACCTACCCTACCTACCCTACCTACCCTACCTACCCTACCTACCCTACCTACCCTACCTACCCTACCTACCCTACCTACCCTACCTACCCTACCTACCCTACCTACCCTACCTACCCTACCTACCCTACCTACCCTACCTACCCTACCTACCCTACCTACCCTACCTACCCTACCTACCCTACCTACCCTACCTACCCTACCTACCCTACCTACCCTACCTACCCTACCTACCCTACCTACCCTACCTACCCTACCTACCCTACCTACCCTACCTACCCTACCTACCCTACCTACCCTACCTACCCTACCTACCCTACCTACCCTACCTACCCTACCTACCCTACCTACCCTACCTACCCTACCTTCCCTACCTACCCTACCTACCCTACCTACCCTACCTACCCTACCTACCCTACCTACCCTACCTACCCTACCTACCCTACCTACCCTACCTACCTACATTTGGAGTTAACAGATAATTGTGACTGTCAAATAATAACAGACAAATAATTAGCAATAAATTAAAAATGCGACTATAATTTGAGATTTAAACTATCCTATCTCTCAAGTTGGATCGAACTGCACATGGTGTGCGAATTTTATTATAATCGGTTAAGTGGTTTAGGAGTCCATTGAGGACAAACATTGTGACACGAGATTTATATATATTAAGATAGCTGATTAGAACCTCCATTACATTTAAAAATAGAATCTAGTAGTGTCTCTCTGTATTTATTAAACATATTAAAGGCCTATAAAGTCTCTCAATCATAACAAGTTATTGTTAAAACCATGTTACTTTACACTTGGACGCGCTTATTTTATGTGACGTTAAACCAAACTAATATACTAACGAAACTTACATTTGGCTGTAAACAAAAAGTTAGGGGAGTGTTGTAAAGTAGCCGTGTGAAAGCGGCTCCTATATTTTGTAGGCACCAGTAAAAAGAAAATAGTTCTCCAGTGTTCTGTCTCACTTTTCATTGCGTTGTCTTGATAGTGTAATTTATTTGAGGGTGGAGCGAAGCGGTTCCGAAGATGGCTCACCGAATTTACAGTTTGACGCTTTGCTGCTATACTATGTCTACTTTATGTGGGGCGGACTTTGATTTCGGTTTGTTCTACTTGTGAACTAGTCGCTCAATATTAAATTTCCTCTTACCTATTTGCGTAAGCTTTGCAATAATTTGAAGGCGTATAAAAAGTCCTTTTCTTTTCTCTCACAGACCTGTTAATTTTCGCCTAGATTTATTTATAAACCCAAATTTTTAGTTCAATGTGGTACAATCAACCGCAATAAAAACTAAGATAAGTTTTTACTACACCAATATCTTGTAAGAAGTAAAAAAGTGATTTTAGCTAACAGTTGGGCCATAAGTCTGCCTAGATCTTATTTTGTAAAATCTTATCGCTGGGTCGTACCGGAGGGGTCGTGGATAAATTTAAAAAAGAGTTTCCGCAGCCCTGGCACAAGATACTAAGGGAACAGGAGTGTGTTTTAGTCAATAATATTACGACACTGTCCTGCTCCACCCAAAGCGGGACAAGTCATTGGAAGACTCCCAGACGCAAAAAAAATCCTTCGTGCCGGCCGGAGTTAATAAAGACTGGGCCTAAAGGAACTTTGTGTAAGACGCTCAGGCCGGGCAATTGCTCAGGAAGTCACGACCGCTGGAGAGCGTGACCAGAAATATCACAGTAATTTAGGCAAATATCGATAGAATTAGTCGGTAATGAATATTGCAAATTATATGTACCTATGTACAACGTGAGAATACTCGGGGTGAAATTATTAGTGAAAATCATATTATTTGATAGATAAACACAGTCATATGATTTATTACTCTCATACTAATAATATGTTTTATGAGTTGCCTAAAATTACACATCAATGGGCAGCTGGTGGTCAGATGTGAAGATAAGACGACTGGAGCTGCATCTGCAGGATGGCAATTTGTATCTTTTCTCCTCTTTGTTTAAAGTGTGCGAATAGATACCATAAGGAAACAAACGAAGCAGTGTCAAACAATTTACAGCAGGAATATAGCATCCAGTTAGCAGCAAGTGGTAGCAGAGCAAGCTCAGAATACGACAATCCCACCGCACTATTCCCAAACCAATGCAACACCTGAAAGCCAGAATCAATAGTGGCGACCACCAGAAAAGCGCCGAGGCAATGAAACTCGATGAATTCCCGAAGAATGAATTTAACTGTCTCGGATCCCGCAACGAAATTCATCAGAAAAGAATAACGGAGGATTAGGAAAAAATCAAATTGCCACTGCCCTCCATACCAAGCAGGAGACAGAACAATAGGCACAAAGAGTCGTTTACAACAAGGCCAATAGGCACAAAGAGTCGTTTACAACTGGGATAAGCCCAGTTGCCTAGCACCACGGATAAAAATTATAATCAATATTAATGGGTCCAAACTTTTTGAGCTGTTATATTTGATTCCATTAATAGGTATGGCAAAAATGCTTGGACGCGCGGCAATTGTTTCTAGTTTCTACAAGGTCCGTACAGTAAACAACTTTAGATGCAGCCTGTACTCCAACTTAATATTGCGATAATACTGCCAAAGAATACACTCCCATAAGATATGATGTGCAGATTGTACATATTCACAGTCAGATACCAGAATACGACAGATGAATATTGCCAGTACTGAGGCAAATATCAGGCCTATTTAATATCTACCCTGTGTGAAAGATTCACATCTATTAATAGATTATCTGGAAGCAAATTATTCACACTTCTTTGCTTTGCATACATTATTAAGTTTGGATACAAATATGACAATATCCAAACTCACAATAAACGTTCATGACTGGTAAAATAATCCTGTATACTATAGACAGAGTATCTATTTTATAATAATATTCGTGAGGAAACCTGGACTTTAAAGTTAATTTGTTACAAGTTGTTGCTCCATTGGTGTAATTGCTGCAACGCCTTACAGTGCGAAAATAAACGAATAAATAGAATATTTTTGTAAAAATAACCGAATGCGTATATATCTAACTGTAACAGCTGCTTATTGCTACTATTTGGGAATACTTTTTAATTACTTTTTCTGTAACAACTTTAACTGTGGGATGGGGTTAACTCTGAAAATGTTTGTTTAATTCGACAAAACGTTTTAAAGCGATTTTAGTGTTCAGTCGATTTAGTCCTAGTGAAAGTTGTTCGTATTTATGAGTATGTCCACCCCTCAAATATTACCAATGAATTAAAAGTTTGTATTGAAAGTGTCAGACTAGTAAAAATAGAAAAGGTTATAAAATAACAATCGTCAGTTCATAACCAGTAGGAGTGAGAATTAATACTTCCAAACATCAAAAAAACCAAGCCCTTCCTTTAGATTACAGTACAAAGCTAACAGCGCCTTGGTATTTACTTCCCATTAAATGAAACGTTTAGGATGTTCACGAAATACTCAATATTCTAATTAAATTGATGTGATATAACACATCCTCTTATAACACTAGTTTTTTCCACGGCCTCGTTACCGTGACTTTTCTCAATGGAGCTGTACTTTATTTTGCAGGACAAACCCATGGTAGCGTAGAATGGTTGACAATGAACCAGCAGTACAGAGTTTTCCTCACAAGCCGAAAGCGAGCTAGCGGCGCGAGCGAAAGCGGGTGCCTGCGTTTTGTGTTTTTCTACCGAAAATTGTATAAAAATAACGGAGCAAAAATTTCGTCTCATTTCACTTTTGTAAAACGTAGCTCAATATCAATTGGCTTGATAAATTAGTTGTTTTTTGCGCTTTTACTTAAGACACTTTAGTTAAGCACCTCGTGTTGGTGCATGTAGCTACTTAACCTTAACATGAGTAAGTGTTGGGTGGCACAGAATGAACCACTTTGAGAGAGTACACAATGAACCAAGTGATTCATTGAGTACTACCATTGGTACATTGAGCACCACCTTAAAAGCATACCGCGAAATATTAGAAAAGATGGAAAAAAGGTGGCAAAAGTATGATAGCAATCCATACCCCAGAAAATAATGCTCTGGCTGAAAACAAAAAAACAAGAAGTCTAAGAAAAAAAAGATTGAAGCTAAAAAAGTGACACTTAACTTATTCAAAGGAAAGGAAAATTCTTGTAAACGATGAAAGAGAAATGTGAACCCAATTGAGACTTCGTATGAAGATTAGGAAGAATTTCAGCCAAGTGGATCATCTTCTGGCGGTGATATTAATGAGATGAAGATGATATAGTCCTGAAAGATGATTTTCCACCCCTTTAATTCTTCTAAAATTTTATACGTTGTTCAAACTTGCGATAAATTACATAAATAATTACATATTTTAAATTAAATAATGCAACCTAAACTTACTGCATTTTTCTCGGAATCCATAAATAAACAGGATCTTTTAACTGAACCTTTAAAGCCAACAGTTTTCTTTGCAGTTTTGCCGCGCTTTTCGCTTGAGTGATACTGTACTTATTGTGTCTCATTGCCGTTGTTTCCTATCTACTACTGTCTGTACTTATTTGTCGCCTCGTCGTTTGTCCGTGTCCACCTTGGGTATATCCCTTCAATCAATTAATCGACTAGTCCAATTGCAATCAACCGCCTGAAACCACTCAGTCTTTGGGCTATATATATATAGATAGGCAAGATAGGCCTGAAAAGCCAACGTAGCATTGAAAAAGGTGAGACCGAAGTGATTCTTATTTAACTGTTGTAACATTGTACTTTATTTAACAACCTAAATACCTTCATCTTAGTATAATAACCAACATAAGTGAGAAACTAAATCTAAGCAATTATTATTTTGCGTTTGCGCTGATCAACGGAAAGTTCCACACCGAGCCCACGACTGTTCTAGTGTCTGGTCTCACTCGCTCACGACTAATCCTGCTCACCCTTCCGTTTTGACCGACGCGTGAACATTGCGTTCGGCCCAAGCGGAGAGGCTTATTTAGCTCATTAGGACACAGCCACCAGAACGCACGCTCCTAATCACGGTCTTCTGCCGGGACATCTGAACAGTAACTTCCACCGTGCGACCATTAAGTTACTTATTTTATTTAAATCAACTTTAAACTTATCAATTAATATAACCTTACATTAAATTATTGAAGACCCCCCATATTGGGTAAGTGTTGACAAGATTCATAAGTTGCTAGCTCATGTTCTTCTGAATGCTTTAGTAGGTACTTGCAAAATTATGTTTCGTCATCTTTTCTTTGTTAATTTTGGCTTCGCTTCATATACCATGAATGCTTTACATTCACCTCTCTTTTTTTTTTATAACTGCCCGTGCAACTCTGCTTCTGATGGTGACCGTATACACAATCGCCTTAAGCACTTTACGTCCTACGCTAACGCTTACGATGCGTGGTCATCGTCAGAGAAGGGTTGCAGAGGACTCTTTATTTACCGCTGGACATCAATTCCAGTGATCAAGTTTTGGAGTGAAGTGTTGGGCTCGTTGAGTTTACCTTCCGGATCTAACGAGGACGGCTGCAGCTTCATCTAGCGGCCCTTAGCAAACCTGCCAGCGCATCCCAGCATCTGAAACCTGCGGCTACTCTAGCCTCGGCTGTCGCGTCATTACCAGCTTCGCGCTAGCCAGGACAGTACTTTGCGCGCCTACCTTCACAAGACAGAAATTATTTTGAATAAATTTATGAAAGTGTTGTTGAGTTTTTATTCATATCTCTAATCTCACACGCATCACTGTCACTTATAATTTGTTGTTATTTTTCATAGAAATGTGTACAAGCTACGATCTATTGAGGCTGGAAACTGTTTAAAGCTGTTTTACGGTATTTTTATTTCATAACATGAGATTCTCATATTTTATGTATATAAAAGTTGTCACGAATGACTTACATCGGAGAAGCCAATTCGAAATACCTACATATTATCTACCCTCACACGCAAGGGAGGAAGAAAGTATGTTCCCCATGTAGAAATCCTTTAAACCTATGACTGAAACAAAGAGCTTTTGTCTCCACCTAACGGCAATCGATTTTCCTTCGACTTTCCAAAAGCAAATTGTGTTTTATTTTATTACGACATATTTCTTTTACGCCTGTTCAATGAAACCCGACTGCTCATTTATTAGGTTCGTTTCTCCAATAAGTAAGTGTGCTAATCATTTTGTTTTGAGCCGATGTGTAATGTACATTACATATTTAATCAAGTTACTTGGGCAGAAGCGGTGCCAAGCCTTCAGTGTCGCTTTTTAGGGTTCCGTACCCAAAGGGTAAAAACGGGACCCTATTACTGAGACTCCGCGGTCCAGACCAGGCTGTATCTCATAAACCTTGATAGCTAGACAGTTGAAATTTTCACAGATGATGTATTTCTGTTGCCGCTATAACAACAAGTACTAAAAACAGAATAAAGTTAATATTTACGTACGTTTTTTGAGATAATGCTACGGAACCCTACGTGCGCGAGTCCGATACGCACTTAGCCGGTTTCAGAATCTAATTCTCAGTGTTCGGCGTCAAATTTCATCAACAATGGATTAGTACAATCTAGTGACAATACAGTGAAACATAATTTATTCAATACGATTTGACATACGCAAACTCAGTCACTTACACTAGCACCTCTGAATGTCAAATTACACTTTATTATATTTATTTAGGTATGTTAATAAATATCCAATACTATTCTAAGGTGAAGGACTATTACTGAGAATCATTATAATAGCTAATGGTACGGCGTTCAAAACAATAAATGATGTTCTCACCTCTGTAAACCGTTTAATAGCATCAACGCTATAATTCCAGTATCAAAGATCAAACGCTTTTGCATGATGAGATAATTCTAACACTTGTTGATGTATTTTTGTATAATTATATCAAATAACGGCGTATTACAGAATACATTAAATTTAATAATTGTGTGCAAACAAGGTAGGTAGTTTATTTAACTTTTCGTTGGAAGTATAAATTGTGTAGATTTTCACTGAAATTATATTTACTTTATGTCTGTATTAAGTATTAACAATTAAGATTTCCGAGAAAGTATCGACTTAGTTTAATCAAAACTTGCGGAAGCTTCTATATGTAAATAATTAAATTTAAATAGACACTCAGAGTTTATTTTCTGAACCTACAATAAAAGCTGTCCTAAATTCTCAGATGTTGTTTGTAGGTCAACTGAAAACTTCGGTAAGATCTAGGTACTATGAGGGTTGCGAGCTGAAGGGAACCTTGTAGCATACAGGCTGTCAGAAAGAAGGTCTTTCGTGATTTAAACACTAATTCGAATTTAGAAGTAGAGACAGTAAGTCACTGGTTTACAGGCGATATTGCATGACGTAGAAGTATTTTTATACATAAGCATTTTTTTTTCTTTTCGTCAAGTTCCTATAGACATTACAAACTATACACCCACACCCTATTTGTACCATAACAATAGGCATAAGTATATTACTACCTTTTGATCTACATTATTAAATTCCTAATACAAGTATTAATCAATAAAATTTGTACTTAAAGGTCCGGTCCACTTTTAATGGAAGACATTATTTTATTAAAAAACATTCCTATTAAATTAATTTGGATGAAAATATCCAATTACATAGAAAGTTAATTGTTACGAATATAATGGTTTGCTGTAATATAATATCGACACAAATTATCGTTTATAAAGTTATGAAAATCCAATAAATGTTAATTAAATATTAACGACGAACTTTTGATTTGTTAAACTTTCCTTTTGTTTACCCGACTGCCGAAGGATAATGTGTTCTAACTATGTATGTATTTATTCTTAGGTGGCGTTCTAAAGACCAAACGATTTGGCCAATTTTGATGGTTCTTTGCGCCTCTGGTATCAGACGTGTATCGATATTATTAGTACCATTCATAAATTCAATCAAATTGGCTCATCATCATCCGGCTCATATTGGTGTGAAAGGTAACGAGGATGCTGATCGAATATCTAAATTAGTAGCAGTAGATGGAAACGAGATTAGATTTTTGCCGGACTACTTTGATCCCTAAATTCAAAACTTAATGTCACGAGTTCTGGAAAAAATATTTTGATAAAAAATCGGAAACAAAAGGCATTTGGTATAAAACCATTCATCATGAGCCTCCTCGTTATCTTTGGTTTGATGATGGCAAACTAAGTAGATATTATGTGAAAATAGCATACACTCGGATTCCCAGGTCTCAATTATCGGGCTGTTAACGTAATCGACGAATAATCGCCGGTTAATTCTACTTTCAGTTTCTCAACACCAAGGGCGAGTTTATGAAGTCGACGTCACATCTCAAATTAGCTGACAATTTGTTACAAATTAACCAGCCGTCAGTTGTCAGTGAGTTTCTCAACACTTCATCATCGAGAAATTACGTAATCGCTTGTTACATTTAATAATTTATTTCGCTTGACTACTATAACGTAATCAGTAACTTTGAATAGTATTTTATCTTGAGCGGCTGGGATGGTGTAGCCGCCAAGTTAAGCAAACCTTACCAAGGACGATTTTTGGATGGGTAACCACATTTTTTTTATTTGCTTGGTTTTGGATAGGTGACCCCACACAGGTTAAGCAACACCTACCAAAGTTAGTCTTTGGATGGGTGACCGCTTTTTTTGGTTCGTTTGTTTTGGATGGCTGACCCCGCCAGGGTAAGCATCACTTACCAAGGTCAGTTTTGGGATGGGTGACCACTTTTTTTGGTTCGCTTGTTTTTGGATGGGTGTCGCTGCCAGGGTTCAAACGAAACAAGCGATCCAAAAAAAATGGTAACCCATCCCAAGACTGACCGTGGTAACTGTTGCTTACCCTGGCGGGGTCACCACCCGAGCCGCTTCAAGTTAAACACAAATCTATCGAGAAACTGACCTCGATAAGTACTAAGTACAGGGTACAGTTAACATTAATGCGCGTGAGGAAGGTTCGATTCCCAGGTCAGTAATTTATTTTATTTTATTTTTATTTACCTAAATACAAAATAACTATTTTTGATAATTGTGTCAAGTTTTTATAATGTAATTAATTTAAAATTATTGTAACATGCTTTTTTTTTAAACATATGACGCAGAAACCATAATTAAGTAGAATTGTTGTGCGGGACCAACCAGAACTTGGGATAAAATAAAACAGGTGAAATATGGATTACTGTGAATAGCGGTGTATTGAGAACAATGACACAAAAGCTACTGGCTATTACATTCAAAAATACTTAAAAACTATGAACGGACGCAGCGTCGCAACTAGCTGCTAAGACGTGTAGATTAGGCGTTCCAACATGCCCCCGGACGTTGAAAGATTCTCTTTCAACAAGATTCAGCAGAAACGGGTAATGGGCAAATTCTGTTGAAGGCTCTCCTTATGACTCCAGCAGTAGTCCTGACGTCAGCCACACGAACGATGCCGTCTGATCCTGGATGGACGGCGACAATTCTACCTAACTTCCACTTAAGGGGTGGTAGGTTATCCTCCTTTATTACTACCAAGGAGTCCAGCTTCAATGCATCTTTGCAGGAACGCCACTTGGTTCTCTGCTGCAACTCGGATACAAACTCCTTACTCCACCGAACCCAAAAATGTTGACGGAGTTGCTCGATTCGTTGGAATCGAGTCAAATGGTGGATGGAGTGTTCCTGAAGATCTCGCTGTGGCAGTGAAGTAAGCGGTCGACCGACAAGGAAGTGTCCTGGAGTCAGAGGTGTAAGGTCAGCGGGATCAGCGGACAGCGGCGTCAATGGACGAGAGTTCAAAATTGCCTCAATTTGGATCAGCGTGGTGTTAAGTTCTTCAAACGTGAGGTTACAATTGCCCAACACTCGTTTCAAATGGTATTTAGTCGATTTAACACCCGCCTCCCAGAGTCCGCCAAAGTGAGGAGTATAAGCGGGAATAAAGTGCATCTTAACTCCATCATTAGCCAAACTTGCACCTAAGGAATCGCAATTTGATTTTAAAAATTTCGATAAATCGTTGTACGCGCCAACAAACGAGGTACCGTTGTCGGAATAAATGTTAATGGGTTTACCCCTTCGCGAAATAAACCTATACAAAGCCAGTAAATATTTATTACTAGTTAGGTCACCGACTAGCTCCAAGTGAATAGCCTTGGTGGTGAAGCAAATAAATATCGCTATGTACACCTTTACTAGCCTACAACCGCGGCCTTGCCGACTGGCACACATGATAGGGCCGGCATAGTCTACGCCAACACTTTCGAAAGGGTAACCTCCCGGATGGAGTCGCTGCTGCGGCAAATTCCCCATTAAAGGCGTAACTACGTTACCCTTCATACGACAACAGCGCACACAGTTACGATAGCAAGCCTTAGCTAAATTTCGGCCACCTATAGGCCAATACGATTCCCTAATTGACGCTAATAATAACTGTGGACCTGCATGCATCAATCTCTTGTGCTCGAAATTAAACAATAGCCTAGTAAATAAATGAGTGGACTGTAAAATAATAGGATGTTTTTTATTATATGTAAAATCAGAATTCTCTAAGCGTCCTCCGACACGCATTATTTTATAGCTGTCTAAATAAACATTAAATTTGAGAAGGGTGCTTTTTGAAGGTAAACTTTGTTTGTTTGCAAGTAATTTGTACTCTGGAAACGAATCGATTTGACATTTCAAGATAATAACATTTAATGCTTCCTGTAATTCTTCTTCTGTTAGAAACTTACTAATTACAGGAAGTTTCCTGCAAATACGAACAAATCTCAACACATATGCTATGGAACGAACAAGTCTCAAATAATTAGAGAAACGTTTAAAATCTATAAATAACGTGCAAGAACTATTTTCAACAATAGCGCTCAATGAAATTTGAGGTCGCGTTTCGGGTAATGTCTCGATTCCTAAACTTTTAGGTTGAGATGGCCAATTAGTCTGATCATCCTTTAAAAAGTCGGGACCAAACCACCATATATGTAACCCTTGCAGAGCATCAATATCCACGCCACGAGATATTAAGTCTGCTGGGTTCTTGGTCGTTGGGACATGACGCCAAGTACAATTTCCTACCTTATCTAGAATTTCAGCAACGCGATTGCGTACAAATGGCTGAAGTTTAGAAGGCAACATCTGTAACCATCCCAATACAATGGTCGAGTCAGTCCAAAAATACACCCGATCAAACTTTGATCGAAGTGATTTGACTACCTTCTCATACACGCGACTTCCTACTACGGCACCACACAGTTCCAACCTCGGAATCGTGGTAGGTTTAATCGGTGCCACACGACTTTTGCTTATCAATAAGCGGACTACGCATTCACCATCACTGCTAACACTACGTACATAGGCACACGCACCGTACGCACGCTCAGATGCATCCGTGAATACATGCAATTCTAACGTCTGATACGAATCGGACATAACAAAACGTGGGATACGCAAATCGTTCAGAAGATGGAGATCTTTAACAATAGCATTCCAAGCTGTGTTGAGTTCCAGAGACAACGGTTCATCCCATGAAAGATTGTCTAACCACAATTTTTGCAACAACATTTTCATGGTCACCACAAAAGGAGATATAAGACCCAAGGGGTCAAAAATGCGTGCAATTGCTGAAAGCAAATCACGCTTAGTACTGCCATTAGAAGGCAGTTTAGCTTTAATTAAAAAACCTAGTTCCTCAGAGTCAGCAAACCAGTCAAGACTTATAGTTTATTGGGCTCACTAGATCCCATACTTAAATCTAATGATGACTGAGAAGTCCCTGAGACTAAAATAGGTTCGTTCGACTTCCACTTGCGAAGTGGCATGCAAGCTGATGCTAGTGCATTGGTGACCTCATTACGAATGAACATCACTTCATTTAAATCATTACCACCCGTGAGCAGATCGTCAACGTAAAAATCGTGTGTGATTATGGTGGCAATCTTATCATTAGTGCACTCAATGCCTAGCTGCTTAAGGCAGCGCGTCGCAAGAAATGGCGCACTCGCCGTACCGTATGTAACGGTGTTCAGTTTAAATATCTTGGCAGGACTGCAAGTGTCGTCACGCCAAACTACCTGTTGCAAGTGCCTATCAGATGGATGTACTACTACCTGTCTATACATCTTTTCAACATCGGCTGACAAGACATACTTATGCTGTCGAAACCGAAGAAGTATAGACAGGAGGTCGTCCTGAACCGTAGGACCCACCATCTGTAAATCATTCAAGGATACTCCTGATGAAGTAGGGCAACTAGCATTGAACACTACACGTAGTTTGGTAGTGGTACTACATTCACGTAGTACCCCGTGATGAGGTATGAAATATGCATTTAAATCTTGTTCCTTCTTTACGGTCATATGACCTAATGACTCATATTCTGCCATAAAATCGTGATATAATTTACTAAAATCGGGTTTAGCCTTAAATCTGCGTTCTAAGGAATATAAACATTTTGAAGCCCTATGAAATGATTCACCTAGAACAGAAGGGTTCTGCTTCATTGGAATACGGACACAGAAACGGCCGTTCTCTAAACGAGACGTATTTTTAATAAAATGCTCCTCGCACAATTTTTCCTCTGGCAAATAGTTAGAATGCTGCGAGGTAACCTCTTCGAAGTTCCAAAACCGCGTCAAATTATCACGAATTAATCCTAAGTCATCACTATTACAGGAACTACTAGTTTGAGTAAAATTACAACTCATACTATTACATAGCATACTATTCTTATATAAAATGGATCCAGAGACGATCCAGCCTAACCTGGTTTCAAATAGTACTGGCTTCCCGACCCCTAGCTTTACTCTTCGCGTACCTAATAAGTCCCAGAATAGATCAGCACCTATTAAAAGATCTACCTCGGAAGGCTTGTAAAAAGTAGGGTCTGCCAAACAAATATCAGTAGGAATATTCAGGTTAGACAAACCTAATTCACGACATGGCATTTCGTTAGTTATTAATGGCAAAACAAAACAAAACAACTTCGCATTATAACTGTTGTTGAGTGACGTCATTTTTACCCGACAAGTATTGCCTACGCGAGAGGTCGCGTTATTTATGCCATAGATTGAGCCATCTATCGGATTTGTTTTTAATTTAAGTAACTTACATAGTCGTTCCGTCATGAAACATGATGTACTACCGCTGTCCAGTGTTGCTCGCACTATATGTTCATAATCATTATGATCATATAATTTTACTAAAGCTGTTGACAATAACACGCCGCGCTCCTTCGTACTGTCGCCATAAGAAGGTGAAATGTTCAAAGATAAGGACACATTATTGGCGTCAGTGTGAGCGGAGTGCGCGGGCGAGATAGACGGTGGTGACGGAAACGAAGTTTTGTTATCAGACATCTTATCACTACGATTACAGTTAGTGTCCGAAGTATGAATTAAAGTGTTATGCCTGCGTTTACATAACTTACAACCCGGTTTTTTACAATTGTTAGAAAAGTGACCCGAACGAAAACAGTTGTAACACAATTTAAAACTAGGCACTAATTTACGACGAGCCTCATTACTTAAAGCAAGGAACTGTGAACAATTAGTTAAACAATGGTCACCTTTGCAATTGGGACATAGCTTCGTGACGGATTCAGTGCTTACATTATTAGAATTTTGTGTTACCATTGATTTAATTTTACTCGACGGACCTGATTTAGCGATACCTGGCACGTTGTGTCTTGATATTTCTAAGGTTTCAACTAAATCAGCGCGTGTGCGAATGAAGTGGAGGAATGCATCAAAAGTAATCTTACTGTCCTTGTCAGTATGACCTTTAAATTCCTCCCATTCACGATAAGACTTCTGATCCAACTTACAAGTAACTAAATATATCAACAATGTATCCCATTGTTTGACTGGTTCACCTAACGCTTCTAACGAACGCAAGTTTTTATTTAATTGGTCTATTAAACCTTTCAAAGCGGCTGAGGACTCCTTTGTGATAGGATCTATATTAAATAAGGCTGACACGTGATTCTGTACCAATAATCTTTTATTGTCAAATCGATCGCATATTAAATTCCAAGCTACATCGTAATTACTAGCAGAAAACTCAATCGACTGAATAACCACAGCAGCAGATCCATCCAGAGAAGCACGCAAATAATGAAATTTGTTGATTTCATCAATCTCGCCATTATGATGGATGAGACTAGTAAAGGTGTCACGAAACTCTAACCAATTGCTATATAATCCATTAAATTTTGGAAGTTGTATGGTAGGCAACTTAACAGGTTTATAAACACTACCACGACTACTATTCCTAGAAACCAAATCATCATCTTTATTACATTCCTTCATTAACTGTTGAGCCCTCGACAACGCTTTATAGTACAACGTCTCGAACTCGGAACGTTCAGACAACTGGGCCTTCACATCATCAACCATACATTCTAACCTCAACTGTACCTCATCGTATTGCTCGTACAACGACTCAATTTTGCCCATACGCAGCTGTAATTCCGTGATATCACAACTGCTTAGTTTCTTGTCATTAAGTGCGTCCAGGTAAGTAATGAATGTAGTTAAGCGACCCTTAAAACTGCCTCGCTTCTTTACTAATTCCTTCTCCTCGGACATACTGGGAAGTGAGTGTTTTCGACCTGAAATGTATACAATAGCAAATAAGTTTATATACTTAAACAGACGTTATGTAGGTACTAAGTTATACGATTGATTTTACTGTGATATAACAATGTAATTAGGTAATTTTTAAAGTAAATAAGATGTGTTATATAAACAATAAATCTGATATCTAATGGAAAGTTGTAAACTTTTATTTATAAATGCCTCAATCTGTAAGTTATGTGAATTAGGATACAGGTAAACAACAAAATATAAAGTACATTACGGGTTAATTAACTAACATTAGTCAATAATTGGAAATAATATCTAACACTAACGAGAATAAACTATGACTGCTGAGTACCTGCGCATCAACTTACACTTAATTAACTGAATGGTTATCGCTCTAATGCAACAATACAAATTATATAAATGTAGTGTGAATTCCTACTATACTTAAAGTATTATATAATAACAATTGTCGCTAATTGTACGCGTAACATACGAAAATAACGAAACCATTCAAAATGCAAAACGGTACTCAATGAACATAATTTATATTAATACAAGTTTAAAACTGCACTAACCTTTGGTAACTTATAATTAAAGTTAGATACAACCTGTACGAGTGTTGGGTGACGATATTATCTATAAAACTTAACACCGTGAAGAAAATATGTACTCAATCCATATACCACGCTGCCGGCGTACATAACCTCTCAAGTCCTTGTAAATTATGTATTTCCGTGCGTCGTTAATATCGCTGATTTCATCAATCTACGATGTTATATATCACAATACCACAATCCGGCTCGATATGGACCATGTGCGGGACCAACCAGGACTTGGGATAAAAAAAACAGGTGAAATATGGATTACTGTGAATAGCGGTGTATTGAGAACAATGACACAAAAGCTACTGGCTATTACATTCAAAAATACTTAAAAACTATGAACGGACGCAGCGTCGCAACTAGCTGCTAAGACGTGTAGATTAGGCGTTCCAACAATTGTAGACCATTGTTATTTTAATCTTCAACCGTCAAAAACACCTACGTTGTCTCAGCTTTGTATTTGTATTTTTACGGGTCGCAATTATTTAATAAATACCTAAATAAATTGCCTACACAGAGTATAAAAACTGGCCAAGTGCGAGTCGGACTCGCCTACGAAGGGTTCCGTACCATTATCGCAAAAAAATCACGTTTGTTGTATGGGAGCCCCACTTAAATATTTATTTTATTCAGTGTTTAGTATTTGTTATTATAGCGGCAACAGAAATAGATCATCTGTGAAAATTTCAAATGTCTAGCTATCACGGTTCATGAGATACAGCTTGATGACAGACAGACAGACAGCAGACGGACCATGGAGTCTTAGTAATAGGGTCCCGTTTTTACCCTTTGGGTACGGAACTCTAAAAAGCAAGCAATTAGGTTCTGTACTTAATATAATACAAGTACAAATTAAAATTTAAAAAACCCCCGAGGCTCATTAACTCACGCTTTTAAAAAGTACATATTTTATCTAGCACTGTCAGGGTGGATCATTTTTTTTTCTTCAGAATTTTGAAATGGAACTAGGTCAAATCAAAAGTTGAAATTACTAAAACCATTGAAAATGACATAATTAAAGTGATTGTTATATTTCAGGAAATAATGCCCCACAGGCTCTCTGAATTTAAAAAAAAAGCTATTTTAGGTATTATTGTTAGGTATTTATGTTTTGTGTTAATAAAACTGCAAATTGTGTATGTTTATTTACTTTAAAAGAACAAAGTCATAATATTTATGTCTTAAAGCTGTTATTACTTTATACTTAAACAGCGATACGCGAAACGCACAGGAGTCATCAGCGTGGTGACGCTTGGGGGAGGCCTGTGACCAGCAGTGGACGTCTGAGGCTGCAAAGATGAATGGTGATGATGAAATAGCGATAAGTATCTTTTTTATGTATCGGCAAATACCAAAAAACTTGTAATTTCATAATTTTTCTAATCTTATAGAGTTGAATACAGGCATTAAATTTCGAGATTCCAAACATGTTCTTAGAAACCTTATCCTTATAGAACCACAAACTGCAGCAGAGGCCTCCGTCACAATTTTCACACTTCTTTCAATGGCTTGAGTGTGACAAGGTTAACTTTTGAGAAGGGATAAAATCAATGACTTTGCCGGCGGCGTCTGGATGCATTCTTTAATGATTGTAGAGTTTATTTTTCAGATGACTGGAGGCTCGGTTACTATCACATCTTTATCGACATTGTTACTAAAATGATCTCTGAATGATCAAAGAAACCATACACTCATGCTGCTATATCGTCTATTATATAACTGGTTGTCATGTACTTCCCGAGCTGTCTATTTGGCTATTTGGCGTATCTCGTGGTCAAAACCTGTGAGCAAGGGATATAGGCATTTAGTCATTGAATGACTTGTGGATATTTTGTGTGTATCTACGTGTATTTATTTATTGTAAGCATATTTAATTTTAGTCTAGCCAAAGCCAAATTTACTTTATTTGGACCTACGCCCTCATTTATTTATTGGTTATTGTGAGATTGTTTATTATTTTATACATTTAAATTTATAAATACCCAACCAAGTAATCAAAACGAATTTATAACACATTCAACACGCCTAAGAACTGGAACATTTTCCATTGCAATAAAATATAAATGTTTTTTCTATTGTAACTAATAAATTAAAGTTGCGGGTATACTTACGTGACACCAACATATCACGTCTGCTTGGCGACCATATGTCACTGCAGGGATCCAGCAGAATATCAGCGTCAGGTATATTTGCCTGACACGTGCTGAGCTGGACTCCCATTTGGTGCAACCTTGAGGCGCACACCGCACTGTGTTTTGATTGTCAACGAGTATATAATAATAGTAATCTTTGATTGTTTGTCTTTGATTTAATGTTACTGGTGTCACTTTGACTTTTATTTCGTAAGTATGGTTTCCTTTTTCTTTTTATGTTGGCACCTTGTTTTTAAACATACATAAAAATTGTAATAATTCAATTAAGATTTTGTGTGTTGTGCTTTGTCTTTTGTGTGCACTAAATAAATGATTTATCTATCTATCTATCTATATCGAACAAATATTGCGCGTTTTCTTTAAATAACTGAAGACGCTTCCGATTTGACTCGAGGTTTTTCTGCTTGTATGGTTTGAGTATACTGCGAAATTTATCATGATATTCTTTAATTTATTTAACTTTTTATAACTGATCCAGGTTCAATAGTAAGAATAGATGCTGATTGCCACACAGACAACAATTTTTCAGAAACCCCTTTGCAAGTGTCGGTAGCAAGATTTTGTTTTATTTTTTGTTTATTTCGACTCATCCACACGTATAATATCTTCATATGAAGGTAAAATATTCCGTTTAATATTACGCCCTTGGCCAAATAATGGACACTGCAAGTCACTACGAAGAGACGACAAAGAAATTTTCAATTAATTGAAACACAAAAGCGAAATCCTTTCCGGTTAAAAGGTCGCCACGTACTAATTTTACAAGCTTTTTACTAACTTGCAAAGTATGTGTGTTCGGGTCAAATCTTACAACTGAATTTTCAAGCAGTTACCTATCCTCAACCGATTAAGATGAAATTTTGCATACACGTCTGGTTTGGATGACAATGCACGGTAAGCTAAAAAGCTAGATAAAAAAAAAACCGCCAAAAACTCTTAAAACTTCTGTATATATCGTTTTGCTCTGGCAAGATACGTAATAAGCCGACTGTTATTACTTAGCTAGGAACTTCTCTTATAAATAATTTGTATTGTTCCCACACTGCTAAACGCACAGACATAAATCTAACTAGATGACGCGATTGTATGTACTTCGCGTGCCAAAAAACGGAGTAAAGAAACGATCAATGATCTTAATCTGAGCTTTTCATTCAGCATTATCGGCACAGGAAATCCACCGAAATCTAGAAAAATGCCTTTTTATTCCACATTGAGCTGTAAAGAATGTATAGAAAAAGTTGGCCGAGGCATTGGAAATGATTTCTTCTATTGGTAAGTAAATTTGTTTTTAAATTGTTTGTGAAAAAGTGGCACGCTTGGTTTTCATACAGATGGAGGGACTTGCGTTATCTAGATAGATTTATGTCTGTGGGTAAACTAGTCTATTTGTGCCATCGTGCATACTTTGTGGCCGGCTAACCTCGCAGTTCCAGAACCGACGCTTGGAATAACTGTAAAACAAATGACATTTAGTAAAATACTTTAACTTCCCCGATGGTGCATTAGGGTACCATTTTGTGTTTAATACTTACTTGTACAATTAACATATTTTGTTGAAAACAAACAATTCTAGAAACTAGTGGAATGAAACCTTTGTCTAATCTGCCTTTCAGTAATTTGCTTTATTCATCACTTAAATTGCTAATAAGAATCTAAGTATATACTACGATGTATATACCAACTTTATTTTTAAAGGCAACTTTATTATTAAAAACAAACGTATAAGGCATTAAGGCTTAATGCACTATTGAAAATAAATGCTGATTTATTCTTTAGAAGATTTACATTTATTTAAGGTAATGTTATTAAATTACTTATGTTAAGAGAGGAAAAAGATAAATGGGCCAAAATAATCACCGATATAACCAGGGGATGGCAAGGAGCAAAGTACTACCAGTAAAACGTTGAGAAGACGACGGCGACGTCAAAAGGACGGCCGGTCCAGATTAGATACGGAAGGCGAGAGACTGATAGATGTGGAAATCTTTAGAGAAGGCCTTTGTCGAAGAACAAGCTGTTTCTAATAGTGTGCCGGAATCGTCAATAATATATTAATTTATTGATTTTAATGAATAAAATATATATGCCAAAGGAGTGCAGAAAAACAGCAATGGACCGAAATAAGTGGAGGGAATAAAAGGAGACCTATGTCAAAAGACAACCTGAGCTGCTAGCTGATAGTTAGTTAAGATAAGATTTAATTAAGCTTAGTTAGCAATGTATAGTTATCATTAGCTAGATCAATCTGCCTAGCCTTATCCCAACTTTGCTGGGGTCGGCATTCAATCTAAACGGATTCAGCTGAGTACCATTGTTTAACATGGAGCGACTGCCTATCTGAACTCCACAACCCAGTAACTGGGTAACACGGTACCCCTTGACTAGACTATGTCAGATCTCAAGCTTCTGACTACTCGTAACAACTGTCAAAGATCTTTAAATGACAGCCGGGACCAAAGGCTTAACGTGCTTTCCGAGGCACGGAGGAAACTCGGTATGTTGAAATGGTCACCCATCCACGGACTGATCTCGTCAAGCGTTGCTTAACCTTGAAGATCGACCGGTGCGGCTGTTATTATTAAGCCACGAGCTCCTCCTATCATTAGCTAGATTTATCACATTATGGGTGGGTAGTCAGAAGTAGAACAACAAAAATTTTTCTCTTTAATTTAAAATTACAACTAAAATAGTAAAAGTTAACAATTATAATAATTTATGACACATATTGGTAGTTAATTATCTCTACCTGCCAGTGAAGTATTATCTACCACTAAGACACAAAATTAAATTTTTCTAACATCAACATGGAAGCTATCAACCGCACCATCACTGATTTGACCCAAACGTTCAGCCAGAGAATGTCGGAATTTGAAAAGGAGTTGAAGACCCCATGCACTACAACAATCACCACCTCAGTATTGGCAGCGGATTTTGCAACTTTCCGGGCTTTTATTCTTCAGGCGCTCAATACACTACAGTTGCAGGTTGCTATGTTGGCGCAGAGCCAGGATAATATGGAGATGCGTGGGCGGCGTAAAATCCTGCTGTTGCACGGAGTGTCCGAGCAGCCTGACGAGGAGACTGCACAGATGGTGGCTCAAGTTTTGAAGCAGCATCTACACATTGACTTGGCCACAACTGGCATAAAGAGGTGTCACAGGATGGGGCGCAGGACAACCCACAAACCCCGGGCTATCCTCATTAAGCTGCATGATGTGGATCTCCGTGATAAGATCTGGTTCGGAAAGACCAAGCTGAAGGGGTCCGGCATCACTATATCGGAGTTTCTCACTAAAGCTAGGCACAATGTCTTCATGGCGGCACGGGATAAATTTGGTGTGACCCAATGCTGGACCTCGGCAGGAACTGTGTTCGTCCTCGATTCGAAGGGATCTCGGCATCGAATCACTTCCGCTGCCGATCTCAATAAGATCGCGCAGCAGTCGGAGCTGATGGCCGCCCAGCCGGAACAGGTCTCTGGACAGCCGGAGCCGGGCGTTGTTCAACCGGTCGCAGCGGGAAGGATAGCCGCAACAAAAACCAAGCGCACTGTAGCCAGAAGATGAAGTTCTTCGTTGTTTAATCTTTTTTTAGTAGTCCAGGTATTTATAGTGTATTGTGTTCAGTAGTTATTTCTATAATTAGCTATGTTTTTCAATAATATCGCAGCTATTCTTAATTAATTTCTTGTGGAGGTATAGTTTTGTTATTTTTGTTTAACTTTCTTGTTATCTGTCACTGTCATTTTCTGACTTTGACACTTCATGTTGCGTTGACAAAAGGCAACCTTAGACGCATAATTTCGTTCTGTTATACGGTCCTATTTTTATTTATTTTTACCTATGTTATATATTTTTTTTAAATTGTTTTTTATGCCTGGACTGCAAAATCGGATTTGATTTTTGTGTTTTGTTTATACTTAATTATTTTAACTCTGTTAAGTAACACTGGCGGGTGGACCGGACATTTTGAACCGCGTAGACTTTACTGTTTTATAAGTTTTTATAGGTATATTTTAATAAGTATTTATTTTTTATATTTATGCTCAGCCCTGAATGTAGCAGTGATGCTGATTCTTCTAATTCATTGGATAGTGTTCCTTCTTTATCCGATACCCTTGGTTCACTGTTTGCCGATGTCTCCAGAAACTTTAATGTAGTCCACATAAATGCCCAGAGTATTCCGGCCCACTTCCCCGATATGCTGGCAAGCTTTGACTGTAAGAATATCCATGCAATTCTTGTTTCAGAATCATGGTTAAAACCTTGTCTTCCCTCTTCCTCTTACTCTCTTCCCGGCTTTCAACTTATCAGGAATGATCGCGTGGTCGGTGGTGGTGGCGGCGTGGCCATTTATCTTCGTAATTATATTCCTTTTTCTATAGTTAACATGTCCACGCAGCCGCCTCCGCCGAACGCTGGTGAACATCTTTTCCTGGAAGTTGAATTGCATCATTCAAAGATTCTCCTTGGTGTTTACTACTGCCCTTCTCTTCGGATTAATTTCTTCTCTTCTTTCGAACGTATTTTGGAAGTTTTAATCCCCTCTTACAGTCATTGTATCATAATGGGCGACTTTAATACGTGTCTTCTTAAACAAGACTCCCGCTCTTCTTCTTTTCGTCATATTATTGAATCTGTCAATCTCTCTTTTCTCGATCTTGGTGCCACTCACCATTTTCCTAACTCTGTTCCCTCACTTCTCGATCTTATTATTGTCTCGTCTTTTGATCACGTCGCTAAACATGGTCAATGTTCTGCTGACGCCTTTTCCTACCATGACTTAATTTACACATCATACAAAATTCGACCACCTAAGCATAAGTTCAAAACTCTTCTGCTCCGCAATTTTGATGGTATGGACATTGATCGACTTCGAGAGGATGCCAGTAATATTGACTGGACGGCACTAGTGACTTCCTCATCCGTCGACGAACAAGTTGAAGTCTTGACTTCTACCTTAGTGCATCTATACGACACACATGCTCCTATTCGAGCCGTGAGAGTTAGGCATCTTCCTGCGCCCTGGCTTACCGACGAAATTAAACTTTTACTAACTAAAAAGGCAGCTGCGAAGTTTAAGTTTAAAATTCGGCCTAATGACGTCAACAGGGAAAAATACGTCTCAATTAGAAATCACTGCAGTAAGGTGTGTAGAATCGCAAAACGCCAATATATCCATAGTTCCGTTCAGAACGGTGATCCAGCCAAGGTCTGGAAGTTTCTCAAATCATTAGGTATCGGAAAAAAGTCTCACAATACGATTCCTAAAGACTTGGATATCAATTTACTTAATAGTCATTTTTCTACTTCGCCTGTATTGGATAGGGCCACTAAAGCTACTACGCTAAGTAATCTTTCAAACATTCCGGTACCTGATTTTTCTCCTTTTTTCATAAGTCAATTCACCGCTTGTGATGTTAAAAAGAGTATTGTATCGATTTTGTCCAACGCTGTTGGTAGTGACTGTGTTAGCCGTAAAATGATCATCCCCATACTTGATGACATTCTTCCTGTTATCCTTCACATCCTCAACTTCTCTGTTTCCAGTGGTGTCTTTCCTCAAGCCTGGAAAGATGCCCATGTTATTCCTCTACCCAAAAAATCTCATCCTGCATCTTTCTCTGACTATCGTCCCATTTCTATTCTTCCTTTCCTATCCAAAGTCCTTGAAAAACTTGTCCACCATCAACTCAGCTCGTTCCTTTCCAAACACAAGCTGCTAAATTCTTTCCAATCTGGTTTTCGTCCGGGACACAGCACTACCTCAGCACTTGTGCATATTACGGACGACATAAGGTCAGGCATGGAAATGGGAAAGTTAACTGTACTTGTTCTACTTGACTTCAGCAATGCCTTCAATACGGTTGACTTCGACATTTTGCTGGGCGTCCTATGCTCTTTTGGCATATCTCCTTCGGTAATTGACTGGTTTCATAGTTACCTGTTTGGCCGCCGGCAGCGTATTTGCATTGAGGAATCTTTCTCTTCTTGGTGTCACACCTCTGCCGGTGTGCCGCAGGGTGGCGTTTTATCTCCTCTACTTTTCGCAATCTTTATTAATGCTATCACTCAACGGCTATCTTCTTTCTACCACCTTTATGCTGATGATCTCCAAATTTATACTCAATCCCCTCTCGGCGAGTTATCAGACGCTATTGAGGCTATTAATACGGACCTGGCTCGAATTGGTGACTGGAGCACTGAGTTTGGCCTGAAGATCAATCCGACGAAAACTCAAGTGGCTGTTGTGGGAAGTTCCCGAACGGTCTCTAGGATTGATTGGGCGACACTTCCCCAGGTTTCTTTCAACAACACCATTGTTCCTATAGCTGAAACTGTGAAGGACCTGGGGATTTACATCGACAGCACCCTTTCCTGGACTAAACAACTGCAAGAGGTCAGTCGTAAACTGTTTGCTTCTGCGGGTTCCCTGAGACGCCTTCGTAACTTTCTTCCCATCACCACTAAAATTGCGTTAGCACAATCTCTTCTTCTCCCTATCCTGGACTATGCTGATGCCAGCTATCTCGATCTCACCCAAGACCAATTGGACAAGCTTGAGCGACTTCAAAATCTCTGTATCAGGTTCATATTTGGCTTGCGCAAGTATGACCATGTTTCTGAATTTCGAACCAAGCTCAAATGGCTTCCTATTCGCCTTCGCCGGAATGCCCACATCCTTTCATTACTATATAATGTGCTCTTTAATTCTTCTAGTCCTTTATATCTTAAAGAACGCTTTCAGTTCCTCTGTGACACACATTCTCGGTCCTTGAGATCATCGGAGAACCTAAAATTAAGCATTCGTATGCATTCCACATCCTTCTTCGACAAATCTTTTACGGTTCAAGCAGCTCGTTTGTGGAATGCATTACCTATTGAGGTAAGGCGTGCGCAAACATTACCTTCATTTAAAAAAATGGTGAAGGAGCATTTCCTTTCTCTGTAACTATTCTTCTCCTTTCTCTGTTCTATATTTGATATTTATTAGTATATTATTTTATTTGTATGTATGTATTTTATGTTATAACTAAGTAATATTATTTAGTATAGTTTTTTGTACACTGACAGCCCTATGTCTATCTTCTCTCGTTCAGTCCATCCAAAGGTTGTCTGTAAGAGATTGCCCTGTGCGATAAGACCGCCCATTGTACACTTATCTTTATAAATGTTTTGTCCTGTAATTATTTCTGTGGTGTACAATAAAGTATATAATAAATAAATAAATAAATAGATTTAAGATTTAATTTATAAAAAAATATTGCAAACAGTTTACAGGGAATAAAGGCTATTTTAATTTTATTTTAAGATATAATATGGTAAATAATTTTAAAATCTCTGTAGAACCAGCTATAGAGGCCAATTTTAATCAATTCACTTTTATGAAGCAATTTAGCAATAGAATTCCAAATAGAGACAATAAGTTCAATCCTTTTCACAGATATTGGACGACAGGCAATCAACATTAACGATTTAGTACAATTTTATTCATTTTATGAACATTTCAGGTCCTACAAACAATGCTATTTAAAAAGGAAAAATGTGTTGAAACCTTTTCTCAAAAACAAGGCTTGGGCAGAAAGGTGGAATGCCATTTTTCGAATGTTCCACGGTCGGGTTCAAGATATACAATAATAGCGTGCCACGTAGGCCTATATTATGCATAGTCACTATTATATTTTATAGCACCTTATAGGTAGAAAATAGTAGTAGTAGTATAGTCTAGTATTGTGTACCTAAATTATCTGCCTAGACAACTAGATACACATTTCAATATCTCAGGCGTGATCTAATAACTAATAAGATTTAGTATCAACTCAATTCTATTAAATTTCCATTTGTAAAACCAAAATTCTCATAAACTGAAGGCGAGCAGTATCAAAGCATTCCTTGATCTAGTAAGGACATAGACAAGTGCGACAAAGATATATAAGTACGACAATGTTTGATTACTTTTCCAATACCTGGAACTAAACAAGGGGTAATGTTAGTTGAAGATGAATTTTTTAAACGTAGTTGGTTCGTAGGTGATTTGAGTTGGTAACTTAAGGGGAATGCTGCAGTGTTTTGTCAAACGTCTTTCTTATGTTTTTCTTACTCTCTAAGTTAAATTTACCCGATTTAATGACTCATTTATAAAACCCTATTTTCTGCCAATCCTAACATAGAGTTGTATTGATAATTTTACTTCAGTAAATACAATATTTGTTACGGTTACGGCGTCGAGTAACTTTTTTATTACCACACTTTACATACTGACCTAATACTGATCTGAAAATTGAAAAAAAAGGTAAGAAAAATTGTTTGAATAATACATATCTACCTCTACAGTGCATCGTAAAAGTTTCAACCGACTTAAAAGGGTCCTTTTAGTGCTTTGTATTTTAAAAAGATAATTAATGTATTTAACGGTTCCATGGAAGTGACGTAGTATGTTTCATAGCCTGCAAAAAATAGCAAAAAAAGTTAGAATGTATTAACAACTAATCCTAAAAGTAGTCTTCAGGATCAGACCTCGAAACCAATCCTTCTCCGGTGCGGCGTGAGACAGGGAGACGTCATTTCTCCGAAACTGTTCACTGCTGCGCTGGAAGATGTCTTCAAGGTTCTAGACTGGAGGGGGCTGAGCATCAACGTTAATGACGAGTACATTACCTACTCACCTTCGGTTTGCCGACGACATAGTGGTCATGGCTGAGACCATGGAGAGCCTCAGTAAAATGCTCGATGAACTCAGTAGAGTTTCCGAAAGAACATGGACAAAACCAAGATCATGGTGAATGCCCATGTAACACTCAATCCTATCAAGGTCGGAGACTCTACTCTCGAAGTTGTAGACGATTATGTCTACCTGGGACAAAAAGTCCAGTTGGGTAGGTCCAATTTCGAGAAAGAGGCCCACCGTCGAATCCGACACGGCTGGGCGGCGTTCAGGAAGTTGCGTGGTATCTTCTCGTCCAATTTACCGCAGTGTCTCCAGACAAAAGTCTATGACCAGTGTGTGTTGCCAGTGATCACCTATGGGACCGAGACGTGGTCGCTCACAATAGGCCTTCTTATCAGAAAGCTCAAAGTCACCCAAAGGGCAATGGAGAGGGCTATGCTCGGCATTTCCTTGCGTGATCACGTCAGAAATGATGATATTCGCAGGAGAACCAAATTTACCGACATAGCCCGAAAAATTGCCAAACTGAAGTGGCAGTGGGCAGGGCACATTGCTCGCAGAACGGATGGCCGATGGGGCCGAAAAGTTCTGGAATGGTGACCGCGAACCGGAAGACGATGCGTTGGAAAGCCTCCCACTAGGTGGACTGATGACCTGGTTAATGTTGCGGGCAGGTGCTGGATGCGAGACGCACGGGATCGGTCAATGTGGCGACGCCTGGGGGAGGCCTATGTCCAGCAGTGGACGTCTTTCGGCTGTAATGATGAAGATGATAATGAAAGTAGTTTCCAAAATTTGAAATAAGTAAAAAAATATGTTGGTGGTGGTAATCTACGGGTTTGGTTTTCTCGCTAAAATAAATGAGCTGAATAAACGTATTTTAAAGATTTTAATTATATTTTATGACAAAATTATTGGTAAATCAATGATACGTAATATTTCATAGATTACAGTTAAAAATATATTTTACTTAGCATTTTAACAATCAGAAATACATAATAATTGATAGGTGCTAGCAAGTAGTACAATGAAAGTATAAAATATTATAGCTCTTTGTTCTCTAGACAGAAGGTACATGATCAGGCTATTTAAGGGTAAGTGCAGACTTGTGCATTTTAATTTAAGAAATAGGTATCACCTGCAGGGGCTGCAAGTAATTTTGAATTTTTCATATTCTTTATTGTACACAAAATATACAGTTAAATATACAAAAGGAAAACTTATGTACACAGGCGAGCTTAACCCATAATTGGGTTCTTTGACAGCAAACCTCAGTGCTAAAGAGAGATTTACAAAATTAGGACAGTTAACAAAAGTGCACAACAAATATTAAAAACATTTGAAATCTTACTAACTAAATACACTACACAAATACGTGTACAGCACATAATGCATAAACATAATACATACATATATCTAAAATACATACATATTTATTGCGTCATGTTGACAGGAAATGTTCCTTAATTCTTCTCCTGAATATCCCTAGTGAAGGGCTATCCCGTATGGAATGAGGAAGATTTTTCCAGTAAATGATCCACCGTAACGACTTGATGAGTGGGGAGGAAAACGAAGGAGAAGAGATGATGTTGAATTTTTCATTGTATGTCGTAGGTATAATTGTTTGTATACCTTCGCCAGTAATTGCTTTGCATATTATAATAAGTATTGCACAAGTCCGACCATAATAAATACTTAACATGAACTTGGGGTTAAAAGGAGGAAATAATAACAACTGGTAGGGTAGACCGGGGTCAGTTGTACGTTTGGAGCAATACTATAAATAACTCCACGCTGTGACAGAGTTACGCAGGGTCTGCAGGGATGGGCAGCCCAATTTTCTCGCATTTATCAGCGTTATGCTTGTGAACACAGTTACATGTCCCTAGCATGGTTGAGTGAAGTCCTTTTTAGATCATAAATTGTAAGTTTAAGACAAAAATACCGGCCAAGTGCTAGTCAGGCTCGCGCAGCGAGGGTTCCGTACAAATCTCATCTTAAAGGTATTACAGACCTGAGTATTTTATAGGAATATTAATTTAATACCGCTACGCGTTCATGAGGAAAGGGGTAGTAAGTTTAAAATTATTAAAAATATTTTTATTATATGATGTAACTAAAAATTTACGGTTTTTTGCAATTTTTCCTTTATCTGTGCTATAAGAAGTTGCTTTGTACCAAATTTTGAAGATTCTGAGTTCACGGAAAGTACCCTGTAGGTTTTGATTCCCTTGCGAGTGTCGAAAAGTTTTGGCATAAACGGCTGTATTTTTTGATTCCGTTGGTTTAGAAGTTTGATTTTTACACAGTTTTAAGGGATAGTAGACTTGGAAAATAGTAGTAATATAGAAAATATTCGTTGTCAGTTTATTGGGTCTGGCGAAGATTTTTACTCAGACAGCTACAGCACAATAAAGGGCCGATTTCACCAATGAAACTAATCTCGATTAGTTCAACTAAACTCAGTTTTTGCAAATACAGCGTTCTGATTCGTTGAGACCGCTTAGAAAATACGAAATCGGTCCTTAGTTTTATTCAGCTAGCGTTAGATTCCAGTCTTGCCTGGGAGCAAATGACGACAAAATTCAAAGAAGAGCACGATCGCCTAGGAGGTTATTCGTTTCTGCCTAACGCTTCTATCTGTGGTAGTAAAAGCTCAATTTGTGCCCATTTGAGGACAAATAAAGTATTTTATCGTCGAAAGCTGGGCTTCGTACGTAACGACCTCGCTACAAATGTTCCAACTGGCCCCCGTCTCCTCTACTTTGATTCTCAACTACTAGTAATATGTACATTTATGTAAACTTTATTATTACATAAAGACAACGAGAACAACTTGGGAATGATTTTATACATCGTGCCTTTCGCGACTAGCAAAGCTCTCAGACGCCATGACTTATTACTTTTGACATCGTGTTTTCGAAGAGAAGCATATTACCAAAAATAGAATCATTTATTGTATTTGGAGAAGATGATTACTGTTGACATAATGTAACAAGTAGGATGGTAACATGGCATGATACAAAAGTGAAATGTTTTTTGCCGTGTTACAGGTTGTTTTCTTTCACTGTGCTCGAAGATTTCCCACTCTCTGAAAAGGCACGTTGTACACGAATACGAATAATGATAAATTTTATCTATCTGCCTTTATTTTTATTTTATAAATTTATACAATAATGTTCGTACAGTCCAATTATGTATTTAGTATAATTGTGGTAAAATATACGGATTTCGAATAAAACATAAATCTACATTGGCGAAAGTAAATAGAAAAATTTCAAGACAATATTTTCTTATGAATTAAAGTAATTTATGGTTATTTGGCCATTGTTTGCTTTATTTCTGCGATTAGGCGGAACTATATATATTTACGTATCAAAATGTTTAGATATGTTCACTATTTACACGATATAACTTTAACAACAGAACTTTATGCTTACGTATAGTTATAATTAGATATTTTAATACGTCGTGCGTATATAGATAATATTCGCAGTAGCCATTTAGATTGTATTTATCATTTTATTACAATCGTATATTTGAAATTGTATTTATAATATTGTCAGCTATCACTCCCCTAGAACTTGAATCTAGTTGTTACGTAGTACTTCGTAGCCTACTTGCTACTAGCGATAACAGGGAAAGCGGAATTCGGTATTGAACATAAATATTGCATTTCAAATTCTCAGGTCAAGATGTCGGCTCGATGTGGCTTCATCTTGAATCTTTGAGAGCCGATTTTCTTCGATTCAAATTGTTACATACTGTTTTGTTGCTCAAAGTATAAATAACCTATATTTGCAACTGCACAAACTACATAAAAAATCATTATTTATGAGTGTTTATCTCGTACATAAAACATAAAAATTAAAAAAACAAAAAATAATTGATGATTTTTTATAGCATGTTTACACTTTTACAGCCTTTTTTTTATTCTCATACACTTATTTTTAACCAGTTAATTTAAAAACATTATTTATCGAACAACAAAGTCATGAATTTTCATCAAATGGGACTAACTAAATGATAACCGAAAGATATGTTGCATTTGGTCTTAACTTATTCACAAGCCGGTTAATCCATCTATTAACAAACGTATTCTAACTCTTTAAGCTCGCGAGATCTCTTAGTTCACATCACTCACACTCACTCAGTAAGCATCGCAGTGCTTATCAGAGAAGTTTAAGTAGTTTTAAAATTTTTGTTTTAAGTAATGGACAGCGCTCATTCGCAGATCTCTTTTGGGTACGGTGGAGACCGTGTACAAGCCGCTGCTGTCCGTCACTTCGTCGGTAATCTCCGTCAATTAGGAAATATCAATGTTTTCCACCTTGTACAGGAAGCGCCGTCGCCCCATGTCTTATGACTCGCCGTTTGGCGCGATTGTGACCGTGCTGCAGTTGGCGCGGGTGGAGCGCGTCGAACTCCTGCGCAGACCGACGCAACCCACCGGGTTTAAAAGAATCAAGTTTTCGCTTTTTCTTTTCCCATGACATTTGCAGAATGTTAACTCTTTCATACCTTTCCTGATGTTTTTGGATAAGAAAGCGTATAAGAGTGGGTTTATACCGGAATTGAAGTATGTGATGAGGAAAGTGAGGGGCGTGAGTAGAGTGCTGAAATCACTGGGGCTCTCGTAGCCACTGGACCAGTACTGCCACATCTTATGCGCGTGGAAAGGCAGGTTGTGGATGGCGAAGGTGAGCACGACGACGATGAGCATGCGCACGATGCCGCGGCGCGCCCACAACACGTTGCGTGACAGATGGCTGAGGTGGTGACAGTTGCGCGTCTCGTGACCGCGCCCCGATTTCGACGACATCTTGCCCGTCTGACTGCTGCTGCTCTTCGTCACCACTTTCTGTATTGAAGAAATATTCAATGAGAATTTTGTACAGATACAGCTGTAGATATGTGGATTGGTGGTATCTAGGGTAACACAATACACCAACCAGTGAAAATACATCATAAATCAAAAGTAGGATTTTGTTAAAAAAACGATTGTTTACCTGCAGGTAGTATTTTTATTTTCCATGTCTTTGAAACAAAATAATCGTCTCTATAATGTGAACTTAATACTATACTTAAAACTAATAACCTATGGTACTCGTAACTTATGGTGTTGTTTCTCTTGTGACTGTTACTCATTCTTGTATGACTCACTTTCTGAACTATTACTTATGTGTTACGTGTTTTGTGTGTATTCGGACAATATAAACTAGCTGTGAGTTTTTTTTTATTACCGGTAAGGCTCGCGCTTGACCACTATCTCACCTGATGCTAAGCGATGATGTGGTCGACAGTGTAACACGCTAGCCTAGAAGTAACCTATTCACTCTTGACTTAAAGACCCCTAGGTTGTAGCTATCTGGAAACAGAGACTCCGGCAGGGAACTCCACTCCTTGGCTGTACCCATAATGAAAGTATTTCCAAATGTTTGGTGCGTATGGGTGGGATGTCCACCATGTACCGATGGCGCATCGCCGTACGTCTTGTCGTCCGCACACTTCCCGAAATGCATTCGATAAGCTGGCAACTCGACGACGATGTTCAAGGTGCTGGAGCTTTGACTCGACCAGTGCCTCATAGCCAATGAGTATTTCGGCCCGTTTTTCGATCGACACTAGTGCATCAAGCTGGTATTTCGCAGATCCGTCCCAGAAATGCAAACAGTATTCCATTCAAGATCGAACATGCGCTTAATATAACTTAAGCAATGGCGTGTAGTAATGTCTCACCTTCGCAAGGATCCCCAACTTTTTGGCAGCTAGTTGAGCCTTTGCCTTAATTTATGGGCCAAAATTGAGTGTCGATGTCAACGTTACGACGGCTGCGACGGGGAGATTCGGAGGCGTACGCAGATGGCCAAGACTGCTATGAGCGCTCCAATAACACAAAGAAGAGACTTGTGAGAACTCTAGTATTCTCGATATTTCTTTACAGCTCGGAATCTTGGCCAATTCGCACGGTGGATCGGAAAAAGGTACAGGTTTTTGAGATGTGGTGCTGGAGAAGAATGTTGCGCATACCATGGACAGCCAAGCGCACAAATAAGTCCATTCTCAACCAGTTGAACATCAAAACCAGACTCTCCACGATCTGCTACCAACGAGTCCTAAGTTACTTTGGTCACATCGCTCGGAGACAGCCAGACAGCCTGAAAAAACTGGTTGTAGTGGGAAAGGTGGATAGAAAAAGACCACGCGGACGTTCACCTATTCGCTGGTCTGACCAGATCAGGGCCATTACGGGACTCAATGTGACCACTGCTTTGAGAAGAGCCAAAGACAGGGTGGCTTGGAAGCAGCTCATCGTTGATTCCGGCAAAGCTTTTCAAGACGACCTTCAGCAATGAAGACAACGAATAAGAAGAAGAGTCAACGTTACGCCAAGAAGCTCAAGACGGTCCGTTATCTGTACGGTTACACCTCGGCAAGATGGAGCCTGGTGAAATTGGCTCTTTTTAGCGGAGAAAAACTTGAGCAGATTGGCATCGCCTCATTCGGAGACTGTCTCCATGGACAAGCTAAAGCACTCCACCATGGCCTCACAGAGAGACCGGCTCAGGGGCCCAGTAGCCCATGCGTTGGACAAGTATCTGTCAGCAACAGTGCAGTCGTCTGCATACCTAAAGGTACGGGTTTTAGCAGTTCATTTATGTGCAGCAAGAATAATGTCGCTGAGATTACTGACCCCTTAGGGATCAATTAGTAACCAAATCGAACCCAACTATCCTCATTGACTTTTCATGTGTCTTCACCTACACCATCTGACGTTTCTAAACTGGTGACCCTCGGGTATGTACCATCGCAGCCTTTTACACCTATTTTTTTTTTTCGCCTGTATCTTGCTGCGGCGCCAAGCTACGGTCGCTTAAGGGCAGGTAGCCCGACTTTTACATCTCTTTGATTCATTATTAAACAAACCAATAGTGATTTTTAAATGCAATAAAAATATATATTGTAGTTCACTTTCATTTTTCCTCCTTTTGTACCTTTTCATTTCTGAGAGTCAAAACATGATATCAAAAATTTCACTCGATCAAAAAAAAATCGGAAGAGGAGGCTGAAACGATGTTTTTTTGATGATTTTCAAGAAAAATAATATATATTTTTCTTGAAGATTATGAAATATTTACTCACAAAAAACATATCTAAAATAGTTAACAACTTATAGAACTTTATTCTCAGAGTAGAATTTATAAAATAGTTTAATTGTTTTTATAATAAATTTATATATAACGCAGCGGCCGCCGTACGGCTCTTCAGTTCAGTCGCCCGCGAGGCCTTGACGAGGTAGGACCTATGCCAGTTTTATTCATGCTGGACTTCTCCCTAATCTATCGACCGATTTATTATGAGACCACAGTGTAACAGAATCAGTAGGTAAGGAAAGTTTTTTAACAGACTTCTAAGAAGACCGAAATTTTATTTTGTTGTTTTGGGTTATTAGACAAAATAAAATAAAAAAATTGCGAATATTAGTCAAAATAAAAATTCAAAATGGCGCCGACCAAAATTTCTAAAACTTTCGTCATGGGTGTCATTTTCATGGTTATTGAGGTCGATAAATGCTAATATGGGGTCAAAATGAAAATACAAGATGGCGCCGATCAAAATTTCTGAAACTTTCGTCATGGGTGTCACTTTCATGGTTTTTGGGGTCGCTAAATGCTAATATAGTATCAAAATGAAGATACAAGATGACGCCAACAAAAATTTCTGAAACTTTCGTCATGGGTGTCACTTTCATGGCTTTTGGGATCGCTAGATACGAATTTGGGGTCAAAATGAAAATACAAGATGACGCCGACCGAAATTTCTGAAACATTCGTCATGGGTGTCACTTTCATGGCTTTTGGGATCGCTAGATACGAATTTGGAGTCAAAATGAAAATTCAAGATGGCGCCGACCAAAATTTCTGAAACTTTCGTTATTGGTGTCATTTTCATGGTTTGTTCGGCGCCATTTTGGAAGTTTACTTTGAACACAAATTCGCAATTAGCGACCCCGAAAACCCTGAAAATGACACCCATGACGAAAGTTTGAAATATTACGGTCGGTGCCATCTTGGAATTTTATTTTGACCACAAATTCGCATTTAGCGACCCCAAAAACCCTGAAAATGACACCCATGACGAAAGTTCGAAATATTTCGGTCGGTGCCATCAGTGCCATCTTGGAATTTTATTTGACCACAAATTCGCATTTAGCGACCCCAAAAACCCTGAAAATACACCTATGACGAAAGTTTGAAATATTTCGGTCGGTGCCATCTTGGAATTTTATTATGACCAGAAATTCGCATTTAGCGATCCCGAAAACCCTGAAAATGACACCCATGACAAAAGTTTCAGAAATTTTGGTCGGCGCCATTTTGTGTTTTCATTTTGACCCCAAATTCGTATCTAGCGACCCCAAAAACCATGAAAGTGACACCCATGACGAAATTTCAGAAATTTTTGTCGGCGTCACCTTGTGTCTTCATTTTGATACTATATTAGCATTTATCAACCTCAATAACCATGAAAATGACACCCATGACGAAAGTTTTAGAAATTTTGGTCGGTGTCATTTTGAATTTTTATTTTGACCACAAATTCGCAATTAGTGACTCCGAAAACCCCGAAAATGAAACCCATGACGAAAGTTTCAAAACTATCGGTCGGCGCCATCTTGGAATTTTAGTTTGACCACAAATTCGCATTCAGCGACCCCAAAAACCATAAAAGTGACACCCATGACTAAAATTTTGGCATTTTCGATCGGTGCCATCTTGGATTTTGATTCAACAACAGTTCATTTTTTTTTTCTTTTTGTCTCTTTTTGATCCGTCCGTTTATGTTTTCAAAAACATAAATAGTTGGGTAGTCAAATAATTGAATAAATAAAATACAATTTATGCCATTTTTTAAAACGAAAGTATAACTAACACACTATAAGTTATTATTTATTTACTACGCATTGTAACTCTCGTATTTTAGCAACTTTTAAAAGCAATAGTAAAATAAACCTTCTCTACACACCTTTACTGTGGCTTTTCTCTCGACTTTACGCACAAGCGAGCGCGCCGCTCGCTTCGCGGTATCACTGGCGCGATAAATATCTACTTCGTAGGGAAAAGCTATCCTTAAAGTTTTTCTTTTAGGAAAGCGATAACGCAATTAGTTGCAACCTGCACTGCGTTTAACTGCTTACTGCTTTGTTGTGATTGTGACGCGCGAACTCGGAATACTTTCTCGCTCACTCATGCCCTATCTGTTACAATTTCTTTGTTGGTTTTAAAGAAAAATGCTTGCCATTGGTCATCCTTAAATAATATAAAACAAAGTCGCTTTCCGCTGTCTGTCCCTATGTATGCTTAGATCTTTAAAACTACTCATCGCATTTTGATGCGGTTTTTTTAATAGATAGAGTGATTCAAGAGGGAGGTTTATATGTATAATACACGCAGGCGAAGCCGCTGGCAGAAGCTAGTTATATGTATATATAGTATTTTGTTGGTTAATAATAATAGACAATCTTTTTACCCGACTGCCAAGGAAGGGTTATGTTTTACGCAAGTATCTTGTTTGTTTATAAATTTCTTTATTACCTCGTATCTTCCAAACGGCTGGATGGATTGCGACAGTTAAGGTATCGTTAGATTCGTCTCAAAATCAGTGTCTTCAGATAGGTGTTTTAAAATTTTACCATTTTATTTATTTATTATGCCATTTCAAAAGTTTTGTATTTAAATCTACCCGACAGTAGATCGTAATTTTGTAAAGAATTACATTAACTATTTTTTTATAAACTGTTGCTTGTAATAAGGCCCAGTTTTTTTTAATCCTTGGTTAACTCAATGGTTAAATATGCTAACTAATGGTTTAAGCAACCTTCTACTGGCCTGGCACGCATCACAAAATGTACGAACGACTCAACCTGCTATTTGCCTCCGGTCTCTGGAGGGGAGTGATTTAGCGGCAACAACGCTACAACCTACGAACTAATGACATGACGTCACACAAATCCTGTATCACGAAAATAACAATTTCGGTGCTATTTAAACGTATTAAGTGGTCCGACAGTAACCTTTGGGCAGTTGCCCAGACTAGACACAACACCCGTCTGGTCGGAGGATCATCCCTTTTCCATGGAGGTTTGTGCGACTTTCCACCCTGTCCCGCACACTCCAAATTGGCTTAATATTCCATTTGATGTAAAAGCAATTTGGTCAGAATATGAAAATAAACCGTAAAATGAACCGGAAGTAAAGAATTTCACCATCCCATATCTTCCCCTAGGTATCGTAAGAGTCGATTAAGGGACACACCAGAGAATGGGCAGCAGTGTTCTCTGTTCTCTTTAACAACAAACCGCGATAGCCGACCCGCCTGCCAAGCGTGGCGATTACGGCAAACCCCCCCAAACCAAAATGAATAGCAGAAGGACTGTATCGATGTGAGAGACAGGGAAACGTCATATATCCAAAACTGTTCACCGCTGCACTGGAGGATATCTTCAAGGTTCTGGACTGAAGAGGGCTGGGCATCAACGTTCATGGCGAATACATCACTCACCTTCGGTTTGTCGACAATATAGTGGTCATGGCTGAAACTATGGAGGATCTCAGTGCAATGCTGGATGACCTCAGTAGAACTTCTGAAAGTGTGAGTCTTAAAATGAACATGGACAAAACCAAGGTGATGTTAAATGCCCAAGTTACACCCACTCCTATCAAGGTTGGAGACTATACACTCGAAGTTGTGGGTGACTATATCTACTTGGGACAAACGATCCAGTTGGGTAGGGTCAACTTCGAGAAAGACGTCAACCGTCGAATCCAACTCGGCTGGGCAGTGTTCGGAAAGTTGTGTGGTATATTATCGTCCAACTTACCACAGTGTCTCAAGACGGAAGTCTATGACTAGTGTGTGTTGCCAGTGATGACATATGGCTCTGAGACGTGGTCGCTCACAATGGGCCTCATCAAAAAGCTTACAGTCAACCAAAGGGCAATGGAGAGGGCTATGCTCGGAGTTTCCTTGCGTGATCGAATCAGAAATGTAAAGATCCGCAAGAGAACGAGGTTCACCGACATAGCATGAATAGTTGCCAAACTTAAGTAGCAGTGCGCGGGGCACATTGCTCGTAGAATGGGTGGCCGATGGGGTAGAAAGGTGGCGACCATGAACCGGAAGACGTTGCGTTGCAAGGCTACCACCAGATGGACCTATGACCTGGTGAAGGTTGCGGGGATGCGCTGGATGCGAGACGCACGGGACCGATCTATGTGGCGACGCTTGGGGGAGGCCTATGTCAATTCACTTCAACTCAATACTCAATACATTTATTGTCTAGCAGTGGACGTCTTTCGGCTAATGTGCTGATGATGATGAAAATAAAAATTATATTGATAGGTAGAAACCACAGAACCAGAACCAACATTTTAGACAGACTGTTACTTTTGATGAACCAATTGAAGAGTCTACTTAACAATGAGTTGTGAGTTGATGAACAATTTTGAGTTAAGTTTACTCAGAATTAAATAAGTCATTATTAATTTACCTAGAGCACAAGAAATAAACTTCACTCTATTCTCCTGCATAATGTTTAATATTTATGAATGGTCTTAACCACCCCTACATAAATATATCTCAGTTTGTCTGATTGAGACGAGGCTTCTAGTAGCGTTTTTCATTGACTGAGACAAAAATGTTTACCGAGTAAAAAGTTTAAGACGTGGCAGAGAAACTTCGCTCTTATGAACACTACTTTATTATTGAGATGGTGAGAATATAACGTATTTAGTGGGCAAATGTACTTAAGTACACGTAGGATCTAATAAGTAAAAGGTATGGCAGGATGATTGTCGTGTAGTTTAATATAATAATGTTTGATACATTTTTTTTTGTTTACTACCTCGTATATTTTCCTACATAAGTAGAGTAAGGGACACTGAAAGAAAAGAATCGCGATTTAGACCCTTCGCGACCGATATACAACCATAGATAATGATCAGACCATGTAGCGGCGAAAAACAGAATCTAATTATAAAGTTTTTGGCCAAGTCTGTCATAAATATTGAAGGTTAAATCAACGTAATATTGTGAAATAATACTACTACTTTCTTTGCGGAAATAAACCAGAATGATCTCCACAGTGCGGTCCGTATATCGCGAGCGAACCCATTCACTTGCTAAACGTTCCATCGCCGCAAGCCGTCGCTCGTCACAATTCCCGCTCATATCCGCCGCCACACGATTACAAAAATGTTCCAGCTGCCTTTAACCCCGTACACAAACTTTATTCCTGCCAAATAATCCTGGAACTTGATCTTAAGATCCCAAGTGACAAAGGAATTTCAGATCAAAAGCATTTCTCGAGTAAACAGAAGTACAAAGTTAGGAAGGTTTCCTTCATATTGTTTTTATTGGTATTAGATTGACGGCGAACGTCTCGTATCGTACCCCCCGATTATACCTTTAACACGTTCGCTGCCAAGGACTCGCCTCGCGCGAGACACAATGGCTTTTTATTTTTTGCAGCAATTACAGCAACGAACGTGTTAACCGCAGTCAAGAATATTTTAATGGAATCAGTGGGTAAAACTTACAATGAAAACTCGAATTGATTGCGTTCATTTATGCAAAAGAGGCAGAGGGAACATCTGTGTCACGCGGCATACTGTTTACCATCAAGCCGCAGAATTATTTGACTTTTAGTATGTGCCTTTGTTTTTGGCTTTGAATTAAAGTACAAAAGGCAGCCGAACTTTTTTCTTACTTACTTTTATAAGTAGGAAAATTTTAACAGGCTTGTTGCTTAGAATTTTCGAATACTTAAGTGCCAAACCTATGAATGATTTCACAGTTGGGCGAATAATGAAAGGTGGATAGACGAACGAAACGAATTATTCAGTCTCGTTGTTTATAGTGTCTAACTGAATTATGGCTTGAATAAAAAGCCTGGAATAGATCTAAATAATTTCACAGGTTTTGGAGGCGGATAAATACAGCTTGTTCAATGAAGTACGGTTATTGTTGGCAGATTGGCCTGATGGGACGATGACCCCATTATACAACCTTATTAGAATAAGTAGAGCAGGCAGAAGATAGAGTTTCTCTATTTTTCTATCACAACAAAGTTTCGTAAATATAGAATATATTAATAGTAACCTATTCATCAGTGCCGACTAATTGCCGGTTGGGATCGAAGGGTGCTGTTGCAGACTTCTCCGGGCGAGGATATTGTGTCCCACAGCACTGAACCCGTTCCAAATGCTGCAGCGCGTGAGAACTCTGCCATAGACCCACTGCGATGCGCGTGTACAGGACCTGAGACAAGAACAAGCTTATTTGAGAAAATACAAAGTTTTAATACACAGTGTAGTTATTTGAAATCGTTGATCTTTTTCTAGATATATAGTCCGGTCAAATTAGACATATCAAAGTGCATTAATTCGGATAAAGCTGAAAATTGGTATGAATGTTCGGAACACCATTATAAATGAAATGTCAAAAATTCCCATCGATCCCACACTTGCAAAAATTTTTATTCAAGGTCAAAGTTCGAAAATATGTTTGTATAAAATATGTTTTACCCGAAATGTAAGTTTATTTATAAAAATTGTTCAGCCAAAAATTGTAGATTATGCAATTATCTATAAAAATAGTCTCTACAATTTTTTTTCTAAATGTCACCGTTTCTGAGATATAATGGTTGAAAAAGTTGTATTCTTCATAATATGCACACGTTTCCACGCCACCTAGGAGATAATGTACTTGACGCATTTTTTTTATGTGGTTTCGCCGATTGGCCTATTCAACAAACTATTGTGATCCTGTTTAATTCAATATTTAATATTATGTAAAAACGGGTGCTATTGGAAATGACGCTAACCTTTTTTTTTTGATCACCCTGGGAAAAAATGCATTACGCATACCCGCCCATTGAGAGAATGGGGGGGCTATGTGGGACTCCCCGGGTTAGCCCGGTATGCCCACTAAAATAACCCAGCGGCACTCCCGCATCGTCTGAATGGAGGAGGACTAACCTAACCTTCTTTTTTTGATCACGGTGGGAAAAAATGCATTACGCATACCCACCCATTGGGGGAATGGGGGGGCTTTGTATGACTCCCCGGGCAAGCCCGGTATACCGACCAAAAAAACCCAGCGGCACTCCCGCATCTTCTGAATGGAGGAGGAGTGGGAAACCGGCACAGCCTTTACGTCCAGTCCTCCGCCGACAACCGCCCGCCTTGTAGGGCAGACCCTTCACGCCCCTCCCTCAGTGGAGGAGCCCGGAAACGACCGCGAGTGCTCGGCCGTTCCCGCCCGACGAGGGTGATTAGTGCAATGCAGACGAAAGGCGCCCCCGCGCCTCTCGCCTGATAATCACCACCAGGAGGTGGGAGGAGACGATCGTACAACCGCCTTCTCCCACCCCTTCTCCGCCTGCGGATCGGCGGCGCGAGAGGATCATCCTCCCGCGCACGCTCCGCCGCCTCCTTTTGCGACATTACGACCTCACAATCGCTGGCAGCATGGAGTTGACCACGCCGGGAAGTAAGAAGTCCTGCCCGATCACTCCTGTCAGGGCACGGCGCAGCTCTGCCCAGGCTGGGCACACCTCGAGGGTGTGCCGCGCTGTCTCCGGATCCGGTGCAGGTGCGTTCCGAAACAACACCTGCCCCACTAGACGAAACGAGAGGAAACCATGTGGGCGCTCGAGCCAGTTCTGCAGGACTGGACCGAGCGCATCCAGCGTCCGGCGGCCAAAGGCGGCGGAGGAGAGGTCCTCCGTCCAATGGACAACGATAGCGCTACCCGCCTCCCGCCGCAGGGCCTGCCGCTCTTCAGTGGCCGGGCGCTCGCCGAGCGCCTTCCGCCGCGCCGTCCACTCGTACACTCTGGCAAGCACCCATGCCTCTAATTCCCAGGTAGGGGTGCCGGCCAGAGCGCACGCCGCCGAGAAAGCCACTGAGCGGTAGGCCCTCGCCACCCGCTGTGCAATGGCCCTTTGTGGCCTGCGGATGGCGGTTGCATTCTTCTTCCTGTGGAGGGAGTCCGCCCAGATGAGTGCCCTGTAGAGGGCCATGCTTTTCAAGATGCCGACATAAAGGCGCCGGCATCGCGTCTTGGGCCCCCCCAGGTTCGGGAGGAGCCATGAGAGGGCGTCCGCAGCTTTCAGCAGGCGCGTCGTCAGCCCGCTGAAGTGCGGGCCGAAGCGCCACCTGCTGTCTAGCACGAGGCCCAGATACTACATCTGGGCCCCGACCCCTATCCGGACGCCCTCCACGACGATGTGGGCGTCAGGAGGGCAGTGCTGCCGAGGCCCGTGAAAGAACACGGCCTCGGTCTTGTTCAGCGCTACCCTCAATCCTACCTGCCACTAAGGATCCGCCAGCCGAGGCCAGTCAGGCCAGCTAACTTGGCATCACCCTTCTAGTATCTAGTCAACCATTGTGACATCAACCGCATTGGATATAGCACTCAGACCGGGTGTCAGGATACGCTGGTGATCAGTCAGCGTTTAAGGAAGGACGGTTTGGATATGTTCGAACAAGAAAACTATATTTTTATTTATTAACGTAATAGGCCGATTCACGTAACTTATATTACAAAAATTAACGGCATGACCCGCCTAGGATGTAGCCAACAATTGTGGCATCACCCGCATTGTAACTAATATTTAGACACGAGAATTGTATATATAAGATTTTATAAGGTAATCATGAATATTATATGTTATAAGTTTTAGCTTAGCTTTATTATGAGATTATAAAATGATTTTTTACAAATTTATTATTTTATTTTCTTGACTTTTTAAAAAAAAAATTGTACGGGTGGACCGTACATGCTGCAAGGCACGAGAGACTAAGATAAAAAGAAAAATAAAATCTAAAATCAAAACATTAAAAAAGGTAAGCATCTATACATAAAGAAAACAATTAATCGAAAGCACAATTTGGGTATGCTGCATAAAATTAAAGGCTTTACCAAAATCAACCGTAATAAATGTTGACACACAGAGTCCTCGGATTTACTTTGTTTCACAAAAATACCGGTTGTCTGACGTTTTGGTAGATAGAATAGGCACCTATTTATATAAAACTTTTGATGCTAAATAGACTGTGATCAGTGCTTTTTGAACACCATACTTACCAAAGATGGCACCAGCTCCCGAAAACCTCTACTATACACTTCTTTAGTTTTGGTATGATTTTATTTTGACTACATCAATATCTTTAATAAGATTTACCGAAACCTACGAGTATTTAGGTACGAAGTAAGGCTGCTAAGGAAGTGATATCGGAACCGAAGTCGGAATCGGAGATTTTAAATTTGGTTTATCGGAATCGGAACCAAAATCGAAATCGGAATCGGAGGCTGATGAAAACTGTGATAAGAGAAAGCAGGTTTAATAAAAAAATTAAAAAATAAAAACCATTTTAATCAGCCTATTTAAATTCAGTTCAAAAACATTCCCCATGTCCTAGAACTAAAAAGACATGTGACATCCACCAACCCGCACTGGGCCCGCGTGGTGGATTATGGCCCATGCCCTCTCACAGAGAGGAGGCCTGTGTCCCAGCAGTGGGAACTTTAATAGGCTGATGATGATGATGATGAATAAGTAGTCATGATTGAATATTGAAGAGAGTATTGTGTCGTGTTAAGAGTTAGGTTAGGTACGTTTGTCTTTTATTTTTACTCGTCTGCGTATATCACCCTCCTTTCTGCAAAAAGAGGTATTAATATTTTTCGTGTGTTTTTTATGGAAACATATCTGATATTTAAGGAGGTAATATAACTGCCACGTACTGCATCAGGCTAGAGAAGTTTGATCTTGTTTGGGAAGTTTTTGCCATCCGTCGGGTTCTTTTTAGGGTTCCGTACCTTAAAAGGTAAAAAAGGGACCCTTATAAGATCACTTTCTTGTCCATCTGTCCGTCTATATGTCTGTCTGTCCGTGTGTCACCACCGATTTTCATATACCTAATAGAGCCTATAGACCTCAGTATCTGGTATAAATTTCAACTTGCTAGATTCACACGTTCCTGAGAAAATCGGTGGTGACACACTTTCAAGTTATCGCGAAAATCTAGGGTTGCCTATATCTTTAAAACTTAGCCACCAATAACCTATTTTATTATGGCGTTAAAATTCAAATTCTAAATCTGTATTTCGAGCGAAGAATCTTGAAGGGTTAGTAACAATGTGATAGCATTTAAACTAAGTATTAGTAAACAACACGATACGGTGACATATGTAACTGAAAGCAGTGAACTACGTATATATACGAACAGTCCACTCTGTCAGCAATCATTTCAGAACCCTATTAGAGCTGTCCATAACGAGTTATGGACAGCTCTAATAGGGTAGGGCCATAGGCCATCATTGATGTTGCGCGCTTGCGCATTAACGCGTGAAAACAAACGCGCTGCCGCAAACATCCCTGACGCACTACTTCGCCAAGCCAATCCCATCAGTTTTCTGAACGCGTTATTATACTGGACACGAAGGGCTCCTTAAGATGCCCGTGAATACTTACAAACGCGCTGCTGCAAACATCCCTGACGCACTACATCGCCAAGCCAACCCCATCAGTTTTCTGAACGCGTTATTATACTGGACACGACGGGCTCCATACGACGCCCGTGAATACTTATCCCACAGACTGCATGTGTAGAAGGTGGTTCAGAATGCTCTAAAGAGCGTCACCTTTATTTCTGCAGTACAATGTGAAAACCTGCGAGCTATCATATTCGAACGCTTGGAAAGAGCCCTTCGTTCCCTTTCAATGTCAGCATTGTCCTTTAAAGCTTATTATTGACACAGACACCGTCAGTATGGCAACAGAAATGTTGACTGCTAAGCGCCTCAATCAGGGCATTTATATACAAATTGAAGAGGGCAGGCGAGGTCAATCCCCCGTGTCTAACTCCACACTCCAATTGATAAGGCTCCGACAGTACACCCGCTCACCGAACTCTATTGATCTGGATTCCATATCAATGCCTGAAGATACTTATAAGCTCGATAGGCAAGCTTATAGGTTCAAGTTTCCTCCATCATAAATCTTAGGAAACCAGATCAAAAGCCCTAAACTGTTCGAGGAAGCAAGCGAAAACAGGTGTTTCTCTTTTTGTGTTGTACCAAGCAGACCATCATGCACCTTAGCGACTATGGTTGCTAGAGAAATAGGTCTATAGTTTACCCTAACCGAAAGATCACCTGTTTTACTTTTAACAATGGGAACCACGATCGTCCTCATTAGGCAAGTATGAATGACCAATACATCAATTGTACAGCAGTGCCAAAACCCTCGGTAAGTGAGGACCGGCGTATTGCAAACGCTCGAGCTACTGAGCCGATCATGTCCAGGGGACTTACCTCTAGACGTAGACCTGATGACCTTAGCCACATATTTGGCACTGAAACGTGTGCTCACCTTGCCACAACGGGGCTCAGCAGCATCTCACAAGAACTCCCTAGCGATGACTTTAAAAAAAACCGATTTCTAAAATGTTATGCATTATCCTTCACATCATTCAAACCATTCACACTAACAGGCAGGCTTGGCCGAATGCTAAATTTATTAGCGCTCTTCCAGAAACCGCGACAAACACGCTTTGAATGCTTAGAGGCAATTATGTCCATCTTTATCTGTATCTTTGTCTGTATAATGGGTAGGTACGGAACCCTCGGCGCACGAGTTTGACTCGCACTTGGCCGGTTTTATTTTTAATTAATTTTGATTGAAAACCTAAATATTTAATCGGTCAAAGACCAAGTCTGGGCACCTAATTAATTAAAGAATTCAAAGTGAACGTTATTAATTTTCAAGTGCTTTTACTACTTTTGACAATTAATTTTGTAGATATTGCTTCAAGCAAATTCTGAATTAACAGTTCCGAGAACTGAACGGAATGATTCTGAAAAGAATTTCAATGAAAATAAAAATGTTTTTGATAGTTTTAATAATGTTCATAAATTTTACAACGAAAACTAAATTAAGTATTCTTTTTGTTCGTTTGGTAGATTTAATAATTCTGAAAATATGCCTTATACAACGATGATTATACTAACCAATCAAAACCAAATTAAATCTCAAATATTTATTGCATCCATAGTGCACACTTACAAGTGGTAATTATGAATAAATAGACTGACATCGGTGAAGGGAAATCTGAATTAATTCTGAAATCGTTAACCAAGAGGAACGGTGGTCGTACCTTCTTTGTACGAGTATAGTCGAGGCGAGGGAGGTCAAAAGCCGTGGCTTGGACACCCACGGTGAAGCGAAGAGGAAACCGAGGAGGTGCCGGTCTTCAGGGCTTTTGCCGACAAGGCGACGACGTTGCGGCCAACAAGTAGGTTGCGGTGCCACTTGGGCGACATTGCATCTGTGGCGGGCCGCGATCATCGGCTGAGAGTTGGAGGCCGCGGCGGTAGAGAAGTGCCGGTATTGTGGTGCGCCGCGTTTCCTACCTACTGTGGCCTAGATGGGATCGCCACCGTCTGATAGCGGACGCGGTGGGGCTGCAGGGGAGGAAGAGTGTCGGTATGGCGTTGGCTGCTATCCCTATCTCCTGCGGACGAAAAATTATAGTCGGCGGGGCCTCTAACCTAACCACTCGCATGAGAACAAGGGTGCTATACACGGGGTCGTCTGGCGCCCATGTGCTGATTTGGTCCCTGTGGTGGTCACGGCATGGAATGTGTTCTGGAGTGCCGGTTATAAGGGGGTACTCCCCAGAGGGACGTTGAAGGACAGCCGCGGCGCTTTCACGGATGATTGCTGTGCTAACTCATGCCCGTGTGCCAGCCATAAGCGGCACAGGAGGACCCCGTGAAATTTTGCGCTATCTCCCCGTGGTAGCATAGTATGCAACCATGCCAAAAATAACCCTCGTATTACTATGCATAAAAGCCAGAGTCATTTAAAAGTAAACATTCAGATTCAGTCGAATACAGGTAAAATAATTCAAACTGAAATAGATGTATAGCTTAAGTCAAAGCAATCTCTTACGAGGTGATGGTTGCCCAATCCTAAGTCAATACCAAAAGGTTCAACTGAAAACTTTCCTTATTTAAAATTGAGCTTTACTTATAAGTTATAATTAATAAACATTCTCAAGAATCACGTTGTCATTCAAATAATTAAATAAATGTTCTTTTAGGGTATAAAAGAGCTTATAAATTATCATGTTTCATACAAAAATGTGAATCCAATAAAAAAGTATGAAACAGATTTTTTTTGGTATTTCTGTTATGTTCATATTCAACATCCGTGTTTACATCCCTTAAACGATGTATTAAAATTCAACCTGTATGTATACAGATCAAGTCTAGCCACGAATGCGCTCCCATACATCGCTATAGAATTTGCGTGTGCAACCTAATTATCGAAACTTAGCTGAGCATCCGCCGTCATTTAGCTTAAACACGCTATATGTTGAGGGAATTGGAAAGTAGTTACTTAACTAAGCACTGAAGCTGTAAGATAAGTAAGGCAATCTTAGGAAAAGGGTTGCTTCAGACACAAAAGGTTACTTGATTTACATGTCCTGAAACGTAGTTGTTAAATAATCAAGCTGTATTTTGATAAATGCAGTCTGTACTAACACTGTTTCAGCATTGCAATAACAGAATAATTAATCACAGTGAGGTTTTGTTTCGTACCAACTAGAAACGACATTTAATTAACTTACTGTTTCTATTTATTCATTAAGAGACAGCATAGCAATGGAAGAATAAAAAATGTTTCCTAGTTTTGTTCTTTAGTTTTCTTCTGTTGTAATAAAGTCCGTATTCTGTTTCTCAAACCTGAATGTAATATTCTCTAAGTAAAGATACAATTGCTTGACAGATAAAGTGAAAGTTAAAAGGAAATTGCCAATGTCCGTAAGAAAAATCAAAAATGTCTCAGAGACCTTCCCAAAATAAATCTGCAATTAAAAGTGAAATAATTTATGAATAGATAAGGAAGAGGCGCATTTAAATTCATAGTCCTTTCCAAATTTTATGTCTCTCGTGGTTGCAATTTCTCGGTTGACACCAGTTGAGACTTTTAAATTAAGTTGGCCACTGGGCAGATCGCTTTTAAAAAAAGGCTGCCTGTCAGCAGCTGTGTAGTCTTATGCTTTTATGTTAAGATGGAGCTTATTCTACCATATTAAGTTCAGAAACTTATTAAAACTAACTTAACATTATTTTATTATCTACAATAAGTTCCGCTCGCGAGTCCCTCAGAGAAAAATTTAAAGAGATCGACATACTGACTCTACCTTCACTTTATATTTTTGAATGTATTTTGTATGTCCGTAAAAATCGAGGGCTTTTCAAAACTAGAAGCGACTTCCATAATTTAAATATACGCAGTAAGCACGAAATTGTAATACCCAAATTCAGATTAACGAAAACTAGCAAGTCTTTTCTTATAAACAGTATACGCTTTTATAACAAGTTGCCAAAGTCAGTTATAGAACTGACCGATGGAAAGTTCAAAAACTACATCAAACGTATCCTTGTTAAAAAAGCATATTATAAAATCAAGGACTACGTTGAAGATAAAAACATTTGGCCTTAGCTCCTTCTGCGCATGCAGCTTCCCTGGTAACTTGTAAACGGCACAAATATGTGGATGTCTCTAACTATTCTCAATCTCATTTTTTCTTTCCTTCTTTTAATTAGACTTTTTACAATGGTTTTCAATCATCTTTATAGCCCTTTGCTAGGAATAGTTATATAGCACTGATAACAAAATTTGTGCCACATGTTAAATTTAGTCTTGTTATACTTATATTTTTTTTTCCTATGTATAGATTCTTTTACCGATTGTTTTGTGAATGTGTGAACATTGTAGGCCTTCTAGATGCATAATATGTCTAATTGACATTTGTTAACTTTTTTTATATAATATATAATCTTTTTATTTTATTTTTTTAGTTTCTTATGACTTATTGTCATAAGTCGGGCCTACGTTGTCCCCCCATATCTAAGTACTAATGCTGTAACATGGAAATATTGTAAAACCAAACCATTTTTAAAAGAGTAACCATGGAGTTTCTTGCCGGTTCTTCTCCATAGGAAACAACCAACCCGAACCGTGCACCTTTTGTCGACGCTTTATAAGTGCCCATGTAGGCCTATGTGAAATATAAAAAAATATTTAATTTTGATTTTTTTCATTTTATACGAGGAGCAGTGTTAGCCCAGTGGTTACGTCCCAGATTTACGAGTCGTAGACAGAAAATAGGCCAAAGTCCCAGCAGTGGAAACGTTAGAAGGTTGATTATGCTTATACGCTAAGTTGGTATAATATATCTGAATATTATTTCATTTCAGACACTGAACTTAGAAACACATGAACATGAAACACGGTTAACAATCTTAACGACCAAGCATGTGTTATTACTACTGTTTAGCTAATTACTTTGTAACAACAGTTAGTACTTCGTCAGTAAAACCAAACTGGGCTGGCAGTTTACATAGAGTGGGCATTAAGATAAATGCTTTAAGGCCCAAACTGTTGTCTATGGCCCCTACTTGACATATATATAGGACTCTCTTAGTTGCAATAAAATCCGATATAATATGCTTACGAAGTTCTCTCTTAGATTAAGATAAGCCGTCCTTTTTCACAAATCTATGGATATTTGGGCAAACTATATATTTAGTTACCTTGGGACATGTATTTTATAGAAATACCGTCGCAGTCATAATTAATTTCAAATGTATACATTGGAGCAGTCATGTGGAAGATAAATTTATGAGTGTTTTTAAACATGGAATGTCTGTCGTCGGACGCGCCTGTTGTGTTCCGGTTCGCACCTGAAACGGACACGATCACGGCATGTAGCAACCGGTTAGTGTACACAAACCGCTAAGAAGTTGAAAGGTTATATTAACGCCATTGGTTACTAGGTATTATGTTATATTGAACATTATTTATAAGCCTGTAAGATTCCGTATTAAATTATGTATTTCTTTGAATTAAACTAACTGAATTCACAATGGGCCTAAACAGAAAGCTAACAGTCACCCAAAGGGCAATAAAAGGGCTATGCTCGGAGTTTCAGAAATCCGCAAGAGAACCTGGGTTACCGACATTGCCCGAAGAATTGCCAAACTTAAGTGGCAGTGGGCAGGGCACATTGCTCGCAGAACGGATGGTCGATGGGGCAGAAAGATTCTGGAGTGGCGACCGCGAACCGGGCACCAAACGTTGCGTTGGAAGGCCTCCTACCAGGTGGACCGAAGACCTGGTGAAGGTTGTGGGGATCCGCTGGATTCGAGACGCACGGGACTGATAAATGTGGCGACACTTGGGAGAGGCCTATGTCCAGCAGTGGACGTTTTTCAGCTGATATGATGAACTCATGAATGCAACGGAACCCACCAAGCTACTAAATAACGTAACATCACACCTGTATTTCCAGAAGAGTTAGGCAGAGGTGCACCTATTTAGTAGAACCATTCGTACGCGAGTCCGACTCACACTTGGTCGGCTTTTTCGTCTTTATCTACCTATATATTTGCGCACGGTATTCCAGTTGGTAGATATACATAATGACCTATTAACATTTAATAACTATACCAGTTCACATAAAATAATAGGAGATAGGTATGGTGTATTTTTCGTAGGTATCCAATTCCGTGATGAATGCGCTCTGAAAGTTAAAATTTGAAAAAAATATTATATGAAGCTGTTTTGGTGTTTTCGAGTCCCATTGACTTAAAAGCAGCCTTAATATTTTATATATGTTTGTTCCAGTACGTGGCCACGTTAATTGCAGCGTTAGTGGCGTTCATCAGATCCAAAAGTGCTCTTGTGGCACCCTCATTATGGCCACTTGGGACACACTCCATCATGCGAATGTTCTGGACAGGGGAACCGGACTCACATTTGGCATCACACGGAGCTACAAAACACATTTTGCCAAGTTATGAACTTGCTTAAATTATGTGTTTATGTGACCTTAGTGATCAAAACTTGTGATTTTATAATCCTATTTGGATCACAAATTACGTAGAGCATGAAAAAAATTGTTAAATACTTCATAAGAATGTATTTCAGCATCCAATAATATGTCTAACGACCTTACGTTACTAATATTGATGGATGAACTCATGTTGGCGTGAAAAAATTGTTCCCTAGACAGTAGAAAGCTGACCTCTTGATGTGTAACAAAATAAAAAGGCTTTATCGTCTGTATTTACGTCCGCGGAGTGATGACATGGCCTCTCAAAAATGAATAATTAATATTTAGCTTTGTATTCTACAGGCTGGAGTATCTATTGTGTGTAGTTAACACGTTTATTTTACCCTTTTCAGCGAATTCAGTGTGTGATGTTTCTTCTTTATATTATTGCGTGGCAAACAAGTAGGCGGATAACATGGTTTCAGTGCCATATAAAGCTTAACCCTAAGCGTCGTTTATCATTAGCCTACAGCTGTAGGTACACTACTAGACTGCTAGAATCGAAACCCATTCGTCTTATATTTCGAAAAAAATCATACAACAGCTACCATGCGATGATCGTCGCTCCACGTCGATTGTCGAAGTCGCTCTAAGACGTCCCCATGGAATTTCGTGGAACAGACATCTAATTACGCCGATAGCAAAATTCATTCATAAGCAATCATCATAATTCCGTGTAACAGGGGAAATTTCCTACAGGCTTTAAGACTTAATCCTATATCCGGGATTAACTTTCAAGACAGAAGTAAAACAGCAGATTATCTGTGGCAGCTCCCTGACAATTAGCGCTTATTATAACCACATATATTTATCCGAGTTGATTGTTTCAGGTTATAACAGAGCCGATCTATGAACTAGATGACAAATGCGGGGAAAACATTATAACAATATAAGCATAATCGTTCTATAATGTTTGCACTACTGGGACATATGCCTCTGATCTGCGAACAATACTGGGCCGTAATTCACTGCGAGAACCTAGTTCGGGTTGGTGAATGTCGTATATCGAATTTATGGTTCTATTCTAGGACATGCCAGTTTCCTCGCGATGTTTTTCTTCACCCGTTTTGTGAGCAGTAAATTACAGAAGACATATAAGGTTCGAGCCCACGACCTACAACTCGTAAAGCGGGGCCGTTATCAAATGGCCACCAGTAATCAATAAGAGGCAGTCCTATATCTTAAATTAGTTTCCTACCTCTGTGTTTTTAGAAACAAACAAGTACGCAATGTTAGAGAAAATAAGCTGTTCCATCTACAGCAAATACGAATTGCAAGTTAATTAAAACTAAGCAAGTAAATATTCGTAACATGTCTGAGGCAGCCCGACCATCAGTGACGTTGCGGAAAATTCTAGAAATACGGGTTTGTTGATTCAGTCGCATAATGTGCGGTTTTAGATTTCCTTTAGGTTTAAAGACATTTATTTTTATCAAAAGAAGATCATTACTGTTCATCTAAAATTGGGGAAGGTATAAAAAATATACCTTAGATACTTAATTCTTCTCAAACAATTCACTGTGAAAGCACATAATTGGAGATTAGAGAGAAGAAACTTTTTTTAAACAAATAACTCTTTGAATACTTTCAATCGTCCACTCCCTCCCTTGTTTCCTCTCATGGTCAGTGTCCCGCCCCTGGCTTTTCCAATCACGATCTTGTATTCCTTTCCTATACCCTAAAACCACCTAAACTTCCCTCTAAAGTTCTGCACATGCGTTGTTTTGCCCGCATGGATACAGGAAAACTGCGGCAGGATGCGTCGGAACTGGATTGGGGGAACCTTGCTGTGGCTACGACTGTAGATGATAAGCTAAGTTTGTTTAATAGGACGGTCCTTGAACTCTACGACAGACACGCTCCTGTCAAGAGGGTTAAACGTAGGCGTCCACCTGCCCCTTGGATGACGACAGGGGTTCGTATGGCGATGAGGCGCAGGGATCGGGCCTTCCGAAAATTTAGAAGGGATCGCTGTGTTGAAAACAGGAACCTTTTCAAAGCTGCAAGAAATCGGTGTAATCAGGTGATACGCAATGCTAAACGCCGCCATATTCTCGAAAACATATCCTCTTCTTCCCCTGCCGATATCTGGAAATTCCTTGGAACTCTTGGTATCGGTAGGCCACGTTATGTGGATTTCCCTAAGACAATCGGCCTTGATGATATCAACCGTCACTTCACAACAACCTGTCTATTGGATTCCCAAATGTTATCTCAGACGGTTGATTTCATTACTGGCCTTCCTGGTCCTATTATAGAAAAGTTCCACTTTTCACCGGTCACCTTGGATGAAATCAGTAGGATTATCCTCTCCATAAAATCTAAGGCTGTGGGCCATGATGACATCAGTCGTTACATGGTCACCTTGATCCTCGACTTTCTTCTCCCACCGATTACCCACATCATCAACTTTTCCCTCGACTCCGGTCAATTCCCATCCCTATGGCGAATGGCCTATGTACGTCCTCTTCCTAAAAATTCAAATCCCACCCTACCTAATCATTATCGGCCAATCTCCATTCTCCCTTTCCTATCCAAAGTGCTCGAGGCCTGCGTCCACAAACAGTTTTCAGGGTATATTCATCGGAATAATCTTGTTAGCTCATTCCAGTCTGGATTCAGGCCGGGTCACAGTACTGCCTCTGCTCTCCTTAAAGTGACTGGCGACATTAGAGAAGCCATGCAGGATACCAAGGTTACTGTTTTGGTCTTAATTGATTTCTCCAATGCCTTTAATGCCGTCAGTCACGATATTCTCCTCTCTATCCTTTCACATCTTATGGTTTCTTCCGAGGCACTGGAATGGTTCTCTTCCTATCTTCGGGGACGACAGCAGTCGGTTCGGGTTGACGAGAGCTCGTCAAGTTGGTGTGACCTGGCTGCTGGTGTTCCGCAAGGCGGTATTCTTTCACCATTGTTATTCTCCATCTTCATAAATTTTATAACTCATTGTCTTCGGTGTTCGTATCATCTTTATGCCGATGACCTTCAACTTTATGCAGCTGCGCGGGTGGAGAGTTTGTCGGACGCTATAGACGATGTGAACCGGGACTTGGAGGCTGTCAAGGACTGGTCTGATAGATTTGGGGTGTCTGTAAACCCCTCAAAATGTCAGGCCATTGTTATTGGAAGCACGCGCATGATGGGTCGATTGGGGATTAGCTCTCTTCCTCCTATAATTTTTAATGGTACTGTCATCCCCATCAGCCCTAGTGTAAAAGATCTCGGTCTACATAAGACATAAGACGCTAAGCTGGCAAAGTCAGGTTTCTAGTGTCAGTCAAAGGGTGAATGGGACTTTGCGTTGCCTGTATCGTCTGAGAAACTTTCTACCTGCAAAAACGAAGACTATGCTTGTGCAGACTTTAATTTTCCCTTTGATCGACTATGGTGACGTGTGCTACTTTGACCTAAACGCGGTATTCCTGGATAAGCTGGATAGGCTCTTAAACAACTGCATTCGGTTCATATTCAACCTCCGGAAATATGACCATGTGTCAAGCTGCAGAACTGAACTCAAATGGATGCCCATTCGGCAAAGAAGAAATTTGCGCGCCTTGACTACGCTTTTCTCTCTACTCAACTCTCCCACTCCTCCTTCTTATCTCATACCTCACTTTCAATACCTATGTAATTCACACGCGAGGAATCTGCGTTCATCTAACAATCTTCTCTTGCTCTGTCCTTCTCATACTTCTGATTTTGTTCATTCTTCCTTTCATATTCAATCCATTCTTCTCTGGAATGCGCTTCCTCTTGATATCAGGACGGCCACCAGTCAGTATGCATTTAAGCGGAAGTTGCGGCATTTTTTTCTAAACGAATAGCAGAGTCGTCTCATTTTGCGCCTTTCTATTAATTTATATATATATATATATATATATATCATTTTATATATAGTATTTATTATAGGAAATATTTAAGTATATTTATTCTAACTATATACTTTTGTAATATTACTAATTTTGCGTTTATAATATTATTATTTCTATTTTTATGCACCTGCCATGCTATTTCTTCACCGCCCTTGGTTGACTGGTAGAGAATGCCTAAGGCATTAAGTCCGCCTATGTACTTTTATGTTGCATGAAGTTTTAATAAATAAATAAATAAATAAATGAACGAAAAAGTGTTCATAGCCGTAACGCTTTGTGGGCACTGCAAACCATCCACAATGCGAAGTTTTTGTTGTACCACTAAACTTGTAAAAACGGCCACAAAGGGCCGTAACGAATTCACTCAGGTTGACCACAAACCCAAGCATCAACCTATGTACACAAAGAAAAAATGTGTGTTTTGTAGCTACAAAACTCACTTTGCCTACATTTAAACTACGAGTACGTTAGCATAGCTTTAGTGGGTGTGAAAGCACTGGAGCACTAAACACTAGCTGCAAGTCTGCCGCATCCTGTCAGTTGCCACCACTTATAAGCGAGGGAAAATTCGGTCTAATTTACACAACTGTCGACTTCAGGAAGTTAACAATTGATGTAAATGGTTTATAGCTGTTGGGAATGTTTCGAAGTATGTTTATTTTTCTTTGAAGTATGTTTTATGTTACAAATGAAGATTAATGAAGATTAAGTGACAAATATAATCTGTCGCGTGCCGAACGAAACGTGGGTTCGTTTAACACAGGATAAAGAAGGAGAAAGCGACAAGACTATGGTGGACATTCCACCCATACGCACAAAACGTTTTGAGAACACTTTTATTAAGCGTACAGCTAAGGAGTGGCATTCCCTGCCGGAGTCTGTGTTTCCCGACAGCTACAATCTGGGGGTCTTTAAGTCAAGAGTATAATAAGTTATTTCTAGGCAAGCGTGTTTCACCGTCGACCACATCATCGCTTACCATCAGGTGAGATAGTGGTCAAGCGCGAGCCAATTGGAAAAAAAAAAAAAAAAAAAGCAGGATGTTCTGGATGTCTTTCTTCAGAAATGGAATGAAGTAGTACAGAAAGACGACCACTTGAAGAAATAGAGTGAGACTCCCTTTATCAGTGAGACAGAACCGAGAGAAAATAAATAGCTCTTTTTGTGGGTAGAGTCAGCCTGGGGTTAGTATACACCGCTGGGTTTGGACAACTGCAATAAGTATTCACAGGTTCATTAAATAGTCTCTTTCACCCAACTACTAACCACAGCAACTTTAATGGTAGATGTTGGTATAGGTTGTGGTAATTTATACCGGGAAAAGGCTCAACGCAAAAACCACTAGAAATGAAACCAAATGTGCTGCCTCGCAGAAAAAATGCTCTACACAGAGCTAAGAGCAACTATTGATTCTAAAAGCTTATGCGGGCCTTACGTGATTCAGTTACCATGTAGGCCTGAATACGGCGTCAGTTTTAGGGGGATGTAGAATAAGGGATTCTCAGATTTAAGTTTTTGAAATTCTCGTATGTTTACAAAATACTAAGTACCTAATACTAATTGTTTGGTGAATAATATAAATAAGAAATAAATAATAATATAATAATAATAATTAAGAACATTTATTAAGTTAGCATTTTGTAGACAACCACTGTTTCAACATTAAACTTTAGATATTCTAATATAATAGATAAATGGCTATACCTCCTTCCCTACTAACTTTTTTTTATTGAAGATCGCAATTTTGTAACAAACATTGTTTGCCTGGCCTTTTCTGGAGAAACAAGTGATAGCTCATTGTTTCAAGAAAAGTGCTTGTAATGTACCTACAAAGTTAGAAATGAAAAAGCACTCCAAAGCCACAATTTTCGCAAGTATGTGTCGTCTACTTGATTTTAAAGTTTAACAAGTATCGCAGATTAAAAATGCATTGGTATTTTATTTTACTAAAATAATTTTGAAAGTGGCACTAAGGTTGTTGAAAGTTTAAGTTAATAACAACATAGATAATTTCAATTATATTTAGGATACAGGGTAAAACCTTATACAAAATATATTAAGCGTTAAAAATAAAATGAAGGTAAGTACCTGATATTTACCCGGATAAAATAGATTTATTCCGTTCTAATACCAACAACTAATACCACTGGTATTTGTTTCAACTAATATTTATTTTCTATTCCAAACGTTAGAGCGAGATTTTGTCAGCTAATCGCCTGATGAATAAAGAGCTAAGATTAAAAAAAATCGCAGATCATTTATAATATAAAAAATAGGTACCTAACTAAATTGCCTACCGGTAACACAGTAAAAAGTTGTGATTTTTCTGAAACCTTTGTGTTAAAGTAATGAATAACTTATTCATTCTGAATGAACGGAGTTAATACCCCACTAGCTACCTCTTTGATATTTCAATGTGCGTCTGGCTGGGCAATAAGTCTGTTCAGATTCAGAGTGTTTATCTCCATAATGCTCATAAACCTTTCTAATAAAACAGTTCGTGGGTTCAATTCTCAGTAAAGGATGTATATGTTAGTAAACTCGGGGCATAACAAGTTGAAGCGTGCCAATTTATCACACACAATTTAAAAACAAATTTACTTACCAATGAAAGAAAACATTTCCAGTGCTTCGGCAAACTTATTGTTTCGTCCCGATTTTTAATATATTGTTGCAACACTGCTGTCATTTTGAGTTTGACGGTCTTTTGGTTTGACAGCTGACACTTGACAGAGTCGAAAGAGAAAATTTGTAACGGACACGGTGAATTCGGGTTCTTGTCGAAACATAATTATCGAATCGAGATGTGTTTCGCCCATTTGTAATTGCTAATTGCACCGCCGTTCGGAATTAGTTTGTGGGGCGCCCGCGATGGTGGTTTTGAATATATTTCAAGCACATCGAAGTGCTTTTGCGGGAAACGTGTATGTGTCTGCCTGAAAGCCGGAGCCCGGCTCAGAACGCGTTTGTGGTCCCATCCAATCATTGTCCTTTATTATATATATATTGTCCTAAAACCCTCGGCCAGGCGCGTGATTGAGCGAGCCCAGAGGATCACCGCGGGAATCTCAGGTAAGAGTGAACAAATTGGTTTATTAGTTCCACTTCCCACCTGTCAGACAGGAACCAGTATATCTCCCAATAAGGAGCGAACCCCCTAGCTTTCCACTGCTGCGTTACGGCAGTTTCGTGGGATACAGGTTCAGAAAGGGTCCAGGAGTCCCAACGCCGCTATGAGCCACGGTGTTTATCTCCTGGCTTGGGACCCGAAGACCTGTATTTAACACTTTCGACTTTCACGCAGGCGAAGCCTTTGGTAAAAACTACTTCCGTTGGTCATCGTGCTAGTACTCGATTAGTTTATCAAATTATTATAAACAGATCTTGATAAAATGGAATCTCATTACGTTACCCTGATTAAACCATTAACCAGTTACATGTAATAATCATATTTGCACCGTAACACAGATTAAAATGGACCTCGCTTTACACAAATGTGTGTAGGTACCAATTTACACCTGCGAATTGTTTTTAAACAAGATAGCTAAAGCTTAGAGGATTTTATATTCGACTTTAATTCGGTAAACAAATGCGAGGTAACTACAATAGGCCATTGAGCTTAAATAGGATTTGCGTATAAATGGGACGACTGTTCAGCACTCAAATAGTTCCAAATCCTTATTATAGTGAGGGTTCAAATACAACTGTTACGTTATTAAAACAAGATACTAAAAGTAAGGCGGGAGCAAATACTAAACAAGTTTTGCGTTTTGGTGAAACAAGTGAAATAACAACTGAAAAGCCATAAAGCGCGATGCGACAATGCCACAACGATGTGACATTACTTTTCATAGAAATTGTTCTCAAACTGCTCTATACGATAAATAGATATATTTCCATTAAAACACTTCGTCGCATCGCTGTCAGTTGCTGGAAGGATCCTTCAGCCCCATGTCACAATCCTTTGCAAACAGTTTAATACAGAACGTGGGGGTACATACTGACAGGAATGCAAAGCTCGTCTCGCTTGTTAAGACCCTCTTCTAAAGTTGTGATATTATGGTTGTGCTCCTATAATTATCAAACTACTATCCTCATATGTATATTTCTCTACGTAACTGAGGTTTGCTTTTAGAGAACCCAACTATGGGTTAAGCTGACCTTTGTACGTAAACTGTCCTATTGTATTTGTACTCGTATGTTGTAATGTTTTGTGTACAATAATAAATAAGAAAAGTCTACAGCATGTACAAAAGCTTGCACCGATTGGGTATCTTTAAATCAAAACTTTCCAGCCTTTTCCCATTTATTTTGGAAGCTTTATAACTCAGTATCTGAGTAGATAATATTTGGCAAGACTGGTGTCAGATGTTTTGGCTTCTGACTACCCGTAATGACATTCAAAGATCTACAAATGTGACAACCAGGACCAACAACTTACAGTATTTTCCGAACTACGGAGGGGTTTACAAAAGCGGGTTACAAATTAATCCCAGCGTTTTCAGATGTCAGGGCTGAGTAACCGATGATTGATTATGTTTTATAGAAAGTCCTTAGAGAGAAACTTAGTAATTGTTTTAACAAACGAAGCGTTTAGTATACCACACCATCTTAGAAAATTTAAACTTTACGCCACTGAAATCACTTACAGTTTCAGTAATCTTAACTTAACTAAACGTAATGAAGACAGCGGTCGAGCTAGATAAATAGCACAAGTCATCAAGAGATAAATAGCACAAGTTTACAGTTTACACAAGTTATCACGTTCCGCACAGTTTCAGCGGGACAGAGGCTCATCATAATTCTATTATAGGAATTTCTATCTGACTTACTTATACTGAGTGAATTATGTGTAAAGTGTATCTCACCGAAAACATTTTCATGTAAAATATAGCCAAGAAGAGACCATATGGCTCGTACTGTCAAAAAGTTATCAGACCCAAGAGAGCCCACGCTATAACTTCACAAACTCTACAGCTTAGTCAAAATATGTGGCTTGGACATTTCGCTTCTAAAATAGAATAGTTCTTTATTTGCTCAAAAAGTAGTTACAAGTTACAGATGTTAAGTTTTAATGTTATGATCCATATACTAACTACCTTAACTAAGGCACTGATAGTATAATACTAAGGCATGCAAACAGTTTTAGCTAAAATAATAAAGACTCATTTAAAATTATTAAAACATTCAATTAAATCAATACAAAATTACCATGTCAAGATCAAATTCAGTAAATAATTTGAAATAGGCAATACAATACACAATGTCAATTTTAATAAAATGGGATTACAAATTCGTCAAGTTCCAGTCAATCCATTCAAAAAAAAAGATTATTTTCAAGTCAGGAAATCAGAGATGTTATATTATCGATTTAAATTCTTATCGGCAAGAAATTTGCTAATTGAGTAATAACATTTATTAATTAATAGATCTGTCAATTTCTTTTTGAAAAGTAAAACTGACTCATTTTTTAATACAATGCTTTATGACCTCAGTAGAGCTTTCGAAAGAGTGGGTCTAAAAATGAACATGGACAAAACCAAAGCCAAACGAAAATGACGCCCCATACATATAATACTTTTCTTTAGTAGGGCGGTATCGGAACCACTAACAACTAGCCAATTTTTATACTGTCTCCTGATTGGCCTTCTGAATATATATTTTTTTCTTGCTTTTATGATATATTTGTGTGGTGTACAATAAAGAATATAATATTTAAAAGTGTTAAATTTAATTATGAGCTTATAATTTTGTCCTATTGTTGCGAGACTTCCAGGCATTCAATGCGCACAACAAGTGGTAGGTAAAAAATATTGTGAGTATTTTATATAAAAAGTTGAACAGTTGAAACAGACATTTTTGCTATATGGAAAACGTTTGTTACCACTCAGCTTCTAATTATCGGCCATGTAATTTGTGTCTCATGTACAACTTGAGGACTCTGCAACAACAAAGATAATTTTTTACCACGTACCACGCCAAGTTTCCTTCTCATCTCGGCAATTTCACCCTAACGAGGATCATTACAGTAAGCACAACATCGTCATAAATACCGAAGGAGGACATGATTCGTCTAATGGCAAAAATTATTAGGTATAACGACAGGGATGCCGAAGTTTCCTTAGTCACCTGCCCCCAAAGTCAATTATTCTATTAATAAATGTCATGGAACGTAAATAGGGTTATTAAAATAACATTAGGGACCTAATAGGTATTACTAGACTTTGTCAACATCACTAAAAGCATTTCGTTGACATTTTCTTAAGGTTTGACATTACGTAGGTAATCAAAGCTTATAGGTTAGTGTAGTGATTTATAATACCATCGAAGCGTGTCTTTTTATGATTTCGGGTGCTCTTTTGCCAGCATTCCGCTGGAACACGATTATTTGCGTTTGAATGTCCTTTTGTGAAATAATTAAGTAATGTAACACACCTAATTACTATGAATCTTAATATTCATTTTTAACGATTTTTACAACTAGCGCCATCTGCGGTTAAAGCTTTAAACTGCTATCGATAACGATTCCTTTGAGGAACGTAAGTAGTAGAGGACTCACTTAGTCAACTTCATTGAGTGCATTGCAAGTGGTTCGCAGTAGTACTACTAGATGTCGCTGTTTATTGGTGTCTTAATCCTGAATCGCGGTGTTAAAAATTACCCCCGTTTAATGACTTCGACGGATTATTGTCGTTCGTCAATGCAATCCCCAACTAGCAGAAAGGTGCATCTGCGGATCCTCGTCCTACTTGGAAAGGTCATGTAGAACATCCCTGTCAGTTGGATTTTTGGATTAGAGGGCTAAGTACCCCGCCTTCGTCCAAGCGGACTTGGCTGTGTGTACTACGCCTTATTGTAATACTAAACCTTGTAACTTCTACTTGGAATAAACACCTGCAAGTAATCGTCAGTGTTTCCTTCGAACCTGTGACGTCAACACGACTACACCCCTACAGTAACAGTTTTGGAATATCCATTAGTAGTTAGTTTAGACGGGCTGTTTCCGCAACTCCACGAGCAAGCGCGTATTTCAACATTGAAAGGACCTGAGTAGTTGCCGGCATAGAAAAATCATCCCTTTTGACGTCAATAGGGGCAGTAATTTAACTCCTGCTCATTTGTGGCCAATCATCAATCAAAAACTTTTCGAAACTAATTAGTGTAAATTTCCATGAAACTTTAAAAATTTAATTTAATTGTTAATGAAGCGGAGTTCTATGGTTTAAAAAGAAATTATAGAAATTGTAGCCAAGGTAGCCAGGGTAGCCCGGTTTGGGGCAGGGTAGGCAGGGTAGCCAGGGTAGCCAGAGTAGTAGTAGTAGTAGTAGTAGTAGGGACTCCCTTTTCCGCACTTAGACTCCCATTTGGTCCGTTGTGCGTGGGGGTACTGGCTAACATAGCCAGCCCAACTCCGCCCAAAAGCACAGAAGCTTCCTGGGAGCTTCACAGGCTTCACGGAGCGACCTCACTGTTCCGAGGGTTTCTTCGCGTTGAGAAGCCACGGCCTCGCATTCCAGGATTACGTGGGCGGCTGATTCTTCGGCGTTAAAACAGCCCCTGCAAAGTGGGCTGTCCGTGGCGCCTATGTTGAATAAATGTTTGTTAAGAAGGGTGTGGCCCGTTAGTGTCCCTATAATTATTTTGAGGTTATTTCTACTCAGGCTGAGGAGTTTCTTGGTGAGACGCGGGTTTACTATCGGTACAGCCATTTTTGACTGTCTACAGTCTGTAGCCCGTGACCATCTGTTATTGTGCAATTCTGTTGATCTTTGACGAATCCACGCACGAAATTGCGAGAAAGGCAAGGGGATAAGTGGGTACGGGCCTAGCACCAACATCTCGGAGCCCCTTTTCGCAAGTTCATCTGTGGCATCATTGCCTAGGGATCCACTGTGCCCCTTGATCCACTGGAGGGTGATTCGATTGGATTTTGATATACTCTCCAGGGCGAGGTGGCATTCAAAGATTAGTTTATTGTTGGTTAGTTTGTTTTCTAAAGCTTTGAGCACAGCCAGACTATCAGATAGGAATCTGATTCCGTAGTTCTGGATACCTAAACGCTTTACGGTTTTTGCGGCTTGTGTTAAGGCGACACATTCACATTGGAAAATTGAACTATGTGTGCCTAACGGTATGTGAAAGTTAATGTTGAGGTCAAGGGAGTGAACGCCAGCACCTGAGCCGCTATTAGTTTTTGAGCCATCTGTGTAGATTCGCACTTCATTCGCTCCTGACTGATCCCTTTCTTCCTCTATTGTTTGTATGTTATAGTTTTTGTTGAACATAGGTTGTTTTTGTATTCTATCACACGGAGCGGCGATGAGAGGTTGATACTCAATCGCCCGGTCCAGGATTTTAGCGTGTGGGCTTGTGTGGTTTTTACCCCATATGCCTAGATGCATTAGCCTGATAGCAGCTAGCGCCGCTTCTTGCTGTATGTACAGGTCCAGGGGAGTTATATGTAGGGCTATCTCCATGGCTGCTGTTGGGGTGGTTCTCATGCAGCCGGTGATAGCTGAGCAGGCCTGTCGCTGGAACCGTTGGAGTCGGGTGATGGTGGTCGAGAGTTCTGTCCTAGTCCACCAAACCAGAGCACCATAAGCCAACATTGGCCTGATTACCGCTGTGTATAGCCAGAGAGTAATCCTTGGAGACAGCCCCCATGTTTTTCCTAACATTTTTTTACACTGATAGAGTGCGATTGTGCATTTGTTGAGTTTGTAGTCAAGATGCTTGTTCCAGAGCAATTTGCTATCAAGAATTACCCCCAAGTACTTGACCTCCTCTTTAAGTGTTAATTCTGTGTTGAAAAGTTTTGGAAGCCTATGCGGTCCAAGATTTCGTTTGTTAGTGAACATTATTAGTTCCGTCTTTACGGGGTTAACCGACAGTTCGTGTTTTGTGCACCAGCTCTCGATTATTTTGAAGGCCTTTCTCATGAGATCACATAAGATGCCCTCAAATTGCCCCGAGATTAGAATTGCTATGTCATCTGCGTATCCTACCGAGTAAAGACTGCTGGCGTTGAGCTCTGCAATGAGCTCATTTACGACTAAATTCCACAGAAGTGGTGACAGCACCCCACCTTGTGGGCAGCCCCTGCTCACGATTCCTCGTGTGGTAGTGTTCACAGTAAATTGAATAGCACGGTTTTTTAGCATGTTGTTAATCCATTCTACGAGCGTCGGCGCAACACCGTGCGTGTTGAGTGCCTGACCGATGCTGGTGAAGTTAGTTTTGTCGAATGCACCTTCGATATCAATGAAGGCACCTAGGGTTGGATTTTTGTTTTTGAGAGCATTGCCTACGCGTGAGACTACGCTGTGGAGCGCTGATTCAGTTGATTTGCCTGCACAGTAGGCATGTTGGTACGGGTGCAGAGGTTTTTGAATCGAAATCTGGTTTCTTATCTTCCTGTCCCCCAGCCTCTCCAGTGTCTTTAGAAAGAAAGAGGAGAGGCTTATGGGTCTAAAAGATTTGGGCTGGGTGTAGTCGCCCCTACCTGGTTTCGGAATAAATATTATTTTTACTTCGCGCCATTTCAAGGGGATATATCGGTGAGCCAGACAAGCCCGAAAGACCTTAACAAGGTAATCAGCTAGCAGAGCACCGCTCCATCTGAGCAGAGCTGGAAAGATACCGTCCATCCCCGCTGCTTTGAAAGGCAGGAAGGTGTTGATTGCCCATGTTAATTTATCTTTGTCGATAACTTCTAACGCCACCTCCCAGTCTAAGCTGCTCGTAGCCCTTTCCCTGTACGGTTCCCAGCTTTGCTGGGTGGCAATCTGGCAGCCCGGGAAGTGGGTAGTTAGGAGTAGTTCGCTAGTTTCTGCGTCGTTTGTTGTGTAAGTGTTATCTGGTTTTCTTAGGCATCCTATAGACAGGTCTGCCTCTTGAGCAAGACAAGTTTTGACCCTATTTGCCTGGTTGTTGTTTTCAATGTTAGTACAAAAACGCCTCCAACTTGTTTTACCTCGGAGGCGAATTAGTTTTTTATATGTTTTGCGGTTTGTTATGTAACGGTCCCAGTCTACTGGCGACCGTGTGTTCTTAGCTCTATTGAATAGCCTTCTCAGTTTGTGTCGGTGTCTCTCCAGTTCAGGACTCCACCAGGACTGCCTGATCCCTCTCCTGGGTAAGGTGAGGGGACACGACTGTTCATAGCTCGATAATAGGATGGAAGTGATTTTGTTTACGTGTTCGTCTAAATTGTTTATCGTTATTTCAGCCGGAAGAGAGGGTAACCTACCCAGTTCAGTACCTATAAGTCTGACGAACTTCGATTGGTCTGTGTTGCGAGGAACTCTTCTTGGCTGTGGTGTGGTTAAGTTGAAGTTAATTGTAAAACGAATCCATCTATGGTCTGAGCATGATATCTCATTGGACACATGCCAGTCCTGAATGGAGTTGGATACACCTAAAGTTGCTAAAGTTAGGTCTATTATTGTTTGCGATCTTGCGTTTATGAAGGTGGGTTCGGAACCCTTGTTAAGTAGTACAAGGTTATTGCTAAGAATAAAGTCAAGCATTTCCTCACCTCGGTTGTTGGTTTTGACATTACCCCAGAGCGTGTGATGCGCGTTGGAATCTGTGCCGATGATTAGTTCTAGTTTCTCCCTTTCACAGTACTCCACCAGCAAGGCGAGCTCTGGTAGAGGCACGTCCGCGTCGCCTGGCAGGTATGCCGAGGCTAGTACAATGTCTGGGCGTTCTTGTTCGGTTCTGAAAAGCCTGGTTGCTGTCAGGTCCCTTGAACAGAATTCGTTAATTAAAAGGTTAGGTACATGTTTTGGGACCAATATGCAGGTACGCGGATTACTTACGGAGGTGTCTAGCAGCAACTTACCTCCGATGTTAGCAAGACCGCATATTTTGCCACTTCTAATCCACGGCTCTTGGATGAGGGCGATGGTCTTCTCTTGTTGGTTCTCCAGCACTCTGCGTAAAGTAGCCGACGCAGTTTGACTGTGCTGGAGGTTGGTCTGCAGGATCTTAGTCCTCCCGCAAAGGAGAGGAGCAGGGATCGCTGTCCTCGTCCCTACTTCTCCCCTCCGGCGGAAAGCAGTCCTCGTCCGAAGTTAGTCCGGGCGAGGGTGGATCCTGTGTTGATCCCTCAGTTGAATCGACCTCAAGCGCTGCCATGGAAGTCGCCAGCTCCACCGCCTCCCCAGCGGTCCCCGTCGCGGGAGGCGACGGGGAACGCCCAGGCAGCGGCGGATCAAGCTCCACTCCAGGCGCAGTCGAGGCCGTTGAGGTTGAAGGCGCAGCGGCATCCTCCTTGGTTCCACCTTCCTTCAGGAACCGGATGTATATACTACCCATAAGGTAGTATACTCGCCTCTGCTGGTCTTTAATGGTTTTAACCATGGACTCCGGCACACGAAAGTAGAGACAGGTGCACGGTGGCTCCTGACTGACCCTTGCGTGTGTTAGAGTCCAGGTGTTAATTTTTAGATTGGGGTTCTGCCTCGCCAACATCCCGAGAAGGTCTGATGTGTCCTCGCTGTTCTCGGGGACATACAGCATGCACAATGCCTTCTTGGGTATGTCGGCCTGGGGCCGAACGGTGAGTCTGGTCTCCGGTAATGGGGACGGTGTGTTATTTATGACCCCCTTGAGCCAGGCCAGTGTGAAGTCGTCCTCGCACCATGTTTTGAGGACGCCTTCGGCGTAGTGGGCCCGACCTCTAAAGTGGATCGCGGTATTTTGGGTTGGGGTGGCTGGTTCAGGAACTGCCTTCAGCAGAGCCCGGAGCTGGTCCTCAATAGTTTGTCGGATCCCCTCCGCTTGCTCCTGCGTCATGTCCAAGAAGGGCTCGGTCATGACGGCGACACACAGCTCGTTGTTCCTGAACGACGCGGCCGCTTCGGCGTAGCTCACCAGGGTTCCATCAACCATATGGGAGCGAGCGGGTTTGCTCTTCTTGCTTACCCCAGTTGGTGTGACGGAATCCTCGGGACGCGAACGCTTCTGCGCCCTAGCCGGTGGTTCGGTGTTTTTTTGCTGTTTTTTGCGCCCTCTAGGCCTCGTGCTGCGTTTGCGCTTAGCGCCGGTGGCAGCCTCGCCTATTGGTGTGTCAGCCGTAGCAGACATCACCCTGGGGGGCGTCTTTTTGCTTGTTGCTGTTTGCCATTTATTGGCGTTAGATGAGCCTGCCATATGGCCTTCGGCCAGCTTCGTCGGGTCCCTCTCGGAGACCGCAGCCGCTAACGCAACCCGTGTTTTGGGCGCATCAACTTTTGCAGTGCTCTTCGAGTCGCCGTGAGCGAGAACTGTCCTTGGCTTTTCGGTCAGGGTAGTGTTAGGGGGCGCATCCATAGACGCAGATGAGGTTGGGATCGTTTGGGACGCAGCCTGTTGTGGTGCATCCCTTGCGGTTGCCTTCCTCATCGCATCCTTGGACGCAGCCGAGCGTTTATGTGTGTTGGGTGCATCTGAGGACGCAGTCTTAGGCGGTTGTTGCTTAGACGCATCCTGAGACGCAACCCTTGGGTTAGTCGTAAAAGGCGCATCTGAAGACGCAGCCCTTGGTGTGTTTTGTGTAAGCGCATCCGACGAGCGGGACGCAGCTTTGTTTTTTTGTTTTTTGTTTTGTTTTTTGGTCTCTTTATCCATGAGTATGGTATCAAATAATTCACCGTTGGAGCTCTCCACCCGCCACGGAGCCCTCAGTCGGGGACGCCGCTCGTTCAACAAGCGACGCCAGAGCTACTCCTTCGGTATAGGACCAGCTTAGTGAAAAGTAGACGAACCTGCACGCGACGGAAGATCACGGGACTGTATACGGCACGAGACTATGCCGCAACTCATCCCGAAACCCCACGCCACGCCGGCTGCCCCCCCCCACTAAACCGATCCTCGCTTGACATCCCGCTTATGGGATGCCTCAGCCGATTGATCGTGGGTAGCTACCCCACGACCTCCCGTTTGAGAGGAAATCCGGGCCAAAGTGGTGTGTTGTGTGCAGCCTGCTCCACTCAACCACCAGGATCCCTTCATCCCCCCGTACGGGTCCCCGCGCACGGCAAAAACACGCAGGAGGTCATTGCTATCCATCATCTGATCTTGTTCGATGGTGGACACCCAGGGGCATGACCTCGCCACCCCTGTGATAAGTCGCCTGGTGATTTCTGTTGCGTCTATTTCATATGGAATTAGACCAATAACGGGGCGGCAACCACGAGAAGGTTCATCACCACACTTGCCTTGAGGATCTACACGACCGTAGCGCTCTCCCTCAAGACCACGCCACCTTGCCACCTCAGAAGGAGTAAGGCAAGGTAGGCCTGCGTCTACAAAGCCAAACCAAGCAAGCAAGCGAATGAACGAGCGAAGCAAGGCATGTTGCTGGATACAAAGCACGAGTTTGTGAAACGCATGACCCTCCCCTTAGCCAGTAGCCAGAGTAGCCAGAGTAGCCCGGTTTGGGCAGGGTAGCCAGGGTAGCCATGGTAGCCAGGGTAGGCAGGGTAGGGGCAAGGTAGCCAGGGTAGCCAGAGTAGCCAGAGTAACCAGAGTAGCCAGGGAAGCCAGGTTAGACAGGGTGGCCAGGGTAGCCAGGGTAGCCAGAGTAACCAAGGTTAGCCATGGTAGCCAGGATAGCCATGGTAGCCAGGGTAGGGGCATGGTAGTCAGAGAAGCCAGAATAGCTAGGGAAGCCAGGGTAGCCAGGGTGGCCAGGGTAGCCAAGGTAGCCAGGGTAGCCAGAGTAACCATGGTAGCCAGGGTAGCCAGGTTTGGGGCAGGGTAGCCAGGGTAGCCATGGTAGCCATGGTAGCCAGGATAGGCAGGGTAGGTATGTAGCCATTTGACGGGAGCGAAGCCCCGAGGGTCAGCTAGTACAATTGTAAGGGTTCCCGTCATTTTATGCACTAATCCCTTACCATTAATAACTTTACTCTGTCCAAATTATATCTATAAACTAAATATTCCGATTGTTATTGGGGTTCTAAGTAAAGCTGGACAATTCAATATTTTTTCATTCTAAAGATTGGTACTAACTTTTTATGCCTACCCAGTAATGTTTTATCAATCGTATTGGCAAAAAATATTATACAGATTTATGCCCTGGGCTCACTTCTCATGTCGGGCAAATAGTTATTGCGTTTTCCTATTCTGTGAGTCAGCCAGAGTAGCCAGAGAAGCCAGGGTAGCCAGGGTAGCGAGTGTTGCCAGGGTAGCCAGGGTAGCCATGGTAGCCAGGGTAGGCACGGTAGGGGCAAGGTAGCCAGGGTAGCCAGAGTAGCCAGGGAAGCCAGGGTAGCCAGGGGGGCCAGGGTAGCCAAGGTAGCCAGAGTAGCCAGAGTAGCCATGGTAGCCAGGGTAGCTAGGTTTGGGGCAGGGTAGCCAGGGTAGCCATGGTAGCCATAGTAGCCAGGGTAGGTAGGTAGCCAGTTGACGGGAGCGAAGCCCCGAGGGTCAGCTAGTACTAGACGTCAATAGGGGCAGTAATTTAACTCCTGCTCATTTGTGGCCAATCATCAATCAAAAACTTTTCGAAACTAATTAGTGTAAATTTCCATGAAACTTTAAAATTTTAATTTAATTGTTAATGAAGCGGAGTTCTGTGGTTTAAAAAGAAATTTTAGAAATTGTAGCCAAGGTAGCCAGGCTAGCCCGGTTTGGGGCAGGGTAGGCAGAGTAGCCAGGGTAGCCAGGGTAGCCAGAGTAGCCAGAGTAGCCCGGTTTGGGCAGGGTAGCCAGGGTAGCCATGGTAGCCAGGGTAGGGGCTGGGTAGGCAGGGTAGCCATAGTAGCCAGGGTAGGCAGGGTAGGGGCAAGGTAGCCAGGGTAGCCAGAGTAGCCAGAGTAACCAGAGTAGCCAGGGAAGCCAGGTTAGACAGGGTGGCCAGGGTAGCCAGGGTAGCCAGAGTAACCAAGGTTAGCCATGGTAGCCAGGATAGCCATGGTAGCCAGGGTAGGGGCATGGTAGTCAGAGAAGCCAGAATAGCTAGGGAAGCCAGGGTAGCCAGGGTGGCCAGGGTAGCCAAGGTAGCCAGGGTAGCCAGAGTAGCCATGGTAGCCAGGGTAGCCAGGTTTGGGGCAGGGTAGCCAGGGTAGCCATGGTAGCCATGGTAGCCAGGGTAGGCAGGGTAGGTATGTAGCATGTTGACGGGAGCGAAGCCCCGAGGGTCAGCTAGTACAATTGTAAGGGTTCCCGTCATTTTATGCACTGATCCTTTACCATTAATAACTTTACTCTGTCCAAATTATATCTATAAACTAAATATTCCGATTGTTATTGGGGTTCTAAGTAAAGCTGGACAATTCAATATTCTTTCATTCTAAAGATTGGTACTAACTTTTTAAGCCTACCCAGTAATGTTTTATCAATCGTATTGGCAAAAAATATTATACAGATTTATGCCCTGGGCTCACTTCTCATGTCGGGCAAATAGTTATTGCGTTTTCCTATTCTGTGAGTCAGCCAGAGTAGCCAGAGAAGCCAGGGTAGCCAGGGTAGCGAGTGTGGCCAGGGTAGCCAGGGTAGCCATGGTAGCCAGGGTAGGCACGGTAGGGGCAAGGTAGCCAGGGTAGCCAGAGTAGCCAGGGAAGCCAGGGTAGCCAGGGGGGCCAGGGTAGCCAAGGTAGCCAGAGTAGCCAGGGTAGACATGGTAGCCAGGGTAGCCAGGTTTGGGGCAGGGTAGCCAGGGGAGCCATGGTAGCCAGGGTAGGCAGGGTAGAGGCCGGGTAGGGGCAGGTTAGGGGCAGGGTAGGGGCAGGGTAGGCAGGGTTGCCAGGGTAGCCAGGGTGGCCAGAGTAACCAAGGTTAGCCATATTAGCCAGGGTAGGGGCAAGGTAGCCAGAGTAGCCAGAATAGCCAGGGAAGCCAGGGTAGCCAGGGTGGCCAGGGTAGCCAGGGTAGCCAGAGTAGCCAGAGTAGCCAGAGTAGCCAGAGTAGCCATAGTAGCCATGGTAGCCAGGGTAGCCAGGTTCGGGGCAGGGTAGCCAGGGTAGCCATGGTAGCCATAGTAGCCAAGGTAGGTAGGTAGCCAGTTGACGGGAGCGAAGCCCCGAGGGTCAGCTAGTACAATTATAAGGGTTCCCGTCATTTTATGCACTGATCCCTTACCATTAATAACTTTACTCTGTCCAAATTATATCTATAAACTAAATATTCCGATTGTTATTGGGGTTCTAAGTAAAGCTGGACAATTCAATATTCTTTCATTCTAAAGATTGGCTCTAACTTTTTATGCCTACCCAGTAATGTTTTATCAAACGTATTGGCAAAAAATATTATACAGATTTGTGCCCTGGGCTCACTTCTCATGTCGGGCAAATAGTTATTTCGCTTTCCTATTCTGTGTTCTTCTTTGCTGAAGGTCGTGTCCATCCTCAAAAGCTTTGAGGAATTCACTGACGACCTGCTTTCAGGCCACTCTGCCCTCGGCTCTTTTCAGGGTCGTGGTCACGGTGAGTCCGGTAATCAACCTTGATTTGATCTGACCAAGATGTAGGTGAACGGCCGCGTTATTAAATAAAAGCATAACTAAGGTAGCTACATTAAAATTAAACAAAAATAAATAAACCCCAAACAATTTAAAATAAAAATGAATAATATTGAACTATCAAATAAATATTATCACTAGATTTAGCGCACATCTGTGGCCTATATGATGTTAATGGTGTGAGGTGTGACCACCTCTGGTGTCAGAGTTAATTAAGCTGCCTCTGGCAAACCCCACAGGCCTCAGACTTGGCTATTTCAGACTTACATTAACTATATAAGTCCAGGTCTCCTCACGATGTTTTCTTTCACCGTTGCCAGTGATGTCCAAGATAAACATAGAAAGTACATATAATTTGAAAAAGTCACATTGGTAATTTCCCGGATTTGAACCCACGACCCCAAGTACGTCAGTCGAGGTCTTGAGGTCAGGTCACTGGGCCACCACGACATTATCAATGTTGAATTGAAATAACCTTTCACAAAATCAGCATATTTAGTTAAAGCCGAGACTTATGAAAACAGATTTCTAATGTGAGTGATTTATTCATTCGGACCTAAGTGTGTATGAGCACTTTACGCTAATTACCTAAATAAGCACTGACGCGCCGCAAAAATAGAAGTATGGTAAAAATACCAGGGTGAGAGAGATTTTATGCAGTTATTCGTGTGGCGAATTAAGCTATGCTTCAGGTTGTGTCGCAGAAAAAAGTCGTCTAAAAATGGAAATTGCTATGAAAGCAAAATTGAATAAAATCAATAATTTAATATCGTTTGTTAAGCCGAATAAACCGATCCACCCACTTTGTTCCCACGGCTAAAATAAATACCCTTAAAGTAACACAACATGTAAACCGCTACTAACTTTATTTTTCCGAACCAAAACACTTTGTTGTACCAGAACAAATAAAATAAAAAAATAATTTCATTTATCTTTGTACTCGTAATAACAAACTGCCCGCTGAAAAGTTTTCTGGCCGTGATTTACATGTTTTTCACTAAACAAATCTAAAACGTAATTGCAAATCCGGAATGGAATTGATTTACAGTTTGCCGGTGTAGCTTGTCGGCCTATAAAGATTGGTTTGCAATATTGTTTGTCCTTTAGCTATCGATTGCAGAGTGCTTCTATTTTAATTATAAAGTTAGAAAATCCTGACCTACATCACGCATTAAAATACCTTAGATGAGGAGTAAAGCAATCTTGACTATGAACAATAGAATAGAATAGAATATACTTTATTGTACACCATAAAAGTTATACATCTATTTTATAAGAAAAACTTAATTATACGTACAAAGGCGGTCTTATCGCTGACAGCGATATCTACCAGACAACCTTTTGGGGTAGTCTGTGGTGTACTGTACATTAAAACATAAATATATACAAAAATATATTGTTACAATGAATAATATCCATAAACTTAAATACACAAATACTTACATACATATATACTTAAATATATACATACACAATATTACATGTTAATAAATTCAGAGAAAAGAGGGGCAAAAAATAATAATTTAAAATATATTTGAATAATGATGAAAGAAATTAGATCCAGATATAAAAGCGTTAGAGAGATAGGAAATGGTCTTAACTAAATTCTTAAAAGAAGCCAGTGACTGGGCTTGTCTAGTAGGCAACGGCAACTCATTCCACAATCGCACAGCCTGGACCGTAAACGATTTGTCGTAAATCTTAGTGGAATGAGCAGGCATCAAAAGTTTCAAATTCTCCGATGATCTCAAGTGTCTAGAATGTGTGTCATGAAGGAACTTAAAGCGTTCTTTGAGATAAGAGAAGGTTGTAGGAACAAACAGAATACTGTAGAGTAAAGATAAAATATGGGTATTCCGGCGAAGGCGGATTGGTAGCCACTTGAGCTTAATTCGAAGCTTAATTCGAAATTCAGAATTATGGTCAAATTTGTGTAAACCAAATATGAATCTAATACAAACGTTTTGGAGTCGCTCAAGCTTATCTAGCTGCACTTCAGTCAGATCTAAATAACTGACATCGGCATAATCGAGGATTGGGAGAAGGAGGGACTGGGCGAGTGCAGTTTTGGTGGCAGTTGGAAGGAAATTGCGCAGTCTGCGCAAAGACCCCGCAGATGCAAACACTTTGCGACTAACCTCCTGCAGCTGGGGACCCCACGAAATGTCTTTGTCAACTGATATACCCAGGTCTTTCACTGAGTCGCTGTATGGAATAGCTAAGCCATCAAAGACAATCCGGGGGAGCTGCGACCAGTTTAATTGCGAACGCAACCTAGGACTGCCGACAACAATGACTTGAGTCTTCATAGGATTTACCTTCAGACCGTGAGTCAAATTCCAATGAGAAATACGATCTAAATCTTTATTGACCATATCAACTGCCTGAGACAATTCTTCTACTGGAGCTTGCGAATAAATTTGCAGATCGTCAGCGTGAAGGTGGAAAGACAAGAGAAGTTCATTGGAAATAGATTTAATAAAAATTGCGAAGAGAAGAGGAGATAGAACGCCCCCTGTGGTACGCCTGCAGAGGTATTGCACCATGACGAAGAAGAACCTTCAATGCAAATACGTTGTCGGTGGCCACACAGGTAACTACCAAACCAATCAATTGTCGTTGGAGATATGTTAAGAGAGCCAAGTATGCCAAGTAAGACATCAAAATCAACGGTGTTAAAAGCATTGCTGAAGTCTAATAAGGAAAGAACCGTCAAATTTCCATTTTCCATACCAAGTCTAATATCGTTCATAATGCTAACAATTGCTGTTGTTGTACTATGTCCTGAACGAAACCCGGATTGGAAAAAGTTAAGGAGGTGGTTCTTGCACATGAATGTACTAAGTTGGTTATGAATAAGGCGTTCAAGGACTTTGGACAGAAACGGTAATATGGAGATAGGACGGAATTCAGAGAAGGAGATAGGATTATGCTTTTTAGGAAGAGGAGTAATTTGGGCTTCTTTCCAAGAAGAGGCAAAAACACCGCTGGGTAGGGAATGATTAAGGATATGGCAGATGATAGGAAGGATTTCGTCAAGGATAGGGAGTATCATCTTGCGACTGATGCAGTCACTACCAACAGCATTAGACGAGATAGATTCTAAGCTCTTCTTAACATCACAATTGGAGAACAGATTAAAGACGAATGGTGAATAATCAGGAGTGGGAAGAGACGAAAGATAATTTAACGTTTTTGCTTTGATATTACCATTGAAGTGAAGTGTATGGTCGGGTGTCAGATATAATAAAACATCCCAAAATGTGGTGTAAGACTGCCTTTATTATGTTGATACTATGACTTATACAGGGTGTTTGGAAGGGAGCTGTACATACGCCTAGGGTAGAAACTAGGGATAGTCTGCTACCTACCCCCGCCCATTATATTGACCTTGGCCTCAAGGTTTTTTTTTAATTTATTATTATTTTTTATTTGACTTTTTTATGATTTTTTGACTAAAACTACCTGTAGCTCAAAATCTATCCATGGGACCGGTCGGCTAATGGTCTTGTTTTAATCGTTAGAGTCTTAGGGTCCTGCAAAAAATTATTTTACACCAGAAAATTGTGGAGAAGAAAAGTTATGGGGCCTGAAGTACCGTAGTAAGGTAAAGAAATAATTTTAAGGGCAACTTTCTATGGGGTTTAAAAAAAAACTAACAGGGTTGGAGTTCTTCTGATTTTTTTAAAACATCCTCAGTCCATGCCCTTTCTAACGATATGCTAAAAGTGTAATTATCACTTTTAGTTTTAAAGTTATTAATTAATTTCCGCAACTAGGGCACTTCAAGCAAAAATTTCAACTAATGAAAATTAAATGTGTTCGATCGTAAAAGGATGGCAAATGAAACAAAAAATTTGGTAATGACTAATGTCATTAAATTACAAATTTTAATTAATTACTAATTTTAATTAATTACAAATTTTGTTCAAATTGATGACCATTGACCTGTAAACATGCTCGGCACCTCTTCCTCATCTCCACGGTCACCGTTCTAAGCAGCAGTTCCTCGCGCATTGTATCGAATGCGGCGTGGATCCTGTTAATTAGAACCTCCCTTGTTGGTACTTCTTCTGCGTACACCAACTCTTTCGCCCTTCCCCAGACGTAGAAGTCGAGTGGGGTAAGGTCAGGCGACCTTGGGGGCCAGGGAATTGGCCCACCCCGACCAATCCAAGAATTAGGAAAGCAGTTGTCCAGAAGCTCCCTCACTGCTAGGCTCCAATGAGCAGGACAGCCGTCGTGCTGGAAGACTATGGGCCGATCTTCGTCAAACACTTCTTCCGCTAAATCAGGCAAATCGTTTTCGAGGAAATCTAAGTAGTTTTGCCCGTTTAGGTTGTCTGGCAAAAAGTGCGGCCCTATCAACCGATTACCGATGACGCCTGCCCATACGTTCACGGAGAACCTTCGTTGAAAACCTCTGTGCCTCTTGACTCTCGGGTTTTGATCTCTGGGTGCCCAGTGATGGAGATTGTGGTAATTTACAATTCCTTCCTTGTCAAACTTGGACTCGTCAGTCCAGAGAATACTCCGTAAAAAATTAATATCTTCCACGTCCGTATGGAGCAAGTGGCGGCAAAACTCCACCCTTCTTGCATAGTCGTTATCCTCTAAGCCTAAAACAATAAAAATATCAACGTTAGCGGTTTCCTTATGAATTAGTAGCTATGTAACATTGATTGCTATCTCTGTCTTTCCATTTCTCTCTCTCTCACACACATGCTCATGTTAATTTAAAAATTGCCTATGAAATTCACATGCTAGTTCATTACATAAGAGCTAAAAACAAAAACTTTATGTAAAAAATTACCTTGAACAGGGGTGTAGTGGAAAGGATGACGTCCATTTTCGCGAAGAACCGACCAGACTTTCCACACGCTTAAACCAAGCGTCCGGGCTACGGTTCTTACGCTTCTGGTCGGATCTTCCTCAAATTCAGCCAATATGCGTTCTTCCGCAGCCAAATTTGGTTGAAATCTGTTCACGGCTGGTTCCCGGAAATTTAAATTTCCGGTTTCTCGCAGACGCCGATAAGTTGAGCCAAACGTTTGGTGGTTAGGCACTCGCCGGTTAGGATACCGTTCTTGATAAATCCTCGGTGCCTCGCGCCCATTGCAATCAGCCATTCCATACACCACCAGCATGTCGGTGTACTCTTCACTGGTAAATCCAGCCATTTTGCCAACAACAAGGTAACAAATAACAAAACTTAACAAAAACGAAGTAATAACAAACTCAACAAAATTAACGAAAACAGTGGAGCGTCGTAACGGCAAGTACGTAAGTTAGCTAAGATGGGTAAATCTCGACTGACTAACAAAGACCCCAACGAGTTACCTGCCCGGCCCCGTCGACCCAAGAGCGAAAGAGACATGACATGACATGTTTTGTCTCTTACATGTTGCTCTCGTGTAAGAGTGAGACAACAAATTTGCCAACTGTAGGCCAAACTGGTTTAAATTCTGGAAATTACATTTGTCTTACAAATGTCGACTCGTGGTGGTAAAAGTGCCCTAGTTGCGGAAATTAATTAATAACTTTAAAACTAAAAGTGATAAATACACTTTTAGCATATCGTTAGAAAGGGCATGGACTGAGGATGTTTTAAAAAAATCAGAAGAACTCCAACCCTGTTAGTTTTTTTTTAAACCCCATAGAAAGTTGCCCTTAAAATTATTTCTTTACCTTACTACGGTACTTCAGGCCCCATAACTTTTCTTCTCCACAATTTTCTGGTGTAAAATAATTTTTTGCAGGACCCTAAGACTCTAACGATTAAAACAAGACCATTAGCCGACCGGTCCCATGGATAGATTTTGAGCTACAGGTAGTTTTAGTCAAAAAATCATAAAAAAGTCAAATAAAAAATAATAATAAATTAAAAAAAAACCTTGAGGCCAAGGTCAATATAATGGGCGGGGGTAGGTAGCAGACTATCCCTAGTTTCTACCCTAGGCGTATGTACAGCTCCCTTCCAAACACCCTGTATATTGGTTACACACATTGAAATAGAGGTTGCATACGTACTACATCACACCTCCCAAGGCAATAAAAAAAAAAAAAAATCCTTTGCATGGATACCTTTTTTTTTTATATATATAAAACTACGTAATGTGGTTACAAATTTAATGTAAAATTACTGTTTATTATCTATGAGTAATGGTTATGCGTTTGAGTTACTCGCAGGTTTTTTTTTTTTTATATATTTTTTTTTTTTATATAAGTATATTAATAAACAACTTATAACTAAGATTACAGTTGTTGTATCGCTTGTGTTTACAAACAAGCGAATTGCTTTTTTTTTTTTTTTTTTTTCAAACTTATACCTAAGATTACAGTTGAGTTCTGTGTTTACAAATAAAACATGTAAGTACTTTTTGTTGGCACCATTCATTCAGGGCATCACGAGTGCATATCATTTTACAGCCACGATCGCAACGAAGGTCAGTAACCTAGGTATTGTTGCTAAGTATACAATATATTATGACTTTATGAGTAATACAACTTCGTTCTGTTTTTATGAATAACATCAATTTTTCCATTAATGTTTACCTCTACATTTGGCGACAAATCTCTAATAACAGTGTAGGGACCAGTATAAAGGTTTGAGAGCTTATTACCAGTTTCATTTTTAATCAATATTTTATCATTTGGTTTATATTCTACAGGTCTTACATATTTATCATATCTGTTTTTCCTTTCTAATTTCGAGTTAATCAAGTTTTCCCGTGCTTCTGTTTGTGAAATCTGTAATCTATATTTAAGCTCAAGGGGATAACTGTCATAATTGTATAGTGGTTCTACTGTTCTTAAAAGGTTACTTGGTAAGTTACATTTCTTTCCATACACAAGTTCGAAGGGAGTAAATTTTGTCGATGAATGTACTGTGGTGTTGTATGCAAAGGCCCAAAAAGGTAACCATGAACTCCATGAGTCTGGTCTTTGATTGATGTGCATTCTTAAAAAGGCCCCTAGGGTTTTGTGAGAATTCTCCAGTGCACCAATGCTCTGGTGATGATAGGCTGTTGAGTTCAGTTTGGAAATATTAAGAATTGTACATACCGCTTTGAATGTCTCTGACATAAACTCCGTTCCTCTGTCAGTAGCGATTTCCCGAGGCACACCGTGCACGAGGATGAAGTTGTTGACGAACACACGAGCGACTTCAGCTGCTGTTCTATTCACTAGTGGAAAAGCGCATACATATTTTGATAGTTCACATTGAAGTGTTAAAATATACGTGTAGTTATAGTAATCTCTATCAAGAGGCCCTACTATGTCTAAAAATATCTTCTCAAATGATGATTGTGCCGTTGTGGTTATTACCATGGGTTCTTTTACCATAACCGTATACTTTTGTTTTTGACATATAGGGCATTTTTTAACATAGTTATTTATATCCTTTTCGAGACCCGGCCAGAAATAATATTTTTTAATGTTGTTAAACATTCTTTTTGTGCCTGCGTGGCCACTTGTGGGTAATAAGTGAAAGTCATTTAAAATGACTCTCCGATCTTCTAAATTATCTACTTTTTCTATATTATTTAAAATACACAATCGCGGTCCTTCCCATTTAGTATATCTTTTAACCTCATTAGTTATTTTTCCTAAGAATAAGTTATGGGATTTATTTTTCACGAAACATATTTCATGTATATCATTAACTTTACAGAAATCGCACATCGCTCTCACAAATGCGGCTGGCGTCAGTTGTGATCGAGCAGATGGATTTATATACAACATCATTTTTGCTTGATCATATGAAAATATATTATTTCCCTTATATATTCTATTCGTTTTTTGTAGCCTGTTTAGACTTGTTTTATCAATGAATTGCAGCTCTACTGCATTACTAGGCTTGTTAATTGTTCCCACAATCCTTGCTTGATCTTCTTGATCCGGGACACAGTTGTCTGCGGTATCTTCCGGAATATGAGAAGTTTGTTCTAATCGTTTTATCTGTGCTCGTGTCATTACAAATAAACTTTCGTGCATGTTCTTTAAATCTTTCGATGATATTGGAATTCGAGATAAAGCATCGGCGGCTGCATTTTGTTGACCTTTGACATATTCTATTAAATAGTCATATTCTTCTAAACATAATCTAAATTTGAGCAGTCTACTTGATGGCTCCTTTAAACTAAATAAATATACCAGTGGTTTGTGGTCAGTTACTATTTTGAATGGACGACCATACAAATAGGGTCTATAATGTTTTACGGCCCATACTATAGCCAGGAGTTCTTTTTCAATAGTCGGGTAATTACGTTCAGCTTTGTTTAAACTCCTACTGGCGTAAGCGACTGGCCGACCATTGCCGTTGGATAAAACCGCTCCTATCGCGTACCCTGACGCATCAGTTTGTACAATAAACTGATTTTTATCTGATAAATCCGGATATTGGAGAACTGGTGGTGTAGACATACATTCTTTAAGTGTCTGAAATGCCTTTTGTGCGTCGCTATTCCAAATGAATTCTACATTTTTTCTACACAAAATATTTAAACTGTTTGCAATTTCAGCAAAATTTGGAATAAATTTGCGATAATAATTCGCTAAGGCTACAAAACGCTTTACTTCATTTGTGTTTTGGGGAATTGGATAGTTTTGTATAGCACTAATCTTTTCTGGATCGGGTAGTACACCGTTATCTGTTACGACGTGGCCTAAATAGAGCATTTCCTTTTTAAGAAAGTCGCATTTCATCGGATTTAATTTTAAATTGACACTGCGTAATCTTTCTAGTACTTCGATTAAATTTTTGTTATGATTTGATAAGTCCCGTCCCATTATAATTAAATCGTCCTGATAACATAAACATTTTTCATAATTAAGGCCCGCCATTGCCATTGTCATCATTCGGGCAAATGAGTTCGGGCTTGTCTTAAGACCCATTGGCATTCTAGTCATTTGATATTGACCTGAATGAAAAGCTGTAAATTTCCTACTATCTGGTTCAAGTTCCACGTTATAAAACCCTTGGCTTAAGTCTCAGTGCGTAAAATAAATGCAACCAGATAGCGAGTCTAATATCTCATGAATATTTGGCAGTGGGAATTTATCATTTTGAACACAGTTATTTAACTTTCGGTAATCAATGACTAGACGCCATTTCTTCTCTCCATTTGATTTCTTTGGTACTAATAGAACGGGACTAGACCATTCGCTATTACAGGGTTCTATTATACCTTGTTCGAGCATGCGGTTAATTTGATTCTGTATTTCCCCTTTTTGTGAATGTGGGAGCCTGTAAGGTTTGCTGTAACTTGGTCTAGTACCGGGTTGTATTGTTATTGAATGTTTATATATAGTTGTCGTAGTGAGTTGGTCTCCTTCGAGATAAAAGATATCGTTATACTTTGCGCATATGTTCCAAATGCTGATTTTTTCCTCCTTATTTAGATGATCTAATTTTAATAAGGGAAGCAGTTTTTTGACTCGTTCTGCATGTTTCTTTGGCTTGTCAAATATACAGATATTATAATCTCTTGCTTTATGTATTTTAGGATTAATGCTATGTACATAAAAATCGTTTTCTGTTGTGTTCAAAATTCTTATTGGTAGCTTTCCGTCCGCGGGGCTTGCTATTGTACTTGCTAAAAATATTCCGTTTCCTATCTGCTCTGCGCAAACTACACAATCTTCTGTTATATCGGTCGTAATGTAATGTGTGCTTTCGGACCTAGCGGGTCTAGTTAGCGTCTCGTTATGTTTGGTAATAGGCACACAAATTTCTTTATTGTTATTATACATAACTAAGGAGTAATTTTTGAAGTTAATAATCGAACAAATCCCCACTCCCATTGATCTAAGAAATTGCCAGACTTTAGCTGGGTCACCGTTTTCAACAGACTTATGAATGTGGCGGCGTTGAGCATCACTGCACACCCGGTTGCTGCGATTGCGGATTGCAACATATTTCTCTCGCGTAAGAGAATTTGGTCTGCTTTTAAATTTTGTTCTAGCTGCTGCTTTCCTCTGCAGTAAGTCTTTTAGGCCATCTGTAAGCCACGGCGCCGGCAGATGCTTCATTTTTACTGGTCGAAAAGGGGCATGGACGTCGTATAGCTGGAAAAGCTTGACACTGAGTATATTGACTTAGACATCAATCGACTCAGCGCCAATGACATCAGACCAGTCAATGTTGCCAGCATCCTCACGGAGGTTCTCAAGGTTCATACCACCAAAACTACGCTGGAGGAGTATCTTAGGTTTAGCCTTCGGAGGGCGAATTTTATAGGAAAGGAATAAAAGGTCATGGTAGGAAAAGGCATCCGCTGTACATTGGCCATGCTTAGCGACATGTTGAGTAGAAGAAACAAGTATAAGATCAAGAAGTGAAGGAGTACAGTTAGGAAAATGATGAGTGGCACCTAAGGGAAGAAGGGACAAATTGCAAGAATATGATATAGAATGAAAAGAGGAAGATCTTGAATCCTGTTTGAGAAGACAAGTGTTAAAGTCGTCCATTTTAATAGTGTGACTGTAAGAAGGAATTAAGATAACGAGTAGATTTTCAAAAGAGGAGAAATAATCGATACGTAACGAGGGACAAATGAAGATTGACTTCTAAAAAGAGATGCTCACCAGCGTCCTGCGGCGGTGGCTGTGATGACATATGAACAACAGAGAAAGGAATGTTAGCACGAAGATATATGGCAACACCGCCACCACCGCAGCCTGTGCGATCGTTTCTAATTAGTTGGTATCCGGGTAAAGAGTAGGAAGTGGATGGAAGGCATGATATTGATGATATTACTTCCAAGCCAATGCTTCCTCCTGACTCTTTTTCTTTCTCCACCGTGACTAACCTGGAGGTCCTCAAATATTTTACCTCAATTAAGTCTAAGGCTGTGGGCTGTGATGGGGTTAGTCGAACTATGTTATCTTTTATGATTGAGAACTTAATTCCAATTATTACTCACATCATCAATTCATCGTTGCAGATTGGTGAGTTTCCTGCAATGTGGCGTAAGGCTTACAATATCCCTCTTCCTAAAATTCCCAACCCCAGTTTGGCTATTCACTTCAGACCGATCTCCATTCTCCCTTTCCTTTCTAAGATCCTAGAAGCAGTTGCTCTTAAACAAATATCCTCCTACGTCTTCAAGAACAACCTGTTGTCCAATTGCCAATCCGGTTTTCGGCCTGACCACAGCACAGCCACAGCTCTGCTTAAAGTTACTGAAGACATTAGAGACGGCTTGGAGAATTCGAGGTTAACGGTGCTTGTTTTAATAGATTTTTCCAATGCTTTTAACACCGTTGATCACTACATTCTTCTGGCCATACTGTCTCAAATTGGGGTCTCTTTGTTGTCACGTGATTGGTTTTCATCATATCTTCGTTGTCGCCAGCAGGCTGTGCGTGCTGATCAGGATTGCTCTGACTGGTGCGACTTGGTAACTGGTGTTCCACAAGGCGGTATACTCTCTCCTCTTTTGTTCTCTTTATTTATAAACTCCATTACTGTTATCATCAAATGTTCTTACCATCTGTATGCTGATGACTTGCAACTTTACGCTCAATCAGACATTGCCAATCTTGACAATTGCATTTCATTACTCAATGCTAATCTTCGAGCTATCAGTGAGTGGTCTGGCAAATTTGGGGTTTCTGTTAATGTCGGGAAATGTCAGGCCATCCTCATTGGTAGTTCGTACTATTTGAGAAGTGTGAACACTGGCCAACTTATGCCACTGATGTACGAGAACTCCGTCATTTCTCTTTCACCTCATGTGAAAGATTTAGGTCTGTACATTGACGACAGTTTTAGTTGGAATAAAAACGTGGCTCAGGTGAGCCAGAAAGTTGCGTTCTCGCTGCGGTCTCTCTATAGATTTAAGCATTTCCTCCCATCCAGCACCAAAATCACTCTGGTCCAGTCACTTGTGCTTTCCATTATCGACTATGCTGATGTTTGTTATCCTGATCTATCCCAAGAACTTCTAAATAAATTGGATCGACTTCTCAACAATTGTATTCGCTTTGTTTTTGGCCTTCGTAAATATGATCATATTTCTTCCTATCGTTCTCAGCTTAAATGGCTGCCTATCCGCGTCAGGAGGTCCCTCAGATCTCTCTGCTTGCTCTTCACTATTATGAACGATCCTTGTGCTCCCGATTATCTAAAAACTTATTTCAATGTATTGGGCAGTTCTCACAGTCGTAACCTTCGAGCTGTTAAAAATCTAATCCTCCAAATTCCTTCACATCGCACCGGTTTTATGTCTAACTGTAATGTATTTAGGGAGATGGAATAAAACCAGGCGCTCTACGACACAACTATAATTGAACTGCCGTTACATACAGGACCTTAACCTACCTACATATTCTAAATATTACTAAAACATTATATACAACTACCTACAGTACACTCCTCCCTGTTAAATTAAAAGCTACATTATACAAACTTAACTTACATAGGTACATAACAATCTAAACCTTATAATTAATATTCTTAAGTCTACATTGTCTAAGCGCGCGCTGTGGAGAAAGTATCACTTGAGGCAAGGCGACGGGAGCTTCTGTTGCAGCTTGTGTATCGATTGCAGTATCATTTAAAGACTGGGTCGGCGCCGCTGGCAGCTCGCTCGACTCCCGTTCCGGTGACCCATCCAACTGAGGTGGTTTACCACTTCCACTAGTGTCCTTTGCCGCTGACCCCTGAGAATCTGTGTCTGATCGCTCTATAGTGCTAGGACCACTGGATACCATTGATGGCCTTCCTCCTGTTCTCCTACGTAACTGATCAATGTGCCTGTGCACCGTTTCCCCACTTTGACCTTTGACCCGGTAGTTGCTAGGTCCTAGACATTCCACGATTTGACCAGGAACCCATCTCTCGCCTTTTAGGAATTGTCGATACCATATATCCGTTCCCTCTCCCCCTATACTCCTGTGCGCCCCACCTACCGCTTCCACCTGTCGCTGTTGAGCTAGGAGCACCTTGTTTTGTCTATCTGGTTTGATAATGTCTAGCTTCGTTCGTAGGCGCCTACCTAAAAATATAGTAGCTGGGCTTTCCCCTGTTGTAGAATGTTCTACGTTTCTATAATACATTAGAAATGTCCATATTGCCCTATCTATGTTTTGTTTTTCTAATATTGCCTTTTTTATTACCCTTTTTACAAGCCTAACGGCATTTTCCGCTAATCCATTTGATGAAGGATGGTAAGGGGCTGTAAAAATGTGTTCAATTCCGTTTGCTTTAGTAAAATCCTGAAACTCCCTTGATGTAAACTGAGTACCGTTATCGCTAACTATCTGTTTGGGTAGCCCCCATCTACTAAATAGGTCTGCTAATCTATTTATCAAACTAAACGCGGTTGTGCTTGATACATTAAATACTTCCAACCATTTAGAGGTGGCATCCACTACCACTAGATATGTTCTTCCGCTAATGGGTCCCAAGTAGTCGATATGGATCCGGCTCCAAGGCCGACTAGGCCAGGCCCACATGCGCGGCGACTGTTGGGGTGGTGCATCCGCCTGGGCTGCACACACCCCGCATCTGCGGCACATATGCTCCACTGCCTCATCGACCCCGGGCCACCATACGTAGCTTCGGGCTAAAGATTTAGACTTCACTATGCCCATGTGTGGTTCATGCAACATCGATAACACCCTATCCCTACACGCTTGCGGCACCACCAGCCTATGACCCCACATTACGCATCCTAGTTCTTCATAAAGTTCTGTCTTCCTATTAAAATATGGTTTTAAGTTTTGAAGCTCACATTCATTTGGCCAACCATCTCTCAAATAACTTAGTATTTTTGATAGTTCTATGTCCCGCCCTGTTTTACGTTTTATATCATTATAATCTAGCAATAATGATTGTTGTACAAAATGTAAATGCGTTTGCTCCGGCTGCCCGGTCGCAATTGTTTGTTTACTCGTTAGCGGTAACCTTGAAAAACCATCCGCTCCGTTGTGATCGGTGCGAACGTACTCAATAGTAAATGTATAAGCCGATAAAATAATTGCCCATCTCTGCATACGACTCGCGATCATTGTCGGTATACCCGTATGCGGGCCAAATATTGATACCAGTGGTTTATGATCTGTGCGCAAAGTGAAATTCCGGCCATATAAATATTGATGAAATTTACTAACACAGAATATTATTGCTAATGCTTCACGATGTATTTGTGAGTAGTTCTTTTCTGCATCGGTAAGCGTGCGAGACGCGTAGGCCACCGGCCGCTCGCCGCCGCCGCCGGGCTGCGACAGTACCCCCCCTATACCTCTTGCGCTCGCGTCACAGGTCAATATTAACGGCTTATCAGGTTCGTAATGCGCTAATACTTCCGTGCCGGCTAATACATTTTTAATTTCTATAAATGATTTTTCACATTCCGTGGTCCAACCCCATTGTTTACCTTTCTTTAATAACTCGTAAAGCGGTACTAATCTACTACTCATGTTCTTAACAAATTTTCCATAGAAATTTATGATTCCTAGGAATGATCTTAACTCCGATACATTCGCTGGTCGCGGAATCTTAACTATAGCTTCGACCTTCGCCGGATCTGTTTTAATTCCCTCTTGATTAATGATATATCCCAAATATTTTACCTCTTTTACTAAAAATACACACTTTTCCTTTTTTAGTTTCAGACCAGATTGACGTAATCTACTAAAAACTTCTTCTAATGCTTGTAAGTGTTCTCGTTTGTTTCTACCCCCTATAATAACGTCATCAAGGAATATTTCTACATTTGGAATACCTTTCAATAAATTGCACATAATTCGTTGAAATATCCCTGGGCTTGAAGATAATCCATAAACTAATCTATTATACCTGTACAGACCCCTATGTGTATTTATGACTGTATATTCCTTTGTATCATCTAGCTCAATCTGATTATAGGCCTGCGATAAATCTATTTTGGAGAAATACGTAGCTCCACTGAGGTTAACCATTATGTCCTCTATTCTCGGTAATGGATAGCGGTCAGTAAGTAATACAGGATTCACTGTCGCTTTGTAATCAGCACAGATTCTCAGTGAGCCGTCAGGTTTATTTACCGGCACCAGCGGCGAGGCCCAGTCGGAGCAGTCCACCGGCTCGATGATACCGTCGCGCAGCATGGCGTCGAGCGCGTCGTTGAGCCGGCCCAGCAGTGCGTACGGCACGGGCCGCGCGCGGTGGAACACCGGCCTTACACCGTCGCGCACGCGCAGCGTCGCCTTGCCTCTAGTGTACCGCCCCAAACCGCCGCTGAATAGTTCTTTAAACCTGTTTAACAATCCGTTAATATCGTTAGTTAGATTTAAATTTTTACACCTAATATTGTAACAGTTATTAAATACTGGTATTTTAATTTTTAACTCTGTTAACCATTGACGGCCGAGCAGAGATGTGGTACCCCCCCCTATGACAAATAATTCTAACTGTTTCTTATAGCTTTCATACTTTACTATGGGCTTAAACATTCCAAGGGGTTTAATTTTTGTGCCGTCATAAAAATTCAATATGATATCACTGGTTTCTAATTCATGATTCCTAAAAAACCTTCTGTACGTTTCTTCACTGATACACGATATCGCTGAACCCGTATCAACTTCCATAGGTATTTTAAAATTATCTATATATATAGGTAAGCTTACCGCTCTATAGTCGTTTAAGCATAGATGATGGAAATCTTGTTCCGATGGCACCTCAATATCGTGGGAACTTGCAGTCGCCTCCCCGAAATACATAGGTGAACGCTGGGAACTCGACCCGCCAAGCGCGTTGGCCTCCCTCTCTGGACATACCCGCCGCAAGTGTCCTGGGCGTCTGCAATTACTACATACGTAGTTACGGAACCGACAAACTGCATGTGTATGCTCCGTGGCTCCGCAACCCGCACAATTTGTTTTGCGATCCGGCTTGATACCGCCCGTGCCGCCGCTCCCGCCAGCATGCTGTCTCGTGGCGCCAGCCATGCGCGGCCGCCCCGCCGGCGCTGCTCCCCGCGGTCCTCCTTGTGCCGTGCGCGCTTCCCTCTGCGCCCGTGGCTGCGCGCCGCCGCCGTCCCGTCCGCTGAACAGCGCGTGCACCGCTTGTTCCGGTCCCCCGCTCCCCGCTGCGTCACCCCTGCTGCCCATCGTCGCCATCGACTCCACCGCGGCTGCGTCCCGCTCCGCCGCTTCCAGTGAACTTGCTAGCTTCACAGCATCCGTGAACGATATAGTGTCGGCCTCCGCAAACAATCGTTGCCGAATTATGTCGCTCCGCAGACCGCAGACGAATTGATCGCGTAAATTCTCGTTCAAGTTTTCTTTGAACTTGCAATGTCGGGCAAGTTTCTTGAGATCGGCTACATACGCTGCTACCTTCTCATCGCCGTTCTGTCTCCGCTGTCTGAACCGGTAACGTTCGGCGAGCACCGAGGGCGTTGGTTCTAAATGTTGATGTAGCAATTCAACCACTTTGACGTATGTTAGCTCCGCTGGCTTGTGGGGACTTGCTAGATTACACAATAGGTCGTACGCCTCATCTCCCATAACGGCTATAAGCGTCGGCAATTTAGTGTCGTCGTCTATTTTATTTGCTTTGAAGTACATTTCTACGCGGTCCACGTATACTGACCACGTGCCGGATATTACATCGAACTCCTTTATTTTTCCGATCGACATAATTTTCGAGTTTTTTTTTTTTTATTCACTCGACAGTCACAAACACCCAACAATACGTATTATCACACGCGAAATTGTCCGGATTTTGTCCAACTCGTCGCCACTCCGTCATACGCTGTCTCAACAATTAAGCTCTGGAACGCCCTACCTTTTGGCATTAAAAAGGCTGAAAGCAAATACATTTTTAAAAGAAAAGTACGTGACCACTATTTCAGTCAGACTAAATAGCTTTCATCTAGAGACAAAAGTCTAGTCATTATAATTATTATTTATTAGGTTTCTCGTTTTTTTAGTATTTATTAGTCTATTTTATTTGTATATGTGTACTATTAATATATATGTAAGTATATATATTTTCGTATACAATTTGTTTAAATATTATTTTGTACCCGTTCACAACGTTGTCCTTTTTAACCCAAAGGTTGACTGGTAGAGAATGCCTTGTGGCATTAAGTCCGCCTATGTACCACTATTGTACATGAAGTTTAAATAAATAAGGCATGGTTTTAGCCATGATTCAGAAACAAGGATTGCATGAATGTTCTTACAGTCCTGATTAGCCAGCATGTCATGGTAATGAGCCGGAATACTTTGGGCATTAATATGGACTACATTAAGATTCCTTGAAACATCGGAGAACTGAGACTAAGGGTGTCAGCAAGAGACACTGTCAAGTAACTTTACTGTCTGTAAAGCTGTCACTGTCACTATACGCTGATAAAAAGCTGTCATTATCACTATCTACCATTATTAACACGGAAATATAAATTAAATATAAAAGCGAAGATATATAAAAAAATGTAACAATAAAAAATATAAAATATGAAGGTAGGTTAAAAATCGTCCACCTGCCAGTTGTGTGTTAACAAAATATTAAATTAGAAAGTTTTAAGTGCATCGCTCGGGTATTTATTTACTTACATCTTTACATCGCAATAACATAAACGAGAAAAAAATAAAAAGTAAATTTTGATTTAAAATATTACATCTTAATTCCACTACAAAAACAAAAATACGTTTTGAAAAATGAATAGAGATAAAAATACAATTTTTGCATGCAAAATCTATGTTACCATAGACTTAACATGCGCAAAGTGTCACGTAAGACATATCAATTATCTGGAACGCAACTATTGACTTGACACTTGACTGCTGTCAAGTGTCAGAATAGAGATCGTATCGATTGTCAACAATAAAGCGAAAATAAATCGAAGAAAGATTTTAAATTATAAAGGTAGGAGTAAGAATAAATCAAATTATTGAAGCACGAAGGTAAAGAAACAAAAACAAATAGTTGAATTAAAATACCCGAACGACGCTAGAAGTAAAAATGGATCATCACTTTTTGGAAGTAGTAACCGCAGCACGCCTCTTCTTCAATGCAACAGCGGCTGGCTTACTGGCCACCACTGTCTCTTGTTTATCGCTGTCCTGCTTAGGCTCACCGATAGAATTGAGCTCGCTATGGGTGACGACACGATGCTTGATCCCATCAGGCCCCAGAATGTTTATATGGCCTTGTTTAGTCCAGCAGTTGGTGACGCCGAACCTTAGACGCGCAGCCACAAAAACCTGATGCCGCGACCTAGTCAAGAATTCTGACAAGGTTATACCAGAACCTTTTAATTTGGTTTTTGCATACCAGATCTTGCCACGGATGTCCACGTCCTGTAGCTTCACGAGAATGGGCCTTGGCTTGCCAGTGCCGGCCTGATTGCCCATTCTATGGCACCTCCGTATAGCAGACACAGAAAATGCATCCAGCTTCAACTTGTCACGCACAACTTCAGCAACCACCAGAGCCGTCTCTTCCTTGCTCACCTCACCAACACCATGAATAAGAAACATCTTTCCACGACCCCTCATCTCAAGTGCATTTACATCACCAGCAACCGCCTCCATCTGTCGTTGAATACAGCTAAGGGCCTGGAGCACGAACGTTTTGAAGGATGTATAATCAGCCGCTTGTTCAATTGGGTTGCTGGCGTTTTGTTGTTGTTGTTGCTTGTTGTGTTGAACGTCCTGGCCAGACATTCTGTCCTGAAATTGGCTCATTAATTCAATCAAACTCCAATCAATCTGTTCCAAAACTAGGTGACTAGACAAAACTGTTCTGCTTACTTCAGCCGAAACTGTTTTATTTAACTCTCATGTGCGTACTGTCATAAAATGCTGTTGATATCCAATCATGTGAAGAAAATTAATAGAAAACTGTATATTAGTTAACCCCTCAGGTGCCGAGCCGACCCCGCATGCGTATACCCTACTTGCTCGCCCGTTTTTTTTGGTTTTATGTAGGCCTTTAGAAAAACTGAGAAATAGGCAATTTATAGCCATTAAACATGGTATATTATTACTTTTCTGGCTTCATTATGAGTTTAACTAACTATTTAAACTATTCAATAAGCAAATAAAACTAACCTCATCTCGCAGTGATGAAATACGGTGACAACTTATCACTTTTATAATAATTTTCACTCACTTAGCCATAAAACTTTATCACAACATATCAAATTCACCAAAAAAATACTTCATTACGATGATACAATATGTCTACACATATTGTGTCATCGTAATGAAGTATTTTTACACAATGTTTAGACAAGCATTTCCAAATAAACAATACTCAACAATAATAAACTGTAATAAAACTATTTTATTTACACAACCAAAAAAACATGGCAGCGGGGTCTCAAAAACTACAGACCCATTTTGTGATTTTTTTTCTTTCGTTATCTTTTAGTGATGCTTCATTAAAATGTTACCAAAGTCGGTGAAATATGAATCAATTAAACGAATGATACAGCCAGACCGTGTTGCAAGTTGAAAATATGACGTAAAAAACCATCGCCAAATGGGCCATGTAACCTTGACTGTACATTAAGTGTACTCTTGACGTTTCGAGCACTTTTTCTTACGTTCACTTGGTGTACCCTCGACGTTTCAGAGGTTAAACAATCATAAGAGGTATGTTACAAAGATCAAAGTTCTAACACATACTAATCGGTCATGTATGAACGTAAAATTTACCGACGCGTGTACGTGCATGTTCAAATCTATGTATGTACTCGTACGAGTACATAGGCATACCTCTTCAACCGTTATTATGGAATGTAATAACAAGGCTCGGTCGTCTTACAATGAATCTTCTCTAGTCCTACAATGAGTCTTAAATTAAGATCCAGATCCTTCATTAAGAAGTTATGAACTAACCTAGGGGCTTTAGACAAATTAAATCTAATGAATAAGACACTGTCTTCTAAACTAGTACTGTTGTAAGTAATTGAAAGACTCACCGGTAGAAATATTTAGGTAAAGTTTTAATTTCAATGTTCCGTGGTGAATAACAAAAGAAGTTTTTCAGGTGATTGTCATCCCATGCAGTTCTCAAGAAAGAGTAAATAATAATTATAAAGGTAATAAAAAAAATACTTCTGCTACTCGTGTGAGTTAGTTCTGTATTTCTATACTCCATTTGAAATAACATTAGAAATTTTTGCAACCACTTTTTACAGTCCGTTCAACCGATTTTGAGTTCTATCTTGTAAATATAAGGATGGCATAAAAAGCATAAACCTATTACCAAAATTAAGTGTTTAATACAGCTGCCATTTGTCATATCACCAACGCAATACTAGTCAAAATCTGTCGTCAGAACGGGCTGTAAAATGAGATTATTTAAATATCTAATGTTATCTCAAATGGAGTATAGTCTCGTATATCATTTGAAAAATATAATAAATATGACATATTCCTACCGATTAAACCCCCATGGTGTTCCTCCTGGCCATTGCGAAATCTACTCGCAAATCCTTCACATCCCCGACCGGACTCAGTTTGGTTTTCATGAATTTCAGCTGGCCTCGAAGGCCGCACCATCTTGGTTAAGAGGTTAAAGGCTCCCAATACAGATGCGATGCAACCGTTTTTCATAGAAATTATTCTTAAATTGTTCTCCAGATAGAATTTATATGAAAAAACATCGAGGCATCGTTGTCACATATTAAACCGTTTAACCCGTAGATGAGATAAAATGAATAAATTATTTTAAGAGTATGGATCCGGTCTCCTATCAGTTAATATACAACCTATATGGTGACCACTAATTCGTCTGTCAAGCATCGTGTTTATCGCGATATTTACGACTTTTTGTACGACTATTAAGCAGATCAGGCGGACGTTTTGACATGATAATGATAAAAACTTTTTTGCAAAAAAATACTACCGACTTCTTTGATTTTTCACTTTGTAGTTTTGTATTTGGAAGTCGGTAGTATTTTTTTGCAAAAAAGTTTTTTTATTTTTCACTTTTTAGTTGTACCTACCTAATAGGCAAGTTAGTAAGGTAACTATAACGCCGAAATAGATTTCATAAAACTTGAACTTAACCGCTGAAATGAGAGATCTGCGTACCCCTTAAGAGCGTACTGGCGTGATGTTATGTTATGAAATGGTATAAACAATAAACAGACATGCGATTGCAGCAATCCCGAGAGATTTGCCGTTATTTATTGAAGAGTTATGTTGTATATCTCCAAAGTTCTTGGAGGCCTGTGTCCCAGCAGTGGGAACATATAAAATCTGATGATGATGAAACAAACCTACAATTTTACCTCTTTATAACTTAATATTTATAGTTAAGTTGCTCGACCTTTTCATTCTTTGACTGCACTGGAAGGGGTTATTTATTCACTACGGTCTAGGTATATCCAGAATAAAAAAAGAACCTGCGTAGTGCACTGGCTAGTGTTACGAGTAGGTATCTTTTTTTTTTTGTTGTCATATTAAGATACCCTGCCCCTACACTGCCTACCCTGGCTACCCTGCCTACCCTGGCTACCCATGGCTACCCTGGCCCTACACTGCCTACCCTGCCTACCCTGGCTACTCTGTCTACCCTGCCTACCCTGCCTACCCTGCATACCCTGCCTACCCTGCCTACCCTGGCTACCCTGCCTACCCTGGCTACTCTGCCTACCCTGTCTACCCTGCCTACCGTGGCTACCATGGCTACCCTGGCTATCCTGTCCCTACCCTGGCTACCCTGCCTACCCTGGCTACCCTGGCCCAACACTGACTTCCCTGCCTATCCTGGCTACTCTGCCTATCCTGTCTACCCTGCCTACCCTGGCTACCCTGTCCCTACCCTGCCCTACTAATTTTTATCTATCATCAATAGTTTTCTCAGCACACGCCAAATGATGTATTTTACAGGCAACATTTTGCTACCTTGGGTTACATTATTGCAATTTTCATAAGGATCTTTATGTTTTTTAAAAATATATTATAGCCTATGACACTCAAGCATAATGTAGCTTTCTACTGGTGAAAGAATTTTCAAAATCGGTTCAGTAGATCCAGAGATTACCCCTTACAACGTCACAAACTCACAAACTTTACCTCTTTATAATATTAGTATAGATATGTACCCCTGTATTTTTTCAGTAGAAATGATAAATAAGGGTGCTTTAACCTTTCCTGAAGTTTTTGGGGCACTGGTGGTCAAAGAAATCCCTATCAAAAAGTAAAGCGCACAACTTTTTATTAAAATATTTTTGTGTATCTACGAGAATTATTTCAATGTTGGCTATTAGAAAGCTGATTTTTGGTTTATAATTCAAAATCCATTGGTTTTATTCTTTATTTCCATAAAAAAAAATCGTAGTATCGGTTAGAGAAGACGGAAGTCGGTCTAGAACTTTCTAGACCGGAATTAAAACACAATATAATTTTACAGTTGCCATGTACGCTGCTGAAATATAAGTCGCAGTTAAAATAAATGTAGCCCTTCTCACCTTCAAAATAAACTAGATAGTTCTCAATCCTTAACATCAGGCGAGATGGTGGTCAAACGCTAGCCTATAGATTATTAAAAAAAAAACCGTAGAAAAGCAATTTAAATTTCACTTTCTAATAATGTATTGGAAGAAAAGCTTTCAAAACCTGATCCGTTATTAACTAAAGTAACAGATTGAAATCAGTTTTCTTGAAACTAATACAAGCTTTAAGGTCATACCGCAACATTTAGCTTGGTTTATTTAAAATCATGTTTTCCTTGTTAAGTAAATACAATCATAAGTAATAGGAAGAAAACAAAAAAACAAATGTAATTTTTTAACTATCTATGCAAAACTTTACTAATATTATAGTGGTTGCCTACCTTCCTAACCTCATTTTATAACGTGTCGATAAAAGGAAATGGCTTCACATTATGTTCGAAAAGTCGACAAATCAATATAATTATGTTTCAAAATCAAACTTTTTTATTTCACATAGGCCTACATGGACACTTAAAAAACGTCGACGAAAGGAGCACGGTTCGGGTTGGTCATTTCCTATGGAGAAGAACCGGCAAGTAACTCCATGGTTACTCTTTTAAAAATGGTTTCGTTTTACAATATTGCCATGTTTATTATGTTATGTTTTTATGTTTAGGGGTTCCGTCCCCAATGTGTATTTATGTGATTTTGTTTGCTACATTGAATTTATTTATCTGCAACGTGATCGTATAGTCAAATTTTCTTCCATGCCTACCGATTTAGTGATTTACGCACTTATGGATAGGTTACACGGACGTACTTGAAATCGGCTAGTTTTAAACGCCAGTTTTGAAATACTAGGAACGCTTCAGTACTTTGGACCAAAGTAGTAAAAGTGTTTAACTGAAGTCTTGGGTTAAGCACTTGTGTACCTTTATTTAACTACCATTAATTAGAAACTAAAATAAAGCTTATATTAAGCCAAACGTTAACATTAAACGTTTAATGTTCACTTATAGTTATTTTGTTCTTCTTTAATTGATCCACTCTTAGCTTAGTTTACTATTAGACCACTTACCCGCATAACTGCTTAATACAGAGAAGAAAATAATCCAGCTTCATCAGATACGAAGATAAGCACCTCTTGTACAGTAAAAATAATCCTATCTACAAGTACCTACTTATCCAGTGTTCTGATATGTTTATTTGGCTGAGTATAACAAGAGAAATAAAAGCGATTACAGGGTTTTTTTTTGTTTGTGTTTGGGAATGGGTAGTATATAATAATGTTATGTGGTACGTTAGAGTATCTAAATAAGACTTTGATATTTACTATATTTGTTACTACACCGTTATCTTGTGCATATTGCGGCTGTTGTCTGTTCTAAAAATAATATTGTGGAAAGCCTGAGGTTTCTCTAGAACGAAGCTCATTCATGAATCTTAATCTAAAATTTTTCTTAAATTTTTTAAAATTTATTGGAGTCGAGATAAGTATCAAATGTGACAGTTTTCAAACGAGATACAGGACTGAACATCGTTCTTGTTTTCGGGCCTAAAAGCTTTGGGTGCTTACACGTGTCTCTTGCCTCCCTACTTTGTTTACTCGCTCATGGTTACTACATGGTTTGGTTTAATTTGAGGCGACCGCATCAGATCAATGTTACTTGGTAACAGTAACATCCTGTATACTGCATAGTTTCATATATTGTTGTGAGACGTAATAGTGATGTAAAATTATTAGAAAGTACTACTTGATCATACTTAGCGTTAGATGTGTCTTATTATTTTGTTAGTACCTAAAAGATCTCGGTCTAGGTCCGACATATGTCCTAAAATAGTCACAAAACTACTAGCGAGACTGATTTGATCGATATGGACCACGACGCATGATGTTTGAGCATTTTGGAGAACCTATTGTGTAAAACGTCCGAGCTTCTTGTATCACTGGGAAACTTCTCTGCAAATGGACCTCTCTCGGGTCTCTGCCGATTGTGTAAATAGAATTTCTGAAATATTTTTGACTTTGACTTTGGTAAAAGCTAGTATTATTATCTATATAGCTTTATCAATTTCAGTGCCATCTACGAAAAACTCAGATACCTAACTAAAATTAGCACTCAGGCCCGTAATCTGGTTGCTCATGCTCGTACTCAACTCATCTCAAACTGGAAATGGACAATTGTGATTGGTTGGTTTGTTTTTAGGGTTCCGTACCTCAAAAGGTAAAAAAGGAACCCTTATAAGATCACTATCTTGTCCGTCTGTCCGTCTGTCTGTCTGTCCGTGTGTCACCACCGATTTTATCAGGAACGGGTGGACATAGCAAGTTGAAATTTATACCAGATACTGAGGTTTATAGTCCCTTTTAGGTGTATAAAAACCAAGGTCCTGAGTCACCGCGATAAAAAGATATAAGCAAATTTAGTTTTTCGCGAAGACTTGTAAATACCAAAATTTACCTTAATTTTCAACTTTTTGTATTTTTCGTAATTTTCCCTGTACTTGTGCTATAAGAACTTGCTTTTAACCAAAATTGACAATACTAGGTCAACCGGAAGTAACCTATAGGTTTTGGGTCGAAAACCTATATGGTAGTTCCCGTTGACCTAGAATCACGAAATTTGGCAAAAAGTAAGGTCTTACAGCACAAAAACAGGCAAAATTTCATAACATTTAGAAAGCCGAAAATTAAGGTATATTATGGTACTTACAAGTTTTCACGAAAAACTAAATTTGCTTATATATTTTTATCGCGGTGACTCAGGACCTTGGTTTTTATACACCTAATAGGGCATATAGACCTCAGTATCTGGTATAAATTTCTACTTGCTAGATTCCCACGTTCCTGAGAAAATCGGTGGTGACACACTTTCAAGTTTTCGCGAAAATCTAGATTTGCCTATATCTTTAATACTTAGCCACCAATAACCTATTTTCTTATGGTGTTAAAATTCAAATTCTAAATCTTTATTTCGAGCGAAGAATCTTGAAGGGTTAGTAACAATGTGATAGCATTTAAACTAAGTATTAGTAAACAACACGATACGGTGACATATGTAACTGAAAGCAGTGAACTACGTATATATACGAACAGTCCACTCTGTCAGCAATCATTTCAGAACCCTGTTAGAGCTGTCCATAACTCGGGCCATCATTGATGATGCGCGCTTTCGCATTATCGCGTGAAAACAAACGCGCTGCCGCAAACATCCCTGACGCTCTACATCGCCAAAGCAACCCCATCACTTTTCTGAACGCGTTATTATACTGGACACGAAGGGCTCCATACGACGCCCGTGAATACTTATCCCACAGGCTGCAAGTGTAGAAGGTGGTTCAGAATGCTCTAAAGAGCGTCACCTTTATTTCTGCAGTACAATGTGCAAACCTGCGAGCTATCATATTCGCACGCTTGGAAAGAGCCCTTCGTTCCCTTTCAATGTCAGCATTGTCCTTTAAAGCTTATTATTGACACAGACACCGTCAGTATGGCAACAGAAATGTTGACTGCTAAGCGCCTCAATCAGGGCATTTATATACAAATTGAAGAGGGCAGGCGAGGTCAATCCCCCCTGTCTCACTCCAAACTCCAATTGATAAGGCTCCGACAGCACACCCGCTCACCGAACTCTATTGATCTGGCTTCCGTATCAATGCCTGAAGATACCTTTAAGCTCGATAGGCAAGCTTATAGGTTCAAGTTTCCTCCATAATATATCTTAGGAAACCAGATCAAAAGCCCTAAACCGATCGAGGAAGCAAGTGAAAACAGGTGTTTCTCTTTTTGTGTAGTACCAAGCAGACCATCATGCACCTTAGCGACTATGGTTGCTAGAGAAATAGGTCTATAGTTTCCCCTAACCGAAAGATCACCTGTTTTACTTTTAACAATGGGAACCACGATCGTCCTCATTAGGCAAGTATGAGTGACCAATACATCAATTGTACAGCAGTGCCAAAACCCTCGGTAAGTGAGGACCGGCGTATTGCAAACGCTCGAGCTACTGAGCCGATCATGTCCAGGGGACTTACCTCTAGACGTAGACCTGATGACCCTAGCCACATATTTGGCACTGAAACGTGTGTCCACCTTGCCACAACGGGGCTCAGCATCCAGCATCTCACAAGAACTCCCTAGCGATGACTTTAAAACTACTCTGCTGTACTCTGGGTGAATTCACAAGGAGTGCATTGTTTAAAATTAGTTATAGATAAAATTTGTTATGTAAACAAGTTAACATAAAATTAGTTTAGATATCTACTGTTATGTATTAGATTAGGTTTACTGTAGTTAAGCGCATTTATCGTATTGGGTGTAATCCTGTAAAGATGTATGTGATAAGGTTGAAATAAATAAATAATAAATAAATAAAACAAACCGATTTCTAAAATGTTTTGCATTATCCTTCACATCACTCACACCATTCACACTAACAGGCAGGCTTGGCCGAATGCTCAATTTATTAGCGCTCTTCCAGAAACCGCGAAAATCACGCTTTGAATGCTTAGAGGCAATTATGTCCATCTTTATCTGTATCTTTGTCTGTATAATGGGTAGGTACGGAACCCTCGGCGCACGAGTTTTACTCACACTTGGCCGGTCTTTTTTTTACATTAAGGTGCTCAAGTCCAAGATCCTAGACGCCCCAGACGTTACTGAATACTTATAACACAAAATCAGTGGAATTAGCAATAGCTTGTACTTGCTACATACTCGTACTTGCTAACTTGGACTTTCATTTTCATTCAGTACTTACCACACATTTTGTTTAGAAAGAATTTAGTAACGTCTGGGGCGTTTGGTTCTTGCTCTATTGACTACACGTATGTCAAGCTTAATAATCATATTGAAGTGTCGTGGTAAATGAAACACATCCACTCTGGATAACGTCTCTATTTATTGTGTGTCACATCGAATCATCATACATCATATACTATACTATAAGGTATGGTTACACACACATGCTTAATACTACTAATGATATCTTACATACACTACACCTACGGGGGTGAGAGAAAAAAAAAAAATATTGAGCTCTTAATTTTTTTTTTTTTTTACCATAGTTTATTACAACTACAACTTAACTATGATACAATTTAGTTCTGTCCTTATGAATTAATTCGATTTTATTTTGTTTTAGAATTTTGACATTAGGGCCCATATCCTCTAACACAATATAAGGGCCTTCATAAATATTATCCAATTTCTTTGTTCCTTCGCTTTTGACTAAAACTAAATCGTCTTTCTTATAACTAACTGGATTACATTTCTTATCATATGCTAATTTTCTATTTACCTTACTAGTTTCTAAATTATGTTTAGCTTCTTTTAGCGCTATCTGTAGCCTATACCTTAAATCTAAAGAGTAGTCACTAGGGTTATATAATGGATCTATTCTATTACAATTCTTAATATTATTAGGAATATTACACTGCCTACCGAAAATTAGTTCGAAGGGCGTGTACTTCGTCTCTGAGTGGACGGTATTATTATAACTAAAACACCAGAACGGTATCCAGTGTGACCAGTCATAGCCGTTATTGCCTGAATAAGTCCTTAGAAAAGCACCTAAATGCTTATGAGCATTTTCGAGTGAACCGATTGATTGATGGTGGTATGCCGTGGATATTAATTTTTCTATTTTTAATAATTTGCATACTTCAACCATAGTGCTTGAAATAAACTCTGAACCTCTATCAGTAGCTATAACTTTAGGTATACCGAAACGTAAAACAAAATTTTGTATAATGGATTTTGCTACAGTTATGGCTTCTTTATTTTTTATTGGATATGCTTCAATAAACTTAGTTAGTTCACATTGAATCGTTACAAGGTAACAATTTTCATTCTCGTCTTTATCTAAAGGGCCTACCAGGTCTAAAAATATTTTTTCAAAACCTGATGACGCAGTCGTTGTTATCGTCATCGGCTGTTTTGTGTACCTACTATACTTTGTCTTTTGACATGTGGAACACTTTTTTACATAATCAAGAACATCTTTATCGATACCTGGCCAGAAATATCGTCTCTTGATGTTGTTAGTCATTCTGCGCACACCAGCATGTCCACTGGTGGGCAGTAAATGAAAGTCATTTAAAATATATTGTTTTTCATTATCATTTTCTATTCTTTGTATTCCTCTTAGAATGCATACTCTTGGACCGGTCCAATCTTTTAATGTTTGTATTTCACTACACAAACCTTTTATGAACTCTTCATTTTCATTATTTTTAACTATGCATAGTTCTTTTACTTTTATATTATTGCTAAACTTCTCTAACTTAGTCACAAATTCGGCTCGCGAGAAATGTGCCCTATAGTTGAGGTTTACACATAACAACATTTTACTAGGGATGTAAGCGAGACACTCGTCTTCAGCACTAATCAAATTATCTCTTCTATATTTATCCACTTTATCTTTCTCTAACAAAATTATCTCCACGACATCACTCGGCTTCCTCAGTAACTCCACGACTCTAAGCTGATCAGACCCTTCGTCAGTGGGTTTACTAATTGGCGGTGATACATTTTTACTTTCCTCATCTATTCTCCTTTTCTGTGCTCTAGTCATCACATTAACTTCTGAAATTTTCTCATTCATACTCTTTAATTCACTGGAAGTCACATTTATTCTGGATAATGCGTCCGCGACTACATTATCCTTTCCTTGCACATACACTATTTTAAAATCATACTCCTCAAGAACTAAACGAAACTTCAACAGCCTGCTAGAGGGATCTTTCATGCTAAATAAATAAATAAGTGGTTTATGATCCGTCATTATAGTGAAATGCCTACCGAACAAATACGGCCTAAAATATTTTATTGCCCAGACTATAGCAGTAAGTTCTTTTTGTATTGTGGGGTAATTTAATTCTGCCTTATTTAATGGTCTACTAGTATATGCAACGGGTCTTAGGTCATTGTTACACAAAACTGCACCAATAGCTACACCTGATGCGTCAGTCTGTATTATAAATTCGTTTGATTCTGAGAAATCTGGGTACTGAAGTATGGGTGGGCTAATTAACTTTTGTTTTAAGATCTCGAAAGATTGTTGACATTCTGCTGTCCAATTGAAAACTACATTCTTTCTGCACAATTGGTTTAAAGGTAATGTTATCTCAGCAAACGATGGTACAAATTTACGATAATAATTGCAGAAGGCTACAAATCGTTTCACTTCTTCTACATTCTTAGGTACAGGGTAATTTTGTAAAACTATTGTTTTTTCTGGATCTGGTAATACTCCATCAGCAGAAACTAAATGTCCAAGATACAATATTTCCTTTTTTAAAAATTGGCATTTGTCCGGATTTAGTTTTAAGTTTACTTTTCTTAGCCTTTCGAGTACATCTATTAAATTTTTATTATGAGAATTTAGATTGCGCCCAAAAATTATTAAATCGTCGAGATAAATAAAACATTTATCATATGTCAGACCAGACATAGCTATAGACATTACTCTACTAAAATTACTACAGGACGTTTTAAGTCCCATAGGAAGACGCTTTAATTGATACTGACCCGTGCTAGTAGAAAAAGCAGTATATTTACGACTGTCAGGGCATAAACTAACTTGATAATAACCTTGATTTAAATCTAAATGAGTGAAATACATTGATCCTGAAAGTGAGTCTAAGATATCGGTGATGTTTGGTAGTGGGAACTTATCATCGACTATTGCATCATTGAGTTTTCTATAGTCCACTACTAAACGCCACTTTTTACAGCCTTCAGACTTTTTGGGCACGAGTAACACAGGACTATTCCACTCGCTTGTGGACTCTTCTATTATATCGTCCTTCATCATTTGTTTTATTTGACTATCAATCTCTGGCTTCATTGATTGAGGCAATCTGTAAGGTTTAACATAGGTAGGACTAACGTTAGGTTTTAATGTAATGGATTGCTCGTAAACGTTGGTGGTGGCTAGCTTATCTCCTGGCAGAAAAAACACATCTGAATATTTTGTACAAATTTTTTCGAGAGAACTCTTTTCTTCAGAGTTCAGATGTTTTAGTTTTATCATCGAAAGTAAAGTTTCAGCCCTATTAGCATTGGCGTTAGTCTTATCAAAAGAAAAAATATTGAACTCGCTTAAAAATTTTACTTCCGGTTTAAATTTTTCTAATCTTACTTCTTTATCTCTTATATTAAGTATTCTGATCGGTATCCTACGATTTTTAGGTCTAACTATAGCTCCTGCTAAAAATATATCTGTATCTATTTCTTTTGAATAAACAACACAATCATCTTCCGCATCAATATCTAATTCTATGAGATGAGTCGATTCACTTCGGGCCGGTAATATAAGACAATTATTATTAGTAAACGTTAAATCAAGTCTAGGTGAGATTGGTAAATATATTTGTTTACCTGCATTATTAACAACTAACACGTTGGTAGACAAATCGATATTACAACCGTAAGTAGATAGAAAATCTAAGCCTAAAATACCAGTCGCCTTGAATGGTAAATTTTGGAAGACGTAAAATTTATGGAAAAACGTGTCATTATTTTCTGTAACAAGTTTCAAGGTTACATAACCTAAAGAGTTAATTTGCCCTCCTATGCCGTTTATAGTAGTGTTATTATAACATATACGCCTCGAATCGGGTAATTCACTTTTCCTAATAATAGATATTGACGCACCCGTATCTACCAAAAAAGACAATTTTCGGTTATTACAATAAAATGACACAAATTGACATCTTCCCTTACAAGCCAATATATAATTATTAAAATCGAAAAAACTGGTTTCTTTTCAAATTTTGGGCATTAACATTTTCATCAGAATTTTGAGCAATAGCCTCTTCCGCCGATGCTTGGGCGGGTTGCGTTGCAAAAACATTATTATGGCTGAAATTATTTCCTCGCCTATTACCACGATGGTAATATCGGCCATTGTTATAATTCGCCTGTGAGAAGTTTCTAGCGCGGTTAGAATTCTGAAATGATCTTCCGTAACCGCGACGGTTATAATTATTAAAATATCCGTAATTGCGGCCACGTTGACCTTGACCCCTCGGTCCTGAAAAAGATGTGAACTTACCTCGACCTCTTCTCGAAAACTGCAAGACGTCTAGTTTAGAGGACGTAGATGATGTTGATAAATCCTCGTCCTTAGCACCTTGTATTGCGTCCTTGAGATTATTATAGTTGCGAGCGGCCACGATGGTGCTCAGCCTTGAATTTTTCAATCCATCTGAAAATTTCTTAATGGCCGTTTTCTCATTTAATGGCTTTAGAATCGCGAACTTTGACGAATCTCCGTCTGCCTGTGAAATGGTTAAATCGGTAAAAAGTTGTTCTATTTCAGAACCATACTCGTCGATTGACCTAAAACCTTGGTTCATATTTTGGAGGCGGGACTGAATAGCGGTAAAAGATTTTGTAGTTAATAAATGTTTCCTTAAATCCTGAATTAAGTTAGAAACGGTGTCATAACTATTCGATAAACGTAGCTTAGCGTTCTCCGATAGGCGGCCTTTAATTACGAATTTTATTAAAAGAAGTTTGCCCGAATCTTCTAACATATCCGCATACATTTCCACTGCATCTATCAATCGTTTCGTGGTGTCCTCCCTACCATCCATAAGGGGAATTAAATTACACGCCGTTCGAATGTCAAATTCCATTTTAACAATTTTTATTTCACTAGGTGGGGAAGTACACAATTGACTTATCTTTAAAAATACGCTCTTAATATTATCATAAGTGGCGGACAATTGCGCCACTAACTCTGGTTTTAAATCATGCGATAACTTTGAATATAATAATTGCGCTTCACCTAATAAATTCTTAGCCTCTTTCAGCCTATTTATCGCAATAGAACCTGTAAATCTAGCTTGTCCTTTCTTTATCAAAAATTTACGAATGTCCACCAAATCTTCATATATTCTATTAAAATCATCATCCATAATCTAAAAATAATACATAATGGAATGTAATGACATCATCCTATCAACTACTTGTCTTCAATACGATTCTTCGAACTGTCTTACAAACAAAGAAAGTAATGCGATATATGCCAGATAGTGCGCGGGGTATCGGGTTCGGTGAGTCGCCGTGCACGATTTATGAGCTGTTACATAGTACTTACAATAAAACATTATATTACTTACTCACTTGCATAACTCGCTAATGCATTTTACACGTATTTTCTTATATAAGACATAACAATATAATAATTATATGCCTGTATAAACGTTAGACATCACTTTATAGTTCCGTTGTTCACGATAGCTTATGTTTTGCCAGTCTCACATGTTGTAATCACTAGAAAGTACGCGGTACTTTTATTTTTGGAAGTGTTAAGGTTTTTTTTTTTTTTCACTTACACGTGTTTTTCGGCGTCTTCATCACGGGGAGCACGTTTCTTGAAGTACCTTTGAGGTCTGCCTGCGATGTATAGACCTGCGGTTCATCTGCCTCTCCATCCATTTGACATGCGTCTTCTTGTAATAATAACAGATAGCATAGCATGCCGCTGACAGCAGGACGATTGCGATCAGAGTGAGAAGAATATTCGTCGTGCTGATGCTGGAGTAGCTCTGCTCGGTTGTCGCACCATTTTGCCCATTTCCAGCAGCCGTCTGCGCGATGATTGTTTCCTCTTTCGTTTGAGTAGATTGACACATTATTTAAAACACACAACCACTAATTTCGTAATAATGTCCGAATTTATAATGTCCAAATTTCACACGTGATGTGACCTTTAATGGCAGGGTCGCCATGAAGTGTCGTGGTAAATGAAACACATCCACTCTGGATAACGTCTCTATTTATTGTGTGTCACATCGAATCATCATACATCATATACTATACTATAAGGTATGGTTACACACACATGCTTAATACTACTAATGATATCTTACATACACTACAATATGCCAAACTCGAGAGTTGTAATTGGTTGACATTTGATTTGAAAATATGGTCAATTTTGAGTTTGAGTCGAGTATATGCAACCGGAATACGGTCCGCAGGCACATGTTCATGGAAATGTCAGTTCATTATAAAATGATTTTATACTGAGAACATCGTGAATCTGAGTCCATTATTGTTGCGGGGAGATAAAGTAAATTAATGATCGAAGACAGTGATATTTATTGCTGCATCAATACCTACTTTTGCACACAGTATTAAAGTTTCAAAAAACCAACATGTTTGTTAGGGATAATAAAATACGCGTACGCAAAATAAGCGCTTAGACGTTGAGTTGCGGACACCAGCCCGTCTTAATCTAATCTAATCTAGGGATAACAACCATCAGGCACTTTGTATGATCCTAATATCGATTTGGGCGTCATATGGTATCTTTGAAAGCACCCTCTCCAAACTCGTGTCCGAAACTTTCGCGGTTGATAATATATAACATTATGCTTGCAAGACCCTTAGCGATCAGCATACCACGTCCTAAGACTAAACATATTTTTGTTAGAAATAAGTTTGCGCAAACTCATCTCGATATTTGCCCGAATATCGGCTCGCTCAACGTTTATCATATTTCGATACAATCCTTCCGACGCTTTCTATTTTTCTTTTCATTAAGTGATAGTGGATAATACCCAGTTTTTTTTAACGAAAACTATCTTAAAATAATATGACAAAATAACACGATTTGGTTGAATTTCCGAAGTAAATTTTCATCATCTCATACTATCACGCGTCGATAATTTCTTGGTTTCTTCAATAACTGGGTGCCGTTGGATAGAAAAAATAGAAGGTTCTGGCAAAGCCAGGTTTAATGTATTTCTACAGTAAACATAGACAGTTTCATTTTCAAGGTATTTGCACTTTATGAACTTAAACGTTTTCGGAATAGTGTCGTGCGACGCTGTAAAATTTTAAGTCCGCCATTCGAGCTAAAGGCAGCTTTTTTATTATAAGTATTCGAGCAGAAGTCTGTGAGGTGTAGTTACCATTACATTACAGTTTAATGTTATTTTGGTAGTTTGTACAATATATGGATTTTATGTTACTTGTGTGTCATACATGTCATAATGCTTGATCTTCCAAATCCGTTCAGCCGTTAAGACGTGAAAAGGTAACGGACAGGCAGACAGGGTTATTTGCATATTAGTACGGATGAAAATGTAAACAACCCTATTTACCTGACTACGTCGTGGTTGGAAGCGTAATGTTAGTTGGCAATATTGCTGAGTTGGTGATATCGCTGGGCGAATAACTCGAAAACTTGTTGAAATGTGTTTCTGAAATCTGAATAGGTAATTGAGATAATTAATAACAGGTATTACTTATTATTTATAGAACAGGCCTGGCCGCCATACGTCATCAAAGACAACAACCACATTAATTTCTGTAACAACTTTGTGTCTTACCTATTTCAATTTCAAATGTTTGAATTCTAATAGATGTTGTATGTTTAGTATAGAAATAAGTAGCTTGTGTTTAAAACAGTGCCTACAGTTCCATTGTTTCCATGTATAAGTCAGTCATTTAATATGCACACTGTTAATATAGTGTGCATATTAAGATTAAACTTAATAATTTCCGATCCTAATATGTCACCATTATATGACCAACATAAATAAGATGCAAGTGCATCGACCAGATTACTGAGAAAAAATAGTTTCGCTATGATAGACGCCGATCATGACCAGAATGTATCACACACACACCTAAGTTTGTTAGTCTAGAGGAAGTGCTCGCAGTGTACCAACAAATAAACAACCCACACGATCATTAAAAATCTGCTTTACGGACATCCCGTGCTCTCTGTATTAAAATATTCAGCAGCTGACGTAAGAGTTAAATACAAACGAAGTTCCGATTAAAACGTGGCATGAAATACAGAACATTGTCTGTCTTCGGTCAAAGAAAAAGTTGATTTCGTATTTTTGTTGTTTCGGAGCTATAAATGGAGGACAACTGAAATTTATCAAGGAGATTGCCCTTCAGAATGTGCTCAAATACTAATGTATTCTAAACTGAAAAGTCGTAAATTATAAAACCTTCAAACATCATCACATCACATCATCAGCCTATTAATGTTCCCACTGCTGGGACACAGGCCTCCTCTCTGTGAGAGGGAATGGGCCGTAATCCACCACGCAGGCCCAGTGCGGGTTGGTGGATGTCACATGTCTTCGATTTTTTCTAGGACATGCCGGTTTCCTCACGATGTTTTCCTTCACCGTTTTGAGAGCAGTGGTGATGAAATAATTTACACAAAGTAAAGCGCCTACCTGGGCTCGAACCCACGACCTACAACTTGTAAGTCGCGGCTGATACCACTGGGCCACAAAGAAGTTTTGAAGGTTTACTTCAAAACTTCTTTGATAAATAAAACCTACACGAGCAAAGTGACGCCTATAATATTAAAAAAATCACAAATGTAAGCTCTAAAAGAGATATATGCACCACCAGCTTACTACCGAGGCACTTCTGAAGCCGCGTTCGAAATAGGTTATCTTACTCGCCTTATTAATAGAAGTTTTGACTTCCGACATAAATCTACTTCCTTTGAAGTTTAATGTAGAAACTAATATCTGCGAAATTGACTACTTTTCATAAAGATGGAGCGCTCAGTGCGAGTTGCTGTATCGGGGCGATTTTCGCTTAATAAGCGCTTTGTCCAGCTATCTAGAGCCAATATCTGTCGTAATTTGCGTCCGTCGGTCACACAGTCCGTGACGTCAGCAATGAAAAAGCAATGTTAGTGTGGAACGAGCTCCACGAAAGCCGAGGCGAATGATACAAAGATTTCTCTGTGGGATATTCGTAAACATGCTGTGGTTACAAGCATCTGATTCCCGCTATCTTCTTTACCTTTTCTTTACTGTTACATTTTCTGACTATATCAACTTAATTCCATTATCATATACTGTATTTAAATGTATTAAGTTGACTATTAAAATAACTTCATTTTCTTCATAACAAAAAAAAAATACATTTTATTAGAGGTTCTAAAGAAAATCATGTCTTATACCGAAGCACCAACGTAAAATTCAGTTAATACTACGAAGATAAAAATACTTTTAATAATAGTGGAATTAACTGTATCCCAGTTACTGATCGTCCTAAAAATATTAACAAACAATAGTTATGATGTCGTAACATTGAAATTAATAAAAAAGTTGTTTTGTGTAACAAAATAATATCGTCACTTTGGATAATAAAATTTAAATAACTGTGCGTAGCGCTTTTATCCATGATTTGTTTCAGATTTGAACAATAGATAAGGTGGCAGGTATTATAGGAGGAGCTCAAACGAACGTAATTTTGTTTGCGGAGTTGCGTTGTGAGATACGTTTTTTGAGTCACGTAATTTACGCAGTATTCCTTTTCATACAAGTCCAATATGTGCCATACGGCGACGCAATATCAGAAATGTTTTGATGTAGTGTAAATGCCGCGACTCAAAAACCGCAATTCAAAACTCACAAAATTGCGTCCGTTTGGCCACACGCCTACAGTAACACTTTCTTAACTAAAGGTTCCTTACATCATGCAGGTAGAAAAAATAATGGTTCTGGTTGGATTTGAATACTCATTCAAATTTAGAATCGGTTTCAGTTTTTCGAACGTGTGTATTGTTTAGTGCGGGGCAGATTTGCTTTATAGCCGGTTCCGTAATTGATTAGGTTTTTAAACCCTACTTCAATGTCAACGTTTGACAGTACTTCAGGCTAAAGTAAAATTTGACAAATACTCAACTACGAATTCTTTATTCAAAATTCGGTGGATTGACGTGGTTATGTGAGGACGGCCAGTGGCACTATCCGTCGAGCGGTGAATCGCCTGTGTCCTCTGTTCGAGCCTGAAGCAGAAGAGTTGAAGAATTCCCCTTCAACGGGGGGAGTATGTTAACGCCCTCCACCCGCAGGGTGCGGGGGGGGGCTGGCTGGTGTCCCTACTCCACGGGCTGAGGATATATAAGGAGCGCGCGCGGGTCGCGAGCATCGTCGGAACGTAGAACTTGTACCTTGTTTTCATCAAAATTAATACGTGTAAAGGAAAAATAAATATATATATAGTCGTCAAGTTTTGAGTTTAGTATTTCAGCTCCGCACACTTACCTGGCACCACATAATCAAGGCCATAAGCCTAAACATTTTGGTGCCGTGACCAGGATATTCGAAGGAAAGGTACCCAAATAAATTGGACGGACAAGGAAATTATGTACCTATAAGGACACAGTAAAGAGAGAGTATAAAGCGCTGAAGAATTTGGTGAGCCCGTTCCTTTTTTTTTCCTTACTACCCACATCTTACTTCCAAAGCTAACTATTTGGTTTATGAATCAATTTCTTCGAATTTCTGTTGTAAATTGAAGAACCTGGGTGTTTACTTGTTTGTAATTATCACAACGTTAAATTTGTCGTATTATAACAATGTCTCAGACCACTAGGAAAGTTACTGACCCAATAAAACGGAGAAGTTATATTAAGGGTAGATTAACAATTTTTAAAGGTTATTTAGAAGAAATCGATTCTGTAGAAAAGTTAACTGACCAGCAAGTTTCTGAGTTAAGGTTAAGGTTAACCAAACTAGAAGCATGTTTTTCCACTTTCGATGACTTACAATCGGAAGATCAGGAAGAACAAATGAAGATACGTTCTGAGGTCGAAGATCAATTTTATTCTTTAATCTCCCAAGGTCAATGTATTTTAGACACATTAGAAGAACTTAATGTTCGAAAGAAAAGTATAGCAAATCAGACATTGAGGTATTCCGATAGTTTCGAAGGTGGAAACATATTCAAAAGTTCAATAAAACTACCCACAATAAAGTTACCCACATTCGATGGGAATTATAGTCAGTAGTTACAGTATAGGGATACATACGAAGCATTAATCCACAATAATGATTCTATCGAGACAATAAATAAGTTTCACTACTTGCGATCGTCATTAGAGGGTAGCACTGCATTGGTTATTAAATCATTATCACATTTGGCAGTAATGAAACTCGATAATGTAACGAGTAGAAGGTGGGAGGAAAATAAAAGTATAATAGGAGAAGTGCCTACCCTCGAAGAGTTTTTTAAGTTTTTACGCGATCGAGCGGATGTATTAGAAACAGCAAAACATAGTAAATCAAGTATAATCTGTAAAAATGAGAAACCAACTAGTTTGGTTGCATCCGCTCAAGCGAGTAATAACAATAGATTTTATTGTATAGTTTGTAAACAAGACCACCGTCTGTTTGAATGTACGAGATTTATTTCTATGAGTTTAGAAGAAAAAAATGAAGTCGTTTCTAAAAACAAATTATGTATTAATTGTCTAAAACCAGGTCATCGTGCATATAATCAGTGCAAATCTTTTGGCTGTAAAATTTGTAAATATAAACATAACGTATTGCTTCATAGAAATAGACCTCCATCTAGAGATAGTAATGTTAGTGTCCGCAGTGAAAATTCGACTGGTACCTCAACCCCGACTTCGGTCGGAGTTGTTCGTCAAGGCGGGTTTGAACCGGCACTCTCGCATCACCCAACCGCCGCGAGCACCGCTGAGTACTTACATGAGCGCTCTGCGCCCGCGTCGGAACCGGTTTCCTTATCTACGATCGCCGCTCAATACGTACTTTTGTCAACAGCGCTCATTCACGTTGTAAACGAAACAAATAATGAAATTTATTTAGCACGCGCATTATTAGATTCTGGTAGTCAGATGTCAATAGTAACTGAAAGTTTTTGTAATAAATTAGGATTGTCCTGCAAACGTGCAAAGGACAACCTCAATGTATAGGAAATACTAGGTTACAATCCGTAGAAAGTTGTAGTTTTGTAATCAAATCAACTCGTAATGTGTTTTCTGTAGAAATCAACTGTATAGTCTTACCAAAAATCACGAATAAGTTGCCAAATGTAAAGATTAATGTAAATGAATTGAAGATTCCCGTGTTTGTGGATTTAGCAGATAGTAGATTTTAAGGGCCCGCTAACGTAGATATATTAATTGGAGCAGATTTGTTTTGGGAACTGGTAACAGGTCAACAGATAAGACTAGGTAAAGGTCTTCCCACATTGCAGAGTAGTAAATTAGGTTGGCTTGTTACGGGCCCCGTAAATTATTGTAAATCAAATCGTGAAGTAACGTGTAACTTAACTAGAAGTACTAGTGAACCATTGGAGAAATTTTGGAAGGTTGAGGAGATATTAAGTACAGATCATCTACCGTACAGTAATGAAGAGGAATTTTGTGAAAAACACTTTGTAAAAAATACGTATAGAACTGAAAATGGTAGGTTTTGTGTTAAGATGCCTTTCCACACTTCACCTCTCTCTCTCTTCTCTTCACGTATCTGTACTTGGAGATTCCTTTGTTAAGGCAAGGTCACGTTTAATAAATTTAGAAAAAAGATTGAAAAGGCAACCTAAAGTGAAGGAGTCCTATGTTGAATTTATAAATGAATATGAGCACTTGAATCATTTGTCCGAAACATGTAAGCCTGTAAAAATGTATAGATAAATACTGATATCTGAGAGTCAAAGACATTTGCAAATGATAATGTCGAGGGACAGTGAGCATAAACCCTTACGGTATTTAAAATTGAACACGGTGACCTACGGAACCGCTTCCGCGCCATATTTAAGTACTCGTTGTCTTCTTCAATTGGCAAATGAATGTAATGATCCGGAAGTCCGCGAGATAATGAAAAATGATTATTTTATGGATGACTTGATAACGGGTCATCAGACTGAAGAAGGGTTAAATCGTGTTTGTAGATTTATTACTCAGATTTTAGATTCGGCTGGTTTTAAGTTAAGAAAATTTCGGTCTAATGCCAATCAGTTATTTGTTGATAATAAATTACATGAAGTACAATCAATTACAGAATTTAAAACAACCACGAGTACTTTAGGGTTAACATGGTCTCCTCAGTCTGATAAGTTTAAATTCTCCGTCCATGTAGATAAAACCGAAAGGATCACTAAGCGAAGCATATTATATTCTATTGCAAAGATTTTCGATCCCTTGGGACTTTTAAGTATATTCGTTGTTAAGGCCAAGTTAATCTTACAAAAACTATGGATGAGTAAATTAGAATGGGACGATCCAGTAGTCGATGATGTACAGATTATGTGGTTTAATTTTATAAAAAACATGAATTCTCTAACTTGTATAGAAGTTCCAAGGCATGTCATGTGTAAAATGCATTACATATTGAAATTCACATCTTTTCCGATGCGTCTATGTGTGCCTATGGAACATGTGGGTTTATTCGTTCAATAGATCCTGTTGGTGAAATTCATGTAAAGTTACTCTGTGCTAAATCTAGGGTCGCCCCATTAAAAGGCCTAACAATACCAAAACTCGAGCTATGCGGAGCGCTGCTGTCCGCTGAGTTGGGGGAAAGGGTAACTCACTCCCTGCGATGTACTGTTGCTCGGTTTGTATACTGGACAGACTCAATGGTTGTGCTCGGTTGGTTGCGTACCACCGCCGCTCTAAAACAATTAAAGGTATTTGTTTCAAATCGAGTAAACAAAATTAATAAATTAACAAAGGGTAGTGAGTGGAGGTACGTACCAACTGATCAAAACCCAGCAGATCTCATTTCCAGAGGCGTAGATCGTATGGATAAAAAGGTTCACAGATTGTGGTGGAATGGGCCTCCCTTTTTATCCCTAAGCGAGTCCCAATGGCCTAAGGTAGATAGTAATAAGTTAAATAGTGTAAACTTACCTGAAGTTAAGATCATAGGTACATTTGTAACAAGTATAAATAATAAAACATTGATTGAATTTGAACGTTTTTCTAGTTTGCATAAGGTTCAACGTGCAATGGCCTATGTTCTTAGATTTGTAAAAAAATGTAGAATAAAAAATAAAGAAGGTAGACTTACTAGTTGTTATTTAAGTGCCGATGAGTTAAACGATAGTATGATCTATTTAGTAAAATTCTCTCAGCATGAATCATTTAGCGATGAGTATATTAGTTTGTTAAGTAATAAGGCACTAAGCAGTAAATGTAAGATTTTATCTCTTAGCCCCTTTCTAGACAATCAATCTAAGGTTATTAGAGTTGGAGGTCGTATTCAAAATTCAACTTTTTCGTATAATTAAAAACATCCTTTACTTTTAGATTCCAAACACCGATTATCAAGGCTTATTTTTGAGAGTGAACATAGCCGGTTACTGCATGTTGGGCCTCAGCTGTTGTTATCGGCTATTAGACAAAAATATTGGATTGTTAATGGTAGGAAGGTGGCTAGAAGTGTGTCGAATAATTGCATAGTGTGTAAGCGATTTAGATTTAAGCCTATAGTTCCTATTATGGGTAATCTACCCAAACAGCGTTTGAGTCCAGGAACGCCCTTTGAAACGTCTGGAGTTGATCTGGCTGGTCCCTTTTTAATCACAGATAGGAAAGGCCGCGGTTGCAAAATAAGTAAATGTTATATGTGTTTATTTGTATGTTTTGCAACCAAGGCTATCCATTTAGAAGTCGTAAGTGACTTAAGTACAGGTGCATTTCTATTGGCATTAAGGCGATTTATAGCACGACGTTCTAAACCCAGTTTAATATATTGTGATAATGCGACAAATTTTTTAGGGGCTAGTAATGAACTTAACAAATATTTGATAGTAAACTAAGATAATATAAATAAATTTTGTTCTGATGAAGGAATGAAGTTTTCCTTCATACCCCCATACGCCCCAAACTTTGGGGGTTTGTGGGAGGCAGGGGTGAAGTCTGCAAAATACCATGTAAAAAGAATATTAGGAGACAGGCACTTAACATAATTATGAGGAACTTTCAACTTTATTTGTCCAAGTAGAAGCTATACTGAATTCCCGGCCTTTGTTTCCTATGTCATCCGATCCCAATGATTTCCATAGCCTGACTCCCGGGCATTTCCTTGTTGGTAAGCCGCTGATAGCTCTGCCCTCTCCAGTACTGACCAATATTAATCGACTTCACAGATATGAGCAATTGGAAATAATGAGACAGCTTTTCTGGTTGAGATGGCAACATGAGTACATTACGGAACTCCAACATCGCACGAAATGGCGCAAACCTGCGACGGAACTACGCGTTGGCGATATGGTCATTATAAAGGAAAATAATTTGCCTCCATTGAAATGGAGACTCGGACGCATAGAAGCCCTACAAAAGGGCAATGTCGATGTATCCAGAGTAGCAGATGTGAGGACGGCCAGTGGCACTATCCGTCGAGCGGTGAATCGCCTGTGTCCTCTGTTCGAGCCTGAAGCAGAAGAGTTGAAGGATTCCCCTTCAACAGGGGAAGTATGTTAACGCCCTCCAACCGCAGGGTGCGGGGGGGGCTGGCTGGTGTCCCTAATCCACGGGCTGAGGATATAAAAGGAGCGCGCGCGGGTCGCGAGCATCGTCGGAACGTAGAACTAACTGATATATATACAAGCGAAAGGTCACTCACTAATCTCGAAATATCGAAAACCGCTTGACGTATAAAGATGAAACTTGGCAGGGATTCCTCAAGTGAGCACTAAAAATAATTTTTGGAAGTTCTACCCCTAAGGGAGTAAAAGAGGGGTTGAAAGTTGACACGTAAATTTTAGATTTAAGCTCTTGATTGATAAAAGGAATTTATGTATTTATCGGTTTTTGGAAATTCCATCCCTAAAGGGGTAGTAAAAGGGTAGAAAGTTTGTATGAATTTTTTATAGTTTGTAAGTTAGACAAGTAAAATTTTAGATTAACGCTCTTGTTTGATAAAAAGAATGTATGTATTTATATTTTTTTGGAAATTCCACCCCTGCCAGTGCTATTCTATAATAAATGTAAACAGTCTGCATGCTTTCTGTAATAGCTGAAGATTCTTCGACCCGGTTCTGTAAAGCGCGTTAAAGCTCTACAGTACAGTGGTAAGTTCCTATTATAAATGTCTTATTAGACTTACCGTCATGATGCACAACGGAGTCACGTAGAGAAGTTCACCATGTCGAACAGCTCTGAGTTGTACTTCCTTCGATGGGGAATGCATATTGTCTCCATGTGACCATCGCCGAGGTCGTTGGTGATGGTCTCTACCCAGATGAACATGTGGGTGCTGTAGGCTGCACTTGTGATCCACACGCCGAGTATAACCAACTGTTTAAAAACAGAATAAGATTTAATCAGCATTCTAATTGCGTAAAAGCTCCTGAGAGTGGTGGGGTGCCAAAATGTGACAATAATACTTTGTCACGTCATGCCGATCTGCCTGACCATTAACACCCTCGCAATGGCATTATCTTTTCATTTTGGTAACTCAACAATATTCATTGTGTTATTTATGGTGTAGTAGACGATATTTTCAAATACAATAGGATTTTATAGAATTTTTATAATGAATGAGATTGTAATTTCGAGTGTGATTCAAAACACGTCTTAGTAATATCTACTACTTTGATTATATATATTATACTTACTTACTTGTTTGGATTGATCGAGCAAAACCAGCAATATTCATGAGTTTTCATTTGTATGTCGGTTTCACGTTACAATTTACGTAAACTGTATTTATGTAACAATCTATTTGAAAAGTAGTAAACACTGTTCTACATTTCCTATTCCTTTGTTTAATGCATGCCGTGGCAACCTTTAATTAAGGCTACACTATACAATGTAATAATATGAGTGCTTCAACATGTATTTTTTGGTGTATGCTTTGTTGGTTGTCCTTAATTAAATAAATAAATAAAATAAATAAATACTTTTATTTTTGTTGTCATTTTCACACAGCCTGTTTTAAACAAAGTTGTCAAACGACAATAACTTTGTTCCACAGTTGGGTAGCCTCATAATTTAGCAAAACATTTTAATTGAAACTAAATCCATTTTAATATTTTGACGCTACAGCTGACTAGGACCTTTTAGTAATATTAAACAGTGATATTTATTCTAAAAGCTGAAGCTGGAGTGAAATCTGCATATTTTCAGAGGCAAAGGGAGGTCTAGTCAATCTGGCGAACTTGCTAATTATATTATATTTGCAACACTGACGCTACAGCGCTGTTTGGATAGTCGGGCTATGTTGCACTGGTCACAAAATTGCTATAAAAGCTAGTTGCAAAGCGTGCAATACTCGGCAACTAAAATAATTTATACGAACTGGGATTTTGAGTTAAGTTTAACTCTTGCTCTTAGTGTCCGATACAGATAAGTACCTTTAAAAAAGTATGTACCTATAGAAAACACTCTTAATGCTATTTAAGTGATTTTGCTAATTTGAAACACGTAAGTAACCATCGAACTTTGACTTTTAAATGAGTTAAGATGGCTACTAAACTATTTTAATTTCACGACGTAATGGCGAACAGTGGCGTGAAAACTACGTCATTTGTCGACCTGAATAATATTATACCTATTCATAAGGTTCATGGAAAACACCGGCCTATCCGGGCGTCGCTCGTGTTGTCCGGGGGAATTGAGGAAGTCAATTCAAATGAAATCGTTCCCTCGCTGTTCGCCGTCTCTGAGGTCGTGACACAGAGGATCTTACCCTGAGCCACGTTGAAGTGAGGATTTGTTTGCAAGTGATGGGATGTTTAATAGCGAAGTATCTCTCCGTGCAAATTACCACTAAAATTAATATCGACGCCGTGTAGCTCAGGGAGTGTACGAACTGGTATATTTTGCACAGAAAGTCGCCAAACACACAACTGAAAATAGTAAAAAAAATGTTAACAAGTCGCTGTACTTTGACGTTGGGTTAGATCGTTTATCACAAGATGTTATTGCTTCGCGAAATCAAGTAAAGCTTCATGAGATGACCAAGGCAAACACCATTTTCAATTTGTGCGATATTATACATTTGCTGTGTGATTTTCTGCGTAGGTTAGGTATATGTGATGGTATACTTCTGGCTGCAAATGTCTCAATTTCGTAAAAGGTGATAGAGCGATTTTGCAAGTAAAACTCTTTATTTACTCTCTGGGATCTCTTTCTTTCTTTCCTTAGATCTTTTTTTATAGCTTTAATAACCTTTTTATCTTTTAAGATAACGTGGCTTACGTTTAGCTCATCAGAGCTTCACGTAACGCTACAATATACAACAGAACTCTTCAATAAATGATTGATTGATAAAGGATTGCTGCAATCGCGTGTCTGTTTATTGTTTATACCATTTCATAACATAACTACATGCCAATACGCTGTAAAGGTGTAAGTAGATGTGTACAGTTCACCTTGGTACACTCTCATTTTACCGGTTATGTTCAAGTAACATGATATTTGAGTAATCTATTATGGCTTATGTACTTTACTCAAGAACTTGGCTATTAAGTGAAAAAGAGTAAAAAAGTGAAAATAAAAACCTCTTACACAAAAATAAACCGACTTCCAAATAAAAGTACTACAAAGTGAAAAATAACATCTTTTTCGAAATTCAGTGTCGATAAACGAGAAACAATAGGTAACCAAAGACACCGACTTCCGAAAAATAAGTTATTTTTCACTTTGTAATGTTTTTATTTAAAAAAGTATTTTAAGAAATAATTTAACACAGAAAAATGTATGCCTAAAATCTTTCCTTAACTGAAAAAGCATATGTAAATCAAAGAATATCTTGCAAACAAAACTGACCAATAGTAGGATCAATATTGATATTCTGGCAGCGAGCGGGCGCACGACCAGTACCGCGTTAAGATTGGGGAATATATAGGCTTTAATAATAAATTAAAATGATGTTCGTTTGCCCAAAGAACTGTTGGTTTGATTGATTGCTCGACCATTTGGTTGAACGATCTTAGAATAAGTGAACTTCGGGCAATCGTGAGCACTCGATTAATTACTATATCGCTTGAACCGACCGAGTTCCTTCTTTACGTGACTTGACGAGCTAATGTCAAAATGTGTTATTTATCATTTCTGAGTCTTACAAGATCTAATACCTACATATCTATCCAAATATAAACAACTGAACCGCGCAGTTAACGTAGGTTACCACATCAATTTGAATTTGATCATTCTACGCAAGAATGGCATTCTGCCTTTATAATGGGCAAAAAAAAAATAACACTCACTCATACACGTGACTGGCAATTGTTGAAAACTGGCAATTGTGAATTAATTCATGCGAATGGGTTAAGCAGTGGGCGTTAAGCTCATTTCTATAATTTCTACATGCAAGGAGGCTATTATGCTATTTATAGATCTAAAGAGGTTACAAGTAGATCTGATCCACTTCGTTAGTCCGCCTTTTACGCATGCCCAATTTTTTTTTTTCAGATCTAATCTATAAATGGAACATTTCAGCACTACTTTTCTATCGTCAAATGGCCTCAAAGCCCTGTCTTTCATAACTTCTCAATTCTTTAATCTATAGCATTACGTACAATGGTTACCCCATAGATTTCGATTTTTTTGCTACTATATCTATGGGTTACCCGGGCGATAATCAATATGGCACTTAGAGCTTTAGAAAGAACCTGTCGCATTGGTACAGGTGAATGATTTGACGATCTGCAAAGCGGACTTTTTTCTAATATTCGATATGCACACATTGACAACAGGCTGTGTACGGCTGTGTGTTGGCCTAGTTTTCATATTACTATGTCTGATTCATTATTTCGGTTTCAATCATTTAAATATGTTATTCTAGCTCACGGTCAGCTGTAGTCATCAATCATCACTCGCCGGGTCATTCGTTAGGATTGCCAGGCACGTTTTCTCAGGATACATACGAGTAATCCTTTAATATTTCGGCATCCAACCGAAGGACGGACCAATTTCTCAAAATGACTAGTGACTAGATTTGTCACTATGTTATTCGTAGAGCAAAATAACACGGAGATCCACTTAGGGGAACTATAGTTCCGGCAAAGTTTGGCAGCAAGTTTGAGTCTGCTAGTGAATGGTTTGACCCTTAAGTTCAATCGGTTTAGATTTTTTTCCAGGAAATAATACGTCACGAACGATACCTGCGTAATACGTCTATTAATGCTTGGAGTATCTACCTATAGCTTAAAATATCGCTTCTGCAGTAGGTTAACTACTCACTGATAATATATTATACACTTATCATGACCCATATTACCATGTCTGCCCTTGCGATATATAAATAAGTATAGGTACATACAAGCGTTATTTACGCGATGACGATTGTGACAATAAATCATTTCCCCGACGCCCACTCACTCCCCGCGCTCTCCAATAATCACATCCATCTCTCATGTTTTTATGTCAAAGCCTCTTATTTCCTTCACTTTATCAAACATTTTTAGGAATATCGAGGAATTTTTTTCCACTCGAAAGATCCGGAAGTAGGCAAGATCCTTCTGAAATAATGTTTTGACATACACTTATAGGCCCTATCTGTAGATTTTCAATTCTATTTCATTTATCATTCTGGCTTTATAAGGAAATACAGTTGTAGCTATTTCATCACCGTCTCTGTTCGTGACAGTGTTTTCAAAAACCGAATTGGACAAGCTATAACTACTCGCGACCCTATCGCATACACACATGCTACTACAGTATTAAGGTTACACTAGTTGAAAATTCTTCCATACAAACGTAGTCTGGCGATTACTCCACTGTTTGACGGTGTACGTTCAAAATAAAAAATGATTTATCGTCTTTCGGCTAATATGATGATAAACTTTCAGGTCAATATAGAAGTAGCGATTAATTAGGCAATACATTGTCTATCTTTCGCAATCAATACATATTTGTTTACTAATAATTCAGGCATAAACGCACTTTTAATTGCGAGACCTTTCACATTAATTAAAACTGTGTGAATAATAAATAAACGTTATTTTATGATAGTTTTGGTATTAATTTCTAGGAATGTTTTATATTTAATTGAGTTGCTACGGCTATGTACAGTAGGTCTGCTTAATAAAATTATTAAATTCACCCACTGATAGACAACACCCAGCCTAAAGCGCTAAGTATGATAGCACAGCACCTGTAGCCAAGTTGAAAATCTACAATCGATAGCGCTAGTAGCCGTAAATCAATGTAGGGGAATGACACATCTGAACATTAAGTCACGTGGTCAGACCATACAAATTGCGTTAACGATTGTAGAAAGAGATTCGATACGAAACGTGTATAACTTGGCTAGGGTGGCTGTTCTTACAAAATATAATGAAAGCCAGCACCAAGAAAAGATTTTAAATAAATACAGTAGCTAAATACAGCATACCAGTTTGTATTTAACTATCTTTTTTTTATGTTTGGCTTTCTTCTAATTTGCATCTTCTACTTCTACACCACCTTAAGGTCGAGTGGTAGAAAATGCTTAAGGCAATACGTCCCCCTCCGTACTTGTTATTTTTATTTGTGCATTAAGTTTTCTATACTAATACTAATTACTAATATTACTAATCTATACTCCTATACTAATATTATAAAGAGGAAAGATTTGTATTTTTGTGTGTAACGAATAAACTTAAGAACTACTGGACCGATGTCAAAAATTCTTTCACTGTTAGAAAGCTACACTATCCCCGGGTGACATAGGCTACTTTTTATCCCTGTATTCCCACAGGAACGGGCACTACGCGGGTGAAACTGCGAGGCGTCCGCTAGTAATCTATACCAATATTATAAAGGGGAAAGATTTTTTTGTTTGTTTGATTGCTTGTTTGTTTGTACCGAATAGGCTCCAAAACTACTGGACCGATTTCAAAAATTCTTTCACCGTTGGGAAGCTACTCTATCCCCGGATGACTTAGGCTACTTTTTATCCCTGTATTCACACGGGAACGGGAACTACGCGGGTGAAACCACGAGGCGTCCTCTAGTAATATTATAAAGAGGAAATCTTTTTTGTTTGTTTGTACCGAATAGGCTCCGAAAGTACCGGACCGATTTAAAAAAATCTTTCACCAATAGAAAGCTACATTATTCCTGAGTGACATAGGCTATTTTTAGTCGGGTCATATGTGGTGGTCCACGGGAGTGATGCCGCGGGGAACAGCTAGTCTATATCTATACTGAATATTATAAAGAGGAAAGATTTGTATTTTTTGTTTTTTTTTGTTATTTTGTATGCAACGAATAAACTTAAAAACTACTGGACCGATTTCAAAATTCTTTCACCGTTAGGAAGCTACACTATCCCCGGGTGACATTGGCTACTTTTTATCCCTGTATTCCCACGTGAACGGGCACTACGCGGGTGAAACCACGAGGCGGCCGCTAGTACTATATAAATTCAATAAAAACGTTTAGTTATGACACCTTTAGGGCGGTGACTACAAGCGCTCCTTGTCCGTGAGATTTTGCTTCCGAAGTAGCTGTAGTACTTCTTGTAGGGAAGCTTATGCACTACATCCAAACTCTATCCGTCATAATCCATACTTAATATTATAAATGCGAAAGTCTGTTACCTTTTCACGCTTAAACCGCTGAACTAATTTAGATTAAATTTGTCACGGAGATAGTTTTAAATAGAATAGAATAGAATAGAAAAAATTTATTCGACATAGACACAACACGACAGCAAAAATCACAAAGTAACAGAGAAGAACAGTAAAAAAAAGTACAAACAAGGTTTAAGAATAATTGCGCCGGGCGTGCCCATACCGAACCGCTACCGACTCAGCATTTGCTGGGCGTCAGACACCAAGCGCTGATTTTCAGTTGGCACCCCGCTAGTGACACACGGACGTGGGTAAATAAAATAGATACTTAAAATAATGTCATAAAGTGCAAATGTGTGCTTAACTTATAAATTGAAAAATATGTAAAATAGATAATATAAAGTAATATAAAAAATAGATATAATGTAATATGATTTATAGTATATAAAGTGCTACAATATGATGGTTTAAAATTGTCTCAAAACCCCAAATGACAGTGTGGCATAGACGCAACCGGCCTATCACATCCAGCCAATCTCTTCCCGACTCATAGAAATATAGGCACACCACCTGATGGATTAAACTAAATTTTAAATTAGCGTAGAAATAATTCATATTAAATAATAAACATTGGATTGAATTAAATTAAAATAAGGATAGAAATTAGATAAATGATTTGTCAATATTAATGTCATTAAATTTTATTTGTGAAGTCAGAATGAATGTCTTACGTTTAGTCTTAAAAGTTATTATATTCGTTATGTCCCTAATCGGCGGTGGAATGTTATGCCAACATTTGGAGGCTGCGTACCTAAAACTTCCTCGGAAGGCTGCAGTACGGTGGTGCGGGGTAGCCAGTTGTTAATCACAACGCCTGGCCTTGCGCTGCCGGTGACTGTTTATGCAAGCAAGCTTCGAGTACAGATTTGGTGGACATTTATTCTTGATGACACCGAAAAGTAGACAGGCCAAGTGCAATTTCCTACGCGATTTTATTTTTAAAATATTATTCCTGTTAAGAAAAGGTGTAATGTGGCGTTAAAACAAAATCGCGCGCAAGCATTCTGAACCCTTTGAATCAATCTTACAGGCCCATCAAAATCATCCAAGATGGAGGGACTAAGGTGTGTACAAATTAATTTGCATCATTGCAGAGCCGCTACTGCCCTTCTGGCTCGGCAACTGAAGCTTAACACATATGACGTTGCCTTGATACAGGAACCTTATCTGTATAAGGGGACTATAAAAGGCTTAGCTGGGACAAGAGGCATGGTGCTCTATGACTGTCCAACTAATGACGCGAGGACTTGCATCTATATCAGGGGCGGTATAGAGGCAATGCCCTTACGTACTTTCTGTTACAGGGATCTCACAACAACTTTGATCCAAGTGGGGATGGGCACAGAGAAAAGGAAAATTATCCTTGCCTCTGCCTACCTCCCATATGAACAAAAGGAACCAGTAACACCACTAATCAGAAGACTGGTTGACTACGGCAACCAAGAAAACTCGACCTGATACTTGGCTGCGATGCGAATGCACACCATGTCGTTTGGGGCAGCTCGGATGTCAACAAACGAGGGGAGGATTTGTTGGACTTTGTGGTAAGCTCTTCTTTACAAATCCTTAACGCAGGCAATAAACCTACTTTCAGGACCTCGGCGAGAACTGAAGTTATTGACCTGACACTGGCTTCAAACAAGGCCAGCGCTTACATCGAAAATTGGCATGTATCGGACGAAATCTCTCTGTCTGACCATAATTATATATGCTTTAGGTTTAGGACGGCGGCAGAAGGCGAAACTAGACGAAGGAGAAACCCAAGACATACAAATTGGGACTCGTACAGGAGGGACCTAAAAGTAAATTTAGGGAGCCCTAAAGGTAAGCTTAATTCCATACTAGATATAGAATTTGAAGCTGATAGAATCAAGGTGGGCACCATCGGTGCATGGGTAGATAACTAATAATAATAATAATAATATTTTTTTATTGCCAGATTACAATTTCAATGTCACGTCATGTGGTTTAACAAAACTAAAATTCAAATTGAGAATTCTACATGACACAGAGTTATACATCTCTGACACCCAAGCTAAGATTGAACTTGTGTTATGAGTGTCAGGGCTCTCTAAGTTCACAAGGACAATACAATGCACACAGCTCGGAGTAAAGTACACGTAAAACTTAAACAAAGCCTAAGGGTACAGACAATATAAATTATATAAATAATTGATTAATTAAATTGAATTGAGAGGCAAACCGTGTGTAAGTATTGTGTTTATGTTTTGTGTTGTAAGTGTGTATGTGTGTATGAGGATGTGTGTGATGGAGGAAAGTTTGGAAAAGGGGGAGCAGAATAAGGTCACGCATTGAGAATTCTTTCGACCTCATCATAGCAAAGAGTGATGATCCATTTACTGACTAGAGCCTTGCAATCAAATTTATTACACTTGTAAATGCTGCACTTTTTGTTAATAAAGTTGTATATACGACCACCCAGAACCATATAATGTCGCTGCGCAAGCGTGGTTCTATGTCTTACGGAGGGAAAAACGTTAGCAGTCCTACGCATTGCCGGACGATTAGCGTCCAACCTCAGGCCGGTATGTTTACGCAACGTACAGTGAACTGCCCAGAGAAAAAGGCCTTTTGCAAAAAGGTACCATGGTGGACTCCTGAACTAGCTAAAATACGTCAGGAAACACGACAGGCCTTTATTGATGCAAAAGCCAGGAAAGATTTCTCTGACTATCATAGCATGCTGACGAGGTATAAGACGGCGGTACGCAAGGCCAAAAGAACTAGTTGGCGGCAGCATTGCACCTCCATCGAAGCTCTGCCAAATGGAATGAGGTTGTGCAAAGCAATGTCCATGACTAAGACAAACCCACTATCATCTGTAAAGGATGAGAATGGGTATCTAACGGAAACTGGACAGGACACTCTGGGCGTGATGTTTAGAACTCACTTCCCGGAATGTATACTGCGCGACAGCGATGAAGAGGAACCAGTCACAAGGGACGAGCTCACAAGGCACACGTCCAAAAATAACTGGCTCACGGCAAAGAAAGTGGTAGATGAGAATAAACTGAAGCTTGCCATAGCTGGCTTCCAGCCTCTCAAATCCCCTGGTCCGGATGGCATCTACCCACTACTATTGCAAGAAGGGGCATCTGTTTTGATACCTCATTTGAGTAAGCTCTACAGAGCCTGCATAGCCTTTGGGTACGTACCCACTTTTATACCGAAGGTAGGTAGACCGACTTACGAAGAAGCTAAAGCTTACAGGCCAATTAGTCTATCATCCTTTCTCTTAAAAGCTCTGGAGAAACTGGTAGACAGTCAATCTTCCCTCTACATAAACTACAGTGCGCCTACAGCCCTGGCAAATCTACAGAAACGGCATTGCACTATGTTGCGAGTCGAGCCGAGGCTGCGCTAGAGGGACAAGAGATCTGTGTCGGGGCTTTCCTCGACATAGAGGGAGCCTTCGACAAGACAACATTTGAGTCCATACGCATCGCTGCAAAGGAACATGGCATCAATGATACCACGTGCAACTGGATTGACTATATGCTGAGAAGCAGAATAGTCAGATCGGAACTGATGGGAGACAGACTTAGTGCAAAAACAACAAGAGGTTGTCCGCAGGGTGGAGTGCTGTCACCATTATTATGGTGCTTGGTAGTAGACTCGCTACTTACCAAGCTCAATACTGGACCATTCTACACAGTAGGCTATGCAGATGACTTAGCCATAATGGTTAATGGTAAATTCCCGAACATAGTCTCTGGATTATTACAACAGGCATTGAGGATGACAGAGGAATGGTGTACAAAGAACCACCTCTCTATCAACCCAAGCAAAGCAGTCATTGTTCCATTCACGAGGAAGAGACAACTAGGAAACCTAGGAGAGCTCTCCCTCAATGGAATAAAGCTGCCCTGGTCTACCGAAGTTAAATATCTAGGTGTAACGCTTGATAAAGAACTCAGGTGGAAAACTCATGTGGAAAATATTACGACGAAAGCCCTACGAGTGTTCGGCATGTTTCGTTCCACCTACGGTAAAACTTGGGGGTTAAAGCCCAAAGTGATACGATGGCTGTACCGGACAATGATAATACCTATTATCACATACGGCAGCATAGTGTGGTGGCCCAGAACAAAGCTTGCCTCGTGCAAAGCGCCACTCACCAGATTACAAAGAACAGTGTGTCTAGGCATCACGGGTGCTTTCAGGACAACACCTACGGCAGCGATTGAGAGATACCTCAATATCCCTCCTCTGCATATGATGGTTGAATTCGAGCCAAGGAAGACATTACATCGACTTGCTGTGGCTGGACTATGGGATGCCTCTAAGCCAAGGACCAACCATACAAAGTTTGACGGGAATGAAGGCCTGGATCGGGTAACAAGCATGTTATCCGATAAAATGCAAACTATGTTTGTGTTTGAAAGGTCTTTCAAGGTCCAAATCCCTACAATAGAGCACTGGACGAAGGGAATCGATCCACCAGAACAAGACAGTCTGGTGTGGTACACTGATGGATCCAAAATGGAATCAGGTACAGGGGCGGGAATATACGCAAAAGGTTACACATGTAGCAAAAGCCTAGGGAAAATGGCAACTGTATTCCAAGCGGAAACTTATGCCATAATAACCTGTGCTCAAGAGAATATAGACAGAGGAACCAGAGGTAAATCCATATATATTCTTAGTGACAGTCAGGCTGCAATCAAAGCCATGGCATCCTACAAAGTGGACTCCGGACTTATTCTGGATGCTGTCCAAACCCTAAACAGGCTTGGGAAGCACAACAGGGTAAGACTGATGTGGGTCCCTGGGCACAAAGGAATCCATGGTAACGAAATGGCAGATGAACTGGCAAGAGAGGGCTCAGCAAATGACTTTGTGGGTCCAGAACCATGTGTAGGCATCTCGACGTGCCTCGTAAAAGCCGCATTTAGGGAGTTTGCAGATCACAGACAGCGAACTCATTGGCTATCTAGCACCGGTCTACAACACTCCAAGAAATTCCTAGGCTCTACGTTCAAAGCCCGGGAATGCATTTGGAATATGAGCAGGGGGCAAATCCGCTACCTGCTTGGGGCCTTTACTGGGCACTTTGGAACCAACGACATGCTCATGAAGATGGGTCTAACCGCGACACCCATGTGTAGGTTGTGTGGGGAACATACGGAGCGCATGGAGCACCTTCTTTGCACATGCGATGCACTGGCTGGTAAGCGAATGAGTCTCCTAGGGGCTGGATATCCAAGACCAGAAGACTATAGGCTCATATCTCCCAGTCTCGTTGTAAAATTCATGAAAAGAGTTTTCAACGAGATTGGGGAGGAGTAAGGTATCTAGGGGACCACAATAGATCCCAATGGGTCGAAGTATCCGAGTTGTTTCTCGGCCCCTCCACAAGATAAGATAAGATAAGAATCTTACGGTACGTGCCAAAAGTCGAGGTCCCACAACGGTATCAGCGTAATTTAACTTAGACAGAACCAGACTTTCAACTAGCTGTATACGCAGATCATCACTTAAATACGGGCGCATCTTATATAATACTTTTAGACGGTAGAAGCAGTTTTTTACACAGTTTGCAGTATGAGCCTCAAAACGTAGTTCCTGGTCCATGATCAAACCCAGATTTCTCGCCTCATAATCACGATCAATATTTTGGCCCATTACGATCACGTTAGCAAGATCACTGTTTATAGTATTGAGTTGACACCTTGCACCAAAAAGCATAAATTTGGTTTTAACCGGGTTGAGTAATAGGGAGTTTTAAGTTTGTAATTTGTGAGTACCCAGTGAGCCAGGGTTGAGAAAACCAACTTTAAAATACTATCACTAACAATGCAATATTTAAAACATTTATATGCAAGAAGTTGGCAGATAGTTAATGGTTTTTCATAACAATAATAATTATTTAAATGTAATCCATTGTTATAAAAGGTATAACGTAAATTTAAAAAGGGCACACACCTGAATAGAATGTCATTGAGTACGATCAATATTGTGTCAAGTTGTAGTGCATTTGTAGCTATGTAAGAAATAGTAAATAGGGTAGTAACTTGTGATAAGTAAAAAACATAACATAATATATGGATGTATAATAAAAACTGTTACCGATGGGGGTAAGCTTGTGATAAATAAATAAGATAATATAATATGTGGAGGTATATTAAAAACTTGTTTCGATGGGAGTATGTTTGTGATAAATAAATAACATAACATAATATGTGGAAGTATATTAAAAACTTATTACGATGGGAGAAGTGTACCAACAAACCTGTGCCACCGCGGTAGATGCCAACCAAAATAATAAACCCTTTCAGCTGGGCAAGCTTCGGCCAGAGAGACACAGAATAAACAGTTAGGAAACAGACAAAGTAGACAGCAACAGACATGGGTAATAAACAAACAAAGAGAAACATAGAACAATTTGTTAGGAAACAAACAAAGTAAACAACCACATACATGGGTAAACAAACATGTATTTTAATAAGTTCCTTCAAAATAAACAATAATCCGATCAAACCGCACCATTGCCAAAAATTCTGCCCAAATCAGAGTCGGAACGAATGCGTTGTGGAGGTGCACCATCCTCTTTCTTCACAAAGATGCGGCCGTCTTTAGTCCACCCATACTTGAAGTTGTGCTTCTGCCCAGACTCGCGCGCGTTAAAAAACAACTTCGCGTTCTTTGGCGTCAGCCGCTCGTTCAAATAGAACCTTGCCGAAGGCCCGCGCAGCTCGAGGTCCGCCGTGGTGAGGCCGCGCCGCACGCGCTCCGCTCGCAATAGCTGGTCACGGGCAGCGCGGTGCGACAGCCGCACAGAGAGCGCGCGCGGCCGCGGTGACCCCACCGTGTCAGCACTGCCGGTCACAGTGAAGTTACGTCGCACCATGCCAACGCGCTCCGCGTTCACAATTTCGCGCTCGTCGATGGTTACTCCTAGCTTCGTCGAAACCAACCTTATCAGGTGTATTGGGCTCTCATCTCTTGCTTCCGGTATTCCCGTTATGATGACATCATTGAGCAGAAGGTCCTGGTCGCGGTCGTTTAGCTGCAACCTCAGCTCAGAAATAGTCTCCTCAAGGTGCTCGAAGGACGATGGTTCCTTCTCTTCAAAACGGTTCTCGAGGTGGGAAACCCTACATTCAACCACATCCATTCGCTCCCTACACAACCCGACATCTGTCTTTAAACATGCCATTTCGTCCCGGAACTGTCGCAACTCCACTCTCATGGCACTTAGGTCCTCGCGAAAGCATCGAATTTCATAAGCTATGTTGAGCTCACGAGTGTCTCGTGTTTTCGGAGAGAGGGGTGCAGTAGGTTGGCTGATTGCTGGCTCACAAGTCATTTGCTCAACCACTGCACTCCGATTCACCGCTGCGGGCCGAGTTTTTGGTGAGAGCTGAGCTGTATTTGGCGAGGCTGCATCAGACGGACCCATGTGTGCTGCGGCTGAGTTGACCTTCCTCGGCATCTTTACCTTACAATCCGGGCACAACCAATCAGGCGAAACCTTTGTCGACGTAACGCCAACAAAACTTGGATGATACGACCCAGGACACTTAGTGCAGCGAATACACTCAGTCCTGGCGATAAATTGACCGCAGCTACCACACTTAGCCATATTCGTGGGCTTTATTGTTACGGTTTACGTTGGTAATAAGTTAGTAAATAGTTATTTGATTGACCCTAACACAGTACAGACAGTACCACTCGTCGAGTCAAAGATGGCGTTTTCACCGAGTAAAAAATAGGAAAATTTTAACATTTAGGTCCTGTTTCTTCAGTGAGCAACAGCCCAATTGTTACCACAAAACACCTCATCTAAAAGTATTGCACTATAAATATTGTTTTTAGCATTAAGTTTTTAATTTTGTAAAGTATAGGGTAGGCGGTTTGCACTGGAATTATTTTTATTTTGTTTTATGGTATTTTGTATAGATTTAATAATCACTTTCACTGCACCACAATATATGTGAGTAAATGTATCTTGGTCTATGCCTTTATCAATAGAGATTTAAGACAAAGCACTGTATATATTTTAAAATACGTAACGTAACTCAAGCTAGTCAGCTGTCACCGACGTCCGTGTCGTCACTCCAAATTTAGACCCTGGGAAGGACATAGAATAGTTTTTATCCCGGCAATCATCCTTAAGGGTGTAAAAAAAAAAAGGGGTGGTAATTTGTATGGTGAACTAATAATTTCTCAAATAAGGCGGCTCTACAATATTCTAGCGCGATATAAAAAATAGGTTGTCATAATTCAGAATATTTTGAACACGGCACTCAAATCACGAACATGGATCACGGACACGGACGTGTATTACGTAACCACCCTTAGTATGAGTGTCCATATAGGTCACAACATTCTACACAGTGGTTCTAATGAAACAATTTACAAGCACGTTGCGCGGATGTGTGCAAGCTAACAATGCATTAGTCGCCATGTTCGCAGTGCACAGCCAACTGAGAACATAATAGTCTTTTACTTGCATCTGACAGAGCGTCAATAGAATAATGGGAATTTCAAATTGATTTGGATATTTCTGGGGACGACAATTGTGGAATCTATTTCCATTCCATCGAAATAGATGTTTAGCTATAATTGTTTGTTTATTGGTCGTAATTTCTGGAAGTTTTCGTACAATTACGAAAATTCTTTCACAGTTAAAAAGCTACTCTATCATTAAATGTCATTAAAGTCATCGCCAGATAACAAAAAAATAAGTCATTAAATGGCACTAAAGTCATCGCCAGATAACAAAAAAATAAAGTCAGTAAGTAAAGAACTTGCCTATAAGGTACAATTAAAATATTATTATTATTTCATTTATTCATTTTATATTACATATTATTACATTTTTAAATATTATTCTATAAAAAATAAAATAAAATAAAACATTTAAAAATACAAAAATAGTAGCCCACCGGTATCGGGAACAGGGTCCAAGCTACCGGTGGTCAGGGCCCCTGAGAGAGGAACCTCCTAACGATACGCGCCGTGTCCAGAAGTACCGCTTTCTGGATCAAGCCCTTGATCCAGCTGCCCAACGAGAGCCTCCTCAGATGTTCGTCGAGGCTCTTGGCTATTATGCCATTGGCCGTAACGACTATCGGCACAATGATAGCTGTATTCACGTCCCACATGTCGACAACCTCGCGTGCCAGATCAAGATACTTGCTTTTCTTATCTCTCTCAGCCTTCACGAGGTTCTCATCATGTGGGACCGCTATATCAACAATCATTGCGCGACGCTCTAGTCGGTCCATCACCACTATGTCAGGCTTATTGGCAACAATAGTCCTGTCAGTGATGATAGACCGATCCCAATACAACGTTACATTGCCATTTTCGAGAACTGGGTCGGGCACATACTTATAGTAAGGCACTTCCGACACCACAAGATTGTATTTAAGAGCAAGTTGCTGATGGATAATCCTGGCTACAAGGTTGTGTCTATGCAAATAGTCTCCGTTAGCCAGACTAGAACAACCGGAGATAATGTGACGGATTGATTCACCCGGCCGGTGACATGCCCGACAGATGTCAACCGTGCAGTCCTTCACAATGTATTTCCGGTAGTTGTTCGTCATCATAACTTCGTCCATAATCGCAAAGACAAAACCTTCGGTTTCCCCGAACAGGTCACCAAATCGCAGCCAGGCCACGGACGCTAAAAGATCTACATCGGGCCCATGTAGGACCCGGTAGAAGCGTCCGTGAAGCTCCTTGCTCTGCCATACCTCCCTGCGGTCATTAGTATCTAATACTATAAGTTTGCGCCAGTTCTCGTTAGCCAAGGAGAGCGGGGTAAGGCCCTTGTCCACCGCTACCACATCTCGATGCATACCCACGTCAGCGGCCTGGAAGTATTCCCTAAGACTGCATACCTCGCGGTTGTGTAGGGTCTTAGCATTTAAAAAGCCACGACCCCCGCCCCCACTTCCGAGGGATATACAGTCTCATAACCGATGAACGTGGGTGATGCATACGATTTGCGGTAAGCAGCGTGCGGATCCTCCTATCCAGGGCGTCAAGTTCAGTCTGAGTCCATTTGAGTATGCCGAAAGAATACATCAATACCGGCATGACCCAGCCGTTGAAGGCGCGCACCTTGTTACCGCCCGATAAAAGACTATTTAGTACTCTATTCAGGCGGCCAAAGAAGCGCTCCTTCAACGACTGTTTCACGTCAGTAGCATTGATGCCTAGTGCTTCCGACATACCCAAATACTAGTAAGTTTCGGTTGAGGAAAGGGATCGAAGGTGTATGGAATCCGAGAGTTGTATTCCCACGGATTCCATAATCTCCCCTCGCTTTACATGCATGACTACACATTTGTCCACACCAAATTCCATACGGATGGCGTCACTGAAGGTTTCTGTTACCTTCAGTAGCTTCATCAGTTGCAAGTTGTTGGGGGCAAAGAGCTTCAGATCATCTATGTAAAGGAGGTGTGATATGACCTGACCACCTCTTCTCAACCGATAGCCCAGACCTGAACCCTCCAGCAGTGTACTGAGAGGGTTCAGGGCTAAACAAAACCACAGAGGACTCAGACTGTCGCCCTGAAATATTCCGCGCTCGATCCTTATAGGTTCGCTGTTTTCCTGAATCTGTCGACATCCTGGATAGTGAAGGACCGTCCTCCACTGCCCCATACATGACGTCAGGAAGGCGCGCAGAGTTGCATCAATTTTATACAACTCCAGCACCCTCATAAGCCATGTATGTGGCACTGAGTCATAAGCCTTCTTGTAATCTATCCAACATGTCGCCAGATCCTTACGGGAACGGCGAACCTGTTGGCTAATGGCAATGTCTATGAGGAGCAGCTCCTTAGTACCGCGGGACCCGTTCCTACATCCATTCTGAGAAGCAGACATGATGGCGTTATTGTCAATATGTTGATTAATTTTCGCTCTCAGAATGGATGTAAGGATTTATAGACCGTCGTCGGTAAGCACGTTATCGGTCTATAATTTTTAGGATCCGCAGTACTACCTGATTTGTGGAGCAGGTGGGTTATTCCTGTCGTTAGGAACTGGGGTAGCGATCCTGACTCTAAGGCAGACTGGAACTGAGTTGCCAAACGAGCGTGCGACCTTTGGAACCATTTAATCCAAAAGTTGTGCAGTCCGTCCGGCCCAGGAGATTTCCAGTTAGGCAACGGGCGGACTGCACGAGCCACATCTTGGGGGCTGATGGTAATTGCCCCCATTTGTGGTATCGGATCGCACGCTCGTTCGACCTCCCGAGTCCAGTCATCCTCGGTGTGACTGACAGGCACCGACCAGATATCGCGCCAGAACGAAGACATGGCGTCATTATCCGGTAGGCGCGTATCAGTCACACCTTGGTTGGGTTGCTCCCAAGCCCTATAAACCCACCTTTCGTTGCTCTGGAATGTCTGAGTGTATCGCTAATCTAACCTAATCTTAAGCTCGAAGCGCGGCGAGAGGATGAATGGCTGGAGGGACTTCAGTCATGAGCGCTTCACCTGTAGAGCACCTGCTGAAACTCTACAGTATGTAGGCTTACCTAGTGTAAGAGGCTCTGCCTAGGTTGACTTTAAAATCCTTCATTACTCGTGGGTATTATTATGGAAACCAAAACAAATAATAAATATAAAACAAAATTGACAACTGAGTTGGATGTGGTGCCACATGGCACTGCACCGAGTATGGCTCTTGAGCCTAGGGTGATTCTCACCCGATCGCAGACTTTGGCTTCAGCATCGGATACCGATTCCGTTGCGAGTATGAGGTCGGGAGGTCAAAATGGCACGTCTTCCAAAATTTGGAAGGAGGACCGCAAATGCTTACGGACTATGGGGTCTCAGAAACTCTGCCATCCAAGGCTGGCAAAGCGAAGAAAATTAACAATCGCCAAAAAACAACTGGTGATTATGTAGCCCTCGCGAAAGCGAGGGCGGAGCGCTAGCTCCGGGCTTCTAAAAAAGAAGAGTACCGACTTCAAGCTGAGGATGAAGTGGCTGTGCTGGCTAGCAAAGCTAGGGTTACTAGGGTCTCAAGCGAGGTATTAGCAGCTACTCTGGTGGATGCCCTTACAGCTTCTGCTCTTAATAAGCAGGTTTTGTCGGAGGTTGACGTGATACTGCACGTCGCCACTAAATCAGGGAATCTTATGGGCACATATACTAGAGCACTTAAAGACGCTACAACATCGATAAAAGCGGCAGTGGCGGCACTTCTCAGCCGTTCTGTTTCCGAGGACATTGAGCGACTCCAAGTGGATAACACTCGCCTGCAGGCAGAGCTGGTAAGCCTACGAAAAGAGGTTGCAGAAATTAAAACCAGCATGGCACCACGCAATGCTTTTCTTTCGATGCAGGAATCAGATGTGAGGGCAGAAAATGTGACTATGCTGGTGAATATGATCAACGCCCGTTTTGACAGCATAGAGGATCGGTTGCTTCCCCAAAAACAACTTCGGACTCCACTCACTGCCGACCTTGGAGTGAAGGAGACTGGGTGTGATACAACAGTTGTGCAAATTGAGACCAAGAAACCACAACAAAAAAGGGGCAAGAATGGGAAGGGAACTGCCCCAACACAAACAGCACAACCCGTTCAAACTCAGTCCGAACAATGCAAACCATCTCCGATCAAACGATCCGGTTCTGGACCTGCTAACAAAAACAACGGGTGGACCACCGTAGGAAAGGATGGCAGAACTGCCAAAAGTAAAAAAGTTACCAAAGGTGATAAAACCATAAAGAAGTCTACCACTAATCCTCCACGGAAGGTAAAACTGCGGGCCCCACGCTCAGCCGCAATGGTAATTTCTTTAAAGCCGGGAGCGGAAGATCAAGGACTATCATACGCTACTGTGCTCTCTGAGGCCAGGAACAAAATTAACTTTTCGGACCTGGGTATTCCTCCTTTCCGTGTTAAATTGGGGGTTACTGGCGCTCGAATATTAGAAATACCCGGAGCAACAAATAGTGACAAAGCCGACATTGTTGCAGCAAGGTTCAGAGAATGTCTGGACTCAAATGTTGTCAATGTATCAAGGCCCACTAAATGCGTAGAGTTACGTGTATCTGGCCTTGATTACTCTGTCACATCGACGGAGGTTGCAGCTGCTGTCGCAAAAATGGGCGAATGTTCCGAGGAGAATATCAAAGTTGGTGTGGTGCAGCGTTCAACGGTGAACGGGCTAGGCACTGTCTGGTTGCGTTGCCCAGTCACTGCAGCCAAAAAAGTTGTGGCAGCCGGTCGACTGCTTGTGGGCTGGGTTGCTGCAAGTGTAAAGCTTCTGGATGCCAGGCCAATGCGTTGCTTTAGATGCCTGCAGAATGGACACGCACAAAATACGTGCACATCGGAGATCGACCGCAGGGGTCTATGTTTTCGCTGCGGGCAGCCTCACCACGTTGCTAGTCAGTGCTCTGCGCAGCCTCACTGCCGCGTTTGCGCTGCCGCTAACAAACCATCGGAACATAAGGTCGGTTCAAAGGCCTGTAACGATCAAATTCACAAAAGAAAGGGAGAGAAGAGTGTCAAGGTAGTTGGAGCCGGTGTGCCGACTTCTTTGTCCACCCACTCGCTTGCTCTCGACAGCAGGGAAGAGGAGGAAGCAATTGTCCATATAAATAAGTAATGGCCTACCGTTTTCTACAAGGCAATATAAACCATTGCGCCAGGGCACAAGACCTCTTACTTCAGAGCATTATGGAGTGGTCTATACACGTGATGGTTATTGCTGAACCCTATTACATTCCATATGGGGACAACTGGGTCAGGGATTTGGATGGTGCGGTGGCTATTGTTTCACGCGCCGCAACTGATTCATTCCCCTTAGTGGTAGCAGAAAAGCATTCCGGTTTCGTTGCTGCATTTTTTGGGGAAATATTAATTTTTGGAGCATATTTATCACCCAACAGAGTCCTCTCAGAATTTGAAGCTTTTCTCAGTGATATAGGGGCCCTTATTGGCCGAAATCATCCAAGTCCAGTGCTTTTGCTCGGAGATCTCAATGCCAAATCAGCGGTATGGGGCAGCCCAATCACTGATGCGCGCGGTGACGTACTGGAGGAGTGGGCAATATCAGTTGGACTCTCGATTCTGAACCAGGGATCCACCAACATATGCGTGCGACACAACGGAGGCTCAATTGTGGATGTCACATTCGCAAGCCCAGATATCGCACGTCGATCTATGGGGTGGAACTTACTACAGGATGTGGAGACTCTGTCGGACCATCTGTACATCCGGTTCGATGTATCCGGCATCAGGCATCTTCGACGGCCACACGTCGTATCAATGGTTCGGGTCGTAACACAACCACGACCCGTGGATGGGTTTTGAACCGGCTCAACCGCGATCTTCTTATTGAAGCTGCCATAGTCCAGTCCTGGTTCACCCCAGACGGACATGTAGAGGTGGACACAGAGGCGGTCTGGTTCCAACAGGCAATGTCAAGCATCTGCGACTCTGCGATGCCTCGTGCCAAAATACATCCTCCCAGGCAACAGGTTTATTGGTGGTCGCCGGAGATAGCGGATCTGCGAGTCGGGTGTGTGGTTGCTTGACATAGGTATGCACGATACAGGAGGCTAGCTATCACAACCCGTGATCCAGAAGAAGAATCTCGGCTTTACTGTGTCTATAGAGAAGCTAAAAAGACGCTACAGAAAAAGATCTCGGAGGCAAAGAAAGCAGGTAGGAAAGAGCTTCTAGAGTCATTGAACCGGGATACTTGGGGAAAGCCGTATCGCGCGGTCAGAGGAAGGCTCCGCCCTTGGACACCTCCTCTAACACAAAGCTTGCAACCACAATTCCTTGAAGGGATCGTCTCTACTCTATTTCCTGATGGAGCGGAGCATACCCCTCCACCGATGTCAACATCTATGGCGGTAGAAGAGGTGGAGGCTGACATGCCGGCGGTCACTGAGGCGGAGTTCGGTGCAGCGGAGTTACGGCTTCGTGCAAAGAATACAGCTCCAGGACCTGATCGAATACCCGGGCGTGCCCTAGCGATTGCCCTTACAGTCTTGGGTCCTCGCCTGCGGTTGTTCTTTGGTGCCTGTCTTGAACAAGGGATATTTCCCCAGGCATGGAAGACTGGTAAACTTGTCTTACTTAAGAAGGAGGGGCGCCCCGCAGACTCACCGTCCGCATATCGTCCGATAGTGCTGCTTGACGAGATGGGAAAGCTCTTTGAGCGTATTATTGCTGCTCGTCTCATCGGGCATTTGAACAGAGTTGGTCCAGATTTATCAGACAACCAATATGGGTTTCGAGTGAGTCCGTCTACCGTCGACGCGATCCTGCGCGTTAAGGAATTCTCGAAAGAGGTAGTTGTGGTGGTGTTGTTGTGTTGGCGGTGTCTCTTGACATCGCTAACGCATATCGGGCGAGGCAGCATGTGCTCTTGCTGGGTCGGTGCCATGGGACTTGGACGCAAAGTCATTAGCGTCATTGTACATCTGGCGCAAGGAAGTGGGGACACAGGTTCCAGCAAGTGTGGTAAGACTTAAGCAAAATGAGCTCCGAGATGAAGTGATAAAGAGTGGAGGGAAAGATTGATGCGACCTGGGGCTGGCCTAAGGACCATCGAAGCCCTCCAACCTGTGTAGTACTTGTGGAATGGTTGGAGCGGCGCCACGAAGTAATGACCTTCCGCCTCACACTTTCACACAGGTACTTTCAGGGCACGGCTGCTTTGGGAAGTACCTGTGTCACATTGCCGGCAGGGAGCCGACGTCAAGCTGTCATCACTGCAACTATAGCGAGGACACGGCCCAACATACCATTAAGCTGTGCCCAGCCTGGGTGGAGCAGCGTAATGCCTTAGTTGCCGAAGTGGGGAGCGATCTCTCGCTTCCGTCCATAATCAAATTTATGGTCGGAAGCGAAAGATCATGGCAAGCAGTGGCTGCCTTCACCGAAGAGGTGATGGCAATGAAAGAGGCTGCAGAAAGGGAGAGGGAGATGTCCTCCACTCTCAGGAGGAGGGCTGATAATGCTCTCTTCCATCCACCGTAAAGTGGCCTACGGGTGACGGACTTGGGGAAGTCTGTTGTCCAAGCACATAGGCCCGAGTCTGCATCGCGTGGTGTTTCCGCGCGCTTCTCTCAATGAAGAAAGGGTTAGAAGCAGCTCACTTCTCCCTTTGCCATAGATGGGGTTTGCTGGTGCAAACCGTCACTGCTGTAGTGATTGTGGAGAATGCATCCGTGTCCCCGCACCGCAGCAAGAAGTGACGAAGAGAAACACCGTGTGGTTTTAGTCAGTTAGAGTCTGACAGACCCCCCCGCCTGCCCCAAGGCGGAGGACATCCATGAGGATTTCCAAACGAAAAAAAAAAAAAAAAATGTACCCTGTATAGTAGTAGTCACAGTGAATCTTTGTGTCTCTGAAGTTGGCTGCAAGACCCTGCGCAGTTACTATTTTTCTGTCAATGTTAAAGTAGAAGATAGCATTGTATAACTGCCTCTTTCACTCGCTTACGTTTGTCGTATCGTCCTATCTCGCTTATTCGCAGTGCTAACTACAGAGACACTAACATCCGCTGTGACTACTATACATACATATATATATGAAATTTTTGCTTACTTTGTAATAGACAGATAAACATACACTTGATGGAGAACGGGGCAGGTAGGTAGGAAATAAATACCTAATATAATGATTCTATGTTCAGAGAAAAGTTAACAAAACAGTAAATAAAAGGAAAACAAAAATAAAAACGAAATGACGTCACAAAAAAGAATTCCTCTACGTCAATTACAAAAGAAATGAAAGCATAACGAATTAATTAAATTTCATGAAACTTAATTTATATTATGAACACATTAATATATGACAGTCATATTTTAATTAGGTAATAATCAGGCTCTTATTTCCTGAGAGAAAAATGTATAAAAGGAAATTTTGATGCTAAATTCTTGATTCATATTTAAAATTTAAGGTTCGTTGACATATGAAAAACAAGTTGTTTTCCAATACTAAAGACAATTAGTTGTTTTATGTTAATTTTTCCAATCTGGATATTGATTACGAGGTGACAGGTTAGTTATATTTTATATATGAACAGACGACTACAAATATAGAGAGATCTCATTATATAACAAGTAACGAACTTGAAAAAAAAACTAAGTCTCCAGTGCTCAGTGGTAGAGTTACACAAATAAAATATATTAGGCCGAAATAACGCTAGAAATAGATGTAAGCCAAGAATAAAACAGTTTTCGTTATTTCAGTAATACTCGGTACATTTTCCTTTTAATATCGACCTACAAATTCTCAGACTTATTACATCATTTTTATGAATCTCCCCGGGCTAATCTGAGAAAAGTTGCGAATGTGTGAAAACTTATGCTTTTGCTAAAGTTTTATGGACGGTAGGGTGTAAAGGCCACTTAATAGTTGTTTGTAAAGTCTCCTTTCTTAAGTGGCTAGCCGCGCAGCCGTGCACGGTTTCAGCTCAAGCCTGCAATAGTTCATGATCACAGTTAGCTCGAGCAAATCAACCTGCATCGTCTGCATATAAATCGGGTAAGCTGCTAGGAACTAGGGTTGCCCGACGGGATTGGTCTGACAAAGTCCGTTTTTCGCTCAATCGTCCGAAGCGAAAGTTTCTGAGTGTGTCTGTCTTTGTATGTTTGTTACTATTTCATGCTAAAATTACTGAACGGATCTGGATGAAATTTGGCACGGAGATAGATCTGGAATAGCACATATGATACTTTTATCCCGGGAATATGATCCCTTGGGATAATTTTCAACATTCACGCGGGCGAAGCCGCTGACTAAAGCTAGTAACTAATACAGTTAAGAGAGGATTGAAAATTAAATGACGAACTTTTTGCAAATGCCCGTCTTATTGACAGGACTTTCTTTTTGAAATGATAACCGTACCTGAAACAGCTACCCTAACCTACCTAATGAATATTTGTCTGCGCAAGATCATCTAAAAGAAATATTTTATAGACTGAATTCATACCTATGAATTTACAAAACAGTTATATAATTAATCCGTAACTTAACCGTTTATCCTCGGCTTAATTCGTTTGTTTTAGATAATAAATTACCAAAACATGAAGTCTTGATTAACTAATAAATATAGAACCTAGAGTCGTGACAATCTAAGAAACCGGATTTGACAGCTACAAAATACTTAATAATAATTAAGTAAACTTGATGCTTACGAATGAAAATCGTTGTTATAGTGTATGCGTAACATAGTAATTAATTTGGATTATGAATTGGGTTTTTAACCCCAGACGGAAAAAGAGGGGTGTTATAAGTTTGACGTGTGTTTCTGTGTATCTGTGTGTCTGTGTATCTGTGTACAATACATAGCAATGTTTATTTTTAACTCCCGCTGGAAAAAGAGGGGTGTTATAAGTTTGACGTGTGTTGCTGTCTGTGTGTCTATCTGTGGCGTTATAGCGCCTCAACTGATGAACCGATTTTGATTTAGTTTTTTTTGTTTGAAGGTTATTGTGTCCAGAGTGTTCTTAGCTATGTATGAATAAGATCGGTTGAGCTGTTCAAAAGTTAGATAAATGAGTCGGGGTTTTTTTTAAATTTTAATTTATTACGTACAAAGTTATCATGGCATGTAAAATGAGAAATGTCATTGGAGTTCTTAGATTGTCACGACTAAAGCATGTATTAACTAAACACAACAGAATAAAGGCTTCTCTTCCAACAGGTTTGCGTTATTCGAATTGTTTAATGTAACAATAATAATATGTTATTTTTAACCTCTTTATAGTATTTGGAACCTATAAACTTCTCTCTTCCAATATTGCTAGAAATTATTTCATTGCTTCATTGAAAACAAACCATTTTGTACAAATGATAAATTTATACTATTTTTTATTAAACCCTAAGAGAAAAAGATATCAAAATGAAATATTTTTTTAAAAACCGTTATTGAAATTGACCATCCCCTTAGTTAATACTTACCTATTTAACCTTCTTTTTTAAGGGCTCTACTCATTTTCTGGAAGTACTACTTACAGGCACATAAAATGATTATCCTTCTAAACTATGCTGTCAAGTATTTAAATTTTAAAATGGTTCTGCTTAAAATAAGACCAAAGTAAATCGTTTTTAGCTTATTTTTAGTTTTCAAGTTAAAAACGTTTTCAATTTTATTCATGATTTTGATGTAACCAACACGTTATAAGACAGCTATTGTAGCTAGAGATAATTAAATTGGTTACCAGTAATCTACTTAATATATAAAAATACTTTTACAAGTAAAATCCTTATTTTCTTAAGCAAATACAATAAAGAACATTTTAATTTAAAGACAATATTTCGATTGTGGCTTCCTGGCTTCTACCTCCACTTCCTCTAATTTACAATTTTACCACAACATTTTGAATCCAACACAAAGAGCAAATACATTGCTATTTTAAGAGGTTTCGACGATGAAAATTGTAATTGTATTTCAATTACAATTTTCATGCAAATTTTATACAACTGCGGCTAACGACGTGATACTGAATACAAAATTACCCAATTTATCACCTAACTTATAGAAGTGGCCGCACGTTGAAAACTTAAATTCCTCCGTCAATTTTATATTAAATGGTGCAATGGTATGGTTGTTATAAGTGACAAAAAACAAGTAAAAAATAACAATTTCAACAAACAATATAGCCGTTGAGGAAAAATCTATATGTAATCTTATGAGATATGAGCTTTCCAAGCGATTTAAGACAAGCCCACACGTGTGCAATGCGCCCGATTTTTCTTCTCTTTTGGCTCCGTTATTCAGGTAAAATCCTACACATTGTAGTGAGTTATAAGAACTGGCAACCACTAAGCGTCATACCCATTTTAGAAAGAAAAGCAAACAGATCTCGGAAAGTAGCGCTTCTTTCGAAAATTATGAACACATTTTGGAGAACTCTCGTATACATATTTCACAATACGATATTTCTTAAGCAATTCGAACTTTGCTTCTTCACCGATTTCTCCGTCAATTGTGGACCGATTTTCAAAATTATTATTTTCTGTTTAAAGAGTATGTTCCGAAATTGCTCTAATTACTTATAATAATTTGGTGAAGATCTGATGAAGAACTTCGGAGATATACAACAGAACTCTTCAATAAATAACGGCAAATCTTTATACCATTTCATAACAACGCAGATGTGTACAGTCCACGTTGGTACGACTAGAATATAATAGAATACTCTTTGTACACTCTCATTTCACCGGTTATGTTCAATTTTCATGACATTCGGTGTTTCGTCCCGATTTTTGGTATTTACTTGCAACACCGTGTCGGTGGGCGGTCAACGATTTGACAGATGACACTTGACAGTCGAAAGAGAATATTTGTTGTGAGCACACGCTGAATTCGGGTTCTTGTCGAAACATATCGAATCGAGATGTGTTTCGCCCATTTGTAATAGCTAATTGCGCCCGCCGTTCGCAATCGGTTTGTGGGGCGCCAGCGAAGGTGGTGTTGAATATATTTCAAGTACATCGATGTGCTTTTGTGGGAAACGCGTGTGTGTCTGCCGGAAGCCGGAACCCGGCCCAGAACTTCGCCTTTATTATATATATATTGTCCTAAAACACTCGGCCAGGCGCGTGATTGAGCGAGCCCAGAGGATCACCGCGGGAATCTCAGGTAAGAGTGCACAAATTGACTTAGTAGTACCACTGCCCACCTGTCAGATAGGTACCAGGATATCTCCCAATAAGGAGCAAATCCCTAGCTTTCCACTGCTGCGTTACGGTAGTTTCGTGGGTACAGGTTCAGACCGGGTCCAGGAGTCCCAACGCCGCTATGGGCCCCGGTGTTTAACTCCTGGCTTGGGACCCGCAGACCTGTATTTAACATTTGGTAGCAAGAGCGTGGTTTGCATTCCACGAGCATAGTAAACGCTAGGACACTCGTCAGCAGTAAACGCTGTATTGTTTGTCGGTTTGCTTTTTATTGTTGAGAATACTGGGTTGGAAAGTGGTATATTTTGAGTCACTCAGAGTTAGCTGTGTCTTGTTAGAGGCAAACAACCCCACAATTACATTCCAATTTGTTAAAATAAAGTGTACAACTCACAACTCAATATTGTCACTCCGGGATAGAAGGTTACAGTTTTTTATTGAAATTATAATTTGTCTATTTGTTGTATACAATATAGGTTTGGTGCAGACTAAATAGTCTTCCCTAATTGTATTAAATTGAATCATAGTTATTGTTGGACCTCGAACCCGTTATCTTGGTATTGTAAGTTTATAAAGATACTCAGTGCCCGCTACAGAAGTTATTGTTGTAAAGTATATTGTTACCAATTATATAAGAAAATTGGTTAGTTTGTTTCATATTGACAGTATTATTCTAATCGATTCAAGTTAGTCATTGTTTTTAACTATTAAAGTAAATTGAATATTGAATTCTACTGTAAAATCAATTTTTGTTTTTTTTTAATACCCTCTTGTGTGTTGATTATTTATTTTCTTGAGGTACCCACTTTGTTTTTGATAATTTATAAATTTATATTTGGGGTCCCATAATAATTTTGTACTGGAAAATAATTAAGTAAATGTAACAGGGTTCAGTACTATTTGTTGAATTAACTTGTTGTTTCTCTTACGGATTTTATGATTTGATATTTAATTTGGTAAAACTCAAACTGTTGTTTTGGTTACGCACATATATTATTAATTTAAGAGCGCGGCGAAGCATCAATTGTCCATACACACATAATACCAAAATCATTTGTAATTTTAGCATATTTCCACCATATTATGATTATATTCGGATTAAGACTTAGTATTTATTTAGGTTCCTACGTCTTCTTTTTTTTCTAAATACTTACCTAAAATGAAGTTTTAGCGAATTCCATTTTGTATATTTTTACAGCGTAAATGACATGTTTTCTTTTTGATATTTCTGTATTATAAAAAACAATATCTTTATTAATATCGTAGCAGGAACATAGCTCATATTATCAAATTACAAATCATCGAACAAAAAAATTTAAAAACATTAAGTTTTCATTCATAATTAATCACACATTTCCAATAGCTAGTATTGCTGTCGCGTCAAGCAAATGACAATGTGTGCGTGGTCGCACTGCTCACGGTTGTGTTTCGTCGTACGGCGTGGGGTTTGTTAGCGGCATTTCGGGTGTGTTTCACTGTTTTTTGTTCTACTGTTCTGTGGATTGTTTGTTGTCATTATTAGACGATTACTTTACTATGCTTTATGTGCGCGTTTATTTATTTTCTAAATTGTACTTATTTTAATATTTCTACTTACGACTGACTTATGCTATGAACTTGGATTTAGATTTGCCTTGTGATTTGAACTTTGGTATTGAGTAATCTACTTTTTTACGAACTTTGCGTTGTTTACGGACTTTGTTATTATTTACTTTATGGTTCGGTTGCCGACATCGTCTCCGAACGTTGGGATGTTTCTCACAGGAAGTACCTTTTTCCCAATGACATAACACAATAAGTTAAATTAATAGGTACCTTAATATATCTATAATAATATTATCAAGCTGAAGAGTTTGTTTGTTTGTTTGAACGCACTAATCTCAGGAACTACTGGTTGGAATTGTTTTTTTTTTGCATTGGATAGTCCATTTATTGAGGAAGGTTATAGGCTTTATAACATCACGCTACAACCAGTAGGAGCGGAGCATAAATGAAAAATGTTGCAAAAACGGGCAAAATATTCCTTTGTAAGCGACTTCCTAAAAAGGAGGAGGTTTCTCAATTCGACCGTATATATTTGTTTCGTCGTTTATGAACCGATATTGATGATTCTTTTTTCGTTGGAAAGGAGATATCCCAAGAGTGGTACCATCATAAGGAAACCAGGATCTGATGATGGAATCCTAGAGAAATCGAGTGAACTCCTCAAATATTATAGGTATACATGTAGCGATTTTGGTGAAGTGGAACTGATGAAGAAGACCACAATGGCCACTGGAAACCCGAAATAAAACAATGTATCCTAGTCGTGTTTGGGCTTATTGGAATTGTCATAAGATGTACTTTTTTCTTTGGCTATAAATGATTTTCATATTAATTGGAGGTACCTACCAAAACTAAAAAGAGAAAAATAAAAACTTTTTAACACAAAATCAAACCGACTTCCAAAACAAAACACTTCAAAGTAAAAATAACTTTCTTTTCCCAATTCGGTGTCGAATAACGGAAAACGATGGGTACAAAAGACACCGACTTCGGAAAAGAAAGTTATTTTTACTTTGAAGTTTTTGTTTTGGAAGTTGGTTTGATTTTTGGTTAAAAAGTTTTTGAGAGCTTCCGTTGCGTGCGTTGCGTACGATCATGTATGTAGTATAGATTAGGTATGTAGATAGGGTAGGGTAGGTAGGTAGATATGTAGATTAGGTTAGGTAGCCAGATGGCGGGTGCGAAGCCGCGGTGGACAGCTAGTTTTGTATAAATTAGTATTTACCTACCTACCTATCCATCAACTTACGAAGCTTTGTTTTTTTCGTTTGTTTATTCATGTCATGAGACAAAGTGGGCGTAGGTAATTATCTCAAGGACACCGCTAAGACTTACCTACATTGCTGCTCTATACTTACTGTGACGTTAGTGATAATGTAATGCGATTGGACTTGCATGCACAAGCGCGGTTTTATGCCCTCGGTCCAGATTTTGCTGGACTTTTTTGTAAAATTCCTGTTACAAAAAACTAAAAATCCAAATTCGTTCTAGTTTATTTAATTATTCTTTTTTATCTGGACTTCGGTGACCCTTACCCTGGAGAGGATCTAATAAACTTTGGTAACTGGCTGGCTAATCGACTTCATAATAAACTGCAAAAATATTTTCAGAGCCACGACGATCAAGGAAAAAACGCCTTTGGCCATCAGTTTTCAGAAAGAAACACTAGAAAGAAAGAAAATAAGCGTGTTTAGTGTGGATCTTTGACACTATGTTTTCTGATTACCATTATTGAATTTTTTGTTTTTCGTTCAGTCGATAATATAATTATGGTCACCCTACACGACTTTATCAAGTTTCGATTTATATTTATTAAATAGATGAATGATGATCTATAAAGTAAGAACATAATAAAATAATATTTTTTTTATTTAAAATCCTTGTTTTTTTTTTAATATTCTTAGCTCAGAGCGCTGTTATTTATCTATACCTATATTATTGGAATATTTGTCTTTTACTAATACTTTGCATAAGTAACACTTGTAGTATATAACTTGCATTCATTATTTATTATAACAACACATATTTGAGGTTTAGTAAAAGGAATACCTACATAAATAAGTCAAAAGAACGCGGGCGCCATTCGCGTCGGCCGGCTTTCGAGTCGATAGGATGATTAGGTAGCGATATCTATCTGCTCACACACACATGGCTACGTACGGCGCAGCGCGTGTGCGTGCAAACAGAGATAGCAATACTCCAAACGAATTTTTCGCTCGCCTCGAATTGTATTTGCGAGCTTTGTTCACCGCGCCTTTAAGTTGTTGAACATTTTGTGTATTAATTAATATTTAATCACCGTTGCTTACATTTTGACAGAATGACTGCCAATACATTTGCTTGTAAGATTAGAGCGGAATTGAGATGGGTGATCTCGGTGGCCTCTTTGATAGGTAGATCTGATAGATCAGAGGCTTTGTTGGCCCGTTATAGTGAACTCCCAGCCCGTCAAGCCAGGGTGGATGAATGCTTTGCGGAGTGTTTGGCGCTATTGTCCACCGAGGACACTGAGTTGGCCGCTGCGGTTGGGGCAGACTTCACGCAGTTTTATGTTTTCTCGGATGACATTGTTGAGGCAACCGTTAGGTTGAGTGATTTTGCACATGGGAAATATGGTTGGGATGATGCCACACACCTCCCCCCTTTTGATGATTTGTTGAAGTCTTTGGATGAGGAGTGTCGTCTTTTGGATAACTCTGGTGTTGAAGGTCCCTCGCGGGCCTCAAAGCGGTCAACTCCGGACCGGCATCATGTTGGTGTACGCCCCTTCCCTTGTGGGCCACGACGCCCTCCTCATCAATACGTAGCGACTCAGGTTCGCGGTATGCGCTGCTCATATTCCAGCACGAATGGCCATATGGTCACGTCCTGTCCGAAGTTCCTAGAACGGAACACAAAGGACCGACGTGGAATCGCCAACAGCCGCAAGTGGTGCTACACTTGTCTGGAACAGCATTTGCAGCGGAATTGTCAGAGGTCGGATCCTTGCCCGCACTATCAAGGTAGGTATCAAGGCACCACCGCGTGTTGTGTCCGGACCAAAATGCTGTTGGTGGCCCTGATGACGCCGGACGCTCCCACCATAGGCGGGGGAGCGCATCCCCACCAACCCCAGGTGGATCCTCGACGGGGTATACCTCGCAAAGGCGAGGGCACCCCTCCACCCCTTCCTCAATTGGAGGAAGCGTCCGCTTTTCAGACGACTACAAACCCCAGAGGGGTTATCAACAGTAGGTAGTCGCCTCCCTCTCCTCCACTACAGCCGCCCAGACAGAGACAGTCCTTCTGCCAACTGTCCCTGTAATGATCTGTGGCCCGAAGGGTAAATATTTGTTAGTTCGAGCTCTTTTGGATTCGGTTTGTCAAGGCTGTATCCTTTTGTTTAGTGGAAAGATTGGGTCTCCCACGTAGATTCCACCCTTCTACCATATGGGTGGTATTGAAGCGGTTGGTCAACGGGGAGAAATTGAAATTTGTGTTTCGCCTGTTCATTGTGGGCCAAGAATCTTGGCCAAGGCCGTTGTTTTGAATGATATTTTGGGCAGACACCCGCAGGTAACCATTAGCCCTGCAGTGGTGAAATTGACGTCGGACCTGACTCCTGCCGACCCAAAGTGGATGGTACCCAGACCCGTATATGGGTGCGGATGTTTTGGGTTTGATTTTGTCCGGGACCAAGTGGGTTCTGCTGACGAATAGGTTAGTAGTTGTACCGACGGTTTTTGGTTTTGGATTTACGGGTCCCGTGTTGAAGGGCTCCGGCCCGCGGATTGAGGGCCAAGGACTGACAACGGGATAGTCCTTTGTTGGCTTTGCACCTCAGCTCATACGTTGGAGGTTTTTGTGGCGAATAGAGTCTCACAGATTCAGAACTCTGACACTAAACTGATCTGGAGACATATCCCAGGAGAATTGAACGCGCAGTCTGCGTCATGTGGTTGCGAGGCTCCTGCCCTTGTTGACCATTCTCTTTGGTGGGGACCGGACTGGTTGACGCATCGCGAGTCGTCTTGGCCCCAGAATAGGTTCTCCTCTCCTGAGGTTTTGCCAGTTTTTCGTTTTGGAATTGTTGAAACGCAACCTGCATATAATTTGGATTATCTTTTGGACAGATACAGTTCTTTGTCGAAATTGTTTGGAGTTACCGCTTGGGTCCGCGTTTCATACGTAACGGACGGAACCATAATAATAAATTGTTATCCTCAGTTTTTCGCCTCATGAATTTCAAGAGGCCCTGATGTTGTTGGTTAGTGCTGTACAAGCCGAGCACTTTGACCAGACTATTGAAGCCCTGAAGAAATGCTCAGCTTTGAAAGGCTCAATCGCTCGTCTTAATCCATTCCTAGACCAATCTGGTTTGCTCCGAGTCGGAGGACGACTGCGGAATTCGAATTTTCCTTATGGTGCTCGCCATCCTTTGTTGCTCCCTAAAGGAGGAGCGTTGGTGAAATTGTTGGTGTCCGATCGACACATTAATAACGCACACGCCGGTTGCAACGCCCTCGTAGCCATTTTGCAGCGTGAATTTTGGATTTTGTCGGCCAAACGCGCTATTCGTGGCATCATCTTTAAATGTATGCAGTGCTATAAGTTGAAGGCTGCTCCCACTCAACCCATAATGGGTGATTTGCCATCCGACCGAGTGACGGAGAGCAGACCATTTGCTTAGGTCGGAACCAATTTCGCTGGTCCCTTCTTGGTGAAGACTTCTCAACTTCGGAACGCCAAGGCTGTCAAGGCCTACCTGCGTATGTTCGTTTGTCTGGCCTCCAAGGCGGTTCACTTGGAACTTGTAACTGCCCTCAGCACAGATGCGTTTGTTGCAGAGCTAGGTAGATTTGTTTCCCGCCGAGGACTACCCTCTTTGATCCGTTTTGATAACGGTACTAATTATAAGGGCGCTGATAGATATTTAAATGATATTTGTAATTATCTAAATAAGGATAAACTTTGAGATTTGCCATGGTGCAAATGGGAATTAATTGGCATTTTTGTAAATATTGCGATAGTACCAAAACCGATTCTCCGCCGTGTTGTTGGTGAAAATATTTTCACATTTGAGGAACTTGTTAAGGTATTTTGTAAAGTTGAGGCCGTCCTCAATTCGCGACCTCTCTGTCCGATCTCCTCAGACCCAAATGACCTGGAAGTCATGACCCCTGGTCATTTTTTTATTGGTCGGCCCTTCAACGCCCTGCCGGAATACCCCTCCAGGGAAATTGAATCTTCGCAAATGACTGCGTTATGCGTTGCTCCAACAGATGTCCCAAAGTTTCTGGCATTGTTGGTTTTTAGAATATTTGCATATTTTGCAGCAGCGCGTTGAGTGGACTGACAAAACTGACCTTCCCAAAGTATTTGTTAAAGAACCTTATTTTTTGCCTTTATATTGGCGTCGTGGACGCATTGTAGATTTATTTTATGGGTCTGACGGAGATCCCAGAGTTGCAAATGTCATGGTCGGAGATTCAGTTTTGAAGCGAGCAGTGGCAGTGAATTTAGCACGCTTGCCCATTTATTAGCGGACATAACTCCTTATGTCCGAGACGGGGGGATGTTTCGTCCCGATTTTTGGTATTTACTTGCAACACCGTGTCGGTGGGCGGTCAACGATTTGACAGATGACACTTGACAGTCGAAAGAGAAAATTTGTTGTGAGCACACGCTGAATTCGGGTTCTTGTCGAAACATATCGAATCGAGATGTGTTTTGCCCATTTGTAATAGCTAATTGCGCCCGCCGTTCGCAATCGGTTTGTGGGGCGCCCGCGAAGGTGGTGTTGAATATATTTCAAGTACATCGATGTCCTTTTGTGGGAAACGCGTGTGTGTCTGCCGGAAGCTGGAACCCGGCCCAGAACGTCGCCTTTATTATATATATATTGTCCTAAAACCCTCGGCCAGGCGCGTGATTGAGTGAGCCCATAGGATCACCGCGGAATCTCAGGTAAGAGTGAACAAATTGTCTTAGTAGTACCACTTCCCACCTGTCAGATAGGTACCAGGATATCTCCCAATAAGGAGCAAATCCCTAGCTTTCCACTGCTGCGTTACGGCAGTTTCGTGGGTACAGGTTCAGACAGGGTCCAGGAGTCCCAACGCCGCTATGGGCCCCGGTGTTTAACTTTTGGCTTGGGACCCGAAGACCTGTATTTAACATTCGGGTAATCTATTCTGGCATTATAGGTACCTTAATAAACAAGTTGCCTATTAGGTAGGTACAACAAAGTGAAAAATAAAAATCTTTTTTACAAAAAATACCATAACTCAACAAATTGGTACTGTAGAAGGCGTAGTCAGAAGTGTACAAATAAATAGATATATTACTTTTATAGCTCATATATTTAGTAAGAATTTTACAATATGCCTGCCTTCTGGGCGGCTACACTAGAATTGACAATCAAAAACGTATTCACTTATTTTCTATTCGAAATTCATTTACCTTTCAAGTAATACCAATTGCCAGTATTTTTACAGGCAAGTAGGTTGCCTTCTAGTTAAGCAGAGTCCTCACATGAGCTACGCCCCTACGAATAGACGCGCAGAATCATATGAAGTGCTTCTATTCTATGTCTTGAAAGGTTACATGAATCCTACCTTACCCTAACCCGAGCATTTACCTAATAGGGAAATCACATTTACAATTGAGGTACGACCCTTAAAAGGGGAAGGCTTAATCATGACAAACGAGTTATCGGACGCTCTGATATGTGCTTTTAACTTCAGTTGACGTGCACATACGCACTAACAAATCAACGCCGTCATGCTTGAACCTCCTTGACCAAAACCCTAAAAAAGGAACAAGGCGTCCTCCCAACACAAGAATGATGCGTCAACTCACATCGACCCGGATGGGGTTTAATCTCAAAAATTCAAATAAGACACAATTTTTCGATCTCGTGCGTTTATCAGGCCAGAGAAGGAAAGGCTGGATCGCATCGAATTTCTAATCCTATTCATAGAGCTTGCACCAGGGTTTATTATTATAAATGCATTTATTTTATTAAACATCAGACATAAACTGGACCAATGATGTCAACTCGACATCCTTTGCAAAGGCTATGCCCCGTTAGCAAAGTCGGTTTCAGCTATGACGATTACTTTAAGAAACCTATACTAATACCCTGGCTTCTGCCTATGCCTTAATCGCATAACCAATAATCATTTCTTCGATGCGTGGCCAACGTTGCCAGCCTCTTCTTCCCCCTGCGGCTCACAACTCATCAGCACATCATCAGCACATGCAACGGAAAGAACTAATTTAATTATATATATCGATACTATTTGAGAATATCGATAAGAAAACTATCGATACATTTTTTCCTACTTTCCCATCACTATTAACTTCAATATGTCAGATTTGATAGTTGTCATTCATATTTTTTTCTTTTATTTGACAACGGGCCTCTTCCTTTATGGAAACCTTACTAACCTTAACCTATTTTTATCTATTTAAACCTATCTATTATCCTACTCTAACATTAAAAGGTTTTAATCTATTTACATGTACTATGTCCCTCAATCGCCTATATTTTTTTTAAATATAATTACATAATTTACATCAATTAATCGTCTAACTATTCGGTATGGGCCTTTATACAACCTACATAGTTTTATACTTCTATTTGTGATCCGGTCTAACTAATCTGTGGCTAATACGGCGCATAGAGTAAACATAAATTTAATAATGGTGTGAACACTGTGCTTTATTATATTGTTTATGGCATTATGTGTCAAACCAATTCTTATAATGAAAACTATGCTTTACTTTTGATGTAGAAGGCGTAGTCAGAAGTGTACAAATAAATAGATATATTACTTTTATAGCTCATATATTTAGTAAGAATTTTACAATATGCCTGCCTTCTGGGCGGCTACACTAGAATTGACAATCAAAAACATATTCACTTATTTTCTATTCGAAATTCATTTACCTTTGAAGTAATACCAATTGCCAGTATTTTTACAGGCAAGCAGGTTGCCTTCTAGTTAAGCAGAGTCCTCACAGTACCTACCAAAGACACCGACTTCCAAAACGAAAGTTATTTTCACTTTGTAGTTTTTTAGTCTCGAAGATCTGGGTACAGTAGTACCTAAACCATATTAGGGATATCATTAATAGACAGTCTATATTATACCTGGCATCTTCTTCTTTTCGTTTCGATGGCACATTTAATGAGATTGTCTGGACCCAGTAGGAGGCCACGCTTATTGCAGCGTCAGAAGCACCGTACAGGTCTTTCAGGGTGCAAGTGAATGGACAGCCAGGACACTCCAGCAAGTGGGACATAGTTTGTACAGGGGCACCACACTTTCACCGGGTGTTGGACGAATCTATAATCCCCCATTTTACCTGGCATTAAACGTTTAGAGAGTTTTGATCACTTCAATATTAGGTACATATTTATCTATAAATAGGTAATCCTAATATATTACTCGTAATAATTATGTCTGTTTTGAGTACCTTGTGTATTTTACTAGTTACTTATCTATCAAATAGGTTTGCACACATGTCTCATTATAATCACTACAAAGCAAATATTTCTCATAATAATTCAGCGCTACGTTGCCAGATATTAGAGAATGTTCGAGAACATGTTGTTACCGAGAATATACTCGTATTCGACTTGGTAATGATGTCAATGTATATGGACGTAATTGATGAGTGTTTATTTCTGGTTTAGGTAGCCATATGTGTATGAGTTATAAAGCCAGCACTACTAATGTGTGTGCACTGTGCAGAACACACATTACTTAACCTTCTTAAATACGTACTAATCCAATCAATCTACACTTTGTAGTATTTTTTTGGAACTCTTTCAGTCTTATTACAAAAAGCGGTTTATCTAAAAACCACAAGTTGAAACCTCTATAAACTACGGTATAAAAACAAGGCTTAAACCTGTGTTTTGTGTTAAACCGCTTTTTGTAATTTATAGTTTTTATCTACTTGAAAAGGCCAGCCCGTCTAAGTAGCAACTTTATTTAAAAAGCTTCTGCATGAAGAAAACTTAAAAGAATCGGCGAGAATTCTAAATCTTTAAGCATTTAAAAAGTAATCAATTAAGTATAAGCCACAAAATGAGAAAATTCTTGCTCTTTGACTTGAGGAAAATCTGTAGAGGCGAGAAATCACCTGCAATATAAGGCCGAAATACTTTTAATTTGGAAATATTCTCCTTGGATATGAGCTAAAATCAGATTTTTCGGTAATCCCTCTCATTCTCTCATTCATTCATATGAACGAACAAGAACATAATAATATTGCAAAGCCGAAAATGTAAGATAATGTCTCATTAATATTACATTATGAGACAATAAACTTCTAATTAGATTATATTGTTCACTTTGAGAATGAAGACTGTAACGGGGTAAATTACAATCATTTTGCATAATTAAGTGATGCTTATAAGAATGTATGGTAAAGTTACTTCGAGAAAAGGGTGTATGGTGCTCCCCCAACTTGACAGGATAAGGGTATAATGCTACCTATATATGTTTACATATTAATAAAGGAAGCTTCCTTCTGGATTTTCTCGTGTGTAACATGTGTTTTCCTTTTTATTAAGTAATATATTCGCTAGTATTTACTTAGTAGAGGGCCATTTTATCGCAGTAAACTATTTGATTTAAAATCGGCAAGTTTTTCTCTTGTAATGCTAATGCAGACTTCGTTTATTTAATGTCCGTCTCGCTACTCTAAAAACAATGTATTTTTCTGCGTGTCTGGATCAATAGTTACCTTTTACAACACATTACTCGACCTAGATTCAAATATAAATATCTTAAAAATACGGCACGTGTATTCATAACAAACATGAGAAATCGAGCTAGAATTTAACCGTTATCGTAAATAAACAACCGTATCCTACCTAGTATTTACAGTAATTATAACACATGGAGGTTATTTTTGTAGTGAATTTTCCAACACATTTTTCTTAGACGTGTGTTATTTTAGACGTAGATACTTATGGCTTTATATACTAAAACGGAAAACATGAAATCTATGTAAATGCCCAACCTTCTATAGCTTTTATGGCTCATATGGAATATACACTATCACTATCAGACTATCTCCGTTAATAGTAACGCATCATTCAGTGATTGGGCTACCATTGGTATTCATAAAAGTAGAACACGGCTTTATGAGCTGTACAGTGAAAGGACTTATGTAAACACTGCTGAATTTAATTTATATGTCAGAAATTATTCAAAATTATTTAAAAAAGTTTGTTGTTTGGCCAAGTCGCGTTATTTGAGCTCGAAGATTAAAAACAGTAGTAATGTTATTAAAACGACTTGGAATATTATTAATAGTGAAACGGGAAGATCTGGTAACCGAAATATTGACTACGGCCTGTCTATTAATGGCAACATCATGAAATCAGACTCACAAGTCGCAGTGGCCTTTGAAAATTTCTTTTCAGATATTCCCATTTCAACTACTAAATACTTAAACTCATCACCTTCTGTTGCTGAGTCTTTGCTAAAAGAAAATGTTAATGTTTGCAATTCGGAATTTCGTTTTGAACATATTACTTGTAAAGACATAATTAAAACCTTTCACACTTTAAATGTTAAAAAGACTGCAGATCTGTGGGGTCATTCTGTAGAAGTTGCTAAGTCTATTATTGACATTGTCGCACCTAGTTTAGCTATTATCTTTAATAATTGTATCGACTGTGGGGAGTTTCCTGACCTTATGAAAAATAGTAAAATAATACCTTTGTTTAAATCAGGTAGTACATAATCAGTTGCGACTGCGCTGTCGTCGCGTAAGCGCGTGTGACATTCCAAAGCGAATCGGTTGAATTGTGCGCCAAGTTTCATTGCCAATATGGCCAAATGTGCGAAGTGTAGTAAGACAGTAACCAAAAAAAGTCCCGGTGTGCAGTGCACTAAATGTAGCAAGTGGTATCACGGCTCATGTGCATCGCTTACAGCGGAACAACTAACTGCATTGTCATCAATGGAATCGGTTGACTGGAAGTGTCGTGTATGCTCTATAGCGGTTGGTGGGAAAGCCAGGCGTATATCGGTCATACTCCCTGACCCCGAAGATGAAGAGTCTGATGCTGAAGGAATCAATAATCAACAAGATAAAACGTTATTTGAAATCCACCAAGAAGTTAGACAATTACGTCAGAACGTTAAAGATATTATACGCGATGAGCTACAGAATACCCTCAAATTTTATTCTAATAAAATTGATGAATATGAGGAGAAAGTAAAAAGCTATGAAATGCGTGTAAAAATAATGGAGAACCAATGTAAGAACTTAAACGATATGTGCACCAATCTAACCCTAAAAAATGAAGTTTTGGAGCAAAAACTGAGTAAACTTGAACAAGCGCAATCTTATAATGAATTAGAAATTTGTGGAATAGAAGAACAACAAAATGAAGACATCAAAAACATTGCGACAACTTATTGTCAATTGCTGAAACAAAATCCAGATGATATCATCAGAGCTGTTAGAAAAAAGAAACCTATTCGCCCGGGAACGGCGCAGGCAGAACGGTTAAAGGTCGATGCACCAATTATAATATCTTTACGTGAAGGTAGCCGTGAACAATGGTATGAAGCCGCGCGAACAGTAAACGTAACAACTATGGACTTGGGTGGAGAAAGTGATAATAAAGTGTATCTACGTGAGGCATTATCACCGACTATCTCTTACTTACTATGGAAAACTAAAACAAATCTTAAGGAGAAAGCACTCTGCAAGTATGTCTGGTGTAGAAACGGACAGATAATGGTCCGTAAAAAAGAAGGTGATAAGAAAATATATTACGTCCGATCCGAAAAAGACATCGACCGAATTGGCAAAGAACTGCGGCAAATAAATGATAAGTAAGCAAATAAATGCTAGATAATCTATCCATAGGTAAGGTTTGGCAACATGTTTACGTAGTATTGCATGGAGTGTTTCAATACAAACATAACCGAGAGCAAGGATTACTCATGGAATGAATATGTTTCTGCATTACCCGAAGAACAAAATAGACTTATTTTACTACATGTCAACATTCGATCTTTGATCAAAAATTACCAAAAATTAGAATACATTATAGCAGGAAGCCCGACCATTATACACCTGCTTATTATAACAGAAGCAAACATCACCGATGCAATGTCAAGTTTATTCGAAATAAAGGAGTATGTTATGTACACAGAACTACGAAACAACAGGAAAGGAGGCGGCATTATTGTTTACGCTCACAAGAGTATTTCATTCGTGCAAAAAACAGTGAATACGGTAAACTTCGAGTGTTTGTGTGGTGAGGTAACAACTTCTTATGGCTATAAAACTAACCTGTGTTGTATTTACAGACCGCCTAACCTAAATAAAAATAATTTTGTTAATGAACTAACACAGATTTTATCTTCGTATCCTACAAACGTGAATTGTATTTTATCAGGCGATACTAACATAGATATAAGTTGCACAAACAATACTGTCAAGTCATACCTTAACAATTTAAACGGACTAGGTTTTGAAAGCTGTATAACACAATTTACCAGAATCGAGACGAATATAAATGCCACATCTAAATCATGTATAGATCATTTATTCATTCGTGACGTGTGCAGCCGAAGTACGCGAGGTCACTCAATACAAGCTGCGGTTGTGTGTGACTCATTAGCCGATCATTTCATAACAGGCCTAACGGTAACTAGTTCGGAACGCAAAAACAATTATAAAGTTGTAAATAGATTAAATAATGACGAAGTAAAAAAGGAACTAAGTAACATTGATTGGGAGCCTGCACTCGGCTGCGACGACCTGAATGAAATAATTGATTTTATTGTAAATAAAATACAATCAGTCTATGAAAGGTGTACCTATCAATCCAAAATAATAAATGTAAAGAAACACGAGTGTAAATGGATAACCGAGAAATTAATTTCAATGAGTATTAAAAAAAAAGAACTGTTGAAAATATATTTAAGCGACACCGACAATAAACAAAACGAACTAGTATACAAAAGATATAGAAATAAGACTAATAGGATGATAAGCAAGGCTAGAAATAACTCGATCAAAAAAGAAATATGTGATAACTTTAAGAACCCAAGACAGTTATGGAATATTATTAATAACTTGACCGGTAGAATTGTTAAATCGATTGATGACTTGCTTCTTAAATATTTCAAGTTACCCGCAAAAGTATTGTCAAATATGTTTGCACGTGATTTTGATAATAATGTTAAGAATGTAATTAACACTTGTAATAAGCCATTATTGAATGAGAAAACATACATAAATACACCAATAATGTCGTTGAGACTTAAGAAAATTAATGAAGAAATTTTACATAAAATAGTCAAAAATATAAATGAAAAAAAAAGTCCAGGGCACGACAAAATAAGGGCAACAGACATTAAATATATATCAGACAAATTGACCCCAGTGCTCACTCACTTAATTAACACATGTATAACTCGATCAATATATCCAGATAGGCTAAAGATAGGTCTTATTAGGCCGATACATAAAAAGGGTAAACATGATGATACAAATAACTATAGACCAATAACAATACTATCATGTATAAATAAAATAATTGAAAAATATTTTGGGCATTTAATAAATAACTTCCTTACAAGTAACAACATTCTGCATGAAAAACAGTATGGATTTCAAAAAAATAAAAGTACTTCTCAGTTACTGGCAACTTTTTCAGATGAAATAAATAAGCATTTAGATAATAGAAACCATGTTTTAGCTGTTATGGTTGATTTTAGCAAAGCATTTGATACATTGAATTTTGAAACATTGTACCAAAAAATGGAACAAAATGGTATACAGGGACCAATGTTGGAACTGCTCAAAAATTATCACACAAATAGATATAATGCTGTAAGCATAGCTGGGGAGCAAAGTGACCAAATACGAACACAATTTGGCACGGCCCAAGGTTCGGTATTGGGACCGACAGAATATTTATTGTACGTAAATGATATGTGTAATATATTCCAACATGTCTCGGTGTACCAATTTGCCGATGATACGTGTTTGATCGCTGCTCATAAAGACATTATCAAGGCGCAAAGTATGATGCAGGAAGATTTTGATACATTGTGCAAATGGGCTCATGATCTAGGTTTATCAATTAACTATAACAAAACTAAATTATTGTACATACACTCGCCTTACAAAAAAGCTGTTTCGCTGCCGATGATCGTCGCCCATGAGCACAGTTGCATGCATCTAAACAATAACGCGTGTACATGTAAGCAGCTCGAAATCGTGAAAGAACACACCTACCTTGGCCTAAAAATAGATCATAAGTTTAATTAGGGAACACATGTTAACCTAATATGCAACAAGCTAAGAGCTATTTTGTCAAAACTATGTGTGCTCAAACATAAAGTGCCATATAGAACACTGAGACTTATGTATATGTCTTTAGCTGATTCTGTCATCAGTTATGGCTTATCTAGCTATGGAAGAACGTATAAAACGTATCTAAATGATATATATAATTTGCAGATTAGAATTTTAAAAACAATTGTTCCTTTAAAAGCCAATTCATGAGCAAAGATAATTACCACAACTTGTTTCATTATTGTAAGGTTTTGAGTATATTTGATAAGAGAGATTTAGCAATTGTAACTCAGTACAGTAGTGACATGTGTAAATTGAATAGGGCAAAAAGATTAATCACATTACGTAAACTAGACTACCTCCCGACCTTTGAAATACCAAAATGTCATAACGATTATGGTGAGAGAGTATGGAATGTCAGTCTCGCCCGAATACTAAACAAGTTGCCAAAACACATAGTTTGTAAACTGGAAAACAAAAATAAAAGGCAGACCTATAACATATTCAAGCGACATTTAATGAATTGTAAGCAAATAGCAACTCCTTAACTGTAAAATCTTTTCTATTTTTGTTTAAGATTAAGTTAAGAATTGTATAAACTGTATTTTAATTGAAATAAACAGCTTTTTTTTTTTTTTTTTTTTTTTTTTTTTTTACATCAGACCCTACAAATTATAGACCTATTTCAGTACTACCTACGTTTAGCAAAATATTTGAGAAATTAATTTTAGAGCAATTGCAAAGATTTTTTAATAAACATAAATTATTACATACCAAACAGTTCGGTTTTACAAGGGGTCGTTCAACTACTGATGTTGAGCTGTTGAGCTTTTAGGACATATTTATAATGCATGGGAAGATAAGTGCGATGCCTTGGGAATCTTTTGTGATTTGTCCAAGGCATTTGATTGTGTTTTTCATGAAACGCTAATCAGGAAACTCCGCCACTTCAGGGTCCGGAACAGCGCTCTGGATCTTCTTACTTCATATTTGAGTAATAGGATTCAGACCGTTGACGTTAATGGAAAAAGATCTCCTGGATCTATGGTAACAATGGGAGTCCCGCAGGGCTCGATTCTTGGTCCTTTCTTGTTTCTTATTTATATTAATGACTTGCCTTACCTCATAAAGGATAACCATGATATAGTGTTGTTTGCGGATGATACTTCACTTTTGTTTAAACTTAAACGTCAGCAGCTGGTTACTGACGATGTAAATAGCGCGATCTCAAAAGTAGTTCACTGGTTCAATGTTAATAATTTACTTCTTAATGAAAAAAAAACCAAATGCATTAAGTTTACCCTACCTCACGTTAGGCAGGTGAAAACCGATGTGTTGATAAGGGGCGAAGAATTGAATCCTGAAAATAGCACAGTATTCTTAGGCTTAACTTTGGATGCTAAGCTTCAGTGGGGCCCACATATAGATAAATTGTCAAAGAAGCTAAGCTCCGCAGCATAAGCTGTTAGAAAAATTCGTAATTTAACTGACATAGAGACAGCCCGTTTAGTATACTTTAGTTATTTTCATAGTGTAATGTCATACGGTATTCTGTTGTGGGGAAATGCCGCCGACATCCAGACTATCTTTGTTTTGCAGAAAAGAGCTGTTCGATCAATTTATAAATTAAGCCCGAGACACTCTCTCAGAGAGAAATTTAAGGAGATTAATGTAATGACTGTGCCTTCTCAGTATATTTATGAAAATCTTTTATATGCCCATAAAAATATAAAATTGTTTAAAAAATACAGTGATATCCATAACATAAATACTAGGAACAAACACAAATTTGTAGTACCTACAACAAGGCTCAAGAAAATAGGTGGCTCGTTTAGATGTCAATGTGTACGCTTTTATAATAAGCTTCCAAGCCACGTGCAAGATCTAAGTCTTAATAAATTCAAGTCTTTCATTAAACTTAAGTTGTGCCAGAAAGCGTTTTATACAACAAAAGATTACATTGAGGACAAAAAGGCTTGGGATTGAGCTGCTCCAATTAATTTTGTTTTTTTATTATATTTTGCACTATGCATTTTGTTATTATTCATATTTTTTTTATTTTTTTGGTTTTCTTGCAATGACAAGAATATTTACTTTTTAAAGTATTATATTATTTTATTTTAATTATTGTGAATGTGAAGACTATGTGGATATTTTTTTTTTTTTGTTTTTATTTAAATTTATCTTAGTTTTTAATCATGGTCTGGCAGTTTGAGTAGTTTATGCGGCCTACCCGAATGTCCTTTCTTTGGTATTGTTCGTCGAATCGTTGAGCTCCTTAAATTCTGAGTTGAGCTGCTCGGTTATTGACAAATGCGTGCACTGACTGGACAGGTCCACTCAATCTGGCTGGTTCTTTCCTCAAAAGACCATTTCAGACATCAGTCTACATGGTCTTCACATGATCTAATCAAGATTTTGTCAGGACTTTAAAAGAGACTGTGACCTCTGAGTTTGTTTCGGCCTTTCTTCTCAGAGTAGTCAGATAGGAAACGCCGACCTCATCTAGTTTTAAAAATATGTTCGACATGTAAAAGTGTTTGTACAAACCAACTTACAGAAATAAAATCATTTATCATTTATCATTACATATTTATGTAACAACGGTAATGTCGTTTTATCATGAAATACAATAAAGTGGAATAGCACTAAAATCGTGTTGCGTGAGTTTTGTTCTAAAATTTGCTCGCGGCATAGCTCATCTGCCAGGATAACGATATCATGGGCACAACCACAATGGCTGACAGGATAACATCGGCAACTGCATGTTTCTATAGTGGCTGAACTTATTAACAAGAGTTAGTACCACAATACAACGGTACTTCTGAAACTTTAGGCCTACGATTTTGATGATAGAAGGGTTAAGTTGAAATGGTATTTGCCCTCTTTATCACATACTAGCTGACCTCCGCGGCTTCGCTCCCGTCAAAATTATAACTTATGTTACCTGGGAATAATGTAGCTTTCCATAGGTGGAAGAAATTGTTTAATCGGTCCAGTAGTTTCAGAGCCTATTCGGTACAAACAAACAAAAAAATATTTCCTCTTTATAATATTTTATCACATATTCAGATGTCATAAAAGTGAGTTATATTAGACCCAACTCATGACGACGTGACAATCTTTATTGTTCTATTATGGAGATATTGATCTGAGAATTTGAACCATTGTTTTCGTGCCATTGTTGTATTTTCTTCTATGTTTTCGCAATCTCTCTCTATACATACCTACTTTACCTTCCTTTTGTGTCCTAATGGGATTTTCATTTGTTGTTACGATAGCTTAGCAACGAATGGTAGTAGCAATGAAAGTTGAACACAATTTAGGATTCTTAAGATTTTTTCCTAAAACAAAAACAGCTGTAGTGAGAGGCGGTTGCTATTTATGCGAAGTAATAAATAACAAGCTAACCAAAAGAAACACTTCATTACAAACGTCTGGGTTTCATCAGATTCTTCGGTAGCTTCTTTCCGGTATTCGTAAAGCAATAACATACCTTCAACGTGTTTATGATACAATTTGCTGGGCGCAACGTCCCGATGCAAATAAATATTTAGAGGGTAGTGTGAACCAGAGAAGTTTTTCAGAGTATGTTTAGGTACTCTATTGTATATATTTCCTGTAGCAGGATCCGTTGGAACGGAAAAGTTGATAAAGAGCAAAATCAGGTTTGAAAAAACGTTACCGGAGTCTTGTAGAGATCATTTTAAGAAACTGCACATTCTCACAGTACCATGCCTCTATATTCTGGTCCTGCTTAGTCATTTTATTAAAAATATGCATAAGTTTGAGACAGAAGAACACAGACATATCAGAATAAAAACGCGAAGAAGGGATCTACCTAACTTCATACAGCCTAAACTTAATGTCGTTAAACATGCCTCAAGAGTGCAATCAGTGAATATGTACAATAAATTGCCTGTACAATTTAAAAACTCTATGAATCCAAATGAATTCAAGAGAAAATTGAAGTCATTGTTGTTGAAGAAATGTTATTACAGCATAGAAGAGTTGCTCAAAAATAAAAGTAGTTCGAACTAATATGTGATTATATTTTTGTGACTTTAGAGTAATGTATCCGACATTCTATCATGACTGACATTTTACATCTTAATTAATTTTATTGACATACATTTCTTGAAATGAATTATATTGATTTTAAATTGATGTTGGGTTTGGTTTGTTTGGTATAATTATATCTGTATTAAGACTAATAATGTTGGAACCAATCTGGAATGCGGTGTTTGTTTTTTTCTGACTTTATGATGATTGTTTAATTGTTGTATTATATCTATTGTTAAAACCACTGTTCGACACAAATGTTAATTTGTTGAAGAATGAATAAATAAATACCTGCAAAAGATACAAAAAGTCTCACAATGAGATAGAATAGAATAATTCCACATGAAAAAATATCGTCCCATTGTCGTACTACGCCACGAAAATATCATCTATACATATAATAAAATCATAGAGACGTAAAATCGTAGAGACGTCAAAACTGTGCATTGAATATTTTTAGTATATTAAGTATATTGAAGTATTTTGCTGTTTGTCTGCTGCAATGCATTCAATTGACTCCAAAACTACAGAACAGATTCTGTTAAAATTTTGTACATTCTTAGAGATCAGAGCAACATATAGGCTAAAAATTATCACACTATTTGCCTTGGGTACAGATATAATACTAGCATACAGATACCTCATCTTATACAAAGAAACGGTCCCGACGTAACTAGCGTTTTCCGTCTGATTATTTTTTGTCCATCCATCGCGTTCAGTTCCGTTCCACGGCGATAGATAGATGGTGTTAGCAGTAACTTGCAAGAAAAGTGTTTACTCGGTTAGTGAATATTTTTTTCTTTAAATACAGTGAAGGTGGTTTTCTAGTATTTTTTGGCACGTTTTAAGAGAGAGACCCCTTGGAGGATAAGCAATGTTGCATTATGTGTGTTTTCTACTATAGTTTAGCGCGGGCCGAACAATGAGGACAAAAATAATGCAAACCGTTCTCTATAGGTCTGGTAAACCTATTATCACGCTAATTACTATGGGGGATAAACAATGTTACATTATAACTGTTTTTCTACTATTTAGCGCAAGATTGTAATTACTCAAGATTTTTTTGGAAGGTATTCCCTAATGATCTGGCCACTGTATTAGCTATATATTATCACGCTATTTATTATGGAGTGTTAGTAGTACCTATATAGTAATATGTAGATCGCGACATGTATTAGAACTGCTATTTTAATCCATTGTCAACAGAATTCATAGCTTGGTGGTTTAGATACAAGACAACAACTCTTTCGTCGTGAGTTCGGATATCTATAGTTTTTTTTGCCCTATTATTATACTAATTGATCGACAAGCAAAAATATAATAGATTTTTGCATACATTAATATAAAATCAAGTATTTTGCATTTATTTTGTCAATCATTTCTTTTGTAAGTGCCTACCTAATTATAGAATAATTCACGCCACCCAATGCACAATTTCCACCCCGTCAAACTTTGGCAATATCAGTGCGCCAGAGACTAATAACCACCAAAGACTGGACGCACGCATCCAAAAAATCTCAAGTATATAGGTCTCTGTCGCACTGATATTGAATGGCGAAAACTAACGAGATAGAAATTGAGGATTGGGTGGCGGGAATTAGTCTATAATTAGTTAGAGGACAAGAGTTGCTCAAATCCCTGACTACAACCCAACTTGAACTGCCTGAGAGCCTTCTATCTTGGCACGCGTTACAAAGCAGACTTGGTAGTCTCTAAATAGACTCAGAACATAAGTCGACCGTAACAAAGATATTCACCAGATATAATCGACAGCCCAGAACTAAAATTTATATGCGGTGTCTCCGACAATGGCCCACCTTTCCGTCTTTCGTGGCGTGCCCAACCTGAAATTTGGCGCCGAGCCAAATTTAACCACCAAGCTAGATATAATTATGGCGTGGTTCATTTGTTTGAATTGCAGTGTTAAGATTCTCCGCGTCTACATGACTCCTCGGTTTTCTACTTCTGTTTTTTTAATTTCATTCTTTGCTATGTAGCTAACACTCAATTGTAGTATCTAATTATTTCTGCTCACTATATTTTGTGACTTTTGTACGCTAATTTAACTGCAAATTGACTAACCAAAACTAGCCAGATAAATGGTATTATAAATTTTGCTTCGTGATTTGGTTATTCAGACTCTACTTTAGGACGAGTATATACAGTCCACCTCAACAATAGTGAATGCTATTCCTTGCGTCTGTTGCTGCATACTGTTCGAGGCTCACTACTTTAACCTTTCTCAAAATAGTTGGTGGTGTAGAGCATCCAACATTTCAAGCAGCATGTAGAGCACTTCACTTGCTCAAAGGTGGCCAACACTGGGACGATACTCTTGAGAAGGCCTGTGTCAGCGATAGTCCCAAACGCTTGCGTCATTTGTATGAAGGGAAGTTGGTGTTCTGTAGTGTTGCAGATCCTTTAACGTTTTGGGAAACATATTGACCATATCTATGTGAAGATTTCTAACGCCTTCTAAGGCGCAATTTAGAGCAGGAAATTAATCTTACAGACGAAAGGGTGACAAATAATTCCCTTTGTGCTGTTCAAGATATTGTTTTTATTCAATTGGGGGAACTCTTTTCGTGAATATGGCCTGCATGTTTCTCAAACATCTGAGCAACGTCGCGTTATTCGTGAATATACAGCTGAGACAAACTACAGCTCCACTGAATTGACCGACGTAGTTAATGATCACTTATCTCATTTTACATCGATACAAAGGGAAATATTTCACACAGTTGTTCAAGTGTATTTCATAATGAAGTGAAGCAATTTTTCTTAGACGCCCCAAGCGGCATTGGAATGATCTACATAACGAAAACAGACGATAAGAAAAAGTTGCGTTGGCTTAGCTTCTTCAGGCATCGCAAAACTCACAATTCCTGGCGGTAAACCTCACACAATATTTAAAATCCCAATCGATTTAGACAGCAACGTAACACCGCGGTAACACAAAATTGTGATAAAGCAAGACTGTTTTAGGATTATTGTTTTATCGTTTGGGATGAATGCACAATGGACAATAAGAAAGCCGTCGAAGCCATGGACAGGATGAGATGAGAGATCAATGGGCAAGGTTACATTACTTTTCTCTGGAGATTTCAGGTAAACCCTTCATTCCTGTCATAAGTCGACGAACAAGAGCTGATGAGATTAAAGATTCACCGAAGAATTCCTTCTTATGGCCTTGAATAGAAAAGATGCGATTCACACGCTCATAAATTTGTCGATATTTTGTTAAAGATTGGACGAGGAACACGGTCAGGTGACTCTTCCCGATACACTTTGCAGAATCGTTTCCTACGGCGACGAACTTATATGTTCAGGATTCAGAGACCTGTCAAGTATAACGGAGCAAGAAAATTCTTGGGTGTGAACGCGCTATACTACCTCTAAGAAACAATCAAGTCGCTGCAGTTAATGAAAAAAAAATTGCAGAAGTGGTATATACATCTTTTAACAGTGTCCATAAACCCACTGTGGGTCGGCTTCCTTCACACAAAATCGAAGTTAACATCATACTCCTCCCAACCTGCGCAATGGAACCCGACTTAAGGAAACTGCTCTTTAGAGAAACATTATCGAAGCCGAAATTCTCACTGGGTGTGGCTTAGGTGAAACTGTTTTTAATCCGCGCATACCACACATTCCCAACCACTAGCTCCTCCAGTTTAAGCGCATAGAATTTGCGGTTGCCGCTTAAGGTCCTATCTACACATATCAGGGCCGTGCCCGAGACGTGACAGAGCCGGGCCCAGGCATTGAGGCTCCGTCACTGGCCAGTGCACAGACGTGTGTGAACGAGTTCATATAAAATGTACACACCGATATTTTTTTGAGCCCCTGACGAGGCACGGTCTTTCCACGTCCCAGGCACGGCTCTGATATGTGTGGATAGACCCTAACTTCGCGATGACCATTAACAAGAGTCAAAGGTAGACCCTAAAGTCGACTTAAGGTCTAATTCTTTCACGCACGGCTAACTGTATGTAAGAAAGAGGCTTGTTCGCGGGTTAGTAATGCCTCAGAATAAATAATCAACGTTATTCGAGTATATAAAGTTTTTTTAAAGTGTCTACTATCTAACTTCATTTTCACAGTATATTATTCGACACTAACGTCAACTTATCTGACAGTGATGGGAGAAAAAAAATTGTATTATTAACCATCAAACAGTGCGTGACGAACCGGATTCCACGCGGACGAAGTCACGGGCAACTGCTAGTTATCAATAAAAGTGCTCGGGGAAAATAGCCGACGTGTTTTTTTGTCACTCTTTAGGGATTCCTCAGGGCTTCTCTTCTATTAAAGTTTTATATCTATGACAATCCTGACACTAATCTGGATTTTACGACCGAGATGATTTTATATCAATTGGATAATCCGTTCTCACTTACATCCCTCAATGAAATCTTTTTATCTCATATGAACTAGTACTGCTTAATATTAATATTGTTTTTTTTTAGTGATTATGATATCTATGGAACGTATGTATTGAATAAGATACGTAAAATTAATGGTTATTGTTTGTGGATCTAATTTAAATTGACACAAAGAATTGTAGTAATTAACTAATAATTGTTTTTTATTTTTATAATGGTGTAATATGGAACGTATGTAATTGAATTAAATTGTAACATTAATGGTTTTTGTGACTAATTTAGTTTTTATTTATTTGTGTAAATGTTCAGATACAATGTTGTTCATGTATGATGATGTATCATGAATAAATGACTAATGAACACCTATGTGAGAATATATATTTTAAGAGGTAAAACTGTGAGATGAATGGGCAAAGGAATATTTTACTTGAGTATATCAAGTAAAATTTTCCTTGGTCATTTCAAAAAAAAAAAAAAAAACTCTTTTAGGGGCTTTCAAGACCAGACAGATATATTATATATAATAATATATCTGTCTGGTCTTATCTATAATAATTTCTATGTATGCCTTTAAGCGAAGACTGCACAAATCACATTTAATGTAGCCAAGACGTGCCTCCTATTACCCAAATAATTATTTATTGCCAGACTAAAGGCAACAAGCAAGCAGTCATCATAATTCGCTACACTGCCAAATCCCATTGGAGATTGGCAAACCCAGGGAATTGAACTTGATAGCATTAACTTGAAAAAAAACGAGGTCAGAAATACTCGTAAAACAGAAAGCTTGGGAAAAATAAGGAAAAGTTATGTTTTATTAATAACTTTGTTAAAGTTCTATCTGTTACCTATCAACGGAACCTATGTGAGTTTTTTATCGTATCATGCATGATGGATTTATTTAAAATACTTTTGAGTATTTCCATGTTAAATTCTCAGCCAGATAACAAAAAAAATACAACCGACTTCCAAATAAAAACTCTACAAAATGAAAAATAACTTCAATTTCGGAAGTCGGTGTTCTTGTTATCGTTACTACGTTTTTTGACACTGACTGCCGAAATTGAAGGTATTTTTCACTTTTTAGTGTTTTTATTTGAAAGTCAGTTGTAATTTTGTAAAAAGTTTATTTTGATTTTTCACTTTTTAGTTGTGGTACATAATGGAACAGTTATATAGGCTAGGTACCAATAATACCCAAAGTGAAGCCAGAATAGATTAACCCAACAACATGAAACTTAAACAAAACAGGTGGAATTAGAGTATACCAAGGTGAACTGTTTACACCTGCGTACCCCTTTAGAGCGTACTAGTGTGATGTTATGTTATGAAATGGTGTAAACAATAAATAGAAATTGCAGCCATTCCGAGTGATTTGGCGTCATTTATAGAAGAGTTCTGATGTATATCTCCGAAGTTCTTCATCAGATCTTGATAAAAATTAATGATACCACACAAGCACCAGCTTTCAAATAAAAAACAATCATCAAAATTGGTTCACCCAGTAACAAGTTCTGAGGAAACACAAATAAAAAAAAAATACCGTCGAATTGATTACTTCCTCGTTTTTGGGAAGTCGGTCAAAAATAAAAGTCATCGATCCGACTTGTACCAAAAAGTATAATTACGTAACTTAAAAACATGTTTTAGTAGGTAGAACCATTATATCCGTCCACGCGTATAGGAGATATAAACTCATTATTGAAAATAATTGAATGCTAAGTGAAAGCGTCAAGGACGCTCCGATACGTTTGTTATGATCGTGTTAGCGACACTGCCTTTACATTTTTTCAGATCATTTTGAAATACATTATTGGTAGACACGTGTAAATACACGCGTACAAGTATCCAAATAATTCCTGGAATGTGTCTACTTGTTAAATAAATATTTTGAATATTTCACGAAGCAAATGCCAACCAAAAACAATTTACGGGGCGAGAAAAACGTTTTTTTTTTTTTTTTTTTTTAATGCGTGGCGTCTCGCAGTTCGGCCAAAGTAGCCGTCCTCTGCTTAACCGGACTAACCTGTGGAGACTAAGCTATGTAGCCTCCGGCCAGGCTTAAAGTTTCTAAACCTAAAGCGACAGCACTAAGGGCTACCCCAGTTGGGGTCGGACCTCGGCTCAGGGCGTCGCTTGGGGGATGGCAAAGGCCGGATCTGATAAAGTGATTCTACCATCCGTTCGGAAAAGCCTACGTGGAGAAGAACGGACAAGAAACTCCAATAATATCTGACTGGTATTTAACTATGGCTCAGCACGCGGGCTAGCTTATAGAATCGAAAAGGATTACGCGACGAGCCTCAGCGGTGAGGACGGAACGAATATGTACATTAATCTTGTATGAACGGCGGGTTCGTACTATTTACAAACCCACTGACCGTCCTTGTAGACAAGGCTATCGAGCTCCTTAGTGATGGACTCATACCTCGAAAAGAGGTTGGCGCATTCAGCGGGAAGGAGAGAGCCCGCATTGCGGATTTCAGTATCCAGAGCACGGGCTTGAGGGGTCATGAAAATGGAGTACGCGCTAATTATATTTTTAGCGACGCATACATATGGCTTTTGCCCGGAGGGGGCGACAGGGGGCTGGCACTTAGCAGCAGGGGTGGTGGAAGCCACCTTCTGGCTTTGTGCGGTCATAGGGGCGGCCATAGGGGCGGCGGGGGGCATTGAGTCGGGGATAATAATTGGCGCTGCGATGGGAGTAGCCATCAGCGCTGGAATCGGCTGGGAGCAAGACTGAGGAGCCACACTTTGGTGGTTCAGCTTGCCCCAGGGTGAAGGCCTCTGAGGGGCTAGTCTGGGGGGGAGTTGAGTGGTAGGGGCTTGGCGCGCTTGGCGCGGATTTCTTCCGTCGGGATTTCCTTCGGAACGCGCTTAATGACAACTCTAGTGTACTTTTCCTCCGGAAGGGAGTAAGTATGGAAAGATACTTTCCTGTCTTTTAGAAAACGAGTTAAAACCTCGATAATCATTGGGAGTTGACTTCTGCTTGAATTCTGATGCCTTGTTGGCATGCAGTGGCTTTGGTGAAATAAATTTTACGCGCTACACAGGCGCTTGAAATGTCGCTCCATTTCCCTTTATCTTGAAGATAAATGGGTGGAGGAGGAGGAGGCTTCCTAGTGGTAGTATTATTTACTACTACCATAGGGCTAGGCGAGCGGTTTGACCGCTGAGAAGGACTAGCGGGGGCGGGGGCGGGGGAGGGTTGCCTGTCGGGCAAGGCCGGCGGCAGAACTGGCTGGGGAGAGGTCTTAGCTACTGGCTTTTTGGCCTTGGTAGCGTGAGGGGGACTTTTCCTCATTTTCCTCTTTCCACCAGAGTGGACTATGAAGTCTCTGTCATCAGGGTCAGAAGAAGAGGACATGGTGGCATAGTCCTCTGACAAATCGGGCTTATTGGGGTCAATTGGTAACACCTGATCGATGTGGTCAGCTACTGCTGCCCATTCGTCGTCGGTACTAAGGGCTGTGTCCATATCGATGGGAGAGTCACCTTCCTCATCGACCCAAGATTTGGATCTGGACTTAGTGTCCGCGTGAAAAGCGGCTATGCGCTCCTTGTACTTTTTGTACTGGAGGCGGTCGGACTTCCTACGAGGAGGAGGCTTAGTAGCCGAAGTCTGGGGCTTTAAAGGGCTACGGTCTCTCTCAGAGGGAATTTGATCTGACTTTCTAACCTCGCCCTGGGAAAGGGTGGGTGATCTAGGCCCGGAAGTGGGCCTGACGGGTGGGGTAGGTGATCTGGGAGAGTCCTTCTCCTCACATGGCACGGGGGCCATGCTAGGTTCGGGTTCCAGTATCGGATCATCCACGACCGGATTTATGTTTGGTACTAGTGTTTCTAACACTGTGCCAAAAAGAGTGGCGAGTCTAGCTCGAAGATGACAGTCCTGAGCGAACCTCTCCTTAATTGTTTTAATCGCGTATTGCGCATTTTCAGGGAGATGACTAAAGTCAGAATAGGGCGGGGGGGCAGGGGCACTGTAAGGTGCACATCTGGCAAGAGATGAAAGAATGATCTTAAATCGGGCCTGGTTTTCATGACGCGGACTGGGATCGTCCGACATCAAGTCCTTGACGAGCTCTATCAACACCTCAACGGGATGCATCGTTGTCGATAGAGTCAGAACAAGGAGAAGAGAAAAAAGACTAAAAACTACTAAGGGGCTGATAACCTTATTCCCCGGGTGGATGGGCCCGGGGATGTGTGAATCCTACCCTCCCAGCCGGGTCAGACTGGGAGGTGAGTATCTGGTGAGCCCTAAGCTTGTTATCCTGCCACCAATCTTATTGGGTGGCGGGGTCCTAGGGTACCGGTGAACCCACCGAAGGTGGGCCACCCTCCTCCTGTGTACCGAAAGTCTGGCACGTCGGGGTTGAGACACCCGACCGTGCCAGGTGAATCGCTGTGGGGCAGAGACAGGGGTTGACTAGGCTATCTACCAAGGCCAACTACCCTGCTCCCGACTCCTTCTGACTGCCGTGTCCAGACGGGACTTGGCAAATGGGCGGGTCACCACTTCACTTGGCTTCGTTAACACCGTTAGGTTTCCACCAAGGACCACTAAGTCGTGGTTTTAACCCGGAAGGGGCCAAAAAAGATGTCCCTACTAGTAACCGAAGTTACTAGTAGCGACACCTGTGGGCGGCGCGCGGAGACGCGGCGACCGCAGTGACGTCACGCAGTGGCGCGACGAGTCGGAGAGAGGGGCGCGGCGGGGCGCGCGGTGGGGGCGGCGAGAGCGGCGGGCGGCAGCGAGACGTCCGCTCGGCGGCGATGGCGGGCGAAGAGACGAGAAAAACGAAGGGACATTCCAAAATATATTCTTCCACGAATCTAACATAGCGAGATACGCGTTACATAAATGCGCCCATTTTATAGCTTTTTCTGTTATTGTATGAAACATTTATTATAAACAGATTACCGTGATAGATAAAAATAGAGATTCCCTGAATCAAGGTCACAAGCTACCGGAGTATTGAAGATGTTTTTACAAATCCTCTGTCACTCTTTAGAAGCTGGACAGCTGTTACACTTTCAAACCTTGATTATATTAACTATCTAAAATGAAAGAAAGATTTAAAGCACTGTTGAAGACATAAAGTGCCTTAGTCAGTTATTTTAGGATTTATTAGAACGTATAAAAAAGCTGCCAAACACGCGAGTAAAGTTTGTAGATTGAATCGATCGCAGTCGACACGTAGATGAGGATGAGTACCACAGAAAAACATTAATATATTGATGCCTTTTATAATATAAATGGCATCGCTTACCTACATATTATTTAGGTGTAGCATATACATTCTGGTTGAGTTTTCAAAGTGTTGTTCAATCAGAAACTATATATTAATTATTATAGAAATAGCAAAAATATACTAAAATGTGTCTCAGACTCGATTTTGACGAAAACTAAAACGGTAAGTACCATTCGTTTTTTAACCGACTTACCAAAAAGCAGAAGGTTCTATATTCGACTATGTTTTTGTTATTTTTTTTGTGTATGTTCACCGATATTGCCGTCAATTGTGGTCTGATTTTGAAATGTATTTTTTCGTTTGAAAGAATATGTTTCGAAATTGGTCCCATTTTAATTTGGTGAAGATCTGATATAGAACTTCGGAGATACACAACAGAACTCTTCAGAAATAACGACAAATCTCTCGGGGTCACTGCAATTGCATGTTTGTTTATTGTTTATAACATTTCATAACATAACATCACGCCAGTACTCTCTAAATGGGTACGCGGATGTGTACAGTTCACCTTGGTTAACTCTCATTTAAATTATCTATTATTATAATCTATTCTGGCATTATGGGTACCTTACTAAACTACTTACCTATTAGGTAGGTACTAAAAAGTAAAAAATAAAAAAAACTTTTTACAATAAAATACTACTGACTTCCAAATAAGAAAACTACAAATTGAAAAATAACTTTATTTTTGGAAGGACCATTTTTTTGCGTTATGGTCTACCCTAGTATAGTAAAATATTATACCTGTATATATTCCGCAGTTGACAGGTCGTAAACTAGTAGGACACAGGTGGTACTATCTGCGTTGCCAATGCAAACAGACAGACCCTACCCTACCTTATCAACCATTACGGTATTATTTTTTTAGTACTGAACCCTAGCAAAAAATATAGGGGAAATATCTTTACAGCGTCGTGAAAAACTGCCCAGCTAGCAAGAATGCAATCTTACGATGTTATGGTACATTTTACCAAATTCTTGATTTCTTTGAGGGTTTCGCGGCCACTCGAATGCATTATAATGATAGGTACTTATGGCTCCCTAAGGCACCGTAGCCGACTCAAGAAGTGTATTTGGATACCTGGCTTTAGGGCTGATTTTTACCAAAGGGAAGAGCCTATTGATGTTGATGAGACCTCCTTATCATCATCAATGGGTTCCAGATTGTATTGTGTTGAAGCTTACGGAGACAGTCATGTGAAAATAATGTAAACCGATTGTTTGTTTGAGTCATCTCCTTTTATTTCTACTTTCACCTTATGCTCCCATTTCAAACACATTCCACAGAAAATATGATATTATTATCATTAAATAAAGTTATTTTGAAAAAAAGATGGAATTTTTATTTCACATTCCGCATTCATATTACAGGTACCATAATGTAAAACACTTTCAACTAAAGTCGTATTTTATCTTTTATCACCAGAAATATTTTCGTTTTCAATTTTCACACTTTGTTGTAAAAATACGGAACCCTCTTTTTTCTACGAAACCGTAGCATTGTACAAAATTGTTGAGACTGTGTAGGCAAAATTCAGTATTAGAATGAATCCCTTTTCAATATTTCTACCCAAAAGCAATAAGTACCTACACATAAGAATTGTATTAATTACACAACCCGTTTAAAAAAATCTATACTTTTTTACAATCGGGTGTAGTTGGCACAAAATAAAATAATAAAAAAAAACTAAACTCAGTCTGTGTGGCCATACATTTTAATTAGTTCTCCCTACCCTAAATTACTTTAATACAACTATTTTGGCAACAATATCAAGGCAGGCACTATTTCAAACTTAATAAAATGTTTTAAGGCATAAAATGTTTATTCGCCCTCTGGCTATACGTGACCTAACAAAAGAGAAGGTGTAAAATTTTTGTAACCTATCTAAAAGTAGTATAAATTCATTATAGAGGCTGCGGATTGCCTACCTACATACATTCTTTTTTTTAATTCTTGACTTCATAGGCATACATACGACATCATCATCTGCCTGCCCTTTTCCCAAAATTGTTGGGGTCAGCCTCAGCCCGGTAAGATAACACGATACCCCTTGGCAAATCCGGTTATCAGACTTTCGGTAAACAGAATACGTATTACGAAGAAATTTTAGTTCCTTGTAGGTTTGGAACTGAAGCGCAAGTTGGTAAAATTTTCGCTGACCTTAACCGCTGTCCTCATTACGAGGTTCATTATTTCGGGTCAGAACGGACCATCGTTAATCCGGACATTACGACTTTGGCCCGCTACACTATAGGAAATTGAGATACTGGTAAATAGTACCTAATTAGAAATCACTATCTATTCTCATCGAAACAAATACAACACAAAATTGTTCCTAGATCACCCCAGGCTGATACAATTTTAGTTTTTCCTAAGTTTATCCCAAATTTAGTTTTAGGGTCGGCCTTTCCTAGTAATATAAAAAGGAAAAGATGTATTTTTGTTAAGAAAAAGTTACTTTGGAAGTAGGTACTGATCCATTTACAAAAATTCTGATAGATTTTACATATAGAACGTTACAATACCGCTGAGTCCCATAGGCTACTTTTTATCCTGAAAATGTCGGGATAAAAAGTAGGCTATTCTGCGTGATAGGCCACAGTAACAAGCTCGGGGGAAAATAGTAGTACCTATTATGAAGATATAAAGTACTGAGTACTTTTATGAAAGTTAATCTCTAGAGATCGTGATCCGATTACACATATTGTAGAATGCTTCATTACTTTCAAGTTACATAACAGTACAGTACAAACGTTTTCTTAATTGCCCTCGGCAAACTTCGTGTTTCGTAAGTCTTCGGCTTTCTATCAGTTGCACTTTGCCTTGGTGCCACAGAGTTTTTTTATATAGCTTGGTGCAGACCGGACCCTCTCAATCCACTTGGAAGTATGCAGAGTTCTTAATACTCATTTGACATAATGTAATATATTTAATAAATGGGAGGAAAACTACTAAAGCTGCTATTTTTACAGCTGTATATTTATATATATTTCACACGGAAATCAAAACAAAACCATAATAAAGTACTTAGTTCTGAATTTGAATTTTATTTTACACGATAAATCTAATAATTAATGGACATTAAAATTAGCATTCATTTGTATTCGGAAATGCGATAATTGCCGAAGGACATCAAGAAAATAGTTGTACTGTACATTTTATGATAGAAAAAATCTCGAAACGCGTATAAAACAAAACCGATATGCAATTTACTTCGATTTGAATATTCTTCCTACCTTTGTAATTACCGTACAGTACCGCGCTACTGTTTGAATAAAGAATTCTCTTTAAAGGTGAATGGCAGATTTTGCATACTTTTTTTGTTGTTCGGTTATAGAATTTGTACCAATTATTAAGGCAACTAAACCATATAGTTTCATGTAAGATTACTATTTTTAGAACTTCGGATTAATTAATAATAACAATAAAAAGATATGAATAAATAAACGTAATAAATCGTAAACTAAACGCAGTTATGTTTATAGAAGTTGCCTAATTAATAACACAAATATTGATATATTTGTGTTATTTTACATCAGGCAACTTCTATGATAATTAATTATTTAGAAATAGAAATACCATTAAAAATAACCAAACTCATCATTAACAAACTGTTGCAGTCCGCTGCTGGACATAGGTATCTCCTAATGCACTGAGTAGGTACGATCCTCATCTCAATCTAGCCACTTAATGATAAGTAAAACACTACAAAGATAGCAACAAAAAATTTAGAACATTTACTTTACACAACATGTAACATTTAACTTTAAGTAACAATTCACTACATTGGTACACTAGTACATAACCTTAAAAAATAAACCTGTTTATAACTTTTACGTCCCAAGTTCTAAAAATCTAAGAATTTAAAAAGGGATTATCTATGATATTAACTACCAATTAAAACAGAAAATATCCCAAAACACGAAATTTTATTAGCGGTACGAAATGCCCATACAAGCCTGCCATTCGCCTTTATTAAAATAGAAAATCAACTGACGATCAGGATTACTATAAAAGTATGTAATAGCGTTTTCAACACACTTGCTCATAAAGTGGCTCTAATTTCACCGCAATCAGGCACATAATGACACTTGTTATCAAACTGTGACTATTATTCACAAGTAAGTTATAGATTTTTTTTAAATTTATTGGTTGAGTTGCTTTGTTCTTAAAAAAGTTTCGATACAAAAAAGATCGTGCTCAATAGTCATTTGTACTATTTATACAACACATTTCATGCAACTTCGTATAGATAATTTCAACTTGTACGTGTTTAATAAATAAAACTTTCACTCAAATATAAATTTTGTTTTTGTCTGTAATAAAGAAAACTTGAAATTCTCCATTTTGTACGTGGCTAAAACGCTATCCGCGAAAAGCCAAAAAAAAAAGAAAACTCTATTCTTTTTAGTCTATGGCCGATCGCCATTGTTAGATGCGCGCGCATAGGAAAACAGATTAATTTTGCCCGCCATTGCGAAAAAAAATTCGGAACTCGTTTTCACAAATCATTTCCAGATTTTTTTGTATTATTTTCTTCACAAGTGTGTTGAAAAACGCCGTATGATATACGTATGTATTTTTGATTACCGTCCTCGGCTCCCTTAAGACAATGGCGCCTCAGCGGAAGTCACCTCCTTTTTTTGGGATATTTGTCATGTCTAGCTAACTAATCGCTGGCCCTTCATCATTGTTTGCCGCCACGGTTGAGCTTATTCGTGGCCTTGGGTACTTGACACCACAATCCAGTGGTGGCCTTAGGGGATGGCGAACAGGGCAATCGCCCAGGGCCTTGCGCTACAACCCAAAACGTTTACAATTTTATCCTTGGCTAGTTATTCGTAATAATTAAATAAAGTTGGTCGGTTCAGTATTTCATAGTATAGTATTAATAATAATAAGTGCCACGTTTTACAGTTCTCGTCTATCTATATACATAAAAATGAATCCCTATTTCCCTTGGTCACGGCATCACGCGTAAACGGTGATTTCGCGTATTATTTTTTTGTTGTGTTCGTAATTGTTAGGAGAAGGTTCTTATGAAAAACAAAAAAAAAAAATGTTCCTTATCTAGATCCCTATCCTACCTTCCCTGCCGATCTATCCGATCGATTTCGCTTATTCTTTTTTTGTTGTGTTTGTTATTGTCAGGAGAAGGTTCTTATGAAAAACAAAAATAAGAAAAAATTATGTTCCTTACCTACATAGGTAGGGTATGTAGGTAGGGTAGGGTAGCTAAGGTAGGGTAGGTAAGGTAGGATAAGTAGGGCAGGGTAGGTAGTGTAGGGTAGGTAGGGAAGGTAGTTTAGGAAAGGTAGGGTAGGGTAGGTAGGGTAGGGTAGGTTGGATACGGTAGGTAGGGTAGGGAAGGTAGGTTAGGGAAGGTAGGGCAGTGTAGGTAGGGTAGGGTAGGGTAGATGAATGTTTGGTGTTTTTATAGCAAAACAAAGTTTGCCGGGTCAGCTAGTCGTACATAATTATCATCACTTCATCTTATACATTGTAAAAAAATGAAAAATATCAATATGAAAAATATCTGCCGCCTGTCCGGAGCCTCGCAGCGGTTAGGCCACAATCAGTTTTTGTTAATAGACATTATAAAAAATTAGGCATCCTTTGACATTGGTTTGTTATTTCAGACCCTTTCACCATTAAAACAAAAACCAGCTCTATTCGGTTAAGAAAGACATGTAATTAAGTGCATTTCTATTTTATTAAGATTGAACATTTTTATTCTGTAGCGATGCCATTCATACAAGTTTGCGAATAAAAACAGGAGTGCTGAAATGGCGGCAACATGGCGACATCATTAAGCTGCAGTACCTACCTACGGAAAATAACTAATACGTTCTATCACGAGAACAACGAACTACCTCGTGTATCGAAATCGATACTTTAATAAAATGGGGTGAATAGAAATTTCGGGGTGAATATAAACACATCTGAGAGTTTATTATTGTTGTGTATATTTTGTCTATAGTCTGTTATAGTATATTTATATCTACGATTTAATATAAGCAACGTTTTGCCACTATTCTATGTACCCCAAAATTTACGTTATGTTAGTCCTATAAAAAAAAAGATGTCTGCGTGTGCTAGTGTGCGATTAATGGCTAAAACTTTTATCAAACGTAGCATTCTCTCGTTTTATCTCCTTCCTACATTTAAATAGTAAAGTTTCTTATCTCTTAGGGACACAAAGGTTTAAGTATAAATATTTAATGATTTTGTTCGTATTTGTAGTAAAATCAGGTCACTGGAACTTTTTCCTGTATTTAAGTTGAATAAATACGAGTGGGGGGTGAATACAAACGCCTTTAGGGTCAATAGACAAGAAGAACGGGGCGAATAGATAAGAGTGAGGGGTTAATAATAGGAACGAAAAAGGGGTCAATAAAAACATAATGGTGTCTTTTGTGCCTACCCATTCTTTCCCGTTTTTCGACACCGACTTCGGAAAAGATATTTATTTTTTGCTTTGTAGTTTTTTGTTCTGGAAGTCGGTTTGATTTTTTGTTAAAAAGTTTTTATTTTTCTGTTTTTAGTTTTGGTAGGTACCTCTAATTAACATGATTATCATTTATAGCCAAAGTAAATCTCATGGCGATTCCAATAAGCCCAAACACGACTAGGATACATTGTTTTATATTAGAGTTCCAGTGCCTACCTTCCGGCTTCATCATCAGACCAGTTCGATGGTGTCATTTTCACCAGTACCATTTATTTATAAGTATTTACTTCATTATAGTCGGTTAACTAATCGAGATATCTTATGCCCGTGACATATTTAGCATTTAGGAGATCCAGTGGCCATCTGTGGTCTTCTTCATCAGTTCCACTTCACCAAATGATACTTTCTGAGTGCAGATGATTGCATTGTTGATGAAAATACCAAAATCACTATATGTTTGCCTATAATATTTGAGGAGTTCCCTCGATTTCTCTAGGATTCCATCATCAAATCCTGACTTGATGATTATGGGACCAACTAGGAAGTATACCCTTTCAAACAAAAGAAGATTTTTTGAAATCGGTCAAGGCGTCTTTGAGTAATCGGGGAACATACATAAAAAAAAAAAAAAAAAGATTCCGACGAATTGAGAACCTCCTCCTTTTTTTGAAGTCGGTTAAAAAGCAAACGTACTGTGATATTTTATTTTGAATTATTAAAGTAACCTTGAACCACTCAGTTTTCTACGTATTTATTGTAGAAATATCTCTTATTACTTAAATAAAATGAGCAGCATATGTTATAAAAACGCAGAAATAAAAATAGCTTACAGAAGGCAACACAAATATCAATATATTTTGGTGTTAACACAAATTGCATTCATCCACAATATTGCGGAATAATTAAGCACGCTTGCAACGAAATTGAAAAGTTAACTGTTCAGTTAATATTTAAGGGACCTCATACTATTTTTATTGCGGTCCGATACATGCTCGAATTACATAACAACCGTCTGGTGTGTTGTTCACTTTATTATGGAAGAAAACAGATGTCTTTAGGACTCAAGACATCTACCCATGTCTGGTTAGGATATTGGTCATCATCATATGCCTAGCCTTTTCCCAACTATGTTGGGGTCGGCTTCCAGTCTAACCGGATTCAGCTGAGTACCAGTATTTTACATGGAACGACTGCCTATCTGACCTCCACAACCCAGTAACTGAGTAATACGGTACCCCTTGGCTAGACTGGTGTCAGATTTCAAGCTTCTGACTACTCGTAACGACTGTCAAAGATCTTCAAATGACAGCCGGGACCAACGGCTTAACGTGCTTTACCCGGTATGTTGAAATGGCCACCCATCCACGGCCCGACCTCGTCAAGCGTTGCTTAACCTTAAGATCGACCTGTACGGCTGTTATTATTTAGCCACGAGCTCCTCCTGGTTAGGATATTGGTATTACCCAAATAAATATTACTCAGCTGCAAAAGATTTCTCTTCTCGGAATGTAAGTAACTCGATTTATACAAACTGTAATATGTGGATACTAACATTATTGTTAGGAAAATTTAAGATGAAAATATTTTTAGTAGTGGAACGTGAATCTATCAAGTTTATAACATAGTTATTGATAAGTTCGTACCACCGCGGCTCAACGCACACTCGACCGGTTTTTATCAAGTCAAGAGGTGCACTTGATGCTCAAACACATACATATGTAGATGTGGCAGAAGCCAACAAGGTTTGTCTCCGCTCCACTACACTAAACACTTGCCTTGAGTGGTATCTATTCATTGTCAACGACACGCTTGCCGCTAGTTCTGACAAAAACATAGAGATGCAGTATTTGATTTAAAAAAATCTATACATAAACTATTTCTTTTGGCCATAACTTGCCCAATTTTAGCGATGATGTAAAGCTTGTTGCACGCAAGCAGGCGTTTTATGTCAAATCGAAGTAAAGAAGAGACATGCTCTGCGATATATTTACGGAAAGTTTACTTTCTCCAAATGTGCCCAAGAAAAACAATCCAAATAAAACTTTTGCAATAAAAAGTTTCAGAATGAACACCATGCATAACAATGCTATAATTTGGCACTTTACAAGTCAAACAAACATTCAAAGTAAATGAACGGAAATATTGATATCTCCAAAAGATACTCGAATGGCAGTAAACACTTGTGTAATCCTTTTGGAAGTCGCATTTAACCTTGTAATGTTCTGCTACAGAGAGCACATATTAATGAAAGTTTTACGTTGTATGTTCACTGAATAATTAATGAAATTCTCTCACTATGAATAAATAATGGTATGCTAAAAATTCTAGCATCTTACACCATAGGTTATCGTGTTTGGTGTAGATTTCTATAACATATCATTAGCGGAAGATTTCATCTTATATTATAGCTGTACATAGTTTTTATGAGCTCAATCCCCCGTGCCGGTCAGGTTTTAGAACTCCTTATTGACCTAGGTTTTTAATGGAAATCCCTACCTAGGTTTTAGGTATACCTACCTAACCTTTCATATAAATTCTTACCGTATAACGACTCGACTAAATGAGGCCTAGTATACTGAGAATCCTTCTCGAAGGACTAATTCGTTGAAGCCCAATGTACTATTAAGGACAAGTATTAGTGCCATTAAACTCTGATCACGAAAAGGAGCAATCAAAAAGTGACCTCCTTCACCTAAGTACGGCTGGTCCCCGCGGGAGAGGTAGACCGCAAACGCAAATGCAAACGTTATTTATTTATTAGGCCGCAAACTATTTTAATAAAATAAGAATTATGATCTTAGAATAAACCTTCTAAACTTGGAAGTTACTAAATTAAAGAGAAAAAGAAGTGACACCAGACGACAACGACTGTATTATAAAAACTCAAGTGAAGTGACCGTGCGTAACTAAGCATGTATACTGCTTCCTCCTAGGCAGGCAGTACTTAAGTATATACTTTTATTTAATTTTTATAATTGATAGGCTCGCGCTTGACCACTATCTCACCTGATGTTAAGCGATGATGTGGTCGAAGATGTAGCACACTTGCCTAGAAGAAACCTATTCACTCTTGACTTAAAGACTCCCGGGTTGTAGCTATCAGGAAATACAGTCCGGCAGGGAATTCCACTCCTTAACTGTACGCATAGTAAACATATTCTCAAAACGTTTGGTGCGTATGGGTGGGATGTCCACTATGTACCAATGAAGCATCGCCTTACGTCTTGTAGTCCGATGGTGGAACGAGCTAGGAGGAATTAGTTCACGTAATTCCATAGTACACTCCCCGGAATGTAACCGATAAAAAACTGACAGGCTGGTAACTAGGCGCCACCGCCCGTGTTAAAGACTCTGGTACATAGACTCGACCAGTATCACATTGCTGATGAGCCTCTTGGCCCGTTTTTCGATCTACTCATGTGCGTCCAGCTGGTACTTGGCAGATCCGTCCCACAGATGAGAGCAGTACTCCATGCATGACCGAACTTAAATCATGACGTCATATCAGCATGACTAAACTTGATTCCCTTGTCAATTAGTTAAAATGAGATAGCGTGTATTTTCCTTAATACATATAACAACTCGTATAAGGTTACATGAACATAATACCGTAGGTTTATATGAAAGCGGTTTGCTTTTTAACAGGAAACATAACATATTTTTGCATGTAGCGGTTGCCCTTAATTATTTTTGCTCTCTTTGTGAGCACACTGCTTTCATTTTAGGCTGCGTCCCTATAAAATTACTTCAAAATTCAGAAAACCTTTCTATATTTTCGGCAATTGGAGACTTGTACTCCTCACTCAAATGGCCAAATTCTTGGCAATAGTTCACCATTCAATTGTCTATTTATTTATTTGTCAGATCTTGTCATTATTTGTTTACTTAAAATGATACACAAGTACCTTAGTTTGGTACTGGGTGGAGTCTAGTGTCGTATGGTGTCGATATGGTATTGGAGAGCGACAGTGATCGTTTCGGACATGGCCGTGACAACATAATGGCCTAGGAACTGCTCAGTGTTTCCTTTTTAAGTCCAGAGTAGTACTTAGTACCATAGTGATAGTAATTGACACTGTAACGAATTAAAACTGTGTAGAAGTTACAGCAGATATTTCTCTAGTTTACCCGTATCCCAAATTCTGCGCCCACGACTATAATCTAACACCGGTATGTCACTAAATAGGTCAAATCAAGATCCTATATACCTGGATCTGACATCAGAAGTGAGATACGAGCAGGCTGAGAAATCTCCTGATGAGTGGAAACAGTGAGAATTGATATTAGTGTGGACTGTTTAATAACAGATCTGCTAGATTGTTGTGTTGTTACATATTTGCGTATTTATTACTTGGTCAGAGATATTGAGAGGCTCAATCAACCTGATTGGGTTCGATTCCCATTTTGACAGGAAGATACCATGGGAAGACATGGGGATAGCTATCCGCTATCTTGTCCTATGTTGTCAGACTGACAAAGATGTGAAATAGTGTGTTTGAGTGAGAACGAGGAATGGTGACATCCCCGGTGAGTCATTACCATTGGTTGTATTTCTTTGATGAAACGTATTCCTCGGGTTCGTGAAGTGCTGTTATGCATTTTGAAGTATATGCTATGTGACTTTGTTATTTTGAAGTTTTATTGCGATATTAACTACACGGTTTAATCGAATTTATTGGCTTTGATAGAAAGATGCAGAAACAGCAGGTATTGACATTCATGTTTTGATTGTCATTTACATTGAATGTTTGTCTTTTATGATGATAACACTATTCAATTTGTATCATTTACATTTGAGATTGATTAAATTGAATAATTGTATCTGAATTTGTTAAATTGGTTTGCTAAAACATCTTAGAGACATTGAACAGTGGAGTCAGTATTGCTCTGTTGTTATCACGCTTGGTCAGAAATTTAGAATTTCTTTACTGCAAGAATCAATCGATTTATAACAATAGCCACTTACAAGATTTGGTGATATTATGTTTTGTACCGTCTGTGTTTTGCTTAAGTAACTCTGCTGTTCCCTAAGCACAGCGCGGGCGTGATGTTTTGTTATTATTTGACGAGCTTTTACGTATTGAAAGCAAAAAGGTGTGTACCTAGGGTGTAATGGCGACGTCGGTGTCAGCCAAGCAATTAAAGTTGTCCAAAACATCGATGTGGTAGTGATACGGATGGGAAAAATTAGATAACATCAATGTGAGCGCTGATCTGGAGGCCTTTACAAGCCACTTAGCAGATTAACGAGCAAGCGACTGTTGCTTGAAAAAGCAGTAGGATACGGCGAGTTGCCGAGCATCCAAGATGGGTGTTTATGTTGGTGAGCTGAGCTTCTTCGTGCGACTATATTTACGTCAAGTAAAAGTACGTCAATTTAATTTGTGGTTAAGGGTTGGTTGTGTTTAAATGCTTAGTTTACATCGACTACATTGTTAATTGCCCCTTATGCCTCGTGCCAACTAGCGCGACTGCTGCGTGCGGGGTCCTTGGTTCGATTCCAAGGTCGGGCAGGATTTTATTGGGTTTTTCCGTTGGAAATTACTCAGTGGCAGCCCAGTCAGAAAGCATTATTATAAAATTATTTACTGAACCAATAATGGAAAAGTATAAAGTTCACATAACAGATTTCATTGTGTGATTATGAATAATGTAATGTCACAAGGATTAGATTTCAGCTATGTTATCATGATTGGTCATGAAAATAACAAATGTTCGTTGTTTATAAATGTTGAACCACTGAGAACTCAATGCCTAATCTAAACAAAAGTTTTACAGAGCTTGATTATTATGGCGGCTTAAGTCTTTGTATTGTAGAATCGATTGCTCTTAGCTTTCATAACACCAGATAAGCAACATGAGTTCCAAATAATACATCCGGGCCTTTGTAACATGACCACCATAGCTCAAAGAGCCATTGTTGCAGACTCGTAGAAACTGAACTAAGTAAGTGTTTACGTTAGCCATGAGACTGTCGGGTCGACATCGATAGAGCAATGGTTAGAAAGACTATAATGTAGCCGAAGTATTTTCATGGTTCGTAAACCAAACGAATTGCTATTTTACTGACTATGAGATAGAATACGGTAGTGATTATAAAACTCATGCCAAATGATAGTCACTAGCTGCTTGCCATACCCTGACACTGTAACATAGCTTAGACAGACTTAGGTCTAGTTGCTTCTTTTGGCAAATTGATTTAAAATGTACCTGTTGATGGTAAATTAACTTCTTACATGAGACTTGGTTTGGACCAAATATCAAGGCTATCCCAAAAACAATTGTAACTAGTGAGTTTTGTAATTATTGTGATACTCATTTTGATGCTGTTGATCGTGATGAAATGGAGCAAATACAGCCTTGTTATTACTTGTTGTTGCTTATTATAGCAAATGAATGTTGCGGAGTCTCGGTACTATTGAGTTGGCGTTTCACAGTGGTGAATGCTATTGAACTTTTAAGGCAGTATTTTACATGAATGAAAATGCCTTGTTACGACAATAAATCTATATGGATATAGAACGACTCAACGAGCCAATTTTAGAGCTGACTTTAGTTCTAGAGTACAAAAATAGTGGTTTGGTATTAATCCTTTTAAATTGAAGTAGAGTGCCGAAAAGCCAAACAAATATTACGTAGGTACAGGCTTTTCGCCTAAAGACAGTGGGTACGATAACGACATTGTAAGGAATTTTTGGTGACAAAATTAGAAGCAGATTGTTTAAAGCAAATATGCTCTTCCTAAAGTTTCGATATAGCATTTTGTATCAAAGAAGAGAGTGAAATAGCGAAACAAGATGTTCTGACAGTAGTTTATGTTGTGATGTTATTATCAATGTTGATCAATAGCTTGTTTATCTTTGATGAAGATACCTATTGTAATTAAAGGTGAATGCTCACCATTTGCTTAAGAAGGCATGTTACTTGCAAAGAATAATTCAGAAAAATCTGTTAAGTAAAGGTACAGCAAGATAAAAAAAAAATGAGTTTCAATGGCATACTTACACACAATTTGACCTCGATATTGCAACTTAATTTATTACAAATTAACCTGGTCACTGGGTTGACTATGGTTGTGTGAGTGGTCAGTGAGATGACTGCTGTAGCCACTGGGATGGTTACGAGACCTGGTCAGGATGACTATGGTTGGGTCACTGAGATGACTGTTGTAGCCATAGGGATGGTTACGAGACTTGGTCACTGGGTTGACAATGGTTGCGTCACTGAGATGACTGCTATAGCCACAGGGCTGGTTACGAGATTTGGTCACTGGGTTGATCATGATTGGGTCACTGAGATGACTGCTATAGCCACAGGGATGGTAATGTGATTTGGTCACTGGGTTGATTATGATTGGGTCACTAAGATGACTGCTGTAGCCACAGGGATGGTAACGTGATTTGGTCACTGGTTTGACTATGGTTGTGAGACGATCACAAGGATGACTGTCGTGATGGTCACATGGATAGCTATCCGAAGCCACAGGGCTGGCTGTGAGAGACTAAGGATCTTTTTAGTTAATTAAAGTCAGAATGACCGAACGGTTTTATTCTATGTTGAAAATATCTGGTATTGCAGATTTACACACGCGGACGTGTGCCACGTAGGATGGCCGTGTCAGATCTTGTCATTATTTGTTTACTTAAAATGATACACAAGTACCTTAGTTTGGTACTGGGTGGAGTCTAGTGTCGTATGGTGTCGATATGGTATTGGAGAGCGACAGTGATCGTTCGGACATGGCCGTGACAACATATTGGCCTAGGAACTGCTCAGTGTTTCCTTTTTAAGTCCAGAGTAGTACTTAGTACCATAGTGATAGTAATTGACACTGTAACGAATTAAAACTGTGTAGAAGTTACAGCAGATATTTCTCTAGTTTACCCGTATCCCAAATTCTGCGCCCACGACTATAATCTAACACCGGTATGTCACTAAATAGGTCAAATCAAGATCCTATATACCTGGATCTGACATATTTAACATACGATATTGTTAGAGAAGTAAGAGTGTAACTCAGCACCTGTAGCCAAGTTGACAATCTTGAATCGATAACGATAGTAGAAAATGAATCAATGTATGAGAAAGACACATCTAAACATTAAGACGCTGGTCAGAGCGTTAAAACAGAAGGCGTTAACGATTGTAGAAAGAGATTAGATACGAAACGTTAGTAACTTGTTTAAGGGGGCAGTTATTACTGGAGCCAGACGAAGTGCGACCGAGTTAAAATCTTATTTAGATGAAAATGGGTTTTAAAAGGTCATTAAAGAAAATTATTTTTCGTATGTAAAGAATAGATTATACAAATTCATAGTCAAAGGTACCCCGGGGCCTAGATTAACCTATAATTGTAGATCGTGTCTGAGATACAAATTTAATATTTATGTGCCGATGATTTTCTCTCGGTGTAATTTCCTGCAGTAAATTTCCTAAAGGTGTCATATACAGTTTCACGGGAAATGTGTTTGTATTCGTTTACGTTTCCATTTTAATTTGTGGCATTCTCGCATTCTGTTTTGGAATGTAAATCAGGTAACGGGGTAAGTGTCAATGACTGTGCTATATTTATTATGGCGACCCACATAAAGGTGCTAAAGTCAACATTAAAACACAATGGATAATGGACCTTATGTGTTAATTATTTCCATGTGTGTTTTTGTTTTTTTTTGGTAGATAACAAATTGATACTTAGTCACTGGAAAGTATTTACTCTGATGATGTCAAAATCTTTCTAGTTCTCCCACACAGTTACTTTGCAGACCAAGTCCAAGTAGATAAGTTTACTAAAACTTTGGCCTTATCCTCAATGGAGTGGATTAGATTAAAAATGTTAGCATACTCCTCTGTAGAAACATCGATCAGCCAAACTTGGGAAGTAGCACTACAATTTTAGCAGATAGGCATCTGCTACGTAAGTACAAAAGTTACCCACTAAAGCCTTATTTTTAATTGGAAAGTAAAAGGCTCTGTCTTGAGATATTAGACTGTTAAATATGTCAGTCTATAAAAAATAATTTTCTACGATTGATAGCAATTCCTGAGCCCTTAGACTGTTAAATATGTCAGTCTATAAAAAATAATTTTCTACGATTGATAGCAATTCCTGAGCCCTTAGACTGTTAAATAATTATGTCAGTCTCTAAAAAATAATTTTCTACGATTGATAGCAATTCCTGAGCCCTTATACGAGGTTATTGAGATATTAGACTGTTAAATATGGCATCCTATAAAAAATAATTATATACGATTGATAGCAATTCCTGAGCCCTTAGATTGTTATATATGTCAATCTATAAAAAATAATTTTCTTCGATTGATAGCAATTCCTGAGCCCTTACACGAGGTTATTGAGATATTAGACTTTTAAATATGTCAGTCTAAGACAACTATTTTTCTGGTTTTGACAGTCCATTATGTTTTAAAACATCATGTCAGCATAATTAAAATTTATTCCCTTGATAATTAGTTAAAATGAGACCACGTGTTAGTTAGTTATAGTGTTGATAGTAAATCTCAGTAACTGTGTGTAAATCCTACAGGAACACTTTACATAATTATATAAAGTAGGTAAACTGCTTTATGTCAGCATTTATTCGCGTGAAAAACAGACTCGTTTCTCTTATTTATTCAATTTCCTCCTTATTTATGAAAACAAACAATGATACCATACACCCTTGGCGAGTTGGCGTGGAGGAGTTCAGTTTTATTGCGAGCCCTTTGAGATTAAGCACGTACAACCTTTCATTGAATTGAAGTGGCTAATTGTTTAGTAAGGAACGTTTGAGATGATGCATTAAACTTGAAGCGACAACCATTGTTTGACCGTTTAATATATTGTTTGTATAGCGTCTCAGAAGAATCTGCAGACGTGTTCTGCTGTCCTATTCTATAAACATCTCACCGTGAAAAGTTACGTATTGTAATTTTGTATATTCCTAGCGTACGCCTCGCGGTTTCACCCGCATAGTTCCCGTTCCCGTAGGATTAAAGGGAAAAAAGTAGCCTATGTCACCCGGGGATAGTGTAGCTTCCCAACGGTAAAATAATTTTTGAAATCGGTCTAGTAGTTTTTTAATTTATTCCTTACATACAAAAATATAAATCTTTCATATTTATAATATTATTAGTAAAGAAGTATAGATATGTATGTATTTTTATCTTCCATATTTATATTTAGTTAAGGTATATGTGTAATTTACATAATTATAATTAGTTAAGTTATTATAGCCTATTTTAGGTTTCCTTATTTCTTTCTATACTCTATGTCTTCGTCTATCATCCAACTATCTCGTCGCAGGTCTGCTGGAAGAAATTTCTATAGAAATAAGCCTTTGTGCTCTTCTATCTGTATTCTTTCTTTTATCTGTAAAGTGTTTTATGTGTACATAAGAAATAAACTTCAGCCGGTTTATTCTGTGAACATCTCACCGTGAACACTTAATTGCAGTGAGCTGAAGTGTACCGTCATTCCACATTGATTGGTTGTATTGACAGCTTACTTCATTTTCACTTCACCTAAGTTTTCACGGTGATATTTTGAATAGCACTATTGGTGGAATGGCGGTCATCTCACTCTCACTTAGCCTAAGCCTTCACGGAGACTTCAACAAAATATTCTGGTTGTTTAACAGTGGTGAAACATGGTAAGAATATTTAAATACTTAGGTAGAAGTTATTAAAGTTATTATAAAAGGTATTATGTTCACTGCTTTAGAACCTTAAAGCAGTAAGTATTTTCTTACAGACCGACGAGGCTATTATGGTTCAGGATTATGAGATTAGGTAGGTCCTCCATTAAGAATAACGAAACGAAAAGAAGAAAACTAAAAGCCTTTCATTTGATATATCTTAGTAGTTCATCATCATATCAGCCGAAAGACGTCCACTGCTGGACATAGGCCTCCCCCAAGCGTCGCCACATTGACCGGTCTCGCGCGTCTCGCAACCAGCGTATCCCTGCAATTTTCACCAGGTCATCGGTCCACCTAGTAGGAGGCCTTCCAACGCAACGTCTTCCGGTTCGCGGTCGCCACTCCAGAACCTTTCTGCCCCATCGGCCATCCGTTCTGCGAGCAATGTGCCCTGCCCACTGCCACTTAAGTTTGGCAATTCTTCGGGCTATGTCGGTAACCCTGGTTCTCTTGCGGATTTCTACATTTCTGATTCGATCACGCAAGGAAACTCCGAGCATAGCCCTCTCCATTGCCCTTTGAGTGACTGTAAGCTTTCTGATGAGGCCCATTGTAAGCGACCACGTCTCAGAGCCATATGTCATCACTGGCAACACACACTGGTCATAGACTTTCGTCTTGCAGCGTTAAACAGCTTCGGAGATATGACGTCTCCCTGTCTCACACCTCGCTGCAAATGTACGGGTTCCGAGGTCTGATCCTGAAGTCGAACTGACATGGTGGCGTTTTTGTATAAACACTTCAACACCTCGATGTACCGGTAGTCAATTTGGCACCGTTGATGAGACTACAGGACAGCCCAAGTCTCGATCGAATCGAAGGCTTTCTCGTAGTCCACAAACTCTAAACAGAGAGGCAGGTTGTACTCTTCGGTCTTCTGTATAACCTGCCGCAGCGTATGTATGTGGTCTACGGTGCTGAAGCCTTTACGGAATCCGGCTTGTTCGGGAGGCTGGAAATCGTCAAAACTGCGCGTGAGACGATTCGACTCTTGAAAAATAGTTTGTAGACATGGCTAAGAAGTGAGATGGGCCTATAGTTCTTTAGAAAGGCATTGTCACCCTTCTTGAAGAAGAGTACCACCACACCCCTGCACCATGCCTGTGGCGTCCTCCCCTCGAGTATGACGGAATCAAATCGCTTCTGAAGGGCTTTAAGGACCGGTTTACCGCCCGCCTTCAGGAGTTCGGCCGTGATTCCGTCATCACCCGGCGCCTTGTTGTTCTTAAGCTGTTTCAGAGCCATCCTAATCCCACACAGGCTGACGTCAGGAATGTCTTCGGTATAGTTCTTCTTCTCGTTTGTTCTTCTCTATGGTCATTCGCTAGATTCGCGATGGGTTTACTGGTTGACTTGTATAACTGCCCATAGAATCTCTCGATCTCCCTCAGAAGCTCCGGTTTGGCGGATACGATCCTGCCATCATCAGTCTTCAGTTTCGTGAGCTGGCTCTGCTCAATAGACAGATCTCTTGCAAAGACCCTGGAGCCCTTATTCCGCTCGATCGCGTCTTAAATACTTTCGGTATTAAAGCGGCGGACGACATTTTTCAAGGACTTTGAGATCCGTCTATTTAGCTGCCGGTATTTCAACGCATCGTCTGAAGACTGCAGGATCATCTCACGCCTCTCCTTCATGAGCTTGAGAGTAGGATCAGAGAGCTTTTTGTTCCTATCTGTACGGCGGGTCTTGAAAAACTTAGACCCGACCGTATGGACAGCTTCCACGAACCCATCGCTGTATGGAGCGTGGACTTCATCAGTCGAGACCTTTCAAGCTTGACATTAATGTTCAATGTGCCTCTTACCATGCGGTGATCGCTCCCGGTTTTCACCGAGTTGATCACAGAGACATCATTGAACATTTGCTTCTTAGTTGACATGATGAAGTCAATCTCATTTTTAGTTGCACCATCGGGGCTTTGCCAGGTCCACTTACTGTGCTCACGCTTTCTGAAAAAGGAGTTCATCATGTAGAGGCCCTCCTTCTCCATAAAACTGGTCATCCTCGTCTCGTTTGCCCAGTTTCGCGTTGAAGTCCCCCATGACAACGGTGAAGTAAGTTTTGGAACCATGCATGGCTCTAGAGATATCCTAATACATGGTCTCTATCTCGTCGTCGGGGTGTGCCGAGGTCGGGGCGTAGACCTGTATGACCTTCAGCGAATATCTTGCGGATATTCTGAGTATAAGGTACGCCACCCTGATCGACACACTCTCGATCTTCACCACGTTGTTCACAAGGGACTTGTGTACGATAAACCCGACACCACCCTGGGACTACCGGTCACCCTCTCGGAAATAGAGCAGGTTACCGGATTTGAGGATTATCGATTCCTCCCACTCTCTTCGGACTTCAGACAAACCTATAATGCTCCATCGTAACCTGCTCAATTCTTCGTCGAGTTCGGCTATCTTCTCGTCGGTCCGGAGTGTTCGCGTATTATATGTTCCCAGGTCCAGTCGTCGGTGTTTATTGGGGTAGCCGGGTCCACTCCGGAGATTCTATGCACCCCTTGCCACGCCATCGCCTCGACCGCTACCGTAGCTGAGGGTAGACGGGCTGCCGGGCACTCGGGACCGTTGTATTGTTGTGCTATTCATATTGGATTGGGGAGGTTTGCTATAATCGCCACGCTTGGCAGGCGGGTTGGCGATCGCAGTTTGCTGGTAAAGTGCACAGAGAACGCTGCTGCCCATTCTCTGGCGTGTCCCTTAGTTGCCTCTTACGACACCCACGGGAAGATATGGGATGGGAAATTCTTTACGTCCGTCACTATACGGTACTATGATGATCTTAGTAGGTATCAAAATAAAACTGTAGATTAACTGTATTTCTATAAAAAACAACGTTATTTAATTGCAAAAGAAGTTGTTTTTTAAGAAAAGAAATAGTTGGGCTTTCAGCTGACCTAAAACATGTCTTCTTGTGAGGGATTAAATAAAACTTTAATAATTCTTCGTATACCTTATTGTAATCTTAGCCAAAGATTTCACTTAACATGTTTTATTGAGAAAATACTAAGGATGTTCCGATCGACTAGTCGGTGACTATTCGGTAAATTCAACTATCCGGCCACTTTCGTAGTCGGGCGACTAATCGGCAAAGAGCGCCAACTAATCGGTTCTTACTTTGAATGTATATCTCAACAAAATGTACATGCATAAACTCACGCCTTTTTCCCATGGGGTTTTGGCTAAGATGTTTTGTAAAAAAATACCTGACGAAGTTATTATTAGATAGGTAGACGTAAATATTTACGTACCTATCGAATAATAACTATGTCGGGTAAATTTGAATATAAATGAAAAGTTAATTTTCTGAGATATGTTGTAACTCTTAGATTGTAAGTAAATAAATGATTCTTGTTTTGATATTATACAAAAAAATATTTTACGGGTACACAGACTAAAATTATAATAAAGTTGATTATTAATCATATTTCATTATTGAACTAGACGTTTGCTAATTTTAATTATTTTTTTCATTAAAATGTCTTATAATTATAAAAATAAATATAAAAAGCATTTTAACCGACGGTAGCTTATATATTTGAACCTGTTTAGCTATTAGTTTAAACAATGGTATCTATTCGTTCGGCATAGAAAATAAATATGAATTGAAACAAATACCAGTGGTATTAGTTGTTGGTATTAGAATGGAATAAATCAACAAATCATGTTCCGCTTCCGAAATACTCGCAGCGGCGGCGGCGGTGGCGATTGCCGCGCGAATCAGTTGTAAACAAAGCGTCACGGCAATTGCCGAATACCCTCGAAACCGCGATCCGTTTGGGCGACTAATCGGCCTCTTTGCAACGGACTAATCGGCTAGTCGGGTAGATGGCCAAAGTCGTAGTCAACAAATCGCTAGAAAATACCTATATGCTGCTTAAGAAAAAATGATGTCCTAGGAGATCCCTCCTCGTTTTTCTCCGCAGGAACCAATACTGAGGGAACACTGGTGGAAACAACTAAACTTAGTAACTTCAACTTTCTGACTGGCCGAATCCTTGAAAAGTCAAAAGTCATCCACGAGATGAGTTGGATGGTTGGGGCTAGTTTCTGAATTGACTGTATGGAGCAAATAACGTGTCAAAACCTATTTTAATGCAAATTTTTGGAGGTTTTCAGGCCTGAAGTAGATTTTGATAAAAGTTCAACTTCAAATCCTGAATAAAACTTTCCAGCAATAGTTTCTGAAAGTGTGATCAAACACACAAAACTGTTGAATTAGTAACAACTAGTTGTCAGGAGATTGAAACATGATTAACTTCATTATGCTAAAGCCGGGACGCACGGGACCGGTCAATGTGGCGACGCTTGGGGGAGGCCTATATCCAGCAGTGGACGTCTTTCGGCTGATGATGATACTAAAGCCGCTTGCTTTTACTCGGTAACAAAAGTCAGTGGGTTTGCGCAAGTATTCGTATTATTTCTACACACAAAGTGTGTAACCTCGACAAATAAAAACATCTTGAAAATCTACTTTACCGTTGAAAAGTCTAGAATGGGGGAATAAATTGTGAGCGAGTAACTGTAAACCTGAGTCGATAGCGCACATAATTTTGCCTCAAAAAGATTAAGCGTTATATTCTAATATATTCAAAATTGTATGTATGCATGTAGAAATAAATAGTTAGATTTCTTTTGCCTTCTTTTACCTACATTGCCACGATGCTAAACAAAAAATAATATTGTCTGCGCTAGACAAGATTCGCGCCTAGATTCCACACAATTCATGTCGTGTACATGATGAATTGTTCATTTACAGTCCCTGGCCAAAATTAACTGACCCACACAAAATTATCTGACCCACATATATTTTGTTAAGCCATTTTAATCATTATTCTTGCTGTCGTTAAAGTTGAAAGGCTTTTATGTAACAGGACACAGGTAATCTTTAATTTTGTATTTACAAGAAGTTTTTGTGGCTTGTGACATGTGGGTTCGAAAACACAATCCACAAATTATCAATTTATTTTTTAATTTGTTTTCATTTATGATTTCTACAATATTTCTTGCTTTAGAACGACCAATACGATTTTCGCCTAAAACTTATCTTGTAAACAGGTTTGTAAATAAAACACAACATTGAGTCTACAGTTGAGTAGAATACGAAGTTAAATATATTTACTTCGTGGGGTAGATGGATATTAAATTTATCTAAGTGATAAAATTCAGTCTACCTACGCCTAATAGCAGTGACAGCGCACAAACATTTCTAAAACAGTTTGACGTAAATCGTGAAAAGTCTTTTTAATGAATTTGGTGTAATCAAAGAGTCATGTCGCATCTTAATGACTATACAAGGTATAACATTATATTTTTACATGAGCAGAATGTTGGAATCAGGGAGATTGGTCGTAAACTTAATATATAGCTTAATATAAAACACTTATTTAATACAAAAGGCCAGGTGCGCAGTACTCATAACCGGCGTGTGTGTATGACTAGATGTATGAATGTGAGTGAAGCCAAAGAAGTATGTAAGGATCGTAGCAGGTGGCGTTCTGTAGTTTCTGCCTACCCCCATGGAAAAAAGGCGTGTGTTTATGTATGTATGTTTTAATACCTATTTTATTTGACTAAGTAAATACTAACAGATTTTTTGAAGACGTGTGATGAGTATTTAGTTTTCTTACAACCTAGTGATCGTGTATTTGGCTATTTTCTCATTACACCATCTTACAAGTTACATACATTTTTTCTTTTTGTTTTAGGCAATACGGCCAGGCTTTGGATAAGATGTTTTGGAGACACTGGAAATATTTAGTACACAATATTTCAGTGAAAACAGTGTGAAGGCATGAACATGCTGCTGGGATAAGAAACTATAAACGGGTCCGTTTTGCCCAGGAATATTTTAATTTCAATTGGAAAGAAAATTTCGTGATCTTCACAGATGAAAAGTCATTTAAATCTGTTAAAGATGGACGTAAAATCTTACAGCGAAAAAAACAAGAATGCTACAGTGAGAAGTGATTTCCACAGTGTAAAACCACCCGTACAATAACCTTGGGCTACTGGGGCTGGATGTCGTCTATGGGACCTGGTGAAATGGTAGAAGTTGGTGGTCGAATTAACAGGAGTCTGTATTTGGAGATTTTGCGTGCATGCCTATCCGATATTTACTTCATGCAAGACACAGATCTGTTGTTTCTATGATTTGTGCTGCAAGATAACTGCTCCATCCACCGTGCAGGCATTGTGCAGAATTGACGTGCTCAAGAAGTTGTAACAGTTATTAACTGGCCATCTAAAAAAAAAAAAAACATTAAAGTCCCGATTTGAACCCTATCGAAAACCTATGGGGTTAAATGGTTTCAAAGAAGAGCAAAAAAACAATTTGGCTGAGATCGTGTCATCGACATGGGAACACTTGAGAGGATAATATTTGTGTTGGAACTTGGTGTGTAGTATGCGTAGCCGCTCCGCTACTAACTAATCTACTTATAATTATAACTATTTTTAAACACACATATAAATAAATGCTCAATTGAGTGAACGCTAAACCATTAAAATGTTGCGGATTCTGTGGTGGTATTATTGTAAAAAATATAAATGCATTTATACCACTCCCCCTCTAAAAATCTTATTTTATTCACTGAAAACAGTGATTTAAAAGCACTTTTAATCAATGTTTTGGTGTCTGTATTTAGAACACACCATTATATAATATTCGACCTCCATCTCAATGCTAAACAACCTCCTTGCGCATAAAATACTCGATACAAACTCCTTGTGCAAAGAATTCTCGATTTTAAACTCCTTCATTGATTTAATTTTGAGTTTGTTTATATTTAGGATTTTAATAATGATTTTGATTTTAGTCTAGAATGTTTAGTTATTGTTTACTTATTTGAATTGTAATTTTAATTTTAATTGCATTGGTGTTTAATTAATTATAATTATGTAAGGTAACGGAGGTGGTCACCAGCATCAATTTACAAAAAAAACACATGCACATTTTTTGTAAATTTTGAAGGTAATAAACCATGTATTTTGTTATTCCTTGTGCTTTTCGCTTAAATCTTTCTTTTTCTCGTAGTCATTGTATGAAATATAGTATGCAACTCTTAAATAAAACGGATTAATATCGAGGTCCATGAATCACTCGCGTCGCTCAGGATTCTAACACTTGAATCACTCGCTATGATCGTGATTCATCTATGGCCCTCGCTTTAAATCTGTCCTTTATTAACTAGTTGCATAATATACTATTTAATCACTGCTTTGGTGTTTGAATTAAGAACACGCCAATATATTCGACCTCCATCGCAATGCTATATAACCTCCTTGCGCAAAGAATACTCTATTTACAAATTCCTTCTGCGATTTTAATTTTGCGATTGATTTGTATGCTTTTGATTTTAGTCTTGGATATTTATTGAATACTTATTTGGATTGTAATTTTAATAATAATTGCATTGGTGTATAATTATTTATAGGTAATTATGTTTTTTTTCCATTTATATACAAACTGCCCATATAAAAAAGACATTTCCCGAATTCGTTCGTTAAAGAAATGTAAAAAAAGATCATAATTTAAAACAAAACATTGTGAACTAAAGGCTATATTTAGGTTATTCCTGGTTCCGAACGCAGACAACGATAAATATCGAAGCGCACCTTAGTACGCACCAAACGCACCGAAGCGCCGCACGCACAATGCTGTCGGAATCATATTCACTTCTGTACATCTTACTATATGAATATTTTCTGTACAGGAGGAAGAACGTACGTAGTGTACTATGCCACTTGATCCTGTTATTGTATGTTGCCTATATTGATTTGTAATTTAAATTAAGATCCGGTGCCCCACTACAGACTCTCAAAAGCATTCACGTTATATAAAAAAATGCTAGAAATTATAACAGAAAAATGTAGCTACCATTTTCATTAAATAATAGCCGAAAAATAGCTTAAAATAAAAGCTGTAAAGAGCAGCTTATAAGAGCAGAACTATAAAGTAACTAAGTTGACATCACTGTCCGCATGATGTCTTCGCGCCGCCCGCACTGCACTCGCCGCAAGCATCGAACGCGCCGAATCTGATGACGTCATCCACACACACTGGTGGAATCCATATACATACAGCATTTTGCTGAAATGCGGGTCATAAGGCAAGAATAGGTACACGAGGCTGCATATGATTTCATATAAAGATTAAAAAATGCGATGACTGCGGCGCGTGCGGCTCCTGCGGTGCGTCCAGGTGCGCGTTCACCTTTAGTGACCATGATACCAACTCAACTCTTATAATATGTCTTGAAATTCGACATCCATTGTGATGCGCAATATTCTAAAGAATATGAATCATATCGTATATTTTCTTAAGTTCATTATCGCACAAATACAAGCAGCTGTTAAAATATATCACAGCATTAGCTATTATCCGTAGACAGTTAACTTTAATGTTACTGATGCGGGATATTTTTTAATCCACCCTCGCCTTAGTTAGTTTTAGTAGTGTTTTACTCATTAGCCTTTCAACCTTAACGACAACATTATAATGATTATAATCTCTTAACAACATGATTTATCGAAATGCTTTGCGTTAAAGTTCAAATTCGCTATTATAAGATAAGATAAGATATATTTATTTGCTTAAACATGGGTACACATACAATATGCATGCAAGATAACAAAAAATAATAAAAGATTCCTACATGTTTGCCACATGCTATGGCGTGCAAATATTATGCAAGTTAAATTATAACCGAAAACAATGACTAGATTTAAATATAAATGAATTCCATAATTATCACCAATGAAATTAAAATAATAATATCAAATAAAAAAATGTCAAACAGCATTAAAATTATTAAATCTATGGAAAAAATATAAATCAAATGTCAACATGTAAATAGTGCATGTCAAATTACAGTAAAAATGAATCAAATATAAAATAACACTAACACATCACTATCAAAATTAAACAACAGAATATAAATCAAATGTCAATTAAAATAATGCATGTCAAATATAAAAATAATCAAATGTCAAAAATATAAATATCAATTAAATGTCAAATAGGAATAGAGAATTAAAAATAAAAACTATATAAAAATTTCAATTAAATATCAAACAAAATTTGATATTAGATTAGATTAAACATTGTATAAATACTAGTTTATGCAAGATATTAGATCGAATTAAAATTCATTATTTATAGAAATGTATTATTATATATTTATATTATTGTCAGGAAAAGATAAAACTGATTCAAAAACTTTTTCAGATAAAAATTCGGAGACACTATAATATGCCTTTTGCGAAAGAAACACTTTCAACTGACGCTTGAATGCCTTATCATTTAGCTCCTTCCAACGTTTAGGCAATATGTTATATATAGTAGGCGCCATACATACGATAGATCTTTGCATGAGTGACGTTTTTGCTGAATGGCCTTGAAGAACGGTCATATCACGTCTGTTACGCGGTACAACGTCCTGTAGACGTGGAAACAAATTGGGGTTTGTTTTAACAAACATTGCGGTTTCGAGTATATACAGACAAGGAAGAGTTAATATCTTGTACCTTTTAAAATATGGTTTACAGGTATCGACCGTTTTTAGGCCGAACATGGATCTAATGCATCTCTTTTGGGCCTTAAATGCCGTGTTAGCGTCTGTAGAGTTTCCCCAAAATATGATACCGTATCTTAGGTGAGACGCAACTATGCCATGGTAGGCCGCAATCAGGGTATCCACATTCACAACTGCAGCTAGAGAGTGCAACGCGAATGCAGTACTACAAATTTTTTTGCAAAGATTCTCGATTTGTGATTTCCAGTCAAGCCTTTTATCAATTATTAGTCCAAGGAATTTAGTAGTATTTACGATTTCAACAATTTTATTATCTATACTTATGTCCATATTTTCTACAGTCAATCGTTGGCTAAAATGTATGATTTTAGTTTTGTCTAAATTTATCTTTAAGTTATTGTTGTTTAACCATTCTATTATAGATGTCAAGGTATCGTGAATGTCAAGTTTATATTGGATCATGTCATTGCTACTACTAGAAACTGTCACCGTGCTATCATCTGCAAATAAAGTCATAGGATGTGGAATTGATTTTGGCAAGTCATTAATGTATAGTGTAAAAAGTGGCTGTTTCCAATACACTACCTTGTGGAACATGGTTATATTAATTCTAGTAATTTCTGTCTTTTGCTTTCTATTGTCTAAATAGGATTTAATTAAATTAAGAACATTGCCTCTTATACCATACTTTTCAAGTTTATTTATTAGAATGTCATGATTAACGTAGTCGAACGCTTGAGTCACATCGCAGAAGATAGCACATACAGGTGTTCTTTTATCCACTTTTATCAATACAGTGTATAAAAAGTCGTAAATCGCCATATTTATGGTCTTATTTTCGCGAAAACCCTTCTGCTCATTACATAATATATTATTTTTCTCTATGTAACCGTTTAATTCCTTTTGAATGAATTTCTCAAATATTTTCGAGAAGATAGGAATCAGAGAAATAGGCCTGTAAAATTCCATGAGCTCTCTATCTTCTTTCTTAAACACTGGTTTAACGATCGCTATTTTTAGTGCGTCAGGAAACGTGCCATCTACAATACACAGATTTATAATATGAGACAAATGGTCGCATATTTCAGATGCGACAGCTTTTATTACTTTGGTTGATATGCCATCGTATCCTACGCTATTTGTGTTTTTTAAGGCCTTGATAATAGTATGTGCCTGTTGTGGTGTACAGGGCGCCATAAACATCGAGTCTTTGTTGTTTAAGATGGACCGTGTAGTTTTATAATTGGACTGGGTGGGTTTTATTTTATTAATAAAATAGTCATTGAATTGGTTAGCAATTTGTTTCGCATCCGTAATTTTGTCATTATTAATTTTAATTTTCGAAATATAATTTTTAGGTACATTAAATTTATCTTGATTTATTATTTGCCAGGCGGTTTTACATTTATTGTGTGATGTTTTGATTTTATAGTTATTTTGTGAAAGCTGTGTAAGAGTCATAATTTTTCTAAAACGCTTAGAGTATTCTTTAAAGCGAGTTTTATTTAATTTATTTGATTTCAATCTGTAGGTCCACAAAAGTTGACGTTTTTTTTTACTACAGGATTTAATACCTTTAGATATCCATCTTGGCTTAGTTATTACATTTACTGTAACCATGGTCCTAGGAAAACAGAGGTTGTAGAAAAAAGAAAATATTTCATGAAATTTGTTGTATGCAATGTTCGGGTCATCCGTTTCATATATTTCGGAGAAATACATTTTGTTTATACAATATTTAAATTTAGATGTATTTTCCTTGCTGTAATTGCGTCTAATGGCACCGTATTTGTCGATCGTACATATCTTATTTACCGGGCATTTTAAAATCTGGGCTGTGTGGTCTGAAAGGGCAAACTCTAAGACTTCTGATTTACACCGTTTGTTGTAATTATGCGCAAAATTATCGATACATGTTTGACTTTCCGTTCGAGTAGGTTGATATATTGCTAGTTTAAGGTTGAAGCTAAGTAGAAGGCACTCAAACTCTATCGACTGATAATTCCTTTTTAATATGTCTATATTGAAATCGCCGGCTATTACAATATTTTTATAGACATTCTTTGATAATTCATGTAAGACTAATTCCAATTGATCAAAGAAACTATTAAGATTGTTAGTATTTGGAACTCTGTAAACACATACAAAAGCAGTCTTGTACTTGGTGAGCTCAATGGCACAGCATTCAAAAGTCCCTGTTATTGACATTTTTGAGATTTTCAATAACTCTTTCCATTCGTGTCCATTTCTAATTAGGATACATGCTCCTCCTCTCTTAACTTCTTTTCTACTATAGTGAGCGGCTAAGCAGTAGTTTGGTATGGTTAACTGGTTTTCGTAGCCTTCCATCATAAAATGTTCTGTAACGCATATTATATCCACTTGTATGTTTTTTTCTGTAAGTTCAGTCAGACAGACTGTGAGCGCATCCGCCTTGTTCAATAAACCTGCTATGTTCTGGTGCATTACATGAAGATGTTTAGAGACGAAAAAGTTCTCCATGTGACAGATTATCCATACTATAGTTCATGTCAGTCGAAGTCACCAGGTTATTATATTTTATGTCATCAATTAATCTAATTATATCCTTAAAAATTATATGTATTCCAGTATTATTTATTGCTCCAGTCCCTCTATTATGCTCAGTGTAGCTGTAGGTGAGATTTTTATTGCTGTCTATTAGATATGCGTATTCGTGCGTCAGTATGTCCAAGAAAAGTAAGTTATTAAATGTCTCCACTCTTGAATTATATAAATTAGTGTAATTCTCGCATTTATACGTTGGAGCGCACAAAATAAAGTTAGTATGGTTGATTTCCTGTAGTACTTGTCTGATATGCACAATAATGTCAAAGTAGCTGTTTGTAGTTCGGAAGTCTTCTTCACCTAACATAATTATACAATAGTCCTCTAACGTAAAGTCGGATACTTTGGCTTTCAATCCTTTTAGCAAGAAGCGTACATTTCCATGAGGTGTTATGTGGTGATAGATTTCCGATCGAGTCAGAGATTCCTCTGCAATGCTCAAAATGTTATTTTTGTTATCTGTACTCAAGATACATATTTTGCATCTTTTCTTGGTACTAGTACTAGTATTAGGGTTAGGACTTGCAGATTGGTTATTTTTAATATTAGGACACTTTTTGTTTGCTACTGTTGTCACGTGATTTGTTTTGTTAACTGGTGTTTCGGGTTGGATTTGTTTATTGCTAGTTAATCGTTTGGTTTTCTGTTTTTTGGCACTAGATGGCCTTAATTTAGCTGGACTGTTTGTGACTTTCTTAAGTAATTCATTTTGTTTAGACAAATTATCATTTACCTGTCTGAGTTCATTGTTTTCCAATGATAATGTCTCGATTTCTGAATGAGCACTTTGAAGTTCTACAGTAAGTTTTATAACTTGTTCGCGTACCTTTTTTAGTTCGACATCCTCATCGTCCGACATCTCAGGTACACTAGTGACTGTATTATTCAGATTATGTGTCATGTTATCACTGTTGTTTAGGTTCGACTCAGAGTTTGTCCTATTCCGGCGAAAGGTAATATTTTCTAAGAAATTCATTTTTGTATTATATTTGTGTTTCTTTGCCTTTATTTCTTGTATATAATTGATATTGGCGTTATTGTAACAATGTTACTATTCACAAAAAGTGCAGTGCCAAATAGGATTTGAACCCGCAACCCACGTCGTGTCAGGCGAGCTCTCAGCCGTTCGCCTACTGTGTCACTTAAGTGGATGTCAAATATGGTACTTATATTACTCAGATTACGCTGTGAATGATATGGTCAAGTTTTCGTGTTCATAGATGTCGCCGTTTACAGTTTTATTGTCCAATGATGATGTCAATTTATCATAGATGTCGCTATTCCCAGTCACATATGTCATTTGTTGTTGTCAAATCGTTGACCGTTTGAAGTTCAAAATATGCAGGTCATCACTCATCAGTGCTTGAAAAAGTAAACAAAGATAAATATTCACCCGTTGTTGGTTTTTTGTCCAATATGTGGTAGGGCTAATCTCGTTACTGATCTGTAATTATCACAACGCACTTGAACTAGTATAATTTTTGTTTATTTTTCACTTTTGTAGTCACACTTCACTGCTGTTTACTTTAAGGATTTGCTCGAGTTTTTCTTTGGGAGAATTTCACGCCCATATTTGTCCGCACTAATTACATCCATAACAGAAGACTCAATAGTATTTTGTCCCGAAAATTGTCCTTAAACTATTTTTATTGGATAACACCACTCCATTTCAATACTAAGAACTTTAACTGCTGTAAAAAACAAGATAAATCAACGCGGTATTTTAAATAGTGTACGACCGCAATTTCTATTATGAATTCGGCCGACCTCGCTGAAAATTGGTTTGATCGGATACGAATTTCACCTATAAGTATGAAAAAACCGGCCCGGTGCGTGTCGGGCCACGCGCTATAATAGGGTTCTGAAGTTGCATAATAATGCGGACTATCAAGAGAGTTTTGTTGTCGTTACATGAACATTAAAACGGTTTCACCCACACTACGTTGGGCCCACATAGATATTTAAATATACGAGTATATGCTCGCGTTTGACCACTATCTCGCCTGATGGTAAGCGATGATGTGGTCTACGGTGAAGCACGCTTGCCTAGAAGTAACCTATTTACTTTTGACTTAAACTAAAGAAGGACTAACTGGTAACTGAAGAAGGAGTTATAAAATCCAAGTTCGCAACTGAAGTCAGAAAAATATTATCAATTTGAGTACAACTGCGGGTGCGGATTGCGAAAGGAGCCAATACGAGCGCGCGTTATAGCCACGGGGAATGGTATGTTTCGTTCCTGAATCCTTGCGCGCACGCTCCTTGTTTATTTCTCTTTCGGAATTTGAAAAATTTCGTATGTATTCACCTCTAATCTTCGGTATTCACTATATCGTTCTGGTAAGTTTTACGCTACTCAATTAGTGATGTAATCGGGTCGAATATTGACTTTATAGATGGATATCGAGAAAAGCAAATAAGTAATTTGCTTTGCAATCGAATCTAATTTGACTTCAGATTACAAAACGTCGAAAATACTTCTGCACTAACACAAAATAGACTACCCCGCGCGCATACAACGTAAGGACTACGGACCGGTACTGCCAACGACTCCGGCCATTCAATGCGTTATTCGAGCTTAAACATTATTAATTTAGAAATCATTAAGGATTACGTATGATATGATTTTATTTTTGTATATTTTTACATGGTTCATGGAATAAATTTACTCTGTTTTACACAGCTAACAACGTTATTTAAGTAATTTTCAATGGTATTTGTACAAAATTTTACTGTTCCAAGTACATTTTATAAGTTGGTTGACTATTACTCGTAAACTTGTAAAGCCTAGTTATCTGTGATAGTATTCCTTTTAATTTCGTTATATTTACTACTGCCATGATTTTTTCACATTGCCAAAAGCAACCATTTCGCTGGCAGGGGCTTAATTTCACGCAAACGGATCTCTGAATCGAAAAATGGTTTTAACAAACCCAGACTAACTTTGAATGGCCTATCCAAGGATACCACACACCATGGGACAGACGAGAAAAAAAACACATCCCTACTTTACGTCTATAGGAGGAACCCAAAAAAATATGTTTTTCATGATTTTATTTTACCACTTTATCGGCATTATTAATATGTATATGAATGCAAATTTATAGCTTTCTGTTACTTAGATTCTCAGAGCTAAGCTGCAGACGGACAGACGGACAGAGCGAAACTATAAGGGTTCCTGGTTGACTTCGGAACCCTTAAAAATATACTTTCATTCACCCAGTCAAATCCCTTTTCTTTATGCTATCTTTTTATAAGTATTAATTTTGAGGAGTTAGAGATTAACAAAAAAAAGATAGTTTAAAAAAATCTATTTATTTTTATTACTTCATGTTCTCATTCTAATAATTTATTTTCCTATTTATCTCTCTGCTAAAACTGAGAAGCTAATAACATTTTAGTCAGCAAAATGACAATATTAGATTAAACTAGACTCGATGAATTTCACGGGTCGACCTTTGCCAATTAAGTAGATATGTTCTGCTACAAAAGTGGATCTCATAGGTAAAACTATGTTGGGTTACCTGTCTGCTTCGTTTAACAAACTAAAATCAGTCTATTAGACCTTGTTAACCTATTTAACACTGGTCGAGCCCACGTTTACCCCTACCACTTCAAAGAGTTGGTTGTTAATTGTCTATAACCTAGTTGCCTATCTTTTTAAAGGCACTCGCACACAAGTGCGACGTGATAAAGTGACATGGCATTTTCATAGAAGACAGTAGACAAAATTTAAGACAAATCAAAGTTCTATAAAAAAACGCTGTCTGCGGGAGGCTTGTCGTTCGATTCGATTGCTCTATAACATCTGGTTGTTCAATATTTGAGGCACGAATCCCGAAGGAATATGTCTATCACTTCTGTCACTACCAAGTAACGAGAAAAATCTAAAGCTAAGGTAGATATGCTGCGATTCGAGAATCTTTTCGTTTGGCACTTTCGGAATACATACCTACTTCGAGACACACTGGTAGATATATAAACAACTAAGATCGTCATTCACTTATCACCAAAGCACCAGCTACCTTCGCAAAGCTGATACCTGTTTGGCACTCACGGAAACTGACGCGCAGGATTGAACTCAAATTTTTCGGGTCCAATGTCGAACCCATGCTGCTCTACGGGTGCGAAACGTGGAAGGTAACAAAGGACATCTCACGCCAAAACCAGGTCTTCGTCAACCGATGTCTTTGTGTCATGCTCGGAATACAGGTACTGGCCTGAGACTATTTCTAATGTAGAACTGTTGGAAAGTAACCACGAGAGCCCGATCGACCTACAGATCAAGCGTCGTAAATGGAGATGGATTGGTGGTCACACGCACCGGAGAGATTCCGTTCACATTCCTAAACAGGCTGGAAACTTCAAGGGAAAAGGAAGCGAGGCCGTCCTCGACAAACCTGGTGACGGACCGTATTGGGTGAAGGAGCAAGGAGTAGCGGAATGACGTGGAGCGTGAAGGTCAAGACCGATCGCGATGGAGGACATAGGATCATAATCAAGTAAAGGTCAGTTAGTCGATAATGTTAAGGCCGTTATAATATTTAAAAAAAAGCTATTTTCGGTGGTTATTTGAATTAATTTTGAACAGTCAGTCTCGAAACTTGGGTTTAATTTGTCTCGTGGCGGTAATATCTTTGCAGAAAACGAGTCACATTTAGGTATCTAAATGTGGCAAAAAAAATGCCCATTACCAATACAGAATATTTTTTCGAATAGTCTGTGATCTATAGAGCCGCCGAACCTATATAATCTGCTTATGTTTTAAAGATTATCTCGTAGCGACAAATTACTATGTCCTAACTAGAGTACCCATTACAGAAAAAAGATTCTGCTATAAATATACCTGGAATCCAATTAGTTTATAATGGTGACTTTTTTTATCGATTTTAAGTAGGGTATCTATGTTCTATGTTAGGGGGGTTTGGTTTCCGCACTTAGTCCCTTAATGGACCTTTGTACGTGGGCCATGGCGGCCGTTGGGTGGTCATTCCAACCAGCCCACCTCCCTCCAGAAGTCAATTAGAGCTCCTGGTTTCCTCAAAACATCCGTGTAAGATCTGGGTGACCCGAGGGTTCGTGTTCTTATCTGTGTGACACCTGTGCACTCTAAGAGAACGTGCGCGACGGTTTCCTCGGCCTCCATGCATGCTCTGCATAGAGGACTGTCCGTTATGCCTATTGTGTGGAAGTGTTTGTTGAGTGAGCAGTGTCCCGTGATGGTCCCCGTCACCAGGCGCAGGCCATTCCTGTCCAGGCGTAAAAGACGCCTGGTGAGCCTACTGTCCAAGGATGGCAGAGCTTCTTTCGTTTGCCTACAGCCCGGTGCCGAGGCCCACCAGTTCTCCGCCTGTGTCTGGGTGAATTCCTGTAGCCACCTGCGTATTTGGTTGAATGGGATGGGTACAATAGGCTCGGGTCCGTAGACCGCAGAGCTGGATCCGCGTCTCGCAAGCTCGTCAGCCGCGTCGTTACCCAGCGATCCGCTGTGTCCCTTTATCCATTGTAGTGTCACCGTGTTACGGCTAGATACAGTTATCTGTTCTAGTGCGTTGTGACATTCTAGTACTAGTTTTGATGTTATGTATTTTTTTTGTAAGGATTGGAGGACTGATGCGCTGTCGGAGAGTATCCGTATGTGGGTGTCCGTAACCTTCCTGGCTTCTAAGGCATGGACCGCTTGTATGATGCCCACACACTCCGCCTGATAGACGGTATTGAACTCTCCTAGCGGTCTGGATATCTTTATATTAAAATCGTGTGAGAAGACTCCGACTCCGGTACCGGAGTCAGTTTTCGATCCGTCGGTGTATATTCTCATCTCTTTCAGGCCAGAGTAGTCACATCTTTCCTCTGTGAGTATTATGTTGTAGTGCCTATGAAAGTGGTGTGTTTTTGGGGCTTTGTCGCATGGTGATGCTAGCATCGGTTTACGCTTGATCGCTTCTTCTTTTATGCGTGTGTGCTTAATTCTGGAGTCTTTATTTAGGGAACCTAATAGGTGAAGTCTGAAGGTGCCCAGGGCTGCCTCCTCCCGCACAATTAGGTGTAGAGGTGGCAGTCCTAGCATTGCCTGTAGGGCGGCAGTGGGTGTGGTTCTCATACTACTGGTGATTGCAACGCAGGCGAACCGCTGTAGTTTTTCGAGATCTCTCTGGGCTGTGCTGAGGTCTGTCCTGGGCCACCAGACCAGCGAGCCATATGTTATGATTGGTCGGATGACTGTGGTATATAGCCAGTAGGTGACCATGGGGCTAATCCCCCAATTCCTGCCTAGCAGTCGTTTGCACTGCCACAGCGATATGCTGGCTTTTGTGATGATATGATTCATGTGTTTTGCCCAATTCAATTTTTTGTCCAAATAAATACCCAGGTACTTGGTTTCGGTTGAAAGGCTTAGGGTTGTTTCGAAGAAACGCGGTAGTTGCAGTGTCATCGGTTTTCTCTTTTTTGTGAAGAGAATTAGTTCAGTTTTTGTGGGGTTCACTGAGAGTTGGTGCTCGTTGCACCATTCCTCTACTATTTTGAGGGCTTGACGCATGAGATTGCATAGGGTGTTTTCGTGTGTCCCGTTTATTATTATTGTTATGTCATCCGCGTAGCCAACGGTGAAATAACCTTTGTCGTTGAGTGTTTTGATGAGGCTGTCAGCTACCAGGTTCCACAGAAGTGGCGAAAGGACGCCCCCCTGCGGACAGCCCTTCGCGACGATGGCCCTTGTGGTGTCGTTTACCGTGACTTGAACCGCTCTCAGTTTGAGCATATTAGTGATCCAGCCTCCAAGGGTCGGGTCTATGCCGTGTCTGTCGAGGGCCGTGTTTATACTGTTGAACATAGTCTTATCGAAGGCGCCCTCGATGTCAATGAAGGCAGCCAGTGCTGAGCATTTGTGGTCCACTGCGCATTCAATTTTAGAAACCACGTTGTGCAACGCCGATTCTGTTGATTTGCCTGTGGAGTACGCGTGTTGTTGTTTGTGCAGCGGTTTATCCCGCAGAGGCCCATCACGGATGTGCCTGTCACAGAGTCTTTCGAGTGTTTTCAGTAGAAAGGATGTGAGGCTTATAGGTCTATATGCCTTGGGGTGTGTGTAATCAGGTTTCCCAGGTTTAGGTATAAAGATGACTTTCACCTCGCGCCATCCGAGAGGTATGTATCTAAGTGCAATGCAGGCCCGATAGATCTCCAGCAGCCATGGCGTTAGATAATCTACTCCCCACTGTAGCAGGGCTGGGAAGATGCCGTCCAGCCCCGCCGACTTGTATGGCTGAAAGGTGTTGATAGCCCATTTTATTCGGTCTACTGTTACTATATTATGGGCTCTTGACCAGTCTTGTTCCGTTGGGGTCCATTCGGGTTCAGCTTCCCACGTCCTGTCCTCCAGGACTTGACAGTCCGGGAAGTGAGTTTCGAGGAGGACCTTGCTGGTTTCATAGTCGGTTTGTGTGTATGAGTTGTCGGGTTTTTTGAGCGCGCCGAGGGATCGGTCCTGATCAGTTGATAGGATCTTCCGTACCCTTGCGGCTTCATTATTTGTTTCAATGGATTCACAGAATTGCCGCCATGCCTTCCTCCTGGCGGTTCTGGTCTGTTTTTTGTATGCATATTGGGTCTCTTTGTATATCTCCCAGTCTTCCGGGAGTCTCGTGTTTTTTGCTCTGTTAAATTGCTTACGCAGCGCATCTCTGAGTTTACCAAGTTCAGCGTTCCACCAGGGGTTCCTCTCGTTCCTGCTTTGTGGCGCTCTTGATTTGCAGCATGCGTGGTAAGCTTCTGTTAGGTATTTGGATAATTCTGTTACAGTGTGTTCTAATTGTGCTTGGTCCCTTACGGTTACCAGTGCTAAATGTCCAGCTAATAGTGAAGCCAGAAGGCTTTTGAACCCGGGAATGTTAGTACGCCTTGGGTTTCGCCTTGGTGCGGGTGTTTTAGTGTTTGTAGTTAGTGTAAAGCGGATCCTTCTATGGTCTGAGCAAGAAGGTTCATCGGATACGTGCCAGTTTGTGATAAGGTTTGTCGCGTTTTCTGTAGCGAGTGTTAAATCTATGATCGTTTGTCCACGAGCCGTGACCCAAGTGGGTTCTGTGCCACGGTTTACAATGTTAAGATTAGTAGAGAATAAAAAGGTGGATAGTACCTCTCCTCTGGAGTTCGGTGTGACACTGCCCCAGAGCGGGTGGTGGGCGTTCGAATCGGTGCAGATGATCAGGTCTAGGCTGGCGTGCTCACAGTGCTGTACCAGGTCAGCCAGCTCCTTTGGCGGGCAGTCTGTGTCCTCGCCTGGCATGTATGCCGAGGCCAGTACAACGTCTGGATCGCTACCTTCGGTATGGAGCCTGACAGATGTCAGGTCTCTGGAACAGAATTGAGTCAGTGTCGTAAAGGGAATTTCTTTGGGTATGTAGATGCAGGTTCTTGGCTTATCTGAGCCGTGTGTGTTGAGAATAATCTTACCTCCGATGTTACCGAGGCCACATATTCTGTTATTCCTGATCCACGGCTCTTGGATCAGTGCGATGGTTCGGTGTTTAACCTCCAGTGCCCTGCGTAAGCTAGCCGTGGCAGTCTGGCTGTGCTGGAGGTTATTTTGGATGATGTTGAGGGGGACTGGTGGAGGTGGAGTGGGGTTAATCGGAGACGGATCCATCGGATAGTCCCTCCGTCTCCACCTCCCGGTGTTCGTCGTGTATATCCCCCGGCGACGAGGCCAGGAGTTGGTCGTTCCAGCCGGGTGATGCGGCCGGTATGGCGTCGTCGTCATCGGCCATTGCCGCTCGGGCCATTTCTTCCTCGAGCTGGGCAATGTCCGTGTCGCCCGTCTGTGTCGTCGTCGTCGGTTTCGTCGTCTGTGTACTGTCGGTCTGGGTGTCGGCAGGGCGGGTCGTGGGCCAGAAGCGCACGTATATCGACCCTAACAGGTACGATATCCGTCGCTCCCGCCCCAGGACCTTTTCAGCTTCCTCCGGTGGCAGCCCCAGGGTCAGGTAAGTCCCGTAACGGTCGCCACCGATGGCAGTTGCCCTGTACAACGACCACCTTGTAATGTCGTACCAAGTGTTCTGGCGTATCAGAATGCCGTGGAGCTTGTTCACGTCACCTCTGTAGCGAGGGACGAAGAGCGATGCTCGAACACGGGTGGGTACGTCGGTCTGTCTGAGCACCGTCAGTGTCTGGTTATTTTCGGGCAATCTGATGTGGGGCACATTTTGGGTCAGCCAGGTCAGGGCGTTGTCGTCTTCGCACCATATCTGCACCGTGCCCTCAGCTACCCATGGGTATCCGCGGAAAGCCGGGAGTGGCGTCGACGGGTCCGAGTCCATTAGTCTGTCCTCGAGGGCGGTCTTAATGTGTTCGGCCTCATCCCTAGTTAGCTCCCTACTGGGGTGGGGTAGGCAGATTGCTACGGCCAGTCGCGCAGGAATGTCCTTAGTGGCCCGCGCGTAGGTCCTCTGCCCCTCCTGTGCGGAGTGAACCCTCGCACGCTTCGCGTCCCCCTGGAGCGTACTAGGTGAGGCCGTGTCGTCGGGGCGCGTCCTCTTCCCCGGCCCCGTTCCACTCGGTACAGGCTTCGGGTTTGAGGTGCCTGGCTGGGCGCTGGATGCTAGCAACGCCCGGCGTGAGGCATGGGAGCGCTTGCCCCTTTTGTGTCTCGGTCGAGTGTAAGTTGTGTCGGTGTCTTGGGGTCGGGCGTCGGGCCCGGTAGGTACTACCGCTTGCGGAGGCTCTTCGCGTAGGGTTGCCCTTTCGCGTACCTGCCCCCGCTCACTTGGGTCCGCGTCCGGCCGCTTTTCGCGTTGGGTTTCCCCTGCGCGTACTTGCGGCTGGTCGTGTGGCCCCGCGTCCGGCCGCTTGTCGCGCAGGGTTTCCCCTTCGCGTGCTTGCGGCTGGTCGCGTAGCCCCGTGTCCGGCCCCTTTCCGCGCTCTGCGCGTACTCGTGACTGGACACGTACCCACCCTTCAGCGTCCGATCGCGCTTCGCGCTGGCTGTTGCCTTCGCGAGAACTACGCTTTCGGTCGCCTACTTCCTGTTCTCGGGCTGGGATTTTTCCGCGCTTTTCCAGGCGTACTTCATCGACTACAGCCGTGAGAGTGGTAGAGCTGCCAGGTCTGTCATCCTTCCCCGTGTCAGTCTTATTGTGTCGGTCTGGGTCATTGTTCGTGCGGGTGGAGCTGCTCCGCATGACGCTCTGTTGCCAGAGGTTCGCGGGAGGCATGCCCCGTGTCGTGGGTATTGGCGCGTTGGTCGCAGCCAGGGTCGGGTTTGTGGGCGCGTTATTCGCAGCCTGTGGATTGGGCGCTAGATCAGCTGCCATCCGCGCAGAGAAGCGCGGCATCAGGGACTCTACGTTGCAGATTGATGCTCCCCCCATATTACGTTGGGAGCTAACCGCCGAGGCGGTGTGGGATTCCCCGGCTTGGCCGGGACCCACCTGGGTAATATTTTCGTCGTTCTGCATTTTTCATTTGTCGGGGGGTGGGCTTTTTTGGAACCGAGGTTACCCTTCCTCTGGGAGCGACGGGACTGAGGGATAGGAGGGAAGGAATTTTGTGGATGTGGGTGTGGGTTTCTTGGGGGGTCACCCTAGGCTTGGGAATTGACCTAGGGATTTAAGGATTGACGGGATCTGTACGGATAGGGAGGGATGGCTTTGTTGGGAGATGGGCACATAGGATGAGGTATATGGGTTACCCTAAGCCTGGGATTTTGACTTTCGGGAACTTCTCTTGTCCGGGATCTCTTTGGGAGATGCCCCGACCGCGGGACCACCCACTGGCATTGATGTAGCAGCCAGTGGTCGGTCCCGCAGCCGGAGTCGGGCTATCCGCAACCTGCCCACCCGCTCGGTTGCATGAGAAGAAGTGCCTGGCAGTCCGGGTCGCCCCACCACGGATGTACGTATACATTCGCGTTGGGTCAATCCAGCCCTCCTTAAGTAGGGTAAAATCAGATACTAACAAGTTGTCACCTAGCTAGCTAGGTATTTGAATGACAGGCGATATCTTTGACAAATCCTTCAAGGTTAAATTACAAATCAAGATTTAATTGGCTAATACTACAGTAAATAACTATTGTTATGGTGAGATTTAACAGCGCGTTACAGTTCGCATCACAAAAGTTTGCCACTCTGTAACCTAGGGCCCTATTCAGCTGTGAGAGAGATACGGAACCATAATAATAATAATAATGCTAAAAAAAAGTACTAAAAGAGTAATAAAAGAGTACTAAATAGTCTTTTATCGGGCGGTAACAAGGTGCGCGCCTTCAACGGCTGGGTCATGCCGGTATTGATGTATTCTTTCGGCATACTCAAATGGACTCAGACTGAACTTGACGCCCTGGATAGGAGGGTCCGCACGCTGCTTACGGCAAATCGTATGCATCACCCACGTTCATCGGTTATGAGACTGTATATCCCTCGGAAGTGCGGGGGTCGTGGCTTTTTAAATGCTAAGACCCTACACAACCGCGAGGTATGCAGTCTTAGGGAATACTTCCAGGCCCCTGACGTGGGTATGCATCGAGATGTGGTAGCGGTGGACAAGGGCCTTACCCCGCTCTCCTTGGCTAACGAGAACTGGCGCAAACCTATAGTATTAGATACTAATGACCGCAGGGAGGTATGGCAGAGCAAGGAGCTTCACGGACGCTTCTACCGGGTCCTACATGGGCCCGATGTAGATCTTTTAGCGTCCGTAGCCTGGCTGCGATTTGGTGACCTTTTCGGGGAAACCGAAGGTTTTGTCTTTGCGATTATGGACAAAGTTATGATGACGAACAACTACCGGAAATGCATTGTGAAGGACGGCACGGGTGACATCTGTCGGGCATGTCACCGGCCGGGTGAATCAATCCGTCACATTATCTCCGGTTGTTCTAGTCTGGCTAACGGAGACTATTTGCATAGACACAACCTTGTAGCCAGGATTATCCATCAGCAACTTGCTCTTAAATACAATCTTGTGGAGTCGGAAGTGCCTTACTATAAGTATGTGCCCGACCCAGTTCTCGAAAATGGCAATGTCACGTTGTATTGGGATCGGTCTATCATCACTGACAGGACTATTGTTGCTAATAAGCCTGACATAGTGTTGATAGACCGACTCGAGCGTCGCGCAATGATTATTGATATAGCGGTCCCACATGATGAGAACCTCGTGAAGGCTGAGAGAGATAAGAAAAGCAAGTATCTTGATCTGGCTCGCGAGGTTGTCGACATGTGGGACGTGAATACAGCGATCATTGTGCCGATAGTCGTTACGGCCAATGGCATAATAGCCAAGAGCCTCGACCAACATCTTAGGAGGCTCTCGTTGGGCAGCTGGATCAAGGGCTTGATCCAGAAAGCGGTACTTCTGGACACGGCACGTATCGTTAGGAGGTTCCTCTCTCAGGAGCCCTGACCACTGGTAGCTTGGACCCTGTTCCCGATACCGGTGGGCTACTATTTTTAAATGTTTTTTTTTTTTATATTGAATAATATTTAAAAATGTAAAAATATGTATATAAAATAAATAAATGGAATAATAATGCATATATATATATATGGCCTGACCTGTTAAGAGTGACATATAAAAATTTTATCTCCAAATTTTCCAATATAAACTAATATAATAATACAATAGAAAAATACAATCGAACAATGTAACACACCAATAAAATGAAAAATCAAGAAAATAAAAGAAAATTACAATAGTGACGATAACAAACAAAACTACAACATGAAAAATCATTAGACAAAGAAAGATGAATAAAACATGCTCACAAGAAGCCAGGCCCGAGCACTATCCACACGCCCAACATCATCGGGTTCGTCGCTCAGCTCCGCCTCGCAGCCGCCGGGACCACCTACAATCGTGAGTTCAAGCGACGAATATTTCTCTCCGCCGACGACAACACCACCTGCGCGCGACGGGGAGGACGCCGGCCGCCGGACAGCCTGGGACCTCAAGGCCCATCGGCCTCTGACAGGGTCCCCGCTCCCGGTGGAAGTGTGCAGCGCTTGCGATGGACACAATCGATCAACGAAAACGTCATGCGCGCATACTTTGGGGTTACAGAGGGGGGAATTAACCTGACTGACAGTTGAGGCGGGCGGCTAATTTCAACACACGAGGAAAGGTCACGGTTTCAAACACAGTTCATCATCCATGATGGTCTGTGAAGGGAACCGGGCTAAAGGCGGGACGGCTATTCCGTCGCTGCGGTGGCCATCTAACGCCTACTCCCCCCTCTGCTGACAGAGAGTAGGTCGAGTGGGCGTGGAATAGAGATGGAACCCAATCCCAAGGCCTCGCGTGCCGAGGGGATATATGGCCGGCGGGTTTGTATCCGGTCCCTAGCGCAGGGAAAGGGACCTCACCCTTAAAAAGGAAAAGTAAAAAAAATAATAATGGAACACAGACTAATGGATAATAATCCTTAGGCGTGTACCCTTGCGCAACGCAAGGGCCAGTCCCACCCCATCGTATCTGAGGGGGGCACTACTAGTCTCGCGGGCCGGCAGAACACCGCCGCCCTGCGCCAAGAGAGCCACGAGCGAGAAAAGGAGCTCCAGGAGAACCTGGACGTACAACTTGCTGGCGCCGACGGCAACAAGAGCCGAGGAGGCTCAGGTCCTGGAGACAACTTGTCTGACTAGGACTCGCGCGGCACCTCCAAATTTTAGAGGAAGCGTCCGCGCAGCAAGGACTCGGGTTCGCTGGGTCTCTCCTCGAGTGAGGAGAACCTGTCGGCCCCGAAGGTCTCAACGGGACGGAGAGTGCGGGGTCGCGCGTTGGCGGGTGTTGCCTCCGCTCGGGGGCCGGAACGTGACGTGCAGAGTGACCCTGGGCACATGAGTGCGGACCAGAGCGGTGGCTCCACCACGTCCCTGCTAGGGACAAATAAGGCGGAGGCGAATGCCGCAAAGCGGGCGCAGCGAAAGTGTTAAGTATGCGGGTATGGACAAGTGAAACGCTGAGCTGCTATTTACACACTGGTTTAATTTCATAGGACACTTGAGAGTTGCCGACACACAGGAGGGGCGCGGGGGAGGGACGCGCACCTTGATAACATATACAACATTCCTTCCTCTAGTCTATAGCACAGTCTATAGACACCGAACATCATTTATTAGCCTTACTAAGTACCTACTACTAAACATTATAAACTTATGTACTATACAAAAACTTAGCTTAAAAGAACTTTTTGTAACAAGTAACGGGGCGATTTCTTGTCGATCTCTTTGGTGTATTTGAGTAACCGTAATGTGTGGTCTGGGTATCGACTTCTGTCCCCGCCTCGTGACCAACATCCTCGCTATGTCTCTGCGTTTTTTCATTATCGACGTCGCTCGACTGTTGTTCATCCTCATGGTCCTGTTGTGGATCCTTCTCAGACCCGTCCTCTCCCGTCAGTGAAGAAGTACTTCGTTCATACGATTCTGCTCTCTTCCCTCTGACCGAGCTGCACGGCAAGGGATCTGGTGAGTGACGATCTGGTTGGAGTTTAGGCGTATCTGAAGCTGCTGGCGTCAGGCAGGGCGACGGCGACGACGACCGCGAGTGTGGCGGTGACGGTGAAATAGTACCAGATGACCCAGGTATATTCATGTTTGTGCTTTGTAAATAATCCCCTATTTTGTTTGTTCCGTTATATAGCATCAGTTGGTTTATGTGTCTCTTATGAATTTCTGTACCGTTACTGTCTTTGACTAAATACAAAACTTTTCCTATTTTCTCAAGTATGATGCCCTTACACCACGTATAGCTTCCTTTGTTTACATATTTTTTATATAATACGTTATCGTTTAGTTCTAAATGTTTCGTTTTGTGTTTTCCTTGCTGCTTAGTTTGCGTACACTGTTGATTTTTTGCAACGTTAGATATAGACGGTGACAAAGGTGCCGATGACTTTGGATCCATCAGGTCTAATCGCGACCTTAACTTGTGCCCGAACACCAATTGTGCAGGGGATCCAGTGGCGGAATGAACTGAATTACGATAATCCATCAGATATCTTAATAACTGTACCGATGCTTCATTCGCGCTGTGACTCGTCATAATACATGATTTTATTCCCTTTTTAACAACTTTGACAAAACTTTCGGCCTGGCCGTTACTAGGTGGGTGATAAACCGGTGACGTCACATGCGAAATCCCGTTTGTCGCGCAAAATAATTCAAACTCTCGCGAACAAAAAGCTGTGCCATTATCACTTACTATTGTTTTCGGAACTCCGAACCTTGACATAAACTCATATAGCTTCCGAATCACCGCTGTCGAAGAAGTAGCCGTATTCATGTTATACACTTCTACCCACTTAGTATGTGCATCTACCGCGACTAAATAAGAGCAACCTTTAACCGGACCTAGGAAATCTATGTGTATTCTGTCAAAGGGTCGACTTGGGTATTCCCAATGAGCAGGCGGCGCGCGCGGCGGTGAGGGCCGCAGCTGAATACAGACATCGCATGTACCTATCATTGCTTCTATGGCCTGGTCAATTCCCGGAAACCAAAATCTTGATCGAGCTTCGGCCTTGGTTTTTACTACGCCTAAATGTGAAGAATGTAATTCTTTAAGAATGATTCTATATAAGCTCGATGGTAAAACCACCTTGTGGCCTCTCATGATACAACCATTCTCATAAGATAATTGTGATTTACATAAGTAGTACGGTTTTAACCTTATATCGGTTATCTTCGGCGGCCACCCATTCAAAATGAAATATTTTACCTGCCTCAAAACTACGTCACAACTCACCTCCTCACGTAACTTATCTAATGTCACGGGCATACTTCCGTCCATAACAAAACAAACATAAGTAGCGCGGTCGTATGATACTTCGCAATCACAACACTTACACTGTTCAGTGCAAGCGCACTCATGAACGGCGCGCGGCAAGCTCGCGCGAGAGAAATAGTCAGCACTGTTGTCAGCGCTGCGCACGTACTCAATTTTATAATTATAACTACTTAAGAACAAAGCGTACCGCTGTAATCTATTTGCTGACATTTCTTGTATACCTTTGTGAGGCCCAAAAATTGCCAAGAGAGGCTTGTGATCTGTTCGAAGAATAAACGGTTCCGATCTACCATACAAATATTGATGAAACCGTCTCACACCGTAAATAATGGCGGTTGCTTCCTTTTGTATCTGAGCATATCGCTTTTCAGCTGAGTTTAAAGTACGCGAAACAAAAGAAATAGGTTTTTCTACGTCGGTGCTCCGTAGACCAATTGAAGTTTGACCAATTGGTCTATGGGGAAAATTACATGTTTCCATCGTCCAATTACCAACTGGGCTATGGAGCACACTGGATGTTAACCAAAACTATGCTCCTTAATAACATTATAACCCTGAGTTCACACCAGTTTTATCTACTTTGGGTTCAAAGAAGCCTTTGATATATTTTTTGGTTCGCATCAAACTGAATTCAAAAATATTATAAATAAATAAATATAATATAATGTTAGTTAAAATAGAATATTCAATGAAAATATAGGAAAGTATGTAAACGTAAGTAATGGCAACTTCACAGAAAACTTATGTGTCATTATGGCGTCCATGTAATGACAACGTATAGATTTTTGGATTAACTCGTTTGCCTCCCAGTGGGAAGAATTGAGGATTTTTTGCCGGATTTAATAAATAAATTCTTTTCAAGACAATAAGCCGTTTTTTGAGCATTTAAGGGTAATCCATTTTGTTCCAGAATATTTCAGACTGTTTGTCCCATCTGCATATTTTTCACTGTCATACGTGCAATACTTACATCTGTAATTTGATATTTGAAACCATCGACTGTATAAGTAAGTTTTAAAAAAAATACAACCGACTTCCAAATAAAATACCTACAATGTGAACAATAAGTTTAATTTCGGCCGGGGGTGTCAAAACCCGAAGAATCGAAAACAGGAACACCCATTTCCGAAATTGAAGTTATTTTTAACTATGTAGTGTTTTTATTTGGAAGTCGGTTGTATTTAAAAAAATGTTTTTTTACATGCTTATGGACAAGGCTTTACAATACTATTAAACTGGGCAGCGGAACATATCTCAATTCTCCATAGCCCAGTTGGTAATTGGACGATGGAAACTTGTAATTTTCCCCATAGACCAATTGGTCAAATTTCAATTGGTCCATGGAGCACCGACGTTTTTCTACACTGTCTGAACCTACTTGAGATAGGACTGCACCCAACCCACTTGGCGAAGCGTCCACCGTTAATATTATCGTCGCGTTCGGGTCAAAATGTCCGAGAACCTGTTCCGATGTCATGAGTTCTTTTATAGTCCTAAATGCCGAGTCATGAATATCCGTCCAGGTCCATTTACAGTCTTTTTTTAACAGATCGTACAACGGACTGAGAACTGTAGACGCGTTTGGTACAAAATTCCTATAATAGTTAATTAACCCTAAAAACGATTGCAGCTGATTAACATTTGTGGGGACCGGTGCTTCTATCATTGCTTTAACTTTTTCCGGCGCTTTTTTTAACCCATCCTTAGAGATAATATATCCAAGATAACTAATTTCGTCTTTAAAAAAGCTACATTTTTCTTTTTGTAATGTTAACCCTGAATCTTCTAAGCGTTTTAAAACGATATTTAGGTTTTTCAAATGTTCCTGCCTATTTGCTCCCGTTATTAAAATATCATCTAGCAGGCACAACACTCCGTCTATTCCGGATAACAAACTCTCGATAGCGCGCTGGAAAATAGCAGGCGCGCTGGCTAACCCAAACACTAACCGTGTAAACGTATACAGCCCGCGGTTTGTATTTATACAGGTTAGGTTTTTGGACTCATCGTCCAAAACAAATTGATTATAGGCCATAGATAAATCAAGTTTGCTAAACTGTTGACCCCCATGGATCTTTGAAAATAGTTCGTTAGTCGTTGGTAGCGGATATTGTTCTACTCGCAACTGTTTATTTATACTTACGGAATAATCGGCACACAATCTGACAGCCCCGTTTCGCTTTAAAACTGGAACTATCGGTGAAGCGTATTTCGAGTATTCTACAGGTTCAAGTATACCTAAATCAACCAGTCTATCTATTTCTTTTTCGACCTTATCACGTAACGCGAACGCTACGGGACGTGCTTTACAAAAAACCGGTTTTGTTCTTTCTTTCAAAAACAGTTTAATTTTGTGTTTGTTAAAAGTGCCTAACTTATCCGAAAATAGCTTTGGGTATTGTAGTTGCAAATCGCTAACGTTTATGTCTGTAGTTCTACAATAGTTGACCGGCATTAACTGTAGGCGAAACAGTGATAAGAAATCCCGACCGAGAATGGGTGGCCCGCCGCCGCGGATCACATACAAGTTCATAATATTCGTTCGACCTGCATAACTTATTGGTAATTCTAACATTCCCAAACAAACCAGTTTACCACCGTTATACGTTATCAACTGTTTACGTGTACTTGATAATGGCACATCTTTAAAATGACTTTTGTAAAAGTTTTCCGAAATTACAGCTACTGCAGACCCGCTATCAATTTCGAATTTTAAAGGGACGGTATCAATGAAAACGGTTTCTACCATGGGTTCTCCCCTAAACGAACGGATATAATACAGTGTACCGTCATCGTCATCCTTGTCACCGCTATCCACCTGTACGTAATTCACTTTTGGACACATTTTACGCAGGTGGCCTTTTACGTGACACTTTTTACAAACATAATTTGCGAATCTACAGTCAGCCGATTTATGATTCATATACCCACATACCCCACATTTCACTTTCACTGCACCACTACCACTTTTGCCCTTATCCGCTATCTTGAACAGCTGTTGGTCTGCCGCAGACGCCGGTGTCAGCTGCCCCACACTGGCTGCGGCGGCAGCGCGCGAACACCTGAGGTTTTCTGCCATCTCCACGACCTTGGCCAGCGTGAGTTCGGTCAGATCTTTGGTGTACAGCTTCTCCTTCTCACGTCCTGGCTCCATCCCCATAAGGAACTTGTCACGGAGTGCCTCCTCCACGTTGAGAAAACCGCATTTTTCTGTGAGCCCTCGCAATCTCGCTGCCCACTGAGAATGAGATTCTCCTGTTTGTTGGATCGCCGCGTAGAAATTGTGACGTTCACCAAACCCGACACATTTGGGGGTGAAATGGTTGTCTAGCAGTGATGTGAAATCTTCGTAGGGCACATCTTCAACGTTTTTTGGTAGAACCAAATCCGTTGCTAATTTGTAGGTACCCTCAGTGAGTGCGCTGAGCAGGATGGCCTTTCGTTTTTCACCCGCGGGATCAGTCTTCTCGTTGATGCCATTTGCCACGAAATATTGCTTTATACGCCCCTTGTACGTTTTCCATGTCTGTATGTTATGGTCGAACGTATTTAGAATTCCAAATTGCACTGAACTTGTCATTTTCTAAATTACTACACGTGTAGGTAGATTCTCGTCGCCAATGTTAAGTATGCGGGTATGGACAAGTGAAACGCTGAGCTGCTATTTACACACTGGTGTAATTTCATAGGACACTTGAGAGTTGCCGACACACAGAAGGGGCGCGGGGGAGGGACGCGCACCTTGATAACATATGTCGCGGCTGACGAGGTCAGCGAGTTGGCCCGACAGGCCCGAGAGCGGCGCTCGGCTTGGACAGCTGCTGGTGAAGAAATGTCAGTGGTGGCGCTTAGTCGTCAAGTGGCGGACGGGCTGGAGGTCGTCCTGAAGGTTGCCACCAAATCGGGCAATCTGAAGGGCACTTTCACCCATGACCTGAAGCTGGCAGTGAGCGACATTCAGGAGGCGGTTGAGGTCCTCATAAACCGCGCAACCACCGATGAGACGGCAAAGTTGTGGCAAGAAAACGGCCGTCTCCGAGCCGAGTTAGAGGACCTCAAGCGGTAGTTTACCACCCAGACGGCAGCTTCTACCGTCACGAGCCCACCGCTGGCGCCGTCGTCGGCTCCATCTCCGGCCCCATCATCGGCCCCAGCACTTGCGGATGCGGACATTGAAAAGATCGCACGCATCTGCATGATGCAGTGTATGGAGTCAAGACTGCTTCCGGCTGAAACCTTCCGCCCACCGCTCGCTGCGGACAAGCGGAGACAGGAGGGGCCCGCTAAACCAGGGCCGGACCAGAGCAGTGCCGGGAAAGGGCCCAGTAAGCCCGCGGAGGGTAGGCCCGCGCCCACTACCCAGGCGGCGACTGCACCCCGGCGACCCCGCCTGGCAACCTCGCAGAGGCCTGGACGACGGTGGTCAAGAGGGGCCGCCGAAGAAAGAAGAGGACGGCGCCGCCGGCACCCGCTGGAGCACCGGCACCAGAATCGAGAAAGGCCGCGGGACCGCCTAAGGTCAGAGCCCCACGCTCCGCGGCTGTAGTGATCACGCTGCAGCCCGGAGCCGTCGAAAGGTGCGTCTCGTACAAGGTGGTCTTGTCAGAGGCGAAGGCCAAAGTAGCGTTCCCCGACCTTGGAACACCGTCCGGCTTCCGGATGACTCGGCTGCTCGAGGTGTCGGGTGCCTCTAGCGCTGAAAAAGCAGATATTTTGGCCGCCAAGCTGCGGGAGGTCCTCAACCCTGAGGACGTCTGGGTGTCCAGGCCGATGAAGATGGCTGAGCTCCGTGTCGACGGTCTGGACGACTCGACAACCCCAGCTGAGGTCGTGGCGGCCATCGCCCGAGCCGGTGGATGTCCGTCCGAGGACGTACGGACGGGTGCCGTCGTTTCCGGGCTCGGCATGATTTGGGTGCGGTGCCCGGTGGCGGCGGCGAAAAAAGTCGCTGACGGTGGACGACTGCTGGTGGGGTGGGTTGCAGCGAGGGTCAAGCTGCTGCAACCCAGGGCATTGCGGTGCTATCGTTGCCTGGACATTGGGCATGTCAGGGCACGATGCACCGCCGAAACAGACTGCAGCGAGCAGTGCTATCGCTGCGGTCAGCCCGGCCACAAGGCGGCCCAGTGCTCCGCGGCGCCAAACTGCAGCCTCTGTACAGTTGCAGGGAGGCCCGCGGGGCACAGAGCGGGCGGAAAGGCCTGTGGCGCAACCACGCAGCAGCAGAAGAGGAGAAGGAGAGCCAAGGTTGCCGGTGGTTCTTTACCCCCCCCGTCAGCCTGGCTGCTCTTCGGCCGACTCCCGGCCTGGGCATGGAGTGGAGGGAATGGATAGCGCATAATGGCGCCATACCATTTCCTCCAGGGCAATATTAACCACTCTGCCAGAGCTCAGGATCTCTTGCTCCAGAGCATGGCCGAGTGGTCGATTCACGTGGCTGTGGTCGCCGAGCCGTATTTCGTCCCACCCAGAGATAACTGGGTTGGAGACCTTGACGGTTTGGTGGCCATTATTGGCGGTGCTCTTGTCAGCCCGTCCCGAGGTCGCGGCTGGGTGGCCGACCTCGCGGACGGCGTTGGCATAGTTGGTTTGTATTTTTCGCCCAACAAGAGTCTCGCCGACTTCGAGAGTTTCCTTGTCGAGTTGGGCGCCGTCGTAGGCCGACTCCACCCTCGCCCTGTGCTGTTGCTTGGGGATCTCAACGCCAAGTCTTCGGGGTGGGGATCTCCAGTAACCGATGCTAGGGGTGAGGCGCTGGAGGAATAACCACCGGCCTGGTCATCTTAAACCAGGGCTCGGTTTACACGTGCGTGCGACAGCGGGGCGGGTCAGTAGTGGACGTCTCGTTCGTTAGCCCTGCTGTCGCATGTGCATGTGTGCATGTCGCCGTGGAGGTGGAGACGTTATCGGATCACCGATATATCCGCTTCGACGTCTCCACCCAGACCGCCGGCGGCCGTGGTACACCGGCCCCGCGAACGGACGTTCCGCGCTGGGCGCACAAGCGCATCGACCGGGAACTTCTCGAGGAGGCCACTATTGTCCAGACCTGGATTCGGCAACAACCGGACCCATCGACGTCGAACAGGAGGCGCTGTGGTTCCGCGGGGCGATGATGTAAATCAGCGACGCGTCCATGCCCCGGGTCCACGCACAGTCAGCGAGGCGCCAGGTGTACTGGTGGTCCGCCGAGATCGCACAGTTGCGTGTTGCGTGCGTAGCGGCCAGACGCCAGTACACCCGATACCGGAGGAGACGTCGTCGGGTCCCTGAAGAAGAAGCCACGCGGTATGAGGTGTGCCACGCGGCGACGGAGACTCTGCGGCTGGCCATCGGCGAGGCGAAGAAGCGAGCCAGGGAGGAGATGTTGGAGACTCTAGACGGGGATCCGTGGGGGCGCCCTTATCGAGCGGTTCGAGGGAAACTTCGAGCCGCCGCGCCTCCGCTTACGGAGAGTCTCCAACCCGAGCTGCTCGAGGAGGTATTCGCAGCCCTCTTCCCGACTCTTCACAGCGTGCCTTGAGCGGGGTCAGTTTCCCACTTTGTGGAAATCTAGTCGTCTGGTCCTGCTAAGGAAGGCGGGGCGCCCTGTGGACTCGCCGTCCGCGTACCGGCCCATAGTGCTGCTAGACGAGGTGGGTAAGCTGTTCGAGCGGATAATCGCTGCCCGCCTCGTGAGCTACTTGTACAGAGAGGGGCCGGACCTGGACGAAAGCCAGTTAGGCTTTCGGCATGGGCGCTCCACCATCCACGCAATATCGCAGGTGAGAGTCCTGGCGGAGGTTGCGGTGTCCCGGGGTGGGGTGATGTTGGCGGTGTCCTTGGACATTTCTAACGCCTTCAACACCCTGCCCTGGAGTTGAGTTCGGAAGGCACTACGGTATCATCGAGTGCCTCCCTACCTCCGCCGCATCGTCGGGGCTTATTTCGCGGAAAGGTATGTCACCTACGTGGGACGTGATGGCGTCGCAAACCAGCACCGCATGTCGTGCGGCGTTCCACAGGGCTCGGTCTTGGGCCCGCCTCTGTGGAACATCGGGTACGACTGGGTGCTGAGGGGCGAACTCCAACCGGGCGTGGACCTGACGTGTTACGCGGACGATACGCTGGTCACGGCCCGGGGGAGTTCGTACAGGGAGGCAGCGTTGCTGGCGACAGCTGCGGTCTCACAGGTGGTGAGCCGCATACGGCGCCTTGGCCTGGAGGCCTGGCCCTCAACAAGTCGGAGGCCATGGTCTTTCATGGCCTCCGGTGGGCGCCGCCGCCCGATGCCCACATCGTGGTCGGGGGGGCTCGAATCGCTGTCGAGTCTAGCATGAAGTACCTAGGATTGGTGCTCGACAGCTGGTGGGATTTCGGCCCCCACTTTCGGCGGCTGGCGCCCAAGTTATTCGGCGCGGCTGGGGCGCTGTCAACGCTGCTTCCCAATATGGGGGGCCCGAGCGCCGCCTGTAGGCGGCTCTACGTAGAGATTGTGCGATCGATGGCCCTGTATGGGGCCCCGATCTGGGCGACTGACCTGACGGCCGGCAGCATCGCTATTCTGTGAAAGCCGCAGAGAGCGATGGCCTTCAGAGTATCGCACGATCTCCTACGAGGCGGCTTGTGTACTGGCCGGATCCCCACCCTGGGACCTGGAGGCGAAATTACTCGCGTCACTGTATCGGTGGCGCGAGGAAGCGCGGGCGAGGGGCGAGGGGCTGATGCAGCGACATATGGAGTTGCGTCAGTCTCAGCTTCGCGAGGTCCTGGTGGCGGAATGGCGGAACAGGCTTTCATGCCCTACCGCCGGCCTCATTACCATCGAGGCCGTCCGGCTAGTGCTCGAGCGCTGGCTCGGGAGGAGGCACGGCTCCCTGTCGTTTCGGGTGACGCAGGTGCTCTCGGGGTATGGTTGCTTCGGGAAGTACCTGTGTCGCATAAACAGGGAGCCGGACGCCCGGTGTCACCACTGCGTCGACTGCCGGGAGGACACGGCGCGGCATACGCTGGCAGAGTGTGCCGCTTGGGGGGAGCCGCGCCGTGCCCTCATCTCGGAAGTAGGCAGTGACCCTTCGCTGCCGGCTGTAGTCGAGTCTATGGTCGGCAGCGAGGAGTCCTGGGACGCGGTGGTATCCTTCTGCGAAACAGTCGTCTCGCAGAAGGAGGCTGAGGAGAGGGTGAGGGAGATTTCATCCACTAACCCGATTCGCAGCAGACGCGCCGGGCGTCGGCGGAGGGCGGACAACGCTCTCTTCCAGCCCCCCTAAATGGGTCCAGGGGCGACGGACTCGGGGAAGTCCGTGACCCCCCAGATATCAGGACCCGAGGTGGTGGCGCGTAGTATTCCACGCGCGCCCCTCTTAGACGTCGCGGAGGGAGTCCAACACCTCACTCCCCCCCCAACCCGAGGTCGTGGCCCGTATGGGCGGGCCGGCACTAGCCGGGGGTTGCGGAAGTATCGTTGTTCCCGCGATCCCCGGTGTAGGTGTGAGATGGAACAGCGGGGTGGTTTTTAGTCACTAGGAGTCTGACAGACCCCTCCGCCCCCCCCAGGGCGGTGGACATCCATTGAGGATTTTACAAACAGAAAAAAAAAAAAAAAAAGGCTGTCAACGTTTCGGCCCAACGTCTGTCGGATCGGGTGCGGGTCATCCAACGTAACCGTATTTTGGATGATGCCGTACTTGATATACTGCGCAATGAATCACGGAATAGCCGTGTCTCGTCTGCCATGCCACTGGCCGCGGTGCAACTGCAACCCAGTTTTTCACCGTGACCAGATAATGATGGTGAGGATGACGACGACGGGGCTATATCTGTGAGTACCCAATGCATGGCACGTTTAAGGAGCGCTTTGGAATAAGCATTCAGCGAGTATCGCTCCACACCGCCTGAGCTTACCGACTACCTCGTCTGCCCATGTATAAGAAACATAGGGTGCTGGTGTGTGCTCTAGATTCGCAGCTATCAAATGTTTTTGATAGCAGCGAAGACCTTGCCGATACCCACTCAATACTTTACTGTGCGGCTGCTGCGGCATATCGCTTAGCTAACGTCAAATTCCCAAAAAGCGACAGAGCTACACGGCCAGCTGTACCAACTTGGCAGTCCAGGATTGAGCGTCGTATCGGTGAGGCAAGAGCACTCATCGGCAAACTTATCTGCTTCAGGGAGGGCAACACTCGCCCTAGAGTGATGCGCTTTGTGAGGCGGGCTTTCTCGGGGACTGGTATCAGTTCTCGAGATTATCTGTCCCGCGTCACAGAGCATATCGACTTCCTGAGGCAGAAGTTCTATGCATGGGCAAGCCGTATTCGTCGGTACAAGCGGCGAGTGGAGCGTCGTGAATGTCCTTATAGACATTGCCATTAGCCAACAGGTTCGCCGTACCCGCAAGGATCTGGCGACATGTTAGATAGATTACAAGAAGGCCTAAGACTCATTGCCACATACATGGCTCATGAGGGTGCTGGAGTTATATAAAATTGATACAACTCTGCGCGCCTTCCTGGCGTTGTATGGAGCAATGGAGGACAGTTCTTCATTATCCAGGATGTCGACAGATTCAGAAAAACAGCGAACCTATAAGGATCGAGCGAAATCGAAGAGGTCACCGAGACGCAATCAGGCTACGGACGCTGATTAGTCTACATCGGACCCATGTAGGGCCCGGAAAAAGCGTCCGTGAAGCTCGTTACTTTGCCATACCTCCCTGCGGTCGTTAGTTTCAAGCACTACAGGCTTGCGCCAGTTCTCATTCGCCAAGGAGAGCGGGGTGAGTCCCTTGTCCACTGCTGGAGGGTTCAGGTCTGGGCTATCGGTTGAGGAGAGGTGGTCAGGTCATATCACACCTCCTTTACATGGATGATCTGAAGCTCTTTGCCCCCAACAACTTGCAACTGATGAAGGTACTGAAGGTAACAGTAACCTTAAGTGACGCCATCAGGATGGAATTTGGTGTGGACAACAATACAGTCATGCATGTAAAGCGAGGGGAGATTATGAAATCCGTGGGATTTCGATGCATACCCACGTCTGTGTTTAGAAAATATTCTCTGAGATTGCATATCTCGCGGTTGTTGAGGTTTTTGGCATTTAAAAAGCCTCGGCCTCCACACTTCCGCGAGATATACAATCTCATGACTGACGATCGTGGGTATCGATTATTATAATTATTATTGTGTTATTTCTCATGTGACATTATTGATCTTTTTATATGCATTATTGAATTTTATTATTGACATCTAATGTTTAATTTGACTGGAATGATTTTAAACTGAAAATTGGATTATTGTTATAATATTTTCTTTTTCTTCCTTGGGTATGTGACATTATTTATTTGCTGTTGAATTTTTAGTTTTGTCATTGAATTTTTCTTATTTTGACTTGGAATGATTTGGAATTTCGTTTATTATAGTTATTATAATGTTATTATTTAAGTGAATTTATTGACATTTTTATATTTATTATTGAATATTATTTTCGATATTTTAAATTTTGGCACGGATTATCCTGACTATATAATCTATGACTATTAATGACATGTGGCACAGTTTATCCTGACACTGGTTCGGTAGATTTGATAAGTAAGCGTTCCATGTAAATTACTGGTACTCAGCTGCATCAGGTAAGCCGACCACGACATGATAATAGCTGTGAAAAGGCTAGGCAGATAGATTGACTTAAAATTTGTGGTTTGCCTACAGATTCCAATTAAATTGGCGAATGGTGATAATACAAAACAATTATCTACACGTCCCATTGCCTTTTTGTTTTATCTTTGTTGGATAATTGGATACCGATAACCACCTCATCTGCGGAGTTTCGATGACTACCCTTATCCTTTAACCTTATTTTAGTTCGAAAACAATACGTTGATAAAATAATTCTGTTTTACACCGTAACTAGACTAATACCTACATTCTACGTATTAAAATCCTCTTTTATAGCGAGTTAACCCTTATTGGTTAGCTTTTTAGCGGCTTATAGGAAAGCGGTACCCTTATGACCACTCACCTGGCAAAAATATGTTATAAAGCTCCATTCACAGGTGCGACTCGACAGTGCGACAATTATGCGACTACGCTTGATCTGAAGATGTTCTTCGAAACCGACAATTTCTGTGAAACGTATAAAACATGTAGCTTCATTGTCGCGTTGAGCCTTTCTGTGGGAGCCATCATCCGAGTAACACGTTCGGACCACACCACACTCTAAAACTGGGTAGGTAATAATAACCTAGGCACTAGTTTTAGTTCGACTGAATAAATAATTTGGTCTAAATCCTTTTACCGAATAAATAGAGATAACCATTTTTCGGCTTCTTGTGTTATCCATAAATAATGATCACAAAGAAATCTTATTTTAAAAGTTACTCACCCAAATAAAAAATCTAGAAAAGAAATAAAAAAAACCGGCCAAGTGTGAGTCTGACTCGCGCACAGAGCGTTCCGTATAAACAGCTACATTCACCAAAATAAATAGGTAACGTTACTAACGTTCATAAACAATGAAAGCACCGAACGTTGCTCTAACAAAGGGGAAAAAATAACTTTGGCGTTCGAAAACTATTGTATATACAAAATATACCCCCATAGATCAATATACAAAATTTTTAATTTTCCATGTACATTTTGTAAGTTGGTCGACTATTATTCGTAAACTTACGCCTACTTAGAAGTCATAGTTTTCCTTTAAATTTCGTTATATATACTACTGCTGTGATTTTTTTCACATTTACAAAAGCAACATAACAGAAGGCAAAAAAAAAATAGCGACTAACACTTGACTCTAACAAAAATTTGCAATTTAAAGTTTAATTTTACGCAAACGGATCCTTGAATCAAAAAATGATTTTCATAGACCCGTAATATTTTAAAATGGCATATCCAACAATACCCCAAACAATGGGACTGAGGAGAAAAAGACATGTATATGTATATCCATGCCAAATTCTAGTTTTCTAGTATTGAGTATCTGAACTAAGCTGCGGATTGATGGACGGACCGACAGATGGACATGGCGAAACCATAAGGGTTCCTTGTTAATAACTAGGGATCGCTAAAAAAATAAGATAGACTAAGCCACGGTGGCGGCGAGCTTCACGTCTTCTATATTTATAAATGTATACTTTTACACAATCCTACTATTGTTTGTTTTCAATTAAATTTAGATATTCACAGCTATGTTCAATATTGGGGCTCAGTCCGAAAATCATCATCAAAACAAAAATAAACAATTACAAGTTACTGTTGTGTTTCCCTTTAGTCAGATTTATCGTAACAATAACTAAAATAAAACGGGTCAAGTTCAATAATCCAACCCATCTGAATAGCAATCAAACCATTGTGAACAAACTACATAACTGAATGTTCAACCGATGTTAAAATGAAACTATGATTTTTTATGTTCGTGCTCTACACCGAAACGGTACAAAAAGGTTTTGTTTTAACTTGATGGCTAACTACAGACATAAATCTAACTAGATAACGTAAGTCCCTCCATCTGTATGAAAACCAAGCGTGCCAATTTTTCACGCACAATTTAAAACAAATTTACTTACTAAAGAAAGAAAACATTTTCAATGCCTCGGCCAACTTTTTCTTTACAGTTTTTACAGCTCAATATGGCATAATTGAGCATATTTCTAGATTTCGGTGGCTTTCCGATGCTGATAATGCTAAATGAAAAGTACGATAAATGATCGTACTTTTACTCCGTGTTTTGACACGCGAAGTACATACAATCGCGTCATCTAGTTAGATTTATATATGTGTGGCTGACGCTCATAGTTTCAGGCGTAGTTTTTCTTTTTCTTTTTTGGTTTGCATTATTTTCAGTGACTTTATTGGTGTCTAGAAGCATTGGAAGCACAGAAAAGAATCGCTTCTTAATCATCTGTGGACACAATTTCATATTTTGAACCCGAGTTTTGATACAGTTATGGAACTACCTCTATGAATTATATGATTCCAAAATAAACGTGTCAAGGACAATAATCCAACTTAATTGACTAACAATCAAACCATTGTAAACAAACTAAGTACATAACTGAATGTTCATCCGATGTAAAAGACGAATTTTTCGGTTCGTGCTCTACACCCAAACGATACAACTGTTAAACTTGACGACAAACGCACAGCTTCACGCATCTTTTTGTTATTTGATAAGTAAGCGTAGCGCACTCATTTTCTGGCTATGCATTATTTTCAGAGTCTCATTTATTTGAGTAAAAGTAAAGAAAAAGAATTGCTTTCAAAACATCTGCGAGCACTATAAGTTTTTAAGCTGACATGGTGAGAAATATCGACTTCTCAAACAAAATCAAAATATACATGGTAAATATCCCGAAACAAATATTAATTGTAATATGCGAACACATTTTCATATTTCGGACCCAAGTTGTGATACAGATAATAATATTGTTGTGAATTCCCGGCCTCTATTATTCATAAACTACTGGTTACATCGTTCCTTACAGAATAAGAAAAAAATGATGAGCCATTTCCGCCCAAAGTTCTGTATTTCTCCTTTACTTGCATGGAAAACACGATGTAGAAGAAAGAAAAAGAAAAGAAAAAAATATTTAATTGCCACAAAACGACATACAAACATTACATTTCAAGAACGAGAACAGTGGTAAAAGATTTTGAAAACTAAACCCTTAACAATAGTGTTAGTAGTTCTTAAAATATGTTAGAAATGTAAAATAAAAGACAAAAAAAATAAATGCGGGTGTAAATAAAAGCAGGTGCATGTCGTGATTGTGGCAAGAAGGCTTCCACTCAGCATAATGCTGTGCCGTGGGGGACCCACAACACGGCGCTGTTTTTCAGTGGTCGCCTAGCTATGTCTGCAAAGAAGAACCGTAGCTAAATATTTTGTAAGTATTTTCGCGTTCCAGATATTAATAATCTTGTCTTTTTCAATTTCTACTAGATTCATGTTCCGGATGCACCGCGTTAAATATTTCCAACTACCCACACAAAATGCTGAATTTCATTCACAAAGTATGTTTTACGTGTTATCAATCGACGAACGGTGATTAATCATATTCGCTTTTAGCGTCAGCTAAACGATAAGCAGACCAACTTATTCTATAAACAAAGAGACGAGTGCAGATGGAAACTTGTCAAATTATTTGTGAAAAATATGTTTATTCGAAAATAGCAACAAACATCGATCTCTGCTTATGACTAAACAAAGTCCACGTTCGATTAAATCGTAAATTACGTCGATACGGTAAAATTTGTTTGCTCGAGTTGTGTGTGGGTGTCCTATTGATATATATTATATATGTAAATATATATATTGACTATTGGATAGTTACAGAAGTCAAACAGTGTTTTGAAACAATTCATTAAACGTATTTGTCGAACAATCGTAAACGAACGTGTTCGCGCACTATTTGATAGGCATATTTGTTGAGATAACACGGCGTATATTATTTACAATAATAATTTTCCTTTATGTCTGCATGCGATGTCGACTTAGATGACTGAATAACACTGAAATTTATTGATCCGCGTAAAGAAATTATAACTCCCAAGCTCTGTGAAATTCATCAAAATCAATACGATCATTAGAGATCCCGAATGCGAGCGCCTAATAGGAAACTGTACTGCATTTTGTACTTCTGAGACCAGGTTTCCTAAACTCAGAAACATCAAATAAAGTTAATGGTCTGTTTCCATACAATTGCTTTTATAGCAAATTATAATGGTCCATTACCTTGTGTAATGAAAAAACATTATCATTATTATCTTTTAGGTAATAGGCGTTATTGATTCCAACAAAAATAATAAAATTCAGTAGGTAAATAACGACGAATACTTATTTAAAATGCTTTGAACTGTTGCCGTTGTATGTTTTCCGATGTTGCAGTAATTAAAAGCAGAACATGCAATATTTTACTATTTGCTTATACTACATATAAACACGCTATAAATAGGATGAAATAGATTTATAGGAACACATACAAATCTGAAATGTATCGCGTAAATTACGGTTACCACAGCCGGGAGAGTGGAAAGAAACCCGAAATGATTCTAAACTTTTAATTATTAAAGTTAATTATAATTAATTATCCTAGAAGTGTCTATTCCAAGTCGAGGTTGGATCATGGAATAGTTACAACTACTAACTACAACTAGTTAACCTACGAATGTCCATTCCAAGCCGATGTTAGGACATGGAATGGTTACAATAATTAAATAGACTAACTAAAACTAACTAGCCTACGAGAATCCATCCTACACGATGTAGGAATATGGAATGCTTCTTTCTTACGAGAGATGCTCTTAAATATTAGTTCGGCATTGATCGGTTCCTTGACGTCATGGCCGGATCGGTTCCAAGGTAATTGCACAGTCAGCAACTTCCTATGTTTATGCTCCGTACGTTTCTGTGTCAGCGAAAGTCTAGCTACGTGCGTTGACTTGCGGTAACTGCACTGTCATCAAGGTCTATGTATGTATATTGTCCGCAATGTCAGCAGATTCCTAGGCATACGTAACACCTCCACCCTTAGAACGGCAACTATTTTAGCACATTGAGTGAAAAAGTTGCCGGAGTCTTCTCGGGATCCGAGTTTTTTTTCAGGATTACGGTAGGAGACTGCTGGTTCTTGTGGTATGACAGGTGTCCTTTTGCGCGTTGCCCATTTGCACTAGTCCCTTAAGATCCACGGAGTACAAATTGATGTGAGTAGTTGACGTAGCTCGTTGTCCAGAATCGAAGGGTACCCTCATGATTTTGCGAGGTTGGCCTTTGATTTCATCGTCGGCATCTGCTATGGTGAACTCTTCAGATTTCAGTCGACATCCATCGGGAGTTGTAGCGAAATAACTTCCTTGGAGCGGTGTGTAGTCTTGTTGGTGACAGATAATTTGTACTTTCGTTTGCTGAGGGAATTACAGGACGTGGTGTTGGTCATCGAGTTTCTTCATAGTTTTCTTCATCAGGATAACTGTAGTGGGATGGCAGGAGTCCCGCAGAACTTGATTGGTGATCGATTTCCAGATTCTTCTCTCGGTCTGCAGCAGGTCCGTATGTTCAGGATATCCGGAACGGTGCTTGATAGCCACCCGGGTGACACGAGACGTGATTATCGATGTGTGATGTGTCCCGACGTCTCCCGCGGATATCCTACCGACTGCGCCAATTACGTTTACCACAGCCGGGAGAGTGGAAAGAAACCCGAAATGATTCTAAACTTTTAATTATTAAAGTTAATTATAATTAATTATCCTAGAAGTGTCTATTCCAAGTCGAGGTTGGATCATGGAATAGTTACAACTACTAACTACAACTAGTTAACCTACGAATGTCCATTCCAAGCCGATGTTAGGACATGGAATGGTTACAATAATTAAATAGACTAACTAAAACTAACTAGCCTACGAGAATCCATCCTACACGATGTAGGAATATGGAATGCTTCTTTCTTACGAGAGATGCTCTTAAATATTAGTTCGGCATTGATCGGTTCCTTGACGTCATGGCCGGATCGGTTCCAAGGTAATTGCACAGTCAGCAACTTCCTATGTTTATGCTCCGTACGTTTCTGTGTCAGCGAAAGTCTAGCTACGTGCGTTGACTTGCGGTAACTGCACTGTCATCAAGGTCTATGTATGTATATTGTCCGCAATGTCAGCAGATTCCTAGGCATACGTAACACGTACCTACCTCGGTGTATACATATTTATATTATTCCTACAACAAATTTTCAAAGACGTATATTTTTGGGTCTTGGGAAATTTGTAGACCTACTTCAAATTGTAATGTACACAGTTCACATTCATTATGTCCGTAACACAGGCATTGTTAACAACTGCGGGATAAACAAACTTATTTTTTGTGAAAGGGACGAAATTACATTAGGTATATTTACTTTTTACAGTTATTCTTTTCGTATATTTATTTTTTACGCTTTCTTACGAGAGCATTATTTTCCATAAATAATTGAAGCTACTTCATTTGTCTCAAAAGAAACAACCCAGAAGACGAAAAGACTGCTTGCTTACATTTCCGCACGGAAATGGAAGAGGAATCCGTCACGTTGAATGTACGAAGGATAAAGAAACAGCTGATTTTTGCTTACAAAGACTTTGCCTCTCAGTAAATTCATAAGCTTCTGAATCAATCTTAAGATTTAATAAAAACATTTCAAAAAATGAGTCAACTTGAGCGCCTCTTTGTTAGTTTTCCGACTTGTCATATTGTGAACATTACGAGTTGGAAACGCGGCATGTTGAAATGTGTCGGCTAAATTATTCAAACAAACTTCCATTTTAAATCGTGGGCTTCTTTGAATTAAATTGTGTTTACAAAGTAACCAGTGTAACTATAGGAAGGTTTACAAAGTGGTGAAAGGGTAACAGGTATGTACATAACTAATACGACACCGTGGAAATTGCCCACCATACGGTTGCAATAATGGCTCTAACATTTTATCTTATCGGGTTGCCGGATAAAGTGATCCCTCATAAATACGTAAACCCTCAGAGATATGTAATTACACGCTTTACGGCTTCCTCGTATATTACTCGGGTAATCTGTCTCCAAAATGTTCCGTCGTCTGTCGACAAAAATAGGACGCCACGTCGCTTGGACTAGTTTACTCGGTCCGTCTCCGTTTAGGCACAATGCAAGACAAATATGAGTTGTATTTCAGTTTTTAATGGTACTGCTGAAACAAGTAATAGGCGTTTAATTGCAATCAATATTGTAATACCTACTAATATTACAATTTAGTACCTGGGCAACCGAGCTCTGCTCGGGTGAAAATAGAGAAAACGACGTATGCTAAAAATGAAACCTAGTTAGATCGATCTATAACACATTTGCTCGTTAAGGGTCTCTTATTTCACCGATTTCAATATCGTATTGTATCTCATTACGTACTTGTGCGTTATTGTAATGATAAACTGTTGTGATTTATCTAATAAAATATTGAGTTGAATGCTAGGAAGATACCTTACAAACCTTGAAAATAAAAACTAATACTAATCTATCTGAAACTCAAGAATCTCATCTATCCTTTTCAAGAAGATAGCAGAGCAAACAAAATTCTGTGACAATTGATTGAGATTTCAAAGACAGACGGTCTTGACGTTGCGATCACAAGGGATAGGGTTGACATCCCCAGAGAGCTCCAATATTAAGTCACTGGATCACTGAGAAATAAAGTTAAAGTTATTCACGAAGTGTCTGAGAACCCTGACACACAACCCGCCGATGGCCTCAAGACTAACAATATTATTATTATTTATTTTTGGCATTTTTTTGTGTTTTGTCAAAGGGCTCCCTTTTTCTTGTCATTGCTCCCGGTTTGGCCAATTGTGGTTCAGACATTAGGTGCCAGCGATTACGATTGTGAAAAACTTTATTTATAGGATCAACATGCGCTACCAGAATCTCACGTGGTCTATCCCAAACATTTTGAATTTTCAGTCAGTCGTTATTCGCTCATAAAATGTCACTGTTTCTAGAGCCGATAGTCTAGTTCCGTGTTCATTTAACCTTTAGATCTGTGGGTCTTTATCAAAATTCGGTCTCGAGATCTACGTGTCTACGGATCACTCCCAAAACGAATCGCTTAAACTGAAGGGATATGTAAGTGTGTGTCCAGTCAGTCCACATTTTATGTTCACAGTCCACAGATTGATTTATCTGTACCTATGTATATGTATAAATACTTCGCAGAAAGCCAATTTCATCTCAACCCTTTAAAAGTCTAAAATACTTAAAATGCACTCAATAAAACTCTTATTTGTTTGCCTTTTTAAAGAGAAAATTGGCAAGTAATATGCCACGCTATTTCGATATACGTACAGTACAAAGAAACAGACGATTTTTCAGCATTCCGCAGATCATTAATCGCGTCTACGTAAAAAATATATTCGTGATAAAGAACACACGAGCCGATATTCACGTGCTTTTCAACATGGAGAAAATGGTTCCGTTCTATAAACATAGGTATAAATAGAAGGAAGAATTTCATGTTGTATGTAGAACAAAACTACAAGAACTTGTACCGACCTATATGTTATAATTTTTATTTTAAAGTTTCGCTGAGGTATTGGAAAAGGTAAATATTTTACCGTATCGCTAATTTATTGTTCATATCAACACGCGGTGAGCATGTGTGGTGGGCGTTTTGCTGTTCGGGAATCTTTGTTGCAGCCTGTATCTACCTAACTACAGACTAGGTATCTATCAGATCAGATAGATTTTTGTATTACACCCGAATACCGAAAAAGTAACATGTTGTTCTAATAATTACAAATATTTAAAAGGTCTTGGCATTTCAATTTTGGTTCTTAGTTTCAGGGATCCGTGGTTCCTCAACTATAAAGGGACTGAGTTGGCTTAGGAGAGAAAACCTCTTCGGCCGACTCCCGGCCCAGGAATGGAGCGGAGGGAATGGATTGTGCATAATGGCGCTCTACCATTTCCTCCAGGGCAATATCAACCACTCTGCCAGAGCTCAGGATCTCTTGCTCCAGAGCATGGCAGAGTGGTCGATTCACGTGGCTGTGGTCGCCGAGCCGTATTTTGTCCCACCCAGACACAACTGGGTTGGAGACCTCGACGGTTTGGTGGCCATCATTGGCGGGGCTCTTGTCAGCCCGTCCCGAGGTCGCGGCTGGGTGGCCGCCCTCGCGGATGGAGTTGGCATAGTTGGTGCGTATTTTTCGCCCAACAAGAGTCTCGCCGACTTCGAGAGTTTCCTTGTCGAGTTGGGCGCCGTCGTAGGCCGACTCCACCCTCGCCCTGTGCTGTTGCTAGGGGATCTCAACGCTAAGTCTTCGGCGTGGGGATCTCCGGTAACCGATGCTAGGGGTGAGGCGCTGGAGGAGTGGGCAGTAACCACCGGCCTGGTCATCTTAAACCGGGGCTCGGTTTACACGTGCGTGCGACAGCGGGGCGGGTCAGTAGTGGATGTCTCGTTCGCTAGCCCTGCTGTCGCATGTGCATGTGTGCATGTCGCCGTGGAGGTGGAGACGTTATCGGATCACCGATATATCCGTTTTGACGTCGCCACCCAGACCACCGGCGGCCGCGTTTCGCCGGCCCCGCAAACTGGCGGTCCGCGCTGGGCGCGCAAGCGCATCGACAGGGAACTTCTCGAGGAGGCCACTACTGTCCAGGCCTGGATCCGGGAGTCGGCAACAACCGGACCCGTCGACGTCGAACAGGAGGCGCTGTGGTTCCGTGGGGCGATGACGCAAATCAGCGACGCGTCCATGCCCCGGGTCCACACACAGTCAGCGAGGCGCCAGGTGTACTGGTGGTCTGCCGAGATCGCACAGTTGCGTGTCGCGTGCGTAGCGGCCAGACGCCAGTACACCCGATACCGGAGGAGACGTCATCGGGTCCCTGACGAAGAAGCCGCGCGGTATGAGGTGTACCGCGCGGCGACGGAGACTCTGCGGCTGGCCATCGGCGAGGCGAAGAAGCGAACCAGGGAGGAGATGTTGGAGATTCTAGACGGGGATCCTTGGGGGCACCCTTATCGAGCGGTTCGAGGGAAACTTCGAGCTGCCGCGCCTCCACTTACGGAGAGTCTCCGACCCGAGTTGCTGGGGGAGGTAGTCGCAGCCCTCTTCCCGGCGAGAGCGGAGCATATCCCGCCACCGATGGCTTTGCCCACGGCCGCAGAGTCTACAGAGGAGGACGCCATCAGCGTCCCGGAGGTGACACAGGCAGAGATGGGGGCGGCCGTGATGCGGCTCCGGGCCAAGAACGTGGCTCCGGGGCCCGATGGAATCCACGGCCACGTGTTAGCCCTCGCTCTGAAGGAGCTAGAGCCCTGGCTGAGAGGACTCTTCACAGCGTGCCTTGAGCGGGGCCAGTTTCCCACTCTGTGGAAATCTGGTCGTCTGGTCCTGCTCAGGAAGGCGGGGCGCCCTGCGGACTCGCCGTCCGCGTACCGGCCCATAGTGCTGCTAGACGAGGTGGGTAAGCTGTTCAAGCGGATAATCGCTGCCCGCCTCGTCAGCCACTTGTACAGAGAGGGGCCGGACCTGGACGAAAGCCAGTTCGGCTTTCGGCATGGGCGCTCCACCATCCACGCGATATCGCAGGTGAGAGTCCTGGCGGAGGAAGCGGTGTCCCGGGGTGGAGTGATGTTGGCGGTGTCCTTGGACATTTCTAACGCCTTCAACACCCTGCCCTGGAGTTGTGTTCGGGAGGCACTACGGTATCATCGAGTGCCTCCCTACCTCCGCCGCATCGTTGGGGCTTATTTGTCGGAGAGGTGTGTCACCTACGTGGGACGTGATGGCGTCGAAAGCCAGCACCGCATGTCGTGCGGTGTTCCGCAGGGCTCGGTCTTGGGCCCGCCCCTGTGGAACATCGGGTACGACTGGGTGCTGAGGGGTGAACTCCAACCGGGCGTAGACTTGACGTGTTACGCGGACGATACGCTGGTCACCGCCCGGGGGAGTTCGTACAGGGAGGCAGCGTTGCTGGCGACGGCTGCGGTCTCACAGGTGGTGAGCCGCATACGGCGCCTTGGCCTGAAGGTGGCGCTCAACAAGTCGGAGGCCATGGTCTTTCATGGCCCCCGGCGGGCGCCACCACCCGATGCCCACATCGTCGTCGGGGGGGCTCGAATCGCTGTCGAGTCAACCATGAAGTACCTGGGATTGGTGCTCGACAGCCGGTGGGATTTCGGACCCCACTTCCGGCAGCTGGCGCCCAAGTTGTTGAGCGCGGCTGGGGCGCTGTCAACGCTGCTTCCCAATCTGGGGGGCCCGAGCGCTGCCTGTAGGCGGCTCTACGTGGGGATCGTGCGATCGATGGCCCTGTATGGGGCCCCAATCTGGGCGGCTGACCTGACGGCCGGCAGCATCGCTGTTCTGCGAAAGCCGCAGAGAGCGATGGCCGTCAGAGTCATCAGGGGGTATCGCAAGATCTCCTACGAGGCGGCTTGTGCACTGGCCGGATCCCCGCCCTGGGACCTGGAGGCAAAGGTACTCGCGTCATTGTATCGGTGGCGCGAGGAAGCGCGGGCGCGGGGCGAAAGGCTGATGCAGCGACACATGGGGTTGCGTCAGTCTCAGCTTCGTGACGTCCTGGTGGCGGAATGGCGGGACAGGCTTTCACGCCCTACCGCCGCGCCGGCCTCATTACCATCGAGGCGGTCCGGCCAGTGCTCGAGCGCTGGCTAGGGAGAAGGCACGGCTCCCTGTCGTTTCGGGTGACGCAGGTGCTCTCGGGGCATGGTTGCTTCGGGAAGTACTTGTGTCGCATAAACAGGGAGCCGGACGCCCGGTGTCACCACTGCGTCGACTGCCGGGAGGACACGGCGCGGCATACGCTGGCAGAGTGTGCCGCTTGGGAGGAGCCACGCCGTGCCCTCGTCTCTGAAGTAGGCAGTGACCTGTCGCTGCCGGCTGTAGTCGAGTCTATGGTCGGCAGCGAGGAGTCCTGGGACGCGGTGGTATCCTTCTGCGAAACAGTCGTCTCGCAGAAGGAAGCTGCGGAGAGGGAGAGGGAGATTTCATCCACTAACCCGATCCGCAGCAGACGCGCCGGGCGTCGGCGGAGGGCGGACAACGCCCTCTTCCAGCCCCCCTAAATGGGTCCAGGGGCGATGGACTCGGGGACGTCCGTCGCCCTCCAGGAATCTGGACCAGAGGTGGTGGCGCGTAGTGTTCCACGCGCGCCCCTCTTAGACGTTGCGGGGGGAGTCCAACACCTCACTCCCCCCAACCCGAGGTAGTGGCCCGCAGAGGCGGGCCGGCACTAGCCGGGGGTTGCGGAAGTATCGTTGTTCCCGCGATCCCCGGTGTAGGTGTGAGACGGAACACCGGGGTGGTTTTTAGTCAGTAAGAGTCTGACAGACCCCTCCGCCTCCCCAGGGCGGAGGACATCCAATGAGGATTTTCCACCTCGGAAAAAAAAAAAAAAAAAAAAAAAGGAGAGAAAACCAACAAGAACTTAAACTAATAACTACACTTTACCCAAATAGGCTTAAATTAACAAAAATCACAGTAGTTTAGAGTTGGGGACCTTCCTAATAATACTTTAATCAAGTCCACTGAGCAGTATAGCCGTCCTCAAAGTCCTTTTAAAACAAAATGTAACCTTTGTGGACCTTCCGTTAGTGCATCTACCAAAAGTACCTAAGTAAACACTTTTTGCAACACGTGTGTAACGTGAATACTTTCTGCCTAGCGATGATAAAAATATAACCAAAGCTTAAAGAAATCACCTTTTTTGGAATACAGAAATTCAATTTTATAATTATAATATTTATAACTCGACACTATTAGGTACTATAAATAACATGACTAAAAATTATTTGACGATAAATATAGGTTTTGGGAAAGCTTAAGGGTTAACTAAAATACTACTCAAAGAAAACTAAGCTATTTCTGATGGATGATGATTTTTTTATGGCTTGCGTGTTGATAATACGCGGATACGAGTAGTATGTATCTATTGTAACAATATAAATACAATACAAACATCTTAATCAAAACTGAGAAAAGTCAGTCGTTCTGCTCAGGCATCGCAAAACGGATGGATGGATTTGACAGGATTTTCGACAGAAAATCTCCTCTTTTAGATAGTTTGAGATTTTGGGTGGCCCCACCCAATAAGAGGCTGGCGATCCAAGGGACGAGAAAACTAACTCGACAGCATTTCTTTCGCGCAGCCCCCTGTCATCCAATCTCATTTTTTCAACACTCTACAAGTCGTCGACCCTCAACTCAATCTAAATATCACATCACACTTACAAAAGGCGAAATATTGTGAGTGTGTGTGTGTTTGTGTGTTTTTAGGATTTCGTACCTCGAAAGGAAAAAACGGAACCCTTATAGGATCACTTTGTTGTCCGTCCGTCTGTCTGTCTGTCAAGACCCTTTTTCTCAGGAACGCGTGGAGGTATCAAGCTGAAATTTATATCAAATACTCAGGTCTATAATACCTTTAGGCTGAGGTTTGTACGGAACCCTCGTTGCGCGAGTCCGACTCGCACTTGGCCGGGTTTTTACATTTTCACGGTCAAACGGCTGCACGTATCTGGATGAAATTGTCACAGAGATAAATGATAGTCAGGAATAGCACATAGGATACTTTTTAACCAGTGAATTTAATCTCTCGGGATAATTTTCGACTTTCACGCGGGCAAAGCCGCTGGCAGAAGCTAGTTATATTAGAACTCTCAATGAAAGAAATCTCAAAAAATTCGTTTGATTTATTCGCGACCTGAACAAAAATGGAAATTTTAAATGTTTTCTGAATATTTTATTCGCTTTGACAAATAAAGTGGTATCCAATTCATCTTGGTCACAAAATAACAGGCTTTAGACAGTCCAATATTATTTTCAATTACTTTATTAGACGAGGTTATTCTTCAAATGATTTAATTTTGGCATTTTTATGCGAATCCATTCGAATGAATTTCATGACTTTGAAATGTTTACCCTCTTTTCACCCACATCAGGTCGGTTTTCAGAAAACTCTAATCTAAATAGTGGACCACTAAACTCTAAGGAACGACAAACAAACGAAAACAAAAGGGTTTTAAACGACCTGTATGTTTATTAGATGATATGGACACACTTCACTTAATCATTCCCACAACGATTCCCAAAACCCATTAGCTCATATCTCGGCAACAAAAAAAGTACTACAGTAAAATAACAAATCGTTTTAATGCGAAACAAAAATAACCGGCCGTTCATAATGTGCGAGCCATTAATTTCAAATGTATACAATGGAGCAGTCATGTGGAAGATCATTTTATGAGTGTTTTTAAACAAGGAATGTCTGTCGTCGGAAGCGCCTGCTGTGTTCCGGCTCGCACCTGAAACGGACACGATCACGGTATGTAGCAACCTGTATATAACACACAAGCCACTATGAAGATGAAAGGTTATACTCGCGCCATTGGGTACGAGGTGTTATGTTATATTGAACATACTTTTTAGCAATATTTGTATGATTATGCTAACGTAGTCGCTATAATGGCTCTATATCTAGGCATTACATTTACCCGGAGGACACGGTAGAACACAAGTTGGAGGTCTGCCGCGCTTGGGCGGAGCAACGCCGTGTCCTCGTGGAGGCGATCGGCAGTGGCGACCTCTCGCATCCGGCTCTGGTTTAGACCATAGTATGGGGCAAGAGGGCATGGGAAGCTGTCACCTCCTTCTGCGAAGCAGTAATGCTCGCGAAGGAGGAGGCAGAACGCGTGAGGGAGACGCAATGGAGACGCCCTCACGCCACAAGCCGCCGCAGGAGACGCCCTGGGCGTCGGGAGTCGCAAGCCGATTCCTGGCCACCGTAGGCGCGGGCTTGCGGACGGCGAGCTACCCATTACTCGCCGATAAGAACCAGGCCCGAGTCGACGGCGCGTAGTGTTCTACGCGCGCCTCAAAGAGATCTCAGCAAAATTGACGGAGTCCACTAGGGCCGATGCCTGTCTGAGTCGCAGATAAATTTGAAAAAGAGTTACCGCGGCCCTGGCATTACAATTTTGTATTAATGGAATCCCAACTACTTTTACCTCTAAATGCTAACTAACTTTCCTGGAAATTTATATTTCTGAGATTCTTCTAAGAACAATTACTTAGATACTCGTAGTGCGTAGGTAAGGCAGCATCTTATATCAAGTCTTCGACAGGCTCTTTGTAGGGTTCCGTAGACAACAAGGAACCCTTAGTTACGCCATGTCCGTCTGACCGTCCGTCCATCCGACCGCAGTTTAGCTCAGAAACTCTGAGTACTAGAAAGCTATAATTTGGCATGGATATACATATTAACCACGCCGACTAAGTGGTAAAATAAAACCATTAAAAAATATCTGTGCTCGTCTATCTCATGGTGTGGGGTATCGTTGGATAGGCCATTCAAAACTATGACGGGCCTTTGAAAACTATTTTTCGTTTCAGGGAACCATTTGTGTAAAATTAAGCTTTAGATAGCAATTTTTGTTACAGTCAAATGTCCCTGGTTGCTTCTGGATACGTGAAAAAATTCACGGCGGCAGTATATATAACGAAATTAAAAGAAAAACTATCACAGCTACGTAGGCTTTACAAATTTACGAGTAATAGTCGACCGACTCATAAAATGCTTGGATAAGTAAAAATGTTGTATATGATATACATGGTACATGGACACCAGTTTTCGAACGACAAAGTTAATGTTGTCCCTTCGTTAGAGCAATGTTCGGTGCTTTCATTGTTTATGAATGTTACCTATTTATTTTTGTGAATGTAGCGCGAATCAGACTCGCACTTGGCCGGTTTTTATCTCTAAGGTATTATATTTTAGTCGCTCGGGGAGGAACACTAACACAATTTATGGTCTCAAAGGCTTCACAAAATGATGGCAAGCTCTAAAACAAATTATGTTGACAGTCTTATGAAAAACACTCGCGGGTCACTTAATGTGTCGTCGAAAATAACCTTCTTTTTTTTTCTTTTTTGAGCTTCATCGCAGGAAATCATTTATATGTCTATTTGAAAATAGTAAAACAGTTTTATGACCACTTGTTTGTCAGCCGACGATCTAGCCTTTGATGACTTTTATTACTTAATACCGTGTTTGTTGTCCGAGTGATCGTAAACATTCTTCTCACTGAAGTGGACATATTGACAAAAGTTTCTTATGATTGTCACCCTTATTTATAAAAATCTCGACCATTTTTTGCAATAGATTAAAACATTCTAAATTGAGAGACAGGCAATTTTAATTTAACTTCTGAGCAATGAGCAATGAGGGTTTTCTGAAACGCTAGATGGCAGCACTGACATGTCAAGTCCAGGCCTCTGTTAAAACGCTTATAATTTCCGAAATTTGTTAAATTGACATCAACGTTTTCTTAAGTTAAGTTTTTAACACGAAGGACCTCTTGCCAAAGTGGCACTAATTGGTGGGTGAATATTCTTCATTCTCTTGAGGGTTTTCAAACTCTCTTTGCTAAACACCTTTCAGGTTTTTATAAGTAAGATCCAAAATGTGTTTATATCCATTAAAGATTTTATTCATTTTCAGAAGATTAACTGACTAGTTCCCAGTAAGCCTCGCCTTCAAAATTTAAGTTCACTACTGCTTGGTTTCACTAACATTAGGCAACACTCAAATGTAATGTCTCAATAAAAGCTCACAATTTTTGCACTTCGCAAATGCGCAACCACGCAAATATATATACCTATGTTGCAGGGAAATGAGGTTACCAGGGCTTTCACGAAACCCTATTCTCATTTGCCTGCGAAATATATACACATTACATTGATGTGTCAACTAGTTTTACTGAAAACGGTGTAGTGTTGAGGATTGTTTTTGTTTGTCTTTAAGTTAATTATTGATATGTATTTAGATCCACTTTCATATATATTTAAAATATGTCAGTCGGTCAATTTATTTGAATGGCTAATCAAAATACTGAAACAATAAGGTACCTATATTGAGACAGTAACGCCCATACTCAGAATAACATAAATTTTACTAACCTAATTATATTAGATTGTCAGCGTAATTATCTATTTAAAGGATTTTTAAATGTATTCTGCAAAGTTATATATTTTTTATACAAAAAATAGGTTATGTGATAAAAAGGTTTGTATTCTTTTGATGATGTTAGTACCAAATAATTGATGAGCCATATTTCATGAGATGAGACAGGCCAGTGAGATCATCCATTACCTCTTTAGATGATGGTTACCGTAAAATTAGTGACGTCATCTTCCACGCAAGTCTACGATAAAATCTGAGTTTTACGGTTTTATCTAATGTTTCCACGAAAATAGCCCGCAGCATTCTAAGTGACATTTGTATCATATTCTTAGTAGTTAACATAAGAACGTTGAATTTTCATGCTAATATTATAAAGGTGAAAGTTTTATACATTTTCAGGTAAAACCGTTCGGTTACGCACACTCAAAACTAAACTTATTCTAAGAGCTTATGGTCAAGCCCCTGTACATTCATATGTAGTGATACAATAGGAGATTTAGGCTATGTGTCTAAAGTGACTTGTGTCTTGTGATCAAAAGAAAAATCTGCAATACAAGTAATAACTGAAGCTAAATAATAATTAAGTTAAATGTGCAGAGAAGATGACATCTGCTTCGTTAATTAAATTTGGTGATGTAAAAGTACTACTGTGTGTATAGTGATACTGTTTTGATTGGTATTCCAAAAGTTAATCGAGAACCGGACCCCTAATAAAGGAGTTAGTCGCCGTCTTAAGGTTTAGTCCAACCACGCATACGTTTTGTAGACAGTTATTTTTTTTAAATTACTTTAACATTTATGTTATGAACGAATTCACATAGTAGAAAAAGGTATAATATCGTCGTCAGGATATGTTTAGTTTATTATACAACTTTAATATATAATAAAAATGCTTCAGTTAATTTGTAATTTTGTTTTATTATTTAATCCATCAACTTTTGACTACTGAGATTTCCTATAGTGGCCACCTTCACCAACATTACGTTATATAAGGCGGCACACTATACCAGGCAATCCCTTACGAGGTGTCTGGGACCATCTTCGGTAGGTCACGCCTCCGAGATTACTCGCCCCTGGTACTCAAGAGAAAATGTGAGTCGCATCGTGATTACTCACTACCATTTGAGCGGAGCTGTAAAGCCGCTCACCACACGCACCCCAGCACGCCAGCACTAGTGCAAGCACCGGCACCAGCGCAGTTGGTGCTAGCGGATTCAATCCCCGTTAAGGACGCCAGAGAAGCTGGCTCCCATTTCTCCAGAATGGTCCCGGAGCTGTAAGCACGCTCACCTCTCGAATACAAATCATCGCATCTACCCAATGCCTACAGCTGGGTTGCCGGAAAACTAATCCAACGGGTAGTCCTCTACTTTCTATCCAGGAAAGTGCCGGAGATGCAGCTCGCTCACAGGAGCTCACTTGCTTGAGGGTTACTCACGAACCCCGCGTCTGACCACCAGGTGGCCCTTTGCCTTAGGCCGGTAACTTCAGACACTTGTTGCGCGCGAGGAATGACGCTCGACCCACACATAGCCGAGCAGACAACATGCCACTCCTCTGCAACCACCACATAGACCACCGCGAGTCCAACCTCAATGTCAGGTTCCACCTTTGCGCTTGCAATGGTGGAGGGCCTACCTGACCCCGCGTACCCTGATCCAAACAGCCGGACCCGTAGTTCCAGCTGCGAGCCCCATCTGTTCGGGTCGTACAGATAGGGTAGGGTTACGTGTGGACACGTACCCCTATTTGTCTACTGAGTTTTCCTATAGTGGCCTCCTTCACCAACCTTACGTTATGGAAAGCGGCACACTATACCAGGCAACCCCTTACGAGGTGTCTGGGACCATCTTCGGTAGGTCACGCCTCCGAGAGCACTCGCCCCTGGTACTCAAGAGAAAATGTGAGTTGCACCGTGATTACGTGTGGACAGTAATAAATCGGAATTTGTCGGTAAGAAATATCATTCTAAGCAATTCTATAAACAATGAGGTGGTAAAGTAGTTTTCGAGAAATAGCGGTGTGACGGACGGACAGACGGACGAAGTCGGACCATAAGGGTTCTTTTTACCTTTTTGGTACGGAACCCTAAAAACAGTACCTACTTAAACAGTACTTACTTTTGCTTCGACGCAAAATGAACCGACAGAGCCCCGCGGAGCGGGGCTCCTATTTCTGTATGCAGGGTCTAATCTAACCTAACACGAACGAGTTTCACACACTTTCGAACCTAACCTGTCCGTGTCGGGGTGCCCTAAGCTCCCGAGCTCGCTTTGCTCGCTCTTGGACTGATTCACTGACCATAATGCACTCGCACGCTTATAACGGAAACAAATGCTGCATTCAAAACACGAGCTCACGCAAAACGATTACCAACCCTGTGATTGGTCGCTTCCGCCACCCGCGCTAATAAGCTCCGCCCAACTAACGAACATTTACCTCTCTTTTCAACGAATTTGAGTTCGGGTGTTACCGCTCTTTATGATCTGCCGAACTATTTATCGAACCGCTCATTCCAACATTTTTACCGCTCATTAGTTATTGGACTGCTCAATTATTTTTAGAATTGACATTGTATGATAAAATAACCGACAAATTGTTTTTTTATTACTGTCCATGTTTAACTGTCGCAATAATTAATCAACCGCCATTAAATTAAATAACTGCTCAATATGTTTTTCAACTGATCATAATAACATCTCGAAAATATAAATAACAGCTCAAAAAATTAGTTCCCGTTTTTAAGGAACATTTGCATCGCTGTCAAAATATAAGGAAATTAGCTTCTGCCCGCGGCTTCGCCCTCGTAAAATGTGTTTTATCATCCCAAGGGAATTCAAACTATCTTTTGTCCTTCCCAGGGTCTGAAACTATCTCCATGCCAAATTTCATCTAAATCGGTTTAGTAGATCCAGAGATTACCCCCTAAAACCTTCCAATCTCATAAACTTTACCTCTTTATAATATTAGTATAGATTTTAAGTGTTTTTGTCAGTTTCCGACTGCGTTGCGAATGCGATCGTTTCTTAAAAACATGGAAATTGCCGACCAGGCTGCTATATAAAGATATAAGGTACGCTGCGATATGCTGTATGTATATGGTCCTCGTCTATGAAGAGGTCTGTATGTAATATACCTATAAGGTACTCCCCAATCTTCTTGGCCGGTCTGAAGTAGGCTACAATTACTGTGCAATAGTAAATCTTATACTAATACAGCAGCGCGCCATGCCATGCGCTTCGGAAAGCCTATGTTCAACCCGGCCAAAATACTGGGGAAAAGATTGTCCATAATTAAAGATATTCAAGAGCATAAAATTCCAAAGAATGTGTCTAAGATTAAGAAACCATATCATCGCTTACCTATATCATTAAGAAACGCACTTATAAGTCTGTAGAAAAGTCATTTTTGTACATCGAAAATTGGTTGTTAAAGGATAACCAACAGAAACCATTACCAGCATTTTTTTTTAATTTTATATCTGTTTGTCTTTTTAGTTGTGCACGCATCACGTTAAATTTAAGAATCCAATGTAGATAACTTTTATACATAAAAATTGTGCGCAACTTGAAGTATTACTTAGTTTTTGTTGCATTGCAATTGGTTCACTCTATCGAAAGTAAGATGAATTTAAAGTGTTCAAGAAGTAAAATATCACAACTTAATGGCTTAATGTATTTGACGTCATTTTCTGAATGGCGGTGTTATGATTCACCGCGGAAGAATAGGATAGGGTGGGTAGCAAGGTAAGTAGGGTAGGTAGGTAGGTAAGTTAAGTTGGGTAGGCGCCTACATAAACTTAGGCAATTAGGCATTAGACGGGAGTGAAGCCGCTGGCACAGCTAGTTATACAATATTTTAAATTAATAATAAAATATTTTAAATTATTATCTACTAACTTACAAATGCTGCCCACATGGAAATAGGTAACCCCATAATAACCTAGTCTAGTAGAATGCCCCACACACGATACAAAGGCTAATGTTAAAACATCAGTATCATTATTAATACAAAGAAGATTAATATAGTACAGCAGTTGTACAGTATGGACGTGCCGCTCGTATCTATGTAGGATGAACAAGAACAAGAAACCTTGATTAGACGATTCACATGAATCATGCAAAACTTTCGTCAGCTCGAAGGAATTGAAATGCCATGAAAGCGACTTCACTGAAGATATAATGATGTATAGGTTAGGTACAGTCACCAGTATTTATTCTTACCTTCGACTCACGTAAATTCAAAAGCAATTTCCTCATGGAATAACGATCATCTATAACTTTTTCTCGAGGCGGAATAACGTTCCATTGAGCGCCTAGTGGTAACAAGCCACGCGGGAGATCACCGATGAGGAGGACTGATCAAATTAAGTCCGCCGTTGGTGATCCTGTAAATGAGTGCGCCAAACTTTCATGTAACCGAACCAAATGGAGAGAGATCGTGCGGCGAGTTACCACACCAGTGATTGGACAAAATTCATCGTGACCACGACCGCTCTGTCAAGAGCGAAACGAAGAAGAAGATTACTTTGCTAAAATTTCCATTTCAAAATAAAGAAGACTCGTCACGGCCTATACTAAATATACCCAGCCCCGGCGCAAAATTTAGAATATATTAGGTTAATAAATTACTAACATTCGCCATTCCCAAAAATAATGACTAACATATTAAAATGACTTTCTATAGATATATCTTTTATGTATAACTACTTTTTTTAATTATTATTTTTATATAATTATTTTTCGCTTGATTTTTGATCAATATATCTATGAAAGCCATTGAAATTAAAAACATCATAATGATAAACATGGCATTCTGGATTTTTGGTTCACATGTGACGAGTTTTCTTTGACTTTAAAATTACGTTCATAACACCGTATTTAAATCAGTATTCCTAATAGGAGAAAGCCGCTTTTGAATTCACCGTAATTGTCATGTAAGTATTTATGTTCATGACTGTACGTCATCGATGGGCACAATACAACTCATAACGACGAGGGGTTCATTAATAGGGAGAAAATTACTTCCCGTTTCCTAAAACTTTCTCACTGCTTGACGTTATCCCAATTTATTTTGAGTCGGCTGTTCATGGCTTCTTTTTATACGAATCCCTTTTCAAAATTGTGTATTGACTTCATAATGTATGTGATTGAATTCATTTGAGTGTGTAAATGCTTACAGATCAAAACATTCTCCAGGTATTTTTCTTTTCCTTCCACCGTTCCTTTTCACTTGCAATTATACTTTTACTCCCACTTATTTTAATTGGATTGAAAATCGTAACTTGAAATTGGCATTATATTCAAAGTGTTTTACATTTTTAGGTATCTACACAAAATATAAAGTTTAGCCGCTTACGTACCTTTTAGTATGGGTTCCGTACTCGAAATCTAATGACGTAAGATCGAATAACATTTGCTCAAAAACTGATGTGAATGTCTGAAGTTGAGGTTGTCTGTTTTAGTATGAGATTTACTACTGCACAGCCATTGTATCCAACTTCATGGCGGCCAAGAAGTTTGGCGAGAACTTTATCAACCAACATAGTATGACTCATTTCTACATTACGGATCCAAGCCGCGTCTTCCAACACAAGGGGCTAAATAAACTTTCATTTTCCTCTTTTTAATCTCATCATTGAATTTATCATCATCATATCAGCCGAAAACGTCTACTGCTGGAAATAGGCCTACCCTAAGCGTCGCCACATTGACCGGTCCCGTGCGGCCCGCATCCAGCGGATCCCCGCAACCTTCACCAGGTCATCGGTCCTCCTGGTGGGAGGCCTTACAACGCAACGTCTTCCGGTTCGCGGTTGCCACTCCAGAACCTTTCTGCCCCATCGGCCATCCGTTCTGCGAGCAATGTGCCCTGCCCACTGCCACTTAAGTTTGGCAATTCTTCGGGCTATGTCCGTAACCCTGGTTCTCTTGCGGATCTCTACATTTCTGATTCGATCACGCAAGGAAACTCCGAGCATAGCCCTCTCCATTGCCCTTTGGGTGACTGTAAGCTTTCTGATGAGGCCCATTGTAAGCGACCACGTCTCAGAGCCATAGGTCATAACTGGCAACACACACTGGTCATAGACTTTCGTCTTGAGACACTGTGGTAAGTTGGACGTGAAGATACCGTGCAACTTCCCGAACGCTGCTCAGCCAAGTCGGATTCGACGGTTGACCTCTTTCTCGAAGTTGGCCCTACCCAACTGGATCGTTTGTCCCAGGTAGACATAGTCATCCACAACTTTGAGTGTAGAGTCTCCGACCCTGATAGGAGTGGGTGTAACATGGGCATTCAACATCACCTTGGTTTTGTCCATGTTCATCCTAAGACCCACTCTTTCGGAAACTCTACTGAGCTCATCAAGCATTGTATTGAGGTCCTCCATAGTCTCAGCCATGACCACTATATCGTCGGCAAACCGATCATTGTATAATATTAAATGAATAAATATCTAAGGAAGACTCCTCGCAGAGCTGCCGTTATATGCTCACTTCAAAGACAAAACTTATTGTCTATCATTCATATTCGTTATTGATCCTAGGTAAATAAATTTTATTAAATAATGAAAAGAGTGATTGAATGAATAATGAATAGATTAGTCATCGAGTGTAGGTATCGTCACGATCAAATCCCAAAAGGGCTAGAACACTATTCTATACCCACGTAATGCCACTGTTAGATTGCGACCTCGGATTAGCTTAACAATATTCCATTAATATCTATTTTATCGACTAAAACACCCAGAAACTAAAATAGTGATCGCACCACTCTTCAATAAGGAACAAGCCAATCTGCCGTGTTGCCCAATCGATAGCCTCAATATCGTTTTCTTAAAACAAACTGCCACTATTATAACGGGTTCTATTGTTACACCATCCTTTGAAAACGAACTGTCTACGTGGCGTTTATTACAACACATGGCGTGTGGATATAAAAACAGCAGTCTACAAACTATCACGTCCGGTTACACCCTAATTTGAATAGAGAAACGGAACAACTATGATAACACCATAAATCAGCTACTTTATAGGCGCTTATGTAGTTGAATGAGCACACATTTACTTGGACTCACGTTCAGGTTTTGGGCAGCCAAGAATAATTTATTACAGTATCGAGCTCGTATATTGCGACAGCTATAAGTTCGGTGTGACATTATTCCAAAACTCATCTTTAACCGCCCATTAGTAAACTAATTTAAGTTCCGACACAATTTATTGCGGTCTATAATCAATTTTGCTCCAGTGTCATCGATTATTGAAAAAGAAAATTATTTCATTTTGCAAACAAATTGATGAGGCCAAATAAACCCAAGCTGCTTAGTGGATTTAATCTCGAAATATCTTCGAGAAATCCTAGGAGGCATATTACACCGCTGTCTGATCCATTTAGAAGAAAAGACTACGATGAAAAAACAGCTTTCCAGAGTCCTGTAGTGTATTATATAAAGTGTATACTCGCAGGCAGGCAAGCATGAACGAGCTTATTGTATGGGAACCTGATTTGGATTTTCTATAAGAGCTTCTTTAACCTTGATACTTTTTTATTATGTAAGAAGTACAGTGAATATACTACGAATAATATTTGATGTCAATTTAAACAGAAACGTTTGCAAAAATGGTTGTCTAATAATTGATTACATTTTTATTATAAAATTACCTTTTACAACAAACGGAAAGAACTGGCAACCTGTCTATTAAAACTTTGTTTTTAATTTCGGAGAGAAAACCACGGCCTTTTTTTTCAATAAACACGGCAAAGGCAACAAATACCGCCTGGCGGGAAAATATCTTGAAACATCGAAGATATTTCACAAAAGAGCTTGTTTTTAATCTATTTCATTTGAAACCTAAGATGCTGACTACACAGTCATATAAGAAAGTAATGAGTGTATCGGTTCACTTATTGTTATAATGCACTTCGTATTTATAGGGTAAGCAGTATGACTGTATTTTCTGAGGCAACAAGATGCGGGTTAGGGTCAGTACTGCAATATTTAGATGGTTTACCGCGCCAAATAGCCAATATGTTGTTAGTTAGCGAGCTTAAGCGCAGCCTAATAAATGTAACGAAGCCTGGTGCGGCGTTCCACATCAAACTAAGTCAGGACGCATGTAAATATTCATTAGGTCAGCAACTAGTCGGATCCTCTTGGATATATAATCGTCATGGATATACCCAAGAAGTAAACAAACTAAACAACTATTTACCTACAGTTATGGTATCGTTATGTGGCTCACTAATCCCCAAAAATCGGTTTGGATTTATAAGCGGAAGAGGGAGGCAGTTTCGTGGAAGGCTTTTATTGGCATTTATGCAAAATATATACGCATAACCTACGATATACTTATTTACACAAAACTTATTCGTCCCTTTGCATAAATCATGATTTTTTTTTTGTACGGCACAAGTACATACCTATAATCATACTCCGACAGTTTAAAAAAAAATCTAATGTGATAAAAATGCATACCTATTTTTTTTATGTCAACAGACAAGCACCTTACAATATTGTCTGGCATAGGGCAAGCAGATCGTTAATACTTAAAAGCTTTATACGTATTCGTTAAACTCAGATGCTTTACAAAGAATGTGTAATATATTGCCCAAGCTGCAGAAAAATGGTTTTTATTTCACTTTAGCTAACCACACAGACGTCATCCTAGTCCTGTCTTAATTTCAATGTTCGTTTATACAAAAACGTAAAAAAACAGTATGTACAACGGTTTATTTTATAGCTAGTTGAAGTTATTACAGGATCATTATTAAGCTTTCGTTATCAAACAATAGAAAAAAAACGGGCTAAGTACAAATAGTGCGAGTCGGACTTGCGCAACAAGGGTTCCGTACTTAAAGCTACATTCAGCAAAGTAATAAGGTAATATTACTGAAGTTCATAAACTATGAAAGCGCCAAACAGTGCTTATGGATTAAAAGACAAAATTGACATTGCCGTTGGAAAACTGTTGTCCCCATACATCGATATAAGTCCCGGTCAGTTTACCAATTATAAATAAGTTAAGGACCTGTTCCGTCCCGATCATTGGTATTTACTTGCAACACCGTGTCAGTGGGCTGTCAACGATTTTGACAGCTGACACTTAACAGTCGAAAGAGAAAGTTTAAAACGTGAACACGCGGAAGTCGGGTTTTTGTCGAAACATATCTAATCGAGACGTGTTTCACCCATTGTATTTGTTAATCGCGCCCGCCATTCGCAATCGGCGTTGTGGGGCGCCCCTAAAGTGGGTTTAGAGTATATTTTCACGCGCACCGAAGTGCTTTTGCGGGAAACGTGCTGCCTGGTGGACGCCGGCCGGATTCTTCGGTCCAGACAGCCGTCAGTCTATCCCTTATTATCCTTTATTATATATATTCTCCTATCCCTAACCTCACGGCACGAGATTGATCGACGCCCAGGAGTCTACCGCAGGAATCTAAGGTAAGTACGAATAGTATCACCGGCCAACCTTTGTGCCACCTGTGAGATAGGTACCAGTATCTCTCCCAATAGGGAACAAATCCCTAGCTTTCCACTGCTGCATTACGGCAGTTTCGTGGGATACGGTCCTGATTGGATCCAGGAGTGGCACGCTGCTAATGGGCCCCAGTGACGAGCTCCTGGCTTGGGATCGTATTGGATATACTTGGAATACGGACCTGTATTTAACAGGACCTATTTTACTTTTTGTACAAATTTTTAGTTTTCGGCACTTTTCCTTTACTTTACTAGGTCGACGGGCATTACTCTATAGGTTTTCATTCCCTTGCGATTCGTCGACATCAACGGCGATATCTTTTTATTTCGTTGGTCTAGAAGTTTTTTTTTCACAGTTGCAAGGGGTTGCAGTTCTGAGTATAAGATATTAATTTTAACATGATACCTCCAGGCGTTCCAGAGAAAAAGATCTAGACACACGGGCAGACAGACAGGCAGATAACGAAGTGATCATATAAGGGTTCCTTTTTCCCCTTTTGATGAACGGAACCCTAATAAAAAGCACTCGTTACCATTAACAAACTTTTCCAACTTTTTCGGAAACTTTTGAGTGTTTTTCTTTCCCTAAGATCCTTACTCGGACTTTAACAATCTTTATGACCAATACAATAACCAAATCAATAAAGCCATCATGTGATGCGCATAACTAGGAACATCAATGCATTTTTATTTTTATAGATTTCTGAGAATCTTGAAGTCTGGATGAATGGTTTTATTCAAAGCAGATGTGCCAACAATCTTCAACCACGTGATCACTACATAACTTACCAATTACTAACTAAGTATGACACACCCACAGACTGCTCGCACGGTTCTTGAAAACTATCTACTTACACCCAAAATGGCAAATCGAGACTAATTTCGAACATGAGTTATTAATAGATGCAATCCTGATATCGTCAATCTTTATTGGACTTAAGTTCACCGTTTTGAACTATCTATTTCAGTACCAAAGTCAAAACCACACTAGCTTAGGAAATTGTCTTTTCACATCTTTCATCTTCTATAAAATGTTGTTCGTTAGTATCGGTCGGAAACCTGTGGAAAGTGCTGGAAGATCTTGGAGTACCTGCACTTGGTTTTATTATTTCAATAATTCTACCAGTATGAAAGGACGATATCTAAGTTCTTCAGGTTTCAAAAGGGTTGCATCCTGTCGCCCATTCTGTTCAACGTCTATGGAGAATACATAATCCGGTGGTGTCCCAGTTGATGGCACTAAAATAACAAACCTCCGATACACAGTACGATTTTCAACCTGTTTTTAATGTATAGTTACAAGATTTGTCTAAAATTTATATTTAAAATCCTTTTTTGCCGACTTTTCGTACAATACTCTACAATCACTGTTAATAATAAAATGCATTAACTCTGTTTTCACGATTACACAACAAAATCAATTGATTTGATTAATTGAACCCAGCCCCAGGCTAGAGAACGTGATGAAAATTTGAATAAATAACCCAATTCCAAGTAAAAGATAAATGAATCAAACAAAACATTCAAACGCAACAAGCGCTGGAGAGTGTTAAACAGTTGTATTTCAAAGCCAACAGCAATTTGGACAAATATGATAAAAAACTTGTACAACAAAATGAAGACTCCTTCAAACAAGAGGGAAAACACCTATTGAAATATTTCGTTATGTTGTTGCTTGTGTTTGCGGATAAAACTTCTTCAGTTAAATTAATAAATATTAATAAAACATCTACGAACAGAGTGGGCAAAATTTATATTTTTCTTCTTTCAACACATATTTACTAACGCGAAGACAACAAAGGAAATTGTAGTAGTAGTATTTACCTAAGATATCCAGCCATCTGTTTACAAAACATTGAAGAAAGCATTTCTTTCAATTTTGTTAAAACAATTATTTTATCAGTGTTACAGTTATGGTTTTCAGATTCAATAACTCTTTACAGGTCAATTTCTAAAATAACAATTTTGCAAAGTTTTCTAATCAAAACATAAATTTAATACTGAAAGTTTATTTCACGCTATGTATAGAATAAACAAAACAATTAATTTCAACAATGAATAAATTGTTTATATTGCAATTGGTTTTATATTTAGCGTCGGCATGGGATACCATTTCTGTAAATTTTTATACAGAATGTAGATATTGTGAAAATCTAAATCTGAATGAGTCTTAATCCGTTAATAGTCCCAACTGTTTAGTTTTAGAATCCCTAATAATATGAGAAGTCCAAAGTTCTGGACGTATGGTCCCTCTGGGCTACGAGAAAATATTCGGACTCCTGCCAACTTAAACCACTGATTCCCTTGACGGTGCTCAACACAACGGCTTTGGGATCTCTTCTGGAACTCAGCTTTCTCCAGCTACGCCTTAATTAGGAAGGTCCCAAGAGAAACCAAGGTCGCGGTGCAATACTAGCACAGCGGCACGTACAGTAGTGATTCTCCCCAAGGTAGCTTTACGGATGATTTGACAATGCACTAAGAGCGCAGTAATACGTTTATGGAGAATACATAATCCGGTGGTGTCCCAGTTGATGGCACTAAAATAACAAACCTCCGATACACAGTACGATTTTCAACCTGTTTTTAATGTATAGTTACAAGATTTGTCTAAAATTTATATTTAAGATCCTTTTTTGCCGACTTTTCGTACAATATTCAATACAAGCAACATTCAATGTGCAATACTAGCACAGCGGCACGTACAGTAGTGATTCTCCCCAAGGTAGCTGATTGGACTTCGTCCGCAGAAACAATTACAATCTCCGATGTTGGCAATCACAACCCTGCGATTCCTTGCGTTGAGAAAAAGTATAAACACTCACCTGGATAGGCAGAGATTGAAGGTAACCACTACACTCGGGACTCCGGGCCGGCCGGCGTGGCGGATATTCAATATGCACTACAAGCTCACGTTTCTGCTTGATTTCACTTCACAAGGAGGATTACGAGAACCAATCAGTTAATCAATTTCTAGCGAAGCTTTTTGGGTAATTTTTAACCCTATTTTGAATCGGACCCAGCGCGGGAGCAGTTATCTGCTTTTCGCCATTTTTTCAAGTCGTAGTTTTCACTCTCACCGCAGTGAGGCGCTAGCGCGGCACCAACGGGATGGCGCCAATTTTGAATTAGGAAGGGAAACAATTTGGATAGGATATTTAGAAGGATAGGCTTAATTTTTATCCATTTCCCCCCACTCGAAATCGACCAGGATTTCGCAAGTTAGAGGACTGCCAGAGTACAACTAGCAGTGCTCGAGAATTATAAAATTCTTACTTAATAAGCACAATTACCTAAGTACCTTAAACTATTTTAATTGAACAATACTGATCAATACACAATATTGTTCGAGATATAAGATAATAGTTAATTAATTGGTAGCGGACAAACCTTAACTACTGGTCTGCGCATAGTTTTACCGTTTGCAGTTCGAAGAGTCACAACCCGAACTATGTTATCAGATCCCGGATGGATCTGTTCTATACGAGCTAATTTCCATAGTAAAGGAGGCAGATTAGGCTCATTAACCAGGACTAAGCCGTTTATTTTAAGGTTAGGTGTATCTTTGAACCATTTAGTTTTTTGTTGAAGCGTATGCAGATAATCACGTTGCCAAGCAAGCCAAAAACTTTGAGTTATTTTCTTGAGCATTTGCCAACGAGAACGTGGACATAAGCAGTCACTAACAGGTTCTTCAGGTAGTGAAACTAAAGGATCTCCCGACAAGAAGTGTCCTGGAGTCAAGACGTTCGATTCTTGCGGGTCTGAAGACAAAGTACAAAGCGGGCGTGAATTTAACACAGCTTCTACTTTAGCGAGAATCGTAATAAACTCTTCCAGAGTTAAAACTTGAGCACCAACTACACGCTTAAGGTGATATTTTGTGGACTTTATGCCACTTTCAAATATGCCACCGAAATGTGGTGCACCTGGCGGGATAAATTTCCATTTTATTTGACGGATAGCCAAACCATCTGATATGTCAGCTTGATGTTTGCGAAGCTCGCCGGTTATTTCGTTAAGATATTTGTTTGCACCCACAAAGTTGGTGCCACAATCTGTAATGATTGTATCACACATTCCGCGACGGGAAACAAATCTATCAAGAGCCGCGAGGAATGCTTCAGAACTCAACTCAGTGACGGCCTCCAAATGGACGGCTTTCGAACTCAAGCACACAAAAAGAGATATGTATGCTTTATAGGTTTTTGCTCCACGTCGACGACTTTCCTTTATAATAAATGGGCCACCGAAATCAATACATGTGGTTTGGAAGCATCGAGAGGGCTGAAGACGAGCGGCAGGGAGCTTGCCCATCATGGGTTGACTGGACACTGGTTTTACTTTGAAGCAACGCACGCACTTTGAGAGTGCGGTACGAATAAGTAGTCTCAACCCAATTATCCAGAACCTTCTATGAATTAGAGACTGTAAAGTCCGAGGGCCGCAATGCAGATATTTTAGATGGAAATGTTCGACAATCTGCCTCGACAAAGGACTCAATTTAGGTAAGAGAAGAGGATGTAACGCAGATGGCGATAGATTAGCTTCATCGATGCGTCCCCCCACTCGCAATAAACCATCTTCATCCAAAAAAGGAGACAGTCTTTGAATCGACTTGTCGCATTGTTCATGATTTTTCACTTGACTGACGTGAGACGACATATAATGGTCTTGAGTAAACTTGACTAGCATCTTCATTGATTTATCGAGTTCAGAACTACTAAGGGAGGAGAAATTTCTATTTGAATAAACAACCTTTGCATTTGATATAAAACGGAAACACCATGCCAAAGTTCGTTGAATCTTTGTCAGAGAAGAAAGCTTAGAAGTTAACGTCAGAAGCGGATTATCAGATTGAGTAGCGTGTAGGCTGCTTGGAACTGAAGTTCTTAATTCCGGCAGTTCTGCATTTACGAGGAACGTACGTTTGCAAGGCCATTTATTAGGCGACATTTGCAACCAAGAAGGCCCGCTCCACCAGAGTGGGTGATCAAATAATTCTGAACAGAGAACACCGCGACTACAACAGTCGGCCGGGTTATCCTCAGTGGACACGTGAAACCAAATTTCGGGACCAATTAAATCGGTTGCTTGCACGACTCGATTTGCTACATACATTTTTAGCAAATGAGGTGCCGTGTTGAGCCAAGAAAGAGTGGTGGTACTGTCCGAGTAGGCTTTCATAGAATTTATGTGAATTTTATCCTTGAGTAAGTTGTGCATGTGTGACATAACTTGCGCTAGAAGCACAGCTGCGCTTAGTTCGAGTCTATTTATCATTGTCGGTTTTAACGGAGCCACTCGAGATTTACCTATTAACAGGTTAGTGACCGTGGTAACTTCATCCACAACAACACAAAGATATACACAACAGCCATACCCTTTGAGTGAACCATCACAAAATCCTACCAAATGCACTTCGGCCGGACTAGAGGGCATAATCAGTCTCGGTAGTGAAATATTCTGTAAATCAGATAAGTTGGCTGCTATTAAATGCCACACCTTAGCCAATTGTGGTGGTATAGCTTCGTCCCAACCTAAGTTTAAGCGCCACATTTCTTGTAAAAGCGACTTTGCAACCGAGTGGGTCGAAAATGCGGGCCACTATAGAGAGGATAGATCTCTTAGTAAATTTAACGTCAAACGAGTCTGAAAACTTGTAGGAGAAATTGTCATCCAATGGATTCCACCGTATCCCTAATATCTTGACAAACTCATTTCCAGCATCATCGAAGGATTTAGAAGTCTGAAGATGGTCAGGAGGAACATCAGACAAAAGAATTGGTGTATTCGTACTCCACTTACGAAGTTCAAAATGACCCTTTGACAATAACGAGGTAACATCCTCTTTTAATTGTTTCGCTTCATCAAGAGATGAGCATCCCGTAGTGATGTCGTCCATGAATGTATCTTCATAAAGAACTTGAGCGGCGCGGCTTGAATATTCAGAACCGTGATCCTCAGCAAGTTGACGCAGAGTGCGAATAGCTAAGTATGGGGAGCTGCTGACTCCATAAGTCACGGTATTAAGCTCATACTCATTCAAAGCCTCGTTAGGCTCGTCACGCCACAAAACATGTTGATAACACCTGTCCTCAGGACGTATCAATATCTGACGGTACATTTTACAGATGTCCGCAGTGAAGACAATCTTATGAAGTCGGAATTTCGTAACTAAATCGACAATGTCAATTTGAAGTTTCGGTCCAACATGAACTAAATCATTCAGAGAAAGATTATTTGTAGTCCGACTGCTAGCGTCGAAGACTACCCGGAGTCGTGTCGTAGAGCTATCTGGACGCACGACGCAATGATGTGGAATTATGTAACGATCAGTAGTCGAAGAATCTGCAGGCTTCATATGTCCTAGTTCTTCGTACTGGTGCATAAATTCCTTATAATCAGCTTTCAGCTCGGTCTGATTAATAAGACGCCTTTCTAAGCTGAGAAAGCGATTAAAAGCTTGGCGAGACGAATCGCCTAAAGAAGGCGCATCCTTCTTTAACATTATAGGTACCACGTAACGACCTTCACGTGTACGGTAAGTATCCTGTTTATACATTTGTTCACAGAGATCATCTTCAGGACCGGAAATTTTACATTTCGGCGGTTCTTCAGAATCCCAGAACCGTTGAACGATATCTTCGAGCGTGCAAGAGGACGCGAGGAGTGACGTAACGGATTCACTGTGAATATTGTTAGGTGGTGTGTTATGAAAATATTGACCACTTATCACCCAGCCGAATACACTAGACAAGGCGCAAGGTAATCCGGGACCGGGAGTGAAACGTGAGCCAGTGTATATTTGATCAAAACACTCGACACCTAACAGTAGATCGATCGGACCGGATCTATCGAAGTCGCGGTCGGCGAGATCAAGATGTTTGAAATGATCCTTGACGTGCAACGGTAACGTTGATGAAGGCAGCAAGGAAGTAATTTTAGGCAAAACTACTAAAGGTAAGTCAAACTTAGGCGACTCACAAGAATGAGGTATTATTGAAGCGAAAGTATAACCTTTTATGTCACAAACATTACTCTGTCCGAGACCGGTAACGTTCAAGTTACATTTTCTTATACGTAAACTAAGGCGGCGCACGCATGCGCTGGTAATGAAAGAATCCATCGAACCGCTGTCAATAACGGCGCGTGCACACTGGAGCGAGCCGTCTGCGTGACGTAAACGAACTACCGCTGAGCCAAGAATCTTCGTACTACAATTTGGACTCGAAGTTTGTGACGTAATACAAGTAAGTGTGCTCGTAGCTTTAGCGGAACTTTCGCTATTCTCATTTGAATTAACAGTAGACCTTAATAAACTTATATTTTCCACATGTAATAACGTGTTATGTTTCACGTTACAAACAAAACATGTGGTTTTAGATTTGCAATTATTATTATCGTGACCGGGCCTTAAGCAATTGGCACATAGGTTCAATTTCTTAACGAAATGTTGACGCTGTTCAAGTGTCATAGAATGTAACTTGCCGCATCGGTAAATAGAATGATTTTCATTACAACATAAACAAACAAATGAGCCCGATGCATTATTATTATTACTTTGGTTCGTAGATGCTACAAATGATGATGACCTTTGCTGAACCTTATGTCCTGCCTTATGAGGAGTAGTCGAAACCGAGACAGGTTGACTAACTTCCAGAATCTTTATATAATTTTGTAAATAAACAATTAAGTCATTGAACTTAGGAATCTCGTGAGTATTTTGTAACTCGAACCGTTTCCTAGTTTCAAGGTCAAGTGATCGCGATGCAATGTGAAATAAAATAAATTCACTTAGCTCATCAATTTGCAAAGCACGTAACGCATTTACGCTTTCATATAACGCATTGGTCAGTTCGGATAAAGTTTCAAGTGACGGCTTGTTAACAGACGTTAATTTAAATATTTTTTCTAGATAAGTATTTGCTAATATACGCTTGTTGTCATATCGATCTAATAAAAGATTAAAAACCACGGAATAATTCGACTCGGTTATAGGTACGCCCCTGGCCAAGGTCAGTGCACACCCAGACAAACAAGACAGCAAATAATGAAACCTCTCCGTGTCCGAAAGTGAACTATTGTTATGAATAAGCGGGATGTAACTATCCTTGAACGTCTGCCAGTTTTCTATTTTCCCATTGAAATGCGGCATTTTCAATTTAGGTAATTTCACTTGAACAATAGAACCTTCTGGACGACAATGTACGGACGGATCGGCGACTTCAGACGCGTGGGCGCAGGCAGCGACGTCGCAAACAAAGATTCGGCAACTTCGATAGACGCATAATACAAATCATCAAATGACAACATCGCACTCAAATCTATTTCTGACTTGGGTTTTAACTTTAACTGTAATCTATTGATATTTTCGCTAGACTCCATAAAAGCAACCCTAATCTGATCAATCTTCTTGTATCTAGCCTTGAAAGGAGATAGCTTAGAACTATCCTTCAGAACATCTTTGGACAAATCGTAGATAATCTGCATACACTTGAAATCATATTCGCGTCTTTTAAGGGACGCCTGTAATTCAACTTCATCAGACATTTTGTTAACTTACGTATTCACGATTTATAAATGAGATGAGAAGGTAGGTAGGTAAGTACCTATCCGAACTGCAAGCGGAATATACTTTAGGCACTATTATGCGTACCTACTTTGGCAAGTAATACAAGTTATGAATTTAAATATATAGGTATAAATACCTATTACGATTTAGACACTTATAAGTTATCACTTTTATTCGTAATAAAATGTAGGTGGATAGGTAATTTCTCGAGCACAACTATTTGACCATGAAACATTCCTATTAGCTTTATACCAACATCAGTTATTGCAAGAAATAGTCATACAAGAAATACCCATTGAATTGAAGGTTTCAATTTAAACCTTAGATACGATTAAAATTCCTGAATAAATAATAATGATCAATGAGAGTAGGTTAGGTACAATCGTGGTCCGCTGGCCAGCTTGGCACGTTGTACGGGAACCCGACTTGAATTGGACCTACCTTTTGCGTTGTACCGTTTATAGAAATTATGAAATGTATTTATTTAAATCGTGATTCTTACTTGTTACTTATTAAATTTATAAGAATACACGATATTACAACGCAATATGTACTCATTAAAACGAGAATTATGATTAATAAGAGAATGTGAGGGTAAGTAGAATCCTCACAGGAGGCACCAAAAAGAAATGATTGGACTTCGTCCGCAGAAACAATTACAATCTCCGATGTTGGCAATCACAACCCTGCGATTCCTTGCGTTGAGAAAAAGTATAAACACTCACCTGGATAGGCAGGGATTGAAGGTAACCACTACACTCGGGACTCCGGGCCGGCCGGCGTGGCGGATATTCAATATGCACTACAAGCTCACGTTTCTGCTTGATTTCACTTCACAAGGAGGATTACGAGAACCAATCAGTTAATCAATTTCTAGCGAAGCTTTTTGGGTAATTTTTAACCCTATTTTGAATCGGACCCAGCGCGGGAGCAGTTATCTGCTTTTCGCCATTTTTTCAAGTCGTAGTTTTCACTCTCACCGCAGTGAGGCGCTAGCGCGGCACCAGCGGGATGGCGCCAATTTTGAATTAGGAAGGGAAACAATTTGGATAGGATATTTAGAAGGATAGGCTTAATGTTTATCCAGTAGCTTTACGGATGATTTGACAATGCACTAAGAGCGCAGTAATAACTCCTACCTATAATTTTGGCTGTTGGCCCGAGGCAGATACTCGAGGGTTACATAAATCAGATTTAAATTTAACTCTTTGAGAAGGATTTCACTGTATTGTTTCAAAGTATAATTAAATATCCTATAAACACTAAACAATTCGAATAAATCATTAAACTCAGCCCTTGGTAGAACAGTTTCTACAGCTCGTCGGTTCGACGGGATCAGCTACCCACGCCGCGTTTTCCGATTGACGGTCTTCACTCAAAGACTCGTCTGCTCCATCGAGCAGGTAATGGCCAAAGCACAACAATAATTACATAAATCACCATTCACCCTTGAAGTATTCTTTCTTTAAAAAAAAAACGTTGCCTCACACTAGAAATTTCTTCCTGTATCATGGGTGCGTTTACAAACATATAAACTCACATACACAAACATCCAGAGTTGGAACAACTATCTGTAGGTCATTCAAATATTTGTTCCATGTGGGAATAGAAACCGCGACACGCAGCGCAGCATTCAATCTCTCAACCACTGCGCTAACCGTGCGCGTGTGCGAGTATTGGTCGAACTATCTAACGTCCACTGACGGGACGGCTTGCCTTTTTGGTTGTTAGCTCTTATGTAATAGTGGCCGAGTTTTAAGACACGAAGTGCCGCTTTTACTTTAGTGCTTTTTAATATTGCTTGCTTGCATGCTTTAGTAATATCTGCTTCTTGACACTGACCCAAGTATTGAGGCGCAACTTGAAGCAGCCTATGTCCGGCCACCTAAGTAAATTGAATGATTATTTTTGTTATTACGGTGAACCAAATGTGTTTGGTGTCAAAGTAAAGTGATCCAAGCTTTTTTTTTTTTTTTTTTTTATTTTTTTTTTCCGGGGTGGAAAATCCTCATTGAATGTCCTCCGCCCTGGGGGAGCGGAGGGGTCTGTCAGACTCGTACTGACTAAAAACCACCCCGGTGTTCCACCTCACACCTACACCGGGGGTCGCGGGAACAACGATACTTCCGCAACCCCCGGCTAGTGCCGGCCCGCCTCTGCGGGCCACGACCTCGGGTTGGGGGGGAGTGAGGTGTTTGACTCCCCCGTAACGTCTGAGAGGGGCGCGCGTGGAACACTACACGCCGCCACCTCGGGTCGGTTGGGGGGCGACGAACGTCCCCGAGTCCGTCACCCCTGGACCCATTTACGGGGGCCGGAAGAGGGCGTTATCCGCCCTCCGCCGACGCCCGGCGCGTCTGCTGCGGATCGGGTTAGTGGATGAAATCTCCCTCTCCCTCTCCGCAGCCTCATTCTGCGAGACCACTGTTTCGCAGAAGGATACCATCGCGTCCCAGGACTCTTCACTGCCGACCATAGACTCGACTACGGCCGGCAGCGACAGGTCACTGCCTACTTCTGAGATGAGGGCACGGCGCGGCTCCTCCCAAGCGGCACATTCTGCCAGCGTATGCCGTGCCGTGTCCTCCCGGCAGTCGACGCAGTGGTGACACCGAGCGTCCGGCTCCCTGTTTATGCGACACAGGTACTTCCCGAAGCAACCATGCCCCGAGAGCACCTGCGTCACCCGAAACGACAGGGAGCCGTGCCTCCTCCCGAGCCAGTTCTCTAGCACTGGCCGGACCGCCTCGATGGTGACGAGGCCGGCGGTAGGGCGAGCAAGCCTGTCCCGCCATTCCGCCACCAGGACCTCGCGGAGCTGAGACCGACGCAACTCCATATGTCGCTGCATCGGCCCTTCGCCCCGCGCCCGCGCTTCCTCACGCCACCGATACAGTGACGCGAGTACCTTCGCCTCCAGGTCCCAGGGCGGGGATCCGGCCAGTGCACAAGCCGCCTCGTAGGAGATCGTGCGATACCCCCTGATGACTCTGACGGCCATCGCTCTCTGCGGCTTTCGCAGAACAGCGATGCTGCCAGCCGTCGGGTCAGTCGCCCAGATCGGGGCCCCATACAGGGCCATCGGTCGCACGATCCCCACGTAGAGCCGCCTACAGGCAGCGCTCGAGCCCCCCAGATTGGGAAGCAGCGATGACAGCGCCCCAGCCGCGCCCAACAACTTGGGCGCCAGCCGCTGGAAGTGGGGGCCGAAATCCCATCGGCTGTCGAGCACCAATCCCAGGTACTTCATGGTTGACTCGACAGCGATTCGAGCCCCCCCGACGACGATGTGGGCATCGGGCGGTGGCGCCCGCCGGGGACCATGAAAGACCATGGCCTCCGACTTGTTGAGGGCCACCTCCAGGCCAAGGCGCCGTATGCGGCTCACCACCTGTGAGACCGCAGCCGTCGCCAGCAACGCTGCCTCCCTGTACGAACTCCCCCGGGCGGTGACCAGCGTATCATCCGCGTAACACGTCAGGTCTACGCCCGGTTGGAGTTCGCCCCTCAGCACCCAGTCGTACCCGATGTTCCACAGGGGTGGGCCCAAGACTGAGCCCTGTGGAACACCGCACGACATGCCGTGCTGGTTTTCGACGCCATCACGTCCCACGTAGGTGACACACCTCTCCGCCAAACAAGCCCCGACGATGCGGCGGAGGTAGGGAGGCACTCGATGATACCGCAGTGCCTCCCGAACACAACTCCAGGGCAGGGTGTTGAAGGCATTGGAAATGTCCAAGGACACGGCCAACATCACCCCACCCCGGGACACCGCTTCCTCCGCCAGGACTCTCACATGCGATATCGCGTGGATGGTGGAGCGCCCATGCCGAAAGCCGAACTGGCTTTCGTCCAGGTCCGGCCCCTCTCTGTACAAGTGGCTGACGAGGCGGGCAGCGATTATCCGCTCGAACAGCTTACCTACCTCGTCTAGCAGCACTATGGGCCGGTACGCGGACGGCGAGTCCGCAGGGCGCCCCGCCTTCCTGAGCAGGACCAGGCGACCAGATTTCCACAGAGTAGGAAACTGGCTCCACTCAAGGCACGCTGTGAAGAGTCCTCTCAGCCAGGGCTCTAGCTCCTTCAGAGCGAGGGCAAGCACGTTGCCGTGAATTCCATCGGGCCCAGGAGCCACGTTCTTGGCCCGGAGCCGCATCACGGCCGCCTCCATCTCTGCTTGTGTCACCTCTGGGACGCTGATGGCGTCCTCCTCTGTAGACTCTGCGGCCGTGGGCAAAGCCATCGGCGGCGGAATATGCTCCACTCTCGCCGGGAAGAGGGCTGCGACTACCTCCTCCAGCAGCTCGGTTCGTGTCGCTACGCACGCGACACGCAACTGTGCGATCTCGGCAGACCACCAGTACACCTGGCGCCTCGCTGACTGTGTGTGGACCCGGGGCATGGACGCGTCGCTGATTTGCGTCATCGCCCCACGGAACCACAGCGCCTCCTGTTCGACGTCGACGGGTCCGGTTGTTGCCGACTCCCGGATCCAGGCCTGGACAGTAGTGGCCTCCTCGAGAAGTTCCCTGTCGATGCGCTTGCGCGCCCAGCGCGGACCGCCAGTTTGCGGGGCCGGCGAAACGCGGCCGCCAGTGGTCTGGGTGGCGACGTCAAAACGGATATATCGGTGATCCGATAACGTCTCCACCTCCACGGCGACATGCACACATGCACATGCGACAGCAGGGCTAGCGAACGAGACGTCCACTACTGACCCGCCCCGCTGTCGCACGCACGTGTAAACCGAGCCCCGGTTTAAGATGACCAGGCCGGTGGTTACTGCCCACTCCTCCAGCGCCTCACCCCTAGCATCGGTTACCGGAGATCCCCACGCCGAAGACTTAGCGTTGAGATCCCCTAGCAACAGCACAGGGCGAGGGTGGAGTCGGCCTACGACGGCGCCCAACTCGACAAGGAAACTCTCGAAGTCGGCGAGACTCTTGTTGGGCGAAAAATACGCACCAACTATGCCAACTCCATCCGCGAGGGCGGCCACCCAGCCGCGACCTCGGGACGGGCTGACAAGAGCCCCGCCAATGATGGCCACCAAACCGTCGAGGTCTCCAACCCAGTTGTGTCTGGGTGGGACAAAATACGGCTCGGCGACCACAGCCACGTGAATCGACCACTCTGCCATGCTCTGGAGCAAGAGATCCTGAGCTCTGGCAGAGTGGTTGATATTGCCCTGGAGGAAATGGTAGAGCGCCATTATGCACAATCCATTCCCTCCGCTCCATTCCTGGGCCGGGAGTCGGCCGAAGAGGTTTTCTCTCCTAAGCCAACTCAGTCCCTTTATAGTTGAGGAACCACGGATCCCTGAAACTAAGAACCAAAATTGAAATGCCAAGACCTTTTAAATATTTGTAATTATTAGAACAACATGTTACTTTTTCGGTATTCGGGTGTAATACAAAAATCTATCTGATCTGATAGATACCTAGTCTGTAGTTAGGTAGATACAGGCTGCAACAAAGATTCCCGAACAGCAAAACGCCCACCACACATGCTCACCGCGTGTTGATATGAACAATAAATTAGCGATACGGTAAAATATTTACCTTTTCCAATACCTCAGCGAAACTTTAAAATAAAAATTATAACATATAGGTCGGTACAAGTTCTTGTAGTTTTGTTCTACATACAACATGAAATTCTTCCTTCTATTTATACCTATGTTTATAGAACGGAACCATTTTCTCCATGTTGAAAAGCACGTGAATATCGGCTCGTGTGTTCTTTATCACGAATATATTTTTTACGTAGACGCGATTAATGATCTGCGGAATGCTGAAAAATCGTCTGTTTCTTTGTACTGTACGTATATCGAAATAGCGTGGCATATTACTTGCCAATTTTCTCTTTAAAAAGGCAAACAAATAAGAGTTTTATTGAGTGCATTTTAAGTATTTTAGACTTTTAAAGGGTTGAGATGAAATTGGCTTTCTGCGAAGTATTTATACATATACATAGGTACAGATAAATCAATCTGTGGACTGTGAACATAAAATGTGGACTGACTGGACACACACTTACATATCCCTTCAGTTTAAGCGATTCGTTTTGGGAGTGATCCGTAGACACGTAGATCTCGAGACCGAATTTTGATAAAGACCCACAGATCTAAAGGTTAAATGAACACGGAACTAGACTATCGGCTCTAGAAACAGTGACATTTTATGAGCGAATAACGACTGACTGAAAATTCAAAATGTTTGGGATAGACCACGTGAGATTCTGGTAGCGCATGTTGATCCTATAAATAAAGTTTTTCACAATCGTAATCGCTGGCACCTAATGTCTGAACCACAATTGGCCAAACCGGGAGCAATGACAAGAAAAAGGGAGCCCTTTGACAAAACACAAAAAAATGCCAAAAATAAATAATAATAATATTGTTAGTCTTGAGGCCATCGGCGGGTTGTGTGTCAGGGTTCTCAGACACTTCGTGAATAACTTTAACTTTATTTCTCAGTGATCCAGTGACTTAATATTGGAGCTCTCTGGGGATGTCAACCCTATCCCTTGTGATCGCAACGTCAAGACCGTCTGTCTTTGAAATCTCAATCAATTGTCACAGAATTTTGTTTGCTCTGCTATCTTCTTGAAAGGGATAGATGAGATTCTTGAGTTTCAGATAGATTAGTATTAGTTTTTATTTTCAAGGTTTGTAAGGTATCTTCCTAGCATTCAACTCAATATTTTATTAGATAAATCACAACAGTTTATCATTACAATAACGCACAAGTACGTAATGAGATACAATACGATATTGAAATCGGTGAAATAAGAGACCCTTAACGAGCAAATGTGTTATAAATCGATCTAACTAGGTTTCATTTTTAGCATACGTCGTTTTCTCTATTTTCACCCGAGCAGAGCTCGGTTGCCCAGGTACTAAATTGTAATATTAGTAGGTATTACAATATTGATTGCAATTAAACGCCTATTACTTGTTTCAGCAGTACCATTAAAAACTGAAATACAACTCATATTTGTCTTGCATTGTGCCTAAACGGAGACGGACCGAGTAAACTAGTCCAAGCGACGTGGCGTCCTATTTTTGTCGACAGACGACGGAACATTTTGGAGACAGATTACCCGAGTAATATACGAGGAAGCCGTAAAGCGTGTAATTACATATCTCTGAGGGTTTACGTATTTATGAGGGATCACTTTATCCGGCAACCCGATAAGATAAAATGTTAGAGCCATTATTGCAACCGTATGGTGGGCAATTTCCACGGTGTCGTATTAGTTATGTACATACCTGTTACCCTTTCACCACTTTGTAAACCTTCCTATAGTTACACTGGTTACTTTGTAAACACAATTTAATTCAAAGAAGCCCACGATTTAAAATGGAAGTTTGTTTGAATAATTTAGCCGACACATTTCAACATGCCGCGTTTCCAACTCGTAATGTTCACAATATGACAAGTCGGAAAACTAACAAAGAGGCGCTCAAGTTGACTCATTTTTTGAAATGTTTTTATTAAATCTTAAGATTGATTCAGAAGCTTATGAATTTACTGAGAGGCAAAGTCTTTGTAAGCAAAAATCAGCTGTTTCTTTATCCTTCGTACATTCAACGTGACGGATTCCTCTTCCATTTCCGTGCGGAAATGTAAGCAAGCAGTCTTTTCGTCTTCTGGGTTGTTTCTTTTGAGACAAATGAAGTAGCTTCAATTATTTATGGAAAATAATGCTCTCGTAAGAAAGCGTAAAAAATAAATATACGAAAAGAATAACTGTAAAAAGTAAATATACCTAATGTAATTTCGTCCCTTTGACAAAAAATAAGTTTGTTTATCCCGCAGTTGTTAACAATGCCTGTGTTACGGACATAATGAATGTGAACTGTGTACATTACAATTTGAAGTAGGTCTACAAATTTCCCAAGACCCAAAAATATACGTCTTTGAAAATTTGTTGTAGGAATAATATAAATATGTATACACCGAGGTAGGTACGCGATACATTTCAGATTTGTATGTGTTCCTATAAATCTATTTCATCCTATTTATAGCGTGTTTATATGTAGTATAAGCAAATAGTAAAATATTGCATGTTCTGCTTTTAATTACTGCAACATCGGAAAACATACAACGGCAACAGTTCAAAGCATTTTAAATAAGTATTCGTCGTTATTTACCTACTGAATTTTATTATTTTTGTTGGAATCAATAACGCCTATTACCTAAAAGATAATAATGATAATGTTTTTTCATTACACAAGGTAATGGACCATTATAATTTGCTATAAAAGCAATTGTATGGAAACAGACCATTAACTTTATTTGATGTTTCTGAGTTTAGGAAACCTGGTCTCAGAAGTACAAAATGCAGTACAGTTTCCTATTAGGCGCTCGCATTCGGGATCTCTAATGATCGTATTGATTTTGATGAATTTCACAGAGCTTGGGAGTTATAATTTCTTTACGCGGATCAATAAATTTCAGTGTTATTCAGTCATCTAAGTCGACATCGCATGCAGACATAAAGGAAAATTATTATTGTAAATAATATACGCCGTGTTATCTCAACAAATATGCCTATCAAATAGTGCGCGAACACGTTCGTTTACGATTGTTCGACAAATACGTTTAATGAATTGTTTCAAAACACTGTTTGACTTCTGTAATTATCCAATAGTCAATATATATATTTACATATATAATATATATCAATAGGACACCCACACACAACTCGAGCAAACAAATTTTACCGTATCGACGTAATTTACGATTTAATCGAACGTGGACTTTGTTTAGTCATAAGCAGAGATCGATGTTTGTTGCTATTTTCGAATAAACATATTTTTCACAAATAATTTGACAAGTTTCCATCTGCACTCGTCTCTTTGTTTATAGAATAAGTTGGTCTGCTTATCGTTTAGCTGACGCTAAAAGCGAATATGATTAATCACCGTTCGTCGATCGATAACACGTAAAACATACTTTGTGAATGAAATTCAGCATTTTGTGTGGGTAGTTGGAAATATTTAACGCGGTGCATCCGGAACATGAATCTAGTAGAAATTTAAAAAGACAAGATTATTAATATCTGGAACGCGAAAATACTTACAAAATATTTAGCTACGGTTCTTCTTTGCAGACATAGCTAGGCGACCACTGAAAAACAGCGCCGTGTTGTGGGTCCCCCACGGCACAGCATTATGCTGAGTGGAAGCCTTCTTGCCACAATCACGACATGCACCTGCTTTTATTTACACCCGCATTTATTTTTTTTGTCTTTTATTTTACATTTCTAACATATTTTAAGAACTACTAACACTATTGTTAAGGGTTTAGTTTTCAAAATCTTTTACCACTGTTCTCGTTCTTGAAATGTAATGTTTGTATGTCGTTTTGTGGCAATTAAATATTTTTTTCTTTTCTTTTTCTTTCTTCTACATCGTGTTTTCCATGCAAATAAAGGAGAAATACAGAACTTTGGGCGGAAATGGCTCATCATTTTTTTCTTATTCTGTAAGGAACGATGTAACCAGTAGTTTATGAATAATAGAGGCCGGGAATTCACAACAATATTATTATCTGTATCACAACTTGGGTCCGAAATATGAAAATGTGTTCGCATATTACAATTAATATTTGTTTCGGGATATTTACCATGTATATTTTGATTTTGTTTGAGAAGTCGATATTTCTCACCATGTCAGCTTAAAAACTTATAGTGCTCGCAGATGTTTTGAAAGCAATTCTTTTTCTTTACTTTTACTCAAATAAATGAGACTCTGAAAATAATGCATAGCCAGAAAATGAGTGCGCTACGCTTACTTATCAAATAACAAAAAGATGCGTGAAGCTGTGCGTTTGCCGTCAAGTTTAACAGTTGTATCGTTTGGGTGTAGAGCACGAACCGAAAAATTCGTCTTTTACATCGGATGAACATTCAGTTATGTACTTAGTTTGTTTACAATGGTTTGATTGTTAGTCAATTAAGTTGGATTATTGTCCTTGACACGTTTATTTTGGAATCATATAATTCATAGAGGTAGTTCCATAACTGTATCAAAACTCGGGTTCAAAATATGAAATTGTGTCCACAGATGATTAAGAAGCGATTCTTTTCTGTGCTTCCAATGCTTCTAGACACCAATAAAGTCACTGAAAATAATGCAAACCAAAAAAGAAAAACTACGCCTGAAACTATGAGCGTCAGCCACACATATATAAATCTAACTAGATGACGCGATTGTATGTACTTCGCGTGTCAAAACACGGAGTAAAAGTACGATCATTTATCGTACTTTTCATTTAGCATTATCAGCATCGGAAAGCCACCGAAATCTAGAAATATGCCCAATTATGCCATATTGAGCTGTAAAAACTGTAAAGAAAAAGTTGGCCGAGGCATTGAAAATGTTTTCTTTCTTTAGTAAGTAAATTTGTTTTAAATTGTGCGTGAAAAATTGGCACGCTTGGTTTTCATACAGATGGAGGGACTTACGTTATCTAGTTAGATTTATGTCTGTAGTTAGCCATCAAGTTAAAACAAAACCTTTTTGTACCGTTTCGGTGTAGAGCACGAACATAAAAAATCATAGTTTCATTTTAACATCGGTTGAACATTCAGTTATGTAGTTTGTTCACAATGGTTTGATTGCTATTCAGATGGGTTGGATTATTGAACTTGACCCGTTTTATTTTAGTTATTGTTACGATAAATCTGACTAAAGGGAAACACAGCAGTAACTTGTAATTGTTTATTTTTGTTTTGATGATGATTTTCGGACTGAGCCCCAATATTGAACATAGCTGTGAATATCTAAATTTAATTGAAAACAAACAATAGTAGGATTGTGTAAAAGTATACATTTATAAATATAGAAGACGTGAAGCTCGCCGCCACCGTGGCTTAGTCTATCTTATTTTTTTAGTGATCCCTAGTTATTAACAAGGAACCCTTATGGTTTCGCCATGTCCATCTGTCGGTCCGTCCATCAATCCGCAGCTTAGTTCAGATACTCAATACTAGAAAACTAGAATTTGGCATGGATATACATATACATGTCTTTTTCTCCTCAGTCCCATTGTTTGGGGTATTGTTGGATATGCCATTTTAAAATATTACGGGTCTATGAAAATCATTTTTTGATTCAAGGATCCGTTTGCGTAAAATTAAACTTTAAATTGCAAATTTTTGTTAGAGTCAAGTGTTAGTCGCTATTTTTTTTTGCCTTCTGTTATGTTGCTTTGGTAAATTTGAAAATAATCACAGCAGTAGTATATATAACGAAATTTAAAGGAAAACTATGACATATAAGAAGGCGTAAGTTTACGAGTAATAGTCGACCAACTTACAAAATGCACATGGAAAATTAAAAATTTTGTATATTGATCTATGGGGTATATTTTGTATATACAATAGTTTTCGAACGCCAAAGTTATTTTTTCCCCTTTGTTAGAGCAACGTTCGGTGCTTTCATTGTTTATGAACGTTAGTAACGTTACCTATTTATTTTGGTGAATGTAGCTGTTTATACGGAACGCTCTGTGCGCGAGTCAGACTCACACTTGGCCGGTATTTTTTATTACTTCTCTAGATTTTTTATTTGGTTGAGTAACTTTTAAAATAAGATTTCTTTGTGATCATTATTTATGGATAACACAAGAAGCCGAAAAATGGTTATCCCTATTTATTCGGAAAAAGGATTTAGACCAAATTACTTATTCAGTCGAAATAAAACTAGTGCCTAGGTTATTATTACCTACCCAGTTTTAGAGTGTGGTGTGGTCCGAACGTGTTACTCGGATGATGGCTCCCACAGAAAAACTCAACGCGACAATGCAGCTACATGTTTTATACGTTTCACAGAAATTGTCGGTTTTGAAGAACATCTTTAGATCAAGTGCAGTCGCATAATTGTCGCACTGTCGAGTCGTACCTGTGGATGGAGCTTTATAACATATTTTTGCCAGTATAAGGGTATTATAATTATTATTATAATTAGTCTTGTCATAAGGGTACCGCTTTCCTATGAGCCGCTAAAAAGCTAACCATTAAGGGTTAACCCGCTATAAAAGAGGATTTTACTACGTAGAATCTAGGTATTAGTCTAGTTACGGTGTAAAACAGAATTATTTTATCAAGGAATATCTTGATAAAATAATTCTGTATTCGAACTAAAATAAGGTTATAGGGTAAGGGTAGTCATCGAAACTCCGCAGATGAGGTGGTTATCGATATCCAATTATCCAATAAAGATAAAACAAAAAGGCAATGAAACGTGTAGATAATTATTTTTTATTATCACCATTCGCCAATTTAATTGAAATCTGTAGGCAAACCACTAATTCTTAGTCAATCTATCTGCCTAGCCTTTTCACAGCTACGATCATGTCGTGGTCGGCTTCCAGTCACACTGGATGCAACTGAGTAGGTTCCAGTAATTTACATGGAACGCCTACTTATAAGATCTACCGAACCAGTATCTGGGTAAACCGCTACCTCTTGGCATGACTAGTGTCATATTATCTGGCTTCTAACTATCCGTACCAGTTTTTTACATGGAACGCCTACTTATCTGATTTTACGAACTAGTATCAGGGTAAACCGCTTCCTCTTGGCATAACTAGTGTCATATTTCCTGGCTTCTAACTATCCGTACCAGTATTTTACATGGGACGCCTACTTATAAGATCTACCGAACCAGTATCTGGGTAAACCGCTACCTCTTGGCATGACTGGTGTCATATTTTCTGGCTTCTAACTATCCATACCAGTATTTAACATGAAACGCCTACTTATCAGATCTACCATATCAGTTTTAGGGTAAACCGCTACCTCTTGGCATGACTAGTGTCATATTTTCTGGCTTCTAACTATCCGTACCAGTTTTTTACATGGAACGCCTACTTATCTGATTTTACGAACTAGTATCAGGGTAAACCGCTTCCTCTTGGCATAACTAGTGTCATATTTCCTGGCTTCTAACTATCCGTACCAGTATTTTACATGGGACGCCTACTTATAAGATCTACCGAACCAGTATCTGGGTAAACCGCTACCTCTTGGCATGACTGGTGTCATATTTTCTGGCTTCTAACTATCCATACCAGTATTTAACATGAAACGCCTACTTATCAGATCTACCATATCAGTGTCAGGGTAAACCGCTACCTCTTGGCATGATTAGTGTCGTATTTCCTGGCTTCTAAATAACCGTAACAGTATTTTATATGAAACGTCTACTTATCAGATTTTTCGAACCAGTACCAGGGTAAACCGCTACCTCTTGCCATTACTTGTGTCTTATTTCCTGGCTTCTGACTATCCGTACCAGTATTTTACTTGGAACGCCTACTTATCAGATCTAACGAACCAGTATAAGGATAAACCGCTACCTTTTGGCGTGACTAGTGTCTTATTTCCTGGCTTCTAACTATTCGTACCAGTATTTTACTTGGAACTCCTATTTATCAGATTTTCGAACCAGTATCAGGGTAAACCGCTACCGCTTGGCATGAATAGTGTCATATTTCCTGGCTTCTAACTATCCGTACCAGTATTTTACATGGAACGCTTTCTTATCTGAGTTTTAGAACCATCATCAGTGTAAACCGCTACATCTTGGCATGCCTAGTGTCATATTTCTTGGCTTCTAAATATCCACAATGACTGATAAAAATCTACAAATAACAGCTGAGGTCAGCAGCTTTTCGTGCTGTCCGAAGCACGGAGGAACCTCGGTACATTAAGATCGTCATCCATCCACGGATCGGTCTGGGCAATCATTGCTTGAACTTGAAGATATAGCCTTCAAATTAGATAAATTTGAGAATTTGTAGTGGTTGGTGGCATAAAACTAAACCACAAAGTAGGTTAGTACATCGCAGTGGAGAATTGTTGCGATAGTTACGAGGGGTAAAAAAAATATTAAACCTCCCACAACTTCGCCGTCTCCTCCGTAGTTGTGCGGCTACTGAGGACCTCAACCGCCTCCTGGATGCTGCCCACCGCGTCCTTTAGGGCACGCGTGAACGTGCCCTTCAGGTTGCCCGATTTAGTGGCAACCTTCAGGACGACATCCAGGCCGTCTGACACTTGGCGACTGAGCGCCACCGCCGATGCATCCGCCTTCCGAGCAGAGCGCCGCTCTCGGGCCTGTCGGGCTAACTCACTAACCTCTTCTACCGCGACAGCCCGTTGCTGAGCCCGCTTTGCGGCATTCACCTCCGCCTTGTTTGCCTCCAGCAGGGACGTGGTGGAGCCACCACTCTGGTCCGCACTCATGTGCCCGGGGTCACTGTGCACGCACTCTGCAGGGGCAGGCGTGTCGGCCCGAGGCACGAAGCGACCCCGCACGTCGCGTTCCGTCACCCGAGCGGTAGCACCACTTGCCACCGCGCGACCCCGCCCTCTCCTCCCCGTTGACACTTTCGGGGCCGACAGGTTCTCCTCACTCGAGGAGAGACCCAACGACCCCGAGGCTTTGCTGCGCGGACGCTTCCTCCGACCTTTGGAGCTGCAACCGCGTGAGTCCTGGTCGGACAAATTGTCTGCAGGACCTGAGCCTCCTCGGCTCTTGTTGCCGTCGGTGACGGCAAGTGGATCTTGGTCGTCGTGTAAGGTAATCATCGTCGTTTTCCGTTGAGCATGCGTGTGGTCGTCATTGTTGTCTGAAGACATTGAAGGAAGACAGTTGTTGCCCACCCCAGAATACGGAGGGCAGCCCGCCGAAGCGGGGTGGGACTCCCCGACCGCTGAGCAGTCGGGACCCACCTGGGGACGTTTTTCGCAAGTGCCTTTATTAATTTTTTTGTTGTTTTTCCTTTTAAAGGGTGAGGTCCCTTTACTCCTTTCTTTCCACTCTACGCCCACTCTCCTACCCTCTGTAAGCAGAGGGGGAAGTAGGCGTTAGAAGCCACCAGGCCCATCCAAGAGATGGACCTGCTGACCCATCTCTAGCCCGGTTCCCTTCACAAACCATCCAGGATGATCTGTGATTGGAACCGTGACCCTTCCTCTTGTGTTGAAGCTCTTTCGAAGTTGGATCACACGTAACTATTTACAGCTCTAGACAACAAATAACCTTCTCTTCCGTGTTGGGTTACCACTGTCTGACGCCTGAATTACGGCTTAATCTGAGTTAAACATGAGGCTTTATGAAATGTGTTGAATTTTGGGTTTATTTGATCACGTACTGAAACCGACCTTGTTTACCGCGTTAATCCAATCCAACTAATTTATTGCGACCCCCCGTATGTGCCAAACAATATCGTGACCATTTAAGTCAACATAAGTGCGTCGACAACATTATTTTTTATTTTTCCACCCAGAATTTATTACGAATCATATAAAAGCCTGATCGAACTCAAACAGAACTCCAATTACAGTTGAATTTCATTGTTATTTTCATAGAAGTCATTCGTAGGTCAATTGATAATACCAATACGAAGAAAGTTACGTAAAACTAAAAATTTATTTTCGAAGCAAAATCAGTTTTACGACTGTGACAATTGATTCACCATCTCGGTTATCGAGTTACTAAAAAAATACGAATACATGTCCTGTAATAACATAACAAAATAAAATGTCAACAGATTCGACAGTTTCCCGGCATTTTTATGCCGGGAAACTAAATTGTTTGTGCCGTTTGGACACAAAGTGAAAATTTATTGATTTTGCAACAAAAATAAAAAAAAAAGTCATCCAAAATAAAAATTAAACAATAAATATGCTTATAGCGCGCAGTAAATTTTGTTTTGGACACGTTTAGTTCACAATAACGCCACTTCTCTCTTTGTCATTGAAAGTAAGTTAGTCTACAGCGTAGGTTCATTATGAATTCTGTGACAGGCCGAATTCTGTTTTGTGCCAGCTTGTTGTCTCTTTTACATACGATGATAATTACCTAACATCAAAATTTTAAAAGCTATCGATTTGTTACAAAACGGTTTCTAGATAATGTTTATATGATTATTATTATAGGTAATAATACTCGTAGCTAAATGGAACGGGGTAATGCTACCGACACCGAAACTGAAACTGTTAAGGGGCTGAATCACCAAAATAGGCATTCTTTTAAATATTTTTTTGCCAAATCTATTGAAGATGTGGCATCAGAAAAAAGATATGTTAATCTTGATCATATTTCTGAAAACTTTTTTGTGGCCGAAACACTTTTACGCACAAAAACCTCGATACAATTGAATGGCAAAGTAACCTCTTACCGTGATCTTCAAAAAAAAATCCGGTTATACTGACCAGCGTACATTTGTACAATTAACAACAATAACGTATCATAACAGGACGCAAAACTTCACTGTCGTATATTTTGAAGTTTTATTCATTATTTTTAAGTAATTCATATTATTATATTGTATAAAAAAATCCATACAAATTCCATCGTGATTCTCTTACCATCCAGTGCAATTCGACAGTGATCGCTTTATGACGTTGCTAGGAGGACGTATGTCGCTTTCTTTCGCTAAATGCAAAAACATATTCGATTTATTTCTCGTCAATTCTATCTGTCAAAAAAAACAGGTATAATGCAGGCAGATCTTGTAGCCTGGTGGCTTTAATTGGAACTAACGAAATCACAAGGAATATTGTCAAACTCTGTATTATTTTTATTCTCTGGCACTAACGCTGTCACTAGCATTTACATATTTGTTGTATTATAAACGACTCATGTCGTTTAGTTTACTTACTTAGTCCATAACTAAAAAGTAATTAAACCTCTTTCAAATTAGAAATAATCTTATCTCAAAAACGGCACCTCGTGACGTCCTCACCCCAGAGGGCTGGTGTATATCAAAACCCAGTAGGTGCTTTGAAACTATTATATTCAAGGATAGCGCAAAAATATATTATGATTTAAAATAGGCTATGGAAAGTCATGTTGTACTAGTAACTAAATGACATCCTAATATTTTAAGAGAACACTAAACAGGGAATATGAACCTATGAATTGTACAAATGATATTAATAGTGTCCTAAATTCTATTAGATATTTTAAATATGCCTAAAAAAGACAATGCCGAACCTAGTAAGTTCTGGATATTTGTAAATTTAAGGTGTTTTACAATTTGATGGGACTCTCCTATTATAAATATTGATTAAATTGATTAATGAAATCACGAAATCTCAATTTAAAGTTTCCATTACACAGTCAACATTACACAGTCCATTTCAGTATAGTAGGTAGAACTCATTAAAATAATATTAATAAAATTATCTGGCTATAAAACCATTATAAATAAAATGTCACATACAGTGTTCTTATTATTATATGTGGCAGTCGCATAGAAGCAGACATAATTATGATATTTATTCAATTTTCACGGCAAATACTCATATGACACTAGCCAGATTACTTATTTTAGTGATCTTTACTTTCGTAGCAATAAGGTTGCATTCATAGGCAAAATAACAGTGAAAGATCTGATGTCAGATGCTAGCCGCCAGTTTGAAATAAGAACTTGCGCGGTTATATTTTTGTAAAAGCCACCGGAAGAGTCCGTTTATGATGCGGGCCTCTGTGGTCGGCCTTGTGTATTTAATTTTCAAATACGTTTCGCTCCAATTTAAGTTTGCCCCTAAACTATCAATGACAGTGGGCGTGGCTTAGAACCGCAGATGTCGATTGTCAACTGTTCGTCCTTAGCCCCTTAATGCATTTCATTAGTTCATACAACGTAATACGGACGGCCCATAAAAGTTCGGTATTCGCCACAATCTACTGTTTATGACGATAAACACTGCATGCAGATATGACTTGACAGATGAATAATAACAATATAATCGTGAACGTAATGTACTGTGCTGTACTTCGTGCCTAGTGTTTTACTGCTCAACAACAACGTATCATAACAGGACGCAAAACTTCACTGTCGTATATTTTGAAGTTTCATTCATTATTTTTAAGTAATTAATCGCTGTAGGTCGCTTCTTGTCAAACCGGATACAGTTCTTCAATTTTATCTTCTCTTCTTTTTTTTTAACTTCGCAACTCAGTTACTTTGTTACACGATACCCATTGATGAGAATGATTGTGAAACTTTCAGGTTTCTAAGTAATTACTCGTTCTCATAATATTGCTCATGGATTTTATAGCGTAGTATCTACTTAGATTGAGCTATGTCTTCCTTCAAAAAATCGGAATTTCTTTCGGTTAGTACCTTTATCTAATCGTCAAAAATTGCCGCGGGCTGTCTGTTTGTTTTTAATTTGTCAGCTGATTGGAGTCAAATAAATTATTCTCTGGCAGCACATTAGCTATATTGCATCGTAAGCGATAGTCACACGAACTTCAATCGAATGTTAAAGCAATTTGAAAACAAAAGCATACGCTTGTTTTTTATAAAAATATTGCTGTAAAGTCATGGCGAATATGAGTTTGTTGTTTGTAGCTAGTTATTCAATATATAAGCAACGTCACACCTGTTTTTGCAATAATGTCTCCTACGAGGAATGAACCTGCACTAATTAAATATGTCTAATCTAATAACGAAGTACATAATGACTATGATAATGCTTTCGCAATGAAAACTAATTGTCTAGTAATCTCGAGATATAAATGATGTTGCTACTGCATAATATATTCAGATAGTTATTCAATAAATGATGAACTTCACAACTGTTTTGCAATAAGGACTCCTACGAGGAATGAACCTACACTATGTAACTATGTCTTATATCACCTAATAATGAAGTACATATGACCATAGTAAGGCTTTCTCATGTGCAAATTAATTTTCGAGTAAGCACGAGATAACTGTTTACTCTGAAGGTGTATTTAATTTCAAAGGAGAGTAAAGGAAGTCATTTGCGGTGTTCATTGGCACACAGGCTCCTAATGAAGGCACAATTTCCTGTAACGGAAATTTATAATTAATTGGCCGTTCATTACGCTTGGTGGAAACAATTCCTTAAAAGTAAAATTGGATAATATTGTAAGCGAATTTCTTTCGTCCTGGATTTCCAAAATAAGTGATATTTTTTTTTATCTTTTATAGGCTCGCGCTTGACCACTATCTCACCTGATAGTAAGCGATGATGTGGTCGAAGGTGGAGCATGCTTGCCTAGAAGTAACCTATTCACTCTTGACTTAAAGACCCCTAGATTGTAGCTATCGGGAAACACAGACTCCGGCAGGGAATTCCACTCCTTAGCTGTACGCATAATAAAAGTATTCCCAAAACATTTAGTGCGTATGGGTGGGATGTCCACCATATATCGATGACACATCGCCGTACGTCTGGTAGTCCGATGATGGAACGGGCTGGGTGGAATTAAATCATGCAATTCCATCGCACACTCCCCGAAATGTAACCGATAAAAAACCGACAAGCTGGCAACTCGGCGACGATGTTCAAGGCTCTGGAGCTTTGACTTAACCAGTGCCTCATCGCTGATGAGTCTCTTGGCCCGCTTTTCGATCGACTCCAGTGCATCAAGCTGGTATTTGGCAGATCCGTCCCAGAGATGAGAACAGTACTCCATGCATGATCGAACTTGCGCTTGATACAAGCTGAGCAGCTGTTCTGGCGTGAAATACCTTCTCACCTTTGCAAGGATCCCCAGCTTTTTGGCGGCCAGCTGAGCCTTTGCCTCAATGTATGGCCCAAAATTGAGAGTCGATGTCAACGTAACGCCAAGAAGCTCAAGATGGTCAGCTATTGGCACGGTCACATCTCGGAAAGTTGGAGCCGGGTGAAATTGACTCTTTTTTGTGGAAAAAAGACACGCCTGGGTTTTAGCAGCATAATACTGACCAGATTGGCATCGCCCCATTCGGAGACTGCCTGCAAGGACAGGTTTAAGCGCTCCACCATGGCCTCCCGGAGAGACTGGATCTGAGGCCCGGTAGCACGAGCGTTGGACAAGTATCTCTCGGTAACGGTGCTGTCGTCTGCATACCCAAAGGTTTTAGCAGATCGTTAATGTGCAGCAAGAATAAAGTTGCCGAGAGTACCGACCCCTGAGGGACCCCGGCATTAATATCCAAGTAGTCCGACGAGCAGCCATCGATAACCACTCGAATGGACCGATCTCTCAGGAAGTCTGCAATCCAATCACACAGACCACCGGGCAAACCGAATGAAGGAAGCTTAGCAATAAGGCTTTCGTGCCAGACCCTATCAAAAGCCTTCGAGATGTCTTGGGAGACGGCAAGCGCTTCCACGTGCCTCTCGATGGCCTCACTCCAGATGTGAATGGCATACGCTAGAAGATCCCCAGTAGACCGATTTCGGCGGAAGCCGTATTGGCGATCACTAAGGATATAGCTAGCTTAGTATTGAGTACACGTTCCATACTCTTACAGAGTATGGAGGTTACAGATATGGGTCTGTGGTTGGCCGGGTCAGCTCGACTGCCCTTCTTGGGCACGGGCTGTACGTTAGCCTGCTTTCAAGCATTCGGCACTTTTCCAGCCTCATACGAAAGACGGAATAGGCGTGTCAAGATCGGAGACAGTTCAGGCGCACAGGTTCTAAGAACAAGTGCTGGTATTCCGTCAGGGCCGCTAGCCTTGTTCAAGTCAAGGTCTCGCAGCACCCTACGGACGTCCTTTTGATGGATACGAATGTCCGACATACTCGTCTCGCATCCATCAGGAGGAGGAGGGGGCCGCGAATCACCAGGATTCAGACGTGAAGATTCCGCAAAAAGAGAGGCAAATAATTTTGCTTTCTCCTCAGTGGAGTGGGCCAGTGACCCGTCGGGTTTCAGCAGTGGTGGCAGTGAGGGACGGCAGAAGTTCGACTCGACTGACTTAGCCAGAGACCAAAACGCTTTACTACCTGCTGGGTAAGAAGCAAGTTTGGTCCCTATTCGGCCAATGTGATCGAACCGAGCCCTTCGCAACACCATCTTGCAGGAATTGGCAGCCCTGTTGAAGGCCTTCTTCTTCTGACCCACGTCACTCGCCTTACGCGATCGAGCGTCGACCCAAGCCAGGTACGCCCCATGTTTAAGCGCGTCGGCGCGCTTACATTCGGCGCCAAATCATGGCCGGTCTTCGCTAGACATTGTTACGTCAGTGAACGGAATGTAGTACTCCATTCCCCGACGCAACACATCCGTCACGGCATCCGCACACGACGATGGATCAGTCGAAGAAAAGCAAGTAGGCTGCCAAGGATAGCATGCGAAGAAAGATCGCATGCCATCCCAATCTGCCGACCTGTACCGCCAAACCCGCCGGGTGCCCCTTGGGCTGGGATCGGGCGGGGAATAGACGGACACTGACTTCACCAGACAGTGGTCCTCTTCCCCCGGACCGCCGCAAGGTGCTAACGTGTATTTGGCTCAGTATTTCCTTTATCTTTAAAAAAATAATTAATAGTAAAATTTTAAATCACTAAGAAAAATAGGAGTGCATAAGACTCGTAGAGGTCTAAATACAAGTTGTTATAACGCGCACCGCACTGTGTCTAACTCCACCGCTCGTGAGCGCCTGGTACTTGGAACCCGGACATTGGCTAAGAAGACCCCGCCCAGGTCTGCGTACGCGCAGTGACCCCACCCAGGTTACGCCCTGCCACTGAACGTCTCAAGAATTGGCGAAGCATTGCCCCGCCCTGGACATACCAGAAGCAAGACAGCGACACCTCCACTGGATCTCTGCTGTCCTGGTAGTTCATACGACCTGTTTGTGAATATAACGAGACGCGGTGAGTGTTTTTTTCTGCTTGCTTACGCTTGCCTATACAGTCAGCTTGATAGCCTCTTGACGCTTATACTTTCCTAGTATCTACCTAAAATGGATAAGTCACTCTCCGAATCGAATTTAACTAAACAAAGCTCGGATGTAACTCTCACTACTCCCCCAAATTATGTCTCTCAGCGGGGTAAAAGAAGGAGAGAGGATGAGCTGGACGTACTTAAAGAAGACATGATTAATATGATTAAATCGATGTTATCAGTACAGGAAAACGAGCTCAAAAAAATTACCCCAACACTCATGGAAATAAAACAGACCAACTCCAACATAGAAAGTTCTGTGGCGTACCTCACTGCACAGAACGAAGAGTTTAAAAAGAGAATAGAACAAATGGAGATACAAGCTAAACAGGACAAGGAATACATCACCATTCTTGAAGATAAAATGGAGGATCTCCAACGAGGTTGTCGTAAGTCAAACCTTGAAATAAAAAACGTTCCTAAACAATTGAAAGAATCGAAAGAAGACTTAATTAACATGGTGCTATGTTTAACTAAAACCATAAACTGTGAAATCGCAAAATCCGACATAAGAGATATATACAGAATAAAGGGGAAGAAACAGGGGACTACGAACACTCCTATTATAGTGAAAATCTCATCCACTTTATTAAAGACCGATATCATAAAGATGTGTAAGGCTCATAATACCAAGCATAAAGTTAAGCTCTGCGCCAAACACCTAGGCTTTAAAAACAATGAAGACACTCCTATCTTTATCTCGGAACAACTTACCGCGAAAGGTGCACGACTACACTTCCTGGCACGGGACCTTGTAAAATCTAAAGGATACAAATATTGCTGGACCGCCTACGGTAAAGTTTATGTTAAAAAACACGATGAATCACCGACTTACATAATTAAGACTGAATCTCAAATTCAAGCATTAATGCAAGAGATGTGACTAGAGACAAGTTGTTCATACCGCATGTTACTATCCTTACTTCTAATAACTTGTTTTTTTAAGCCTATTATAAAAATAATTTTAACTTCTTTGCATGCACTTATGCCAATCTATTTGTTAAATAATATAATTGTAACTGTGTTAACTCCTTCGAACACTCTATACCCACTCAAAATACGCACATATAAACATGTACACTACGCTCCACACAGCGACCACAAGCATCCATCTACTCTTACATACACACACAATTTATATAATAGCGCATAGCGTTTATCAAATCAAAGAAAACGTTAATATAAAAATAAAATATATAACATACATTATAAAAACAATTCATCATTATATTTACAGTTTAAGCATAATTCATGATTTAATAATCAAAAATAAAAATTGTACCTGTATGGTCTTGAATCACAGCTCGCTATATTGTCTTGTCTATGAATAGTACACACACAATTATGCAAGAATTAGACGATACAGTTATTGCGCAATGTAATGAATTTCAAATTGAGGATTTTCCAAGCAGCTCAATATACAAAACTTAACAGATTTCACAATTGTCTCACAAAATATAAGAAGCATTTATAGTAATCTGGACGATTTACAAGTTAGTTTGACTCTCTTCAAGTTTGATGTCGATCTAATAATTTTAAGTGAATGCAGGCTGGACGCTAACAAACCTCTCCCCGAAATTGAAAATTATCTATCGTTCTCTTCTACTAACCACATAAACCGCTGCGATGGCGTAGTTGCTTATGTTAAAAACTCGCAGAAAGTTAGTGTCAAAGAAATAATATTGGCTCACGCATCTTGCTTACAAATAAGCATGCCCAATCTTGTTGTCCTGGGTATCTATCGCTCACCGTCAATCACTAATGCTGATAACTTTGTAGCTTCTCTCAATGATCATCTGAATTCCCTAAAATCATGTAACAACATTATAATAACAGGCGATATAAATATAAATATTATCCATAAAATAAACGGGCAAACAAATGAGCGCGCTAACCGACATAGCTACCTGAACATGCTAGCAATGCACGGCTTATTGCCGGGTCATTCACTGCCAACCAGAGGCGAAAATTGTCTGGATCATTTTATTTTGAAGATAGACAAAAACAAAAAAGCTGCCTCTATTGCTGTTCTGAATACTACGGTAACGGATCACTTCATGATTTTCTTGAAGTTATCTGATATCGTAAACGCACATAAATGCTCTAAAATAAAAACATCTGTTGATTTTGAGGGCGCGATGGCTACTCTAAAAGAAAGTAATGTTTTTGACCTGGTTTCAGTGAGTGATCCTGTTGCATTGACTGAGCTTTTGGTTGACAAACTCAGATATTGCCTTTTACAAAATACCATTACTGCCTTAGTTCCGAGAAATAACCGCATAATTAAGCCGTGGATAACTTTGGGAATCTTACGTTGTATCCAGAACAGGAATAATATGCAGAGAAAATTACGCTCAGATCCTAATAACGATATCTTAAAACTAACATACAGAAGATATCGTAATCACTGCAATAACTTAATTAAAAAACTTAAAAGAAAATATGACAAGGAACAGATTAATAAGGCAAATAAAGATACAAAAAAAATGTGGAGAGCTGTAAATAATATCACGCATCGCAAAAAAAGCAAAACTCAAAATATAGATTTATTAGATATAAAACCAACTCCCCAGGACTCAGTTAATTACGTAAATAACTACTTTTCTAACGTTGGTAAGACGTTGGCTGAAGAAATTATTTCTTCCAATCTATCGCAGGATTCAAGTACTTATACTTTAACCGAATCACAAGTCTCATCATTTGTGCTTCTAGAAACTAATCCTATGGAAGTGCACAGTGTACTGATGAGTCTTAAAACTGAGAGCGCACCAGGATGGGACAATATATCTACCAAATTTCTTAAATCTTCCCACGAATTGGTGGTACCAATAATTTCACATCTGGCTAATCTGTGTTTTACGCAAGGTGTTTTCCCACCCGCCCTGAAAAAAGCCATTATTACGCCTGTGTACAAGGGTGGCAACAGAGATGATGCGAGCAATTATAGACCCATCTCGGTTTTACCTGCAATCTCAAAAATTATAGAAAAGTTAATCAACAGTCGGTTAATAAACTACCTTAACAAGTATAACATTATATCTCGTGCTCAATACGGATTTAGACAAGGATTATCGACAGAGGACGCAGTCTCAGCATTAACTTCTCATATTGTGGAACAAGTGGATACAGGAAAAAAGTGCCTGACTGTTTTCCTGGATCTAAAAAAAGCTTTTGACACCGTTTCTGTTCCCATCCTTGTGCGTAGTCTAGATAACATAGGTATAAGAGGAGTCCCCTTATCTCTGCTAATAGATTATCTCCAGGATAGAAAGCAATGTGTAAAAATAGGAAATTACGTCAGTGAAGAGTTAGGGGTGAGTTTCGGTGTCCCACAAGGTAGTGTTCTGGGTCCGACGCTTTTCCTTATTTACATTAATAATCTTTGCGAAATGGAACTTGAGAATGGACGTGTTTTCTCCTATGCAGATGACACAGCCCTTGCTTTCATTGGAGATACTTGGGTATCTGTATATGGAAATGCTGAAAGGGGGCTCACAAAGATTGCTAAATGGTTAAATTCTTATTTACTAACATTAAACACCTCAAAAACCAAGTATATCGCGTTTACAAAGCACAACATCTCTCAACCCGGACCTAACTATAACCTTAGAATCCATATTTGTGATAATCTCCATCTTTGCACGAATTGTTTTTGTAATAAAATCACAAAGGTGTCTGATATCAAGTATCTTGGTATTATGGTTGACCAACGCTTATCTTGGCATCTGCACACAGAAATGGTCATGGCTCGAACCAGAAAGCTCATTTGGATCTTCAAGACTTTGAGACATGTTACCTCCAAGACTCTCTTAAACCAAATTTATGTATCACTGGCCCAGTCAGTTTTAGTGTACTGTATACCTGTTTGGGGCGGGGCTACAAAGATTAAATTTCTGGAATTGGAGCGAGCACAAAGATCCCTCTTGAAGGTCATGTATTTCAAATCGTATAGATTCCTTACTGAAAGCCTTTATTCGCTAACCGGTCTACTCACAGTCAGGAAATTATATGTCCTCCATGCTGTTTTAAAACTCCATAAAACTCTCCCTTTTGATGTCAACCTCGAAAAAAAAAAGAAGGAAATATCTTGTTGCGCCGGAAGTCTCCGTTAAAACAACATACGCAAAAAGACAGTATACCAGGCAATCCGCTTCAATCTACAACAAACTGAATAAACTTATAAACATTTTCCCCTTGACTTATCGAGATTGTAAAAAATCTCTTACAAATTGGCTCAAAATCAAAAGCTATGACGACATTGAAACTCTTTTACAAACTGTCGGGTGATGATCTGATGGATGATAAGTATCACAAACGCAAACATAACTCCGAAGACACTCTTTACATACATACACACACACACACACACACATACATACACTTACACAACACACACCCACTCCCACCCATACACGTACATTTTTTAAATTAATCGTTTTTGTTTGTATACATTTTACTTTATTTTTTCTTCCATTAGTTAATAAGTTACCTATTGTAAAAGTTCATGTAAGCACACTCCTACATACTAATGTACTAGTTTTAGAAGAGCGGGGCCTCCTAGCACAGGTATTTCTCATACTTAAAAGGAGACCCCTATGTAAGATATTTTGTAGAAAAAGTTACTGAAATAAAATAAAAAAATAATTATTATTATTATTATTAGTGGTCGGAACTACCCAATGGTGATGCTATCGACACAGAGTATCTGTCTGGATCTGTTGTCAGCAGAAGGTCCAAGCAATTCGCCGTGTGCGAATCAACATCCGGTACCCTCGTTGCCCCCTGGACCAGCTGGGTGAGGTTTAGCGCTAGCGCAAGCTTACGCATCTCCCGTCCAGCATGATCAGTGCACTGGTATGGGAAGAGCCACTCCTGGTGGTGGGCATTAAAGTCCCCCAGTAACACTAATTGGGCAGAAGGGTACCGCTGCTGTGCTGCATCAGCCGCCTCACTGAGGTACTCTGTGAGCCTGGTTGCCTCCTGATCTCCACTGTGCGAACGGTAGACACAGGCGTAGATAATTTTATCCAGACCTGTGTCCACCAGAACCCAGAGCGTTGTGAATCTTGAGTCCTCAAGGTTACGGAGACGCCGACAGCAAAGATCGTCACGGGCGTACATACATACGCCCGCCCGTGGTCTAAAATTGTGCTCCAGGGTGAATCCTGGGTAAGACAGGTACGACACGTCTGACGGACTCGCTATCTGCGTCTCCGTAAGGAAAAACAGCGCTGGTTTCTCAGTCTCCAGGTGGTAGTGGACTGCAGAGAGATTTGAGTGCAGACCCCTAATGTTGGTGAGGTGCACTTTGGACCCCATCCCCACACAATGTGGGGGAGGGGGTGCAGCCGCTGTTTAAAACTAATCTTCCTTTTCCTTGACATCATTCATGGTTTTATAAGAGTGAACGGAGGAGAGGAGTTGGAAGTGAGACGAGGTTCCACGCTGCTAACCTTCAGACACGCACTGAAAGGACAGCATCATTGGGGTACTAGTCCGGAGACTGCGGGGACCCCCGATCCCCCGGAATGTCCATCGGGCCCTCCCTATCTGGTCGCCAACCAGCACGATGGCGCATTTCGGGATTTTTCGACAGTTGGCGGGGCAGTCTTTCGTGTGTGGCTGGCACACTACTTGGGCCCCCAACTACCTGCGGTCGGCCAGCGGCGCACCGTGCCTCGGATCCCGCTACCCTCCGCGACTAGTCTCCCGATACATCCCTAACAGCGCGCGTCAGGCTGGTCAACCTGCAGTGGAACAGCTATCTCGACCCAACTCCCCTAGTTGGCTACACCGAGCATCGAACCGGAACACGGCTAGGCCGTTTGGCGGTACGTCTTTGCCCGGTGGGTGGTCACAAGCCTTCGGCCGAAGCCTCCCACCAGTTAGTGTCACCTGATTTGCACCACCCGGGGACCACGTGTAGGGAATCAGAAAAAGGGTACGTTCCTACGGACGTGGGTGACTCGGCCCCCAAAATATATTATACAACGGCACTTCGACTCGACACGACTTCCAACGCCGGAATTTTATTTATGATAAAATTCCTACCTAAATCGGAAGTGATGCTCACCACTTATCGTACTTGGTAAGTATAGGTACTATCTTCTTACTTATAAGACATGATATTGACCTTCGTAGTTATATTTTTATGATACTTAGCTTAACTTGACAAACTTGACAGTGTTGCATCTATGTCGTGTTTATATTTTCACAATAAAAAGGAAAAGCGAAAGGATAGTGTGGGTCTCTCTTCAAGATTCTCATACAGTTTAAATTAAATCTAATGGCGGCTCGAAACACTCACTCGTAGCAAACTCCTATGACAGCGAGGCTAAGTTGTGAAGTTCGATTTCCACTGTGCAGTAAACAGTGGAAATCGAACTTCACAGATGTCATTAAGTTTGAATCGCACTATACTATTTCTTATCCTATCGGCGAACCTCTCAATAAAACACTTATTCGGGTAACACCTATACCTACCTACTGGTTTTATTCTGATCATATTTTAAGTGCTGAACCAAATTGTTAATAAGGGCACGTTCCTATAACGTTCGAAAGATCTTTGGGGATTTATTATTTCATTTGTCTAGGTACTATGCAGATCGGAAAGCGATTAGGTACTACTAGACTTGGCATGCCATTGGATTTAATGCGATAGAAGTAACTTCAGAAATTATTCTGAACAAAAGCTTGAAAAGGAGAATTTAGGACATTTTCATCACTATAATAATATAAAGCCTGTTATTAGGGTTCCGTAGTCAACAAGGAACACTTATGGTTTCGCCATGTCCGTCTGTCCGTCTGTCCGCAGCTTAGCTCAGAGACTCTTAGTACTAGAAGGCTATATTGGCATGGATATGCGTGTCATATTTTTCACGCCGACAAAGTGGTAAAATACTCGTAACACAAAGAAAAATAATTGTTTTCGCTTTGCCAACTGTACAAGTAGTGGGTATGTTTTTTTTCTCTCTTCTATCCCATGGTGTAGGGTATTGTTGGATAAGCCTTTAAAAAATATTACGTATCTGTAAAAACCATTTTTCGATTCAGGGATCTGGTTGCGTAAAATTAAGCTTTAAATTAATAAATATGAATAAAACATCTACAAATATATGGAAGAAGAAAACGTGTTGCGCCGACCCCAAATAACATGGGACAAGGGCAGGAAGATGATGATTAAAAAAACATATATGAACAGAGTGGACAACATTTTAATTTTTCTACTTTCAACAGATATTTACTAACGCGAAGACAACAAAAGAAATAGGTAGGTACCTAAGATAACATCTATTAAAAAAACTTTGAGGAATGCATTTCATTCAATTTTGTTTAAACAAATATTGTATCAGTGTTACAATTATGGTTTATGCAATTATGGTAACAATTTCTAAAATAATAATTATGCAAAGTTTTCTAAGCAAAATAGAACAAAACATCAATTTGATACTGAAATTTTATTTCACGCTATGAATAGAATAAACAAAACAATTAATTTGTATGAATGAGTCTTAATCCGTTGGTAGTCTAAACTGTTTAGTTTTAGAATCCATAATAATATGAGAAGTCCAAAGTTCCGGTATGGTCCCTCTGGGCCACACGAACATTTTCGGACTCCTACCAACTTAAACCACTGATACCCTTGACCGTGCTCAACACAACCGCTTTGGGATTTCTTGTGGCACTCACCTGTCTCCAGCTACGCCCGTCCCAAGAGAAACCAAATATTGTGTCCTCTAACAAGTTCGCGGTGCAATACCAACACAGCGGCACGTACAGTAGTGGTTACTGTTCTCCCAAAGGTCGCTTTACGGATGATTCGACTTTGCACTGAGAGCGCAGTAATAACTCCTATCTATACGTTTAGCTTAGAGCCTCTCACTTGGCCCGAGACAGATACATGAGGGTTACATAAATCAGATTCAAATTTAACTCTTTGAGAAGGATTTAATTTTATTGTTTCAAAGTACAATTACATATACAATAAACACTATACGAGTTTAATTAATTCGAATAATTCATTAAACTCAGCCCTTGATAGTACGTACAGTTTCTCCAGGTCTTCGGTTCAACGGGCTCAGCTACCCACGCCGCGTTTTCCGGTTGACAGTCTTCACTCAAAGACTCGTCTGCTCCAACGACTAGATAATGGCCAAAGCACAACAATAATTACTTATATCACCATTCACCCTTGAAGTATTGGTCGAACTATCTAACGTCCAGTGACAAGACGGCTGGCCATTTTGGTTGTTCGATTTATTGCAGAGAGACCTATATTTGCGTACCTAAATTATCGAGAAAAAGAGTGTAAACGCCTATGGCCTTTTAAGATACGAAGTGCCGCTTTGACTTTTGTTCTTTAATAATAAGTATCTGCTTCTTGGCACTGACCCAAGTATTGAGGCGCAACTTTGAAGCAGCCTATGTCCAGCCACCCAAGTTAATTGAAATATTAATTTGTTATTACGATGAAACAAATGTATTTGGTGTTAAACTAAAGCCAAGCCTAGCCAAACATACACATTAGCTACAAAATGTTAGGCATTCCGACTTAGAAGTGACTTACGATGCCTTTGTCTCGAACCAACTCTCGAAGTTGGATCACACGGAACTATTCACAGATCTAGACAACAAATTACCTTCACTTCCCTATTGGGTTACCACTGACTGACGCCTGAATTACGGCTTAATCTGAGTTAAACAAGAGGCTTTATGAGATGTGTTGAATTTTGTTTTTATTTGATCGCGTACAGAAACTGGCCTTGTTTACCGCGTTAATCCAACCCAACTAATTTAATGCGACCCCCGCGTGTGCCACACAATATCGCGACCATTTAAGTCAACTTATACAGTTATTTTATATATATTACAGTATACAGTTTATTTATGTGCTATATATAAAAAAAGAACACATCACATCACATCATCAGCCTTTATTTAAAGTTCCCACTGCTGGGACACAGTCCTCCTCTCATAGAGGGAGTGGGCTATAATCCACCACGCGGGCCCAGTGCGGATTGGTAGATGTCACATGTCTTTGAATTTTTGGTTCTAGGACATGCCGGTTTCCTCACGGTGTTTTCCTTCATCGTTTTGAGAGCAGTGGTGATGAAATAAATTACACAAAGTAAAGCGCCTGCTCGGGTTCGAACCCACGATCTACAACTCGTAAGTCGGGACCGTAACCACTGGGCCAGTACTAAAAAAAGAACGCTAAAGGCGATAACAAATAATAACAACTCAAACTAATTAAAGACCTATATTATTATTTAGGTCTTTAACTTGCTTGTACCACAAACATCTCTGCATTATCTAAATAATACTTAAATAATATTGTTTAAGCTTAAATTTTATATTTTTGTCTGAATTACGTTGTTATTTTCATAGAAGTCATTCGTAGGTCAGTTGATAATTACGAATACTAAGAAAGTTACGTAAAATAAAAATTTGATTTTCGACGGAAAATCAGTTTTAAGACTGTGCCAATTGATTCACAATCTCGGTTATCGAGTTACTAGAAAAATACGAATACATTTCCTGTAATAACATAACAAAATAAAATGTCGAATCTGTCTACATTTCCTGTTCGTAAAAATGCCGGAAAATTCCTGTCAGACCTCAATTGTTAGTGGCATTTCACATATCACATAGGTCACATAGTGAAAATCTATAGTGATTTTGCAACAAAAATAGAAAACATGTCATCCAAAATACAAATAAAACAACAAACACGCTCATAGCGTTCAGTAAATTTTGTTTTGGACACGTTTAGTACACAATAACGCCACTTCTCCCTTTGCCATTGTAAGTAACTGTGTTTGTAAGTAACCTAGGCTAGCCCCCAGTCAGTCTAAGTGCTATTAAGTTTTTCATTGTGAATTCTGTGACAGGCCGAAGTCTGTTTTGTGCCCGGTTAAAGGCTCGGCTTGTTGTCCCTTTTACATAAGATAATAACAAATATATAAAACCTACTTTTTGTTTTAAACCTACATGTGAATTTACTAAGTAGGTATACCCGCAGATTCACCGCTGTAAACCTCTTCCGAAAAAAAATGTGGGTTGGTAATGGTGTTTCCTATTATAAATCGGAACTACCATGATGACCTTAGTCTATTAAAACAATGGCATCTCCGAAGATAGTCTGCTTACATAATACAGCATTCATTAGCCAATCTGGAACCAAAACAACAAGAAAGTGCGTAAATTCACAGCGGAAAAATTCAAGTCATTTGTCAGGGCTAATAATACTCCATCTTGCAATATAAACAACATTTGGAATAAAGTATTGGCATCCAATACACAAATTATCTTGGCAATAGTTCCCGAACTATTTACCTCACGTCAAAATTGTAAAAGCTATCTATTTGTTACAAAACGGTTTCTATATAATGTGTTATAGGTGTATGTGTTATACTCATAGCTAAATGGATCGGGGTAATGCTATCGACTCCGAAACTGAAACTGTTAATGCATTTCATTAGTTCATACAACGCAATTCGGTAGGCCCATAAACGTTCGGTATTCGCTGCTGTTTATAACGATAAACACTGCATGCAGATATGACTTGGCAGATGAATAATAGCAATATAATCGTTAACGTAATGTACTCTGCTGTACATCTTGCCTTGTGTTTTCACTGCTATGTAGGTCGCTTCTTGTCAAACCGGATACAGTTCTTCAATTGTACATGAAGGGTACTTCTCTTCTTCTTCTCTACCATCCATAACTCTACAACTCAGTTACTGGGTTACACGTTCTCATAATATTGCTCATGGATTTTATAGCGTAGTATCTAGATTGAGCAATATCTTCCTTAAAAAAATTGGAATTTCTTTCGGTTAGTACCTTTATTTAATCGGCAAAAATTGCCGCGGGTACAACTTTGCTAATTTAAAATTCATGCCAGCAGATTGGAGTCAAATTAATCATTCTCTGGCAGCACATTAGATAAATCGCATCGTAAGCGATAGTCACATGAACTTCAATCGAATGTTTAAGCGATTTGCAAACAAAAGTAAGCACTTGTTTTTTTTTCAAAATAAATGCTGTCTTTGGAGTAAAGCCGTGGGGAACATGAGTTTGTTTGTTTGTTACGCTTTTACATCTTAACATCTGAACAGATTTGAATGAATCTTGGCATATGGATTGATCAGAACCCGGATTGGCAGGATGCCTTTTATGTTCGGAATAATGTTGCGTGTTCACGTGGGAGAAGCCGTGGGCAGAAGCTAGTCACACCTGTTTTTGCAATAAGGTCTCCTACGACGAATCAATCTACATTATGTAACTATGTCTTAATTAACTTAGATATTACCATGATAATGCTTTCTCGTGTGAATAATAAAAATATAATAATGATAATGATAATGATCATAATAGTAATGATTTTCGAGTAATCACGAGATATTTTTGATTTCAAATTTAATATTTCAAAGTAGAGTCAAGTCTCGAGTCTCTAATGAAGGTACAATTTCCTGAAAACAACTTTAAACATTAATTGGCCGTTTATTACTTGGTGGAAACACTTCCTTCAAAGGAAAATTGGATCATATTGTAAACAAATTTCTATAGTCTTCGACTTCCAAAATTAGTGAGATATAAATACAATGGCACTTCGACTCAATACAAGTTCTAACGCCAACATTTCGTTCATGATCGAATTCACATCTAAATTGAAAGAGATGCTTACCACTTATCGTACTTGGTAAGTATAGGTACTACCTATACGACACGATATTAACCTTGGTAGTTATATTTTTATGATAATTACCTTGACAAAATTGAGAGTGTTTGCATGTCGTGTATACATTTTCACAACAAAAACTGCGAAAGGACAGTGTCGGACTCTCTTCAAGATTGTCATAAAGGCAAATATTAAATCAAATGGCGGTTAGAAACACTCACTCGTAGCAAATTCATGTGACAGCGATGCTAAGTGGTGGGTTACTGCACAGTAAAAATCGAACTTCACAGACGACATTAAGTTTGAGTCGCACTATACTATTTGTTACCCTATCAGCGAAACTTATTTGGGTCTATACGACTCACATCTTATTGGGACCCCATCATACTGATTGCTCAGCTCACAGAAAAACACCTTTCTTTACAATTTTGCCACGTTCGTACTCGAATAACTAGTCAAATTATGGGCAATGTAACCTCATTTATTTATGTTGAAATCTCGATCAAGGTAGATTCTAACGTTAACATTACATACATATTAAAAGACTTGATGAAATATATAGCAGGATTCAGGAAGTGAAATTCCCAAAAATAAATCGTTACTTCAATAATGGCTTTTTATAGAAGAACTTCATATATCCAAATACTTTATATCTATTGAAGTGGGAATTATTAGAGCCAGCGCGCACTAGCGACTTTTTGTTGACCGATAGTTTGCTCGTTCAGGGAATCAGTATGGAGCTATATTGAACTGCACGCCATCATTTCAGCCGAAAGGCGCCCACTGTTAGACAAAGGCCTCCTCCAGGTGTCGCCATATTGACCGATCCCGTGCGTGCGATACGCACGGGATCGGTCAATATGGCGGAATATGGCTGATCCAGCGCCTTTCCGCAACCTTAACCAGGTCATCGGTCCACCTAGTGGGAGGCCTTCCAAAGTATCGTCTTCCGGTTCGCGGTCACCATTCCAGAACTTTTCGGCCGTCCGATCTGCAAATTCTTCCGGCTATGTCGGTAACTTTGGTTCTCCTGCGGATATCATCATTTCTGACGTGATCACGCAAGGAAATTCCGAGCACAGCCCTCTCCATTGCCCTTTGGATGACTTTAAGCTTTCTGATAAGGCCCATTGTGAGCGACCACGTCTTGGTCCCACTGGCAACACACACTTGTCATAGACTTTTGTCTTGAGACACTGCGGTAAATTGGATGAGAAGCTACCACGCAACTTTCCAAACACAGCCGAGTCGGATTCAACGGTTGACCTCTTTCTCGAAGTTGGACCTACCCAGCTGGACCGTTTGTCCCAGGTAGAACTGCACGCATTTGGCGATTATAGCTCAATACTGATTCCCTGAACGATTAAACTACCGGTCAACACAAAGTCGCTAGTGCGCGCTGGCTCTTAATGTTAATAAGAATTATTTTATTCTCGGGACATTTTAATGGGTATCACCTATACCTACCTACTAGTTTTATTCTAGTCATATTTTAAGTGCTGAACCAAATTGTTCATAAGAGCACGTTCCTATAACGATCGAAAGGTCTTTGAGGATTTATTAATGCATTTGTCTAGGTACTATGCTCATCGGAAAGCGATTAGGTACTACTAGAATAGGCATGCCATTGGCTTTTATGCGATAGAAGTAATTTCAGAAAATATTCTGAACAAAAGCCTAAAAAGGAGAACTTAGGGAATTTTCATCACTATAATAATATAAAGCCTGTTTTTAGGGTTCTGTAGTCAACAAGGAACCCTTATAATTTCGCCTAGAAAGCTATTATTTGCCATGTATATACATGTCATATTAATAACACAAAGATATTGTTTTTTTTACTTTGTCATCTGTACACGTAGTGGGGATGTCACTCATCTATCCCATGGTGTAAGGTATCGTTGGATAAGCTTTTATAAATATTACGGGCTCTAACTCCCTAAAAATCACTGAAAATCCCTAAAAATCACTGAAAATCCCTCAATATCCCTCAAAATCCCTCAAAATCCCTCAAAATCCCTCAAAATCCCTCAAAATCCCTGAATCGGAAAATGGCTAATAACCATTTTCTGATTAAGGGAATCGTTTGCATAAAACTATGCTTTAAATTGATATATTTTTTTAAAATCTAAATGGCTGTTTTCGGATATATGAAATTAAAAGGAAAATTATCACAGCTAAGTAGGCTTTACAAGTTTTTGAGTTATAGCCGACTAGCTTATAAAGTAAAAAAAACTGTAAATTGATGTATGTGGACAAACGTTTTCGAACGTCAAAGTTAATTTTGTCCCTTCGTTAGAGCAATGTTCGGTGATTTCCTTGATCATGAACGTTAGTAATGTTAGCTATTTATTTTTTTATTAGCTGTTTATACGGAACCCTTTGTGCACGAGTCAGCCTCGCACTTGGCCAGTTTTTCTCATAGAAAACATTCCTACCATCCGAAAACAAAAACTAAACATCAAAACACAATAAACTGTTCAAAGTTAGATATCTAAAACACTGAAGATACTTGGGTGTTTTAGACAATAAACTTCAAGCAAGTTGAGAGTCGCCATTTTGTTTACACAGACTGTATAAGTAGGTATTTTTTATAAAAAAAACTCAGATTTACCAAGTCCTGACCTTAGCTTCAATTCGGGCAACAAGTAGAATAATAAAAACAGAGGCTTTGTGTACAAAGGCTCCCACCGATATTTTTTACGGATTTAGGTCTTCTACGGTCAGATAATTTATTTCTAACAAAAAAAGTCCTCGCAACGTAGTCGCACTATCAATTCCCCCCCAGTCTGTCTGTGGGAGCCTTAATTTGTGAATCTTTAATCGTGACGACGTTATAAGTTTGTCGTCACATCCTCAAAACTTATTTACAAAAAAAATACAAATTGAAGTTATGTTTCACTTTGTAGTGTTTTTATTTGGAAGTAGGTAGTATTTTTATGTAAAAAGGTTTTTATTTTTAATTTTTCGTTGTAGTACATAATGGACCAGTTCTATAGGTTAGGTACCTATAATGCCCAAAGTAATGCCAGAATAGATTTACCCAATAACATGAAACTTGAATAAAACCGGTGGAATAAGAGTATACCAGGGTGAACTATTCACACCTGTGTACCCCTTTAGAGCGTATCAGTGTGATGTTATGTTATGAAATGATGTAAACAATAAACAGACATGCGATTGTAGCTATTCCGAGTGATTTAACGTCATTAATTGAAATGGTGGTTGGTTAGTTCACGCACTATGCGCGAACTTATCCCCACTACGAGATTTTTTTTCACATATCCAAAAGCAACCATTTAGCTGGCAGGGGTCCCCCACACTTGACTCAAACAAATATTTTCAATTTAAAGCTTAATTTTACGCAAACAGATCCCTGAATCGAAAAATGATTTTCAAAGACCTGTAATATTTTTGATTTACCACTTCGTCCGCGTTAATAATATTTACATCCATGCCAAATTATAGCTTTCTAGTACTTAGTCTCTGAGCTAGGCTGCGGACGGACTAACGGACGGACAGACGAACATAGCGAAATTATAAGGGTTCCTTGTTGACTACGGAACCGTAAAAAGGAACAACGTTTTTAACTTTTCAATTTATAATTAAATGATTTGTCTAATGTTTATAAAAAAATATGCATTCTAACCGACTTTTCGTACAATACTCGTCAATCACTGTTAAAAATAAAATGCATTTACTCTGTTTTCACAATTACACAACAAAAGTAATTGATTAGATTAATTGAACCCAGCCCCAGGCTAGAGAACGTGTTGAAGATTGGAATAAATAACCCAATTCCAAGTAAAAGTATAAATTAATCAAACAAAACATTCAAACGCAACAAGCGCTGGAGAGTGTTAAACAGTTGTATTTCAAAGCCAACAGCAATTTGGACAAATATGATAACAAACTTGTACAACAAAACGAAGACTCCTTCAAACGAGAGGGAAAATACCACAGACACAAATCTAACTAGATGACGTGATTATATGTACTTCGCGTGCCAAAAAACGGGACTAAAGTTACGATCAATGATCGTTATCTGAGATTTTCATTTAGCATTATTGCCACCGGAAATCCACCGAAATCTAGAAAAATGCCTTTTTATGCCATATTGAGCTGTAAAGAATGTATAGAAAAAGTTGGCCGAGTCATTGGAAATGTTTTCTATCATTGGTAAGTAAATTTGTTTTGATATTGTTTGAGAAAAAGTGGCACGCTTGGTTTTCATACAGATGGAGGGACTTGCGTTATCTATTTAGATTTATGTCTGTGGAAAATACTTATAGAGATATTTCGATATGTTGTTGCTTGTGTTTGCGAATATTCTGTAATATTAATAAATATTAATATCACATCTACGAGTACGAACAGAGTGGGCAAAATTTATATTTTTCTTCTTTCAACACATATTTACTAACGCGAAGACAACAAAGCAAATAGTTAGTTATGATTACAACTGTTAACAAAACATTGAAGAAAGCATTTCTTTCAATTTTTTTAAAACAATTACTGTATCAGTGTTAAAATTATGGTTTCAGGTTTAATAACTCCTTACAGGTCAATTTCAAAAATAACAATTTTGCAAAGTTTTCTAATCAAAGATAGAACAAAACATCAATTTAATATTAAAAGTTCATTTCACGCTATGTATAGAATAAACAAAAGAATTAATTTCAACAATGAATAAATTGTTTATATTGCAATTTGGTTTTATATTTAGCGTCGGCTATCCCACGCCGTTTCTGTAAATTTTATATAGAATGTAGGTATTATGAAAATCTAAATCTGAATGAGTCTTAATTTTATATTCTAGTTACCAGTAAAAACTGTCTAGTTTTAGAATCCATAATAATATGAGAAGTCCAAAGTTCCAGACGTATGTTCCCTCTGGGCCACACGAACATTGTCGGACTCCTACCAACTTAAACCACTGATACCCTTGACGGTGCTCAACACAACCGCTTTGGAATTTCTTGTGGCACTCACCTGTCTCCAGCCACGCCTTAATTAGGAACGTCCAAAGAGAAAACAAATATTGTGTCCTCTAACAAGTTCGCGGTGCAATACTAACACAGATGCACGTACAGTAGTGGTTACTGTTCTCCCCAAGGTCGCTTTACGGATGATCCGACTATGCACTGAGAGCGCAGTAATAACTCCTATCTATACGTTTAGCTTGGAGCCTCTCACTTGGCCCGAGACAGATACACGAGGGTTACATAAATCAGATTCAAATTTAACTCTTTGAGAAGGATTTCATTATGTTGTTTCAAAGTACAATTAAATATCCAATAAACACTATACGAGTTTAATGAATTCGAATAATTCATTAAACACAGACCTTGGTAGTACGTACAGTTTCTCCAGCTCGTCGGTTCAACGGGCTCAGCTACCCACGCCGCATTTTCCGATTGACAGTCTTCACTCAAAGACTCGTCTGCTCAAACGACTAGATAATGGCCAAAGCACAACAATAATTACATATATCACCATTCACCCTTGAAGTATTGGTTGAACTATCTAACGTTCAGTGACAAGAGGGCTGGCCATTTTGGTTTTTAGCTCTTATATTATAGTGGCCGAGTTCGATTTATTGCAGAGAGACCTATATTTGCGATCCTAAATTATCGAGGAAAAAGAATGTAAACACGTGTGACCGTTTAAGACACGAAGTGCCGCTTTGACTTTAGTGCTTTAATAATATCTGCTTTTTGGCACTGACCCAAGTATTGAGGCGCAACTTTGAAGCAGCCTAAGTTCAGCCACCTAAGTTAAGTGAATGATTAATTTGATATTACGGTGAACCAAATGTGTTCGGTGCTAAAATAAAGCCAAGCCTAGCCAAACATACACATTAGATACAAAATAGGCATTCCGACTTAGAATTGACTTACGCAGCCTTTGTCGCGAGCCAACTCTCGAAGTTGGATCACACGGAACTATCCACAGCTCTAACCAACAATAATCTTCTCTTCCCTATTGGGTTACCACTGACTGACGCCTGAATTACGGCTTAATCTGAGTTAAACAAGAGGCTTTATCAGATGTGTTGAATTTTGGGTTTATTTGATGACGTACTGAAACCGGCCCTGTTTACCGCGTTAATCCAACCCAACTAATTTATTGCGACTCCCCGTATATGCCACACAATATCGTGACCATATAAATCAACAGTGCCACAACAATTTATTTTTATTGTCCCACCCAGAATGTATTACAAATCATCTAAAAGCCTGATCGAACTCAAATAGAACTCCAATTACAGTTTAATTACATTGTTATTTTCATAGAAGTCATTCGTAGGTCAATTGATAATACCAATACGAAGAAAGTAACGTAAAACTAAAATTTTATTTTCGACGGAAAATCAGTTTTATGAATGTGACAATTGATTCACCATCTCGGTTACTAGAAAAATACGAATACATTTCCTGTAATAACATAACGAAATAAACTGTCGAATCTGTAGACATTTCTTGTTTGTAAAAATGTTAGAATCTGAATTGTTAGTGGCATTTGGTCACACAGTGAAAATCTATTGTGATTTTGCAACAAAAATAGAAAACATGTCACCCAAAATAGGAATAAAACAAAAAACACGTTCATAGAGTTCAGTAAAGTTTGTTTTGGACACGTTTAGTAGTCAGTAACGCCACTTTTTTCTTTGTCATTAAAAGTAAGTTAGTCTACAGCATAGGGACCTAGGCTAGCCCCAGTCAGTCTAAATTATATTAAGTTTTTCATTATGAATTCTGTGACAGGCCGAAGTCTGTTTTGTGCCCGCTTGTTGTCTCTTTTACATAAGATGATAACACTCACATAATACCTACTATTTGTTTTTAACCTAAGTGAATTTACTAATTAGGTATACACACACATACACCACTATATAGCCCTTCCGAAAAAAATGTGGGCTGGCAATGGTGTTACCTAATATAAATCGGAACTACCATGATGACCTTAGTCTATTAAAACAATGACATCTCCGAAGATAAACTGCTTACATAATACAGCATTCATTAGCCAATCTGGAACCAAAACAACAAGAAAATCACAGCGAAAAAAATCAAGTCATTTGTCAGGGCTAATAAACCATCGTGCAATATAAACAACATTTGGAATAATGTATTGGTATCTAATACTCGTATACAAATTATGTTGGCAATAGTTCCCGAACTATTTACCTAACGTCAACATTTTAAAAGCTATCGATTTGTTACAAAACGGTTTCTAGATAATGTTTAATAGGTAATAATACTCGTAGCTAAACGGAACGGGGTAATGCTTCCAACTCCAAAATTGAAACTGGTAATGCATTTCATTAGTTCATACAACGCAATACGGAAGGCCCATAAACGTTCGGTATTCGCCACAATCTGCTGTTTATAACGATAAACACTGCATGCAGATATGACTTGGCAGATGAATAATAGCAATATAATCGTGAACGTAATGTACTGTGCTGTACATCGTGCCTAGTGTTTTCACTGGTATGTAGGTCGCTTCTTATCAAACCGGATACAGTTCTTCAATTTTACATGAAGGGTACTACCTTCCATAACTCCACAACCCAGTAACTGGGTTACACGATGCCCATTGATGTGAGTGGTTGTGAAACTTTCAGGTTTCTGAGTACTTACTGGTTCTCATAATATAGCATAGGCTATAAAATCCATGAGCAATATTAAGAGAACCTGAGTTCCGGAATTCGTCTTCGAAATCTAAGTACTATTACTTAGATTTCGAAGACGAATTCCGGAACTGAAATTGAGCTGGGCAGGACACCTAGCAAGGCACGGTGATGATAGGTGAAGTAAGTTGGTGACCGAATGGTGTCCAAAAACTGAAGTAAAAAGTATTGGTCGTCAAGCGGCGAGATGGGCAGATGCGGGTAGAAACTGGATGATGTTGGCACAGGAACGTGGTGATTGGTACAAGAAGAGAGAGGCTTATGCCCAGCAATGGGTGAAGTTAGGCTGTGGATGATAATGATGACCTAGATTTAGCTAATTCTTCTTTCAACAAAATAAGAATTTCTTTCGGTTAGTACCTTTATCTAATCGGCAAAAATTGCCGCGGGCACAGCTTCACTAATATCAAATTCATGTCAGCTGATTGGAGTCAAATAAATCATTCTCTGGCAGCACATTAGCTATATCGCATCGTAAGCGATAGTCACACGAACTTTAATCTAATGTTAATGCCATTTGCAAACAAAAGCATGCGCATTGTTGGATAAGCCTTTAAAAAATATTACGTATCTGTGAAACCATTTTTTGATTCAGTGATCTGGTTGCGTAAAATTAAGCTTTAAATTAATAAATATGAATATAACATCTACGTGAAATATATGGAAGAAGAAAACGTGTTGCGCCGACCCCAAATAACATGGGACAAGGGCAGGAAGATGGTGATTAAAAAAACATCTATGAACAGAGTGGGCAAAATTTTTATTTTACTACTTTAAACACATATTTACTAACGCGAAGACAACAAAGGAAATAGGTAGGTACCTAAGATAACATCTGTTAAAAAAACTTTGAGGAATACATTTCATTCAATTTTGTAAAAGTACATTATGGTACATGTGTGTAATGTTGGTGATTACCGCTGAGGCGCCATTAAGACCCGAGCCGTCAGGTGAGGGTCTTAAGAGAGCCGAGGACGGCAATCATCAATACACTCGTGTATCATACGACGTTTTTCAACACACTGTAATTGTATCAGTGTCACAATTATGGTTTCAGGTTCAATAACTCCTTACAGGTCAATTTCTAAAATAACAATTTTGCAAAGTTTTCTAATCAAAATAGAACAAAACATCAATTTGATACTGAAATTTTAGTTCACGCTATGAATAGAATAAACCAAACAATTAATTTCAAAAATGTAAAAATTTTGATATTGCAATTGGTTTTATATTTAGCGTCGCCGTGGGATACCGTTTCTGTAAATTTTATACAGAATGTAGATATTGTGAAAATCTAAATCTAAGTCTTAATCCGTTGATAGTCAAAACTGTCTAGTTTTAGAGTCCATAATAATATGAGAAGTCCAAAGTACCAGACGTATGGTCCCTCTGGGCCACACGAAAATTTTCGAACTTCTACTAACTTAAACCACTGATTCTCTTGACGGTGTTCAACACAACGGCTGTGGGATATCTTGTGGAACTCACCTATGTCCCGCTACGCCTTAAGTAGCAACGTCCCAAGAGAAACCAAGTATTATGTCCTCTAACAAGTTCGCGGTGCAATACAAGCACAGCGGCACGTACAATAGTGGTTACTGTCATCCCCAAGGTCACTTTACGGATGAAACGACTATGCATTGAGAGCGCAGTAATAACTCCTAGCTTGGAGTCTCTCACTTGGCCCGAGACAGATACACGAGGGTTACATAAAACAGATTCAAATTTAACTCTTTGGGATGGATTTCAATGTATCGTTTCAAAGTACGATTTAATATCCAATAAACACTATACGTTGACGGTCTTCACTCAAAGACTCGTCTGCTCCAAACGGTCTTCACTCAAGGACTTGTCTGCTCCAACGAGGTAATGGCTAAAGCGGAACAATAATTACTTATATCACCATTCAACCTTGAAGTATTGGTTGAACTATCTAACGTCCACTGACGTGATGGCTGGCCATTTTTGTTTTTAGCTCTTATGTAATAGTGGCCGAGTTCGATTTATTGCAGAGAGACCTATATTTACGATCCTAAATTATCGAGAAAAAAGATTATAAACACGTGTGGCCTTTTAAGACACGAAGTGCCGCTTTGACTTTCTATCTTCACTCTATATTTTGGAATGTATTTTAAAAGTCCGCAAAAATCGAGGGCTTTTCAAAACTAAAAGCGACTTCCATAATTTAAATACACGCAATAAGCACGAAATTGTAATAACCATATATATAAACAGTATACGCTTTTATAACAAGTTGCCAAAGCCAGTTATAGAACTGACCGATGGAAAGTTCAAAAATCACATCAAACATGTCCTTATTAAAAAAGCATATTATAAAATCAAGGACTACATTGAAGATAAAAAAAAATACTTTAGCTTCTTCTGCGCATGCGGCTTCCCTGGTAACTCATAAACGGCACAAATATGTTGATGTCTCTAACTACAATGGTTCTCAATCATCTTTATAGACCTTTGCTAAGAATAGTTACAGCACTGATAATAACATTTGTGCCACATGTTAAATTTAGTCTTTTTATATATTTTTTTTTACCTTTGTATAGATTCTTATAACGATTACTTTGTGAATGTGTGAACATTGTAGGCCTTCTAGATGCTAGTTAACATTTGTTAACTTTTTTATATATTATATAATCTTCTTTTTTTTTAGTTTCTTAGGACTTATTGTCGGGCCTACGTTGTTCCCCCATAGTGCTAATGCTGTAAAATGGAAATATTGTAAAACCAAACCATTTTTAAAAGAGTAACTATGGAGTTTCTTGCCGGTTCTTCTCCATAGGAAACGACCGATCCGAACCGTACACATTTTGTCGACGTTTTATAAGTGCCCATGTAGGCCTATGTGAAATAAAAAAGTTTGATTTTGATTTTTGTTTTTTTTTTACATTAGTGCTAAAGCACTAAAGTAAAAAATAATAATATTATCTGCTTTTTGGCACTGACCCAATAATTGAGGCGCAACTTTGAAGCAGCCTATGTCCGGCCACCTAAGTTAATTGAATGATTAATTTGTAATTACGGTGAACCAAATGTGTTCGCCAAATACAATAAAGCCAAGCCTACTCAAACATACACATTAGGTACAAAATGTCAGGCATTCCGACTTAGATGTGACTTACGCTGCCTTTGTCTCAAGCCAGATTCACCATCTCGGTTTTCGAGTTACTAGAAAAATACAAATACATTTCCTGTAACAACAAAACTAAATAAACTGTCGAATCTGTTGACATTTTCGACAGTTCGTTCGTAAAAATTTCGGCAACTGAATTGTTAGTGGAATTTACACACAGTGAAAATCTATTGATTTATTTATTATTTATTTATTATATACTTTATTGTACACCAAGATAAAATTATTCATAAACACATCTTACAACAAAAACAAACATACAACAGGCGGCCTTATCGCGAACCGCGATCTCTTCCAGGCAACCTAGAATGGAAAGAGACAGCCTGGACATAACATGGGGTTGCACTTGGTGCAAATTTTGCAACTAATAATTAGTTTATTAAGAGTAGATACTAAATACAAACAAATAAAATAAAATAATAAATACATAAATACACACATACAACTAATATACAGACAAGAAAAACAATTCAGCTTATAAAACATTATGATCACAATGACAAGTAGTGCTCCTTCACAAGTCGCTTAACAACAGGCAGTGATTTCGCGCGCTTTATAGTCACAGGCAATGCATTTCATAGACGAGTGGCCTGGACAGTAAAAGATTTGTCTAGGAAGGTAGTGGAATGCATTGGCATTTTAAGTTTCATATAATCCGATGACCTAAGAACTCTAAGGTGCGAGTCACACAGAAACTGAAACCGTTTTTTGAGATAAAGAGGGGTAGAAGGAAGAAAGAGAATATTATATAGGAGAGAAAGAATATGAGCATTCTGGCGATGGCGAATTGGCAACCACTTGAGTTTCACACGAAATTCAGAAACATGGTCATATTTGCGCAAACCAAATATGAACCTTATACAAACATTTTGAAGCCGCTCAAGTTTATCAAGTTGCACTTCAGTGAGGTCAAAATAGCTGGCATCAGCATAATCAAGGATGGGTAACAGAAGAGATTGTGCAAGCGCAATCTTGGTTGCAGTCGGCAGAAAATTACGCAGTGTTCTCAAAAAACCAGCAGATGCGAATAGCTTGCGGCTAACTTCCTGTAGCTGGGCAGTCCAAGAGAAGTTTTTGTCAAGGAATATACCCAAGTTCTTAACTTTCTCGCTAAAAGGGATAAGAGCATTGTCAAAAGAAACTTGGGGCAGAGTCGTCCAGTCGATACTTGAGACTGTTCTTGAACTGTCCACCACCAAAACTTGCGTCTTTATGGGGTTCACCATAAGTCCGAATATCTTGCTCCAGTCGCATATACGGGCCAAATCACTATTAATGGTCGAGATAGCCTCAGTTAGATTTCCAAGTGAAGCTCGTGAGTAAATTTGCAGATCATCTGCATAAAGGTGGTAGGAAGAAATTAATTCGTTGGAGATTGAGTTAATAAAAACAGCGAAAAGTAAAGGAGATAGAACGCCGCCCTGTGGTACCCCGGCACAAGTACTACACCAGGAAGACAAGGTCTCTCCGATGCAAATACGTTGTCGGCGGCCGAACAGGTAACTACGAAACCATTCAATTACCGTTGGATATATGTTAAGAGAGCCAAGGATGCCAAGCAAAACATCGAAGTCCACGGTATTAAAGGCATTACTAAAATCCAGTAGAGCCAAAACCGCAACAAAAATGAAAACATGTCATCCAAAATAAAAATTAAACAACAAATACGCTTATAGCGTACAGTAAATTTTGTTTTAGACACGTTTAGTACATAATAACGCCACTTCTCTCTTTGTCATTGAAAGTAAGTTAATCTACAGCGTAGGGCCCTAGGCTAGCCCCAGTCAGTCTAAGTGATATTAAGTTTTTCATTATGAATTCTGTGACAGGCCAAAGTCTGTTTTGTGCCCGGTTGTTGTCTCTTTTACGTAAGATGATAACACTCACATAATACCTACTATTTGTTTTTAACCTACATGTGAATTTACTAAGTAGGTATACACAAAGATACACCACTATATAGTCCTCGAAAAAAATGTGGGCTGGCAATGGTGTTTTTTATTATAAATCAGAACTACCATGATGACCTAAATCTATTAAAACAATGGCATCTCCGGAGATTATCTGTTTACATAATACAACATTCATTAGCCAATCTGGAACCAAAACTTACTTAGCAAAAAATCTCTTCACAAATAATTGTAACGCAAAATTAATATTTAGTATCGTCAGTTTTCAATTTACAATTTCTATTCAGTCAATAGTAGAGTACTATAACCTGTCCGTGCCGGGGTGCCGGGGTGAAAGTGACGCCGGTAGAATGTCAGGGCTTAAACGTATAATAAATCTGTAGATACGATCCCTACAAGAGCAAAATTGTAGCGAAAATAGTAGTTTATGCAACAGTAATATAATAGGAGTTATTAAAACACGAGCGTAGGTTTATTACATGAGGCGAAACCGAGTGTGATAATAATATTACGCGAGTGTTCTAATACCTAATTATATGCCGTTGCATACACTATTTATCTTCACTCTTACAGTTGAAATAAAACAAAAACGGAAACGGAAAAAATATGTGGTACGGCGGGCAATTTAGATTCTAATTGCACATAACTGCGCAGCGCGCGCATCCAAATACAATGACACAATTTTTCTACATAATGTCAGTAGTCAACAATAAGCGCCAATAAATTAAAAAGTAAAAGTGTGCTTTATAAATTAAAAAGTTATAATATGATGCAGTTGTTTGAAAATCGAAGGAAAATGTTGCACTGTACCTAATGGTTTTTCAACACACTTGCTCATAAAGTGGCTCTAATTTCACCGCAATTAGGCACATAATGCCACCTGTAATCAGACTGTGACTTTCTCATTCCTATTACAAGTGAGTTATAGAGTTTTATTTAAATTTATTGGTAGAGTTACTATGTTCTTAAAAAAGTTTCGATACAAAAAAGATCGTGCTCAATAGTACAAATAAATTAATTTATCTACCTATTGCTTGTTCATTTCATGCAACTTTGTATTTATATAGATAATTTCAACTTGTACGTGTTTAATAAATAAAACTTTCACTCAAATAAAACTATTGTTTTTCTCTGTAATAGAGAAAACTTGAAATTCTCCATTTTGTACGTAGCTAAAACGCTATACGCCAAAAGCCAAAAAAAAAGAAACCTCATTCTTTTAGTCTATGGCCGATCGACATTGTTAGATGTGCGAGCATAGAATATCTGATAATTTTTCCCGCCATTGCGAAAAAATTTTCACAACTCGTTTCACTGTCAAAAAATATTTTTTTGTATAATTTTCTTCACAAGTGTGTTGAAAAACGTCGTATGATACACGTGTGTATTGATGATTACCGTCCTCGGCTCTCTTAAGATCCTCACCTGACGGCTCGGGTCTCAATGGCGCCTTAGCGGTAATCACCAACATTACAAACTTGTACCATAATGTACTATTTTTTAATTTTACCTATCCACGAATATAAAGTACGTGTTTATACAATATTTTTTGAATTCATATTTGGATCCTATGTGAATGTATATAAACACATTTATGGGGCACCGTTATGATGGTTTAAATATCACCTCTTTCCGTCATATATACCAAGCTTATGAATATTTAGTTTAGTTAGCACTTATTGCATCCAAATCGAATACTATAGAGAGTCGGCTTGGCTGAAAGATAAGTGAATATTTAGTAGTCAGGGCACGTCTACAGAACGAAGGCAGCTGCTGAGCTGACAGAAGACTGTTGTCAAACGCGTAGGAAGTCATCCTACACAGTCGTCAGTTGTCAGATACTAGGCACGAGTTTATCTTTAACCCTTTTTAGGGTTGCGTAGTCAACAAGGAACCCTTTTAATTAGCCATTTCCGTCTGTCCGCGGCTTAGCTCAGAGACTCTTAGTACAAGAATATTAGGTTAGGATTTGGCATGGATATAGAAATTAATCAGCAGACAAAGTGGTAAAATAAGATCAAGAAAAAAAAAAATTACCATAGGTATTATTGTGCAAATTCCCCCTGCAGGTTCCCCCCTATTACAGCGCGTGGCCCGACACGAACACTTTTTTTTAAGATACGAACACTATTATGGTTGGTTCCGTATTGGTTTACTTTAGAACTCAGATATCTAGAGAGTAGTCCTACAGAACGATTTGAAGGTTACGCAAAGCTGTTAGTTACTGTTAGAATCTTGACTTGATTAAACTAAACTGATTCAAGGAGATTCTGAAGTTAAACTGTTGAAAGTTTCGGCGTAACGTGAAGTTCTAGAATCGGGCTAGGTTTCAATTGTAAGGTCTAATATCTCAACAATAAAACTTTAGTAATAATATCTTAAATTTCTCATCTAAGTATCACAAGTAGCAACAAGGGAAACTATGCAGGACCTATTGACGCTGTGGTTCTTCAGAGTCGTTATCGTTAGTTACACTTTCAAGTTAATGACCGAAAGCTACAATAAGGTCATATAATATTCGTTTACCTTCGACCAGGTAATATTTTCTCTAGTAATGCGCCTTGCTAGCGCGAATGCCAGTTCCGCTAGTGCTGTGTGTGCTGAGCGCAGCATGGCGGACGGCGCTCGCGTGTCCTGCGTGGTGACCTGACGGAAGGCGTCGGGTAGCTTTCTCTCTAGCGCCGCGCACAGCGCATGCATCCCCGCCATTACTCCTGACTCCGAGTTAGTCGCAGCCTCTTCTCCACATTCAGTCTCCAACATTCGTTATAACCGTTTCATTACAATTTGCTGTTAACAACAAAACTGTTACGAGATGAGTGTGAAAAGTAACTGTCAATTACATTAAGCTGGATTGAACCTAGAATGAAGCTAGAATGAAGCTAGGATGAAGCTAGAATGAAGCTAGAATGAAGCTAGAATGAAGCTAGAATTAAGCTAGTATGAAGCTAGAATGAAGCTAGAATAAAGCTAGTATGAAGCTAGAATGTGTTCGTATTACCTTTTTCTTACATGACGTGGATCTCCTAATCTGAGTCTTAATGTATTGTAGGCAAAGGGCGCGGCCTTGTCGGACTATCTGCGGCTTGACTTGCGTCGGGCTGGCGAGGCATCAGCCGATGGTTGCCGACAGTCGTCGGGACACTTCTGCGGCGGCTGCGCTTGACACCATGGTGCTGAAGCGGCGCTTTGTCCGGTCCAGCGTGGAGAACGACCGCGTTGGCGAAGAGCGGAGATCTGTGGAAATTATAGGACTACTTATTGGATAGAAAATATAGTGACGACCCACAAGTGGCCCTAGACTAGTCACATTATATCAACGAAAGATTTGCGATAGCGATTGGAAAAACCGGCCATGTGCGTGTCGGACTTCGCATATTTAGAATATATTGGTATTTGTAAGTAATAATAAACATTATCACCAAATTTCAAGGTCATAGGTCAATGGAAAATAAATAATTCTTCGTCATAAAATTTTGTGACAGACGATAGACAGACAGACAGAAGGACGGACTGACTCGTGAGTGACAGCAATAGGGCTCCGTTTGGAACCCTAAAAATGAGACGCTACCGAAACGTCACTTGATCAGTCCCGTTCGTTATGTCGACCAGATCGTCTTCGTTGATAGAATGATACTTTGTCTAGAGCATTGCATTCCCAACCTTATATGGTCCGCGAAAGGTATGAAATTTCAAATTTATCAATTTGTAAATAACATTGACGCTAACTTATTTCAAGTTTCAATCAAAAATTAAGTACCTATTTTCTATAAATTTTTATCTCGTTAATTTGATTTAAAAAAAATAAGTGTAAATTTACGATAATTAATTTGTGATAGAGTTTATTTTTAGGTAAACGCAGTTAAATGTACTACTACCCTTGAGGTCTTGGTGCTAACATCAAACTAAATCAAAGTGGTCCCAGGTTAAAAAGAGATTGGGAACCACTCGTCTGAAGCCTCTGATCTTAATTGGTTACCGTCGCCTGATTACGTTATTCCTTCTTTAAAGTCAAGAACACTTGCGAAACGCAAACACAGTTTTGGGTACAAGAGCTTGTATAGCCCTATTATTTAGCCGTATCCTTATGCGTCATGTGGTCTGAGCTGAGTTTCTTCGTTTTGCCACAGATTTTAATTAAACACAGCAACTGTACTATTAATTATTCTGTGACAGTACCTAGGGTGAGTAACATGACTTTCAAAGAAACATATTTCTAATACATAACCTATACTTCTTATAGGATAGCTTGATCTCTGCGACTTATGTCAAACTGACGTTTAAGTTCTTGTTACGTTTTGTTAGCCTGTCTAGCGCTATTGTTACTGTATAGATACTGACAGCTGTCGCAGAGATCAAGCTGTCTTTTATGAAGTATAGGATAGGTAGTTGAAAGTTCGAAACTATAAAGTACCTATGCCAACCATTATAATGATGATCATTTTTCATCATTATTCTGTTGGCTGTTCGATACTTAATGATGTGTTGTGTTAAATCTCTTCTTTGAAATAGTTTCAAAGTAAACAGATTAAAACATACTGAAAGGTTGAAAACACCTTCCGTTGAAATAATGAAACGCCAATTACCTGTTAAGTACATAAACTCATGATAAAATAGGTTCGTCGCCATAATATCTGTTTTTGTATGCCCCGTTTACGATATATTGTCATAACATCAATGTCGCAAAATGATACAAAGTTGCAAACATTTTACACTGTTTGAGTTTTGATTTTGTGCGAATTTGAAAACTGACCAAGATATAAATATATCAACTGTACATTCACATACAGGGTATACTCACACTTCAACTTAGGAACAATTTAGAAATGATAGGTGTGTGGGGGCTGACGCGACAAAATGCATAGTCGACAACTGTATTCATTATGTGCGGGAGCGCAGTCCCTAACGAACAGCGGTAGCAATAACATGTGGATAGATTGAGAGGCTACAACTTAAATGTGTCAGTTTGAGTGAGAACATTAAACTACTGTGAGACTCTGATACCCGTGACTTTCAATTACTTTCCCTACCCAAGGCACACCACCACACCAGGGACTCAACATTGGTGACCCCGACGCGCGACGTAGCCTTGAGTAGGGAACGGAAGTGCAAAATATAGTGTTCGGGAATAGTGCCACAATGACGCAGCCAACGCTGGCTACACCGACAGTTGTGAGCGATTTAGCTGCCATCGGGTTGTCATCGCGAATACCACCTTTTTGGTCGGACATGCCCAAAATATGGTTCTCACAATTCGAGGCTGTAATGGGACCACAACATCAAAGCGAGCAGGTCAAATATGACATGCTCTTAGGCAAGCTGGCAAAGGAGGAATTGAGCCAAGTGGGAGACCTAATAAGCAACCCACCGGAGCAGCAGCGCTACACAGCTCTCAAGAATAGGCTGCTGAAGACGTTCCAAGCTATCGCAGAAGCTCAGTTCAACAAACTAGTCTCGGAGATGGACCTTGGACAGCAACGCCCATCACAACTGCTGGCCAAGATGAGTGAGCTAGCCAAAAATTCTGGAGCTGCGGGAGACACCGTGAAAAACCTATGGTTGACACGGCTACCAGCGTGGGTTCGCGCGATACTGGCCACGAACAAAGCAGACACCAAATTGGATGACCTTGCAGATATGGCCGACAAGATCATGGACAATATGCGTAACGGGGAGCTTTCCGCAGTAGATGTAACACATGCCCAGAGATCAGCACCAACTTCAGCTACGGTAGATGTAAACATAGAGCTACTTAACCAGCTCAGGAACATGTCATTGGAGCTAAAGACACTGCGCAATGAGGTAAATAGCATCGGTCAGCGCCAACAACAAAGTGGTAGAGGACGATGGAGGCATAATCGTTCCCGTTCTCGTCAAAGGTCCCGAACACCGCAGCGGACACCGCACAATCCGGACTGGTTGTGCCGATACCACTTTCGGTACCGCGAGTCAGCACGGCGATGCGAGTTACCATGTAACTAGGGGAAGTTGAACAAACAGGAAAACTGAAGAGGGTGCAGCCCGAGGCGGTGGTAGCATGCATCAACGTCAACGAAAACCATCGCTTGTGTGTCACGGATTCGAAAAATGGTATGGATTTTCTTATTGATACAGGTGCCAATGTATCGGTGATACCAGTCACCAAAGTTAGCTCTAAAAAACGTAACCATGAATGTAGTTATAAGCTTTTTGCTGCCAACGGCACTGAAATTAAAACGTTTGGCATTTTAACATTAGAACTTAACTTAGGTTTAAGGCGTAGTTTTAAATGGCCGTTTATAATTTGTGACGTGGTTAAACCTATAATTGGTGCAGATTTTTTAAAGACGCATCGACTATTAGTAGACTTACATAATAGGAAGTTAGTAGATTCAGTTACTTATTTATATACCGTGGGCACCATTGTAAAGTACAATGAGTCAACAATCAAAAGTATACAACAATCGCATCCGTTTCGTGACTTGTTGGAGGAATTTTCTGATATTACTAAGCCCATATCATTTAAAGAAACATTACCTATGCATTCGGTTAAGCACCACATAGATACAACGGGACCACCACTGTACGCGAAGCCGAGACCACTCCCACCAGGTAAGTATCAAAAAGTTAAAGACGAATTTCGCTATATGCAGGAACTAGGAATCTGTAGACCATCTAGAAGTCAGTGGGCCAGTCCACTACATGTCGTGCAGAAGAAGGACGGAAATATACGACCTTGCGGAGACTATCGGCGACTGAACGCGGTAACAAAACCGGACAGATACCCGATACCCAGACTCCAAAATTTCACTTACGGATTGACAGGTAAAACAGTTTACACTCATCTCGATATAAATAGGGCATATCACTTTATCGAAGTTGCACCGGAAGATGTGGAAAAAACCGCTATCACGACACCTTTCGGTTTGTATGAATTTCCACGCATGACCTTTGGTCTTAGGAACGCAGCACAGACTTTCCAGAGGTTTATGGACAATACGGTTCTGCAAGGAATCGAGAACATCGGAGAGAAAATAGGTAATGAATATGAGTCATCATTGTCCTGTTATATTGATGATGTCATCATAGCGTCAAAAGATGAAGTCATACATAGAGAGCACGTCAGGAAAGTATTCGAGCGATTTCACAGTATTGGGTTGACCATAAATCTCGGGAAAAGTTCTTTCGGATTGAAGGAAATCGATTTTTTAGGTTACAAGGTCACACCAGCAGGGATCAGTCCCTTACCCGAGAAGGTAAAGGCTATTACTGATTATCCGCGACCAGAAACAGTCGAGGAGCTGAGACGTTTCCTTGGAATGGTAAATTTCTACAGGTCACACTTACCCAAAGCAGCAGAATGTCATATGTATCTCAATAGTTTTCTGCACAACTCAAAGAAGAAGGATAAAACTAAAATAGAATGGGACGCCAAAGCTGAATCTGCGTACGAGAAATGTAAGGTAAGCCTACAAAGCGCCGTAACGTTATCTCATCCTGTCGCTGAAGCTCCGTTATCGTTAATGACCGACGCCTCCAATACCTGCGTAGGCGCCGTACTGCAACAGAGGGTTGACGATACCTGGCAACCACTTGGTTATTTTTCAAAAAAGTTATCAGACACACAAAAAAATTACAGCACATACGATAGGGAGTTACTCGCCATATACATGTCGATCATGCACTTTAAAGACATGATAGAGGGTCGAGATTTAACCATTCATACCGATCACAAACCTCTAACATACGCACTTTCAAAGATAAGTTCAACCAAAGAAACTCCTAGGCGAATTAGGCAATTGCTGTACATTAGCGAATACACTAGCAATATACAGCATGTCAGCGGCACCGATAATCCGGTAGCAGACGCGTTGTCACGTATCGAAACCATCGGTTGCCCAACCGTCATAGATTACGAAGAATTAGCAACGGCACAGGAAGGAGACGATCAGATTACACAATTAATACAAGGCGGAGCCACATCGAACAACGTACAGTTAAAGCAAGTACATGTTCCCAACGTCAGCAAAGGCGTGTACTGCGACATTGCCAACGGAAACATAAGGCCGTATGTACCACCGACGTTTAGAAAAATCGTTTTCGAATCAGTACACAATATCAGTCATCCAGGCGTAAGAACGACTCGTAGGATGATAACTAAAAGATTCTTTTGGCCAGGTATGAACAAAGATATAGGTAATAGGGCAAAAACATGCATAAAATGCCAGAGAAACAAGGTAAGTCGTCATGTGATAACAGGAGTAGGTAAATTTGAATCCAGCCAACGATTCGAGCATTTACATGTGGATATAGTAGGACCACTGCCTACAACACGACACGGTAACAAGTATTGTGTTACAATTATAGACCGTTGTACACACTGGCCGGAAGCGATACCAGTTGAAAATATAACTGCAGAGACGATAGCGAAAGCCGTATACGAAAACTGGATATGCAGGTTTGGTTGCCCAAGTAGACTGACCAGCGATCAAGGTAGGCAGTTCGAAAGTCAACTTTTTGCTAATCTGTTAAAGTTACTAGGAGTCCAGAGGATCCGAACCACACCATACCATCCCCAAAGTAACGGAAAGATAGAGAGATGGCATCGTTCTCTAAAGGTAGCTTTATCTAGTAGGTTATCGGACAACAGCTCATGGGACGACGAGTTACCCACTGTTTTGTTCGGGTTGCGAGCAGCCAGTCGGTGTGACACAGGCCTTAGCGCAGCCGAGTTAGTTCTAGGTCAAACATTGCGCTTACCCGGCGAATTTTACAGTGAGGTAAGTCCAAAGTACAACGGTGATGATTATACTTACGTAGAGAGATTGCGAGAAACTATAAACAATCTCCGTCCCAAGTCACGAAGCGCAAGCGATTCGCGGAAACTGTTCATTCACAAAGATCTAACCAGTTGCACTCACGTATTCATTAGAAACGATGCGGTTAAGAAACCATTAATACCAACGTATGATGGCCCTTACAGCGTCATAAGTAGAGATAAAAAGGTTTTCAGGATACAACTCCCCAAAAGGCAAGCAAATATTTCAATAGAGAGGTTAAAACCAGCCTATATGGTAGAGCAGTCGGAACAAATTAAACTGCCAGAAGCTAATAAAACCTGTGAAAAACAAGACATTAGCAGTAGGGATAGTTTAGATAGTAAGTTTGTTACTTATACCACACGTAGCGGCAGAGCAGTTAAGCCACCCGTGCGTTTTTCTAAAACCTAGTTTTAAGAAAATTCAAACGTTGGACATCATTCTAACTCACTTTGTGTTTTTAATAGCATATGCCTATTTTCGCGAACATGGGCAAGGAACAGTCTAAAAACGCTGAAGTAATTATCGCTCAGAATGGAGCAGGTAACCAGGCCCAAGCCGAGTTAGAGAGGAAATTAGAATATTACAGTTTAATAACCATAGTCATGGTAGTTTTGATAAGTGCAGTTTGTTTATTTATTTCCTGCCGGTTTTGGGGCAGGAAAATGCAAGGAAAAATGATCGAGCAAGTAGTGTCAACTATGGAGGAAGGGCGTGGAACCCAGCTAGCTAAAACAGCAGCTCAGTCAGACGCTCAACCTATTACGGTGCATTATTGAGTACCTAAATCCAGTGAGTTACAAGCTTATGTTTTTCGTGATAGTGTCCAACGTGTGAATTTACATTAAGATATACGATTATAAGTAAGTTAACGTAGTTAACTGCAGTGATATCAACAAAACATGAATGTTTGTCTCATATTATGTTGTAAAGCCCCAGAAGAGAGGCAAGTGTAAGGAATTAAGTAAAACCATGTTTGGTTATTAGACATTTATTTTTAGATTCAGTTTCGCAACACTTTGTTATTGTATGTCGAATAGCTAGGTAAATAAAGCGATCAAGTGACGAGCGAGCAATGTGCTGACGCCTTGTTTGTTCCTTACTTGAGCGCTCTGGCGACGATAAAGTCATTGTTTAAATTGTAAGTAATGATGTATCAAAATTGATGAAACTTTGATGTTTAGATAGGATATTTTTCAAATATTTTTTTTCTTTAAAAGGGGGGAATATTGTGGGGGCTGACGCGACAAAATGCATAGTCGACAACTGTATTCATTATGTGCGGGAGCGCAGTCCCTAACGAACAGCGGTAGCAATAACATGTGGATAGATTGAGAGGCTACAACTTAAATGTGTCAGTTTGAGTGAGAACATTAAACTACTGTGAGACTCTGATACCCGTGACTTTCAATTACTTTCCCTACCCAAGGCACACCACCACACCAGGGACTCAACAGGTGTTTGTTTGAAATCCTTTGAAATTATAACTTTGTGTTAATTTTCAAGGTATAATATATTGGAAAACTAATTTCGCTTTCATATAGTTTCAGAAACCAATATTCGCCTACATTATATTAATAAAGAATTCAGTCAGATAAGTGCTATCCTTCCAGGTAGTGCTAAGAAGGGTGTGACTTAAAAAGCTATCGTAGATATACCCTATAAGATGGTACACCTACCTAATTAAGGACTATCTATTATGCCTTGTAAGTGGTTCAAGATATCTTTGGGAGCTCTTTATCAGAATTACGAAGTTACTAATTGTAGTGATCACTATCACAACACTTTCTAGCTATTTATGTTTACGTATAACACTGGCTCACCGCTACAGCCAGCTCCGAGCGCAGGCGCACGTCCAACCTGTCCCGCGTCTAATGCCAGTTGACAGTTTGACAGCTACCCCGCTCTACTGGTGTACATGAGACAATGTATTATATCTATTGCATAGATACAAACACTACATCCCTTCCTTTTTAACAATTTTTTATTGTTTATGAATGTTTGTCATACATCTGTTTATAAAATCGAACATAACTTTTTTACTTATACAATAATCAACTTTGTGACCGTGTCATTAAATTTTAAGTTATATAAAATACATATTTGTTTCCTTTGATTGTCTGATCCTCATTTTCCTTGGTCTCGTCTTCTACCGATTTCCATTGTCATTCAACACGCTTATGGTGTATCACATTCCTTCGTAGTATTTGTCCAGTTTCTTCATTCCTTATTGTAATATCGCTTCCCACTGATTGTTCCACTACATGTGGTGTAGGGTTGAAAGTAGTTGAGAACTTATTAGTTTTTTACTAGTTCTGGGTTTTCCGCTTTTCCGGTCTCCATACTCCTTCCCTTTTTCCTTTTGCACTTTGTCTCGGTCTCTAACTACAGTGTCGTCCTGGTTATCTTGATTTCTTTATAGCGACTGTAATAGTCAATGATTACTAGTAAATAGTCGTTATTCGGCAACGGCCCCAATAGATCCATTGCAATATCAACCCAAGGTTCAGATGGAAGTTCGCGACGTTTCATTTGTGCTAGAGGATGCACCTTGGCATCCTTTGCAGCTCTTTACCATTAACTCGACGTCCTTATCTGTTCTAGGCCATCAAACCTTAGAACGAAGCCGACTCATCATGGCAACAATTCCTGCGTGGCCCTCATGGGCTGCTAGTAAAACCTGGTTCCTGAGATTCTGTGGAATAACCATCCGGTTGCCTCTCAAAAGGATGTTATTCTCATAAAAACAACTCATCCGCAAAGATTTTGTGTGTCTTTACAGACTATTCATCCCATTTGTAACTATAAATTCCTTTCTTAATACTGGTGATTTCCTGATCGCTTTCTGGTTGCTTAATTATCTGTTGCATTGAGGTTTCACAATAGACCTTGTTGTTCTTTCACATTGACTGAGTGTCCGATGTCCGTATGCAATAATTCATGTTCTTTTACAATCAATCTGCACTAAGACGGTTCCTAGTACTACAGGACTTTTACTTGCGTCTTGTTCTGATATCGTAATATCCCAACGTTTCTATTTTTGATAGCATTTCTTTTAACTTTTCAAAAGATTCATTATGATCGTCTTTCCAGTATTCTTCCATAGTTTCTGTCTTAATATTTGTTTTAGAAGTTCTGTCGTCGTAGCCAAATTTTGAATCCATTTGTTAATGTAATTTACTAAACCTGAAAAGCTTCGTAATTCTTCTATTGTTTTTTGGCACTCTAAAGTCAATTATGCTCTTCATGTATTTAGGCAGCGGTTTCACTCCTTCTGGTTTTAATTCATGGTCCAAAAGTGTATCATCTGTACTTTATAAATACATTTCTCTTGGTTTAACAAACATTGTTGAGCTGCAATACCTCCATCACTTTGGCAAGTAGCAAGTCGTATTCTCTCTTAAAATGGCTGCCTTGGCGCGCCGCATCTCTACGCATAAGCGTACATCATCATCATCCTTAACGAACTATCGGAGAAACCCATGGTGAAGGTTCATGTACCTCTTCTATAATCTCTAAATCAAGTATTTTCTATATTATTCTATATTCTTTGATTTTCTTATAATGGTATTGGTATTCCCCGATGGGGTTGCATAACTGGTTTTATTGATGAATCAATAGGAATCTCAATTGAAATATCTTTATATTTCGGGAAAGGTATATTTGATCCCTGTTCAACTTAATTTACTTGCACGCCTAACCTCAGAACACCCAATCGCAATGCAGTGTCTTTTCCAAGTAGGTTCCGTGATCCATCTTAAATGACGTAAATAGTGGCGTGTTCCATTTTTCCGTTTGTTTTAATTTCTACTTCAGAAGTGCCTTTGATTTATAAAGGTGTCTTATTTCCATATGCTAGTAGTTTTTTAGTAGGCTCCTTTACATGTTTGTCACAAATTATCTTGTTTTTCTTTAAATATTCCCTATTAAATTTAATTTGCATCCCGAATCAATCAGCATTTCTAAATTTACTCCTCCTATCTCGTATTTGATTGTTGCGTCGTCATTCAAATTAAATATATATTGTACTTCTTCATTTCTCAATGAATTTACTGTAGTTTCCTTCCGTGGTCGCTTGTTATAGTTATTAATTTATTCTTGATTTTGGGTGAGTTTACGTTTTTGTTGAAGTAACTTAGATTTGCAATATCTTTGATAATGGCCTAATTTTCCACAGCCGTTTCATTTCTTGTCTTTCGCTGGGCAAGGACTTCTTTGAGGGATGTGTACAGAAAATCCACATCTAGTACAAATTGACATCTTTTTCTATTCATTCGACTATTATCTTTGTACCTACTTTTTATTGCATTAACTTCTTTTGTCTTATTCTTTTCTTTTTGTTCATAACTGTGCAGTTGGTAGTACACAATTTCTAGGGTATTGGCTATAGTTATCACTTTCTCTAATGTAATTTCATCACCTTATTGTTAACATTTTTTCCTTAGTTCTGATGACAAAGATTTTTCAAGTATTTGGTCAACTATGTGGTCATCAGCTTTTTCGAACTTACATTTCGATGCCTGGTCTCTTAGCTTGATAAGAAATTTTTCAAAACTTTCCCCTTCATCTTGCTTAAGAAGACGGAAGATGTGACGTTCAAAGGTCTTGTTTTGTTTAGGGAGAAAGTAGTCATCTAATTTAGTAATAGTAACTTCAAAGTTAACAACTTTCTCCCGAGTTTCCACATTTGCTCCAGGTAAATTATAAAATATTTCTTGCAGTGAACCTCCCCCTAAGACTAGTTAGTAGCTCTCTTTTTAGCTGCAATCGTGATATCAGCGGCTTCAAAATATATTCGAAGGGTTCGTTTCCATTTTTCCTATCTCAAACCGACCGATGTTCTGTCGCCCTCAACATATAATTTTTCTGGTGGCGGTAGCTGGTTTGCCATGATTGATCGTATTTAGGCGACCTGAAAACCATCCAATTTAATGGACGCCGAAGATCATACATCCAATTTAATGGACGTCCGAAGACCATACATCCAATTTAATGGACGTCCGAAGAACATACATCCAATTTAATGGACGTCCGAAGACCATACATCCAATTTAATGGTTGTCCGAAGATCATACATCCAATTTAATGGACGTCCGAAGAACATACATCCAATTTAATGGTTGTCCGAAGATCATACATCCAATTTAATGGACGTCCGAAGACCATACATCCAATTTAATGGTTGTCCGAAGATCATACATCCAATTTAATGGACGTCCGAAGAACATACATCCAATTTAATGGTTGTCCGAAGATCATACATCCAATTTAATGGTTGTCCGAAGATCATACATCCAATTTAATGGACGTCCGAAGACCGTACATCCAATTTAATGGTTGTCCGAAGATCATACATCCAATTTAATGGACGTCCGAAGACCGTACATCCAATTTAATGGTTGTCCGAAGATCATTATACATCCAATTTAATGGACGTCCGAAGAACATACATGAGTATATTACATGAAACAATTCAGTCAAAACCGTTTACGACACATCGTTTATACAGTATACTTAAAGCGACCACATTTATCTAACATTTCCGGCGAATTATAAATTTTACTATTACCAATTTTGTTTTGAACATTCTTCGTAGGTAGGTAACACAGCCACATAACATTTGCTCAGTACAATGGTCAACGGCTATTAAGATCGCTTTAAGTAAACAAAGTGTCGAGTTCAGGGTCTATTGTAATCTCCAGTACCATTCATAGTAATATCTATAACATTTTGAGTAGGCGAATTTTTACCTTAAGGCGCTACCCCGATCAAAAGGCCGCGCCAGCCGTTTTTCGTGCAGTTTTTAAGAGCTATCTATTCGTTATTTAAAATGAAATATCAACTAATAAAAATACATTAAATTTCTACATATTATTGATTCCAAAATTGTAGATTTCTTTTTTTTTTTTTATAAAGTATATGTTTCACTAATCTCCTTCCAACAAAACCATAAAAATGAGTAATAATGATTGATAGCATGCATCTCCTCGTAAAGTGTTCCTTTTTTTTTTTTTTGTACTAACACTAATGGATAGACAATTTGATAACGAACATTCTGTAAGTTTTATTTTTTTCAAAAGACCAATATTCGATTTTATAAAGATTTTATTCTAAAATCTGGGCGTATTCACTACTGTAATTCATGCGCCACCAGTGCCGCTAGGCCAATAGGAATGCTCATATCTCATGCTGATTTTTTGGTCAGGGTACGGCCTTAAAACATGACCGGTTGTATAACTATTAGTTTTTTCGACTAAATATGAACAGTTCCTTCAATGTAGTTATAAACGATTTTGACTGTATGTGGGTATTAGATAAATATTTAGTTATTAAAATGTTTAGTTTACTACACTATACTGTCGAAAAATCAAATCACTAATAATTAATAAATGGGTAGGTGTTCAAACAACATCCCATATTTTATCTGAATATGTATACAAGTATAAGTAGGTCACCAAAATTCCTGTTTTATTAATTTAAATATGCTTAAAGAAAAGGAGGGTAAGCAATGGTTTTGTTTACCTTATTTATTTTAACACCCATCGGTGGCATTTTCGACTTTACTATTGAGTGAAATAGAATGGATGATCTCATTGGAATTATTTTTCGTAAACACATTCCATAAAGATCTAAAAGATTTTATTCACTATTGAGTTCATCCAGTACGTAGAATATAAAATTATATTTTACTTAATAACTAGAGTGGCTTGCACTATCAACTTGACCACTTTTTTTATTGTCACCTTCCTTTCCTTTTAAAGAAATAAATGTATTTTATTTACCGACCTTTATCCTCGTCGCCACTTGTAGTGATCACTATCACAACACTTTCTAGCTATTTATGTATACGTATAACACTGGCTCACCGCTACAGCCAGCTCCGAGCGCAGGCGCACGTCCAACCTGTCCCGCGTCTAATGCCAGTTGACAGTTTGACAGCTACCCCGCTCTACTGGTGTACATGAGACAATGTATTATATCTATTGCATAGATACAAACACTACACTAATGAATGAAATTGGCTTCTGTTATTATTAGAATACTGTCGATAATCTCAGCATTCTCAGCTGTGATATTAGTCATGTATGCAAGGCTGCGGCCCTTTGTTTGTATAATTTTCAGAACTTTCTTTCTTTTTAAAACTTTACAATTGTCTCCCACGAAACGTGAATATTTTATTACGTTCATGCTTATTTACACATGCAAAATTAGCCTACGACACTGAGGTTACGACGATAGTGTAGCTGTCTAACGGTGAAATGGTTTTCGTAATCTGATCAGTCTCACGGGACATTCAATCTTCCATTGACACTGATCCGATCCGTAAACCATAATTACCTACATAGTTCGGAATAGATACATTAAATTCATTGGTAATATATCAATGGATGAAAGAACAACATTTTTGTAACTCACACAGAAGTCAAGAAAAAATCATTAGTACATTGTGTATTAAGGGCGGTAAGTAAGGTATTACGATCGAGGCTCTAGTAGGCTACGTATACCTACGTAAGTATTTGCCCTTAAAGTTTCTGAACGAAACACTTGTATAATCTGTGGTGTGGGCAAAAATTCGCCAACCGCTTAAAAAAAAAGTTCACGTATTTCGTAATAAGTAGCAGCTGTGCTGACTTGTGTATTAAAGCTATAATTCATAATTATTACACGCAAATGTGATGAAAAACATTGTATGTATCACGGGCGGTACGGTAATTAAGAACCTCGACTCAGAAAGCCCTCAGTCTTCGACTTCGGGCTTCTACTAGAGCCTCGATCGTAATTCGTTACCTACCGCACTTAATACACAATGTACTATTAAAAAGATGCTCGTGTGAGACCAAAAAATGCAAATTATATGACCTAAAACGAAACGTAAACGCCGGGAGGGGCCGCCCTAGAAAGACATACATAGAACTTATAGGATGTTCTTCAGAAAGGCCAGGTGCGCAGTACTCATAACTGGTGTGTGTGTATGACTAGATGTATGAATGTGAGTGAAGCAAAAGAAGTTTAGGATCGTAGCAGGTGGCATTCTGTAGTTTCTGCCTACCCCTATGGCAAAAAGGCGTGAGTTTATGTATTGTGTATGTATATGACCTAACTCGACAAAACGTTGAGAAGGTTGTATTTTTCTTTTTATTATTAGTAAAATTATTAATTTGCATGAGTACTGTCTGTGCCCTGAAAGAAGTCACAATGTTCTACATCTACATATCAACAAATCAAGAGACTTACTTCGTAAGCTAAGCAGTCCATCAGGCATGGCGCTGAGCGGCGTGCTGAGTTTCCGTCGCATGCGCAGCGTCGGTATGAAGTCGTCGTCGTCATCTTCTTCTCCATCATCGATGTTTCTGGCATCTTCTCGACTTATCGGAGCCATTTGCCATCTTACATCAATTAGCGGCCCTATCTGGAAAATAAAATGGACAATTGTTAGACTTTTGGGAAATTATGATAATAAATGGATGATGGGGAGAGACTGCAGCAACAGGTGCCATGAATTAAAATGTCATAGCCGACGGAGAACAATGGGAGATGAAAACATTCAACTCCAAATGCAATTTCCACAGGTAAAATAGGACAAGGGGAGACAGAAAAATATATTTACAAAAAAAAAACATTCGAACTCTAAAAAAAACACTACAAAGTGAAAAATAACTTTAATTTCGGAAGTCAGTGTCCAAAAACGAAGAAAAAAGAACAGGAACACCGACTTCCGAAATTGAAATTATTTTTCTCTTTGTAGTGTTTTTTTCAGAAGCCGGTATTATTTTTTTGTAAAAAAAAATCATTTTTCACTTTATAGTTGTGGTATTTAATGAACAAGTTCTATAGTAAGTTACCTAAAATCACCTATAATGCATACAGTTATGCCAGAATAAATAACTTGAACATAACCGGTCAAATGAGAGTATACCAGGGTGAACTGTACACGTCTGCGTACTCCTTTAGAGCATACGCTCTGGTGTGATATTATGTTATAAAATGACGTAAACAATAAGCAGACATGCGATTGCAGCTATCCCGAGAGATTTTCCATTGTTTATAGAAGAGTTATGTTGTATATCTCCGAAGTTCTTCATCAGATCAACTAGCTTTCAAATAAAAAATAATCATCAAAATCGGTTCATCTAGTAAAAATTTCTGAGGTGACACATATGAAAAACCGGCCAAGTGCGAGTCTGACTCGCGCACGAAGGGTTCCGTACCATTATCGCAAAAAACCACTCTTGTTGTATGGGAGCCCCACTTAAATATTTATTTTATTGTGTTTTTAGTATTTGTTGTTATAGCGACAACAGAAATATATCATGTGTGAAAATGTCAACTGTCTAGCTATCACGGTTCATGAGATACAGCCTGGTGACAGACAGACAGACGGACCGCGGAATCTTAGTAATAGGGTCCCGTTTTTACCCTTTGGGTACGGTGTAATGAAAGTGTACCAGGATGAACTGTACACGTATGCGTACTCCTTTAGAGTGTACCGTGATATTATGTTATGAAATGACGTAAACAATAAGCAGACAAGAGATTTGCTTTTGTTTATTCAAGAGTTCTGTTCTATATCTACGAAGTTCATCATCAGATCCAGCAGCTTTCAAATAAAAAAGAATCATCAAAATCGGTACACCTAGTAAAAAGTTCTGAGGTGACAAATATAAAAAAAAATACTGTTGAATTGATATCCCCCTCCTCTTTGAAGTCGGTTAAAAGTAAGTAATTATTCTTTAATTTTACTGTTCCGGCAGGCTTATTATGTAAGAAACAGCAATCAGCAACCATCGCGCGATCAAACGCTTTATGTCAAAAAATCGGCATTACCTACAGTGTAGATATGGTAGATCCATCGACCACATAGCCCCTAGACGCCTAATGCTTGATCTAATACATCAAAACAATTCTGTCAACTAGCTGAGGTATGAGGCACGGGGTACTGCGCTCTGATTGGTCCCTTACCAAGGTCATACGCATCATTAAGGGTGGGATAAATAGTATTTGTATTTTTTTAAAATTAATATTACCTTTTTTATTATTAATTATACGGCGTTTTAACATTTTAGTAATAACATAAAATGCTAAAATTAAAAAAAAGAAACATAATTCTAAAGATAAACATACTTTTTTTTCGGTTGTTGGTTCTTAAATATAGTAATATTAAATAATAGTAAAAACGTAATCAAAAAATCGTTTCTCATTTAATAAACTATTCAATTTAATGTCTGTATTTGTAAGGTTTCTAGTTCTATCGATAACAGATTTGGTCATAGGATATGGTACTTCACTAGTTTTGTTTACGAAATTATAGAGGACAAGAGATAGCGAAAAAAATACTTTAAAAAGAAAGAGACGCAATCATGCGGTGGGCGTGTTCACCTACAAACTTGACCAGTATAATATGAACTCCGATAAATAATATTAGAAAATAAATCTAATTATGTTTATGTAACTATTAACTTATCAATTTAATGTTATGTTATTTTTTCGGAAACTCGATGTCTGGATGTTTTTACCATAGCAACGTATTGTACAAGAGGCCATTATAATATTTATATCATCATTTTTTTATTGACTGACACGGAAGTGTTTATGGCTCACAGAAGTGGTCGCTACTAATTCGAAATTGTCGAATGGCGATCTGTATTACCTGTATATGATCTTTTTAGTCATATGTGTTGACAAACATCGCTCGCCTGTTATTAGGCGTCTAGTGGCTATGTGGTCGATGGGTAGATCCCACACAATCATTTGCTAAACGCTCGCTATTTGTCAAATGCACTTGTTTCTAAAAGAACCGCCACAAACTCTAAATTTTCAGTATTGAAGAGCAATTATTGCGCAAAAATCGCTATCGTTTCGCTTTTGCAAGATACGTAATGCCTGCGGTCTGTTTATAAAAATTGCTGTTTTCGGCCCGTCAACTATGGAAGATTTATTCCACATTAGAAAGATTCATGAGATACGAATATAAACGGATAAAGAACAGGTACAGAATAAGACGCAAATAAAGCATATAATAAATCATACCTGAATTTTAAGTCTAGCTTTCCGCAGGCGTAGATGTAGATGATAGAGGTAAGCAAACCAAAGTCTAGGAAAGTGCTAGCGAAATCAAAGACAGTCCCTACGGACTGGGTATAGGGGTGTTCTGCTATGTTTAACGGCGTAGATATCGTAATTATACGGTCTTTACCTATGAAATATATTAACATATTTTTTTCTATATTTTTTATTTCTATTAATGTAAAACCCATGCAATCGATGTATCTTTGCCAACGCAGTAACAGTTTATTGATGCCCTTCCTTAAGAAATCATCTGGACGGGAGGCATCTCGGGTATTGAATTTTTTTCTGGAAAAAGTTAAGTATGTAGGCGCAAGATCTGCAGCCGAATTGCGCATTTATTTTTATTGCATTAGAAGACCATTAGTTGTAAGTAAAACAAAATTAAATTATGTCCTAATTATTATTATCCAGGATGATCGTACTCTTTCCAAATTAGTTTCGCAATACCGAAAAGGTAGAAAGAAATGCTTCTAACTCTTTGAAGGTGCCAAACTGTTTCCTCTGCCGAATTCACTTACGCAATTCGGCTGCTGGTGAGTATGGCGGATCACGGTGAGCTTTCCACCTCAGCTCTTGTAACTTGGACACCGTCTGCTGTGCAGTATAAGGTCACACCAGGTTGACCAAAGCTGTTTGGAGACGTGTGAGCTTCTCCGTAATTGTGTTCAGTTCTTCACAGTAGACAACTGCAGCATCTGCATCTGTTCATCCCGTTTGGTAAGAAGCTGTGATGAATCCACCGGCCCTAGACCACCAAACTGTGACCATCACTTTTCTAGGGGTAAGTTTTCGCTTAGGGCATTTGTTTAGGTGCGCTGCGATGCGCTTACGATTGTCAAACAGAATCTATTTTTCGTCGCAAGTAACAAAGAGGCTTCAAAATTCCTTCGTTTGTGTGCTTGTTGAGCAGTGTAAGGCACGTCTCGACGCGTATTTCGCGCTGGCGATCATTGTGTTCGTGGGGAACCCATTTGGCAAGCTTTTTTACCTCGCCAATCTATCTTGTTTTGATGCTAACGTCGAAAGGTTGTGCTAATTCAGCAGTAGATTGAGTATCATCAGCTTCAGCATTTAAATTTACCACAGAGGTTTAATGACTCCCATTAAGTTTAATATAAAATATATGCATTCAATGATATTCAAATAAACAGATACTTTATACACTCACAAAACAATTAAAAAAAGTGTGCCGCGCAGCAGCGGCAGCACACATACACACTTTTCATTAATCTGACATTAAAACATATTTATTTTAATCAATAAATAAATAAATTACAAATACACGAGATGGCATTTTTATTTTATTTTGTTTTTGTTTCAACAAAGCCCATCGCTCTTCGCCATGCGTGACATAAACTAAAGACTAAAGGTCACAATTGTGACCTATTCGAGTCTTCACAATGCGCGCGCACATAACATATCTGTTTATTTGAATATCATTGTATGCATTAGATCAAAAAGATACTGATTGAACATAAAAATCGGCTGAATAAAATCGATATGATGAAAAAAAACACAAATGGCGCGCATTTTGTACCTGTACTTTTTAAATCCGGGGGCAGTAAAGACACAAATAATTATAGACCAGTATCCGTGTTGCCGGTTTTCAGGAAGGTATTTGAGAAGATAATGCTTAATCAAATGCTCATTCATTTTAATACGAATAACATCTTGCATGATAAACAGTATAGTTTCACCAAAGGACGTTGTACAACTGACGCTGGTGTCACCCCATTAAAACACATATTTAATGCGTGGGAAGAGTCGCAGGATGCCATAGGTATCTTCTGCGACCTGTCGAAGGCGTTTGATTGCGTTAATCATGAAACATTACTTCTGAAACTTGAGCATTACGGGCTAGGTCAATCAGCGTTAAGTTTGGTTGAATCTTATTTAAGTGATAGACAGCAATTAGTTCAAATAAACGGTGTGAATTCGTCGGGGTTAAACTTGAAAATGGGGGTACCCCAGGGCTCAATATTAGGTCCTTTCTTATTTTTAATATACATAAACGATTTACCCCGTTTATTGGAAAACAAACTAAACATGGTGTTATTTGCTGATGACACATCTTTATTTTTTTAAATAAATAGACGTACTTGTCAGGTTGACGACGTAAATAACGCGCTACGGCAGGTTCAGGATTGGTTCACTGCAAATAATTTAGTTTTAAATGGTAAAAAAACCAAGTGCGTAAAATTTTCCTTGCCGAATGTAAAAAGTACTGATTGTGACATTATCTTAAACAAGGAGAAGCTAGAATTCGTCGATAAAACGGTTTTCCTGGGGATCACGCTAGACTCAAAGTTAAAATGGGGTCCTCATTTAATATCACTTGCAGGGCGGCTAAGTTCGGCAGCTTATGCTGTTAGAAAGATTCGTCAATTTAGTGATGTAGATACCGCGAGGCTGGTCTATTTTAGTTACTTTCATAGTATAATGTCTTACGGTATTTTACTATGGGGAAGGGCTGCAGACATTGAGTCAATTTTTATTCTGCAAAAACGAGCCATCAGAGCGATATACAATCTTCGCCGGCGCGATTCTTTAAGGGAACTGTTTAAGGGCATTAACATCATGACGGTTCCTTGTCAATATATTTATGAAAATATCATGTACGTGAGAATAAATTTACATCTTTTTAGTAAAAACGGAGATAGACATAATTACATTACTAGAAATAGGGACCAATTAGTTCAACCAGGTTTCAGACTGGCTAAAGTAGCCTCTTCTTTCATGGGGTACTGTACAAAATGTTACAATAAAATTCCTCCCCACATTCTAGAACTGAATGAGACGAAATTTAAAACTTGTATAAAACGCACTCTATGCAGGCAGGCATATTATAAGTTGGGGGATTACATCACTGATAAAAATGCTTGGCTCAATGCTAGTCTTGCTCCACAACCACTAGGGCGCAAAAACAAGTGATATGCAGAACATTATTGTTTTGTAGAATTGTTGGACCTGCTGAATATATTTGTATTATATAGACTCAATTTCTTTTAGTATAGTATAACTGCGCAGCACGTGTGTGAGTACTATGTACCCAACTGTAAATCTACCATTTGCTGTACCTTGGTGTCGTTCGTTGACTTGTGTTTGCCCTGGCAGTTGAGTGTGTCATGCTCTCTCAAATGTCTCTCTGATGGTGGCGTGTGTGTTGGATCATTCGGTTCCCTTCATGATGGTTGAGCTGGGTGGTGCCGATTCATGCGTCATGTTCGTGAACGGGCGCCGTCAGTTGGGATTGGTCTTAACTTAACTGCTTCGGATGCTAGTGTTTTTCTAGTGCTTATTATGTAACTGCACAGTACATGTGTGAGTACTTTTAATACTTTGTACCTGTACATAGTATAGTATGTAGTGATTTTGGGTGCATTGTCCTCACACATATAAATTTATTAATATATGTACTTATGTACCTAAATATTGTAAAAAAAACTTTTTTTTTTTTTTTAAAGAGTAATTATGGAGTTTCTTGTGCGTTCTTCTCCATAACAAGCTACTTTCCGAATGCACGGTAGAATCAATTTTTATTCCTTGTAAATTTTAATGTAACTAACGTTCAAAAGTGCCCCTTTGTGGCCTAGTTGAAATAAAATATCTTTGTCTTTGTCTTTGTCTAAACATTTACTGTGTAGCTGTGTAACTTTTATTTAACCGTTTGTGTTAAGGATAGAATAACAAGCCTAGGTTCAAGTGGGCTTAGTGTGAGTTTCTAATCAAGCTCATTAGCGTTAACGTAAACATCAATTTGTATTGAAACTGGATTAGCGACACGTTTGGTGACAGTAAGGAAAAACCACTTTTCTTTAATACACATTGACATAGATCGTTTACGTTATCACGATAGAGTACGTTAAAAAACTCGGAATAAGCACACTGTTGTATGTAGGTTTTAGCGAAAATCCTTGTGCGTGATCTTCGATGTCAAATGCTCTACGAAACTATTAGACTCTACACTGTAATAAGGTCGAACTGAAACTTAATTTCAGCTGAAGCAAGTATATATGGTCCTCCAAATTCGACTTTAAAACTTGTCTGTTCAGAAGTTGTAAGGTAAGAACATGCTAACAACTGTGATTCGGAACTTTCTTAAAAATATTGTAAGTTTGTTTAATTGAGTCATGTCGTATGCTGTCGTATGTTGTATTTACCGTGGTCGTATGCTACCTACCGTAACAAAACAATAAATTCTGCAAAGTTGCATACGACCACGGTCAATTTACGGGAATACTTTTTAGAGCGTGATTTTTCAGTTGTCGGGTTTTAGTTTTTGAACTTTTTTTATTTCAAATATTTTGTGGATTTTGCAGAGCCTGAGGGGACAAATGAACATACGTGCATACATATACTGATCACCAAGCACTTTGCGACGCCGTAGTGCGGTAAAAGATTTGTTCTCATTACTTTGACGGGATATGTCTCGCAAACGGTACGCCAAAACAACCCTTCGTTTTAAAATCCCTGCTCAATGATACCTCACATGATGGGGTGGAGCGATTTTCTTTTTGTTTATTTTGTGCCCCTCTAGAGAGCGCCATAATCAATTTAATGTGACATCACATGGCCTATGCCAGCGGGCAAACAAGACGCTTCCAACAACACCTCATTTGTCAAATTATGACAAGTAGTTTAGAAGTTATGAACAACAGACGGACATACATACATACATACACCAGTCAAAAAAATAACCCTCTCTTTTACTTCGCCGTAGTCAGGTTATAAACACGACTCTGCCTCACTTTCTCACTCTTTTTGTTTTTTTTTATGACATAGAGTGGCAAACAAGCTGGCCGCCAACTTGATGGTAAGTTGTCACCTCCACCTATGGACATCTGCAATATCAATGGTACTACCAGGTGCGTTGGATATTCGGCCAGTTCTTGAGAAGATTCTAGCATCAAAAGAAGATGTAGACATACATAATTTCAGCACTTTATTATTGATACTCATCATTTCTGTTGAAATATATATTAATCGATAGCGCGACAATACGTCTTCATTGATTAAAAACAATCAAAGAACTGATTGAAATCATTCATGCCAATATGGAATGGCGCAGATAGAAGCAAAACCTTTCTCGTGGATGCTGAAACAAACACTATTCTAAATAATGAATATTGAAGTGGGGAATAGCCAAAGAAAAGTAAATTGAAAAGAAATCATTTTGTTTTGTCTAGTTACTCTTGTTTGTGAAGTGATTAAAGAACTGGATTATAAACGCGTGTAGTTACCTACTGCACATGCTTAAGATCAAGATTAATTTTGTTTGTTTTTCTTACGTTTATATACCTGCCTTGTAGGTAGGTAATGAATTACTAATAAAACCAACCGTTGACAGGTGACAGGCGACTATCGACAATTTTCTAGTTTTCTTTTATACATTTTCTGCCTTACGCGAAAATCTGACAGTTTTCATTTTTGTCAAATATGTCGGATCAATGTTGACTTTAACGTCATGGAAAAAGTCATGAAAATCACCTATATTTCAAAGATAGCTTGATCTCTGCGACATATGTCAAACTGACGTATACGTTATTGTGACGTTATTGTTAGTCTACTTTCAAGCGCTATTGTTACAGTATTGATACTGACAACTGTCGCAGAGATCAAGCTATCTTTTAAGAAGTATAATTCCTCTTTTTAGCTCAACAAAGGATCAGATAGATCTTAGAATGATATGTCTGTTGTTTTTTTACATGCAATATTAAGTTTCTATCTATATAAATAAAAATGATACCTTACTTTACCTTGGTTGGTTTGATATTTAACCAAAATCTGTGTATTTTATTAAACAGGTCTGGGTTCAATGAGTTGAACGCAGAGCAATTGTTTTTTTGCCTAAAATATCTAGATATCGTTATTTGTGTACCTACTAAGGTTGGGTTTCCACAGATCACAATAAAACATGGAGTTCATTTTATTTGTTTATTTTATAAGGCACAACAACATATGCTAATAACACTCGACAGAACGGTTCGTTTAGCCGCAGAATTGCTAATTCAGGGGTCGCAAGATTTATGACTATGCATCGTATTAGCATCTGAACTAAACAAAATCTCTTACTCAGGATCTCAGGGCCGACCTAGCTACGTCAAACTCGGTCAATTTTCAAAGAAGAATTTATCTTCTCAATGCGCAGTGCAACTTTTGTGTGACGTCAAAAGAATTATTTCGTTTCGTTCAAAGTTACTCACAGCAAACATTTTGTTAATAGCAGCGATGAAATGCAAATAAGTGTAACATAAAATCCGGCTGAGGCTATTCAAGACACTGCGAGTGTTTGGGTTCTGTACGTAGGTATACCTATAATTTTTCTTTTGTTTAGTAAGGGGACACTTGTAAGAACGTTCGTTCAGTCAGTCCATTATACACACCAACATTAAAGGACAATTGGAAGAATCATTACATCTTTTGTCACTTGACACTTAATTTTTTGTCCCTCCTTTGACACTAAATAAGCCTCAAACATTTGTCAGAAATGTCAACGACCTATCAAGGTTTATTTTGGGTCATTCGATAATGTTTTCGATGTGCTGTTGAATCCTAAAATTATGTCTCGTGACTATTCTAAGCTGGCTGTTTGTAGTTTGTACAATTAAGACCAGTAATCTGCGGAACGACTGACTAATTAGAATGAAATGAAAGCCTTTGCTCTGCGATGAGTAACGTGTCGAATTGTTAAAGATTACTCGACATCTTACTGAGGTATTTAGTAGTTGTTACTAAGACTATTAGGTCTTTATGTTTCATCGTCTTAAGGAATTTGAATAAGAACACCACATCATTGGCGACAATACTACTGAATTTAGCTGTGTCAGGGCAACTTCTTATTATACTATTTTATGGTGAAATTTAATTTAATTACGTACGTCATTATGTTATGACTACGTATTAATCAACTCCAGATGACTCAGTTATGTAGACCACAGGACTTTGTTGAAAATTTTATAATTTTATTATTTTAATTCACTACTTTAACATATCTCGTAGCCTGAAAGTTTATTTTGAAATGTTCAAACATTGTGAGAGCTAAAACTTGTTGAAATCTGAAGTAGTTACCTAAAACCTAAAACATTTTACTCAAGATTATATTTAATTGAGTTAAAAGAAAATTAAAACAGTTTTTTTGAGGTATTAACATGTAGCCACAGTTTGAAATTAATTAATCGAACTCTGGTTGGGGAATAATAATGTAAAAACAACAAGTGGTTTTTGTGAGGTTACCTTGAACTTGACCTCAGCGTAGGTACCTTTCTTATAAATGCCTGTCAAAGGAGGGGTTTTTCTTACGAGCGGGCGCTACCTTTTCACATTTTATATTGCTCTGTTTTATGTTATCGATTCCTTTGAAACTGGGTTCCTTACTGATATTGGAGTTAAGTACGAGGGTACTTCGTGTTTCCTCTAATAACTGAAGATGATACACGTGTAGGTCGTGTAGGGGAATTAACAAATATACATCTTCTAGGACTGCGTTTTTTTACTTAGTATCTTTTCTCAAACATGCTTGGATATGTGAGCATTATTTTGACAACCTTCTTCGAGATAAATCGATATTGCTGTACTGGCCAAATACATCCGAGCAGCGGCCGGCAAAAGTTGTATGAAAATCCATATCTGTTGTGTCTAGCGGCCAAATAAATTACATAGTAAACTCATATCTGTCGTGTTATTTAAAAATGGAACGATCTTTTACTCCGAAACATGGCAACCAAGGAGGTAACTTCCAAGGGTTTTATTTAAATTTCGAACTGGCTTGCAAATAGAACCAACCAACGCCGCCACTTACGAACTAATGACATGACGTCACACAAATCCTGCATCGCGCAAGTAAAGTTTTCGGCGCGATAAGAACACATACAACAGTCCGACAACAACCGTTGGGCAGTTGCCCGGACCAGACACAACACCCGTCTGGTCGGAGGATCCTCCCTTTTCTATGGAGGTATGTGGGACTTTACACCCTGTTCCACGTGCCCCCAAAGCTGTTTATTAGAAAATAAACAAAAGAACAGTGAGAGAAGAAGAAGACAACCCGGGAACGATTATTGTTGTTCGTCATTGATTTTGACAAAATGAGTTCTAGGTACCAATTTGGTTTAATTTCCGCGCATTATTTGAGAAAAGCACTTTATAAGCCTTGGCCACAACTAGGCATTGATGGACTTACGTATGTGTGCCTCGGCTTCGCCTCGGCCCACATTTACACGTTCGTCCATCAATGCCTCTTTTGCTGGCCGCTGCAGTAATGTACTATTGTTTGACACCTAGTGCTGGACAAATACGTCCCCATATTTTTACTCAGGGTCGTTGTTTAACTCCTACTGCTGGAAAATACGTCCCCAAAAAGGTACTGACTGAAAATAAAAATCGGCTGAATAAAATCGATTTGATGGAAAAAAAAAACAAATGGCGCGCATTTTGTACCAATGTAAAACTTTGATACTTCGTATTTAGCAAGAAAAGTAAAAAATAACTGAAGTAGACAGCGATAGCGATATGAATTCAACTCCAGAAAGTATAAATATAGCTGCAAATTAAATTGTTAATAACATTTTGCCGCAAAAGTCGCGAGATAAATATTTTTCATTAACTTGAGTTTTTATTTTGATAGATAGATAGATAAATCATTTATTTAGTGCACACAAAAGACACAGCACAACACACAAAATCTTAATTAAATTATTACAATTTTTATGTATGTTTAAAAACAAGGTGCCAACATAAAAAAGAAAAAGGAAACCATACTTACGAAATAAAAGTCAAAGTGACACCAGTAACATTAGTTTTGACAATCAAAGATTACTATTAATATATACTGGTTGACAATCAAAACACAGTGCGGTGTGCGCCTCAAGGTTGCACCAAATGGGAGTCCAGCTAAGCACGTGTCAGGCAAATATACCTGACGTTGATATTCTGCTGGATCCCTGCAGTGACATATGGTCGCCAAGCAGACGTGATATGTTGGTGTTGTTACAGTGTTATGCGTAGAGTAATTCACGTAAGTATACCCGCAACTTTAATTTATTAGTTACAATAAAAAAACATTTATATTATATTGCAATGGAAAAAGTTCCAGTTCTTTTTGAGTAGGTATATTTAATCACGGTGGGTAGATTAGTAGTTGAAAGAAAAGTAGATTACGCACCTCGCTAAAGTGAGTTTTAAATGCACTCGTGTTAATAACACTCATGCATTAATAACTTACTTTGCGCTCGATGCTACAATCTACTATTAATAAACAGCCTAGTGGTTTGTTTCCTCCTTTTGCAGTCCACACTTGCCATTGAATTCCAAGACAACATCATTTTCTTTAGGGTCCTTTCATCGTTTGAGCTTCTTGTGTCGGCTGTAATAGCTTTTTGCTGAACTAACCGAGTGCGACGCTATTAGCGAGTGCCTCAGGCGCTATGTTGTTAATCCTGGTTTAAACGAAGTTTATTGTTTGTTAACGTTTACTGTGTAGCTGTGTTACTTTTAACCGTTTGTGTTAAGGCGCTACCCCGAGCAAAACGCCGCGCTGGCCGTTTTTCGTGCAGTTTTTAGGAGCTATCTACTCTTTATTTAAAATGATATATCAACTAATAAAAATACATTAAATTTCTTCATATTATTGATTCCAAAATTGTAGATTTCTTTTTTTTTAAATAAAGTATATGTTTCACTAATCTCCTTCCAACAAAACCATAAAAATGAGAAATCATGATTAATAGTATGCATCTCCTCGTAAAGTGTGCATTAATATTTTTTTTGTACTAACACTAATGGATAGACAATTTGATAACGAACATTTTGTAAGTTTAATTTTTTTCAAAAGACTAATATTTGATTTTATAAAGATTTTATTCTAAAATCTGGGCGTATTCACTACTGTAATTCATGCGCCACCAGTGCCGCTAGCCCAATATGATGCTCATATCTCACGCTGATTTTTTGGTCAGCGTACGGCCTTAAGGATAGAGAAACAAGCCTAGGTTCAAGTGGGCTTAGTGTGAGTTTTACTCAAGCTCATTCGCGCTAACGTTAACATCAATTTGTATTGAAACTGGATAAGCGACCCTTTTGTCAAACCACTGTGACGCTTATTGAAAAACCAATTTTTAGGGTTCCGAACCCAAAGGGTAAAAACGGGACCCTATTACTAAGACTCAGCGCTCCGTCTTTCTGTCTGTCACCAGGCTGTATCTCATGAACCGCGATAGCTAGACAGTTGGAATTTTCACAGATGATGTATTTCTGTTGCCGCTATAACAATACATACTTAAAACCGGCCAAGTGCTACTCGGGCTCGCGCACGAAGTGTACGTACCATTATCACAAAAAATGGCAAAAAAAAACACGTTTATTGTATTGGAGCCCCACTTAAGTATTTATTTTATTCTGTTTTTAGTATTTGTTGTTATAGCGGCAACAGAAATACATCAACTGTGGAAATTTCAACTGCCTAGCTATCACGGCTCATGAGATACAGCCTGGTGACAGACGGACCGCGGAGTCTAAGTAATAGGGTCCCGTTTTTACCCCTTGGGTACGGAATTTGAAAATTTCTTTACCAGTATCCCAATTAAAACTACTGAAACCTTAAATTCTTCGCCGTCGCTCGCTTATGGTTTATTACACGCTAACGTTTCAGCCGTCCCGACTGAATTTAACTTTTCACATATAAACCCAATAACAGTGATAAAAGCTTTTAAGCAAATAAAGATAAAACTGACAGAAGATCTATGGGGAATGTCCATCAAAGTATGTACCTCCATTATTCAGACTATAGCGCCGTACTTAGGTTTAATTTTTAATTTGTGTATAGATCAAGGAGTATTTCCGGATCTAATGAAATATAGTAAGGTTATACCACTTTTTAAATCCGGGGACAGTAAAGACACAAATAATTATAGACCCGTATCCGTGTTGCCGGTTTTCAGCAAGGTATTTGAAAAGATAATGCTAAATCAAATGCTCATTTATTTTAATACGAAAAACATCCTACACGAGAAACAATATGGTTTCACCAAAGGACGTTGTACAACTGACGCTGGTGTCACCTTAATAAAACACATCTTTGATGCGTGGGAGGAGGGACAAGATGCAATAGGTATCTTCTGCGACCTGTCGAAGGCGTTTGATTGCGTTGATCATGAAACATTGCTTTTGAAACTTAAGCATTACGGGCTAGGCCAATCAGCATTAAATTTAGTAAAATCCTATTTGAATGATAGACAGCAATTAGTTCAAATAAACGGTGTCAATTCGTCGGGGTTGAACGTGAAAATGGGGGTACCCCAAGGCTCAATTTTAGGTCCTTTCTTATTTTTAGTATACATTAACGATTTACCCCATCTATTGAAAAACAAACTAAACATGGTGTTATTTGCTGATGACACTTCTTTGATTTTTAACATAAATAGACGTACGAGTAACGTTGCCGACGTAAATAATGCATTGCGGCAAGTTCTAAATTGGTTCACTGCTAATAATTTAGTTTTGAATGCTAAAAAAACTAAGTGTGTAAAATTTGTCTTGCCGAATGTCAAAAGTTATGATTGTGACATTATATTAAACACCGAGAAGCTAGAATTCGTCGACAAAACGGTTTTCCTGGGTATCACGCTAGACTCAAGGTTACAATGGGGTCCTCATTTAATATCACTTGCGGGGCGGTTAAGTTCGGCGGCTTATGCTGTTAGAAAAATTCGTCAATTTACTGATGTAGATACCGCGAGGCTGGTCTATTTTAGTTACTTTCATAGTATAATGTCTTACGGCATATTACTATGGGGAAGGGCTGCAGACATTCAGTCAATTTTTGTTCTACAAAAACGAGCCATCAGAGCGATATACAATCTTCGCCGGCGCGATTCTCTAAGGGAACTGTTTAAGGACATTAACATCATGACGGTACCGTGTCAATATATTTACGAAAACATCATGTACGTTAGAAAGAATTTACATCTTTTTAGTAAAAACAGCGATAGACATAGTTATGTTACTAGAAATAGGGATCAATTAATTCAACCAGGTTTCAGGCTGGCTAAAGTAGCGTCATCTTTTATGGGGTACTGTATAAAATTTTACAATAAAATACCGCCACACATTCTAGAATTGAATGAGACGAAATTTAAAACTTGTATAAAACGCACACTATGCAGGCAGGCATATTATAGGTTGGGGGATTACATCGCTGATAAAAATGCTTGGCCCAACGCTATTCCAGCTCCACAGCCACTAGGCCACAAAAACAAGTGATAAGCAGAAAAGTTATGAAGTATTGTTGGACCTGCTGAAGACTGTACGAATAATTATAATGTATATTTGTGTTGTATAAACTCAATTTATTTTTTAGATTATATAACTGCACAGCACATATGTGAGTACTATGTACCAACTGTAAATCTACCATTTACTGTAACTATGTGTCGTCGTTGACTTCAGTGTGCCCTGGCAGTTGAGTGTGTCATGCTCTCTCTAATGTCTCTCTGATGGTGGCACATGTGTTGGATCATTCGGTTCCCTTCATGATGGTTGAGCTGAGTGGTGCCGATCCATGTGTCATGTTCGTGAACGGGCGCCATCAGTTAGGATTGGTCATATCTTAGCTGCCTCCGCCTGTTTTTAATTACCTATTTATTGTATTTTTAATTGTTTGTTTTACTCTAGACGCTTTTAAGTGCGTTTTTTTTTTACATCGTTCTCACATATATGTATTTTTCCTACAAGATTATTGTAACCAAATACTTGTAAAACACATTTTTTTTTTAATAGAGTAAGTGTGGAGTTTCTTGTCCGTTCTTCTCCATAACAAGCTACATTTCCGAATGGACGGTAGAATCAATTATTATTACATTTAATTTTTATTTTTGACGTTCGAAAGTGCCGCATAATGGCCTAATTGAATAAAGAAATTTTGATTTTGATTTTGAACCCTAAAAACAGAATAAAATAAATATTTAAGTGGGGCTGCCATACAACAAACGTGATTTTTTTTGGCCGGTTTTTTTTAATACAAATTGACAAAAGAGATCGTTTACGTTATCACGATAGAGTACGTTAAAAAACTCGGAATAAGCACACTGATGTATGTAGGTTTTAGCGAAAATCCTTGTGCGCGATCTTCGGTGTCGAATGTTCTACGAAACTATTGGACTCTAAACTGTAATAAGGTCTGAAACAAGTATATATCGTTCTCCAAATTCGACTTTAAAACTTGTCTGTTCAGAAGTTGTAAGGTAAGAACTTGCTACTGTGATTCGGAAGTTTTTTAAAAATATTGTAAGTACGAGTATGTTTAACATACATACATGACTCAATGTCGTTTGCTGAATTTACCGTGGTCGTATGCTACCTACCGTAACAAAACCATACATTCTGCAAAGTTGCATACGACCACGGTCAATTTACGGGAATATTTTCAGGTTTCATACTTTTTAGAGCGTGATTTTTCAGTAGTCGGGTTTTAGTTTTTGAACTTATTTTGTGAACATAAATGCATACATATATACCGATTAACAAGCACTTTGCGACGCCGTAGTGGGGTCGTGGGGTCTCATACATACAAAAAAACTGTCCCAACAAACTGTATTGATTATACTGATTATTTAATTTATCTATCGATAACGATTGATTATTAGATGGTGATCTCTCTATCGCCGTGGAACGGAACCGAACGCTATCGGTATACAAAAAAAATCGGTATAATCAGATGAAAAAGCGCTAGTTACGTGGAACGGTTTCTTTGTATGGGATGAGGCATCTGTATGCTAGTATTATATTATCTGTGGTGGGGTAAAAGATTTGTTTTCATGACTTTGACGGGATATGTCTCGCGAACGATACGTTTGACAAAAATATGATGTACTAAACCCTACCTTCATTTTAAAATCCCTGCTTAATGATACCTCCATGATGTGGTGGATTTTGTGCCCCCCTAGAGGGCGCCATATTCAATTAAATGTGACATCACATAGCCTATACCAGTGGGCAAACAAGACGCTTCCAACAACACCTCAATTGTCAAATTATGATAAGTAGTTTAGAAGTTATGAACAACAGACGGACATACATACATACACATGTTACCTACAAAATTACCCTCTCTTTTACTTCGCCGTAGTCGGGTAATAAACACGACTCTGCCTCACTTTCTCACTCTTTTTGTTTTTTTTTATGACATAGAGTGGCAAACAAGCTGGCCGCCAACTTGATGGTAAGTTGTCACCTCCACCTATGGACATCTGCAATATCAATGGTACTACCAGGTGCGTTGGATATTCGGGCAGTTCTTGAGAAGATTCTAGCATCAAAAGAAGATGTAGACAATACATAATTTCAGCACTTTATTATTGATACTCATCATTTCTGTTGAACTATATATTAATCGATAGCGCGCCAATACGTCTTCATTGATTAAAAACAATCAAAGAACTGATTGAAATCATTCACGCCAATATGGAATGGCGCAGATAGAAGCAAAACCTTTCTCGTGGATGCTGAAACAAACACTATTCTAAATAATGAATATTGAAGTGGTGAGATAGCACAAGAAAGGCAGATTGAAAAGAAACAATTTTGTTTTGTCTAGTTACTCTTGTTTGTGAAGTGATTAAAGAACTGGATTATAAACGCGTGTTACCTACTACTGGCACATGCTTAAGATCAAGATTAATTTTGTTTGTTTTTCTTACGTTTATATACCTGCCTTGTAGGTAGGTAATGAATTACTAATAAAACCAACCGTTGACAGGTGACAGGCGACTATCGACAATTTTCTAGTTTTCTTTTGTACATTTTCTGCCTTACGCGAAAATCTGACAGTTTTCATTTTTGTCAAATATGTTGGATCAATGTTGACTTTAACGTCATGGAAAAAGTCATGAAAATCACCTATATTTCAAAGATGATCTCTGCGACATATGTCAAACTGACGTATACGTTATTGTGACGTTATTGTTAGTCTACTTTCAAGCGCTATTGTTACTGTATTGATACTGACAACTGGCGCAGAGATCAAGCTATCTTTTATGAAGTATAATTCCTCTTTTTAGCTCAACAAAGGATCAGATAGATCTTAGAATGATAAGTCTGTTGTTTTTTTACATGCAATAGAATAGAATAGAATATACTTTATTGTACACCAAAAACTAAAGTTACACATCTCTTTTACAATTATACTTATTCCTACGGGTACAAAGGCGGCCTTATCGCTGACAGCGATTTCTACCAGACAACCTTTGGATGGACATCAATAACTAAGAATAAAACAGTGCAATATTAAGTTTCCATCTATATAAATAAAAATTATATCTTACCTTACCTTGGTTTGTTTGATATTTAACCCAAATCTGTGTATTTTATTAAACAGATCTGGGTTCAATGATTTAAACGCAGAGCAATTGTTTTTTCCCTAAAATATCTTGATATAGTTGTTTGTATATCTACTAAGGTTGGGTTTCCAGAGCTCACAATAAATCATGGAGTTCATTTTATTTGTTTAATTTATAAGGCACAACAATGTATCCTAATAACACTCGACAGAACGGTTCGTTTAGCCGCAGAATTGCTAATTCAGGGGTCGCAAGATTTATTATGCATCGTATTAGCATCTGAACTACACAAAATCTCTTATTTAGGATCTCAGGGCTGACCTAGCCTACGTCAAACTCGATCAATTTTCAAAGAAGAATTTATCTTCTCAATGCGCAGTGCAACTTTTGTGTGACGTCAAAAGAATAATTTCGTTTCGTTCAAAGTTATTCACAGCGAACATTTTGTTAATAGCAGCGATGAAATGCAAATAAGTGTAACATAAAATCCGGCTGAGGCTATTCAAGACACTGCGAGTGTTTTGGTTCTATACGTATAATTTTACTTTTGTTTAGTAAGGGGACACTTGTAAGAGCGTACAAAACTGTTCAGTCATTCCATTATACACACCAACATTAAGGGACAATTGGAAGAATCATTACATCTTTTGTCACTTGACACTTCATTTTTTGTCCCTCCTTTGACACTAAATAAGCCTCAAACATTTTCGAGAAATGTCAACGACCTATCAAGGTTTATTTTGGGTCATTCGATAATGTTTTCGATGTGCTGTTGAATCCTAAAATTATGTCTCGTGACTATTCTAAACTAGCTGTTTGTAGTTTGTACAATTAAGACTAGTAATTTGCGAAACGTCTGACTAATTAGAATGAAATGAAAGCCTTTGCTCCGCAATGAGTAACGTGTCGAATTGTTAAAGATTACTCGACATCTTACTGAGGTAATTAGTAGTTGTTACTATGAAAATTAGGTCTTTATGTTTCATCGTCTTAAGGAATGTGAATAGGAGCACCATATCATTGGTGACAATACTACTGGATTTAGCTCTGTCAGGGAAACTTCTTATTATACTAGAAATTCCGGTAAAATTAAATTTAATTACTTACGTCATTATGTTATTACTACTTATAAATCAACGCCAGATGATTCACATATGTAGACTTCAGGACTTTGTTGAAAATTTTATAATAACATAATTTTAATGCCCTATTTTAACATATCTCGTAGCCTGAAAGTTTATTTTGAGATGTTCACATTGTGAGAGCTTAAACTTGTTGAAATCTGAAGTAGTTACCTAAAGCCTAAAACATTTTACTCAAGATTATATTTAATTGAGTTAAAAAAAAAAAAAACAGTTTGTATTTGAGGTATTAACATGTAGGCACAGTTTGAATTAATAAATAAATCGAACTCTGGTTGTGGAATAATAATGTAAAAAAAACAAGCGGTTTTTGAGAGGTTACCTTGAACTTGACCTCAGCGTAGGTACCTTTTTTATAGACGCCTGTCAAAGGAGGGCTATTTCTTACGAGCGGGCGCTACCTTTTCACATTTTATATTGTTCTGTTTTATGTTATCGATTCCTTTGAAACTGGGTTCCTGTCTGATATTGGAATTAAGTACGAGGGTACTTCGTGTTTCCTCTAATAACTGAAGATGATACACGTGTAGGTCGTGTAGGGGAATTAACAAATATACATCTTGTAGGACTGTCTTTTGTTTACTTAGTATCGTTGTTTGATGCCTACTGCTGGACAAATACGTCCCCATATTTTTACTTAGTATCGTTATTTGACTCCTACTGCTGGACAAATACGTCCCCATATGTTTACTAGTATCTTTGTTTGACAAAGACGTCCCCATATTTTTACTTAGTATCGTTATTTGACTCCTACTGGTGGACAAATACATCCCCATATTTTTACTTAGGGTCGTTGTTTGACTCCTACTGCTGGAAAAATAAGTTTCCATATTTTTCTGCTTACTTTATCTCTTGCATTGCCTAATTCACTTTAAGCTTACTTAAAAACACCTCCTTATATAAACGATTTCAAAAAGGAGGAGGTGCTCAATTCGACTAATATTAAATGTACTTTTTACTAGGTACGTGAACCGATTTTGATTTGAAAGCTGGTACTGGTTTTTTTAACTCATGTGGTCACATCTAAATATGGTGGTTTTTTCATCCAAACCCATCGAGTGGCGTATCAAAATGGGGTTTTAAGAGGTGATTAAAAAATATACACCAGTTTGTTTAAAAGCAAATGATAACTAAAAAAAGTTAATATAAAAAAAAAACCGACTGTAAACAAGAAAAAATCATGCTGTGCAGTCGGAGAATCAAGGGGCCAGCTCGCGAATATGTATCCTCCGACTGCACAGCATGTTTTTATGTCTATAAACACATAGGAATGAAGTCATTTATCTCGTAAAACCCACACGCGATGCAATTTGGTGTGAAATGCCAATAAAGCGAGGTTCATATCGATTTCAATGTCAATTATGTGCCCGATCGGTCACTTGTTGGCTTATCGGTTGCTGATAAAATACAACATTAGTATGTGCAGCCTTTTATTATCTACCTACTTAAAGGACACCGCTTTAGGTGTTATTTTTGTACAAAATGACGAAAAAGTTCACACTACCAATGGATCCGGTTTATCCGGTTATGTTTTTAACCCCCGCCGGAAAAAGAGGGGAAAGTTTGAGATGTGTTGCTGTGTATCTGTGTCTGTGTATCTCTGTATCTGTGTGTCTGTCTGTGGCATCATAGCGCCTAAACGGATGAACCGATTTTGATTTAGTTTTTTTTGTTTGAAAGGTGATTTTGTCGAAAGTGTTCTTAGCTATATTTAAATAAAATCGGTTGAGCCGTTCAAAAGTTATGGGCGTTTTACTGTTTGAATCGGGGTGTTTTCGCAAGATAAATGTGTCGGGGGTTTTTTGAAATTTTACTTGTGTTAAATAGATTGAACGAGGGAATGGCTTCAATAAAATCTGGTCTAGGGGTTTATCATCAGGGTTAGGATTATTCATCATCAGACTAACAGACGTACGGCGATGCGCCATCGGTTCATGGTGGACATCCGACCCATACGCACAAAAAATTTTGGGATCACTTTTATTATGCGTACAGCTAAGGAGTGGAATTCCCTGCCGGATTCTGAGTTTCCTAACAGCTACAATCGAGGGGTCTTTAAGTCAAGAGTGAATAGGTTATTTTTAGGCAAGCGTGTTTCGCAGTCGATCACATCTTCGCTTACCATCAGGTGGGATAGTGATCAAGCGCGTTCGCTCGCTAGATTAAAAAAATCAAAAACCCGACTGCTTAAAAAGCCAACTAAAACGACGCAAACAAGGAGAAAATCATGCTATGCAGTCGGAGGATACATATTCGCGAGCTGGCTGACCAAAACCAGATGTATCCTCCGCCTGCACAGCATGATTTTCTCCTTGCTTACTTACGCCTTTTTAGTTCGCTTTTTAAGCAGTCGGGTTTTTTGATTTATGAATTAACTTTTTTTATTTATTTTTTTCGAATTAGGAACATTTATACATATAAGTGTTATATATTTTTCAAATCTCCTCTTAAAACCCTTTATTTTGATACCCCACACAATGGCAGAAAAGTTTTGACACCCACAATATGGCGCCCAAAAGCCGCTATTTTTCTATTTTCCAATTTCAATGTAGCCAGTGACATTCACAGGGTTAAGAAGAATCGATTGACGTAAGAACCATCAAAATCGGCCAACGTGTTTTGTCTCTAGAACGCCACATAGGAATAAACATAAATACATAAATACAGGAATAAACATACATACTTACATACATAAATACATTACCCTCCTTCGGCAGTCGGGTAAAAAAATCACTTAGTTTTAAAATAATGAGACTGAAAGTATCGATTAACAATGCCATGCTGATGGTGACTGCCGGGACGACCGTGACTGCAACACCGTCGGCCATGCTAATACAACCACTCAATGCTACGCCGATATACATGATGGCAACGGAATACACAATTAGATCAATGAGGAAACACTAACAGATATTCAAATAAACTGTGAAAAAGAAATGGTAGGCTGAATAGGCTTCTAGAACTTACGAACGCCAGTTTTATTGCAAGGCATTGAGTTGAATTATGGGAGAAAGTTGAACGTAAACAAACACGGTAGTTAGAGTTTAGGAGAGTCATCCATAGCTCGATTGGTGGATAACAACAAGCGTAAAACAATAAATAAAAATATATATACCGACCTTGACTTATTCGTTATTGGATTAGTTAGGATTGATGGTCGAATAAGTGGTGTTAACTACGGAACCCCCGCCGCGGCGTATCTTAACACAATTAGGTAATAACATCACCGAAATTGATATGTCGAGAACTAGTTTATTCCCGCGGCTTCGCTCCGGTTGACATATTTTACAAGAACCGTACATTTTTCTAAAAGTTACGACACTCGGCGATAGTTAGTGTATCTTTCTAGTAAGTTACTTCCAAAGATCTTCTAAAAACTAACAATTTTACCTCTCAAAAATATTAGTTTAGGTCTTAACTATACGCTCAATCGTGCATGCGCAAACAGTTCGTAAAATTAAAAATGGTATCTAAGTAAACTAAATTACATCTACCTACCCTAAATTTGTGCGGTATACCGTTTTTGTTAGAGTTTGTGAACGGAACATTATGGTCTTATGATTTGATTATCTGTGCTTTATGGTCGGTCCTAAGAAAATGTCTAGTAATGTGTACTAATCAAGAAATAAAACGAAGTAAATTAAATGGGGAGTTATTATTATTCCAAAACAAAAACTAAAAACAACAGCAGAGCGTGGTTGATATTCAAAAGAAATGTCGACCTCTGGGAATGTAATAAACTACCCAAAACTAAAGGATGGGGTCGGATTCTCAAATTGGAAATTTCGTGTTAAAATACTAATAGAAGAAAGAAGTCTGAGCGAAGTCTTAAATAAAAAAGATAAACAAGAACACGATAAAGGTTGGTTGGAGAAAGATGCGAAGGCGCGATCTATTATAGTGCAATGCGTTTCCGATCGTTACCTGGAAATTATAAAGAAATGCAGTACAGCTGCCGACATGTTTGTTCAACTCGAAAAAATATTCGAAAGAAAAAGCGTTTTTAATAAACTGCTATTAAGAAAGAAACTTCTCGCATTGAGATGCCTTACGGAAGAGAACTTGCAAGACCATTTCTTGAAGTTCGACAATTTGGTGGCGGAACTTGAAGCGGCCAGCAAGAAACTCGAAGAAAGTGATAAAGTGTGTCATTTATTGTTGACTATGCCCAAAGACTATGATAATGTTATTACTTCACTTGAGACGATGAGCGAAGAGAAAGAATTAAATATTGATTTTGTAAAGAGTAGACTACTAGACGCAGAGCTTAAAATAAAAGGTATAAAAAGTACAATGAAAAATAATATTGAATCAAGTTTCTTTGCATGCTATAAATGTGGCAAAGAAGGACATAAAGCTTATCAGTGTAATGAAAGAAATGATCAAGCTCCAAAACGTGGATTAAAAGGCAGAGGTTTCAGAGGAAGAAGTAGAGGTTACAATAGAGGAAATTATATGAAAGCAACAATAGCCGAGGTACACACACAGAGTGAATTATTTGTAGCGGAAAGCAGTAATGAAAAATTACCAATACAGAGTACATACTTAAAAGAAAATGATGTGATATTTGTAGTTGACTCGGGAGCAACTCATAACTTTGTTCAAGACAAATATACAAAATATATAACAAACATCAGTGATCTACATGAACCTATAAGAATTAGAATTGCAAATGGATCCTTATTAGAAGCCAAAAAGAAAGGAATATTCAAGTTGATGTATGGAAAGGAAATAATAGATGTGGAAAGTTACATAGTGCCGAACATAGCACATAACCTATTATCGGTGAGTAGTCTCATGAGTAAAGGAAAAACAGTGATATTTAAGAATGGAAAAGTTATTATAAAGTCTGAGAAAAGAATATACTACTGCAATAAATTAGGAAAATTATATATATTAAAGCTTAAACTACCAGATGAAGAAAACTGTGAATATAGTAATGGAGAGGACCAAGATATTTGGCATAAAAGATTAGGCCACTTAAATAGAAAGGGACTAGCTATTTTAAAGTTACCATGTACTAAAGATGTCTGTGACATTTGTATGAAGAATAAAAGTACAAGATTGCCATTTAAGCCTATAACTAGACCTCAATCAAGACAAGTTGGAGAGCTGATTCATTCAGATGTTGCTGGGCCAACCAGAGTACCTACAAAAGAAGGCTACAGATATTTTCAGACTATCATAGATGACTATACTCACTTCACACAAACCTATTTACTTACACAGAAGTCAGAAGCGGCACAAAATATTATAAATTATGTAAATGCTATAGAGACAGAAAAAGAAATAAGAGTGAAAAGATTAAGATGCGATAATGGAGGTGAGTACTCATCAAATGCATTCAAAACATACTGTAAACAAAAAGGCATTCGTATTGAGTATACACTACCATATAGCCCTCAAATGAACGGGAAAAGTGAAAGAATGAACCGAACAATATATGATAAAGCTAGAGCTATTCTAGATGAGTCAGGATTACCTAGATATCTATGGGGACAGGCAGTATTGACAGCAACCTTTTTGATTAATAGATGCCCGTCAAAAGGAATTAATAATAAAATACCAGCAAGACTATTTGGTAAAGATATGATGCTTAATAAACTAAGAGTTTTTGGAAGCAAAGGATGGATGATGATAATACCTAAAAATGACAAGCTAGATCAAAGAGCAATACCAGTTAGAATGGTGGGTTATGCAGTAGCAGGCTACAAGGTTTGGGATCCGAATACAGATAAAATAATGATTAGCAGAGATGTAAGATTTGATGAAAGTAATATAAAATACAATGAGAACAATATGCATAGTAACGAAAAAGATGATAACTACTACTATGAAGAAGAAAAGAATGAAATGATATCTAAACAGACAGACAAAGAAGAAGAAAATAATAAAGAAATAGAAATAGAAGAAGAATCAGAAGAGAATATAACAGATGTAGTAACCAGATGTGGAAGAATAGTAAGAAAACCTAAACATCTATATAGTGATTATGAACTACATGAAGCTTACTGTTTAATAAATGAAGCAGAAGATCCTAAAAGTTATGATGAAGCTCTAAAACTAAATACTGAATGGAAAGAAGCTATCAGAAATGAATTAGATGCACTTAGGAAAATGAATACATGGATAGAAACAGATTTACCAACAAATAAGAAAGCAATAGATACCAAATGGATATTCAAAACTAAAGATAATGGACAAAGAAAAGCCAGATTAGTAGTGAAAGGTTTTCAAATAAAAGAAGAAGAAGATTTTGGAAAGAATTATGCACCAGTAGCGAGAATATCTACAGTGAGAACACTATTAGCACATGCTGTTTCCAAAGGATGGCCACTAAGACAGCTAGACGTACCTACAGCGTTTCTGAATGGAAAGCTAGAATCAGAAGTATATATCAAACCTCCTCCAGGAGTAAGCATAGAAAAGAATAAGGTACTAAGACTAACCAGAGGTTTATACGGATTGAGAGAAAGCCCAAAATGCTGGAATCAGAGATTTAATGAGTATATAGAAAGTATTGGATTTACAAGGTCACTTCATGATTTTTGCCTATACATAGGAAAAGATATTAATGTTTGGATGGTGATATATGTCGATGACATTATACTAACAGGTACAAAAAGGAATTTAGAGGAAGTTGTAAAGAGCTTAGAGAAAGAATTTCATGTTAAAGACTTTGGAGAACCTAAGACATTTTTAGGAATGGAAATTGAAATGAAAGAAAACTGTTTAAAACTTACACAAAGAAGACAAATATGTAAAATGCTAGAAAAGTTTGGAATGTCAGAATGCAAAGCTACAAATACACCTATAAGTAAGGGATTTCAAAAGGAAGTGAATGAACCTATAATGGAGAACATACCTTACAGACAGTTAATTGGAAGTTTGATGTTTGTGTCATCATTCACAAGACCTGACATAGCTTATGCAACATCTTACCTCAGTCAGTACTTAGACAAACCAACACAGTCAACATGGATACAAGCAAAGAGAGTTTTGAGATACTTAAAAGGGACAGAAAATGAAGGATTATTGTACACAAAATCAGATATAGAAAGCCTAGAAACCTATTCAGATGCGGATTGGGCTAGTAATACTAATGACAGAAAAAGTGTGACAGGGTCAATCACATTGTATAATGGAAATGTGACTGCATGGTTTTCAAGAAAGCAGACATGTGTTGCTTTATCTACAGTAGAAGCAGAGTATGTAGCAGCTGCTTCAAGTGTGTGTGATTTACTATACCTGAAAGGATTGTACTGTGACTTAAATGGGTTGAATGACAAAGTGAAGTGTAATGTTAAATGTGTTTTGTACATGGACAATAAAGGTGCAATTCAAATATCAAAATCAATGGAAAATAGTAAACGTGCTAAACATATTGACATTAAAAATCATTTCTTAAAAGACTTAATTCTAAATAAGTGTATTGAAGTACAGTATGTATCAACTGAGAAAAACTTATCTGATTTGCTAACTAAATCTTTATCTAATGATAGAATATGTGTAATGAAAAAGATTTTAAAATTGCTTTAGTGGAAATATGTAAGTAAAATAATATTTCTTAATATCTTTATCAGAGTTCCTAAATAACAATATTTGAAATATTGTGTTTATCTGTTAACCTGTCATACCTACACAGGTAGTTCTTTAATATTTGTTACTTAAACCTGTGTAGATAGTTTGTTTTTGAAGAAAAAAAATGTTATTTAAGTTTCATTTGGCATAGATAGCCAATAAATATGTTTTTTGAGATAGATGCTTATAAGTGCCTAACTATGTTTTAAGTTATAGTAATATTGTTAAACTAAACTTGTATGTATGTGATGATCCATTCACAAACATTTGTTTGCGATTTAAAGTTTTGTAAAACTCTCAATCGAGGGGGAGTGTTAGAGTTTGTGAACGGAACATTATGGTCTTATGATTTGATTATCTGTGCTTTATGGTCGGTCCTAAGAAAATGTCTAGTAATGTGTACTAATCAAGAAATAAAACGAAGTAAATTAAATGGGGAGTTATTATTATTCCAAAACAAAAACTAAAAACAACAGTTTTAACGCACATGTTTGCTTGTACAAACAAGAATTTGTGCAAATAAGATTGAGCGTGTAGATTAATATACCATACCTTTAGATTAATGCCAATTTGACTTACTTCAACGGAAAACTATCCACCTAGAGTGCTCTAAACAGCTCGAAATTAAAACTGCTGAGTAACAAAATTACACACATTCTTTTAAAATTCTGTCTTTGAAGAAGAACCAATCAGAAACTATAGAAATGCTGATAAAGTAGACGTTCGTATTGTATCGAGTTCCCTTTGCAACGTTAAAAGCCCAATTAATTATTTAAATGAGCATTTCTAAGGCGTAGGTAGTTTTAGTGCTTTTGGATTTAATTTTACCGGTAATGAGATATTTTGTGTAGGAAACCTTTCCTTAATTGTCAAGAGAAATGAGGTAGAACATGTAATAGAAAGAAAGACTTAAAGGAAATACGTTTATTTGAAACAAACTTTGAGGCAACTAAACAAAAATAAAATATTAAAAGTCTTTTCGGTTTTAATGAAAAGAATGTGTGACTCACTACTACTTAGCTAGATAGGTCCAATTCAGCAAAAAAGCCAGAGAACTTGTGCCTGACGTTGATTTTCAACATGCACCTGAGGTAGTGAGTACTTGTGAGGAATCGTTTAAATATTTTTGGTTTATTATTTTCTGGCATATCAACATTTTGTAGATTCTTAACAAACAAGGTTTCATACACCTAAATGTTGTGGACCAAGTGATTAATACTGCATTATTTATAATGCACGGGCAATTTAAAAAATGCCCAATATAAGTAGGCGATATGGTAAAAACTATTGAAATAATTAAATTTACCGGACTTTTGGAATAATGCCCATCACTATACTATTGGGACGGGAAATAAAAAAATAAGTTATTTTAATTATTTTAATGTTGCCATTGGTTTTAATATAGAATAGGTAAGTACGATTCTATTTAAGCAACAACGTCGACGGAGCCCCGCTGCACGAGGCTCCTATTTCTGTCTGCAGGGTCTAAAGTAACCTAACATGAAGGAGCTTGATGCTCGCTTTGCTCACTCACTTCAGCTCCCGTCATCTCCTTCGAACCTAACCTTTTTTTATTTTTATTCTATATGCTCGCGCTTACCACTATCTCACCTGATGATGTGGTCGACGATGAAACACGCTTACCTAGAAATAACCTATACACTCTTGACTTAAAGTCTTAGATTTTAGCTGTCAGGAAACATAGACTTCCACTCCTTAACTGTACGTGTGAGTATCGACCCCTGAGGGACACCAGCATTAATATCCAGTAGGTCCTATGAGCCATCGATAACCACTCGAATGGACCGATCTCTCAGACGGTCTGCAATCCAAACACATAGACCAATGGGCAGACCGAATGAAGAAAGCTTACCTAAGGCTTTCTTGCCAGACCCTATCAAAAGCCTTCGAGATGTCGAAGGAGACGGCAAGCGCTTCCCCGTCCCTCTCGATGCCCTCACTCCAAATGCGAATGACATACGCTAGAAGATCCCAGTAGAGCGATATCGGCGGAAGCCGTATTGACGGTTACTAAGGATATCATTAGTTTATACTTTATAGGTATGCCAGGAGCTTCGTGTTATGTACTGACAAGTCAGAGATGGCTTTGAAGTGGCAAACAATTTATCTACATTGCTGTTAACGGGAAAAGTGCCCGAAAATCCTGGTAGCAGTGCCAGTTTAAATGGCAATGCTTATTCTTTGTCCGAAAAAAGTTCACCCCATGAAGAGTCAGGCTGATGTCACGAAAAACTTAAAGGATTTAGGTATATAAAAGCACTTAATAATAACAGTTCCATTTATTTGGCTCGTTCAAACTTAATTACCCTTATTTCGGGTATTATTAAAATTACCGGCAGTATCGCAATAATGTACCGACCGATGTGGTCACTTTAATTTTGTATAACCTTGCGTATACATGGAAGTGCTTCCACAGACCTTTCACGTTCCCAATGTTGTTTTGCCTTACTTTACTATGCCCGTTTCAGCCGTTTTGTTTGCTTTATGTTATTGGTTTTTAAGGGTTCTCGGTACAGCGAAGATAAGGTCAGAATTTAGGCTTATTTAATTTTATATATTTCCGCATATAAATTACTAATTTAAATGTTCAGGTTGTTAATAAACTTATTCAAATATTTGAGCGTATAACCTTATGTTAATAGTATGAGATTGTACGAGTGTGAAAACAGCCCTTCAACGTTTGTGAAATTTGACGTTACGAAGTTCTAATCCCTTTTAGTGGTATTGTTTTAGAAATTGTATCTGTATTACGTAATTATTCAACCATAAACGCTTCTAATAAATGGTTGTGTTTATTGAATGAGCCTGGATTATACTAGTGAACATATTTTCGTATTAAGATACGAAAATATGTTCACTCGCTCGCTCGTATGCCAACTGTGAGAAGAGCATTCTCTATTATTTTGTTGATTGATACAGCTAGCCGTAGCATAATTCATTATTGTTGTCCTCATTTAATCCTGATCCTCATTTAATTGGGAACGACAGTTCTTCATACTACTCTATAAGCAGTCATCTCAGTAGCCAGCCATATCATCTTTCATTTGGTGTGTGCTTTCAGGTGGTAGGAGTACAAAATAAAAATGAACAATAATTAAAGTCGGATATTAATAAACTATCTAACAAATAAAATACATAAATAATTTCTAAAACAATAGACTAATAAATATTATAATAAATATCATATTCTAAATGAAACAGAAATTAAACATAATAACTAAGACGAAGACCGAGCTATGTAAGAGAGCACAAGTAATAGTTCCGGATTCTACGCTTAAATGAAAATTTACTCTCTCTTTTTTTTATGTCAAGGGGAAGGACGTTCCAGAGTTTTATAGTAGAGACAGCGTAAGAATTAGATATAAACCCAGTGCGGTGAGAAGGAATTTGGAGAAGTAAGTTTTTGGAAGCTCGAAGGTTAAGATCGTGAGAACTGCCCAACACTTTAAAATATTGTTTTAAATAATCAGGAGTACAAGGATCGTTCATGATGTTGAAGAGCATGCAGAGGGATCTTAGGGATCTCCTCTGACGGATAGGCAGCCATTTAAGCTGAGAACGGAAGGAAGAAATGTGATCATATTTACGAAGCCCGAAAATAAAGCGAATACAGTTGTTAAGAAGTCGATCCATTTTGTTAAGAAGTTCTTGGGATAGATCAGAATAACAAACATCAGCATAGTCGATTATAGGCAATACGAGAGCTTGAACCAAGGTGGTTTTGGTGCTGGACGGAAGAAAATGATTGAATCTATAGAGAGACCGCAGTGAAAAAGTGACTCTCTGGCTAATCTGAGCGACCTGCTTATTCCAGCTTAATCTGTCATCAATATATAGGCCCAAGTCTTTAACGTGAGGCGAGAGAGGGATAACAGTATTGCCGAACTTAAGCGGCATTAGAAGACTAGTGTCCAAGGTTCGTAGATAATACAAACTACCAATAAGGATAGCCTGACATTTACTGACATTGACAGTAACGCCAAATCTGCTAGACCAGTCAGCGATTGCTTGAAGATCAGCATTCAACAGCGAGATGCAGTCATCCAGATTGAGTATGTCAGCTTGCGCGTAGAGCTGCAGGTCGTCAGCATACAGATGGTAGGAGCATTTGAGAATAGTAGTGATAGAGTTAATAAATAAAGAAAATAAGAGTGGAGAGAGTATACCGCCTTGTGGGACGCCTGTTTCTAGCGCGCACCAATCAGAGAATTTCTGATCAGCACGTACCGCCTGCTGGCGACCACGAAGATATGATGAAAACCAAGCCCGTGCCAACGAAGAAACCCCAATTTGAGACAGGATGGCCAAGAGAATGTCGTGATCGACGGTATTAAATGCATTGGAGAAATCTATTAAAACCAACACCGTCAACCTCGAACTCTCCAAGCCGTTCCTGACGTCTTCAGTAACTTTAAGCAAGGCTGTGGCTGTACTATGGCCGGGCCGAAAACCAGATTGGAAAGGGGACAATAGGTTATTCCGGGACACGAAGGAGGATATTTGGTTCAGAGCAACTGCTTCCAGGATCTTAGATAGGAAAGGGAGAATGGAGATTGGTCTGTAGTGATTAGATAAGGTGGGGTTGGAAATTTTTGGAAGAGGAATAATGAATGCCTTACGCCAGGTTGTAGGAAACTCACCAGCCTGCAGTGAGAAGTTGATGATGTGTGTGATAATGGGAAGGATACTTTTGAAAATGAGGGACAACATGGATCTGCTCACTCCATCACAGCCGACAGCCTTGGACTTAATTGCATTGAACGTTTTGAGGATCTCAGCGTCGGTCACCGGGGAAAACGAAAAAGATTCGGGAGTTACAATTGGCATGGAAGTAATATCACGAATAGTATTATTCTTAACAGTTATTACAAACTATTCCAAGTTATTACAAATTATTCCAAATTTTTCCCTACTATTTCTGTAGTGGAACTTTTATCTGTTATTTATTAATAATAACAAATAGATTAACTACCTAGATCACACAAACAGCACTGTCACTGACAATTCAAATATCATCTAAAAATCGGCAATTCAGTTAATATGCAAATAACAGTTATGCATGACGTAGCCATAAAGAATATTAGAGACAAAGAAAAAATTAAAGTGTGTCCAGTAGACCTTAATCCAGATCACTACAAAACAAACAAAAAAATCCTATATAGACATACATTATTCGCACTGATTATATAGGGAACATCTGCACGAAGCGAAACTCATAGAGAAAACTTTGATAGGGTAATCCATTAAGTTGGCCCTTTCATTATATAGCCTTGCACTACGTCTTAGGGGTCTATTAAAAGTGGTATTTAAGGTTGATGTAGGCAATAAGTGGTTATGTAACTCTTAAACCCTTTAAACCACAATACCTTATAACGGTACGAACGTAATCCAGCAGATCCACGCTAATCTCTCCATACACCTGGATTTGGGCGGTGTCGAAACTTTCCAGCGTCCTGTTTGTACTAATGGCCACTTATCATTTGTGTTGTTAAGAGTATATCAACGATAACCACTGATAGCGCGCTTGGTATGTTATGAATATGATGTAAAAGCTAATAGCCCGTGAAATTGCGCTCCAATTTTCGTTTCCCGACCTTTCTCGTGCTTGTGATGAAAATGATGTGCTTGGTATAAGCTTTCTAGCTTGCTTTTCTGACAGGCATCTTTGTTCAGTATATGGATTTATTTGCACGTTCTTTTTGGAAATGTTTGTTTTCTGGGTAGAAAAATGATAATTCTATTTAGTCCGTCAGTGACATTCACCCGAATCGGGCGAATCGACCACTATAAAAATATTCATTTTTCTGTGTCGATTCGCTCGAAGTTAATTTATCGGTGGGCGAATCGACTACTCCAAAATTATTTAGAAGGGGATTCGTCCAAATTTTATTATAGAGCACAAAAATAAAAAAGTACAGTCGTGCTGACCCGTCTCGGCAATAATATTAGTATTAATATATATTTTACTAGAAAAATTGACTGATTGAATTGATTGATTGATTTTTTTGTTGAATTGCTTTCCTAGTTTCTAGTAAAATATCTATTAATTTCGATTAATTCTTCATATCTCTCTATTTTATTACAGCTTTGGCAATATGGCTTAGGGCTTTCTATGGGGTGACCATATGCTCTTAGAGTAAGGTTATTTTGAGATCGCGTAAGTGACAGATGTATACAAGTCATATACATCTGTCCCTTACACACACTCAAAATAACCTTACTCTAAGAGCTTATGGTCACCCCCCTCCTTAAGGTCACCACTACAAAATTATCTATTCTGCTTTCGCGACTAAAATAAGCACTACCTACGTTTCTTTTACTATGAAAATCCAGCAGTTTTTTTTTGTGTTTTATTTGTAAGAACGAAATTCTTAATAATTAAGTAAGCAATTTAACTCTAACTTAATATTTTACGTTTTAGATTATGTTAAACTAAGAATAGTGTCCATTTGCACTTTTACACAAGTCCGTAGCACTTTCTTAGAGTCTGATATATTTGTAAAAACACCATGTTCATGTTTTATATGTATAGCACAGCATTGTCACTATTATTCATTCACTTTGTACACTACACTAATTCAAAAAGTTTAGTTCTTTTTAGCCTACGCACTAAGTCTGTATTGTCTAGCAGCTGGATAGCCTCAACATTCACGTGTCGATGAAGTCTGTGTTCGTGAGATTCAGCAAATTTTTGGATGATGATTGCTTTGTTTAGTACAGCCTCAAAGTTGGATACCATACGTCCAAATTGGCTATTATATTTGATATGCTTGTATTTGGTTAGTTTATTATGTATAGCGGCAGAAAATGTCATTAAGTAAATATTTAAACTATATAGATTTATTCATAGGTTATTAGGTTGCGCTACACGAAGGCTCGATATTGCTCGTGTGTCACGGCTGATTTACTCTCGTATATATTTTATCGGATATCGGATATGACCTGGCTAATATCTTATCAGCTGCTTTAATGTGCTACGGTAGACTTGTGAATAATTTTTGAAATAGTGTGTACCTTAGAGGAAGCCTTTGAAGGCTGGTGTTCTTATGTGTATTGACAATTATGTACTAATAGGTTTTGTCTACGGCGAAGCTAAAGGGTTATGATTTTAGCGGTCTATGTATGTTTGTATGTTTTCCGTAGCGCCTAAACTATTCCTCCGATTTTGATGAATAAGGTGTCAATCATTCTTTATTATGGCCCGGGTAAAATAGGCCAAAAAAAAATCCCTAGTTGAGATCAGTTTAAAAAAAAAACACATTTATGTTTTCTATTGTCATTAGTTTTTGTAAACCAATTATTATTATACTTCATTCAAAAGTGATCTGCAAATGTGGTTAACCCTCTCTTCTTTGCCATAAATATTGCTTACTATCTACTTTTATAAAGTACTAGCTTCTGCCAGTGGCTTCGCCTGCGTTTATTATACATATAAACCTTCCTCTTTAATCACACTATCTATTAAAAAAACCCGCATCAAAATCCGTTGCGTAGTTTTAAATATCTAAGCATACATAGGGACAGACAGCGGCAAGCGACTTTGTTTTATACTATGTAAGGGTTGTTGTGTAAACAACTGCAGGTGGCCATACGACCACGGCTATTAAGAATATTATCATTTTGTCTTTTTAGTGTTACACTCTTAGGGTTCGATAAGGCTCTACTTTTAAGCTTATAGTAACTATATCTCATTTCACCCTATTAGGTCAGCATAAGTAATATCATACTTAATTCATTTACATAATTAATTCCTTTCATTTATCTCCATGGCAGTGCGTTGTCCGATAGTTAGCCAGTCTATCGTGAAACTGTTTTGTTTGATAACATTCTATTCCACAAAACCGTTTCAAAAAACAAAAATGTTTCCAACTCGTAATATAACCTAACTGCCTAACATAACATCACTCCTATATTATTTCCCGAAGGGTAAGGTACATCCACATTTCGCCAGATACCTACATAATATGCATGACTTAAATATAATTATATATAAATACCTTATATTTAAGGGGTATGTAATATTTATATGGCATACTAGCATATGTAAATTATCACTTAAAATAAAGTTCACATGATATTATTTCCTTAAGCTATAAAAACAAATATCCTAATTTGATGTGATCTAATGTTATATTTCATATAAACTTCATTTGCTCTACTAACATTTAGTATAACATTTATTTCATATAATTTTCAATTTGTATAATGCTCTTTTTAAATAACGTTTAATCAGTATGGTAGGTAAGTACGATTACTATTTGAGCAACAAAGTTGACGGAACGGGGCTCTTGTTTCTTTATGTAGGGCGTAAAGTTGGTAACCTAACATGAAGGAGATGACGGGAGATGAAGTGAATAAGCAAAGCGAGCGAACTTAGCTCTCTTTCGAATCTAACCAATCCTTGTCGGGGTGCCTATGCTCCCGAGCTCGCTCGCTCTTGGACTAACAAATCTAATTAGTTTTTGCAAAAATATACAAAACAAAGTAGATTTTTCTAAATTATATTAAACGTTATTTATAGGTATTGTATATTATAATAACTGAATAAATACTAATTGAATGGGTATTCAAATGTGAAATATAGAAAATGTTCATTAAACCATATAAAATTAGGTAAAATTAAATTATATCAATAATTCATTATATCTGTGATCGTTATTTTAATGAACTACATGACACTACACAAAACAACAAACTATAAATGAAAACACAACTATATCTACACAAAGCAAGAAACTATAAATGAAAACACAACTATAACTACACAAAACAACAAACTATAAATGAAAGCACAACTATAACTACACAAAACAACAAACTCCAAAACTACACTACACAACACAAAAAAACACTATACTATACAACACACAAAACGAAACTACAAATGAAACTACATATACACAAACTACAAAACTAAATGAAATTAGGTCATATGATCATTAGAACTTTTGTTATTATTTTAAACGTTAAGTCCTTTCTTATAGGGGCGAGCACATTGCTTTCAACTGGGCACAAATATACACTTCTATAACACTTCAATAACACTTTCCACGCCCGCACTTCTTATGCAGCAGTGACGCTTGCGATCACTATATCAACGAGGCCGTCTCCCTTTACCAACAGACACAAAATTAGGTATTTACAGCGCCATATCTATTTCCTCTAAAAGGTTCCTTAGATGTCTGTTACGAGCACCTTACGCGCCGCAGTTAATTAAATCTTAGTATCGAACAGATCAACTAGTGACACATACTTAGGAACTACTCGATCTAATTTTATATAAAGTTCACCTTAAAGAGAGGATGTAGTAAAGTTGGCAAGTGCTCTAGAAAGAAATTCAATACAGCGAAGAGCTGACATGGCGCCGAGAGTAGGTACCGAGGTACATAGGAGCACGAGCAGGTAATCAAGAGAGCACCGGCGAGCACGATATAACTACGAACACACAATAATTAGAAACAGAAGGCCCACTGCATATGCAGTTGCCTTGGGAAATACATACATATGAAGTATTACACATGTGAAGTATGCATTTCCTGAAAGGCATTGAGCGAAAATAAGGTCTATTCCGGAAAATCTAGAAAACTTTGAGTACATTTTCTAAGTAGACTTAAAGCCTAATTGTGCAATAAATGAATAAATACTATCACAACTTAATAGTTGTAAAATAAAATACCAACGAAACTTCTGATAAGATGAGGCTGGCATCTCCTGCAGCAAACTTATCTGTTCAATTAATCTGACTAATTTCTGTGAGATTTCTGAATCTTCTTATGCTGTGACAGCCCGCAGCACCGGTTTAGAGTTTAGAGACCCACAGTCCCACACCGGCCATCGAAATTAATTTGTCAGACGAAACTTTGAAATAGAAACAAGTTGGACTGCGATTGCGATTGACGGTATAATTTCTTTGTTCTCAACCTCTTCTGACCGAAAGGAAATGTATTCTTGCTTGATTTGCTAGATAATGGGTTACGCAATTTGTGTTCAATTGAAGGAAATTGGTTATTATTGTGGACGTTCAACAACCTATTTATGTCCCCTTGCAGTGTTCGAGCCCAATATTACAAACCGGAATACGAGTAGTTTTTACTTTTTATCACACCTAATGATTAGTATCTTGAATTAAGGAAGGACAAAGATTTATTTCCGCTAATAAAATATGAGTAAACAGTGCGAATGGCGGTACGAACAGAAGGTCGAGGTTTTGTTGTGTGTTTGTAATTTGTAACACACCAACGTAATTAAAAACACCTGTTTAATTGACAGTAATAATTAGCTTACACGCGATTATCGGGTTATAAATAGTCAGATCGAGTTCAACCAAACCAACAAATCGTTTTCCGATACGGAATTCGGATTTCCTCTATGGCTTATATTTTATTGGGCATCACAAATTACTTTTGGAATGCGGCGGTAAAGAACAGTTAATGGGCCAAGGGCTTTGCCCTGTTATAATGCCAGTCAGGTATTTATGCGTTTCTGATAAGAGAGCCACTCGACTAACTAATGAAGGAGACATGAGGTTATCTGTTTATGACTAATATAGCCCATCGGAACTTCTACCTATCAGGGAAATAATATAACAAATGAGGCATGACCGCGTGACACATACAGTTCATTTGTTATTTGGTTTAGTGTATTGAAAAGGTGGCATTGAATAGTATTGTATAGCACTCAGATGATATACTTACATAGTTGTGAGTTTTGTATGGTGACCGAGAATGGTGCACTGCGGTATGAACCAGATGTTGTAGACTTGAGATGAATCTGCATATTTTCATTGTTTGCCTACTCGCTTCATTATAACTTGTAATTCTAAAGGTGCTTATTTGTACAGTTCCATATTTGTTTTAAATGACGACTGCCTCTGTTTCAAATAAGTCTTTTTATTGATTTTAAGCAAAAAAGTGGACTAAACAAAAACATGTTTAATTATTCTTTGGCATGACGGCATGCTTTTTTCAAAGGCACCATGAATTCATTTCCTGTACGTGAGAAACATAACTACAAAGAGTTAACAGAAAAGAATATAGTGAGTTATTGTCAATAGGTACAAGAAAGAAAGAGTACGCATACACATGTAATAGAGCAGTCACGTATTCTTTGTAGTTCTTGCATAAATCATAATTATGTTTAGTGCGGTACAATGAGCGCTTATAATGTCACCATCTACATAACAAAACAGGCGTTGAACTATGTTACACAAATGGCAATGTTGCGAGCGCCTGCCTATCTATGTTTACCATAGATGTTATCTAAACATACATGTTTTCATAACAATAGCTCTTAAAACTATTATATATGCAATTTGAAATTCAAAAGGAAAAGTTGGAATTAATGTAGGCTGGGTCGGGTAACTTCGTACGGTAAAGACTTAACACAATTATAAATAAGTTGCTGTTAAACTCTGTTCATAAATAGGGAGTCGTTAATTGTTTCAAAATATCAAAACACGTTTCCATTTCACTTCCCATGGTAATTGTTACTATGTAAACTGATTGGACCGTTACCTATTACGAACTTTTGAATTGTTTACCAATTTTGATATTAAATTGTGTAATATCTATTGAAAAAGTTTATTTTTGATTGGATGAACTTTTCTTTAAAGGGTTACAAGCTTAATTGTTGAAGGTTATTATTTTATTCTCAAATTCTCAAGCACACATTTATGGACAGATCGCATTGAGTTGTTTATTTCTCATCCGCCATCCAGTTATAAACGGAAAACTTCTCAATAAAAACTATATGGTTGGGAACAATGTTATTAGAAATATATTTCATTTTGGTAGGTATCAGCCATCTTGTAGCATTGTCAAAGTTTAGAGATATTGATGGGCACATGACAACTACATTTATTTTGTCTTAAGAGCGCCATTTTCTAGGTTTTGCAGTGATATTTTTTATGGCCACTTTACCTTGCCTGCGAAGTCACCTCACGTGAGCCACAAATCACTTGGGGATTTTAGGGGCCACAATGGTTTTTTTCCTGAATGAGCCACACAATTTTATGCTTTAAAATTATTTTATTTTATTTGGATGGCAATCAAATCCTATCCACCTGGTGTTAAGTGATCGCTCATTCACTAGTGCCTAATATGTCAAATTCGCTCATCTTTGGACACAAAACTCCACATTGCGCTTCAAAATGTCAAGGTTATGCACAGATAGCAAAATATCGTCAAGAGAATTGTTTCACAACGAGGAAACACAATTTTCAGTAATGACGCTTACGACGCGAGGAGGGAAGTATGCCTATGGATATCTGTAATACCACAGGAATAGCACGTATGCTGCCATTTTGCCATCCCAGAGTCAAAGGCAGAAACATCTGACGACTGTCTGTAATTCGGTGAAATTACGGTAGTCAGGTGTTTAGAACCTGTTTCATACGGCAACCAAATCCGCCAAACCGAAACACAGCTACGCTGCTTTGCGGCGGAAATGAGTTTGGTGGTATTACTTCTCCAGGCTAGCTCTTTCACAAAGAGATCTACTATGAATTACCGTTTTTATAACCCGCGACGGAAAAGGAGGGGTGTTATAAGTTTGACGTGTGTTGCTGTGTATCTGTGTGTCTGTCTGTGGCATCATAGCGCCTTAACGGATGAACCGATTTTGTTTTTTTTTGTTTGAAGGATGATTTTGTTGAGAGTGTTTGAATAAAATCGGTAAAAGTTATGGGCGTTTTACTGTTTGAATAGGGGTGTTTTCGCAAGACATCGTGTCATTATTACTTGTTTAATATATTGCTGATCGAAGTAGATCTAGTATGTACTAGATAAATTATGTAGCATCAAATAAAAATGGGACGGGGGTTTTTTAAATTTTAGATTTTTACTTGTTAATCAAACAGACACAAGTCTCGAATTATATGCGGGATTGCTTTTATGATTTTTGTTGTTTATTGTTAGCGCTGTTCTCATGTTTTCTAACAATAGTTGGAAAAAAGTTTGATGCGGCATCAATTTCCGTTTTATTCATTAATATGGAACAGCTTTTATTTTATAAAAGAAGGAAGATCTGAGAGTAAAGTTCGGTTCATGTCAGTTCCTTCGGATAAGTTGAGCCTTCCTTTTATTTTTCCAGTTCCAAACTTGTTTCGATGTTTCCAAACTGACTAAAGGACGTTATAAATGATTCTGATTACTTTTTTATGTCTCCTATAAAGCGATTTAGATTTTTCGTCAATTTTCCTATTACTTCCGTAATTTTTGTTGTTAAGGAGGTGTATTAAATTTTCAAGGTATGGAAAGAATGTCTATATTTTATAATGTTCACAACAAAACATTTCATTTTGATATATATTTGAACATTTCATTTGTTAATCTATGGTACAGTTTTTAACCGACTTTCCAAAAAGGCGGAGGTTCAATGTTCGACTTTAGGTTTCTTTTCTTTTTTTTCTTCACCGATTATTCCGTGAAATTATGAACAGATTTTGAAAATTCTTTTTCGTTGAGGTGGTACCATTGTCTCCAAGTCAGGATTTGATGAGGGGATCCCATGGAAATCGAGGGAACTCCTCAATTTTTATAGGCAAACATACAGCGGTTTTGGTATTTTCATCATCATGACAAGCATTCAGAAAGTATCATTTGAAGAAGACCACGACCACTGGAACTTCTCAATATTAAGTATGTTTTGGATATAAGATATCCCGAATAGTTAAATGACTGTGATGAAGCAAATTAAAATAAATGGTTCTAATGAAAATGGTATCACCGAACTATTGATGAAGCCGGAAGGTAGGCAGTAGGCACCGGAACGCCGTAATAAACAATGTATCCCTGTCGTATTTCGGCTTGTTGTATTGTTATGAGAAGCCCTCTGGCTATAAATGATATTTATAGTAATCTATGGTATCTAACAAAACTCAAAAGATAAAATTAGAAAGCCTTTTAACAAAAAACGAAACCATCTTCCAAAACAAAACACTACAACCCGAAAAATTGCTTTTCTTTCGGTAGTCAGTGTAAAAAACGAAAAAAAATAGGTATCAAAGATAATATATATTTTTTTTCCCGTTTTAGTGTTTTGTTTTGGAAGTCGGTTTAATCTTTTTGTTAAAGATTTTTTTATAGCTGTACCTAACGTAACAACACAATTTGATTGTTTCTTCTTCATTCAAAACATTGCGGACAAAATATTGTTTATGAAGTCTTATTTCCTATTTTACCCATACTTTTACTGTAATCACAAGAAAATTATTCGCTGCTTTTTATACATAAATATCTAGATAGGTACCTTACGTTTCGCTCTAAATTCTTTAATGATCTTCACTTCAATATCACTGTCATCTGAGTCAAATTCCTGCTCGTACTTTGGTTCATAGTAGTCGGGCACGTGAGACATGATGATGCACACAAAAACTTTGATTTCGTACACCAATTTTAATGATTGTCTACACTCAACAACTATTGACACACTGTGATCTAAAACGAACCAGTGCCCGTTTATTAGGTAAGTAATTAGTTATTAATGATCATTAATCATGTGGATTGTAATATATTTTTAATGCTTCATTAGTGTTTTATCTCTATACTAGCTGACCCTCGGGGCTTCGCTCCGGTCAACTGGCTACCTATCTACCTACCCAGCCCACCCTGCTTACCCTGCCTACCCTGCCCGTACCCTACTTATCCTGCCTATCCTAGCTACTTTGCCTACCCTGGCTACCATGGCTACCCTGCTCCTACCCTGCCTACCCTGGCTGCCCTGGCTACCCTAGCTTCCCTGCGTACCCAGGTCACCCTGGCTATACTGGCTACCCTGGCTACCTTGCCTACCCTGCCTACCCTGGCTTCACTGCCTACCCTGGCTAACCCGGCTATCCTGGCTATCCTGGGTAGCCTATCCACCCTGCCTACCCTAGGCTGCCTATCCTGGCTACCCTGCGTACCCAGTCTACCCTGGCCAACATGGCTACCCTGGCTACCCTGACTACCCTGCCTACCCTGGCTGCCCTGGCTACCCTGGCTTCCCTGCGTACCCAGGTCACCCTGGCTATCCTGGCTACCTTGCCTACCCTGCCTACCCTGGTTTCACTGCCTACCCTGGCTAACCCGGCTATCCTGGCTACCCTGCGTACCCAGTCTACACTGGCCAACATGGCTACCCTGGCTACCCTGACTACCCTGACCCTACCCTGGCTAACCTGGCTGCCCTGCCTACCCTGGCTACCCTGCCTATCCTGGCTACCCTGCCTATCCTGGCTACCTTGCTTACCCTGCCTAGGGTAACTTACCCTACCTACCTACCTACCAATTTTTATCTATCATCAATAGTTTTCTCAGCGCAGGCCAAATAATGTATTTTACAGGCAACATTTTGCTACCTTGGGTTCCATTATTGCAATTTTCATCAAAATCGGTTCAGTAGATCCAGAGATTACCGCTTTCAACGTCACAAACTCACAAACGCATAATTGAAATTTATCTAGCTTACCGATTCGTACCAGGTAATCTAATTAAACTTGCATCCAATAATGCAAGACTTGCGTTATGGGGAACTTGCATCTTACTTGCATTAAGTTGGTATCTTATAAGCCAGTGAAAAGCAACCGATAGACATGACATGACATGACATAAGAGCTAATAAAGATGACCGCTTAGACAAACAGACTAAACACCTTAAGATGATAAGTAAGCAAATAAATTGTAATCAGATGTAGGTATCTTGAATGGTAAAATAAAACTGATTTCTACTAGAACAGGGGTTCCCAAACTTATTTTGTCTACTGCCCACTTTGAGAATAAATTATTTTTTAGCGCCCCCATTTTTCACCTATTTAAAAACCACTATAACTTCAAATTAAATTAATCAATTATTGTGGGCTATATTAGCGAAGATAAAACATTAATTCTAAACGAGACTTTTACTATAACACGCAAGAGTTAATTTGAATCCTGAGCGCAGTAGGTAATACACAACGGCGCTCAGGTCTCAAGTTAACTCATACGGGCTACATCTGCCAATGAGAATGATTATTAGTCGAGAGCTCATGCAGTCGGTATCTAAGAGGCCTCCTAGCTAAATGAAATTACAAATCACCCCCCAAGCCTCTACACAACGCCCCCATTTTTTTCTGGGTCTCTTAGTTCCCTTTAGGCCTGTAGCGCCCACAAGGGGGCGTTATCGCCCACTTTCGGAAAGGCTGTTCTAGAAGATAATAATAGTAAAGCACGATAGGATAACATCTGAAATTTTCTCTATTTGTGAGGCCTCAGGCAACACTGAAAATGATTTGATAGCGTTGGAAGATGGCAATTTCGGGATTTTATTAAAGGTAGGTGATCCGTGAATGTTACCGTGGAGTACGATCTAGTTTTCGTCAATTACAGAGCTTCCACCCACATTCGCATGAAAGCTCCAGTTCGAAATGATTCCATTTTAATGCTGAATGAAAGATGTAGGTAGCCGTTAGAGTCATGTCCAAGTGGACTCCGATTCAAAAAAGACCCAGAGGAAGACTAAGGAAGCGCTGGATAGATTGTGTCGAGGAATATCTGAAGAGGATAGGCAGGAAAACATCTTGGCGAAAGGAGGCCAGTGACAGAGCGAAATGGAAGAAGATCGTTGAGGAGGCCAAGACCTACAAGGGGTTGTAGCGCCAAAGGAATGAAATGAATGAATGAATGAAAGATATAGGTGTATATAAGTGTGAATTATTGCGCTTCGTGCCTAAGGCGACCGGTTTTCGCATCATAATATTTGTCTAGACTCAAGCTAATGTAGCGACCTACTTTACTTGGAGGTTTTTCCCGGTGACATGACATTTTTCATCAGTTTTCTTATTTATTTTATTCGTTTATCCTCGCACTTGAACGCTTTGCGGCAGTTAGACCAATGGAACACACACACATAAATCCAAGTGTCCGTTGTCAGTGACGTACAAAATAAACATGGCAATTACATATGAATCGAAAAAGTCACATTGGTTCTTGCCCGGACTCGAATCTACGGCCTCAAGCACGTGAGGCGAGGTTCGAGGTTTTATGTGGCTCTTACGCCACTACAAACAAACAGTCAATGTTTTCCCTACTTTTTAGGGTTCCTTTACCCAAAGGGTACAAACGGGACCCTATTACTAAGACTCCGCGGTCCGTCTGTCTGTCTGAAATATGCCTATGGATATCTGTAATACCACAAGAATCGCAGCTATGTTGCCATTTTGCCATCCCAGAGACAAAAACATCGGAAGTCTGCCTGTAATTCGGTGAAATTACAGTCGTCAGATGTTATGAACCTATTTCATATGGAAACCAAATCCGCCAAACCGAAACACTGCTTTGCGGCGGAAATGAGTTTGGTTTCCCAGGCTAGCTCTTTCACAAATAGATCTACTTTGAATTACTGTATTTTTATTCAAATAGACAAAAGTCTCGAGTTATACGCGGGATTGCTTTTATGATTTTTAGGGTTCCGTACCCAAAGGGTAAAAACGGGACTCTATTATTAAGACTCCACGATCTGTCTGTCTGTCCGTCTGTCACCAGGCTGTATCTCATGAACCGTGATAGCTAGAGAGTTGAAATTTTCACAGATGATGTATTTCTGTTGCCGCTATAACAACAATAAAATTAATATTTAAGTGGGACTTCATACAACACGTGATTTTTTTGCTGTTTTTTACGATAATATTACGGAACCCTTCGTGCGCGAGTCCAACTCGCACTTGGCCGGTTTTTAACTGACTACAGCAGACAAAAATTATTATTAATCTTACTGCCACTGGCTATGTACCTATTTACCATAATGACGTTTGGTTTGACATTTTAATCTCTGCCCGAGAACATATTTGCATAATGACATATTATTATTATTTCTTGATATTCAGGTACCCATCTTGACTTGTAAGTACTCTTGTAAGTACTAACATAACATCTTAGAAAATGATTGTGTTAATAATGGTGGTTTACTGTGTACCCCCGTAATTGATGACCTATGTCCATGTAATGGATTGTCATGTACTTATGGTGATTACATGTATTTTTCTAAGTTACAATAACATTGTCGTTCTAGAGTTATCTAATGGACTTCGTGCATATTTTATAAATGGTGTTTTGCTACTTATTTTAAAATGTATCTGAACATCAATTTTATTCTGTGTCGGTAAAACGATTTGAAAAGTTGTTCATGACCCAGGATAATTTGAAAAATAGGTAAAGCTTTTTAATTAATTTATTATATACTATATTATTGTACACCACAAAATATGAACAGGCCACAATCAATAAAAAAAAAAAGTCGTGTGGCACTCGGGGACTGCCGCGGTAAAGGTATTGCATAGCATTTATTCTAGATCCAGTCCTGGAAAATGCGTCAAAAAAATTAAAAACGTTAAAAACTCGAAAACGTAGCGAGCCAAACCCGCATTTATTTACGATTAATAAAACTCTAAAAAACAAATACGTAGCGAGCCAAACCCCGCTACTTCATCCAGGAGAACAAGATAGGATTTACCCCCCCCCCCTCCCCCCTTAACCGTTTACCTCCCCCCGCAAAAAAATTTTTCATTCTAAAAATACCAACACGGAAATCGAAAACACGTGCAACAAACCTCCCCCCCCCACGCCCCCCTTCCCCTCACCACTCAGATTCCACAGAATTCAAAAACCTTATTAAAAACAAAACATTGAAATGAGGTCGCTTTTCTTTGACAAGCAAAAGTGACCCTTATTCTCATTAGCATAAGGTCCACATTGATGGACAGTGGGGAGCGTGAGGTTTTTTCATTACGGAATTTCTGGATTCGGTCCCCGCGCTCAAGGCCCGCGAAAGAAGCTATGCAATAGCTTAAAAACAATTGTATCATGAGTCGGACTCGCCCACGGTGAATTCCATGCAGAGTCATTCAACTTTCTTATCAAACGACATAGGGGCTGACAGATGAACACGCCTAGGCTTAGCTGTGCTAGTATTATATATTATCTGTGGCTTAAGCTTCTGATTATTTAAAAAAGCCTCTAGTTACATATTAGGGTCTGTCAAAGGTCAAAAGTGCAGTCTTACTCACCCAAAATTCAAATGGCTCCTTTTTGTATTATTCACAACTTCTTTGATATGTTATATAGAAATTAAAGAATAGATTATACCTACTAACCGTGAAAATCTGAAATACATCTGCGTAAAAAAAAAATACACTGATGTTTTGGTTGATTGTGACTTCACTTTTGACCCTTAACTGTACATACCCCAAGTAGAATTAAAAAAAAGGACCGCTAACGATTATGCTGAATTGAATTAAATTAAGTATAAATGAGGGTTAACTTCTTATATAATGTAATTACGCACTTAAAAACTTTTACGTGGTCTCTTACAAAGTTTACAGCCCTTTCCAAGAAGGTTCAACATAAAACCAGGTTCAATCAGGCTCTGAGCTTTAATCAGATTGGTTTTACCTTCATTAAACAGTTCGTAAGTTTAGTCACAAAATAGAAAATGCTGCCGCTTACGTACTTTGTGGTTCAGTGGTCAACTGTGGCCGTCTTCATCAGTTCCACTTCAACTAATGATAGTTTCTTAATGCAGATTCTTGCCCTGTTAATCGTTGTGTGAAATTTGAGGAATTACCTCGATTTCTATAAGATCATCGGTCTGATTTGGTGACAATGGGACTACCTCAAGAGTACCCTTTTAAAGTTTCCTAAATCAGTCCAAAACTGACTGAAATATCGGTGACCATACAAAAATACAGTCGAACATAGAACCTCCTCCTTTATTGAAAGCCGGTTCCTCCATCTATATCTATACTAATATTATAAAGAGGAAACATTTGTATTTTTGTATGTAACGAATAAACTTAAAAACTACTGGACCGATTTCAAAAATTCATTCACCGTTAGGAAGCTTCACTATTCCCGGGTGAAATAGGCTAGTTTTTATCCCTGTATTATCACGGGAACGGGAACTACGCGGTCCTTCTATAAAACAATATTGTACAGAGATTCTTCAAAGATTTATCAAAGTTTCGCGTGTTGGATTAAGACCCATTTCCTCCCTCACAAAGAGGAAGCCTGTGTCCCAGCAGTTGGAAAATTAAACGGCTGAAAATGATGAAAATAGTACATTATGGTACAAGTTGTGATTACCGCTGAGGCGCCATTGAGACCCGAGCCGTAAGGTGAGGGTCTTAAGAGAGCCGAGGACGGTAATCAGCAATACACACGTGTCTCATAGGACGTTTTTCAACACACTTGTGAAGAAAATAATACCAAAAAAACATTTTCAACAGTGAAAACGAGATGTGAACATTTTTTCGCAATGGCGGAAAAAATAATCAGTTTTCATATGCGCGCGCATCTAACAATGGCGATCGGCCATAGACTAAAAGAATGAGGTTTCTTTTTTTGAGTTCTTTTTTTTGGCTTTTCGCGGATAGCGTTTTAGCCACGTACTAAATGGGGCATTTAAAGTACCTATTTTTCATAACAGAGAAAAACAAAAGTTATATTTGAGTGAAAGTTTTATTTATTAAACACGTATAAGTTGAAACTATCTATTTAAATACGAAGTTGCGTGAAATGAGCAAGCAATAGATACATTAATTTATTTTTACTATTGAGCACGATCTTTTTTGTACCGAAACTTTTTAGGAACAAAGCAACAAAACCAATAAATTAAAAAGAAACCTCTATAACTCACTTGTGAATAATAGCAATGAAAAAGTCACAGTTTGATTACAGGTGTCATTAAGTGCCTAATTGCGGTGAAATTAGAGCCACTTTATGAGCAAGTGTGTTGAAAAGATTCTAACAATAACTCTGTATACGTTTGATGCCAAGGAATGAAATCCTTTAAAAGTTTGATATTGTATTAAAGTTACTGTAAGTGCTTTCAGTATTTTGTTTTGGTACAAAAAATATTGTGTTGATTCTCCTACCAACATACAGCTGTAGTCTACTGGGTATGAATACGTTCCCTGTCTGAAACATTTAATATTTGACCTCAATTAACTTGCACTTGCAAATGCGCAGAGGATGAAGGTTTGATACGTATTTGTTTATGTTTCCTTTTTTAGCAACACCGTTTTTAGGGTTCCGTACCCAAAGGACTAAAATCGGGACCCTATTACTAAGACTCCGCGGTCCGTCTGTCTGTCTGTCCGTCTATCACCAGGCTGTATCTCATGAACCGTGACAGCAAGACAGTTGAAATTTTCACAGATGATGTATTCCTGTTTCCAGACACTACTACCAGACTAGACAAAAAACAGAATAAAATAAATATTTAAATGGGGCTCCCATACAATAAAAGTGCCGTTTTTGATATAATGGTATGGAACCCTTAGTGCGCGAGTCCGATTCGCACTTGGCCAGTTTTTTGGTGTAGTTTCACGTCTAATATTTCGAATTCATGATGCGGCCGACAAGAGTTCTTTTTATGCTGAAATATAAATAAATATTCTCAATATTTAATATTCTCGTGGGTTCAACAAGTGCGTAATACAACGATTAGCTAGTCTCTCGTGTTAGTGCACATTTATACTTACCCAAAATCTTTCGAATAGACCCAATCATAATTCAAGTACATAAATATACAAAAAAGGTACACATTTTGTCTTTGGAAATGGTAGGTTCCTAAGCTTACGCATATTGATTCTGTTTACAAAAAGTCTAATCAAAATGTTAGACGTGTAGAATAAATTAGATATCATTTATTATAATTCGAATTCAGAAGGCTAAATCGAACTTTTTTACCAGTGTATTGTACTGAATGTATTCAAACACTGGGATCAAACACCAACACACTGCTGTTGAAAAATAATTTCTAATGCCGTGTAACGCGTACATAATCCTAGCATTAAACGGAATAAAGCCGTCGAATGTTAGAATCTAAAACTGTAAAAGCACAGGGCTCAACACTATTTACGGCCCTGGGTAGTTTGGCTGCTACTTTTTGGATGCCAGTTTCAGTTTCACTGTCGTGTGAATGTAGACCTATAATATAAACACGTATACTTGATACTTGCACCATTAATAACTAAATAAGACTAGGTTAAATTGACAGTTTGTCATACAATATTGTCAATTTAACTTAGTGTTAGCCAAAGACCTTATACTTCTTACTACTAGACTGTGCACTATGGCGCAAAAACCGGTCCGAGCGAGAGGGCTCCCATGGGTATTGTGTCTCTTTCTAATGAGGTGACCATGACCAAACAGAACACGGGACAAATTGATTGTAAAAACGACATTTTAAGTATGCCGATATGTTGATGCTACCTAACAGCGCTACCTAAACCTACCTAATTTATAGTTAATAAAAAAAAGTGTTTATATTTTTTGGTATCTACATCACTAACCGTATGGTGTCGGGCGTAAAGAATTTCACCATCCCATGTTTGTCCGTGGGTGTCGTAGTCGCCACTTAGGGAAAAACCAGAGAATGGACAGCAGCGTTCTCTGTGCATTTGTAACAACCATACTGCGATCGCCAACCCGCCTGCAAAGCACTCCCCATGAATAGCACAAATAAAACATAGCCCCTATTGCCCGGCAGCCTGTACCTTCGATTACGGTAGGGTCGAGGTTACGGTATGGCAAGGGGTGCTAAGAATCTCGGACGAGATCCGGCTACCCCAACAAATACCGACGACTGGACCTGGCAACGTACAACACGCGCACACTCCGGACCGACGAAAATTTCACCGAACTCGAAGAGGAATTGAGCAGTTTACGATTGAGTATTAAAGGGTTATCTGAAGTTCGAAGAGAGTCCTCCCCGACTCAATAATCCTCAAATCCCAAGTCTCTTCAAGTTTCATTCTTCAAGACCATCATATAGATTAGAACAAAAAGCTCTCTGATCCTACTCTCAAGCTCATGAAGGAGAGGCGTTTGATGACCCTGCAGTCTTCTGACGGTGCTTTGAAATACCGGCAGCTAAATATACCTCAAAGGATCTCTATGATTTCACATATATTCCAGTTGCGTAGACAGTTGAGGAATAAAACTGCACCAATTGTATTCCACTAGGAATTAATTTGCAAATAATATTAACAGCCGCTGAATTTCACTCGAATAAAGTCTGCCAAAAAATCCGCAAACCACCATCCTACATTTAGTATTACCAAGCCCAAACATTTAAAAGTACTACTCTTACTCAGTATAATGATAATTTTAAAAAATACAACGGATTGATTAAATATAGGAACTGTAGAAATATTTATATACTTTTCTAGAAATATTTAAATAAGTGCAAAAGTCTATGAATTGTTCGTTTTGGTATAACATAAAAAGAAACATATAAAAATTTCTACCATTTCTACCAAACCCAACGATTAGTTGTGCTAGCAATAGGTCAGACAAGGACACACTACCAGCGGAAACCCTCTCGCCAGGACCGCTTTTGGTTAGCTACCGCTTATAAGGAAATAGCTAACCTAGGTGTATGATGATAGATTTCATTTTAGCTAAACAAAAAAATTTGGTACACAGTCTGTAGTAAGAAATACGTATAAGGTCTTTGGTGTTAGCAACTAACTCTGAGTTGAAGTTTTTCGTGCAAGTGCCTGAATGTATTTAATGCTAAACGTATTTGTTACCATTCTATCTCTGTCATCCTCAAATGATTGACCTAAATATAACGATGATTTAATTTTGTTTAGAGCTAAATGCGTGTAGAGAGTAATTTTTAGGCCTGAGTAAAGTTATGACAGATACACACATATGTATACTTTTCTAAGAGTTACCAAAACCAAAAAATAAAAACAAAAAGAAACCTCCGACAATATGTTTTATTTCGTACTTTTTAAACTACATAATGTATCTATTAGTAGACACGCTTCAATAAAAAATCGATCGAACACTTAATTATCAGACGATACCTTGCGAAAATACCCAAATTCAAACAGAAAAACGCCCATAACTTTTGAACGGATGGATGATTAGCTAAGAAAACTCTCGATAAAGTCACATTTTAATCTAAATCAAAATCGGTTCATCCGTGTAGGACATGCCACAGCCAGATACACAAATACACAAACACACAGGTTTACACGTCAAACTTATAAAACCCCTCGTTTTCCGTCGGGGGTTAAAAATATGGGACAAAGTTGAATTATTATATTCAAGACTTCTTTCAAAAGTTTAAAAGTTTTTTCACAGAAAATGCCAATTACCTCAGGCGTTTAGGAAAGTTATGTTTTGTTAATTTATTTTTCAAGTCAGTGTTCAAACTCAGTATTACAAGATTTTTTGCAATGTTGTTACTTACAAAGATATCTATTGTTAGGTTTTCTGCTCGACGCAAGATGGACAAATAATTATAATGGGAGTTTGCAACTTTTTGCTAAATTTCTTGACCTTTCAAACAGAATAACAGACAGAAACGTTTATGTACAATTTATTTAATAACATTGTTACTATTGTTATTGTATTTTAGATAAAAACAACTAGGCACCTATAAACACCAGGCATAAATTACATTATCCAAAAAAAAAAAAAACGTTATTTACCCCGAGTCTCTTATATCGCAGCAGATAACGCGTGCTTGACAATTTGTCACATTAATTCAGCGATAATTTTGAGCTGAGAAACTCGGGGTTAGAACTAAGAATAAGTAATTGGATCTTGATGTAGCGGTCCAAATATTATGTACCTATTATATATCATATAAATATAATACCTATATCATTACTATTTTTTTGAAATACAGACAATCTTTCTTTCGAAGGTTTAAAGTTACTTATCTTTATGTAGCTATTTTCGTTATTTATCTCGACTGAAATTGTTTCAGGGCCACAGCTGTTACAAACTGAAATATTACCGACTAATTTAATAGGCATTCGCCATTTTATGGGCATAGAACTCTTAAATCGCAAGCCATTTAAATTTTTCCTGAGGGTACCTACCTCTGGATACCATTCTGTCAAACTCGCTTCCTTTAATAAACTGTCTTATTAAAGCATGCAGGCAGGCAGAGAATTTTTCTGGCTGCTTTTGAACGTCATGCGAATATATAATTAAATTTTTAAAAGATACAATTGACAGGTGGCTTAGAGGCCAAAGGAGATTTTAACCGTCCTCAAAAAAGAGGAAGTTGTGTTTTCGACTGTATGTACGTACATACAGTCGAAAACACAACTTCGTTACATTATATTAATTGAAGTTGTGAACAAATATTTATAATAGCCCTCCTCCTAATTTTTATGTTGTTATGCCCGACAGGGCCCACAATGCTCCAAAACTATTGTATGTATCTTTATGTACCTACCACCTAAGTTCACATTGGGGAATGCAATAAACGAATTGAGTATTGAGTACGTTTTTTTTTAGATTCACCGATTTTTCTGTCAAATGTGGACCGATTTTGAAAATTCTTTTTGTGTTTGAAAGGGTATATTCTCGAGGTGGTCCCACTGTCACCAAGCCAGAATCTGATGATGGAATCCCATGGAAATCAAGGGAACTCCTCAAAAATCCACTACGCAAAAACCTTGCCAAGGTACATGCCGGGGATTATAGTAATTAATGAATAATCTACACTTTAAGTGCCTAGTCTGTAGGACCCATTAATTATTCCGTGAACGTGAACTACAAAATTGTCTAATCTAGTATCTAATCATAGACATTAAACGACTTTTGATGAAGTCTCTAACAATGGTTCTTTGTGTATCTTTTAGTTACTAAAAGCTACACAAAGAGCCATTTGTTCTACCAAATTTAATGTGCTAAATTGTGTTTAGTTTGCCTAATAATAAAACAGGCACATAGACGCATTTTGAAAATTATCGACATTCAAAACACACTGTGTTCTTTGTTCTTTTTAATGCGATAACTGTTTACGTGTGCGCAGGAGTTGGTGATCGTTAACGGAAGCTGATGTGTTGTATCTGTGGACTGTGCGCACAGCGATAGTGTAAACGGAACTGCTATCTACCGATGACACCATTTTGCATTTTACTTTACTGTCTCTGTTTATTTTTGATGGGCTTGCTTTTGATTTTTTCTCGACACCTCAGCTGATGGTAAACGATATTCATATTCTTTATTGTACAAAAAATATACATTTAAAAATACAAAAGGAAAACTTATGTACACAGGCGAGCTTAACCCATAATTGGGTTCTCTGACAGCAAACCTCAGTGCTAAAGAGAGATTTACAAAATTAGGACAGTTAACAAAAGCGCACAACAAATATTAAAAACATTTGAAATCTTACTAACTAAATACACTACACAAATACGTGTAGGTACAGCACATAATGCATAAACATAATACATACATATATCTAAAATACATACATATCTATTGCGTCATGTTGACAGGAAATGTTCCTTAATTCTTCTCCTGAATATCCCTAGTAAAGGGCTATCCCGTATGGAATGAGGAAGATTATTCCAGAGGCGATTATGTGAAACGATGATGTGATCGACGATTTATTAACACTGACTGTCAACATGTTAAATATTTATTACAATATTTAACATGTTGACAGTCTACAATCGATAATGCTATTAGAAAACGAATCATGTCTGAGAATGACTCATCTGTCATCTCAACGTTAAGTCACGGTCAAGGTATTTACATTGTAGAAAGAGTTTCGATACGAAACGTTTGTAACTTGGCTAGTCCCGGGGTAACACAGACTCTGGCAGGGAATTCCGCTCCGTGGGTGTATTTATTTATTATATATTTTATTGTACACCATAAGTTACATTTGTAAAGGAAACTTAAAGCAAAATCACATACAATGGGCGGCCTTATTGCATTCCGCCATCGCACAATGAAAGTTTAAATATTCCCTAAGTATTTATTTTGAAAAATAATATTTCTTTGCAGCATTTTGTTAAAAGCCGGCTTCGATGTCAAACCATTTTTAACCCCCGACGGAAAAAGAGGGGTGTTATAAGTTTGAGGTGTGTTGCTGTGTATCTGTGTATCTGTGTGTCTGTCTGTGGCATCATAGCGCCACAACGGATGAACCGATTTTGATTTAGTTTTTTTTAATTTGAAAGGTGATTTACTACTGCGCAGCCATTGTAGTTAACTTCAGGGCGGCCAATAAGTTTGGCGAGAACGATACACACGTAAAGTTTTTCTAAGAGTTAAATATAAAAAAAAGAAAAATTCGAAACCCCCGACAATTTGTTTTCATTTCGTACTTTTTAAACGACATAATTTATCTAGTAGTAGACACGCTTCGATCGGCAAACTAGTGAGTTTGATAGTTGATTGTATCGAGAGTGTTCTTAGCTATGTTTGAATAAAATCGGTTCAGCCGTTCAAAAGTTATGCGCGTTTTACTGTTTAGATCGTAATGTTTTCGCAAGATAAATGTGTCAGGGGTTTTTCAAATATTTAAATTGTACTTGTTATTTATGAGATAACTTTATTTTCATTCAACCGGGTACAATATTATTTAATTTTTTTGTAGGCGTTCGAACTTAGAACGTTCTCAAGAAATAATTTAATTACCAACCTAGAATTTCTTAAGGCGCGATAAATGGCCCAAAGGTCTGTCCGGCGAGGCTACGGGTTGTACTGTCTTAATTATTCTCCGAGTAATAAATCTTTTATCACTCCGTTGAAGATTAGATGAAATCAGATTTAAATGTAGGTACTTCGTTTAAATTGAGAATTCTTGATTAAGAGAATAAAAATCTTTTAATAGCTTTACTGGGTATAAATTAATTTTATTGCAGCTTTTAGGTACCGGTAGAACGGGGTTACATTGAGATCTGGGGCAACTTTGATGATAACTTAATTTTTAAGGTTTTTTAAAGATAACTCTGTGAAAACGGAACGTGCCAAATTTTCTTTTCAAAATTTGTATCACTGACATGTCATCCATGTTTTGCATCAACGTCAGCGCAAGAATACGTTAGCTTGTTCAAGAAAAATATTTCAAATTGTACCTACATTGAGAATTCATTAAAATTAATTGTAAATTGGGGTTAATTTTTTTTGGTTATTGTAATGAACAAACAATGGGGTATCAAAGTAACCCCATTTTTATTTTAACGTTGATAGGCTCGATTTTTTTTAATTTCTCCCAAACTATGGAAAAAAATATATATTGATAATATATAAAATAAAAATAAAATATTAGGGAATATAAAAATTCAAGTAAAGTCGCCAGCACTGTATTTTTTTTTATTGAAGTAGTTATTAGTTATGTCAATTTTAATTTCAAAATTAATCAATTTAATAGATAGCCAATAAATCTATTACTAGTAAGAAAAATATCTTCTTGATGGTTTTGAATGATCACACGTAGGACCGCGTGTCCTAAAGAATAACACATGAAGTACGGCGCGTGATGTCTAAAGTTTTAAAAGCCCCAGTGGCGGCGACCGCGTGATTAGAATGTATAGTTCTCGTCAAACTTATTGGCCGCCCTGAAGTTGGCTATAATGGCTACGCAGTAGAAAATCTCATACAAAAACAGCACCGTTTCGTGCCTCGCGCATCCGGTAAACCAACTTCAAGGCGGCCATTAAGTTTGGCGAGGGCTATACTTTAAAGTTGATGGTGATTTACAAGGGTTGTCGTCGTAACTATGCTGTAACCATACACTGTACTACAGGTAAACATCAAACAATGCATCTAACATGTTATCTCTACACTACCCTTGGTAGGTCAGTAGAGAATGTGGAAGTTATTACTACCTACTTAAGTTTAAGAGCCGACATACCCTTTGGCGCCGTAAAACGGTAACTTATTTCTAAAGCATACTCCTTAGTAACGGCTAAGTTAAAAGGTTTGAAAAATATATATTTATTATTGATTCATGTACATAATTTTGAACAAAAGGTTTTTTCGTGTAACTAATAGTTTTGTTTTAAAAATATAATTAACAACACGATATTTTTTCGCAACTTTTGGAAACTCCTCCAAAACGACTTGGGAGTAATTTTTTTTTTTACCCTTTTAAATTGATGGCTGGAATTTCGTCATAACTAACATAGCATCTGTAAATCAAATAATATTTTGCAAACAAATCTGTCCAAAAGGAGGTTCAATATTGATATTTTGGCATCGAGCGGGCGCACGGCCAGTACTGCGTTAACATTGGGGCGTATATAGCGCCTTAATAATAAATTAAAGAACACACGGCAGACAAAAATTTTTCTCCACGAATTTTTTTACAAAATATACAATTTTAAGTATCTAAATTGTGCAGAACACCATGAAACCAAGAAAAAAAATAACACAATAATTTTATCATCAATAACCGACTTATAAATGGAACATGAAACGAGAAAAATTATGACGACGTCATGCTAACGAGAGCTGCCGCCGCTAGACAAGCACGCCTACCACCTCCGGCCTCGTCGCCAAGCTCCGCCTCGCCGCCGCCGGAAACCAGCCCCACCGTGAGTGCTGTGACACCGGCCGTGGCAGTTGCGTCGAGCTCGAGCGACGAGTACTTCTCTCCGCCGACGACACCACCACCTACGCGTCGACGGGGAGGACGCCGGCCACCGGACAGCCTAGGACCTCGAGGCCCATCGGTCTCTGACAGGGTCCCCGCTCCCGGTGGAAGTGTGCAGCGCATGCGATGGACGCAATCGATTAACGAAAACGTCATGCGCGCATACTTTGGGGCTACAGAGGGGGGAAGTAACCTGACTGCGTACCGTGGTCGGATGCTCTCTCTGTTTCAGGTGCTTGAGCCAGCTGTCAACGTGTCGGCCCAACGTCTATCGGATCAGGTGCGGGTCATCCAACGTAACCGTATGCTGGATGACGCCGTACTTGATAGACTGCGTGAGGAATCACAGAGTAGCCGTGTCTCACCTGCCTTGCCACCGGCCGCGGTGCAACTGCAACCCAGTGTTTCACCGCGACCCGACCATGTTGGCGAGGACGACGACGACGGGGCTATATCTGTGAGTACCCAATGCAATGCGCGTTTGAGGAGCGCTTTGGAATGTGCATTCAGCGAGTATCGCTCCACACCGCCTGAGCTTAGACCTCGACTACCTCGTTTGCCCATGCATAAGAAAAATAGGGCGCTGGTGTATGCTCTAGATTCACAGCTATCAAATGTTTTTGATAGCAGCAAAGACCTTGCCGACACCCACTCGATCTTGTACTGTGCGGCTGCAGCAGCATGTCGTGTAGCTAATGTCAAGTTTCCCAAAACTGACAGAGCTACACGACCAGCTATACCAGCTTGGCAGTGCAGGATTGAGCGTCGTATCGGTGAGGCTAGAGCACTCATCGGCAAGCTTACCTGCTTCAGGGAGGGCAACACTCGCCCTAGAGTGATGCGCTTTGTGAGGCGGGCGTTCTCAGGGACTGATATCAGTTCTCGAGATTATGTGTCCCGCGTCACAGAGCGTATCGACTTCCTGAAGCAGAAGATCTATGCATGGGCAAACCGTATTCGTCGGTACAAGCGGCGAGTGGAGCGATACACTCAGAATCGCACATTCCAGAGCAACGAAAGGTGAGTTTATAGGGCTTGGGAGCAACCCAACCAAGGTGTGACTGATACGCGCCTACCGGATAACGACGCCATGTGTTCGTTCTGGCGCGATATCTGGTCGGTGCCTGTCAGTCACACCGAGGGTGACTGGACTCGGGAGGTCGAACGGGCGTGCGATCCGATACCACAAATGGGGGCAATTACCATCAGCCCCCAAGATGTGGCTAGTGCACTCCGTCCATTGCCTAACTGGAAATCGCCAGGGCCGGACAGACTGCACAACTTTTGGATTAAATGGTTCCAAAGATCGCACGCTCGTTTGGCAACTCAGTTCCAGTCTGCCTTAGAGTCAGGATCACTGCCCCAGTTCCTAACGACAGGAATGACCCACCTGCTCTACAAATCAGGTAGTACTGCGGATCCTAAAAATTATAGACCGATAACGTGCTTACCGACGGTCTATAAAGTTCTTACATCCATTCTGAGAGCGAAAATTAATCAACATATGGACAATAACGCCATCATGTCTGCTTCTCAGAATGGATGTAGGAACGGGTCCCGCGGTACTAAGGAGCTGCTCCTCATAGACATTGCCATTAGCCAACAGGTTCGCCGTTCCCGCAAGGATCTGGCGAAATGTTGGATAGATTACAAGAAGGCCTATGACTCAGTGCCACATACATGGCTCATGAGTGTGCTGGAGTTGTATAAAATTGATGCAACTCTGCGCGCCTTCCTGACGTCATGTATGGGGCAGTGGAGGACGGTCCTTCACTATCTAGGATGTCGACAGATTCAGGAAAATAGCGAAACTATAAGGATCGAGCGCGGAATATTTCAGGGCGACAGTCTGAGTCCTCTGTGGTTTTGTTTAGCCCTAAACCCTCTCAGTACACTGCTGGAGGGTTCAGGTCTGGGCTATCGGTTGAGGAGAGGTGGTCAGGTCATATCACACCTCCTTTACATGGATGATCTGAAGCTCTTTGCCCCCAACAACTTGCAACTGATGAAGCTACTGAAGGTAACAGAAACCTTCAGTGACGCCATCCGTATGGAATTTGGTGTGGACAAATGTGCAGTCATGCATGTAAAGCGAGGGGAGATTATGGAATCCGTGGGAATACAACTCTCGGATTCCATACACCTTCGATCCCTTTCCTCAACCGAAACTTACAAGTATTTGGGTATGTCGGAAGCACTAGGCATCAATGCTACTGACGTGAAACAGTCGTTGAAGGAGCGCTTCTTCGGCCGCCTGAATAGAGTACTAAATAGTCTTTTATCGGGCGGTAACAAGGTGCGCGCCTTCAACGGCTGGGTCATGCCGGTATTGATGTATTCTTTCGGCATACTCAAATGGACTCAGACTAAACTTGACGCCCTGGATAGGAGGGTCCGCACGCTGCTTACGGCAAATCGTATGCATCACCCACGTTCATCGGTTATGAGACTGTATATCCCTTGGAAGTGCGGGGGTCGTGGCTTTTTAAATGCTAAGACCCTACACAACCGCGAGGTATGCAGTCTTAGGGAATACTTCCAGGCCGCTGACGTGGGTATGCATCGAGATGTGGTAGCGGTGGACAAGGGACTCACCCCGCTCTCCTTGGCTAACGAGAACTGGCGCAAACCTATAGTATTAGATACTAATGACCGCAGGGAGGTATGGCAGAGCAAGGAGCTTCACGGACGCTTTTTTCGGGTCCTACATGGGCCCGATGTAGATCTTTTAGCGTCCGTGGCCTGGCTGCGATTTGGTGATCTTTTCGGGGAAACCGAAGGTTTTGTCTTTGCGATTATGGACGAAGTTATGATGACGAACAACTACCGGAAATACATTGTGAAGGACGGCACGGTTGACATCTGTCGGGCATGTCACCGGCCGGGTGAATCAATCCGTCACATTATCTCCGGTTGTTCTAGTCTGGCTAACGGAGACTATTTGCATAGACACAACCTTGTAGCCAGGATAAACCATCAGCAACTTGCTCTTAAATACAATCTTGTGGAGTCGGAAGTGCCTTACTATAAGTATGTGCCCGACCCAGTTCTCGAAAATGGCAATGTCACGTTGTATTGGGATCGGTCTATCATCACTGACAGGACTATTGTTGCCAATAAGCCTGACATAGTGGTGATAGACCGACTTGAGCGTCGCGCAATGATTGTTGATATAGCGGTCCCACATGACGAGAACCTCGTGAAGGCTGAGCGAGATAAGAAAAGCAAGTATCTTGATCTGGCTCGCGAGGTTGTCGACATGTGGGACGTGAATACAGCGATCATTGTGCCGATAGTCGTTACGGCCAATGGCATAATAGCCAAGAGCCTCGTCCAACACCTTAGGAGGCTCTCGTGGGGCAGCTGGATCAAGGGCTTGATCCAGAAAGCGGTACTCCTGGACACGGCGCGTATCGTTAGGAGGTTCCTCTCTCAGGAGCCCTGACCACCGGTAGCTTGGACCCTGTTCCCGATACCGGTGGGCTACTATTTTTGTATTTTTAAATGTTTTTTTATTTTCTTTTTTTTATAGAATAATATTTAAAAATGTAAATATATGTATATAAAATGAATAAATGGAATTAAAGAAAAATATAGAATGCTCTTAATTATCTTATTTCTTTAATAGCTTCTGCCAGCGGCTTCGCCCGCGTGAATGTCGAAATTTATTCCAAGGGAACATATTCCCGGGATAAAAAGTATCCTGTGTGCTATTCCAGACTATAACTATCTGCGTGCCGAGCGTGAATAAGTAACAAACATACAAATACACACACACACGCTCACTCACAAACTTTTGCCTTTATAATATCAGTGTGATTGTACACCAAGACAATTATACATTTAAACAAATTGATAACAAAATGCATGTGACTACACACAGTAGATGTTAAGCAACTAAGCATTGATATGGCTACAATTGATGGAATTCGAGACGAATGGCGTTGGATTACAGGGCCTAGATGCCTTGCCTGATGATGGTGATATTGTGGGCCCTTGCCCGTGTGAAAATCTAAAATAATTTATGCCAGAAAGTAATAAAGATTACAAATTGTCTTTTGTAAAAGTATTATGCGGAAATGTGAAAAGTGGTAAGTGCGAGTATCTACCGATTTATAAACACAGTAGGTATGAGTAAAGTACAATGCAACAATGTAAACATTTGTCTAATGGACTTATCATTTACCAGACTACATTTATTACGTTCCCTCAACAGTCCTTAATTAATTTATTACTTCTTATTAACGTTAATAATGTGCCACTTAATATTTGCATATCGTCTCTCAATTTCCGTTTCTACATCAATTTCCACGAAAAAAGCATATTTATTTCTCATTGTTCTTACGAGAAGCGATCTAATGAGATATGAACTTATTAATTGCGACTCATTTAGAAGAAAAGTTCATTATAATAGTATATTTACGTTGTGACAGTACCTATATAAATTTGCGATGAAGACATTCCTTTTAAAAATTATGAATTATTAAAATTTTCCATAAGATATTTACAGCAGATTTAATAGGTTAAAATGAGCAAAAGCATGTTTATAAGTCTCACAACATACATTTGAACCGGGCTAACGACATAGACAGTCAGGCCATTATATCCTTTATGTGCTTCCATCAGCCCTGACTGATTTCACTATGAATCACCGCACACCAAACTTAAACGTTTTCAAGATATTGGAAAGAAGTTATTTTTTTTAAATTGCCGATCTTTTTTTGTTTTATTGCCTCTAATTTATTTGTCTTTGCGTTTTTTTGTGTAATAGCTAAGTTGCTTAATTATTCTCAACGCTAAAATTGCAGTTAACTGAACCAACTGGTTCGTAGTAGACGATTAATATTTATAAAATTAAATAAATTTGCAAAAAATATATTTTCTTTTAGAAATATTTAAAAAATGTCTATGAAATACATGCTGCAGATGTGCTTAGTTATCCAACAAGGTATAACAAGCTAGGGTATTATCAGAATTCGTAGAAAAAAACTTTGGTGAAAGGCTCCCAGGTAGTAATGGTTATCTTGTTGTTTTCTTTGGTCAGAAAACAAAATAAAACAATCCAAAATCTATTGATGTTTTGAGACAGAAAATAATCGATGCGGCAAATGAGATAAGAAGGGATTTAACAACTGTTGTAGTAACAACCGACTTACAAAAAAAACACTACGTTGTGTTTTTTTGAAAGTCGGTTGTATTTTTTTCACTTTTTAGTGGTACATGATGGACAAGTTATATATAACCAGTGGAATGAGAGTGTTCCAGGGTGCGTACCCGTTTAGAGCATACTGGCGTGATGGTATGTTATGAAATGGTGTCAACAATAAACAGACATGCGACAGCAGTCTCAAGAGATTTGCCGTCATTTATTGAAGAGTTCTGTTGAAGTTCTTCATCAGATCTTTACCAAATTTAATTGGGGCCATTTCGGAATAAACTTCTTTCGAACAAAGAATTTTGCATATCCGTTTATATATGACGAGTTATTCCCGAACATACATAAAAAAAACGAATTGAGAACCTCTTCCTTTTTGTGGTTAAAGACACAGAATTATAGTAGAACGAAACGTGGCGGACACGTGGAGCATGAGTTGTAATCGTAGACTTTCTGTAATTTTTTTAATAAACGTCATTTTGTACATTTTGCTGTATAAACTGTATAATCTTAACCTAATATAAAAAAGGGTGAAGGTGAAATTTTATGTTTATTTATTTATTTAATACTTTATGCACACACAAGTACAGAGGCGGACTTAATGCCTTAGGCATTTTCTACCAGTCGACCTTTGGGTGTTGGAGAGATAAACAGTGGTAGGTGCAATATAGAAAGTTATATAATGGATTATTTAAATATAAACTACAAATACAATATAATTATGTTTGTTTTTTATCTTTGGTAAAACCTTCTGATCCGATTACAAAATTCAGTGTCAGAAAGATAAACTACCGCTGAGTGTCATAAGCTACTTTTTAGCCAGTAAAATTGGACGGCTTCTAAGGAATTGGCCACGGTAGTGTAGCTGCGGGAAAAAACTGGCAAATAAATAAAAGAGAACAGTAGGTTTGTGAAGTGAATTAATCGGTCCATTTAAGGCCACCTTTAATAAGTTTAAGGCTGAGGTAAGATGATGTCTTCCCAAGGCTGAGGTAAGATGCCCTCTTGAAAATGAGCACCAACACTCGAACATTAAGAAAACACAAACTTTGAAAGCCTGAGTTTCAGTAAACATTTCTCTACTTGAACTAATAATAAGGTCTTTGAAGTTAGTAGACAGACTTGTACAGACAGTAAGTAGGTACTTACTGTTATTAACGTGAAAGTTTGTGAGGAAGGATGGATAGATGTATGGATATTTGTCACTCTTTCACGACATACTACTAAACGGATTTTGATGAAACTTTACAGTACCTTATATAGATTATACATCAGAATAACACATAGGCTATAATTTATAAAGACATTATAATAATAATAATATAATATTTATTAGCAGAAAATTCAGGTTTAACACATATTCAAATACACATAATTAACAACTAGGATACAGAGAAATTAACAACAAAATTAGTGTGCCAAGGATAGGCAAGTACAGTCAATACAAAAATTTAAGCCTTGACTCCTAAACTAGGAAGATCCTGTATCTTAGGACGCAGTGTCTTCGCATAAATAGTGGACAAGCAAATTATGAGCGTACTAGCAGACTCGGATATATTTTTTTATTATTAATAGTCTCGCGCTTGACCACTATCTCACCTTATGGTTAGCAATGATGTGGTCGACGGTGAATCACGCTTGCCTAGAAAAAACCCATTCACCCTTGACTTAAATACCCCTAGATTGTAGCTATCGGGAAACAGACTCCGGCAGGGAATTCCACTCCTTACCCGTACTCAAAATAAAAGTGCAAGTTACATTGCGGGAAGTACTAATTCCATGCAGGTGGAGCCGCGGGCGGAAGCTAATTCATAATACAGGGCTACAGGTTAAGTCTACCTAGATCCTTTAAGAGGTTGTAGTTTCCCTAACTCCTCACTCATTTGGCTATGAAACATCGTACTCCAAATTTAACCGTTTTCAAGATATCGTATTATGAAGGTTTTTTAAAAAACGTCCCGATTTTTTGTCTATTAGTCTATTTTTTTTTGGGGTTTTGCGTCTTATTTATTAGTAACGAAAGAAAGTAAAGAAACTTATTTATTGTAATAAAAATGTTTCTTTATTATTCTTAACACTATAATTGCAGTTAACTGAACCAACTGGGTAGACGATTGATACTTATAAAATGAAATAAATTTGTAAAAAGTAAACCAAAAACAAAATACACATGGTAAATATCCCGAAACAAATATTAATTCTTATGATGTAATGAAATTTTTTTTTTTTTTTTTTTATTCGTTATATGCTCGCGTTTGACCACTATCTCGCCTAATGGTTAGCAATGATGTGGTCGACGGTGAATCACGCTTGCCTAGAAAAAACCCATTCACCCTTGACTTAAATACCCCTAGATTGTAGCTATCGGGAAACAGACTCCGGCAGGGAATTCCACTCCTTACCCGTACTCAAAATAAAAGTGCAAGTTACATTGCGGGAAGTACTAATTCCATGCAGGTGGAGCCGCGGGCGGAAGCTAATTCATAATACAGGGCTACAGGTTAAGTCTACCTAGATCCTTTAAGAGGTTGTAGTTTCCCTAACTCCTCACTCATTTGGCTATGAAACATCGTACTCCAAATTTAACCGTTTTCAAGATATCGTATTATGAAGGTTTTTTAAAAAACGTCCCGATTTTTTGTCTATTAGTCTATTTTTTTTTGGGGTTTTGCGTCTTATTTATTAGTAACGAAAGAAAGTAAAGAAACTTATTTATTGTAATAAAAATGTTTCTTTATTATTCTTAACACTATAATTGCAGTTAACTGAACCAACTGGGTAGACGATTGATACTTATAAAATGAAATAAATTTGTAAAAAGTAAACCAAAAACAAAATACACATGGTAAATATCCCGAAACAAATATTAATTCTTATGATGTAATGAAATTTTTTTTTTTTTTTTTTTATTCGTTATATGCTCGCGTTTGACCACTATCTCGCCTAATGGTTAGCAATGATGTGGTCGACGGTGAATCACGCTTGCCTAGAAAAAACCCATTCACCCTTGACTTAAATACCCCTAGATTGTAGCTATCGGGAAACACAGACTCCGGCAGGGAATTCCACTCCTTACCCGTACGAAAAATAAAAGTGCAAGTTACATTGGGGGAAGTATTAATTATATGAGTGACCATGTCAGCTTAAAAACTTATATTGTAAAAAGTATTTTTTTTCTTACAGTAATATTAAAAAATTGTCTGTGACAGTCATGCTGCAGATCTGCTTAAAAATATCTACGTTTTATTAGCTATCTAACAAACAAACAACACAAAAAAATTTTATGTAAGGGTCCAAGACAGCAGAAAGCAAAAAAAAAAAAACGCCTGCCTTGTCAAAAAGTGAATAATAAATTAGACGTAGAAGACAGGACGGTTCTTTGGAACAGTTCTTTACAGGTCCCCCGACTTCGCTGAAAAGATTGTTTTTCAGTCATTAAGCTTGTTTTTATTATTTTAGTTCATTCTTTTTATTCACTTTTTGATAAGGCAGGCGCGTTTTCAATATTTTTTAATTATTTATTTTTTATTTCATATCTTTTAGTGACAAAATGCTATTTATGCAAATGCAAACGTTTTTTTATAAGCTTTTCTATGGGATATTGAATACTGTTATATTTAATTAATTTCTTTTGTTATATTATTAGTGACCGAATGCTTATTGAATACTACTGTTATATATATTTGTTATGTACTAAGCAAGCTCTAGAAGTCTAGATGATAATAGTATACGTAGTCAAATATATTGAAGAAAAAAATATTTTCTCTTTTTTCATAAACCATGGCGCCCGCATCATATATTTTTAAATTTTCACTAGCCTATTATTACGCAACGCTTCTAACGATACCACGTACATTGATATCGGTTAAGCAGTTTGGAAGTTATGATGGCATAAAGAAACTCACAAACATAAATTAATCCTGAAAACATAACACTCTTTTTTTAGGCCGTCGTGTAAAAATAACGGTACAAATTTATTATTTGGGTCAGAAACCAAAATAAAACAATCCAAAATCTATTGATATTTTGAGACAGAAAATAATCTATGCGGCAAATGAAATAAGAAGGGGGTTAACAACTGGTGTACTAAAAAGTGCATAAATAAATAGCTTTTTTCGCAGAAAAGCCCGAAAGCTATATTAGGTAAATATTCGACATTCCTCCTGGCGGAGGAACACATCGTTGTCAATGTGGTGAAGCAGTCGACCGCCTCGGTCACCATGGCCTATCCTGCAGTAGGAGCGCTGGCCGGATAGCACGGCACGCCAGCATTAATGACATCATACGTCGGGCTCTTGTCACCGCCGGGGTGCCAGCAGGTTTAGAACCCAATGGCTTGGCACGCGACGATGGGAAAAGACCAGGCGGGATGACCATTATGCCTTGGAAGGTGGGTAGACCTTTGGTGTGGGATGCAACATGTGTCGACACCCTTGCGCCATCCCATCTTCTTAGCACGGCAGGCTGTGCTGGGGCGGCTGCTGCTTGTGCAGAAAACCTCAAACGGCGCAAATATAACAACCTTATTGGAAGTTATATGTTTGAGCCGTTTGGGGTTGAAATATTAGATCCATGGGGTCCGAGTGCGCATCGCGTTTTTCGAAGAAATTAGCACAAAGCACGTAGACTCTTCACGTGATCAGAGGGCTGGCCTATACTGCGGCCTGAGAATCAGCATTGCATTCAACGTGGCAATGCTGCCAGCGTTCTGGGCACATTTCCCATTGACAAAGATGTGGACGAATATTTGATGCATAGTGAGCTCTTATCCGTCTCCCCTTTTTATTTGTATATAGGTATTTTTTTTAGAATATACAATTGTATATATGTTTCAATAAATACCACCGATAATTTAAACTTTCGACATTAAAAATATATTTATTTAGCCCTTGAATGGTAAAGAAATAGGATGATAACAACGTGGGTCGTCCCTTTTAGCCGGAAGGACTCTCACAGCTGTGCTGTACTCAACCAATTATTGGGTTTCCTATTTCAATGCCCCATTGTCCGGTCTGAGAGAAAGTAATTCAAAAGCAAGTTAATTACATTACAGACATTCGATAGACACTCTTAATTACTTGTTTTGTAAAAACTTTTTTAGCGATTGGAAATTAGTTTGAAGCTGCGGATAAAACATAAAATGTTAACTGTTACTATATTTCTGAGAACTTGGTCGTTGCCGAAAAATAATTAGGAAGAAAATGTCGATAGAAATGAACGGCGAACGAACCTACTTCCTAATTTGACCTTTTAAATAAATTATTGTTTTTGCCAAATTACGTTGGTAATATTAACAATAATAACGAATTACGAATAAATATCTGGTAATATAATATGATACTGGTAATATAAATCCCTAAAATGATTGCGGGTCCAGGTTGGTCGCAGTAGCAAAAATCTGGCCAATTGCAGTCTCATAGACCCATCTCAAAAACTGTGCCAGTGTGGTTCCCCGTCGCAGGATATGCCCCACCTCCCTGTCTGCCCTTCGTGTCCAGCCGCTTGCACCTTTCAGGACATGAACGTGGCAAATGACAGTGCTGTCCAAGTGGCTACATACTGGTCAGACAAAATTTGAGAATAGTTGAGTCAAAATTTCAGTTCATCGATACGAAAAGAAGAAGACTGAACTCATCATCATCCGTTTTTTGAGGGTTCCGTACCTCGAAAGGAAAAAACGAAACCCTTATAGGATCACTTTGTTGTCCGTCCGTCTGTCAAAACCCTTTTTCTCAGGAACGCGTGGAAGTATAAAGCTGAAATTCATATAAAATACTCAGGTCTACTGTCCCTTGAAGCTGTGAAAAAATCAAAATCTAAGCCAACGCAATCAAAAGATTTGACACATTTGATTTAATATTTGACACTCGCAAGGGAATCAAAACTTATACAGTCTTATTACAAAAAACGAAATAAACCATGGTTTAAACCTGTACTATCAAGTCCAGGCTTATCTGCAAAACCATGGTCTAAATTTGTTCGTATTACAAAACTCAAAAAAAACGTGGTCTTCTTAGTACCGTCATTTGAACCATTGTCTATACATCAACCACAGATTAATACAAATATCATTCGTTCACCATAATATCATTCTATTGCAACGTTCCGTATGCCCAGAAAAAAAAACGTTTTAATAATATGATATGATAAGATTAAATGATGTTTAGGAGTGTAAAAATATTGAGACTTTGTTATTTTGCATGGATATAAACATTTGTAATTTATCGATTGAAGTTTTGTTTAGATTTAAGCAAATTACTTAAATTCGAATTAATTACTAATAATCCATCTACGTACCTACGTGTAACGAAACGTAACATTCTCGCGCGTTATATGAAACATATAACATTAAACAAAACCATCGCAAGTTGAACAAAGTTCATTAAGCTTTGGAATTTTTAAGTTATCGAAGTCTATATAGAACAATTGCTTCTTTGTTAATAATATATATAATAGTATATTGTGATGGACCAACAAAAAAAAAACGATTTTGAGTAATAAAATAAAAAAAAACGAATTGGAGTACCGAGGAAAAAGTAATAACATCCTTAATATTAATTAAATCAACCATGCTAATATCCATTTTCGGGTAAAAACAACACAACACAATAAAAAAGATGCTTTAACCTAAAAGAGAAACTTTGACAGATACTACTCAGACCATCGTTAAACTAGGGGCCGCCAAGGTTTAGCGTTAGACCATGATTTGGTCTATGGTTTATCGCTAAACCATTATTTGTAATATCATTTTTGTGTAAACCACAGTTTATAGAGATTTAAACCTGGGTTTTTTAATTAAACCACTTTTTGTAATACGACTGACAGGGGTTCTTAACGTGAACTAGAATCTTGAAATTTGGTATGAAGCAACGTCTTGTAGCACAGATAAAGGAAAAATTGCGGGACCTTACATGTTTAGTTCCATCATAGAATAAAAATATTTTAATAATTTTAAACATACTACCCCTTTCCTCATGATCGCGTAGATGTATTTAATTGAAATTCATCTCAAATACTCGCAGGTCTATAATACCTTTAAGCTGAGGTTAGTACGGAAACCTCGGTGCGCGAGTCCGACTCGCACTTGGCCGGTTTCTTAATGTTCCTACTGCTGGGACACAGGCCTCCTCTCTGTGAGAGGGAATTGGTCGTAATCCACCACGCGGGCCCAATGCGAGTTGGTGGATGTCACATGTCTTCAAATTTTCGGTTCTAGGGCATGCCGGTTTCCTTATGATGTTTTCCTTCGCAGTTTTGAGAGCAGTGGTGATGAAATAATTTACACAAAGTAAAGCGCCTGCCTGGGTTGAACATCACGACCTACAACTTGTAAGTCGCGGTCGCTATCACTGGGCCATCACTGCTCTCCTGACTGAACTCATATTTGAGTAAATCAATAAAATGCTTCATATATCATTTCTTTTCTATGCAGTCCGACAATGACCACGCTGGAGGTCATCATGATACGGCCTTAAAGTATCACTTGTAAATAGCTATTTTCAAATGACACTATTGTCCGACCGCCTCTTACTGAACGTCACACTTAGGTACACATTACTAGCATGTAATGGCAAGAGATTTGCATAAAGTACCTATTATTTTCAGAATAGCATCTTAAATATAATAGTATTACTATATAAATATAATAAGGGTTATTTAGACTTGCAAACTATAAACAAAGAAAATTGCTCCCACTATATAACTACAATAATTAAATAATATTATTGAAGTTCATAAACTAAGACGGCACCGAACATTGCTCTAACCATAAGATAATGGTACTTTCTTTGCTATATAATGTGCTCTTTAATCCTTCTAGTCCTTTTTATCTTAAAGAATGCTTTCAGTTCCTCTGTGACACACATTCTCGGTCCTTGAGATCATCGGAAAACCTGAAATTAAGCATTCTTATGCATTCCACATCCTTCTTCGACATATCTTTTACGGTTCTAGCAGCTCGTCTGTGGAATGCATTACCGATTGAAGTAAGGTGTGCGCAACAGCGCAAACATTGCCTACATTTAAGAAAATGGTGAAGGATCATTTCCTTTCTCTGTAACTATTCTTCTCCTTTCTCTGTTCTGTATTTGATATTTATTAGTATATTATTTTATTTGTATGTATGTATTTTATGTAATGTCTAAGTTATATTATTTCATGATAGTTTTTGTACACTGACAACCCTATGTCTACCTCCTCTCGTTCAGACCATCCAAAGGTTGTCTGTAAGAGATTGCCCTGTGCGATAAGACCGCCCATTGTACACTTATCTTTATAAATGTTTTGTTCTGTAATTATTTAAGTGGTGTACAATAAAGTAAATAATAATAATAAATAGAATTGGGGGACAAAATTAACTTTTCCGTTGGAAACCTGTAGTCCCCATAAATCGACATAAGTCTGTCAACTGCAAATAAGATAATAATCTTTTTTGGATGTAGGTACAAATTTACGATTTTCGTATTAGTCTTTTACTTGTGCTATAAGACATTGCTTCTTGCCGAATTTCATGATTCTAGGTCAACGGAAAGTACCCTGTAGATTTTGATTCCCTTGCGCGTGTAAAATATGCGTCATTTACGGCTGTATCCCTTGATTGCGTTGGTCTAGAAGTATGATTTTTTTCACAGCTACAAGGGGTAGACTTGAGTACCTTCAAGCGTTCCCGAGTTAAAAGGTCTTGACAGACAGACGAACAACAAAGTGATCCTATGAGAGCTCCGTTTTTTCCTTTCGAGGTACGGAACCCTAAAAATTATGGTAAGTAAACAAAAAAAAAATGTTTTTATTGTAACTCGTACATTATACAGCATTACATAGTTGGAGGTAGCCCTAGTAAGTTATAGATTATACTTGTGTTGGAGCTATCTCGCTACTTCCCGTAGTGTCTATTATATAATGTTGAGACCATAAAATCATCATATTTAATTTTAATTAAATTTTTGCCGCCTTGCGGTAGAAAGTCAATGAAAACAGTTAATATTCCACACAGAGTTTCAGTAACTTTGTTACACGTCAGATGTTATAATTGAATTGACTCTATAAATATTCATCAAAACGGCACCAATTCCAATTCAGATTTCAGAATGTGTATTTTACGAGAGATTATTTATAATGAAAGGGTACTTGTAGATCGAGCTAGGTATATTCATGTAAGTACCGATGTATTGGTTGATGCGTCTTCTCAGTTCGTTCAAGGCTAAAATATGCATTAGTCACAAAAACCGGTTAAGTAAGAAAACAGTTAACATTTACTAGTGTCATTTTAACCTACCAGAGTAACCAACGATTTAAAAATAGAAATTACAACATTATAAACGTTGTAATAGTCTTTCAATAGAGGAGCTCCTGGCTAAATAATATCAGCCGCACTGGTCGATCATCAAGGTTAAGCAGCGCTTGACGAGGTCGGTCCTTAGATGGGTGACCATTTCAACATACCGAGTTACCTCCGTGCCTCGGAAAGCACGTTAAGCCGTTGGTCCCGGCTGTCATTTGAAGATCTTTGACAGTCGTTACGGGTAGTCAGAAGCTTGAGATCTGACACCAGTCTTACCAAGGGTTACCTTGTTACCCAGTTACTGGGTTGTGGAGGCAGTGGCGGTAGCTTCATATAAGCCCAAAAGCCCACCGGCATGCCTTACTAAAATGCTCGATAGAGAATCAATATCAAACCTGAACTATTTCAAAGTTCGCGCGCTTAATTCTTTTCAAAATAACACAAAGTATCTACCTATGCCACACTACTTCACATCGCGATTGGTCGCGCGCAGAGTTTCGCATTTGCAGCATCTACATATAGTGATATAGCTATCTCGCTTACACGTACTATCTTGCACGTGCTTTCAAATACTATCTCTGTCACTTTCACACTTATAGCGATGTGCCGTATAACGAGTTAGAACCTTGTGCGTCTACAAATCGATCAGCATGGAAGATTTAAGCCGTGCATGCGTATGAAGTTGCACGCGTATGCGTGACCTTGTCACCTTGCCAACTCTGCAGTGTTGCCGTTTTAGCGACGTTGTGAGATCTTGGAGATTTTTAACGAGTTTGGAGACTTTTTTTTAAGATTTAGCAACAATAAAAACTAGTGACTTTTTAAAATAACGAAATTAAATATTCAAGCAATATCTTAAAAATAAAAAAATTGCGACATCTAGCTAGATTTTTCATATACCTGGCGACTTTTTTTGCATAAATGACAACACTGCAACGACCCGAGTGCAACTCACTTCAGTTTCATTTACATGAGTGGGAAAAGTTTTGTTGTTAAAGTTTTTTGTGTGTTTTCTTATATTTTCTCAGTGATACAATTGTTTTAGTGACTTACCTACAACAATTGAGGTAATTGTACCTTGTGAGGATTTAAAATGCGGTCATGTTTTGATTGGCGAAGATAAGGTAAAATCTTTAAACTTTGCTCAGAAAACACAGTTAATTTCTTCATTGAAACCGACAATGACGCCTAATCTGTGTATTTCTCAGACTAGTAAATCGCATAAACGAAAATTTAATAGATCAGTGTATAAAACTGGTTGGATTGTTAGCTGTTCGCACACTAATAAGTTGTATTGCTGGTGCTACATATTTTTTTCGAATGAAGATTCCGTTTGGAGTACATCTGGTTATAATGATTTAAATAACATATCTCGCGCCATTAAAAGGCACGCAAATTCCCATAAACACCTGTGTGCAATGGTTTCTTTCGGTAATTTTGGTAAACAACGAATTGAGACATCTATATCACGCCAGTTATCTGAGGAAATTTCAAAATATAACACGCGCGTTGATAACAACCGTAGTGATATGTTTATTATATTCAATCTAGCACTAGCATGCCTTCAGTGAGCTTTGGTTACCTCATTCACCGCACGACAAGCAAGAGTGAAATTGAAGAAAGAAGAGGAAAGAAGAAGATGGATGAATTCACTTTTAATTTATTGTACCTAACCAGTAGTTTATGAGAAAATTTCGATGATACATACGTAGGTACCTACATACTCAGTCGAAAACTGAACTTTCTTTTTTTGAAATCGGTTAAAATTTTATTGGGCTTGCCTTATTTTAAAACCCTAGGCACGCCACTGTGTGGAGGTCAGATATGCAGTCGCTCCATGTAAAACTCTGGTACTCAGCTGAATCCGATAAGACTGGAAGCCGACCCCAATATAGATGGGAAAAGGCTAGATAGATTGAATAGTCTTTCAATTTAGCCGCGAACTTTATATTATACGAGTACCTAAAGTTTATTTTTAATATGGTCTTCTTCCTTCTTGTCCAAATATAGTTCCAATCAATCTTTATAGTCGATTCTAAATGTTTTCCTATCATTTTGTTACTTTGTTCCGGTAACAATAACAAACATTGTATGCAGAGAAAATATTACCTACTCTTATAAGTATCTTTAGGACTTCAACCCCAGCCGAATGAGGGTTTATATTCCGTAGTGTAGTTAGGTACTTGAAATTATAATGTTAATTCATTTCTTTTACTCACTTATATGTTGTAAGGAATTCAGGATGAATGAAGTTTTACCAGTTAATATATATGTGCCATAAATCTCTACCATTCGCATTATTTTTAATTACATGGAACTTTCTCTATTCATTATCGGTAAGCCCAGCAGGTGCATGTATCTAACTTAACTGTAGTTTATTGTGATCGATACATTGTTTGATAAATATTTGTACGGTCTTTAGTTTCTGCGTTTGACTCTTCTTCTTTTTGTATGAGATTTGGCCACCTCTGGTGTCAGAGTTAATTAAGCCGCCTCTGGAAAACCCCACAGGCCTCTGACTTGGCTATTTCAGACTTACATTAACTATATACGTTCAGGTCTCCTCACGATGTTTGCCTTCACCGTTGCCTGTGATGTCCAAGATAAACTTAGAAAGTACATATGATTTGAAAAAGTCACATTGGTACTTGCCCGGATTTGAAACCACGACCTCAAGCACGACAGGCGAGGTCATAGCCACTGGGCCACCACGACGTTTGACTGTAGCGGCAATTATATTAATATAATATGAAATAATTCAGTAATAATAATGTGTAATGCATGCTAATTTAGTATGACAAGGACAGGAGAATGATAATTGCAATGCTTGTAAAAGGCTGCTAAGTCATAAGTACTAACATAACACCAAATTATACACTTAGTTCGCAATTAACGTTTTGACTTTGACATAGCGCTCATTGCCTTTTCTCTAAATATTCGTATAAACCAGATCAAAGAACTATATGCGTGTTGTTTTTTATTAGTAACAAGAAGAAAATCATGCTGTGCAGACGGAGGTTGCACATTCGCCAGCTGACTAACCATCTAATCATCCGACTGCACAGCATGGTTTTCTTCTTGTTTACATCTTTTTAGTTCGATTATGCAGTCGGGTTTTTTTAATTTATTAACTTTGTTTATTTACTACTTTTTAGTTATCTTTTTTGCCGAATCACTTTTAAACCTATATTTTTGTAATCACCACTAAATACCCTTCATTTTGATATCCCACTCGATGGATATGGAAGAAAAAAAATATTGGGACCTCCATAATATGGCGCCCAAAAGCCGCCATGTTTGTTTTTTTTTAACGTCACTTATCTAAGAACAATTGAAGGGTCAAGACTTATCTAACGATGTTTTAATTATATAAATCCATCTAGTGGTTTGAAATATTCTATACTAATATTATAAAGAGGAAAGATTTCTATTTTTGTATGTAACGAATAAACTTAAAACTACTGGACCGATTACAAAAATTCTTTCACTGTTGAGAAGCTACACTATCCACGGGTGACATAGGCTACTTTTTATCACCGTATTCCCACGGGAACGGGAATTACGCGGGTGAAACCGCGGGGCGTCCGCTAGTGAGGTAATAAAGACTATTACAAACAGACATTCATTTAAGTTACCCGCGAAAAACATAACCCTTTACTTGCAGTCGGGTAAAAAGATGAGGCTTTGGATAAACAAATGTTAAGGAAAACGATTGTTATCAATTGAGGACGGCTTTATATTAGCTTTATGACCAACGGTCAATGACCGCAACTGTCGTGCTATAACGCCTCAGATTTTGTTAGGCATGCAATATTGTTTTCCTTTGTTTACCCATTGAGGAAACGTACTATAAGGGTCAAAAGTGCAGTCACACTCTACCAAAACAGAAAAGGCATTTTTTGTAGGCAGCAGAATTTCAACTTTTTGCGGTTAGTAGGAATAATCTGTCCTTTAATTTCTATACAAAATATTAAATCAGTTGTGGCTAATTTAACTTCTTCTACAAAAACTAGCCATTTGAGTTTTGGGAGAGTATGACTGCACTTTTGACCTTTGACCGTACATATACGATTCTACCTGAAATAGTCATTCTAATTAATTCTAAAGTATTAGAATTGAATTAGGTATGTGTTACGGCTATGCTCGCTTATTTAAAAAACATTTCGTGAAGTTCTACAGAATCTCTAATTGATATGAAATCTTGATGATCTTTGATTTCTGTTTTCATTGCTTACAATGTCTCTTAATTACTACTTTAAATCACACTAATATTATAAAGACGAAAGTCTGTGTTTGTATGTTTGTTACATCTTCACGCTCAAACGGCTATACTGATCTGGAAGAAATTTTGCACAGAGATAGATTGTAGTCTGGTATAACACAGGATACTTTGTATCCCGGGGTATAATATACCCTATTATATTCCCTCAGGATTATTTTCGATATTCACGCGGGTGAAGCCGCTGGCAGAAGCTAGTACTGCATAATTATCTTTTTTGGTTATACTCAAATAGAGTAAGTTTTAGTTTAAGTTATAGTTGGACCGAATAATTATCTAAAATCCATTAGTTTCTAAAATCTCAAAGGCCTTAGTGTGACTTCTAAGTTCTTAGACATTTAATTATGGCCGCCAAGTAATGTCTAAATGAGATTTAGTTTTCCTTTCAACTAAAGGACAAGACGGTGACAGAGTACCTCCATAGTAAGTTTATTTAACTATTATAAAAAATAACGGAACAGTATAAACAGGAAAAAAATACGAAAATTTAATTGGAGTTTTTTGTACAAACATTTTCTACAAATAATCAATCACTTTCTATAAGCATTTTATAATAAGCTTTTTGAAGAACATACCGTTTTTTTTTCAGTAAATTACCCTGCATTATATGAAATTGCGGAAAGTAAATATTGTTGAAGAAAAGACCCAAGTTCCTGAAAATCTAAATTGGGTAACGGGAAATACCTCGCATGTTTCAGTAATCATTTTAAGTTATAAGCAAAAAAAACCTAATTATATCAGTTTTAAAAGGGCTGTGACTGTGACGAACAACAACGCCAAAGTTTTCTGATTTACCAGCTTCACGCTTAAAATCCGTTTTAAAAAGTTCGCGAACAAAAGTTGTACCGTTTTACGTCCCCGAGCTGAGCTTGTTCCTGATTTTTGTAGAAGTACTTAATTTTAAGTATCTTCCTTTGTAGCATAGTCTAGTGGCTGTAATTGATTGTGAAGCTTGCAACAGCTATTTTACAAGCTTTTATATAACTTGCAAGTATGTTCGGGTCAAATCTTACAACTGAATTTTAAAGCAGTTATCCTCAACAGATTAAGATGTCATTGTGCATACACATTTGGTTTGGATGACAATGCATGGTAAACTAAAAAGTATGTTACAAAAAAATTGGGAAAAAATATTTCCAAGTAGGTAGTAAAACACGTGGAAAAAAGATCGCTTGCCGATCAAACACAATTTTGTAAATCCTTTTTAGATCTGCTATTTTTCCGTGCACATAACTATGTACCTGCCATGTTGTCGGTTGGCAGACAAGTCCACCTTTATATCTTTGAATATGCATGAATGTTAATTAATTAAACAAACGCATCGTTTCAAGGGTGCTAGCAAGCTATGATTTGGCAATATTAAGGATATTAACGACTTATCATCGTATTAAGTATCCTACCTAGTCATTCTCATTGTGAATCAGCAGTGGGCGTTTAAGCATGCTTATAAGAACGAGAGAGCGAATATGAAAATGGGATACAACGTGTGTTTTAAAGGATTAACTTTCAGAGGGAGGTGCTTCCTCACTTGAAGCATTCGCCTGTAATGTAACAAAGTTACAGAGTCAAACTTTACATTGGTGAGGGAGGAGAATCGAGCATTACAGTGTGCAACCTGTAATGTTACAGATTTGAGCATTACATTGGTTAGGGAACTGAACCGAGCATTACAGTGCGCAACTTGATGATACAATGTGTCATGTCAACTTGTAACATCTGTTTCGTCTGACAATGTGGAATCAACTAAATGCTCAAAATTACATTGCAGACGAATGCTCGTCAGTCTGGGAGGCATTGTAATGTTATGCTCAAAATCGAATCTGAAATGTTACATTACAGACGAATGCTCGTCAGTCCGGGAGGCAGTATTGTTATGTAATGCTCAAAATCGAATCTAATGTTACATTACAGACGAATGCTCGTCAGTCAGAGAGGCAGTATTGTAATGTAATGCTCAAAATTGAATCTGAAATGTTACATATTACAAGCGAATGCTTCAAGTGAGGGAGCACTTTTATAGTGGCCATATATGAAATACGAAAGTAACTCAGTCTGTCTGCATAATATCTGATTGTTTGTTACCTTTTGAATTCTAATCAGAGTTTGGTGAAACTTGGCACACGGGTAATCCATGTCTTGGATTAGGACATTGGATACTTTTTATCTCGGGAGTATGTATCATTGCGATAATTTTCACGCGGGCGAAGCCGCTGGCAGAAATTAGCCTTACTTTTCTATTATAAACGCGAAAGTTTGTGAGAATGGATGAATGTTTGTTAAAATTTTGATGAATTTTTTTAGTAGCATAGCATATATATTATCAGAATAACACATAGGCTACATTTTATAAAGAAATTAAGTAGGTACTAAGTACACGCGAGCGGAGCTGCGGGTGGCAGCCAGTAGCTAATACATCTTGAATGGCCACGGTATAGTTCGGTCAAATTAGACATATCAAAGTGTATTAATTCGCATAGAGCTGAAAATTGGTACGAATGTTCGGAACACCATTATATGTATATATGAAATGTAAAAAGCCCCCATCGATCCCACACTTGCAATTTATTTTATTCAAGGCCAATATGGGTTTTTAGCCGAACAGTAAGTTTTTTGATAAAATAGATCAGACAAAAATTGTAGATTATGCAATTACCTATAAAAATGGTCTCTACAATTTTTCTCCTAAACGTCACCGTTTCTGAGATATTACTGTAAACCTACCTACCCCTATTTTTTGGTCTAATTTGACCGGTTTAGTACCTTTTTTGGCTTCTTATAAACTCTGTTAAACTTTTTGCAGAAAGGCGACGGCAAAACGGCAAAGGATAAGTAATACTTTACCTAATCCCATTTAATAAAGTCGATTCCAAAGACAAATTATTATTTCAGACATTCAATATTTTACGAAGAAATATTTCAAAAGAGATTGGTATGTAAATAAACAATGCTTTGTGATACCTAGTGTTAAGTGTCCTAGTCCCAGCTAAATGGTTGCTTTTTTTCTATATATAACGAAATTAAAAGGAAAACTATCACGGGCTTAAAAAAAAAAAAGATGGCATCACTGCCCGAGTGACATGTGAAATTTGTGCTCCGTATTTTAAAATATTTTTAATTATTATTTAAGTGTATTTAGGGTTTAATTAGAAGTAAAACACAACAAAAAGCTATAAATACTCAGGATTATTGTTTTAATGGAAAAATATCGAGTTATACAAAAGTTGTGGCACGGAACCGGTAACCTACCAAACAGCTGACGACTGAACCTGAAGTCTGAAGTGCTTAACTACGGATATTCTAACGGCAGTATTGTTTATTTATAGCACACAAAGTGTAATTTTAACCTTGTAACACGTTCTTGTTAGTTTTAACGTATAAATTCTGTTGATTTAATACTGTGCAGTGAATCTAAAAAGTTTTGTTGACATCGTAGAAAACAAAATAAATCCCAATTGTGCATAATTCTACTAATTTATTCAGATAATTTAATAATAAACATTTACATAACGCTATGATCGTTATTTTGCATAATTTAACTAGAAAACTACAATAAACTCATTAATTCACTACATAAATTCATTCAATTTCTGGGCATCTTACCCACATAAAAAAAAAGTAAAATCTCAAGTAAAGGAAAGTAAAAAAATCTTTTCGTTAGAGCAATGTTCGGTGCTTTATTGTTTATGAACTTCAGTATTTTACCTAATTTTGTTGGTGAATGTAACTGTTTGTACGGAACTCTCGTTGCGCGAGTCCGACTCGCACTTAGCTGGTTTTTTTAATGGCGCCTGGCGCAAATAAAATATTTTTCTTTCTTTCGTTCTTATATTTTAAGAGGCGGGCTTCATGCCTCAATGCAACCTCTACCTGTCAATCTTTGGGATAAAAGAATAACATTGAGATGTGGCTCACGATTCCTTAAAGTTAACTTGACCGAAGAGTCGAACGAACGATTGCCCGAAGAATGGTCGCACAAATTGACCCCTATATAAATCTACTCCTTCGTTCGCCAAAGAATAAAGCAATGAAAATATATATAAATGCACTAATTCCTATGTTTTGCAGTAGCCTAATACCCACCTCCATCTAAGTATATCGAAAATCTGCAAACATTTTAATATCCTTTGGTAAACAATGACTACATTGTGTACTCTGATTCGGCCGTTACGATAACCTGATTAGCATAAGAATTTAATAAAACAAAAGAACAAAATTGTGTAACACTTTTTTAAATTATTCTATGTTGGTCTTAAAATCAAATTATGGCGCAACGATCTGCCAACGGCTTGCATGTGTAAAGATTGAAAATTATCTCCCGAAAAACAATAAGAACAGTGTATCTTTACACCTTTTCCAAGATATAATCAATCTCTAAGTAATCTAAAATTCTAAAAAATTGTTCAGCGGTTTAGTAGCGAGAAAGATAGTTTATATTTTGTAAAAACATGAGTATGCAGTAGGTACAAATTGGAATTTGTAATGCAAGGTATTGTGGTTAAAACAATGACCTGCATGTTTTGCCATAGGTAATTGCGTACAAATTATAAGTAATGTACTCAAATAGGTTACGGAATTATCTAGATAATTGAATAACATAAACACTACTTACCTAAACAAATGCAGCAATATTTAAGAGGAACCTTTCGCTGCCGTCACTTTAGGCTAAACATTATTAAAAATCATGGCATAATTTAGGAATCCTAATTGACATGGATTATGAAAGCAAGGGGCCATTTCAGACTTCACCACAGCACCTTTGCCACAGAGGGGAAGCAAGAACTGCAGAATGGCTCCTGGTACGTGCCTAGCGTACTTCACTTGCTTCGTTTTCGTTCACCCTAAGCACGAAGTCCGCAGTTTCTGCCTTCGTTACGGGCTTTTCCTACTCCCGTCACCTACGGACGGATGATTCGTTCGGGGCCCAAACTACAATTGAATGACAAAACAAATTGACAGTTGTATCTACTCCCGATGTGTTTTTACCCGTCCGAAAAATTGAACATAACACAAAAATAACGGACGGGGCCGTAACTTCGTTGACGGAGATAGGGAGTAGACCACTGTTGTGAGCACAACGCACTTGAACTTTCTGAAGAACATCACCAATCAGGTCTGTGTGTGTCCTTCTGGGGCAACCACTCGTATTTTTTTTCAGATTTCCAATCACTAATTAAAATTATATGTGGATGATTTCATATTCTATCCGCAAACAAAAATGTTTCCTGTTAATTAATTACCACTAAGGTAAATTTTACCTATCCTCTTCCCAGGATGACTCAATATTCCTGAAACTTTGAATTGAGTCTACGTTACGAGTGTTGGAAACTATTTATTGAACTAATGAACAACAATATAACACTCAATTCAGGTCATGAAGTCGTAACTATCCCTTTAGTGGGATTTGTTTTACAACAACTAGGACCCGTTTTAGCCGAAAACATTAACCGCGTCGTTTGTAAATCTAAATTCGATTTAATTAATAATACGAGGTTCTAATATAACAGTAATGGTTCTGGGTCGGCCTTGTAGGAACTATATTGACCACAGCAACAGCTATTTTGTTTTGTTATTACTCCTAGGTCTTTTCATTTTCCATTTAACCTTCATTAATAACTCAAAATATTTTCATTTCATCTAAAATTATGTCTCAGCTATTTATATTCATTTCATTGTCATGTCGTTTACTTGGGTTTTATTAAATTCTTAATTTGATTTATATGTTAAGTAATTTTGATAAGTAATGTAATATGTCTCGGAAATTAAAGAAATCGGTAGAAATAGAATTCTTTCTCCGGTAAATGTACACCACATTTAACTTTGACTTTATATGTCTGTCAATTATTTGGAATTTTTATTAAAGGTTAATTTTGATGGAAAGGTCATTTGTCAAAATTGCAGGTCTTAAGCAGTAAACAGCTTATAGGGCTTCACTGTTACGTTTACTGTTAATTGGTCCGTAAAAATAACAATAAACGTAGGAGTAGGTACTAGGTACTGTGAGGTAGACGCGCTTCTCCGGAAACAATCTCTTTAAATGATAATAAAGTAGGTGGGCTTAATAGCGCTAGAAAAGCAATTCATTTCTTCTTATAATATTTACTTTTACACTATACAAGGTGGGCCCGAAGTCTTCGATCAAACGTAACATAATGATATTTGGAGCTATTTGCAGTAGGTCTAATAGTACCAAAAAAATTATTTTTAAGGGCATTATTGTTTTTTGTTTTTACTCCTTATCACCCCATCTATCGCCCTGTTTTGTTTGATCCAGGATTTTTTGCCCAGCCTGTATATATAAATAACACTGCCTGTTTAAAACTATTTGGCAATTATCCATTTTCTTAAATCTTCAAGAAGTCTGGTAGGCCAGCGTTATTTTGAGATACGATTAAGTTCTTTGCATTGATAATAACAACATACATTAAGCCTGATCAGTTCTCATATATTCTTGACGAAAGATGAGATTACTTCACCAAAATTGTTATTATCTCGGTCTCTGATTTTTTAATGACGCAACAGATCAGTCAGACGCAACTTAACAAAATCCACAAAACGAGAAACTTACCTAAAATACCATACATATTTATGACCTCGTCATCATAAATCTTGAAGATTATCAAAACGATGATGAGGCTTTTTGCCCATTAGCTAAGCTTCTTAAATCCCAAATCCCATTACATATTTATAGATTATCAGATTAAGCATTACTTACTGGCAAACCGAGGAAATTATTTTTGTTCGCGAGCCCGTAATTAATATTGTAATGAACCGTTAAATTTTATTACCTCTGTAGCTTTCCGAAATAACCACATTTTGAACTTACCCCAGCCAGTAAATCTAGGCGGTTTAGCCCTCTTTTGGAAATATATTGCCAATATAACTAGGACAAAGCAAAAAAATATTAGCATAAAGGGTAGTCTAGACTCCACAGAATAGGGAATAAATATTATGTTTTACGCATCCGTGTCCGAAGAATTGCTCGATGTCCAGATTCAGATAGATTACAATTTTACAGGAATGCATTGTTGATTATCTTATTATTAGTTGTTGTAATTCCTACCTACTGCCTTTTATGATATTATTTTTTTTGTATTTTATGTGTGTGTTTTTTGTTAACCATATAATTGCATAGTCTAATATGTAAATTAAGTATTTTAACGAGTTTATTAAACTTAAACTTAACAGGTTAAATACCTAATAAAAATGTGTAATTAGATTATTAGAGATCTGCTTATTGTAAGCACCTTAACAAATATCTTAATATTTGCATGCCAACTTACGGCGAAATGTGTCATTGTGCTAATAACTTATTTATACCATCTTTTGTACCGCATTTAATGCAAATAAATGGCTTTGACTTTGACTTTAAAACAATCTTGCTTTATCTAAGTGTCGAAAAAACCAATAGGAATTTTGCAATGGGAAGTAAACTTCGACATCGCCAGATTACTGTAATGACTACTGACTAATAAGTACTTATAGATACTTACCGACCTCATAAACATGATTACCACATAAATACTAAATGATCCTGAATGAATTCGTCGGAAGTCTGTACACCTACTAATTTTGGTGTCAGATTTTAATGTGTCAATCACGATCTGTCAATATTATTTTTTATAGTTATTTAATACCTAATACAAGTTTGGTACTCGGTTTTTGTTATAATAGATCTTGACGTACTATGATGTATCGTAAGAAGTCTAGCATAGTAGTTATCAGATTTTGTAGTTTTGAATGACAATTACAATGGCCCACTGTGGTGGGATTGAAATGTCTAGAAGTTAAGATTTACTGCTGTGTTATGTTTCTCTGTTGCGGTTTCAATTTGCGCCCAGACTAACCGAATTAAGGGAATTCATGAAGCATCGAATCAAACACTAACTGCTGATTTTAAAAAGTTCATTATATTTATTTTCTTGCTCTTAATCCCAATTTATTGGGGTCGGCGCAACACTTCTTCTTCCTCCATAAGCATAATTCTGATGATTTTAGATTGCTTCAGCTAGTCGTCATCAGTAGTCACCTACTGTCTGGCTATATTGTCCATCCTTCGTTTCTTTGCTATCTCCGTCCTTTTTTAAAACCAACCGTAAAAAGGAGTGTTATAAGTTTGACATATGTATCTGTGTGTTTGTTTAGTATCTATCTGTGGCATCATAGCTACTAAACTGATGAACTGATTTTGATTAGTTTTATTTTTGTTTGAGGTGACTTTATCGAGAGTATTATTAGCTATGTTTGATGAAAATCGGTTATGGCGTTCAAAAGTTATGCGCATTTTACTCTTTGAATCGGGATATTTTCGCAAGATATCGTGTTTCGATAGATTGTCGATCGAAGCGTGTTTACTACTAGATAAATTCACTGTAGCATATAGAGGTATTTGCGTCGGGGCTTTTTAAATTTTTTAAATTTACACTCAAAACATTCCTCACGACATGTTATCCATCCCTCCACATCACAAACTTGTATCATGGAATAAAAATATTAAATATGACATTGAATTTTTAAGTAGTGTGCCTACAAAGAACTTTGAACTTAAGAGATTTGAGCCGGGTTTTTGTGACCTTTTTTTGGTGTCCTTTGTGTGGAGATTTTAACTAAAGGACCTACGAAAAATATCCTACTAAATTTTTGCACTTTATTTTCTGGTTAGCATTAGCATTGTTCGTAGTGCAGATTTAAATGAAAATAGAGTGTTTTCTTAGAGAAAGAAGTATTGTATATTTTGTATTGTATTGTATGTAGGTAGGAAATGTTTACTTAATTAACTTGCACACTTCTCTCTATTCACATAATAGTCGGACTAAACTTCCGTCAAATAATATACGGCATCTTCGTCAGCGTTGTTAACATTATCGCTTTCGCTTATGACTGCGGCCATGTACATATATTTTGTTTCGCTAACATTTTACACGTTTAGATTATCATCTGATAAATGCCTTTTGAGTAAACACAACCCATTAATTTTATCAGAGATTTCTCACATCGTCATTTACAGATGAAATTGTATTGTGAGCAAAAAGTTTAAGAGCGAGATTATGATTCATAGTACGACTACAGCTATATTTGTCATAATCTAGATAAAATTAAGTAAAACAAGGTACATAAAGCAGTTAGAAATCCCATTTATAAAAGGTCGTATGGTCGTAATGAGTTTCGTGCAGTACCTAGTGCGGTGCGACTTACCTGCCATATTTTTTGTATTCATGACGATGTTGGTAAACTCGACACAAATTATGACTAAAGAAATACAAACTTCGTACCTCAAACGCGTTTGACTAACTCAGTGCGCGTTGTGGTATTGTATGAATATTTGTCGAGATTTTGAAATAAATTGGGAGTGTTGTTATTGTTACTGCTATACGCATTCTACTTATAGTCGCATAACTCGCATATATACATACTTAAAAAGTTAGTCGCATTCATATGCCAGATATGCATTCGTCCCTTGTCTCCAATACATAATGCATTTATGTTCATAATAGTGAATAGATGTTTAAATGATATACCTTGAGTCAATTGTGATCACTGATTCTTGTGATATATGGACCGGCTTCTTTCCTCCCGGTCGGGCGATGTCTGTTGATAGTTGCCTCGTTAAGATCAAACCCGTATCTTTTGGCCGCACTTAGTAACTGTTGGTCAGTGGACCCACTTTTTGGGGAAAGACACAGTGTAAACACGTATAAAACTGGTATGTGATAAGAGGTGGTGCGCGCGGAGGGGATCGTGAATAGTGCGGATGCGCGTGGGCACGAGCGTCGCGCGCGGCCCGCGGTTATCAACTAAACACATAAAAATGCCGGCTGGTATACAACCACGAACACTTTTCTCATCGTGTGCCCATCTTACCAGCTCGCTGCATTGTACATTCTACAAGCTGTGGCCATCTCGACAGTGTTTCCTATTCGATTCTATTTAACTATTATAATCGATTTGCAGGCGTGTTTAACATTATCTCAAGGTTAGGTCGATTTCGATCGATGTTTGATAGTGATACACTACGTATGTTCACTGTGACGAATCGTTTTACGTTTGCTACGCTAGCGCAGGTAAGCAGGTACCTGTTTTGTGATATCACGTTTATTTTGTTTTTAATTCTGCTTCTGCGTAACCAGACGGACAGGATTACAATTACTTATATATTTTTGCACTTGGTGTATCATTGCTGCATTCGCTAATCGAGTATCGACCCCACTTTGAAGTGGGTATAATAAACTAATCTTCATTATCAGTGTTAATAGCCATTAGTAGGATTAAGTCTCAGTCACTACAATTGATAGTACTTATTTGTAAAACAGAGTTGCAGGTTCGAAACCTAACAAAAACAGCAAGACATAAGAACCTAGCAATACTACTAGCGCTAATTTCATAATCTTGTACCCAACCTTTTTTTTTGTTAACAGAGGAATCCCATCAAAAGGCGCTTGGACTTTTGAAAAAAAATGACCAGTGTAGTGTGGGTTTTTTACCTCACTAAAACCACCCTGTTGATCACCAACATCCAAATGAATGTGGATTGTATGTCGATGAAGCCAAAAAATAACAGGACAAGTGAACTGATTTAGTAATTAGATAAGGGAGAGGACATATGCAAGTATGTGGCATTTATGAGATAATTTTCCCTATAATGAGCCCGATATAGATTTTGAAGGATGCTTTGAGAGGACGAACAATATTTACTGCTTCGGAATACCAATCAGATAAAACCTAGGGCTTACTGATTAATATGCCACTGTTATACAGGGATAAGACAACATCGTTCTTGTAATCGATCAAACGATGGGCGTAGGAGCAATCGGACAGTCATTGTAATTACCAGTCGAATTGTACTATGATGCACATCCTCGTTCGTTAGTACTTACCTAAGTCGTTTTTCAGATTTCTTTGTCTGACATATTTTATAACTAGACCAGACGAACACTGGTTTCCATGTCTGCTCACTGCGTGCTAACATTTTCCCTATTATTAGGTCTGTGTTTCCTTTTGACCTCAATTTACCAAATCTCTCTGATATAGGTCTTATTTGGCAACATCTTCTACTCAAGACTCTTCCTGTCACTGTTTCAGGACATTTAGGTTCATCAAATTTCTTTTTTTTTTCTTTTTTCCTTTTAAAAAAAAACGTTACCCCACACTAGGAATTTCTTCCTGTATCGTGGGTGCGTTTACAAGCATATAAATTCACATACACAACACCCAGAGCCGGAACAACTATCTGTAGGTAATACAAATATTTGTTCCGTGCTAGAATCGAACCCGCGACTCGTAGCGCAGCAGTCAATCGCTCAAACACCGCGCCAACCGTGCACGATAGTGAAACACAGTGCACATACAAAAATGAATAATACCAACAGTACCTAACCATTATATTCACAGTCTAAACGTAGACTTCCTAGAAATCCAGAATGTTGAGTCAGACGTTCATTAGGCACAGCCTAATTGTCTGTAGTTTTTGGAACGTTAAGCTAGTGCTCAATCAACGCAATTTCAGTCAACATAATCCCTTCAAATAGATAGCAAACACCCATAATATTAATATTATATCCTTTACTTTCATCGTATATGAGTACATAAGATTACCCCATAGACTTTACCATAACGTAAGATCCTTCGGGCATATTTCCTTCGAAATGATACTTATACAGTAATGTTTACGGTGCCCATTTTCCTGATTTAATCCCGAAGTCACTTTTCACGGGATCATATTAATATTGTGTATGATAGTGGGATTATTTTTAATAAATTTGAGTAAGCAACGCAGATGTATTTGATACTTGATTGCCATTTGTGTTGAGGACTTGAGGATCGTAATTATCAAATTATGTAAATGTAAGGCTTAATTAATGACGATACGGATCGGACTAATGTTTGAAAACATTTTATCTTTGCACGAAGAAGTTTAAAGAACGTCCGTAGAATTTGTAAGAAAATCAATATTGCTGTGACTAAGAATCTTGACAAACTTTGTGTAGTTACCTACTTAAAGCAAACTTTGCCCAGTATTGCGTCTTTTTATTCTTTTTTCTCAAACATGCTTGGAAATGTGAGCATTATTTTGACAACCTTCTTCGAGATAAATCGAAATTGCTGTACTGGCCACATACATGCGAGCAGCGGCCGGCAAAAGTTGTATGAAAATCCATATCTGTCGTGTGAAGCGGCCAAATAAATTACATAGTAAACTCATATCTGTCGCGTTATTTAAAAATGGAACGATCTTATACTCCGAAATATGGCAACCAAGGAGGTAACTTATCAAAGGCTTTATTTAAATTTCGAACTGGCTTGCAAATAGAACGCTGTTTATTGAAAAAAAAACAAAAGAACACTAACGCGGGAACAATTATTGTTGTTCGTCATTGATTTTGACAAAATGAGTTCTAGGTACTACTTAGCTTTAATTTCCGCGCATTATTTGAGAAAAGTACTATACAAGCCTTGGCCACAACTAGGCATTGATGGACTTACGTATGTGTGCCTCGGCTTCGCCTCGGCCCACATTTACACGTTCGTCCATCAATGCCTCTTTTGCTGGCCGCTGCAGTAATGTACTATAAAAGTCACCAACAAAGCAAAAAGTCAAGTTTTATCTTAATCATAACAAAATTGCAGTTCCTTATTATCATTTTGTATCCTCAATAATATTTTTAGTGGATTGTTTGTGTGGTAAAGAGAAGGGTATTCCTAATAAGATGTTTTATATTTAACGATTAATGTGCGCATTCCTACTGTTTCAACTGTCAATGCATGGTGATTTAAAGATATATGATAAAAGTTTTAGATAGGAATATAACAATATTCTGAATCATTGGGTTAGATTGGATTCCCAACAGTATTCACTGTCACAGAGTTTACTAACACTGTAAATCACTGATTTATTATAATTATTGATAACTAACTGTTGTCGGCGACTTCGTCAGCTCTGGGTATCTATGAATTTGGCGGTATAAAAAACTTATATTACTACATATAATATTAACCATCTACGACTGAAAATCCCGTCAAAATCGATGCAGCCATATCGGAGAGTACCCGGAACAAACAGACAGACAGACAGGCAAAAATCTTAAAAATTGCATATTTGTTATTAGTACCGTATACTTTTACATGCATTCAATAAAACTTTGTTATTTTGTAAATGTGGGTTTTATAGATAGGTATGTACCACAACTTAACAGTTTTGTTTCTTCGTTTTTTGGACCCGAATGCCGAAATTGAAGATGTTTTTCACTTTGTAGTGTTTTTATTTGGAATCCGGTTGTAACTTTTTGTAAAAAAGTTAATATTTTTTAATTTTTAGTTGTGGTACAATCCTATCTATAATGCCCACATTTATATACCAGAATAGATTACCCGAATAACTTGAAACTTGAACACAACCGGTGAAATTAGAGTGTACCACCGTGTGTGAGTGTGTGAACTGTAACATCTGCATACCCCTTTAGAGCATACCGACGAGATGTTATGTTATGATATGGTTTGCCGTCATTTATTGAAGAGTTCTATTGTATATCTCCGATCCGAAGTTCTTCATCAAATTTTGCGTCATGGCCTTATATAATAATTTACCACTACGCGTTGTAGTAAAAAGAAAACCTACGACGGGATTTTTTTCGTTAAATGGGCACTTTCGGGATTCTAACATAATATACTCGAAAGGAAAATTTATGACACACCTTTTCAAATTTCATTGATGACTGATCGAGAGTACATGTCACGACGCCTCTTACAGTTACCGGCATAAATTGTGTTTTCCGATGGCTGCCCAGCTAAAGGGACCTTTATCAGAAATACGGGCGAAATATACGCATAACTATCAACATAAAAATATATTATGTAGCAATAAGGGTCGTGTCAAACCAGAAAAAAAGTTGATAGAATTCGGGGAAAGATGTCGAATGTTTATGATTATTTTTATTTATTTAGAAATTTGGCTAAATTTTCATAAAGTACCTACATTACACTACATCGCCTCATCTGGTATTACAGAAGACCTAGGCAATAAAATTTAATCAGGTTAAAATGTCTGCGAAGTACCAAACTCTATTTGACGTAAAAAACTAAAAGACATTTTTCCTGTCTTTGAGTTTTGTTTTGCCAATACTCGGGGTATTTAACCCATAACCTGTGCCCAGAACCTTACGTCCGAGGCCAATAGCTCTGTTTTACGAGTACTAATGAGGATTCTTCTTTTTCGTGTGGGGATCTGACCATATCTGGTGTCAGAGTTAATTAAGCCGCTTCTGGGAACCCCACAGGCCTCTGACTTGGCCATTTCAGACTTACATCTATACGAATATTATAAAGAGGAAAGATTTTTTTGTTTGTTTGTTTGTTTGTACAGAATAAGCTCCAAAACTACTGGACCGATTTCAAAAATGCTTTCACCGTTGGGAAGCTACTCTATCCCCGGGTGACTTTTTATCCCTGTATTCCCACGGGAACGGGAACTACGCGGGTGAAACCGCGAGGCGTCTTCTAGTTAACTATATAAGTCAAGTTTTTCTCACGATGTTTTCCTTCACCGTTGCCTGTGATGTCAAAGATAAACTTAGAAAGTGCATATGTATTAAAAAAGTCACGGATTCTGAAACTATTTTACCGAAAGTAAAAGCTATCAACTAAAGTAGTCATAATGCGTATGTATTTGAGCTTTTAAAGCTTTGCTCTAATTTTTCGAACCGACCATCTGAAAAACATAATTACTTTCAGTTATTTATCATAACTGTACACTAACATATTGGGCATGTTTGCTGAATTTGAACAAAACGTGTTTTCAGAATGATAATTCTCTTTTTTTATCGTGTATACGGATGGCTTTCCCCTAAAAAAATATCAGCAGGGCTTTGTTTCCGCGTATCGATGGTGGAAAGAGTTGCGAACTTGTGAATCTTTTAGCAAATCTGTGTGGGAAAGTTGGCATAGAAAAGGTGTGCTACGCGAATATATATGGGTCTATTGACGCCTATTCTTTGCAAATATACTTCGCGCGCGTTCCTTTTTCGCTTCTCTCATCCATAGTAGATGTTGCTATATATAAAAGAACAAGCACTTGTAAAAAGCTCTTTTTTCCACTATACCTTGTCTATTATGTAACACATTGCCTAAGAAATTCGTTTCGAAATATGAACATGTAGAAACAAAATTATAAAATAAAAACTAAAAAAAACAAAATTACATAATAACAGTTATGAAATGACTTTTGTATGGAATTTTGATACTATTATGTAACTACAACGTAATTATTTTTTTTTTTGGCGGCCGAGTACGTTTGAAACAATTTGCAATATAAAGAAAAAAAATTTACGTAACAGAATAGGCTACTCTTGGTATAGCTTTTTCCAGCACCCCATCCGGCAGAATGATACTGAACCTGTTACCTCTGAAAAAGCGCGCGGTGATTGTGTGTGTATAGTCTGAACGAAAAACTAAAATGTTTCTAATAAATTGTTGTTGGTACTTATTTGCATTTAATTAAATAAGCTTATCAGGTAGCGAAAAAAAAATCGTTCGTGTCTCGCATCAAAAGGTTTTTTTTTAACACTCGCATGTGGCTTTCGACGTTCGCCTTCGGCTGACGTCGAAATTAGCTACATCGCTCGTGTTAAAAACTCGATTTTTATGCTTGTTACGAAATGTACTACTACTACTATTCCACTAGAGTTGCGATACGCAACTTTTTATTTTCAAGTTCACCCTTTTTATTTTTTAAACAGACTCGTGCTTGACATCTATATCTCCTGGTGGTAACCGATGATGTGTTCGACGATGAAGCACGCTTGCCTATTCACTCTTGACTTAAAGACCCCTAGATTATAGCAATCGAGAAAAACACAAACTTCTGTAGGGAATTCCATTCCTTAGCTGTACGCATAATAAAAGTATTCCCAAAACGTTTAGTGTGTATGGATGGGATTTCCACCATGTATCGTTGGTGCATTGCCGAACGTCTGGAAATCCAATGATGAAACTGGCCAGGCGGCATTAGATCATGCAATTCCATCGCCCAGTCCCCAATATGTAACCGATAAAAACCAAAAAGCTGGCAGCTCGGCGACGACGTTCAAAGCTCTGGAGCTAACTTGACCAGTTTCTCATTGCCAATGAGCTTGTTTGGCCCGCTCTAGACAAAATGTAATTCTATTTGCGATGGGAATTGTCGAAATCAGGTGAATACTCACCTAGACTAGATCATTTACTTGTAACAGAACATCGAGCATACGCTTTTTTTAAATTTACTCAAACCACACTTCGAACATGACGCTCTATGTTTTATTACAACCTTATTTTAAAAACCAAAGAGATTTTTGATGTAATATTTTACCGAGCAAAGGCACAAGCGCTAGCTTCGTGGAGTGAGGTCAATAATGAACGCAAGATACAAATAAATTTTACAGGTAAATGCTTACTCGCCGTGACATCAAACACAGCGTCGAACATGGAAATGCTTTAGGAAACTGAGCATTTGTCTGTATTGTATCATTCGTAAGAACGTTACATTACATCGTAATGTTCGCAAAAATGCTCTAGTGTATATACAGTACACTCTGACATTTCGATTGCGCTTGGCAATCCTATACATTTTAGGCATTTTACTCAGCGCTATCGCGATGTTTTCACGGCACTTCTCTAGAGCCTCTGCTTCTTGTGGAGAGCCAGATTTAGCTCCTTTCACACATGTCACCTTTATAATTTACCTAATCCAGAGATAAAACGAACGAATTTCGACCTAATTTTATTCGTGCGGTGACGGCACTTGGGATGGACAATCGTGTGTCATTATATGTTATGTGTTATTTAAAAGTGATTCTCACAATTGAGTGAACAATTAATTGTGCATGCAATAACAGGATATTTTTTTGTAGAAATGATGTTTGAATGTACCTGCTATAAAATAATTTTACAAAGTTTCAATATTAAATTGTTGTCTATGACTATGAGGATATCACAGGAAAATAGCCACCAATGACGTGTGTGACTGAAAAGGTACATATATGCCTGATTTATTTTCATTTGTATACCAGGTTAACGCCATCAATGTTTATTTCAATTATGACCTTCAAAATGTCATTAAAATACTCAATTAAAAACTTTGACGACTATATTTCTTAAACTTTCATTTATCTCTTTTTCTTTTTTATTTGAAAGAATGAAATTGTACTTACTGAACTTTAGAGGATGTTTTAAGGACTTCAAAAGTCATACCTTGTAGAAAACACGTTTTTGTGGGTCAATAAATCGATTTTTATTTTTATAAAAAATCTATTATATTATCACTTTCAATACCCTTGGTTCCATACACAGTTACTTTACCCACGTATAAAGGACACACACAATAAAAATGGACTATTTTCCTGTTGAGTCTACTGACTTACCTCCCTACATATCTATCAATAAATATGTAAGTATGTATACCTACTCGTATATGTTTCATTCATAAAGTATCGTGGAATTGTAATTTTCGATTTCCAATCCGAACTTGTCAGTATTTCCAAACAAAAAAACAACATAAACATTTCTTATATTGGTCATCCCATGGAATGAGGATATTGCGAGCCTTTTCCTCTACTTGGTTAGAGTGGAACATGCCATACAAGTACCTGTACAAATTACGATTAATTCGACATTAGTATTAACGTAGTGTTAATCTGAGTCACGATTGACTACTGAAATTGTACTGGTAGGACTAACTTACTTCAATATAAAACAACATAAACATCTTTACCTGACCTTGAGTCAGCGAAACCGCTAAACTTTTTAACCCTTCCTTTCTGAAGAAGTCGGGTAATAAAAATAGCTCATGCCGTAATAAAAAGATTTGTTACGCTGTCTGCAATGTTTATGCCTGGGTGAACTTACCCTTGCTTAGATACTTAGAATGTCTCCGCATACATAATTTAACTTCGAAAAGTTGTGTGGAAATCGGTTGTTGTGGCATGGGCTATAGTGATGCGAAATAATAAAGGATTTTCTTTGAGTATGACTATGAATTGCTATACGGTGGAAATGGACCGTGAAAGATAATATGGGTACAAAGAGGGTCGCTACTGTGATGACGGCTGATAGAGTGGTATGTGAGAAGAAAACATGTTGCGCTGATCCAAAATATATCACAACCATCACCAGCTTGATGCACTTGAGTCGATTGACAGACGAGCCAGGAGGCTTATTGGTAACGATGCACTGGTCGCGTCTAAGCTGTCGGTTTTTACCCGATTGCCGAATTACCCTCCGTAATGTGTTGCCTATGTATGTATATTTATTCCTATGTGGCGTTCTAGAGACCAAACGCGTAAGTCGATTTTGATGATTCTTACGTCATTAGATTCGTCTTAACCTTGCAAGTGTTACTGACTACATTAAAATTGGAAAATAGAAAAATGGCGGATTTTTGGGGCCGACCTTTTTTTTCATCCAAACCCATCGTGTGGGGTAACAAAATAAATGATTTTAAGAGGTGATTTCAAAAATATATAACACTTATATGTTTAAATGTACATAATAAAAAAAAACCTAAAAAATTATAAAAAAAAAAAAACCCGACTGCTTAAGAAGCGAACCAAAAAGATGTAAACAAGAAGAAAATCAAAATCTTGCTGTGCAGTCGTAGTTTTGGGTTTTCTCCGTAGTCGGGTTCTGGTTTAACAATTTTTATAGATACATACATACATACATAAACTTACGCCTTTTTCCCATGGGGGTAGGCAGAAACTACAGAACACCACCTGCTACGATCCTTTCATACTTCTTTTGCTTCACTCACATTCATACATCTAGTGATACACACACGCCGGTTATATTTTTCTTACTCCTCCATTTTCTTTTCTGATTAATTTCGTTGCGGGATCCAAGAGAGTTAAATTCATTTTCCGGGACTTCGTCGAGCTTCATTGCCTCGGCGCTTTTCTGGTGGTCGCCACTGTTGATACTGGCATTCAGGAGTTGCAGTGGTTTGGGAATAGTGCGGTGGGATTGTCCCAAAAACACGCCGGTTATGAGTACTGCGCACCTGGCCTTTCTGAAGAACATCACCTATAAGGTCTATGTATGTCTTTCTAGGGTGTCCCCTCCCGGCGTTTCCATTCACGTCTGCCTTGTAAATACCTTTCGTTAGTCGCCTTTCATTCATCCTCTCAACATGGCCAAACCATCTTAACATACTCTTTTCAATTTTAATCACTACATCTTCTTTTAAACCACAACGTTATCTTACTACCTCATTCCTCAAACTATAAATTAAAGTTACACCACAATACTTTACTTTTATAGATATTACTTCATATATATATATATATATATATATTACTTCTACTTGTTTTTAAAACTACGGTATCATCATAATTATTCTAGTGAGCTTTTTCTTCTACAAATCACCATCAAACACTTCATCGTTTACCTTCAGAGCCCCTAGACAAGTTACATACTATTACTGAAAGCGTTGGCGATAGCTATTGGAAAAACTATCAAAAATATAATGTAAATGTTAAACGCTATCGAAATGTCACGAGATCTATCCCTTCGTTTAGTGAGATAGTGACCAAACGCCAGTCTATCAGTGAAAAAAGGAACGTTATATTTTTTGATAATGCCGGTACGAAACTAAGTGAAATGGACTTCCACGTGTTTATACTCCTTCATGAACTTAATTATAGACTGTGGGGAATAAGTCACTTATGGGTGAAAAGGGGTAACATTAGTTACCCCTTTATCCTTATGAAATAAATGGGGCGTGCGTCATGGGCTCATTGTCATATGAAATTATGATTGGTACCTAAATAGATATTGAGGTAATATACTTTCATTCTTTTTTCATTTATTTATTCTTAAATAATTTACATTGTTTCGAACATTACATAATTAAAATTCAAAAAACAACTATTATTACACTTGAAGATAAATTCAATAATTATAGAATATTGAATCACATTATTTTAAAATATGGGACAAAAAAATCGTTTCAAAATTAATCAAATATACGACAAAAGATACAATTATAAAATCAAGTTATAAAATAAATTCAAGTTAATACAATATCAGTCACAAAAAAATTAAATAGTACCTACTTCATAATTACAAATGAATCCCACAATTAATATATCTAATTATAATGTCAAGTTGATACAAAATATATCAAAAAAATAAATATGATTCCAAATCAATCCAAATATATGTCACAAGTAATAAGTATAATATCCAGTTAATTCAATAACTATGTCAAAAAAGTTAAAATATATAATTTCAAATTATTCCAATACATGTCAAAAGCAATAATTATAATGTCAATTTGATACAAAATATGCCAAACAAATATAATTCCAAATTAATCGAAATATATGTAGTGACGAAACATTTAATTTTGGATCAAGAAAATTGATTGAGTGAAGATTGGATTTGTTAATCGAATTAAATTTCACAAAAAAATTATAATGTCAAGTTAATAGGTACAATATACGTCGCAAAACATTGTGATTCCAAATTAAGGCAATATAATGACACAGTAGTAATTGTTAAGTCAAAATAACGTTAAATATTAATATTAAATAAATAATTTAATTAATAGTTATTTGTGTTACAAGGGGACAAAGTAATATTTTGTTCTTCCAGGGCGATATTTTGAATTCAGAGCTTAGCGAGGAATTCAATATACGCCGCCCGAGAACAAAACATTTTGACCCCGAGTGATACACACTATTGTTCATCACTACCTAAGAGAAAAATAAAAAGCTACGAGTACCTAGGTAGGTACTACGAGTACCTAGGTAGGTACTCGTAGCTTTTTATTTCTCTCTCTTCTTTCGAATAGGTACTCGAAACTAGAAAATAAATTTACAGAAAGAACTACAGTTTTTTTAAAGCACATTGCCGCCATAACTTAGAACTAGCCAGTAACTTATTCAAACATATGCGTTCGATCTATTTGGTTAACTTTACATACTTATCAACAAAGAGTAAGTATAATACTAACTCCTTACTAACCAATCACAAAAATGAGTTTATCACCATGGAGAATTGAATGTTAGTTTATGATATTTTTTTTTAATTAAACCTTCACGCGAGCGCCTCCAACCCAACTACGCAAATCTACCAGAAGCACAAAGCTTACCAATCAGAAGACAGAAAGCTCAAACTCCTACTGGCGCAAAATTGGATTTGGCGCCCGCTATCCTCTATAGACAATTGTCGTTTTACGAATAGGTGTGATGAAAAAGTTTATTCACTGCTGTTTCTATTAGTAGATTTCAAAGTTATAATAAACAATAATAAATATCTATCTTCTAATATCTGACATTCATTTTGACACCGAGCATTGACATTTTTGAAGGCTTTTAATTAAGTTTTAAATGAGTATAAACCACAGACTACACATCTATTTAGATAACGTAAGTCCTTCCTGTATGAAAAACAAGCGTGCCTCTTTTTCACACACAACTTAAAAACAAAGGACATGGCTAAATAAAGTATGGACGATTGCCCTATCAATGTATACACATTTTAACTAGTAATATGTAATGCTGAATAGTTGAATATTAGTATTTCGCATGAAAAATGTTTCAGGAACTTTTTATATCGTCACAATCCTGAAAATAAAATCTTAGAAACTCCTACATCACTAGGTATACAAACTTGTAAAAGAACAAGATTTTGTTATGATACTTTATCAAGGCGTTTAGAGGAGCTTGTGGCTAAATAATAACAGCTGCACAGGTCGATCTTCAAGGTTAAATAACGCTTGCCGAGGTCATTCCGTGGATGGGTGACCATCTTAACTTATCGAGTTTCCTTCGTGCATTGGAAAGGGCTGTCATTTAAAGGTTCATGATGAATCAATACGCAATTGAAAATAAAGACCATACTAGTTGGCTCTGTATTAATACATAGTATCCGGCGAAAGGAAGTTCTTTCAAAGTGAGTTCCCACGACACCCCCAACATGTTTTTTAATTTGCTTATAAGCGAATCAAGTGTAATCGAGAAGAATCGAATGTACCTTTTTGGCGGCAGTACTATTTAAGTGCCGTTTCTTTCCAGATATTGCCAATAATTTCTAGAAATCAGATAAATGCAATTAAAGAAATCAACGTTTTGAAATGTATTTCGATAGGTACAACGTTTACGTTTCATTTCGACTTACGCACTTGTCTTTAAAAGTAGGTTTATTGACTACAATTTTTGTAATTAAATGTAGGTTTATTGACTTAATTTTTTGTAATTAAAGGTAGTTTTATTGACTACAAGTTCTTCTTGTCAAATAAAAACATGACAAAAACTTTTAATTATTTGATTTTTACACGACTGTTCTAGAAGAATAATAAAACCGTAATAATTCATTAATGAATATTTGAATGTTACGTGTTAGTGAGAAACTTCTATACATGCTAAGGGCAGTTGTTTAGCCATGTCCTTTACTTACCAATGAAAGAAAACATTTCCAATGCCTCTGCCAACTTTTTCTATACCGTCTTGAAAAAATTCTGGCCACTTATTTATTTATTTATTTATTATATTCTTTATTGTACACCATTAAAAATACATACAGAACAAACATTTTCAAGCACTGTGTACAATGGGCGGTCTTATCGCTCAGGGCAATCTCTTACGGACAACCTTTGGATGGACTGAACGGCAGGAGAATTAAGGGCTGTCAGTGTACAATAGATGATAAATAATATAACTTACTTATACATAATAACATAAAATACATACATACTATACTACATATTTAATATACTCATAAATATTGAATATATGACAGAGAAAGGAAAAGACTAAACATTATAGTGAAAGGTAATGCTCCTTTACCATTTTTTTAAACGCTGACAGTGTTTGAGCGCGTCTTATTTCTATAGGTAATACATTCCACAATCGAACTGCTTGAATCGTATAAGATTTGTCGAAGAACGAAGTGGAATGCATACGAACACTCAATTTTTAATTCTCTGATGATCTCAAGGACTTAGAATGGGTGTCACAGAGGAACTGAAAACGTTCTTTAAGATAAAAAGGATTAAAAGGATTAAAGAGCACATTATATAGCAAAGAGAGTATATGGGCATTCCGGCGAAGGCGAATAGGAAGCCATTTGAGCTTAGTACGAAATTCAGAAACGTGATCATATTTGCGCAAGCCAAATATAAATCTGATACAGAGATTTGGAAGTCGCTCAAGCTTATCCAATTGGTCTTGGGTGATATCAAGATAGCTGGCATCAGCATAATCCAGGATAGGGAGAAGAAGAGATTGTGCTATCGCAATTTTAGTGGCGATGGGAAGTAAATAACGAAGACGTCTCAGGGAGCCCGCTGAAGCAAACAGTTTACGACTGACTTCCTGCAGTTGTTTGGTCCAGGCAAGAGTTCTGTCGATATAAATCCCCAAGTTCTCTTAATTGGATATTTAGTAGTTAATATAAGAGGGCAATGACTTACTTAGGAAAATTAACACGTAATGAGCTCTACAAATCACAATTTTAACCCCCGCCGGCGAAACAGGGGCGTTATAAGTTTGACGTGTGTTGTGTCTGCCTGTGGCATCATAGCTCCTAAACGGATGAACCGATTTTGATATAGTTTTTTTTTGTTTGAAAGGTGATTTTGTCGAGAGTGTTCTTAAAAATCGGTTCAGCCGTTCAAAAGGTTATGGGCGTTTTACTGTTTGAATCGGGGTGTTTTCGAAAGATAAATGTGTCGGCTTTATAAATGTTTAAATTTTACTTGTTATATTCCTAAACAGACTCTTTTCTTGCAGTCGGATTTCTTCAGTCTGTATCATGTTTGCAATCTTTATTTTGTTTTTCACAAACAAAATATTGAACGTAGTTAGCTATATTCTCATTTCGGGTTCCTTGGGTCTTCGCCAAACGGGTCGTCTTTAAGCGCATATCCAACTAATCTATCGGCCTTAAGATAAAGCGCCCTAAAAAGATGTTTTATATCTCATTACGTAACGTATGGCATCTTTAAGAATTGCAATCAGACAACCAATGTACTCGTATATGGAGGTTACATCCAAAAGCTTTTAACTGTATCTGCTTCGACATAACACACACGTGTAGGAGTAGCACATTTAAATAAGTGCTACAAAATCAAACAAGAATGGAATGAATTCGATTACCTTACTTTGTCGTTTATCCTGACATTTCTTGTAGATGTGGGAATGGATATATTTCCGTATTTCTTTCGCAATTAACGTAAACTGAGCCTGCTAATTAATCGTCTCGGACAGTCCCCATGGAATTAACGTAAAGCTGAGCTTACTGTCCAAATCTCTAATTTACTTATCATCTGACGAGCTCGGTCTTTCTCTTTAGATTTTTCCAAGAGAGACTGGGGCCTGTAGAGCGTTGTATGGGAATACGCAATCATTTCTTTCATGGCCACTTGGTAGAATAAGATTATCAAGTTTCTGCCTGGCGCATGATACTGGTTGAGACAGTGGGCAGAATTTTTGACATTTTGTTATTAAATAGTAAATATGTAGTTATTATGATCAATATTTTTGTCTACTCAAAATTAAACAGTGGGTACTAAAAAAATTTTGTTTAAAGATGACGTAGTACAAATCATAAAATAAGTGCAGAATGTATATTCTTCTTCTTTTATAACGTTGCCCCCCACACCAGGAATTGCTCCAGTGTCGTGGTGCATTTAGATATAAACTCACATACTCGTGCACAAACGACCAGACTGGAGCAACTATATTTAGGCCATACAAATATTTGTTCCGTGCGGTAACGGCCGATCGCTCAACTTTTGCGCCAACCGTGTGACCTACCGTGTCGTATCTTTGTATTGTAAAATGAACAGATTTCATTGATACGAATACTAAGTGATTGATAAGTAAGAAAATTACGAGACGTTTTAAACGCGTAACGCACTTGAGTCTAAATATCGATAAAAACAGTATTGAGGGATTAGATAAAAAAATAATTGTCGGTAATGAATAAATGTTAAAAAGTTAATGGATTTTGTTAAAACACGTTAAGCCCATCGTTTTGTTGCATCCAATACATTTGTTTTACTTTTTATCCGCCTCAATAATAGTCATCGTTCGTTTTACTTTTTCATAGCAACCGGTACAGCGTCTTTTCTTTTCATCTATACCAATATTATAAAGAGGAAAATTTTTTTTGTTTGTTTGTTTGTACCGAATAGGCTCCAAAACTACTGAACCGATTTCAAAAATTCTTTCATCGTTGGGAAGCTAATCTATCCCCGGGTGACATAGGCTACTTTTTATCCCTATATTCCCACGGGAACGGGAACTACGCGGGTGAAACCGCGAGGCGTCCTCTAGTCTATACCAATATTATAAAGAGGAAAGATTTTTTTGTTTGTTTGTACCGAGTAGGCTCCAAAACTACTGGACCGATTTCAAAAATTCGTTCACCGTTGGGAAGCTACTCTATCCCCGGGTGACATAGGCTACTTTTTATCCCTGTATTCCTACGGGAACGGGAACTACGCGGGTGAAACCGCGAGGCGTCCTCTAGTTTATTATATAATTATTTGTGTTCAGAGACGACTACAGTAGTATTTTTTTGGATTTCAAAAGGACTTCGGTTAATTTCTCAATTACAGTTTGAATAAATGCATTCCCCATATCGTTATCGTCACAAAAAAATGATAGTTCTAAAAATATTCGTGGTCTGTGTCGGATATTTTTATCTACGAGTATGATAGCAAGTAAAAGTAGTCGCACTCTTCAAAATTTGACACAACACATATACATAGATTTTTACCTGACTGCCGAAGGAGGGTAATGTGTTTATCAGTCTATGTATGTATCTAAGTATGTATGTATGTTTGTTCCTATATGGCTTTCTAGAGACCAAACGTGTTGGCCGATTTTGATCATTCTTACGTCAATCGTTTCGTCTTAACTCTGCGAGTGCCACTGGCTACATAAAAAAGGGAAAAGAAAAAAATGGCGGATTTTGGGCGCCATTTAGTGGGAAATTTTTTATTATTTTTCTTCCAAACCCATCGTGTGGGGTATCAAAATAAAGGGTTTTAAGAGGTGATTTCAAAAATACATAACACATATGTTTAAATGTACCTAATTAAAAAAAAATAACTAAAAAGTTCTAAATAAAAAGGATACATCTTGTTTTGGTCAACCAGCTCGCGAATATGGATTCTCCGACTGCACAGCATGATTTTCTTCTTGTTTACGTCTTTTTAGTTCGCTTTTGAAGCAGTCGGGTTTTTTGATTTTTTTAATTATTACGAGTTCCAATGAGTCTCGTAACGCACTAAATGCAAAATCTGGTCGCTACGAGACCTATAAGATCATTTCACATTTCATTCTAACTCTAAAAATAACCTAAAGAAAATTCATTTGCCGGAACGAGATAGACATACAATTTCACTTCCGCACTAAGTGGGAGGCTCCTACGAGTACCATTAGATCTCGTAACGCAGTGAACGTGTTAAAGACAACCATTACTGTACACAGGCCTCTGCCAAGCGTCGTCATATCGACCGGTCCTATGATTCTCGAAACACGGGTCCAGCGGACTCCCGCGATTCTCAACGCATTTGTTCACCGGTCTACCCCTTCCAAGACTTTCAGACGTTGCGTCTTCCAGCATCTTTGATAAGGGACCATTAGTTATTTGTTTTTCGAGCAACATGTCTTATCTCATTCAAAGTGTTGCTTTCCATTGGTGAAGATTTTTTGTAATCGCATCAGTATTCCCAGATATTTGTTTTACTTACAAGTAAAATTTAAAAACTCCCGACACACTCAGGAATAATGTAGCTTTCTACTGGTGAAAGAATTTTCAAAATTGGTTCAGTAGATCCAGAGATTGCCCCTTACAAAGTCACAAACTCACAAACTTTACCTCTTTATAATATTAGTATATCGGCAATCTATTGAATACGTAATAATTATGAGACGATATCTTGCCAAAACACCCCGATTCAAACAGTAAAATGCCCATAACTTTTGAACGGCTGAACCGATTTCATTCAAACATAGCTAAGAACACTCTCGATTAAGTCAACTTTAAAAAAAAAAACTAAATCAAAATCGGTTCACCCGTTTGGACTCTATGATGCCACAGGCAGACACACACACACACAGGTACACAGACATACACGTCAAACTTATAACACCCCTCTTTTTGTGTCGGGGGTTAAAAAACATAGTGGTCAACTGAAGCACGAGTATATTTTTTGGTTCTCTAAGTAGATCTTCAGTATATTATGTTCTTTGCCTGTAGGGGAACTAAAGATTATATAAAAACAATTGTGATTATTTTACTTTAGTTTTCTTCCAAGGGTTTGGGATGGTCCTCAAGATTGTAAAGCTTCTTAGAAATAGATACACGAAAAAGGTCTTACCTTCTCTAAAACCATTTTTTTTTGCCAAAGTTAAAAGTAGTTTACCAAGTAAATAAAAAAACACTTTCCTCAAATGATGAGTTTTCTATTTTGTTACTTCATTGAGATTATTACTTAGGTATTGGTAGGTACTCTAAAAGTAATCTGTATTTTAATAAGAAATCAGTCTTGCTGAGATATCTTTTATCGGCTTTACCTCAATGATGCCTCAATTAAAATTGAACCCCGGCTGGTTTTCTCCTTGGATTTCATCATATTCTCATTGGGTAGGTATTAATATCTAACGTATCTTTAGTAACGCAAATAAGACGTTTAATCTTAGGGTAAGTTTTAAACGCATCCGTCGCTACTGGATGTGATGTTCACAACGCATACAATACAATAATCAAATAATTTATTCAGAAAAAAACACAAGTACAGAATCAAAAAGTAAATACATTTTTATAAGTCAATCAATCTGCCTAGTCTTTTCCAAACTATGTTGAGGTCGGCTTCCAGACTAACCGGATTCAGCTGAGTACCAGTGTTTTACATGGAGCGACTGCCTATCTGACCTCCACAACCCAGTAACTGGGTAACACGGTACCCCTTGGCAAGCTTCTGACTACTCGTAACGACTGTCAAAGATCTTCAAATGACAGCCGGGACCAACTGCTTTCTGAGGCACGGAGGAAACTCGGTATGTTGAAAATGGTCATCCATCTACGAACCAATCTCGTCAAGCGTTGCTTAACCTTGATAATTGACCCGTGCGGCTGTTATTATTTAGCCACGAGCTCCTCAAATACATTTTTACCAGTAAACACGGAAAAAGAGAATCGTTGCTATCTGTACTAATGAACATCATTGTACCACAGGCACCGTTTTCAGTACCGTTTTAACGGATCCGTCGCTACTGAGGGTAATGTTCACACCAACTAACTTTCTATAAGGATGGACGTCCGATAAAACGGATATTTTAATACTGTACTGTGCGTGAACTCGCTTATACAAACAACAACCTACGTCATTGCCGAATGAAAACGTATACGATTAAGCGAACCTGTAAAACGGACGGCTGTATATTTTTGTTTAAACAGACAGTTTATTTTTATTTATTATATACTTTATTGTACACCATTTAAATAATTACAGGACAAAACATTTATAAAGATAAGTGTACAATGGACGGTCTTATCGCACAGGGCAATCTCTTACAGACAACCTTTGGATGGACTGAACGAGAGAAGATAGACATAGGGCTGTCAGTGTACAAAAACTACTAAATAATATTACTTAGATATAACATAAAATACATACATACAAATAAAATAATATACTTGTCGTCACAAGCGATTCCAGATGACAACATTACACCTCATAGATTTCATAATGTTGTCAACCTGTTAACTTCACTCTTATTAGTTTGTTCAATTTATTTCATAATGTTTGTCAACCTGTAAAACTTTACTCTTATTGGTTGTTCGGTTTGTTCGATGAACGCCGCGGGAGGACACTTAAAAAGGTGACGCTATGCGTGGATAAAATCGGTCGGGAGTGAACGCCATATTGTTGAGATCATAAGACCGGGATTATCGGTTCATCGTACAATACGAGCCTTTGTTCTTTGACTGTAAATATCACCCAATAAACACTACTGTGATTTGTGCTTCAACATAAGTTTTACTGGTTTACCCGAGTACCCCTACATCATGGAACCAACACCTAGAGAAGAAGATTTTCATGATGTCGCTACGCCCTCGTTCCCGTCGTCATCAGAAGTGGGATAAACTCGGGTACCTACTTCCGATATGTATTGGCGAATGCTTCTGAAGCAACAAATAGCCATGCGCAAGATAAATGCCATGCAAGGACCAAGTCGGAACAACGGTGACGCCAGCTTTAGCCTGGTCCTACCAGAATTCAATTCAAATTCTTCGAGCTCTACGGTGAACATTTGCCTAGCAAAACATCCCATGGAAAAAGAGCGCTGAATTACGGCTTTCTCAAGTATCCTATACTGGTACGACGCAAAAACAATGTTGTGTGCGTGACAATCTGTGCTAGTTACTTTTTCAAATGCAAACATGTGATGAAAGTGATAATTAGAATCAGTGGTGTTTCGTTTAAAAATGCAACAAATTCATGCACAAAGAACTCAGCAAATACCGTGGATTTCAATGACCGAACATATTGTGCCACCGTCGAATTGTTTTAGCGGGAATGCAGTTAAAGTATGCCTGTAATCTTAGAAGTATGCCAGCTTGTTTTGACAATAAGTAAGGCGCTGAAGGGCTTCGCGTCTCTGCGTTTGCATCTGCGGCTTCGTCTCTGCGAAATAAGTACCTGTCGCAGATAATGGAGCAGCAAGGAGGCTAACAAGGACACAGCAGCTGGCCAGGTCAAGGATGAGCGATTAGATGTGTCTTTGGATATGATGTTTATCTGGTGAGTCGTTTTCATTTTGATATGAACCGGTACAAGAGAGATCACTATTCAAAATTCTTGTTTTGTTTACGTTAATGACGTCACATTCTCATGTTAACTACCATTGGTTGAATTAAAGACTCTATGTTGTGCTAGTTAAGGGCCATTATTGTTTATATTGCTGACATAGGCCCACACTCGGTAAGTGGGTCCTCTTAGATTTCGGTAAGTGGGTCCCCTTACATGTTAACATCATTGGTATGAATTATACGTTCTACGTAGTTCCTGATAAGGGATATTTTTTGTTTGTTTGTTAGAGTGATATAGTAACAACCTAACACTTCGTTCTGAAAATTATGATCATTCCAAATGACAAATTTTAAATAATTTGGGCCTAGTAGTTCGGGCCACGACAATTTCAAGTTAATTAGACAACATGGATGGCGCAGTGGTTTAGCGATCGGCTGCTGTGCTGCTTGTTTCGGGTTCGATTCCCGGATGGAGAAAATATTTGTATGGCATACAGATAATTGCTCCGATTCCGGATGTTTGTGTATGTGAGTTAGACATGAGTAATTCAGCGAAATTATTTACGTTCACCCAGTAACTCGAACGCATTTTACTGCGCTAGCTTAAAAATTGCGCCATGGCGCAACAAAATGGAACGATTTCATTGTCAAAGGAAATTGATCCTTAGTTCAATGGTGTTAAGACATAAAACCATATTCGATTGTAGAAACGGGTAACTCCTTGAGTTTGCTTGTGATACGGGCAAAATTCCTAGTGTGGCATAAGCATTGTCAGTAGTATTAATTGGATTCTTTATAGAGCAGGTGCAGTGTACTTTGGGGCATACTAATGTGTGGTCATGTTTTGGACAAGGGCACCGCACTCTCGTTCGCATTTTGCAATTTAATCTGAACCGGTTACTATCCATCTAAGCTGTGTATGGTTATGGTAGCCTAGTGGACATATACTCTCGTAGTATTTTTCAGTTTTCAGATAACAAGTTGCATCGCACTGGAGCCAGCAGTGGGTTAGCGGTTCGCATACTGAATGTGAAGGTCACTTTAACATCTGAGAGATCAAGACAGATGCTGCGGCGCCTTTGCGGTTCGCGGGCTACGGTCAGCGGTTCGCCAGTTGCGATCAGCAGTTCACAGGCGGTAGCCGAATGTCAAATTAACCTCTGTGTGGTCAAGAGCACTGGAGAACTCGGTGAGTCGCTTCCATATTCGTTCGACAATGAAGTCGAATGTTCTCTCGTGAAGCGATGCTTATTTCTCAGTTTAAGACATACTTAGTATAAAGCAAGTACTGATTAAGTTTCTATTAGCTTAAAGCTGTACGCTTTGGTGCAAACTGTAAGTACAGCAAGTAATTGTTATAAAAATAAATAAATAAATAAATACGAGTCGATGGGTCTCAAGGGGTGATTGGTACACATAGTGCCTCATGTGTAGTGGCAATGGCAAATGTGATAACTGATTTTGTTGTCGTTAGGGCGACTCTGGTCTGTAGTGTGCAGATTTCAGTGTAAATTAAAAATAATGTTGGTACGATTCTGGTCTGTGTTGGTTAACAGACCAGAATTGACCACTGAGAGATTTATGAGTCGAGTAAACACAGTCTATAAAATTTATCTTAGCAAATAGAAACAGATTGGTTAATTGAACTTGTCGATCGAACCTTTTCCAATGAATAATGTGTGGGAAGCACTTCAAATTGTATGTGCATAGATCAGCTATGCATGTTTTTATTTTTTTTGTTATCAAGTTTTAGATCGTCGTGAAGATAGAACAAAAAAAAAACGAATTGATCTTAAAACTCTGTCAAACAAAATTGGCTATTGGCTGAACAGTTGCTCGATGACGAAATTCAAAGTATTGTAGTAAAGTTCAAAGAAAATCAACTCGCTGCCGACGATGCTAAGACGTATGAACTGCGATCGGGTGTATTGCATCGTAAAATACAAAGTTGCCTGCCGATAGTACCGCGTGCGTTTCGATGGTCCGTTATAAAATCGCGTACATGAGTCGATAATGCATCTTGGCGCGGATAAAATATTAGAGAAGGTATATGAACATTACTGGTTTGACTGTATAGCTAAGTACATACGTAAATTCGTAGACAATTGCATTACGTACAAGGTTTCAAAATCTCATTCCGGACGTATTCAAGCAGAGCTCCACCATATAACCAAAATTACTGTTCCCTGGCATACAGTACATGCCAATATTACGGGAAAATTAGGTGGTAAAAACGGTCAAAAGGAATACGTGATAGTTTTGATAGACGCATTCACAAAATTTGTGCTTCTTTATCATACGATTCGTATCGAGACCGCTAGTGTCGTTAAGGCGCTTAAATCTAGTGTCGCTCTCTTTGGTACACCTCACGCGTAACGGTCTGCTAGACCAAGGCCGTTGCTTTGCCAGTAAAGAATTTAAAGAATACTGTAGTTCGCATAGCATTCACCTACATTTAATCGTGGCAGGTTATAGCCGAGCAAACGGTCAAGTAGAAAGCGTGATGAGCACACTAAAGAGCATGCTAACTGCAGTAGGAACATCGCATAGGTCGTGGCAGGAAGCTCTTGACGAGGTACAACTAGCGTAAAATTTCACTGTAAATAGAGTGATAAAGGCGAGCCCCTTAGAACTTATGATCGGTCGCGTAGCAAAACTACTAAATCTTTTGTCTGCCGACGATACTGAAGTTGAAGTAGATATTTCTGAAATGAGAGAGCTCGCAGTCCACAAAATCGAACGAAGTTCACATTACGATAAATCTCGTTTTGACAGTAACAAGGCTCAATTAGTCAAATTCATCGGTGACATGGTTCTTATTCAAAATAAAGAGCTAAACCAAACAAAATTAGACCCGAAATATCGTTTCAAATAACTACTGAACTAGAAGACGATCGTTACACTTTGAAATCATTGACCAGTAAAAGAACTTATAAGTATGCCCACGATGCCTTAGAAAGATGCCTCAATGTGAAGTACCATCTGAACTGAATGTTGAAATAGAAACTACAGACAATGAAAGTGAAAACACTTCTGCTATTATTTGCGTATGACACACACTAAAATGACTAGGTAACCACCTACCCTTTCCTTTACAAACTGTACATCTAGTCGTCTGTAACTGCGATTTTATGAGTCGTTCAGGGCGCAATGTGCGACTAGACGTAGGGTTTGGATCTTTTGACCACTGCTTGGGTCTGCTGACCACTATTTGGGTCTTTGACCACTATTTGGGTCTGCTGACCACTACTTGGGTCTGCTGACCACTATTTGGGTCTTTGACCACTATTTGGGTCTGCTGACCACTATTTGGGTCTTTTGACCACTGTTTGGGTCTGTTGACCACTGTTTGGGTGTTCTGACCCCTGTTTGGGTAAGTTGGCCACTGTTTGGGTCTGTTGACCACTGTTTGGGTCTGCTGACTCCTATTTGAGTCAGTTGGCCACTGTTTGGGTCTGTTGACCACTGTTTGGGTCTGCTAACTCCTATTTGAGTCAGTTGGCCGCTGTTTGGGTCTGTTGACCACTGTTTGGGTCTGCTGACTCCTATTTGAGTCAGTTGGCCACTGTTGGGTCTCGATGAGACCACGCTGCCCAGTAATCAGGTCATATTAGTGTTGTGTTGTATGTTTGCGTATTTTTCAGTAACTGAAGTTTATTCTGATTATGTTTACTTGTGAGGTATCTTTCAAAATTTTATTTGTTTACCTTGTGGTCAGGTTAGGCCGAGCAAGCTTTAAATGAGAAATTTGTTACAGATACACACAGGGACGTGTGAATGTCAGCTTTGGCCGTGTCGTCACAAGCGATTCCAGATGACAACATTACACCTCATAGATTTCATAATGTTGTCAACCTGTTAACTTCACTCTTATTAGTTTGTTCAATTTATTTCATAATGTTTGTCAACCTGTAAAACTTTACTCTGATTGGTTGTTCGGTTTGTTCGATGAACGCCGCGGGAGGACACTTAAAAAGGTGACGCTATGCGTGGATAAAATCGGTCGGGAGTGAACGCCATATTGTTGAGATCATAAGACCGGGATTATCGGTTCATCGTACAATACGAGCCTTTATTCTTTGACTGTAAATATCACCCAATAAACACTACTGTGATTTGTGCTTCAACATAAGTTTTACTGGTTTACCCGAGTACCCCTACATCATGGAACCAACACCTAGAGAAGAAGATTTTCATGATGTCGCTACGCCCTCGTTCCCGTCGTCATACTAATAAATATCAAATATAGAACAGAGAAAGGAGAAGAATAGTTACAGAGAAAGGAAATGCATCTTCACCATTTTTTTAAATGAAGGTAGTATTTGCGCACGCCTTACCTCAATAGGTAATGCATTCCACAAACGAGCTGCTTGAACCGTGAATGATTTGTCGAAGAAGGATGTGGAATGCATACAAATGCTTAATTTTAGGTTTTCCGATGATCTCAAGGACCGAGAATGTGTGTTACAGAGGAACTGAAAGCTTTCTTTAAGATAAAAAGGACTAGATGGATTAAAGAGCACATTATATAGCAATGAAAGGATGTGGGCATTCCGGCGAAGGCGAATAGGAAGCCATTTGAGCTTGGTTCGAAATTCAGAAACATGGTCATACTTGCGCAAGCCAAATAGGAACCTGATACAGAGATTTTGAAGTAGCTCAAACTTGTCCAATTGGTCTTGGGTGAGATCGAGATAGCTGGCATCAGCATAGTCCAGGATAGGGAGAAGAAGAGATTGTGCTAACGCAATTTTAGTGGTGATTGGAAGAAAGTTACGAAGGCGTCTCAGGGAGCCCGCAGAAGCAAATAGTTAACGACTGACCTCTTGCAGTTGTTTAGTCCAGGAAAGGGTGCTGTCGATGTAAATCCCCACAGTTGTGTAATACAGCGGATCAATAATTTTTACTCCATTCGGAATACTGTCGTGTGTAAACTCGCTCATACACCTACATACGTCAGCGCCGAGTAAAAATTTGTAAGATTAAGCGGACCTGTAAAACATAGCTCTGTGTGAACGAGCACTTACTTCCAGTAAAGCTTAATTAAATTTGAACTCTAGATAACGATTACAATGAGTAGATACGAGTACTAGCTTCTATCGCAGGGACTTCGCTTGATTCTTAAAATTTAGCCTCAGCGGTAATGTCTGTCTTTACTGAAATATTTTTTCTAATACCTATTGCCAGCGATTACCTTTTTATAATAATATTAACGAACAATTTTACCTTCTTATAATATTAAATTAGATAGAGGTATAGACTACGCAAACAATGGGTACCCACTCTGTATATCTAATGATCTTTTTGCGTATCTATTAAGTACTTTTTTTTGGCACTACGAAAATAAAACAATACGGATACCGAGCAGAAGAATTGCTTAATTAAGTTTCAAGATGATTCAGATAAGATAAATCTCAGTGATTTCACAAGAGGCTGCGGAATTAATTTTCTTCGGAGAAGAAATGCTCGATCAGCAGGCCTAGGGTTAATCAAAACTCCACTTAAATTGTGACGGAAACTTATCTGTCTTTAATTCATGAATTTCATTGCTTTAGATGTAAATTAATATTTAGTTGTAGTAGGTTCTTATATTATCTAATCTAAATTATATCCAACTTTTTTTTATCTTCTCTGAGCTTTTGAAAGTTACTTAAAAAAAAAATGATTTCTCTAGGCACGTGTTTGGGATTCGGCGCGGGGCAGGGACAACTATCCCTCTTTTTATAATCCCTCGGATCAAGGACGAATAAAGATTAGTTGATCTTTACTTTCTGAACTTTTAGATAACAACTTTATTCTGAGTTTATTAATACGTGTATGTAACATAGCTGACCTTTAGGTAATCCAAAAAGTTCTCATTCAAATTATGTATGGCTCCTGTCCTGTTAAATATTTTTGTTTCAATACAATTCATTGCTGTCAGCCGTCTGAAATAAATTGTGGATGCCTGATCAAAATGTCTGAGCAAAATATTATTTGTCGGTTTGGTGTAGTATTCAACATTTTAAAGCAGGCAACCACTGGGAAGTTAAATAGAGATTTAGATAGGTCTGCTGCCCTCCTTTCTCGTCCTCTACGCTTTGGTGGAGAACTGTCCTAAGATCTAGTTCATTGCAGTAGAATTGACTAAAGATAGACATGCCTGCTCTCGCATCACTGTATGATGCAATTGGCTGTAGGAAATACGTTAAACTAATCACAGCTGAGCGACGCACGTTTGACAATTTGTCACATTAAGTTTTCGTTTTTTTTTTTGGAGCAGAAACTGTGCGTACGGCACATATTCCAAGTTCTGACTCAGACTCAGTCGACACGACAGCCAAAAAAAACCATCGTTGAGTATTAATTTATTACAAGCTATAACTATGAGTTGGATGATTAAAGGATTCACAGGACGGAGATGACCACGATTCCACCTGCAACAAGCTTGCATGCAAGTTGTATTACTTTGCGGGCTAGCGGGGCATAATGTAATCAATCACTCGATCGTGCCGTGCCCCGCAATAAAATTAAACTTGCACGCGAGTTGCTTTATGTTGCGACGCGACATAAGGCTTCAATGATTTAGCTCATCATAGAAATAATAATATTTCATCTCTAGGGAGAGGTCCTCGTGATAACGCTTTTATGTTTTGGTTTTCCAACAACACGCCTTGGTTTTTGCTTGCTTGGTAGTGTAGACACAGGCCTACCTTGCTTCCCCCTTCAGAATCTGTAAGGTGGCGTGGTTTTGAGGGAGAGCGCTACGATCATGTAGATTCTTAAGGCAAGTCTGTGTGAAGTTCCGTGTCGAGGTTGCCACCCTGTTATTGGTCTAATTCTCTATGAATTAGACAACAGAAATCACCGGGCGATTTAACACAGAGATGGCGAGGTCATGCCTATGGGTGTTCATATTCGAACAAAAACAGATGATGGCAGCTAGGGAGGGATGAAGGAATCATTGTGGTTGAGTGGAGCAGGTTGCACACTTCACATCACTTTGGCCCGGTATTCCTGTTACACGGGAGGTCGTGGGGTAGCTACACACGATCAATTGGCTGAGCCATTCCGTAAGCGGATGTCAAGCGAGCGATTCTCGGCATGAGTTGTGGCGTAGTCTCAATTGCTGAGACCTCCTGTCGCACGCGGGGGGTCCTTAATTTCTTACTAGGCTGCTCCTATACTGAAGGTGTAGCTTTGGCGTTCGCTCGTTTAACGAGTGACGTCCCCGACTGAGGGCTCCGTGGCGGATAGATAGCTCCAACGGTGAATCTTAACAGTCCGAACTCAGGGATAAAGAAATACATAATTTTTTAAAAACAAGCCACAAGCTGCGTCCTCGGATGCTCTTACACAGAACAACACACCAAAGACCGCATCTTCAGATGCACCTTTTATAACTAACTCAAAGGTTTCGCCCCAGTCACTACCCTGCATGGGTGTCGGCAATGGCTGAGACACCAATAGGCGAGGCCGCCACCGGCATCAAGCATAAGCACAACGCAAGGCCTAGGGGGCTTAAAAAACTAAATACCGCTAACCTACTAGGGTTAGCAAGAAAAGCAAGCCTGCTCACTCCCATATGTTTGATGGAACCTTGGTGAGCTACGCCGAAGTGGCCGCGTCGATTTAAATATACACAGATGGCTCAAAAACACAAAACGGTCCAGGTGCTGGCGAAGAGAGGCTCCGATATATTAGTGCTAGGCCCGTACCCACTTCTTCCCCAACCTTTCTCACAAATTCGTACGTGGATTCGCCAGAGATCGACCGAACTTCAAAATGTATTAAGCAGATGGTTACGGGCAGCAGATTGCAGGCAATCAAAAATGGCTATACAGAATGTATACCCGCGATTAACTAAAAACCTTCTTAGCCTGAGTAAAAATAACCTTAGAATATCTATAGGAACAATTATGGACCATAACCCCCTTAACAAACATCTTTTTAATATAGGCGCCACAGATAGCCCACTTTGCAGGGGCTGCTTTAAAGCCACCCACGTTATCCTGGAATGCGAGGCCGTGGCTTCTAATGCTAAGAATTCCTTGGAAGAGTGAGGTTGCTCCGCGAAGTATGTGAAGTTCCCAGGAAACTTCTGTGCTTCTGGGTGGAGCAAGGTTGGCTATGTTAGCCAGAAGCTCCACGTCTAAGCGCAGAAAAGGGAATCCCTATCATCATCATCATCAATATTTCGTCTAATATGATCTAATCCAGACTACCATGTATAATTGGTATTGTTTTTTAAAACCACATACTGTTGAAAGACAAACTGAACACTTTCCTGCCTCTGTAGCTATTATTCTAACCAATGAATCCACTTATCAAACGCGATATTGATAGACAAGCTCTCAGGAGACGCCATTGAAGCGTTCGTCAGACGAAGCTATCTTATAACGGATAGCAAACTATATCCCGCAGAGAACTGGATGTTTCTTAGAAAATATTTTCATCTCAAGTCATGTTTTCTTCTTTAAATTCTTTATATAGTACCTATAGGAACTGTAGGGATCTTAATGTCAAGAAGACCTATAAATGTGCTATCCTAAAGGTATATGAACCTATTGTTAGATTGAGCCCTATATATCATTGTGCGGGCTGTTCTGAATTTTAATATAGCAAAATACATCTATTTGTACAACCAGAAGTTCCCCGCTTTTTCGATAATTTCAATTTATGCAACACTAGTTTATGCCAGCGGCTGCGCTTGCGTAAAGTTGCAAAGCCACTCATGAGAACATATTGTTGGGATGAAAAGTATCCCAATGTCCTAATTCTAATTCAAACAATGGGTCCTGCGTTCAGCCGTTGTGCTAAGTGTCAGACTGACAGTATAATTCTAATGAGAAGTGCGATGAGATTAGTAGAAGCATATTGAAATGTAAAACTAGGTTTGGTTTTGAAATTGAAACAATAATAGCTTCCTGAAAGGCTTAGCTCACGTACCTAAACATATTTGAAAATCTGGCTCCTAAGTTATCGCAGCGGATATTAAATAGTGATATATTTTGGTAAGTTTTCCCTCTCGATTACACTTATTTCCTACTGAACGGTATGAGAAGTATTCTTCGTGCCCTGAATTGGGAATTAGGTAGCGCTCGGTTCATTATATCTTGATTCTTAACGGGTGCAAAAACTTTTTCTATGATTGATTTTTTGGGTATGTTTGCCCAACTTTACATATACCGAATACATATGAAAATATCCATGTTACCAGCAAACTGAGATTTTGCGCTTTTCGTTTTGGTGGCTTCTACACAAATCAGTGCGTTTTCTCACTTGCTGTCTCACAACCTTGAGGCAAGAGACGGATAGATTATAAACTGCCTATCGCTTTGCTTTGTTTATTTTTTTTTAATAAAAACTATCTGTGCCACCGGCTTCGCTCCCGTCAACTGCCTACCCTACCTACTCTACTTCGACTTTTGAAGTTTCTTGTGCGTTCTTCTTCATAACAAGCTACTTTTCCGAATGCACGGTAGAATCAATTTTTATTACGTGTAAATTTGACGTTAAAAAGTGCCGCTTAATGGCTTAGTTGAAATTAAAAAAATTGTCTTACTCAACCCAACCCAGGGGCAGGGAGGGGTTACACAACTCTAACAAAAATGAGCAATTTAAAGCTTCATTTAACGCAAACGGATCCCCGAATCGGAAAATGGTTTTCACAGACTCGTAATATTTTTGAAAGACCTATCTAACGATACCCCAAACCATGGGATACACGAAAAAAAAAATTACTTTAATTTACGGGTAGGACAGGAGGTACACTTTTGCACTTTTATTTTTTTTACCACTTTTGCGGCGTGATTAAAATTATAGCTTTTTAGTACTAAGAGTCAGTTGTCATTACTCAGAACAAACCCAGACCGTGGTGGCTGGTCAAAAGGTTTACATTTTCATTGTTGACCACAGGGACCACATTGAACTTATTTCGCAGGAGACGACCTGGACGTCGGGAGTCGCAAGCCGATTCCCGGCCACCGTAGCCGCGGGCTTGCGGACAGCAAGTAATGGGTAGCTCGCCGTCTGATAAGGAGCAAGGGGCCTACTCCCTAAGCACGGAATCCGTAGTTTCGGCCTTAGTTACAAGCGTTACCTACTCCCTAACACCTATGGACGGATGATTAGTTCGAGTCACGAACTAAGAATGAATGACAACAAAATTTCACTACCGATGTATTTTAAACTGTCCGAAAAATTTAACTTAGCACATGTTTTTCTCACGCCAAAGTTTCGGAGTACTTTCGGACGGGGCTCCTAACTTCGTTATCAGAGATAGAAAGTAGACCCCCAGGACCGAGTCGACGGCGCGTAGTTTTCCACGCGCGCCTTAAAGAGATGTCAGCAAAAACTGACGGAGTCCGCTAGGGCCGATGCCTGTCTGGGTCGCTAATAAATTTGAAAGGGAGTTACCGAGGCCACAAGCAGCTGAAGGAATACGGGTGGGATTTAGTCAGTAAAAGTCTGACGCGCCCTCCCGCCTCTCCCAGAGCGGGACAAGTCATTGGATGATTTCCCACACCAAAAAAAGGCAATGAACTTTAGGTTAGGTATTCTCCATACCAGCGCTTTTCAAAAGTACAACTTCTTAGGATGTGTAATGGGTGCAAATCCGACGCAAAAATCGCTTCCGTGTGTATTCAATCGTCACGATCGAAAATTTATTTCAGGTGCTAGCATTTTCCGCGGTTTCACTCCCGTAGCCTATCCTTCAGTCGTGAACCTTCAACCTTCTGGGTATAGGTAATAGAGAGTAGATTTCCATCAGTGAAAATGTTTTCGTAATCGGTTCAATTCATTCAGAGATTAACTTTTACAAACATCAACAAAACATCTTTATATGTTAGTTTAGATAGATTAATACCGGGTGTGCGCGACTTGTGTCTTATCAAACACACGCATGTAAAGCCAGTGTGGTGTACCCCTATTTAATGTCGTATTAAGTCAGACTTATTAAGTATTCCGAGAACGGTGATGCGTGTGTGTTACTCGTAGGAAAACGTTAGAAATCTAGTTAAAATGTTTGTTACTTGGAACCATGTAATTTACTACTAGCTGATAGGTTTTAATTAGAAATTAAATATTAGCTTAGGTTGTGTAGGTGTGGTGGGTGGTAGTGTTTGTGGCATGTCTGTAAAAGTCTGTTAAGAAAGTAAACAGTTTACATAGACAGGTAGGCAACGAGGCATCACAGCATGAATTAATTAATACTTAACCAATTTTTCTAGTGCTGGGGCTCGGTATCACTTCGATTTATCAAGAACTAAACCAACAGTGTCGTCTAATAAAGTTCTGCTATTATTGAAGCTTTTCCCAATCATGATGGTTATGGCCTATTCATGTTATTTATACCGTCCATCCTATTCAAGATAAGTACACTTTTATAAATAATTTAGATTTGATTTGCTAATTGTAATAAAAATACATGCACATTTAGGAAAACCGTTTTCATCATTTCTACGAGCTGATTCCCGTCAAATTCAACGATCTGTGTAATCTGATGATTTATTTTGTTAATTCAGTCTGGCAATCTTACCTATTATTTTTGGGTCGAATCCTATAACAATAATTTAATAACAGACTCCATAATTTGAGAAAATAGGTATTCCGTGTACCCTTTTTGCGCTAACTATACCTAGTTTTGATAGATCAGTACTAAAATACTTTTGTGTGTTTGATCTCGCTCATACAACTACCTATGCCATTGCGGAATAAAACATATACGATAAACCGGACCTGTAAAACGGACTGCTGTATATTTTGTCGAATCGGTATTTTTACTGGATCTGGATTACTGTCATGTGTGTGAACTCGCTCATACAACTGCATACGTTAGCGCCAAATAAAATCGTATGCGATAAAGCGGACTTGTTTAACGGACCTGTGTGAACTTGCACTCAGACTCTCGGAGTGGGTTTATTGAGGAAAAATGTGGCAAGTATAAAAGCGTGTGATAGATCAAAGGCAACACATATAATGTATCAATTAACTAACCAATAAATGATTGTATTTATGAAGGGATGATATAAGAATTAATATTATTAAGCTGAGCCTTACTATCGACGATGCTCATATACGAAATATATGGTGCCTCAAGATTAGGGAGACGGATCAAATTGCGGAAAGGAACATATGCAACACACGGAACATATTCCACACACCCCAGCCTATGGCGCATTATACAAAGGGACCATATAAATAGGTAGGTACATATCCTAAATGCTTTTCCAACAAAATTAATTTGATGAGGGCCCAATGAGACTGCCGATGATTAAAAAAATTGGAGAAAGCGCCTTCGCTCTTTGTGGCGTAAAAAGTTTTCCGAAACTCACAACACGTATCCATAATTTAATCATTCCGGGTGAACAAGGTGCTATTTTGCCGCGAAATGAAGAATTCAGAGTTATTACATGGACGATAATTGGTAAAACGAGATCTGTGTTGCGAATTACAGATTAATCAGAGAAGTTATTAAAGTGTAAATATAAACGCTCAGGAGTGTTGTGTTTTTATTGGTCATTAAATTGCAAGTAGGTAAATATGCGAGTTTCCAAGTTGACCTACATACGTAGGTTTAGTCTGACACTGACGACGTCGAGCCACGGGATTATTAGCGTTACTCAAAGGTTGCGAAGCGAATGTTGTAACTTTTTGGAGTGCAATAATGTATATTCTATTCTATTGGATAAAAAAAAAAAGCCATTGCTTAGAACCGCATTATTGTCAAATAGACGCTAGTAATATTCACTAATCTATGCCCACAGTTAGAGCTGCAGTAATCTCCCCAGATTGAAAACCTTTTGCAAAGCTGAAATCGAGCTGGTTGCCGGTTTTCAACTGTAAGTGGTCTATACAAATTCATGTTGTTATAACTGAAATAATTTCAAAACTAGGTATAGTTAGCGCAAAAAGGGTACATGGAATACCTATTTCATCAAATTATGGAGTCTGTTATTAAATTATTGGTATAGGATTCGACCCAAAAATAATAGGTAGGATTGCCAGACTGAATTAACAAAATAAATCAACAGATTAAGAATCAGCTCGTGGAAATTGATGAAATGGTTTTCCTAAATGATCGAATAAAAAAGCTGCAAAGATTTCTAGTCTAGTCAACAAATTCTTTTATTTTCATTTTTTTCTGCAGTTTCGGAAAAACATGAACAAGGTGTCATTCGATTTGGAATAGCATACAGATGTTTTTAAAAAAAAAATAAGGATCCGCTCGCAAAAATTGCAAAAGTATGAAACAATTAACAGCAAAATAAAATGGGGTTTTGGTTTTTTGCAAAAATCAAAAATTTATTAAGATTCTTAAAATCTAAAAAAAGATTCAAAAAGAAGAGGCAATTTACTAAAAGGAAGTTTCGACTATCAGAACTATACGACCAATATTTAAATAATAAATACATATTTTTTTGCCCAGATTTCTCTGATTCTGGCTTGCGCAAGCACTTCAGACACTTCAACTAAAAAAATATATTTAAACATACTAAATATGAAAGGTAAGAGAAAAAAGTCAGGCACTTACTGGATAGATGAATGAACAAAAAAGCTGCAAAAAAGTTGAACAAAAAAGCATTTGTTGACTAGACTATTCATGCGAAAATGTATTGTGTGAAGAATGGGCCATAAAAAATATGAAATATTTTCATGACAGGATTTTTTGGACCTGTATTCTGCGCAATAGAATGCAAACGTTAATGACTTGTAAATTGAAATAGGATTTAGGCCGGTCAGTTGACCCTTTTTGGGCCGACCCAGACCATTTCCCATTAAGTTATCAATGTTATTGTCAGATCTAGTATAAAATAATCGGTTATTGCAAAAAATCGAGATCTTCTTGTCCAAGAGATAGAAGAAATTTATCGGATAGGAGTCTATGTTTGCTTCGTCTGTGAATTCTTTAGCTCTTTTGCGGTACCCTGGAGTTCATTGTGAGCCCTGAAGGAGATCTAGATTAGCTATCGGTCTGTTAAGTCGAGCGAGTCGTTAGAAGCCCATATGCGCCCATATTTACGAACGTGATGTCAAAAATATCCATCTTATTGAAAAGAAAATTATTGGAATTCTGACAATGACACAGATTTATGTATTAATAATAAATCTGTCGTCCGACTGCTCATTCAACTGTTTAAAAAGTACGAAAATTGGATTTGTATCTAGTGGACTCAGAAATAGAACTCTCAGAAAATAAAATAAAAATTATTTGTCTTCTTTTTCCTGAATGACAATTAATTCCGTTTAACTAAAACAAATGACTGTCGTATCTAATTTATAAACCATGTTTTTCTTTAGGCCATTATTTTTACTATGTGCAATTATCTTGTCCTTTTGTTTATTTTCACGTCTACTATATTGTATTTTTGTATTGGATTAGCTAAAATAGAATTGCTGGTGTCGGGTGCGAGTGACGGCATTAAATAGGATTATATTTTATTTTTTAGATAGAAAATAGGATCTCCCAATAACGTTCTAACGGAGTTATTTAGGCAGATCAAATTTTATTACAAGACAATTCACTGATAACTGAGTAGGTAGGTATCTTTGACTCTTTATTTCTATTTATAACGATTTTACAGAAAAAGGATTGAATTAAAACACTAATGTTGTAAGCTTTTCTGGACCGACCAAGTAATTTCGGCATAAGATTTTTGTATTATGTACTTAGCAGAGATCGTAAATAATACGAGCAACAAGTACGGTGTTTGCGGTACTACATACAAGTTGACGGGGTCGCCATAAAAAATAGAGTATAAAGTTGTCTGAGAGGCTAGTAGATAAAATGGGTGTGGTAAACATGGTTCCGTAAAACGGGGTTAAATTGATTAGTTTTGAAATTAAAATTTACATAATTATTTCAATTATATTTTGAAAAAAATGCAGTGTTGGTGACTTTACTTGAAGTTTTGTATTCTCTAATAAAAATATATTTTTTACACTGTTTGGGAGAAAAAAAAGAGCCCATCAACGTTAAAATAAAAATGGTGTTACTTTGATATCCCATTGCAACCCGAATCCAATTTATTTTTAATTAATTCTCACTGTACAGTTTAAAATATTTTTTATGCAGCAAATAGGTGTATTCTTGCGCTGACGTTGATGCAAAACATGGCAACATGTAAGTGTTTCAAATTAAAAAAAAAAATCGTTTCGTTTTCACGGAGTTAGCTTTACAAAACCTAAAAAGTTATCATCAACGTTACCCCAGATCTCAATGTAGCCCGTACTACCGGTACCAACAAATATAACAATAACTCTATCAAAAGCAATATATTAAAGGTACGTAACTATGTTTTTCACACTACAACATATTTAATCATCTATCCTTCTTTTTACGTGGAATAGGTAGGTACCTACGTCTAAATATAATACGTAGGTATCACTTACGAAACATATTAATATCCTCTCCATAATTAATTAACGACATAAGAACGACATACGAAAATATAACTATAATCGGTTGTCTATTTGTATCATAGCACCTTATACATTCCCTTTCCCATATCTTTTGTTACTTGTCAATAGTTTCCTAACTCTTGAAAGACAGCTGTCAGTTCTAGTGCCTCGTGCCAATGTTGCCAAGCGATATTGACCACCTGTACGCGAGTAAACTTGACTAAATAATAATATTCGGAAAGCCACTGCGGACCGCTAGCTTGTGATCTTTCAAAATTTCACAACGAGTTCGAAACTGAAATAATACACCGTGTTTGTAATTTAAGGAAGGGGTACACGTAAATGTATAATTAAAATCAACTAAGTCTTAAAATTTTAAATGAAAGATGCCGAAGATGGTTATCAAGCTGACAAAAATTTCAAACTTGGTAGTACAACCCACTGGTTCCATATGCTATGTAGTGTAATGTTGTTTTTTTGTGTACTAATAAACTAAACTCAGACAAGAAGTAAATATGCGTTACGGTTGTCAGGTAGAATGGAGGAAGAAATCACGTTGAGCCCTTGAGAGTAAAATCTTTGAATCTAGAATTTAAATGTACAAAGTACTTAATCTAAATTTAATTGTAGTGTCCGACCGAAACTGGTTTTTGCGGCCGAAACCGAATTTCGGCAACAATCTCAGTTTTGGCCGAAACCGAAACCGGTACTTACTTACTAGGATCATGCTTTTGAGGGAAAAGTCTTTATTTTTTATTCATTATATCACATAGCTATGCAGTCTTCGACATTTTTTTATGTTTACTACCTACTCTTATGCTAAATCACTTAATAAAAAACTTTTTGTCAAAAAATCAAACGGTTTCCAAAAAAAACGCTATAAAGCGAAAAATAACTTTCTTTTCCGAAGGCGGTGTCTTAGGCATCTATAGTTTTCCGTTTTTTGACACCGACTTTTGAAAAGAAAGTTATTTTACGGTTTGTAGTATTTTGTTTTGAAAGTCGGTTTGATTATCTCTTTTTAGTTTTGGTAGATACCTCCAAATACCATAAAAAGCATTTATAGCCAAAGTAAATCACAGGACGATTCCAATAAGCCCAAACACGACTAGGATCCATTGTATTATTTCGAAGTACCAGTGCCTACCTTCCGGCTTCATTATCAGATCAGTTCCATGTTACCATTTACAACAGTACCATGTTACCATTTTCAACAGTATCATTTATTTAAAAGTATTTGCTTCATCATTGTCGGTTAGCTATTCAATATGTCTCATACCCGTGACATAATTAGCATAGGAGTTCCAGTGGCCATCTGTGGTCTTCTTCATCAGTTCCATTTCACCAAAAGACACTATCTGAGTGTAAATGATTGCATTGTTGATAAAAATTACTATTGCTACTTTTCATGGCACTACCCTTGGGATATATCCTTTCCAACAAAAAAAGAATCTTCAAAATCGGTTCATAAACGACGAAGTTACCCGCGAACACACTTAAAAGCAAAAACCGGTCGAATTGATTGTGTGAAACCACCTCCTTATTTGAAGTCGGTTAAAAACTTACCAAATTCAAAATAAATTAAACAAACACACACAAACAAAACAAACTGCAAACACAAGCCAGTCACGACGTGATTAGGTACGTGGACGCGGCAAAATGTCTTCTTCGCTTAATCGCTTGGATGGAATTTAACGAGCCGAACATGACCGATCACAGCGCGAGAACTCCCGAATGCAGTTTCGGTTTCGGTCGTAGTTTCGGCAAGTCTGCCGCCGAAACCGAAACTAAACCGAAACTGGTTTATTTGCCGAAACTCGACCGAAACCGAAACCGAACTTTCGGTCGGACACTATTTAATTGAATACATTTTTCACTAAGATATATATGCCACGATTATGGTTACCATTTCCATCTATTTTCCCAGAAAGCGAATCCTTTGAGGAAAATTCGTGCTAATCTGTTATAATCTTGTTTTGTTGGTTTCGTACACCGTTATTAATACTTACTCTCAGGCTCGTTGAGGCATAAAATATTTTTTATTTTATTATTACTGCCATGGAAAGGGAAACACAAAAACAAACGAAGAAGACTGCCGTAATTGAAGTTATTTTCACTTTTTAGTGTTTTTATTTGGAAGTCGGTTGTATTTTTTTGTAAAATGTTTTTTATTTTTCTCCGTTTAGTTGTGGTACATAATGGACCAGTTCTATAGTTAGTTACCTACAATGTCCAAAGTGATGCCAGTATAGATTAACCCAGTAACATGAAACTCGAACAAAACCGTTGGAATGAGAGTACACCAGGGTGAAATTTATACCTGCGTACCCCTTTAGAGCGTACCAGTATGATGGTATGTTATAAAATGGTGTAAACAATAAACTGACATGCGATTGCAGCAATCCCGAGTGATTTGCTGTCATTTGTTGAAGAGTCCTGTTGTATATCTCCCAAGTTCTTCATCAGATCTTGATGAAATTTAAATGGGACCACATGACAAGGACCAGCTCTCAATTAAAAATAATCATCAAAATCGGTTCATCTAGTAAAATGTTCTGAGGTAACACACAAAAAAAAAATACATTGATAACCTCCTTTCATTTTTTGAAGTCGGTTAAAAACTTATAAATATATGTGTAATAACTAACGCTACGAAAAGCATAGATTTAAATAATATAAAAGAAGCCGATTACGTTTCGTAGTTAGATTGCGACTGTATTAAGAACTTCTAGTTAACAATTTCAAATATTAATGATTCTGAAAACAACTTATTTCAATAAAAATGCACATCAGAATGAGGTAATACTGTCCCATTTACGTATATTAATAGTAATTGCTAACCCACCTTTACACATTTTAACAACATGAGGATTTAAATACATAGATATTTTAATAATAAAAATTGTCTGTGGTATGCTTATATAGCGCAGGGAAATTATGTAGTAGTGGCTCTGTGAGCTTTAAGACCTCACGAGTTCGTCTTTTTACCCGACTGTCGAAGCAGGGTAATGTGTTTATCAGTCTATGTATGTAAGTATGTATGTTTGTTCCCATGTGGCGTTCTAGAGACCAAACGTGTTGGCCGATTTTGATGATTCTTACATCAATTGATTTGTCTTAACCTTGCGAGTGCCACTGGAAACATTAAAAATGGAAAATAGTAAAATGGCGGCTTTTGGGCGCCATATTTTGGAGGGCCGACAAAATAAAGGGTTTTAAGAGGTGATTTCAAAAATATACAACACTTATATGTTTAAATGTACCTACTTCGAAAAAAAAAATGTTAACTAAACAGTTATAATTAAAACATCTGGTTTTGGTCAGCCAGCTCGCGAATATGTGTCCTCCGACTGCACAGCATATTTTTCTTCTTGTTTATGTCTTTTTAGTTCGCTTCGTATTCAGTCGGGTTTTTTGATATTTTTATTAACATTTTTTGAATGTTTTTGTCGATTAAGTATTCAGAAAATTTTCAAAATGACTTCGCTTTTTTCCTAAATTTCCACACAACAAATCCATATATTTATCGAAACTGTTCACAAAATTTGACGAGAATTGGTTGAAAAATGCGACTTATAGAGGAGAACAGCTTGACATATGAAAAAAAAAAATAACAAGCTCACCCTCAGTTTCCCACCTTAAAATTATCGCAGAATTAATGTGACAAATTGTCAAGCCCGCGTTATCTTCTGTGATTGGCTGTTGAAAATTCATTCAATCAATCACAGCAGATAACGCGGGCTTGACAATTTGTCACATTAATTCTGCGATAATTTGAAGGTGGGAAACTGAGGCTTAAACTGTGGCAATACGTCGACGACCCAACGTACTAAATATATTTGTGTTAACTTTGTTAAGAATTATTTATTAGTTTATTTTTGTATGTTTAATTTGTGTATTTTTTCTATGGGTTGCCTGAAAATAAATAATAATTATTATTATTAAACAGCCATTAATGTTATTACATTTATACATAATGGTCGTGATGTCAAACGTATTAAGAATTTGCACGAGAAACAAATGAATCCGTACTGTTGAATCATTCTAGTGGCGCGGGACACATCTCATATAATAATTTATGGAGTCATGCGAGGTTTAATTAATAAAAAGGGACAGTCTGAGGAGGAATTCTTAATTAAATGTTGTATAATGTTCTTAATGTTTAGGGTTCCGTACCTCAAAAGGAAAAAGCGGAATCCGAAAAAGGAGCCGTGCCAGAAACCATGCCTGCTGCATGTTTCATGCTCGCTTGCATGCTTGCTTGCTTACTGCATGCTTGATGCATGCTTGTTCTTACTTTTTAATCAATTATTCTTATTCTTATGCATGGTGTATGCCTGTTTGCATGTTTTTATGCTGCATGCTTGCTGCATGCATAGATAATGATGATAGATGAGATGAGTCTTTCAATTATTATGGATATGAAATATGTGCCAAAATATGATTCTACTTACAAAGTAGTAAGTGTTTCCCAAACGTTATGCAAAATAATATTATGTAAAAAGTTCTGCTATAAAGGTTGGACGCTCCGAATATAAGTACGAACGTAAACGATCAGATCGAACCTATTTTTTCGTCGCGGGTATAATAGAACACGGTATTGAGTTGAACTGTAGTCTCAAGAGGCCTAAGTTACGCGGCGAAGTCAAAGTGCACACACTTCGGATCCGGCCGGCGGCCCAGTGGTTTTATGCAAACACTCGCGCGCACTATGCAGTTCCCGCTAACTTTTTTCATTTCATTTTATATGTAGTTGAATCCGTTAGACTTAAAATCTCTTTTGTCGTGACTGAAATAGAAACCAGGGATGAAATATTCTAGTGGGTGCTTCAGGAGTAGGTTAAACCTAGACAACACAACTTTTTACCGTTAAACCAAATTATGTATTTTCTGTATCGCTCCTGTATTGGTATTAACAGAAAAATTATGAACAAAATTCTTTCCCTCACCCACTCAGTAATTATTACCACCAAGCGAGCATCTGCCCGGGCATAACCCTTCCGTGGTCTACTTAGAAGTCCCTGAAACGCCTCAAAACTCAAGTAGGAAGGTGTAACGCCAACCTCGCAAAATGGGGCTACCTCGACAGAGCAGCAGCAGGATGTGCATGTGGCACCGAGTTGCAAACCATGCCCCACGTCCTGTCCTATCCCTTGTGCCCCAGAATATGCGATCAGGGTGATCTATGCGCTGCCACCAACGATACCGTGGAAGTGGTTAAGTTTTGGGCCAAACAAATTTGAACGACTGTCGTGCCAGCGATACGAAGAACAAGAAGATCTAAATAAATTGTTCTATGACGCAATATGGGTGTACACATCTGCCTAATCTTTCGAGGAATACAACCGTGATTTATGGATCAATCCATCTCGTTTTACATGTATCAAGGGCCGGGTAGGTTTTCACGAGACAGGTCTGAGAAGATTTTGTAATTAAAGTATGTATCTGTTCCCGAGGCCATGAAAGCCGAAGTTTCGAGAAAGCTCAGAAGGAATTCGGTAAATTACTTTACGACTGTTTCCGTTGTATATACAGTACCTACACAAACATGTTACGTTCCTTGGTAACATGTGTCAGCAATCAGTCATCGACATTGATCCGCAGATCCGAAGTTTTCCCGGAGAGAAAACAAGGATTTTCTAAATTGCACGAAGAATACCGTCAGCTTGAAAAACACAAATTATTTTTAAAAAAAGCCGCTCCAGTGTCAAAAAACACATTTACAAATATTCTGCTTGTACCTGTTACTTTTTTATAATGTCAACATTGTAGTGCCATAATTTCATTACTTGGATTAAACCGCTTTTATGAAAAAACATGAAAAGATCTCTAAGCCCTCAGGCGTCGTTTCAAGTTGGTAAAATGAAGACAGTTTTTAGGCGCAGGCCAGGTATAAAGCCCCATCCATGATTCGGTTTTCCCAGAAAAGGTCCCCAATAGAAATCAATAAGAAAAGTTGCAAAAAATTCTATGGAAGTCAAGGAACGTCAACAAAAAGGGCATTATTTCCATTCATTCCAAACGTTTCAATCGTCTCTCAATTGTGTGTTTGACAGAAAAAAAATGCTTTTCTTTCTTTCTTTAAAAGACAACTCATTGGTCCAAATCTGGCCAATAGTTTAGGAGCTACGATGAACATGAAATACACAAACATACACTGGACAATCATACACTCCCAGTACTTGGCTAATATTAAAACATCACCTTTCTATATTTTAGCTGAAAATTTGTTTACAAAGTAGAGAATGGAAATAAAATCTTGTAAAGATGATTAATAGTTTTTTCTTCTTCAAAAATCGTCGTATTTTTTTTTTTTCACAACGCAAGGACCGCTGCTTCTAAAGCGTTTTCGAAAAAAGTTTTGATAGCATACGATATACATACAGTACAGTACCTAATCTAAGATAAAAATGTTGAAAGAGTTCATCATTCATTCATTCATCAAGGCCCTCGATATAAATCCGTTTTATTCAAGAGTTGCATACTGTATTTTATACCATGACTACGAGAAAAAGAAAGATTCAAGCGAAAAGCACAAGGAATATGAATAAACTAGCACTCTGCCCGCGACTTCGTTCGCGTGATTTCGTTTATGCTATAAATGATATTCTTATATGCAGTTAGTGAAGGAAACCAAAAATAAGCTATTATTAAAACAATAAAAAAGGGGATCGTAGATATACAGGGTTTATTGGATTTGGACGATTCGTTATTTGACTTAAAGAATAATAAATTTTAGGTTACCGCCACGAAGTAAAATCCTCCCTATAACTAAAACTTATCAACCCCTTTTTGCCCCGTTGGGGGTCGAGTTTTGAAAAACCTAAATATGCTATTCACTCTTTTCTTCTCTTTTTTTATTTATCGTTTATGTTAGTCAGATAGCGCAGTGAGATTCCTCAAAAAAACTTTAAATCCCCAAACCCTATCTGGGAGAAAGTTTAAAAAATATTTTATGTAAATTTTGAGTATCAACCTTATCCCCAAGGAATTTGATTTTACATACAAACTAATTTTTACCCTTTTCAGCTCCTTAAAGGTTGAATGGCCGCAAAATTGCGCCTTAGTGCTCCCCTAGGACCCCACGCCAAAAACGAAACCCTGTCCAGTAAGATTCTTAGCTTGAGTTAGTTTCGAAAAACTTATAATGACAACCTTTATTGTATCCTTATGTTGGTTAAGTTTTTTTTTTTTTGTTGCATAAGATTCTTCAAAAAAACTTTAACACCTCCTTAACCGTATTTAAAACTAATAATGACAACCTTTATTGTTTATTTAGGTTGGTATTTATGTCAAGTTTCATGTTTATTTACCCAAGAAATCAGATTCTTCCATACAAACTTCAACATCCCCTAAATCATCATTTGGGCATAGTTTCGAAAAATTAATAAAGACAACCTTTATTGTTTACTTAGGATGGTATTTATGTCAACTTTCAAATGTATTAACCCAATAAATAAGATTCTTCAAAAACACTGTATTAAATCGTTTTTTGAGGGTAGTTGCAAAAAACTAATAACGAAACCTTATTGTTCATTGAGGTTGGTGTTTATGTCAAGTTTCATGCTTATTAACCGAAGATATAAGATTCTGCAAAACAATTAACATCCCCTAAATCATCTTTTGGGGGTAGTTTCGAAAAACCAAAAATGAAAGCCTTTATTGTTTATGTCAAGTCTTTATTGTTTATTAACTGAAGTAATAAGATTCTTCAAAAAAGATTTAAAACCCCTTAATCGAATAATGACAACCTTTATTGTTTATTTAGGTTGGTATTTATGTCAAGTTTCATGTTCATATACCCAAAAAAACAGATTCTTCCATACAAACTTCAACACCCCCTAAATCGACTTTGGGGGTTGTTTCAACCTCTATTGTTTATTGAGGTTGGTGTTTATGTCAAGTTTCATGCTAATTAACCGAAGACATAAGATTCTGCAAAAAAAATAACATCCCCTAAATCATTTTTGGGGGTAGTTTCAAATAATAATTCATATAAGTTAGTATTTGTAGCAAACTTCAAGTTTATTGACCCAATAAATCAGATTTTTCCATACAAACTTCAACACCCCCTAAATCGACTTTGGGGGTTGTTTCAAAAGACGAATAATGATAACCTTTGTTGTTTATTGAAGTTAGTATTTATGTCAAGTTTCAAGTTCATTAATCCAAGAAATAAGATTCTTCGAAAAAAATAACATCCCCTAAATCATGCTTTGGGGGTAGTTTCGAAAACTAACAATGAAATTCTTTATTGTTTATTTAGTTTGTTATTTATGTCAAGTTTCATGTTTATTGACCGAGGAAATCAGATTTTTTCATACAAACTTCAACACCCCCTAAATCATTATTTGGGGGTAGTTTCGAAATACTAATAATGTCAATCTTTATCATTTATAAATAATAATATTTTAACTAAGTTTCAAGAATTTTGGCCGAAGGAATTAGATTTTTCATACAAACTTTCAACCCCCTTTTTACCCCCTTGGGGGTGGAATTTCCAAAAATCCTTTCTTAGTGCACACTTACGTCACTTGAGGAACCTTTCTGCCAAATTTCATGCTTCTAGGCTTAGCAGTTTTGGCTGTGCGTTGATTGATCAGTCAGTCAGTCAGTCAGTGAGTCAGTCAGTCACCTTTCGCTTTTATATATATAGATTTCATGCTTCTAGGCTTAGCAGTTTTGGCTGTGCGTTGATTGATCAGTCAGTCAGTCAGTCAGTGATTCAGTCAGTCACCTTTCGCTTTTATATATATAGATAGATAAATGGTTCATTACCTTTAAAATTTACAAAAAATGTGAAACCCTGACCCCTGAGCTAGGTAACAAGCACCTGTGTTTCAGGGGCCGGTGACCACCTCCGTTACCCACTTTACATAATTATAATTAATTAAACACCATTGCAATAAAATCATAATCATTATTAAAATCCTAAATATAAACAAACTTAAAATTAAAATCGAAGAAGGCGTTTGAAAGTCGAGTATTCTCTGCACCAGTAGTTGATATCAAGTATTTTATGTTTGAATATATTGGTGTGTTCCAAATATTAATAAACCAAAACAGTGATTAAAAGTGGTTTTTATTCATTGTTTTCAGTGAATAAAATAATCTTTTTTGAGGGGGGATGGTATAATAGTATATTATGCAACTAGTGAATAAAAGACGGATTTAAAGCGAGGGCCATAGATGAATCAAGAGCAAGTGAAGGATTCTAACGACTGAATCACCACCGTAGGTTTTTTGATTCATGTTGATAAGTGTTAGAATCCTGAGCGACGCGCGTGATTCATGGCACTCGATATAAATCGATTTATTTAAGCGTTTTATTCAAGAGTTGCATACTACACTTTTCAACACACGTGCTCATAAAGTGGCTCTGATTTCACAGCAATTAGGCACATAATGACACCTGTAATCAAACTGTGACTTTTTCATAGCTATTATTCACAAGTGAGTTGTAGAGATTTTTTTAAATTTATTGGTCGAGTTACTTTGTTCTTAAAAAAGTTTCGATACAAAAAAGATCGTGATCAATAGTACAAATAAATTAATGTACTATTGCTTGCCCATTTCATGCATTTAAATAGATAATTTAACTTGTACGTGTTTAATAAATAAAACTTTCACTCATAAATAACTTTTCGCTGCCTTAATAATAAACTGAAATAATTACAAAATTACGATTGTTGGGAAATCGCGTTTAAAATTTTGCAAATGCGGTGCAGCTACATTTTTTCAAATTAAAATGAAGATGGAAACGATAGAGTAATACTAGTGAAATTTAAGTATTACCAATAGAATAGCCTTGCAAATGACATATAAATATCATTATTTATTAATTAAAAAGTACAAGGCTTTAAAAATGTTCTACCGATTTATTTCGTTTTATGATTAAATTACAAGTAAGTATTTAAAATTATATGCGACACAAAATATATTAGTACATTTTATTATTAACAAAATATCTGGAAAACTTTATACATTAAGGTATAATGCTCTATTCATATATTAAAAAGATAACGTTTTAGTCTTATTACTTAAAACAACTGTTTAAAATTAAAGGAATGAAGGATTTTTAAAATAAACTTACCTTTTATTATTACAAAATAGTTTAATTAACATTAAGATCTTATATAAATTGAAAGAAAACCTTTACAGTTTACACTATTATTAAATCTAACAAGGAGCTTCGCTATTGTTCAATGTTAACCTTTGAACATCGAATCAGCACTTGGCCCGGCGACGACTACACGAGCGGCCTAGTTAAAATAATGACTGAGTTGCATCTTACACGCATGAAACACATACAACTTTGTATAATAGTGTGTATTAAGTTAAATTAGTATATAAGCTGTACATCTTGTAAAATAAACCAGATTTGAATTTTATATTCTTGTCTCATTACCCCTCACTGTGGCCAAGACACCTTTAGCCATCTCTGATCAGTCTCGTGAGTCTGCGAGCTGGCAGTGAGTGTATCCTTCCCGAACCTGGACATCCTGTCTACTATCCGTCTGTAACCTTAGGTCGCATGGTGCAGACATCCTGAACTTATTTATATATTTATATATCACTACTAGGTATATGGTAGGTTAGGGCTGTAGGGCTTATAGGGATTATAGTCGTAGGGACTGTTAGGCTTATAGGTTCAGTAGGCGCGTGACGTATCATATCCCTACATGTACTAACGCACCCTCAACAGTATTGCGACCTCACGTGACATCTGTTTGGAGTGGTTAGACATTTTGGTCCTTCGAGCATTTGAAATTTCTTTCAATCACGCGGTCCCCTTATTACTGTAGGAATTGACTTTGACAGACTTGACTATTGAGTTAGGTAGATAGGGCCGTTAGAGAAGTGGGAAAGAAGAGCACTATGGAGATACAGGAAGTTAACGAACTAATCAGGAGCCAGGAAGCGGATTACAGTGAGATCAAAAGGATAGTCTCAAACCTGAAAAAGGACTCGCCCACAAGGAAAACGGAAAAATACCTCAACGAACGGGAGAAAATATTAGACCAGGTTTTCCAGCGAGTTCAAGAAAACCACTTGAAACTACAAGATCAAGAGATCTTGTCAACTCATAAGTACATTACTACAAACTACTTTGGTAACATTAAGAAATGTTACGACGAAGGAATCAACTACCTCAGAAAATGTGAGGAAAGACTACAACACGTACAAAGTATTTATGAACCACGACTTCTAGACGAAGATGAAGACAAGGGGGTTGTCAGTAGCCCAAAACTGTTTATACAACTGTTCCGAATGTCACAGATATCCAAGAAAATATCTCAGGCTAAGGAATCCATTACTCAGGATAAGCCAATATGGCATTTACAAACACTATTACAAACCTTACAAAAACAATGGCTAGAAATTGAAGAGACGCACATCGAATTACTGATGGCTGAAAGCACACTGGACAATAGCTATTTCAAGGATAATTGCTTCGAGAATACACAGACAGATTATGACATCATCATAAATTTGTTGAATAATCCAAAACTCGGGTGAAAAAGCTATGTCGACAAAATCGTCAGTAAAACTTCCACGAATAAATATTCCCATATTTGCGGGGAACTATGACTCTTGGTACACATTCCAAGATTTATTTAGAAAAATAATTCACGAAGATAACTCAATTTCTTCTACAGAGAAAATGCAGTATCTTAAAACACATGTAAAAGGCGACGCAGCAAGATTAATACGTCACTTAACAATTAGCGAAATAAATTACGAAACAGCTTGGAAATTGCTTACGCAGAGATATGAAGACGAGCGCATGATTGCTACTAAGTTTATTGACAAATTATTAGATTTACCTAAAATGCAACGAGCAAACGCGGTACAATTACGAGACATGCACGACACTATAAATGAATGTCTTGAGGCACTGAAAAATCAAGGCATAAATACACCATCTTGGGGCCCTCTATTGATAAGAATAGTCAGTAGAAAATGGGACGAGGAAACAAATACCAAGTATGAAGACCAATTACAAAACAGGAATAAATTACAATCCTTCGACGAGATGATGAAATTCATGGAAAACCGTTTCAGTTGTCTTAAGTCATTTGACGGGTCGTTATCACATACTAATGGTCAACAATCACGTAATAAACAAACATCGGAAAAATATAAACGCTGTTGGCATTGTCAAAGTATGGATCATAGTATTCATTCTTGCCCTAGTTTCAAAGAGTTATGCGTCAGCGACCGATACAAAGCCGTCACGGAAAAAAGAATGTGCAAGCGTTGCTTAAATCACGATGAGCGGAAACAGTGTGTGAGTGCAGTTTACAAACAATGCGATATTTGTCAACATAAGGGGCACAACACATTATTACACCAATCTAAACCGTTTCAAAATAGTAATAACGCCAAAAAATACACAACAAAAAATGTAGGAATAGAGAAGCCTCAAAATATAACAACGTCGAATTTATCGGCAACAAATACCAACACTAAAAATACAACTTTACTCGCTACCGCTATAGTAAAAACTACCTCTTATGACGGGATGCCGCAGTTGTTGAGAGTGTTATGTGATCAAGGATCAGAAGCTTCATTTTGCACTGAAGAAGTGGCACAACTGCTGGCTTACCCACGTCAAAAAATCCGAGCCAAAATAAAAGGAATCGGAGATGAAAAACCAAAAACATCAAACCATACCATCAACATTACTTTACAACCAAGGTACTCTAGCGATTATAAACTGCCAGTAACGCTAATAATACTACCAAAACTAACAAGTTCATTACCAAGGCATGACTTAAAACAATTACAAGAAAAAATCTTGGAAAATGCGCTGATAGCTGACCCAACTTATTATAAAAAGGGACCAATTGATATAATATTAGGTGCCCAAGACCATAGCAAAATACTACTACAGGGTTTCGAAAGACTACGGGACGGAATTATCGCTCAAAACACACAGTTAGGGTGGATTTTATCCGGATTTTATCCCGATGACACGAATAGTGGAGCCACAATACTGAGTATGGTGGCTTGCACTGAAGAGGTACGACAACTTACGAAATTTTGGGAATTAGAAGAAATTCCACAAAACTACAAACTCACACAGGACGACCAGGCCTGTGAAAACTACTATAAAGAAACAACGATAAGAAACCTAGATGGAACATACACGGTACGACTTCCGTTTAAGGATACAAACTTAAACTTAAACATAAACGGCGAATCGCGCAAAAAGGCCGCTGCTCGCCTCTTACAACTAGAACGACAGTTCGCAAAAAATGAAAATTTACGACACCAATACATTGAATTTATGAACGAATATTTACGTATGGGTCATATGAGAAAAGTAGATACAAAAAACTACAACTTAGGAAAATACTACATACCACATCAGGCAGTAATTAAGGAAGACTCACTTACTACAAAGTTACGCGTGGTTTTTGATGCGAGCAGCAAAAGCAGCACAAAAATAAGCCTTAACGACAATATGTATAAAGGTCCACGACTACAACAAGATTTATCCACTATACTGCTACGATGGCGAAAACATAAGTTTGCCTTCATGGCGGATATTATGAAAATGTACAGGTTCATAAAAATTAATGATTTAGACTTCGCACATCAAAGAATATTATGGAGACTTTCTCCCAAACAAGCAATTAGTGAATATGAACTTACAACAGTTACATACGGTACAACTAGCGCACCTTATCTTGCGGTACGAACACTACAACAACTTGCCATAGACGAAAAAGATAATTACCCAATGGCGAGTCAAGCTACATTACAAGATTTCTACGTGGATGATATTTTGTCTGGAGATTCCCAGGAAAGCACAGCTAAAGAACTTCAAAGTCAGCTAATATCCATGTTAAACAAGGGTGGCTTTAAACTTAGAAAATGGTCGTCAAACAGTTCAGAGCTCCTCGAAAATATACCTGCGGAAGACAAAGACGATCAACTACTCAAGCTACCATTAGACGAGTCCAGGAAGTCATTAGGCATTTCATGGTCACCACGGGAAGACAGTTTTTATTTTCAAATAACTATAATGGAAAAAGAAAAACCAACAAAAAGATGGATTATGTCAGAAGTAGCGAAAATATTCGATCCCCTGGGTTGGTTAGCACCAATTATAATTAAATTGAAGCTGCTTATACAAGAACTGTGGACTAACGAGATAGGATGGGATCAACCTGTTGATAACATACTCCAGAAAAAATGGATTGAAGTACAAAAACACCTTAAAAGTATAGAAAAAATAAAAATTCCGCGGTGGTGTCACATAACTGATAGCACAGAGAATGAACTATATGGTTTCAGCGACGCGTCCGAGAAAGCTTACGGAGCGGTCGTATATAGCCGTGTAAAAATCAATAACAACTACTACATTACATTATTACAAGCAAAATCAAAAGTGGCACCGAAGAAACAAAATACTACTCTACCTCGTCTCGAGTTATGTGCAGCACTCCTACTAGCCAGTTTGATCGAAAAAGTTAAAGAAGCGCTCAATTGTAAGAATATCACGATATCTTGTTGGACGGATTCCATGATCACCTTAGGCTGGATAAGAGGAGAGCCTGGACGCTGGCAAACTTTCGTAGCTAATCGGGTATCACAAATTAGACAACTTGTACCGAACGCAGAGTGGAACCATGTAATATCTACTGATAACCCAGCTGATATCATTTCAAGAGGCCTTGAGCCGGAAAAACTTGTTAACTATTCCTTATGGTGGAATGGTCCACTATGGTTAAAAACCGATCAGATACCCACCACGAGACGTATGCCACAGCCGACTGAGGAAATCAAAAAGTGTCACACAGTTACAAGTGTTACAACTGAGATAGAAAAGAACGATCTCTGGAATAGATTTTCCAGTTTAAATAAAATGTTAAGGGTGTTATCTTACTGCTATAGATTTGCAAACAAGCAAACAATAAATAAACCAATTTCTTGCGTTGAATTAAAAAAGGTAACAAAACGAATAATTCTGAAAATACAACAACAGGAATTCGAAGAAGAATTGAAATCTATACAAAGAGGACAGCCTATGAAGAAAAATAAAAAGCTATCCACTTTAGATCCATTTATAGACGAGGATGGATTACTAAGAGTTGGAGGCAGGTTACAAAACTCTGGATTGCCTTACAACTAGAAACATCCAATACTGTTACCATACAACCATCATGTAACGTCACTAATTATACAAGACGCACATTTAAAAACGTTGCATGGAGGCAACAAATTAACATTAGCATATTTACGACAAACATACTGGATCATTAATGGAAAAAGAAAAGTGAAGAGCGTTATTAACAAATGTGTGAAGTGCATACGATACAAAGCAGACACAAACTCGCAAAAAATGGGAATCCTACCAAAAGTACGAGTGACGGAATCATATCCATTCAGTCATACTGGAGTGGACTATGCAGGTCCAATACAAACCAGAACTATGAAAGGAAGAGGTCACAAGTCTTACAAGTCATACATTGCTGTCTTTGTATGCCTAGCAACAAAAGCAATACACCTAGAATTGGTGGGAGATTTGACAACAGAAACATTTATCGCTGCGCTACGCAGATTCATGGCACGTAGAGGTCATGTGTCACACATGTATAGTGACAATGCAACAAATTTCGTAGGTGCAGCCAACTTCTTACATCAAGAAATATTACAAATCACGCAATCGCCGCAATTCCAAAGCGCAATAACAAACATAGGAACTGAGTGGCATTTTATTCCTCCGTCATCTCCACATTTCGGTGGCATTTGGGAAGCTGGCGTAAAGTCAGTGAAACATCATTTACGACGAGTAATCGGAGATACGACTCTAACATACGAGGAAATGACCACCTTACTACACCAAATTGAAGCGTGTTTGAATTCAAGACCATTGTGTGCGCAAACCGAAGATGTTAATGACAACACTATACTAACTCCAAGTCATTTTCTTATTGGCCGAGAAGCAGTAGGAACACCAGATCCGATGGAAAACATTAATACTGACTTAATGAATAGATGGAAACAGATACAAAAGATGAAAAAAGATTTTTGGAACAGTTGGACAAAAGACTATCTACATCAACTTCAGCAAAGATACAAGTGGAAACAAGCACATGAAAATGCTAAAATTGGAACTGTAATACTAGTAAAAGATGACAATGTAAAACCAAGTAAATGGCCGTTGGCAAAAATCACAGAAGTCCACCCGGGAAATGATGGGGTAGTTAGAGTGGTAACAATTAAAAAATCAACAGGAGCTGAACAGAAGAGATCAATTCATACATTGATCCCGCTCCCTGTAAACGAAAACAAAGAAATTGGTACAACGAGTAAAGACATACAAACGGCTACACAATGTAACATATCAACAGCTACCACAAACAGAAGAGGTATACGATCACCGAAAAATTGGATAAAGGATTTACTATTACAAACAATACTTGTTTTATTAATTGGCACCGTATCAAGTACGCCTACATACACATTAAAAAATATAGATCCAGGATTGTATGTGGAAAAAATAGGAACTGCAACTATCAATCGAGGAATGTTTAGAATTGAAACAGACTACGAGAGAGAAAGTTTAGAACTAGACCAAGGAAAGATTGAAAAATAACGTCACAATTCCAACAATTTTGCATAAATACGCAAAAAATCATGTACGAAACGCATTGCAACGAATTTTATCACCATTTAAACGAAGAAAAAACAAAGTTTAAGACAACAAAAGGATACCTAACAGAAATAAGAAATAATAGGAAGAAAAGAGGTGTATTAGGTCAACTCTTAACATCGGTGTTTGGAGTTAATGACGAAGTATACAGAGACATAGATACATTAAATAACAACCAGCAGAAACTTATTGATGCTGCCAACCATCAAACAAAAATAATGATATCTACAATCACAGCTGTAAACCAAACTGAAGAGCAAATCAAAAAAAAGCTAGATAAATTCCAAGCAAAACTAAATGAAGCAATATCATTTATGAATCAGAACAATGTTTGGTATAAAAAGATTGACAACAACCACGTTAAAATACAAGTAATGCAAGCCTATGAGTTAGCAAACAATTTCATCAATGAAATAATGGATTACTATACAGGTTTACTTGAAATTTATTTACAAAAAGCAAGTGTATATAGCATATTAACACCAACACATGTCAGCAACATAATAAAAACGGCTAATCAAAAGTTACCATCAAACTTAAAAATCATTCAGGATCAAATAATACAGACTGAGATGAATGTAAATACTACTCACATAAGAGTATATGCTCACTTTCCAATACACGACGTAACAAAGTATACACTCATACATGTCACGCCTATTCCAGAGAGGAAAACTGATGGATCGTTCGAGTGCTTCTCTATTCAGCAGACTTTCATGGGGTTCGACTACAACAACGAGCGTTACTTTGAACTGAGTCAAGAAGAATTTAAAGATTGTCTTCATAGCAATACAGAATTTGTCTGCTATCCTGTAGCTGTCAAGAACATGCAATTAAATAAAAATTGCATAGTTGATCAACTTTTTAGAACTGAGAACTACACACAAACTCAATGCACGTCAGAAATCTACAAAATGTCGACAGATATTGTATGGAAGCAATTATTCATGCAAAACACTTGGCTCTTCGTAACGACAAAACCAGTAGCCATATCGATTGTGTGTGACGGACAAAGACAAGAAATAACGATTCACGATGTTGGAGTTCTACATATCGCCGAGAATTGCGTTATTAAAACACTTAAAAACATACTTGCTGCAAAAAGAACAACGACTGTGACAGTGCTAGCTTCTTATTCTAAAACAACGAATTTCTCCATTAATACGCAGATTTTACAAACAAACATTAAAGATATATCGAAAGAAGAAGTAGTGTTAGACAGGACAAAAGGAATTTTTGACCATTTAGTCACATCTGAAACTAGCTTACAGACTCAACTAGATAACACAATTTGGAAACAGTTACAGTCTCATACATACATAGCTAGCATCAGTACTTCACTCATAATCATAACTTTAGCATTTGTTTTAATTTATTTTGGTCCACAGGTGTTGAATCGACTTAGAGCCGTCATTACTGCGAGAAGAAACACTGCGCCACCTACTCAATTGCCCTCGATCGTCAGCAACATACCACACACGCAACTAACAGAGCAGCCGTACGGCATACCACGCAGGGTGCCCACTCAAGCACAGCAAACTGGAGAAGGCCAGGCCAGACCATACGAAACCATTGAGCTGTACCAACTACGGTCCTGTCCCTGAGGAGTCGCCAGAATGTTCAATGTTAACCTTTGAACATCGAATCAGCACTTGGCCCGGCGACGACTACACGAGCGGCCTAGTTAAAATAATGACTGAGTTGCATCTTACACGCATGAAACACATACAACTTTGTATAATAGTGTGTATTAAGTTAAATTAGTATATAAGCTGTACATCTTGTAAAATAAACCAGATTTGAATTTTATATTCTTGTCTCATTACCCCTCACTGTGGCCAAGACACCTTTAGCCATCTCTGATCAGTCTCGTGAGTCTGCGAGCTGGCAGTGAGTTTATCCTTCCCGAACCTGGACATCCTGTCTACTATCCGTCTGTAACCTTAGGTCGCATGGTGCAGACATCCTGAACTTATTTATATATTTATATATCACTACTAGGTATATGGTAGGTTAGGGCTGTAGGGCTTATAGGGATTATAGTCGTAGGGACTGTTAGGCTTATAGGTTCAGTAGGCGCGTGACGTATCATATCCCTACATGTACTAACGCACCCTCAACAGTATTGCGACCTCACGTGACATCTGTTTGGAGTGGTTAGACAGCTATTAACTAATTAAATTAGGATTTTAGATTAACAGTATTATTTTTTTATTATTATTCTTGTAGGCGTTCTTATTATAATTCATATTTTTAAAGTAAAATATAATTTTAAATCACAACATTTATAATAATAAAAAATGTAGTAAAACAAAAATCAAACACAAACTCTTGCTTATAATTAATAACAGTCATGTTAATACTTTTAGTATATGTGTCGGCGCGGCAGCGCAATAATAGCACTGAGGCACGCCAAAGCACGTAGCGGTTTGCGCTAGGGTTCAAAGATAGGCTAGACCTTGGGAATCTGACGGGTCGGTATGCTGAGAGAGATGCTGCATTAAACAAACTACGACTAACCTCAGAGGCGGGTGTGCTCGTGCTTAATCCTGGCAGCGCTCCTTCTCTGTTCCACTGGACGTCTTGATTCGAAGTTCCCTGGGTACTGGCACTATTTGCTGACGCGAGAGTGGACGACGTATGCGGTGCGGTATAACGGCGAGCCACGTGACGCTGGCTCAAGGTGATGATCAGAGGTGACCACCACGAATCCGGCGGCGACGATAGTCGATCGCAGACGGTGCGGTTTTATAAAGCGGTAATACAGCGGTAGGATCTCACAGCGGGTGAGGAATCCAGGGTGAATAGCCAGGCGGTAGACTTATCACGAGCGGTGAGGCTACCCTCGACGAGGGCCGAACGTAGACTATTCGAGAGTCGAACGTGTAGTTTAATGCAGCGAAAATTGACAAGAAGGGTAGATAAAGTATTAAGAGAAATGTGGGTAACTAAACAATGAGCTTCATAAATCAACTTCAGCAAACTATAAAAAATATCTAGATATTCTCTTTTTTTTTTCATTGTTATGAATGAGATCAAATTCTTCAATCAACGTAAGCGCCGTTCAAGTAGGAACTAATAAACTAGTTACTAAAATGAGATGTTATTAGATTACTACTTACTATGCACATTTATTTTCTACAACATCATGTTATAGAAATTTGCATAGTAAGCAGGAATCAAACCTTTTGTGAGGAGCTCTTTCAAATCCTTCTTCTTATTGGTGCTTAATTTTTGTTTTTCAGTATACGCTTGTTTAAGCGCAATATCATTTACATCCTTCATCTTCTTTCTCTTGTTTCTCACGTTCACCTCTGTGTATGCTTCATCCTCGTAAGAACTTTTGCAGGAAAATGTAAACGGATTTCCTTTAGTCATCTTTAAATGCTTTATATCATTCCAATTTACAGCTTGCCCATTAGTGTTGATATTAAAATTATACCCCCAGTCTTCTTGCAGTTATTTAATGTCCATAATTGAATCGCAAGTCATTTCGTGAACATTAATAGCTGGACTACTCTTTTTTTTTAGGTTACATATTGGTTGGGAGTATAAATTGGGCCTAACTTTAGGTTCTTTTTTACCTCCTTTTCAATGAGGCTGTGCACACTATCTGCCTCATTCTGGGTGTGACCTCTGATGAGGAACTTATGAGTTATACTATTTATGTTTAATTGTTGTACAGCGTACAAATATAATGTTGCGATAAACTTGTTTTTGTTCTGACCACAACAATTGTCAGAATAAAAAATTACATTTGTTCCTTCCGTCCCTTCTTCACCACTGATTTTCTTCAAATATTTCCACACACAAGACCCGATTTCTATTGTCCCACGTTTAGCATCCACCTCTGTCCAAAAATAGCAGTGAAATTTATCGTATGCATTTTTGCTGTCTTTGTTTTTAAGTTCTGTCAACGTTAGATGATAACTGTTTAGTTTCGACTTATAATAGAAAGCCGAAGTTTCTCCTCTGGGACATTGCAAAACGGCTTCCAAATCGTAAATTACGACTTTATTAATTTTATCTGCCTTAATTCTATCTTTTAACTTTTCTTCTCTACTTAACCCTTTTTATTTTAAGTGCACTCGATATTTATCTTCTTTGGCCAACTTTTGTTCACAGTTAGAGTTTTCATAGCTGACACACAGATCACACAGATCACACTGATCATTTTTGGGCCGAAAGAAACTTAAATTATATTCCGTGGTAAAAAAATTGTAGTAGGTTATATAACTACCGGTTTCTTTACCATTTTCTGTTTGTAAGTCTACGAAATCTTTGTTTATGTCTTTAATCGTTTTACCACCATCTATATACTCTCTTGTGGTTTGTGCCCTTACATAGTGAGATTCCATCCGAGGGATAGAATCAATGTGTTTTTTTATTTCGGCCAGTAATTCGGGATTATTCTTTTTATTATGGCCGTGTTTTCCACGCCTTTCTTCCATCAAAAAACCATGTTCGTTCGTATTTGTTCTTATAGTATGTATCATGCGGTCCGTTATATCCAAAGTACTTTTGAAAAATGTTTTACAGACTCTTACCCTACTTCCGTTGACAGTAAAGAAAAAACCTTATTGGGGCGACGCGGCTTTTCTGCATTTGTATTTTGGCTGAATGTCGACCATACACGAACTGATAAATGATCTTTGCTTGCTTAGATCTCCTAATTTCCAAAAGTTATTAAAAGTATCATATCTTGCTCCGTTATCACCATTTTGCGTACAATTTAACTTACAATTTGTGCACGGAATTTTTAAACATCGAGCTGAGACAATTTTCTGAGTCTTAGACATAGATTTGTACGATTCACCTTCGTTTCGCAATCTCTTAACTCGGGTTTGTCTCCATTTTGAAGGGTTTTTCACACGCTTGCGGCCTTTTTTGATGTTCCCATTAGTAGAGTCAGAATCAGAACTTGAGTAATTCGAACTTGAGGGTAGTAAAAAATTCATATTTCTGGGACCATAAGCGTTAGCGAATTTGTCTTCAAAGTTATAAGTTGGATCGCCTACGTCGTCGTCTATGTCACTTTCATCAGTGTATCGAGGAGAAATTATAATTGAACCATTCATAGCACAGCCTCTTTGTTCTCTTACGTTAGTCACATGCGGTGTCTGAAAGCAAAATAGTTAAAAAAAAAATATATTCATTAGAACTAAAAAATAAACGAAATAACTATATTATTACATCAGATGTGTGGTCATTTTTTGCTGTGTTCTCCGTAGTATCTTGCAATTCAGGCTTATGCAACTATAATTGCTAGGTCAGTTTGTTGTATGCCACTTTCCTTAGCCTGTTTGTCAGTTTGCCCCGAAGAGAATGAGCTGTCGAAATTCGAAGACGATGAAGATGAGCTCGACGAAGATGAGCTTGAAGATAATCTTCGTGTGAAGTTCGTGCTACCTGGTGCAAGTACTTTTGTGTTTTCCACATCATCTACGTTGGAAGGACTTTCGCTATCGTAGTCTGGTACAAGATTTATTTTTGTTTCTGAGACCAATAGTAAATTATTTTCCGATTTCAGGGGACTATCAGTTTCAGCAATAACTTCACCGGCCTGAAATTGTGAATAAGTAGGTAATTCTATTAAACATTGACAAGGTGTAGGTAATTTAAAACATGAAGAAAATGAAACATTAAACAACTTACGTCATCGTTTAACTTTGCATGTTCTTGTTCAAACCAATCTTGAGCGAGGTTATACAAAAGCAACTCAGTTATTGGCTCCTGAAAATTTTAACACAAAGTTAAGGTAAAATAAATATTATAATTATAAAACATAATCTATCTGTAGAAACTTACTTCTGTTTCACATAGTTTGACATTTTCTGCATTATCTTGTGGAGTAATTTGCAGACACATTGGCTGTAATAAAAATAAAATGAATTTAGGTATTAAATATTAATTTGACAAAACTACAACAATTCATATTTTTATTTTACTAACTACCCTTTAATTTTACTAACAATTATGTAACCGGTATCTTGTTTTACGCATTTTGATACACGTCTTGCTTTTGTTTGCTTATTTTGGGACGGTTTAGATTTTAAAATCAGGCCCAAAATTCGTTGACTTCTCGTCGACGGCATCGTCATAACTTTTGAGTGCTGATACCTGGTTAACCCAAAAGAGAAATAACTTTAAAATATGAAGCAGAATATTACGTACAAATAAAAACTAAACGCAACAACTCATAATTTTAACATTTATTTAAAAAACATTTAATAAAAAACAGAACTATCATCTAATATTTTACTTAACATTGTAAAATTTAAATAATAAAACGTAACAAATATAAAAAGTCCTTACAAGATATCATAATGTTTAATCATAAACCGAATTAAATCAAATTTTTACCAAATTAAATAGCCATCTTTTAAAAGCAAAACGAAATAACTTAAAAAAGAGTTCATTTTACATCCAAAATAATAGAAATACAAGCAGTTACCTTTTTATAGCAAAACGCACTATTGGGTATTAGAACAGGCACACACACGTCTCACTCTTGTCACTGCTATCGTAATACTAAATGGCACGTTTTGTGAATACTGATTGGTCCACTCCGTCAAACAAAAAGAGACGGCAGGTCCTCTATTTCGCTTGTAGTTGTTCGAATCAAGCGTCCGTTAGACTGTACGTACTCTTTATGCGGACTTAATACGTTTTTTGATTAAATGTCAAAATCTCTGTTTTTTTATTATTTCGGTTTATTATTAAAGGTGAGTTTTGTTTTTCTCTGTAATATCTTTATTACAGAGAAAAACTTGAAATTCCCCATTTTGTACGTGGCTTAAACACTATCCGCGAAAGGCCAAAAAAAAGAAACCTCATTATTTTAGTCTATGGCCGATCGTCATTATTGATGGTCAGATGCGCGCAAAAACCGAGTAATTTTTCCCGCCATTGCGAAATTTTTCTCAACTCGTTTTCACTGTTGATAACGATTTTTTTTGTATTATTCTGGGCAAACCGAATCATGGATGGGGCTTTATACCTGGGCCTAAAAACTGTCCTTGGTTTTACCTACTTGAAACGACGCCTGAAGGCTTAGAGAGCTTTTGATGTTTATTCATAATAGCGGTTAATTCCAAGTAATGAAATTAAGGCACCCCATGTTGATATTAGAAAAAAGTAACATGGTCAAGCAGAATATGAGTGGGTTAATGTACTTTTATGACGCAGGAGCGAAAAAAATTAAAATAATTAGTGCTTTGAAAGCTAACGGTACTTCTCGTGAAGTTTAGAAAATCCTTGTTTTCTCTCCGGGAAAACTTCGGATCTGCGGATCAATGTCGATGACTGATTGCTGACACGTATTACCAAAGAAAGTAACATTTGTTTGTAGGTACTGTATATACGACGGAAAAAGTCGGCAAGTAATTTACCGAATTTCTTTTCATCTTTCATCGAATATTCAGCTTGCCTGGTCTCGTGAACAGCTATATAATCTAATTACAAAAAGTTCTCAGAACTGTCTCGTGAAAACCTACCCGGCCCTTGATACATGTAAAACGAGTTGGATTGATTCATAATACAGATTATTACGATTCCTCGAAGGATTAGACAGATGTGTACCCATATTGCGTCATAGAGAGAGAAGAGAAGATTTTACGTACCTAAACCAAAACTGTAATAGAGTACACACAGATCTACAAGCCTAATTACTGTTGTTACGACTCCTAATCTTACGCTAAACCCTAATCTTACATTAATCCCTTACTTATGTACTAATAGGAAAACTTGGAGTAAATTTAAGTTACCGCAAACTTGCCTGTACCTCACAAATTTAATGTTTCATAGTTGACTACAGGGTCGAACGCTCGGGAAAGACGCATATGTTAAGGGAAAGTCACTTTTAATCTTAACTACTTATCACACAAATATTATTAAGGCGAAACATTGTGAGTGTGTGTGTGTGTGTGTGTGTGTGTGTGTTTTTATGTTTGTTACCTCTTCATGCTCTTATGGCTTGACGGATCTGGATGAAATTTGGCACAGATATATAATATAGTCTAGAATAGCACATAGGATACTTTTGATCCCGGGCATATGTTCCCTTAGGAAAATTTTCGACATTTACGTGGGCGAAGCCGCTGGCAGAAGCTAGTCACATCACACTAATATTAAAAAGGTGAAAGTTTGTGTGTTTTTATGTTATGTAATATGTTTTTTGTTGTTGTTGTAATATGTTTCCTTTCACGCGGGTGAGTCGCTGGCAGAAGTTAGTATAGAATAAAAGCTGGACTGTGTGAAGTTGATTTTGGTAAGAAAGGGGTGATTATCAATAAAGTTGCGCCTTCCTACTAAAGGAGCCACTTAACATTATCTTAACCTCCACAACGTTTGTCACACTAATATGTGTGTGTGACTTTTTATCCCGGGAGTATGAATTGCGCGTGGGCGAAGCTGATGGCAGAAGTTAATACTTTTATTAATACGAAAGTAATTCGGTCTGTCTGTCTGTCTATCTGTCTGTCTGAGTGCTGAACCGATTTAGATGAAACTTGATATGGCGATAGTTTGAGACCCTGGGAAGGACATCACACACCCTAGGGATGACAAAACAATTTGTATGCGGGCGAAGTCGCTGGCAGAATCTAGTATTATAAATGTGAATGTTTGTTACTCAATCACACGAGAATGGCTGAAGGTATCAATATGAAATTTGCCACAGACACAGATTATGGTCTGAAATAGCACCAGTGGCGGCGTAGCATGGGTTGGCACCCGAGGCGGTTTTCTATTGAGCAACCCCAAAATAAAACAACCAAAAGTGACTATAAAAACAATATTGTAAGGGCGAGCAAGGTGAGCTTGAAAATATAAAAATATTGCTTCTGACATAGAAGTTTACTTAAATAAGCATAAAAGAGAGAGACATGAAGATGAAAGAGTGAGCGTAGCGAGTTCGAAAATTTTAGCGCCCCGCTTCGGATAGGTAAAAGTTTATTTCTTTGAATCTATTCTGAAGCCAATTTTATATCTGTATTCGTAGAAGTTGCAGTGTCGACTCATGCAAAAGCATGTTCATAAACGAGGATGCAAGAGCAAGTGAAGCGAGCTCTATGTTTTAGCACGCTGCCCCGGATAAGTTAGGTACTTAGGTTTTCCATTAAACAGTTCCTTTTTTTGTTAATTGTGGGTTTATAAAAACTATATGGCCAGGGGCGCCAAATCTTTACATACGCAACTATACAGTGATTGACGTTGGACGTTCGATTGTGTGGATTTATTCGGCCCAGCTCGTATAGCCCAGTGTCGAATATCTACACTATACACGCAAAAACAAATCGGAATAATATGCGTTTATAAATCAACTTAGGATGTATTAAAAAACCAACAGTGCATTTTATTTTATGATTTTTTCAAATATTTTATTTTATGATTTTGGTGAAGCGTGAAGCTGCTGCCCGAAAATTTTAGCAACTCACCTCGGCTTTTTGATTGTTTATGTAATTTAATCAAATATACGGGATGCAAATGCACCTCCTTGCACTTTCTCCCAGCATCCGTCGTCTTGCCCATCATGCTAGCCGCATGAGTCCCAACCGTGTTGTCACTCTGTGGTGCCTGGTACCCCCCCACCCCCACCTTACGCCGCCACTGAATAGCACATAGGATACTATCCATGCTGGTATAATGTTCTCTCGAGATAATAGAACATTTTAAACGCGGGCGAAGCCGCAGGAAAATCTTTGAAAATTACCATAAAAAATTATAATACTTAAACACTTTCTAATAAAATTATGAGCATTAAAAAGGTGTAATTTATCCGTTTTACTCGGAGGATATGGGCAAAATGAATATGTTGTTTTTGTTTAATAATCGTAAGAAAACCACGAAAATTCTTTTTTTTAACCACTACTAATGCACTCGTGTATTGTTTTGGTTAAACTTTTATGGCGTCGCCGTTTGCATGTGTTCAGACTTGAAAAAGTATAGTATTATAGTTTTTTTGGAAAAATCTGTTATACTGTTACCCACGCTATGCTTTTTGCCCGAGCTTCCCTTATATATTTTTATGTATGACGCTTTTTATAGATGGTCCGATTTCAAAAAAATCTGTTTTTATTGGTAAGAGTATACCTCAAAATTAATCAAATTTGAAAAATAAAATACAACCTTCAAGGTAGGAAAAACACTGGAAAGGACATAGGTAGAATAGTTTTTATCCCGGTAGTGTGTTCCCTAGGGATGACAAAACAATTTGTATGCGAACGATGTCGCTAGCAGAAGCTAGTATTATAAATGTGGATATTTGTTGCTCAATCACACGAGAATGGCTGAAGGTATCAATATGAAATTTGCCACAGAGACAGATTATGGTCTGAAATAGCACCAGGGGCGGCGTAGCATGGGTTGGCTCCCGAGGCGGTTTTCTATTGAGCAACCCCAAAATAAAACAACCAAAAGTGACTATAAAAAGAAATATTGTAAGGGCGAGCAAGGTGAGCTTGAAAATATAAAAATATTGCTTCTGACATAGAAGTTTACTTAAATAAGCATAAAAGAGAGAGACATGAAGATGAAAGAGTGAGCGTAGCGAGTTCGAAAATTTTAGCGCCCCGCTTCGGATAGGTAAACGTTTATTTCTTTGAATCTATTCTGAAGCTAATTTTATATCTGTATTCGTAGAAGTTGCAGTGTCGACTCATGCAAAAACATGTTCATAAACGAGGATGCAAGAGCAAGTGAAGCGAGCTCTATGTTTTAGCACGCTGCCCCGGATAAGTTAGGTACTTAGGTTTTCCATTAAACAGTTCCTTTTTTTGTTAATTGTGGGTTTATAAAAACTATATGGCCAGGGGCGCCAAATCTTTACATACGCAACTATACAGTGATTGACGTTGGACGTTCGATTGTGTGGATTTATTCGGCCCAGCTCGTATAGCCCAGTGTCGAATATCTACACTATACACGCAAAAACAAATCGGAATAATATGCGTTTATAAATCAACTTAGGATGTATTAAAAAACCAACAGTGCATTTTATTTTATGATTTTTTCAAATATTTTATTTTATGATTTTGGTGAAGCGTGAAGCTGCTGCCCGAAAATTTTAGCAACTCACCTCGGCTTTTTGATTGTTTATGTATTTTAATCAAATATACGGGATGCAAATGCACCTCCTTGCACTTTCTCCCAGCATCCGTCGTCTTGCCCATCATGCTAGCCGCATGAGTCCCAACCGTGTTGTCACTCTGTGGTGCCTGGTACCCCCCCACCCCCACCTTACGCCGCCACTGAATAGCACATAGGATACTATCCATGCTGGTATAATGTTCTCTCGAGATAATAGAACATTTTAAACGCGGGCGAAGCCGCAGGAAAATCTTTGAAAATTACCATAAAAAATTATAATACTTAAACACTTTCTAATAAAATTATGAGCATTAAAAAGGTGTAATTTATCCGTTTTACTCGGAGGATATGGGCAAAATGAATATGTTGTTTTTGTTTAATAATCGTAAGAAAACCACGAAAATTCTTTTTTTTAACCACTACTAATGCACTCGTGTATTGTTTTGGTTAAACTTTTATGGCGTCGCCGTTTGCATGTGTTCAGACTTGAAAAAGTATAGTATTATAGTTTTTTTGGAAAAATCTGTTATACTGTTACCCACGCTATGCTTTTTGCCCGAGCTTCCCTTATATATTTTTATGTATGACGCTTTTTATAGATGGTCCCATTTCAAAAAAATCTGTTTTTATTGGTAAGAGTATACCTCAAAATTAATCAAATTTGAAAAATAAAATACAACCTTCAAGGTAGGAAAAACAGATTTTCACTCTGAATTTTCAATTGTGAACCGATTCTGTTGAAATTAAGTAAACTAAACTAGCGAAATATATCTTTTCAACAAAAAAAATACCGAACTAAATAACAAACTGAAAAAAATATCTACGCAACGAAATAAAGAATTGAAAAGGAAAATATAAATAAAAATATCACATCGCACTAATATTATAAAGGTGAAAGTCTGTGAGTATGTTTGTATGTTTGTTACTTCTTCACGCTCAAACGATTGGACGGATCTGGATGAAATTTGGCACAGAGATAGATTATAGTCTGGAATAGCACATAAGATACATTTTATCGCGTGAATATGTACCCTTGGGATGATTATTCGACATTCACGCGGGCGTAGCTGCTAGCAGAAGCTAGTTAATAATATAATTATTTGTTTGGTGGCACCTCAAAATACTAGACTAAAAATAATTTTTATTTTTAGGTTTTCAATTCTTTATTTTGTCGCGCGGTTATTTTTTTTGTTAAAAAGGTTTTGTGCTTTATGAATTTGTAAACTTATGTAATGTTCGCGAGCGTTACTTTTGAGCATAACTTCCTGGGTTATATTCACGAGATGGGCAAAGTGGTTTTTCCATGAGGAATTTCTTAGCAGCGTCCCAAAGCCTGGATTTGTGTTTTGTTGATGACAATATAATCAGGTTCTGTTTGATATTATAGATGTGTATTTAGTGTCGAAAATGTCCAGTGTTTACAGTATCTAAATGTAGATGAAACAACGGTCTCCCCGATGTGTTCCCGCATTGTCGAGGTGGGGGGACCCAGTAGCCGTGGCTTGGTCACCCACAGTAAAGCGAAGAGGAACCCGAGCAGGGGCCGGTCGTCAGGGCTTTTGACGATAAGCTGACGACGTATCGGCCAATAAGTTGGTTGCGGTATCGCCTGGGCGAAATCGGAGGCGGGCCGAGATGTGGTATGAGGCCTCCTGTCCAGGCTTTGCGATTGTGGAATGAGTTGCCCTTGTCAGTAAGACAGGCAACCTGGTTAGAAATTTATTTCCTTTCTCTCTAACGTTTTTCTATTTATTTTTTATTCCATCATTATACAACACTTTGCCATTTTTTCCATCTATGAATATATGTAACACGTAGTATTATATGTACGTTTATAGAATAGAATAGATTAGAATATACTTTATTGTACACCATAAAAGTTATACATCTATTTTATAAGAAAAACTTAATTATACGGGTACAAAGGCGGTCTTATCGCTGACAGCGATATCTACCAGACAACCTTTGGGTGGACTGAAAGAACTTATAATGAGAAAGGGAGTAGTCTGTGGTGTACTGTACATTAAAACATAAATATATACAAAACTATATTGTTACAATAAATACTGTCCATATATATATATAACTTAAATACACAAATACTTACATACATATGTACTTAAATATATACATACACAATATTACATGTAAACAAATTCAGAGAAAGGAGGGACAAAAAATAATAATTAAAATTAGATCCAGATATAAAAGCGTTAGGGAGAAAGGAAATGGTTTTTAACTAGGTTATTAAAAGAAGCCAGTGACTGGGCTTGTCTAATAGGCAACGGCAACTCATTCCACAATCGCACAGCCTGGACCGTAAACGATTTGTCGTAAAACTTAGTGGAATGAGCAGGCATCAAAAGTTTCAAATTCTCCGATGATCTCAAGTGTCTAGAATGTGTGTCATGAAGGAACTTAAAGAGTTCTTTGAGATAAGAGGGGGTTGTAGGTACAAACAGAATACTGTAGAGTAAAGATAAAATATGGGTATTCCGGCGAAGGCGGATTGGCAGCCACTTGAGCTTAATTCGAAATTCATTAACATGGTCATATTTGCGTAATCCAAATATGAATCTAATACAAACGTTTTGGAGTCGCTCAAGCTTATCTAGCTGCACTTCAGTCAGATCTAAATAACTGACATCGGCATAATCGAGGATTGGGAGAAGGAGGGACGCGCCCAGGCGTGCAGTTTTGGTGGCAGTTGGAAGGAAATTGCGCAGTCTGCGCAAAGACCCCGCAGATGCAAACACCTTGCGTTTAACCTCCTGCAGCTGGGAACCCCACGAAAAGTCTTTGTCAACTAATATACCCAGGTCTTTCACTGAGTCGCTGTATGGAATAGCTAAGCCATCAAAGACAATCCGGGGGAGCTGCGACCAGTTTAATTTCGAACGCAACCTAGGACTGCCGACAACAATGACTTGAGTCTACTACTAATACTATATTTTATACCATGAGTACGAGAAAAAGAAAGATTTAAGCGAAAAGCACAAGGAATATTAATAAATAAATGGTTTATTACCTTCAAAATTTACAAAAAATGTGAAACCCTGACCCCTGATCTAGGTAACAGCACCTGTGTTTCAGGGGTCGGTGACCACCTCCGTTACCCATTTTACGTAATTATAATTAATTAAACACCATTGCAATAAAATCATAATCATTATTAAAATCCTAAATATAAACAAACTTAAAATTAAAATCGAAGAAGGCGTAAAAAAAAAAACGCAAAAAAAAACGCAGATATAATACACCCTTATTGCGTCATAGATTAATTTATTTTCTTGATAGTATTATTTTACGTACCTACCAAAACTGTAACAGAGTACACACACAGAAAACCTAATTACTGTTGTTACGACTCCTAATCTTACGCTAAACCCAAATCTTACATTAATCCCTTACTTATGTACTAATAGGAAAACTTGGAGTAAATTTAAGTTACCGCAAACTTACATGTACCTCACAAATTTAATGTTTCATAGTTGACTACAGGGATGGACGCTCGGGCAAGTTGCATATTTTAAGTAAATTCACTTTTAATCTTACTAATCTTACTTACTACACTATCACACTTAATGTTATAAAGGCGAAAGATTGTAAGTGTGTGTGTTTGTATGTTTGTTACCTCTTCATGCTCAAACGGCTTGACGAATCTAATGACGATGAAATTTTTCACAGAGATAGATTATAGTCTGGAATAGCACATAAGATACATTTTATCGCGTGAATAATGTACCCTTGGGATATTTATCGACATTCACGCGGGCGAAGCTGCTAGCAGAAGCTAGTTAATAATATAATTGTTTGTTTGGCGCCGCCTCAAAATACTAGACTAAAAATATTTTTTATTTTTAGCTTTTCAATTATTTATTTTGTCGCGCGATTATTTTTTTTGTTAAAAAGGTTTTGTGCTTTATGAATTTGCAAACTTATGTAATGTTCGCGAGCGTTACTTTTGAGCATAACTGCCTGGGTTATATTCCCGAGATGGGCAAAGTGGTTTTTCCATGATTATTGATATTATAGATGAGTATTTAGTGCCGAAAATGTCCAGTGTTTACAGTATCTAAATGTAGATGAAACAACGGTCTCCCCGGTGGGTTCCCGCATTGTCGAGGTGGGGGGACTCAGTAGTCGTGGCTTGGTCACCCACAGTAAAGCGAAGAGGAACCCGAGGAGTGGCCGCTCATCAGGGCTTTTGACGATAAGCTGACGACGTATCGGCCAATAAGTTGGTTGCGGTGCCGCCTGGGCGAAATCGGAGGCGTACCGAGATGTCGTATGAGGCCTCCTGTCCAGGCTTTGCGATTGTGGAATGAGTTGCCCTTGTCAGTAAGACAGGCCCAGTCACTGGCTAATTTTAAGAACCTGGTTAGAAACTATTTACTTTCTCTCTAACGTTTTTCTATTTATTTTTTATTCCATCATTATACAACACTTTTCCATTTTTTTCCATCTATGAATATGTGTAACACGTAGTATTATATATGTATGTTTATATATACATATAGTATTTAATATAGAAATATTTATTTTATATCTATACCAATATTATAAAGAGTAAAGATTTTTTTGTTTTTTTGTTTGTACCAAATAGGCTCCGAAAGTACCGGACAGATTTAAAAAATTCTTTCGACTATGGAAAGCTACATTATTCCCGAGTAACATAGGCTATAATTTTGACGGGAGCGAAGCCGCGGGGGTCACCTAGTATATATATATATATATAAGTATATTCTATTCTATTCATACCCATACGGTAACGCGGATGAGGATCGCAGGCCGTGGCGGGGGAGGAGTGCCGGTATTGCGGTGCGCCGCTCTCTATTTGACCTTGACCCATCACAACGGGACCAAGTGCACAGGTGGACACCGTGGAGTTTACGTGGGTTGATGTCCCACATAACTGCAGTATCTCTTCATGGTAGTGCAGTATGCATGAGCATTTGTCACCGCAAAAAAAAAGGCGAGACAACGGTAGGTGAATTATTGACATTCGGGCTTTCAGGTTTTTTAATATTTATAATGGAAGGAAAATCAAAACGTCATAATCCTTCAATCTATCAAAACGTCAAAATATGTGGAGCGGAGTGAAAGGTGCTGTAATCCTCAATCATCTGACGCGTTAATAAAATTTGTTGAAACGACGGAGCAGCTGGGTTTGTGGGTACTTTATTCATATCGTATCACCGGTAAGAATGTACCAAGCTACAATATTTGATTAGGTATTTTACTAAATGAATTTTAGTTATTGGTCTTAATAATCGGCCTTATTATACGTAGATAAAGTAGCAAGTGACCGTACTTTATTTTATCTACCAAAAGATTGAATTATCTAAACAACATAGTTAAGTTAATAGAACCCGTTCTTTATATCCATTTAAGAGGAATAGATATCTAATCTAAATATCTCAAAACTGTTTCCTCAGGTTTCTAAACGACTTATCTGTGCTTACCTTTTTTAAACATTAAACTTACCTTCGTGTCTGCTTGAAACTTAAGTTGTTTAATGGGCCTTGAGCATAATAAATGAGTTCGATATATACTTCGAAACTACTCCGAACTATTAATTAGATTTTGTTCGAAGAGTATAGATTTTTAGTTTAAACTTAGTTCTTTCTTTTTATTGTAAAGATTTATTCTTTTGTAAACTAGTCTGGACACATGAGTAATTTATGTTTACTGTTTTAAAACAAACAAAAAAAAATGTCTTTTTGCAATCTATTCCTCAAACATTCAAAAGTTTTATGACGAGAAATGTGTGTAAAAGTTATCGTCTTTTTATGACATTAACATGGGAACCTCACATCAAAGTAATTTTATTTTATTTATTAGGTCTACCAACAATTGTTTTCACTAATCTACACACAAAAATATAACGATAAACTCTACACAGTGCAACAAATACTTATAAGTAAACACCACATATACAAAAAACAATAATAAGTAATTATGTTAGCTGTAGGCTACATATTCTACAAGTAAACTTAATAATATAACTCTATAATAGTTACATATGCGAAATATTAAGAGCATAATTTTCTCAAAAAGTTACTTACACACAGACCAAAAACATTAACAACAAATCTGTTAAATATTTCGGTAATACAAAGGTATATAACATTGTGGAGAGGTGTGTAGTGTATTTATGGTCTACGAACGGTAACCATAGTCAAAGTCAAATTCTTTATTTCAACTAGGCCAATATGCGACAGTTTTTATAAAAAAAATATTATTGATACTACCGTCCATTCGCAAAGGAAGATCGTTATGGAGACGAACGGACAAGAAACTTCACAATTGTTCTTAAAAATAGTGTTTTAATATATTTACATAACTACATACATTAAATCAAATACGTGAGGAAGATGCACCCAGTATAACACTACTATACTACGTATAAGTATTACAAGCACTAACAGTTAAAATTCATTAGATAAATAGAAACATGGTTCTCACATACTTAAAAATATTGCAAACATATTACATAATTTAACAACAACGGAACAGTGTTTGAGTCAATTTATTAAAACAAAAATAATAATACTATAATTATGAATATACTAGCTTTTGCCCGCGACTTCGTTCGCGTGGAATAGTGACTTCCGGCAGATTTTTGGTTTTACCCACATAGTTCCCGATCTCGCGGGATCTCTTCAAAAATGAAATGTGGAAGATATTCTAGGGAACTCTTCAAAAATCAACTAAATAATTTAAAAGGAACGATCTAATTAATTTAAAAATTAAAACGAATTTAGTTAGACATACAATTTTAGTATCTACTAATAATCGAGATCAAACTAAACTTACATTATACAACAACCAGACAACCCAACAAATAAACCTTTTAATCGACAAATACAACGGGACCAATTTTGAAAACAACCACCAGACAACCCAATAAATAAACCTTCAAAAGGTTATCTACTAATACAACGGAGCCAATTTTAAATTTACGAAACGGTCAATCCACAATTTCACGACAGTACCGAATCGCTCGGCCGATACCCAACCAAATGCGTGTAACGAAACCATAGCGCGATCTATTTCGATCCCAACGCCATCTATCGAGCATAGTGACAACTCGGATTATTTATCTATACTCCGTTCGGGCATTTTCTTTGTACCAAAAGTTTTATTATATTGATATTATTTTTTCATACCTTTTTACTATTTATTTACTTTTTTCCGATGAATTAAAACAATAACATGAACCGAACTCGTGTAACGATCGACACCATTGCGCGATCACCAACTCGACATAATAGTACTAATAGAATTATCTATACTCCGTTAGAGCATTTTCTTTGTACTAAAAGTTGTATTATATTATATTATATTTTCATACCTTTTTACTATTTATTTACATTTTTCCGATGAATTTTCAGTACTGAATTGATGCCGACTCTTGACCAATAGATGGCGCTGTATGTCCGGAATAAATTTTATTTTATTTTTTGTAATAAAAACTATCCTATGTCCATTCTCAAGTTCCAAACTATGTCTGTACCAAATTTCACACAAATCGGTTCAGTAGTTTAGGCGTGAAGCAAAGACAGACAGACAGACAGACAGACAGACAGACAGAGTTACTTTCGCATTTATAATATTAGTTTGGATAAATCAAGCAATTTGATTTTATCTACACTAAAGATTGCCCTATGGAGCATCCTATCTAATTTTTAATATACTTGATTACAATGTGTACTTTTATCAAAAGTTCAAAATTATCTTTCATTTGACACGGTTTTTTTTTATAGAATTTAACAACAGTACCCCATGAAAGATGTGTGATCTTTAGCTAATCTATAAGATGGTTGATCTAAGTTATCTTTATTTCTAGTGTTTAAGGTCCCAAATGGTTTCAAATGGAACCTTATTTTATCAGTAATTCTAGACCTTCAGATAGACATTATAATGATCCACTGGAGAACTCCTAAAGGTCAAAACTAATCGTTAATAATCCTCGGAAATTGAAGACAGGCCAAAACTATTAGGAAAATTCTATTAGAAGCGATGTCATCAATTTGATCGTAAAGAAGAGTTCTACGATTAAGCCCTTTCCCGATTACGTCTGGGTCGGATTTCAGGCAGACTAAAACATGCGGCGCCAACGGGTAGTGTCTGCTCCCCGTCTAAGTGAGGTAATCCTAGCTGTCAAGTCTGTCATAAATTCTAGATGATTCATGCCTCATTGTGCGGTTCAAGGCACAAAGAGGTGTCGGTTAACCTATTTTTTACTACCCAAAAGGTAGAGATTTAGAGATAAAACATACGACAACGGACGAAAATACATATGCTTATAACATTGCTTATAAGTGTTCACGTAGCTTGCATGCCATTGTGACATTCACTAATCAGAAATTATTGTAGCCAATTTACAGCTATGTGTAGTTAAAGTCTAAGGATAGACTGGCTATCAACTAATCTGCCAAGCTATGATCTTTACATATTGATTGTTAAGCGTATCGGTTAATCGTTATCCCAAGATAGAAGCGTAAACATTTACGGCTTCCAGATAAGAAACGACTAGTAGAAACTGTATTCACGATCCCCTATTTACCTGCCAGTAAAAATCGAATAGCTTGTCACTCAATATTTAAAATGGCTCATAATATCATGTCACCCCAATTCACTAGTGAGAATATAATTATTCAAGAACAGGCGAATCAGCAGCGTCGTGTGGAACAGGTTGCGTCGTACATCGTTACAAACATAGCCGTATTAAACTTAAGCGGGGTTTATACCGCCCCATATATTACGTACTAGCTTTTGCCCGCGACTTCGTTCGCGTGGAATAGTGACTTCCGGCAGATTTTTGGTTTTACCCACATAGTTCCCGATCTCGCGGGATCTCTTCAAAAATGAAATGTGGAAGATATTCTAGGGAACTCTTCAAAAATCAACTAAATAATTTAAAAGGAACGATCTAATTAATTTAAAAATTAAAACGAATTTAGTTAGACATACAATTTTAGTATCTACTAATAATCGAGATCAAACTAAACTTACATTATACAACAACCAGACAACCCAACAAATAAACCTTTTAATCGACAAATACAACGGGACCAATTTTGAAAACAACCACCACACAACCCAATAAATAAACCTTCAAAAGGTTATCTACTAATACAACGGAGCCAATTTTAAATTTACGAAACGGTCAATCCACAATTTCACGACAGTACCGAATCGCTCGGCCGATACCCAACCAAATGCGTGTAACGAAACCATAGCGCGATCTATTTCGATCCCAACGCCATCTATCGAGCATAGTGACAACTCGGATTATTTATCTATACTCCGTTCGGGCATTTTCTTTGTACCAAAAGTTTTATTATATTGATATTATTTTTTCATACCTTTTTACTATTTATTTACTTTTTTCCGATGAATTAAAACAATAACATGAACCGAACTCGTGTAACGATCGACACCATTGCGCGATCACCAACTCGACATATAGTACTAATAGAATTATCTATACTCCGTTAGAGCATTTTCTTTGTACTAAAAGTTGTATTATATTATATTATATTTTCATACCTTTTTACTATTTATTTACATTTTTCCGATGAATTTTCAGTACTGAATTGATGCCGACTCTTGACCAATAGATGGCGCTGTATGTCCGGAATAAATTTTATTTTATATTTTATTTTTTGTAATAAAAACTATCCTATGTCCATTCTCAAGTTCCAAACTATGTCTGTACCAAATTTCACACAAATCGGTTCAGTAGTTTAGGCGTGAAGCAAAGACAGACAGACAGACAGACAGACAGAAAGACAGACAGACAGACAGACAGAGTTACTTTCGCATTTATAATATTAGTTTGGATTTTGACGCGTCTTCAAGTGAAATGGATGTCTTTAAGGACGCTATTACATTTTTCTACAAATATCAGTGATTTTCAGGTACAATTTTAATGTATATGCAATCATTGATGTGAGGATATCATGGTCTTAATTTATGGATGATATATTCAGCTCCAGATTGGCATCAGAATGAAATTGCATGACATCATACAAAAATTTCGCACAAATACTTTTTGCCCATCACAATAATAGCAAAAATATTAAAAAGTAGGGTCCGAATAGGTCCCAGTTTAGGTAATTTTACAGGATATTTTATCTTCAAAATTATGAGAAATTGCGGTATAAATAGTCCTTTACAGGTTCAGCGAATTATTTTTTACCCAAATCAATATATTTTTTAATTATTAGCTAAAATAAAAACACTTGCCGACTTCTTCATACATTTTGCACTCGAAGCCAGGCGAAGCTCATCATTCCGTGCTCAGAAGCGCTCGTGGAAGGATGAGCGTATCGCTTTTTCGCAAAAAATAAATACGATAAAAGTAATAGAAAAGATTGTAGTGTGCATGCGTGAGTTGTTTGTCGTGATCGAAAGGAGTTGATATTTTATCGGACCGAAATAAAAGTATGTTAGAGTTTGATGGATGTGATTTAGAAATTATGTTGGGTAACATCGGGATTCGGATAGATTAAGCAGTTGTTGACAAGGTTGAGACAAGGATGGCTGGGTTTAAGCAGCTCTTAGTAAGGTTAGGATTTGGATGGGTAAGGTCAAGCTGTCGGCGGTGAAGGTTAGAAGTGGATGGGTGGGAGGAGATTTATGATTTGAACCGGTTTGTATGTATGTATGTATGACGAATACGGGGTCAAAATAAAATACAAAATGGCGCCGACGAGGCCGCTTTTCGACATGGGTGTCATTGTCATGGTTTTTGGGGTCGCTTATATAGAATATGGGGTCAAAACCAAAATAATAGATGGCGCCGACAAAAATCAAACATATTTTCGTCATGGGTGTCATTTTCATGATTTTTTGGGTTTCCAGTAATGAATATGGGGTGATAACCAAAACCCAAGATGCCACCGATAAATAAATTACAACTTTTCGTCATGGATGTCATTTTCATGGATATTGGGGTAGCTTATATCGAATACGGGGTCAAAACCAAAATACAAGATGGCGCCGACGAAAATTTTACATCTTTTCGTCATGGGTGACATTTTCATGAATTTTGGAGTCGCTTATATTTAATACGGGGTCAAAACCAAAATACAAGATGGCGCCGACGAAAATTTTACATATTTTCGCGATGGGTGTCATTTTCATGATTTTTAGGGTTTCTAGTAATGAATATGGGCTTTGGTTATGACCAAAACCCAAGATGGCCGCCGATAAAAAAATGACAACTTTTCGTCATGGATGTCATTTTCATGGATTTTGGGGTCGCTTATATCGAATACGGGGTCAAAACCAAAATACAAGATGGCGCCGACGAAAATTTTACATCTTTTCGTCATGGGTGTCATTTTCATGGATGTTGGGTAATATGTCATTAACTGCTGCTCAATATGTAATGCTCCATAAATTTTAGATCGTAATATTTTATATGTTCCATGTAATGCAAAATGTTCAAGTAATTTTTTAATCCTTGTGACCGGAAATTATTTCGTTTTAGGTACTTATTTCAAGTAGCGTTTTTTTAAAAATACCTACTTACTACAATAAAGTGAAAACTAATTTTCTTTTCGGAAGTCGGTGTCGGTACCTATTGTGTTTCGTTTTTCGACACGGGAAAGTTATTATTTTTCATGTTTTAGTTTTTGTTGGTACCCCATATTGGGTATACTAAATACATCTGTTTACCCTTTTAAACTGTACGAGCGTGATGTTATATTAGAGTATGGTGAAAACAAAACATAAACAAACGATCACAGTAATCGCAGGTCATTTGATGTTTAATATTGAAGATTTCCATTGTCTATTTCCGAAGATCTTTATCAGATCGTAATAAATTATACAATAAAAACTTCCCTGAAAACACATACATTTATCGAGGAAAACCCGATCAGTATCGGTAGTTTTTAAGAAAACTGCGGATACATACGGGTCGAATAGATAGAGTACCTCCTTTTTTTGAAGTCGGTTATAAATAAAAAGCTACTTTTTACGACGACGCGACGGTTTGTAACAGTTACCAAATGCATATTCAAAGTGCCAACTAACCTTCCTGAATCAACATCGATAAATTAAAAAATAATATCAAGGACCAATATTATTTGAGTGGTGTATAAAATCGAGCGCTCAGTAGTTTAAATGAGTGCGTACGCGTAATGTTGCTGTGTGCGACTAGATACCTAAATTTGAGTTCGTCGAAAATGTAACAGCGTCCTTAAGTAGGTAATGCTTGGAAAGAGTTCATGTTATGCTCGATCGATTCAATTATTTAGTGGTTAAACCATTGAGTTGAACTATTTTAGAGACAGTATTGGAAAATTGTCGAGCGATAGTGATTTTACTCCAGAGTTTCTCAAAACAGGCGCTTTAGAGATTATTAATAAATCGACTACCGGAAAAATCAAAACATAGATACGAAAATGCTTAAGACGATTTTGTTCAATGAAAAAAAACAATAGTAGGTGTCAAGCCTGTGTCGGAATCCGTCCTTTTAGTTTATTTCCAACGTTTAGCAGAAACTCGAAAGACAAGCAGCCTATGGTGCATTTATTCAACGCTCAGATCTACAATAAGCATCAAACACAATATTCAAATCAATACTTATAGCAGCTTTTTATTGTCTCGCAGAAGGTGTGACAAGTAGAGTATGTTCCTCTGGGATAACGCCTGTTTTCGTTCTGGGCAGATTGAACCCCTCGCTTCACTAGGGACCCTACATAACTCCCTATGCCGCCGTTCTATATGCCGCCCGTATAAAAAAAAATGGTTATACAAAGTCCAATGTAAAAGTAAAACAAAAATCCAATAACATTCTGCTCACGTTAAAAATGGTTGCTAAAAAGGTATTCGTGCCAATATGTAGGATACAAAGAAATATTTGTGGTTTTTACGGGTATTTTGTAGAACCTAAGTATATAACAGAATTCACCAGAAGAATCTGTAAGATTCATACGCTGAGTGATTTTATTCATGTTTCTTATATACTTGGCCCCCGGACAGTATTCGGTCCGTAATTTATGATCCTTAACTCTGGCTGAGCAGTCAGTTCACGTCCTCAAGTTTGGCCATCCCAGCTGTTTGTTTAGTTACCCAAGTGCATAATGCTTAAAAATGTATTACCGCACCGCATAGTATTTTCTCCTTTGGCGTGAATAATCTTAGCCGGCAACCGCTTATTGGAACCGGGGCGAAAATAACAATCGGCACGGACGTGATACGATGCGCTTCTATAAATCAAACATATTTTGCGCTTCCAAAAAACCGGACCTCATCGGGAATTCAGGCCCAGAATTCTTGATAATGTAGTAACCTAGAGGCGATACGCGCACATAATAGATACCTACGCACAAATTGAAAAATTCGATGACTTCTCCCTTTTAACGCAATCCACGCGTAATGGATTAGTGAAATATAAGAGTGCTACTGAATATTGGATAAGTAACGAAATGTAGTGGTACACTAGCACGTGTACGAGTACGATATAGACGAGACGTGCATTTGTTATTATTAGTACCTATTAAGGCCAATTTCTCTGTATTCGCCCGGATAGACAGACATAACTATTCCACTAAATGCATTAAATAGTGGTATAGGCTTTTTTTTTTGATGTATGTTCCCCGATCACTCAAAGACGCCAGGACCGATTTCAAAAAAACCTTCTTTTGTTTTGAAGGGTATACTTCCTAGTTGGTCCCATAGTCATCAGATCAGGATCTGATGATGGTATCCTAGAGCAATCGAGGGAACTCCTCAAATATTATAGGCATACATATAGTGATTTTGATATTTTCATCAACAATGCAATCACTTGCACTCAGAAAGTATAATTTGGTGAAGAGGAACTGATGAAGAAGACCACAGATGGCCACTGGAACTCCTAAATGCTAAGTATGTCACGGGTATAAAGTATTTCGAATAGTGAAACAAATACTTATGAACTTATACGTACTGATGAAAATGGTACCATATATTGAACTGTTCTGATGATGAAGCTGGAAGGTAGGCACTGGAAATCTGAAATAAAAAAATGTATCCTAGTCGTGCTTGGGCTTATTGGAATCGTCATGAGATGTACTTTGGCCATAAATGATTATCATGTTAATTGGAGATACCTACCAAAACTAAAAAAAAAAAAACCTTTTTAACAAAAAATCGGTGTCTTTTGTACCCATTTTTCAGTTTTTCGACACCGAGTTCGGAAAAGAAAGTTAGTCGGTTTGATTTTTTGTTAAAAAGGTTTTTTACGCAAACGGATCCCTGAATTGGAAAATGGTTTTCACAGACCCGTAATATTTTTCAATGGCCTATCCAACACACTAACACACCGTGGGATAGACGAGAAAGAAAACAATCATCCGCACTTTACGTGTACAGGAGGTACCATACAAAATTATTTTTCATGGTTTTAGTTTACCACTTTGTCGGCGTGATTAATGTATATCGATGCCAAATTATAGCTTTGTATAAGAGTCTCTGAGCTAAGCTGCGGACGGACAGACGGACTTGGCGATACTAAAAGGATTTCTTGTTGACTACGGATCCCTAAAAAAGGAAGAGTTACTGAAACATTCTACATAATTAAATATTAAAAAGACACTTCTTGAAATTAAGAAGTCTCTATTTTATTTAAAATATCATTATGTGCTAGCAAAATTGCCTGTTGAACGAAGTAAAAAGAAATAAATATTATTATTTTCATAAAATAAAAAAGTAGTAGAACCTGCAAAGCCCCTAATTTAAAAATACTGAGTATGTGTGTGACTGTTGTTTCACGCCAACGTAAAATATTGACTCTTATGAACATACGTGATTAAATTTCTCCATGCGCTGTGTGCGTTCGTTATAAAAGTAATATTTTAATTTTAGAGCAAATATTATTAAGAAACTGTTTTTATTTGGATAAAAAGTATTTTAATTTTCTATATTTCCACATGTTTTTTTCTTTCTTCTTTAAAAAAGCAAGAAATTCGTTGTGGTCTGAATAGGTATTTCTCAGCCTAAGTAATTTACCTTAAACGGGACGTATTCTTTTTAATTTTTTACTAAAATATCTATTAAAGTAAATTTAAACTAAATCGACTGTAGATCGTGCGCCCTGGACTTTCTAAATAATTAGTCGCTATTAAATCCAAATCTAAAGTTTGTTTTCGTTTTGCGAATCTTTGTGTGCGTCAGAATGGCTGGTTGTCTGTAACGGTTCGCGTCACGCTGGTGACCAAAAATTGCTACCTATTTGCTACTTTTTACTACCTATAGTCAATTAATTGCTACCTAACTCTGAAAGAAAATAAAGGGACTTCAAAATGACCAGCCATTCTGACATCAGGATAGCTGGTCAACTCTCCGTTTGTGTAAACTATTCAAATTTGTGTTATTATTTTTACTTGAGTAATTACTACCTGATTGCTACCCTCACGTATTTCAATGTCTACCTTGTAGTTTTAACAAGTAAAAAGTTATGATCATTTGAAATTTTTACGGGGAATGGATTACGATTATTGATACAAAGCAATTTAAAACGATTACTACAATGTTTATTTTTATCAGAATACACCTATCCATTATGTTAATTGAACATATATATGTATATGTTAATGTAAAAGCCCGAACTACGGTAAAACCTAAGATTTACCCAGTCTTACTGGTAATCAAAAAATAAAAGGATGAACGTTTTCAAACAATAAAACAAACAAACACCTCAGATTTATTATTTAGTACAGATGAAACAGTTTTGATAATAATTGTTGTTGTTGTTTGAATAATTTTGCTTTTACGATAATATTACAAAAAAATGTTTGTTGTTGTAGATGTTTAATCAGCATGTTACCTAACAAATAATTAATATATATATAAAGGTATCAGTATGATCTGTGAGGTTTTTTTGCGTACAATATACAGTGAGAAATATATTTTCTAAAACTTTTTGTTATTTTTGTATATTGATCATTTTAACACTCCCACACCGAACCTCGTTCACAGTGAGCTTTTGGATATAATGGCCAAAGTGTATGTAAAACTACGTTTATAATGGCCCATTGCCTGTAAAAAAATTAAATGATCATAACTTTTTTCTTGTTAAAGCTACAAAGTGGACATTGAAAGACGTGAGGGTAGCAATCAGGTAGTAATTACTCAAGTAAAATTTGAATAGTTTACACAAACGGAGAGTTGACCAGCTATCCTGATGTTAGAATGGCTGGTCATTTTGAAGTCCCTTTATTTTGTTTCAAAGTTAGGTAGCAATTAATTGACTATAGGTAGTAAAAAGTAGCAAATAGGTAGCAATTTTTGGTCACCAGCCTGACGCGAACCGTTACAGACAACCAGCCATTCTGACGCACACGAATCTTTTGAGAAATAAATATAAACAGTAAATAACATACAAGGTAGACACGACACATCATTCTGTATTTTCTTTATGTATTAGTTTTTTGTTGTCTGAAAGCAAACACTTGTCGTTTTTCCAAAACTCATAGACGTGAAGTCTTCTTTTATTTTGACAATTCCACTATCGTGTAATTGTGTGCATGACATACAAATATTCATCCAGAAAGAAGAATCTCAATGAAATGTTACTGAAGTAATACAACATGTTTTAATAAATATGATAATCACAAATGAGGTACCCTTTTCCTCTATTAACTTTCAAGTTGAGTATCTTCGGGTACTTTTGTATTACTGTCTACAAATTAATAAAGATAAAGATTTTTCTTTAATTCAATATTTTAAAGCACGAGAAACCACTTTGTTTTTCGGCCTAAAAAATATAAACTTAAAGAACAAGCTTCTTATTGACTAAACAAAACTATTTTCAACCGACTTATCAAAAAGGAGGAGGTTCTATGTCCGACTCCACAAATAAATAATCTTGAATATTGACTCTGTTTGTTTTTTATATGTGTTCACCGATTACTCAGTCAATTATGGACTGATTTTGAAAATTATTTTTTTGTTTGGATGGATATACTTTCGAGGTCCCATTGTCACCAAGTCAAGATCTGTTATGGAGGGCTTCTGGAAATCGAGGGAAAATGTTATAAGCATAAATATAGCGATTTGGTATTTTCATCAACAGGGCAAGCATTTGCATTCAGAATGTATCATTTGGTGAAGTAAAAATGATGAAGAGGACTACAGATGGCCACTGGAACTTCTCAATGATAAAATTGTTTTGAGTATGAGATATCTCAAATAGTTAAATTAAAATTAAGTTGCCTTTTATTTGAACCTACATTGTGTGTATCTTAGTGTGCCAAATAAATTTTTGACTTCCTGAGAGATCGGTCCATTCGAGTGGTTATCGAAGGCTGCTCGTCGGACCAATTGGATATTAATGCCGAGGTCCCACAGAGGTCGGTACTATCAGCAACTTTATTCTTGCTTCACATAAACGATCTGCTAATACCAGGCACCTTTGGATATACAAACGACAGCACTGTTGCTGAGAGATACTTGTCCAACGCTCGTGCTACCGGGCCTCAGATCCAGTATCTCCGTGAGGCCATGGTGGCACGTTTGAACCTGTCCTTGCAGGCAGTTGCCAAATGGGGCGATGCCCATCTGGTCAGGTGTAATGCTACTAAAACCCAGGCTTGACTTTTTCCGCAAAAAGGAGCCAAATTCACCCGGCTCCAACTTTCCGAGATGTGACCGTGCCAATAACGGACCATCTTGAGCTTCTTGGCGTTATTTTGACATCGACTCTCAATTTTGGCCCATACGTTGAGGCAAAAGCTCAGCAGGCTGCCAAAAAGTTGGGGATCCTAGCAAAGGTGAGAAAGTACTTCACGGCGGAACAGCTGCTCAACTTGTATCAAGCGCAAGTTCAATCATGCATGGAGTACTGTTCTCATCTCTGGGACGGATTTGCCAAATAACAGCTTGATGCACTGAAGTCGATCGAAAAGCGGGCCAGGGGGCTCATCGGCGATGAAGCACTGGTCAAGACAAAGCTCCAGAGCCTTGAACATTGTCGCCAGCTTTGCCAGCTTGTCAGTTTTTTATCGTTTACATTTCGGTGAGTGTGCGATGGAATTGCATGATCTAATTCTACCTAGCCCGTTTCATCACCGGACTACCAGACGTACGGCGATGCGCCATCGGTACGAGTACATGGTGGACATCCCACCCATACGCATTAATTTTGAGAATACTTTTATTATGCTTACAGCTAAGGAGTGGAATTCCCTGCCGGAGTCTGTGTTTCCCGATAGCTACAATCTAGGGGTGAAGACCCTTAAGTCAAGAGTGAATAGGTTACTTATAGGCAAGCGTGCTTCACCGTCGACCACATCATCGCTTACCATTAGGTGATATAATGGCCCAGCGCGAGCCTATTATTAATAATAATAAAAAACTAGTTTCTATCTTTCTTTTCTTTCGTTCTTCTTACTGTCATGAAGCGTTTTAATGAAAATGGTACTATCGAACTGATCTGGTGATGAAGCCAGAAGGTAGGCACCGGAACTCCGTAATAAAAATTGTTTTATTACGGAGTTCCGGTGCCTACCTTCTGGCTTCATCACCCAGTATCCCAGTTGTGTTTAGGCTTGTTGGAATTGTTTCTGTGGAATTGTTATGAGAAGCTCTAGCTATAAGTGATTTTCATGGTATTATATGGTAAGAAATAAATGTAATAAAGGGTTTTTTGTTTTTAATCAACTTTGTGTTACTTAACTAGTCCTATAAAAAATATTATCTTAACAAAAAGCTTCCTATTGACTAACCTAAACTAAAACTACAATATATAACTATTGATCAGATTTCCTAAAGAAATATTTCCTCAACGGTGTCTGCCCGGTAAAAGTTTTTTTTACAATAGTATCTATGTCTATTGGTTATTAACAACATTAACAAGTTTAGGGATTCCCAGAGGCGGCTTAATTAACTCTGACACCAGAGGAGGCCACACCTCACACGAAAAGAAGAAGAACAAGTTTATACTTTAAAGACATCCATACATTCGTATAAAAATGTTATCACAAAAATTATACTGAGCTTCACTGGCGGAATGGTCTTGTTACATATTTATTAACCGTTGGAAACACAAATTAAATTTAAGTAGAATGTAATTTATATTTTTCATCACTGGCTGGAGCTATTTATCAAGTTCTAATGAAATAAGTATAAATGTTTACAGATCTGCCTACTAAATTGAATACAGGGTAACATCCCCAGGGCTTACACACTTATTAAAAGTACATAGTTGTGTACCGATACGCCCTCAACTAAATGGGCCGTATAATATATAATGTGATACGAAGCGAATCTTATCGGGTACAACAGATTACTTTAATCATTTATTGCGTTACTAGTAAGTAGTATGGAAGTATGCATGGAAAAGTCAGTTCAGTGATTGTGTGGAGAAAATTGGTATGTATTTTCTTTGAGACTGCTAAAATAGAATGAAACAGAAATAACAAACTTGTTTATTTAGCACACACAATGAACACAAATATGTGTAAGAAACAGTGTTATCACCGACACAATAAAAACACTGGCTCGGTGTCCAATAAAACTATTATTATTTTATCTATGTACTTATACATCATTATCATCACCATTATTACAGTCGAATGACGTCACCTGCTAGACACAGGCGTGTCCCAAGCGTCGGTCCCTGCTACGGCGTAGGACAGATACGTTTCCGCGTAGTCAAAATGATGACGAGCTTAGCCATCGATTTTACCTTGAAGTTATTGATGTACGTATAATTGTTTTTAATGAATTTGCCATCCATAAATGAAAACTTGGACAGTCAATTAAATAATTCATGGCAGTTTATTTATTTTATCAGTCTCAATGGATTACCATGAAGAAACTAATTTAAAAGGTTATGAGTGTGAGACGAAATAAGTTTCTTCTTTATTTTTCTTACTTACTTTATTTTAATTCTCTCAGGAAAACTTATTTTATTTAACATAAAAGCGTTTAATTTATGACGGCTAATAACTTCATCTCTAATTATATTTGGACAACTCTAGACCATTTTAAACACTTATTAAGGATAATGTGAATCCCGGTAATTAATATTAAGCGTTATCTTAATATTAATTACCAAAGTGTTTATACACTACGGAAATGTTTATAAATCTATTTCTCAAAGCCATTAGTCCTGACTTGCAACTAGGTAATGTAGACATCAGATGTCTGTGTAGCATTAATTCACCTTCTCCTTTGCAGTCTAAACAGACCAAGCAGGCATAGCCTAATTAATGTCACACACATTAAGCGACAATGAGCGAACCTAGTTACTTAAAATATCTATAAAGCTGACTGGTAAAATGAGCGACACAGTCAAGAGGCCCACGACAAACTTTATTTCAAAAGTCCAAATTAATGGGAAGGGCTGACATAGCACACTTAAGTAGCGCATATCCAACCCCATGCATTTTGAACTTTTGGCCAATCGTCAAAATGTACTGTGATAAGACATGATGACCTTGCTTCCTTTGGCTTATCATAGTGGCCCTGCTGCCACCCGATATGATCCGTTTTTATTTTATCTTTAAATTAGGAAATGCTGTTCGCATTTCCCGCAATTCAACTACATTCCATTTTTGCCGCAAATTTAAAAGAAAATCGAATGCTGTAAACCCTTATTAGATATGTCTCTTATATAACTAGTCGTACTGTGAGTGTGAAAACACTACTATTCAAACCAAATGAAGTAAAGATTCATGTTTGTGGATGTTAACGGATTTTCTCACATTAGTTTGTGATTAAGGGCTCCGGTCTAGTCCGAAAAGAGGATTACATTCCCTTTATATGATAATTTATACTGCAACTTTCATAGTTATTTGCTAAAACGGAAATAGTAGACAATAAGTGAAGGGGTCACCCCTTAAATTATTGTGCTACTATTGCCCCTACAATTTATTTAATAAACAATTTTCTCAATTTGCAAACTTTATAAAAATAACATTTATTTTTATATTCCAAATCCCGAAGAACAATACTCTTTTGTTTTAACGAGTGTAATCACCTCTGAAACGTTTTTTAGTCACTTTAATAAGGATGTAATGCTGGTTTATTATGCCGCTTTGTTTGCCAAGTCCAATGTATTTCTTTCGCTTTTAGGTGGAAAAGTTTGTACTGCAAGACAGGAGTTTTAGTAATGATAACAATATTAAATAAAACCTGTTGTTCTGTAGGATCAAATGAATATACATTGGCAGAGAATTCCCTACGCTTTGAACCCTTCGACCACTGAACTGTGTTGAACCTACAATACAACCATGAAGCGATTGAAGATTTATCTAATAAAAAGTTATATTGCATGAAGTAGGTACTACTTCTCCAAATTAAACTTTTAATTAATAAAAAAGGTCAGAATAAAATCAAATAAGGACAGCCTTTGAAAGATTGTATAAATGCAAACCAATGCATGGAGAATGGAGGCTGAATATAAATGAACTGGTAAAAGGGTCCTCATACTATCTTGTTTTAAGATAAGACAAGCCGAATGAAAACTTGTGTCTCGGTGTAAGCTACAGTATAACCCCGGATTTAGTATCCCCCGTAACCCCGACATGCAGTCCCTCCTAGCTAGGCTTTTATTGATGAAGTTGATTATCTCCGACGGAGAGTAATAGCCCGTGTCTTAAAGGTGAAATACCTACGGTTCTGTAAATTGGACAATAGCCAACTCTTCAGGGAGAATTTATTTTTGTGTAAAAGCTTTGAAAGTGTTATCATTTAGTAAGTCTTATTATTGCTACAAAGACTGCAACAAAAGTTGCGATATTTGTAAACAGGAAAAATGCAGAAATGGAAGAACATATATAGGTAATGGCCTGACCATGTTAACTTTTATTGCATACTTAAGATTAGTCAATTTTACCTGTATAAATACTAAATTTGGAAAGGATAACAGGAGGCATCGGAAACGTACCGAGAGCTCATGAAGGCAAGGCAGAGGCAAGAAGGCAAGGCGAAGCTGTCTACGCAAAAGTGAATAAATAAGTGGTACACTTGTGAAGAAAACTATTCTCAAAGTGCCCGTCTACTTCGTCTTGTATAAAAGTGATTGAAGTTTGCAAATAAATGTTAAATAATTTCCTCAAGTAGGTATATAGTGGCTGCTCCACCGTGTTTGCACTAACGTTTACTTCCACGCTGCATATAACTGGCACTCACTTCTCAAAAACTGCGAAGTAGGAACATTTGTTTCAATTACGATCCAAGTGCTGATTATTGAAAAAGTTATAGATGAATGGTTGGGCAACATAAGGATAGGCCGATGGTTGGGCAGAGAGCACGTCTTATAATATGTGTATATTTTCTGGAGCAGATGCTCTTCAGCGGGATTGAACTCAGTAAATAATAAGCGAATCTAAGTCTACTAAACTCTAGCGCTGAAAGTAGGAAACTATTCACTCAAATAATTTATTACACGTTTTACATTATACATAAATGAAAACCTTAATACATAAATCAGGTTGGAATTCAGTTCGAATGTTGTGTGTATTTCGTTATTTTCTCATATTTTCAAACTTTCAGAAGTTCACATTGTTCTATAGTTCGCGTGAGCTATAACTTACTTGTACTTATGAAGTTTAACTAAGTAATTTTGTAAAAAACTTGGTCGTAAATCTAATATTATTTATTACTCGTATTAAAACTATTTTCGATACATCTGCATTATTTTAGATGAGCCATACTTTTAAAAGTATTTTTGTGTATTGTACAGTCAGCGAATATATTTTTAGTCCACTCAAATAAATATAAGTGGGAACTAATCAACTAATCCAGTAATCCAGCTTACAGAGATACGCATCTCTCAGGTTTTGTCGAACAAATATGAATATTTACAAAAATGTTATTATTTTGTTCTTCACTCTCTACTCTTCGTAATTCCAATACTTTCTGTTATAGTAGGAAAATAGGCTCATAATTTTGTTGACCTTCCCGCGCGACATTTCGCAATATCACAATTTTTAAGGAGAGCACTTACTAAAATACCTGCGAATATTTTTCCTCATTTCTCACGACAAAATTAAGAACATTGAATTTTTTTATTAAAGGTAAGGCAATTCTTTTGAAATGAGTTAAGCAATTTCGCGTAAATATTGGTTATTCGTTGGGTGAATTGATTTTCAAATTATATGACCACGTATTTTTTTATGACTTTTTTAACGACCTCTACCTATTTTTGAGGTGTGAAATTAAAATGTCGTCTTTATATTTTATCATTTTATATATTTTTTATGACACTTATCTGTAATCATACATAGACCCAGTGTCGATAATATTCAGCGCTCCCAAATAAAAGGTCACAACTATACACATAATTTTTGTAAACTCAATATGTATGAAAATGTGAAGTTGCACAGGTTGGTACAAGCTGCGAACCATTTTGAGAGAATAATTAGACTTTCGTTGACATGTAAGACATCCGTATCTTGCCTATCTATTTCAAAAATTAGTGAAGTATCATCAGCAAAAAGAATTATATCCGATAATTTGGCCATCATAAAAGGGAGATCATTAATATAAAGAAGAAAAAGGAAACGACCGAGAATTGAACCTTGGAGCACGCCCATTTTGACTAGAGACCCGGAGGACGTCGCCCCATTAACATTTACTTTTTGCTGTCTGTTTGATAAATAGGAAAGCACAAGATCAGAAGATTTTCCTCGAATTCCGTAGTGGTGTATTTTCCAGATCAGTGTTTTGTGGTCGACGCAGTCGAACGCTTTTGAGAGATCACAGAAAATGCCAATGGCATCCTGGGACTTCGCCCAAGATTCCAAGATGTGGCTGATGAGTTTTACTCCCGCGTCCGTTGTCGACCTACCTTTCGTGAAACCAAACTGTTGACTATGCAGGATCCCATTTGAATTGAAGTGAGACAACATCTGTGAGTGTCTTGCCGAACCCCAGAGTTCTATACCATAAGTCTAAATGGGTCTTACGACGCGTTTGTAGATCAAAAATTTGTTTTCCAAGCTAAGAGCTGAATGCCTGCCCAGATCTCCCAAGTTTTTTATTTGCTTGATTGAACTTAGAATTATTATTATTTAAATGTACGACCGCTGTTGACGACAGCGACGGTGATGACTGTTTCGTTTCGTTCGTTCAAGGGAAGACCATTATAGAACCACGCGGTCTTAAACTTCTGTATCCAGACTGCCGTGTTATTTTTACTATTTAAGACTATGACTAAAGTTGTCGTGTTCCTTCAGTTGCTTGTGCCAGCGCTGCGGTAACCCTCTTTCCAATTTATCTGCGACCCAGACAGGCATCGGCCCTACGTACCCCGTCAGTTTTTGAGGCGTGCGCGGAACACTACGCGCCGTCGACTCGGGCCTGGTCCTTATCGCACGGCTACCCATTACTCGCCGTCCGCAAGCCCACGCCTTCGATTGCCGGGAATCAGCTTGGGACTCCCGACGACCGGGGCGTTTCCTGCGGTAGCTTGGGACATGATACTTTAGGTACCTGAAACTAGGACTAAAGCAAGAAACATTGCGCATCCTTCGCTGATAAATCCAATTTCGTTATGATTTTTCGAACCTATTTTTTTGTTCAAGTTTGGCAGAAAACAGCTTTAATAAAGGTTGTACCTTTGGGTTTACTTAAGTGAATTAGATAACAAAAAAATATTTTCAAAATGTTAATATCGTATCGGTCCGCAGGTATCCGATCTCTACATGTAATTAATACTCTTTGATCCACATGAATGGTAGAGTAAATAGTTTGGCAGCGGTACTAGCAGAGCTAAATGATGTGTTCAATGAGTCAAATTCAGTGCTTTAAAATGAAGATCTCTACATCAGCTGAGTTATTATGAGCACTCAGAACTTCTATGCATTTTATATTATGATTCATCGCTCTATGGCGAGAAAACGGGCAGCCAATATGCCTCTGATTACGTATGTATGTGATGCAGCCATATTTACAACTATATTTACATCCGACTGTGCAGAATTATCATTATTACTATAAGGAACTAAAAGCCTACTTTCTTTTCTTGTTGTCATGTTTATATTTGTGATAGTTATATGAGAAGTGTTGCACTTGTCATATAAGTCGTACCTGTCGTATTTGTCGCACATATCACAGGTGTCGCGTTTACGTATTTGTCGTACTTAAAAGTCATATAATTATTTATTTTATTTATTTATATACTTTAAAGTACACCAAAATAAAACAATAAAAAAGAAACATTATAATTTAAGAAACATACAACAGGCGGCCTTATCCAGGCAACCTTGAATGTATAGAGATAGCCTGGACACAACATGGGGTTGTACTTGGTGCCAATTTCAAATCATACAGGTAAAACAAACTACTAAAAAAGATACATAAATACATCTAAATAAACAAAACAATTAATAGGTACTTATTTGAAATGTATGCAACCTTATTATAAAACTATGAAACGGATCGTATGACTTATCGTAAGAATATAATATTAATATGTCGGGTTAAGTCAATAGTACGGACGTCAAAATAAATCACAAGCACGCCCCTGGCGGCAATCAAAAACAACTATGCTTTGGCGCGCTTTGTCTAACCACTTGCGTGGTGGAACAGCAGAATATAGCAGTTGACTACTGACCGCCTTAGCGCTAAAATATCATAGAATCAGTGTCGATCCGTAATATTAGTAAGCAAGATTGTAACAGTCAATCTTGTCAGTTTTAATGCTGCTTAAACCCAGGCGTGTCTTTTTTCCGCTAAAAAGAGTCAATATCACCCGGCTCTAACATTCCGAGATGTGACCGTGCCAATAACTGACCATCTTGAGCTTCTTGGCGTTACGTTTAAATTGATTCTTAATTTTGGCCCATACATTGAGGCAAAGGCTCAGCTGGCTGCCAAAAAGCTGGGGATCCTTGCAAAGGTGAGAAGGTACTTCACGCCAGAACAGCTGCTTAGCTTGTATCAAGCGCAAGTTCGATCATGCATGGAGTACTGTTCTCATCTCTGGGACGGATCTGCCAAATACCAGCTTAATGCACTAGAGTCAATCGAAAAGCGGGCCAAGAGGCTCATCAGCGATGAGGCACTGGTTAAGTCAAAGCTCCAGAGCCTTAAACATCGTCGCCGAGCTTGTCGGTTTTTTATCGGTTACATTTCGGGGAGCTTGCGATGAAATTGCATGATTTAATTCCACCCAGCCCGCTTCATCATTGGACTACCAGACGTACGGTGATGCGTCATCAGTACATGGTGGACATCCCACCCATACGCACTAAACGTTTTGAGAATACTTTTATTATGCGTACAGCTAAGGAGTGGAATTCCCTGCCGGAGTCTGTGTTTCCCGATAGCTACAATCTAGGGGTCTTTAAGTCAAGAGTTAATAGGTTACTTCTAGGCAAGCGTGCTCCACCGTCGACCACATCATCACTTACTATCAGGTGAGATAGTGGTCAAGCGCGAGTCTATAATAGATAAAAAAAAAGTGAGTTGTGACTATTTGAATAAACCCAGTGTATCGAGTAATTTTCGTGATTTCATTTTTACGATTGTACCCACCGACCAGCCCAAACACGTTGTCCTAACCTAAAGGAATACATCCTGACTTCCCGATGGTTTACACCTATCGGCCAGCCTTGATACGACAAATATAATTTATTATTGCCAAAATCCAGAATTGAAGCTTACTGGAAGTAAAGGTGTTCAGAGTGAGCAGTTGGTGGTTCTTGTGATAACTCTTAGAACTACAGAATATTTCGCTCAGAATTTTACAAGATCTCTCAAGAGGAAATAGAACCGACACAAACAGAATTTGTGACGTATCATAATATGACTGGTCCATCTCCACTTTTGCTTTGTTTCGTTTTGAGATCGGCATTTGTGATCCTGTCCAGACCTTTGAACCCTGTAATGCTGCGCTTCATGGCTTTTTGGTATTTGGCGAACTTGTCTGTAAGGGATTTGGATTATTTCGGTTGCAAGGTAACAAAGTTTCACACCCACAGGCAAAGTCACTGGCGACCACAAACACAAACACTCGCACTTTTTAAATATTTTTTTGAAGATCTCACTCATCATCATCATCATTTAGACGTTGGAGAGGAGGACATGCAACATACCAGCCATGTGCATGTCCTCCTCTCCAAAGAACCGATCACATTAAATATCTTGGAGTTATATTGGACCAATTCCTCAGCTTCAAACCGCATATAAACGTCCTGGTAACGAGATTGCGCAAACTCATTTACATATTTAAGAGTCTAAAACATGTAGACGACCTTCGTACCATCAAGATGGTCTATTGCGCCGTGTGCCAGTCGCTTATAGACTACTGCATCATATCCTGGGGAGGTGCTACTAAAACGCACTTGATAGAGGCGGAAAGAGCTCAACATGCCATACTTATTGGTTGGTGCGGGTCTTCCCTCTCGCTTTCCTACAGTGGACTTGTACAGGAGGTGGGGGGTTCTGTCTATAAGACAAACTTTTGTTTTGCACACAGTCCTGAAAAAACACTCGCAGCTGGTCTATGACTCGGATTTATTGAAAGACAAACGAAGAAAGGGTACTGTGTGCAGAACAGAATCTTTCCGTTCAGGTCTAGCCCGCAAGTTTTTCGGTTACCTAGGGGATTATCTTTATAATGTTATTAACAGCAGTCTAAATATTTATCCTTTACCTAAGCCCAGTTGTAAGCAAAAAGTGACTGAATACTTGAAAACCCTTTGCTATGATGACACGGAGAAACTGCTTCAGATAATTAAATAAATTCCATCACGGTCCTACGTCCTTGTTGCGAAGGTCGGTATTGTATGCTCTTATGGTTTCATAATTCCTGATTCAAATTTTAAGCACATTTACCACAATTCACCTACACCAAGACATTCACCTACACCAACACATTCACCTATACCTTAGCATAATACACCCACTCATTCGCCACAATTCACCTACAAATTTACCACAATAATTCACCTACAAATTTACCACAATAATTCACATACATATTCACCACACACCTTTTGACTGCTTTTGTTGCTACTTTTATTTTTATTTTCCTTTTATTTTTTTTTAATTTTTTTTTGTTTTAATTGTTTAGTGGAAATACATGGTACCTGCCTGTTAATTTGCATGAGGCCACTAAGTGGGGTCTGGTGACCTGTAACACAGGTTTTAACTAAACCTACATCAGGCACCAGCTCTCACAATGTGAATTTTTACATTTAAGAACTGATTAGTGCTAAAACCATTGTGAGAGAACTTATTATTATATTATTTCTGCCGAAAGGAGTCCACTGCTGAATACACCCCTTCCCCAAGCGCCACCGCTTAGACCGGTCCTGCGCGTTTTTCATTCATCGGATTCCAGCGACCTTAATCAGGTCATCTGTATACCTAGACGGAGGCCTTCAAACGCTAAGTATTCCGCTACGCGGTCGCCACTCCATAACTTTTCAGTCCCATCGATCATCCGTTCTTAGAGCATCTGAAACCTATCAGGCGTGAAATACTTGCATCCAATCTGGCAGGTAATGTTGCCGGTAGTTCAGGGCAAAGACTCTTCTTTGACGCACCGGTCTTCGTTGAGGCATTTCCAAGGAAGACAAAGATGTATCTTTGTCACTCGTTTTATATATGTCGGAGGAAGGTATACGATTAATAATTAGGAACAAAGAAATATTGCTTGTAAACTTATTAATTCAGTTTTATTTAATTGGCAACATTTAGCTTCTGGTTCAAAGCTCAGTTCGATTTTATTCGATTGACAACACTTTATTCTTTTTATGTCAAAATACTCGATTCTGATTAGATGTTTTAAAAGCGGTAACTTGCCAGCATTAAACCCAACATGACGCCCACGAGACTCAAGACAGACATGGAGCATGAACTCGAATTTAATGAGAAGAGTCCTCCCTTCCGACATCGGAAGTGGTAAAGGTGCCAGCACAAAGCGAAGACGGAACAAACGAAATGGACAATGGCTGGCGCGCTCTCTTTGTTGCAAAAAAAAAATAGCATGGAAGTACCTAGGAGACGTTTTGCAACTCGTCGGCTACTAGAGACAGGAATATCATATTGTCCGAATTCAACCGTATAGTGTGGCCTATCCTGGACAATATGCGAAGTCGGGTCGCAGATAATGTTAATGATGACATCGATGCCTAATCCTGATAGATACTTGGGAAACGCAACTGTGGTGGTGATGTTCAGGGAAGTATAAACTTAAGTATTCTGACAATAATATGTACCTAACTAATGCCTTGTGAAGTTTAGCCACAATATTGTTTTTTTTTCTTGGTATAAAGTGGCTAAAATTTAAAATAAATCTCTATTTTCGTTATGATGCTAAATGAGACTCAGCCAGTGTCATACTGTCAGCGGAATTCACAACAGATTAAGATGACTTATGCAAATACAGTGCAAGAGAATAAACATCCTAAGCTACAATTTTATTAAACAAAACACACTTGTGTGAAAACTTGCTCATAGACATGAATTTTTCAGGGAACCATTCGCACAATATGCAACAAATAGCATAGATGTCTAAGCCCTTCAACGTGGTTGTGGATACCACAAGACCAGTTGTGACCAGCTGCGTGTGGTGATACAAGTGCAGAGCTCAAGTTCTATTTCAAGAGGCAACACACAAACTGCAGCCTACAGCGCTATGAAAGAGGAAATTTAGTGGTGTTATACATGCCGCTGCGGTGATCAATCAATTTAATATTTTCTGATAGCATCTAGGAGTCTGGACATGTGCATGGTTGGCACTGCTGCCTGACCTTTCCGGGAGTACAGGCTTAAGGTATGTTACTTTGATCTGCATTCAACTATCTGTGCATCGGCATACATTTGTGGTAGCTGAAGTATCTATTAAGTTTGGAAGTACCTAAGTTTTACAATTAATAGTTGCATTCATTGCAATTTATAGCTATTGCATTATTTTGTTTAATGGAAATGTGTAATGTAAGTTAAGAAGAGAAAAGAATATTCAAACAGCGCCATCTATGTAATGGTATTGATACTGTGTTTCATTCAATAATCATCGAAATTAGATTCAGGACTCCATTTTGCCGTAATTTGCTGCTTGAGGGAACTTACTGAATAGTTTCATGTTTTTTTTCTTTTATGATTAATTTAAAAACAAGCAAATAATTTTTACATAGACAGAATGAGGAGTTGGTGCATGCCACACCATCTATTTAAATCTTTGTTGTGTTTAAGCTTTGAAATATTTTGTTTCTAGTATTTAATCGTTTTTATTCACCAACAAAATAAACAACGAAACGATTTTCGCAATTTCATCTTTCTAATGTACTGGGAGCATTGGAATGTGAGGACAAAACGCTAAGAAGTTAGATTTCATTACGTTGTTATGTTGTGTTGTTAGATTTAGAACATTATACGGTTTTGTGACCACTAGTGCTGTCACAAGCGTACACACGGATTATTAAATAGGTTGTAAGTTTACTGACAATTAATGAGAAGTAAAAATATTACCAATCCGTTTCATTTTATGTTAGAACACTAGGAATTTTAGCCATGCATTTTTTATTTATAAGAGTCACTTCAGAATTCCCGTAAATATTACTACCACTGAGTGTAGTTGATTTGATCTTCAAGGGAATTTGTGAATATCGTAATTTCTAACTATTCGTGTTGCTATTTTCAATGCAAGTGTGAATCCAGTTACGGAACGCAAAAAGAAAATCGAGTTAATTTTACAACTAAATTAAAGGATCAGGTTCAGGGGAAAGATATTTATTTTGTTTACGTTAAATTCACATAGGTTTGTGTAATACATTTGATTATTTTTAATAATATTTTGGTTCTAATTTCTAACTATTCTTTAGATATAAACAGAGAAATCTAATCTCGATTTTCTGATGAAATATCGATTCAGTACTGGATATCGATTGAAAATCGATTATTTTTATTTTTTTTTGTCTTATAATTGGTTCGTCAATTAATCGATAATAGATCGCCATCCCTATCAGAGAGTGACATTTATGTGTTAACATTCGAAAAGTCAGACAACAAAACAAATAGCTTTTAACTGTGATATGATTTTTAACTTAAAAGATACTAGATAAAGACTAGACTATTAATAAATTGTTACAGGGTGTGAGTCACTGTGAGGATTAAACTTTTAACTTTTGCTTTGTTCCAAAGACTTGTGATAACTTTCAGTTAAGAGAGTGATCAACATTATTTTCATACCGATGTTAAAGTATCTTAAAATATCATGAAGATTAATGTTACTATAGCCTAGACAGTTGGCGTTTAGTTTTGTTGCTACCAACAGTTGAATAAAGGTAAAGTTAATGTCTGTAGTTGTTATATATCGCATTGTAGAGAACTAACCAAATGATAACATGTCATTCTAACAATACCTACAAATAAAAATAATTTAAATTGACTATGGTGAATGAAAAGTGCAATTAGACATTTAGATGGTGTCTAGAAGACGTATTCAGGTATTATGAGATGTATAATTTAGCCTTTAATTATTCAGACTAAATTTATTGAAATAAAAAAACTTGTTGACAAACCTAAGCAACGTTATATCTTCGCGAAGGGCAATTATGATGCTATTAAATCTGAACTTGATCTAATTAACTGGCCTCAGTTGTTACAGTCAACGAGCTTGGAAGATGCTGTCACCATTTTTTATAGTAAACTATATGAGCTTAGGGACAGACACATACCTATAAAATCGGTAAAACAGTCCTCTTATCCTCCTTGGTATACTTCAGCACTCATTAAAATTATTAGAGAAAAACATAAGTTTCACATTAAATATAAACGTTATAGTAACTTGTCTGATTATCACTCGTTTTCATTACTGCGTACCAGAGTCTTTGAGCTGGAAAAAACATGTTATGACAATTATATGGCAAATATTGAGGCTTCTATTGTAAAAAATCCTAAATCTTTCTGGACGTTCGTTAAAAGTAAGCAGAGGGTTGGCTCGTTTCCTAATGAGATGTTCTACCGTGAGACTTCTGTGAATACAGGACAGGATATTAGCAACCTCTTTGCTACCTATTTCCAGTCCACCTTTTCAGAACCTGAATCAACAGCTGAAGATGAGCGTTCTTCTAATGAGCAATGTAGTAATACTGAAATGTCTGTCAGCACAGTTGATATAAACCGCTCGCGTATACTGAAGCTGCTGAAATCTTTAGACCTCAGTAAATCAGGTGGACCTGACCTGATACCCCCTGTGTTCATAGTTGCTTGTGCTGAAAGTCTTGTTGAACCCATTTATATCCTATTCAAGCGCTCTCTTTCCGAGGGTAAAGTTCCGAAGATTTGGAAGTCTGCTTTCGTCACTCCCGTCTTTAAAAAGGGCGATAAGGCTAATATTGAAAACTATCGGCCTATTTCAAAAATTTGCCTTTTTTCAAAAATTTTTGAACGCATAGTTTATACCGATGTCTACGCGGCCTTCAGGTCAATTCTTGGTGAAGAACAGCACGGTTTTGTTAGGAACCGCTCGACCACGTCTAACTTACTTCTGTCACAAGAGTTCATTACGCACGGCATGGCACAGCGACAGGTTGACGTGATTTATACCGACTATAGTAAGTGTTTTGACTGTATTGATCATTGTATGCTGCTGAAGAAGCTGCTTCTCGCCGGAATACACGGTGACCTGTACCGGTGGTTCTCTTCCTATATAGAGAACAGAACACAGGCTGTCGTGCTTCAGGGCTACACATCTGGTTGGAGTTCTGTCCCTTCACGCGTACCTCAAGGATCCATTTTGGGTCCTCTGTTATTTATATTGTTCATTGCAGATATCAAAAAATGCTTTCGTCATTCGTATATTTTACTTTATGCTGATGACATGAAGATTCATAAAATTGTGCGAGATATGTCTGATGCATGTCAATTGCAAGACGACCTGCATCGGTTTGAAACATATTGCATCCGTAACAAACTCCAATTAAATGTCTCTAAATGCTTCCTCCTTACATTCTCACGTTGTACTTCTCTGATTAACTTTAATTACACCTTGAACGGTCAGCTCATTGGCAGGTTAAATAGCATAAGAGATTTAGGAGTAATCATAGACAGCAAGCTTCTGTTTGATCAACATGTAAATAGCATAGTTGCAAAGGCTTCCAAAGCTCTGGGATTTATATTACGCACCACGGCAAGTTTCCGATCTCTCAAACCTGTTAAGATCTTGTATTGTTCTTTCGTGCGCAGACATTTAGAATACGCGTCTCAGGTTTGGAACCCGCAGTATGAGACCTATAAGTCCCGTATTGAAGGTGTCCAAAGAAAATTCCTACGTTATCTGGATTATAGGGCACAGCAATACTCAGTTGACTACGAGCACCGCTGCAAACGGTACCACTTCCTTCCTCTGGAGATGAGACGTTATATTGAGGACATGAGTCTACTTTTGGGTATAGCAAATGGCCACATTGACTGTCCTGCACTCGTTGCTAATCTGTCATTGCGCACGAACCTGATGGGATTACGACAGCGGCCAATATTGAGTTTGCCTATCGCAATGACAAATTATAGACGGAATGCTTTTTCGATAAGAAGTGCACTTTGTTTCAATAAGCTACCTATGGACCTTAATGTCGACTTGTTTTGTACCAGTGTGGTGACATTGAGACGGCTATTGGCACAGTAATTTTTCAAGGATGGTTAACTTGTCTACTACACTAATTATATTAACTTGTATGTACTTTCTTTTTATCGACTTTTTTTTTTATTAACTATATGTGGATGCTTGTTATTAGCAATTTTTTGTAATATTACATTCTTTATGTCACTGGTTTGTTAGTCTGTAAGCCTTCTTTAAAATAAAATAAATAAATAAATAAGAGCCAATAACTGTTGAAGTTCTGGCTGCAGATGAGATAGATGTTCAATTGGCAACATTTTAATTTACATAGAACAGTTTTGTGGATCAAAGAGTCAAGAGTTGATTCGGTATTTAAGTTGAAAGTGCGATCTGTGTAGTAAATGTATTAGCTAAGTTATTGTGGATTGTGGACCATGAATGGGACATTTGAGTTTTATTTGATTTACTTGATACATTTTTTTTTGAAGGAATCTAGGAATGGTTTCCTTGTTCTGTGTTGTTCAACGATTCTTGGCTTTGGTAATCTTGAACATTGTTCAAAAGTTTTAATAATTGTAACATCTTTTTAAAATAAAGTTGTGAATTGTGTGATTTTTGTGGTGTCATGTAGGAAGTCGTACTACGTACCTACATAACTTTTGGAATTTAAAGTCAAATAATTTCAAATCAAATAATTTATTTCAGTGGGAGCGGAGATTGTGGTACATGGGCATATACAAACTTAAATAGAGGTTTAGACCATAGCAATCGCAATCAGGTTGGGTGAAGTTCTGCTTTCCTGGCTGGGTTGCGGAATGACCTGTGTTAGGGAATGACAGTCCCTGTCCCTTACAAAATGTTGAAATTAAACTAGTACAAGAAAATCTAATACTACAGTAATTTAGAAGTTATTTAATACTACAACTATTTATCTTTGAGTGCATGTGTGCGCGAGTGTGTATTATGTGCGAGTGTTTCTATGTGTGGGTGTGTTGATGTTTAGTTTGATTGTTCGGTCGTGCAAGATGTTCTTCAACCTGTCACTGTCACCCCTGAGGCACTTTTCGGTTTCATCATAGGTTTTGTTTTGATGAAAGTATACTGTCAGTAATGGTTGTGGTGTTCTAACTTGTTTAATGTTCTGTGCTGATCAATGTGAACATACTTATCGTAATTTTGTGTTACTTGTTATCTGACCAAGTTGGATAAGATAATGCAGAAATGTAAAGTCGGTCACATGCGGTGCATGATTTATTTTTAGTTCGCAATGAGGGTTTGGTATGAAATCATGAACATAAAATGGAGTTCTTGAGTATGCTTTTGGCTGGGTAAGAAATTATGAATGTGAAGTTGCCGTTGTATTTAGTACTGAGAATATATTGGAGTTCTGAATGGTGGCAACTATGTGTTGAATTAAAGGCTTTGTTTGGTTCATGATGAGTTAAAGGAAAGGTGAAAGATCAAGTACCCATTGACGTAACTGAATGTACTATGTTGAAGACTGATTTAAATCAATCTAGCAATGGTGAGGTCGGTGTGTATGGTCAAAGGACTGACTGTACGGTGATGAGTAGTCACTGCGGTGACTGCTGTAACCGAGATGGGTTACGAGGTGAGTGGTCAGAGATGACTGCTGTAACCGAGATGGGTTACGAGGTGAGTGGTCAGAGATGACTGCTGTAACCGAGGTGGGTTACGAGGCCTGGTCAGGATGACTATGGTTGCAGGATGGTCGCAGGGTTGACCATCAGGAGCCACAGCTATTGCTGTGGGACCAAGAAACTTTGCTGGATATGTAAGGGAGGGAGCCTGGTCCCTCTGGGGCTTCGGTAACCTGTTGTCTGTCTGGGGAAGCCTGGTCCCTCTGGGGCTTCGGTGAACTGTTGTTTAGTGTATGTGGCATGGGTATCTGGCAGTCTTGTTGCTTCGAGAGGACCGGTTGTCTGGGGGAGCCTGGTCCTTCTGGGGCTTCGGTGACCTGTTGTCTGGGGGGAGCCTAGTCCCTCTGGGGCTTCGGTGACCTGTTGTCTGTCTGGGGGAGCCTGGTCCCTCAGGGTCCTCGGTAACCTGTTGTTTGGTGTATGTGGCATGGTATGTTGTGTTGAGCGTTTGGGTGGTTTCTGGCACACTTAGTGCTTCGAGACCGACTTGACGTCTGTTGGGAACCTGGTACCTCTGGTGCTTCGGTAACCGTTTAGAATGTGATAATATGGTTGTCTAAACGGTGAGGTGGCTGTTTCGATAGTACGACGATGGTTGTGTACGGTGTACGGTGTGGAGACCTAGATTTACATGAAAAAAAAAAACAAATGAACAGTATGAAAGCTATGAGATTTCAGTTTTCATGAGTAATGAAGTACTTGATTTTTGTTGTAGGCTGGTAATATAAAGGTTTTGATATAAGGTTTCACGTAGAAGACGTCACGACCACGTTATTTTTTTTAAATTTGGTCAGGAGCGGCCGAACTTAACCTATTACTAATTTTTTTTCTCTCCTCTTGTTTTTTATTACAATTGAGTAACGATGCTGCTCGTCGCTCTACATCAAATGAGGGACCATTTGTCTGTCAAGATGGCCGTGTCGGAGGAAGGTATACGATTAATAATTAGGAACAAAGAAATATTGCTTGTAAACTTATTAATTCAGTTTTGTTTAATTGGCAACATTTAGCTTCTGGTTCAAAGCTCAGTTCGATTTTATTCGATTGACAACACTTTATTCTTTTTATGTCAAAATACTCGATTCTGATTAGATGTTTTAAAAGCGGTAACTTGCCAGCATTAAACCCAACATGACGCCCACGAGACTCAAGACAGACATGGAGCATGAACTCGAATTTAATGAGAAGAGTCCTCCCTTCCGACATATATTATTTTGTATTTATTTCGCGTGATCACCGTTTAAGCAAAGGCGGTTTGAGAATAATCAAACGTGTTTTTTACCCGACTGCCGAAGGAGGGTAATGTGTTTATCAGTCTATGTATGTAAGTATGTATGTATGTTTGTTCCTATGTGGCGTTCTAGAGACCAAACGCGTTGGCCGATTTTGATGATTCAATCGATTCGTCTTAACCCTGCGAGTGCCACTGGCTACATACAAATTGGAATAGAAAAAAATCGCGGATTTTGAGCGCCATTTTGTGAGGGAATTTTTTTTTTCTTCGAATCCCATCTTTTGGGATATCAAAATAAAGGGTTTTAAGAGGTGATTTCAAAAATATATAACACATATATGTTTAAATTTACCTAATTAAAAAATTAACTAAAAAGTTGTAAATAAAAATAAAAAAATTAAAAATCAAAAAACCCGACTGCTTAAAAAGCGAACTAAAAATACGTAAACATGAAGAAAATCATGGTGTGCAGTCGGAGGATACATCTGGTTTTGGTCAGCCAGCTCGCGAATATGTATCCTCCGACTGCACAGCATGATTTACTTCTTGTTTATGTCTTTTTAGTTCGCTTTTTAAGCAGTCGGGTTTTTTGTTTTTTTTTATTAACTTTTTTTATCTCAGTTGTGAAACGCAATTGAACGTAAATGAAGGATTTTTGTATGACATAAGGTAAACTTTGGCACGACTTTGACTACGTATACTTCAAACCTTGCTCAGAAACGCAGAAAACTTAAAGTGACAGACGATCATGACTGACAGATGCTTAAATCGTGATCAGCACTTACAGTAAAGTAAATTATATAGTGTAAATTAAATTAAACAACACACAGTTCCTTTAACCTTTTTTTACTGTCGACCTTTTTTTGTGTGATATTTGCTTGATATTTTTGACATTGTTGCTATATAATTTTTTGTTGTTTTACTATTGACATTTGGAATTATTAATAAATTATTAATTATTTTCTTTTTTTTTTATAGAATTTGTACACCATATTATAGCAAACATGGTTGAACCTATTTGTTTTTATTTGTCATCCTGTATACAATAGTAATGATTTGTTGTGTGTTTACACATGTTTGGGCAAATAAATATAAATCTTATATTATTTTTTGAACTTGCTCAATATTCGATTGGACCTTACAGTCAGTGTCTAAATCTCTCATTAATCTTCGCTATCTGATGACCTTATATACAACAACAGTGTTAAAACTTTCCTATGGACATAACTCTACGTCTGAGTGATCAACGTAACAACTAGTTACGTGAAAAAGTTAACGAGGCTCGTTAACGAGACTGCAGCAAAAATACTGTTTATTCACTTTGAAAAGCTTGTCCGATAAACCGATTACAACGATGTTTGGCACAAAGGCTTTTTCATAGTTACACTTAATTAAATTAGAGAATAACTCTATTGCGAGTAGCACGAAACTGGCTATGACAAAAAAAAATAGCGAGGCCCTAACAAGGAGTTTTATTAAAACGTACCTAATAATATGTGCTAGTTTAAAAATAGAATGCTAACGGAGCTCCAGAGATCTTTATATTAGATAGGGAGTCTGTTTAAAACCTTTCGATATCTATATCAAAATAACCGATATTACAAAAACTGTATGTAATAAAAGCCTTACTAGCGTGCGAGAACGATTAAGTCAAACATTAAAACCGTAACAATGCAAAAACGTAAAAACTACGAATAAAACGCTAGCTTTACAAACTATAGGAACCATATGCGCTACCTCTCTTTCTAATTATTATTTCGCGTTCGTTGTTAGTATGCTCATCTAAATAACATGTTAACTTTTGCAAACTGTACTACTGGTATCGATATCTGAAAACCGTTTTCGATATCGATATGAAACTTTATATCGGTTACATTACAGTACTAGAAACATATTAGTGTTTAGCCATTATAACATGTTAATATGAGGTAGGCTCCAAATATATATCTATCTCTCTTTTTGGTATGACATTTTATGAGATAGATATATTTTCGAGTCCATTAATCAAGAAGTACAGCAAACAAATATAAATAAATGCCCCCGGTAAATCGATCACAATATCTATCAGCAATTACCCTAATATGAATGTAACCTAATAGCTATTTATGCAACTGTTACGTTATGGACAGTCTTTTAATACGATTGCCATTTGCCGGTACAAGCGTAGCGCGTACCGAAATAGTTGTGTACGAGTCATTAAAAAAAAACCGGCCAAGTGCGAGTCGGACTCGCGCATGTAGGGTTCCGTACCATTACCGCAGAAAAAATACGTTTGTTGTATAGGAGCCCCACATAAATATTTATTTTATTCTGTTTTTAGTATTTGTTGTTATAGCGGCAACAGAAATACATCATCTGTGAAAATTTCAACTGTCTAGCTACCACGGTTCATGAGATACAGCCTGGTGACAGACAGACAGACAGACGGACCGCGGAATCTTAGTAATAGGGTCCCGTTTTTACCCTTTGGGTACGGAACCCTAAAAACCAATAACGTACAGTTGCATACAAGATTTTATCTACGAAGGAAGGAATAAAACACAGAGACAAATAAGTATTTTTAATAGAAACTTAACTACACACTTACTATTGTTTATCCCGCGTCCACTTTTTTATTTTTTTATTAAGTCTTTAATAGGTATAAGGCAACGATCTTGTAGCCGCAACGGCCAAATAGTATACTATAGAAACTTTTGTTCTAAACTTGTTCCATTTTTAAAAACATCATTTACATTATCTCGATTTCGAAGTAATATTATAGGTACCTGGCTGTATGTTCAGAATGCCTTTGCTTGTGTTTTAGAATTTATGACTATTCGCATAATGCAATCCGATGTCGTTATAGGTATCATAATGAAACCGCTGTTAATTTTGTAATTCGAATATAACGAAAACCGAAGTAGATAAAATATTAATTAAACGAATTTATTGTTAAACTTTCTTTAATTTTTGAGAAAAGTATTATACAAGCCTCCACCAGTAAGAAAGCCATCCTGGCCTCGTATATAACCGGACCTCACCTGCGGTTCGGTCCATTTAACTCATACTTGGTCTTACTTACTGGATTCTGCAGTAATGTACTATTTATGCAGAAACAATTATGGCTAGAATTTCTTCATAACTGAAATATCATATGTAAATCAAAAAATATTTTGCAAACAAAAATGTGTGAGCTGTTATATTTGATTCCAATAATAGATATGGCAAAAACGCTTGAACGCACGGAAATTTGTTCTAGTTTCTACAAAGTCCGTATAGTAACTAGCTCTGTAAGCAGCCTGTACGTTATCCAACATAATATTGCGTTCATTCTGCCAAAGAATACACTCCCATACGATATGATGTGCAGATTGTACATATTCGCAGTCACATGTAAAAAATTGACATAAAGGCGAGGCAACAAGTCAATCCTAAACATATTGACTTTTAAACTCATCATCATCATTATGATTTCAGCCAAAGTACGTCCACTGCTGGACATAGGCCTTCCCCAAGCGTCGTCACCACACTGACCGTTCTTGCGCGACCGGATTCCCGCAGCCTTAACTAGGCCATCGGTCCACGTAGAGGCCTTCCAACGTTGTGACTCCTGGTTCGCGGTCGCCATCTTTAGACTATCGTTATTCAATTATTTGACCTCCTTGTTAGCCTGTCACTTTGCACCCTCGCGTAGCCGTCGTAGTGATTTTCGTAGAGCAAGTTAGGAACTGAATACGTTTCAATGCGACACAGGTAAGGGCACATTTAACCACACCAAAATAAGGTTAGTTTTTACCACTCCAATATCTTGTAAGCTTTAAACTTTAAATCTTCAATAGATTTTAGCCAACAATTGGGCCATAAGTGTGTGCAGCCCTTATACTGTAAAATCAGTTTATACAGTCAAATTATACGGTCGTATCTGGAGAAATAAAAAAAGGTTGGCTCTAAAGGAAATTTGTGAAAGACGCTCAGGCCGAACGGGCATTTCTCAGGAAGTCACGACCGCTGGAGAACGTGACCAGAAATATCACATTAATTTAGGCAAAGATCGATGCAATTTTATGTTCTTATATACAACGGAAGATAACCGGCCAAAGTTACCACTGAAAATTATCTTCCTTGGTAGATACACACTTACTTCTGGTTTATTTTTTTTATACTCATATTATATACCAGAGTCGGCAGCCTATCTCTTTTTTTTTTTTTTTTTTTTTTTTTATTTAACACTAATCCCCGCCACAGAGTTTGGCGCCCATTCTGTGCTCAACCTCTATCTTTCCGTTCAATCTATTATGCCTCTCGTACTTTCATTCCTCATCCTATATCTTTCTTGCATTCTTCATCTTTCATACTGTGGGTGGGAATCCCACTTTATTTAGTCTTGTCTACGGGCATTATTTATTTATTTATCACAGGTTTACGAAATAAATATGGTAAAAAGCTGATTATCTTACAATATACAGGTGCTATTTATCACAGAGTTTATACAGTCGGTGTTAATTATCACAGATTTTTATTACATTAGGGTAAAAACATAGCAACATAAAATAGGTGCAGTGAAATATAAACATTAGGGACAATAAAAACAAAAAAAAAAGGTGCAGTTATCACAATAAAATAATTTATCACATATTTTCTTACACAACTAACTAGGTACTAACTTAACATACTACTGGCTATACATTTCTGAGCTGCATTCTGCGCTTGCGTTTAAATATAGTGACATATTTACGAAGCGCAGTGCGCATCAGTTTTATTTCTGTGTATAACCACAGTGGCTACTTTATGGCAGTATGCTAGGAACCTTTCCCATCCTAGCAGCCTATCTCAGCAATGGGTAGTTGGTGTTCAGATGTTCTGTAGCTACTGCACCTGTAGCCTAGTTGAGAATCTACAATCGATAACGCTAATAGAAAACGAATCATGTATGGGAATGATACAACTTGTTCAGACCAAACGAAACGTTTGTAACTTGGCTAGCGGGGCTGGTGTAATATATACATATATATGTTAGAGGAAATTTATAAAAACCAGGCATTGTATACAATTCCTAGGCAATCTATAGCAATGCCGGGTTTATTTAGGAAATGTGTGAAATGATAATTCTAAAATTAATGAATACACACATTTCCTAGAAAATGCATACATACCCTAACATTTTTATACATTTCCTAAATGGTTCAAGCAAATTTACTTAAGACTGAAACCTGACAAATTTGTAATGCCTGAAAACCTGTCAAAATGACACTAAAGAAGGGTTTGAGACGTTTTTAACTTCAATTACTCAATCCAGAAATCGGCCCTTCTTAACAATTAAAAAATAATCAGTCAATTAAATCTACTACTATTTATTACTACTTATAACTTACTAGTTAGAATAAATATCAGAAAAGAACAAAGGCAGCAATACCAATCAACTTTACAGCACGGTAGAATCAACTTTTATTACTTGTAAATTTTAATTTGTGTATGACGTTCAAAAGTGCCGCTTTTTGGCCTAGTTGAATAAGTATATTTGACTTTGACTTTGAACTTACAGCAGGCATAGCAGTTAGTTAGCAAGGTCAGACTGCCCAGAATACTACAGACGAACATTATCAGCACCCACTCGCGAAAATAACAAAAAAAAAAAAAGTTTATTTCAATCACAAAGGGCATTCCGATACATATTATTGGAGATCACCTTTTAAGCAAGGAATTGCTTGTATTAGGAGACTCCGCACTTCCACTTATCATTACTTTATGCAATTGAAATGTAGACAATGTAAACATGCAAGACTAAAAATAAAAGTAAAAATAAAAGGGTAACTTAAAATTATACAAAGAGTTCTTCAAATGAATGAGCGTTAAAAAAGGCCAGATCGCATATGAACTTGTGGTATGTGTGTCACAAGTGATTGTGTGAGTAAGTGCGTGAGTATGGGTGTGAGTGTGAATAGCGAGGTTGTGTGGTGTGCGAGTTATTATATGCAAAGTTTTGTTCACCTGTCCTAATGTATATCCTGTCCTTATAAATACGAAAGGGTGTCGGTTTGTTTATTTGTTTTTTTTTATTATTAGTTACGCTTACACGCCTAGACGGCTGAACAAATCCGAATGAGATGTGGGACTTTAGTAGATCATATCCTGGGTTAGGACACAATATCCTTCCGACCCGACACTCCCATGGGATCGAGACCTGGTTATGCGGGTGAAACCGAAAAGTCATGCCAGTATAGCCAGGTGTAAGCGTAAGTACAAATGTCAAAATGTAGGTTGTCGGATTGCCGGATTAAATCGACCCTGAGTGAAGTATTCACATCTAGTATTAGGTCAACCAAAATAAATTTAATGCTTCCTTGCTTTGTATACTTACATTATTAAGCTTGGAGGAAAATACATATTGTCTTTCACAATATACGTATATGGTAAATTAAATTAATTTAATCCTGTTTACTACTGACAGAGTATCTATTTCATTATAATATTTTTGGTAAAAAGGCACTTATGCGGCTATATGTGTGCATCTGCCACATTTGCTTACTTCAGGTACTAAAAAGGTTTTAATATGTGTGGAATACTTTTAAATTACTTTTACTGTTAAAGCTTTTACTGTGGGATTAATTCTGAAAACTGGAAAAATATATATCCTTGGTAGATACTTTACTTTCTAGATTCAGTAGGACAGATTTATGTTTACGTAATTCTATACAACGTCGAGAATTTTACGCAATTTTGGTGTTTGGCCCTAGTGTAAGTAGTTCGTGATAAAGGGCATGTTCACATTTCAAAGATTACCAATGATTTATTAGTTTTACGTTTGGTGTGTTCACTTTCTACTAAATACTTTAAATAATTGCCTATAATACTAGATTTTCCCGCAGCATCGCTACTGTGTGACCTTTCCCATAGGAACTGTTTTTTTTAGGATAAAAATAAGCCCATGGTACAAAACAATAGGTAACTTTCTATCAGTAAAGATTTTTTATATTAAATTTGGACCAGTACCAGAGATTATCTTTCAGATATTAACAAACAAACCATTTTACGTAAGCTTTGAAAACTGTGCAGATAATAAAGTTACTTGAGGGGACATAAAGATATGTCTAGAGTTAGTTAGTACCACTTAACTCTCAAACATCGTGTGAGTACATTTCACATTATAACGGAGTTTGTTATCTATACTTTTCTCAAAAATGGTATGTAATATTGCCATAACATCTCTAAAAAGTCTCCAGAAAGTGAATTCTACCGGAGACTTATTCACAACTGTCCAGTAAGAAGCGAGATTTCAAATTTGGAATCTCCTACTGTCCAGTAAGTAAATATGTAATTTACTTACTGGACAGTAGTAGGGATAGGTCCGATATATCAAAACGTAACTGATATCGGATATGTGTTAGATATCATATCATATCGATATATATATCAAAATAACCGATATTACAAAAACTATATCCAATATAACTGTACTACTAATACCGATATCTGAAAACCGAACCAAACCATTTACTTTTCAAAATCAATGACGAACAACGAACAAAAATAATTATGCCCGCGTTAGGCCTTTTTATTCGCGCAATTTTTCGCCCATTCTGCGGCCTATGGAATTGTATGAAGCTGCACGCATTGCGGTAAAAAACTACATAAATCCGCGCAAATAAAATCGCAGTGCCTGCTAAGCCTTAAAGTGTTCATTTGTTTTTTTTTTTCAATAAACATCTTTCTATTAGCAAGCCAGTTCGAAATTTAAATAAAACCTTTGATAAGTTACCTCCTTGGTTGCCATGTTTCGGTTAAAAAAAATCGTTCCATTTTTAAATTACACGTCAGATATGAGTTTACTATATAATTTATTTGGCCGCTACACATAACACACGGCAGATATGGATTTTCATACAACTTTTGCCGGCCGCTGCTCTCATGTATTTGGTCTGTAGTACAATTTCGATTTTTCTCGAAGAAGGTTGTCAAAATAATGCTCAAATTTCCAAGCATGTTTGAGAAAATATAAATAAATGCCCCCGGTAAATCGATCACAATATCTATCAGTAATGGCCCTAATATAAATGCAACCTAAAATATTAATTAAACGAATTTGTTGTTAAACTTTCTTTTATTTTTGAGAAAAGCATTATACAAGCCTCAACCAGTAAGAAAGACATCCTGGCCTCGTATATAACCGGACCTCACCTGCGGTTCGGTCCGGTTAACTCATACTTGGCCAGGAAGTCTTACTTACTGGATTCTGCAGTAATGTACTATTACGCTAATTAAACTTTGGCATGTAATTAATGTAAGCCTATATTGTGAGGTTAATCTGTTTTAAACTGATTAACTGTTTTCAGTTTGATTGTAACTGATTGCGTGAATAATGAAAATCATGGACCACAATGGAAATTCACGTTTCCGGTCGATGTTATTACCACTGTGGTCGTCGCCAGTAGTTTACATTATCACAAAAATATTAAATAAGTATTGACTTCTATATTTCAGGGGGGTAAGGCAAGAAAATATTAATGACACGAATAAGAAAGAGGTTGTACTTATTAAAGTTTAAATTGGTTTTCTGGCAGAACATTAATTCTTTGTTTGCCTATTTATTTTCACAGACGATAAGCAAGCTCAAATATTCCCGGGCGACAATAAGTTTGTTAAAACTGATTATATCGCTAGTAATTTTAAGAAAGCAGAAAGCAGTATTCTAAACTAATATTATTATAGAGGTGAAATTGTCTGTAGGAAGTATTTCTGGGTTAAAATTATCCAATTGTTTAAAAACAAAACACTGATGCAACGTCACACTTGATGAGTGCCTGAGGCTACTTTTTAACCCGAAAAATTTACGCATCCTGCAAATTCTTCGGCATATGCTAGTTTTATTTAATAATCAGTGTTTGAAGTTTCGTTAGGGTAAATTTCAGAACGTAGCACGAACAAATTGTCGCGTTTAAATCTCTAATGAGTTCCATTCTACTTCTAACTAGCATTTCGTCCCCAATCAGGTTTGTTGTTATTGGCATTAAATTCAGTAGACTGGAAATTATGCTTCAGTTACCCTGACAATTGTTTGTCATATATAAAGTCTCTGGTGTCCTGAAATACAGGTCAAGGCTTAGTTCAGGCACCAGTCACCCACAAATACTCATTGTGGCATATCATTCTTATTATATTTCCTTTTTAAAGTTTTTAGGTAATGTGTTATTTGTGGAAGAAAATAAAGATTTTTATTATTATTTTATTATATGTCGGTAATTAAAAGTACTTACCGGCTGTTGTGTGATCGGAGTCAATGAAAGGTTTTGCCGTGCATATTGGTATATGTTGCTGATATTTGAATTTATCTTAATTTCTTTGGTTACGTGCACCTAACGACCTGCCAATTCTCTTCCGTGTACACTTCAGAATCCTATTCTAAAATTCATATGACACTTCAAGCTACATAATTTTTTTTACTGTTAGCGTCAGTATCTTCGTCCACAAGCGGAAATCAGAAGTTCTTATCTTGATATTTTAAGCGGGAAAATTGCTTTTAAAAAGGAATACCTACATATTTAGAAGAAATGGTCCGAAATTGTTTCACTGACAGATAATTATACTTACGTATACTGTTGATGCTTTATGTCACCGACAAATTTGGAAGTATAAACTACAAGCATAAACGGGTCGCTTGAATAATTATAGAATTTCATGATTATTGGATCAACGGGTACTTACTGATTCATGAGCTATTTATAAAAATATTTCAAAACAACTACTAGTTCTGAACACGAGTTTCAAGTTCTATAAGGCTCAAATACTTTGAGCTATATGCGTAAGCCATATCTAGTGTTTGGGCCTACCTATTTAACGCGACGGATTCAGAAAACGAAGGCATTATTTTCATTTCAGGAAAGTACTTATATCGTTGATCCTTTTACTGCCACAGTGAGCAGTTCAAAAAGATTGCGACACTTTTGTGTCTCACGAATATTGCAATTTATAAGGTATCTAAATCTAGCCTAATTCCCGGCGCTCGTAAACGGCACTGAGATACAACTCTCTCGGGCACTTTAGTCGAGTAATAGACTTTTAACGGCGAAAAAAAAAGTTCTTCGCCATATATTTGTTGTGAAGATGTTTCTTTTTCTTTTATTTAATTATTGAGACATTAACACGTGCTCCCTGTGGAGAAGCTCGTTACCACACGGGTCAAGAGTTAAGCAACTCTGGTTGAAGTTGGTCTAACCCCCGGTCCGGGCTGTCATTTGAAGACCTTTGACATCACGGACCATTGTGACAGTCGCTACGAGTAGCCAGAAGCCGGAAAAATGCCAGCCTTCATTGGATATCAGGTTGTACAGGTCAAATAGGCAATAGCTCCAAGTAAAATATTGGTATTAATATAGCACCTGGTTAGACTGGAACCCGACCCATCATAGTTGGAAAAGGCTAGGCCTTCTCGTCACTGCAATTTACTAAATAACGATGATCAAGCAGTTTGTGTTTTATAGGTGACAATAAATTATGAAACAAAAAGACATGAAAGTAAATATTCGATACAAAGAAACAAAGTAATTTACATTGGAAAACTTCTTTTGGTTAAATAAAAACCTCTTGAAACAACTTAAACATGGGATTATGGTTTAATAAAAAAACATAGGCTTCCCCCAGGCGTCACCACATTGACCGATCCCGTGGGTCTCGCATCCAGCGCCTGCCCGCGACCTTAACTAGGTCATCGGTCCACCTAGTGAGAGGCCTTCCAATGTATCGTCTTCCGGTTCGTGGTCGCCATTCCAGAACTTTTCGGCCCCATCGGCCATCCGTTCTGCGAGCAATGTGCCCTGCCCACTGCCACTTAAGTTTGGCAATTCTTCGGGCTATGTCGGTAACTTTGGTTCTCCAGCGGATATCATCATTTCTGACGTGATCACGCAACGAAATTCCGGGCATAGCTCTCTCCATTGCCCTTTGGGTGACTTTAAGCTTTCTGATAAGGTCCATTGTGAGCGACCACGTCTCGGTCCCATAGGTGATCACTGGCAACACAAACTGGTCATAGACTTTTGTCTTGAGACACTGCTGTAAATTGGACGAGAAGATACCACGTAACTTCCCGAACGCCGCCCAATCGAGTCGGATTTGACGATTGACCTCTTTCTCGAAGTTGGACCTACCCAACTGAAACGTTTGTCCCAGGTAGACATAATCGTCTACAACGAGAGTAGAGTCTTTGATCTTGATAGGTACCATTTATTTATATGTATTTGCTTCATCAAAGTCGCTTAACTATTCGAGATATCTTATACCCTTGACATACTTATTAAGGAGTTCCAGTGGCTATCTGTGTTCTTTTTCATCAGTTCCACTTCACTAGATGTTAATTTCTGAGTGCAATTTCTTGCCAAATTATTGAACATACCAAAATCGTTATATGTCTGCCGATAATATTTGAGGAGTTCCCTTGATTTCATCAGATTCCGATTTGGTGGCAATGAGACCACCTCGAGAGTATTCCCTTTCAAACTAAAAATAACTTTGTAAATACGTCTATACAGGGCTAGAGGTTAAGTTGACCTTAATCCTTTAAGAGTTAGTATCCACCATTCCTGACTGATTTTACTATGAAACACCATACCCCACCAAACTTAGCCGTTATCAAAATATTGGACTCAGAAGATTTTTTTTAAATTGACGATTTTTGTCTGTTGGTCTATTTTTTTCACTACACATAAATTGCAAAAACAAATAAATTTGAGGCAAAATACCCAAAAAAATAGAACAATAGACAAAAAATCGGCAATAACAAAAATACTTCAATATCCAATTATCTTGAAAATGCTTAAGTTTGGGGTACGGTGTTTTATAGTCAAATCAGTCAGGAGTGATAAAAAATACAACCTCTTAAAGGATCTAGGTCAACTTGTAGCCCTGACGGAGTTATGCCCGAAAATAAACATAAAAGAAATAGTGACATCCGAATTGAGAACCTCTCTTGGGAAGTCGATTAAAAATATATATCTAGTGGAAATTTTCACGTTAGTCGACACGAGTAGACAGGTTAAGTAGTAATTACTTGAAAATCGCCGCGGTTTGCGAGGTAAAAGGTAAGTTTATGCGCTAGTTATATCTGAGAAGGAACTCTATAACCAGCTATTTGTAGGTATATTTGTGACGTAGTGTTCCTATTAGTTCACGATTAATCGCAGCTTTACCAATTCTTCTAAAACTGTGTTAAGTTGTTCAATCTGGCGAATGGCGATAAATTACATCTCGGGCACATCTTTTATCTAGTGCTTGTTGTAATTTAAGTATAAACAAAGCAACTTGAAACTTATCTCCTTCTGCTTGCGAAGCTATAAATTAAACAGGTTTTTTTAATTGGACCTAAGGAGCGATTTCTTTATTTGACAGTCTTTATTTAGACTGTCAAAAGTATATGGGAATGTCAAACGCTATCGAAATGTCACGTGACAAATCTCTTACATTTTGACCATTGCTGACATTGAATCACACTTGTCTACAGCCTTAGAACGGTTTTGTCAATTACTTAGACAATTTTGTGTTTACTAACTTTACCTAACTTGAAAACATTTTGTTTACTAATATTTGTAAACGTTTTTAACAGCAGTGTGGGAGCACCATTAGCTAAAAAGCTTTTCTGGGCATACGTCCCATCTGTCGTCGATCTGTGTCCACCTCGGCTGTGACCCTTCAATCAATCAATCGACTCGTCCAATTAATATACTGTTAGGGGTACGTAGAGTGAGGTTTTCAAAATGTCGAATTTCATAGTTTTCTGGCGTTTAGCGCGAGTTGCTTTGATAGAGTTTAATGTTTCGGAAAATTGAATCCTCCTTTTTTTCGAAAAAAGGGGCTGCGCAAAACTATACTCGATTTTATATTTAATCTCATTTCTATGGCATTCCTTTCACAATCAGTGTAAATTTGGCCAGAAAGTGCTTAAGCCTCAAATTTTTCATGTAGTGGTATATTAAATAATTATTTTCTATTTTTATTAATTTATTATTTTCTTTCTCATCAGTCATATAATTGCAAACCAAGTATTTATATTACTTCTTACTTTAATTAAAGCGGTGAGTTTTTTGTTTTTGTGCTCACACCATAAATTATTATTGTAAGTCTATACGTGAGGATTTGTAATAGGGTTTCTGTTGACTATGGTTTCCTCTTTTGTTTGTTTTATTAGCTGTATGTACTAAAATAAAAATAATTACAAATCATTTTAATTCAAATTTTGCTTCCATGCCCGTTGTAACAACGTTTAACAGCTGTAGGTGTTTAAGAACCTTAGTCGCCAGTGTTGCCAACTGGTGGGCACAAAAACGGACGCCCTCATTGCAATCCACTGCTGGAAGTCACTCCTAGCCAAAGACGTGGGCAGTGAAAAAGTTGTGGCCGAAGTGTTGCTTTTAATTACCGTTTAATTATTGTTATTTTATTTACCAAAAAATAAACGAGGTTGTAACAACGCATTATTCTGAAAAGTCTTTATTTCCTACACGTAACATGTACCTAGTTTTTTGAAGTCTGAAACGAAACACTTGTCGGCTTTTAATTTATAAACACTCGAATAACGTTTTCTTTTATTTTGATAATGTCACTGTGACTACGTATCATTTATTTATTTAATTATCGAATACTATTTAATTACCGGCCACATGTGCAGACCACATTGAGACACGGACATTCGGGTTTGAATTACGGTCTGACAGCCACCCTAATAAACTATGAAACACTCTATTCTTTTTAAAAGTATAAAACAATACCGAACCTTTTAAATTAAAACATAAATTGCTTTTTAATGTAAAAGGTGTCAAGACAAAAGTAATATTCCAACGAAATTCCAAAGAGACTTCAATTATCCGATTTCTAAGACGACCCAAATTAAAACAATTAAGAAATTGTACAAGGGCTGCAATAAAAATGACCTCGCAGCTGTGGAGACGTGAGACCGACAAAATGAGCTGTGATGAGACCTTGCTTCCTTTGGCTCATCGTAGTGGCCCTGCCGCCCACGCTATGATCCGTTTTCCCTTTATCTTCAAATTGGGATAGGCCAAAATGGGAATACCCGCAATTCAACCACATTGCAATTTTCCGCATATTTGAAAGAAAATCGAATGCTGAAAACCCTATTTATATATGTCCCTTGTAAAACCAATCGTATTGTGAGTTTGCAAACACTACTATTCAAACCAAATTAAAATAAATGAATATTTATTTTCATTTGGTTTGAATAGTAGTGTACAAACTAATGTGAGAAAAGCCGTTAACATAACTTTATAAAAATAATATTTATATTATTTTCTAAAGCTCGAAGAATGTTAACTCAGCCACTATTATAAAGGTGTAATGCTATATTAATATTCCATCTTAGTTGCTAAGTCTAGGTATCTATTTCGTTATTAGGCTGAATAAAATGTTGCATAATTAAACAAAAAACAGAAAAGTTTTCAAATATGAGAGTGCAGATAAAAGTTCGAAGCGCAAGACGTGAGTTTTAGTAATTATACCAATATTTAATCAAAATTATTCGGTATGATCATATGGAGATTGATAAGTTGGCGGTGAATTTTCTACGCTTTGAAACCTTCAACCCAATTCATATAACATGCAGAACACCCGATGCTTGACACTTACCCTCTTTGAACTTACAACAATGAGGCGGTCAAACATTGAACTAATAAAAAGTTGTATTGCAAGAAGCAGCACTTCTCCAAATTAAGCTTTTATTTAAACCCGACTATTTGAGGACAATAAAGAAAACTTGCAAAGGTCGAAAAATGTAAATAAGGATGCCTTTGCATAATGTATTTATGCAAACCAATGCGTGGAGAATAGAGGTCAAATATAAATGAACTGGAATAAAAACTTTTCACAAAAAATAAACCGACTTATGTCTTATTTGACTGGAGCAAAAGTCGCGATATTTATATAGGGCAAAAATGCAGAAATGGAAGAACAAATATTTAAGATTGGTAAATTTTACTTGTATAAATACTGAAATTTGCCTCCGAAAAGGACAATAGGAGGAAATGGAGCTATACCGAGAGTTCATGTAGAAGGCAAGGCGAAGCTATCTACGTAAATATGAATATATAAGTGGTACACTAGTGATGAAAACTATACTCGAAATGCCCGTCTACGTCTCTTGTATAAAAGTTATTGAAGTTTTCAAATAAATGTTAAATAATTTTCTCAAGTAGTGGCTGCACCAGCGTGTTTGGAATATCTTTTCCTTCCACACTGCATGTAACTGGCGCTCACTTCTCAAAAACTGGGAAGTAGGAACGTTTGTTTCAATTACGATCCGAGTGCTGTTTATTGGAAAAGTTACAGATGATCGGTTGGAAAACATACGGGTAGGCCGATGGTTGGGCAGAGGGCACGTCTTACAGTGGCGGTAGCTTCATAGAAGCCCAAAAGCCTGGCTTGCCTTACTAAAATGCTCGATAGAGAATCAATATCAAACCTGAACTATTTAAAAGTTCGCGCGCTTAATTCTTATCAAAATAACACAAAGTATCTACCTATGCCACACTACTTCACATAGCGATTGGTCGCGCGCAGAGTTTCGCATTTGCAGTTGTAGCATCTACATATAGCTATCTCGCTTACACGCACCGGCTTTTACCGGGCTTTCAAATACTATATCTGTCTCTTTCGCACTTATAGCGATGTGTCGTATAACGAGTTAGAAACTTGTGCGTCTTTGTAGACGTTCAGTTTGAAGATTTAAGCAGGGCTTTGCATGTGAAGTTGTACGCGTATCCGTGACCTTGTCACCTTGCCAACTCTGCAGTGTTGCCGTTTTAGCGACGTTGTGAGATCTTGGAGATTTTTAACGAGTTTGGTGACTTTTTTAAGATTTAGCAAAAATAAAAACCAGCGACTTTTGAAAATAACGAATATAAATATTCAAGCAATATCTTAAAAATAAAAAATTTGCGACATCTAGCTAGATTTTTCATATAACTGGCGACTTATTTTTGCCAAATGACAACACTGCAATGACCCGAGTGCAACTCACTTCAGTTCATATCTCTTAGTACACGGTTACCAACTTAGGGATTTTGTCCCTAAATTTAGGGACTAGAAGTGTTAAAAGGGAAATTTTTGGGGACTGGAATATTTTGGGGATTTTTTTAGGGATTTCGAACAAAACTTACCAAATCGAAAACAAAGCGTGTGTTTTCTGTTTTGTGCGTAGAAAGGAACGCACGATATGTAATTCATATCCCCTAAAAAGGTACATAGTATCATGATGGTACGATTTTCCTTATAAATCGGGATTATGGATCGTGAGTAAAACTTAATCATACTGTGGACACGATCAAGAACTTCATCGTACATATGTATGACTTCAAAAATGAGACGTCAAATGAAAGGAGCAACAGGATGATGATGTGGTTCTAGAAATAATTAACAAGTTTGCATAGTTGTATTTTTCATTTTTTTTTATCAACTTAATATGTAACGTTATATTTACCTACGAAATAATTTAGGTACTAAATAAGTATGTAGGTATAACACATATAAAATTCTATTTAGGGATTTTTAGGGAAATTCGGAAAAATTGGGGAATATTTTTGTTTATAACACAACAACACAGGTAACACTGTCTTAGTAGTCTGTGCCATTGTCATTGTCAGTTTCATTTGCTTGAGTGGGAAAAGTTAGAGTTTTTTGTGTTTTCTTAGATTTTCTCGGTGATACAATTGTTTTGGTGACTTACCTACAACAATGGAGGTAATTGTACCTTGTGAGGATTTAAAATGCGTTCAAGTTTTGATTGGCGAAGATAAGGTAAAATCTTTAAACTTTGCTCAGAAAAAACAGTTAATTTCTTCATTAAAACCGACGCCTAATCTGTCTATTTCTCAGACTAGTAAATCGCATAAACGAAAATTTAATAGATCAGTGTATAAAACTAGTTGGATTGTTGGCTGTTCGCACACTAATAAGTTGTATTGCTGGTGCTGCATATTTTTTTCGAATGAAGATTCCGTTTGGAATACATCTGGTTATAATGATTTAAATAACATATCTGGCGCCATTAAAAGGCACGCAAATTCCCATAAACACCTGTGTGCAATGGTTTCTTTCGGAAATTTTGGTAAACAACGAATTGAGACATCTATATCACGCCAGATATCTGAGGAAATTTCAAAATATAACACGCGCGTTGATAACAACCGTAGTGTATTTCAAAGATTAGTCGATATTGTTTGTCATTTAGCACAACAAGAACTTCCTTTAAGAGGTCATGATGAGTCCAAAACTTCATTAAATAAAGGCAATTTTTTAGAACTGGTCTCGTTAATTTCAAAATACGATGTCGTTTTAGAAAAGCATATGCAGCATCAGGAAACTGACAAACCGGGGCCGAGTTATTTATCTAACAAAATTCAAAACGATATTATTCATTCCGTAGCCGATGTGATGCAAACTTGCATCGATTACGAAGTTAGGCATACAAAATTTGTTTCAATTATTATTGACGAAACCCCCGATGTTAGTCATAGAGAACAACTGTGCTTGATTCTGAGATATTATTATAAAAATGAAATTCATGACCGTTTTTTGGGCTTTCTTAATGTTTCGGAAAGTCGCACAGCAGACTCACTCTCTAATATTATTTTAGAATTATTGAATAGACATGATTGCATCGCTAAATTAGTAGCGCAAAGCTATGACGGTTCTAGTGTAATGTCTGGTGTAAGAAATGGAGTGCAACAAAAAGTTAAAGATGTTTGTCCACAAGCAATTTACATTTGGTGTAATGCACATATTTTGGCCTTAGTGTTGTCTAAATCATGCAATAGAATTCAGGAGGTTAGTTTATTTTTTTCAGCCCTTCAGGCTTTGTGTAATTTTTTTAGTAATAGTACAAAACGAGCTGCTTTTTACGATACTCATTGCAGCAAAAAATTGCCTAATGCTCCCGCAACTCGTTGGACATACATGTCGCGAGTTGTAAACACGGTTTTTGAACAAAAAATTAAACTTATTGAGTTGTTTTCTGATCTGTGCGACAATCCACAGAACTGGGACGGGGATACGTTTTTAGCTGCGGAGAATTTTGAAAACACTTTGCGATCTTTTAATTTCAATTTTTTTCTTTTTATTTTTCATCGGATATTTGAAAAAACTGACTGCTTGTACAATATTCTACAAAAATCACAAGTTGATGTCGGTTATTGTATTAATAAAATAAAGGATTTTCAGGCATGGTTACGTGCTGAATTTCAATCCGAATTTGATCAAATTTATGAGAATACTTTGCAAAATAACTCGGCTCCTCGTTTGAGACGCAACGTACGCTGTGCAAAAACGGAATACAGACGACTTTTTGTAGAAGTAATTGATAACATTAATACCGAAATTACTGACCGATATTCTGAAATTTATAAATTAAAGTTTTTCCAACTGCTCAACAACAAAAAATTTGACAATTATCACTCACATTTTCCTACAGAGGAATTAGATTCATTATTTGACATTTATGCAAACTATTTCGACAAACAAACATTAAAAAGCCAATTGATTTGCTTGTATTCTAGTCCTGATCTGAAAGATCGTAATGTTTTCGAATTAATTGATTTCATTCATGAGAATAACCTCGAAGATGCCTTTCCCGAGCTGTTAAAGTTAGCGTATCTTGTTGTAACTATTCCGGCTACCAGTTCTTCCGCGGAACGTGCTTTTTCGTCTCTTAAACGTATCCATACCTATCTGAGAAATACACAAGGTCAAGAGCGTCTTTCCGAATTATCAATGATAGCTATTGAAAAACAGTTGTTGGTAGAATTAAAACGATCACCAACATTTTACTCTGATGTAATTAAATCATTTCTTAAGAAAGATAGACGATTCCAATTAGAATATAAATAATTTATTTAAATTCCTTTTTACATTCTATCTAGCTATTTTTTAACTTTCGGTTTTGTTTTTTTTTTCGTCTGTAACCTGTTAGTCCTGTTACGAAGCAAGCAACTACTTACCATTACTTTGTTCCCTCAAGCAATGAAGCAAACCAAACGGCTTTTTTAAAAGCCACCGGAGGTATGCAATTGCTGATATGTTTATTATATTCAATCTAGCACTAGCATGCCTTCAGTGTGCTTTGGTTACCTCATTCACCGCACGATGGCGTAGAGCTAAATTGTATAAATAATGGGTGGCTTGCTGCAAATTTGTCATTCAACATTTCGTCACTCAACCATCAGCAGCAAGCCACTCCTGGGAATAAATTAAGAAACAAGAAGCCCGAAGTTTTACTCATCAATCAACAATTCAACATACATACAGTCCACCCTGACCCAGTAGTTTATGAGAAAATTGCGATGATACATATGTAGGTACCTACATACACAGACGAAAAGATTTTTTTTTTTTTTTTTTTTTTTTTTTTTTTTTTTTTTTTTTAAATTTTAGTGGGCTTGCCTTATTTTGAAACCCTAGGCACGCCACTGACGTCTTATAATATATACATTTTCTGGAGCAGATGTTCTTCATCGGGATGGAACTCGGTAATTATTAAGCGAATCTAACTCTACTAAACTCTAGCGCTGAAAGAAGGCAAATATTCATTCAATTCATTTATTACACTTTTAACAATATACATAAAACAAAACCTTAATACATAAATCAGATTGGAATTCTGCACGAGTGTTGTGTTTATATCGTTATTTTATCAAATTTTTAAACTTTCTCAAGTTCACATTGTTCTTAAGTTCGCGTGAGCTTAAACATTCTTATGAAGTTTAACTAAGTAGTTTTTTAAAAACTTGATCGTAAATCTAATAAAATTATTAATACTATTTTCGATACACCATCATTATTTATACTGAGCCATACGTTTATAAGTATTTTTGTGTATCGTGTCGTCAACGAAAATATTTTGAGTCCACTTATATATTTATAAATAGGGTACCTATTTATAAATATATAAGTGGACTAAAAATATTTCAATCATCCAGCTTACAGATATAAGCATGTCTCGGGTTTTGTCGAACAAGATGCAATGTTATTTTCATATTTACAACAATTGCCTGTTTTTCTTTCTTCACTATTAGTAAATATAATACTTTCTATTATAGTAAACTCCATTTGCAATAACATTAGACGTTTAAATTAGCCCATTTTACAGCCCGTTCAACCGATTTTGACTTTTATTGCGTTGGTGATACGAGAAATGGTAGCAGTAGTAAACAGTTGGTTTTGGTAACAGGTTTATGCTTTTTATGTCATCCTTATGTTTACGGGATAGAACTCAAAATCGGTTGAATGGACTGTAAAAAGATTTGGAAACATGTCTAATGTTATTTCAAATGGAGTATAGGTTGGTAGGTTCTTATAATTTTGGCATTTCCTGCGCGACTTTGCGCATTATCGCAATTTTTCAGGATAGCACTTACCAAAATACCTGCGAATATATTTTACGGCAAAATTAAGATTTTTTAATAAAGTTAAGGCAAGTCTTTTGAAATGAGTTAAACACTACGTATAAATATTGGTTATTCGTAGGATAAAATTGATTTGTAAATTGATGCATTTGATGAATTTTTAACCGACTTGAAAAAAGAGGAGGTGTCTCAATTCGGCCATATAGATATATATATATATCTGCATATATATATATTTGTTTTATTTATTTTATGTGTGTTCGCGGATAACTTCTTCGTTTATGAACCGATTTTGATAATTATTTTTTGTTGGAAAGGAGATACCCCAAAGATACCATGATAAGGAAACCAGGATCTGATGATGGTATCCTAGAGAAATCGAGATAAATCCTCAAATATTATAGTCATACATGTAGCGATTTTGGTATATTTATCAAAAATGCAATCATTCACACTCAGAAAGTGTCATTTGGTGAAATGAAACTGATGAAGAAGTTCAAAGATGGCCACTGTAACTCCTTAATGCTAAGTATGTCATGGGTATAAGATATATCGAATAGCTAACCGACTCTGACGAAGCAAATACTTATAAATAAATGATACTGATGAAAATGTTAACATCGAACTGATCTGATGATGAAGGAAGGTAGGCAAAGGAACTCCGAAATAAAAGAATGGATCTTAGTCTTGTTTCGGCTTATTGGAATCATCATAAGATTTACTTTGGCTATAAATAATTTTCATGATATTTGGAGATACCTACCTAAACCTACAAAAACTAAAAAGATATAATAAAAAAACTTGTAACATAAAAATCAATCCGAAAAGACACTGTCAGATTTAATTACTTGGATGGCAAATAATGACTTGAATATAAATGTTAGTAAGACATATTTAATGGAATTTAACTCATATAATACGAAACAATTAATTTTATATATTAGGTATAAAGGTGAAAAAGTACAGCAAGGGGATAAAATATTTTTTTTAGGTTTTACTATAGACCAACATTTAAATTGGAAAAACCATGTAGAACATGTATGTCAGAAACTTGATTGGTTTGTTTTTGCATTAAAAAAGTTCCGATAAAACGTTTCTGTAGAAGCAGCTCTTTCGGCTTACCATGGTTACGTGTCATCTGTGGTAAGCTATGGACTAATCATGTGGGGTAACTCGACCGATGTCGACAGAGTAATCAAGCTCCAGAAACGTTGCATCCGGGTCATATAAAAGGCTTGGTTCTTAGATAGATGTAAGCCTCTCTTTAAAAAATTTAGAACTCTTCCACTGTCTTGTATGTATATACGAGACATCTGCATGTTCACAAAGAAACACATGCATTACTTTAAGCTAAATAGCGAAGATGACCAAGACAGAAAAGGGCTAAGTTTCGCAACCTATTATATCAACCATCTCTGGTCATAAAAGAAAAATGTGTTTAATATGTGTATATTGATTTATAATAACTTACCAAGCGAATTAAAATCGTTGCAAGATAATGTATTTAAATCGAATAGTTACATAAAATAGTATTTGTATAGAATAGTTGTTTCTATAGCGTTAGGGATTTTTTGGAACATAAAAAATAATTTTAAGAATATTGATATTATTGAATGAATTTATTTTAGTTTAATTGTAAAATTAGTTTTATATAAGTACAAAGATTTTAGTTATGGACATTTTTATATTTTTTGAATTTTCAATTTATTTTATTGACGTTTCAATTAACTTTTTGACATTTCAATTTATCTTATTGACATTTTATTTTATTTTTTTACATTTTGACATTTTTATAACTTGACAATTTTTGAGGGTTTTGATTGAGTTATTGTTTGATTTCATTTAGAGTTATACAGTTTTAATTTAATTTATTGGTATGCATCAATGTCTATTGGTGTTTTGTTTTTGTGTGATGTTTGCAATTGTGTTTATAAACGATGTCTGAAAATTTATAATTTTTTATTGTAAATAATTTGCACGCTTACTTGCAGGCAGAATACAGTGACCTTTGGGCATAAGGTCATCCCTTGTAAACAATGTATTTTTTCTGGCAAATAAACATTTTTGATTTGATTTGATAGACCCAGTGTTGATTTATTAATATTCAGCGCTCTTTGAAATAAAGGGCCATAACCACTTTTGTAAACTCAAAATGTATGAAAAAGTGTAATTGCACGGGTAGGTACAAGCCCAACTTGAAGCCCTGGAATATTTTTTCCGTCTTAGTGCAGTCTTGCTTGTGGCACGTCTGTTAAGACCCTTAAAAGGTATTTGATTATTTTAAATAGCTATGGGTAAATATGAAATGCACCAAACTTATATACTTTTTCAAGAAATTTTAATACTCAACTCAAACCAGAACCAACCTCTAGGCCAGAACCTTTATTTACGTACCTATCCTGCTGAAGAACTTTCTAACAAAGCGCGAATAATTATTATTAAACATTTTTGAACATTGAAAAAATACTGACAGTATTTTTACTTTTATATAATATTTTTTTACATTTGCCTATGTAGCGGAATCGCCCTTTATCAGTGTATTTATAGAAAATAGCAACATAAACGTGTTTATAGTGTAGTACTCGTACAAATCATGATATCTTTCATCACACTTGCACGTAAAAAGTGTCTAAACATACAGGTTAACTTGGCCGTAATGCCCCATATAAATCCCTCGGGCTTTCTTTTTGTCATGAAACCCCAGGGTAATATAAAATTATAAGGTAATATTTTTTTAATTTATGGCGCAGCACACAGGTCATGCAAGTTCAAGCAAGGAGTTTACACGCAATTGAAAAATTGTCTTAAAATGTTATCTAAACAGGAATTTCTTTGCAATCTCGCTACATGTTACTTAAATGCTCAACTAATGTTCTTAATAATCGATTTTAATAGTTATAGTATAAAAACGTCGAAATTATTTAATTCTTTTTACACTCCGTTATGGCTGTATACCTACGTATTTGCCCTTAAAGTTTCTAAACGAAACACTTGTATAATATGTGGTGTAGGCAAAAATTCGCCAAACGCTTAAAAAAAGTTCACGTGTTTAGTAATAACAGCTGTGCTGACTTGTGTATTAAAGCTATAATTCATAATTATTACTCGCAAATGTGATTAAAAACATTGTATGTATCACGGGCGGTACGGGAATTACGAACCTCGACTCAAAAAGCCCTCAGTCTTCGACTTCGGGCTTCTACTAGAGCCTCGATCGTAATTCCTTACTTACCGCCCTTAATACACAATGTACTATTACGTACCTGATGGACAGATTTTGTAATGTTGGTACTTGGTGTTCCAAAATCATCATCTGCCTAGCCTTTTCCCAGCTATATTGGGGTCGGCTTCCAGTCTAACCGGATTCAGCTGAGCATCCGTGTTTTACATGGAGCGACTGCCTATCTGAACTCAGTAACTGGGTAGCACGGTACTAGGTGTTCCAAAATATTTTGAGGAAATTACCTATTTACACGCAAGGCAACGTTAGTAACCTTAATATTTGTGCTGTAAAGATTACAGAACATGAGGATTTATAGATTAGTTGCTTAGGTGGTAGGTATGAATACTCCACATATACTGTACAATTAAAATGAATAAGATCGTAGATGTAAAAATTAATACACGTCTAGAGGTGACAAATTAGGCGCTTAGAATTGCACGAGAATTGTTCAATAAAAGAACAATTCTCGTCACTTTCTTTGACTGAAGACAAAACTCCTGAATGAAAAGAAAAATTACAATCGTAGATAATGACTATTGTTAGTCCATATATACGTACACACACTGGCAAAATTAGCGGAACAAGAAAAAATGTTCGCAAAACTTTCTTTTTACCATTGCAGGGTCTTTTGTTTTATAATAAAACCACTTATTCCTAAATGATAAAACAATTGAACTTCACTTTTTTTATTCGAACTTACAACATTTGGAGAGAATTTTGCTTATTCCCACTTACGGTATTGTTTTAAAATTTCGAAATGTTTTCATTAACGTATTGAGTTATTTGATTATTTTTAATGTCTAGATCTTTTTCGAAGTTAAGGACATCATTGTGCCCAACTTTATCCAAAGTGAGAGGATCAGATCACTTGAGATGAGAAGAAATGATCAAACCTCCAGAGTGCTGTGCTTAATTCAGCATTTTTTAGTTTCCAATGATTCAGAGTGACTAATGCTTTTGTGAGAGTATCAGGACAAGGCAGAAAACTCGTACTTTTACCAGAAATAATCGTTTTATTAAGTTTCACTTTAGCAAAAACCCCTGTTTAAAGGCCGTTTAAGCCAGGAATGAGCTGGAGGAAGTTCGAGGTGCAAGAGAAAGTGAGTTTACGACAAGAAGAAGGTTGAAAGAACTGGTTCTTGTTCGTTCGTCCCCGCCGAAGGTCTAATAATTGTGGTACACCACCTTTGAAACGGAATAACTTTTGCTCGGGTATATCGACTTTGGTCCACGGACTAATAGAGTTGTTCAGTGATGAGTGTGGAATTAATTTAGATCGAATTGAAGGATGGCATTGCATATGTAAACATGAACAAGAACATCATATTCTGTCAATTTGTTAAACTACAGCGGCATATGGTAGAAGAACAATATTGAATTCAGGTAGGATATGTTTGGGAGCTCATACGAGCTTGTTGATGATCCATGGACAGAATCTTATTGTACATTGCTATAGAAGTGTTATTTAAAAATAAAACGTGGTATCATTTGTTCCTTTATACGTGGTCACTTCGTTTTGATCTAGGAAGATGCTCGGTTCCATACCACTTTTTCAACTCCAGCCTATCTTAATAATGTCAATATCGCAGTTTCGGAGGTACCGGCGAGATCACCAGACATGCATCCGATAGAACACGTCTGGGTCCTGCTAAATCGAAGAACAAAGTTTTTACTCCCAACACCTGTCAATGTGGGTGAACTGCGAAGCGCCTTTGTAGGGAATGAAAAAGAATACCACAGGAGACAATGAATAACATTATTCTCAACATGTCTGCGCTGGTAAAATCTTTATTAGGAGCAAGTGGAGGAAACACGCAATATAATGTGATATTATTTTATTGTAAACATGTTTATTTTAATTAACTTTATTAACTTTCCTTTGTAACCTTAAAAAATCAACAAAGTCCATTTTTTCCATTAAGTCATGTTACTCACAAAAAATGTACTAAATACGATCTCACTTTTATTTTAAAAGCAAGATCAGATCTTCTATCTTTAAGCAAGGAAAAAATGTCTTAATATAAGATTTTTAAATTAGCCTTATTTAAAAAAAAAAACGTAATTTTTATTTTGATCCGCTAATTTTGCCGGTGCGTGTATATACCACATTTTAGGTGACAATTTAGTCTCTGGGTCTGAAGCGATTGAAATTAATTACAGATAAATGCCAGAGATCGTAGTGTTCATTATTAAATGGTACAGCCAACAGCATGCCGCGAGCGCGAGCCCAGTTGATTTATTGAAGTGAAATGGGAAAAATGTGAGCTTTCTAATTTAAAACATCGATTTCCATAATAGGCACTTGATTATTCGATCGTCACAACGTTACTTATACTTACCGATAAAATGAAATACCAATTATTTTTAGCTGTATTTTCTATTGTAGTCCACGCGTGTGACCACATAACTTGGAATTTGTTCTTAAATAAATGTACGACCCCTCTTGGTGACAACGAGGTCTGTTTCGTTTTGTTCGTTTTAGGACCACGTGGTCCTAAACTTCTGTGTCCAGACTTCCGTGTCATTTTTACTATTTAAGTCAAAGACACAAATCTCTTTCACAATCACTTTCGTTACCTACCTGAAACTCGGATTTAGAAAGCAAGAAACATTCCGCATCCCTCGCTGATAAATCCAATTTTGTTCAAAGATAAACCGAAACTTTTGTTGGAGTTTGAGTTAAAACAGCTTTATGCTTTACAAGTAAGCTATACCGTTTGTTTTACTCGAGTGAATTAGATAACACTGAGCCAGTTGTATTCTTTTGTCAAAAGACGATCATGTCGGTGCGCAGGGATCCGCTCTCTACGTAAAAAAATACTTTTTCAAAAGTGGATATTGTGCAATATTGTGTTTTTGCGTTATTGGTTTCGTTTTTCTGATTGTTGTGCCTGCTGCTAGTGATCCCTAAGATCTCTTTAAAATTATTATATTTCTAGCCATGAGAACCTGTAATTGGCTTAATGTAACGTACTCAACTTGTTTTATTCATTTTAAGTATAGCTGTTGGTTTGCCATCTAATACATAATAATATTTGATCCACATGAATGGTAGAGTGAATAGTTTGGCAGTGGTACTAGTAGTGTTAAATATGGCAAATGCAGTGCTTTAAAATGAAGTTCTCTATATCATCGCATCCTTGCCAAGACTTTATGAGCACTCTGAACTTCTATGAATTTTATAAATATGATTAATCGCACTATGGTAAGACAATGTACAGCCAATATGACTCTGATTTACGTACGTTTGCGATGCGGACGTACAATGATTACATCCGATACGTATTTTTTTCTATATGTCATGTTTAGATTACTGCAGTTATCAATTCTCGTTGCACAAGTGTCACAATAGGGAATATCCAAGAAAAACATTTTTTTTTTTGACCAATTTATCAATAAAATTCCATAATAGAAATGGTGAAAACAGAATCAAAGTTGATCAAAAAGTTAACATGATAATAATCTTCATCTTATCCCATGTTACTTGTGGTCGGCGCAACACGTTTTCTTCTTCCACACCGTCCTGTCCCCTGTCACGATATCACTGACACTCGTCTTTTCTTTGACCTTCCATTCCCTCTCCATCCATCCACATTTTTATTCATAACTCTTTTAGTGACCTGCTCGTGCTCTTTTGTGTTTTTGCGCGTGTGTGTAGTGTGTACACATACACAAGACTCACACACTGTGTTGTGTATGTGTTGTGCGTTTCATCCCTCTTCATCACATGACCATTCAAGGTTAAACGGTTTCTTTTCAACTTTTCTGTCACTGGCGCCACTTTCAAACTTCCTCTAATATAATCATTTCTCACTTTATCCATTCTCGTCACGCCGCACATCTACTATCTCAGAATTCTCATCTCTGCTACATGGAATCTTTTTTCTCCATCTTTTTCATAGCCCAACATTCTGAACATATAGTATGACAGGTCTAATCACGGACTTGTAGATTTTCCCCTTTAACTTGAGGGGCCATCCGTGGGTCGCAAGCTATTCCAATGACCTGTAGCCATTTCATCCATCCTGAGTTGATCCGGTGCGTTACTTCTCGGTCTACCTCACCATCCTCTTGGACAAGCGACCCTAGGTACCGGAAGTCGGAGCAGATTGATATGGGCGTTGGAACGCCCATACCAATCTGCTCCGACTAGCTGCCATATTTCTTGCTAGCAAGAAATATGGGCACGGAACTGGAGAGACCGCCAACATCACAAAACAAGTATTTAGTTTTTCTTTTGCTCAATTGTAGGCCAACAATCTCCAGTCTGTGCCCCCACACCTCGAATCTTCTCTGGATCTCTAGGCCACTCTCAAAAACAAGCACAATAGCATCGGCAAACAGCATACACCAGGGTGCCTCTTCCTGTATGTCCGACGTTAGAGCGTCCATTATCGTGCAAGCCGGCTGCCACACTGAAGCTGCTAGTAATGCCCACTGTAGCAACAAGCACAATATCATCGGCCACCTTGGAATCGGCCGAACTTGGGTACTGCATCGACTGTGCATAACTCGGATCAGCTCTACGTACTTTCCAGGCACACCTTTCTTCCTCTTAAGGACCCACCACAAAACTTCACGAAGAAACCGGTCGTATGCCTTTTCAAGGTCAACGAAAACCATGTGCATGTTTTTATGTGCACCTCTGAATTTCTTGCACAACTGGCGGATTACGATAATGGCACCCTGACCGGGCATAAAACCAAATTGGTTCTGCGATTCTCACTCTCTTCTCTCAGCCGCCTTTCAATAACCTTCTCCCAAGCTTTCTTACCATGTGACATAAGCTTTATTCCTCTATAGTTGTTGCACTCCAGCACTTCACCTTCATTTACCACTTTTGTTTTTATAGACGGGCACCAGCGAACTGTTGCACCATTCATCAGGGCTATACCTGCAGCAACTTATTGAAGAATAAAGCTAAGCACGTCTATCCATCTACGCGCAATAACTGCCACACTTCCACTGGTATTCCATCTAGCTTTCAAACTAGCGTTTACCTGTTCTACACTTTGCCATTCCTTGAATTTTTCAAAAAAGCTACTTGGAGCCACTGGAGTTTTAGGCCGTTAACGACGCCTAAAACTCCAGTGGCTCCAAGTAGCTTTTTTTTTAGGACGCAACGACCCTCCGCCGCCTGAAAAGGCCGAATCCGACTAGGCGAGGCGAGACGAGGCTAGAATCCGACGCTAACACTCTACTACACCCCGAAAAACGAACGAGATATAACAAATTAAAGAAATATATCTGTATATCTCTTCAAAAACACCATTTTCTATGTCAGTTGTATGTGCGTTGTGCCATATGACGTCAGATGACATGTCGGACTTCTCTCTGATTATCAACGTTGACGCTTTATAACTTCGTGACTGAACAAGATATTTAAACAAATTTATATTTATATTAAAAAAAAATGTTTACTGTAGTTAATTAGCACTTATATCATTTAGCAAAAAAATACATGCCATAAAAACCTTATATGTCGCAAGTGTAGCGTGAGTTACTCGTGTTGTACGAATCGCAAAAAAAATACATGCATATTCACTATTGTCATAAAAATCTTATATGTTGCAAGTGTAGCGTGAGTTTCTCGTGTCGTACGAATCGCAAGTGCTACTCTTCCCAAATAAGTCACGTGTGCCTCAATTGTCGCACGAGTCGCGTGTATCTCATACCTCGCGTGTGTCGCACAATGTCGCAAGGGTCATGAGCTCATTAAGTGGATCTTAATACAACATCAGACAATGCATTAAAATAAAACTGTCTCCCGTGCGCTGTCTTCCGCAATGTCAAAGGATATTATATTACGTAATTTAATTAAAACGAGCCATTGCTCCCAGACCCATTTACCTTATTTGTTGAAAAAACATAATTAATTAGCTAAGAGCTATCAGAAAGTGCCCAAATCCCTCGTAAATCCTCGCTAGCTGAGGACATCATACGCGATAACAGTGCCTATAACGTTCACATATCTCTACGTTTACGTGATAAACGTAACAACTACTTACGTGAAAACGTTAACGAGGCTCACTTTGAAAAGCTTGTCCGATAAACCGATTATAACGATGTTTGGGACAAAGGCTTTTTTCATAGTTACACTTAATTAATGTGGAGATTGACTCGATCGCGAGTAGCACGAAACTGGCTTTTACGAAAACATACTAAAGCAAGGAGTTTAATTAAAAGCTACCTAATAATCGGCCCGTTTTAAAAATGGCTCTTTGTATTAGTTAAGGACTCTTGTTTAAACCTTTTAGTATTTGAAATATTTGCAGTATCGATGTAGTTTTTGTATACCTAAATATATAGCCCTTTGCAGCCAAAAGTGCTTATCCCCAATTTTTGATACGTAGTTAATTAACTTAACCAATGATTCAATATGCTAACCATTGGTATTTCAGTGAAATGCGTTTTTTTTATCAATTGTAAGTCTAACAAGTGGTCAAATAACTCATTCTCCCATATCTTTGACTATTGGTGATTAGCATATTCCATTCCAGCGAATTCCCTACTTTGTATTCTAGATAAAAAACAATACAATATATAAACGGATTGGCTTGTTTTGTTGTACCTTTATGGTATCTTGCTATAGTTATGTAAAAGCGAGCTAAGTTGATAACAATATTAGTAACGACTAAAGCGTAAACATCAAAACATCTTTGTTTTTCGTGAAGGTTGTTTCAGTTATTCGTAGTGTAGTGTTAGTCGTAGTTATTAAATTGCTCTCGAAACACGAGTAGCCAAATCATCATTCAACTGAGGAATAACCCAGATCATGATTTCTCTTCGCCTACAAGTGGATAATATAAGGTGAGTCATACGCGCAATAATTGTCATCTCTTAAGTCGCACTTATAATGAGATTTTGATACCAATAAAATATATTTTCGTAGAGATCATATTGCTCCGAAAGGATTCGATACAATCAATAAATTGAAAATCAATAAATTTTTGGACTGGGCCAATCTATGTGCCTTGCGTAAGAAGGATGGTGGCATTCGTCCCATTGCCGTAGGGTCTACCTACAGGCGTATCACAGCCAAAATTTGCTGTGCTTTTTACAGCGCAAAACTGGCCAGCAAATGCCAGCCCCTACAACTGGGATTTGGGTTCAAAGGGGGCTGTGAGACTGCGGTACACGCCTTATCAACATACCTCAACAGTAATGAAGATGAGGTCATACTTAAGGTTGTCATAAAAAATGCCTTCAATTCCGTAAACAGGGATACCTTGTTGACAGAAGTTGATTTTGAGGTACCGTGTTTGACCGATGCGTTGAACGCTTGGAAAATGGCTTGTCCCAATACGGATCTGCCCGACAACCTGTCCTCCCAGTGACGATGGGATGTGCCGCTCTGCAGTATTATACAGAATAACCTTATAAATACATTGTCTAGAACTGCTGAGCGTGCGCGTCTGCTGGCTGTGGGGGAATGGGAGTCGGGTTTGTGGGTTCAAGCACTCCCGTCATCCACCATAGGCAATATGATGGATGACTCTTCGTTTCGGCTCGCAACTTGTCTACGCTTAGGTGCACCTTGTGTTGCTCCACATCGGTGCCATTGTGGTGAAGCTGTCGGAAGCCTTGGGCACCATGGCCTGTCTTGTTGCACGGCACGCCAGTATCAATGACATTATTCGTCGAGCCCTTATCACCGCCAGCGTACCAGCTGTATTAGAACCTAACGGCTTGGTACGTGACGATGGGGAGAGATCAGATGGCATGACGTTGGTGCCGTGGAAGGTGGGTAGGCCTCTGGTGTGGGACGCAACCTGTGTCGACACCCTTGCGCCATCTCATGTTCCTAGTTCGGCGGGCTGTGCTGGCGCTGCTGCTGCGGCTGCTGAGGCCCTCAAGCGGCGTAAACACTGTAACCTATTTGGTAATTACAGTTTTGAGCCGTTTGGGGTCGAAACGCTTGGGTCATGGGGCCCGAGTGCACGTCTTCTTTTTAAGGAGATCTCTCGCCGACTGATCGATACTGTGTCAGTAGTTAGGTTTAGTATAAGTTTGTATAGTTTAGTTTTGTTTAGTGTTTAAGTATGTACACCTTTATTTTACAAATAAATGCAATGACCACAAAAAAAAAGATAAGTAAAAAAAAAACAATAAATTAAATTGGATTTGAATTTAGTACATTCAATATTGGTTGTTAATTTTTTTGAAGCGGTATAATTTTCACAATTTAACTCGAAGTTAACTATGTATAGATTAAACTAATATTTCATAACAAAGGTACGGTAAATTAGATATTTACAATTTAATTAATTAATAATTAACATGCCGCTAACGTTAGCGAGTCACTAAATTGTTAGCAAGGTACAAATTCAACACAGTTTGGTGTTGTACATGGGCCTGTAATTACTTTTAACGGTTACACGTGTAATGATTAATATATTATGTAGTCGATTTGATGATAGTTCGCAGTTGTAAATAATCTCAAATCAAATCGGTCTCTTAGACTGAGAAAGTACTGGCACAGACATGATTTTATAAAGGAATAGTTGACTTGAACCGCCATTACATTTAAAAATAGAATCTATTAGTGTCTCTCTGTATTTATTGAACATAGTAAAGCCCCATATAGTCTCTCAATCATAACAAGTTATTGTTAAAATCATGTTACTTTAAACTTGGACGCGCTTATTTTATGTGACGTTAAACCAAACTAATATACTAACGAAACTTTCATTTGGCTGTAAACAAAAAGTAAGGGGAGAGTTGTAAAGTAGCCGTGTGAAAGCGGCTCCTATATTTTGTAGGCACCAGTAAAAAGAAAATAGTTCTCCAGTGTTCTGTCTCACTTTTGATTGCGTTGTTTTGATAGTGTAATTTATTTGAGAGTGGAGCGAAGCAGTTCCGAAGATGGCTCGCCGAATTTACAGTTTGACGCTTAGCTGCTATACTCTGTCTGATTTATGTGGTGCGGACTTTGATTTCGGTTTGTTCTACTTGTGAACTAGTCGCTCAATATTAAATTTCCTCTTACCTATTTGCGTAAGTTTTGCAATAATTTGAAGGCGTATAAAAAGTCCTTTTCTTTTCTCTCACAGACCTGTTATTTGTGGCCTAGATTTATTTATAAACCCAAATTTTTAATTCAATGCGGTACAATCAACCGCAATAAAAACTAAGGTAAGTTTTTACTACACTAATATCTTGTAAGAAGTAAAAAAGTGATTTTAGCTAACAGTTGGGCCATAAGTCTGCCTAGATCTTATTTTGTAAAATCTTATCGCTGGGTCGTACCGGAGGGGTCGTGGCAAATTAAAAAAAGAGTTTCCGCAGCCCTGGCACAAGATACTAAGAGAACAGGGGTGTGTTTTAGTCAATAATATTATGACATCGTCTTGCTCCACCCAAAGCGGGACAAGTCATTGGAAGACTCCCAGACGCAAAAAAAATCCTTCGTGCCGGCCGGAGGAAATAAAGACTGTGCCTAAAGGAACTTTGTGTAAGACGCTCAGGCCGGGCAATTGCTCAGGAAGTCACGACCGCTGGAGAGCGTGACCAGAAATATCACAGTAATTTAGGCAAATATCGATAGAATTAGTCGGTAATAAATATTGCAAATTATATGTACCTTTGTACAACGGGAGAATCCTCGGGGTGAAATTATTAGTGAAAATCATTTTATTTGATAGATAAACACAGTCTTCTGATTTATTACTCTCATACTAATAATATGTTTTATGAGTTGCCTTAAATTACACATCAATGGGCAGCTGGTGGTCAGATGTGAAGATAAGATGACTGGAGCTGCATCTGCAGGATGGCAATTTGTATCTTTTCTCCTCTTTGTTCAAAGTGTGCGAATACATACCAGAAGGAAACAAACGAAGCAGTGTCAAACAACTTACAGCAGGAATATAGCATCCAGTTAGCAGCAAGTGGTAGCAGAGCAAGCTCAGAATACGACAATCCCACCGCACTATTCCCAAACCAATGCAATTCCTGAAAGCCAGAATTAACAGTGGCGACCACCAGAAAAGCGCCGAGGCAATGAAGCTCGATGAAGTCCTGGAGAATGAATTTAACTGTCTTGGATCCCGAAACGAAATTAATCAGAAAAGAATAACGGAGGATTAAGAAAAATTCAAATTTCCACTGCCTTCCATACCAAACAGGAGACAGGACAAACAAGGCTAATAGGCACAAAGAGTCGTTTACAACTGGGACAAGCCCAGATGCCTAGCACCACGGATAAAAATTATCATTAATATTAATGGGTCCAAACATTGTGAGCTGTTATATTTGAACGCTTGGACGCAATGATTTTTTTCTAGTTTTTACAAGGTCCGTACAGTAAACAACTCTAGATGCAGCCTGCACATTATCCAACATAATATTGTGTTCATTCTGCCAAAGAATACACTCCCATAAAATATGATGTGCAGATTGTACATATTCGCAGTAAGATACCAGAATACGACAGATGAACAATAACAGTACTGAGGCAAATAACAGGCCGCTTTAATATCCACCCTGTGTGAAATATTCACATCTAATATTAAGATAATCTGGAAGAAAATTATTCACACTTCCTTGCTTTGCATACGTTATTAAGTTTGGAAACAAATATTGTCTTTCACAATAAACGTTCATGACTGGTAAAATAATCATGTATACTATAGACAGAGTATCTATTTTATAATAATATTCGATAGGAAACCTGGACTTTAAAGTTAATTTGTTACAAGTTGTTGCTCGATTGGTGTAATTGCTGCAACGCCTTACAGTGCGAAAATAAACGAATAAGTAGAATATTTTTGTAAAAATAAAACAAATGCGTATATATATCTATCTGTCACAGCTGCTTATTGCTACGATTTGGGCATACTTTTTAATTACTTTTACTGTAACAAACTGTACTGTGGGATGGGATTAAATTTGAAAATGTTTGTTTAATTAACTCGACATCACGTTTTTAACGCGATTTTAGTGTTCAGTCACTTTAGTCCTAGTGAAAGTTGTTCGTATTCATGAGTACGTCCAACCCTTAAAGATTACCGATAAATTAAAAATTAATATTAAAAGTGACAGACTAGAGAAATAGAAAAGGTTCTAAAATAACAATCCTCAGTTCATAACCTTTAGGAGTGAGGATTAATAATTCCAAACATCAATAAAAAAACTTCTTTTCCTAAAAAATACTACCGACTTCCAAATACAAAACTACAAAGTGAAAAATAACTTTATGTTTTGATGTCGGTGTCTTTCCTAGGTACCATTTTTTTGCGTTATGGACACCGACTTCAAAAAATAAAGTTATTTTTCAATTTGTAGTTTTGTATTTGGAAGTCGGTAGTATTTTTTTGGAAAAAATGTTTTTTTATTTATCACTTTTTAGTTGTACCTACTTAATAGGCAAGTTAGTAAGGTAACTGTAACGCCAGAATAGATTTCATGAAACTCGAACATAACCGGTGAAATGAGAGATCTGCGTACCCCTTAAGAGCGTACAGGCGTGATGTTATGTTATGAAATGGTATAAACAATAAACAGACTTGCAATTGCAGCAATCTTTAGACATTTGCCGTTATTTATTGAAGTGTTCTGTTGTATATCTCCGAAGTTCTTCATCAGATCTTCACCAAATTAAAATGGGACCAATTTCGAAACATACTTTTTCAAACAAAAAAAGATTTTTTGAAATCGGTCCACAATTGACGGAGATATCGGTGAACAAACACAAAAAAAAAAACAAACATAATGTCGAACATAGAACCTCCTCCTTTTTGGGAAGTCGGTTAAAAAAAAAAAGCCCATCTTTTAGATTACAGTACAAAGCTAACAGCGCCTTGGTATTTACATACCATTAAATGAAACGTTTAAGATGTTCACGTTCTACTTAATATTCTAATTTAATTGATGTGATATAACACATCTTGCTATAACACTAAATTTTTCCACGTCATCGTTACCGTGACCTTTCTCATTGGAGCTGTACTTAATTTTTCAGAACAAACCCACGGTAGCGTCGAGTGGTTGACAATGAACCAGCAGTAAAGAGTGAACCATACAAATAATTCAGAAAAGCGACGTTACCGTTTGGTTCAAACTACATTAGGTAAGCGTCTATAAGGAGCCATTTTCCCCCACATGCCGAAAGAAGAAATAGAATAGAAGTTTGAAATTTTGGAAGGATGTTGATTTTATACTGTAGGCGTCATTTAAGAAAGGATTTTTGTAAATTCATCCGCTAAAGGGATGAAATAGGGGTTTGAAGTTTATATGAAACTCTGTCATTTCTGATTTGAAATGAATGAAATGTGGTATTTAGCGTCTAAGTTTAAAATAATAAAACACGTCTTTAACGATTTTTTTAATTCCATCCCTTAAAGGGTTACAAATGGGTGTATGACAAATAAATTGTTTATTATCAAAATTACTTAAAATTTACTATTTCTGCTCTTCAATACAATTAAAGAAACACGTGTTCAAGGCTTTTTTTAATTTCATCCCTTAAAGGGGTAAAAAGGGGTATTAAAGATTGATGACAAATAAATAGTTTTTATCACAATTACTTGAAATTTTGTATTTCTGCTATTCAATACAATTAAAGAAACACGTATCTAAGGATTTTTTTTAATTTCATCCTATAAAGTGGTACAAAGGGACAGATAAATTGTTTATTACCAAAATTACTTGAAATTTAGTATTTCTGCTCTTCTATACATTCGTAATACGTATTTAAGGATTTTTAAAGGGGTAGGTCAGGTTAAAACGGGCTGGTTTCCGCAACTCCACGACCAAACGCGTATTTCGTGTATTTTTAAAGGGGTGTTAAAGTTTGAATAAAAAATAAATTGTTTGTTATCAAAATAGGTACTGCATAAACATATTATAGAGGCCACTGTGATTACTGGATGTGCTCAAGGGAATCAGTTTTTATACCTCGAATACCACTGATACCCTCTGTCTATGTCTTTGAGTTTAAACGATTACAATCGAGGTTTGCTTTGCAATGATCATAAATAAAACTCAGGGTCAGTCATTAAGACAAAGATTTAAAGGAAGTTACTTCCCACACGGGCAATTCTACTTTGCCTGTTCTAGAGTCAGTACTAATAGCAGCCTGATCATTTCAGCAACAGACAGAAAAACCACCAATGCGGTATACAAAGAAGTGCTTAATTAAACTCTACCTTCCTGATGGCGACTTTGTTAGAGTGAGTTAATTGGAGTACCCATATCTAGACTGTACAGGATCGCGCAAAACTCATCACTCTATTGGCAGATTTTGAATATAGCGGCAAAATTTCAGTTCTGCTTCAACATTTGTGAAATAAGCTGAAACAAAAAACTTTTTTACAAAAAATTACAATTGACTTCCAAATAAAAATACTATAAAGTGAAAAAACCTTTATTTCGGCAGTCTTGGTGCCTGTTTATGTTTCTTCGTTAAAAGGATACCCCTCTGCGTACCTCTTTAAAGCGTGCTGGCGTGATGTTATGTTATGAAATGGCGTAAGCAATAAACAGACATGCAGTTGCTGCAATCCCGAGATATTTGCCGTTGTTTATTGAAGAGTTATGTTGTATATCTCCGAAGTTCTTCATCAGATCTTCACCAAATTTGAATGGGACCAATTAAGGCACATAATAATAAAAAAAACGATCTGCTCATCATTAATGGAAAAACCGGTAAAAAAAACAAACATACAGCCGAAAATAAAACCTCCTCTTTTTTGGAATGTCGGTTAAAAATATAGCTGGTAACCTCCAAGCGCGTTTAATCTACGTCAAGCCAATCTAAATCGCGAACACGAGGAAGGAAATTTTCCATCGAAATCATCACGAGCAAGCTCTGTGAATAGAAAAAGCAAAAAAATCATTTTTGCAAAAAAATACTACCGACTTTTTTTTATTTTTCTCTTTTTAGTTGTACCTACCTAATAGGCAAGTTACTAAGGTAACTATAACGCCAAAATAGATTTCATGAAACTGAAACTTAACCGGTGAAATGAGAGATCTGCGTACCGCTTAAGAGCGTGCTGGCGTGATGTTATGTTATGAAATGGTATAAACAAAATATTCAAAATCGGTCCACAATTGACGGAGATATCGGTGAACACACACAAAAAAAAAAAAACTTGAAGTCGAACACAGAACCTCCTCCTTTTTGGGAAGTCGGTTAATAATGATCACTTTTGTGGCACCGAAAATCCGCATATAATCCAGACAGAGTCATTACACCCACTCAAAGTATCTACATGGTGTGTTTTTATGCTGGAGGCGTCATCGGGCCGCCAAACCACTACTGTGGACGACGAGGTCACAGAACCATGATCAACATATTTATTTATCCTTAAAAGGAATAACTTTGAACTAGAGTACATAATGGTTCCATCAGAATAAAGCAACGGCGCTTACTGCACGAGCCGCAACCGAAATTCTGAGGGCAGCGTTACCCGAACTTGCACTGGCCGGTAAGATCGCCTGATGTACATGACATCTTTCTGTGGGTTTTTTTTAAATCAACAAGGCTTAGACTCTTGAACGCTTCAAAGAAAATATCCGCCGGAAGTTATGGCAAGAGGGATGGAAAATGCCATAAATGGGCCCGAAAATTTATCAATTCTGGCGAAGCGACAGCCAGTCGGCCACTTAGCCATATCATGTTCTCGACAACAAGGAAAATAAATTAAGACACCAAATAAATATTTTCCTAAAGCAGAAACAAAGTTTTTAATTCATAAAAACAAAATACAGCCAAAGAACATCGGGTGATAACTTTTGCGTCACCTTGTATTAATTTTCTATCGTGTCGGTAGTAGGATTCAGAAATTGAAAGCAAAATGATCTTTCACTATTTGTATCTCCCCGTGAAAATCGATCCCACAAGACCTCCGGAATGAATGAAAGTTTTCATCAATAATTCGATAAAATAATAAAGTTGATAAAATTTTGTGATCTACTCGAACAAAGACGCGGGCGGAAATCTAATAATTGCAAAATCCCATCAGGACTGAAAAAAGACGAAACAGCCAATATCGTGTAGTCCACGCAGGCGAAGCTGCCGGCGGAAAGCTAGTCTACCTATACAGTGCATCGTAAAAGTATCAACCGACTTAAAAGGGTCGTTTTAGTGCTTTGTACTTTAAAAAGATAATTTATTTAATGGTTCTGTGGACCCAGTGACGTAGTATGTTTCATAGCCTGCAAAAAATTGCAAAAATAAGTTATAATGAACTAACAACTGATATAGTTGTTCCCAAATTTTTTAATAATAAAACAATATTTTGGTGGTGCTAACCTACGGTTTTCTTGCTAAAATAAATGAGCCGATAAACGGATTTTAAAGATTTTTAATTATAAGACAAAATTATTGGTACTTTATTATTTGGTTATTGGTTATTGGTCAGATTACTGTGAAAAATATATTATACTTAACATTTTAACAAACAGAAATACATAATAATTGGTAGGTGCTAGGAACTTAGGAAGTAGGACAATGAAAGTGGAAAAAAATATAGCTCTTTGTTCTCTAGACAGAAGGTACATGATCAGGATATTTAAGGGTGAGTTCAGACTTGTGAAATTTAATTTTAGAAATAGGTAGGTATCTGTAACAATATTATATAACTGGGGGCTGCAAGTAATTTTGAATTTTTCAATGTAAATCGTTTATTTGTGTGTATATCTTCTTCATAATAGTTGCTTTGCAAATTATACTAAGTATTGCACAAGTCGGACCATAATTAATATTTCACATAAACTTGGGGTTAATAGGAGGAAATAATAACAACGTGTAGGGTAGACCGGGGTCAGTTGTATCACGTTTGGAGCAATACAATAGATAACTCCACGCTGCGACAGGGTTACGCAGGGTCTGCAGAGACGGGCACGGGAATCTTCTCGCATTTATCAGCATTACACTAGTGAGCACAGTTACATGCCCCTAACATGGTTGAGTGAAGTCCATTTTGGACCATAAATTGTAAGTTTTTTTTCAGTTTATTGGGTATGGCGAAGATTTTTACAGCTACAGTACAATTTAGTTTTATTTACCTAGCGTTAGATTCAAGTCTTGTCTGGGAGCAAATGACGACGAAATGCAAAGTAGAGGACGATCGCCTAGGAGCTTGTTCGTTAATGCCTAACGCTTCTAACTGTGGTAGTAAAAGCTCAAGTTGTACCCATTTGAGGACAAATAAAGTCATTTTATCGTAGTTCAAGCTCGGTTTCACATCGGCACCTACATCCAAATGTTTCAACTGTCCCCCGTCTCCTCTACTTTAATTCTCAACTACCTACTAGTAATTTGTACATTTATGTAAACTTTATTATTATATAAAGGCAACGAGAACAACGTGGAAATGATTTTATACATCGTGCCTTTCGTGACTAGCAAAGCTCTCAGACGCCATGACGTCAACTTGTTACTTTTGACGTCGTGTTTTCGAATGAAGCAAATTACCAAAAATAGAATCATTCATCGTATTTAGAAAAGATGATTACTGTTGACATAATTTAACAAGTAGGATGGTAACATGGCAGCTACAAAAGTGAAATGTTGTTTGCCGTGTTTCAGGTTGTTTTATTTCTTCCAAATTTTTGTGGCAGTTGAAATTATAAGATTTATTTTCGTTCACTGTGCTGGATGTTTTCCCACTCTCTGAAAAGGCACGTTGTACACGAATACGAATAATGATAAATTTTATCTATCTGCCATAATTTTTATTTTATAAATCTATACAATAATCACACACTTCTACACACTGTGTCTTCGTCTATCATCCAACTGTCCTGTCGCAGGTCTGCTGGAAGAAATTTCTATTGAAATAAGCAGTACCTTTGTGCTCTTCTATCTGTATTCTTTATTTTCTCTGTAAAGTGTTTTGTGTGTACATAAATAAATAAATAAATAATGTTCGTACAGTCCAATTATGTATTTAGTATAATTGTGGGATAATATACGGATTTCGAATAAATATAAATCTACATTGACGAAAATAAATAGATAAATTTCAAGACAATGTATGTTAATAAAGTAATGTATGGTTATTTGGCCATTGTTTGCTTTATTTCTGCGATTAGGCGGAACTATTACGAATAATATTTACCTTATCTGTATTAAGATATAATGTACGTATCAAAATATTTAGATATGTTCACTATTTACACGATATAACTTTAACAACAGAACTTTATGCTTACCTATAGTTATAATTAGATATTTTAATATGTCGTGTGTGTAGCCATTTAGATTGTATTTAACATTTTATTACAATCGTATATTTGAAATTGTTATTATAATATTGTCAGCTATCACTCCCCTAGAACTTGAATCTAGTTGTTAAGTAGTACTTCGTAGCCTACTTGCTACTAGCGATAACAGGGTAAGCGGAATTCGGTATTGAACATAAATATTGCATTTCAAATTCTCAGGCCAAGATGTCGCCTCGATGTGGCTTCATCTTGGATCTTTGAGAGCCAATTGTCTTCGATTCAAGTTGTAAAATACTGTGTTGTAGCTCAAAGTATAAATGTCACATAAAACCTATATTTGCAACTGCACAAAATACATAAAAAATCATTATTTATGAGTGTTTATCTCGTACATGAATAAAAAAAAAAAACAACCCACCACCGTATCTCTACGTTGACGTCGTGGTGGGGCTTGCGTGCTCCTGGAACCCTAGGTCTGTGTCGGTAGAGGTAACTTTGTCGAGATAGATCTAAGGTGAGGGGCCAGACTAAGAGAGATACAAATCCAAGCCAAGGTCGCGCATGCCGAGGGCTGCATGGCTAGGGGAGTGCTTCAGTCGTTAGTGCGCCAACTCTGGATAATAGAGGACCTCCAGTTTTATCTACCCTTGCCTCAGTGAACGCAGGGCACTGCTGTGTGTCGACTTCTTAATTCCCTAGCTACTCGTGGGAACATAATGATAACTAGATCTAAAACAAAAAAACAACTTCAAGTAAACATGCCTCAAATAGATGACGAAACTTCACATTTTTCTTCGTCATCTTCCTCTTCTCTTTTTCCATCATTTGTATCATCTTCACAATCTTTTCGCGTCTCCCCGACGCCATCATCATCATCAATCAGGATACAGTCAGCAGATGTTGTACAGGAGACAAATATAGTCGACGATACTGTACCCACCACTAAGACTGCAACAGCTCGTAGGAAATGGAGTAATGAAATGAACAAATTTATCCTACGCACTTACCTTCACCTTGCTAATATGGATACAGACAAAAATGCATACCTTCCATCGCTTCACACTAAGTTTTTAGAAAAATACCCAACTATGCAAGTTAGCCGACAAAGGATAGGTGACCAGCGCAGAGCTATAGTACAAAATAAATTATTACCACAAGATACAATAGACCAGATATATCAGGAAGTTAGGGCTGAATTACAAACGGTTCATACTCAAATACAGCAACACTCAACGCAATCTAATACGCAAAAGAGTCAGCGCATGAGATGGACCAACAAATACAATGAAACACTAATTAGAATATATTACACAGTCACCCAATTAGAATCAAATAAAACAGCTTATAGAAAATATTTACATGAAGAATTCACAAATATATATCCAGAATTAACAAATATAACAGAGCAAAGATTATCTGACCAAGTGAGAGCGATAACAAATAACGGATATATAGATAGCAACAGATTAGAAGAAATTAAAAGCCAAGTAGCTGCAGAATTCAGGAATAAAAACAGCAACATTCAGAATATTGATTATAACGATTTAGTTAATGCACAATCGCAAAATGACTCCGAAACACCTGAAAACATGACAAACTTAACTGACACGCCCAGAAATACCCTTACAACAGATTTATTTATAAATACCAACGTGGATTCTAACTTTATTCCGCAGACACTCGTAAATACAGACGATGACAACTTTTTGAACAACTTAGAAATGGGTAACTTTGAACCTGCTCAAACAAATGGTAATACTATGAACCCACGATTTCAGCCATATTTCAAGAAGATCAACAAAATTTTACTGACACAGATCCCAATAATAGGCCTTACATTCCCAAACAGAAGACGTCTAGGAAGTTTTCTGCCATAGTCACAATATTGTCTTAATGCCTAAACACGTAAATGACGAAACCGAATTCATCGAACTACAGACAATAATTTATTGTGCAGCATGGACGGCAGCTAAATACAACGGAGCCAAAATATCAGTATCTACTCAAAATGAACGCGGCACATATAAACCAAGACAACCAAAGTGGCAAATTAGATTAGAAAAGAAAATCAAAAGTTTAAGAGCAAACATAGGTAGACTGACCCAATACATTAATGGCATCAGAAGCCAAAAGTTAATAGCAGCAGTAGAACAAATAAAATACCAACTACATGCGCAACACGAGAATGCCAATACACTATTAGAACACTTTTTGGACACCTTAAAACAAAAGTTAAGCGCAGCATCTAGTAGACTTAAAAGATATATTACTTGCACGAACCGCAAACTCCAAAATTCAAAATTTATAAACAACGAAAGAATATTTTATAGAAATCTTATATCTAATAATAGAGACACCACTAGCCAATCGATAGAACCACCTCGCCCCGAAGCATTACGAGAATTTTGGGCAAACATATGGGAAAACCGAGTATTCCACAATCACCACGCTAACTGGATCAACGATGCAACACCAGAAACCCCTGAAATGGACTTTGAATTCATTCCAATAAACACATTTATAGACGTCATCAAACGCTCCCACAACTTGAAATCGCCAGGTACAGACAACATCCACAACTACTGGTATAAGAAATTCACTAGCATACATCCGTTCATATTTAATCACCTAAACACCTTCATTAAATCACCACATTTGCTCCCATCATATATAACACAGGGAGTCACATACATGTTACCTATGGACATGGATGATACCATAAACCCAGCTAAATACCGACCAATCACTTGCTTGCAAACGCTGTATAAAATCCTTACAGCCTGTGTAAGTGAAGTATTTTACGAACACCTTAATAAAAATGACATTCTTGCAGAGCAACAAAAGGGATGTCGTAAAAACAGCCAAGGATGTAAGGAACAGCTCACTATTGACGCGATTGCTATGAACAGCGCAGTTAAAAACAAACAAGATATCCATACCATGTTCATCGATTACCAAAAGGCATTTGATTCAGTCCCGCATAGCTGGTTGTTGCATGTCCTATATATCTATAAAATTCACCCCACACTCAGATCGTTCTTAGAATCTACCATGCAAAATTGGCAAACTGTACTCAAAATAAATCAAGCCTCCATGGCTTTAGCAACTGAACCTATTCAAATAAAACGTGGAATCTTCCAAGGCGATGCTCTAAGTCCTTTATGGTTTTGCATGGCTCTCAATCCTCTCTCACACTTCTTAGATAAAACTAACACAGGATTTACCTTGACAAGCGGGACCACCCAATTCACCTTAACACACCTTATGTAAACCACCACCACCTTATGGATAAAATTAAATTGTACGCAGTAGATAAAAACTCCCTTTTTCATTTAGCAGATACAACACAAGAATTTTCAAACGATATAAGTAAGCAATTCGGGGTAGATAAATTCAAAATTTTGTCAATAGTTAAAGGAATAATTCAAAATAACTCGACTCAGGTAAAATTATTGAGCCTATGGATGAACAAACTACATACAAATATCTAGGTTTCAAACAATCACGACAGATAGAACAAAAGATAACAAAACAAGAACTTTTCTTTTTTTTTTTTTTTCTTTTTCTTTTTTTTTTTAAAAACGTTGCCCCACACTAGGAATTTCTTCCTGTATCGTGGGTGCGTTTACAAACATATAAACTCACATACACAAACACCCAGAGCCGGAACAACTATCTGTAGATCAAACAATTATTTGTTCCGTGCGGGAATCGAACCCGCGACACGCAGCGCAGCAGTCAATCGCTCAACCACTGCGCCAACCGTGCGCCCAAAAGAAGCCCAAAGAACTGCTGCAAAAGTTTACACATCGTCTTAACCTAATCTTAAAAAGTAATCTTAACTCCAGAAACACAATTAAAGCTATCAATACATTTGCAATACCCATCCTTACATACTCTTTCGGAATTATACGATGGTCGAAAACCGATATAAAAAAACTACAACGTACTACCTACATACCTACTACTCTCCTTACCAAACATAGGAAACACCACCCGAAATCATGCATACAGCGACTTACTCTACCACGCCAAGAAGGAGGAAGAGGATTGATTGACATACACAATTTACACAACAAACAGATACTTTGACTCAGATCTTAATTCCATAACAAATCAGAACATTCACCACTACATAAAAATGTAACAGAAGCAGATAAAAACTTACACCACTCAACTTGCAAAATAAAAACACTCAAATTAATGAAAATATTATAAGCACACAGAAAAAAATTGCAGCATGGGCTGGAAAAGCGTTACACGGAAGACACCGAGATACTCTGAGCCAGCCACAAGTCGATAAATTAAAGTCGAACGAATGGCTCAAACGAGTGGAATTGTTTCCCGAAACTGAAGGTTTCAGGCTTGCGATCCAGGATCAAATAATTGCAACACGTAATTACAGAAAGTACATAATTAAAGACTATAATCAACCAACTGAAACATGCAGACATTGCAACAGTGCCTCTGAGACCATAACAGGGGCCTGTAAATCTCTCGCACAGACAGATTATAAAGACCGACATGACCAAGTTGCCGCCATTATACACCAACATCTAGCACACAAATATAATTTTATAGATGAGATGGTTCCATATTATAAATATAAACCTGAAATAATTTTAGAAAACAGAAATCAGAAAGTTTATTGGGACAGAACAATAATTACAGACAAAACTATACATTTTAATAGACCTGACATCACTGTACACGACAAAGTAGATAAAACAGTGTACCTAATCGACATAGCTATACCTAATTCACACAACATCCAATCAACAATATCCGTAAGTACCAAGAACTAGCCATTGAAATTAAAACCCAGTGGAAAGTACAAACCGTCCACATAGCCCCTATAGTACTTTCATCTACCGGTGTTGTACCAAAAGCTCTCACGCAAAGTCTTGACACTACACAAGCCTTCACACACTATACATGCTCCAAAAAGCTACCATCCTCAATACTTGTCGCATAACCCGGAAGTTCCTGACTTACTCTACATTATAATCCACCTTTTCAATTTAATTTTCCCCTCACACACTTGGTCCTGGCCCGTGTGTAAGGTCGTATACTCTCTTAAAAGAGAAGAAAAGTAAAGAACTCTATATAATAATAATAAATAAATAAATAATAATAATAAATTTGATGATTTTTTATAGCATATTTACACTTTTACAGCCTTTTTTTATTCTCATACACTTATTTTTAACCAGTTAATTTAAAAACATTATTTATCTAACAACAAAGTAATGAATTTTCATCAAATAGGACTAACTAAAGGATAACCGAAAGATATGTTACATTTGGTCTTAACTCATTCACAAGCCCTGGTTAATCCATTTATTAACAAACGTATTCTAACTCCTCTTAGTTCACATCACTCACACTCACTCAGTAAGCATCGCAGTGCTTATCAGAAAAGTTTAAGTAGTCTTAAAATTTTTGTTTTAAGTAATGGACAGCGCTCAGTCGCAGATCTCGTTTGGATACAGTGGAGACCGTGTACAAGCCGCTGCTGTCCGTCACTTCGTCGGTGCTCTCCGTCAATAAGGAAATATCAATGTTTTCCACCTTATACAGGAAGCGCCGTCGCCGCATGTCTCATGACTCGCCGTTTGGCGCGATTGTGACCGTGCTGCAGTTGGCGCGGGTGGAGCGCGTCGAACTCCTGCGCAGACCGACGCTACCCACCGGGTTTAAAAGAATCAAGTTTTCGCTTTTCCCTTTTACTTCCAAAAAACATCTAAAATAGTTAACAACTTATAGAACTTTATTCTCAGAGTGGAATTTATAAAATAGTTTAATTGTTTTAATAATAAATTTATATATAACACAGCGGCCGCCATACGGCTCTTCACTTCTTCAGTCGCCCGCGAGGCCTTGACGAGGCAGGACCAATGCCAGTTTTATTCGTGCTGGACTTCTCGCTAATCTATCGACCGATTTATTATGAGACCACAGTGTAACAGAATCCGTAGGTTAGGAAAGTTTTTAAATAGACTTTAAAGAAGACCGAAATATACGTCATGGGTGTATTTAATTTTGTTTTTTTGGGTAATTAGAAAAAAAAATAATTGCGAATATTAGTCAAAATAAAAATTCAAAATGGCGCCAACCGAAATTTTTGATATGATTGTCATGGGTTCATGGTTTTTGGGGTCGATGACTGACTGATAAATGCTAGTATGGGGTCAAAATGTAAACACAAAATGGCGCCGTCCAAAATTTCTGAAACTTTCATCATGGATGTCATTTTCATGGTTTTTGGGGTCGATAAACGCTAATATGGGGTCAAAATGAAAAAAAAATGGCGCCGACCAAAATTTCTGAAACTTTCATCATGGGTGTCATTTTCATGGTTTTTGGGGTCGATAAATGCTAATATAGTGTCAAAATGAAAATACAAGATGGCGCCGACCAAAATTTCTGAAACTTTCGTCATGGGTGTCATTTTTATGGTTTTGGGGTCGCTAAATGCTAATATGGAGTCAAAATGAAAATACAAGATGGCGCCGACCAAAATTTCTGAAAGTTTCGTCATGGGTGTCATTTTCATGGTTTTTATGGTCGCTAAATGCTTATATGGAGTCAAAATGAAAATACAAGATGGCGCCGACCAAAATTTCTGAAACTTTCGTCATGGGTGTCATTTTCATGGTTTTGGGGTCGCTAAATGCTAATATGGAGTTGTATCAGCCGGCATCAACATCAACGCGCTACGCGCGCGGACACATGACTACCGTTGTGTAACGACGCGCTGTATTTATAGTTCGTGCAAATTCAACCCGAATACTTTTTTAATTACATATGTCCTGACAACTGGTAAAGTGGTGACCCCGACGAACACACGACGAGCACGGAAAATGGCAAACAACGACGAAGTAGCGACTGTCTCCATAAAGTCACGCATACCAATATTCTGGCGCGACAAACCACTTCTCTGGTTTGCACAATTCGAAACGGTAGAACCGCAGAAGCCGCAGATGAAGCGAAGTTCAGCCTTCTAGTAGCACACCTCGAGAAGATGGATGTCGAGCAAATAAGCGATATTATTATGAGCAAGACACGGACTACGGGGCTACGAGGAGACCAAGAAGAGACTGTTGTCAGTTTATGAAGAATCTGAGATGAAGCAACTGGAAAAGCTGCTCACCGAGATGGAGTTGGGAGACCTGAAGCCATCGCAGCTGCTGCGAAGCATGAGAGAGCTTGCACGTGACAAGATGCCCGATACCACCCTGCAGATACTGTGGATGAGACACCTGACTGCCTCCACGCATGCAGTACTATCGGTCAACGAAAGCGCCACACTCGACGTACTTGCTGCCATGGCCGACAAGATGCAAGGCAAACCCGAGAAGTCCATTCGGTTTGTCCATGCAAACAGCCGTCAACGCATACGTCACGTCACGGAAGCAGTCACTCGCAGCCAGAGCCAGACCTTCGAGAAGCTATCATGCAGCTTACGCGAGAAATCGCGGCAATGAAAATGGACAGAACAAGACAAAGAAGATCATCATTCCGCTCAAGATTACGTTCACAATCCAGAGGCCGAACGAATTATTACCAGCAAATGTCAGGCGATATTTGTTTTTACCACACTCGTTACGGTAAAGAAGCACGCAACTGCAGATCTCCGTGCAAGTACAAGCAGCAGGAAAACTAGTCACGACCTTGGCTACGACGGGACCCGAGGTTAACGAAATATCACCATACCGTCTACACGTTTGCGATTACCAACATAAATTGAGATTCCTTGTGGATACCGGAGCCAACGTGTCGGTCATTCCCAACACAAAAGGAGTGAAGCAGGTAGAAGAAGTTTTGTACGCAGCGAACGGCACACCAATACACACATATGGCGAGAAAAAGTTTGAACTCGGCCTTGGTCTACGCCGCCCCTTATCATGGCAGTTTATCGTTGCTGCCGTGAAACGACCGATATTGGGCGCCGATTTTTGCGTCATCACGACCTTCTCGTCGACCTTCGCGCCAGAAAACTCGTCGATAAGAAAACAGGACTGGCAATCGACGGTTGCATTGCAAATAGTGCCGCTACCCCCACGGTGCTTACTATTAACCTTACCGACCCATACCATAACCTTCTTCAACAGGACGCCGAGATAACTTCCTCGAACTTCAACAACATGAAGAACAGTGAAGTTGAACATCATATTGTCACTCATGGGCCGCCCGTGTACAATAAGGCACGACCGTTGCCGCCACACAAATATCAAGCGGCGAAGAAGGAGTTTCAAGTAATGCTTGAACAAGGAATATGTCGGCCATCAAAATCACCTTGGGCAAGTCCACTCCACCTCGTAGAGAAGAAGACAGGTGAATACAGAACATGTGGCGATTACCGAAGACTGAATGCCGTAACCAAACCGGATCGGTACCCAATACCACGACTACGTGACTTCACCTACCATCTCGAAGGGATGAAAATATTCTCGAAGATTGATTTAAGAAAAGCGTATAATCAATTAAGAATACGTGAAGAAGACATCGAGAAGACGGCAGTCATTACGCCGTTTGGGCTTTTTGAATTCCCGGAGAAACCTTCCAACGACACATCAACAGTGTACTCAGCAACATGGACCACGTTTTCCCATTCGTCGACGACATTCTCGTCGCTTCACCAGACCAAGAAACCCACAGAGGACATCTGGAAGATCTTTTCAAAAGACTTAAAGAGCATGGCCTAAAAATAAACGTGTCGGAATGCGTTTTCGGGCGTAAAAGACTAGAATTCCTTGGGTACATATTAACAGAAGCCAACAGAAGATCGTGTGAGGACAATATCTCATTATCCTGAACCTACCACAATTCAAGAATTACGACGATTCCTCGGTATATTAAACTTTTATAAAGAAAATATACCACACGCTGCACACGTTCAGGAAAATCTATATAAATATCTACGAACATGCAAGAAAAATGACAAAACCAAGGTGAATTTCAACAATGAAGATAAAGAAACATTTCAACACTGTAAAAACAGCATCAAAAACGCCGTCACTCTGTCACACCCTTCAGTTCACGCAACGTTATCACTGATGTGTGACGCCTCAAATACGTGTGTCAGAGCCGCGCTACAGCAACGGGTAGGAAACAGCTGGAGACCACTTGGTTTTTACTCGAAGAAACTGACAGAAGCGCAAAAGAAATACAGCACGTTCGACCGAGTGCTACTGACGATCTACCTGGCAATAAGTCACTTCCGGCGCATGTTTGAGGGTAGAGAAATAACGGTTTTCACGTAACACAAGCCGCTAACGCATGCACTACTGCGGCTAAACAGCAAGACAGAAACACCAATACGCACGAGGTACTTGCACTATATAAGTCAGTTCACAATGAACATATGCCATATTGATGGAAAGGACAACGTTGTGACCGATGCATTATCAAGAATCGAAGCAATATCTACTCCATCACCAATCGACTACGACGAGCTGGCTCGCCTACAACACAGCGACAGGCAACTGACTGACGTCACGAAAAACAATTTGCTCTGATTCGAACGGCTGCGTCCACACAACGCAAGTAAACCAATATTGTGCGAAACATCAAGTGGCCACGTACGACCTTACCTGCCACCAGAATTACCAAGAAAAGCATTCGACGCCATACACGAGTTGAGCCACCCAGGCACCCGAGCAACTAGGAAAATTATCACTCAACGTTTCTTCTGGCCAAGCATGAACAAAGACATCAGTATGTGGACCAAATGTTGCATAACCTGCCAACGAACAAAAGTGCAGCGACACACAGTATCGCCGCTAGAACAGTACCCACAAGCAGATCGACTGTCGCACATACATATAGATATCGTCGGACCACTACCTATATCAGAGGGAAGACGGTATTGCGTTACCATCGTAGACCGAGCAACAAAATGGCCAGAAGCATTCCCAATCAGCGACATGGAAGCCAACACTATCGCCACGGCCATCTACGAAGGGTGGGTAGTGCGATTTGGGTGCCCAGAAAGAATCACAAGCGATCAAGGAAGACAGTTCGAATCACATTTATTCAAAACACTAATGAATAGAATGGGTATCGAGAAAACGCGGACCACTGCCTACCACCCACTTTTTTAAACTTTCGTCATGGGTGTCACTTTCATGGTTTTTGGGGTCGGTAGATACGAATTTTGAGGTCAAAATGAAAACACAAAATGGCGCCGACCAAAATTTCTGAAACTTTCGTCATGGGTGTCACTTTCACGGTTTTTGGGGTCGATAAATGCTAATATGGGGTCAAAATGAAAATACAAGATGGCGCCGACCAAAATTTCTGAAAGATTCGTCATGGGTGTCACTTTCATGGTTTTTGGGGTCGCTAGATATGAATTTGGGGTCAAAATTAAAATACAAGATGGCACCGACCAAAATTTCTGAAACTTTCGTCATGGGTGTCATTTTCATGGTTTTTGGGGTCGGTTAATGCTAATATGGGGTCAAAATTAAAATACAAGATGGCGCCGACCAAAGTTTCTGAAACTTTCGTCATGGGTGTCATTTTCATGGTTTTTGGGGTCGCTTACTGCTAATATGGGGTCAAAATTAAAATACAAGATGGCGCCGACCAAAGTTTCTGAAACTTTCGTCATGGGTGTCATTTTCATGGTTTTTGGGGTCGCTTACTGCTAATATGGGGTCAAAATGAAAATACAAGATGGCGCCGACCAAAATTTCTGAAACTTTCTTCATGACACCCATGACGAAAGATTCAAAACTTTCGATCGGTGCCATCTTGGATTTTGAGTCAACATTTTTTTTTTTTTCTTTTTAGTCCGTCAGTTTATGTTTTCAAAAACATAAATGGTTAGGTAGTCAAATAATTGAATAAATAAAATACGATTTATGCCATTTTTTTTAAACTAAAGTACACACAATAAGTTTTTATTTATTTACCACGCATTGTTACTCTCGTATTTCAGTAACTTTTAAAAGCAATAGTAAAATAAACCTTCTCTTTACTGTGGCTTTTTTATCGACTTTACGCACACGCGAGCGCGCCGCTCGCTTCGCGGTAACAGTAACGCGATAAATACCTACTTCGTAGGGAAAAGCTAGCCTTAACTAAGCCTGTAAGATGCCGTATTAAATTATGCATTTCTTTGAATTAAACTAACTGAATTCACAATGGGCCTAATCAGAAAGCTAACAGTCACCCAAAGGGCTATGCTCGGAGTTTCCTTGCATGATCAAATCAGAAATGTAGAGATCCGCAAGAGAACCTGGGTTACCGACATTGCCCGAAGAATTGCCAAACTTAAGTGGCAGTGGGCAGGGCACATTGCTCGCAGAACGGATGGTCGATGGGGCAGAAAGGTTCTGGAGTGGCGACCGCGAACCGGCAGACGTTGCGTCGGAAGGCCTCCCACCAGGTGGACCGAAGACCTGGTGAAGGTTGCGGGGATCCGCTGGATTCGAGACGCACGGGACTGATAAATGTGGCGACACTTGGGAGAGGCCTATGTCCCGCAGTGGACGTTTTTCGGCTGATATGATTAACTCATGAATGCAACGGAACCCACCAAGCTACTAAATAACATAACATCACACCTGTATTTCCAGAAGAGTTAGGCAGATGTGCACCTATTTAGTAGAACCATTCGTACGCGAGTCCGACTCACACTTGGTCGGCTTTTTCGTCTTTATCTACCTATATATTTGCGCACGGTATTCCAGTTGGTAGATATACATAATGACTTATTAACATTTAATAACTATACCTGTTCACATAAAAGAATAGGAGATACGTATGGTGTATTTTCATGGTTTTTGGGGTCGGTTAATGCTAATATGGGGTCAAAATTAAAATACAAGATGGCGCCGACCAAAGTTTCTGAAACTTTCGTCATGGGTGTCATTTTCATGGTTTTTGACAAAGACAAAGACAAAGACAAAGATATTTTATTTCAACTAGGCCACAAAGCGGCACTTTTGAACGTTAGTTACATTAAAATTTACAAGGAATAAAAATTGATTCTACCGTGCATTCGGAAAGTAGCTTGTTATGGAGAAGAACGCACAAGAAACTCCATACTTACTCTTTTAAAAAAAAAAAAATGTTTTTTTTACAATATTTAGGTACATAAGTACATACATTAATAAATTTATATGTGTGAGGACAATGCACCCAGAATCACTACATACTATACTACGTACAGGTACAAAGTATTAAAAGTACTCACACATGTACTGTGCAGTTACATAATAAGCGCTAGAAAAACACTAGCATCCGAAGCAGTTAAGTTAAGACCAATCCCAACTGACGGCGCCCGTTCACGAACATGACGCATGAATCGGCACCACCCAGCTCAACCATCATGAAGGGAACCGAATGATCCAACACACACGCCACCATCAGAGACACATTTGAGAGAGCATGACACACTCAACTGACAGGGCAAACACAAGTCAACGAACGACACCGAGGTACAGCAAATGGTAGATTTACAGTTGGGTACATAGTACTCACACACGTGCTGCGCAGTTATACTATACTAAAAGAAATTGAGTCTATATAATACAAATATATTCATACAGTCTTCAGCAGGTCCAACAATTCTACAAAACAATAATGTTCTGCATATCACTTGTTTTTGCGCCCTAGTGGTTGTGGAGCAAGAGTAGCATTGAGCCAAGCATTTTTATCAGTGATGTAATCCCCCAACTTATAATATGCCTGCCTGCATAGTGTGCGTTTTATACAAGTTTTAAATTTCGTCTCATTCAGTTCTAGAATGTGGGGAGGAATTTTATTGTAACATTTTGTACAGTACCCCATGAAAGAAGAGGCTACTTTAGCCAGTCTGAAACCTGGTTGAACTAATTGGTCCCTATTTCTAGTAATGTAATTATGTCTATCTCCGTTTTTACTAAAAAGATGTAAATTTTTTCTCACGTACATGATATTTTCATAAATATATTGACAAGGAACCGTCATGATGTTAATGCCCTTAAACAGTTCCCTTAGAGAATCGCGCTGGCGAAGATTGTATATCGCTCTGATGGCTCGTTTTTGCAGAATAAAAATTGACTCAATGTCTGCAGCCCTTCCCCATAGTAAAATACCGTAAGACATTATACTATGAAAGTAACTAAAATAGACCAGCCTCGCGGTATCTACATCACTAAATTGACGAATCTTTCTAACAGCATAAGCTGCCGAACTTAGCCGCCCTGCAAGTGATATTAAATGAGGACCCCATTGTAACGTTGAGTCTAGCGTGATCCCCAGGAAAACCGTTTTATCGACGAATTCTAGCTTCTCCTTGTTTAAGATAATGTCACAATCAGTACTTTTTACATTCGGCAAGGAAAATTTTACGCACTTGGTTTTTTTACCATTTAAAACTAAATTATTTGCAGTGAACCAATCCTGAACCTGCCGTAGCGCGTTATTTACGTCGTCAACCTGACAAGTACGTCTATTTATTTTAAAAATTAAAGATGTGTCATCAGCAAATAACATGTTCCATGTTTAGTTTGTTTTCCAATAAACGGGGTAAATCGTTTATGTATATTAAAAATAAGAAAGGACCTAATATTGAGCCCTGGGGTACCCCCATTTTCACGTTTAACCCCGACGAATTCACACCGTTTATCTGAACTAATTGCTGTCTATCACTTAAATAAGATTCAACCAAACTTAACGCTGATTGACCTAGCCCGTAATGCTCAAGTTTCAGAAGTAATGTTTCATGATTAACGCAATCAAACGCCTTTGGGGTCGCTTACTGCTAATATGGGGTCAAAATTAAAATACAAGATGGCGCCGACCAAAGTTTCTGAAACTTTCGTCATGGGTGTCATTTTCATGGTTTTTGGGGTCGCTTACTGCTAATATGGGGTCAAAATGAAAATACAAGATGGCGCCGACCAAAATTTCTGAAACTTTCTTCATGAGTGTTCAATTTTATTTTAACCACAAATTCGCAATTAGTGACTCCGAAAACCTCCAAAATGACACCCTTGATGAAAGTTTCAAAACTTTCGGTCGGCGCCATCTCCGAATTTTATTTTGACCACAAATTCGTATTTAGCGACCCCGAAAACCCTGAAAATGACACCCATGGCGAAACTTTTAAAACTTTCGGTCGGTGCCATCTCGGAATTTTATTTTGACCACATATTCGCATTTAGCGACAACAAAAACCCTGAAAATGACACCGATGACGAAAATTTTCAGAAATTTCGGTTGGCGCCATCTTGGAATTTTATTTTGACCACAAATTCGTATTGAATTAAACTAACTGAATTCACAATGGGCCTAATCAGAAAGCTAACAGTCACCCAAAGGGCTATGCTCGGAGTTTCCTTGCGTGTTCGAATCAGAAATGTAGAGATCCGCAAGAGAACCTGGGTTACCGACATTGCCCGAAGAATTGCCAAACTTAAGTGGCAGTGGGCAGGGCACATTGCTCGCAGAACGGATGGTCGATGGGGCAGAAAGGTTCTGGAGTGGCGACCGCGAACCGGCAGACGTTGCGTCGGAAGGCCTCCCACCAGGTGGACCGAAGACCTGGTGAAGGTTGCGGGGATCCGCTGGATTCGAGACGCACGGGACTGATAAATGTGGCGACACTTGGGAGAGGCCTATGTCCCGCAGTGGACGTTTTTCGGCTGATATGATTAACTCATGAATGCAACGGAACCCACCAAGCTACTAAATAACATAACATCACACCTGTATTTCCAGAAGAGTTAGGCAGATGTGCACCTATTTAGTAGAACCATTCGTACGCGAGTCCGACTCACACTTGGTCGGCTTTTTCGTCTTTATCTACCTATATATTTGCGCACGGTATTCCAGTTGGTAGATATACATAATGACTTATTAACATTTAATAACTATACCTGTTCACATAAAAGAATAGGAGATACGTATGGTGTATTTTACGTAGGTGTCCAATTCCGTGATGAATGCGCTCTGAAAGTTCAATTTTGAAATAAATATTATATGTGGCTGTTTTGGTGTTTTCGAGACCCATTGACTTGAAAACAGCCTTAATATTTTAAATATGTTGGGTCCAATACGTGGCCACGTTAATTGCAGCGTTAGTGGCGTTTATCAGATCCTCAAAAGTGCACTTATGGCACCCTCATTATGGCCACTTGGGAAACACTCCATCATGCGAATGTTCTGGACAGGGGAACCGTACTCACATTTGGCATCACACGGAGCTACAAAACACATTTTGCCAAGTTATGAACTTGCTTAAATTATGTGTTTATGTGACCTTAGTGATCAAAACTTGTGATTTTATAATCCTATTTGGATCACAAATTACGTAGAGCATGAAAAATTTTTTTAAATACTTCATAAGAATGTATTTCAGCATCCAATAATATGTCTAACAACGTTACGTTACTAATATTGATGGATGAACTCATGTTGGCGTGGAAAAATTGTTCCCTAGACAGTAGAAAGCTGACCTCTTGATGTGTAACAAAATAAAAAGGCTTTATCGTCTGTATTTACGTCCGCGGAATGATGACATAGGCCGGCCTCTCAAAAATGAATAATTAATATTTAGCTTTGTATTCTACAGACTGGAGTATCTATTGTGTGTAGTTAACACGTTTATTTTACCCTTTTTCAGCGAATTCAGTGTGTGATGTTTCTTCTTTATATTATTGCGTGGCAAACAAGTAGGCGGATAACATGGTTTCATTGCCATATAAAGCTTAACCCTAAGCATCGTTTATCATTAGCCTACAGCTGTAGGTACACTACTAGACTGCTTGAATCGAAAGCCATACGTCTTATATATTTTTTTTTTATTGGGACAATCCCACCGCACTATTCCCAAACCACTGCAACTCCTGAAAGCCAGAATCAACAGTGGCGACCACCAGAAAAGCGCCGAGGCAATGAAGCTCGACGAAGTCCCGGAGAATGAATTTAACTGTCTTGGATCCCGCAACGAAATTAATCAGAAAAGAAAATGGAGGAGTAAGAAAAAACACAAATTTCCACTTCCCTCCATATCAAGCAGGAGACAGAACAAACAAGACCAATAGGCACAAAGGGTCGTTTACAACTGGGATAAGCCCAGTTGCTTAGCACCACGGATATAAATTAGCATTAATATTAATGGGTCCTAACATTGTGAGCTGTTATATTTGATTCCAATAATAGGTATGGCAAAAGCGCTTGAACGCACGGAAATTTGTTCTAGTTTCCACAAGGTCCGTATAGTAAACAGCTCCTGATACAGCCTGTACATTATTCAACATAGTATCGCGTTCATTCTGCCAAAGAATACACTCCCATAAGATATGATGTGCAGATTGTACATATTCACAGTCAGATGTAGAACACTGACATAATGGCGAGGCAACAAGCTTGAAGGAAAATAATTTACTTTTAAAGTTACCATGCCCTGCGAGAAATTGGGCAACACAGTGATCCACCTCCAGCCACGTCCTGGCCAGCCGCACGTGAACGGATGGAAAGAATTGGTGGAGGTGTCGGCCCTTGATGGAATTGTCCCACCTACATTGCCATTCGGATAAAAGTTCCTCCCAGACGTCAATGTGTGGTTTAAATAATCTAGAGATTTTGGTACGGTTACTCCGCGTTAAAAAGTCCGCGTCCATGGTCTCTTTTGCGGAATAGTACATTGCAGCACGTCGCTGCACTTCAAGGTCGACCGGAAGTACGCCAGCAAGTACCGGTAAGGCCTCAGTACTAACCGTCCTGTATGCTTTGCATAAGAATATCAAAGCCAAACGCTGACTCTGAAGTAATTTACGTCGTACCGCCCCTATTGTGGCACTATCAGCCCAGACAGGCGCCCCATAGCAGATACAACCCAAGTAAGTAGCCCCATAAATTGTCTTTTAAGTCAAATAAGACAGACCCCACGTAGATTTAGATATTCTCGTTAAGGCATAGAAGTTCTTTTTTGCTTTTTCACCGACGATTTTAATATGATCTATAAATGCAAAATTCCTTTCTAACACAAGACCAAGATAGCACACGGACTGCTTCCTTTTTACCGGAACGTTATTAAATTTAATAGTAGGACACGATTTAAGATTACCTTTCAAAATTAGCTGATAAGTTTTATGCGGAGCAAAGGTCAGGCGGTTACGATCGCCCCACTGAGATATTAATCGTAGGCAAGTGTCAGCCAAGTTCTCGAGTCCAGCTCGAGTACTTGATTGTATGAGCAGAAGACTGTCGTCCGCGTAACCGGTTAATGAACAGCCGCTTGGAAGCGGAATCGCGAGGAAATCATCAAAGCCTAAATTCCATAAAGGTGGACCAATAACCGAACCCTGAGGACATCCCATGGTGAGAGACTTCGACATGGAATGATGGCCGAGTTTGAGGCCCCAGAAATATCTAGAAAAATCCCAATTACATACTTATATTTCTAAAAAAAATCATACAACAGCTACCAGTTACCATGTGATGATCGTCGCTCCACGTCGATTGTTGAACTCGCTCTAAGACGTCCCCCTGGAATTTCGGGGAATAGACATTTAATTACGCCGATAGCAAAATTCATTCATAAGCAATCATCATAATTCCGTGTAAAAGGGGAAATTTCCTACAGGCTTTAAGACTTAATCCTATATCCGGGATTAATTTTCAAGACTCTTAGACCGTTTGGTATGTAAAACAGCAGATTATCTGTGGCAGCTCCTTGACAATTAGCGCTTATTATAACCACATATATTTATCTGAGTTGATTGTTTCAGGTTATAACAGAGCCGATCTATGAACAAGATGACAAATGCGGGGAAAACATTATAACAATAAAAGCATAATCGTTCTATAATGTTTGCACTACTGGGACATATGCCTCTGATCTGCGAAAAATACTGGGCCGTAATTCACTGCGAGAACCTAGTTCGGGTTGGTGAATGTCGTATATCGAATTTATGGTTCTATTCTAGGACATGCCAGTTTCCTCGCAATGTTTTTCTTCACACGTTTTGTGAGCAGTAAATTACAGAAGACATATAAGGTTCGAGCCCACGACCTATAACTCGTAAAGCGGGGCCGTTATCAAATGGCCACCAGTGCTCAATATGAGGCAGTCCTATATCCTAAATTAGTTTCCTACCTCTGTGTTTTTAGAAACAAAAAAGTACGCTATGTTAGAGAAAATAAGCTGTTCCATATACAGCAAATACTAATTGCAAGTTAATTAAAACTGAGCAAGTAAATACTTGTAACATGTCTGAGGCAGTCCTACCATGAGGGATGTGGCGGAAAATTCTAGAAATACGGGTTTGTTGATTCAGTCGCGTAATGTACGGTATTAGATTTCCGTTAGGGTTAAAAACATTTATTTTTATCTAAAGTAGATCATTACTGTTCATCTAAAATTGGGGAAGGTATAAAAATATACCTAGGTAGTAGGTACTTAATTCTTCTCAAACAATTCACTGTGAAAGCACATAATTAGAGATTAGAGAGGAGAAACTTTTTTTAAACAAATATCTCTTTGAATACTTTCAATGAACGAAAAAGTGTTCATAGCCGTAACGCATTGTGGGCCGTTCAAACCGTCCAAAATGCGAAGTTTTTGTTGTACCACTAAACTTGTAAACACGGCCACAAAGGATCGTAACGAACTCACTCAGACTGACCACAATGCCACGCATCATCCTATGTACACGATGAATAAATATGTGTGTTTTGTACCTACAAAACTGTTTCTGTTTGGACGTCGGCTTTCACTCACAATACCTAAGCAGAGAGATAGTAAATAGTGGAAGAATATAGGCAGGTACAGTCAGTCACAGATGATGTCTCATTTAATATACATTTATTCTTATGAGTACCTAACCAGGCAACCAGGTATAGGCATTTATTATATAAGAAGCTAGGTAGGAAGGTAGGAAGGTAGTAAGGAAGGTAGGTAGGTTGACTAACCTATTATATTTTTTTTATTGAAATACGCAATTTTGTAACAAAAATTGTTTGGCTGGCCTTTCCTGGAGAAACAGGTGATTGCTCATTGTTTGTAAGAAAAGTGTTTGTAATGTGCAAAGTTAGAAATTAAAACGCAATCCAAAGCCACAATTTTGGCAATTATGTGTCGGCTACTTGTTTTAAAGGTTCGGGAAGTATTTTTAATGTGCTAACGATTACTAACAACTTGAATTTGGTACAGTCAGGTCAGTCAAACCTAATCAAATTAAAGGGCATGGCCAGTTTTAGACGTCCATACAGAAACTGGCCTTATTCTTTACTTTGATTACTGAAATTTAATAATTTAAAGAGTGGTATCCGTTCGAAATAGAAAATAAATATGAGTTGAAACAATTACTAGTGGTAGGATAGGTGTTGGTATTGGAACGGAATAAATCGAAAAATTTAGGGATTACAGCGAGATTTTGTCAGTTAATAAATATCTAACATTAAAAAATTGACGATCGATAATCTCAAAAAATAAGTACCTAAATAAATTGCCTCCCGGTTACATACTAAAACGTTGTGTTTTTACTGAAACCTTAAGGTTAAAGTAATGAAAAAAGTATTAATTCTGAATGAACGGAGTTAATACCCCACTAGCTACCTCTTTGATATTTCAATGTGCGTCTGGCTGGGCAATAGGTCTGTTCAGATTCAGAGTATTTATCTCCATAATGTTCATAAACCTTTCTAATAAAACGGTTCGTGGGTTCAATTCTCAGTAAAGGATGTATATGTTAGTAAACATGGGCATAACAAGTTGAAGGATTATAGTTCACGTCACAGACATAAATCTAAATAGATAACGCAGGTCCCTCCATGTGTATGAAAACTAAGCGTGCCACTTTTTCACACACAATTTAAAAACAAATTTACTTGCCAATGAAAGAAAACATTTCCAGTGCCTCGACCAACGTTTTCAATGCGCATGATTGGGCATTTTTCTATATTTCGGTGGATTTCTGGTGCCGGTGATGCTAAATCAATGCTCAAGGTACGATCATTGATCGTAATTCTACTCCGTTTTTTGACACGCGAAGTACTTACAATCAAGTCATCTAGTTTGATTTATATCTGCGGTTCATGTGGATTTTTATATTGAACTAGAAATTGTCTGATCTTTCCTTGACCTTGCCCTTGTTGGATGAAGTAACACGATTGGGAATAAAAGCAACCTACGTGATACTACTACGAGAAAGCTGACCTCTTGATGTGTAACAAAATAAAAAGGCTTTATCGTCTGTATTTACGTCCGTGGAATGATGACATAGGCCGGCCTCTCAACAATGAATAATTATGTAATCTTTAGCTTTGTATTCTACAGGCCGGAGTATACAGGGAAAATTTTCTATAGGTTTTTTAGACTAAATCCTATATCCGAGTTTAACTTTGAAGACTCTTAGACTGTTTAGTATGTTAAACAGCAGATTATGAGTGGCAGCTCTCTGACAATTGGAGCTCATAATAACCACATATATTTTGCCGAGTTCATTTATTTAAGGTTATAACAGAGCCGATATATGAACAAGATGACAAATGTGGGGAAAACGTTATAACAATATAAGCATAATCGTTCTATAATGTTTGCACTACTGGGACATATGCCTCTGATATGCGAAAAATACTGGGCCGTAATTCACTGCGAGGACCTAGTTCGGATTGGTGACTCTCGTATCGAACTATTGGTTGATGTTTTTCTTCACCCGTTTTGAGAGCAGTAAATTACAGAAGACATATAAGGTTCGAGCCCACGACCTACAACTCGTAAAGCGGGGCCGTTATCAAATGGCCACCAGTGCTCAATATGAGGCAGTCCTATATCCTAAATTAGTTTCCTACCTCTGTGTTTTTAGAAACAAAAAAGTACGCTATGTTAGAGAAAATAAGCTGTTCCATATACAGCAAATACTAATTGCAAGTTAATTAAAACTGAGCAAGTAAATACTTGTAACATGTCTGAGGCAGTCCTACCATGAGGGATGTGGCGGAAAATTCTAGAAATACGGGTTTGTTGATTCAGTCGCGTAATGTACGGTATTAGATTTCCGTTAGGGTTAAAAACATTTATTTTTATCTAAAGTAGATCATTACTGTTCATCTAAAATTGGGGAAGGTATAAAAATATACCTAGGTAGTAGGTACTTAATTCTTCTCAAACAATTCACTGTGAAAGCACATAATTAGAGATTAGAGAGGAGAAACTTTTTTTAAACAAATATCTCTTTGAATACTTTCAATGAACGAAAAAGTGTTCATAGCCGTAACGCATTGTGGGCCGTTCAAACCGTCCAAAATGCGAAGTTTAATGAGGAAGAATTTAAATGAGGCAGTCCTATATCTTAAATTAGTTTCCTACCTCTGTGTTTTTAGAAACAAACAAGTACGCTATGTTAGAGAAAATAAGCTGTTCCATCTACAGCAAATACGAATTGCAAGTTAATTAAAACTGAGCAAGTAAATACTTGTAACATGTCTGAGGCAGCCCGACCATGAGTGACGTGGCGGAAAATTCTAGAAATACGGGTTTGTTGATTCAGTCGCGTAATGTGCGGTTTTAGATTTCCATTAGGTTTAAAGACATTTATTTTTATCAAAAGAAGATCATTACTGTTCATATAAAATTGGGTCAGATATAAAAAGTATACCTAGGTACTTAATTCTTCTCAAACAATTCACTGTGAAAGCACATAATTAGATATTAGTGAGGAGAAACTTTTTTTTAACAACTCTTTGAAAACTTTCAATGAATGAAAAAGTGTTCATAACCGTAACGCATTGCAGGCACTTCAAACCTTCCACAATGCGAAGTTTTTGTTGTACCACTAAACTTGTAAAAACGGCCACAAAGGGTCATAACGATTCACTCATGTTGACCACAAAGCCACGCATGAACCTATGTACACGAAGAAAAAAGATGTGTGTTTTGTACCTACAAAACACACTTTATCATTCGACCTACATTTAAACTACGAGTACGTTTGCATGGCTTTAGTAAGCGTAAAAGCACTGGAGCACTAAAAACTAGCTGTAAGTCTGCCGCATCCTATCAGTTACCGTCACTTATAAGCGAGGAAAAATTCGGTCTAATTTACACAACTGTCGACTTCAGGAAGTTAACATTTGATGTAAATGTCTTATAGCTGTTGGGAATGTTTTGAAGTATATTTCTTTTACTTTAAAGTGAAGTATGATTTGTTAATTAGTAACAAATACATTCCATCGCATGCCGAACGAACCGTGGGCTCTTATAACTTAGGTTGAGGATGGAGAAGGCAGGATAACCTGGATGTCTTTCATCAGAAATAGAATGAAGTAGTGCAGAATCACGACCACTGGAAGAATTGGAAGGAGAATCCCTTTGCCAGTGAGACAGTACGGATTGAAAATAAATAGCCCTTTTTACGGGTAGAGTTGGCCTGGGGTTAGTATACACCGCTTGGTTTGGCAACTGCAATCACAACTCACAGGTTCATTAAATAGTCTCTTTCACCCAACTACTAACCACAGCAACGTTAATGGTAGAAATTGGTATAAGTTGTGGTAACTCATACCGGGACAAGGCTCAACGTAAAATATTACTAGATGTGAAACCAAATGTGCTGTCCCATAGAAAAAAAATCTACACAGAGCTAGAAGCAACTATTGATTCGAAAAGCTTATGCGGGCCTTACGTAATTCAGTTACCATGTAGGCCTGAATACCGTGTCAGTCATAAGGGAATCCAGAATAAGGGATTCTCAGATTAAAGTCTTTGGTATTCTCATTATAATTATGTAGTTCTTCTATACAAAACACTAAGTACCAAATTCTAAGAGTTTGGTGAATAATTAATCAAGAACACATTATGTTAGCACAATGTAGACAACCACTGTTTCAACATGAAACATTACGTAATCTAATATAATAGATAAATGGCTATACCTACTAACTTTGTTATTGAAGTACGCAATTTTGTAACAAATATTGTTTGCTTGGCCTTTCCTGAGGAAACAAGTGATTATAAAGTGTTGGCAGAAAAGTGCTTCTAATTTGCAAAGATAGAAATGAAAAAGCACTGCAAAGCTACAATTTTGGCAATTATGTGTCGGCTACTTGGTTTATAGGTTCAGCAAGTATCGCAGATAAAAATTGCATTGAATTTTTTTTTGGACTAAAATAATTTTGAAAGTGGCACTAAGGTTGTTGAAAGTTTAAGTTAATATCAACACAGATAATTTCAATTATATTTGGGATACAGGGTAAAAGCTTATACAAAATATATTAAGCGTTAAAAATAAAATGCAGGTAAGTACCTGACATTTACCTGGACAAAATAGATTTATTCCGTTCTAATACCAACAACTAATACCACTGGTAATTGTTTCAACTAATATTTATTTTCTATTCCAAACGGATACAACTCTTTAAATAATTAAATATAAATTGCGAAACATACGACTAAATTGAATTTGGTACAGTCAGCCTGATCAAATTAAAGGACAAGGCCAGTCTAGTTTCTGTTTGGACGTCGGCATTCACTCACAATACCTAAGCAGATAGATAGTAAATAGTGGAAGGATATAGGCAGTTACAGTAAGTCACAGATGATGTCTGATTTAATATACATTTATTCTTATAAGTACACACATCAACACGGTCTAGGGATATTTCATACTCAATTAAATAACTCAAAAAGTACTGGCCGCATTGGAATCTTTTATACACCGATTTGTTTGTAATTTATCTCAGACTAATTCCAAATTCAAATTTTTGAAAATTCTTTTGTTTCGGTGGCATAAAATGGTTTTGATGTGTAGGAGAGGGAATTTTCAATTGTGCGAAATTTAGAAAACAATACGAATTACGTTTTGTTACAGTTTTTTTTCATTTTTAAACGAAAGATAAAGTTAAAATTGAGGTATTGTAGCCATGCAACGCCAACATTTGACGAGGGCGGAGATGTTACGAGCTGTGGGAATGCTGGAAGCTGGGTCTGTTCAGCGTTATGTTGCTGAGGCCATAGGGACCCACCAAAATGTAATTTCAAGATTGTGGACACGCTATCGTGCCACAGGTGAAGTAGCGGAGAGGCACCGGGGGCCAAGTCGCATCACTACCCCCAGACAAGACCGATTTTCACAAATTACTGCGCGAGCTCAACCAAATGCAACGGCGACTCAATTGGTCCAAAGGCTGCGAGTGGAACACCAAATGCTTGTGAGTGACCAAACTGTAAGAAGGCGACTGCATGAAAGCAATCTACGCTCTCGTAGACCACTCCGGGTCCCACCTTTACGGAGAGGCAATCGTGGACGACGATTAGAATGGGTTCGGAACCACGTGGACTGGGGCCGTGAGTAATGGTCCAATGTGCTGTTCACGGATGAATCCAGGTTCGGCTTCCATCCAGATTCACGAAGGACGCGTGTTTGGCGAGTTCCTGGACGATGGAGCCGTCTTCAGAACCCTCAGGAAGTTCACCCATACCAAGGAGGAACAATTATGGTTTGGCAGGAATTCGTCTTGGAGGACGGACGGATCTCGTTTGGGTGCGGGGCAATATGACGGCAGAACGATACGTCCAACAGGTGCTGGGGCCCGTAATCTTGCCCCACAGAACACAAATGGGACAAGATTTCCTGCTCATGCACGACAATGCCCGGGCACACACGGCGAGAACGGTAGCAGCTTGGTTACATACACACAATGTTAGGGCCTTAGACTGGCCTGCTCAATCGCCAGATCTAAATCCCATTGAGCATGCGTGGGATATGCTGCAAAGAAGAGCTCTGAAGGAAGTTCCTGAAAATCTGGCTACAGAAGATCAACTTTTTGCGCACCTCAGAAGGACATGGGACAATATGCCGCAGCAAGACATTGACAACCTTGTTCTGAGCATGCCGAATCGTTGCCGATGTGTTATGAACATCATGGGCGCTTTCTCAGACTACTAACTTCAAGTTTATAAACACAAATTAAATGATTTTTCTATTTTTTCAGTTTTTACTCATAAATTAAAAGTTAATTCATATACGGTTTCTGTCTATGCTTCATTTTTTTCCATAAAATCCTGAAATTTTAATCGAAGTACCTTAACCATTATTAAAAAATGGTAGAATATTAAATAACGTATCTTTTAAATATATACATGTCATATAAATAATTAACACATTGATAGTAATTCGCTTTTTTAAAAATATCCCTAGACCGTGTTGATGTGTTTACCTATCCAGGCAACCAGGTATAGCCATTTATTATATTAGAAGGTAGGTAGGAAGGTAGCTTACCTACTAACTTTTTTTATTGAAGTACGCAATTTTGTAACAAACATTATTTGCCTGGCCTTTCCTGGGGAAACAAGTGATTGCGCATTGTTGCCAGAAAAGTGCTTGTAATGCGCAAAGTTAGAAATGAAAACGCACTCCAAAGCCACAATTTTGTCAATTATGTGTCGGCTACTTGATTTACAGGTTCAGGAAGTATCTTTAATGTGCGAACGAATACTAATAACTTGAATTTGGTAAAGTCAACTCAGTCAAACCTAATCAAAGTAAAGGACAAGGCCAGTTTCTGTTTGGACGTCTGAAATTGGCAATGTCCTTTAATTTTATAAGGTTTGACCAAGCTGACTGTACCAAATTCAAGTTGTCTGTAATCGGTCGCACATTAAATTTAATTATTTAAAGAGTGGTATCCGTTCAGAATATAAAATAAATATGAGTTGTATTAGTTGTTGGTTGGAACGGAATAAATCGCAAAATATCGGGATTACAGCGAAATTTTGTCAGCTAATCGCCTGATGAATAAATAGCTAAGATTAAAAGAAATTGCCAATCATTTATAATCTCAAAAAATAGGCATCTAAATAAATTGCCCTTTATTATATTAACTTATTAATTATTATATTAACCGGTAGGTTACACAATAAGTAGTTGTGATTTTTCTGAAACTTTTGGGTTAAAGTAATGACAAACTTATTCATTCTGAATGAACGGAGTTAATACCCCATTAACTACCTCTTTGATATTTCAATGTGCGTCTGGCTGGGCAATAGGTCTGTTCAGATTCAGAGTACTTATCTCCATAATGTTCATAAACCTTTCTAATAAAACGGTTCGTGGGTTCCATTCTCAGTAAAGGTTAGTAAACTCGGGCATAACAAGTTGAAGGATAATTGTTCACGTCATAGACATAAATCTAACTAGATAACGCAGGTCCATCTGTATAAAAACCAAGCGGTGCCACTTTATCACACACAATTTAAAAACAAATTTACTTACCAATGAAAGAAAACATTTCCAGTGCCTCGGCCAACTTATTCTATACAGTTTTTACAGCTCAATATGGCATAATTAGGCCTTTTTTCTAAAGGAGAATGCCCATTTTGTATCGAGAAATGTACTGACCGAAACATTTTAGTGTTCTGATAAAAACACCTTTATTTGATTATGTTACCTTAATTAATTACACTTACCAACTTTAGTCAATTTTCATTGCGGAAGTTAAGAGATATTGAACGAAATATATTAATTTTTAGGTTACAGTAAATTCACAGCAATATGGACTCTATGCCAACATATTTAAGATTTGTATTCGTTAGACATTTGTTCAAGTGCTGTTAAGATATATAATGTTATTCTTACTTACCGGTGTAGATCCAAGCCCGTAATATGGTCCAATATATTATCAAGAATCTTCGACAAAATTTTATGTCTGCGCATATATGGCGCCAACATCAAAGAACAATTGAGACACCAACTTCGAACAGTAGCCATGTCGGAAATAACAAATATAAAGTCCTGTCTTATTAAGCACTATTTTCACAAACACACGGCGGTGTTGTAGTGATAAGTATTTAGTAACGGCGGAACGTAAAACTCAACTTGACGCAACAAAACACAAACAAAACAAATGAAAAGACGACTACTGTCACTGTCAAATGAAATGACTGACAATTATAGGCATGTTACCAAATCGGTAATATAATCAATTTCTAAAAACATGATTCATTTGTTATCTTGGTTTGCATTAAACTAGTAAACCACACCAATTAAAAAATAAGTTTGTTCTTTACATTAAAGAGGTGAATCCGGATGGATTGATTCAGTGTTTCAGGTAGATTATAAAAAAAAACGATTTTTCAATCTTCATCTTTAATCGATGTCAGATCATGTCAACATGCCTCAACATAATCATGTCAACATAAATGGCGGAATATGTTTGAGCTGTGAAACATAAGTAAAAATACTTATTAATTCAAGAGAATGAACCCTACTAGGAATCTTCTTGAAAAGAAGTTAAAATACTTAAAATATTTTTGTTTTATTTATTGTCCAGAAATGATTGTGACACAATAAACTTTTTTTAAGTACTGTCCATGGGCATTCTCCTTTCGGTGGATATCCGGTGCCGGTAATGCTAAATGACAAGCTCAAAGTACGATCATTGATCGTTATTTATACTCCGTTTTTTGACACGCGATGTACATACAATCGCGTCATCTAGTTTGATTTATATCTGTGGTTCACGTGGATTTTTACATTGAACTAGAAATTGCCTAATCTTTCCTAGAAAGCCCAGTAACACGATTATGAATATAAAGGAAATGGATCTATCTTGCATCAAATATTATTCATGTTTAAGTGTCTATGTTAAGTGTTTGTTAACAAAACATGCCTAAACAGCTTAACGGATTTGGATGAAAGAAAAAAGAAGAACACACGTGAAGAGAACACAGGTGGATTAGGACCAGGAATACCTACTTTATTAGCAGTGGATCTTTATACTTTATATCCGTGCATAATTTTCGACTTTCACGCAGGCGAAGCCGTTTTTAAAAATTACTTCCGTTGGTCATCGTGCTAGTACTCGATTAGTTTATCAAATTATTATAAACAGATCTTGATAAAATGGAATCTCATTGCGTTATCCTGATTAAACCATTACCCAGTTACATGAAAACGTTTGCACAAGAACTATAATAACCATATTTGCACCGTAACACAGATTAAAATGGACCTCGCTTTACACAAATGTGTGTAGGTACCAATTTACACCTGCGAATTGTTTTTAAACATGATAGCAAAAGCTTAGAGGATTTTGTATTCGACTTTAATTCGGTAAACAAATGCGAGATAACTACAATAGGCTATTGAGCTTAAATAGGATTTGCGTATAAATGGGACGACTGTTTAGCACTCAAATGTTTCCAAATCCTTGTTATAGTGAGTGTTCAAATACAACTGTTACGTTATTAAAACAAGATACTAAAAGTAAGACGGCAGCAAACACTAAACAAGTTTTGAGTTTTGGTGCTAAACTGCTGAGACAAGTGAAATAACAACTAAAAATATGCATAAGCGTTCATCTTTCGCCATAAAGCGCGATGCGACAATGCTACAACGATGTGACAATACTTTTCATAGAAATTGTTCTGAAAGTGTTTTATAGGATAGATAGATATATTTCTATGAAAACACTTCGTCGCATCGTTGTCAGCTACTGGAGGGACCCTTCAGCCCCATGTCACAACCCTTTACAAACAGTTTAATACAGCACGTGGAGACGCATACTGACACGAATGCAAAGTTCGTCTTGGTCTGTGGGACGTAGATGCTTGTTAAGTCCCTCTTCTAAAGTTGTGATATGGATTTGGTGCTCCCATAATTATCAATCTACTATCCTCATGTGTATATTCTCTACGCAACTGAGGTTAGCTGTTGGAGAACCCAACGATGGGTTAAGTTCGCTTTTGTACATAAACTGCCCTATCGTATTTGTATGTTGTTATGTTTTGAGTACAATAAAGAATTAGAATAAGAAAAGTCTACATCATGTACAAAAGCTTGCATCGAATGGGTATCATTTAAATCAAAACTACTCAGTATTTTTCCATTTATGTTGGAATCTCTACAACCAAGTATCTGAGTAAACAATAGGAATCCTTTGGCAAGACTGGTATAAGATATTTTGGCTTCTGATCAATGTTCTACAAATGCCAACCAGGACCAACAACTTAATGTATTTTCCGAGCCACGGAGGGGTCTTGATATGTAGTGAATGGTCACCCATCTCCAGACCGAGACGTATGAAGTCCTTTCCTCTTTAAGACGACGACATTCGCCAACGACCTTGAGGGAACAAAACGCGCACTTGTTATACACCCGCGCGACCGAAATTCAGTAGTTTTTGTACCTTCCTTATTATTCTATGACTGGAGAAGCGCCATGGCTTCTTTAAAATTAATATAGTAATTAACATAATATTCATATTTTTATCAGATTGTGTTTATTTAATTTACATCCATAAATACGTATCCAACAAGAAAACTTTAGTACTGTGCAACGCTCACTTATCATTGGATTCGTTCAAGAGTTGTAACCATCGAGCTCAGAGATGGCGTTAGCAGTCGCGTTTTGATGAAGTTATCTGCGACGTGATTGGTTGCGAATGTCTCGACTTCGCTCTGTGATCTGTGGTGTTGTCTGTGAATTTGAGATACGACTCGAGTCTGGTTCTATTTGAACGACGAGAACTTTTTGCTGTAAAAAATGGACAAATCCTATAATCCTATGTACAAGAGACATTATAAACTGTTCTATTGCTCTTATTGATAGCGCGGCCGTGCCTTGAGTTTAATTTAGTGGACATTGCTGGTGGTTGTGAACTTTCTCTGCTACGCGTCATTTGGACTGTTCGCCGGCGATTTCACGCAACTCCTGAGTCCTGCTCATCCTCGTGGTCTTCTCTCGAGGAGTATTGGGAGCGACACTGGTTCGATGACAAGGTGAGTGAGCGCATTTAATACTGCACGATGGAAATACTGATGTTTCTTGTTGGATAAATATAGGTTCACAGGTAGGGGTAGCCATTTTATAGGCATTTTCGAAAATTAGTTTTTAGTACGCAAGTACAAAAAAGGTGTTGGCTATTTACAAGCCACACCATATTATGGTCCTAACGAGACGGATTGTTCCAGCTAAACAATGTTGTGTAATGCATAATCTTAGTAGGTACTCAACAGTTTATGTTAAATTGGAGTAGGTACATAAGTTGTTAGTACTTACATACAATAAATCTCATTTACATACAATAAATCTTAGATAGAAAACGATCTTAGATTTACTTAATAAAACAATACGCAATAATTGTAACCGGCACATAATTCTTAGTGCCTATTTGTGTTACTTATACTCGTAATTCTTACTGTTACATACAAGTAGGTAGTACATATTATTTAGTACATTTTCTACTTTGTACCTAAAAGTAACACGTAATAAATTAATAATTGTAGGTAGTTGGTACATAATTGTTAGTGCCTATCTACATTACTTATAATTCTTACTGTTTATTTCATATACCTGCAAGTAGGTAGTACATATTATTTAGTACATTTTCTCCTTTGTACCTTTATACTTACCTTACGGGTTTTGTGGTTGTTTTGTAATTACTTACCTACTCGATTGGTTTGTGTTTGTGTATCTGATAATTATAAAGATAAGTACCTGCGTGCGATCGCAGATACACTTGTGCTTTGTAGCGTACCTAGGTATAATAATGGCCTATGTGTAGTAGTAATAAGTCTTTATAAGTGCATCATTTGTGTATTTGTGATCGTGATATTGCATTAGTACAAGTAGGTATTTACCTACTCGATATTTACGAATAGATATTTACCTAGTATTCGGTAGGTAACGATTATTTGTTAAAATGGCGTTAAACCAGAGCTTTCAAAGTACCTCAGTATCTGAATCGAAGTTGAAAATATTGATTTGTAAAAAGGAGGCTATCTTTAACAGGCTGAATAATGTTTACGGTTTGTCTAAGAATATTTCGAACTTTGAGTCAAGATCGAATGAGAATTTTATGGCGGAATCGGAGATGATAGATGAGTATCGTGTGAAATTCGAACTCTTAATTGACGAAATTAACGAGATAAATTTAACTATCGACACAGATGCGAAACCGAGTTACAATGACTTGGTCAGTTTCGATGATTTGTACAGTCGAGTAAAACGTGTAAGAAATAAGATATTAAGTACTACTACTGAAACATACACCGATTCAGCCACGAAATACTCAAAAGCTTCAAGCGGAATAAAATTACCGCCGATCGAGCTGCCTAGTTTTGACGGTAGAATCGAGAGCTGGCCCATATTCTATGAAACATTCACGATAACGATCAGCTGTCGGACTCGCAACGTGTGCAATATTTAGTTGGTAAGCTCACACATAATGCGCAGAAGGTCCTCGCGGGTATTGTACCTACGGGTGACACGTACCACGTCATATGGGATAGTTTGGTTAAAAAATATCAGGACAAACGCGCATTAGGTACGCATTACTTAAATAACATTTTTGACTTAAAACATTGTCAGAACACGGCTGATAGTCTCGACTCTTTTATAGAGAAATATTCTGCGTCTATTTCGGCATTGAAACAATTAAACGTGCCCGATTTGTCCGATTTTATATTGATGCATTGTGCACTAAAAAAGATGGACGTTCAGATTACGCAGGCATTTGAACTGTCGATTAAGGATATGGAAATTCCGTCTTATAAAGATTTGATAACATTTGTTCAGACTCAAGTAAAAATATTAGAAAGATCGCATGCGAATAATTCGAGTTCTTTGTCGAATCCGCGCGCTAAGTTCAATACTAACAAACAAACGTCATCGGTCGCCGTACGCGCAAATGCTTTCGTTACGAGTAATGAGTTATCTACAAATGAAACTCACTCTTGTGTTCTGTGCAATAAGGCCGATCACTTGCAACTTGCCGAATGTTTATCTTTTAAGGGGATGGAATCGCCTAAGGTACGGTTTGATTATATTAAATCGAAACAAGGCTGCGTCAATTGCCTAAGTGTTTGTCACACTGTGTCGGCCTGTACGGCTCCCGCTAATTGCGAAAAATGTAAGAATAAGTGGCATCATACTTATTTACATTTCGATAAAAATTATAATAATAACCAAAAGTCGAATATGAAATCGACCAAGACGCATATTCAAACATCTCAAGTTATGTCTACCGATTCTTGTGTCTCTGCGACATGCGTCGCCTGTGCGCCCGCTCATGTCCCGGCTATTTTCGCGGTCCCGCCCGCGCTCGGCTCGTGCGATGGCGCGTCCGCTGCAAACGTGCCACAGCGTAGCGAATTCAGTAGCACAGATTCTTTAATGTCACAGGAACCTTCCCTATGTTTGAATGCGAATTCCAAGGCTGATGCTAGTACCATACTTTTAGCTACTGCACAGGTCTACGCAAAAGTAAATAATAGTAATAATAAAAAGATAGTTCGTTGCTTGATTGATAATGGTTCACAAAATCACCTGATAACGTTGGAATGTTGCAAGAAACTCAACATACCCGTTGTTCCTTTAAATAATTCTGTAATCAGAGGAATTGGCCTATCTTCTCGACCTATACACGGATATGTAGATTTCGAGATTGAGTCTAGGGTTAGCTCACATGATAAATATAAATTACATGCATTAGTCGTTGACTGCATAACTGACCAGTTGCCCTCACATATAATTGAAAAATGTGACATGGCATACTTATGTAACTTATCGATGGCTGACCTAACCTGGAATATTCCTGGCAATGTAGAGATTGTGATTGGAGCACAATTGTTCCCACATATTTATCTCGGTCATAAAATAAATTCCGGGTCTCAAGCGCCACCTGCTTTGTTGACTTCATTCGGATACGTGCTGATGGGTGACTTTCCCAGTAGTGCTACAGTCCCATATTCTCGAGGCGAGTCTTCGTTTTCTGCATTCGCTTTAAATGAGTTGGACTCTTCATTACAGAGGTTTTGGGAGTTAGAGGAGCTCCCGCTAATTGCGAAAAATGTAAGAATAAGTGGCATCATACTTATTTACATTTCGATAAAAATTATAATAATAACCAAAAGTCGAATATGAAATCGACCAAGACGCATATTCAAACATCTCAAGTTATGTCTACCGATTCTTGTGTCTCTGCGACATGCGTCGCCTGTGCGCCCGCTCATGTCCCGGCTATTTCCGCGGTCCCGCCCGCGCTCGGCTCGTGCGATGGCGCGTCCGCTGCAAACGTGCCACAGCGTAGCGAATTCAGTAGCACAGATTCTTTAATGTCACAGGAACCTTCCCTATGTTTGAATGCGAATTCCAAGGCTGATGCTAGTACCATACTTTTAGCTACTGCACAGGTCTACGCAAAAGTAAATAATAGTAATAATAAAAAGATAGTTCGTTGCTTGATTGATAATGGTTCACAAAATCACCTGATAACGTTGGAATGTTGCAAGAAACTCAACATACCCGTTGTTCCTTTAAATAATTCTGTAATCAGAGGAATTGGCCTATCTTCTCGACCTATACACGGATATGTAGATTTCGAGATTGAGTCTAGGGTTAGCTCACATGATAAATATAAATTACATGCATTAGTCGTTGACTGCATAACTGACCAGTTGCCCTCACATATAATTGAAAAATGTGACATGGCATACTTATGTAACTTATCGATGGCTGACCTAACCTGGAATATTCCTGGCAATGTAGAGATTGTGATTGGAGCACAATTGTTCCCACATATTTATCTCGGTCATAAAATAAATTCCGGGTCTCAAGCGCCACCTGCTTTGTTGACTTCATTCGGATACGTGCTGATGGGTGACTTTCCCAGTAGTGCTACAGTCCCATATTCTCGAGGCGAGTCTTCGTTTTCTGCATTCGCTTTAAATGAGTTGGACTCTTCATTACAGAGGTTTTGGGAGTTAGAGGAGATTCCGTCGAAGGGTTTTTTGAGTCCAGAGGAAACTGAATGTGAAAATTCGTTCACTGCGTCTGTGTCACGTGACAATGAATGCCGTTATTCGGTCGCATTACCCTTTTGCGCAGCTCCCGATAATTTAGGTAACTCTCGAAATGCTGCTCATCGTCGATTTGTCCTACTGGAGAAGAAGTTCGCGAAAGTACCTGGACTGCGAGACAACTATAATACTGTTATAAATGAGTATATTGATAAAGGTTATCTTTCTGAAGTTTCCGATTCGAATATCAGTAGTGATGGATATTACATTCCTCACCACGCGGTTGTTAAAAAGGATAAGCCCCACCCACGTATTGTTCTAGACGCTAGTGCAAAGACGCATACCGGTTTGTCCCTTAATGATGTACTGCATGCTGGACCCAACTTGCAAGCTGATTTATTCCTGTTGTTATTGGAATTTAGATTGTTTCCTATCGCAATGACGGCAGATGTGCAGCAGATGTATTTACAGGTTGGTGTTCCTGAGGACCATCGTAAATATCTGAGGATATTATTTCGATTTAGCGAGACTGAGGAGATTCGAACATTTCAGTTCAATCGTGTTCCGTTCGGGCTGAAATGCAGCCCATATTTGGCAATGAAAACTATTCACCGGCTAGCCTCAGACATGGCCACCGAGTTTCCGGAGGCTGCTTCTGTAGCAAGATCTAAATTTTATATGGATGATCTTGTGTATTCTGTGGAAGATATTCAGTCAGCTGTTCGTTTAGCTGCAGAACTCATAGCGTTGTTCAAGTCCGGTTGCATGGATTTAATAAAATGGACAAGTAATTCATCGACTCTGTTGGATAATCTCCCAAACTCGCATCGTAGCTCCATCAATTTTGATGAAAGTGATAATACTTGTTCGAAGGCAAAGGTTTTGGGTCTATCTTGGGATCCAGTTGAGGATAGATTCTCTTTGACAACAATAGATATACAAGAAAAATGCACAAAGAGAAATATATTGTCAGTTATAGCTCGCTTGTTTGATGTTTTAGGCTTAGCAGCACCAGTAATATTATATGCTAAGCTGCTCATCAAGGAGTTATGGCTTGCCAAGATTGGATAGGATGATACTCCACCCGAAAACATTATTCGGCGTTTCTCTGTTCTCATGCAGGAATTCTCACTGCTATCTACGCTGAAGATTCCTCGTCATGTGGGTGTGCTTAGCTCCGGAGACGTAGTTGTCGTAGGTTTCTGTGACGCGAGCTTGAATGGCTACGGCTGTGTTATATATTTACACGTGACTGATTCCTCTGGAAACATATCAGTCCGATTACTGTGTGCCAAGTCTAAAGTTTCTCCTACAAAAATAACGACGTTGGCCCGTTTGGAGTTGTGTGCAGCGGTCTTGATGTCCAAATTGATCAAGACTGTACTTGACACTTATCATGCGCGCATTCAGATAGCAGGTGTGTATGCCTTTTCGGACTCCACTATAGCTCTTTCATGGATTTGCTCTTCCCCACATCGTTGGTCCATTTTTGTTGGGAATAGAGTCGCGCAGTGTCAGGAAAATCTAGCTCCTCATAACTTCTATCATGTCACCGGTGCAGAAAATCCAAGCGATTGCCTTTCGCGCGGTCTACTGCCGTCCCAATTGGTCTCCCAAAGTCTTTGGTGGAATGGCCCTCAATGGCTTCAATGTCCTCCCAGTCGATGGCCGATTCGTAAATTTACACCCTCTGATATTGGAGAATTACCGGAGCATAAAACAAATGTAATGACTACCATTGTACAGGTAGAGCAGTCGTCATTATATGAGCTGTCTCAAAATGTGTCTTCTTGGGACAAACTGTTAAGAATTACAGTGTATGTCCTCCGTTTTATTAAGAAAATTAATAAACCATTCAATGTGGTCGAAAATTTGTCGGTTGCCGAGATTGCTATAATTCAAACCATTCAAAAAATACATTTTTCAGACGACGTCAAATTAATTAAGAAAGGCAATCAACCTTTAAAGAAATTGCGAAACCTCTCAGTTTTTATCGATACTGAAGGAACTTTACGTATAGGAGGACGTCTTTCACGGTCAGACTTGCCGTTTGAGGTTAAGCACCCTGTGCTTTTCCCTAAACATGAACATGTCGTGGATTTGATCATCAGACATTTTCACGAATTATACTGTCATGCCGGTCCTGGGCTTCTGATGTCCATTGTGCGACAGAAATTCTGGATATTGGATGCCAGAACAGTTATTAGAGCACAAGTGCGTAAGTGTAATGCTTGTTTCCGTGTTAATCCCTCTCATCTGACGCCAAAAATGGCAGATTTGCCTCCTTGTCGTATAACGGAAGCCAAGGCATTCGTGCACACGGGCGTTGATTACGCTGGCCCACTACGAATTCTTCTTTCACGTCGACGTGGACAACATGCTCAGAAGGCATATATATGTTAATTTGTGTGTCTTGTTACCAAAGCAGTTCATATTGAACTTGTCACTGAACTTTCAAGCGACTGCTTTTTAGCCGCTTTCAAACGCTTTATTGCACGTCGTGGGCCTGTGTCCTGCATGTATTCAGACAACGGTACCAATTTTGTCGGTGCACGTGCACAGTTAGATGAGATATATAATTTGTTAATCAACTCACAACATAATGCGACTTTAAAGCGAGAACTCGAAAAACATCGCATCGAGTGGAAAATGATCCCACCTCGTGCGCCGCATTTTGGTGCAATATGGGAAACAAATGTAAAAAGTTTAAAGACCCACCTTTATAGGGTAATAGGCAACCAACTGCTGACTTACGAAGAATTACAAACTGTGCTGGTGCAGATAGAGTGCGTAATGAACTCAAGACCTTTAGGTGTAATCAGTTCAGACCCACATCCTGAGATTCTGACACCGGCACATTTCTTAATGTCTACTCCTCTGTCATATTTACCAGCTTCAGATTTATCTGACTCGCGCATCAATCTCGTAAAGCGTAAACACTTATTGGATAATATAGTGGCCTCCTATTGGAAGAGATGGCGTACTGAGTATTTGCACACCTTGCAAGTCAGACAAAAGTGGCAAAACAATGATTGTCCCATTCAACTGGGCACCATCGTATTAATTGGACAAGATGATGCTCCTCCATTATCGTGGCCTCTGGGAGTTATTACTGAAATCTTCCCTGGGATTGATGGTATTGTTCGGGTGGCAACTGTCAAGACTAGGCATAGCTCCTTTAAACGTCCAGTCGTCAAACTTTATCCGTTACCCAATCAATAACCTAACCATATAAGAAAACTCTTCAAATCTTAAACCGTAGATTTACTGACAGACAATTATTATAATGTTAAATAAACCAATAATACGATGATTTGAGATCTTTTAGATTGTAAAGTAACTGTTAAAAATCGCACATCGCTCTCACAAATGCGGCTGGCGTCAGTTGTGATCGAGCAGATGGATTTATATACAACATCATTTTTGCTTGATCATATGAAAATATATTATTTCCCTTATATATTCTATTCGTTTTTTGTAGCCTGTTTAGACTTGTTTTATCAATGAATTGCAGCTCTACTGCATTACTAGGCTTGTTAATTGTTCCCACAATCCTTGCTTGATCTTCTTGATCCGGGACACAGTTGTCTGCGGTATCTTCCGGAATATGAGAAGTTTGTTCTAATCGTTTTATCTGTGCTCGTGTCATTACAAATAAACTTTCGTGTATGTTCTTTAAATCTTTCGATGATATTGGAATTCGAGATAAAGCATCGGCGGCTGCATTTTGTTGACCTTTGACATATTCTATTAAATAGTCATATTCTTCTAAACATAATCTAAATTTGAGCAGTCTACTTGATGGCTCCTTTAAACTAAATAAATATACCAGTGGTTTGTGGTCAGTTACTATTTTGAATGGACGACCATACAAATAGGGTCTATAATGTTTTACGGCCCATACTATAGCCAGGAGTTCTTTTTCAATAGTCGGGTAATTACGTTCAGCTTTGTTTAAACTCCTACTGGCGTAAGCGACTGGCCGACCATTGCCGTTGGATAAAACCGCTCCTATCGCGTACCCTGACGCATCAGTTTGTACAATAAACTGATTTTTATCTGATAAATCCGGATATTGGAGAACTGGTGGTGTAGACATACATTCTTTAAGTGTCTGAAATGCCTTTTGTGCGTCGCTATTCCAAATGAATTCTACATTTTTTCTACACAAAATATTTAAACTGTTTGCAATTTCAGCAAAATTTGGAATAAATTTGCGCTAATAATTCGCTAAGGCTACAAAACGCTTTACTTCATTTGTGTTTTGGGGAATTGGATAGTTTTGTATAGCACTAATCTTTTCTGGATCGGGTAGTACACCGTTATCTGTTACGACGTGGCCTAAATAGAGCATTTCCTTTTTAAGAAAGTCGCATTTCATCGGATTTAATTTTAAATTGACACTGCGTAATCTTTCTAGTACTTCGATTAAATTTTTGTTATGATTTGATAAGTCCCGTCCCATTATAATTAAATCGTCCTGATAACATAAACATTTTTCATAATTAAGGCCCGCCATTGCCATTGTCATCATTCGGGCAAATGAGTTCGGGCTTGTCTTAAGACCCATTGGCATTCTAGTCATTTGATATTGACCTGAATGAAAAGCTGTAAATTTCCTACTATCTGGTTCAAGTTCCACGTTATAAAACCCTTGGCTTAAGTCTAAGTGCGTAAAATAAATGCAACCAGATAGCGAGTCTAATATCTCATGAATATTTGGCAGTGGGAATTTATCATTTTGAACACAGTTATTTAACTTTCGGTAATCAATGACTAGACGCCATTTCTTCTCTCCATTTGATTTCTTTGGTACTAATAGAACGGGACTAGACCATTCGCTATTACAGGGTTCTATTATACCTTGTTCGAGCATGCGGTTAATTTGATTCTGTATTTCCCCTTTTTGTGAATGTGGGAGCCTGTAAGGTTTGCTGTAACTTGGTCTAGTACCGGGTTGTATTGTTATTGAATGTTTATATATAGTTGTCGTAGTGAGTTGGTCTCCTTCGAGATAAAAGATATCGTTATACTTTGCGCATATGTTCCTAATGCTGATTTTTTCCTCCTTATTTAGATGATCTAATTTTAATAAGGGAAGCAGTTTTTTGACTCGTTCTGCATGTTTCTTTGGCTTGTCAAATATACAGATATTATAATCTCTTGCTTTATGTATTTTAGGATTAATGCTATGTACATAAAAATCGTTTTCTGTTGTGTTCAAAATTCTTATTGGTAGCTTTCCGTCCGCGGGGCTTGCTATTGTACTTGCTAAAAATATTCCGTTTCCTATCTGCTCTGCGCAAACTACACAATCTTCTGTTATATCGGTCGTAATGTAATGTGTGCTTTCGGACCTAGCGGGTATAGTTAGCGTCTCGTTATGTTTGGTAATAGGCACACAAATTTCTTTATTGTTATTATACATAACTAAGGAGTAATTTTTGAAGTTAATAATCGAATGATATTTGCTCAAAAAGTCTTGGCCTAAAATGCCACTTGCCTTACAGGGTAAGGATTCAAATACGTAGAATTTATGGCTTAGAATTTGTTCACCTGCTCTTAATTCAAGATAAACAAAACCGATCGCTTCAATTTTTCCACCAATACCATTTACAACAAGTTTTCCTTTTTGGATGGGTTCATTCAACTCAGCAATGTGTTTATATTTTATGGCCGATATGGATGCACCGGTGTCGATTAGCCACGTATATGTAAGATTGTTATGTTTAGAGTGTAATGAAATATGATATATGCTACTACATGACATCATAACGCTTTTATTCACGAAAAACTCTTCTGAATTATTATTATCATTGTTATTTTCAGATTGATTTTCTCGCGGATTTGAATCTGTCAAAATATGCGTATTTTGTTGCTGTTCCTGGTGAATAGTAGCTTGGTTAAAAAAAATCCTACCTTTAGCTCCACGGTTAAATGTGCCGCGGCCACGAGATCTCCATCCACCGCGACCTGTTTGCGATATTCGATCATCCCTCCGTTCCGCCGGTGGCGTTGATTGTCCTCGTCCTCGTAACATCCCCTGGCCTCTGGAATTCCTATATTGGTAGTAATTGTTATTACGACGCATAAATAAAATGTCACCTGACGTGGACGGTGTTGAAACTTCCTCATCGATGGCTGCTTGTATGGCATCACTTAAAGATGTAAACTGTCGTGCTGCTATTATTGTGCTTAGTCGACGATTTCTTAATCCGTCGGCAAAACTTTTAATGGCTGATTTTTCGTTAATAGGCTTCAATATATCGAAGCTAGACTCATTGCCTTCAGATTGGGAAATCGTCAAGTCAACAAACAAATCAGTTATTTTCTTACCGTAGTCATCTATAGTAAGATCATTTTGTTTCAAATTGTACAATTTGTGTTGTAGAGCTGTTGCTGATTTTTTTGGTAACAGACATGTTTTCATAGCCTTTACTAACTCATTAACACTGTCATACTTTGCGTTAAGTTTAAGTTTAGCAGACTGCGAAAGTCGACTTTTTAAAACAAAATTTATCAATTTAATTTGTCCGTCTACGTCAAGTTCCGTTTCATAGTATTCTACGCCATCAATGAGCTGTTTCGTATTTGTGCCGTCGTCATTTAGAACTGGTAATAAGCTCAAGGCGATTTTTAAATCGAATTTCGCCATATTTTGTTCAATAATTGACTCTTCAGTCGATGAATTATTACACAAATCTAAAATATTGTCATACAGGTTAACAAAATCTTTGTTTAATTTATTAAATTTACATAATTCCTCGTCTTTTAATCCGGTTTTAAGTAGCCTTAAATGGTCTAAGCTCTCATTGAAATTACTCAGCAATTTATCGGCCTCTTTTAGTTTTTTCAAAACAATTTCACCCTTTCGTCTACTTGGTCCTATTTTTATTAAATATATTCTTATCTTACCAAGGTCATTGTATATCTGTAACAATTCGTCATACATAACTGTCCATAATTTTATAGTTCATACACCAAATGCAAGTTCATATCGCGACTATGATTCCACTGTTGCACGCATACACTGCCCATGTTAGAATTACCACACTTTCACATTCATTAGAACACGGAACTCACAAGAACACTAGCCGAATTGTATGATTTGTTACACGCCTCTGTGTTGTCAGGGATTCTTGTTGGAAGCGTGGACCCGACGTTCCTCGCCTGCAGACACGTTACAAGCACCGTCGCGACACCTTCTGGATCGATCCACAGAACGCCTTAAGATGTGTCTCGTTATCTGCTCTCGCGCCCAGGACTCATGACATCTTTTGTAAATTTTAAAGATGGAGTATAGTGCACCGATGAATAATATCGTGCAAATTATTGTTAACACGATACTTATGGCCGATAAATGAAATTTAAATTCCTCTACCGTCGCTGTGTTTTTAGCGGCGCTATTTTGATTGAGAAAAACCTCCTCATTAGTTACTTTTGAGTTGCACATTTTTCAAAGTCACTTTTAATATATTTTTCACTTAAACAGTTGCCACACTGAGCAAAACCGATACTAATCGCGTACATGATTCAAGCCCTGTTTAGTGGCAGGGTCGCCATGTATGGTCGAGTGTCAGATATAATAAAACATCCCAAAATGTGGTGTAAGACTGCCTTTATTATGTTGATACTATGACTTATATATTGGTTACACACATTGAAATAGAGGTTGCATACGTACTACATCACAATATACCTATTTTCAAACAAGTTCTTTAAATTGTACTTGAGATGGTGACAATTTCATTAAAATACGTCCGGTAGTTTTGGTGACATTGTCGTTTTGTTGTACGTGTTAGACATAACTTTAGAAAATAATTACACTTTGATATGCGAATAAAACTCAAAATTTTCTAAGAACAAATTATTAAAAAATGGTCTAAAAATTACGACTAGCCATTTAGACGTGATTCTCATTTTATAATCAGCTAGTGAGGGGTATTTCCATCTTAAATATACAGATAAATATCTTTAAAAAAGCGGGTAACAAATTAACTCCAGCGTCCTCAGATGTCAAGGCTAAATCGATGATTGATTATGTTTTATAGAAAGTCTTTAGAGAGAAACTTAGTAATTTTTTAACAAGAGAAGCGTTCAGTATACCTCATCATCTTAGAAAATTAAAAGTTTACCACATTGAAATCACGTAAAGTTTCAGTAATGTTAACTTAACTAAACGTAATGAAGACAGCGGTCAGAGGTAATTAGCACAAGTTTACAGTTTACACAAGTTAGCACGTTCCGAACAGTTTCAACGGGACAGAGGCTCATCATAATTCTATTAAAGGAATTTCTATCTGACTTACTTATACTGAGTGAATTATGTGTAAAGTGTATCTCACCGAAAACATTTTCATGTAAAATATAGCTTAGACGAGACCTCATACTGTCAAAAAGTTATCAGACCCAAGAGAGCCAAGCTTGGAACTCTACACGCCCTATCTTCACAAACTCTACATCTTAGTCAAAATATGTGGCTTGGTCGTTTCGCTACTGGCACATGCCTTGTTACTAGAAGTCGCCACTTATAACTTTCACGTATTTTGTATGCGCAACTCCTCGTCGCCATATTTCGTTACTACAAGAATTATTGTATAACAGAAAAGTAATGATCAATGAATACATTTTTCACCTTACGCCCATATGACGGTAGCGAAACGTCCAAGCCACATATTTTGACTAGTGTAGAGTTTGTGAATTTAGGACTTGTAGAATCGGGGCGTGTAGAGTAAGAAGCTTGGCTCTACATGAGATCTGATAACTTTTTGACAGTGCGAGCCATATGGTCTCGTCTTGGCAACATTTTACATAAAAATGTTTTTGGTGGTATTTCACTTCTTTTTGCAAGTTGCTTATGACTTTTTTTTTATTTTGTAAATTTTTCCATTCCTTAATTTAAAAGCTGGAGATTGTGATTTACAAAAAATTCCTGAAATATGTATTTTATTATTTATAACAAGGAGTCCCTATATCAATTATCAGACGTCTAGCATCAAAATTTGCGGCAGTCTCATACTAACTTCCGTCCCCTAGTTTAAGGGGGGTAAAGAGTCCAAGTTTTAGATTTTTGTGTACTAATAGGTACTAGCTTATATAACAAATTTCAGCTTTCCATTACTTCGGGAAGTAGCTTAAGAATTGTGTAACTAACAAAACAATTAAACCGACTTCTATAGCAAAACACTACAAAGCTAAAAATAAATTTGTTTTCCGAAGCGATTTGTTTTCTTTACGTTTTTCGACACCGACTTCGGAAAACAAAGTTATTTTTCGCTTTGTAGTGTTTTGCTTTAGAAGTAGGTTTAATTGTTTTGTTAGGAACTTTTTTATTTCACTCTTTTTAGTGTTGAAGGAATTTGAGGTACTATTACCATGAAAATATTTTATAGCCAGAACACATCTCATTTCAATTCCAATAAGCCCAAACACTAATAGGATACATTGTTTTATTACGGAGTTCCAGTACCTACCTTCCGGCTTCATCACCAGATCAGTTCGATGATACTATTTTCATCGGTACCATTTATTTATATGTATTTGCTTCATCATAGTCGCTTAACTATTCGAGATATCTTATACCCATGACATACTTATTAGAGAGTTTCAGTGGCCATCTGTGGTCTTCTTCAACAATTCCACTTCACCAAATGATACATTCTGAGTGCATGATATGTATAATAACATGATTAGATATACCAAAATCACTATATACAATATTTGGCAAGAGTTCCCTCGATTTCCATAGGTACCCATCATCAGATTCTGATTTGGTGACAATAGGACCACTTCTAGAGTACACTCATTCGAACATAAAATAAATTGCAAATCCGTCTATATATTATGATGGAGTTATGTCCGAATACGTATAGTAAAACAAAATAAATTGGAATATCCAGATTGTGAACTTCCTCCTTTTTGGGAAATCGGTAAATCTTAAGTATAAGAGCTATGCAATTGAAATTTTACATGTTTAATAATTCTGCTATTGAGATCATATCCCGAGAATTTTGTTTATCTGGTATAATACAAACCCAAGTTACGAGGGTTCAAAAAAATGACGAAGCGCTTCGGGAAAAGATAGGTGCAGGTGCTCTTGTGCTTCTATTGGCACGCCTTGGCCGCACTACCGTGCTTCCAGATTTTATTTATAACAAGGAGTCCCTATATCAATTTTCAGACCTCTAACAACAAAATTTGCGAAAGTCTCATATAAACTGCCATGCCGTTTATGTGGTTTGGGGTTAAAGTTCCAAGCTTTAGATTTTTTTATTGTTTGTGTACTAATACTAGCTTACATTCCAAATTTCAGTTTTCTAGGACTTCAGGAGTTACCTTAAGAATTTTGATGATCATGAGTGAATGAGTGAGTCAGTGATGAAATAGGGGATATTCACATATCAATAAAATCTAAAGTATAAGAGCTCTGCAATGAAAACTTTATATGTTTAATATGCCCACTATTAAAATCGTATACCGAGAATTTTGTTTATCTGAACCCTTATAACTTGGGTTTGGATTACACATCCAAACCCAAGTTATAAGGGTTCCCTATCTGGGTTGCGGATAAATTTGAAAGAGAGTTACCGCGGCCCAAGCACAAGCAACTGTAGGAACACGGGTGGGTTTTAGTCAGTAAAATTCTGACACGCCCTCCCGCTTGACCCAGGGCCAGAGAAGTCATTGGATGATTTCAAACCACAAAAAAATAAAATTATGAGGTTTCAAAAAAACGCCGAAGTGCTTTGAAAAAAGATAGGTAGTGCCCTTGCGCTTCGCTTGGCTCGTCTTGGCGGGGGCACTACAGTGCCATTATTATATTATCAGCAGTACCCCCATTCATTAAACTTGTGACTCAGTTACTGACGTTACCCTTTCAAAAGAACACTTTTAATCGTTAAAGTTTGAACCATATGAGCTTATATTCTTTTTCCTATTGTTTCCCGACTTCATGGCATTCAAGGCGCATATTTTGAGTGTTTTATATAAAAAGTTGAGTGGTTATCAGACGTTTGTCCTCTATGAAAAACGTCTGTGATCCAACTTTTATTAGTATAGTATATTTTTAGGACTTTCTGCAATAACATAAATAAATTGTTACCACGCACGCCAATTTTCTTCCTCATCACGGAAATTCCGTCCTAACGAGGATCATTAGAGTAAGCACAACATCGTGATAAATAATGAAGACGAAAGACATGATTCCTCTAATGCCATAAGTTATTAGGTATAACGACCAAGTTTCCTCGGTCACCTGCCCCCCAAAGTCAATTATTCTATTAATAAATGCCTTGGAACGTAAATAGGACTATGAACATAACATTAGGGACCTAATAGGTATTACTAGACTTTGTCAACAACACTTGCCATTTTTTTAAGGTTTGGCATTACAACGTTGAACACACGTTGACATTTTCTTAAGGTTTGGCATTACGTAGGTAATCAAAGCCGTAGCTAGTTTATAGGTTAGTGTAGTGATTTATAATACCGATGAAGCGTGTCTTTTTAAGATTTTGAGTGCTCATTTGCCAGCAATCCGTTCAACTGAAACACGATTATTTGCGGTTGAATGACCTTTTGTGAAATAATGAATTAACAGGTTTGGAATTTCCTTTAGTATTACCAACATTGAAAGGACCTGAGTAGGTAGTTGCCGGCATAGAAAAATCATCGCTATTGACGTCAAGAGAGGGAGTAATTTAACTCCTGCTTATTTGTGGCCAATCATCGAACAAAAACTTTTCGAAACTAATTAGTGTCTATTTGCGTGAAACTTTAAAAAATTAAATTAATTTTTAATGAAGCGGATTTCTGTGGTTCACAAAGTGTGCGTCAGAGAGAGTAAATTCAGATATAAGCTAGCAAATAAATTATGTAAGCGAAGTAATTAAACAAGCACATGGGGAGACGAAGTTTCACAATTAAATGTGCCAGTTAAAATGTAGAAAATATAGAGAAAAAAAATAAATTGATATAGTATCCGAATAGGTACCTATTTAGGACTGGGCAGACCTGATTAGGTGTTTGCAATGGTAGGACCAGAAGAGGGTTCGCCATCTTAATTAGGTACGACAGCTAATAAAGATGTTTAGCAGAAGATGACATACCTAATACGCCGAGTAAAATGATTATGAAGTCTATATTGTAATTGTGATGTTTACGTTGTCCTCACAGTCGTGATTTGATTTGTTTATAGGATCATTTTGTAGTTAATGGATCTGCAAAGCTAAAATTAATATACGAAACGTTATAAATATAACTGCTCCATATAACAATAAAAACCGAGCTCTTATCTCGACGCAATAAAAATATGGTCCAATCTCATTAATTTTTTCATTGAAATTGGGTCGCTCATCAGAACCTTTATAGAAGGTTCCCCATTGACCTAGATGTTTAAATTTTACAAAGTTTGAATACAATTTTAATATAAAATACTAAAATTCCTTAGTTTCATTTTAGAAGCAAATTATCTGAAAAAAAAACTTTTATAAAAACAAAAGATTTACTAGTCAGTCTATTAGTCAGAGAATTTGGTTCTCATTTAATTGGATACCTGGCGACAAAATGCCTACAAACACATACGCCACAACAACAAAATCTAACATTGGCAATCCACTAATAAACCAGAGTATAACTCTGAAATAAGATTATAATTATGTCTGTTCCTCTTCGCACGTGGAAATTCTATACAATTTGGACTTTAATGCCGAATTTTATTTCAACTGAATGCAAAAGAGAAGATATATTATATTAAATGTAATAATGTTATTATCTAAGTAACGAATGGGCATTGATACAATTAAAAGAGTTCCCGTCATATTATGCACTGATCCCTAACCATGAATAACTTTACTCGGTCCAAATTATATCTATAAACTAAATATTCCGATTGTTATTGGGGTACTAAGTTAAGCTGGACAATTCAATATTCTTGCATTCTAAAGATTGGTACTGACTTTTTATTCCTACTCAGTAATGTTTTATCAGTCTTATTCAAAAAATATTATACAGATTTGTACCCTGTGCTCAGTTCTCTTGTCGGGCAAATAGTTATTGCGTTTTCCCATTCTATGTTATTCTTTGCTGAAGGTCGTGACCATCCTGAAAAGCTTTGAAGAATTCATAGACGGGCTGTTTTCAGGCCACTCTGCTTTCGGCTCTTCTCTGGGCAGTGGTCACGGTGACTCCGGTAATCAACCATAAATAAGGTAGCTACATTAAAATTAAACAAAACAAACAATCCCCAAACAATTTAAAATAAAAATGAATAATATCAAACTATCAAATAAATATTATCAATAGATTCAGCGCACATCTGTGGCCTATATTATGTTGAATTGAAATATCCTTTTATAAAATCAGCATATTTAATTAAACCCGAGACTTATGAAAAGAGATTTGAAATGTGAGTGATTTATTCATTCGGACCTAAGTGTGTATGAACAATTTACGCTAATTACCATTATAAGCACTGACGCGCCGCAAAAATAGAAGTATGGTGGAAAGACCGGTGTGAGAGAGATTTTTATGCATTTATTCGTGTGGCGGATTAAGCTATGATCCAGGTCGCAGCAAAAAGACTTCTGAAAATAGAATAAGCTCTGTGACAGCAAAAGTGAACAAAATAAATCATTTAATTTCGTTTATTAAGCCGAATAATCCGATCCACCCACTTCGTACCTACGGTTAAAATAAATAACCTTTCAACGTTTCCCCTAGTTAACGGCACGAACTATTTTGTGCGCGGGGTTAAAATGCATGCTGTCTCATCCGACAACACGTGCGAAAGAGATTGATGCTGTGATGAGCAGTAAGAAGCCAGTTCTCGTACGAATTAGCACTTTTGCAAATTTGTAGCGAAATGGTTGATGATTTAGGACGAAAACGAGCGCGCGAAATTTTATCTGAACAGACTTTTGGGAGTCTAGATATCATGAAAAATCAACTATATGTATATTTTGAAAATAATTTTATTTGCATTGTTAAATTACTAATCTATCCCTGTATGGAAGCCGTTTTGCAATTTACCTTCTTATGGTATTTATTTCCGCCCAAAGATGCGTTAAAATTAGTGTTGAAATATGGAACTTTCGACGCTCATAACTTTCAAATATAGTATTTTTTTACTTTGCTGTTTCCATACAGGGCTAGATAATGATGAGTCAAATTGATGTGATTTTTTTATTTTAACGTACACCGTCAAACAGTGGAGTAATCGCCAGACCTAAAAGTAACACAACATGTAAACCGCTAGGAACTTTATTTTTCTGAAACAAAACAAATTGTTGTACCAGAATTAATTAAAAACAATTGTTTCCATTTATTTTTGTATTTTATTTTTGTATTGTGCGTAGGCCTAAAAAGATTGGTTTTCAATATTGTTTGTCCTTTAGCCATCGATTGCAGAGTGCTTCTATTATAATTATAAATTAAAAAATTCCTGACCTACATCACGCATTAAAATACCTTAGATTAGGAGTAAAGCAATCTTGACTATAAACCATCTGTTCCAACACTAGATGACTAGACAAAACTCTTTTGCTTCCTTCAGCAGAAACTGTTTTAACTCTCATGTGCTTACTGTCATATAATGTCGTCGATGTCCTATCATGTGAAGAAAATTAATGGGAATCTATCTATGTGTTAAACAAACATAAGATGTATGTTACAAAGATCAAAGTTCTAACATATACAAATCGGCAATGTATGAAAGTAATTACCGACGAATGTACTTGCGGGTACAAATGTACGTATGTACTCGTACTTAGGCATCCCTCTTCAATCTTCATTATGGATGAAATTACAAGGCTCGGTCGTCCTACAATGAATCTGCTCTCGTCCTACAATGAGTCTTAAATAAAGATTGTGAGCCTTCATTAAGATGTTATGAACTAATCTTGAGGCTTTTGTCAAATTAAATCTAATGAATAAGACACTGTCTAATAAAATAGTATTGTTGTAAGTAATAAAATTGAAACACCCACAGGTAGAAATATTTAGGTACAGTTTTAATTTCAATGTTCCGTGGTGAATAATAAAAGAAGTTTTGCAGGTGTTTGTCATCCCACGCAGTTCTCAAGAAAGAGTAAATAATAATTATAAAGTTAATAAAAAAAATGTTCGGCTACTCGTGTGGGTTAGTTCTGGCTTGTCTAGTCTCGTATACAATTTGAAAATAAAATAAAATGACGTATTCCGAACGACTAAACCCCCATGGTGTTCCTCCTGGCCATTACGGAATCTAATCGCATATGCTTCGCACCTCCGGCCGGAATCAGTTTGTTTTTCATGAATTTTAGCTGGCCCTGAAGGCCACACGATCTTGATTAAGAGGTTAAAGGCTCCCAAAACAAATGCGATTAGATGGTTTTTCATAGAAATTATTCTTTAATTGGTCTCCAGATAGAAATAACAATATATATAAAAAAACTTCCGACGCATCGTTATTACAGTTAAAAAGTGTTTAAGAGCCATATTCGGGTTGAAACAAATAGAACCTTGTCGTCCACTCTTTAGAAAATACAAAATTTTGACTTTACCATGCATCTATATTTTGGAATCATGTATATTTGTTTTTGAACATAAGGGACTTTTTGAGCAAGCGACAAAATTATTACGCCCCTTGATCAAATATTATTAACAAGTTGCATCGACCGAAAACTAATCTCACGCTAACATCCAACAACAGCTATATTATGTGCATTAAATTGTACAATAAGATTCCAAATGCCATAAAAACATTACCATTCTTTAAATTTAAGTCTAATTTAACAAATCTACTTATTGTAGCACCATAGTGTAGCTATCTATCAGTCTGAATTTTATTAATCGGGCCAGTTCTTCTGTTTATTACCCATAACAAACAAACCTACAGGTATGGCCCAGTGGTAACGGCCGCGACTAACGTGTCGAAGGTCTTGGTTTCCAACCCAGGCAGGTGCTTTACTTTGTGTAATTAAATTCATCACCACTGCTCTCATAATGGTGAAGGTTCACACTCACATCGTGAGGAAACCGGCATGTCCTAGAGCCTAAAATCCGAAGACATGTGACATCCACCAACCCGCACTGGGCCCGCGTGGTCAATTACGGCCTATTCTCTCTCACAGAGAGGAAGCCTGTGTCCCAACAGTGGGAACATTAAAGGTCTGATGATGATGAAACAAACCTACTACCTACCTTTTTATCTTCTTCTTCTTCTTTTCGTGTGAGGATGTGGACAACTCTGGTGTCAGAGTTAATTAACCGCCTTTGGGAAACCCCACAGGCCTCTGACTTGGCTATTTAAGACTTACATTAACTATATAAGTTCAGGTTTCCTCACAATGTTTTCCTTCGCCGTTGCCCATGATGTCTAAGATAAACTTAGAAAGTGCATAAACCTCTTTATAACTTAATACTATAGTTAAGTTGCTCGACCTTATCATTATTTGACTGCACTTAGTAGAAGGGGTTCTTTTTGCACTACGGTCAATGTCCTGAATAAAAAATAGTATCTGCGTAGTATTGCACCGGCTAGTATTAGGCATAGGTATCTTATTTTTTTGCTATCATATAAAGATATCAATCAATCATTTATTTGCTCTAAGTATTGGTGCAGTGTAGGTGTTTAAGTAAGTTATAAATAGTATTCTAATACATAGTCAAACATTTGCCATGCAAAACATTACAATATATTTAATGCTAGGCTATAGTGTTTATGTCCAATGGCATGTATGATTTTTCTATTATTTTACAATTATACATTTATTTATTAATTGTCATCACATTAATCATTTACTATTTATAAATTCATTTATGGAATAAAATTGTTTTTCTAGTAGCAATAATTTTAATTTTGTAAATAATAAATTGTTAGGTAACTCTTTATATAATTAATATACTATACTATGTGCCCTTGCATTTTTGAGTGAAAATGATAATTAAGGGTCCTTTAACTTTATCCTGAATTTTTTGGGGCGCTGGTGGTCAAACAAATCCCTATCAAAAAGTAAAGCGCACAACTTATATATAACTGATATATGAGAAGGTGGCGGAGGTCATCCTAGAATTTTCTAGACTTGAATCTAAGCACAATATAATTTAACAATTGTCATTATGTACGCTGCTGAAATATAAGTCGCAGTTAAAAGAAATGTAGTTATCACCTTCAAAATAAACTAGATAGTTCTCAACCCTAGAAAAGCAATTTAAATTTATCTTTCTAATAATGTACTAGAAGAAAAGCTTTGAAAACCTGATCCGTTATTAACTAGAGTAACAGATTGAGATCAGTTTTCTTAAAACTAATACAAACTTTAAGGTCATACCGCAACCTTTAGCTTGGTTTATTTAGAATGTTGTGTTCCTTGTTAAGTAAATACAACCATAAGAAGTCGAAAGAAATTAAAAAAAAAATACAAACATAAATCATTTGTTACCTTCTATCTATGTAAAACTTTACTATTATTAAAATGGTTGTACCTACCTACCTAACCTCATTTTAAAACATATCAATAAAAGTAAATGGCTTCACAGTATGTTCAATATATCGACAAATTAAGTTATGTTTAGGGGTTTCGTCCCCTATGTGTATTTATATGATTTTGTTATACATTGAATTTATTTATCTGCAACGTGGTCTTATAGTGAAATTTTCTTCCTTGCCTACCGATTTAGTGATTTACGCAATTATGGATAGGGTACGCGGACGTACTTTAAATCGGCTAGTTTTTAACGCCCGTTTTGAAATACTAGGAACGCTTCAGTACTTTGGACCAAAGTAGTAAAAGTGTTTAACCAAAGTCTTGGGTTAATAACTACCATTAATTAGAAACTAAAATAAAGCTTAAAAAAGCCATTTCTAACTTTTAGCGTTCTCTTATAATTCTTCTTTCATAGATACACTCTTAGGACATTTTTATTATTAAACCACCTTCACGCATAATTGCTTAATACTGAGAAGAAAATAATCCAATGGCTAATTAATGGCTAGTGTAAAAATAATCCTATCTACAAGTACCTACTCATCTAGTATTCTGATAATTATGTTTGTATCTCTGAGTATAACAAAAGAAATAAAAGCGATTACAAGGTATTTTTGTTCGTTTCTGGGAATGGGTAGTGTAAAATACGCACGTTTATCAATATTAATAGTTGACTCGCCAACGCACTACCGCACAGGTCGACAGTCCGATAACGACTGATCGACCCATTTTTTTTTTTTTTTTTTTTTGGCGTCTCGCAAACAGTCAAAGTGACCGACGTATGCTTAACCGGGCTACCCTGTGGAGACTAATCTCTTAGCCTCCGGCCAGGCTTCAAAATACTAAACCTAAAGCGACAGCACTAAGGGCTACCCCAGTTGGGGTCGGACCTCGGTTAAGGGCGTCGCTGTGGGGAAAGGCTAAGGCCGGATCTAATAAAGTGATTCTACCATCCGTTCGGAAAAGCCTACGTGGAGAAGAACGGACAAGTGATCGCCCCATTACTCGGACCGGAATTTATAACCGAGCGACATATGCGCACGAGGCAACGCTACAATACTGATATCGGCTTGTAGCTCGATCTAATGATCTCTACAAACACTACAGATAGTATATAATAATGGTATGTGTAACGTCAGAATATCTTAAGAAGACTTTGATAATCAATATATATATATATCAATAGTTCAGAAGCAGTAAAAGAATCGGAGCCAGCAAATTTTATTTTTGACTCTTTTAAATAAAATATTTTTGGAGTGTTTCGGCTTTGTGTCACGTCTGTTCTAAAAATAATATTGTGAAAAGCCTGAGGTTGTTCTAGAAAGATTATCATTCATGAATCTTGATCCAAAACTAGATTGGTGTCGAGAGAAGTATCAAATATGACAGTTTTTAAACAAGATTCTTGTTTTCGGGGCTAAAAACTTTGGGTTACGTGTATACGTGTCTGTTGCCTACATACTTTGTTACTTTGTGTACACGCTCTTGGTTAGGCGTTACTACATGATTTCATTTAATTTGAAGCAATCACATCAGTTATCAAACAATGTAATTCAGCTCAATGTTACATGGTAACAGTAACATTCTGTATATTGTATAGTTAATAGAAGTAATAGTGATGTAACATTTTATTAGAAGGTACTACTTGATCATTCTTAGTGTTAAATGTCTGTTATTAGTTAGTTAGTACCTAATAATTCTCAGTCTAGGTCCGAAATATTTCCTAAAATAGCCATGGAACTACTAGCGAGACTGATTTGATCGTTATGGAACACGGTGTATGATGTTTGAGCAATTTGGAGAACTATTGTGTGAAACGTCCGAGCTACTTGTATCACAGAGAAATTTGTGTGCAAATGGAACTCTCTCAGGTCTCTGCCGATTGATTGTGTAAAAAGAATTGCTGAAAGAGGTAAGGGGGCAAGTGCCTACCGCTGGCATTGGCAAGAACACCTCTTTCAATTTGAGAAATAACTTTACAATTCATATTTTTCGGCAAATATTCTAAAGACTCAGCGTTTGTCGAAATTTTTACAAGAACCTGGAGCCTAGGTACTTTATGAAAGATTTTATAAAAATATCAAGAAGAAACTGTTCTAGCTTTGATACTTTAATTGAAGCTCTCAAAATATTAACAATACTAAATCAAATTGTTTTGTTCAACATTTTTTCATCACATAGCACCAGACATGCGTCTTCGTCAAAAGCGAACGCAAGTGGTTTAAATATAGACTTGATAAGAAAAGCTGCAGGCTGGAGTGAGTCCTCTTCTGTGTTTGCTCGTTTTTACAACAGACCAATTGTTGAGCCCTCTGAATTATTGGCAAGAAAAATTCTATGTTATAATGATTAATTGATTAACTGTTACCTGTTACTAAGCTAAATAAAAATATAATTATTGTTAATTTCGAGCTAAGACTAATTAGATATACACTAAAGAAAGAACAACTATGTTATATTAATTGATTAATTCATTAATTCATCTGTTATTTAATTAGCTAAAATTATAATTAATGTTATTTTTTTAAATAAGATTGATTAAAAATACACTCATCAGAAGATAATATAATTATAGATTAATAAATAATTATCAATAAATAAAAAACTTGTTACTAAATTGGCTAAAATATTATAATTAATGTTAAGACGTCCTAACTCCCTCCCAAATAAACCCCTAATTTGTTTACAAATACCCTAAGTTTTCAGCCCATGAAATAGTGTACCTTTTTCAAACTAAATGACAGCAAGCAGTGACGTTCCATTCCACGCGTCATACAAGTGTTGCATTCCGTTTTGTTTTGTTTTTGAGATCTTCAAACTACGTACGATTAATTGGCGAGACGATGACGTCTACTACAAGTTAAAATAAAATGACGTCTTGGACCAACACTCTCACATAATTAATATCGAACTAAACAGGTAAGTTCGTTTGATATATAATTTTGAAAAGAAAACAACAAACTATTTCGTATGCGCTGGAGATTTATTTAAGCTTAGCAAAGAGATTATTTATATTCGATATGAAAAAAGAACGTCCTCACTTGCTGAAGTTATTATTTCAAACAATGGCTAAAAAGAACCGCGGGCAGAGATATCCGCCGGGAATAAATGCTACTATCGGCAGTTTATATTGCATATTGCGGTTGCACGGATGAATGGGCGAATACATTTATTTTTAATTTCCAATACGTATCTAGTGATCTTCAGTCTCAAATAGATCAGCTTTATGGATGAAGAAATATAGATGGATAATAATAAGATCAGCCTGTTTGTCTCCCACTGCAGGGTAATTAGAGCAAATGCCTCCTCATGCAGAAATTTCGCTTGCTCATTTGTCGGGTTGACAATTTTAGACTTATATAACAGAACTTATTTTGTAGGGATTTAATATATTTATAAAGAAAAGTCCTGATCCATTCATTCACCGACATTCAACGCCATTCACAGAATATATACCCAGACCTAAAAAGTCATTATTTTTTACAAAGGTTCCCTTTGTGACGTTTACAAGGAATAAGAAAATGTAACTCAACTCCTTAAAGGTCAAAAAGGGGTAGAAAATTACGTGTGGCAAATAATTTGTTTACGTGAAACTTCTTAGTGATCTTTAAAACGATTATAAAACCAATACAAACATTTTAAAATCAATTCTTAACCCATTGAGTGCCCTAAATATGGCTCCACGTGAGACGCAATGGCCTAGTTGAAACAAAATAAATATTTTTGACTTTGACTTTGGTAAAAGCTAGTATTAATTACAAGCATAAGCGTTCTTACACTATTTTTGCTTTATCAATATCAGTACCATCTACAAAAAACTCAGATACCTAACTAAAATTAGCACTTAAGCTCGTAATCTGGTTGCTCATCCTTGTACTCAACTCATCTTAAACTGGAAATGGACATGCAGTCGTGATTATTTGGCTGGTTTTTTTTTGACATGAAGGTGCTCAAGTCCAAGATCCGAGACGCCCCAGACGTTACTGAATTATTTTAACACAATATCAGTGGAATTCAGTAGTGTTAGCATGTAGTTGGTATATACTCGTACCTGCTGACTTGGACTTTCAATTTCATTCAATACTTACCACACATTTTGTTCAGTAAGAATTCAGTAAATTCTGGGGCCTCTGGGCTCTTGCTGTACACGTATGTCAAACTAAAGAACCATATGGAAAACTCGAGAGTTGTAATTAGTTGGCAGTTGATTTGTAGGTCTGGCCAATTTTGAGTTTGAGTCGAGTTGCAACCTGAATACGGGCCTTAGGCACTTGGCACAAATTCATTAAAATGTCAGTACATTATAAAATGATTTTATACTGAGAACATCGTGAACTTTAGTCCAATAATGTTGCGGGGAGATAAAGCAAATTAATGATCGAAGTCAGCAATATTTATTGCTGCATAACTACTTTTGGACGCAGTATGAAACTTTCAAAGAACCAACATGTTTGTTAGAGATAACAACCATCGGGCACTATGTATGATCCTAATATCCGTTTGGGGCGTCATATGGTATCTTTGAAAGCACCCTCTCCAAACTCGGGTCCAAAATTTTCGCGGCTGATTATATATAATAATATGCTGATCGCCAAAGGCCAAATAAGTATGTTTAGACACATGTATTTTTTATTTTTAGAAACAAGTTTGCTCAAACTCATCTCGATATTTTCCCGAATACCAACTCGCTTGACGTTTACCTTATTTCGATACAATCCTTCCAACGCTTTCTATTTTTCTTTTTACTAAGTGATTAAGGGGCAGACTCCGTTTCTAAACGAAAATTATCACAAAATAATAATCGATTGGTTTAATGAATTTCCGAAGTCAATTGTCATCTACTCATGCTTTCACGCGTCAATAATTTCTTTCCAAGAACTGGTTGCCGTTGGAAAGGAAAAGTAAAAGGTTCTGGCAAACCCAGGATTAATGTATTTCTACAGTAAACATAGACAGTTTCATTTTGAAGGTATTTTCACTTTATAAACTTTAACGTTTTCGGAATAGCGTCGCACGATGCTGTAAAATTTTAAGTCCGCCATTCGAGCCAAAGGCGGCGTTTTTATTATAAGTATTCGAGCAGAAGTCTGTGAGGTGTAGTTACCTTTACATTAACGTTTAATGTTATTTTGGTAGTTTGTACAATACATGGATTTAATGTTACTTGTGTGTCATAAATGCCATAATGCTTTTTCTTCCAAATCCGTTCAGCCGTTAAGACGTGAATAGATAACAGACAGGCAGACAAGGTTATTTGCATATTAGTATGGATGAAATCGTAAAAGGCTGATACTTGCTACAGCCCTATTTACCTAACTACGAAGTTGGATGGGTAATGTTAGTTGGTGATATTGCTGTGTTGGTGATATCGCTGGGCGAATAACTCGGCAACTTGTTGAAATGAGTTTCTGAATGGGTACTTGAAATAATTAATAACAGGTATTATTACTTATGATTTATAGACGAGACCTGGCCGCGATGCGTCATCAAAGACAACACCTACAGTAATTTCTGTAACACCTCTGTGTCATACCTTTTTCAATTTCAAATGGTTGATTCTAATATATGTTGTATGTTTAGTATTGTAAATAAATAGCTTTGTAGGTAAATACGCGTGCCTTTCCGAAGCAATAGTTATTGTTTATAAAACAGTACCTACAGTTTCATTGTTTTCAGGTACTAATCAGTCATTTAATATGTAAACTGTTAATACAGTATGCATATCATGACAAACATACAGAAGATGCAAGTGCAAGTCAACCAGATAACTAAGAAAAAATGTATTTTCTTAAAAACCAACAAGCTATGACAGACGCTGATCATGACCAGAATGTATCACTCACACACCTCAGTTTGTTAGTCGTAGAGGAAGTGCTCGCAGTGTACCGACAAACAAACAACCCACACGGTCATTAAAATTCTGCTTTACGGACATGCCGTTCTCTGTATTAAAATATTCAGCAGCTGACGTTAGAGTTAAATACAAACGAAACTCCGATTAAAATGTGGCATGAAATACAGAACGTTGTCTGTCTTCGGTCAAAGGTAAAGTTGATTTCGATTTTTTGTTGTTTCGGAGCTACAAATCGAGAACTACTGAAACTTATCGAGGAGTTTGCCTTTCAGAATTTGCTCAAATTCTAATGTATTTTAAACTGAAATGTCGTAAATTATCAAACCATCAAAACTTCTTTGATAAATAAAACCTACATGAGCAAAGTGACGTCTTTAATATTAAAAAAATCGCAAATGTAAGCTCTAAAAGAGATATTTGCGCCACCAGCTTGCAACCGAGGCAATTCTGAAGCCGCGTTCGAAATAAGTTATCTTACTCGCCTTATTTTAATAGAAGTTTTGACTTTCGACATTTATCCAGTTCCTTTGAAGTTAAATGTAGATACTAATATCTGCGAATTTCTCTACTTTTCATAAAAATGGAGCGCTGAGTACAAAATGCAGTTTCGGGGCTATTTTTACTTAATAAGCTCTTTGTCTCTTTGTCCAGCTATCTAAAGCCAATATCTGTTGTAATTTGTGACGTCAACAATGAAAAAGAAATAATACCGTGGAATGAACTTCACTAAAACCGAGCCGAATGGTACAAAGATTTCTCTGTGGGATATCCGTAAACGTGCAGTGGTTACACGCATCTGATTCCCGGTATCTTCTTTACTTTTTCTGTACTGTTAGATTTTCTGACTATATCAACTTAATTCCATTATCATAATTATACTGTATTTAAATGTATTAAGTAGACTATTGAAATAACATATTAACAAAAAAAAAAATATTGTATTAGAGATTCTAAAGAAAATCATGTCTTATTCCGAAGCACCAACGTAAAATTCAGTTAACTCTACGAAGATAAAAATACTTTTAATAATAATAAACTTAGCTGTATCCCAGTTACTGATCGCCCTAAAAATATTAACAAACAATAGTTCTGATGTCGTTACGTTAAAATTAATGTAAAACTTATTTTTGGGTAACATAATAATGTCTTTACTTTGGATAATAAAATGGAAAGAACTGTGGCTAGCGCTTCTTTTATCCATGATTTGTATGGGATTTGAAATTTTTTAACAATAGATAATGTAGTAGGTATTTTAGAGGGAGGCCAACGAACGCAATTTTGTGAGGTGCATTGTGAGACACGTTTTTTGAGTCACATAATTTACACTGTATTCTTTTTCACATTGTCAATATCAGTTAAATGTTTCAATCTTAGTATTATTCTAAGGTTTCAATGAAGCGTAAATAACGTAACTCAAAAAACGCGAAACAAAATTCACAAAATTACGTCCGTTTGGCCACACGCCTACAGTAAGACTTAACATATTATCTAAAGGTTCCCATCCCTCCAGGTGCTGATAGGCCCCTTCCATGCAGGCTGAAAGAAAAATGGTTATGGCTGGATTTGAATACGCATTCGAATTTAGAATCGATTTCAGTTTTTTGAACGTCTGGATTGTATAGTACGGGGCAGATTTGATTTATAGCCAGTTCCTTAATTGAGTAGGTATTAGAAGTTAAAAACTTATCAAACGCTAATTAAATGTCAACGTTTGACTATACTTCAGGCTGAAGTATAGATTGATAAATACTCAATTCTTAATTCAAAATCTTCGACCCGGTATTGTGGAGGGCGTGAAAGTTCTACAGTACGGTGATAAGAATACTTAAGTAGCTATTATAAATATCATATTAGGTAAGGTGACTGACTTACTGTCATGACACAACGGAGTCACGTAGAGCAGCCCGAAGTTCACCATTCCTTCGGTGGGAAATGCATATTGTCTCCATATGACCATCGCCGAGGTCGTTGGTGATGGTCTCTACCCAGATAAACTTGGGGGCGCTGCAGGCTGCACTTGTGATCCACACGCCGAGTATAACCAACTGTTTAAAAACATTATAAGATTTAATCAGCATTCTAATGCGTTAAAGCTTCTGAGAGTGGTGGGGTGCCAAAATGTGAAAATAATACTTTGTCACGTCGTGCCAAACTGCTTGACCCTTAACACCCTCGTAATGGCATTATCTTTTCATTTTGGTAATTCAACAATATTAATTGTGTTATTTTTGGTGTAGTAGACGATATTTTCAAACATATTAGGATTTTATTGAATTGTTATAATGAATGGAATTGTAATTTCGACTGTGATTCAAAACACATCTTAGTAACATCTACGACGTTTATTTTTGTTTTCATTTTCACACAGCCTGTTTCAATCAGAATTGTCAAATGATAATAACATTTTTCAACAGTTGGGTAGCCTCATAATTTAGGAAAACTTTTTAATTAAAACTAAATCAAATTTAATATTTTGACACTAAAACTGACTAGAACGTTTTAGTAATATTAAACAGTGATATTTATTTTAAAAGCTGAAGTTGGAGTGAAATCTACATATTTTTAGAGGCAAAGGGAGGTCTAGTCAATCTGGCGAACTTGCTAATTATATTATATTCGCGCAACACTGACGCCACAGTTCTGTTTGGATTAATCTTGTGCTAGCTGGATAGCCGGGCTATGTTGCATTGGTCACAAAATTGCTTTAAAAGCTAGTTGCAAAGCCTGCAATAGTCGAAACTAAAATCATTTATACCGATTGGCATTTTGGGTTAAGTTTAACTCTTACTCTTAGTGCCCGATACAGATTAGTACCGGCTACTTCTCTCTTCCTTAAATAAAACTCTCTTAATGCTATTTTAAGAGTTTCTGCTAATTTGAATCAGGTAAGTATATACCGAATTTTGACTTTGACTTTGAAATGAATTACGATGGCTACAAAACTATAATATTTCAATATCAAGACGTAACGTAACGACGCCATTTATCGACCTGAATAATGTTATACCAATTCATAAGGTTTACGGAAAACACCAGCCTATCCGGGCGTCGCTCGTGTCATTTGGGGTAATTGAGGTAGTCAATTCAAATGACTTCGCCCCCTCGTCCCTCGATGTTCCCTCGCTGTTCGCCGTCTGTGAGGTCGTGACATACTGGATCTTACCCTGAGCCGCGTTGAAGTGAGGATTTGTTTGCAAGTTATGGGGTGTATAATAGCGAAGTATCTCTCCGTGCAAATCATCACTAGAATGAATATCGACGCCGTGTAGCTCAACGAGTGTACGAACTGGTACATTTTGCACAGAAAGTCGCCAAACACCCAACTGAAAATAGAAAAAAATGTTTACAAATCACTTTAGTTTGACGTTGGGTTAGATCGTTTATCACAAACCGTTATTGCTTCGCGAAGTAACGCTTCATGAGATGCCCGAAGCAAACACCATTTTCAATTTGTGCGGTATTATAAATTTGCTGTTCGATTTTCTGCGTAATTTAGGTATATGTGATGGATGTACTTCTGGCTGCAAATGTCTCACTCAATTACGTAAAAGGTGATGAAATGATTTTGCCGGTAAAAATCTTTTTTTCTGGGATCACTACTCTGTTTACCAAGCCCAGTATTAAGAGTCTATCACCGCTTTAGTGCCTTAAAACGGTTACTTTCTAAAGCATACTTCTTAGTAACGGCTAGATTAAAAGGTTTGAAAAAAATAATATTATTGATTCATGTACATTATTTGTGAAACAAGTTTTTTCGAATAACTAATAGTTTTGCTTAAAAAAAAATTACAACACGATACTTGTTCGTTACTTTTGGATAATCCTCCAATTTAAGCTATGCAGACGACATGGTTCTGCTGAGCGCGTCGATCTGTGGCCTAAGTAGGTTAATTGCGATATGTGAGGATTACGCTGTTAAACATGGACTTGTATATAATATTAAGAAAAGTCAGTACATGGTCTTTGAGGTCGGAAGTGCTATATTTCCCGACAATGTACCACCTATACGTTTGAATAGTGTACCCTTAAACAGGGTGAAACAGTTTAAATACCAAGGACATATAGTCACGTCTGATCTCAGGGACCATGCTGACTTAGAACGGGAGCGGAGGGCGTTATCTAAAAGAACTAATATGCTGGCCCGCAGGTTCGCACGTTGTTCGGTTGGCGTGAAAATGACTCTTTTTCGGGCATTTTGCACGTCCATATATACGTACACCTGAGCCCCTAGCACGAGTTTCTGCGTAATTGGATCGACTACGTTAACGTATCGCCTCCGACAATTTTTGTATGCAAAATTAATCAGCGCCATGTGTCCGTATTTGGAACTAACAAATCGGTAGCACAAGTTTTTGACAATTGCCTTCGTATCGAGTTCACGTATTTACGTTGCGTTAACGCTCCAAATGTATGGGAATCGGTAGCACGAGTTTTCATTTTGACATGTAGTATCGAATTTTACGCTAGGTATGACGAAAGCACGTCGAAAACTATCTCACTGACATTTTCTCGGTGAGACATTTCACGTCAAACAATTTTCCGTATTTATTTGGGTATTTTTGCAATAAAATGCTATTTAATCATGAATAAAAGGGGCAGGCATGCTGTCTATTGATTATCTTACCTCCTAATTTAATAAAGAGGCTAGGAGAAGATGTTAAACGAGGTAGACAACATTTTCATTTTCTTTGTAAACAAATGTAGTAGTAATTTCTTTTAATAAACCATTTCTATAAGCTATTGATACTAACCACACATAGACCGGCGCGGCAGGCCCACGCACCGCCCGCTCTGTCTTCCTGTCGTGGTGGAGTACGGTCTCTAGCGCGTTATTCGCCGCAACTCTACGTTTTACTTGCGGTTCTCCATAATTATCATGACTCATTTAATGATTCAAGAATCGAAGAAAACGGTGATATGCCTTATAAATTAGAGATTATAATACTAGTATGCACGTATGCCTATATATTTTGCAACCGGTTTAAACCGGTATTTACAGTTAGTTTGGGAATATGGGTTAGAATTTGGGATAAACAACATTGGCAGTAGCTTCAAGGCAACTGAAGCATTTATCGGCAGCTAAAATGTTCTTGAGTAGGTACCCTATTAACAACAATACAAATCTAAAACGTATTAATATACATTTTCTTCAGCAGGTCTTATGGGAATGGTTGCGATATTTTAAGTAGCAAAAACCGTAAGCCGTTCTACAATTCTAGCTAGTCTGTCGATGATAAACAGAGACAGATGTACAACGAAAGAGAGAAAACTAGGACAAAAATGAAATAGAATCCCTTCGCAGCGTGACGAACGGTCTATTATAAAGACCTTCCATCGTTATTGCCACCTGACAGCCAATGTTCCAGAATCTAGAGTAATCTTTATGAGACGAGAAATCGATGCAGAGAGTGGACTGTGATAGGACTCTCCTTGAAAACTAATCGAATCCTAAGTCATATCGTTCCTTCGTACATGGAAAGCCTTGTTGGCTCAGCCTATTATTATTTAAAATTCCTACTTGTTGTTGATGTTTATTGAATTTATTATATTTCTAACATGTACTTACGTGAATTGAATAAGTAACTAACTAAGCTATTAATGTGATAATAAAAACCAAAATAAACAGAAACTATATGTTTTTCCTAATCTAAACATACATACATAAACTTACGCTTTTGCCGGATGGGGGAAAGTAGGTAGAAACTACAGAATGCCACCTGCTACGTTATATTCACGTTCATACTTCTACACGCACGCGGGTTATGACATGCACGCACGCTGGCCTTTTTGAAGAACATCACAATAAGATCAGTTGCGGACGGTACCCTGGTGGTGTAAGTACCCGCAGTCGCCCTGGGTTAGTATCCCACTGTTGTTTGACGTGCTTTCCATACGCTCTGAGTCAAGCGACTCTGCTGGTGGCACTCGCCACCACGCACCCCTGAATGCGTATGTAGGGTGGTAGGTTCTAGGAAGACCCACATACAAGAACCAAGTTTTGACCACAAAAATAAAAAGCGGGCTTTTTCATGAAAATATTGTTGCATGTGTTTCAGGCCATTTTTGCGTTCATCTTTACTTAGCCGAAATCTTAAGAACCTTATTTATAAACCTTAATACATAAATATAATCATTACAGTACTAATAACCGGCGTGTGTGTATGACTAGATGTATGAATGTGGGTGAAGCAAAAGAAGTATGTAAGGATCGTAGCAGGTGGCGTTCTGTAGTTTCTGCCTACCCCCATGGGAAAAAGGCGTGAGTTTATGTATGTGTATAATCATTACAATTTTTGATTTTTTACACACGGGCCCTTGTTGGCTTACGACAATAATAATTACACATTTTTCTCATCATCGTTTTTCAATCTATCATTCAAAATTACACCAAACATAGGTACTTCCTATTCTAAACTAATATTATAAAATTGTTTTAACTATATTTGTACAAGGTAATCTCTGGAAGGAAACGCCTGCCGTTCCTACCGCTAAGTGTAGCAGTAAGAACTTCATGGGCTGATAATGCGTTAATAATAAGTAATAGAATATATAGCTGTTGTAGGTGGTACTAATCTATATAATGCATTGATGAAATAAAATGCAGATTTAATGAACAAAACTTTGTATTACATAATGTTCTTTCATATTCGCATCATAATGAATTGACAGAGCTTCTAAGATTCCAACCATAGCTCATAGCTGCTCCAAACGCTTCAAATAGCATGAAGAGCATTTGTACCAAAACAGTTGTGAATTAGTAGATACTTTTAACGTCGTCGTAAGTTACAAAATATTTCCCCAATTCCTTCGTTGGATGTCACTATTGCACGAAGAGATGTATAGCTTGCCGTGGGCTTTGAAGAAATCACGGGTACACTCTTATAGACGGTGGTGCAAGCGATTGGAATGGCTTGTCTTCTCTAAGTGGCAATGCTGGCTTATATTGTTCCAGTGTCGACAAAGGCTTTTGGCTAGTACCGGGAATATTTTATTCATCATCTCCTGTTGGCAAAAGAAGTTGATATAGAACGTATAGTACAAAATACAAAGATTCTGTAACTAAATACAACATTGTCGGTCGTGCTGTGTTATTGCACTTTTCCATTAGGAATTTCTTAGTGGCAACCCGGAGTCTCACTCTAAGTGCTGTGCACGGCAATAGGCCCGCCTCTTACTACATGAGACCTCATAGGATTAAGCGGATTAAGCACATTTTGCATAATTGTATGAATCTGTGCAATAAACTTACTTGTTTGCTTATTTATGAAGTCCACCATGATGATGACCTGAGTGACGCAAGTTCTTTTTGGATTCGTTAATTCTAAAATCATAGAACCATCGCACATAACAGATTTACGTATGAAATTGGTAAATTTAAATAATTATTTGAACAAACAACAATAGACGTTTACATCTTAGGGTCTGCTCACACCGAGACGCAATGCGATAGTACATATAAACCGCGCGGCATTTAAAATTAAAAAAGTGATCAAAGTCTCCATCCTCTATTATTTCTGTTTTATGTTTTTCTTTTGGAGTAACAGATGCTTTCTAGCGTTTGTATTTAGGCTTGTAAATGGCGTTGTTAACTTCAGCTTGCTCAGTCATAACTTTGCTGATGAAATCTATTTATTCATATATTTATATACATAATATTATTATACGTAAAATGTGAATGATTATGTGGACAATCCTGGTGAGTAATAGTGGTATACTTATTATGTCTAGCATTCTGGGCATGATTGCTGACAGGCTGTGTTGTATAGAATCGTTGCTCCAGCATTTCAGCTGGAATATTGAAGCAATGATGGTTACCTGTGTGTGTTACATGTTTGTGTGTATAAATGTTGTTTGTTGTTATTGTGTTACTAAAATAGGTGAATAAGTATTTTTACATAGTTCTCACATATCTTTGTAATTTTCTTGTAACCAAATACTTGTAATTGTACTGTGTTGATGGAAAAGAGTGTTCGTGGAGTTTCTTGCACGTTCTTCTCCATAGAGACTTACTGACGCTTGTGAATGTGCAACTAGTTTCATCTTTTGTTTGTCTATTCAAAAATGTCTTTAAATGGTTTAGTTGAAATAAAGTATTTTGACTTTGATAAGTTTATATTGTTACTAATACTATGTATATAATATGTATTTAGGTTATGTTATTCTGTAGGCTCTATTTCCTTTAATAAATTAATTAATAATTAAGTATAATAAGGTATTTAACGTTTCGGTGTGGACGTGCAAAATACCTATTGGAACAAATGTTACACTGAGTTCGGAAAGTTCGTCGGAAGAATTTCGCTTCTACACGCGTTTGCATCAGTGTGCTAACGGTTTTATATTTTTGTAATTTGAAGGAAACCGTCAAACATTAAGTGACAATTGTCAAACGTCATGTACGGGACCGTTCGAAACCGAAAAATTTATCATAAATTAAAACTCCAATAAACTAAAATTTTCAATGATTTGTTAAAAAAAGAATTAATAAAAATGTTAAACATGTTTTAAACGGTGTTTATAACAAATAATTATTCAGTTTTAGTCTCTAAATTATTTAAGACAATGTTACCCGTTTTTGTCTTCGATTTTCAGAACGCACCATTCACTACAAACCAATCCAAACGCTATTGGATTCTCGGCCTTAATTAACCATAGTTCAATTACTACTTCCGAGTTGTCGCAAGACGTTTTTTTGAACTCGTGCTGCCAAAATAACTTGTCGCAGCATCGACTACGTTTTCGTCTGGTAAAATGTCACGATGACGATACGAATACGTTAGAAACTTGTGCTAGGGGCTCTGCAGTCTGTGGGCTAATTACACGCAGAAAAGCTACAACACCCTCCGCATTTAATTTAACAATGCTTTCAGAAATTTTTGGGTCTGCCTCGCTACTGCAACGCTTCGGGTATGTTCGCTTGGGCGCGCACGGACTATTTTCATGCGACCATGCGAAAGCACTGCGCGTCTCTTGTGCGAAGAGTGCGAGACAGCTCCAATGCTGTTCTGAGCATGATAGCAAATTGGACTGTCCTTATGTGCGACACTGTTGTAACAGACAAGTTACATATAGTATCGCACGTAAGAGACTACTGTGATTAATATGGTTATTATTGAATTTGAATTTATTTAATGCTTTGTATTTATATTGTATTGATTTGTTTGGATTTATCTATGTGTGATTTTGTTTTTATTATTGAATAATTTAAAGCTGAAAGTGTGATATGTGTTTAAGACCTGAAATAAAAGATTTTTTTTTAACTGTTTGGTTCTTTAAAAATATTTATAACCAACTTTACAAAAATGAGGAGTTTCTATATTGGACTTATTTTTTTTTGTTTTTTCCACCGATTTCTCCGTCAATTGTAGACCGATTTTGAAAAATATTTTTTGTTTGAGTATATGTTCCCAAATTGCTCCTATTTTAATTTTGTGAAGATCTAATGAAGAACTTCGGAGTTATACAACAGAACAGTTCAATAAATTACGGCAAATCTCTCGGAATTGCTGCAATTGCATGTCTGTTTATTGTTTATACCATTTCATAACATAACATCACGCCAATACGCTCTAAAGTGGTACGCAGATGTGTACAGTTCACCTTGGTACACTCTCATTTCACCGGTTTGGTCCAAATTTCATGATATTCGGGTGATTTATTCTGGCTGCTATTATTGGGACCTTACTTAAGAACTTGGCTATTGGGTACCACAACAAATAAGTGAAAAATTAAAAACTTTTTTACAAAAATTATAACCGATTTCCAAATTAAAAGGCTAAAAAACTTTAAAAAAAAATACAACCGACTTCCAAATAAAAAAACAAAAAAGTGAAAAATAACTTCAATTTCGGAAGTCGGTGTTCTTGTTTTATTTTCTTCGTTTTTTGACACCGACTTCCAAACTTGAAGTTATTTTTCACTTTTTGTTTTTTTATTTGGAAGTCGGTTGTATTTTTTTTTTAAAGTTTTTTTATTTTTCACTTTTTAGTTGTGCTACACAATTTATATAGGCTAGGTACCAATAATGCCCATAGTGAAACCAGAATAGATTTACCCAATAACATGAAACTTAAACAAATTCGGTCGAATAAGGGTATACCAAGGTGAACTGTTTACACCTGCGTACCCCTTTAGAGCGTACTAGTGTGATGTTATCTTATGAAATGGTGTAAACAATAAACATAAATGCGATTGCAGCTATCCCGAGTGATTTGCCGTCATTTATTGAAGAGTTCTGATGTGTATCTCCGAAGTTCTTTATCGGATCTTGATGAAAATTAAATGGGACAACATGACAAACACCAGTTTTCAAATAAAAAAAGAATCATCAAAATCGGTTCACCCAGTAACAACTTCTGAGGTAACACATATAAAAAAAAAAAATACAGTCGAATTGAGAACCTCCTCCTTTTTTTTAAGTCGGTTAAAAAGTGAAAATCTTCTTTTTCGGGTCGAAAAACAAAAAACAATTTGACGAACGAAAGACTACTAGTTTAGACAGCCGAAAAAGTAGTTATTTTTCACTTTTTAGTGTTTTCATTTGGAAGTCTAGTTTAATATTTTTGTAAAAACTTTTTCACCCAGAAAATGTATGCCTAGAATTTCTCCATAACTGAAATAGCATATGTAAATCAAAGAATATTTTGCATATAAAACTGACCAAAAGGAGGTTCAATATTGATATTCTGGCTCCGAGTGGACGCACGGCCAGTACTGCGTTAACATTGGAGAATATATACGCCTTAATAATGAATTGAAATGCGAATGTTCGTTTGCCCAAAGAACTGTTGCTTTGATTGATTGCTCGACAATTTGGTTGAACGATCTTAGGATAAGTGAACTTCGGGCAATCGTGAGCACTCGATTAATTACTATATCGCTTGAACCGAACGAGTTCCTTCTTGACGTGACTTGACGAGCTAATGTCAGAATGTGTTATTTATCATTTCTGAGTCTTACAAAATCTAATACCTACCTATCTATCCAAATATAAACAAGTGAACCGCGCAGTTAACGTAGGTAACCACATCAATTTGAATTTGATCATTCTACGCAAGAATGGCATTCTGCCTTTATAAAGGGCAAAAAAAAATAACACTTTCACATTTTTATAATAATGTACACGTGACTGGCAATTGTTGAAAACGTTCTAAACGGACAGAGAATGAATTCATTCATCCGATTGGGTTAAGCAGTGGGCGTTAAGCTCATTGCTATAATTTCTACATGCAAGGACGCTATTATGTTATATAAAGGTCTAAAGAGTTTACAAGTAGATCTGATCCACTTCGTTAGTCCGCCTTTTAACTCATGCCCAATTCACTCAATTCTTCACTCTTCGCCTGCCATCGCCACCAAGCGGACGTCTCGCTGCCGCCCGCCACTCTCGCCGCCCCCACAGCGCGCCCCGCCGCGCCCCTCTCTCCGACTCGTCGAACCACTGCGTGACGTCACTGCGGTCGCCGCGTCTCCGCGCGCCGCCCACAGGTGTCGCTACTAGTAACTTCGGTTACTAGTAGGGACATCTTTTTTAGCCCCTTCCGGGTTAAAACCACGACTTAGTGGTCCTTGGTGGATACCTAACGGTGTTTACGAAGCCAAGTGGAGTGGTGACCCGCCCACTCGCCAAGTCCCGTCTGGACACGGCAGTCAGAAGGAGTAGGGAGCAGGGTAGTTGGCCTTGGTAGATAGCCTAGTCAACCCCTGTCTCTGCCCCACAGCGATTCACTTGGCACGGTCGGGTGTCTCAACCCCGACGTGCCAGACTTTCGGTACACAGGAGGAGGGTGGCCCACCTTCGGTGGGTTCACCGGTACCCTAGGACCCCTGCCACCCAATAAGATTGGTGGCAGGATAACAAGCTTAGGGCTCACCAGATACTCACCTCCCAGTCTGACCCGGCTGGGAGGGTAGGATTCACACACCCCCGGGCCCATCCACCCGGGGAATAAGGTTATCAGCCCCTTAGTAGTTTTAGATTTTTCTCTTCTCCTTGTTCTGGCTCTATTGACAACGATGCATCCCGTTGAGGTGTTAATAGAGCTCGTCAAGGACTTGATGTCGTATGATCCCAGTCCGCGTCATGAAAACCAGGCCTGATTTAAGATTATTCTTGCATCTCTTGCCAGATGTGCACCTTACAGTGCTCCTGTCCCCCCGCCCTATTCTGACGTAAGTCATCTCCCAGACAATGTGCAATACGCCATTAAAACCATTAAGGAGAGGTTCGCTCAGGACTGTCATCTCCGAGCTAGACTCGCCACTCCTTTTGGCACAGTATTAGAAGCCCTCGTACCTAACATAAATCCGACCGTTGAGGATGTACTGGAACCCGAAACTAGCATGGCCCTCGTGCCATGTGAGGAGAAGGACTCTCCCAGATCACCCTCCCCACCCGTCAGGCCCACTTCCGGGCCTCGATCACCCAGCCTTTCCCAGGGCGAGGTTCTTAAAAAGCCAGATCCAATTCCCTATGAGAGAGACCGTAGCCCTCTAAAGCCCCAGACTTCGGCTACTAAGCCTTCTCCTCGTAGGAGGTCCGACCGTCTTCAGTACAAAAAGTACAAGGAGCACGTAGCCGCTATTCACGCAGATGCTAGGTCCAGATCCAAATCTTGGGTCGATGAGGAAGGTGACTCTCCCATCGATATGGACACAGCCCTCAGTACCGTCGATGAATGGGCAGCAGTAGCTGACCACATCGATCAGGTTTTAGAAAATCCCCCAGTTGACCCCAATAACCCCGATTTGTCAGAGGACTATGCCACCATGTCCTCTTCTTCTGACTCTGATGACAGAGAATTCACTGTCCACTCTGGAGGAAAGAGGAAGATGAGGAAAAGTCCCCCTCACGCTACCAAGGCCAAAAAGCCAGTAGCCAAAACCTCTCCCCAGCCAGTTCTGCCGCCGGCCTTGCCCGACAGGCAACCCTCCCCCGCCCCCGCCCCCGCTAGTCCTTCTCAGCGGTTAAACCGTTCGCCCAGCCCTATGGTAGTAGTAAATACTACCACTAGGAAGCCCCCTCCTCCTCCACCCATTTATCTCAAGATAAAGGGTATGAGTCCTCTTTTCGAGGTATGAGTCCATTACTAGGGAGCTCGATAGCCTTGTCTACAAGGACGGTCAGTGGGTTCGTAAATAGTACGAACCCTCCGTTCATACAAAATTTAATATGCATATTCGTTCCGTCCTCACCGTATAGGCTCGTCGCGTAATCCTATTCGATTCATATAAGCTAGCCCGCGTGCTGAGCCATAGTTAAATGCCAGTCAGATATTATTGGAGTTTCTTGTCCGTTCTTCTCTACGTAGGCTTTTCCGAACGGATGGTAGAATCACTTTACCAGATCCGGCCTTTGCCATCCCCCAAGCGACGCCCTGAGCCGAGGTCCGACCCCAACTGGGGTAGCCCTTAGTGCTGTCGCTTTAGGTTTAGAAATTTTAAGCCTGGCCGGAGGCTACATAGCTTAGTCTCCACAGGTTAGTCCGGTTAAGCAGTGGACGGCTACTTTGGTCGAACTGCGAGACGCCAGGAATAAAAAAAAAAAAAAAACATTCAATTCTTTATTTTTCAGATGGAATCTATAAATGGATCCAGCTACACTTCAGCACCACTTTCTATCGTCAAATGGCCTCAAAGCCCTGTCTTTCATAACTTCTTAATTCTTTAATCCATAGCATTACGTACAATGGTTACCCCATAGATTTAGATTTTTTATGCTACTATACTCGTATCTATGGGTTACATGGGCGATAATACAATATGGCACTTAGAGCTTTAGAAAGAACCTGTCACATTGGATATTGGGTAGGTACGGGTGACTAATTTGACGATCTGCAAAGCGGACTTTTTTCTAATATTCGATATGCCACATTGACAGCAGGCTGTGTACGGCTGTGTATTGGCCTCGTTTTCATATTTCTATGTTTAATTCATTATTTCTGTTTCAATCATTTAAACATGTTATAATAGCTCACGGTCAGCTGTAGTCATCAATCATCACTTGCCGGGTCATTCGTTAGGATTGCCAGGCACGTTTTCTCAGGATACATACGAGTAATCCTTCAATATTTCGGAATTCGACCGAAGGACGGACCAATTTCTCAACATGACTAGTGACTAGATTTGCGACTATGTTATTCGTAGCGCAAAATAACACGGAGATCCACTTAGGGGAACTATAGTTCCAGCAATGTTTGGACGCAAGTTTGAGTCTGCTAGTGAATGGTTTGACCCTTAAATTCAATCGGTTTAGATTTTCTTCCAGGAAATCATACGTCACGAACGATACGAACGATACCTACGTTATAAGTCTATTAATGCTTGGAGTATCTACCTATAGCAAAAAATATCGCTTCTGCAGTAGGTTAATTACTCACTGATAAAATATTATACACTTATCAAGACCCATTTTACCATGTCTGCCCTTGTGATAAATAAATAAGTATAAGTACATACAAGCGTTATTTACGCGATGATGATTGTGATAATAAATCATTTCCCCTACGCCCCCTCACACCCCGCGCTCTCCAATAATCACATCCATCTCTCACGTTTTTATGTCAAAGCCTCTTATTTCCTTCACTTTATCACAAAAATTCAGGAATATCGAGGATTTTTTTCCATTCGAAAGATCTGGAAGTAGGCAAGAGTCTTCTGAAATAATGTTTTATCTTAGACTTATAGGCCCCTCCTTATTTGAAAGTTTTACATTCTATTTCATTTATCATTCTGCCTTTAAGCTAAGTAAGCATAAAGGTAACTTAATTTATTGCCACCTCGATATTGAATTTAATCCTGCTGAATTAATTGTCTTCATTGAAAATTATTTTCTAATTGAAAGGATAATCCATTTATCTCCAAGCGAGACTAATTGGGTTGATACGTTAGCTCTTACCAATATATCAACCTCAAGCAATACTGAAACCTTGGAAAAGAGTTTACCTTTTTTTGTATCAAAGTGTAAAAAATTTCGGCTATTCTAACTACAGTAACCTTCTAAAGAGGGTTACTGCATCCGAATTATGATAAAATATAAAGAAAACGTTGTTAACGAAATGCAAAAAAAACGTTCATTTGGGATTAATTAAACGGACACGCGTTCGACATTACCAAATGCAATATGTGACTATGCAAATGTATTCATTCATAATGCGCACAGCGAATGAATGGAACTCACTACCTGCGTCTGTGTTTCCGAACGCATTCAACCCGAATCTCTTCAAAGTTAGAGTAAACAGGCTCCTTCTGGGTAAGCTCACTCCATCGTCGACTCTGTCTCTGTCACCTATGACTTAGACTAGAGTCAAGAGCAAACCCATCTCAAATAATAAATAAAAAAAAACAAATTCATGAAGGAAATAAAAAACAAATTCCTATACGCAGTTAAGCGGCATACGAGTACAACGTGACTTTTTTATAACTTTTGGATCAACATCAAAAATTAAACTGTTCAGAAGATTTTTGCTCGGATAACTCGACAAAATGTTTGGAACAACTACTTTATCTTTTTTGAAAATTGCGTCTTTGATTGAAAAGTTAATACCTCGAAAAATTTGATGGTGATAGAAAATTCTTCCAGTTCACATGGTGTGTACTGGGAGAATTTTCGAAGAAGAAGTAGAAGTCAAACGTGTTCAACTTACACATAATTGGGATATAGGTAAACCGTGACCTATTTCTTGTTGTGAAATTTACGTCTAAGATCACGTCTATCTCACGAACACAGCGCTCGCTGCCTACAAAGTACACTCCATTTACCAAAATACATTTCCGCGCAGCCATTATTTTTACATTTGACCGCTTCGGGCCTTCCTACACTCTAATTTATTCAACATGCTGTTTTAACTATACGTTTACCTGATGCTACGATTCACTCACCTCGGTATAAGATATATAGTCAGATTTTGGAAGACACAAAACACGCCAACGCATAAATCAGCCACGGCCAGATTCGCCAAAAAGAAGTTGGTTATGGAGCGCAGGCGCCGCGATAGAGTTACCACGAGGATAACGAGCAAGTTACCTGAAACAAACATTAATGAATTACTAGCTGTGCCCGCGGCTTTGCTACCGTCATCTCCAGGAGAGGCAGTTGACGGGAGCAAAGCCGAACCGACCTACCTACTTACTCGCTGAAAGTTCGCGGCACCCCCGTTAGTGAGCGTGGCGGGCAGGTTTTAGGCCTGGCCTGTTTCCCACGGTATCTATGCTTGCCCGTAATAAAGGGCACATCATCATTTTTGGTTGCCCCTTGGGCGCATGGAGGTTGGCAGGCGTGTATACACAGCCTGCCAAAAATATGGATGCAATGTGTTCAGTGGGAGCGCTGCGACGCTGTCTCACAGCGCCGTATCATCACGGCACCTTGGTGACATGTCCCCACCGGGTGAGACTTAAGGCGAACCAGATGAAGACAGCCTGCGACATAGGTGCCGACTTTATTGGCGCTCCCCACTGAGGATGTGGGGTCCCTGCCTGACACACTTCTAGATTAGCCGGTCACGCCCCAGGCTAAAATACCGTTGTGTGTGTGAACGGTGTTGTACTGTGTCCCACCATTCATGTAACAATAAAGCACGCACGGCCGTCTACCTACTAACCTATTTGTTTTCTAGGATCATTCTTCCGCGGAGAATCTTAACACCGCAGAAATTGATGTCAAATGCACAACGCCATCTATCTAATATGGAGTTAAACTAACCTAGTATCTAAATTGCGTGTGTTGTATAAATTTTACTTCTTGAACACTTTAAATTCATGTATCTTTTGATATAATGAACTGATTGCGATGAAACAAATACTAAGAAATACTGCGCACAATTTTTATGTATAAAAAGTTATCTGCATTGGTTTCGTACATTGTACTGATGCGTGCACAAGTAAACAGATAAATAGACAAAAAATACAAAAATCTTGGCAATGGGTTCTGTTGGTTATCCTTTACTTAATAAGGCTATGGCTATGTTTTTTAGAAATATTTTCGATCAACAAAATCGACTTTTCTACATATTTATTATATGTAGTGATGATGACTGATGACATTGATATTGATTACAGGAAACTTTTGTACCGGTCGTTTCTCATTATAACAAGGCCGCACTTATTTTCTTTTTGTAAATAACGAACATATTTTGTTAAAATTAAAAACTAAAATACTACACAAAGCAAATAAAGATGATTCTCCTTCTAGGAATCGAAAGAAAACATCAAAGCTGTCTGTTACTTAGTTACATGTCTCGTAAAAGATCGTCTGATGTTCATGTTTTGTAAATTGTATTATAAAATTGTTTCAGAACTTTCAGTTCAATATAGTAGTAGCGAAATAATTAGGTAATACATTGTCTATTTGTCGCAATCAATACATATCTGTTAACTATTAATTTAGGCATAACCACACTTTTAATTCCGAAAGTTTTTAACGTTATTTTATGAGAGTTTTGGTATTAATTTATAGGAATGCTTAATATTTTATTGAGTCATTTGCTACGGCTATGTACAGTCTATTTACTTACTAACATTATTAAATTCAACCACTTATAGACAAATCCCAGCCTAAACCGCTATGTATGGCACACACAGTTCATAAAAAATATAACGAAAGCCAGCAGTAAGAAAGGATAAAAAAATACCGGAGCTAATTATAGCATACCAGTTTGTATGGATTTTTTTTGCCTATGAGATGTCTCATCAACAACACACTTTGTACATACTAAAAAAATTAAAGAGCATCCGGAGAATCGTATCGTGTTGATTATCGTATGGAGATACGTTATGTGAGATTGTTGATCTTGGCACTTTTTTTTTTGTTTATGTGGGAAACCTTCTAAAGGCGCCTGGTCTTTTTGGGAAAAGATCAGGGAGTGTGGGATTTTTAGCTCACTAAAACCACCCCGGTGATCACCATCAGCACCTGGAAGCGGCCCCGTCACCTCTTAAAAGAACAAACCGGAACCCCCTTTGTGCAACGCCTGTTAGGGCACAACCTGGGGAAGCTGAAAGAATAGCTTCCCCTGAGCCACGCTGTGAACGGCAGCACGTAACCACTGTGCTGCTGTCCTTCCTGAAGTCACTTGGTGGGTGGACTCCTATATTGATACCTAATAGCACAAAATAGAAAGTAAACAGAAGGGCCACTCCTGCCGTTTCAAAATTGACAACAAAATTTTACTTAACTTAAGACTCATTAGGGTTTCTACTATATTGATTCTGCCTGATTTCATAGCCTTTCCTTAAGCAAAGCTATAATGTACAAATGTTACGTCTGTGGACTTAAAATAATTTATTATTTTATTAGATATTAATTTACAAAGACATTGTAAAACATAACAATATTGACAATGTTCATTGCATTTATTTGTAAAACAGAGGTGTAAATATGTACATACTTAAACACTAAACAAAATTAAACTATACAAACTTATACTAAACCTAACTACTTACACTATATACAAAAGACAGGTACACTTAGGCGTCGAAGTACTCCCCCACATCGCTGTCATCCGGGAACGTGCCCAGTAGACTGGCAGCATTGCCACGTTGAATGGCAATGCTAATTCTTTGCGCAAAGAAAGAGCAAAAGGAAGATAAGATGTTCCTGGTTAATTTATCAGTACCGTAGACCGAGGAGAGGAAGGCTGGTAAACTTATACTTGAAATTTTGCGGACGCTGAGGCCACCCAAACGAATGGGAAGCGTGGCTTGTTGCCATGCTCGGTCGTCCAATGCCACATTTAGGATAGATGAAAGTGTGTTCTTTATAATTTGGTCTTCTTTTTATAAAAGTTGTGGGTGTTTCCATGAATGAGAGGAGCGAAGGCTATAAGTAAATTTTGGTCCAAAGCAACAATACCGGATAAGTGTGTAAGCCGAATGCATGTTAATTTTGAAAAGTGTTTTCGAGACATCGTTAAAATTTTGTATTTTCTGTTCAATAAAATTTGGAAAGGATTCTTCAAAAATAGGGGAACTCAGGAGGTGAAGAGAATTTCTCTCAGTAATTTTAATATTAGGTGCTATCGCGTTGAATTTTGCTAAAGTAGTCTGTCGGGCAGTAGATTGGGGGAGGTAAATTTCGCATTTCGAAAGATTAAGTTCTAGCCCAATGGAGCTAAATTAATCTTTCAAAAAAGTTAAATCGTTCAAGACTGTATCTACATCACCTCCTAGGGTTCCATCATCCAAATACCATACATTGAATTTAGAATTTAGTTGCCGAATGATTGGGTTTATTGCCAAACTGAAAATGAAGCCCAAGGCCCAAGAGGGTCACCTTGTTGACAACCAACAGCTGATTCCAAAAGGTTTTCCTTGTAGAGTAATTTAGAGGGGTGCCTATAACATTGATATAGAAAACGACGGCTTCGTTCACATTGCCGGAGAGCATGAGGTTGATGAGGGCCGTCATCTCCTTCATAAGGGACTCACCAGCTTCCCCGGCGCCTGCGCACATTAAATCTTTCAAAAGTTGGGGTGTCAGGCGGTCGAGGCCGCCGGCGGATCCACTCCGGAAGGAGCCTATGGCCGCACACAGTTGTTGGGCTGTAATTTGCAATAAGTTGATTTCAGGATCCCAGATCCTCGGGTCGGGGAAGGTGAGATCATCTGCCGGGGCGGGATGTTTGCTCTCCAGAGCTGCAAGGGTCTCTGAAGAGTACGGTGCAGCCACATCGCTGCTGAAGATGATCCTAGCCGCACCTCTGATGTCACCTTCACCTAGTTTAGACTTCACATGGTGCAATAACCCTCTTTGGGGGAGATGTGAAGTTAATTTTGGTTCGAAACTTTGGGCCGAAATGTTACAGTTGTCTTTGATTTGAGCGCTTAAAGTTTTTTTGGTTGCCAGATTTTTTTGCACACATAGGATTCTAAACGGGAAGGTGAGTAATTGCTCCCAAGCACTTAGTGAGTTCTCTTGAACTGTGAGGCGGACACAGCGTGCTAGTCTCGATGCCACGGATGATCTCGCGCCACGAGTAACTCTTTTTAAGACAGGTGATGAAGTTTTTAATTTTGCAAGCGTTTGCCAACGGGGTTGAGGGGGTGAATTTGATGTAACAGTAATGGGTATTGTTGGGCATGATGAAGGCACATAGTGGCCTTTGTGTTTAACAGAAAGGGCATCTGACTAGGGCATCCAGCGATGTGGAAGGATGACAAGCGCTTCGTACGGCATCGCTACTGTCGTAATTATTTAACATAGAAAATAAAAACTAAATACAATACTTACAGAAAAAAATTATAAGTCATAAAAAACAATAAAATTAAAACGCACTTAAAACTATATTTACACTGCATCATTTACTTAAAACTAAAATAAACTGTTATAAAATAAAAAAAATCCATTAGTACATTATTACCTCAATGAAAAAATCACGGAAAAAGTCACTGTCACAATGTGACGCAGACGCCAACGGGGCTCTTGGGCGCCCCGCGCACGCTGGGCGGTCGTACCGGCCAGCAACAATTAGGTGCGCTTTAAACTAGCAATTCATGTATGTATATAACCTGAATCTCGCAAACGGCTTAAACGATTTTCATGAAATTTAGTATGCCGGGGGTTTCGGGAGCGATAAATCGATCTAGCTAGGTTTAATTTTTAGAAAGCGTAGTTTTCTCTATTTTCACCATTGAGGTAATAAAGTAGGTACTACGATATTCACCCAAGCAGTGCTCGGTCACCCAGGTATTTGGAATTAAGTGACCACTGTTGGTGGTAGGCCTTCCTCAAGGAGTAAAGATGACCTGATGAAGGATGAGGGTATCCACGCTGGATTTGAGAATCACGGGACCAATTGATCGATTTTATTTTAAATTTGAAATCCTTCAGATTTTTTTGGTACTTTGCCCCCCGTTGACAGTTGACAGCATTAGATATTGAATTTGTTGGTATGACACTACTCTATGGTCAGCTGCTGCATCAGCTGGTCCTCGAGAAAACAAAAGAGTGTGGCACTTCCTACGACCGAAGCGGAGTATTGCTCGATCACCGAAGCCGCTAAAGAAGCCATACACCTTAAGTCACTATTCAACGATCTAGGAGCTCGTATTAAGTGTGTCCAGATTTCAAACGACAATCAAGCTGCTCTGAAGCTAAGTCAAAATCCTATAGTGACGGCAAAATCTAAACATATTGACTTAAAGATGCACTATATAAGGAATTGCATCCAGGATAAACAGATATGCTTGAGATACTTGGAAACGAAGAAGATGGCGGCTGATTTACTAACTAAGGGTTTAGCAGGGCCAAGGCTCGAGGAGCTGATGAATCATCTTGGATTAGCATAGAGTCGCGAGGAGGAGTGTTGGTATGACACTACTCTATGGTCTTAGTTTAAAATATTGCTATGACGTTCTTTTTCATTCTGTGTCAAGCTTTGTCTGTCTTTGAAGAAAATCTGTTTAATGTTAAATATTATTACGAATAAAACTCCAATACTAAACGCAAATGTATATTTATATTTCCACGCCCATCAGAATTTTTGACATGTCATCTTGAAAAATTTTATGACCTTTATAACTTAAAAACTACACAAACTTAACCTCGTTATAGTACTTTGTCAATGACGCGAGAAACGCCCCGCACAAAGTACTCGTGACAGCCGCAACTGAGCTCGGTCCAATATTGCCCAAGAATCACTGTAAAATCGCTATGTCAATGGCTGTGTGCAAAATGACGCTTTGTTTGAAGAGGCCTCTCTGTCTGCGATGCGCCGCCCCTTACGTACTTTGTGCTAGTAGTACCTAACCAAATTCGAGAAAAAGAAGTTTTATCTAAAACCTACGAATGAAGCCAAGGATAAACGGTTAAGTTACGGATTAATTACAAAACTGTTTTGTAAATCCATAGGTATGAGTTCAGTCTATAAAAGATTTATTTTAGATTCATTACGAGGGTTGCTGTTTCAGATAGGGTTATCATTTCAAAAGAAAAGTCCTGTCAATAAGACGGGCATTTGCAAAATGTTTGGCACTTAATTTTCAATCCCTTCTTAACTTCATTAGTTATATTTTCCGGAGAGTTTCTTCAAAAGCGAAAAGTCTAAGCGAATAAGGTTCTAATAAAACTTTGGATGGCTGAGGGAAAAGCCGGACTTTGCCAGAAAATCCGGCCGGGTGGTAAACCTAGTTCTAGTTCGAAGCAGCTTACCTGATTTATATGCAGACGATGCGGGTTGAGTTGCTCGAGCTAACTGTGATCGTGAACTGTTGCAAGCTTGAGCTGGAACCGTGCGCGGCTGCACGGCTAGCCACTTAAGAAGGAAGACTTCACAAACAACTATTAAGTGGCCTTTACACCCTACCTTCCATAAAACTTTAGCAAAAGCATAAGTTTTTATACATTCGTAACTTTGCCCAGATTAGCCCGGAGAGATTCATAGAAATTATGTAATAAGTCTGAGAATTTGTAGGTCGATATTAAAAGGAAAATGTACCGAGTATTACTGAAATAACGTAAACTGTTATATTCTTGGCTTACATCTATTCCTAGCGTTATTTCAGCCTAATATATTTTACTAGCTGTCCCACGCGGCTTCGCTCCCGTCAACTGGCTACCTAATAATAATATAATTGTAAAAGAAATGTGTAACTTTAGTTTTTGGTGTACAATAAAGTATATTCTATTCTATTCTATTCTACCTACCTACCCATCAACCCTACCTACTCTACATACATGATTGTTGTGTAATTAAACCGTTTACGCAGCGCACGCAACGGAAGCTCTCAAAAAGGAATAATTTTGCTAGTTTTTGCAACATTTTTCATTTATGCTCTGCTCCTGTTGGTCGTAGCGTGATGTTATATAGCCTATAACCTTCCTCAATAAATGGACTATCCAACACAAAAAGAATTTTTCAATTCCAACCGGTAGTTTCTGAGATTCGCGCGTTCAAACAAACAAACTCTTCAGCTTTATAATATTATATATATAGTATAGATAGTATAGATGATTGTTGTGTAATTAAACCGTTTACGCAGCGCACGCAACGGAAGCTCTCAAAAAGGAATAATTTTGCCCGTTTTTGCAACATTTTTCATTTATGCTCTGCTCCTGTTGGTCGTAGCGTGATGTTATATAGCCTATAACCTTCCTCAATAAATGGACTATCCAACACAAAAATAATTTTTCAACTTCAACCAGTAGTTTCTGAGATTAGCGCGTTCAAACAAACAAACAAACAAACTCTTCAGCTTTATAATATTATATAGTATATAGTATAGAGTAATTAAACCGTTTACGCAGCGCACGCAACGGAAGCTCTCAAAAAGGAATAATTTTGCCCGTTTTTGCAACATTTTTCATTTATGCTCTGCTCCTGTTGGTCGTAGCGTGATGTTATATAGCCTATAACCTTCCTCAATAAATGGACTATCCACAACAAAAATAATTTTTCAATTCCAACCAGTAGTTTCTGAGATTAGCGCGTTCAAACAAACAAACAAACAAACAAACAAACAAACTCTTCAGCTTTATAATATTACTAGCTGTCCCACGCGGCTTCGCTCCCGTCAACTGGCTACCTACCAAGCTAGCCCACCTACTCTAAATACGTTGCGTCTCAAAAAGAATAAATTTTCCCCGTTTTTGGAACATTTTTCATTGATGCTCCGCTCCTATTGGTCGTAGCGTGATGTTATATAGCCTATAACCTTCCTCGATAAATGGACTACCCAACACAAAAAGAATTTTTCAATTCCAACCAGTAGTTCCTGAGATTAGCGCGTTCAAACAAACAAACAAACAAACAAACAAACAAACAAACTCTTCAGCTTTATAATATTAGTATAGATAAGTATAGATTTGTGTAACTACCACTGGGCACTGGAGAACTAGTTTTTATTTTTTAATTATTTACTTGTTTTAAGCTTATTCTATAATTCGATCCCTCTATATTTGTAGTTGTCTGTCTGTACGTAATTATATAAAATATAACTAACTATATAGTCACCTCGAAATAATATATTGAAAAATTAAAATAAAATAAAAACCAAATTGTTTTTGGTTTTGAAAACAACTTATTTTTCATCAGATAACGAACCTCTTTAAATATGAATGCAGAATTTGCCATCAAAATTTCCTTTTACAAATTTTCTCTCAAGAAATTAGACACTGATTATTCCCCAATTAAAATGTGACTGTCATATATTAATGTGCTCATAACATAAATTAAGTTTCATGACATTAATTAAATTCGTTATGCTTTCACGTAGAGGAAATATTTTGTGTGACGTGATTTCCTTTTTATTTTTGGTTTTGTTAACTTTTCTCTGAACATCGAATCATTATATTAGGTACGCATTTATTTCCTACTTACCTGCCCCGTTCTTCAACAAGTGTATTATATTTCTATTACAAAGTAGGCAATTATTTCACGAAAATAAATAATGGCTTGTTTTTACATCAATTGGTATTGTAGAAAGGCGTAGTCAGAGGTGTATAAATTAAATACTTGTAACTTTTATAGTTTATATATTTAGTAATAATTTTACAATATGCCTGCCTTCTGGGCGGCTCCACTAGAATAGACAATCAAAACATAGTCACTTATTTTCCATTCTAAATTCATTTACCTTTCAAGTAATACCAATTGCCAGTATTTTTATAGGCAAGTAGGTTGCCTTCTAGTTAAGCAGAGTCCTCACATGAGCTACGCCCCTACGAATAGACGCGCAGAATCATATGAAGTGCTTCTATTCTATGTCTTGAAAGGTTAGATGAATCCTGCCTTACCCTAACCCGAGCATTTACCTAATAGGGAAATCACATTTACAATTGAGGTACGACCCTTAAAAGGGGAAGGCTTAATCATGACAAACGAGTTATCGGATGCTCCGATATGTGCTTTTAACTTCAGTTGACGTGCACATACGTACTAACAAATCAACGCCGTCATGCTTGAACCTCCTTGACCAAAACCCTAAAAAAGGAACAAGGCGTCCTCCCAACACAAGAATGATGCGTCAACTCACATCGACCCGGATGGGGTTTAATCTCAAAAATTCAAATATGATACAATGTTTCGATCTCGTGCGTTTATCAGGCCAGAGAAGGAAAGGCTGGATCGCATCGAATTTCTAATCCTATTCATAGAGCTTGCACCAGGGTTTATTATTATAAATGCATTTATTATTTTAAACATCAGACATAAACTGGACCAATGATGTCAACTCGACATCCTTTGCAAAGGCTATGCCCCGTTAGCAAAGTCGGTTTCAGTTATGACTATTACTTTAAGAAACCCCTGGGTTATACTATTACCCTGGCTTGTGCCTATGCCTTAATCGCATATCCAATAAACATGTTTTCGATGCGTGGCCAACGTTGCCAGCCTCTTCTTCCCCCTGCGGCTCACAACTCATCAGCACATCATCAGCACATGCAACGGAAAGAACTAATTTAATTATATATATCGATACTATTTGAGAATATCGATAAGAAAACTATCGATACATTTTTTCCTACTTTCCCATCCCTATTAACTTCAATATGTCAAATTTGATAGTTGTCATTCATATTTTTTTTCTTTTATTTGACAACGGGCCTCTTCCTTTATGGAAACCTTACTAACCTTAACCTATTCTTACCTATTTAAACCTATCTCTTGTCCTATTCTAACATTAAAAGGTTTTAATCTATTTACATGTACTATGTCCCTAAATCGCCTATTATTATTTTTTATAATTACATAATTTACATCAGATAATCTTCTAACTATTCGGTATGGGCCTTTATACAACCTACATAGTTTTATACTTCTATTTGTGGTCCGTCTAGGTGTATAGAGCATAACTAATTGATTAGGCGTAAATATTCTCAATTTAGCTTTTCTATCATATCGCATTTTCTGTTTAACCTGTGCCTTTTTTATATTATCTATGGCACGACGTGACAAACTGTTCCCTAGCTCATGACGTCCTACATAATCAACCATGTCAACATTGCTGCTATTTACTAGCATGTCGGTTTGAAATAATGGTTCCCTAGCGTATAGCAACATGTGAGGTGAAAATCTAGTGCTTGACTGTTTGCTGGAATTATAAGCAAAACATACTAGTGGAACATAACTACACCAATTTCGCTGATCGTTGGTGACATACATGGAAAGCATCTGACACACTGTTCGATTAAATCGCTCAACTAAACCATTCGTTGCAGGGTGGAACGCAGTGGTGAAGCGTGACTTGGCTCCGAAATAACTTACAGTTTCTTTTACCAAGCGAGATGTAAAAACTGACCCCCTATCCGACACAATTTCCTTAACTCCTCCATAACGACAGAAAATCTCCTCTATTAGAAACTCGCTGATCCTTTGCGCTGTCACCATAGGAACTGCTCTACAAACTGCATACTTCGTTGCATATTCCAAACTTACAATGATATACCTATTACCTCTCAGCGACTTCCTAAAAGGACCTAACACATCTATCCCAACTTTTTCCATCAATCGGTTCACAACAACAGGTTGTAACTGGGCCACCTGGTCGTCCTTCTTCCGCTCTTGGCACAATACGCAGCTTCTTACATATTTATCTACCACTCTTTCTGCATCCTTAATAAAGTACCTCGCTCTAAACTTAGCCAAAGTTTTCGCCAAACCTAAATGCCCTCCGGACCATGGATCATCATGAAGCTCTTTCAACACCTCCTCTAACAAGTTTTTAGGAACGACTACTAACATCCGATTATCATTCAGAATCCTGGTTCTCTTACACAAAATGCCATCTATCACACTAAATCCCTTCACCACATTACTCCCGCTAGCTGCTATCTTATCCAACCAATACCTACAAAAATCATCTCTAAGCTGGTCATCTCTTATCCTGACCACCTCAATCCTATATAACTGCATGCCGTCGTCAGGGCCCTCCTCTGTCCTCTTCGAGTCTTCTTCGTCTTGCACTAATGGATTCCTACTCAAAAAATCAGCAATAATGTTATCTCTGCCAGAACAATGTACAATATCGAAGTCATACGCCTGGATACACAGCGACCACCTAGCTAATCTTCCATTCATGTCCTTTCTACCTCGTAGCCAGCACAATGCCTTATGATCCGTGACCACCTGGAACTTCAAACCCCAAAGAAAATGTTTAAAATAATTTAACGCCCAGACTAAAGCAAGACACTCTTTCTCCGTTGTAGAATATTTCTTCTCTCCTTCACTCAGTTTCCTGGACGCGTATGCTATAGGGAACAACACATCATCACCTTGTTTGAGACAGCAGCCAAGGGCCTCCCCACTAGCGTCCACATGCAACCTAGTAGTTAATTGCTTATTACTAGAATAAAAATGCAATATCGGGGGTGATTCCATAATATTTATTATCTTCTGGAAGGCTTCTTCTTCTTTTCTGCCCCATATAAACTTGGCGTTTTTTTTTAATAATCTTGTAAGAGGCAACACTATTTTGGCAAAACTACTAATGAACTTTCTATAGTAAGAAAACAAACCCAATACTGACTTAACCTGTTTTGTATTTGTTGGGGTCTTGAGTGTTTTTAACGATTGCAATTTTTTTTTATCAGGCTTAACTCCTTCACCGGAGATCTCATGCCCCAACACGGAAATTTTCTTATAACCGAAACTGCACTTATTCGGTTTTAGCGTAAGGTTTGCTTTCTTTAATCTACACATGACTTCTTCTAACGATTCCATAAACCCCGCGAAGTTATTACCCCACACTAAGATATTATCTACGTAACAAATGGCCTTTTTATATTTGATACCAGCTAAGACCTTGTCCATTATCCTTTGGAAAACAGCTTGACTCGTTTTGAGCCCAAAAGGTAAAACATTAAACTCATATAGACCGGAAGCAGTAATAAACGCAGTTTTATGCTTATCCTTTTCACTTAAGCGATGTTGCCAGTAGCCTGAATTTAAATCTAAATCCGCAAAGTATCGCGCCCCTGACAAATAAATCATTAAATCTTCTATGATCGGTAATGGATAACTATCGGTAATGACTTTTTTATTTAACTTCCGATAATCAACGCAGAATCTCCAGGACTGATCTGGCTTCTGTACTAATACAACGGGCGAAGCGTACGCACTCCTTGATTCACGGATAACACCATTCTTCAGCATCTCTTCTATTTGTGTATTTATTATGTCAAGCTGTTTAGGAGATACTCTATAAGGAGGATGATGGACAGGTATATCATCTACAGTTCTAATAGTAATTTCTTCTACACTACAGCTGCCTAGCTCCGAAGCCGAAAATGCAAAATTCTCTCTATATGATGAAAGAAGCTTCTTAAGTGATTCCAATTTACAGAGACTCAAGTTTGGGTTTATATCAAGTTCCCTCTTTACATTACATTCTTTGGGTACAGTTGATATATAACTCTCATCATTACTATTTATTAATCTCGAAAAATACAAGTGGTCATTCTTAGACACCGTAATTACACTTCTTTCTTCCATAGATTCACCATGGCCGTTCAAGACGTTATTAACTTTATTTGTTTCGTCTTGATAGCTCTTCCACAGCACTGGTCGTGAAATCGACGTAACGTTTTGTTCAGAATATTTACAAAATTTAGCACAAAACTTGCCTTTAAAAAATACACATTTCTTACTAAAGTCAATTATAGCCTCATTATTATATAGAAAATCTTGGCCAAGTATTAGACTTTGGTTAATGTCTTTTATCACAACAAAGTCACTTGTTAAGACACACGAATCCACAATGAAGTTGATCCTTGTTTTTCCTATAACTTTTAGGTGTGCACCCGAAATAGATTTCACAAAATGTTTCGTCTCATCACTGGTATGTTTCAGACCTAGCAGCCGAACTAATTCTTCCGTAATACAAGAGATAGAAGCACCCGTGTCAACTAATGCGTTATAAAATTGATTAGCTATACAAATGTTAATAAATGGAGTAAGATCACCGTGTTTGTTGTCTTCGGTTAGGAGCTGCTCTTTCATGGACACAGTACGCAACTCCTCGTCTATCTTTATTGTCTGTGTCCTGGTTCGTTTGGGTGATCGGTTGGTAGAGGGCTTCTAAATCTAGGGGCAACATGAGAGCGGTTATTTCTGTCCTCGAAGCGCTGCCTTGGGCGTAAATTGTATCTCGGTGTGTGAAAGATTTCGCCGTCGCCCGCCCGATGCGGAGTCACACTAGACGTGGCCACACCTGGGCTTGGTGATCTCCGTGAGGCAGGGAACCCTTGATTAGACGGCGTTTCGAAACGCACGCGCGGAGGTTGCACCGGCAAATTTATGCGCTCATTTTGCATACCTTCTAATATTTCCCTCATTTGTATTATTGTGGCAAGAAGCTCTGCTCTGGAGCCGTATAATTTCGTGCCTAATTTAAATTTATAATAATTTGTTACCCCTTTTAGGAAAATTCTAATGAAAACTTGGTCATCGGCTATGCCTGCTTGCTCAGCATATTCCGCCAGTCTATAGAAAAAGGCATTTACATCCTCTTGTCTATCTTGCCGTGCGTTGTAAAATTTCTCAATAAAATCTAACCTCGATGGGAATTCTTTTTTTAAATTATTGCAAATGTCTTTGAAAGAAAGATCGTCCTTGTAAATGAACTTATAATAGGCAAGTGCCGGGCCGTCCAAGTATGCGCCCAAAATCAGCCCCAAGTCTTGTTCCTGCCATTTATTTATAGCAGCAATTCGACGGAATTGCATGAGGAAATCCTCAAAACTGGACTTTGTTCCGGTCCCCGTGAATACTGGCTGTGCCATCTTTACCCAGTTAGAAAATACCACTTATCTTTGATAATCCACGTGCTAGTGTTCGTCGGCTAGGGTTCTCGCCAACGATATCTTCGTTCTCCGTAACCTCCCACTCACAGATGGGGCTTCGTGCACTGTTTTCGCCGTGCACACGCGAAATATTTATTGTATCTTCTTTACAGGGATATTTTCTGTACCCGGCGCCTCCACCAAATGTAGAAAGGCGTAGTCAGAGGTGTATAAATTAAATACTTGTAACTTTTATAGTTTATATATTTAGTAATAATTTTACAATATGCCTGCCTTCTGGGCGGCTCCACTAGAATAGACAATCAAAACATAGTCACTTATTTTCCATTCTAAATTCATTTACCTTTCAAGTAATACCAATTGCCAGTATTTTTATAGGCAAGTAGGTTGCCTTCTAGTTAAGCAGAGTCCTCACAGTATAGTAGTCACAGCGGATCTTAGTGTCTCTGAAGTTGGCACTGCGTACCATTGCGCAAGAAACAGTTTGTCATCGAGTAAGCGAGATAAGACTATACGAGAAACGTAAGCTAGTAAAAGAGGCAGTTATACAATGCTATCTTCTACATCAAAATTGAAACAAAATAGTAACTGCGCAGGGTCTTGCAGCCAACTTCACACAAAGATCCACTGTGACAACTATAGCAGCAATGTATTCTCCCAAAGGTTAGTTAGAAGTACACTTATATACATCCACCCACATTTAACGTTTAAGTTATGTTTCAGTCCCTTGTAATAGGGGGTGAGCATATTGCCATCAACCTGGCATCAAGCTCAAGACCTCATGCTCCGTGCTTGCAAACTAGTCTTTATACGTAATTATCATCAATTGTCAGATCAACATTCAAGTTCATTCAACTAAAAACTTTGTAAAGTATCTTACTATTGGAACATTTGTATGCCTAATAAAAATAATATCTATATCTATCTATAATTATTATAGTGGTGATAGACCGATTAGCGCGCCGCACAATGATAATCGATTTCACCATCCCGCATTACGAGTACCTCGTGAAAGCTGAGAAAGAGAACCAAATCAAGTATCTCGACTTAGCCTACGAGGTGGTCGACATGTGGAATGTGGACTCGGCGATCATTGTGCCGATTGTCGTTACGGCCAACGGCCTGATGGCCAAGAGCCTCGACGACCATCTGTTGAGGCTGTCATTGCACGGTTGGATCATATTCGATAGATGGCGTTGTGCATTTAACGACATTTTCTGAATGGCGGTGTTAAGATTCTCCACGGAAGAATGACACTAGAAAAAAAAATGATAGGTAGGGTAGGTACCAAGTCAATTAGGGTAGGCAGTTAGGCAGGGGATGTCAACTCTATACGTCGAATCAACTACATATCTTCAACGACTATGTCAAGTTAGCTAGTGTAAAAATAATAATTCGGGACCTAATGCACTAGACAAAAATAAAATCGTTTTAAGAGGTTTTAGGTCCCTACTTCTACTTCGAGGTTTTAGGTACGTACTTTTTAATGTCAATGATGACGTTGACGTGTGTTTAGCCTTGGCCTACTATGCCAAAGGTACCGGGTTTGAGTCCCAGCTGTGGATATGTATTTTTAACCGACTTTAAAAATATGATCAGGTTCTCATTTTTATTTTATTTATGTTACCCGATTACTAAAAGACGCCTGGACTGATTTGTAAAATTCTTCTTTTGTTTCATAGGGTATACTTTACAGATAGATGGCGAAGGGACTACCCCTTCGTCATCAGGTCAGAATTTGATGATGGGATCTAGCAGAAATCGAGGCCACTCCTGAAATATTATAGGCATACGTATAGCGATTTGCATTATTGACAAAATAGTAAAAATACCTAAACCACTGGAACTCCTAAATGCTAAGTATGGCACGGGTATAAGATAATATCTTGAATAGTTAACTGACTATGATAAAGCAAATACATAGAAATAAATGGTACTGATGAGAATGGTACCATGGAACTGATCTGATGATGAAGCCAGAAGGTAGGCACTGGAACTCCGTAATAAAACAATGTATCCTGGTAGTGTTTGGGCTTATTGGAATCGTCATAAGGTGTACTTTGGCTACAAAGATGATTTTCATGGTAATTGGAGGTACTACCAAAACTAAAAAGCGATAAATAACAAACGGAAAATAAAAGTCGGATAAACAAAAAAAAACAATCCAACGTCCTAAACAAAACACTAAAAAGCGAAAAATAACTATCTTTGCCGAAGTCGGTGTCGAAAAACGGAAAACAATAGGTACCAAAGACACCGAATTCGGAAAAGAAAGTTATTTTTCGATTTGTAGTGTTTTTTTTTTCGAAGTCAGATTTGATTTTTTTGTTAAAATGTTTTCGTTTAGGTGTGGTGTTCTGGAGTGCTACAAGATGGCGCACAGCAAAACTGTCTTTACTTTTTTTTTGTATGAAGTCAATATTCTTCTCCCTAGGGTAAATTATATTTTGTGCAGGTAGGTAAGTTGGGTAGGTAAGTATGGTAGGTAGGTAGGTAGTTTAGGTAAGGCGCAGCAAGGTAGGTTATTAGGGTAGGTAGGTAGGTAGGTGCGTATTATAGGTAGGTAGGGTAGGATAGGCAGTTGACGGGAGCGAAGGCGCGGGCTCAGCTGGTATAATATACTAATAATAATATTATAAAGAGGAAGCTACACTATCCACGGGTGACATAGGCTACTTTTTATCCCTGTATTCCCACGGGAACGTGAACTACACGGGTGAAACCGCATATATAATAATACTTAATAAATTTACAAGTGAAATCCTCATTTTCTTAAGCAAACACATTAAAGAACATTTTAATTTAAAGACAATATTTCGATTCAGCTCTTCGGCTTCCTGGCTTCTACCTTCACTTCCTCTAATTTACAATTTTACCACAACATTTTCAGACAAAGAGAAAATACATTGCTATTTTAAGAGATTTTGACGATGAAAATTGTAATTGTATTTCAATTACAATTTTCATCCAAATTTTATACAACTGTGGCTACTGACGTGATACTAAATAAAAATTACCCAATTTATCACCCAACTTATGGAAGTGGCCGCACGTTGTTGAAAACTTAAATACCTTCGTCAATTTTATATTACAATGGTGCAATGGTATAATAAGTGACAAAAAACAAGTAAAGAAAAACAATTTCAACAAACAATTTAGCCATTGAGGAAAAAATTATACGTAATGAGATACGAGCCTTCCATGTGATTTAAGTCAAGCCCACACGTGTGCAATGCGCCCGATTTTTATCCAGGTAAAATCCTATATTTTTTAGTGAGTTATAAGAACTAGCAACCACTAAGCGTCATACCCATTTTAGATAGAAAAGTAAACAGTTCTCGGCAAGTAGCGCTTCATTCGAAAATTATGAACCCCGTAAAAAATTTGGTGAACTCTCGTATATTTCACAATACGGTATTAATAAAGCAATTCGAACTTTGCTTCTTCTTTTTCCCAGTTAGTTGATCTGGGTACAGTAGTACCTAAACCATATTAGGTATATCATATCTGGCATTAAACCCTCAGATTTTATTAGAGTTTTGATCACTTCAATATTAGGTACATATTTATAAAAAAAAAAGGTAATCCTAATATATTATTCGTAATAATTATGTCTGGCTTGAGTATCTTGTGTATTTTACTAGGTACTTATCCATCAAATAGATTTGCACACATGTCTCATTTTAATCGCTACAAAGCAAATACTTCTCATAATAATTCAGCGATACGTTGCCAGATAATAGAGATTGTTCGAAAACATGTTTTTACCGAGAATATACTCGTATTCGACTTGGTAATGATGTCAATGTATATGGACATAATTGATGAGTGTTTACTTCATTTGTACTGGTATAGGTAGCCATATTATGTGTATGAGTTATGAAGCCAGCACTACTAATGTGTGTGCACTGTGCAGAACACACATTACTTAACCTTCTAAAATACGTACTAATCCAATCAATCTAAGCTTTGTAGTAAAATTTTGGAACCCTTTCAGACTTATTACAAAAAGCGGTTTTACTAAAAAATCCAGGTTTAAACATCTATAAACTACGGTATAAACAAGGCTTAAACCTGGGTTTACTTAAAACACTTTTTCGTTTTAGTTTTTATCTACTTGCAAAGGCCAGCCCGTCTAATTAGCAACTTTATTTAAAAAGCTTCTGCATGAACAACACTTAAAAGAAACGGCGAGAATTCCAAATCCCTAAACATTTAAAAGTAATCAATTAAATACAAGCCACAAAATGAAAAAAAATCTTATTCCTTGACTTGAGGAAAATCTGTAGAGGCGAGAAATCACCAGCAATATAAGACCGAAAAACTTTTAATTTTGAAGTATTCTCCTTGGATATCAGCTAAAATCAGATTTTATGGTAGTCCCTCTAATTCAAGATTTCATATGATCGAAATAATATTGATAAGATTAAAATGTAAGATAATGTCTCATTAATACATTCTGAGGCAAGAATCTCCTATTTAGATTATATTGTTCACTTTGAGAATGAAGACTGTAACGGTGTAAATTACAATAATTTTGCATAATTATGCGGTGCTTATAAGAATGTATGGTAGAGTTATTTCGAGAAAACGGTGTATGGTGCTCCCCCAACTTGACAGTATAAGGGTATAATGCTAGCTATATATGTTTAGTTATTAATAAAGGAACTTTCCTGCCGGATTTTCTCGTGTGCAACATATGCTTTCCTTTTTATTAACCGACTTTCCAAAAAGGAGGAGGTTCTATGTTCGACTTCAAGTTTTTTTTTTTTTTTTTTTTTTTGTGTATGTTCACTGATTACTCCGTCAATTGTGGACCGATTTTGAAAATTCTTTTTTTGTTTGAAAAAGTATGTTTCGAAATTGGTCCCATTTTAATTTGGTGAAGATCTGATGAAGAACTTCGGAGATATACAACAGAACTCTTCAATAAATAACGGCAAATCTCTCGGGATTTCTGCAATTGCATGTCTGTTTGTTGTTTATAACATTTCATAACATAACATCACGCCAGTTCGCTCTTAAGGGGTAAGCAGATCTCTCATTTCACCGGTTATGTTCAAGTTTCATGAAAACTATTCTGGCGAAATAGTTCCCTTACTAACTTGCCTATTAGGTACGTAAAACTAAAAAGTGAAAAATAAAAAAACTTTTTGCAAAAAAATACTACCGACTTCCAAATACAAAACTACAAAGTAAAAATAACTTAATTTTTTGAAGTCGGTGTCCATAACGCAAAAAAATGGTACCTACGAAAGACACCGACTTCAAAAAATTAAGTTATTTTTTACTTTGTAGTTTTGTATTTGGAAGTCGGTAGTATTTTTTTGCAAAAAGTTTTTTTAAGTTTTGTGCTCACTAGTATCTACTTAGTGGATGGCTATTTTGTCACAGTAAACTATTTGATTTAGGATCGGCAAGCTTATTTCTTTTATACGGCTAATGTAGACGTCATTTATTTAATGTCCGTCTCGCTACTCTAAAAACAATGTAGTTTTCTGCCTGTCTGGATTTAACTCCTAAGTTACCTTTAACGATATATTACTCGATCTAGATTAAAATTGATTTATTGATAAGTAGTACAACAGAATCAAATCATAACATCAAATGTTCAATATTATTTCAAAATTAAATTATTTTACGGAACACGATCGTGTACAGGGTAATGAATATGGTTCGAACGTCCGTTCTGTCGAATATATACTCGTCATCAGTGAGCGAGTATATTGTCTGGTTCACTCTCGACACATTAACAGCACCCCCGTCGACAACCTTCGTCTTGTTAACAGATACATTATATATACCCCATACATTGTTCTGCTTAAAATCTTTGGTTACGAATAACTTGATACCGTACATATTTTCAGTTGACGTGTCGATCATGGTTCATTCTTTATTAAATCACGCGCTTCGTCAGCCATCTCCTGAAACAAAAACGAAATTTTAACATTTACAATGCGCTGAGACGATAAAGGAAAGAAAATACACTATCTTAAAACTCGGCACGGGTATTCATAACAAACATAAGAAATCAAGCTAGAATTGAACCGTAATCGTAAATTAACAACCGTGTCCTAGTATTTACAGTAATTATACCACATGGAGGTTATTTTTGTGGTGAATTTTTGCAACACATTTTGCTTAGACCTGTGTTATTTTAGACGCAGATACTTATGGCTTTATATAATAAAGAGGAAGACATGAAATCTATGTAAATTCCCAAACTTATATAGCTTTTATGGCTCTTATGGAATATAAATTTATATGTAACAACGGTAATGTCGTTTTATCATGAAATACAATAAAGTGGAGTAGCTCTAAAATCTTGTTGCGTGAGTTTTGTTCTAGAATGTGCTCGCACAACCACAATAGCTGATAGGATTACAACGGAAACCGTATGTTTCTATAGTGGCTGAACTTATTAACAAGAGTTGTTATTACCACAATACAAAGGAAACTGAAACTTTGGGCCTACGATGTCAAAAAGTCCGCACCTGACATAGAAGGATTAAGTTGTAATGGTACGAGTATTTGCCCTATGTATGACATATTCAGATCTCATAAAAGTGAGCTATATCAGACCTAACTCATGACGACAATCTTTATTGATCTATTGTGGAGATATCGGTCTGATAATTTAAACCATTATTGGTACCATTATTTTCGTGCTATTGTTGTATTTTCTTCTATGTTTTCGCAATCTCTATCTATACATACTTTACCATTCTTTTAATTTTGTGTTCTAATGGCATTTTCATTTTGTTGTTAGGATAGCTTAGCAACGAATAATGTTAGCAAGGTCTGATCTGGTATAGGCTATATATTATCACGCTATTTATTACGGAGAGTTAGTAGTACCTATATAGCAATAAGTAGATCGCAACACGTATTAGAACTACTATTTTAATCCATTTTGTTATATACAAGATTTCCAACTCTTCCGTCGCTAGCCCGAATCTCTGTATTTTTTTTAGCTCCTGTTTTTATACTAATTGATCTTCAAACAAAATATAATAGATATTTGCACACATTAATTATAAAATCAAGTATTTTGCATATAATTTGTCAAACATTTCTTTTAGAAGTGCCTCACAATTTATAGAATAAATGACGCCACCCAGTGCACAATTTCCACACTCTCAAATTTTGACGCTAAATATCACTGCGCCAGAGACCAATAACCACATAGACTCGGTAGAAGAAATCTGCAGTATATATGTCTCAGCGCACTGATATTGAATGGCGAAACTGATAGAAATTGAGGATTGGGTGGCGGGAATTACTCTATAATTAGTTAGAGGGCAGGAGTTGCTTAAATCCCTTACTATAATCCAACTTGAACCGCCTGTATGCTTTCTACCTTGGCACGCATTACCAAAGGAGACCCGGCAGTTTCTAAATATACTCAGAACATAAGTCCGTAACAAAGATATTTACCAGACATAATCGAATGTCCAGCACCCAAATTTATATGCGGAGTATTTTCTTCTTGATTTGCATTATTTGCTATGTAGCTAAATAAATAACAATTGTAATATCTTATTATTTCAGCTAACTTATAGACTAGATTAGTAAATTTAGAGTCTTTTGTGCGCTGGACTAACTGCAAATTGACTTGGCCAGATGATGTTGATGATGACGTGATTTGGTTATTCAGAATCTACTTTAGTATATACACCTCAACAATAGTGAATGCTATTCCTTGCATCTGTTGCTGCATACTGTTCGAGGCCCACTACTTTAACCTTTCTCAAAACAGTTGGTGGTGTAGAGCATCCAACATTTCAAGCAGCATGTAGAGCACTTCACTTCTTAAAGTTGACCAACACTGGGGCGATACTCTTGAGGATGCCTGTGTCAGCGATAGTCCCAATCGCTTGCGTCATTTGTTTGAAGGGAAGTTGGTTTTCTGTAGTGTTGCAGATCCTTTAAAGTTATGGGAAACATAGACCATATTTATGTGACTTCTTATGTCTTATAAAGCGCAGTTTAGAGCAGGAAATTAATCTTACAGACGAAAGGGTGACAAATAATACCCTTTGTACTATTCAAGATATTGTTTTTACTCAATTGTTGGAACTCTTTGAGAGAATACGAACTGCGTGTTCCTCAAACATCTAAGCAAATTCGCTTTATTCTTGAATATACAGCTGAGACAAACTACAGCTCCACTTAATTGACCGACATAGTTAATGATCATTTATCCCATTTTACATCGGAACAGAGGGATATATTTGACACAGTTTCTAAATGTGTTCTAAGTATACTTCATAATGAAGGTAAGCTATTTTTTTTAGACAACTAGAAAAAATTACGTAGGCTGTATCTTCTTCAGGCATCGCAACTACGTTAATTACTGGCGGTAAAATAGCTCACACAATGTTTAAAATCCCAATCGATTTAGATAGCAACGAAACACCGCGGTAACACGAAATTGTGATAAAACAAGAGTGTTCCAGGATTGTTGTCTTGTTGTTTGGGATGAATGCACAATGGCAGATAAGAAAGCCGTTGAAGCCGTGGACAAGACAAGATGAGAGGTCAATGGGCAAGGTCACATTACTTGTCTCTGGAGATTTCAGGTAAACCTTTCGTTTGATAAATCGGCGAACTAGAGCTAATGAGGTCAAGTCTTCACTGAAGCATTCTTTCTTATGGCCTCGAATAGAAAAGATGCGATTAACAACTGTCATGCAAACTCAGCATTTACACGCTCATGAATTTTCTGATGTTTTGTTGAATGTTGGAGGAGGAACACTGTCAGGTTACTCTTCCCGATACACTTTGCAGAATCTTTTCCTCCGGTGACGAACTTATAAGTTCAGCATTCGGAGACCTGTCAAGTATACCGGCTCCAAGTAACAACCAAGCCGCTGCAGTAAATGAAAAAAAATTGCAGAAGTGGTATATACATCTTTAAACTCACTGCGGGTCGGCTTCCTTCAAGCAAAAACCAAATTAACATCATACCCCACCCAAGCTGTGCAATGGACTTTAGGAAACTGCTCTTTGGAGAAACATTATCGAAGCCGAAATTCTCACTGGGTGTGGCTTAGGTGAAACTGTTTTTATTCCGCGCATACCACAGCATTCCCAACCACTTCCTCTTCCAGTTTAAGCGCATAGAATTTGCGGTTGCCGCTTACTTCGCGATGACCATAAACAAGTCAAAGGTAGACCCTACAGGCCGCCGGTGTCGACTTAAGGTCAAATTATTTTTCCCACCGTTTTTATATATATGAGGCTTGTTCGCGGGTTAGTAATGCCTCAGATAGAAAAATAATCAAGGTTATTCGAGTATATAAAGATTTTTTTAATATGTTTACTATCTAACTTCTTTTTTAAAGTATATTATTAGGCACTAACGTAAACTTATCTGACAGTGATGGGAGAAAAAAAATGTATTATTAACCAATAAACAGTGCGTGCCAAACCGGATTCCACGCGGACGAAGTCACGTGCAACTGCTAGTTATCAATAAATGTGCTCGGGGAAAATAGCCGACGTGTTTTTTTATCACTCTTTAGGGATACCTCAGGGCTTCGCTTCTATTAAAGTTTTATATCTATGACAATCTCGACACTAATTTAGATTTTAAGTCCGAGAAGATTTTATATCAATTGGATGATCCGTTTTCACTTACATCCCATCAAAGAAATCTTTTTATCTCATATGATCACCTACGTGAGAATATATATATTTTAAGAGGTGAAACTGTGAGATGAATGGGCAGTATACTTAAGTAAAATATTAGTTTGTCTTTTCTAAAAAATAAATTAAATCTCATCTAGAGGCTTTCAAGGTCAGACAGTTATTATAAGTCTTTAAAACAATTTCAATACGAAAACTGCACAAACCACATTTCATGTAGTCAAGACTTATTACCCACAGGCAAATAATTATATATTGCCAGATTAAAGGCAACAGGCAAGGAGTTATCATAATCCGCTACGTGGTCGATGTCCGCTACACTGCCAAATCCCCTTAGAAATTTACAAAACCAGGGAATTGAACTTTTTTTATATTTTTTTTTTATTTATATTTTATTGCATTAACTTAAAAAACATACAATGTCAGAAATAAAACGGAAAGCTTGGAAAAATAAGGCAAAGTTATATTTTATTAGTAACTTTGTTAGACTTCTATCTGTGAGCTATCAACGAGACCTAAGTGAGTTTTTGATCTTATTATGATGAATTTATTTATGATACTTTTGAGTACCTATTCCCATATTAAATTCTCCGCCAGATGACATAAAAAAATTAATTGATCCGACTTGTACCATCATCATTTGCCTACTTGGGGTCGGCGCAACACGTTTTCTTATAGATACAGTCCTCTCCCCTGTCACGCTATCATTTTCTTTCATATCCCTCCTCACTTTTGTGCAAATTGATCCGACTTGAACCAAAAAGTATAATTACGTAACTTGAAAACATGTTTTTTTTATGGAGATGTTTTTTTTAAATTTTGGTCTCAAATGAAAGGTACCTAAAGGTGTAGAACCATTAAGTTTAAATCATGTAAATCGGTCCACGCGTTTAGAAGATAATAACTCATTACTGCAACACCACACCAACGCTAACCAACAAAAGAGATAATGGTTAAGAGCAAGCCAATTATTAATAAAAAAAAATAACAATTTCATGCCAAGTGAAAGCGTCAAGGATTCGACGCTCCTTACCGCGATACCTTTGTTTTGATCTTGTTAGCGACACTGCCTTTACATTTTTTTCGTACCGTTTTGAAATATTGGAATACGTCGCTAGACAGTTTTTTTAACCCCCGACGGAAAAAGAGGGGTGTTATAAGTTTGAGGTTTGTTGCTGTGTATCTGTGTGTCTGTGTATCTGTGTATCTGTGGCATCATAGCGCCTCAACGGATGAACCGATTTTGATTTAGTTTTTTTTGTTTGAAAGGTGATTGTATCGAGAGTGTTCTTAGCTAAGTTTGAATATATTCGGTTTAGCCGTTCAAAAGTTATGCGCGTTTTACTGTTTAGATCGTGATGTTTTCGCAAGATAAATGTGTTGGGTGTATTTTATATTTTGAAATTTTACTTGTTTGTATATGGCGGAGACGTTAAATAGTTTTACCCAAATGCTTACTGGTGTAATCGATTTGTGGTTATTTGGGACAAAAAATCCCTGTGTAATTAAAATATCCAAATAACGCCTGGAATGTTTCTACTTGATAAATAAACATTTTGAATATTTCACGCTGCAAATGCCTACCAAAAACTATTTACGGGGCGAGCAAAACGAACGGACATTCCAAAATATATTCTTCCACGAATCTAACATAGCGAGGTACGTGTTACATAAATGCCTGCGCCCATTTTATAGTTTAATAGTTTTTTCAGTTATTGTATGAAACGTTTATTATAAACAGATTACCGTGATAGGTAAAAATAGAGATTCCCTGAATCAAGGTCACAAGCTAACGAATTATTGAAGATGTTTTTACAAATCCTCTGTGACTCTTTAGAAGCTGGACAGTTGGTACACTTTCAAAACTATCTAAAAATGAAGAAAAAGAAGAATCCAAGAAATTCACTGTTGAAGACATAAAGCATCTTAGTCAGTTATTTTAGGATTTATTAAAACGTATAAAAAAACTGCCAAACACGCGAGTAAAGTTTGTAGATTGATTCGGTCGCAGTCGACACTTAGATCAGGTTCCGCACCACTGAAAAATATTAATAAATTGATGCCTTACCTACATATTATGTAGCTGTAGCATATACTGACTGGTTGAGTTTTCAAAGTGTGGTAAAATCAGAAACTATATATTAATTATAGTATTAGAAATAGCAAAAGTATACTGGAATGGGTCTCATGCTCGTTTTGGACGAAAGCTAAAACGGTAAGTATCATTCGTTTTTTAACCGACTTACCAAAAAGCAGAAGGTTCTATATTCGACTTTGTTTTTGTTATTTTTTTTGAGTATGTTTACCGATGTAAACATACTCAATTGGTCTGTAATTATGGACCAATTTTGAAAATTATTTTTTCGTTTGAAAGAATATTTTTCGAAATTGGTCCCATTTTAATTTGGTGAAGATCTGGCAAAGAACTTCGGAGGTGTACAACAGAACTCTTCAATAAATAACGGCAAATCTCTCTGTTTATTGTTTATACCATTTCATAACATAGCATCACGCCAGTAAGCTCTAAAGGGGTACGCGGATGTGTACAGTTCACCTTGGTAAACTCTCATTTAAATTATCTATTATTATAATCTATTCTGGCATTATAGGTACCTTACTAAACTACTTGCCTATTAGGTAGGTACTAAAAAGTAAAAAATAAAAATAAAGTTTCTACAATAAAATACTACCGACTTCCAAATAAGAAAACTACAAAGTGAAAAATAACTTTATTTTTGGAAGTCGGTGTCTTTGGTAGGTACATTTTTTTTGCGTTATGGTCTACCCTAGTATAGTAAAATATTATACCTGTATATATTCCGCAGTTGACAGGTCGTAAACTAGTAGGACACAGGTGGTACTACCTGCGTTGCCAGTACAAACAGACATACCCTACTCTTATCATCCATTACAGTATTAAATTTTTAGTACTGGACCCTAGGTAATAAATGTAGGGGAAATATCTTTACAGCGTCGTGAAAAACTGCCCCGTTTGCTTGAATGCAATCTTACGATGTTATGGTACATTTTACCAAGTTCTTGATTTATTTTGAGGGTTTCGCGGCCACTCGAATGCATTATAATGAAAGGTATCCGACTCAAGAAGTTTATTTGAATACCTGGCTTCAGGGCAGATTTTTACCAAAGGGAAGGGCCTATTGATGTTGATGAGACCTCCTTAACAACATCAATAGGTTCCAGATTGTATTGTGTTGAAGCTTACGGAGACATGTGAAAATAATGTAAACCGATTGTTTGTTTGAGTCATCTCCTTTTATTTCTACTTTCACCTTATGCTCCCATTTCAAACACATTCCACAGAAAATATGATATTATTATCATTAAATAAAGTTATTTTGAAAAAAAGATGGAATTTTTATTTCACATTCCGCATTCATATTACAGGTAAAATAATGTAAAACACTTTCAACTAAAGTTGTATTTTATCTTTTATCACCAGAAATATTTTCGTTTTCAATTTTCACTCTTGGTTGTAAAATATGGATCCCTCTTTTTTTCTACGAAACCGTAGCATTGCAAAAAAATTTTGAGACTGTGTAGGCGAAAATTTTTAGTATTAGAATGAATCCCTTTTCAATATTTCTACCTAAAAGCAATAAGTAACTACATATAAGAATTTTATTAATTACACGACCGGTTTAAAAAAAATCTAACCTTTTTACAATCGGGTGTAGTTGGCACAAAATTAAAATATAAATAAAAACTAAACTCAGTCTGTGTGGCCATACATTTTAGTTAGTTCTCCCTAACCTAAATTACTTTAATATAACTATTTTCAACAATATCAAGGCAGGCGCTATTTCAAACTGAATAAAATGTTTTAAGGCATAAAATGTTTATTCGCCCTCTGGCTATACGTGACCTACCAAAACAGAAGGTGTAAAATTTTTGTAACCCATCTAAAAGTAGTATAAAATTCATTATAGAGGCTGCGGATTGCTTACCTACATACATTCTTTTTTTTTAATTATTGACTTCATAGGCATACAAACGACATCATCATGTGCCTGCCCTTTTCCCAAAATTGTTGGGGTCAGCCTCAGCCCGGTAAGATAACACGATACACCTTGGCAAATCCGGTTGTCAGACTTTCGGTAAACAGAATACGTATCACGAAGAAATTTTAGTTCCTTGTAGGTTTGGAACTGAGGCGCAAGTTGGTAAAATTTTCGCTGACCTTAACCGCTGTCCTCATTACCAGGTTCATTATTTTGGGTCAGAGCGGACCATCGTTAATCCGGAAATTACACCTTAGGTCCGCTTCACAATAGGAAATTGATATACTGGTAAATAGTACCTAATTAGAAATCACTATCTATTCTCATCTAAACAAATACAACACAAAACTGTTCCTACATTACCCCAGGATTATACAATTTTATAAAAAGGAAAATTGTTTATTTTTGTTGAGACGAAGTTACTTTGGATGGTACTGATCCATTTACAAAAAATCCGATAGATTTTACATATAGAACGTTACAGTACCGCTAAGTCCCATGTGCTACTTTTTATCCTGAAAATGTCAGGATAATAAGTAGACTATTCTGCGTGATAGGCCACAGTAACGAGACCGAGGGAAAACACTAATACCTAACATGAAGAGATAAAGTACTGAGTACTTTTATGAAAGTTAATCTCTAGAGATCGTGATCCGATTACACATATTGTAGAATGCTTCATTACTTTCAAGTTACATAACAGTACAGTACAAACGTTTTCTTAATTGCCCTCGGCAAACTTCGTGTTTCGTAAGTCTTCGGATTTCTATCAGTTGCACTTTGCCTTGGTGCCACAGAGTTTTTTTATATAGCTTGGTGCAGACCGGACCCTCTCAATCCACTTGGAAGTATGCAGAGTTCTTAATACTCATTTGACATAATGTAATATATTTAATAAATGGGAGGAAAACTACTAAAGCTGCTATTTTTACAGCTGTATATTTATATATATTTCACACGGAAATCAAAACAAAACCATAATAAAGTACTTAGTTCTGAATTTGAATTTTATTTTACACGATAAATCTAATAATTAATGGACATTAAAATTAGCATTAATTTGTATTCGGAAATGCGATAATTGCCGAAGGACATCATGAAAATAGTTGTACTATACATTTTATGATAGAAAAAATCTCGGAACGCGTATAAAACAAAACCGATATGCAATTTACTTCGATTTGAATATTCTTCCTACCGTTGTAATTACCGTACAGTACCGCGCTACTGTTTGAATAAATAATTCTCTTTAAAGGTGAATGGCAGATTTTGTACCGCATACTTTGTTGTTCGGTTATAGAATTTGTACCAATTATTAAGGCAACTAAACCATATATTTTCATGTAAGATTACTATTTTTTAGAACTACGGATTAATTAATAATAACAATAAAAAGATTTGAATAAATAAATGTAATAAATCGTAAACTAAACGGAGTTATGTTTATAGAAGTTGCCTGATGTAAAATAACACAAATATTGATATGATATTTAATTATTTAGAAATACCATTAAAAATAATCAAACTCATCATTAACAAACTGTTGCAGTCCGCTGCTGGACATAGGTATCTCCTAATGCACTGAGTAGGTACGGTCCTCATCTCAATCTAGCCACTTAATGATAAGTAAAACACTACAAAGATAGCAACAAAAAATGTAGAAAATTTACTTTACACAACATGTAACATTTAACTTTAAGTAACAATTTACTACATTGGTACACTAGTACATAACCTTAAAAAATAAACCTGTTTATAACTTTTACGTCCCAAGTTCTAAAAATCTAAGAATTTAAAAAGGGATTATCTATGATATTAACTACCAATTAAAACAGAAAATATCCCAAAACACGAATTTTTATTAGCGGTACGAAATGCCCATACAAGCCTGCCATTCGTCTTTATTAAAATAGAAAATCAACTGACGATCGGGATTACTATAAAAGTGTGTAATAGCGTTTTCAACACACTTGCTCATAAAGTGGCTCTAATTTCACCGCAATCAGGCACATAATGACACTTGTTATCAAACTGTGACTATTATTCACAAGTGAGTTATAGATTTTTTTTTAAATTTATTGGTTGAGTTGCTTTGTTCTTAAAAAAGTTTCGATACAAAAAAGATGTTCCGTATGGTGCCGGACGTCTCATGTCTTCCCGTGGGTGTCGTAAGAGGACGACTAAGGGACAAACCAGAGAATGGGCAGCAGCGTTCTCTGTGCTTCTATAACAACCATACTGCGATCGCCAACCCGCCTGCCAAGCGTGGCGATTATGGCAAAACCCCCCCAATGAATAGCACAAATAAAAAATGGCCCCTAGTACCCGGCAGCTTGACTACCCTCGACTACGGTAGCGGTCGAGGCTACGGCATGGCAAGGGGTGCTAAGAATCTCCGGACGAGATCCGGCTACCCCAACAATCACCAACGACTGGACCTGGCAACGTACAACACGCGCACACTTCGGACCGACGAGAAGGTCACTAAACTCGAAGAGGAATTGAGCAGGTTGCGATGGAGTATTATAGGGTAATCTGAAGTCCGAAGAGAGGGGGAGGACTCGATAATCCTCAAATCCGGTAACCTGCTCTATTTCCGAGAGGGTGACCGGCAGTCCCAGGGTGGTGTCGGCTTTATCGTCCACAAGTCCCTTGTGAAAAACGTGGTGAAGATCGAGAGTGTGTCGAATTCTGAGTATAAGGTACGCCACCCTGTGGCGTACCTTATACTCAGAATATCCTCAAGATATTCACTGAAGGTCATACAGCTCTACGCCCCGACCTCGGCACACCCCGACGATGGGGTAGAGACCATGTGCGAGGATATCTCCAGAGCCATGCATGGTTTCAAAACTCACTTCACCGTTGTCATGGGGGACTTCAACGCGAAACTGGGCAAACGAGACGAGGATGAGCTGCAAGTGGGGCAATTTGGAGTTGGACAACGGAACCACCGGGGTCACCTACTGGCCAGTTTTCTGGGGAAGGAGGGCCTCTATATGATGAACTCCTTCTTCAAAAAGCGTGAACACAGGAAGTGGACCTGGCAGAGCCCCGATGGTGCAACAAAAAATGAGATCGACTTCATCATGTCAACCAAGAAGCAAATGTTCAATGATGTCTCTGTGATCAACTCGGTAAAAACCGGGAGCGATCACCGCATGGTAAGAGGCACATTGAACATTAATATTAAGCTTGAAAGGTCTCGACTGATGAAGTCCACGCTCTGGCCAGCACAGATCCAGGTCCAAAACCCCGAGAGCTTTCAGCTCGAACTCCAGAATCATTTCGAGTGCCTAGGGAGCTCCGTGGATGAATACAGCAACGGGTTCGTGGAAGCTGTCCATACGGTCGGGTCTAAGTTTTTCAAGACCCGTCGTACAGATAGAAACAAAAAGCTCTCTGATCATACCCTCAAGCTTATGAAGGAGAGGCGTGAGATGATCCTGCAGTCTTCAGATGAAGCGTGCAAATACCGGCAGCTCAATAGACAGATCTCTAAATCCTTGAAAAGAGACCTCCGCCGCTTCAATACCGAGCGTATTAAAGACGCAATCGAGCGAAATAAAGGCTCCAAGGTGTTTTCAAGGGATCTGGCTATTGGGCAGAGCCAACTCACGAAATTGAAGACCGTCGATGGCAGGATCGTATCCGCCAAACCGGAGCTTCTCAGGGAGATCGAGACATTCTATGGGCAATTGTACACATCGATCAGCAAGCCCGTTGCGAGTCTAGCAAACGACCCAAGAGCTAGATTGACCCGACACTATACCGAAGATATCCCGGACGTCAGCCTGTACGAGATTAGGATGGCTCTGAAACAGCTCAAAAACAACAAGGCGCCGGGTGATGACGGAATTACTGCCGAACTCCTGAAGGCGGGTGGAAAACCGGTCCTTAGGGCCCTTCAGAAGCTATTTGATTCCGTCATACTCGAGGGCAAAACACCACAGGCATGGTGCAGGGGTGTGGTGGTACTCTTCTTCAAGAAGTGCGACAATGCCCGGTTGAAGAATTATAGGCCCATCTCACTTCTTAGCCGCGTCTACAAGTTGTTTTCAAGAGTCATCACGAATCGTCTCGCGCGCAGGTTTGACGATTTCCAGCCCCCCGAACAAGCCGGATTCCGAAAAGGCTTTAGCACCGTAGACCACATACATATGCTGCGGCAGGTTATACAGAAGACCGAAGAGTATAACCTGCCTCTCTGTTTAGCGTTTGTGGACTACGAGAAAGCCTTCGATTCGATAGAGACTTGGGCTGTACTGCAGTGTCTCCAACGGTGCCAGATCGACTACTGGTACATTGAGGTGTTGAAGTGTTTGTACAAAAACGCCACCATGTCAGTCCGTCTTCAGGATCAGACCTAGAAACCAATCCTTCTCCAGCGCGGCGTGAGACAGGGAGACGTCATTTCTCCGAAACTGTTCACTGCTGCGCTGGAGGATGTCTTCAAGGTTCTGGACTGGAGGGGGCTTGGCATCAACGTTAATGGCGAGTACATTACTCACCTTCGGTTTGCCGACGACATAGTGGTCATGGCTGAGACCATGAAGAGCCTCAGTAAAATGCTCGATGACCTCAGTAGAGCTTCCGAAATAGTGGGTCTTAAAATTAACATGGACAAAACCAAGATCATGGTGAATGCCCATGTAACACCCACTCCTATCAAGGTCGGAGACTCGACTCTCGAAGTTGTAGACGATTATGTCTACCTGGGACAAACGGTCCAGTTGGGTAGGTCCAATTTCGAGAAAGAGGTCAACCGTCGAATCCGACTCGGCTGGGCGGCATTCGGGAAGTTGCGTGGTATCTTCTCGTCCAATTTACCGCAGTGTCTCAAGACAAAAGTCTATGACCAGTGTGTGTTGCCAGTGATCACCTATGGGACCGAGACGTGGTCGCTCACAATGGGCCTTATCAGAAAGCTCAAAGTCACCCAAAGGGCAATGGAGAGGGCTATGCTCGGCATTTCCTTGCGTGATCACGTTAGAAATGATGATATCCGCAGGAGAACCAAAGTTACCGACATAGCCCGAAGAATTGCCAAACTTAAGTGGCAGTGGGCAGGGCACATTGCTCGCAGAACGGATGGCCGATGGGGCCAAAAAAAGTTCTGGAATGGAGACCGCGAACCGGAAGACGATACGTTGGAAGGCCTCCCACTAGGTGGACTGATGACCTGGTTAAGGTTGCGGGAAGGCGCTGGATACGAGACGCACGGGATCGGTCAATGTGGCGACGCCTGGGGGAGGCCTATGTCCAGCAGTGGACGTCTTTCGGCTGAAATGATGATGATGATGATGATGATGACAAAAAAGATCGTGCTCAATAGTCATTTGTACTATTTATACAACACATTTCATGCAACTTCGTATTTAAATAGATAATTTCAACTTGTACGTGTTTAATAAATAAAACTTTCACTCAAATATAAATTTTGTTTTTGTCTGTAATAAAGAAATCTTGAAATTCTCCATTTTGTACGTGGCTAAAACGCTATCCGCGAAAAGCCAAAAAAAAGAAAACTCTATTCTTTTTAGTCTATGGCCGATCGCCATTGTTAGATGCGCGCGTGGTAGAATTTGAAGTATGTGTGACGTCATTAAATCGTTAATTTTCATTTTTCAATGGTTTGCTACATAATACATACCTGTCATATTTATTAAGCACCTACCGACAAATGTCTAAGTACCTACCTTAATTATTATTGTGGTGTCAACTACCTTCAAATGTAAAAGAGTATCCACATAAGTAAATATTTTTGTGTGTACAGGAAATAACTCTAAGCTTATATCTAAGCCACGTTGATAATATTCCTATAAATGATTACGTAATTTGTAATGATCATTGTGATGTATCCTGGATTTTATAATGCTATATTAGTATTATAAGTCCTTTGAAACAATTAGTACAATACTGTCTGTTAGTATCAATATTCTTACGAATATTGATTAAGAATTACTATATAGGCGATATTAAATTCCTTAATTGTCCTGATACGTTTTAAAACATATTCACTTCATAGTAATAGATTATTGTTCACCTAATTTTGAGATTATTTGAAGCAATATAGAAAATGGCGGGACACAGCGCCATTTTCTCATATTGGACGTATTGAGACACAGATAGACCCGATATTATAAAATATTGTGTAATTGATAAGCGGACTTACTTTTTGGTGAACTACAAGCCAGTACAGGCTAGATATTGTTATTTAGAAGTATACTACTTTATAATACTTGGTGTAAGATCGACTACACAAGACTAACGTAAGTTATTTGATATTAATATAACTTTATTATTTCTGATGGTTGTGTTGAAGCTGTATCTATATTGTATTATGGCCTTTATGCCTAATATGTTATATTGATTTAAGGGCTACTCTGTCCTTTGCCTTATCCTTGTTATTTTGAATCTATAATATTGTAAATACTTTGTGTTTGTAAAAGATATCGACAAATACTACGAAAGAGCTTCCGTGGGGTTTGTTGCCCTTCCTCCCCACGAGAACTAGTCTAGCGAACGGGCAGTAAGCTAATAAGCCTTCTAAATATGAATTAATTGACAAGCCTTACTTAAATAAATACCTAGTCTTGTTTTTCTGTGCTTTTATTCATAAAACCCTTTCCTTACACACCACATACATTAGAACTCTGACACACAGTAAATAACCAATAACCATCTTGACATTCAAAGCTTGCTATCTTGGTAGATACCAATACTTTTATATAGAATTCCATTCATGATTCTAACATCAGAAGTAGGGATTCTGCTCCAGCTCACACAGATATTAATGAATTTCATTTTGACATTTTCATAAACCATGTGTCAACGAGTCGCCGCCTCCACTCGCACCAAGACGATGACTTCGCGATGCCGCCCCAGACGACGGCACTGCGTGCTGCATAGCTTGCGGATCTAGAAGCTGTACGACCACTTGAACTGCGGTTCTTCTAGCTACATTACAAGCAGTGGGTCAGTGAGTCTGCAAATTATTGTCAGAGCGTCAGTCTGACTAGGTATGGACATCAAGCCAACAGCTACAGCACGAAGTAGCTAAAGGTGGTGATACTTTGGTTTTTGTTTGTTTTACTGTTAAATTTCTGTGAATTTTGAATATCTTTGGTGTTATATAAATATGTTTGAATATGCCGTAAAACAATAATTCCTAAGGTTTTTAATTTAGGTATCAGAAAATTGGTAGTTATGACTTATTTATTTGAAATAAAATCCTAACATTTTGATCTCACCATGATTCAAGATGTCAAAATGAGTTATTTAACAGTACATTCTTTTATGCTATTTCATTAATGATGTACTATGGGATTTTAAAGAATTTTGTCTAGAATTTTTATTAATATTTTGATAACCAGAGGGTATTTTTACTAAAGTGTACCCAACTCAATTTTCATACTTAAGAGGTACAAAGGATTTGCATAGAATCATTATTTTTAATGTATTTAGAATTTTAGTTTTATACAATAATCTCACGTTTACAAGAAAATATTATCTGCTCTTAGCTGTCTTTTGGGCAAAATTAAAATCGAATAGTAGTTATGGCAAAAGCTGTAGCAAAATTATATTAAAATATACAATCCAGTTCATATTTTCTGACGACATTTTGGTCGATCTGAAAATAAATTTAAGTAATTAGTTTTAGGGTTATTCGTGATCCAGATTTTGATATAAATAAATCATGATCTAATGGCATACAGACGTAGAATTATAATAATGTATTGGAAACTAAGCAAAAGTGCTACAACAAACTAGCACAGCTGGCTAATTAGTCGTCACCAACCTTAGTGTGGGTACCCACATAATTTATTTTGCTAGGAACAAAAGTTGATTGACAAGAACACCAGTGAATTACGAAGGCTGTAGCCGGAGGATTTAAAAAAATACAAAATTTATTAAACTTAAATTTAATTAATAAAAATTACAATTATAAATGGCTTAGAAATAGTCGACAGTTGACCGATGCCGTGCCAAAAGTGACGAACCCACGAGGGCCTCGATGTCCGGTGTCGGGCTGCATCACGTTGTGCTGCGTCGGCGCCTCGTGTCCGCGGCTGTTGCGATGTGCGACAATGAGGTAATCGCTTGTCAGCGGTTTGGGTGCTATGCGAGTACGTAACACCTCCCCCCGAAGATCAGCAACTATTTCGAAATCTTGTGTGGCAGCGATGATGAAATATTGCTGTGGTCAATTCTTATCTTGCTGGGGCTGGTTCTATTTGATTCTAGAATTTCAGCATAATTTCCTGAAGGTGTGGCGTCATCTGATTCTTGATTTTTCTGAAGTCGTTTCAATCGATATCGTCGGTACATCAGTGCGATAGTAAGTGCACTTGCACCGGATAGTATAAGGTAGATTGGAATCGTGGTATGGTAGAGAGCTGTATCGGTTATCTCATTAAGATTAACTGGAGCCTGTAGCATGATTTTCGTGTTTATGGAGTGCAGATTTTCTAGATCGGCAGAGTTTAGTATAATTGGTGTCTCGCTTGAAGTTTCTAAGTCTTCAATAACTGTAGGCAATTGCATAATTTCCAGAGCGAATCCCTTGATGTGATTGTTAGAGTTCGCTATTGTGAATTCGGGCGTTTTAATGTGACAATTGTGCGGAATAATAGCCAGATAGCTTCCTTCCAGGATTTTGTATGTTTCTTGTCTGCAGGATATCTTCACTTTGGTTGGATGTGGGAAACTGATGGTGTAGTGTTTCTCGTCGAGTTGTTCCACAGCTTCTCTCTTCAATGTGACTGAGGACAGCTTGCAATAAGAGAGAAGTTCTTGCTTGGAGATCAGATGCTGGATACAATCCGGATCATTTTGGGTCTTGTACTTTGATTTTGCTTCGCAGAGGTACAGAGAATTTACCTTCGGGCATTCAGCCTCCATGTACATAGAATCTTGTCCGGAAATCGCAATAAAAGGTAAGGAAGGTAAAAGGATTTTGTTGTTTTTGTTAGGGACAATGGACAGTTTGTAAAGGCTATAGATTGGAGGGAAGGCAATCGGCACCTTAAATACTATAACTATCTGATTATCTATATAAAAGTATCCTAGCCTAATTACGTCATAATAATCCCTTAACTCTAATTCGAGGATTTCATCTTTTGGGTATAAAATCCTTAATTCATTTAACATATTCCTAATTTCAGCTATACTAATTGCCATATGGGGTGTGCTTAACGTGCGTATTAAGGCTAAAGTGTACTCTAGTTTATGGAGTTCTTCGGACAAATTGTCTATGCTATCGCTTAGAATAATGAAGTGTTGAGCCATATGGGCGTAGTGGATAAAATCAAAGTCTGCTGTACTATTGATTATCCGATTTATGACATTACCCATTCTCTCCTGGTTTTTTGTTATGTTAGTTAATAAGTTGGCATTATATGAAATCCAAGTTTTAGATAGACTAACATGCTGATTAAGTTGAGACTGCATCTTGTATTCATTTTCCTGAAGGACTTTTATAGCGTTATTATATTTAATTGCATCAGTTTGGTCAAGATTACCGGATATGCTCTTAATAACGGAACCGAGACCATCGACGAGTCCTCTTTTATGACGACTATGTTCAAATGACTCTAGCTGTATAGATATTTTAGTTAATTTAGATGTAAGGTAGTTCATGTGCGGTTCAAATAATAGAGACGTCTTATTATTTAGTTTATGTCTAACATCAGTCAATTGTGTACTAACTGTGTATATCTGGGATTGTATACCGTCGAGATTAACATAGTTGAGAAAGGAATGATAATGGGAAATGATACGCGTCGTTCCTAGATTAAACGGAAGTATTCCAGGGCCGTTTCCTAAAGGATCAATCATTACTTCTTGTCCTTGCGTCATTTGCAGGAGTAGCAGCAGTAACATCCTGTAACAATGTGGGATGTTTAGGGCTTCTCTTTAGACGAGATTTTGCAACAGGGCCTCGTTTCTTCTTGGTATATATGTGTATGGGAAGATCGGCCATGACTATGTCTTTAGTGAAGCGCGGGGCTAACTTTTGTCTGCTAGCTAGAGGATTTCGGACGAATACTTGTTGGTCAGGGTTATATTCCTTTTCAGGTTCGCGATCTTTATTCCTTCTTTCAGTTAATTCGGTCCTACGGTGGAGGGATGTTTCATTTATTATTTCATAGACTTGGGTTAATCGTTTTTTATGGTCTTGTAAGTAATTTTGTAGTAGATGCTCAGATAGGTTTAGATCCAAGGAATCGCGGGGATCAAAGTGTCCTGTGATTAGATCTATAGGCCTACATTTGGTGAAACTATGTATTGAGCTGTTATAACCTAAAACTGCATAGGGCATGAGATTTACGGCGGGTTCATTATGCTTTTCCAATTTCAGGATTCTGAGGTGTTCGAGAATGGTAGAATGGAAGTGTTCTACTATTCCATTATCGTTAGGGGTATGTGCAAGGATTTTATGATGTTGTATCTTATGGAGACGGACAAATTCTGAAAATAATGCATTAGTGAACTCAGGTCCTTGATCCGTGACTACAGTATAGGGAACGCCATGATGGGTGCAAAACGTTAAAAGAGCTTGAACGACACTTAACGCAGTACCATCTCTAAGATGATATGCTTGCGCATATTTCGAGAAAGCGTCGACTAAAGTGAGAAATTTCTCATTTTATGCTGTGAAAAGGTCCAAATGTAAAATTTCAAAGGGTTTGGTTGGCGGAGGAACTATGGAGAATTTTTGTTTAATAGGGTTGCGATCGTACTTTGCTTGGCCACAGATACTACATTCGTTAATATATTTTGATATACTTTCTTTCATTTTGGGCCAATAATAACGATGTGATAAGGCAAGGAAACATTCAGTTATACCGCGGTGGTTTGTTTTTCCTTCATGGTAATTACGAATGATTTCCTGTTGGTCCAGGTAATTTTTGACGTTCTCTACTTCTTTTTTTGTTAAGACCATATCCAAGGCGGAGCTTTTGAATTTATCCTGGATGATCGGGATTATATTGTACATGGCTAGAGGGGGATGGATGAGAATTCCCGTTCTTACTTTGGGATTCACATATTCTTTAACAGCATTAATTACGTCCTGTTCAAGATTAGACTCTGATAGTTGTATGGTGGTTTTAGTGTGGGTTTCGAAAGGTTTGGACACCGTTGGGCGTTTTTTAATATCTCCTACGACTACAAAGGATATTTGGCGGTGGAATTTATTTAGGGGTTCATCAGAAATCGGTACTTCTAATATAGGGTTCTCAGCACTGGTGTGAGCTGTTGCAGTTGTAGAACCAACCACTGAAGGGGATTTTTCGGACGTGTTAACGGCTATAGAGTTCGCATCCTCATTATTGATTTCGATGCGGGACAGAGCATCTGCGTTAGTATTCAGTTTACCTTGCTTATAGATAGTAGAGAAGTTATACTCGCTTAGCTTTAGTCTCCAGCGGGTTAAACGAGAATTGGGTTCCTTTAGATTCATAACCCATTGTAAGGGCTTGTGATCCGTAACGATTTTAAACTTCCTACCAAATAAGTAAGGGCGGAAGTATTTGGTTGCCCATACAATTGCCAGCAATTCTTTTTCAATTGTACTGTAGTTAATTTCACTAGTGTTTAATGTGCGGGATGCGTATGCAATGGGCTTGTCAGTACCTATCTGACCTTGTGAGAGAACGGCACCAATGGCCAGGTTAGATGCATCAGTTGTTAGTATAAAATCCTTGTTAAAGTCCGGATATTGTAAGATCGGATCGTTGATTAAGAGGGTTTTGCATTTCTCAAAACAACTGATATAATTTGGATCGGTTATAGTAATTTTTGAACCCTTTTTTAGACATTGTGTCATAGGTTTTGCTATGCGAGCGAAGTCTGGAATGAACTTTCTATAATACACTAAGAGACCTAGGAAACGTTTAATTTCAGTGGCCGTTTTGGGCAGTGGGAATTTCTGGATGGTTATAATCTTATCCGGGTTAGGTTTAATGCCGTCTCTGCTAATTATGTGTCCCAAGTACGCTGTCTCTAACTTTAAAAATTCCGATTTGTTCATTTGAATTTTGAAATTAGATTCTCTGAGTCTCTGAAACACCTTTTCCAGATTTATCATATGTTCCTGAAGGGATACTGAAAAAACGACAATATCGTCTAAATACACTAAACACACAACATTTTGAAGGTCCCGTAAGACATTGTCCATCACCCGTTGGAAGGTTGAAGGAGCATTTTTTAAACCCATCGACATGCGGAGAAATTCATAATGTCCATGCTCGACTGTAAACGCGGTTTTATGGATGTCATCCGGGTTCATTTCAACCTGGTAAAAACCACTCGCGAGGTCCAGGGTGGTGAAATACTGGCAGTTACCTAACTTGTCTAGGACGTCCGAAATGTTGGGTATAGGGTAGCGGTCGTCTATGGTTTTTTCGTTTAGTTTCCTGAAATCTATAACCAAGCGCCATTTGGTTTTTCCACTGACGTCGGCTTTCTTGGGAACTACAGAGATGGGGGAATTCCACGCGGACTGTGAGGGACGTATGATGTTTTGTTCTAGCATTTTAGAGATTTGATCCTGAACTTCTTGCTTATGTATGAATGGATATCGGTAACTTCTTGTATAGATTGGTACATCATCCGTTGTTCGGATGGAATGTTTTACCTGGTTAGTGAAAGACAATGATTCGCCATCAATATAAAATACATCGGCGTACCGAGAGCAAAGAGCTTCTAAGTTAGCTTTTTCTTCAGGGTTCAAATGGTCTGTACGTAGACGGGACAAAACTTCGGTTACGCGATCGGACTGATGATCGGTGCGCATACACTGCACATTGAATACTTCCGCACCGACAGGGCGATCCATAGAAAAGACTACATCATGACGTGAAGGATTAGTTACCTCTATTATACCCCTGTTATTTTTTACAGTTGTAACGCAATCATTTATTAAACAATTTGAAATACACTGTTCGGGAATTAAAACGTCACCGTCCTTAGAATTTATTGGAACTTTCACTAGTTTAGATGAATTAGCCGGTACTATATCTTCGTATAGGTTACTATTGCGCGAGTCGTACATCAATAAAGGATTACTAGAGTTACGAGTGACCAGCAGTCTGTTTTTCAGGTCGATGTTAGATTCTAGTTTTTCTAACAAGTCATAGCCAATCAAACCATCAAAAAAATTATGAAACGCATAAACGAAAAGAGTTATATCACCTGGTTCATTAAATTCCTGGAAACACGGTAAGGTAATGGAATAATCACTTCTAGTGGTAGCGTGAATATTCGTTACCTCGAAAGGATCATAATTACACGGTATATGGGATAAGAACTTTTGAACTACTGCGGGGCTAACAAAAGACATATTTGCACCTGTGTCAATTAATAATTTAAGCGGAGGGTCTGAAATTTGTATATACGGCAATTGCCTTTGCGTCTGTAAATTAATCTCTATTTTGACCTTTCTGATTTGGGGACCTTCTGAAAATCCTCCTTTTCAGCAGGCGAAATCGGGTCTTTTACTACCTCTACAATAACATATGAATCTGTAGACTGTGGGTGCTCATGCACGTATTCATTCGGGTACACGTAATCGGTATACTCGTAATATTCCTGGGGGTAGTAATCACCGTTAACAAAATAATCGCTATAATACTGGTCATACTGCAACTGGTCGCTAAAATCATTGTAGTTAAATTCCCTTGTTCTAAAATAATTGGTGGGCGGTGGATTGCCAGCCTTAGTCCAATCGTGGGATGCGCGTGGGACGTATGGTTTAGCCACATAGTGACTTACACCACTCATGGGTTGCGGAGTGTTACTAGTAGCTGGCCTGGGACCTGCACTAGGCATTCTAAAAACTTGACCTTGGGGTGTATAATTAGGTGGCGGTGAACTAAACATCTGCTGCGTACGTGTGGGCCCGCGATATTGAGGAGGTTGATTTCTCCAAATCGGAATAGGTTGCTGCCCTTGAGGCATAGACGGTCGCGAGGGTCCTGGCATATTGGAAGGCCTAAAGGGTGGCATATTAAAAGAGCGCGGTGTAGGTGGTGCCGCGTGATTCGGTGGCATGAGGCCATAAAAAATTTTAGGACTGACCTGGTGCTGAGGCTGCGACCTCCTTTCAGGAGCATGGTCGTTACGCTGCTGCAGGTATAACGTATTCGTCTCTTCATGCACGAACTCTAAAGCTTTTTCAATCGTATCAGGCCGCATGCACCGAATGCGAGAACCCAACGGGTCTCGTAGACCACGTAGGTACGATTGTAATGTGAGTTTCTTGTACAAAGTACGTTTCGATTCAATGGTACTCGCTATCGTTTCATGCAGGCTGATATAAGTCATAATAGTACTAAAGAGATTTTGGCACTGTTCATAAAATTCCTGCGGGGTTGCTGAACCTTGGGTTAAAAGCGCTAAGTCATTGTACAAGGATGTCTCATCGCGTTGATCGGCGAAATTATTAACTAAAGCACTCCTAATTCCCTCCCAGGTATCCGGGATACCATTGGAATTAATCGTACGCGATGCGGGTCCCACTATCTTATTTAATATTCCGTTTAATAATGCCAAATTAGTTAACTGAAATTCCGGGCCATTTTTCACAAGCTGTTGTACTAACTGATCGCATAATTTTATAAATCTTGTTAGTACGTTCGAGTTCCCGTCAAATTCAGGAACCAAGCGTAGGGCCTTGTAAACTTGATCCACTGAGTCAGCCATACTCGATATTTCTAAACTACTACTATCCGACGGTTCCGCCTCTAGATTTCTATTAGCGTCTAAAATACAAATTCTACGATTACTATCTAACCTAGGGGACCGAGATTGCCGTGGATGGAAAATCTTGGAACAATTAAAGGGTAACAGTTAAGGATAAAAAGGAAGCGACTCTAGAGCGATTCTAAAGTACTTACTTGTAATGGCTTTGTACCTTTTCTGTATCGATGTCTGGATACTCCTCTGGTCTGCAGCTCTTGTAGGTTCTGGATACTCGTACGGTGCCCGACGGCCACCCGGGTGACTCGCGATCCTATCAATTTAATCTCGCGAACCGGCCCGCGAGTATCCTACCGACTGCGCCAATTACGAAGGCTGTAGCCGGAGGATTTAAAAAAATACAAAATTTATTAAACTTAAATTTAATTAATAAAAATTACAATTATAAATGGCTTAGAGATAGTCGACAGTTGACCGATGCCGTGCCAAAAGTGACGAACCCACGAGGGCCTCGATGTCCGGTGTCGGGCTGCATCACGTTGTGCTGCGTCGGCGCCTCGTGTCCGCGGCTGTTGCGATGTGCGACAATGAGGTAATCGCTTGTCAGCGGTTTGGGTGCTATGCGAGTACGTAACAAGTGTGTGAATTTCTGGGGATGTGTTTGTTTGTGACTACGTTATAAGTAACTTCTTGTCTTTGAGTCTTGAAAAGTAATTGAGTAATTGCCGTGTAATATAAAAATGAATCTCTATTTCCCTTGGTCACGGCATAACGCGTGAACGGCTAGATCGATTTCGCTTAAACTCTTTTTGTTGTGTTTGTTATTGATAGGAGAAGGTTCTTATGAAAAAAAAAATTGGAAAAAAAAAATGGTACCTTACCTACATAGGTAGTGTAGGGTAGGTAATGTGGGGTAGGTTGGGTAGAGTAGGTAGGGTTGGTAGGGTAGGGTAGGTAATGTGGGGTAGGTTGGGTAGAGTAGGTAGGGTTGGTAGGGTAGGGTAAGGTAGGGTAGTGTAGGTAGTGTAGTGTAGGTAGGGTAGTGTAGGTAGGGTAGTGTAGGTAGGGTAGTGTAGGTAGGGTAGTGTAGGTAGGGTAGTGTAGGTAGGGTAGTGTAGGTAGGGTAGGACAGGTAGGGTAGGTAGGGTAGATGAATGTTTGGGGTTTTTTATGGCAAAACAAAGTTTGCCGTGTCAGCTAGTTTAGAATAATAAAGACCGCTTTGGTATTATTTACCGAGTGGTCCCAATATTCTATACAACGACTGATTTTAAGGAGAAAATTGCAATAGTAATGAATAGAAGTTAAAATAAAAGTTGATAATTTGTTAACTTCAAAATCCGTAAAAAATATATTAACAGAAAATATGTACGTTCAATGCAATTTGCGAAGATATTGTCAGATTGACCGAGCGATGTATTGTGTTGGTTGGTGAAATAATATTGAATTGTTGATTTTCCATTTACTTTGACATTGGTACCACTAAGATACTTTATTAAAATATAAAAAAAGAACTTACCGCAATTCGGTAAATGGAATCGACATGTTTATGCTACAATGATAGTTGTAACTTATCCGCTACTAGGCCTTATATTTGACGTCATGAAGTCTCACTGGTAGCGGGTGAAAGCGATTGGCGTGTCTAAAATATTTGGCTCAACTATCCGCTACTAGGCCTTATATTTGACGTCATGAAGTCTCACCGGTAGCGGGTGAAAGCGATTGGCGTGTCTATTTATTTGGCTCAAATATCCGCTACTAGGCATTTAATTTGGCGCCATGAAGTCTCACCGGTAGCGGGTGAAAGCGATTGACGTGTCTATTTAAATGGCTCAAATATCCGCTACTAGGCCTTTAATTTGGCACCATGAAGTCTCATCGGTAGCGGGTGAAAGCGATTGGCGTGTCTATTTATTTGGCTCAAATATTTGCTACTAAACACCGTTTAGTCTCACTGGTAGCGAGTGAAAGCGTCTGGCGCTGTTCCATTTATTTGGCTCAACCATTCGTTAATAAATCGTCAAATTGGTATACGACAAATCTCACCTGCAGATGGTGAATGTGATTCACATGTCAAAGTATCTGGTAAATCTTAGTATGACTGAAGGTGACTACGATGTCAAGTAGCATTGTATGTTTATTTGAATGGAAATTGGTTGCCAGATTTTATTAACATTTAATTATCAATAAATGTGACAAAAGTAAAAATAATATGTTAGTAAGATTAGGGTATATTAATTTTATAACACTTCTTCTATATTGATTCACTATAGCCACAAAATAAATTTGGAAGTGGCAATAAATTTTTGTTTTCACTACTTTCCTGTATTAAATAAGTTATATTAAATTGTACATATGTACTTCGTGGACGAAGTATTTGTCAGTATGGCCGTGATAGAATTTGAAGTATGTGTGACGTCATTAAATCGTTAATTTTCATTTTTCAATGGTTTGCTACATAATACATAACTGTCATATTTATTAAGCACCTACCGACAAATGTCTAAGTACCTACCTTAATTATTATTGTGGTGTCAACTACCTTCAAATGTAAAAGAGTATCCACATAAGTAAATATTTTTGTGTGTACAGGAAATAACTCTGAGCTTATATCTAAGCCACGTTGATAATATTTATATTTATATATTTATAATAATGATTACGTAATTTGTAATGATCATTGTGATGTATCCTGGATTTTATAATGCTATATTAGTATTATAAGTCCTTTGAAACAATTAGTACAATACTGTCTGTTAGTATCAATATTCTTACGAATATTGATTAAGAATTACTATATAGGCGATATTAAATTCCTTAATTGTCCTGATACGTTTTAAAACATATTCACTTCATAGTAATAGATTATTGTTCACCTAATTTTGAGATTATTTGAAGCAATATAGAAAATGGCGGGACACAGCGCCATTTTCTCATATTGGACGTATTGAGACACAGATAGACCCGATATTATAAAATATTGTGTAATTGATAAGCGGACTTACTTTTTGGTGAACTACAAGCCAGTACAGGCTAGATATTGTTATTTAGAAGTATACTACTTTATAATACTTGGTGTAAGATCGACTACACAAGACTAACGTAAGTTATTTGATATTAATATAACTTTATTATTTCTGATGGTTGTGTTGAAGCTGTATCTATATTGTATTATGGCCTTTATGCCTAATATGTTATATTGATTTAAGGGCTACTCTGTCCTTTGCCTTATCCTTGTTATTTTGAATCTATAATATTGTAAATACTTTGTGTTTGTAAAAGATATCGACAAATACTACGAAAGAGCTTCCGTGGGGTTTGTTGCCCTTCCTCCCCACGAGAACTAGTCTAGCGAACGGGCAGTAAGCTAATAAGCCTTCTAAATATGAATTAATTGACAAGCCTTACTTAAATAAATACCTAGTCTTGTCTTTCTGTGCTTTTATTCATAAAACCCTTTCCTTACACACCACATACATTAGAACTCTGACACACAGTAAATAACCAATAACCATCTTGACATTCAAAGCTTGCTATCTTGGTAGATACCAATACTTTTATATAGAATTCCATTCATGATTCTAACACGCGCATAGGAAAACTGATTAATTTTGCCCGCCATTGCGAAAAAAAATTCGGAACTCGTTTTTACAAATCATTTCCAGATTTTTTAGTATTATTTTCTTCACAAGTGTGTTGAAAAACGCCGTATGATACACGTGTGTATTGATGATTACCGTCCTCGGCTCTCTTAAGACAAGCGCCTCAGCGGAAGTCACCTCCTTTTTTCTGGCTCTTCATCGTTGTTTGCCGCCACGGTTGAGCTTATTCGTGGCCTTGGGTACTTGACACCACAATCCAGTGGTGGCCTTAGGGGATGGCGAACAGGGCAATTGCCCGGGGCCTCGCTCTTACAGGGGCCTTGCACTACAACCCAAAACGTTTACAATTTTATCCTTGGCAAACAGTTATTCGTAATAATTAAATAAAGTTGGTCGGTTCAGTATTTCATAGTATAGTATTAATAATAATAAGTGCCACGTTTTACAGTTCTCGTCTATCTATATACATTAGTGCATTATGGTACAAGTGTGTAAAGTTGGTGATTACCGCTGAGGCGCCATTGAGACCCGAGCCGTTAGGTGAGGGTCTTAAGAGAGCCGAGGACGGTAATCATCAATACACACGTGTATCATACGACGTTTTTCAACACACTTGTGAAGAAAATAATACTAGAAAGTCATTTCCAACAGTGAACAAGAGTTCTGAAATTTTTTTCGCAATGGCGGGCAAAATTAATCAGTTTTCCTATGCGCGCGCATCTAACAATGGCGATCGGCCATAGACTAAAAAATAATGAGTGTTTTCGCGGAAAGCGTTTTAGCCACGTACAAAATGGGGAATTGCAAGTTTTCTTTATTACAGACAAAAACAAAAGTTATATTTAAGTGAAACTTTTGTTTATGAAGTTGCATGAAATTGTACATTGAGCACGATCTTTTTTGTATCGAAACTTTTTAAGAACAAAGCAACTCAACCAATAAATTTAAAAAAATATCTCTTTATCTCACTTGTGAATAATAGTAATGAAAAAGTCACAGTTTGATAACAGGTCTCATTATGTGCCTAATTGCGGTGAAATTAGAGCCACTTTATGAGCAAGTGTGTTGAAAAAAAATGAATCCCTATTACCCTTGGTCACGGCATCACGCGAGAACAGGGAGAGGTAGGGCAGTGTAGGTAGGGTAGGGTAGGGGAGATGAATGTTTGGTGTTTTTATAGCAAAACAAAGTTTGCCGGGTCAGCTAGTCGTACATAATTATCATCACTTCATCTTATACATTGTAAAAAAATGAAAAATATCAATATGAAAAATATCTGCCGCCTGTCCGGAGACTCGCAGCGGTTAGGCCACAATCAGTTTTTGTTAATAGACATTATAAAAAATTAGGCATCCTTTGACATTGGTTTGTTATTTCAGACCCTTTCACCATTAAAACAAAAACCAGCTCTATTCGGTTAAGAAAGACATGTAATTAAGTGCATTTCTATTTTATTAAGATTGAACATTTTTATTCTGTAGCGATGCCATTCATACAAGTTTGCGAACAAAAACAGGAGTGCTGAAAAAGCGGCAACATGGCGACATCATTAAGCTGCAGTACCTACCTACGGAAACTAACTAATACGTTCTATCACGAGAACAACGAACTACCTCGTGTATCGAAATCGATACTTTAAAAAGCAAACGTTCTGTGATATTTTATTTTGAATTATTAAAGTAACCTTGAACCACTCAGTTTTCTATGTATTTATTGTAGGAATGTCTCTTCTTACTTAAATAAAATGAGCAGCATATGTTATAAAAACGCAGAAATAAAAATAGCTTACATAAGGCAACACAAATATCAATATATTTTGGTGTTAACACAAATTGCATTCATCCACAATATTGCGGAATAATTAAGCACGCTTGCAACGAAATTGAAAAGTTAACTGTTCAGTGAATATTTAAGGGAGCTCATACATTTGATTGCTATTTTTATTGCGGTATGAAACATGCTCGTAATACATAACAACCGTCTGGTGTGTAGTTCACTTTATTATGGAAGAAAACAGATGTCTTTAGGACTCAAGACAGCTACCCATGTCTGGTTAGGATTACCCAAATAAATATTACTCAGCTGCAAAAGATTTCTCTTCTCGGAATGTAAATAACTCGATTTGTTCATACTGTAATAAATTTTATGTGGATACTAACATTATTGTTAGAAAATTTTTAGATGAAAATCTTTTTAGTATCGGAACGAGAATCTATCAGGTTTTAAAACATAGTTATTGGTAAGTTCGTACCACCGCGGCTCAACGCACACTCGACCGGTCTTTATCAAGTCAAGAGGTGCACTTGACGCTAAAACACATACATAATATGTAGATGTGGCAGAAGGCTACAAGGTTTGTCTCCACTCCACTACACTAAACACTTGACTTGAGTGGTATCTATTCATTGACAACGACACGCTCGCCGCTAGTTCTGACAAATACATATAGATACAGTATTTGATTTTTTATAATCTACACAAAAACTATTTCATTTGGCCTTATCATGCCCAATTTTAGAGATAATGTAAAGCTTGTTGCACAGAAGCAGGCGTTTTATGTCAAATCGATGTAAACAAGAGACTTACTCCGCGATATATTTACGGAAAGTTGACTTTCTCGAAGTTTGCCCAAGAAAAACAATCTAAATAAAACTTCTGCAATAAAAAGTTGCTACAGTGAACACCATGCATAACAAAGCAATAATTTGGCACTTTACAAGTCAAACAAACATTCAAAGTAAATGAACGAAAATATTTGATATATTCAAAAGATACTCGAGTGGCAGTGAAAACTTCTGTAATCTTTTTGGAAGTCGCATTTAACCTTTTAACATTCTTGCTACAAAGATAGTTTTAAGTTGTAAGTTTACTAAATAGTTAATGAAATCTTATATGCGACTCTCATTCTGAATTAATAATTGTATGCTAAAAAACCCTAGCATCCTAGCATCATAGGTTATCTATCGAGTTTGGTGTAGATTTTATAACATCATAAGCGAAAGATTTCAGCCTATATTATACCTGTACTTAGCTTAGTATTGCTCAATCCCCCGCGCCGTTCAGGTTTTAGAACTCCCTATTGACCTAGGTCATACCTAGGTATTTATTGTAAATCCTTATCTAGGTTTTAGGTATACCTACCTAACGTTTCATATAAATTCTTACCCTATAACGTCTCAACTAAATGAGGCCTAGAATACTGAGAATCCTTCTCGAAGGACTAATTCGTTGAAGCCCCAAGTACTATTAACACACAAGTATTAGGCGGCAAACTATTTTAATAAATGATGAATTATGATCTTAGAATAAATCTTCTAAACTTGGTAGTTACTAAATTAATGAGAAAAGAAGTCGCACCAGTTGACAACGACTGTATTATAAAAAACTCAAGTGAAGTGACCGTGCGTATCTAATCATGTATATGCTTATGATACTACTTCCTCCTAGGCAGGCAGTACTTTGCTTTTTAACAGGAAACATAACACATTTTTTATGATTATACGAACTTACCCTAAGTGAAGTTCTATCATAATTATACGAAGTGCCTCGTCCGAAGAGATTAGTACCTGTAATTAATGATTATTATTTACATGTAGTACCGGCTACGGGAGGCTACTCAAATCACTATGTTTTAGAGACAATTTTTTTTTTTTTCTTGCCCTGGCAGCTCTGTGTCGGCTATCAACTTGTCATTTAGTTTAGAGTTATGATGTTTTATAGATATTTCCAGAACGCTTCTGGGTTATACCTTAGGGTTGGGAGGGTGTTTTTTATTACTATTGTTAGTTTCCTTAACATTACATTTTATACTGATACTCCTTCCTTAGAAGTTAAAGTTGCTGGTTGTTGTATTAGTTAGTACATGTTAGTTAAATAAGATATTTTTAATCACAGCTAAAGATTTATCTTGCTAAATCATTTTGATCCTTTACACTAAAGGTATTTTATAAAATATCCAGATGTACTTGAGTTGTAACTCCAGCCTGCTGTTTTTAGTATCTCATAAATTGTCACACCTGTCTTTAGAAGTAGCAGCGTGGCATGTGCTGTGAGCTAAATATATGGGTACCTACATCAATACTGCTAGTCTTTAAAGTACACTTAATCCAACGACTGATAGTCTGTTTGGACATTAATGTGGTATGGTTTCTTGGTGCCTAAAATAATTCTTATATGTTAATTAATGTGGGCTACAAGGGTTTCAGCTGGATATATTACTGTTCTTTCTCTGAAGTATTGATTGATTTAGTTCATATATAAGAGATTTTTTGAGATCTGAAATTTTGATGGTTATATGCATTCATTCTATTTCTATACTTTGATATTATTTTTGACAGTTGTTCTAGAGACAACATCTCATTTGGGTACCAAATTCCTAATACTTCCAGAATCTGGGCTGTTTCCCAGGTGGCATTGTATTTTTGGACAGGTAAGACTACCTCTGAACACGCCCTTAAAATATTTTCAGAGTACATTAATGTTCAAGGTATTATCAGTGATAATGCCAATTTGTGACAATTATGCATTTGTTATATTTTTTATTAGAATTAGAAAGTTCTGTTAAGAAATTATATTACCATTGCTGTTCAAGATGTTATTATTACATTTTTTTTTTTAAATTATACCAGTTTATTAAACATGAGTCAATTGTTTGGAAAAGTTTTCTGATAGAGATGCTATCATAATTTCTATTGATGATGGTAGTATGCTTCGTCATAATAGACTTCATTACCTACACACTAGACTCCGACAGCCAGAGTAAGGTTGGTATGGATTTTTCCCTTGGTGTGAGATACTTTATTATTTTCATTAGGTTTAAGTATGATCATCTCTAAATTATGAGATGTGCCCAATCGGACAGAGTTGGCCATGGTGACCACTATGATGCCCTTAGCCTTATCCATTATGATTTTTCGTAGATATTTTAATATGATTGAGAATGGTGGAAACGCAGAAAATAAAATTGGTTACCAGTATACTGTAAATGGGTCAATTGTCAATTGTTATGTATTTATCATATTTTGTTAATGTGACTTGCAAATAGGTAAATTTCAGAATTCCAAATTTATCTTTCAATTATTAATCATATGCATTTTCTTTTAGTTCCCATTCTACATCGGGATGTGACTTCTGCAATACAGTATCAACTACTTGATTTTCAGTCAACCTAATGTAAGGAGCGAAAATGAAATATAATGGTTTTCACACCAATTCCGCTGGTTAAGTTGAAGAGATGAGGGTAATGAATTCTACTCATTCGATTAATGCAGCCTATATTGCTGTTGGATTGTTTATACATAAGAGTATTTCACAATTATTGAAAAGTTTACCAAATATTTAAAAAGACAAAGAATGATGCTAATAAATCCAATTAAAATTCATTTGATATTCACATTCCTTGTCTGACCACTGGCCCCTAGCAATCTCATCCCCACAGGCAGTCCCCCCCCCCCCCCGAATGAATGGCATATGGCCACGATTCAGGGAATTATTGTAGGGATATCTATGTATTTTTCATAATTTACTTCACCTTGGAGGTTTAGGATTTTACACATTCTAGTTTTTTGGTATATATAAAGCCATCCATATTCAATAGTAGGGCACGCTGAGAGCAGTACCTAGTCCTACAAAACATATAAATTGTCAGATTTCATAATAGATAAGTTTTTCTTATCTGTAGGTAATGTTACATGACAGTTGTAAGTCTTTTATCAGTAATATATATCCCAAAAATATACCAGTATTAGTGGGTGTAAGTTTGTTATTTACTAACTTGTGATTAACTTCTTAGTGTTTTCAATATTTTCAGTCAACAATTAATGGCCACAGGATCTTAGGTAATTTGTTGGCAGATTTCATGACTTTAGTGAAAATGTAAGGTGCAGTGTTTTACCCAAATGGCAGTAGATCGAACTTATACAATTTTCCAAGAGGGTATTCTAGATATTTGCTAGAATTTTTGTGATATTTTATAAGAGACTGCATCTTTAATGTATTTTATGTATGGCCATGGAACTATCATTTGATAACATTTTTAATTCTGTGCACAAGTCTTCAAGTTTGAAACGACTTACATCAATGCACTTATTAAGGCTTTATTGCCATTGGGTTTTTGTATTAAGAAAAACTTGAGACAAATTTTCCTTTTCAAGGCTGGCACTTAGATATTGCATCTTATAGTGTTTTTGCAGCTGGGCTATCTTAAAGTGTTGTGGATACCCATGAAACCCTCCATCCATGATAACATGGTCTTATCATCAGTGATAAATTACCACTATTTATAAAAAATTATAAGCAACCAGGTTACCTTACTGAGTTTAGCGGCGTCGAGGTGAGATGTAATGACCACCTAAAGGATATTGTATGGCTGACTCAGGCTATAGACAGGCTCCCTGTTCTCCTGTCGCCCTTGTGGCGCTGGTGGAGCTTTCGAGTATTTTGCTTAGAATGTGTTGGGTTCTTTCTTAGCTTTCGGTGCTGTTGCAGCACCTGATTTAGAAGCCACTTTACCAGCTCGAAGAGTTTCAGCAAGTGTTTACCCGAACTGATATTTTTCCATCTTTGTGTTTTGAACTTGCCCTTAAGGTCCTTTTTTATTGAGCCGCAGCTAAATTTGCATCTAGTAATTGAGTCACAACTCACAATGTTGAACTTCACATAAGGTACGAGTGGTATCCATTATTCAACTTAATAGATCTGTATAATTTTCTTTTGCATCCAATACTTTGGATAATGTTGCTCCTAGGATGGAGATGGTGCTGAGTAGTCTTTGTTTTGCTTCTATGGCCTTGTTTATCAATAATTTGGGCATTTTGCTGTATAGCATAAGAGCCCCAAGATTTGTCACGTTCAATGTCAGCGTTTATTTTCCCTGCGCAAGGAGCTGTAGGGGAAATACCAGCCTGTGGTCTCTATGGAAACAAGCCTCATGTTGCAAGATGTTCCAGACAGCTGGCCACTTCCTTGTGGAGTTCGGCCCCATCACCATACTCTGTGTTCAATGTTGGGTCAACCCAATGAATTTTGAGAGCGTCTGTGTGTTTCCGGCCTGGAATTGTGAGGGAGATCACTAGTGTTCGTGGTTATTTTGGTATTTTCTTGGTCATATTCGACTTTAATTGTTTCCATTTCATTTGTGGCATCGTCGTCCAGGACTTTGCCTGGAATGATTACAAACCATTGTTTTACTGCCGGTTGATAACCGAGTTATTAAATCTGGTGGGTGTAGCAATTCCAAAGAATTGAACGAAACCAGTGAATTATTGAATGTTGTGAGACAGTCCAATGATCTGCTCGAGTGCATTCGTTAGGTAAAAGAATTAAATTATATTTCATGATCTCGTAAGTATGCAGTGAGACAGCCCGATGGCTTGCCCGAAATGCATTATTTGTTTGAGAATTATTGAATGTTGTGAGACAGTCGGATACTCTGCTCGGGTAAAATAATTAAATTATGATGATCTCGTAAGTATGCGGTGAGACAGCCCGATGGCTTGCCCGAAATGCATAATTTGTTTGAGAATTATTGAATGTTGTGAGACAGTCGGATACTCTGCTCGGGTAAAATAATTAAATTATGATGATCTCGTAAGTATGCGTGTGAGACAGCCCGATGGCTTGCCCGAAATGCATTATTTGTTTAAGAATTATTTAATGTTGTCAGACAGTCCGATTTTCAGCTCGAATACAGTCGTTAGACAATAGAAATACATTTCTTTTGATTGATAATCTCGTGAATATGCAGTGGGACGGCCCGATGGCTTGCCCGAAGTGCATTATTTGTTAGAGATGCAAGTTTAAGCCATAGGATTGGTAAAATAGTTGTAGATATATGTACAATTAAATCAAAATATATTTTTACAGAGTTAGGTACCTTGTGGGTCTAAATATGGCGTCAACTCTTGAGACGATTTTTGTTTTAAATAGTTTCCAGGTTTTTCATTTTTCACCTGATTCTCTCGTATTCCTCAGTCACAATCGGTGACAATGTGTTTCCTTTTTGGCATTTTCCAACTTTTTAAAAACTGTTCTTTGTATTTAAAAGTTTAGATAAGTGTTGAATAGCGCCGCACTAAAACCGCGAATGACAAGTTGACAGCCGACACAGAGATGCCAGGAAAAAAAAACAAAAAATATTGTCTCTAAAACATAGTGATTTGAGTAGCCTCCCGTAGCCGGTACTACATGTAAATAATAATCATTAATTACAGGTACTAATCTCGAGGATGAGGCACAAAGTATAATTGATTGTAGCGATTGCCCTCAATAATTTTTGCTATATTTGTTAGCACACTGCTTTCATTTCCGGCTGTGTCCCTATAAAATTACTTCAGAGTTCGGAAAACCATTCTATGTTTTGGGAAATTGGGGACTTGTGCCCTTAATTAAATAGCCAAATTCTTTGAAGTCGTTTCCCATTAAATTGCCTATTTCTTTATTTAACATCATATTGTTTGTCATTAATGTTGGTTTGGCCATGTTGAGAGGATGAATAAAAGGCGACTAACGAAAGGTATTTACAAGGCAGACGTGAATGGAAACGCCGGGAGGGGACGCCCTAGAAAGACATACATAGACCTTATAGGTGATGTTCTTCAGAAAGGCCAGGTCCGCAGTACTCATAACCGGCGTGTGTGTATGATTAGATGTATGAATGTGAGTGAAGCAAAATAAGTATGTAAGGATCGTAGCAGGTGGCGTTCTTTAGTTTTTGCATACACCCATGGGAAAAAGGCTTGAGTTTATGTATGTATTGTTAGAGAAGTAAGAATGAAGCACAGCTATTAGAGTCAAACGAAGCGCGACCGAGTTAAAATCTTATTTAGGTAAAATGGGTTTTAAAAGGCCATTAAAGAAAATTATTTGCCGTACGCAAAGAATAGATTATACAAATTCATAGTCAAAGTTTCCTCGGAGCCTAGATTAACCTATAATTTGAGATAAGCGTCTGAGATACAAATTTAAAATTCATGTGCCCATGATTTTCTCTCTGCTATTCTCTACGGTTGCTAGCCCAGAATCGGTTTAATTTCCTGCAGTAAATTTCCTAAAGGTGTCATAAACAGTTCCACGGGAAAAGTGTTTGTATTCTTTTACGTTTCCATTTTAATTTGTGATATTCATGCATTCTATTTCGGAATGTAAATCAGGTAACGGGGTAAATGTCAATGATCGCACTACATTAATTATGGTGACCCACGTAAAGGTTCTGAAGTCAACATAAAAACACAATGGATAATATACCTTATGGGTTAATTATTTCCATATGTGATTTTTTTTTGTTTATTATATAACAAATTGGTACTTGGTCACTGGAAAGGGAAGAAATCTATAACGATGATCTAATATTTACTCTGTTGATGTCAAAACATAGGCACTTATGTCTCCCTGAGGCACCGTATCCTACTCAAGAACTTTATTTGAATACCTGGCTTTAGGGCTGATTTTTACCAAAGGAAAGACGAGAGCCTATTGATGTTGATGAGACCTCATCATCAACATCAATAGGTTCCAGATTGTATTTTTGTGTTGAAGCTTACGGAGACATTTGAAAATAATGTAAACCAATTGGTTGTTTGAGTCATCTCCTTTTCTTTTCACTTTCACCGTATGCTCTTATTTCAAACACATTTCACAGAAAATATGATATTATTATCATTAAATATGTATTACGTCCCTCCGTTAAATAAAATTATATTGAATAGCAGATAGAATTTTATTTCACATTTCGCATTCATATTCCAGATAAAATAATGTGAAACACTTTCAACTAATGTCGTATTTTATCTTTTATCACCAGAAACATTTTCGTTTTCAATTTTCACACTTTTTTGTAAAAATACGGTACCCTCTTTTTTCTACGAAACCGTAGCATTGTAAAATTGTTGAGACTGTGTAGGCGAAAAATTTTAGTATTAGAATGATTCCCTTTTCAATATTTCTACTCAGAAGCAATAAGTACCTACATATAAGAATTATATTAATTACGCGACCCATTTAAAAATCTATAATTTTTTATAATTGGTTTTAGTGGGCCCAAAATAAAATTATACATGAAAACTAAACTCGGTCTGTATGGCCATACATTTTAATTAGTTCTCCCTACCCTAAATTACTTTAATAAAACTATTTTGGCAAATATATCAAGGCAGGCACTATTTCAAACTTAATAAAATGTTTTAAGGCATAAAATGTTTATTCGCCCACTATGTTCTATGTTATAGGGTTTGGTTTCCGCACTTAGTCCTTCGGTGGACCATTGTGCGTGGGCCATGGCGGCCGTTGGGTGGGTTATTCCAATCAGCCCACCTCCCTCCAGAAGCTAATTAGGGCTCCTGGATTACTTAGAACGTCTGTGTATGATCTGGGTGACCCGAGGGTTTATGTTCTTATCAGGGTGACCTCTGTGCATTCAAAGAGAACATGCGCAGTGGTTTCCTCAGTCTCCATGCATGCCCTGCATAGAGAACTGTCCGTTATGCCTATGGTGTGGAAGTGTTTGTTTAGTGAGCAGAGTCCCGTGATGGTCCCCGTCATCAGGCGCAGGCCATTCCTGTCCAGGCGTAGCAAACACCTGGTAAGCCTACTGTCCAAAGATGGCAAAGCCTCTTTGGACTACCTGCAGCCTGGTGCCGAGGTCCACCAGGTTTCCGCTTGTGCCTGGGTGAATTCCTGTAGCCACCTGCGTATTTGGTTGTAGGGGATGGGTACAAAGGTTCGGGTTCGACCGTCGTGCTGGATCCGCGTCTCGCGAGCTCGTCAGCCGCGTCGTTACCCAACGATCCGCTGTGTCCCTTTATCCATTGCAGTTTCACCGTGTTACGACTAGATACGGTTATTTGTTCCAGTGCGTTGTGGCATTCTAGTATTAATTTTGATGTAATATATTTTTTCCGTAAGGATTGGAGGACTGAGGCGCTGTCGGACAGTATAAGTATGTGAGTGTCCGTAACCCTCCTGGCTTCTAGGGCGTGGACCGCCAGTATGATGCCCACACACTCCGCCTGATAGACGGTGTTGAACCCTCCTAGCGGTCTGGATATATTTATATTATGGTCGTGTGAGAAGACCCCGACTCCGGTACCGGAGTCCGTCTTAGATCCGTCAGTGTATACTCTCATCTCTTTCGGGAAACATGGAACATGAGTTTTCGCTTGATCGCGTCCTCCTATATGCGTGTGTGCTTAACTCTGGAGTCTTTATTTAGGGTACCTGATAGGTGGAGTCTAAAAGCAGCCAGGGCTGCCTCCTTCCGCACGACAAGATGCAGAGGTGGCAGTCCCAGCATTGCCTGTAGGGCGGCCGTGGGTGTAGTTCTCATACTGCTAGTTATTGCAATGCGAGCAAACCGCTGCAGTTTTTCGAGATCTGTTTGGGCTGTGCTGAGGTCTGTCCTGGGCCACCAGACCAACGAGCCGTATGTAATGATTGGTCGGATGACTGTGGTGTATAGCCAGTGGGTGACCATGGGGATGATCCCCCAATTCCTGCCCAGCAGTCTCTTGCACTGAAACAGGGATATGCTGGCTTTTGTAGTGATATAGTTCATGTGTTTCGCCCAATTCAATTGTTTGTTCAAATAAATACCCAGCTACTTGGTTTCGGTTGAAAGGCTTAGTGTTGTTCCAAAGAATCTTAGTAGTTACACTGTCATCGGTTTCCTCTTTTTCGTGAAGAGAATTAGTTCCGTTTATTCGCCCACTGGCTATACGTGACCTACCAAAAGAGAAGGTGTAAAATTTTTGTAACCCATCTAAAAGTAGTATGAAATTCATTATAGAGGCTGTAGATTGCCTACCTACATACATTCTTTTTTTAAATACTTGACTTCATAGGCATACAAACGACATCATCATGTGCCTGCCCTTTTCCCAAAATTGTTGGGGTCAGCCTCAGCCCGGTAAGATAACACGATACACCTTGGCAAATCCGGTTGTCAGACTTTCGGTAAACAGAATACGTAATACGAAGAAATTTTAGTTCCTTGTAGGTTTGGAACTGAGGCGCAAGTTGGTAAAATTTTCGCTGACCTTAACCGCTGTCCTCGGTCAGAACGGACCATCGTTAATCCGGACATTACGACTTTGGCCCGCTACACAATAGGAAATTGAGATACTGGTAAATAGTATCTAATTAGAAATCACTATCTATTCTCATCTAAACAAATATAACACAGAATTATTCCTACATTACCCCAGGCTGATACAATTTTAGTCTTTCTTAAGTTTATCTCAAATTTAGATTTAGGGTCGGCCTTTCCTAGTAATATAAAAAGGAAAAATTGTATTTTTGTTAAGACAAAGTTACTTTGAAAGTAGGTAAATAACCTTACTCTAAGAGCTTGTGGTCACCCCCCACAAGCTCTTAGAGTAAGGTGATTTTGAGATCGAGTAAGTGACAGATGTATACACGTCATATACATCTGTCCCTTACTTGATCTCAAAATAACCTTACTCTAAGAGCTTGTGGTAGCCCCCCTGATCTATTTACAAAAAAATCTGATAGATTTTACATATAGAACGTTACAATACCGCTGAGTCCCATAGGCTACTTTTTATCCTGAAAATGTCAGGATAAAAAGTAGGCTATTCTGCGTGATAGGCCACAGTAACAAGCTCGGGGGAAAATAGTAGTACCTATTATGAAGAGATAAAGTACTAAGTACTTTTATAAAAGTTAATCTCTAGAGATCGTGATCCGATTACACAGATTCCTTCACTAGTAGAAAGCTTCATTACTTTCAAGTTACATAACAGTACAGTACAAACATTTTCTTAATATCCCTCGGCAAACCTCGTGTTTCGTCAGTCGTCGGATTTCTATCCGTTGCCCTTTGCCTTGGTGCCACAGAGTACTTTTTTTATATAGCTTGGTGCAGACCGGACGCTCTCAAACTTGGAAGTATACAGAGTTGTTAATACTCTTTTAACATAAAGTAATAAATTTAAAAAATGGGAGGAAAGCTGCTAAAGTTGCTATTTTACAGCTGTATATATGTATATATTTCACACGGAAATCAAAACAAAACAATAATAAAGTACTTAGTTCTGAATTCAAATTATTTTACACGATAAATCTAATAATTGATGGACATAGAAATTAGCATTCATTTGTATTCGGAAATGCGATGATTGCCGAGGGACATTAAGAAAATAGTTGTACTGTACATTTTATGATAGAAAATCACGAATCGCGATATGCAATTTTCTTTGATTTAAATATTCTTCTTCCCGTTGTTATTACCGTACTGTACCGCGCTACTATTTGTATAAAGAATTTTGATTAAAAATAGAATATCAACTGACGATCTTTTACCTACTATAAAAGTGTGTAATAGCGTTTTTAGCGGAACTGAAAAAACATGCATCGATATGGAGCGACCACATTATTTGACACGAAAAGAAATGGTGAGAGCCGTCGGAATGTTGCAAACTGGTTCCAGGCAACCATATCATATAGGTAACCTTAAAGTTGCCCTAGTCGATCATTCTTCCATACAAACGTAGTCTGGCGATTACTCCTCTGTTTTACGGTGTATGTTTAAAATAAACAATGATATCAATTTTTCTCATCATTATCTAGCCCTGTATGGAAAGAAAACGTAAAAATTATATATATTTGAAAGATATGAGCGTCGAAAGTTCCATATTTCAATACTAATTTTAACGCATCTTTGGGCGCAAATAAATACAGTAAGAAGAAGAAAAATTGCAAAACGGTCACCATACAGGGATAGGTTAGTAGTTAAGTAATGCAAATCATTTTATTTTGAATAGATATATCTAGTGGTTTTTTCATGATATCCATACTCCCAAAAGCCTGTTTAAAAAACATTCACGCGCTTGTTTTTGTCCTAAATCATCACCGCGCTACAAATTTGAAAAAGTGTGTATTCGTACGTGAATTAGCTTCTTACTGCTCATCACAGCATCTATTTCTTTTGCACGTGGATGAGATAGTATGCATTTTAACCCCGCGCACAAAATAGTTCGTGCCGTCGACTAGTGCAACCTTAAGCCTATCATATAAGTAGTAGGTACTTACCTAATATCTATATGATATGCTTAGGCTCCTTTGCTACCTTAACAGCCAAGTGACCGATAAACAGTACATTTTCTATTTTCATTGTCTGGCAGTTAAGATGTTAAGGTACCTTTAAGTGTCGGGTCTACTCCCTAAGCACGAGGTCCGTAGTTTCGGCTTTCATTACGTTCGTTTCCTACTCCATATCACCTACGGACAGATGATTGCTAATAATCAATGGCAACACAATTTGACAGTTGTTTTTACCCGTCCGAAAAGTTGAACTTTACACTTGTTTTTTTCACTCAGAAGTTTCGGAATACTTTCAGACGGGGCCATAACTTCGTTGATGGAGATAGGGAGCAGACCCCCTGTATCATTCAGGTAAAGCTTTTTCCTTTTTTTGAGACATTTGCCATGTCTAGCAAACTAATCGCTGGCTTTTCATCCTTATTTGCCGCCATGGTTGAGCTTTTTCGTGGCCTTGGGTACTTGACACCATAATCCCTCACAAGTATTATTAATAATAAGTGCCAAGTTTTCCATTTCTCTTATATCATCACTTCATCTTATACATTGTAAAAATGACAAGGGCCTCCCAAATATCTGCCGCCCGCCCGGAGCCTCGCAGCGGTTAAGGCCACCCTTGCTACAGTCAGTTTTTATTAATATATATTATGAAAAATTAGACATTCTGTACCAGCGGTTTGTTATTTCAGACCCTTTCACAATTAAATCAAAAACAAGAAATTACAAATGTTTCGTATCGAATCTTTTTCTACAATCGGTAACGCCTTCTATTTGTATGGTCTGACTCCGATGTGTCATTCCCATACATTGATTAGTTTTCTACTAGCGTTATCGATTGTAGATTGTCAACTTGGCTACAGGGGCAGCTCTATTCGGTTAAGAAAACATGTAATTAAATGCATTTCTATTTTATTAAGTTTGAACATTTTTATTCTGTAGCGATGCCATTCATACAAGTTTGCGAATAAAAAGAGGAGTGCTGAAATAGCGGCAACATGGCGACATCATTAAGCTGCAGTACCTACCTAGGGAAACTAACAAACATGGAGTTCTATCACGAGAACGACGAACTAACTCGTGTATCGAAATCGATACTTTGTAAAGAAAACGATCTGTGATATTTTCTTTTGAATTATTAAAGTAACCTTGAACCATTCAGTTTTCTACGTATTTGTTGTAGGAATGTCTCTAACTACTTAAATAAAATGAGCAGCATTTGTTATAAACACGCACAACTAAAAATATCCAACATAAGGCACCACAAATGTAAAATATATTTTTGTGTTAACTTGTGCAATTTGTGCATTCATCAACGATATTGCAGAATAATTAAGCACGCTTGCAACGAAATTGAAAAGTTAACCGTTCAGGGACCTCATACAATTGATTGCTATTTTTATTGCGGGCCGAAACACGCTCGAAATATATAACAACTGTAATAGCGGTTTGAGAAACCTCTTCATCCTTGGGTCTATCATGAAAAGTGGACTGTATTTGAAGGGTTCTGGCAATAGTGCGTTGACAATAAGCGGGAAAATATTCACGGATCAATTCGGGCGATCTAGTATGGAAATGAGGGAAGTAGTACGCCTTACCTTGTAGTGGTCGATGCCAGCCCACGTGTGGCAGCGAGCTGGTGTTCTTCTACTCCAAAATGGCTCCTTCAGGATCCACACACTTCACACAATTGTTTTATATCCGCGAGGCGGGTTAATAGACACGGTTCACAAGGTTCTCTGCAATCTAACTAATTAGATGCATCAGTCTCCAGCCAGGTGGCTTGGCAAGCTGGCGGTTGAGATACGAGGCCCGTTCACGTTGAAGTTTCGGTTCGTTCTGGCGACCTGTCATTAAGGCGTACATAAAGGGAAAAGGAATGAGGAAGGAACGAGATAATTAGGATATCGATCGCCCGCGAAATCTCAAATGCGTTTGTCTATGTGTTTTTGGTCATTGATTTATGACATTTACAAGAGATGGCGCTACCATTTTCCCGGCCTTAAAGGGTCACCTTTAATGAAAATTAAACTTAGCCCTATGAGGTGTACTACCGTATACCTATTCAGCAATACGGACTAAGATGCGGATTTTTACATTTCAATTATTAAGATTTAAGATAAATACTGCGAGTTGCATAATACATTAAGTTGCATACCTATAGTTAAATTATGTTGCGTCGCTAACTAACTAAAACTAAGAGACCTAACTATCAAGCCAGGCCTTATTGAGTCGGTAATGGACACAGACGCACAACAGGGCGCACATAGCTACCCTTTGCGGTTTTCACAGTAACAACACGGGTTGTACCGTCCTTGGAGGTATGCAATTTATCAATAATGCCTAACGGCGATGAAAGGGGCGGAGAGTTATCAGTAATGATAACTACAATCGTACCCTCTTGTATAGAAGGTGCAGGACTATTCCATTTGGATCTAGCCTGAAGTTGATGTAATTATTCTGAACGCCAGCGCTGCCAGAACGACTGCACCAGTTTGTCAAGTAGAGTATGTCGCTGAAGCAAGCTGAGCGAGTCTGCTTCAGGAGCGGGAAGGGACAACAATGGCGCGGTGTGCAAGAAATGCGCAGGGGTCAGTGCTGATGGTTCAGTAGGGTCACTACTCAAAGCAGTAAGTGGCCGCGAATTAACTAGAGCCTCAACTTGACTAAGGACAGTTATAAGTTCCTCGTAGGAGAGGATTTGTTGACCCTTAACTTTAAAAAGGTGAGTTTTAACTACCTTAACCATACTTTCCCAACATCCTCCAAAATGTGGGGAAGCAGGCGGAATAAACTTCCAATCTATATGATTGAAGGAAAGTTCTTCCTCAAGATGAGGACGAAAATCTTTAAGAAATTTGTGAAGGTCGCGTAAATAAGAACTTGCACCTACGAAACAAGTACCGTTATCGGTATATAAGCATTTAATAGGACCGCGTCGCGAAAGAAATCGTTTTAAGGCTGCAAGGAAAGTCACTGTACTTAAATCTGTTGCCACTTCAATGTGCGTGGCACGCGTCGTCAAACACGTAAAAATGCAGAGCCAAGCCTTACGGCTCTTAACACCTCGACCACGAAATGGTGTGTACTGTAGCGGGCCTGCATAGTCACAGCCGGTGTGAGTGAACGCCTTGTCGACTTGGTTAACACGCTGGCTAGGTAGATCTGCTATAAGTGGAAGAATAGGACGCGGGCGGAACTTAAAGCAAGTGTTACAGTTGTGGATTCTGTGACGAATTATTCGACGTGCTGCTAAAATCCAATAATTATGCCTGAGTAAGGACATAAGCAACTCCGGACCGGCATGAAGATGTTTCTTGTGACAAAAGTCAACAAGAAGATCAACAATATGGTCATGACGTGGTAGAATACAGGGATGTTTATATTCGTAGGGTTCGTCCGAATTTGTGAGACGACCACCAACTCGTATGATGCCGTGCTCATCGAGAAACGGCTTAAGCTTATGGATGGCGGGAGTACATGGTTTATTGTTTTTTAAATTTAAAATATCGTTACGGAAATGAACATCCTGTACAGCTCGCAGCAATTTAATTTCTGCATATTTCAGATCAGAGCTTGATACAGTACGTGCACTAGGCAGTTGTCTTAAAAACTTATAGACGTAACCAATAGCGCGTAGCAACTTAGACCACGACGAAACACGTAGTGCTAGCGCGTAAATTGGTGATTCCGTAACCTCAGAAACCACGGCATGAGCGACTGATTTCTGTTCGGGTACGCCCTCATGCAGTGCATTGTGTTCGAAAGTATGTATGGGCCACTCAGCTGGGTCATGAGAAACCCACGATGGTCCACGATACCACAATGGATGCTGCAAGAGCTTAGCTGGCGTGACACCACGAGACAGACAATCAGCGGGGTTCTCAGTACCTGCGACATGGTTGAAACAATTAGCGGGTATAAGCTCTATCAGCTTAGTAACCCGATTGGCAACAAAAGTTTGCCAGCGGTGCGGTGAGGAATTTATCCAGGCGAGCACTACTTTAGAGTCAGTAAACGCGTATACCTTATGGATGCGGTAGTGGGGCGATATTGTGTCTTGTACCTTGCGAAGCAACTTAGACAACAGTAGGGCCGCGCACAACTCTAGTCTAGCCACCGAAATGGTTTTCACAGGTGAGACTTTAGACTTCGCACTAACTAACTGCACGGAGTAGTTAGAACCATTGTATATTTGCATGTATACGACTCCACCGTAAGCACGCTCGCTGGCGTCAGCGAAACCTACTAAATTCATGGTGCATCCGTCGACCAACCCCAGATGACGCGGGATAATAATTTCATTAAGCGTAGAAAGCTCAGTACAAAACTGCTTCCAAGCGGTGACTATACGTTCAGGTGGTATGTCGTCCCAGTCACACTTTGCTAGCCAAAGTTCCTTAATTAAGGGCTTAGCGTACAGAATAGTGGGGGCGACAAAACCCATTAAGTCCCATAGCCGAGCCACTGTGGAAAGCATGGTTCGCTTGGTACATTTATCATCTGGTGTGGTGACGTCAAAGCGGAAACTGTCACAAGACTTGTCCCAGCGTAAACCCAGGACCTTATGCGGTATAGACTTCTCATACTCGATATCGGGCGAAGCCTTATGAGTATCAGGTATGTGTGCGAGAACCTCTTTCGATTTACTTGTCCATTTGACAAGGTCGAACTGGCCTCGCTTGAAGAGCTGAATAAGCTCATCACAAAGCGAAATTGCTTGCGGTATGGACATGACACTACAGGCAATGTCATCCATATATAGGGCGGAAGAAGCAGCAGCAGACGGTGCAGGGAAATTATCGCCTTCATCAGCGACTAACTGGCGGACTACACGTAACGCGTGATATGGACTAGACTTAAATCCGAAGCAAACACGATTAAATTGGTAGACCATTATAGGTTCATGTTTACTGAATCTGTAAAAGATGCGTTGAAATCTACGGTCCGATTCACGAACGCCGACATTGAGAAACATTTGGCGGCAATCAGCAGACAGGGCTATTTGAAAGAGTCGAAAACGAATTATAATATTAAATAAATCACCCTGTAGATTGGGGCCTGCATGTAGAATGTCATTGATCGACTGCCCCGATGTAGTTTGACTACTAGCGTCTAAAACTACGCGAAGTTTAGTGGAAGTCTTATCTTCGCGAACGACACCGTGATGCGGAATGTAATATGACAGATTAGAAACGTTGTCATCTTTTAAAACCGGACTCAAATATCCCATATTAATGTAGTCCCGCATGACGTCATTGTAAGCGCTGCGTAACCCTAAGGACGCATCAAGTTTGCGCTCCAAACAATGAAAACGCCTAAGTGCGGCAGCGTATGAGTCGCCTAGCGAATAAGGGTCGTCGCAAAATGGCAGCGACACAATATATCTACCACTGTCATCGCGAACAGTGGTAGCGCGAAAATGTTCTTCGCACTCGAGATCCTTACGGCTCTGCGAGGGCGAGGCGGAAATTTCTTCAAGCTCCCAGAATCGCTTGAGAAGCGAATCTAAACTGGGATCTTGAAGAACAGAACAACATGAAGTTGTACTCGTACAGTGTGAAGTATGTGCCGTAGGTACGGAACCCATAACCACATACCCCAACACAGTTTCAATAGCGGGAGGTATATTATATTGCTCGCTATGCACTATGTTAGGCAAAAGCAAGCGCGGGAATATAGCAGCACCAATCAAAACATCGATACCGCTCGGCTCCGCAAACTTCAAATCTGCGAGCGGTAATGTTTTGAGATGTGTAAGTTTAGAGACATCGACGAGAGCGGTCGGCAATGTCTCCGTTATACGTTCAACAATAAGCGAAGAAACGTTAAAATAATATCATTACTAAAACGAGAATATAATTTAATATCTACGGAACCTTTAACTGGTTTTTCCGACCCACCGATTCCTTTAACTATTAAATTAGAAGTATGAAAGTTCTTCCAAAGTCCTAGACGCTTAAAACATTCAGAAGTAATAAAATTACTTTGTGATGCACTATCTAGTAAACAACGTATTATGTGCGGCTTATCATTTACATCGTAAATTACGACTTGAGCAGTAGCGAGCAGAACGGTTGTGTACGCCGTACATTGCGGGCTATCTCTCGCCGACGGCGACGCCGCAACGTATCGAGTGTCAATCGAACGCGATCGAGCGGCGCCAGCGACAGAGGTCGTACACAACGATACCTCAGACTGTGAGGTAATAGAAGGTACAGTCGGCATAGGCGTTGGGACCGGATTCGGCTGTGACGTCACTACAGTTGATAATTGCGGGTTTTTATTAAAATGTAACAATGTATGATGACGTTGATTACATGCGCGACACTTTAATTTAGAAGAACATTTAACCGTTTTATGTTTAATACTCAAACAATTGACACAAGCATTGTTGTCTTTCACACATTTGAAACGAGCTGTCGGAGTCAAATTATCAAAAGCGGGACATTTATATAAGTGTTCATGGATATATGCTTCGCACAGACACTTGTTTGAATTATTTAACTCAGAGCAAGCTACATATGATTGTGGATTAGGAGCGGTCATTTTATTATTAAAACTACGCGATTTATTAGACTTATGTGAATTGTCTGAACTATTAGGCTTATTATTGTTAGCTAAGGGTGGTTGGGTATTACGGAATATCCGACACTGATCATTGATGAAGCTGACAAAACTATCTAGAGTGGGAATCTTACGATTACGTTCTGTCATCTCGAAAGCGCGAATAGTTTCAGTGTCAAACTTTTTTATTGCGAGGTGCAATAAAATGAAATCCAGAAGGTCAACTAATTTTAGATTCTTTAGGGAATTAATTGCGGTGATGAACTTGTCCACATATAGCTGGTAATTCGAAACAGACGCGGGACCGGACAATTTAAGATTTAAAGCTTGATCCAAATAGGTAGACGCGAGGACACGAATATCCTGGTACCTATCGAGGAGTGCCTGGAATATGACTTGGTAATTCTCAGCACACGGTGTGACTCCCGCGAACACAGACTGTGCCTTCGGCGACAGCTTACCTATTAAATAGTACAACCTGTCTGCATCCGTCAGCGACTTATTGTCATGAACTGTAGATTTAAAACTTGCATAAAATAATGGCCAGTTTCGTATATCACCGTCGAACGACATGAGTTCGATTGGCGGCAACCTTGGTCTACATGTTGCGCAATCACTCATACTGTGCCTCCCGGACGGCTTATCTTCCAATTGAGACATCACACGTTTCACGGAACAATACATATCCTCGAATGAGGCGTAGGCTTGATAGCTAGGCTTCGCATCGGGATATATAGCCAGTAACCTAGCATTATAATCATCCAATAATCTATGAAAGTCCGCTCGAATATCATCTATTGTTACACAAGAACTGAGAAAGCCTTCTCTCACCGATTCGGAAGTATTAGCGACTTTAGAGCGATCATAAATTGACTGAATACGCTCGAAAAGTATATTATGCTTAGCTTCTAAAATGACTAACTGTTGATCTTCCGAAGAAGCGATTGCTTTCGCATCACGCGGCATTGTTATGTTATGTAGTTACAAATAACCACACAAACAAAACAATGTACGGTAATTATTTAAACGAACAACAATATGTAGAAAAGTAATACTACTGATTGTGATTGTACTGTGACAACGGGTTTCGCAATATTTGCGTAATAACGAAATAAGTTTTTTCGTAGTACCCACTAACCAAAGTAATTATATAGTACAAAATGTTAATAGCATTACTGTCCCAACCAGTTTTATTGTTAAGTTTGAATATTGTTTAAGATAAATGAATAGGTATAAATATGCAACTTATAGCCCGCAATCGTCTAAACGTATTCGGTAAAGTTATGATATTTATACTGCGTAGGTACCTACAAGTAGTACACCTATTTTATTTTTCTCTTATAGAATGAATGTCTACCCCGCGGTATTCGGAAAGTAACTTATTCCTAACAATTTATAATTGGAGGTAGGTGATTCCTATAAGGGCGGTTAAACTAAAAGACGTTTGAAATATGGAAATTTACAATACGACAAGTTAGTTTTTTAATAATATATTTATTATTTTTAATAATAGCAGATACGTAATTATAAACCTGCTATAGCGGCGTTGATGGAACCACGTATTGGGTTTACAACTTGATTATGTGGGTAGGCGGCTAGGTGCCACGACCCTAGTAGGAATTTATAATTGATTCCTACGTAAGAAATAAAGGAAAATGGATATATTATAGTAATATATCGGGCTACGGAGGACCAAAAATGTTATAGCGGTTTGAGAAACCTCTTCATCCTTGTGTCTATCATGAAAAGTGGACTGTATTTGAAGGGTTCTGGCAATAGTGCGTTGACAATAAGCGGGAAAATATTCACGGATCAATTCGGGCGATCTAGTATGGAAATGAGGGAAGTAGTACGCCTTACCTTGTAGTGGTCGATGCCAGCCCACGTGTGGCAGCGAGCTGGTGTTCTTCTACTCCAAAATGGCTCCTTCAGGATCCACACACTTCACACAATTGTTTTATATCCGCGAGGCGGGTTAATAGACACGGTTCACAAGGTTCTCTGCAATCTAACTAATTAGATGCATCAGTCTCCAGCCAGGTGGCTTGGAAAGCTGGCGGTTGAGATACGAGGCCCGTTCACGTTGAAGTTTCGGTTCGTTCTGGCGACCTGTCATTAAGGCGTACATAAAGGGAAAAGGAATGAGGAAGGAACGAGATAATTAGGATATCGATCGCCCGCGAAATCTCAAATGCGTTTGTCTATGTGTTTTTGGTCATTGATTTATGACATTTACAAGAGATGGCGCTACCAACAACCGTCTGGTGTGTAGTTCACTTTATTATGGAAGAAAACATATGTCTTTAGGACTCAAGACAGCTACCCATGTCTGGTTTTCATTCGGTTATGTTTTCAGACGGTATTGGAAAATGTTTCGGTAAATTACTAAATGGCAATCAGAGTCATTCCACTTTTAATTATTGCATGCCCGGGTCATCTTACAAACAAATAATGGAATCTGTGACAAAGAATATTTATAAACCAGATACCAATTTAACTGTATTTGTAGGTAATAGTAAAAAAGTAAAAAAAGATGACATCACTGAGTGTGTAAAAGAGATGTTAAAGTTAAATTGCAGTAAAATTATTTTGTGTGCGTTCCCTTACTTGGATAAATTGTCAAATAGACAAAATAATCACATTCACATGCTTAATAAGCATCTGCACTTTCTTGTGAGTCACTATAGTGACAAACTTGTTTTTTTTGACATCAACATTTTTGTTGATAAATTAAAGTCGACAGGCGATACTTTGTATCTGCCACTTAAGGTAAGACATCAAATAGCTCGGCTATTATCTTATACAATAAACTCAGACATAAGTAGTATGTCGAAGTATCCAGTTATTATTGATATTAGTAATAGTACTAATTTAAAGGTGGTGAATACCTTGAATAACGTCAGCAAAAATGCTATTAATATTTATTCTTTAAACTAGTTGATAGGACAAGGGAGGGTATCAATAACGGAATAGTTACGAATATATCCACCATTAAAAAGGTACCTTCTTGCTCGCAATAAATTAATTTAAAAAAAAGGTCTGAGCAGAATTCTCTGAAATTATTTCACCAAAATATTCAGGGTTTTTCTTCAAAGGAATTAGAAATCGAACTGTTTTTAGAAAAAACAATGTGTGAAATTGTTTGTTTCACTGAGCTTTGGCTGAAAGATTATGCAGTGCTAATCAATTATGAAAATTATACTGTGGGCAGTTGTTTTAACAGAAATATTATGTTGCGTGGGGGTTCACTTATATTAATTAAAAATGGTATTAAATCAAAACCTCGTAAAGATATAGTAGACCTCTCAGTTGAACATAGTGTTGAACTGTCCTGTGTTGAGCTGGATAAGGTTTTCATAGTGTGCGTCTACAGACCCCCTAATTATAAGAATAGATTCAATAACATCCGGTAAATTAAATAAATTTAACAGCACTTTAATCGCTAAGTTAAGCGATCAGGACCTCACAGTGAATGATGGTAATATTTTGTATGATGAAGTTTTTTCAGTGGTTCAAAAAGAGTTCAATAACACTTTTAAGAAGATAACTAAAACTGTATGCCCTAAGTTTTTATTCAGTGACCGGGCGACTACGGGACTTAAAAAAAGTAGGGAAAGACTTTACGAGCTATATGGCCTTAAGCCTTGTATTAACACTGAAACGTTTAATAAGTATGTTGCTACTTACTCGAGAATTTTTAAAAATACATTTAAGGGAGCTAAGGCCTTGTACATTAGAAATAATGTTAAATTAGCAGAAAATAAAATCAAGACGGTTTGAAAAATTATAAATAATGAAACGAAAAGGAATAAAATAAATAATACTGATTACACGCTTGAGACCACACACGGACTTATTAGATATAACAAAAAAGATGACCAAGAATTTGTAAATTTCTTTACCAACATCCCAATTAAAACTACTGAAACCTTAAATTCTTCGCCCGCGCTTGCTTTTGGATTATTAAACGCGAACGTTTCAGCCTGCCCGAATGTATTTAACTTTTCACATATAAACCCCATAACAGTAATAAAAGCTTTTAAGCAAATCAAGATCAAACCGACTGAAGATCTGTGGGGAATGTCCATCAAAGCTTGTACCTCCATTATTCAGACTATAGCGCCGTACTTAGCTGTAATTTTCAATTTGTGTGTGGATCAAGGAGTCTTTCCGGATCTAATGAAATATAGTAAGGTTATACCACTTTTTAAATCCGGGGACAGTAAAGACACAAATAATTATAGACCAGTATCCGTGTTGCCGGTTTTCAGCAAGGTATTTGAGAAGATAATGCTTAATCAATTGCTCATTCATTTTAATACGAATAACATCTTGCATGATAAACAGTATGGTTTCACCAAAGGACGTTGTACAACTGACGCTGGTGTCACCCTATTAAAACACGTTTTTATCGTGGGAAGAGTCGCAGGATGCCATAGGTATCTTCTGCGACCTGTCGAAGGCGTTTGATTGCGTTAATCATGAAACATTACTTCTGAAACTTGAGCATTACGGGCTAGGTCAATCAGCGTTAAGTTTGGTTGAATCTTATTTAAGTGATAGACAGCAATTAGTTCAAATAAACGGTGTGAATTCATCGGGGTTAAACGTGAAAATGGGTACCCCAGGGCTCAAGTTTAGGTCCTTTCTTATTTTTAATATACATAAACGATTTACCCCGTTTATTGAAAAACAAACTAAACATGGTGTTATTTTGTGATGACACATCTTTAATTTTTAAAATAAATAGACGTACTTGTCAGGTTGACGACGTAAATAACGCGCTACGGCAGGTTCAGGATTGGTTCACTGCCAATAATTTAGTTTTAAATGGTAAAAAAACCAAGTGCGTAAAATTTTCCTTGCCGAATGAAAAAGTACTGATTGTGACATTATATTAAACAAGGAGAAGCTAGAATTCGTCGATGAAACGGTTTTCCTGGGGATCACGCTAGACTCAACGTTACAATGGGGTCCTCATTTAATATCACTTGCAGGGCGGCTAAGTTCGGCAGCTTATGCTGTTAGAAAGATTCGTCAATTTAGTGATGTAGATACCGCGAGGCTGGTCTATTTTAGTTACTTTCATAGTATAATGTCTTACGGTATTTTACTATGGGGAAGGGCTGCAGACATTGAGTCAATTTTTATTCTGCAAAAACGAGCCATCAGAGCGATATAAAATCTTCGCCGGCGCGATTCTCTAAGGGAACTGTTTAAGGGCATTAACATCATGACGGTTCCTTGTCAATATATTTATGAAAACATCATGTACGTGAGAAAAAAATTACATCTTTTTAGTAAAAACGGAGATAGACATAATTACATTACTAGAAATAGGGACCAATTAGTTCAAACAGGTTTCAGACTGGCTAAAGTAGCCTGTTCTTTCATGGGGTACTGTACAAAATGTTACAATAAAATTCCTCCCCACATTCTAGAACTGAATGAGACGAAATTTAAAACTTGTATAAAACGCACACTATGTAGGCAGGCATATTATAAGTTGGGGATTACATCACTGATAAAAATGCTTGGCTCAATGCTAGTCTTGCTCCACAACTTTTGTGGCGCAAAAACAAGTGATATGCAGAACATTATTGTTTTGTAGAATTGTTGGACCTGCTGAAGACTGTATGAATATATTTGTATTATATAGACTCAATTTCTTTTAGTATTGTATAACTGCGCAGCACGTGTGTGAGTACTATGTACCCAACTGTAAATGTACCATTTGCTGTACCTTGGTGTCGTTCGTTGACTTGTGTTTGCCCTGGCAGTTGAGTGTGTCATGCTCTCTCAAATGTCTCTCTGATGGTGGCGCGTGTGTTGGATCATTTGGTTCCCTTCATGATGGTTGAGCTGAGTGGTGCCGATTCATGCGTCATGTTCGTGAACGGGCGCCGTCAGTTGGGATTGGTCTTAACTTAACTGCTTCGGATGCTAGTGTTTTTCTAGTACCTATTATGTAACTGCACAGTACATGTGTGAGTACTTTTAATACTTTGTACCTATAAGTAGTATAGTATGTAGTGATTCTGGGAGCATTGTCCTCACACCTATAAATTTATTAATTAAATTAAATTGTCATTTATTTCAGGAAGTTTTTCCCATATAAAGCATTACAAATAACATTGAATATACATAAGAATTCATATACATTAATTAACACATTAATAACATTGCATGCAAAATTTAAAATTGATTGAAGACTACAATATTATAGTTATTAGGTTAAATCAATTTACTTAACAGCATTTAATATTTAATAAGTAATTTAATAAAATAATCATAATTATAAAAACAATTGTCACTTAATAAATGGTGAGGAACTGGCATGTAGGTGCATCCACCTCTCCAACAACACCGAGTCCCACCGCTCGGACAATACGCTCAGGATACTGTTAGAGCTGCGTCGGAAGCGACTTAGTAGCGAGGCGCTTCGCTTCCTAATAATAGCATAAAAGTCATCGGTTTGCGCCTGCGCGAACATCGTAGAAGCGCTGCAAAACCGCGGCAGGCCCATCTGTACCCTAAACGCATTGTTGTACTGTACACGCATGGCACCGTATACTCGCTGCACATAGTTGGCCCATAGGCTGCACGTATAAAAAGACTGACAATATGCTTTAAATAAGGTCACCTTTACTTGTTCAGTACAGCGCGCAAACCTACGTGCCAACATGTTAAAGCGCACCGACAGCGCCCTACGTTCCCGCTCTATATCCCCATTGTCACACAAGTTATCTGTGACCCAGTGGCCCAGGTACTTAAAATGGTTATTTATGTACCTAAATATAGTAAAAAAAAATTTTTTTTTTTTTATGTTTGGTGTTTCTTGTGCGTTCTTCTCCATAACAAGCTACTTTCCGAATGCACGGTAGAATCAATTTTTATTCATTGTAAATTTTAATGTATCTAACGTTCAAAAGTGCCGCTTTGTGGCCTAGTTGAAATAAAATATCTTTGTCTTTGTTAGGATATTGGTATTACCCAAATAAATATTACTCAGCTGCAAAAGAATTCTCTTCTCGGAACAAATCGAGTTATTTACAACTCGATTTGTTCATACTGTAATAAATTTTATGTGGATACTAACATTATTGTTAGAAAAAATTTAAATGAAAATCTTTTTAGTATCGGAACGTGCATCTATCAGGTTTTAAAACATAGTTATTGGTAAGTTCGTACCACCGCGGCTCAACGCACACTCGACCGGTTTTTATCAAGTGAAGAGGTGCACTTGAAGCTAAAACACATACATATGTAGTTGTGGCAGAAGATTACAAGGTTTGTCTCCACTCCACTACACTAAACACTTGACTTGAGTGGTATCTATTCATTGACAACGACACGCTCGCCACTAGTTCTGACATATACATAGAGATATAGCACTTGATTTTAAAAAATCTATACAAAAACTATTTCGTTTGGCCAATTTTAGAGGTGTTGTAAAGTTTGTTGCACACAAGCGGGCGTTTTATGTCAAATCGATGTAAACAAGAGATTTGTTCCGCGATATATTTATGGAAAGTTGACTTTCTCCAATTTTGCCCAAGAAAAACAATCTAAATAAAACTTCTGCAATAAAAAGTTGCTTGAGTGAACACCATGCATAACAATGCTGTAATTTGGCACGTTACAAGGAACGGAAATATTGATATCTGCAAAAGATACTCGAGTGGCAGTAAAAACTTCTGTAATCTTTTTGGAAGTCGCATTTAACCTTGTAACACTCTTGTTACAAAGAAAGTTTTACGTTGTAAGTTCACTAAATAGTTAATGAAATCTTATATGCGACTCTCATTAAAAACCCTAGCATCCTAGCATCATAGGTTATCTATCGTGTTTGGTGTTGATTTTTATAACATATCATAAGCGAAAGATTTCATCTTATGTTATTTTTATTTATTTATTTCAGGTTAGCTTACAATTGTTAACACATTACATTTCATATAATTACACGATATACATTTATAAGTGCAACAATTAATTACAAGCTAACACCTCATGCACTTATTTGATTGATTATAAATATAAATTATTGCAATTAATTATGGGCAATGTATGATATTTTTTGTATAATATAATAATATATTTAATCTCAGTTTAATTTTATTTATTTATTTGGTATTTTATAATCAATCAATATTATATTTTTAATTTAATTCATTAATCTTGATTTGTTTGTTAAATTTCTTCAATTTATGCTTAGTCCTAAAATAAAAATTAACATTTATTATCCATAATTTTTACATTAGATAACAACAAACAATTAAATAACATTAAATTAGTATATAAATTAACAATTTGTCAATCATACTATCTCTTAATTGTGCGAGTAGAATTTAATAATTAATTTACAAAATTTGCCTATGCTATCGTGGTGTACGTCAATCAGGTCACTGCAGCTATTTAAGATTTTGCACATTCGCGGTATTGGTGAGTTAGCACCTAGGACAGTTCTACGCAAGGGCGGGTAGAACGGAGTGATGGGATTTCGAGGGTAGCGGGTTGGGGCACGAAACTTGAGGCGACTCAGTAGCTGTGGGCAGTCTATTTGCTTTCTGATGAGTTTGTATAGAAGCAGGGCATCCATTATTTCTCTTCGAGTCGATAACGAGAGCATTCTGAAAGTTTGCAGACGGGACACATAAGAAGGCAACTGCTTGCTTTTCCCTTTGGAATAAGCAAGGTGCCATAGAAAGCGTTTCTGGACCCTTTCTAAGAGAAGTTTATGAGTGGCGTAATGCGGTCTCCATACAACACTACAATACTCCAGTATGCTTTGGACAAGGCTATTATACAGCAATTTTTTAGTGCTGACTTGTTTGAAACCCTGCGCAATAGCGTAGTATAAATCCCAACAATTTTAATAGTGTTTTCGATGTGGGGGATAAAAATAACTTTTTTATCAAACAGAACTCCTAGATCCTTTATAGTTTCTACTTCATAAATTTTATGTTTGTCTATAAAGTAGCTCGAATGGATGGGGTGAAACTTTCTAGAAAATGACAGGTGGTAGCAGTTTTTTTATCAGTACGGAGTGGGAGATTTTATCAAACGCCTTACTGAAATCAGTGTACATCACATCAAACTGCTTATTCGAGTCAATAGATTATATCAGGGACTCCGTAAAAGACAGTAGGTTTGTGGCAGTAGACCTTGACGCTACAAAGCTATTATACCTGTAATTAGCTTAGTACTGCTCAATCCCCCGCGCCGTTCAGGTTTTAGAACTCCCTATTGACCTACTAGGTATGACCTACCTAGGTATTTAATGGAAATCCTTATCTAGGTTTTAGGTAGGTAGGTATTCCTACCTAACCTTTCATATAAATTCTAATGTCTCGACTAAATGAGGCCTAGAATACTGAGAATCCTTCTCGAAGGACTAATTCGTTGAAGCCCCAAGTACTATTAAGGACAAGTATTAGGCCGCAAACTATTTTAATAAATGAAGAATTATGATCTTAGAATAAATCTTCTAAACTTGGTAGTTACTAAATTAATGAGAAAAGAAATCGCACCAGTTGACAACGACTGTATTATAAAGACTCAAGTGAAGTGAGCGTGTGTATCTAAGCATGTATATACTCGTATACTACTTCCTCCTAGGCAGGCAGTACTTAAGTATTCCTTACTACATTGAACAACTCGCGTTACGTTGCATGAACTTAATACTGTAGGTTTATATGAAAGCGGTTTGATTTTTAACAAGAAACATAACACATTTTTGCTTGTAGCGGTTGGCCTCTATTATTTTTGATTACTTTGTTAGCACACTGCTTTCATTTTCGGCTGTGTCCCTATAAAATTACTTCAGAATTCGGAAAACCATTTTATATTTTGGGACATTGGAGACTTGTGCCCTTAATTAAATGGCCTAATTCTTGGAAGTCGTTCCCCAGTCAATTATCTATTTCTTTATTGAACATCGATATTGTTAGAGAAGTAAAAGTGTAGCTATCACCTGTAGCCAAGTTGACAATCTACAATATCGATAACGCTAGTAGAAAACGAATCAATGTATGGGAATGACTGACACATCTGAACGTTAAGAGACTGGTCAGGCCATACAAATAAAAGGCGTTAACGATTGTAGAAAGAGATTCGATACGAAACCTCTGTAACTTGGTTCAGGGGGCAGTTATTACAGGAGCCATTCGAAGTGCGACGAAGTCTTTTTATTTAGATGAAAATGGGTTTTAATAGGCCATTAAAGAAAATTATTTGCCATATGTAGAGGAGCTCGTGGCTAAATAATAACAGTCGCACCGGTCGATCTTCAAGGTTAAGCAACGCTTGACGAGGTCAGTCCCTGGATGGACTGAAGGAGGAAACTTGGTATGTTGAAATGGTGACCCCATTTCAATATACCGAGTTTCCGCCGTGCCTCGGAAAGCACGTTAAGCCGTTGGTCCTGGCTGTCATTTGAAGAATTTTGACAGTCGTTACGAGTAGTCAGAAGATTGAGATCTGACACCAGTTTTGCGAAGGGCTATCGTGTTACCCAGTTACTGGGTTGTGGAGGTCAGATAGGCAGTCGCTCCATATAAAACACTGGTACTCAGCTGAATCCGGTTAGACTGGAAGCCGACCCCAACATAGTTGGGAAAAGGCTAGGCAGATTGATTGATTCGCCGTATGTAAACAATAGATTATACAAATTCATAGTCAAAGGAACCTTTAATTTAGATTAACATATAATTTTATTTCAGATCGTTTCTGAGATATAAATTTAATATTCATGTGCGGGTGATTTTCTTTCGGCTATTCTCTACGGTTGCTTTCCCAGAATCGGTGTAATTTCCTGCAATTAATTTCCTAAAGGTGTTATAAACAGTTTCACGGGAAATGTGTTTGTAATCTTTTACGTTTCCATTTTAATTTGTGGCATTCACGCATTCTGTTTCGGAATGTAAATAAGGTAACGGGGTAAATGTTAATGATCGCGCTACATGTATTATGGTGACCCACATAAAGGTGCTGAAGTCAACATTAAAACACAATGGATAATGGACCTTATGGGTTAATTATTTTTCGGTTGTTTTTGTTTTGTTTGGTAGATAGCAAATTGGTACATTAATCACTGGAAAGGGAAGAAATCTATCACGATGATCTTATGATGAACTCTGATGATGTCAAAAACTTCTGGTTTCTTTAAATAAATAGCTAGACCTTCCACAGAGTTACTTTGCAGACCAATTCCAAGTAGATAAATGTACTAATACTTTGGCCTTATCCTGGACGGAGTAGATTAGATTAAAAATGTTAGCATACTCCTCTGTAGAAACATCGATAAGCCAAACTTGGGCTGCAGTAGCAGTAGCACAAATTTAATATTTATGTGCCGATGATTTTCTCTCGGTGTAATTTCCTGCAGTAAATTTCCTAAAGGTGTCATATACAGTTTCACGGGAAATGTGTTTGTATTCGTTTACGTTTCCATTTTAATTTGTGGCATTCTCGCATTCTGTTTTGGAATGTAAATCAGGTAACGGGGTAAGTGTCAATGACTGTGCTATATTTATTATGGCGACCCACATAAAGGTGCTAAAGTCAACATTACAACACAATGGATAATGGACCTTATGTGTTAATTATTTCCATGTGTGTTTTTGTTTTTTTTTGGTAGATAACAAATTGATACTTAGTCACTGGAAAGTATTTACTCTGATGATGTCAAAATCTTTCTAGTTTCTTTAAATAAATAGCTAGACCTCCCACACAGTTACTTTGCAGACCAAGTCCAAGTAGATAAGTTTACTAAAACTTTGGCCTTATCCTCAATGGAGTGGATTAGATTAAAAATGTTAGCATACTCCTCTGTAGAAACATCGATCAGCCAAACTTGGGAAGTAGCACTACAATTTTAGCAGATAGGCATCTGCTACGTAAGTACAAAAGTTACCCACTAAAGCCTTATTTTTAATTGGAAAGTAAAAGGCTCTGTCTTGAGATATTAGACTGTTAAATATGTCAGTCTATAAAAAATAATTTTCTACGATTGATAGCAATTCCTGAGCCCTTAGACTGTTAAATAATTATGTCAGTCTCTAAAAAATAATTTTCTACGATTGATAGCAATTCCTGAGCCCTTATACGAGGTTATTGAGATATTAGACTGTTAAATATGGCATCCTATAAAAACTAATTATCTACGATTGATAGCAATTCCTGAGCCCTTAGATTGTTATATATGTCAGTCTATAAAAAAATATTTTCTACGATTGATAGCAATTCCCGAGCCCATATACGAGGTTATTGAGATATTAGACTGTTAAATATGTCAGTCTACGACAAATAATTTTCTGGTTTTGACAGTCCATTATGTTTTAAAACATCATGTCAGCATAATTAAAATTTATTCCCTTGATAATTAGTTAAAATGAGACGACGTGTTAGTTAGTTATAGTGTTGATAGTACATCTCAGAAACTGTGTGTAAATCCTACAGGAACACTTTACATAATTATATAAAGTAGGTAAACTGCTTTATGTCAGCATTTATTCGCGTGAAAAACAGACACGTTTCTCGAATTTATTCAATTTCCTCCTTATTTATGAAAACAAACAATAATACCATACACCCTTGGCGAGTTGGCGTGGAGGGGTTCAGTTTTATTGCGAGCCCTTTGAGATTGAGCACGTACAAGCTTTCATTGAATTGAAGTGGCTAATTGTTTAGTAAGGAACGTTTGAGATGATGCATTAAACTTGAAGCGACAACCATTGTTTGAACGTTTAATTTATTGTTTGTATAGAATATCAAGAGGATCTGCAGACGTGTTCTGCAGTCCTATTATATACACGTCTCACCGTGAAAAGTTACGTGAAGTAAGCTATCAGTCCAATAACTCTCTACCATATTGTTATTTTGTATATTACTAGCGTACGCCTCGCGGTTTCACCCGCTTAGTTCCCGTTCCCGTGGGATTAAAGGGAAAAAAGTAGCCTATGTCACCCGAGGATAGTGTAGCTTCCCAACGGTAAAATAATTTTTGAAATCGGTCCAGTAGTTTTTAAATTTATTCGTTACATACAAAAATATAAATCTATCTTATTTATAATATTATTAGTAAAGAAGTATAGATATGTATGTAATTTTATCTTCTATATTTATATTTCTTCATATCAGCCGAAAGACGTCCACTGCTGGACATATGCCTCCCCCAAGCGTCGCCACTTTGACCGGTCCCGTGCGTCTCGCAACCAACGTATCCCTGCAACCTTCACCAGGTCGTCGATCCACCTGGTGGGAGGCCTTCCAACGCAACGTCTTCCGGTTCGCGGTCGCCACTCCAGAACCTTTCTGCCCCATCGGCCATCCGTTCTGCGAGCAATGTGCCCTGCCCACTGCCACTTAAGTTTGGCAATTCTCCGGGCTATGTCGGTAACCCTGGTTCTCTTGCGGATCTCTACATTTCTGATTCGATCACGCAAGGAAACTCCGAGCATAGCCCTCTCCATTGCCCTTTGGGTGACTGTAAGCTTTCTGATGAGGCCCATTGTAAGCGACCACGTCTCAGAGCCATAAGTCATCACTGGCAACACACACTGGTCATAGACTTTCGTCTTGAGACACTGTGGTAAGTTAGACGAGAAGATACCGCGCAACTTCCCGAACGCTGCCCAGCCGAGTCGGATTCGACGGTTGACCTCTTTCTCGAAGTTGGCCCTACCCAACTGGATCGTTTGTCCCAGGTAGACATAGTCGCCCACAACTTCGAGTGTATAGTCTCCGACCTTAATAGGAGTGGGTGTAACATGGGCATTCATCATCACTTTGGTTTTGTCCATGTTCATCCTAAGACCCACTCTTTCGGAAGCTCTACTGAGGTCATCGAGCATTATACTGAGGTCCTCCATGGTCTCAGCCATAATCACTATATCGTCGGCAAACCGAAGGTGAGTGATGTATTCGCCATTGACGTTAATGCCTAGCCCTCTCCAGTCCAGAACCTTGAAGACGTCCTCCAGTGCAGCGGTGAACAGCTTCGGAGATATGACGTCTCCCTGTCTCACACCTCGCTGCAAATGTACGGGTTTCGTGGTCTGATCCTGAAGTCGAACTGACATGGTGGCGTATTTGTATAAACACTTCAACACTTCGATGTACCTGTAGTCAATTTGGCACCGTTGATGAGACTGCAGTACGGTCCATGTCTCGATCGAATCGAAGGCTTTCTCGTAGTCCACAAACTCTTAACAGAGAGGCAGGTTGTACTCTTCGGTCTTCTGTATAATCTGCTGCAGCGTATGTATGTGGTCTACGGTGCTGAAGCCTTTACGGAATCCGGCTTGTTCGGAAGGCTGGAAATCGTCAAACCTGCGCGAGAGACGATTCGTGATGACTCTTGAAAAACAGCTTGTATACATGGTTAAGAAGTGAGATGGGCCTATAGTTCTTCAGTAAGGCATTGTCACCTTTCTTGAAGAAGAGTACCACCACACCCCTGCACCATGCCTGTGGCGTCCTCCCCTCGAGTATGACGGAATCAAACCGCTTCTGAAGGGCCTTAAGGACCGGTTTACTACCCGCCTTCAGGAGTTCGGCCGTGATTCCGTCATCACCCGGCACCTTGTTGTTCTTAAGCTGTTTCAGAGCCATCCTAATCCCATACAGGCTGACGTCAGGAATATCTTCGGTATAGTTCTTCTTCTAGTTCGTTCTTCTCTAGGGTCATTCGCTAGATTCGCGACGGGTTTACTGGTTGACGTGTACAACTGCCCATAGAATCTCTCGATCTCCCTCAGAAGCTCCGGTTTGGCGGATACGATCCTGCCATCATCGGTCTTCAGTTTCGTGAGCTGGCTCTGCCCAGTAGACAAATCTCTTGCAAAGACCCTGGAGCCCTTATTCCGCTCAATCGCGTCTTAAATACTTTCGGTATTAAAGCGGCGGACGTCACTTTTCAAGGACTTTGAGATCCGTCTATTTAGCTGCCGGTATTTCAACGCATCGTCTGAAGACTGCAGGATCATCTCACGCCTCTCCTTCATGAGCTTGAGAGTAGGATCAGAGAGCTTTTTGTTCCTATCTGTACGGCGGGTCTTGAAAAACTTAGACCCGACCGTATGGACAGCTTCCACGAACGCATCGCTGTATTCGTCCACGGAGCTCCCTAGGCACTATGTTCTATGTTATGTTCTATGTTAGGGGGGTTTGGTTTCCGCACTTAGTCCCTTAATGGACCTTTGTACGTGGGCCATGGCGGCCGTTGGGTGGTCATTCCAACCAGCCCACCTCCCTCCAGAAGTCAATTAGAGCTCCTGGTTTCCTCAAAACATCCGTGTAAGATCTGGGTGACCCGAGGGTTCGTGTTCTTATCTGTGTGACACCTGTGCACTCTAAGAGAACGTGCGCGACGGTTTCCTCGGCCTCCATGCATGCTCTGCATAGAGGACTGTCCGTTATGCCTATTGTGTGGAAGTGTTTGTTGAGTGAGCAGTGTCCCGTGATGGTCCCCGTCACCAGGCGCAGGCCATTCCTGTCCAGGCGTAAAAGACGCCTGGTGAGCCTACTGTCCAAGGATGGCAGAGCTTCTTTCGTTTGCCTACAGCCCGGTGCCAAGGCCCACCAGTTCTCCGCCTGTGTCTGGGTGAATTCCTGTAGCCACCTGCGTATTTGGTTGAATGGGATGGGTACAATAGGCTCGGGTCCGTAGACCGCAGAGCTGGATCCGCGTCTCGCAAGCTCGTCAGCCGCGTCGTTACCCAGCGATCCGCTGTGTCCCTTTATCCATTGTAGTGTCACCGTGTTACGGCTAGATACAGTTATCTGTTCTAGTGCGTTGTGACATTCTAGTACTAGTTTTGATGTTATGTATTTTTTTTGTAAGGATTGGAGGACTGATGCGCTGTCGGAGAGTATCCGTATGTGGGTGTCCGTAACCTTCCTGGCTTCTAAGGCATGGACCGCTTGTATGATGCCCACACACTCCGCCTGATAGACGGTATTGAACTCTCCTAGCGGTCTGGATATCTTTATATTAAAATCGTGTGAGAAGACTCCGACTCCGGTACCGGAGTCAGTTTTCGATCCGTCGGTGTATATTCTCATCTCTTTCAGGCCAGAGTAGTCACATCTTTCCTCTGTGAGTATTATGTTGTAGTGCCTATGAAAGTGGTGTGTTTTTGGGGCTTTGTCGCATGGTGATGCTAGCATCGGTTTACGCTTGATCGCTTCTTCTTTTATGCGTGTGTGCTTAATTCTGGAGTCTTTATTTAGGGAACCTAATAGGTGAAGTCTGAAGGTGCCCAGGGCTGCCTCCTCCCGCACAATTAGGTGTAGAGGTGGCAGTCCTAGCATTGCCTGTAGGGCGGCAGTGGGTGTGGTTCTCATACTACTGGTGATTGCAACGCAGGCGAACCGCTGTAGTTTTTCGAGATCTCTCTGGGCTGTGCTGAGGTCTGTCCTGGGCCACCAGACCAGCGAGCCATATGTTATGATTGGTCGGATGACTGTGGTATATAGCCAGTAGGTGACCATGGGGCTAATCCCCCAATTCCTGCCTAGCAGTCGTTTGCACTGCCACAGCGATATGCTGGCTTTTGTGATGATATGATTCATGTGTTTTGCCCAATTCAATTTTTTGTCCAAATAAATACCCAGGTACTTGGTTTCGGTTGAAAGGCTTAGGGTTGTTTCGAAGAAACGCGGTAGTTGCAGTGTCATCGGTTTTCTCTTTTTTGTGAAGAGAATTAGTTCAGTTTTTGTGGGGTTCACTGAGAGTTGGTGCTCGTTGCACCATTCCTCTACTATTTTGAGGGCTTGACGCATGAGATTGCATAGGGTGTTTTCGTGTGTCCCGTTTATTATTATTGTTATGTCATCCGCGTAGCCAACGGTGAAATAACCTTTGTCGTTGAGTGTTTTGATGAGGCTGTCAGCTACCAGGTTCCACAGAAGTGGCGAAAGGACGCCCCCCTGCGGACAGCCCTTCGCGACGATGGCCCTTGTGGTGTCGTTTACCGTGACTTGAACCGCTCTCAGTTTGAGCATATTAGTGATCCAGCCTCCAAGGGTCGGGTCTATGCCGTGTCTGTCGAGGGCCGTGTTTATACTGTTGAACATAGTCTTATCGAAGGCGCCCTCGATGTCAATGAAGGCAGCCAGTGCTGAGCATTTGTGGTCCACTGCGCATTCAATTTTAGAAACCACGTTGTGCAACGCCGATTCTGTTGATTTGCCTGTGGAGTACGCGTGTTGTTGTTTGTGCAGCGGTTTATCCCGCAGAGGCCCATCACGGATGTGCCTGTCACAGAGTCTTTCGAGTGTTTTCAGTAGAAAGGATGTGAGGCTTATAGGTCTATATGCCTTGGGGTGTGTGTAATCAGGTTTCCCAGGTTTAGGTATAAAGATGACTTTCACCTCGCGCCATCCGAGAGGTATGTATCTAAGTGCAATGCAGGCCCGATAGATCTCCAGCAGCCATGGCGTTAGATAATCTACTCCCCACTGTAGCAGGGCTGGGAAGATGCCGTCCAGCCCCGCCGACTTGTATGGCTGAAAGGTGTTGATAGCCCATTTTATTCGGTCTACTGTTACTATATTATGGGCTCTTGACCAGTCTTGTTCCGTTGGGGTCCATTCGGGTTCAGCTTCCCACGTCCTGTCCTCCAGGACTTGACAGTCCGGGAAGTGAGTTTCGAGGAGGACCTTGCTGGTTTCATAGTCGGTTTGTGTGTATGAGTTGTCGGGTTTTTTGAGCGCGCCGAGGGATCGGTCCTGATCAGTTGATAGGATCTTCCGTACCCTTGCGGCTTCATTATTTGTTTCAATGGATTCACAGAATTGCCGCCATGCCTTCCTCCTGGCGGTTCTGGTCTGTTTTTTGTATGCATATTGGGTCTCTTTGTATATCTCCCAGTCTTCCGGGAGTCTCGTGTTTTTTGCTCTGTTAAATTGCTTACGCAGCGCATCTCTGAGTTTACCAAGTTCAGCGTTCCACCAGGGGTTCCTCTCGTTCCTGCTTTGTGGCGCTCTTGATTTGCAGCATGCGTGGTAAGCTCCCTAGGCAGTCGAAACGATTCTGGATTTCGAGTTGAAAGGTCTCGGGGTTTAGGACCTGGATTTTTGCTGGACGGAGCGTTGACTTCATCAGTCGAGACCTTTCAAGCTTGACATTAATGTTCAATGTGCCTCTTACCATGCGATGATCGCTCCTGGTTTTCACCGAGTTGATCACAGAGACATCATTGAACATTTGCTTCTTGGTTGACATGATGAAGTCAACTTTTTAGTTGCACCATCGGGGCTTTGCCAGGTCCACTTCCTGTGCTCACGCTTTCTGAAGAAGGAGTTCATCATGTAGAGGCCCTCCTTCTCCATAAAACTGGCCAGTAGGTGACCCCGGTGGTTCCGACGTCCAACTCCAAATTGCCCCACTTGCAGGTCATCCTCGTCTCGTTTGCCCAGTTTCGCGTTGAAGTCTCCCATGACAACGGTGAAGTATGTTTTGGAACCATGCATGCCTCTAGAGATATCCTCATACATGGTCTCTATCTCGTCATTGGGGTGTGCCGAGGTCGGGGCGTAGACCTGTATGACCTTCAGCGAATATCTTGCGGATATTCTGAGTATAAGGTACGCCACCCTGATCGACACACTCTCGATCTTCACCACGTTGTTCACAAGGGACTTGTGTACGATAAACCAGACACCACCCTGGGACTGCCGGTCACCCTCTCGGAAATAGAGCAGGTTACCGGATTTGAGGATTATCGAGTCCTCCCCCTCTCTTCGGACTTCAGACAAACCTATAATGCTCCATCGTAACCTGCTCAATTCTTCGTCGAGTTCGGCTATCTTCTCGTCGGTCCGGAGTGTTCGCGTATTATATGTTCCCAGGTCCAGTCGTCGGTGTTTATTGGGGTAGCTGGGTCAATGTTACACAATAAAAACCTACACAATCTCCACACACAATTAGTGAATGTAATCAGCCCGTATGCAGGTTACAAAGCGTGTAGACAAGTATCGAAGTATTAACGCGCTCAAAGGATTCCGGTGCCCGCTGCGATAACACCACTCCATTTCAATACTAAGAACTTTAACTGCTGTAAAACACAAGATAAATCAACGCGGTATTTTAAATAGTGTACGACCGCAATTTCTATTATGAATTCGGCCGACCTCGCTGAAAATTGGTTTGGTCGGATACGAATTTCACCTATAAGTATGAAAAAACCGGCCAGGTGCGTGTCGTGCCACGCGCTATAATAGGCTTCTGAAGTTGCATAATAATGCGGACTAACAAGAGAGTTTTGTTGTCGTTACATGGACATTAAAACGGTTTCACCCACACTACGTTGGGCCCACATAGATATTTAAATATACGAGTATATGCTCGCGTTTGACCACTATCTCATCTGATGGTAAGCGATGATGTGGTCTACGGTGAAGCACGCTTGCCTAGAAGTAACCTATTTACTTTTGATTTAAACTAAAGGACTAACTGGTAACTGAAGAAGGAGTTATAAAATCCAACTTCGCAACTGAAGTCAGAAAAATATTATCAATTTGAGTACAACTGCGGGTGCGGATTGCGAAAGGAGCCAATACGAGCGCGCGTTAAAGCCACGGGGAATGGTATGTTTCGTTCCTGAATCCTTGCGCGCCCAATTTTTCAAATTCCGGAAGAGAAATAAACAAGGAGCCTTGTTTATTTCTCTTTCGGAATTTGAAAAATTTCGTATGTCTTCATCTTCGGTATTCACTATATCGTTCTGGTAAGTTTTACGCTACTCAATTAGTGATGTAATCGGGTCGAATATTGACTTTATAGATGGATATCGAGAAAAGCAAATAAGTGATTTACTTTGCAATCGAATCTAATTTGACTTCAGATTACAAAACGTCGAAAATACTTCTGCACTAACACAAACTAGACTCCCCCGCGCGCATGCGCCGTATGGACTACGGACCGGTACTGGAAACGACTCCGGCCATTCAATGCGTTATTCGAGCTTAAACATTATTAATTTAGAAATCATTAAGGATTAAGGATGATATGATTTTATTTTTGTATATTTTTACATGGTTCATAAGCATAAATTTACTCTGTTTTACACAGCTAACAACGTTATTTAAGTAATTTTTCAATGGTATTTGTACAAAATCTTACTGTTCCAAGTACATTTTATAAGTTGGTCGACTATTACCATTACTACTCGTAAACTTGTAAAGCCTAGTTATCTATGATAGTATTCCTTTTTAACCGACTTCCCAAAAAGGAGGAGGTTCTATGTTCGACTTCAAGTTTGTTTGTTTTTTTTTTTTTTTTTTTTTTTTTTTTTTTTTTGTGTTTGTTCACCGATTACTCCGTCAATTATGGACCGATTTTGAAAATTCTTTTTTTGTTTGAAAAAGTATGTTTCGAAATTGGTCCCATTTTAATTTGGTGAAGATCTGATGAAGAAGTTCGGAGATATACAACAGATCTCTTCAATAAATAACGGCAAATCTCTCGGGATTGCTGCAATCGCATTTCTGTTTATTGGTTATACCATTTCATAACATAACATCACGCCAGTACACTCTTAAGGGGTACGCAGATCTCTCATTTCACCGGATATGTTCAAGTTTCATGAAATCTATTTTGGCATTAAAGTTACCTTACTAACTTGCCTATTAGGTACGTACAACTAAAAAGTGAAAAATAAAAAAAACTTTTTGCAAAAAAATACTACCGACTTCCAAATACTAAACTACAAAGTGAAAAATAACTTAATTTTTTGAAGTCGGTGTCCATAACGCAAAAAAATGGTACCTACGAAAGACACCGACTTCAAAAAATTAAGTTATTTTTCACTTTGTAGTTTTGTATTTGGAAGTCGGTAGTATATTTTTGCAAAAAGTTTTTTTTAATTTCGTTATATTTACTACTGCCATGATTTTTTTACATAGCCAAGAGCAACCATTTCGCTGGCAGGGGCTTAATTTCACGCAAACGGATCTCTGAATCGAAAAATGGTTTTAACAAACCCAGACTATTTTTGAATGGCCTATTTGGATAGGCCATTCAAAAATAGTCTGGGTTTGTTTGTATCACACACCATGGGATAGACGAGAAAAAAAAAACATCCCCAATTTACGTCTATAGGAGAACCCAAAAAAAATGTTTCAATCAAAAATCATTTTACCACTTTGCCGGAATTATTAATATCCATGCCAAATTATAGATTTCTGTTACTTAGATTCTCAGAGCTAAGCTGCAGACGGACCGACGGACAGAGCGAAACTATAAGGGTTCCTGGATGACTTCGGAACCCTAAAAAATATACTTTCATTCACCCAGTCAAAATCCCTTTTCATTATCCAATCTTTTTATAAGTTTTAATTTTAAGGAGTTAGAGAGTAACAAAAAGTAAGTTAAAAGAAAAACTATTTATTTTTATTACTTCATGTTCTCATTCACATTATTTATTTTCCTATTTATCTCTCTGCTAAACTGTGTAGCTAATAACATTTTAGTCAACTAAATGACAATATTAGATTAAACTAGACTCGATGAATTTCACGGGTCGACCTTTGCCAATTAAGTAGGTAAGTTCTGCTACAAAAGTGGATCTCATAGGTAAAACTATGTTGGGTTACCTGTCTGCTTCTTTTAACAAACTAAAATCAGTCTATTAGACCTTGTTAACATACTTAACACTGGTCGAGCCCAAGTTTACCCCTACCACTTCAAAGAGTTGGTTGTTGAGTGTCTATAACCTAGATGCCTATCTTTTTAAAGGCACTCGCAGACAAGTGCGACGTGATAAGGTGACATGGCATTTTCATAGAAGACAGTAGACAAAATTTAAGACAAATCAAAGTTCTATAAAAAAGCGTTGTCACTTCGCCGCTTTGCACCTGTCTGCGGGAGGCTTGTCGTTCGATTCGATTGCTCTATAACATCTGATTGTTCAATATTTGAGGCACGAATCCCGAAGGAATATGTCTATCACTTCTGTCACTACCAAGTAACGAGAGAAATCTAAAGCTCATATGCTGCGATTCGAGAATCTTTTCGTTTAGCACTTTCGGAATACATACCTACTTCGAGACACACTGGTAGATAAATAAACAACTAAGGTCGTCATTCACTTATCGCCAAAGCACCAGCTACCTTCGCAAAGCTGAGACCTGTTTGGCGCTCACGGAAACTGACGCGCAGGATTCACTGAGAAAAATTTCCTCTGCCGCACTACGTAAAATAAGGACAAAAATCGACCACAATGACGTGTGTAACCCGGTCCATTACGTGTAAGTAGTCAGTCATACGTAGTCGGCATACTGACGCTCATCATGAAGCGGGTTACGTAATTTACTCGTGGTCGATTTTTGTACGTACGTACGTAGCCCGACATCCGGCTACGTAATACGTAGTGCGCCAGTCGCACTGAATACTCCTGAAACTACGAATGCAACACCTGTATACTATTGTTGCGGGCACAGTAGAACACGGTGAACCTTACGTGTGTACCATGGCGGCTTACGTACGATACTGTAGCGGGCATAGTAAATAATGATGAGCCATATGTGTGCACCGCGGTGGCATACGCACTATACTGTGGCGGACACAGTAAATCATGATGAGCCGTACGTGTGTACCACGGCGGCATACGTACGATACTGTGGCGGGCACAGTAAATCACGATGAGCCGTACGTGTGTACCACGGCGGCATACGTACGATACTGTGGCGGACACAGTAAATCACGATGAGCCGTACGTGTGTACCACGGCGGCATACGTACGATACTGTGGCGGACTCAGTAAATCACGATGAGCCGTACGTGTGTACTACGGCGGCATACGTACGATACTGTAGCGGGCTTAGTAAAGCACGGTGAGACATACTTGTACACCACGGCGGCATACTTACGATACTATGGCGGACACGGTGAATCATGGTGAGACATACGTTTACACCACGGCGGCATACTTACGATACTATGGCGGATACAGTGAATCATGGTGCGTCATACGTGTTCATCATGGCGGCATACGTAGTATACTGTGGCAGGCACAGTAAAGCATGATGTATCAGACGTATTAACTGTCGTAGTAGAGGTAAGGTACCGTTGCCGGTACAGTAAGGCATGATGAACCGTGCGTATGTACGACGGCAGTGGACGTACGATACTGGTGCGGGACCAGTAAAGCACGGTGAACCATACTTATGTACCACGCTAGCGTACGTACGATACTGCTGCGGGTATAGTAAGGCATGGTGCACTATACGTGTTACGTATGGCACACCATGCCTTACGATACTCGCACCTGTACTTTCCTTATGCTGGCGCATGGTACATACAAAGGTGTTCAGATACTTATTTTGAATATTGAACACTCAAAGTCAATGCAATTTAGAAATGTATAGTTTAAATACTGCAGGGAGTTTTGAATAAAAATATGAAAACCCCCTGCAATATTTAAACTATACATTTTTACGAAAATGTAATAAACCACAGACCTAGATATTAGTTTCTCGATCGTGTCTACAAAATTTCATTGACTTTCGAGTGCTTAATATTCAAAATAAGTATCTTAACACATTTGTATGTACCATGCGCCAGCATTAGGAAAATACAGGTGCGAGTATCGTAAGGCATGGTGTGCCATACGTAACACGTATAGTGCACCATGCCTTACTATACCCGCAGCAGTATCGTACGTACGCTAGCATGGTACATAAGTATGGTTCGATGGAACTCCTCAAATATTATAGGCAAACGGTTTGCGTGCTACATCGCCCGGTTCTTGAGCAGGCGGTCGAGCGATGCGGGGCAGAGGGGATGGGACGGGGCAAGGAAAGAACGCTCGCTGACTTGCCGAGCTTTAAATTCGCTGTTAATTACTTTTAACGACGATATCTCTAAAACTAATACATCTGATTGATATAGTGTAAAGGGCAATTTTAAGTAAATAGACATAAAAGATTCATATTATTTATTTTCAATCGTAAAATTGAGACATACAAAAAAAAACACAAGCTTAATTATTGTCAGTCACATAATTAATTGTCAGTCTCCGGGTAACAAGCTCCTATCAATTGAAATACTTTAAATGCACAGACTACAGCTGTTACTAATTTGTTGAAACTATGTGTCATTGATGTGTCATTTATTACCACATATGCTACTTTTACCTCAGTAACGGTAGGGCCAACAAAAATTACGTAGGGTTGAACTGTGCGGCCTAGCCTCTGCAGGTTCTCCTTTTTTTGAATGATCTTGTTGGTAACGTCGGCTTCAGAAGCAGCTTGCGATATATAGCCGTCGCATACCTCGGCTCTGGATGGCTTCCACGCTGGCTTTCCTTTCATTTTCCGTGCAGGTGAAATGTTGATGACATAAGCCAGCAACATCAAAGCAACTTTGCTAGATGTCTCTGGTTCATCTTCTGTATTCAAAGAAAAAAAGATTCGGTTAATTTTTGAGACTTAATTTTACGAAGGTTTAACCTTCAACTAAAATAAAAAACACTATGGACGTCATTTTTTCAATACACTAACTGAGCGGCTCAGTGCTGAGGGGAAGGGGGAAGTCACAAATCTGTGCGATTTCTAGAATGGGCGGGGACTGAGACTCCACTCCATAGTTAAAGGTTAATAATAAGAACTAATATTAGAGCAAAACTTCTTACCGTCAGTCAGTGCAACTATATTTGCTATTTTTGTTCTCGTGTCTTGGTCTCTAATTTTTCGTAATTTTAATGAAGCATATTTTATAATTTCTTCTTTTTTGAGGGTGATGGAGGAAAATAATTTGTTTTCCTTTCCCGGATACAGACGACTGAAATCGTTCATTATCTGAAAAAAAGAATGCAATAAATGTACGGTATGTTATTTCCACTGGTGAGAAAGGTCCGGATCGCTACCACAGAGGTTATTGGGTTGTTGAGCGAGAACTAGAATAGCTTTAGCTTGTCTCTTTTAGTGCCTGCACAATATCTCGTTCTGCTATGTCGGCAGCGCGCGAGTGTTGCAAGTGACTAGAGTCTGTGCGAAAAGAGAGGAATCGTGGCAGATACGGTAACAAACATTATGAATTTTACATGGCAATCGAAATTCAGATACTTGTCTTATAACCCATCGTTTTCACCAAGGTATAGTACATGTATTTTACAAATTGAATGCAATGTTTTCGTTTTTGCATGTATTAAATATGTTTTATACAAAACATGTTATGAAACTATATTACATGTATAAAACTTTTTGTAAGTATAAAAAACTTGTATGAAACTTATTGGTTGAAAACTTCTAGTCGCCTACATGTTTATGATCTCATGTACAGAAATTGCAATAAAATAAACAATAATTGTCTAAACCACGTTTGTATTTTGTAGGTGAGAACGCTGTCAATGTGTCAGACGAGTTAATACATGTCACAGACTTCATTGTAAACGCAAATGTGTTTTATACTTGTAAAAATACTTGTTGGCTACACAGTTGAACGAAGTAATGTTTGAGACAGTTTTGACAAGTATTCTACAAGTTTTTTATATTTGATTATGTAAAAAAAAACTTTTTGCAAAAAAATACTACCAACTTCCAAATACAAAACTACAAAGTGAAAAATAACTTAATTTTTTGAAGTCGGTGTTTTTCGTAGGTACCATTTTTTTGCGTTTTGGACACCGACTTCAAAAAATTAAGTTATTTTTCACTTTGTAGTTTTGTATTTGGAAGTCGGTAGTATTTTTTTGCAAAAAGTTTTTTATTTTTCACTTTTTTGTTGTACGTACCTAATAGGCAAGTTAGTAAGGGAACTATTTCGACAGAATAGATTTCATGAAACTTGAACATGACCGGTGAAATGAGAGATCTGCTTACCCCATAAGAGCGAACTGGCGTGATGTTATGTTATGAAATGTTATAAACAACAAACAGACATGCGATTGCAGCAATCCCAAGAGATTTGCCGTTATTTATTGAAGAGTTCTGTTGTATATCTCCGAAGTTCATCAACAGATCTTCACAAAATTAAAATGTGACCAATTTCGGAACATACTCTTTCAAACAAAAAAATAATTTTCAAAATCGGTTCACAATTCACGAAGATATCGATGAACACACACACAAAAAAAAAAAAAAAACAAACTTGAAGTCGAACATAGAACCTCCTCCTTTTTGGGAAGTCGGTTAAAAAATAAGCGGCTGCAGTATATGCTTACCAAGGTATAGCCTTGCGATTGTTTTAAGGCTGGGAAATCCTTAAAGTAATTCGCTATGTCACCTTTTCCACATTGGATGCGATTTAGGCGGTGATCTGCAGTTTCTGCCCACTTTTCTTCAACAGATTTCCATGGATCAAAATTGATTTTCAGCCATAGTAATGTTTCTTCATAGACAACACCTGTAATTTATGTGTATGGTGGGATGAGTCAACAAGAGGAAGGGCACCATAGTACAGTCGCCCGTGGTACATTTAAATCACGAAAAAGGTGACTAGCGATTATTTGCTTACCACTTTCCAGAAATTCCAGGCTATAAATGTCATCATCTGTGATAGTTGGCGTGGATCTGAGCGATGATCTGGACGACTTCGAGGATGAATGGCTAGTTCTCGGCAACTGTCCACTTTCTCGCACTTTCTTCTTCGAGCTATACAGCTCTCGTAGAGCTTTCCGCTAGCATTTTTTTTAGCTACTTTATTTGTAGCTGATAAATATGCAGAATAATACACCACAACGCGTTCCTTGTGGAATATTGCCACAATTTCGGTAGCTAATTTATAAAATTCTTCACTGGAAATTTTCTTCGCACAATTGTTTTCAAGTTGGTGGTGTATTAGCAGCTGGCTCAATTTCCTTCGGGAACCCTCCGTGAGTAAGCCTCCTTTTCCCTCTTTGAGTATTGCTCTGCCGTCTAAACTTTCCTGTATGTAAAACACAAACACAATAAGTTGTTGAACAAATTGATAAATGAATGAGTAAATGGTCCAGTTGGAGTATAGCCTTCGGGGCTCTATGAGCAGTCAATAAAACAAAAAAAAAATAGAATTGTGTAAGGTAAATGTATCAAACTTATTACGACACTCATCTGCCGTGTGACCAAACTTTTTGCAAAAAGTGCATCGAGGTCGAGTTCGCTTTAGTTTTGTATTTTCATACGAAATAGGGTCAGATGTAGCACATGAAGGGTTAATATTGGATACTGTCGCAGCTGAAGGGTTAAATATGGAACTACTATTTTTAGAACTTTGTGTTGTTATTTTGTGATTATTAGCATGACTTTTATTATTATCGAATGGACAATCGGATCGCGTTGCAGGTTTAGTTATAGGTAAACAAACACTTACCTCCGCCAGGGACTCTTCTACAAACCTTACTTTCTCGATCAATTTTTCTCTCTCTATCTCATTGCGGGCGGCGCCGTCGAAGCGTGCCGTACACTTCGCGAAGTTGCCGGGGCGTGGCTGGGGCATCTCGAACGGGTTAGGTGTCGAGCTACTTGCGCTGGCGTCTGGTATGTTGGAGTGTTTGGATGGACGTCACGAGGTGGTTCACCTGCTGGTCGGTGAAAGTCATACCCGTTGGCGGCGATTCGTCTTCCACACTGCATTCGTCTTCGTCGTTTTTTCTTGCTCGTGTTTTCCTCGGCGACGGCATCATGTCGGGCCGGCGGCAAAAGGACGGCGAACTACTTCAGCACGGGGTTCACACGCACACTGGATAGGTATTTCGCGCGTACGCGTATCTCGTTTTCGTATCGTTTTATATGTCACCCACTGAGTTTAATAGTTAGTTATCTATTGTACACGAAGTTGGCTCCACGAGTTGGGCGTCACTGTAAGGGCTTTTTCTTCGGGGCACGAGATAAATAAGGTGAAAACTTTAGTTCAAGCCAAACTTCGTATATTCAAAAACATTATCGTCACATACACTGATGACAAACACGAACATTGGTTGGAAAGGTATATATAATAGTTTAACAGTGGGGAAAAGATACGCGACTGAGCGAGTTCGTGCCGGTGGCGCGGAGGCGCAGAAGACGTGTGTCGCGGTGCGCAGCGTGCGAGTCACTCTCTGTTTCAATCGCGAGCGGCGCGCGGGCCTTTTGGTGTTGTAGAATGAGGAATGATGTCCACATTGCGAATTTAGGTGTTGTAGTATGACGAGCCGATGTCCAATGTCCATAATATTATTTTAAGAAGATTATTTTTTTTTTATTAAAAATTTATGAAAGCATAAGTTCGCGTGCTACAATTGTAAAATTATTTTTTTTTCGATTACCGATGATCCCTCCTTTTTTGCTCTTATTTAATTAAGGATACCCGTAAAAACAATTTAGGCTTTGTACACTTTTTTCGTAAAATGCATATTTTTCAAGTAATTTAACTTTGAAGATTTTTTTACTTTTTTTTAATAATTAAATATATCGTGATAATAATTAAATAACTGTGAGTAGGGGACACATCATGCCCATGACATAAATTAATGGGGACAATGATCGAAAAACGATCAATATGTATTTAACGAAAAAAGAATTATAAGTTTAAACATGTTCCTATATGTGCCCTAAATCGAATAAGAGTACAAAAGTCATCGGTAACCGATTTTTTTTTTTAATTTAAAATGTTTTTAAGTCTTTTTTCCCATAGCATCCTACAGGCAACACTCCAACTGATTCCGACGAATTGAGAACTTCCTCCTTTTTAGAGTCGGTTAAATGCCGCGCAGTTATCGATGCCATACACGTTCGATTCGATCGTTCAATTGGCATGATACTGCTGATTGGATCCAATCTTGCAGTTCGTCCATATACCTACACCATACACGATTAATTCTAACTGTCCAATCGGACAAATAAAGAAATTTGGGATCGCCTACTACGATTGTCTACGATGGTGCGGAACCCTTCATGCACGAGTCCGACTCGCACTTGGCCGGTTTTTCAAGCCAAGCCACAACGCTGGCGAGAATAGAGCGCCCGTCTATTTTTCAAGCCAGTGAGACTGGCAGTATCGCTAGCCAGCGATGGTCCATATCACAAACATAAAGTACCTACCAAATTAAGCTACAAAATGAAAAATTAAGTGAGCACCAAAAAAGGGTAGGGCCGCCTGTCAGTATTGTATTACAATTACTGTAAACTATGCAAAAATGGACTTAGCAGGTTAACGAATTAGGCCGACGAAATACGTTTTGTTATCAAGCTGAGTAATGTTATGATTATGAGTAACTCACAGTGTTATTATCTGCAATAGTACAATCTGTAGAGATTTTTGCATTATCACTGACATCAGTGTCCCGTACAGCGTTTTGAGTTGAGTCGTTTAGCTCAGCATTCTTAATTTCAAGGTTCTAGAAAAATAATTTAAAAGCTTTATTACAATGTATTACAAAAGTATGTGGCATTGCATCGGTCCAAGAGAAAAAAACCAAGAAAACATTTTTATTTGCTAAAATACAAGTAAACAAGTAGGTATGTACATTGACACCGGTCGCTTTTTGATGTTGTAGTACCCAATTTTTAAATTTTATTCTGAGGCCAATCTTTGGAATCAGTTCTTTCAAATCTTCATCGTTTAACAGAATGGCAGTTTCAAGCGTTGTTATACGATTGTCTGAAAAATACAAATACAAACATGTACAAAACTTGTTATATAGGTTGGTACTACATGTAATTGCCTACATGTTCAGTCGGAGAGTCAGGTTCAACAAAAACAAAACCTTTTTAACAAAAAATTGAACCGACGAAAAAGTAACAAAAAAGCAAAAAATGAAAAATTAACGTTTTAGTCCAGCTAAGCTCCACATGTATTTCGAGTTGGCGCCAAAGTTTGTATGGCGCCGCCTGTACACTGTTGAGGACCTCTTGGAACTGACTTCACTACAACATAAGGGATCTGGAGTTGATCTAATGATAGAGACTCCATCATCGGATCCGTGAGTTGTGGTGTCATCATACATCATAAATGTTTGGTTAATTTCAACAGAATCGGTTCACAATTGAAAATTTAGTAGGAAAATTATCAATAATCAATAAAAACAAAACCTACTAAAACTAAAACAATAAAAGTACCTACCTACTTGTCAAAAATACGTCTGTCTGTTGTTTGTGGGTGAAAAAGCTATCAAACAAGTTTAAACATGCCACACCAGAGAAAAAAATCTTGACTAAATAAAACCGAGAAACTGGCTTACCTACCTTCAAGGAATGGTATTATTTCATCTAAACCGGCGTTTAATATCTCTTCCATAAATTCCATGATGCTCCGACGCGTTTTAGCACAAAATCACTCCGATTTTGAAAACATTGTGAAATAATGGTATCTTTTTTTATTTGTGTACACAAGCCTGAGAAAATTTCCCTTACACTGACTTTACACAATATTTACAAATAAATTACAAGGTAAAACTGGGTAAATCTCTATGAAATCTGATAGCTTATTTCATAACAATTCTAACAACATAACATTCATACATGGTTCCCATACAAAAGTTCCGATAAATCGGCGTTTTTCTGAGAGCGGGGCGATCGCGAAAAATGGCGCCGGGGGGCTTCGAGGGAAGTGTCGGCGAGGCATCTGGGGCCCCCCGGGTTGGACCATTACCTAGTGAGACGGATTCAGTACAATGATTTGGCAAGCAGTTACTGTTTTAAAGAGCCTGGATACTGAAATAAGGCGGCTGTATAACGTCGTACGTATAGCGCATACATATTTTATGTTACGGGTTAAGTAAATTACGTATGCTGCTCTGTGCGGAATCAATGAATCGCATACGTAAATGTTAAGAGTGCGCCACAGTCATTTCATGATGCGGCTGACGTCATAAAGATTATACGCACCGAACACAGTCAGTAAGTAAACGGAGTTCGTGAAATGAGCCAGGATACGTAATAACTGATGATGTAGGCGGAGACATTATTAATTATCCAGTGTGCGTAAAATGTATCGGCATATCCCCTACTCTGCTTGTACATTATGAGTACGTAACCGGGACCATTACCTAGTGAGACGGATTCAGTACAATGATTTGGCAAGCAGTTACTGTTTTAAAGAGCCTGGATACTGAAATAAGGCGGCTGTATAACGTCGTACGTATAGCGCATACATATTTTATGTTACGGGTTAAGTAAATTACGTATGCTGCTCTGTGCGGAATCATAAAACCGCATACGTAAATGGTAAGAGTGCGCCACAGTAATTTCATGATGCGGCTGACGTCGTAAAGATTATACGCACCGAACACAGTCAGTAAGTAAACGGAGTTCGTAAAATGAGCCAGGATACGTAAATGATTATGTAGGCGGAGACATTATTAATTATCTAGTGTGCGTAAAATGTATCGGCATATCCCCGACGCATGCTCGTACATTATGTACGTAACCGGGACCATTACTTAATGAGTCGGAGTCAGTACAATGATTTAGCAACCAGTTACTGTTTTAAAGAGCCTAGATACTGAAATAATGCGGCTGTATAACTTCGTTCGTATGGCGCATACATTTTTCCTGTTTCCGGGTACGTAAATTACGTATGCTGCTCTGTTAATACATATGCGGCATCATTAAACCTCATACGTAAACGTTAATAATGCGGGCACAGTAATTTCATGATGCGGCCTCATTACAAGTAACTTGTTTACATTGTCTTTACAGAGCATTATGCCGCATACTTACTTAACATGGTGTCGTTTCATTATAAGTATGGCTCTTATAATTTTCATGTGAAAAGTACATCTGGCTGCCAGTACATTACAAATTTGCCAATTTTAAGTAGCCCGTTTTTCTCAGTGTTGAACTCAAATTTTTCGGGTCCAATGTCGAACCCATGCTGCTCTATGGGTGCGAAACGTGGAAGGTGACAAAGGACACCTCACGCCAAATCCAGGTCTTCGTCAACCGATCTCTTCGTGTCATCCTCGGAATACAGGTACTGGCCTGAGACTATTTCTAATGTAGAACTGTTGGAAAGTAACCACGAGAGCCCGATCGACCTACAGATCAAGCGTCGTAAATGGAGATGGATTGGTGGTCACACGCACCGGAGAGATTCCGTTCACATTCCTAAACAGGCTGGAAACCTCAAGGGAAAAGGAAGCGAGGCCGTCCTCGACAAATCTGGTGACGCACCGTATTGGGTGAAGGAGCAATTTAAGGAGCAGCGGAATGACGTGGAGCGCGAAGGTCAAGACCGATCGCGATGGAGGACATAGGATCTTAATCAAGTAAAGGTCGGTCAGTCGAGAAAGTTAAGGTCGTTATTATAATTAAAAAAAAATGCTTTTTCGGTGGTTATTTGAATGAATTTTGAACAGTCAGTCGCGAAACTTGGGTTTAATTTGTCTCGTGTCGGTAATACCTTTGCAGAAAACGAGCCACATTTAGATATCTAGTATCTTATCTTTGTGCCCATTACCAATACAGAATATTATTTCAAATAGTCTGTGATCTATAGAGTCGCCAAACCTATATAATCTGCTTATGTTATAAAGATTATCTCGTAGCGACAAATAACTATGTCCTAACTAGAGTACCCATGAGGGAAAAGAGATTTTGCCACAAATATACCTGGAATCCAATTAGCTTATAATGGTGACAATTTTTTTATCGATTTTAAGTAGGGTAAGATCGGATACTAACAAGTTGTCACCTATCTTGCTAGGTATTTGAATGACAGGCGATATCTTTGACCTTCAAGGTTAAATCACAAATCAAGATTTAATTGGCTAATACTACAGTAAATAACTACTGTTATGGTGAGATTTAACAGCGCGTTACAGTTTGCATCACAAAAGTTTGCCACTCTGTAACGTAGAGCCCTATTCAGCTGTGAGAGAGATACGGAACCATCATAATAATAATAATGATTTTTTTATTTTATTTTTTTTAGAATAATATTTAAAAATGTAAAAATATGTATATAAAATGAATAAATGGAATAATAATGCATATATATTTAATAAAACAACAAGAAGAAAACAAATACTATAATTAAAATGAACAACATACAATAAACCAGAATGACAAGCTGAGAATAAAATGTTGACATGAAGCCAGGCCCGAGCCAAGAACACACGCCTAACATCATCGGGTTCGTCGCTCAGCTATCCCAGCGATCCCCTACAACCGTGAGTCAAGCGATCCTGGACGCTGCAGTTGCGTCGAGCTCGAGCGACGAATACTTCTCTCCACCGACGACACCACCACCTACGCGTCGACGGAGAGGGTCTCTCTGACAGGTTCTCCGCTCCCGGTGGAAGTGTGCAGCGCATGCGATGGACGCAATCAATTAACGAAAACGTCATGAGCGCATACTTTGGGGCAACAGACGGGGGAAGTAACCTGACTGTGTACCGTGGTCGGATACTCTCTCTGTTTCCGGTGCTTGAGCCAGCTGTCAACGTGTCGGCCCAACGGCTATCGGATCAGGTGCGGGTCATCCAATAAATAAATAAATAAATAAATAAACATAACCGTATGCTGGATGACGGCGTACTTGATAGACTGCGTGAGAAATCAAGGAGTAGCCGTGTCTCGCCTGACTTGCCACCGGTCGCGGTGCAACTGCAACTCAGTGTTTCACCGCGACCCAATCATGATGATAAGGATGACGACGACGGGGCTATATCTGTGAGTACACAATGCAATGCAAGTTTGAGGAGCGCTTTGGAATGTGCATTCAGCGAGTATCGCTCCACACCGCCTGAGCTTAGACCTCGACTACCTTGTTTGCCCATGCATAAGAAAAATATGGCGCTGGTGTGTGCTCTGGATTCGCAGCTATCAAATGTTTTGATAGCAGCAAAAAACTTGCCGATACGCAGCTATCAAATGATTTGATAGCAGCAAAGACCTTGCCGATACCCACTCAGTACTGTACTGTGCGGCTGCTGTGGCATGTCGTGTAGCTAACGTAAAATTCCCAAAAAGTGGCAGAACTACGCGACCAGCTGTACCAGCTTGGCAATCCAGGATTGAGCGTCGTATTGGTGAGTCTAGAGCACTCATCGGCAAACTTATCTGCTTCAGGGATGGCAACACTCGCCCTAGAGTGATGCGTTTTGTGAGGCGGGCTTTCTTGGGTACTGATATCCGCGAGGAGCGATTCGTACAGAATAGTACATTCCAGAACAACGAAAGGTGGGTTTATAGGGCTTGGGAGCAATCCAACCAAACTGTGACTGATACGCGCATACCAAATGATCACACCATGTATTCGTTCTGGCACAATATCTGGTCGGTGCCTGTCAGTCACAAAGAGGGTGACTGGACTTGGGAGGTCGAACAAGCGTGCGATCCGATACCACAAATGGAGGTAATTACCATTAGCCCCCAAGACGTGGCTCGTGCAGTCCGTCCGTTGCCTAACTGGAAATCTCCAGGGCCGGACGGACTGCACAACTTTTGGATTAAATGGTTCCAAAGGTCGCACGCTCGTTTAGCAACTCAGTTTCAGTCTGCCTGAGAGTCAGATTCGCTGCCCCAGTTCCTAACGACAGGAATAACCCACCTGCTCCACAAATCAGGTAGTACTGCGAATCCTAAAAATTATAGACCGATAACGTGTTTACCGACCGTCTATAAAGTTCTTACATCCATACTGAGAGCGAAAATTAATCAACATATTGACAATAACGCCATCATGTCTGCTTCTCAGAATGGATGTAGGAACGGGTGCCGCGGTACTAAGGAGCTGCTCCTCATAGACATTGCCATTAGCCAATATGTTCACTGTTCCCGCAAGAATCTGGCGTCATTTTAGATAGATTACAAGAAGGCCTATGACTCAGTGCCACATACATGGCTCATGAGGGTGCTAAAATTGATGCAACTCTGGGCGCCTTCCTGACGTCATGTATGGGGCAGTGGAGGACGGTCCTTCACTATCCAGGATGTCGACAGATTCAGGAAAACAGTGAACCTATAAGGACCAAGCGCGGAATATTTCAGGGCAACAGTCTGAGTCCTCTGTGGTTTTATTTAGCCCTGAACCCTCTCAGTACACTGCTGGAGGGTTCAGGCCTGGGCTATAGAGGTAGTCAGGTCATATCACACCTCCTTTACATGGATGACCTGAAGCTCTTTGCCCCCAACAAATTGCAACTGATGAAGCTACTGAAGGTAACAGAAACCTTCAGTGACGCCATCAGGATGGAATTTGGTGTGGACAAATGTGCAGTCATGCATGTAAACAGATTATGGAATCCGTGGGAATACAACTCTCGGATTCCATTCCTCAACCGAAACTTACAAGTTTTTGGGTATGTCGGAAGCACTAGGCATCAATGCTACTGGCGTGAAACAGTCGTTGAAGGAGTGCTTCTTTAGCCGCCTGGAAAGAGAGGAAAACTGAGGAATACGAAGCCTCCTTGCGTCGTATTCCTCAGTATTGAGGATCGTGACCACCCTTCTGCATCACCTTCTCTCTAACGATCCTTCTCCATCTGTTTCTGTCTCTGGCGGTGTGGAGGGCGTTGTAAATTGTAGAGTCAAGAGCGGTGCGGATCTGGTCAGACCAACGTATTGGGCTGCGTCCATTATCAGAAAAGAGTACTAAACAGTCTTTTATCGGGCGGTAACAAGGTGCGCGCTTTCAACGGCTGGGTCATGGCCGGTCTTGATGTATTCTTTTGGCATACTTAAATGGACTCAGACAGAACTTGATGCCCTTGATAGGAGAGTCCGCACATTGGTGCCGAATGTAAAGATTTTCACCATCCCATGTCCTCCCGTGGGTGTCGTAAGAGGCGACTAAGGGACAAACCAGAGAATGGGCAGCAGCGTTCTCTGTGCTTCTATAGCAACTATACTGCGATCGCCAACCCGCCTGCCAAGCGTGGCGATTATGGCAAAACCCCCCGAATGAATAGAACAAATACACAATAATGACACAAATAAAAAATGGCCCCTAGTACCCGGCAGCTTGCCTACCCTCGACTACGGTAGCGGTCGAGGCTACGGCATGGCAAGGGGTGCTAAGACTCTCCGGACGAGATCCGACTACCCCAACAATCACCGACGACTGGACCTGGCAACGTACAACACGCGCATACTTCGGACCGACGAGAAGGTCACCGAACTCGAAGAGGAATTGAGCAAGTTGAGATGGAGTATTATAGGGTTATCTGAAGTCCGAAGAGAGGGGGAGGACTCGATAATCCTCAAATCCGGTAACCTGCTCTATTTCCGAGAGGGTGACCGGCAGTCCCAGGGTGTGTTGGGTTTATCGTCCACAAGTCCCTTGTGAACAACGTGGTGAAGATCGAGAGTGTGTAGACCAGGATGGCGTACCTTATACTCAGAATATCCTCAAGATATTTGCTGAAGGTCATACAGGTCTACACCCCAACCTCGGCACAACCCGACGATGAGGTAGAGACCATGTATGAGGATATCTCCAGAGCAATGCATGGTTTCAAAACTCACTCCACCGTTGTCATGGGGGACTTCAACGCGAAACTGGGCAAACGAGACGAGGATGAGCTGCAAGTGGGGCAATTTGGAGTTGGACAACGGAACCACCGGGGTCACCTACTGGCCAGTTTTATGGAGAAGGAGGGCCTCTATAAAATAATAAAAGATATAATAATAAATAATAATAAATCTTTTATTTTGGACCACACATTTGTACATTCATCATAAACGTGCCAAACTGCGTGACAGTTTGTCGGCAGGATTAGCGCTCGTTTTAAGAACATTTGGTATCAATTATAAACATCTAAGTAGGTAGATACAACTATTATTAGACCGCAAAAATGTTATCATTAGCATTTCAGCAGCCGCGCGTGCCGCCGTCGGCACACACACCGGCGATGGCTCGCGCCGCGCATGCTGTATCAGAATACAAGGCAACAAGATGCTCAATGACATTGCCGAAACACGCGACAACAATTATCAACTCGATATTATCAACTACTGCCGCACATCGCGGCAACGTCATTAAGCAGTTCAGTTTTTAATTTAATTTTTAGTGTTCGCTCACTAATTCCACTGTTATCTTTTCTCAGCCAGTCGATATTATTAAAAAATATCATGAACTCCTTCTTTAAAAAGCGTGAACTCAGGAAGTGCACCGGGCAGAGCCCCGATGGTGCAACAAAAAATGAGATCGACTTCATCATGTCAACCAAGAAGCAAATGTTTAATGTTGTCTCTGTGATCAATTCGGTAAAAACCGGGAGCGATCACCGCATGGTAAGAGGCACATTGAACATTAATATTAAGTTTGATAGGTCTCGGCTGATGAAGTCCACGCTCCGGCCAGCACAGATCCAGGTCCAAAACCCCGAGAGCTTTCAGCTCGAACTCCAGAATCGTTTCGAGTGCCTAGAGAGCTCCGTGGATGAATACAGCAACGGGTTCGTGGAAGCTGTCCATACGGTCGGGTCTGAGTTTTTCAAGACCCGTCGTACAGATAGAAACAAAAAGCTCTCTGATCATACCCTCAAGCTTATGAAGGAGAGGCGTGTGATGATCCTGCAGTCTTCAGATAAGGCGTGCAAATACCGGCAGCTCAATTGAGACAGATCTCTAAATCCTTGAAAAGAGACTTCCGCCACTTCAATACCGATTATCATATTAAAGAAGCGATCGAGCGAAATAAAGGCTCCAAGGTGTTTTCAAGGGATCTGGCTATTGGGCAGAGCCAACTCACGAAACTGAAGACCGACGATGACAGGATCGTATCCGCCAAACCGGAGCTTCTCAGGGAGATCGAGACATTCTATGGGCAGTTGTACACATCGATCAGCAAGCCCGTTGCGAGTCTAGCAAACGACCCAAGAGCTAGATTGACCCGACACTATACCGAAGATATCCCGGACGTCAGCGTGTACGAGATTAGGATGGCTCTGAAACAGCTCAAAAACAAGGCGCCGGGTGATGACGGAATTACGGCCGAACTCCTGAAGGCGGGTGGAAAACCGGACCTTAGGGCCCTTCAGAAGCTGTTTGATTCCGTCATACTCGAGGGCAAAACGCCACAGGCATGGTGCATGGGTGTGGTTGTACTCTTTTTCAAGAAGGGCGACAATACCCGGTTGAAGAACTATAGGCCCATCTTACTTCCTAGCCATGTCTACAAGTTGTTTTCAAGAGTCATCACGAATCGTCTCGCGCGCAGGTTTGACGATTTCCAGCCTCCCGAACAAGCCGGATTCCGAAAAGGCTTTAGAACCGTAGACCACATACATACGCTGCAGCAGATTATACAGAAGACCGAAGAGTATAACCTGCCTCTCTGTTTAGCGTTTGTGGACTAGGAGAAAGCCTTCGATTCGATCGAGACTTGGGCTGTACTGCAGTCTCTCCAACGGTGCCAGATCGACTACCGGTACATTGAGGTGTTGAAGTGTTTGTACAAAAACGCCACCATGTCAGTCCGTCTTCAGGATCCGACCTCTAAATCAATCCTTCTCCAGCGCGGCGTGAGACAGGGATACGTCATTTCTCAGAAACTGTTCACTGCTGCGTTGCAGGATGTCTTCAAGGTTCTGGACTGGAGGGGGCTAGGCATCAACGTTAATAGCGAGTAAATTACTCACCTTCGGTTTGCCGACGACATAGTGGTCATGGCTGAGACTATGGAGAGCCTCAGTAAAATGCTCGATGACCTCAGTAGAGCTTCCGAAAGAGTGGGTCTTAAAATGAATATGGACAAAACCAAGATCATGATGAATGCCCATGCAACACCCACTCCTATCAAGGTCGGAGACTCTACTCTCGAAGTTGTAGACGATTATGTCTACCTGGGACAAACGGTCCAGTTGGGTAGGTCCAATTTCGAGAAAGAGGTCAACCGTCGAATCCGACTCGGCTGGGCGGCGTTCGGGAAGTTGTGTGATATATTCTCGTCCAATTTACCGCAGTGTCTCAAGACAAAAGTCTATGACCAGTGTGTGTTGCCAGTGATCACCTATGGGACCGAGACGTGGTCGCTCACAATGGGCCTTATCAGAAAGCTCAAAGTCACCCAAAGGGCAATGGAGAGGGCTATGCTCGGAATTTCCTTGCGTGATCACGTCAGAAATGATGATATCCGCAGGAGAACCAAAGTTACCGGCATAGCCCGAAAAATTGCCAAACTTAAGTGGCAGTGGGCAGGGCACATTGCTCGCAGAACGGATGGCCGATGGGGCAGAAAAGTTCTGGAATGGCGACCGCGAACCGGAAGACGATACGTTGGAAGGCCGCCCACTGGGTGGACTGATAAAGATAAAGATAAGATAAAGATAAATTTATTTGTTTAAACATGTGTAACATGATACATGAATATGCACATATAGATGGAAACATAGTTTTACCGGACCAACATGCTTTGCCTCACTCGGCGTACAAAATGAAAATATTAGTTATAGTTATTAATTAAAATTAAATTAGCAATTATAAATTGAATAAATTAATGTCAGTTTCATATATAAAAAAATCGAGTCAGTGCAAAATGTTATCAATAATTCAATATACAATCAGAGTCAGTACAAAATGTAGTCAAAATTAATTACATACAAAATATGTCAATAAAGAATAAAATTAAATCAAAATAAAATTTAAAATTTATCATTTAAAAAATCAACAATGTTATAGTAGCACTTATCAGTAAGTAGCTTTTTAAGTGTTTTCTTAAATAAAATAAAATTCAATTGCTTTATGTCATTCGGAATTTTATTGTATATTACTGGGGCCATGCATACAACACTTTTTCTCAGAAGTGCTGTTTTGGCCGAGTGTGACTGAACCCAAAGTCTATACTGCTCACGTATATTTCTATTATTTGATAAAAGAGGAAACCATTGAGGATTACGTTTTACAAATACAGCCATTTCCAATATGTAGAGTGACGGAAGTGTTAAAATTCTGTGCTTTATGAACATTGGTCTGCAACTGTCCATAGTTTGCAACCGAAACATAGCCCGTACACAACGCTTTTGTGCTTTGAACACTGTGTCTTTGTTCGTTGAATTGCCCCAGAAAATTATCCCAAACCTCAATAAAGATTCCACAAGTCCGTAATAGGCCGTTAGTAAAGTGTCTGTATTGACGGTAGGAGCAAGTTTATAGAGGGCAAACGACGAGCTGCTGATTTTTTTACAAAGTACATTAATCTGTGTTTTCCAATTTAATTGTGGATGAATGATTAAGCCCAGAAATCTGGCTGTATCTGCTTCTTGTATAATATTGTCATTGTGAGATAAATTGAATTTTGATAAATTATATAAAATTTCCCGTTGTCTAAAGTGCATTATATTAGTTTTATGCAGATTAATTTTCAAATTATTGTTGCTAAGCCAGGCAATTATAGAGTTTAATGAATTATTTATATACTGATGACCTGGTTAAGGTTGCGGGAAGGCGCTGGATGCGAGACGCACGGGATCGATCAATGTGGCGTTGATATGGTGGAGGCCTATGTCCAGCAGTGGACGTATTTCGGCTGAAATGATGATGGTGATGATGACCGCAGAGAGGTAGGACAGAGCAAGGAGCTTCACGGACGCTTCTACCGGGTCCTACATGGGCCCGATGTAGATCTTTTAGCTTCCGTGGCCTGGCTGCCATTTGGTGACCTTTTCGGGGAAACCGAAGGTTTTGTCTTTGCTATTATGGACGAAGTTATGATGACGAACATCATAATCATCATCAGCCTATTAATGTTCTCACTGCTGGGACACAGGTGGATACCTCTTACAGAGAGGATTCTCTGTAAGAGGGATTGGGCCATAATCCACCACGCGGGCCCAGTGCGGGTTGGTGGATGTCACATGTCTTCAAATTTTTAGTTCTAGGACATGCCGGTTTCCTCACGATGTTTTCCTTCACCGTTCTTGAGAGCAGTGGTGATGAAATAATTTACACAAAGTAAAGCACCTGCCTGGGTTCGAATCCACGTCAATTATCTATGTCATTTCTGTCAAATGTGACATGCATTCCTAGTTTTTCCGATGTGTAAAAACATGGCGCGCTGTATTCAAACCCACTTCAGAAACCGCTTGACATCATCGTTCCATTAAGAGTTGTAACTCACCCTCACCGCACCCGTAATCGTTAGTTCATTAATGCAATAATTAGTACTAAATCTATCTATATAAATGAGGACCTACTTCTACGAAGAGTTGCTCGTTAATATATACAGAGTGGGCCAAAAATAGTGGATCTAACGAAACAGGGCGACATTTGGGGCTATTTGATATCTATATTATTCGATATTAGGTCATAAAGTAACAAGAATAAAATATTTTTTGTTCCTTTTTAGGGTTCCGTACCCAAAGGGTAAAAACGGGACCCTAGTACTGAGACTCCGCGGTCCGTCTGTCTGTCTGTCTGTCACCAGGCTGTATCTCATGAACCGTGATAGCTAGACAGTTGAAATTTTCACAGATGATGTATGTCTGTTGCCGCTATAACAACAAATACTAAAAACAGGACAAAATTAATATTTAAGGGAGGCTCCCATACAAAAATCGTGATTTTTTTGCCGTTTTTTTGCTATAATGGTACGGAACCCTTCGTGCGCGAGTCCGACTCGCACTTGGCCGGTTTTTAATAATTTTTTTACCCCTCGTAACTATCGCAACAATTCTCCACTGCGATGTACTAACCTACTTTGTGGTTTAGTTTTATGCCACCAACCACTACAAATTCTCAAATTTATCTAATTTGAAGGCTATATCTTCAAGTTCAAGCAATGATTGCCCAGACCGATCCGTGGATGGATGACGATCTTAATGTACCGAGGTTCCTCCGTGCTTCGGACAGCACGAAAAGCTGCTGACCTCAGCTGTTATTTGTAGATTTTTATCAGTCATTGTGGATATTTAGAAGCCAAGAAATATGACACTAGGCATGCCAAGATGTAGCGGTTTACACTGATGATGGTTCTAAAACTCAGATAAGAAAGCGTTCCATGTAAAATACTGGTACGGATAGTTAGAAGCCAGGAAATATGACACTATTCATGCCAAGCGGTAGCGGTTTACCCTGATACTGGTTCGAAAATCTGATAAATAGGAGTTCCAAGTAAAATACTGGTACGAATAGTTAGAAGCCAGGAAATAAGACACTAGTCACGCCAAAAGGTAGCGGTTTGTCCTTATAATGGTTCGTTAGATCTGATAAGTAGGCGTTCCAAGTAAAATACTGGTACGGATAGTCAGAAGCCAGGAAATAAGACACAAGTAATGGCAAGAGGTAGCGGTTTACCCTGGTACTGGTTCGAAAAATCTGATAAGTAGACGTTTCATATAAAATACTGTTACGGTTATTTAGAAGCCAGGAAATACGACACTAATCATGCCAAGAGGTAGCGGTTTACCCTGACACTGATATGGTAGATCTGATAAGTAGGCGTTTCATGTTAAATACTGGTATGGATAGTTAGAAGCCAGAAAATATGACACCAGTCATGCCAAGAGGTAGCGGTTTACCCAGATACTGGTTCGGTAGATCTTATAAGTAGGCGTCCCATGTAAAATACTGGTACGGATAGTTAGAAGCCAGGAAATATGACACTAGTTATGCCAAGAGGAAGCGGTTTACCCTGATACTAGTTCGTAAAATCAGATAAGTAGGCGTTCCATGTAAAAAACTGGTACGGATAGTTAGAAGCCAGAAAATATGACACTAGTCATGCCAAGAGGTAGCGGTTTACCCTAAAACTGATATGGTAGATCTGATAAGTAGGCGTTTCATGTTAAATACTGGTATGGATAGTTAGAAGCCAGAAAATATGACACCAGTCATGCCAAGAGGTAGCGGTTTACCCAGATACTGGTTCGGTAGATCTTATAAGTAGGCGTCCCATGTAAAATACTGGTACGGATAGTTAGAAGCCAGGAAATATGACACTAGTTATGCCAAGAGGAAGCGGTTTACCCTGATACTAGTTCGTAAAATCAGATAAGTAGACGTTCCATGTAAAAAACTGGTACGGATAGTTAGAAGCCAGATAATATGACACTAGTCATGCCAAGAGGTAGCGGTTTACCCAGATACTGGTTCGGTAGATCTTATAAGTAGGCGTTCCATGTAAATTACTGGAACCTACTCAGTTGCATCCAGTGTGACTGGAAGCCGACCACGACATGATCGTAGCTGTGAAAAGGCTAGGCAGATAGATTGACTAAGAATTAGTGGTTTGCCTACAGATTTCAATTAAATTGGCGAATGGTGATAATAAAAAATAATTACCTACACGTTTCATTGCCTTTTTGTTTTATCTTTATTGGATAATTGGATATCGATAACCACCTCATCTGCGGAGTTTCGATGACTACCCTTACCCTATAACCTTATTTTAGTTCGAATACAGAATTATTTTATCAAGATATTCCTTGATAAAATAATTCTGTTTTACACCGTAACTAGACTAATACCTAGATTCTACGTAGTAAAATCCTCTTTTATAGCGGGTTAACCCTTAATGGTTAGCTTTTTAGCGGCTCATAGGAAAGCGGTACCCTTATGACCGCTCACCTGGCAAAAATATGTTATAAAGCTCCATCCACAGGTACGACTCGACAGTGCGACAATTATGCGACTGCACTTGATCTAAAGATGTTCTTCAAAACCGACAATTTCTGTGAAACGTATAAAACATGTAGCTGCATTGTCGCGTTGAGTTTTTCTGTGGGAGCCATCATCCGAGTAACACGTTCGGACCACACCACACTCTAAAACTGGGTAGGTAATAATAACCTAGGCACTAGTTTTATTTCGACTGAATAAGTAATTTGGTCTAAATCCTTTTTCCGAATAAATAGGGATAACCATTTTTCGGCTTCTTGTGTTATCCATAAATAATGATCACAAAGAAATCTTATTTTAAAAGTTACTCAACCAAATAAAAAATCTAGAGAAGTAATAAAAAATACCGGCCAAGTGTGAGTCTGACTCGCGCACAGAGCGTTCCGTATAAACAGCTACATTCACCAAAATAAATAGGTAACGTTACTAACGTTCATAAACAATGAAAGCACCGAACGTTGCTCTAACAAAGGGGAAAAAATAACTTTGGCGTTCGAAAACTATTGTATATACAAAATATACCCCATAGATCAATATACAAAATTTTTAATTTTCCATGTGCATTTTGTAAGTTGGTCGACTATTACTCGTAAACTTACGCCTTCTTATATGTCATAGTTTTCCTTTAAATTTCGTTATATATACTACTGCTGTGATTATTTTCAAATTTACCAAAGCAACATAACAGAAGGCAAAAAAAAATAGCGACTAACACTTGACTCTAACAAAAATTTGCAATTTAAAGTTTAATTTTACGCAAACGGATCCTTGAATCAAAAAATGATTTTCATAGACCCGTAATATTTTAAAATGGCATATCCAACAATACCCCAAACAATGGGACTGAGGAGAAAAAGACATGTATATGTATATCCATGCCAAATTCTAGTTTTCTAGTATTGAGTATCTGAACTAAGCTGCGGATTGATGGACGGACCGACAGATGGACATGGCGAAACCATAAGGGTTCCTCGTTAATAACTAGGGATCGCTAAAAAAATAAGATAGACTAAGCCACGGTGGCGGCGAGCTTCACGTCTTCTATATTTATAAATGTATACTTTTACACAATCCTACTGTTGTTTGTTTTCAATTAAATTTAGATATCCACAGCTATGTTCAATATTGGGGCTCAGTCCAAAAATCAACATCAAATCAAAAATAAACAATTACAAGTTATTGCGGTGTTTCCCGTTAGTCAGATTTATGATAACAGTAACTAAAATAAATGGGTCAAGTTCAATAATCCAACCCATCTGATTAGCAATTAAACCATTGTGAACAAACTACATAACTGAATGTTCAACCGATGTTAAAATGAAACTATGATTTTTTATGTTCGTGATCTACACCGAAACGGTACAAAAAGGTTTTGTTTTAAGTAGATGGCTAACTACAGACATAAATCTTGCGTTATCTATCGGACTAGATAACGCAAGTCCCTCCATCTGTATGAAAACCAAGCGTGCCACATTTTCACGCACAATTTAAAACAAATTTACTTACTAAAGAAAGAAAACATTTTCAATGCCTCGGCCAACTTTTTCTTTACACTTTTTACAACTCAATATGGCATTTTTAGGTATATTTCTAGATTTCGGTGGCTTTCCGGTGCTGATTATGCTAAATGAAAAGTACGATAAATGATCGTACTTTGACTCCGTTTTTTGACACGCGAAGTACATACAATCGCGTGATATCTGTGTGGCTAACGCTCATAGTTTCAGGCGTCGTTTTTTAATTTATTTTTCTTGGTTTGCATTATTTTCAGTGACTTTATTGGTGTCTAGAAACATAGAAAGCACAGAAAAGAATCGCTTCTGAAACATCTGTGGACACAATTTCATATTTTGAACCCGAATTTTGATACAGTTATGGAACTACCTCTATGAATTATATGATTCTAAAATAAACGTGTTAATGACAATAATCCAACTCAATTGACTAACAATCAAACCATTGTGAACAAACTAAGTACATTACTGAATGTTCATCCGATGTAAAAGACGAATTTTTCGGTTCGTGCAAACGATACAACTGTTAAACTTGACGACAAACGCACAGCTTCACGCATCTTTTTGTTATTTGATAAGTAAGCGTAGCGCACTTATTTTCTGGCTATGCATTATTTTCAGAGTTTCATTTATTTGAGTAAAAGCAAAGAAAAAGAAATCGCTTTCAAAACATCTGCGAACACTATAAGTTTTTAAGCTATATATATATATTGACTACTGGGTTGTTACCGGAGTCAAACAGTGTTTTGAAACAGTTAATTAAACGTATTTGTCGAACAATCGTAGACGACACGTATTCGCGCACTATTTGATAGGCATATTTGTTGAGACATTAAGGTACGCGTACACGGCGTACATTATTTACAATAATAATTTTCCTTTATGTCTGCATGCGATGTCGACTTAGATGACTGAATAACACTGAAATTTACTGATCCGCGTAAAGAAATTGTAACTCCCAAGTTCTGTGAAATTCGTCAAAATCAATACGATCATTAGAGATCCGGAATGCGAGCGCCTAATAGGAAATTGTACTGCATTTTGTACTTCTGAGACCAGGTTTTCTAAACTCAGAAACATCAAATAAAGTTAATGGTCCGTTTCCATACAATTGCCTTTATAGCAAATTATAATGGTCCATTACCTTGTGTAATGAAAAATCATTATCATTATTATTTTTTAGGTAACAGGCTATTGATTTCAACAAAAATAATAAAATTCAGTAGGTAAATAACAACGAATACTTATTTAAAATTCCTTTTAACTGTTGCCGTTGTATGTTTTCCGATGTTGCAGTAATTAAAAGCAGAACATGCAATATTTTACTTTTTGCTTATACTACATATAAACACGCTATAATTAAGACGTAATAGATTTATAGGAACACATACAAATCTGAAATGTATCGCGTACCTACCTCGGTGTATACATATTTATATTATTCCTACAACAAATTTTCAAAGACGTATATTTTTGGGTCTTGGGAAATTTGTAGACCTACTTCAAATTGTAATGTACACAATTCCATTCATTATGTCCGTAACACAGGCATTGTTAACAACTGCGGGACAAACAAACTTATTTTTTGTCAAAGGGACGAACTTACATTAGGTATATTTACTTTTTACAGTTATTCTTTTCGTATATTTATTTTTTACGCTTTCTCACGAGAGCATTATTTTCCATAAATAATTGAAGCTACTTCATTTGTCTCAAAAGAAACAACCCTGAAGACGAAAAGACTGCTTGCTTACATTTCCGCACGGAAATGGAAGAGGAATCCGTCACGTTGAATTTACGAAGGATAAAGAAACAGCTGATTTTTGCTTACAAAGACTTTGCCTCTCAGTAAATTCATAAGCTTCTGAATAAATCTTAAGATTTAATAAATAACATTTCAAAAAATGAGTCAACTTGAGCGCCTCTTTGTTAGTTTTTCGACTTTTCATTTTGGAATATTATGAGTTGGAAACGCGGCATGTTGAAATGTGTCGGCTAAATTATTCAAACAAACTTCCACTTTAAATCGTGGGCTTCTTTGAATTAAATTGTGTTTACAAAGTAACCAGTGTAACTATAGGAAGGTTTACAAAGTGGTGAAAGGGTAACAGGTATGTACATAACTAATACGACACCGTGGAAATTGCCCACCATACGGTTGCAATAAGGGCTCTAACATTTTATCTTATCGGGTTGCCGGATAAAGTGATCCCTCATAAATACGTAAACACTCAGAGATATGTAATTACACGCTTTACGGCTTCCTCGTATATTACTCGGGTAATCTGTCTCCAAAATGTTCCGTCGTCTGTCGACAAAAATAGGACGCCACGTCGCTTGGACTAGTTTACTCGGTCCGTCTCCGTTTAGGCACAATGCAAGACAAATATGAGTTGTATTTCAGTTTTTAATGGTACTGCTGAAACAAGTAATAGGCGTTAATTGCAATCAATATTGTAATACCTACTAATATTACAATTTAGTGCCTGGGCAACCGAGCTCTGCTCGGGTGAAAATAGAGAAAACGACGTATGCTAAAAATGAAACCTAGTTAGATCGATTTATAACACATTTGCTCGTTAAGGGTCTCTTATTTCACCGATTTCAATATCGTATTGTATCTCATTACGTACTTGTGCGTTATTGTAATGATAAACTGTTGTGATTTATCTAATAAAATATTTAGTTGAATGCTAGGAAGATACCTTACAAACCTTGAAAATAAAAACTAATACTAATCTATCCGAAACTCAAGAATCTCATCTATCCCTTTCAAGAAGATAGCAGAGCAAACAAAATTCTGTGACAATTGATTGAGATTTCAAAGACAGACGGTCTTGACGTTGCGATCACAAGGGATAGGGTTGACATCCCCAGAGAGCTCCAATATTAAGTCACTGGATCACTGAGAAATAAAGTTAAAGTTATTCACGAAGTGTCTGAGAACCCTGACACACAACCCGCCGATGGCCTCAAGACTAACAATATTATTATTATTTATTTTTGGCATTTTTTTGTGTTTTGTCAAAGGGCTCCCTTTTTCTTGTCATTGCTCCCGGTTTGGCCAATTGTGGTTCAGACATTAGGTGCCAGCGATTACGATTGTGAAAAACTTTATTTATAGGATCAACATGCGCTACCAGAATCTCACGTGGTCTATCCCAAACATTTTGAATTTTCAGTCAGTCGTTATTCGCTCATAAAATGTCACTGTTTCTAGAGCCGATAGTCTAGTTCCGTGTTCATTTAACCTTTAGATCTGTGGGTCTTTATCAAAATTCGGTCTCGAGATCTACGTGTCTACGGATCACTCCCAAAACGAATCGCTTAAACTGAAGGGATATGTAAGTGTGTGTCCAGTCAGTCCACATTTTATGTTCACAGTCCACAGATTGATTTATCTGTACCTATGTATATGTATAAATACTTCGCAGAAAGCCAATTTCATCTCAACCCTTTAAAAGTCTAAAATACTTAAAATGCACTCAATAAAACTCTTATTTGTTTGCCTTTTTAAAGAGAAAATTGGCAAGTAATATGCCACGCTATTTCGATATACGTACAGTACAAAGAAACAGACGATTTTTCAGCATTCCGCAGATCATTAATCGCGTCTACGTAAAAAATATATTCGTGTTAAAGAACACACGAGCCGATATTCACGTGCTTTTCAACATGGAGAAAATGGTTCCGTTCTATAAACATAGGTATAAATAGAAGGAAGAATTTCATGTTGTATGTAGAACAAAACTACAAGAACTTGTACCGACCTATATGTTATAATTTTTATTTTAAAGTTTCGCTGAGGTATTGGAAAAGGTAAATATTTTACCGTATCGCTAATTTATTGTTCATATCAACACGCGGTGAGCATGTGTGGTGGGCGTTTTGCTGTTCGGGAATCTTTGTTGCAGCCTGTATCTACCTAACTACAGACTAGGTATCTATCAGATCAGCTAGATTTTTGTATTACACCCGAATACCGAAAAAGTAACATGTTGTTCTAATAATTACAAATATTTAAAAGGTCTTGGAATTTCAATTTTGGTTCTTAGTTTCAGGGATCCGTGGTTCCTCAACTATAAAGGGACTGAGTTGGCTTAGGAGAGAAAACCTCTTCGGCCGACTCCCGGCCCAGGAATGGAGCGGAGGGAATGGATTGTGCATAATGGCGCTCTACCATTTCCTCCAGGGCAATATCAACCACTATGCCAGAGCTCAGGATCTCTTGCTCCAGAGCATGGCAGAGTGGTCGATTCACGTGGCTGTGGTCGCCGAGCCGTATTTTGTCCCACCCAGACACAACTGGGTTGGAGACCTCGACGGTTTGGTGGCCAACATTGGCGGGGCTCTTGTCAGCCCGTCCCGAGGTCGCGGCTGGGTGGCCGCCCTCGCGGATGGAGTTGGCATAGTTGGTGCGTATTTTTCGCCCAACAAGAGTCTCGCCGACTTCGAGAGTTTCCTTGTCGAGTTGGGCGCCGTCGTAGGCCGACTCCACCCTCGCCCTGTGCTGTTGCTAGGGGATCTCAACGCTAAGTCTTCGGCGTGGGGATCTCCGGTAACCGATGCTAGGGGTGAGGCGCTGGAGGAGTGGGCAGTAACCACCGGCCTGGTCATCTTAAACCGGGGCTCGGTTTACACGTGCGTGCGACAGCGGGGCGGGTCAGTAGTGGACGTCTCGTTCGCTAGCCCTGCTGTCGCATGTGCATGTGTGCATGTCGCCGTGGAGGTGGAGACGTTATCGGATCACCGATATATCCGTTTTGACGTCGCCACCCAGACCACCGGCGGCCGCGTTTCGCCGGCCCCGCAAACTGGCGGTCCGCGCTGGGCGCGCAAGCGCATCGACAGGGAACTTCTCGAGGAGGCCACTATTGTCCAGGCCTGGATCCGGGAGTCGGCAACAACCGGACCCGTCGACGTCGAACAGGAGGCGCTGTGGTTCCGTGGGGCGATGACGCAAATCAGCGACGCGTCCATGCCCCGGGTCCACACACAGTCAGCGAGGCGCCAGGTGTACTGGTGGTCTGCCGAGATCGCACAGTTGCGTGTCGCGTGCGTAGCGGCCAGACGCCAGTGCACCCGATACCGGAGGAGACGTCATCGGGTCCCTGACGAAGAAGCCGCGCGGTATGAGGTGTACCGCGCGGCGACGGAGACTCTGCGGCTGGCCATCGGCGAGGCGAAGAAGCGAACCAGGGAGGAGATGTTGGAGACTCTAGACGGGGATCCTTGGGGGCACCCTTATCGAGCGGTTCGAGGGAAACTTCGAGCTGCCGCGCCTCCACTTACGGAGAGTCTCCGACCCGAGTTGCTGGGGGAGGTAGTCGCAGCCCTCTTCCCGGCGAGAGCGGAGCATATCCCGCCACCGATGGCTTTGCCCACGGCCGCAGAGTCTACAGAGGAGGACGCCATCAGCGTCCCGGAGGTGACACAGGCAGAGATGGGGGCGGCCGTGATGCGGCTCCGGGCCAAGAACGTGGCTCCGGGGCCCGATGGAATCCACGGCCACGTGTTAGCCCTCGCTCTGAAGGAGCTAGAGCCCTGGCTGAGAGGACTCTTCACAGCGTGCCTTGAGCGGGGCCAGTTTCCCACTCTGTGGAAATCTGGTCGTCTGGTCCTGCTCAGGAAGGCGGGGCGCCCTGCGGACTCGCCGTCCGCGTACCGGCCCATAGTGCTGCTAGACGAGGTGGGTAAGCTGTTCAAGCGGATAATCGCTGCCCGCCTCGTCAGCCACTTGTACAGAGAGGGGCCGGACCTGGACGAAAGCCAGTTCGGCTTTCGGCATGGGCGCTCCACCATCCACGCGATATCGCAGGTGAGAGTCCTGGCGGAGGAAGCGGTGTCCCGGGGTGGAGTGATGTTGGCGGTGTCCTTGGACATTTCTAACGCCTTCAACACCCTGCCCTGGAGTTGTGTTCGGGAGGCACTACGGTATCATCGAGTGCCTCCCTACCTCCGCCGCATCGTTGGGGCTTATTTGTCGGAGAGGTGTGTCACCTACGTGGGACGTGATGGCGTCGAAAGCCAGCACCGCATGTCGTGCGGTGTTCCGCAGGGCTCGGTCTTGGGCCCGCCCCTGTGGAACATCGGGTACGACTGGGTGCTGAGGGGTGAACTCCAACCGGGCGTAGACTTGACGTGTTACGCGGACGATACGCTGGTCACCGCCCGGGGGAGTTCGTACAGGGAGGCAGCGTTGCTGGCGACGGCTGCGGTCTCACAGGTGGTGAGCCGCATACGGCGCCTTGGCCTGAAGGTGGCGCTCAACAAGTCGGAGGCCATGGTCTTTCATGGCCCCCGGCGGGCGCCACCACCCGATGCCCACATCGTCGTCGGGGGGGCTCGAATCGCTGTCGAGTCAACCATGAAGTACCTGGGATTGGTGCTCGACAGCCGGTGGGATTTCGGACCCCACTTCCGGCAGCTGGCGCCCAAGTTGTTGAGCGCGGCTGGGGCGCTGTCAACGCTGCTTCCCAATCTGGGGGGCCCGAGCGCTGCCTGTAGGCGGCTCTACGTGGGGATCGTGCGATCAATGGCCCTGTATGGGGCCCCGATCTGGGCGGCTGACCTGACGGCCGGCAGCATCGCTGTTCTGCGAAAGCCGCAGAGAGCGATGGCCGTCAGAGTCATCAGGGGGTATCGCAAGATCTCCTACGAGGTGGCTTGTGCACTGGCCGGATCCCCGCCCTGGGACCTGGAGGCAAAGGTACTCGCGTCATTGTATCGGTGGCGCGAGGAAGCGCGGGCGCGGGGCGAAAGGCTGATGCAGCGACACATGGAGTTGCGTCAGTCTCAGCTTCGTGACGTCCTGGTGGCGGAATGGCGAGACAGGCTTTCACGCCCTACCGCCGCGCCGGCCTCATTACCATCGAGGCGGTCCGGCCAGTGCTCGAGCGCTGGCTAGGGAGAAGGCACGGCTCCCTGTCGTTTCGGGTGACGCAGGTGCTCTCGGGGCATGGTTGCTTCGGGAAGTACTTGTGTCGCATAAACAGGGAGCCGGACGCCCGGTGTCACCACTGCGTCGACTGCCGGGAGGACACGGCGCGGCATACGCTGGCAGAGTGTGCCGCTTGGGAGGAGCCACGCCGTGCCCTCGTCTCTGAAGTAGGCAGTGACCTGTCGCTGCCGGCTGTAGTCGAGTCTATGGTCGGCAGCGAGGAGTCCTGGGACGCGGTGGTATCCTTCTGCGAAACAGTCGTCTCGCAGAAGGAAGCTGCGGAGAGGGAGAGGGAGATTTCATCCACTAACCCGATCCGCAGCAGACGCGCCGGGCGTCGGCGGAGGGCGGACAACGCCCTCTTCCAGCCCCCCTAAATGGGTCCAGGGGCGATGGACTCGGGGACGTCCGTCACCCTCCAGGAATCTGGACCAGAGGTGGTGGCGCGTAGTGTTCCACGCGCGCCCCTCTTAGACGTTGCGGGGGGAGTCCAACACCTCACTCCCCCCAACCCGAGGTAGTGGCCCGCAGAGGCGGGCCGGCACTAGCCGGGGGTTGCGGAAGTATCGTTATTCCCGCGATCCCCGGTGTAGGTGTGAGACGGAACACCGGGGTGGTTTTTAGTCAGTAAGAGTCTGACAGACCCCTCCGCCTCCCCAGGGCGGAGGACATCCAATGAGGATTTTCCACCTAGGAAAAAAAAAAAAAAAAAAAAAAAAAGGAGAGAAAACCAACAAGAACTTAAACTAATAACTACACTTTACCCAAATAGGCTTAAATTAACAAAAATCACAGTAGTTTAGAGTTGGGGACCTTCCTAATAATACTTTAATCAAGTCCACTGAGCAGTATAGCCGTCCTCAAAGTCCTTTTAAAACAAAATGTAACCTTTGTGGACCTTCCGTTAGTGCATCTACCAAAAGTACCTAAGTAAACACTTTTTGCAACACGTGTGTAACGTGAATACTTTCTGCCTAGCGATGATAAAAATATAACCAAAGCTTAAAGAAATCACCTTTTTTGGAATACAGAAATTCAATTTTATAATTATAATATTTATAACTCGACACTATTAGGTACTATAAATAACATGACTAAAAATTACTTGACGATAAATATAGGTTTTGGGAAAGGTTAAGGGTTAACTTATTTATAAAACACTACTCAAAGAAATCACCTTTTTTGGAATACAAAAATTCAGTTTTATAAATATAATATTTATAACTCGACACTATTAGGTACTATAAATAACATGACTAAAAATTATTTGACGATAAATATAGATTTTGGGAAAGGTTAAGGGTTAACTAAAATACTACTCAAAGAAAACTAAGCTATTTCTGATGGATGATGATTTTTTTATGGCTTGCGTGTTGATAGTACGCGGATACGAGTAGTATGTATCTATTGTAACAATATAAATACAATACAAACATCTTAATCAAAACTGAGAAAAGTCAGTCGTTCTGCTCAGGCATCGCAAAACGGATGGATGGATTTGACAGGATTTTCGACAGAAAATCTCCTCTTTTAGATAGTTTGAGATTTTGGGTGGCCCCACCCAATAAGAGGCTGGCGATCCAAGGGACGAGAAAACTAACTCGACAGCATTTCTTTCGCGCAGCCCCCTGTCATCCAATCTCATTTTTTCAACACTCTACAAGTCGTCGACCCTCAACTCAATCTAAATATCACATCACACTTACAAAAGGCGAAATATTGTGAGTGTGTGTGTGTTTGTGTGTTTTTAGGATTTCGTACCTCGAAAGGAAAAAACGGAACCCTTATAGGATCACTTTGTTGTCCGTCCGTCTGTCTGTCTGTCAAGACCCTTTTTCTCAGGAACGCGTGGAGGTATCAAGCTGAAATTTATATCAAATACTCAGGTCTATAATACCTTTAGGCTGAGGTTTGTACGGAACCCTCGTTGCACGAGTCCGACTCGCACTTGGCCGGGTTTTTACATTTTCACGGTCAAACGGCTGCACGTATCTGGATGAAATTGTCACAGAGATAAATGATAGTCAGGAATAGCACATAGGATACTTTTTAACCAGTGAATTTAATCTCTCGGGATAATTTTCGACGTTCACGCGGGCAAAGCCGCTGGCAGAAGCTAGTTATATTAGAACTCTCAATGAAAGAAATCTCAAAAAATTCGTTTGATTTATTCGCGACCTGAACAAAAATGGAAATTTTAAATGTTTTCTGAATATTTTATTCGCTTTGACAAATAAAGTGGTATCCAATTCATCTTGGTCACAAAATAACAGGCTTTAGACAGTCCAATATTATTTTCAATTACTTTATTAGACGAGGTTATTCTTCAAATGATTAAATTTTGGCATTTTTATGCGAATCCATTCGAATGAATTTCATGACTTTGAAATGTTTACCCTCTTTTCACCCACATCAGGTCGGTTTTCAGAAAACTCTAATCTAAATAGTGGACCACTAAACTCTAAGGAACGACAAACAAACGAAAACAAAAGGGTTTTAAACGACCTGTATGTTTATTAGATGATATGGACACACTTCACTTAATCATTCCCACAACGATTCCCAAAACCCATTAGCTCATATCTCGGCAACAAAAAAAGTACTACAGTAAAATAACAAATCGTTTTAATGCGAAACAAAAATAACCGGCCGTTCATAATGTGCGAGCCATTAATTTCAAATGTATACAATGGAGCAGTCATGTGGAAGATCATTTTATGAGTGTTTTTAAACAAGGAATGTCTGTCGTCGGAAGCGCCTGCTGTGTTCCGGCTCGCACCTGAAACGGACACGGTCACGGTATGTAGCAACCTGTTAGTACACACAAGCCACTATGAAGGTGAAAGGTTATACTCGCGCCATTGGGTACGAGGTGTTATGTTATATTGAACATAATTTTTAGCAATATTTGTATGATTATGCTAACGTAGTCGCTATAATGGCTCTATATCTAGGCATTACATTTACCCGGAGGACACGGTAGAATACAAGTTGGAGGTCTGCCGCGCTTGGGCGGAGCAACGCCGTGTCCTCGTGGAGGCGATCGGCAGTGGCGACCTCTCGCATCCGGCTCTGGTTTAGACCATAGTATGGAGCAAGAAGGAATGGGAAGCTGTCACCTTCTTCTGCGAAGCAGTAATGCTCGCGAAGGAGGAGGCAGAACGCGTGAGGGAGACGCAATGGAGGCGCCCTCACACCCCAAGCCGCCGCAGGAGACGCCCTGGGCGTCGGGAGTCGCAAACCGATTCCCGGCCATCGTAGGCGCGGGCTTGCGGACGGCGATTAATGGGTAGCTCGCTGTCCGATAAGAACCAGGCCCGAGTCGACGGCGCGTAGTGTTCCACGCGCGCCTCAAAGAGATGTCAGCAAAATTGACGGAGTCCACTAGGGCCCATGCCTGTCTGGGTCTCGGAAAAATTTGAAAAAGAGTTACCGCGGCCCTGGCATTGCAATTTGGTATTAATGGAATCCCAACTACTTTTACCTCTAAATGCTAACTAACTTTCCTGGAAATTTATATTTCTGAGATTCTTCTAAGAACAATTACTTAGTTACTCGTGGTGCGTAGGTAAGGCAGCATCTTATATCAAGTCTTCGACAGGCTCTTTTTAGGGTTCCGTAGACAACAAGGAACCCTTAGTTACGCCATGTCCGTCTGACCGTCCGTCCATCCGACCGCAGTTTAGCTCAGAAACTCTGAGTACTAGAAAGCTATAATTTGGCATGGATATACATATTAACCACGCCGACTAAGTGGTAAAATAAAACCATTAAAAAATATCTGTGCTCGTCTATCTCATGGTGTGGGGTATCGTTGGATAGGCCATTCAAAAATATGACGGGCCTTTGAAAACTATTTTTCGTTTCAGGGAACCATTTGTGTAAAATTAAGCTTTAGATAGCAATTTTTGTTACAGTCAAATGTCCCTGGTTGCTTCTGGATACGTGAAAAAAATCACGGCGGCAGTATATATAACGAAATTAAAAGAAAAACTATCACAGCCACGTAGGCTTTACAAATTTACGAGTAATAGTCGACCAACTCATAAAATGCTTGGATAAGTAAAAATGTTTTATATGATATACATGGTACATGGACACCAATTTTCGAACGACAAAGTTAATGTTGTCCCTTCGTTAGAGCAATGTTCGGTGCTTTCATTGTTTATGAATGTTACCTATTTATTTTAGTGAATGTAGCGCGAATCAGACTCGCACTTGGCCGGTTTTTATCTCTAAGGTATCATATTTTAGTCGCTCGGGGAGGAACACTAACACAATTTATGGTCTCAAAGGCTTCACAAAATGATGGCAAGCTCTAAAACAAATTATGTTGACAGTCTTATGAAAAACACTCGCGGGTCACTTAATGTGTCGTCGAAAATAACCTTCTTTTTTTTTCTTTTTTGAGCTTCATCGCAGGAAATCATTTATATGTCTATTTGAAAATAGTAAAACAGTTTTATGACCACTTGTTTGTCAGCCGACGATCTAGCCTTTGATGACTTTTATTACTTAATACCGTGTTTGTTGTCCGAGTGATCGTAAACATTCTTCTCACTGAAGTGGACATATTGACAAAAGTTTCTTATGATTGTCACCCTTATTTATAAAAATCTCGACCATTTTTTGCAATAGATTAAAACATTCTAAATTGAGAGACAGGCAATTTTAATTTAACTTCTGAGCAATGAGCAATGAGGGTTTTCTGAAACGCTAGATGGCAGCACTGACATGTCAAGTCCAGGCCTCTGTTAAAACGCTTATAATTTCCGAAATTTGTTAAATTGACATCAACGTTTTCTTAAGTTAAGTTTTTAACACGAAGGACCTCTTGCCAAAGTGGCACTAATTGGTGGGTGAATATTCTTCATTCTCTTGAGGGTTTTCAAACTCTCTTTGCTAAACACCTTTCAGGTTTTTATAAGTAAGATCCAAAATGTGTTTATATCCATTAAAGATTTTATTCATTTTCAGAAGATTAACTGACTAGTTCCCAGTAAGCCTCGCCTTCAAAATTTAAGTTCACTACTGCTTGGTTTCACTAACATTAGGCAACACTCAAATGTAATGTCTCAATAAAAGCTCACAATTTTTGCACTTCGCAAATGCGCAACCACGCAAATATATATACCTATGTTGCAGGGAAATGAGGTTACCAGGGCTTTCACGAAACCCTATTCTCATTTGCCTGCGAAATATATACACATTACATTGATGTGTCAACTAGTTTTACTGAAAACGGTGTAGTGTTGAGGATTGTTTTTGTTTGTCTTTAAGTTAATTATTGATATGTATTTAGATCCACTTTCATATATATTTAAAATATGTCAGTCGGTCAATTTATTTGAATGGCTAATCAAAATACTTAAACAATAAGGTACCTATATTGAGACAGTAAAGCCCATACTCAGAATAACATAAATTTTACTAACCTAATTATATTAGATTGTCAGCGTAATTATCTATTTAAAGGATTTTTAAATGTATTCTGCAAAGTTATATATTTTTTATACAAAAAATAGGTTATGTGATAAAAAGGTTTGTATTCTTTTGATGATGTTAGTACCAAATAATTGATGAGCCATATTTCATGAGATGAGACAGGCCAGTGAGATTATCCATTACCTCTTTAGATGATGGTTACCGTAAAATTAGTGACGTCATCTTCCACGCAAGTCTACGATAAAATCTGAGTTTTACGGTTTTATCTAATGTTTCCACGAAAATAGCCCGCAGCATTCTAAGTGACATTTGTATCATATTCTTAGTAGTTAACATAAGAACGTTGAATTTTCATGCTAATATTATAAAGGTGAAAGTTTTATACATTTTCAGGTAAAACCGTTCGGTTACGCACACTCAAAACTAAACTTATTCTAAGAGCTTATGGTCAAGCCCCTGTACATTCATATGTAGTGATACAATAGGAGATTTAGGCTATGTGTCTAAAGTGACTTGTGTCTTGTAATCAAAAGAAAAATCTGCAATACAAGTAATAACTGAAGCTAAATAATAATTAAGTTAAATGTGCAGAGAAGATGACATCTGCTTCGTTAATTAAATTTGGTGATGTAAAAGTACTACTGTGTGTATAGTGATACTGTTTTGATTGGTATTCCAAAAGTTAATCGAGAACCGGACCCCTAATAAAGGAGTTAGTCGCCGTCTTAAGGTTTAGTCCAACCACGCATACGTTTTGTAGACAGTTATTTTTTTTAAATTACTTTAACATTTATGTTATGAACGAATTCACATAGTAGAAAAAGGTATAATATCGTCGTCAGGATATGTTTAGTTTATTATACAACTTTAATATATAATAAAAATGCTTCAGTTAATTTGTAATTTTGTTTTATTATTTAATCCATCAACTTTTGACTACTGAGATTTCCTATAGTGGCCACCTTCACCAACATTACGTTATATAAGGCGGCACACTATACCAGGCAATCCCTTACGAGGTGTCTGGGACCATCTTCGGTAGGTCACGCCTCCGAGATTACTCGCCCCTGGTACTCAAGAGAAAATGTGAGTCGCATCGTGATTACTCACTACCATTTGAGCGGAGCTGTAAAGCCGCTCACCACACGCACCCCAGCACGCCAGCACTAGTGCAAGCACCGGCACCAGCGCAGTTGGTGCTAGCGGATTCAATCCCCGTTAAGGACGCCAGAGAAGCTGGCTCCCATTTCTCCAGAATGGTCCCGGAGCTGTAAGCACGCTCACCTCTCGAATACAAATCATCGCATCTACCCAATGCCTACAGCTGGGTTGCCGGAAAACTAATCCAACGGGTAGTCCTCTACTTTCTATCCAGGAAAGTGCCGGAGATGCAGCTCGCTCACAGGAGCTCACTTGCTTGAGGGTTACTCACGAACCCCGCGTCTGACCACCAGGTGGCCCTTTGCCTTAGGCCGGTAACTTCAGACACTTGTTGCGCGCGAGGAATGACGCTCGACCCACACATAGCCGAGCAGATAACATGCCACTCCTCTGCAACCACCACATAGACCACCGCGAGTCCAACCTCAATGTCAGGTTCCACCTTTGCGCTTGCAATGGTGGAGGGCCTACCTGACCCCGCGTACCCTGATCCAAACAGCCGGACCCGTAGTTCCAGCTGCGAGCCCCATCTGTTCGGGTCGTACAGATAGGGTAGGGTTACGTGTGGACACGTACCCCTATTTGTCTACTGAGTTTTCCTATAGTGGCCTCCTTCACCAACCTTACGTTATGGAAAGCGGCACACTATACCAGGCAACCCCTTACGAGGTGTCTGGGACCATCTTCGGTAGGTCACGCCTCCGAGAGCACTCGCCCCTGGTACTCAAGAGAAAATGTGAGTTGCACCGTGATTACGTGTGGACAGTAATAAATCGGAATTTGTCGGTAAGAAATCTCATTCTAAGCAATTCTATAAACAATGAGGTGGTAAAGTAGTTTTCGAGAAATAGCGGTGTGACGGACGGACAGACGGACGAAGTCGCACCATAAGGGTTCTTTTTACCTTTTTGGTACGGAACCCTAAAAACAGTACCTACTTAAACAGTACTTACTTTTGCTTCGACGCAAAATGAACCGACAGAGCCCCGCGGAGCGGGGCTCCTATTTCTGTATGCAGGGTCTAATCTAACCTAACACGAACGAGTTTCACACACGTTCGAACCTAACCTGTCCGTGTCGGGGTGCCCTAAGCTCCCGAGCTCGCTTTGCTCGCTCTTGGACTGATTCACTGACCATAATGCACTCGCACGCTTATAACGAAAACAAATGCTGCATTCAAAACACGAGCTCACGCAAAACGATTACCAACCCTGTGATTGGTCGCTTCCGCCACCCGCGCTAATAAGCTCCGCCCAACTAACGAACATTTACCTCTCTTTTCAACGAATTTAAGTTCGGGTGTTACCGCTCTTTATGATCTGCCGAACTATTTATCGAACCGCTCATTCCAACATTTTTACCGCTCATTAGTTATTGGACTGCTCAATTATTTTTAGAATTGACATTGTATGATAAAATAACCGACAAATTGTTTTTTTATTACTGTCCATGTTTAACTGTCGCAATAATTAATCAACCGCCATTAAATTAAATAACTGCTCAATATGTTTTTCAACTGATCATAATAACATCTCGAAAATATAAATAACAGCTCAAAAAATTAGTTCCCGTTTTTAAGGAACATTTGCATCGCTGTCAAAATATAAGGAAATTAGCTTCTGCCCGCGGCTTCGCCCTCGTAAAATGTGTTTTATCATCCCAAGGGAATTCAAACTATCCTTTGTCCTTCCCAGGGTCTGAAACTATCTCCATGCCAAATTTTATCTAAATCGGTTTAGTAGATCCAGAGATTACCCCCTACAACCTTCCAATCTCACAAACTTTACCTCTTTATAATATTATTATAGATTTTAAGTGTTTTTGTCAGTTTCCGACTGCGTTGCGAATGCGATCGTTTCTTGAAAACATGGAAATTGTCGACCAGGCTGCTATATAAAGATATAAGGTACGCTGCGATATGCTGTATGTATATGGTCCTCGTCTATGAAGAGGTCTGTATGTAATATACCTATAAGGCACTCCCCAGTCTTTTTGGACGGTCTGAAGTAGGCTAAAATGACTGCGCAGTAGTAAATCTTATACTAATACAGCAGCGCGCCATGCCATGCGCTTTGGAAATGTTCAACCCAGCCAAAATATTGGGGAAAAAATTGTCCATAATTAAAGATATTCAAGAGCATAAAATTACAAAGAATGTGTCTAAGATTAAGAAACCATATCATCGCTTACCTATGTCATTAATAAACGCACTTATAAGTCTGTAGAAAAGTCGTTTTTGTACATCGAAAATTGGTTGTTAAAGGATAACCAACAGAACCCATTACCAGCATTTTTTTTAATTTTTATGTCTGTTTGTCTTTTTAGTTGTGCACGCATCACGTTAAATTTAAGAATCCAATGTAGATAACTTTTATACATAAAAATTGTGCGTAACTTGAAGTATTACTTAGTTTTTGTTGCATCGCAATTGGTTCAATCTATCGAAAGTTAGATGAATTTAAAGTGTTCAAGAAGTAAAATATCACAACACACGCAATTCATAGATGGCTTAATGTATTTGACGTCATTTTCTGAATGGCGGTGATATGATTCGCCGCGGAAGAATAGGATAGGGTAGGTAGCAAGGTAAGTAGGGTAGGTAAGTAGGTAAGTTAAGTTGGGTAGGCGCCTACAAACACTTAGGCAATTAGGAATTTGACGGGAGTGAAGCCGCTGGCACAGCTAGTTATACAATATTTTAAATTAATAATAAAATATTTTAAATTATTATCTACTAACTTACAAATGCTGCCCACATGGAAATAGGTAACCCCATAATAACCTAGTCTAGTAGAATGCCCCACACACGATACAAAGGCTAATGTTAAAACATCAGTATCATTATTAATACAAAGAAGATTAATACAGTACAGTAGTTGTACAGTATGGACGAGCCGCTCGTATCTATGTAGGATGAACAAGAAACCTTGATTAGACGATTCACCTGAATCATGCAAAACTTTCGTCTGCTCGAAGGAATTGAAATGCCATGAAAGCGACTTCACTGAATACATAATGATGTATAGGTTAGGTACAGTCACCAGTATTAATTCTTACCTTCGACTCACGCAAATTCAAAAGCAATTTCCTCATGGAATAACGATCATCTATAACTTTGTCTCGAGGCGGAATAACGTTTCATTGAGCGCCTAGTGGTGCAGGGCAGAGTGAACGGTAACAGGCCACGCGGGAGATCACCGATGAGGAGGACTGATCAAATTAAGGCCGCCGTTGGTGATCCTGTAAATGAGTGCGCCAAACTTTCATGTAACCGAACCAAATGGAGAGAGATCGTGCGGCGAGTTACCACACCAGCGTGAACACAAAATTCATCGTGAACACGACCGCTCTGTCAAGAGCGAAACGAAGAAGAAGATAACTTTGCTAAAATTTCCATTTCATAATAAAGAAGACTCGTCACGGCCTATACAAAATTTACCCAGCCCCAGCGCAAAATTTAGAATATATTAGGTTAATAAATTACTAAAATTCGCCATTCCCAAAAATAATGACTAACATATTAAAATGACTTTCTATAGATATATTTTTTATGCATAACTACTTTTTTAATTATTATTTTTATATAATTATTTTTCGCTTGGTTTTTGATCAATATATCTATGAAAGCCATTGAAATTAAAAACATCATAATGATAAACATGGCATTCTGGATTTTTGGTTCACATGTGACGAGTTTTCTTTGACTTTAAAATTACGTTCATAACACCGTATTTAAATCAGTATGCCTAACAGGAGAAAGCCGCTTTTTAATTCACCGTAATTGTCATGTAAGTATTTATGTTCATGACTGTACGTCATCGATGGGCACAATCACAATACAACTCATAACGACGAGGGGTTCATTAATAGGGAGAAAATTACTTCCCGTTTCCTAAAACTTTCTCACAGCCTGACGTTATCCCAATTTATGTTGAGTCGGCTGTTCATGGCTTCTTTTTATACGACTCCCTTTTCAAAATTGTGTATTTACTTTATAATGTATGTGATTGAATTCATTTGAGTGTGTAAATGCTTAAAGATCAAAACATTGAACAACAAAATGAAGTGTATATCTCGCTAGTTCAATCCGTAATAATATACTGTATTTCCATTTGGGGAGGCGCGCGTAAAATACGTTTTCTTGATGTTGAAAGAGCGCAACGGACATTAATAAAAGTAATGTATTTCAAAAAAAGGACCTTTCCTACTTATGAGCTATACCAAATTAATTGTTTATTATCAGTCCGAAAATTATATATTATACACGTTGTACTAAAAAAACATAAAACCCTACCATTAGATCCCAATATATTGACTAGAAGAAGGAAACACAATGTTGCTTGTACCCATTTTGTAAAAACAGAATTTGCAAATATTCAGTATGACAGACGCTCGTCTTACTTATATAATAAAATAAATAAATTAATCTATATATATAAAAGAAGAAACTGACTGACTGACTGACTGACTGACTGATCGATCAACGCACAGCCTAAACCGCTAGGCCTAGAAGCATGAAATTTGGCAGAAAGGTTCCTCAAGTGGCGTAAGTGAGCACTAAGAAAGGATTTTTGGAAATTCCACCCCAAAAGGGGTAAAAAGGGGGTTGAAAGCTTGTATGTAATTTCAACAGTTTGTAAGTTGGGCGCATGAAATTTTATATTTACGCTCTAGCTTGATAAAAAGAATTAATGTATTAATTTGTTTTTGGAAATTCGACCCCTAAGAGGGTAAAAAGGGGGTTGAAAGTTTGTATGAAGTTTTTACAGTTTGTAAATTGGACACATGAAATTTTACATTAACTACGCTCTTGGTTGATAAAAATAATTAATGTGTTTATAGGTTTTTGAAAATTCCAACCCTTCGGGGGTAAAAAGGGGGTTAAAAGTTTGTATGTAATTTCTACATTTTGTAAGACGGGCACGTGAAATTTTAGATTTATGCTCTTGAATCAAATCAAATCAAATCAATCATTTATTCGCATAGAATGTAGGTATTGTACAATATAGTTGTTATAAAATAAAGTGAGCCGGGTACATTCTGCCCGAGTATAGGCATGCAAAATTCAACAATAATGTCATCATCAATAAGCATAAGGGTAAAATTATAAAATAGTGTTGATTAAGATACAAATAAATTATTTTAACAAGTCCAGAAGTGTATCAAATAATGTCAATAATATTACAATGTTGAGATGTCACACATAGGATCATTCAAAAAATCACTTATCGAATAATAACATTTCTGTATCAAAAAAGCCTTGAGTTTACTCTTAAAATGTTGAAGGGTATCACTTTTCATGCTGTCCGGTAGTTTATTAAATATTGTTGGGCCCATGCAGAAAACACTTTTCCCAAGTAGTGCCGTTTTATAGCCACCGGTAATTAAGAGGTTTTTGTATTGACTTCTCACGGGACCTTTCTTGGAGTCCGAGACCTTAGCAAACAATTTATTATTTATTTTTACAAAAATTGCCATCTCTAAAATATATAACGATGGGAAAGTAAGAATTTTTAAAGATTTGAACACAGGCTCACAACTATCTCTAGGTTTAAGATTACACATCGCTCTAACACAACGTTTCTGGGCTCTAAATATGTTATCTCTTAGACTGCAGTTACCCCAAAAAATGATTCCAAACCTTAAGACCGATGCGACCAAACCGTGGTACGCTACCAAAACAGTATTTATGTCTACTTTTTTTGCCAGGTTAAAAAGAACATAAGCCGCAGTGCTTAACCTTTTGCACACCTCATCTGCCTGCGGTTTCCAAGTCAATTGATCGTCTATATTAATTCCTAAAAATTTCGCGACCTTTGTTTGATTGATCACTTGTCCATTATACTGTACATTAACGTTCGGCGGAATTGTACGTTGGTGAAAATGCATCACGTTAGTCTTTAGTAAGTTTATTACCAGGTTGTTTTTATCAAGCCATTCAATAATATTCCCAAGGTTAATGTTGATATCCTGTTCATAATTATTAATATTTGTACATTTTATCAGAGCTGTGCTGTCATCAGCAAATAGAACCATTGGATTTGGTATCTGGCGGGGGAGATCATTTATATACAGCAAAAACAGCGGGGGACCCAACACACTACCTTGCGGTACACCAAATTTGACAATTCTACCATCAGATTGATATTTTTGTTCACATTTAGATCTAAGACAAATTCTGGATATCTCCGTATACTGTGTGCGGTTACTAAGGTAGGATTTTAATAGATTCAGCACGTTTCCCCTTAGACCGTAGCTACTAAGCTTGTTCAATAAAATATCGTGATTGACACAGTCAAAAGCTTTAGTCATGTCTGTAAAAATGGCACAGATAGGTGTTCTATTATCTACATTTATCATTACTTCGTGTAAAAAATCATATATTGCTGTATTAATGTTTTTATTTTTTCTGAAGCCTGCTTGTTCATTACATAATATGTTGTATTTTGCTAGAAAGTTGCTAATTAATTCATATATAATCCTTTCCACCACTTTGGAAAACACAGGAATCAAAGCAATCGGTCTATAGTTAGCCATATCCTCCCTGCAATTTTTTTTGTGAAGCGGTTTGACTATGACTGTTTTTAAACCGTCAGGAAATACACCAGTGCTAATAGCTAAGTTAATAATGTGGCTAATATGTAAGATTATGTTATTTGAAACAAATTTTATAACTTTCGTTGCTACCTCATCATATCCTACGCTGTTTTTATTTTTCAAAGATTTTATTACCCTGAGTATGTCTTGAGGTACAACTGGTCTCATGAACATTGTGTTAGGGTTTTCGTGTAGACCATTTGTTTCGAGTGATGTTTTAGGTGAATCTTTGATCTGATCAATGAAGTAGTTGTTGAATGCGTCTGCAATTTCCTTGGGATTATTAATAATTGTATTATTTATTTTTATTTTAGAAATGGGTTCATAAGTACATACTTTATTGTTAATAACTTGCCAGGACGCCTTTGATTTATTGAGTGAATTCTTAATAAAATTGTTATTTTGAGCCTTTTGAGTTAATTTTACAATTTTCTTAAATCGCCGGGAGTAATTTTTAAATTTATTTTTGTTTTCATTTGATGGCCTGAGTCTGTGCTCCCATAGAAGGTGACGCTGCTTCCTACTACATAATCGTATTCCCTTAGAAAGCCACTTAATTTTTTTATATGGTTTTATTATAACTAATTTGACAGGAAAACAAAGCTTATATAACAAACCAAACCGCTGCATAAATATGTTATACGCTTCATTAGCATTTTCGGTCTCATAAATTTCAGCAAATGAGAGGCATTGTAGATAGCCATTGAATTTCGTTAAGTTTTCCAATGATAAGTCCCGTTTTTTTACATGCCATGATTTAAGCCTATAGGTTTTGTTTACTTTAATCTCAAATATTTGTGCAGAGTGATCAGACAAGGCAAAATCTATTACTTCACATTTACATTTTTTCTTAGAATTATGTGCGAAATTATCCAGACAGCTGTTGCTAGATAGCCGAGTTGGTTGATCAAGTTCTAGCCTAAGGTTAAATCCCAGCAGAAAATATTCAAAATCTAAACTAATGTTATTTCTCTTTAACCTGTCTATATTAAAATCCCCGCAAACAACAATTTTTTTCTTAGGGTTGGTACATAATGATTTTAAAATTATTTCTAAATTATCATAAAAAATATTTAAGTTACTTGACTTAGGTGGTCTGTATATACATATTATTATCAATTTTTGTTCTACCAGTTCAATAGCACAACATTCGATTACACCTGTTATTGAATATTTTGTTGCATCGCCAAATCCTGTGTATTGAAGAGACTTGTTTACCAGAATGCAGGCGCCTCCCCGTTTCTTTTCACGTCTTGCATAGCATGCAGCAAGCCTATAATTTGGTATTTTTAATAGGTGTTCTTGATTATGCATAATAAAGTGCTCGGTTATGCATATAACATCTATATTTCTTCGACTTAGTGTTAGTTCTTGTAGATGAATCATAAGTAAATCTGTTTTGTTCAAAAGTCCGGCGATATTTTGATGTAGAATTCGTATATTATTGTGTACGAAAAAAATCCATATTATTGGTGGTTAATTCTGTATCACTGCAGTGAATCTGTATTTGCTTAGATGTCGTATTTGTATCTCGTAGTTGAGGTATTTCTTGAGTATCATTTATGTGTTTGTTAATTGAGATGGCCAAATTATGACATATGTTTTTCTTTCCCACATTGTCGTCACTAAATTTAGCATAGTCTAGATCGTAGTCAGCTAATATGTTGAATCTGATCTGGCCAAAGATGTCCCTCCATCCGTATTTGTTGATTTTCCCCGTATTGCAAGAAAACATGTCAAGAGTCAGGGTGTAATTGCTGTCGAAAAAGTATCCATACTCGTGGTGTTTTATATCCAGACTCAGCAGATTGTTAAATAACTCGACTTTATAATTATGAATTAGTGCACCTCTTATATAAGTCGGAGCGCATATAACAATATTTGTGTGTACCATGTTTTCCAGCGAGTTTTTCAAGTTTCCAAGGATATCTAGACACTCGCAATTTTTAATATCGTTTCCACCAATAAATATCAGGCAATAGTCTTGCATTGTGAAGTCCTTTAAATTGTCTCCGACGGTGAGTAGCAACTTTTCTATGGTAGCGTTATGCAGCAAATAATGACAGTAGTCAAATTCACTAGAGAATACTTCTTCAATTAATGGCAGTGCTTCTTTAGTACACCCACTACTCATTATAGCGAGTTTATTTTTAGGTTTTGGTTTTGGTCGAGATACGCCTACTGTTTTTTTTGAGGCAACACTACCCAGGTGTGCAGTTAGTGTCAGGTTTTGTTTTTGCGCTAATGTGTCACGAGTCATCTCGGGAGTTTGTGTTTCCTTGTTGTGAGTGTCGACTTTTATCTCATTGCAATAATTGATCGAGTGTGCGTTGAATGTTTTTGCCATACTTTCCGGAGTCCGCGTCTGTATTGTATTTGTACGAGCAGTATTCTTATTTGGTGTTTGGACTTTAGTCCTAAATGGACTACTGGCAATTACTTTGTAGGTTTTATTTTGTTCCAATAAAACAGCATTTCTCCGCTTCAAGTTACTATTTTCTAGCGATAACAGTTCTATTTCTTTGTGAGCACTTTGTAATTGAGTTTTGAGATCTTCTATATCTTTCCTGTAAATGTTTACTTGGCTTTCATCTTCATCTTCAGACATATCTGGCACGGAGTTCGAGGTACAGTCCATCGTTTGTGATATTATGTCGCTGGTATCAGGTTCAGATCGCGTGCGTGTTCTTCGGAAAGTTATGTTCTCTAGGAAATTCATACTCGAAAATTCAAATTAAGAATTTAAAATAATACACAAAGAATATCACTTTGTGGGATACGAACTCGCGTCATCCAGATGTTTAGGCGATAGTAGGCACTCGTGGCCACTAGGCCAGTCGTACTTGTTAACCAGTGACGAAATTTTCTGTCTGTATAAAGTTTGAAGTTTGATCGATGTTAGTTTGTAACTTAACCGATAGATGTCAGTTTTATCTTCCGATAGATGTCAGTTTGATCGATGTTAGTTTGTAACTTAACCGATAGATGTCAGTTTTGCCAATGGTATAAAACTTCATTAAACTGTTAACACAGATAACAGTTTGGCAACACAGATTGACATGTTAGTTTATGCGCCTTGTTATAGATGGTGCTGTTCTCATCATAACATTTGAATAAAAAACGACTTTTGGTAGACAAAGTTTGAATAAGAATCACATCGAGTCAATATTGTTTATGTTATGAATATGTTTCAAGTGTTTCTAACCGGAGTCCACAATTATAATGCACAGGAACTCACTCAAGGTTTTGAATAGTATTAATTCACTGTTTTTCAAAGTCACTACTAATGTATCTTGAATAAAGTATTTTTGGATAGTCCGACACTAAAAGACGTCAATAACACTGTCACTGTTAGTTCGTATGATCAGCTTCACTTTTCTGTACTATTAGTAATATATAACTTAATTTTTATAATTTTAAAATTTAATTTTCTAGGAGTACGTACAATTTCAATGTTTACTTGACAGCGTCGCGTCTGTCTTGGTTGATAAAAAAAAGTAATGTATTTATTAGTTTTTGGAAATTCGACCCCTAAGGTGGTAAAAAGGGGGTTGAAAGTTTGTATGAAATTTTTACAGTTTGTAAATTGGACACTTGAAATTTTACATTTACGTTCTTAGTTGATAAAAAGAATTAATGTATTCATTGGTTTTTGAAAATTTCACCCATAATGGGTTAAAAGAGGGTTGAAAATTTGTATGTAATTTCTACAGTTTGTAAGTTGGGCACGTGAAATTTTAGATTCACGCTTTTGGTTACTAAATATATTTATTGGTTTCTGGAAATTTGACCCCTAAGGGGGTAAAAAGGGAGTTCAAAATTTGTATGTAATTTCTATAGTTTGAAAGCTGTACACGTGAAATTTTTGATTTAATCTCTAGGTAGATAAAAAAAATGTATTTATTAGTTTTTGGAAATTCTACCCCTATGGGATTAAAGTAGGGGTTGAAACTTCATACGTGATTTCTTTGGTTTGGAAGGTAAAATATCTGAAATAGTAGGTTTACGCTCTTGATTAATAAAAAAAGTAATGAGTTTATTGATTTCCGGAAATTCTACCCCTAATGGAGGTTAAAGGTGGCAATTTGTTGGGCTTATATATTTGAAACTTGGCATAAATACTAACAGCTGATATATTATATTTTTTTATTGTTTTTAAAGTAAAGGTTGTCATTACAAGTTTTTCAAAACTACTCCTATAAATCGAATTAGGGTGTCTTAAAGATTTTTGAAGATTTTTTTTTTTTTTTTTTTGGGTTTTTTTTGTGTTTCAAAGGGTTAAAACGGGACCCTATTATTAAGACTCCGCGATCCGTCTGTCTGTCTGTCTGTCACCAGGCTGTATCTCATGAACCGTGATAGCTAGACAGTTGAAATTTTCACAGATGATATATTTCTGTTGCCTCTATAACAACAAATACTAAAAACAGAATAAAATTAATATTTAAGGGGGGCTCACATACAACAAACGTGATTTTTTTGGCGTCTTTTTGCGATAATGGTACGGAACCCTTCGTGCGCGAGGCCGACTCGCACTTGGCCGGTTTTTTGATGTAGGGGAGCAAACGAGAGATGTTTTTTGAAATGAATTCTAATTCCTTGGGCAAAATAATAAATGTAACGTTAATTTTTCGGAACTACCCCCAAAAGACGATGCAAGGGATGTTAAAGTTTGTATGGAAAATCTGATTTCTTGGATTTATAAACTTGAAACTTGGGACAAATACTAACCTAAGTAAATAATAAAGGATATCATTATTAGTTTTTCGAAACTACCCCTAAAAGATCATAAGGGTGGTGTTGAAGATCTTGGGTTAATAAACTTGAAATTTGGCACAAATACTAACCCTAATAAATAATGTAGGTTGTTATTAGTTTTTCGGAACTATCCCCAAAATACCATTTAGGGGGTGTTAAAGATTTTTGAAGTTTTTTATTGCACATAGCTTCCTTTTAAGATGTAGGGGAGCAATAAGGAGGGAATTTTGGAAATTCAACCTTTAAAGAGACATTTATTTGTATAAAAACATATTACGAAGTCGGTGTCTTTGGTAGGTACAATTTTTTTTCGTTACGGACACCGACTTCGAAAAAGAAAGTTATTTTTCACTTTGTAGTGTTGTGTAGTTGAATTGCAGTGTCGGTAGTGTTTGTAGTGTTTTTCTCTTTTTAGGTGTACCTAATAGGCAATTTGCCTTTTGGCACTTAATTTTTTCTTGTGTATGTTCGCCGATATCTCCGTCAAACAACACTGTGTTTGTAGTTCCAAATCGAGGAAGAGGTCGTCTTAGTGCCGTAAGATTCTTCAAAAAGCTGTTGACGCACCTAAAACATCTTCTGGGGGTAGTTCTGAAAAACTAATTATGGCAATTTATTATTGTCCAAGGAATAAGAGTTTTAACCGACTTTCCAAATGGAGGCGGTTCTATGTCCTCTAAATCCAAACTTGAACCGTGAATATCTACGATACTTTTATTATTATCCCATTTATTATTGTTTTAATAATAGCATATTTTTGGTCGTCAAAACAAGGAATAAATTCAATAATAAATAATAATTCAATTTACTAACTGCACATAATTTAGTAGAATAAAATACGAAATCATGCGAACGAAGTCGCGGGCGGAGTGCTAGTAGATATATATACTAAACCGTTTAAAGAATGCAAATCGTTACTGATTAAGTGGATAAATAAGTTATGCTACGATGAAACAGAGAATCTTCTATAAACTGTCAACTAAAAACTGTTTCTATTTACACAAATCACTTCCGTATAAAAAAATCATGCACACTCACACACACACTCTATCACACACACCCACACATACATACACACACACACATACTCGCACGCACACATACACATACACACACACCAACAGACTAAGGATTTAAAAAAAAACTAAAAATAGACTATTAATTATTCATTTTCAATGCACTTTTGTCTTGTAACTTATTACACTCGTAAGATATAAAAGAGCGGCGCCTCCTGGTACAGGCATCTATATGCTTAAAAGGAGACGCCACCAACTGTATAACGTGTAATAACGAAATAAACATTTTTGATTTGATTTAAATTTTTGGATTCTCCAGGTATTTTTCTTTTCCTTCCACCGTTCCTTTTCACTTGCAATTATACTTTTACTCCCACTTATTTTAATTGGATTGCAAATCGTAACTTGAAATTGGCATTATATTCAAAGTGTTTTACATTTGTAGGCTTCTACACAAAATATAAAGTTTAGCCGCTTACGTACCTTGTAGTATGGGTTCCCTACTCGAAATCGAATGACGTAAGATCGAACAACATTTGCTTGAAAACTGATGTGCATGTCTGAAGTTGAGGTTGTCTGTTTTAGTATGAGATTTACTACTGCACAGCCATTGTAGCCAACTTCATGGCAGCCAAGAAGTTTGGCGAGAACTATATCAACCAACATAATATGACTCATTTCTACATTACGGATCCAAGCCGCGTCTTCCAACACAAGGGGCTAAATAAACTTACATTTTCATCTTTTTAATTTCATCATTGTATTATCTAAAATAAATAAACAACTGTGGGTACTTCACGCAGTGTAGTACAGCTCCCAGTATTTACGTGTTTTTAAAATATAATAATGGCCCAAAAGGCCCTTGAAGGTGTAGTGCGCGAGCTACATAAAGTAGTGACTGATCTTGCGTCAAAAGTCAGTGCTCTCGAGTGCAAAATAGATGAGCAAACTGCTATAATTGTTAAGCAAGCGCAATCGTTGAGCTTGTTAACATTAGCTGTTGAGGGTACAACGAAATTAGTCCTTCCGAAACTATTGGACGCCGACGGCGGTCAAGAGCATCCAGCGATTCCAGCGACTACGCAGCGTCCCTTGCGTCAAGCGCGAGTTAATTCTATCGCTCAAACCAAAAGTGGATACGCAGTCGCTGCAAAAAAGTCAGCCGTTGCAAAACCTAGGACGGATGGTAACGTAGGGGAGACAAATAACTTGCCGAAGACTCCCACGGTGACAGCTACGAGTGAAAATCCCAATCTACCCACAAAAGCAATTTTATCATCGTTAGAGTGTCGGGCCACAAATTCAGCGGAAACGCGCACGGTTGACACAAGAGATAATCTTCATGAAAACATTATCTCCGATGAAGGGTGGCAACCGGCGCGCAAAGCACGTAATTCTAAACGACGAGTGGTCACTGGCAGCGGACAAGAGGATGACGAGCTTAAAACTGTTGAAAAGCTTAAATATTTGCAGGCTTGGTCTTTTAAGCCAGAGACAACGGAGCAAAACGTGCTCACATATTTGAAAAAGCTTCAAGATTGTGACCAATATATTGTGGAGAAACGATTAATTAAGACTACAAGACACGCGGCTTTCGTAATTGCTTTTCCTGAGAGCTTAAATGAGCGCATAAACACGCCGACGGCGTGGCCCGCAGGAGTGAAGTTGTCTGACTGGTTTCCGAGGCGTCCCCGCGGGCAGCGGGGGGACACAAGCTCCGAGATTCGCACCGGCGACAGTGCACGCGCAGTCGTTGGGTGTTTCTCCCAGTGAACATCGCACTAAACGACGAAATAGGAATGACTTACAGTGTCGGTATGCTAGTGATTTAAATAGTTCCCACTCACAAACTATGGGACTGGTGCGCTCGAATGGTGTGAATGTGGTTCAAGCTAGTGGCAAGAAACCCAAGTGCTCGTTAGATCTGTTCTACCAAAACGTTAGAGGCTTACGTACGAAGTTAAAATCCTTTTGTAATAATATTTTAGAGTGTATGTTTGATTTAGTAGCCATAACCGAGACTGGAATTAATGACGCGATACATGATGGTGAACTGGCTCCGAGCGGTTACACAATAATCAGATGTGACCGCGAGGATGGCCGTAAACACGGAGGGGTCATGCTGATCGCCACCCCGCGCGGCGCTCTCGAGTTACGCAGTGTACCGTTATCTGATAACAGCAGCTTGAGCCACCACCCGTTCGAAATCGTATGTGCGACGGTATACCGCCAAAATGTTTTTTTATTTTTGTGTTGTGTTGCGTATATTCCACCTAAGACTATTGAAAGGGAATATATGTATATGTTTCATTTACTGGAGCAGTTATGTGTTAGATATGACAAAGTTGTTTTAGTGGCTGATTTAAATATGTATTCAGCAAATCAAGATGTACAATGTTATTATGAATACTTTGTCACCTTTTGTGGGTTTCGCCAAAGTAACAATATTCTTAATTGCAACAATCGCACACTCGATGTAGTCCTAACTACTTTACCCGAAGGTGATATTGTCGTAAGCGAGGAATGTGAGGAGTGTTTGTCACGCATAGACCCACAGCATCCGCCGCTACGAGTAAGTATAAGGCCGGGACTCCACCAAAGCGGAGATGTGCGGAGAAGTCTAAAGCGGAGACGAAAGATGTGTGAATAACGAAATTCTATTGGTTGTTTAAAAAACATCTCCTCTCCGCTTTGGACTTCTCCGCACATCTCCGCTTTGGTGGAGTCCCGGCCTTAGTCGTGTGCGAGCGACTTCTAGCCCTGGTTACCATATACCGCATGCTTCCACCTCCCTACCACGATGGAATTATAGCAAGGCGGACTTCCATTGTTTGTACTTGGGACTTGCAGGGATAGACTGGAGCGCCCTGTATGAAACGAGTAGTGCCGACGAAGCATATAGAATATTTTACGACATATTTTACAGGATTTTGGATGATAGCACTCCGAGAAAGAGCTTCAAGGGTGATTGCTTTCGTTATCACTACCCTGAATGGTTCACTGCTGACATAATAGGTCATATTAAGAAGAAAGCTTTTTGGGACAAATCTTTTAAGAAGACGGGTTCGGTCAACGACTATTTTAAATTTTCGCACTACCGTTCAATTGTCAAAGTAGAAATCAGTACCGCATACTGCGATTTTCAGAGGCGTACTGAGCAACAATTTGTAAAGGAACCGAGGTCTTTTTGGGGTTTTATTGGGGGCAAGCGTTCGAAACGTAGTAGACCGAAGATAGTTAAGAATGGCGAGCCTTTGCCAGAGCATGAGTGCGCTCAGGCATTTGCTGATTACTTTCATTCGGTTTATGGGGCGGTGGCACCGCGGTTGGATGCGGCTGCCGCTGGGCAGACGGTTCCCGAGCGCGGCGCCCGCATTCACGTGGGGCAGCTGTCTCTCGGCGAGGTGAGTGCCGCGCTCACGCGCCTCAAGCCCAAGCGTTCGGTTGGGCCAGACGGGGTGCCACCTTTCATCGTTAGGGATTGTAGGACAGTACTGGCACGGCCGCTCATGCATTTATTTAATAGCTTTTTACGAGAATGCTCGTATCCGGACGGCTGGAAATTGACTAGGGTTACTCCGGTACCGAAAGGGGCTCCAAGCTCGGATGTTGGCGGGTATAGACCAGTAGCAGTACTGTCAGCATTTGCTAAAGTCTTCGAGTCCGCGTTGTGTTCAACTATCCACTCGCAAGTAGCCTCACAGCTCAACGATGCGCAGCATGGTTTCCGTGCGGGCCGCAGCACGAACTCTAATTTAATGTGTTTTTTAAATCAGGCCACCACAGTGCTGGACTCGGAGACTGGTGCCCAACTGGACGTCGCTTACTTCGACTTCAGGAAGGCATTTGATAGTGTGGATAATGACATACTTTTAAGTAAATTTGGGATGGTCGGTTTTACCCCAGCCCTCCTAGAGTTCTTTGCTAGCTACTTAGGCAACCGCAAGCAAATGGTAGAATATGCAGGTTACACCTCGAACTCGTATTTCACCCTTACGGGGGTAAGTCAGGGCACAAACTTAGGACCTTTAGAATTTATTATTATGATTAATGATCTTCCAGAAGTCATTAAAGATGCTGGCTGTTTATTATTTGCGGACGATCTCAAGCTATTCCTACGGATAACAGACGAGTCACACTGCGGAATGCTCCAGCGAGACATCGATCGGGTGGTAGCGTGGAGTGAAGAGAATAAACTACTCTTCAATGTGACGAAGTGTAACGTAATGTCCTTCACGCGGGCCGTGGTACCTCGACGTCACGATTATTGCATGGGTGGTCACGTCATACCGCGGGTAGAGTTAGTACGAGATCTCGGTGTTACTTTTTCTGGGGATCTTTCGTTTCGTGCGCATGTAGTGCAGGTGTGCAAAAAAGCGTTTAAAAATCTTGGTTTTGTCATGCGTGAAACCCGTGACTTCACTAACATGGCGGCAGTGAAATCACTTTATAATGCGTTGGTACGAAGCAACTTGGAAACTAGTGCTATCATCTGGAATCCTTATGAAGTGAAGTATTCTCAGATGCTGGAAAAGATGCAGAACAAATTTACCCGATATGAAGCAATTTGGTGTCTACCCGTTCTACCCAAGAGGGTAGAACGGGTAGACACCAAACATAAGAATGTATCCAACTCTTTTTGTTATAGGGATGGTTGGGTACTATAAGTTGGAGGTAAGGCGCAACCTAGCTCTTGCAAAATATGTTTTTATGGTTTTTCGTGGCATGTTGAATAATCCACAAATATTGGAATCGTTGGGATTGCTCGTTCCAAACAGGAGGCTACGGTTAGGACCTAGGGAGGGGCTTTTTAATGTACCGGCAACCCGTACAAATTTATTAAAGTTTGCACCAGTGATTCGTGCAGTTAGAATACTTAATAGCATCTCTCTGCGTTTGGACATATTTTCTTGCTCTTTGGCGGAATTCCAGAGGGTGACACTTAGTGTTTTGTCCACTGTGTAACTTGTGCTTCTACCCAGACCCGTTACTTGGGACTGTACTATTAGAATGTATGACTACTTTTGTTAGCTTGGGTCTTACCTGTTAAAACAAATGTATGTGTTAATTAATAAATAAATAAATAAATAAAAATATAATAAATCTGTAGAAAAGTCGTTTTTGTACATCGAAAATATTTCCAAAAACAATAGCCAGGGTGTTAAAGGAGAACCAACAGAACCAATTTCCAGCATTTTCGGTATTTTTGACTGTTTTTTTGTGCACGCATCACGTAAAATGTACGAAACCAATGTAGATAACTTTTATACATAAAAATTGTGAGTAACTTGAAGTATTACTTAGTTTTTGTTTCATCGCAATTGGTTCAGGCTATCAAAAGTTAGAAGATTTAAAGTGTTCAAGATATTCCTTGGTTTTGGTGGGGCCATAAAGTTCTGAAGTGTCGACCGCGAACCGGGAGACGTAGCGTTGGAAGGCTTCCTGCTTGGTGGACCGATGACCTGGTTAAGGTTACCGGAAAACGCTGGATGCGAGATGCACGGGACCGGTCAATGCCGCTTGGGGAAGCCTATGTCCAGCAGTGGACGTCTTTCGGTTGAAATGATGATGATTTAGTGTTCTTAATCCATACTAAACATACGCAATTCAGATACTCGGACTGTTGAACTCCACATTCGATAGATGGTGTTGTGCATTTCGTGTCATTTTCTGAAAGGCGGTGTTAAGATTTTCCGCGGCAGAATGACCACAGAAAAAAAATGGTAGGTAGACCCCAACAAAGGGTCTTTAACCAGCTTCAGCGAACCAGGGAGGTTAACTCTCTATATCGAATCAACCATAATATTACCTTCAAGGGCTATTTCAAGATTTTCAAGTGTGGCTATTTGATTGTGGTTATTGACGTGCGTGCAATGTCTTTTGTAATTTCGCTACTGCTGTTGCCCGTTTAAATAGCCTAATGGTAAAAGAGGTCGCCTACTACACTTAAGGTTGCGAGTTCGAGTCCCGAGAGCTATGGAAAATTCTTTTTTTGTTGAAAGAGTTGTTTTCGTTTGTTTTTTTGTTGTTGTTGTTTGTTGTTTGAAAGATTATGTTCCCAAATGAGTCGGTAGACTCCCAAATAAAAACACTACAAAGTGAAAAATTACTTTCTTTTTGGAAGTCGGAGTTTTTGGTAGGTACCAATTTTTTTCAGTGTCCATAACGGTTTTTTTAGGTTATCATTTCGGTGTGGTGCTCTGGAGTGCTACTAGATAGCACACAGCAAATCTGTCCTGTTATTTTCTTGTATGAAGTCGATATTCTTCTCCCTAGAGTAAATAGTATTCTGTGCAGCGAATGCTCGATCTAGGTAGGTAGAAAAGTAAGTAAGGTAGGTAGGCCGATATCTGTAGTCCAGCGATCAACCAGGACCCGGACACTTTTCTTGCCCTGTATAACAAATGCCTTGAGTTGGCGCACTTCCCGGACATCTGGAAGTAGGCTACGGTGGTCGTCCTCAGAAAACCGGGCAAGGATAACTACATGAACCCCAAGTCATACAGACCTATAGGCCTACTGCCGGTCTTGGGGAAGGTCCTGGAGAGGAAGATAGTGGCACGGATTAAATGGCAGCTTGTGCCGCGGCTCAGTACTCGTCAGTTTGGCTTTATGCCCCAGAAGAGCACCGAGGACGCCCTCTTTACGCTGGTGAAACACGTGCAGGACAAGTTAAGGCTGAAGTAGCTAATTGTCCTTGTATCATTAGATATAGAGGGCGCCTTCGATAGTGCATGGTGGCCAGCTATCAAAGTCAGACTGGCTGAGGAAAAGTGCCCGGTGAACACCAGGAGACTACTAGATAGTTACCTCGACAACAGAAAAGTTACGGTGAGATATGCCGGGGAAGAATGCACAAGAGAAACAAATAAAGGCTGTGTTCAAGGGTCTATTGGCGGTCCAATATTGTGGAACCTTGTCTTGGATCCTTTGCTCAAGGAACTAGACCGAGAGGGAAACTTTGTCCAGGCATTTGCCGACGATATCGTGTTGGTGGTGGATGGCGACACGGCTGGGGAAGTCACCAGGATAGCCAATGCAGCCCTCGCCCGTGCTCAGGACTGGGGTGTCCGAAATAAACTTAGGTTTGCACCTCATAAAACCTTTGCGATGGTGATAACAAACAAGCGGAAGTACGACACCCCGGCCCTGAGCATGGCCGGCGTCAACATTGAAATGGTCAACAAAATTAAAATACTGGGGTTGACCATCGACAGTAAGTTGACCTTCAACGACCACTTAGCAAGCGTCTGCAAGCGGTCCGCCGCAATCTACAAGCAGCTATCTCGAGCGGCCAGGATTAGTTGGGGGTTAAACGCAGAAGTCATCCGCACTATATATATCGCCGTAATAGAACCAGTTGTCACGTACGCGGCCGGCGCCTGGGCTCCCGCCGTGAAAAAGCTTGGTATGCGGAAGGCCCTAGGCTCTATCCAACGAGGCTTCGTCCAGAAGCTCTGCAAGTCTTATCGTACTGTCTCTCTTAACTCGGCACTGGTACTGTCCGGGATACTGCCTCTAGACCTGCGCATACAAGAGGCAGCCGCCATGTATGAAGCAAGGAGAGGGTCGTCCCGGTTTGTGCCAGGAGACCGGGAGATTGAGAGTGCCGTGAGATTTGCAGAGACGTCTCACCCTGCCAAACAAATTGCCTTGGAGTTCATGTGCTTGGCAGACCAACAGCTTGTGGACAGCAACAACGTGCAGGCAGTGCGAATATTCACTGACGGCAGCAGGATTGAGGGGAAGGTCGGAGCCGCATTATCCCTATGGGATAATGAAGGTGAAATCCGGAAACTCAAGCTTAGCCTCGCCGCGTACTGCACAGTCTACCAAGCGGAACTTCTGGCTATTTTCAAAGCAACGGACGAAATCCTCAAGCGCAAAGAGATGAGCTATGGCTTATATAGCGACTCAATGTCAGCATTGCAGTCGCTTGTAAGCCATGGCTCTCGCCATCCCCTGGCAGTCCGAGCGCGAACAAACCTGACTCAGGCTCTGGAACAGAACAAAGCTGTGTCTTTGTTCTGGATCAAAGCCCACGCGGGCCTGCCGGGGAATTAGCGTGCGGACGAGTTGGCGAAGGAAGCAGCATTATCGTTACGGAGGAAGCCGGACTATGACCAATGTCCGATTTCATTCATCAGACGCCAGATCCGTTTGGGATCGCTCGATGAATGGAATCGGAGATATGTGTCTGGCGAGACTGCCTCGGTGACGAAAATGTTTCTTCCCGATGCCATTGCGGCATTTTGCATAATAGGCGTGCTCACGCAGGTCCTGACGGGGCACGGTGGGTTTTCCGTATACTTGAACCGCTTCAAGTGTAAGGAGAACTCATCGTGCATCTGTGATCCCGATGTAAGCGAGACAGTTCCACACCTACTATTAAGCTGTCCTGCACACACAGTTGAGAGGTTTAACCTGGAACATGAAATTGGAATAGAATTGAAAGAATGTAACATTGCGGAAATAATGAGCGGTAAAAACAGAGAAAAAATTCTAAAATATTGTGTCAAAATAGCAAATATTGTAATAAATAGAAACAAAACGGACGTATAAATCTATGTTTCATAGATATAAGTGTATATTATATGTAAACATAGAAAAGTAAGTAGAATAAGATACACAATATTGAAAAAAGTAAATTAAGTTTGTAATTAAGATAAAAGTAATTAGTAGTTATAACATGAAAATAAAAAACTGTAATAGATTAAGAAAGAAATAATATTTGAAACCACTGAAAAAATTATTTTCCCCAAATTGAGAAACAATAAAGATATAAAGTAGAGACTAGGTAGTAGGTAAAATGGGAGTCCCACCCATTGGACTGGTAGGAGAAGAATGATAGAAAGATATAGAATGAGGAATAGAAGTACGAAGCATAAAAGCGAGAACTGGTATGAATGAGAACAGATTTGAATAGGCGTCAATTATGTTGACGGAGCTAGACCAAAAAAAAAAAAAAAAAAAGCGAGGTAGGTCTAGGTAAGTAGGGTAGGTACAGTTAGGTAGGTAAGTAGGGTAGGATAGGCAGTTAACGGGAGTGAAGCCGCGGGCACAGCTAGTATTTAATAAGAATTAAAGAACGACTTCTCTCAGAGCTGCCGTTATACGCTCACTTCAAAGACAAAACGTATTATCTATCGTTCATATTCGTTATTGATCCTACGTAAATAGTTTTTATTAAATAATGAAAATAGTGGCGATATGTTGTGTAGATTAATCATCGAGTGTAGGTATCGTCACGATCAAATCCCAAAAGGGCTAGGACACTATACTACACCTACGTAATGCCACTGTTAGATTGCGGCCTCGGATTAGCTTAACAATATTCCATCAATATCTATTTTATCGACTAAAACACCCAGAAACTAAAACAGTCATCGCACCACTCTTCAATAAGGAACGAGCCAATCTGCCGTGTTGCCCAATCGATAGCCTCAATATCGTTTTCTTAAAACAAACTGCCACTATTATAGCGCGTTCTATTGTTACACCATCCTTTGAAAACGAACTGTCTACGTGGCCTTTATTACAACACATGGCGTGTGGATATAAAAACAGCAGTCTGCAAGCTATCACGTCCGGTTCCACCCTAATTTGAATAGAGAAACGGAACAACTATGATAACACCATAAATCGGCTACTTTATAGGGGCTTATGTAGTTTAACGAACACACATTTACTTGGGCTCACGTTCTGGTTTTGGGCAGCCAAGAATAATGTATTACAGTATCGAGCTCGTATATTGCGACAGCTATAAGTTCGGTGTGACATTATTCCAAAACTGATCTTTAACCACCCATTAGTAAACTAATTTAAGTTCCGACACAATTTATTGCGGCCTATAATCAATTTTATGTCATCGAATATTGGAAGAAAATTATTTCCTTTTGCAAACAATTTGATGAGGCCAAATGAACCCAAGCGGCTTGGTGAATTTAATCTCAAAATACCTTCGAGAAATCCTAGGAGGCATATTACACCGCTGTCTGCTCCATTTAGGAGAAAAGACTACGATGAAAAAACAGCTTTCCAGAGTCCTGAAGTGTATTATATAAAGTGTATACTCGCAGGCAGGCAAGCATGAACGAGCTTATTGTATAGGAACCTGATTAGGATCTTCAATAAGAGCTTCTTTAACCTTGATAGGTTTTTGTTATGTAAGAAGTAGGTACAGTAAATAAACTACGAAACATTTTTGCTGTCAATTTAAACAGAAACGTTTGCAACAATGGTTATCTAAAAATGTATTACATTTTCATTATCAAATTACCTTTTATAATAAGCGGAAAGAACTGGAAAACTGGCAAAATCCGCTATATATTACGGTAAGAAAACCACGGCCTTTTTTTCTATAAACATGGCAAAGGAAACAATTCCGCCTGAGGGGAAAATACCTTGAAACATCGAAGATATTTCACAAAAGAGGTTGCTTTTAATCTATTTCATTTCATACCTTTGATGCTGACTGTACAGTCATATAAGAAAGTAATGAGGGTATTGTTTTACTTATTGTTATTCTGTACACTTTGTATTTACTGGGTTAGCTATATCTTATGTATTTGTGTCAGTACTGCAATATTTAGTTGGTTTACCGCGCCAAATAGTCAATATGTTGTTGGTTGGCGAGCTTAAGCGCAGCCTAATAAATGTAACGAAGCCTTCCGCCTGATGCGGCGTTCTGCATCAAACTAAGACAGGACGCAAGTAAATATTCATTAGGTCAGCAACTAGTCGTATCCTCTTGGGTATATAATCCTCTAAATACCCAAGAAATAAACAAACTAACCAACCAGTTAGCTACAGTTATGGTATCGTTATTTGGTTCACTGATCCCCAAAAATCGTTTGGATTTATCAGCGGAAGAGGGAGGCAGTTTCGTGGAAGGCTTTTATTGGCAGTTATGCAAAATATATAATAATAATAATTAAATATTTATTTGCGTAAAACATGGTATACAATGGTGTTAAATACAAGTTTATATAGCACAAACATGTTTAGCTAGGATTAGACAAAGCATGCAAAATTTCAAATCAGGCAAACAGGTAAGGAGAAATCAACAATTAACTATTTAGAACATCAATTTTTTTATCTATAAATTATTTTATGCTTTAAAAACTATGTTCAAGCAACCATTTATAAAATTTAGTTTTAAACAATTCTGTATTGAATGCTTTAAGATGCCTCGGTATTTTATTATAAATGCGCACACACATTGCTAGGCAATTATTATTGTACTTAGTTAGCCTAGGCAAATCATTCAACACTAATCTATAGGGATCTCGTCTGCCCCGAGGATTCACATCATTTGCAGATAAAAATAATTGTTTATTTTTCATTACAAACATACATACTTCGTAAATGTAAAGTGACGGTAAAGGTAACAAACCAAGTTTCCTAAATATTGGCCGACATGAGTCGTCAGGTTTAAGTCCACAAATTGATCTCATACACTTTTTTTGAGCGATGAATGCTCTACAGAAGTCGGTGCTGTTACCCCACATTACAAGCCCATAACGTAGTACCGATTCGACATATGCGTGGTATGATATTACAGCAGTTTTTATGTTAGTTAAATTTTTAACCTGTTCAAGAGCGTATACAAATTTATTGATTTTAGTGCTAACATTGTCTTTGTGTTCTTTCCAATTGATATCTTTATCTATTATAACACCCAACAATCTTACATGAGTTACTTCTTTGATTTTGTTAATATTGAGTTTAATGTAATTTTTATGATTATTAGAACGATTAAATTGGATTAAACGGATTTCTCTAAATTTATCTTTAAACGGTTAATGTCAAGCCAGTGCAGTAATTTGTCAATTGTATTATTAATGTCAAGCTCATGATCTAAAATGGTATTATGTTTTTTGTTTGATGTCACTATAATAGATATGTCGTCGGCAAATAATATGCATTTATGATTAGTTATTTTTATTATGTCATTTATGTAAACGAGGAATAATATTGGGCCCAGAACGCTTCCTTGTGGAACGCCATATTTATTATGTTTATATTCCGATGAGTAGGATATTATTTCATTATTTTCATTTATTTTATTAATGATGACACGTTGTTTTCTATTACTTAAATAGGACGATAGCCATTGGAGTACAGGTCCTCTAATCCCAAAAGCCTCTAACTTTTGTAGCAATATATCGTGTGACACCAGATCGAAGGCTTTAGATAGATCAAAAAAAAGGCCAGTGGTCATATAATTATTATTAATATTTGAAAGTACAGCTTGCATAAGAGAAAAAATAGCCAACGAAGTGGATTTGTTCTTTTGAAATCCAAACTGCTTGTCACTAATAATTTGAAATTTATTGCAGAAATTAATAAGTCTTTTGTACATACATTTTTCATAAATTTTAGACAAGGTAGGTATTAAAGTTATAGGTCGGTAATTATATACACACTAGCGGACGCCTCGCGGTTTAACCCGCGTAGTTTCCGTTCCCGTGGGAATACAGGGATAAAAAGGTAGCCTATGTCACCCAGGGATAGTGTAGCTTCCCAACGGTGAAAGAATTTTTGAAATCGGTCCAGTAGTTTTTAAGTTTATTCGTAACATACAAAAATACAAATCTTTCCTCTTTATAATATTAGTATAGAGTATAGAAGTATAGATTACCTACGATATACTTATTTATACATTTTTTGACTATATTATATATGATAAACTTATTTGATTTTTTGTACGGCACAAGTACATACCTCTAATCATACTTCGACAAATATTTTTATTAATCTGAAGTGATAAAATACAGTGATAAAGACAAGCACCTTGCAATATTGTCTGGCAATGGGCCAGCAGATCGTTAGTACTTAAAAGCTTTAGCCGTATTCATTAAACTCAGGTGCTTTACAAAGAATGAGTAATATATTGCCCAAGCTGCAGAAAAATGTAATGTAATAATAATGGTTTTAATTTTACATTAGCTGACCACACAGAAAAAGGTAAAGGAAAACATCGTGAGGAAACCGGCATGTCCTAGAACCAAAAATTCAAAGACATGTGATATCTACCAATCCGCACTGGGCCCGCGTGGTGGATTATAGCCCACTCCCTCTATGAGACTAGACCTTTGTCCCAGCTGTGGGAACATTAAAAAGGCTGATGATGTCATGATTCCAATGTTCAAACAAAAACGTAAAAAAATTGTTTGTACATATGTTTATTTACCCAACTGCGGGAGGGTAATGTTTTAAAGCGTATATTGTATGTATGTCCATTTCTATATCACGCTCTACAGCCCAAACGGCTTGACGGAAAATATGACGTCCCACTCTTCAAAAAAAAAGGGGGCGACACAATATTATTTTACTTATTATTATTTACGTCAATAAGACATTGCTTCTTGCCAAACTTTATGGTTTAGGTAGGTCAATGAGCATTACGCTATAGGTTTAAATTCCCTTGCGATTCGTCAAATTTACGACATAAACGGTGATATCTTTTGCTTCCGTTGGTCTAGAAGTTTGAATTTATTCACAGTAGCAAGGGTTTGCAGTCCTGAGTATGAAATATAATTTTAACTTGAAACCTCCAGGCGTTTCAGAGAAAAAGGTCTAGACACACAGACAACGAAGTGATCCTATAGGGTTCCTTTTTACCTTTTGTGGAAGGGAACCTTCAAAAGCAGTTTCGGTACCCATTTACACAATTTACCGGCAAACTTTTGAGGGTTTTTCTTTCCCTTAGTCCCTTACTCGGACTTTAACAATCTTTATGACCAATAAAATTGCCAAATCAATCCAGCCATCATGTGATGCGCATACGAACGCATTAATACATTTTTATTTTTATAGATTTCTGGGAATCTTTAAGTCTGGAGTGAATAGTTTTATTCTAAGGAAACGTGCCAACAATCTTCAACCGCGTGATCACTACATAAACTTACCAATTACTAACTAAGTATGAGACACCCACAGACTCCTCGCACGTTTCTTGAAAACTATCTACATACATAAAATCTCGACGTAAGACTAACTTCGAACATGAGATAAATAAATAGATGCAATACTATCAGGAAAATCAATCTTTATTGGACTTAAGTTCACCGTTTTGAACTATCTATTTATCAAAGTCAAAACCACACCAACTTAGGAAAATTGCCTTTGCACATCTTCTATGAAATGTTGTTCGTTAGTAAACGTATCACTTAAGAATGGCTGGACCGGTTTGGTACTTTTTTAATGTATATGATGGAATTTTTTTGAAAAATCCGAAAGTAAATTTTTCTATGTGATGTTTGTACTCACGACAGCACAACATTGTCAGGTCAACTATAATAATATGGGTTCTCATCTCACATAAAAAATCAACATTCAATTTACATTTTATTGATTGATGAAAGTAAATGTTTGTCGAGTAGGTCGTTTACCAACAAGGCGGTGTTCAGTTGTATCATTATTTGCTAGCTTGTTACACTAAACAAGTTACGTGGGCTACTTTTTTTTTTATCTATTATAGGCTCGCGCTTGACTACTATATCACCTGATAGTAAGCGATGATGTGGTCGATGGTGGAGCACGCTTGCCTAGAAGTAACCCTATTCACTCTTGACTTAAAGACCCCTAGATTGTAGCTATCGGGAAACACAGACTCCGGCAGCATGTTAGCTTCAAGTAGCAGCATGTACACACAAAGAACGTAAGTGGAAGCGCGCCCACGTAGAGCGCTGCAGTTTACTTACTATATAGGTACAGAAGGACGCATGTCAATGGTAACAAAACCGGAAAGCGACATTTTATCAGTGATAACCATTATCAAAAGTTTAAAATGTACATGCTCTACCGATATGTCTTGACGTTAGGTGGTTAATTCAAAATTGATCTTACGGCAAGCCTCGGTCAACTTCGAAGATCGGCCCGTGTGGCTGACATTATTAAGCCATGAGCTCCTTCTTGCTTTTTCCATGTTATAGGTACATACTTTTATAACTTCATCTTACACAGATAGAATTATCCTACAAATACGGCCAGCTTTCCAATAAACGTAAGATTAATTTGATCGACGTTCATATGTTCCGCGCTTTTCTCATACTACTATCAGAAAAACGCGGAGCTTATATATGAAAAACGCGGAGCTTATATATGAAAAACGCGGAGCTTATATATGAATGTCAAATATCACTTTGGTTCGCTTTGGTATAAAACTCCGAGTTAAGCTCGTCAGTTATCCTACATAAAATCTAAATAGGAACTCTATAACTTATAATGTACCGAATATTTTGAGAAGAGAAAGTCATTTGATTACATTTGTTGTTTACTCGGTTTAACTTATGAAGTCATGAATAAGTACATATTTATTTATTTATGAATAACAAACAGTTACACATGAATGACTCAGGTACATGACATTTAAAGGAGCGTCCTCACTGAGAGCATTCATTTGTAATAAGCATTCAACATCGAATATTCGAGTGGTGTGGACGTTGAGCCAAGCGTTACAAAACTTACACGCAAGCGAACTTCGACCGGTGTGGAAGTCGCAACGATTTTTGCGGAAACGGCTCGCATTCGAATGTTCACGCAAATAAAACGCTCGAAAGCGAGAACTCAGATGATGAAATGAATGAGTACGTATGTAGGAATATTACTGGCCACTTGTAAAGCATGGAACGGTTTCTTGATCTTTGTATTTGTGACCTTCGAGGTCAATATAAAAAACAAAAATACTGCAGCCACAACCGCTCTATCCGACATTTTGAAATGAATAACATTTAACGAGATCGTATTCGAATGCTCCAAGCTCGCAAGGGAATGTTCGACTCGAACGTTCATAGTTTTGCTCGAACGCGAATGCTGGGCTCGCCTACGATTGCTTGTTTACAAATGCTCACGAACGAATGCTCCCAGTGAGGACGCTCTTTAAAGTCATTCTTGCCAATGCCACGGCAGTTTTCCAAGTCGTAAATACTCGTTCACATAGAGGTCTGTTTCACAGGTCCGCCTAATCGTATACGTTTTATTTGGCGCTGACGTATGTATGAGCGAGTTCACACACATAACAGTGTTCCAGACCCAGTAAAATATACCGATCCGACAAAATATACCGCAGTCCGTTTTACAGGTCCACTTTATCGTATACGTTTTTATTTGGCAATGGCGTAGGTAGTTGTATGAACGAGTTCACACACATAACAGTATTAAAATAATGATCCGTTTTGTTTGAAAGTTGGTAGCACACTAACTAAATGTGGTGTACCCCCAAATATGTGAATATTACCACTAGTAGCGACGGATCCGTTAAAACGGTACTGTAAATGCGGTGTGAACATCACAATCAGTAGCGACGGATTCGTTAAAAACGATCCTGAAATACGGATGCTCTATGTGAACGTACCCTCAGATTTATCATTCTGCCTTTTCACAATCTGTTAGTGAACAAGTAAATCAGCCTAAAAACTACAGTGTAAGTTCAGAACAAAAAACCTCTGTAGTCTATGAAAAACTTGGCAACGTAGGCGAAATATTTTCCAGTTCTAACATTGAAAAGAATCGCTCATAGGCGTAATAGTTTTTTTTTGGTACAAAACGGAAAAGCTGTTAGCATTATTAGGTGTTTGAAAATATTTATTTCCGTTCCTAACCTACATTAAGGCGCTACCCCGAGCAAAACGCCACGCTAGCCGTTTTTCGTGCAGTTTTTAGGAGCTATTATCGTTATTTAAAATGAAATATCAACTAATAAAAATACATTAAATTCCTTTATATTATTGATTCCAAAATTGTAGAATTCTTTTTTTTTAAATGTCAAATTTTTCACTAATCTCCTTCCAACAAAACCATAAAAATGAGAAATAATGATTGATAGCATGCATCTCCTCGTAAAGTGTTCATTAATATTTTTTTGTACTAACACTAATGGATAGACAATTTGATAACGAACATTTTGGTAGATTTTTTTTTTTCAAAAGACCAATATTTGATTTTATAAAGAAGTTATTCTAAAATCTGGGCGTATTCACTACTGTAATTCATGAGCCACTAGTGCCGCTAGGCCAGTAGGAGCGCTCAAATCTCATGCTGATTTTTTGGTCAGGGTACGGCCTTAATGCGTATAATTAAAACCTAATGGTATTATACGCTGCGGGTTACCAAACCATTATATAAAAGGAATGCTAATGATATCGGATTTATTTGAAGAAGGGTAAAGGCGTACAAAAATGATCATTTGATAAGTTTTTTAATATGAAAACCCTATTTTTAGGGCAGCCATGACAGTTTTTTGACATGACGTTTGTCGTTTGACGACTTTGACAGTGTTAAGAAGTGACGTTTTTGAGTTTTTCTTGGATACCGTTTTGGTTTATTGTTTAACAATATTACTTACTGGCGATACTGGCATTTAAATTAGTTCAATCACATTTAACCAATGATATTCAAATAAACAGATACGTTATACACTCACAAAACAATTGAAAAAAGTATGCCGCAGATAGCGGCAGCACACATACACACTTTTCATTCATCTAACATTAAAAAATATTTATTTTGATCAATAAATAAATAAATTACAAATACACACGATAGCATTTATTTTATTTTGTTTTTGTTTCAACAAAGCCTATCGCTCTTCGCCATGCGTGACATAAACAAAATATTAAAGGTCACAATTGTGACCTATTCGAGTCTTCAAAATGTGCGCGCTCATAACATATCTGTTTATTTGAATATCATTGCATTTAACGCTTAATTAAGAACCTAAAATCGGTTTATTCATTTCCATATTTTTTACTTACAAGTTGGTATGAGGCAACAAGCTTCGTAAACGCTCTTAAGGTTGCACTAATCGATCATTCTTCCACACAAACTTAGTCTGGCAATTATTCAACTGTTTGACGATGTAACGTTCAAAATAAAAAATGATATCAATTTGTCTCATCATTATCTAACCCTCTATGGAAACAAAAATGTAAAAAAATATATATTTGAAAGTTATGAGCGTCAAAACTTTCATATTTCAACACAAATTTTAACGCACATTTGGGTGGAAATAAATACCATAATAAAAAAGAAAATTGCAAATCAGCCACCATACAGAGATAGATTAGTAGTTCAACAATGCAAATAGTTTTCTTTTTTTCAGGATATCCATACCGAAGTAACTATTTAGTAATTTGTGTCCATACTACCAAAGGTCTGTTTATTAAAATTTCGCGCGCTCGTTTTCGTCCTAAATCATCATCCATTTCGCTACAAATTTGCAAAAGTGCTAATTCGTACGCAAACTAGCTTCTTACTGCTCATCACAGCAGCTCTTTCGAACGTGTTTTCGGTTGAGATAGCATGCATTTTAACCCCGCGCACAAAATAGTTGTGCCGTCGACTAGGACAACCTTAAAGTTAAAACTTCTCACTTGGGATGCCGTGTTGGTCTAGAGATTGCAAGCGCTATTTTAAACGCCGGTTTAATTGCCGCGACTGATAATAACAAGTACAGGGTTATTCATAAGGCTGCAATAACTGCGCGGTGGAGGATTTGCAATTAATCCTAACCAAACCAAACACCTGCTTCTTCCTGTAATTTAAAAGATTAAAATACCCGTATTATTAAAATATAATAAGCTCAATGATTGAAATTCCCTGAGGCGTACGAAAGGATCGAGCGCTTCTTAATTTGAGTTTTCAACTGATCACCTGATACCCAGTACCTATCCAATAAGAACTTAAAGACAAATACATTTAATTTGGGAAGAAAAATACCATGTGAAAACAGTGAAAACTTTTGTACAAAAAAATATACACTGTATGCTGATCTTTTAGAACCATCAAATCAAATTGATTAAGTTATGATCAGTAGCCGTTGGAGAAGCTACCCTGGTGCAGATTGTGGATCCGATCACTGTCTTCTGGTAGCCAAGTTTACCCTGCGCCTAAAAACAGTTAAGAAATGGCTACGTATAAAACCGCGCACTCTGCAACCACCAGCGTTCTGCAGGGGCATCAACGATGCCATAGCGGAAGATCCACATGGTAGACAAAATCACCAAGCAACGCCGTCAATTGATACTTGGTCTTAAATTCAAGAGAGGAAAGAGCTGAAACTGACGGGCTAGACTAACCAAAAGCACACTCGCCAAAATACAGTCTGTAGAAGAACGACAAGCAGGTAACCTTACGGCGATGAGCCAAGCTGTAAAGCTTCGCATCCACCAGTTTGACGTCACCAATTAGTCTCTAAGCTCTGCGTTCCACCGAGTCAAGCGCGGCAAGCTGATATTTAGCTGAGCCATCCCAGAGGTGGCTGCAATACTCCATGCACGATCCGACTTGCGCCTGAGTTAATAGCTGTTCAGGCATAAAGTATTGCTTCACTCTGTTTAGTGACGCCCAGTTTCTTTGCCGCAATTTGGGCTTTGTACTCGATGGAGGCGCCGAAGTAGGGACTGGATGTCAACTCCATTCCAAGGAGCTCGAGCCGTTCAGTTACAGGAACAGATGCACCCCGAAAAGTAGGCGTTTGGATGTAATGAGTCCTTTTTGCGGTAAAAAGACATGCCTGTTTTGGTGGTGTTAAAAGATAAAGATAAAGATAAAGATAAAGATAAAGATAATTTTATTTTGCAAACATGGGTAACATTAAATGGTGACAAAAAAAAAAAAAACATATTGAAAGTTCAGCCATATTTTACCACGTAGGCATGCAAAAGATGTAGAACATCAACTTATAACTAGATAGTAGGTAGAATTAAAAAAAAAACATTACACGAAAAAGTAGGTACACAAAATAAACATTATTCTAACTTAAAAAATCTTTCTCAGTAAGGTATTCACTTAAATTATAATAAGCTTTCACCACTAAAAAGCTACGAAGTCTTTTTTTAAATAAATGGACTGGAAGCCCTTTCCAACTCTTAGGCAAGTGATTATAAATAACTGGAGCCATGCAGTAGACACTTTTGCGCATGAGTGCTGTCTTAGCTGGCTCCTGACAAAGCAAGCTATTGTCGCGTCTATTGCGGGGAAACACGTCAGCTATGCGTCTGAAACGACTCGGGTTTGCCTTCACAAACACAGCTACCTCTAGTATGTATAGACAAGGTAATGTTAAAATCTTATAACTTTTAAAGTATGGTTCACAACTATCCGTGGGTTTAATCTTAAACATCGATCGAATGCATCTTTTTTGCGCCTTGAAGGCGGTTTCTTTTTCAGTAGAGTTTCCCCAAAATATGATCCCATACCGTAAATGTGATTCTACTATGCCATAATAAGCAGTAAGAAGAGCATCTGTGTTAATTATAGGTGATAATGTATATAGAGCGTATGCAGACTTACTCAGCTTCTTACATAAGGTATCAATGTGTGATTTCCAATTTAATTTGCCATCTATTTTGAGACCCAAGAACTTTGTACTTTCAACTTCCTCTATGATATCATTATTGTAGTGTATATTTAAATTAATAGTAGAGGTCTGTTGTCTAAAATGGATAACTTTAGTTTTACTCAAATTTATTTTTAAATTATTCGCGTCTAGCCAGGTTACCATCTGTTGTAAACTATTATTAATGTCATTCTCATAATGATCTATCCTTCTACAAGGTATTGTAATCGTACTGTCATCCGCAAATAGTGTTACTGGTCGATCAATAGATTTCGGTAGGTCATTTATGTATAGTATAAATTTAAAGGGTCCCATAACGCTGCCTTGCGGTACCCCAAATAATAATTCACGCTCTGAAGATCGAAATATTTCTTCACGTTTATTAACTGTATTAACTTTATTAATTTCAGTAATTTGTTTTCTATTTTGTAGGTAAGAATTAAGCAAATTAAGGACATTGCCTCTCATCCCGTAGGCTTCGAGTTTCTTTAAAAGAGTAGTATAGTGTACATAGTCGAACGCCTGGGTCATGTCGCAAAATACACTACATACAGGATTCCGGATATCAACATTTTTTATGACATTGTATAAAAAATCATATATAGCCATATTGATAGTCCTATGTACACGAAATCCTTTCTGTTCCTCGCACAGAATGTTATTTTTTTCTACGAATTTATAAAGTTCCCTATAAATATATTTTTCAAAAATTTTTGAAATAACGGGAATTAATGATATTGGGCGGTAATTTTCCATCCGTTCTCTATTTTCTTTTTTAAATAATGGCTTTATAATCGATATTTTTAATGCATCAGGGAAAACGCCTGCGCTAATACTTAAGTTAATTATGTGACTTAAATGGCCACTTATTTCCTTAGACACATGTTTTAATATTTTTGTAGCAATATCGTCATACCCTACACTATTTGTATTGTTTAATGATTTGATGATTCTCTCAATATCTTGTGGTATACTAGGAGCCATAAACATTGTTTTATTACAAGTGTCAATTCTGTTACATTTAGGTTTGCTAGTCACATCCAGTTTCCCTTGTACTTTATCGATAAAATAATTGTTAAATGCTTCGGCAATATCGTTGGGATTTGATAGAACGCTGTTATTATTTATAATTTTTGTAATATTAGACTTAGGTAGGTTAAATTTTGCACGATTTATAATTTGCCACGTGGTTTTAGACTTATTTTTAGATGTTGTTATATTATGATTGTTCTGGGCTTTTTGTGTTAGGTGTATAATTTTTTTGTGTAAGCGAGAGTAGTTCTTGAAAGTATATTTATTATATTTGTTTGGGTTTAATCTGAATTGCCACAAAAGCTTTCTTTTTTTTTGACTGCCTAGTTTAATACCTTTTGACAACCATTTAGGTCTTTTTGTGACATCTACTTTGATCAGTTTAGTTGGAAAACACAAGTCGTAAATTAATTTAAATAGATCGAGAAATTTATTATAGGCTTCATTCGGATCGATTGTGTCGTAAATCTCACCAAAAGAGAGATTTTTAATGTGGTTTTTAAAATACAAAATATTGTCTACACTGTAGTCTCTTTTGACGGTATACCAATACTTTAAGAGACACTTTGTTTGTACTGGACAGTGAAGCAGCTGTGCCGTATGATCGGACAAAGCCAGTTCGATTACTTCGGTTTTACATACTGAACTAAAATTATGAGCAAAGTTGTCTATACACGTCATACTGGCCATGCGAGTCGGCTGTCTTAATTCTAGTTTTAAGTTAAAGCTCATTAACAGACATTCGAAAGCATTTGAGTGGCTATTAGGTTTAAGCATGTCTATATTAAAATCACCTGCCATTACAATGTTGTTATATCGTGTGCGTGATATTTCTTTCAAAAGCGTTTCCATTTTATCAAAGCAGTAACTGAGATTATTTATATTTGGTACTCTGTAGATACATACAATAATTATTTTAAAAAGGGTGAGCTCAATCGCACAACATTCAAATATGCCTGACGTCGATATTTTTGAAATTTTAGGTATTTCCTTATATTGAACATCGTTTTTCACAAGAATACAAGCCCCTCCTCTTTTCCTGCCTTCCCTACAAAAACAGGCAGCTAGGTTATAATTTGGCACATACAGTTGATGTTGGAACCCTTCCATAATGAAATGTTCCGTTATACATAAAACATCCACGTCAATCTTTTTTTCGGACAGTTCATCTAGGCATACAGTTAAAACATTTGCTTTATTTAGTAAACCAGCAATATTTTGGTGTAACAATTTAATATGTTTTTTAACGAAAAAAAGTATCACTAGTGCTGTCTTTTGTGCACGAAGAAGAAATTGGGGGAGACTCACCATCAATTACATGAAAAACGTCGTAGCTATTAATCTCATTAAGCATTAAATTTATATTTTTAAATATGTTCATTATACCATTATTATTAACAGATCCACTTCTTGGCAAGAACATTTTATAATCATATGTCAAATAAAAATTACTATCAAACAAATACGCGTAGTGATGAGTACAGGCATCTAAGTATAAAAGACTGTTAAAGTTTTCTATTCTCCTATTATACATCATAGAAAAGTCATTCAATTTAAATGTAGGTGCACATATTATAATATTAGTATGATTATTTTTTAAAAGTGCTTCACGCAATGTAATTATGAGATCGACATAGTTGTTCGTTCGGCGAAAGTCTTCCTCGCCGATGAAGATCAGGCAGTAATCATCCGTAGTGTAGTCCTTCAATTTGAGATCTATGTCCCTAATAAGTGCCTCTATACCACAACCCGGTATCAAGTAGTGACAAATTTTGTAATCTAATAATGTATTTTCTGCAATCGTTAGTATTTTGTTTTTGTTGTTTGTACTCAGGATGCATACCTTTTTTTGGCTTCCTCGAACTTCTGGTTTAGGTATTTTTTTTATATTAGGCGCGTGATCTGACTTATTTTGGTTTTTCTTTTCTGTAACTTCGGTATTATTGTCCTTGTTGATCGGGTTACATGTCTGGGAACCCTTGTTGAGAGTATTTTTGTTCTCATCTTTCTTTTTCGTTTTCCTCGTTGATGTTGGTGGGGTGGAACAAGACTCGCCGTATCCGAGCTTTTTGTACAATTCTACAATCTTCTGACATTTTTCCAATTCCAACTTTAAGTTAGTATTCTCTAAGTTTAAATTCTCAATTTCATTATTTGCAATTATCAATTCCTCCTGTACAGATGATAATTTTATTTGTAAATTACGCACTTCTAAAGTTTCACTGGGGTCAGGTAGACTTTGCATCGTACTATTAAAGAGTGACGAGTCAGAAGCGTTCATAATTGACACATTATTATAAGAGTTAGATTTTCTTATTTTTCTTAAAGTTATGTTACTAGATACTCCACTCGCCATAATTTGCAGTAGGAAAAAGAAGTTTACTCAATTTAATTTACTTTTCTACCACAAGGAAGATTAATTTGTGAACTGGTATCCCCAATCACTATCTAGCGCCCCTGGTGGGCAGTAGCGTTATTATTTTAGTTCACTTTTTCGCCACGTGAACCGTTTTGTACGATGTTATGGCGCTAGTGGTCGTTTCAACTGCGCTTAGGTTGGTAGAACTGATATGCTATCTTGCTGTCACTTTAGTACGTCCATTCGCCACTTAGGCGGTTGCATATGTCGTTTTGGCGCTAGTTGTATGTTTTTAAATAAAATAAACGAACTCATAAAAGTTAAAGTCTTACTTGAGGTTGATTAAAGTGGTTTCGTTCACTGTTTATAGTTTTCTATTTCTTCTTTTGATGCACTAAGAACGTAATAATTGATTAGAATTTGCAAAAGTCACTTTTCACTGTTTATTACTGAGTTTTGGTATTCACTATTGTTCCTTTCAGTAACTGTCCTGGAACTCGATAGTTTCACTTGAAAACGTTGTCACTGGTTTGTTATGTTGTTAAGACTTTAATGATATTATTTTTCGAGTATAAACGCATATTAAAGATTTTAATTCTTTTTTTTAAATATGGGGAGCCTATGTTTACATTTTGACAAAAGAGACCAGAATGTTATCACCCCAACGGTAGACATGACTTAAGGTCAAATCTGTACGATCCACCATAGCCTCTCTCAAGGAATGAAATATCCAATAAACACTATACGAGTTTAATGAATTCGAATAATTCATTAAACTCAGACCTTGGTAGTACGTACAGTTTCTCCAGCTCGTCGGTTCAACGGGCTCAGCTACCCACGCCGCGTTTTCCGATTGACGGTCTTCACTCAAAGACTCGTCTGCTCCAACGAGTAGGTAATGGCCAAAGCACGACAATAATTACATAAATCACCATTCATCCTTGAAGTATTGGTCGAACTATATAACGTCCACAGACGAGACGGTTGGCCATTTTGGTTGTTCGATTTATTGCAGAGAGACCTATATTTGCGCACCTAAATTATCGAGAAAAAGAGTGTAAACACCTATGGCCTTTTAAGATACGCTTTGGCTTTTGTTCTTTAATAATAAGTATCTGCTTCTTGGCACTGACCCAAGTATTGAGGCGCAACTTTGAAGCAGCCTATGTGCAGCCACCCAAGTTAATTGAAATATTAATTTGTTATTACAATGAACCAAATGTATTTGGTGTTAAAGTAAAGCCAAGCCTAGCCAAACATACACATTAGCTACAAAATGTTAGGCATTCCGACTTAGAAGTGACTTACGCTGCCTTTGTCTCGAACCAACTCTCGAAGTTGGATCACACGGAACTATTCACAGATCTAGACAACAAATTACCTTCACTTCCCTATTGGGTTACCACTGACTGACGCCTGAATTACGGCTTAATCTGAGTTAAACAAGAGGCTTTATGAGATGTGTCGAATTTTGTTTTTATTTGATCGCGTACAGAAACTGGCCTTGTTTACCGCGTTAATCCAACCCAACTAATTTATTGCGACCCCCCGTGTGTGCCACACACTATCGCGACCATTTAAGTCAACATAAGTGCCACAACAATTTATTTTTTATTCTTCTACCACGAATTTATTACGAATCATCTAAAAGCCTTATCGAACTCAAACAGAACTCCAATTACAGTTTTTTTTTTCCTTTATTTATCAATTATACAAAAAGTTTCATGATACAGATAGCAACCAAAAACCACTAAGGTTTAAACTGGTGCTATCGTGAGTCTATTAGTATGTTTATTTATGTGCTATATATAAAAAAGAACGCTAAAGGCGATAACAATTAATAACAACTCAAACTAATTAAAGACGTATATTATTATTTAGGTCTTTAACTTGCTTGTACCACAAACATCTCTGCATTATCTAAATAATACTTAAATAATATTGTTTAAGCTTAAATTTTATATTTTTGTCTGAATTTCGTTGTTATTTTCATAGAAGTCATTCGTAGGTCAGTTGATAATTACGAATACTAAGAAAGTTACGTAAAATAAAAATTTGATTTTCGACGGAAAATCAGTTTTAAGACTGTGCCAATTGATTCACTATCTCGGTTATCGAGTTACTAGAAAAATACGAATACATTTCCTGTAATAACATAACAAAATAAAATGTCGAATCTGTCTACATTTCCTGTTCGTAAAAATGCCGGAAAATTCCTGTCAGACCTCAATTGTTAGTGGCATTTCACATATCACATAGGTCACATAGTGAAAATCTATAGTGATTTTGCTACAAAAATAGAAAACATGTCATCCAAAATACAAATAAAACAACAAACACGCTCATAGCGTTCAGTAAATTTTGTTTTGGACACGTTTAGTACACAATAACGCCACTTCTCCCTTTGCCATTGTAAGTAACTGTGTTTGTAAGTAACCTAGGCTAGCCCCCAGTCATTCTAAGTGCTATTAAGTTTTTCATTGTGAATTCTGTGACAGACCGAAGTCTGTTTTGTGCCCGGTTAAAGGCCACAGGCTCGGCTTGTTGTCCCTTTTACATAAGATAATAACAAATATATAAAACCTACTTTTTGTTTTAAACCTACATGTGAATTTACTAAGTAGGTACCCGCAGATTCACCGCTGTAAACCTCTTCCGAAAACAACCGACTTCCAAATTAAAAAACAAAAAAGTGAAAAATAACTTCAATTTCGGAAGTCGGTGTTCTTGTTTTATTTTCTTCGTTTTTTGACACCGACTGCCGAAATTGAAGTTATTTTTCACTTTTTTGTTTTTTTATTTGGAAGTCGGTTGTATTTTTTGTAAAAAGTTTTTTTTTATTTTTCTCTTTTTAGTTGTGCTACACAATTTATATAGGCTAGGTACCAATAATGCCCATAGTGAAACCAGAATAGATTTACCCAATAACATGAAACTTAAACAAATTCGGTCGAATAATACCAAGGTGAACTGTTTACACCTGCGTACCCCTTTAAAGCGTACTAGTGTGATGTTATGGGTTGAAATGGTATAAACAATAAACATAAATGCGATTGCAGCTATCCCGAGTGATTTGCCGTCATTTATTGAAGAGTTCTGATGTGTATCTCCGAAGTTCTTTATCAGATCTTGATGAAAATAAATGGGACCACATGACAAACCCCAGCTTTCAAATAAAAAAAGTATCATCAAAATCGGTACACCCAGTAACAAGTTCTGAGGTAACACACATAAAAAAAAAACAATACAGTCGAATTGAGAACCTCCTCCTTTTTTTGAAGTCGGTTAAAAATGTGGGTTGGTAATGGTGTTTCCTATTATAAATCGGAACTACCATGATGACCTTAGTCTATTAAAACAATGGCATCGCCGAAGATAAACTGTTTATATAATACAGCATTCATTAGCCTGTCTGGAACCAAAACAACAAGAAAGTGCGTAAATTCACAGCGAAAAAATTCAAGTCATTTGTCAGGGCTAATAATACTCCATCTTGAAATATAAACAACTTTTGGAATAATGTATTGGCATCCAATATACAAATTATCTTGGCAATAGTTCCCGAACTATTTCTCACGTCAAAATTGTAAAAGCTATCGATTTGTTACAAAACGGTTTCTAGATAATGTGTAATAGGTAATAATACTCATAAACTAAAACTGTTAATGCATTTCATTAGTTCATACAACGCAATTCGGTACGTTGTGGCGAATACCGAACGTTTATGGGCCCATAAACGTTCGGTATTCGCCACAATCTGCTGTTTATAACGATAAACACTGCATGCAGATATGACTTGGCAGATGAATAATAGCAATATAATCTTTAATGTAATGTACTGTGCTGTACATCTTGCCTAGTGTTTTCACTGCTATGTAGGTCGCTTCTTGTCAAACCAGATACAGTTCTTCAATTTTACATGAAGGGTACTTCTCTTCTTCTTCTCTACCATTCATATCTCCACAACTCAGTTACTGGGTTACACGTTCTCATAATATTGCTCATGGATTTTATAGCGTAGTATCTAGATTGAGCAATATCTTCCTTATAAAAACTGGAATTTCTTTCGGTTAGTACCTTTATCTAATCGGCAAAAATTGCCGCGGGTACAACTTTGCTAATTTAAAATTCATGTCAGCAGATTGGAGTCAAATAAATCATTCTCTGGCAGCACATTAGATAAATCACATCGTAAGCGATAGTCACATGAAGTTCAATCGAATGTTTAAGCGATTTGCAAACAAAAGTAAGCGTTTGTTTTTTTTTCAAAATAAATGCTGTCTTTGGAGTAAAGCCGTGGGGAACATGAGTTTGTTTGTTTGTTACGCTCTTACATCTTAACGTCTGAACAGATTTGAATGAATCTTGGCATATGGATTGATCAGAACCCGGATTGGCAGGATGCCTTTTATGTTCGGAATAATGTTGCGTGTTCACGTGGGAGAAGCCGTGGGCAGAAGCTAGTTATTCAATATTAAGGTGATATATACGGCCCAATGTAACGCAGTACTGGCCGTGCGCCTGCTCGGTGCCAAAATATCAAAATTGAACCTCCTTTTGAACTGTTTTGTTTGCAAAATATTATTTGATTTACATATGCTATGTTAGGTATGAAGTAATTCCAGCCATAAATTTTTCTGTATAAAAATATTTTTAAACATCCAAGTCGTTTTGGAGGAGTTTCCAAAAGTTGCGAAAAATATCGTGTTGTTAATAATTTTTTTAAAGCAAAACTATTAGTTACACGAAAAAACCTTGTGTTCAAAATTATGTACATGAATCAATAATAAATATATATTTTTTGCAAACCTTTTATCCTAGCCGTTACTGAGGAGTATGCTTTAGAAAGTTACCGTTTTACGGCACTAAAGCGTATGTAGGCCCTTAAACTTCACACCTGTTTTTGCAATAAGGTCTCCTACGACGAATCAATCTACATTATGTAACTATGTCTTAATTAACTTATATATTACCATGATAATGCTTTCTCGTGTGAATAATAAAAATATAATAATGATAATGATCATAATAGTAATGATTTTCGAGTAATCACGAGATATTTTTGATTTCAAATTATTTATTTCAAAGTAGAGTCAAGTCTCGAGTCTCTAATGAAGGTACAATTTCCTGAAAACAACTTTAAAAATTAATTGGCCGTTCATTACTTGGTGGAAACACTTCCTTAAAAGGAAAATTTGATCATATTGTAAACAAATTTCTCTCGTCTTCGACTTCCAAAATTAGTGAGATATAAATACTCACTTCGACTCAATACAAGTTCTAACGCCAACATTTCGTTCATGATCGAATTCACATCTAAATTGAAAGAGATGCTTACCACTTATCGTTCTTGGTAAGTATAGGTACTACCTATACGACACGATATTGACCTTGGTAGTTATGTTTTTATGATAATCACCTTAACTTGACAAACTTGAGAGTGTTTGCATGTCGTGTATACATTTTCACAACAAAAACTGCGAAAGGACAGTGTCGGACTCTCTTCAAGATTGTCATAAAGGCAAATATTAAATCAAATGGCGGTTAGAAACACTCACTCGTAGCAAATTCATGTGACAGCGATGCTAAGTGGTGGGTTACTGCACAGTAAAAATCGAACTTCACAGACGACATTAAGTTTGAGTCGCACTATACTATTTGTTACCCTCTCAGCGAAACTTATTTGGGTCTATACGACTCACATCTTATTGGGACTCCAACATACTGATTGCTCAGCTCACAGAAAAACATGTATCTTTACAATTTTGCCACGTTCGTACTCGAATAACTAGTCAAATTATGGGCAATGTAACCTCATTTATTTATGTTGAAATCTCGATCAAGGTAGATTCTAACGTAAACATTACATACAGATTAAAAGACTTGATCAAATATATAGCAGGATTCAGGAATTGAAATTCCCAAAAATAAATCGTTACTTCAATAATGGCTTTTTATAGAAGAACTTCATATATCCAAATACTTTATATCTATTGAAGTGGAAATTATTAGAGCCAGCGCGCACTAACGACTTTTTGTTGACCGATAGTTTGCTCGTTCAGGGAATCAGTATGGAGCTATATTGAACTGCACGCCATCATTTCAGCCGAAAGGCGCCCACTGTTAGACAAAGGCCTCCTCCAGGTGTCGCCATATTGACCGATCCCGTGCGTGCGATACGCACGGGATCGGTCAATATGGCGGAATATGGCTGATCCAGCGCCTTTCCGCAACCTTAACCAGGTCATCGGTCCACCTAGTGGGAGGCCTTCCAAAGTATCGTCTTCCGGTTCACGGTCACCATTCCAGAACTTTTCGGCCGTCCTATCTGCAAATTCTTCCGGCTATGTCGGTAACTTTGGTTCTCCTGCGGATATCATCATTTCTGACGTGATCACGCAAGGAAATTCCGAGCACAGCCCTCTCCATTTCCCTTTGGATGACTTTAAGCTTTCTGATAAGGCCCATTGTGAGCGACCACGTCTTGGTCCCACTGGCAACACACACTGGTCATAGACTTTTGTCTTGAGACACTGCGGTAAATTGGATGAGAAGCTACCACGCAACTTTCCAAACACAGCCGAGTCGGATTCAACGGTTGACCTCTTTCTCGAACTTGGACCTACCCAGCTGGACCGTTTGTCCCAGGTAGAACTGCACGCATTTTGCGATTATAGCTCAATACTGATTCCCTGAACGATTAAACTACCGGTCAACACAAAGTTGCTAGTGCGCGCTGGCTCTTAATGTTAATAAGAATTATTTTATTCTCGGGACATTTTAGTGGGTATCACCTATACCTACCTACTGGTTTTATTCTAGTCATATTTTAAGTGCTGTACCAAATTGTTCATAAGTGCACGTTCCTATAACGATCGAAAGGTCTTTGAGGATTTATTATTTCATTTGTCTAGGTACTATGCTCATCGGAAAACGATTAGGTACTACTAGAATAGGCATGCCATTGGCTTTTATGCGATAGAAGTAATTTTAGAAAATATTCTGAACAAAAGCCTAAACAGGAGAACTTAGGGAATTTTCATCACTATAATAATATAAAGCCTGTTTTTAGGGCTCCGTAGTCAACAAGGAACCCTTATAATTTCGCCTAGAAAGCTATTATTTGCCATGGATATACATGTCATATTAATCACGCCGACAAAGTGGTAAAATAACACAAAGATATTGTTTTTTTTACTTTGCCATCTGTACACGTAGTGGGGATGTCACTCATCTATCCCATGGTGTAGGAAATCGTTGGATAAGCTTTTATAAATATTACGGGCTCTAACTCCCTAAAAATCACTGAAAATCCCTCAAAATCCCTCAAAATCCCACAAAATCCCTCAAAATCCCTCAAAATCCCTCAAAATCCCTCAAAATCCCTGAATCAGAAAATGGCTAATAAACATTTTCTGATTCAGGGATTCGTTTGCATAAAACTATGCTTTAAATTGATATCTTTTTTAAAGTCTAAATGGCTGCTTTCGGATATATGAAATTAAAAGGAAAATTATCACAGCTAAGTAGGCTTTACAAGTTTTTGAGTAATAGCCGACTAGCTTATAAAGTAAAAAATTGTAAATTGATGTATGTAGACAAACGTTTCCGAACGTCAAAGTTAATTTTGTCCCTTCGTTAGAGCAATGTTCGGTGATTTCCTTGATCATGAACGTTAGTAATGTTACCTATTTATTTTTTTATGTAGCTGTTTATACGGAACCCTTTGTGCACGAGTCAGCCTCGCACTTGGCTGGTTTTTCTCATAGAAAACCTTCCTACCATCCGAAAACAAAAACTAAACATCAAAACACAATAAACTGTTCAAAGTTAGATATCTAAAACACTCTGAAGATACTTGGGTGTTTTAGACAATAAACTTCAAGCAAGTTGAGAGTTGCCATTTTGTTTACACAGACTGTATAAGTAGGTATTTTATATAAAAAATATAAGATTTACCAAGTCCTGACCTTAGCTTCAATTCGGGCAACAAGTAGAATAATAAAAACAGAGACTTTGTGTACAAAGGCTCCCACCGATATTTTTTACGGATTTAGGTCTTCTACGGTCAGATAATTTATTTCTAACAAAAAAAGTCCTCGCATCGTAGTCGCACTATCAATTCCCCCCAGTCTGTCTGTGGGAGCCTTAATTTGTGAATCTTTAATCGTGACGCAGTTATAAGTTTGTCGTCACATCCTCAAAACTTATTTACAAAAAAAATACAAATTGAAGTTATGTTTCAGTTTGTAGTGTTTTTATTTGGAAGTAGGTAGTATTTTTTTGTAAAAAGGTTTTTATTTTTCATTTTTAGTTGTAGTACATAATGGACCAGTTCTATAGGTTAGGTACCTATAATGCCCAAAGTAATGCCAGAATAGATTTACCCAATAACATGAAACTTGAATAAAACCGGTGGAATAAGAGTATACCAGGGTGAACTATTCACACCTGTGTACCCCTTTAGAGCGTATCAGTGTGATGTTATGTTATGAAATGATGTAAACAATAAACAGACATGCGATTGTAGCTATTCCGAGTGATTTAACGTCATTAATTGAAATGGTGGTTGGTTAGTTCACGCACTATGCGCGTACTTATCCCCACTACGAGATTATTTTCACATATCCAAAAGCAACCATTTAGCTGGCAGGGGTCCCCCACACTTGACTCAAACAAATATTTGCAATATAAAGCTTAATTTTACGCAAACAGATCCCTGAATCGAAAAATTATTTTCAAAGACCGGTAATATTTTTGATTTACCACTTCCCCCGCGTTAATAATATGTACATCCATGCCAAATTATAGCTTTCTAGTACTTAGTCTCTGAGCTAGACTGCGGACGGACGAACGGACGGACAGACGAACATAGCGAAATTATAAGGGTTCCTTGTTGACTACGGAACCGTAAAAAGGAACAACGCTTTTAACTTTTTAATTTATAATTAAATGATTTATCTAATGTTTATAAAAAAATATGCATTTTAACAGACTTTTCGTACAATACTCGTCAATCACTGTTAAAAATAAAATGCATTTACTCTGTTTTCACAATTATACAACAAAAGTAATTGATTAGATTAATTGAACCCAGCCCCAGGCAAGAGAACGTGTTGAAGATTGGAATAAATAACCCAATTCCAAGTAAAAGTATAAATGAATCAAACAAAACATTCAAACGCAACAAGCGCTGGAGAGTGTTAAATAGTTGTATTTCAAAGCCAACAGCAGTTTGGACAAATATGATAACAAACTTGTACAACAAAACGAAGACTCCTTCAAACGAGAGGGATAATACCACAGACATAAATCTAACTAGATGACGTGATTGTATGCACTTCGCGTGCCAAAAAACGGGACTAAAGTTATGACCAATGATCGTTATCTGAGATTTTCATTTAGCATTATCAGCACCGGAAGTCTACCGAAATCTAGAAAAATGCCTTTTTATGCCATATTGAGCTGTAAAGAATGTATAGAAAAAGTTGGCCGAGGCATTGGAAATGTTTTCTATCATTGGTAAGTAAATTTGTTTTTATATTGTTTGAGAAAAAGTGGCACGCTTGGTTTTCATACAGATGGAGGGACTTGCGTTATCTATTTAGATTTATGTCTGTGGAAAATACTTATAGAGATATTTCGATATCTTGTTGCTTGTGTTTGCGAATATTCTGTAATATTAATAAATATTAATAACACATCTACGAACAGAGTGGGCAAAATTTATATTTTTCTTCTTTCAACACATATTTACTAACGCGAAGACAACAAAGGAAATAGTTAGTTATCTAAGATTACAACTGTTAACAAAACATTGAAGAAAGCATTTCTTTCAATTTTGTTAAAACAATTATTGTATCAGTGTTAAAATTATGGTTTCAGGTTCAATAACTCCTTACAGGTCAATTTCAAAAATAACAATTTTGCAAAGTTTTCTAATCAATTATAGAACAAAACATCAATTTAATATTATAAGTTTATTTCACGCTATGAATAGAATAAACAAAACAATTAATTTCAACAATGTATAAATTGTTTATATTGCAGTTTGGTTTTATATTTAGCGTCAGCGTGGGATACCGTTTCTGTAAATTTTATATAGAATGTAGGTATTATGAAAATCTAAATCTGAATGAGTCTTAATTTTATATTCTAGTTACCAGTAAAAACTGTCTGGTTTTAGAATCCATAATAATATGAGAAGTCCAAAGTTTCAGACGTATGGTCCCTCTGGGCCACACGAACATTTTCGGACTCCTACCAACTTTAACCACTGATACCCTTGACGGTGCTCAACACAACCGCTTTGGGATTTCTTGTGGCACTCACCTGTCTCCAGCTACGCCATAATTAGGAACGTCCCAAGAGAAAACAAATATTGTGTCCTCTAACAAGTTCGTGGTGCAATACTAACACAGATGCACGTACAGTAGTGGTTACTGTTCTCCCCAAGGTCGCTTTACGGATGATCCGACTATGCACTGAGAGCGCAGTAATAACTCCTATCTATACGTTTAGCTTAGAGCCTCTCACTTGGCCCGAGACAGATACACGAGGGTTACATAAATCAGATTCAAATTTAACTCTTTTAGAAGGATTTCATTATGTTGTTTCAAAGTACAATTAAATATCCAATAAACACTATACGAGTTTAATGAATTCGAATAATTCATTAAACTCAGACCTTGGTAGTACGTACAGTTTCTCCAGCTCGTCGGTTCAACGGGCTCAGCTACCCACGCCGCGTTTTCCGATTGACGGTCTTCACTCAAAGACTCGTCTGCTCCAACGAGTAGGTAATGGCCAAAGCACAACAATAATTACATAATTCACCATTCACCCTTGAAGTATTGGTCGAACTATATAACGTCCACAGGCGAGACGGCTGGCCATTTTGGTTTTTAGCTCTTATGTTATAGTGGCCGAGTTCGATTTATTGCAAAGAGACCTATATTTGCGATCCTAAATTATCGAGAAAAAAGAGTGTAAACACGTGTGGCCTTTTAAGACACAAAGTGCCGCTTTGACTTTAGTGCTTTAATAATATCTGCTTTTTGGCACTGACCCAAGTATTGAGGCGCAACTTTGAAGCAGCCTAAGTTCAGCCACCTAAGTTAAGTGAATGATTAATTTGATATTACGGTGAACCAAATGTGTTCGGTGCTAAAATAAAGCCAAGCCTAGCCAAACATACACATTAGATACAAAATGATAGGCATTCCGACTTAGAATTGACTTACGCAGCCTTTGTCGCGAGCCAACTCTCGAAGGTGGATCACACGGAACTATCCACAGCTCTAACCAACAATAATCTTCTCTTCCCTATTGGGTTACCACTGACTGACGCCTGAATTAGGGCTTAATCTGAGTTAAACAAGAGGCTTTATCAGATGTGTTGAATTTTGGGTTTATTTGATGACGTACTGAAACCGGCCCTGTTTACCGCGTTAATCCAACCCAACTAATTTATTGCGACTCCCCGTATATGCCACACAATATCGTGACCATATAAATCAACAGTGCCACAACAATTTCTTTTTATTGTCCCACCCAGAATGTATTACAAATCATCTAAAAGCCTGATCGAACTCAAATAGAACTCCAATTACAGTTTAATTACATTGTTATTTTCATAGAAGTCATTCGTAGGTCAATTGATAATACCAATACGAAGAAAGTAACGTAAAACTAAAATTTTATTTTCGACGGAAAATCAGTTTTATGAATGTGACAATTGATTCACCATCTCGGTTACTAGAAAAATACGAATACATTTCCTGTAATAACATAACGAAATAAACTGTCGAATCTGTAGACATTTCTTGTTTGTAAAAATGTTAGAATCTGAATTGTTAGTGGCATTTGGTCACACAGTGAAAATCTATTGTGATTTTGCAACAAAAATAGAAAACATGTCACCCAAAATAGGAATAAAACAAAAAACACGTTCATAGAGTTCAGTAAAGTTTGTTTTGGACACGTTTAGTAGTCAGTAACGCCACTTTTGCTTTGTCATTGAAAGTAAGTTAGTCTACAGCATAGGGACCTAGGTTAGCCCCAGTCAGTCTAAATTATATTAAGTTTTTCATTATGAATTCTGTGACAGGCCGAAGTCTGTTTTGTGCCCGCTTGTTGTCTCTTTTACATAAGATGATAACACTCACATAATACCTACTATTTGTTTTTAACCTAAGTGAATTTACTAATTAGGTATACACACACATACACCACTATATAGCCCTTCCGTAAAAAATGTGGGCTGGCAATGGTGTTACCTAATATAAATCGGAACTACCATGATGACCTTAGTCTATTAAAACAGTGGCATCTCCGAAGATAATCTGCTTACATAATACAGCATTCATTAGCCAATCTGGAACCAAAACAACAAGAAAATCACAGCGAAAAAAATCAAGTCATTTGTCAGGGCTAATATACCATCGTGCAATATAAACAACATTTGGAATAATGTATTGGCATCTAATACTCGTATACAAATTATGTTGGCAATAGTTCCCGAACTATTTACCTAACGTCAAAATTTTAAAAGCTATCGATTTGTTACAAAACGGTTTCTAGATAATGTTTAATAGGTAATAATACTCGTAGCTAGAACGGGGTTAATGCTTCCGACTCCAAAATTGAAACTGGTAATGCATTTCATTAGTTCATACAACGCAATACGGAAGGCCCATAAACGTTCGGTATTCGCCATAATCTGCTGTTTATGACGATAAACACTGCATGCAGATATGACTTGGCAGATGAATAATAGCAATATAATCGTGAACGTAATGTACTGTGCTGTACATCGTGCCTAGTGTTTTCACTGCTATGTAGGTCACTTCTTATCAAACCGGATACAGTTCTTCAATTTTACATGAAGGGTACTACCTTCCATAACTCCACAACCCAGTAACTGGGTTACACGATGCCCATTGATGTGAGTGGTTGTGAAACTTTCAGGTTTCTGAGTACTTACTGGTTCTCATAATATTGCTCATGGATTTTATAGCATAGTACTTAGATTTCGAAGACGAATTCCGGAACTAAAATAGAGCTGGGCAGGACACCTAGCAAGGCACGGTGATGATAGGTGGAGTAAGGTGGTGACCGAATGGTGTCCTAAAACTGAAGTAAGAAGTATTGGTCGTCCAGCGGCGAGATGGGCAGATGCGGGTAGAAACTGGATGATGTTGGCACAGGAACGTGGTGATTGGTACAAGAAGAGAGAGGCCTATGCCCAGCAATGGGTGAAGTTAGGCTGTGGATGATAATGATGACCTAGATTTAGCTAATTCTTCCTTCAACAAAATAAGAATTTCTTTCGGTGAGTACCTTTATCTAATCGGCAAAAAATGCCGCGGGCACAACTTCACTAATATCAAATTCATGTCAGCCGATTGGAGTCAAATAAATCATTCTCTGGCAGCACATTAGCTATATAGCATCGTAAGCGATAGTCACACGAACTTTAATCGAATGTTAAAGCCATTTGCAAACAAAAGCATGCGCATTGTTGGATAAGCCTTTAAAAAATATTACATATCTGTGAAACCATTTTTCGATTCAGTGATCTGGTTGCGTAAAATTAAGCTTAAAATTAATAAATATGAATAAAACATCTACGTGAAATATATGGAAGTAGAAAACGTTTTGCGCCGACCCCAAATAACATGGGACAAGGGCAGGAAGATGATGATTAAAAAAACATCTATGAACAGAGTGGGCAAAAATTTTATTTTACTATTTTCAACACATATTTACTAACGCGAAGACAACAAAGGAAATAGGTAGGTACCTAAGATAACATCTGTTAAAAAAAACTTTGTGGAATACATTTCATTCAATTTTGTAAAAGTACATTATGGTACATGTGTGTAATGTTGGTGATTACCGCTGAGGCGCCATTAAGACCCGAGCCGTCAGGTGAGGGTCTCAAGAGAGCCGAGGATGGTAATCATCAATACACTCGTGTATCATACGACGTTTTTCAACAAACTGTGATTGTATCAGTGTCACAATTATGGTTTCCATATATATCCAATAAACACTATACGTTGACGGTCTTCACTCAAAGACTCGTCTGCTCCAAACGGTCTTCACTCAAGGACTTGTCTGCTCCAACGAGGTAATGGCTAAAGCGGAACAATAATTACTTATATCACCATTCTACCTTGAAGTATTGGTTGAACTATCTAACGTCCACTGACGTGATGGCTGGCCATTTTGGTTTTTAGCTCTTATGTAATAGTGGCCGAGTTCGATTTATTGCAGAGAGACCTATATTTACGATCCTAAATTATCGAGAAAAAAGAGTATAAACACGTGTGGCCTTTTAAGATACGAAGTGCCGCTTTGACTTTCTATCTTCACTCTATATTTTGGAATGTATTTTAAATGTCCGCAAAAATCGAGGGCTTTTCAAAACTAGAAGCGACTTCCATAATTTAAATACACGCAATAAGCACGAAATTGTAATACCCATATATATAAACAGTATACGCTTTTATAACAAGTTGCCAAAGCCAGTTATAGAACTGACCGATGGAAAGTTCAAAAATCACATCAAACATGTCCTTATTAAAAAAGCATTTTATAAAATCAAGGACTACATTGAAGATAAAAAAAATTACTTTAGCTTCTTCTGCGCATGCGGCTTCCCTGGTAACTCATAAACGGCACAAATATGTTGATGTCTCTAACTACAATGGTTCTCAATCATCTTTATAGACCTTTGCTAAGAATAGTTACAGCACTGATAATAACATTTGTGCCACATGTTAAATTTAGTCTTTTTATATATTTTTTTTTACCTTTGTATAGATTCTTATAACGATTACTTTGTGAATGTGTGAACATTGTAGGCCTTCTAGATGCTAGTTAACATTTGTTAACTTTTTATATATTATATAATCTTCTTTTTTTTTAGTTTCTTAGGACTTATTGTCGGGCCTACGTTGTTCCCCCATAGTGCTAATGCTGTAAAATGGAAATATTGTAAAACCAAACCATTTTTAAAAGAGTAACTATGGAGTTTCTTGCCGGTTCTTCTCCATAGGAAACGACCGATCCGAACCGTACACATTTTGTCGACGTTTTATAAGTGCCCATGTAGGCCTATGTGAAATAAAAAAGTTTGATTTTGATTTTTGTTTTTTTTTTACATTAGTGCTAAAGCACTAAAGTTAAAAATAATAATATTATCTGCTTTTTGGCACTGACCCAATAATTGAGGCGCAACTTTGAAGCAGCCTATGTCCGGCCACCTAAGTTAATTGAATGATTAATTTGTAATTACGGTGAACCAAATGTGTTCGCCAAATACAATAAAGCCAAACCTACTCAAACATACACATTAGGTACAAAATGTCAGGCATTCCGACTTAGATGTGACTTACGCTGCCTTTGTCTCAAGCCAGATTCACCATCTCGGTTTTCGAGTTACTAGAAAAATACAAATACATTTCCTGTAACAACAAAACAAAATAAACTGTCGAATCTGTTGACATTTTCGACAGTTCGTTCGTAAAAATTTCGGCAACTGAATTGTTAGTGGAATTTACACACAGTGAAAATATATTGATTTATTTATTATTTATTTATTATATACTTTATTGTACACCAAGATAAAATTATTCATAAACACATCTTACAACAAAAACAAACATACAACAGGCGGCCTTATCGCGAACCGCGATCTCTTCCAGGCAACCTAGAATGGAAAGAGACAGCCTGGACATAACATGGGGTTGCACTTGGTGCAAATTTTGCAACTAATAATTAGTTTATTAAGAGTAGATACTAAATACAAACAAATAAAATAAAATAATAAATACATAAATACACACATACAACTAATATACAGACAAGAAAAACAATTCAGCTTATAAAACATTATGATCACAATGACAAGTAGTGCTCCTTCACAAGTCGCTTAACAACAGGCAGTGATTTCGCGCGCTTTATAGTCACAGGCAATGCATTTCATAGACGAGTGGCCTGGACAGTAAAAGATTTGTCTAGGAAGGTAGTGGAATGCATTGGCATTTTAAGTTTCATATAATCCGATGACCTAAGAACTCTAAGGTGCGAGTCACACAGAAACTGAAACCGTTTTTTGAGATAAAGAACCCCTCTTTATCTCAAAAAACGGTTGAGAACGGAGAAGGAAGAAAGAGAATATTATATAGGAGAGAAAGAATATGAGCATTCCGGCGATAGCGAATTGGCAACCACATGAGTTTCACACGAAATTCAGAAACATGGTCATATTTGCGCAAACCAAATATGAACCTTATACAAACATTTTGAAGCCGCTCAAGTTTATCAAGTTGCACTTCAGTTAGGTCAAAATAGCTGGCATCAGCATAATCAAGGATGGGTAACAGAAGAGATTGTGCAAGCGCAATCTTGGTTGCAGTCGGCAGAAAATTACGCAGTCTTCTCAAAAAACCAGCAGATGCGAATAGCTTGCGGCTAACTTCCTGTAGCTGGGCAGTCCAAGAGAAGTTTTTGTCAAGGAATATACCCAAGTTCTTAACTTTCTCGCTAAAAGGGATAAGAGCATTGTCAAAAGAAACTTGGGGCAGAGTCGTGCAGTCGATACTTGAGACTGTTCTTGAACTGTCCACCACCAAAACTTGCGTCTTTATGGGGTTCACCATAAGTCCGAATCTCTTGCTCCAGTCGCATATACGGGCCAGATCACTATTAATGGTCGAGATAGCCTCAATTAGATTTCCAAGTGAAGCTCGTGAGTAAATTTGCAGATCATCTGCATAAAGGTGGTAGGAAGAAATTAATTCGTTGGAGATTGAGTTAATAAAAACAGCGAAAAGTAAAGGAGATAGAACGCCGCCCTGTGGTACCCCGGCACAAGTACTACACCAGGAAGACAAGGTCTCTCCGATGCAAAAACGTTGTCGGCGGCCGAACAGGTAACTACGAAACCATTCAATTACCGTTGGATATATGTTAAGAGAGCCAAAGATGCCAAGCAAAACATCGAAGTCCACGGTATTAAAGGCATTACTAAAATCCAGTAGAGCCAAAACCGCAACAAAAATGAAAACATGTCATCCAAAATAAAAATTAAACAACAAATACGCTTATAGCGTACAGTAAATTTTGTTTTAGACACGTTTAGTACATAATAACGCCACTTCTCTCTTTGTCATTGAAAGTAAGTTAATCTACAGCGTAGGGACCTAGGCTAGCCCCAGTCAGTCTAAGTGATATTAAGTTTTTCATTATGAATTCTGTGACAGGCCGAAGTCTGTTTTGTGCCCGGTTGTTGTCTCTTTTACGTAAGATGATAACACTCACATAATACCTACTATTTGTTTTTAACCTAAATGTGAATTTACTAAGTAGGTATACACAAAGATACACCACTATATAGTCCTCGAAAAAAATGTGGGCTGGCAATGGTGTTTTTTATTATAAATCAGAACTACCATGATGACCTAAATCTATTAAAACAATGGCATCTCCGGAGATAATCTGTTTACATAATACAACATTCATTAGCCAATCTGGAACCAAAACTTACTTAGCAAAAAATCTCTTCACAAATAATTGTAACGCAAAATTAATATTTAGTAGCGTCAGTTTTCAATTTACAATTTCTATTCAGTCAATAGTAGAGTACTATAACCTGTCCGTGCCGGGGTGCCGGGGTGAAAGTGACGCCGGTAGAATGTCAGGGCTTATAATAAATCTGTAGATACGATCCCTACAAGAGCAAAATTGTAGCGAAAATAGTAGTTTATGCAACAGTAATATAATAGGAGTTATTAAAACACGAGCGTAGGTTTATTACATGAGGCGAAACCGAGTGTGATAATAATATTACGCGAGTGTTCTATACCTAATTATATACCGTTGCATACACTATTTATCTTCACTCTTACAGTTGAAATAAAACAAAAACGGAAACGGAAAAAATATGTGGTACGGCGGGCAATTTAGATTCTCATTGCACATAACTGCGCAGCGCGCGCATCCAAATACAATGACACAATTTTTCTACATAATGTCAGTAGTCAACAATAAGCGCCAATAAATTAAAAAGTAAAAGTGTGCTTTATAAATTAAAAAGTTATAATATGATGCAGTTGTTTAAAAATCGAAGGAAAATGTTGCACTGTACCTAATGGTTTTTCAACACACTTGCTCATAAAGTGGCTCTAATTTCACCGCAATTAGGCACATAATGCCACCTGTAATCAGACTGTGACTTTCTCATTCCTATTACAAGTGAGTTATAGAGTTTTATTTAAATTTATTGGTAGAGTTACTATGTTCTTAAAAAAGTTTCGATACAAAAAAGATCGTGCACAATAGTACAAATAAATTAATTTATCTACCTATTGCTTGTTCATTTCATGCAACTTTGTATTTATATAGATAATTTCAACTTGTACGTGTTTAATAAATAAAACTTTCACTCAAATAAAACTATTGTTTTTCTCTGTAATAGAGAAAACTTGAAATTCTCCATTTTGTACGTAGCTAAAACGCTATACGCCAAAAGCCAAAAAAAAAGAAACCTTATTATTTTAGTCTATGGCCGATCGCCATTGTTAGATTTGCGAGCATAGAATATCTGATAATTATTCCCGCCATTGCGAAAAAAATTTCACAACTCGTTTCACTGTCAAAATTATTTTTTTGTATAATTTTCTTCACAAGTGTGTTGAAAAACGTCGTATGATACACGTGTGTATTGATGATTACCGTCCTCGGCTCTCTTAAGACCCTCACCTGACGGCTCGGGTCTCAATGGCGCCTTAGCGGTAATCACCAACATTACACACTTGTACCCTAATGTACTATTTTTTTAATTTTACCTATCCACGAATATAAAGTACGTGTTTATACAATATTTTTTGAATTCATATTTGGAACCTATGTGAATGTATATAAACACATTTATGGGGCACCGTTATGATGGTTTAAACATCACCTCTTTCCGTCATATATACCAAGCTTATGAATATTTAGTTTAGTAAGCACTTATTGCATCCAAATCGAATACTATAGAGAGTCGGCTTGGCTGAAAGATAAGTGAATATTTAGTAGTCAGGGCACGTCTACAGAACGAAGGCAGCTGCTGAGCTGACAGAAGACTGTTGTCAAACGCGTAGGAAGTCATCCTACACAGTCGTCAGTTGTCAGATACTAGGCACGAGTTTATCTTTAACCCTTTTTAGGGTTGCGTAGTCAACAAGGAACCCTTTTAATTAGCCATTTCCGTCTGTCCGCGGCTTAGCTCAGAGACTCTTAGTACAAGAATATTAGGTTAGGATTTGGCATGGATATAGAAATTAATCAGCAGACAAAGTGGTAAAATAAGATCAAGAAAAAAAAAAAAATACCATAGGTATTATTGTGCAAATTCCCCCTGCAGGTTCCCCCCTATTACAGCGCGTGGCCCGACACGAACACTTTTTTTTTAAGATACGAACACTATTATGGTTGGTTCCGTATTGGTTTACTTTAGAACTCAGATATCTAGAGAGTAGTCCTACAGAACGATTTGAAGGTTACGCAAAGCTGTTAATTACTGTTAGAATCTTGGCTTGATTAAACTAAACTGATTCAAGGAGATTCTGACGTTAAACTGTTGAAAGTTTCGGCGTAACGTGAAGTTCTAGAATCGGGCTAGGTTTCAATTGTAAGGTCTAATATCTCAACAATAAAACTTTAGTAATAATATCTCAAATTTCTCATCTAAGTATCACAAGTAGCAATAAGGAAAACTATGCAGGACCTATTGACGCTGTGGTTCTTCAGAGGCGTTGTCGTTAGTTACACTTTCAAAGTTAATGACCTAAAGCTACAATAAGGTCATATAATATTCGTTTACCTTCGACCAGGTAATATTTTCTCTAGTAATGCGCCTTGCTAGCGCGAATGCCAGTTCCGCTAGTGCTGTGTCTGAGCGCAGCATGGTGGACGGCGCTCGCGTGTCCTGCCTGGTGACCTGGCGGAAGGCGTCGGGTAGCTTTCTCTCCAGCACCGCGCACAGCGTACGCATCCCCGCCATTACTCCTGACTCCGAGTTAGTCTCAGCCGCTTCTACACATTCAGTCACCAACATTCGTTATAACCGTTTCATTACAATTTGCTGTTAACAACAAAACTGTTAAGAGATGAGTGTGAAAAATAAATGTCAATTAAATGAAGCTAGAATGAATCTAGAATGATGCTAGAATGAAGCTAGAATGAAGCTAGAATGAAACTAGAATAAAGCTAGAATGAAGCTTGAATGAAGCTAGAATAAAGCAAGAATGAAGCAAGAATGAAGCTAGAATGAAGTCAGAATGAAGCTAGAATGAAGCTAGAATAAAGTTAGAATTAAGCTAGAATTAAGCTAGTATTAAGCAAGAATTAAACTAGAATTAAGCTAGAATTAAGCTAGAATGGAGCTGGTATGAAGCTAGAATGATGCTAGAATGAAGCTAGAATGAAGCCAGAATAAAGCTAGTATGAAGCTAGAATGTGTTTGTATTACCTTTTTCTTAAATGACGTAGATCTCCTAATCTGAGTCTTAATGTATTGTAGGCAAAGGGCGCGGCCTTGTCGGACTATCTGCGGCTTGCGTCGGGCTGTCGAGGCACCAGCCGATGGTTGCCGATAGTCGCCGGGACACTGCTGCGGCGGCTGCGCTTGACACCATGGTGCTGAAGCGCCGCTTCGTCCGGTCCAGCGTGGACAGCGACCGCGTTGGTGAAGAGCGGAGATCTGTGGCAATTATAGGACTACTTATTGGATGGAAAATATACTGACGAACCACAAGTGACCCTAGACTAGTCACATTATATCAACGAAAGATTTGCGATAGCGATTGGAAAAACCGGCCATGTGCGTGTCGGACTTCGCATATTTAGGGTCCGTACCAAATGTAGAATATATTTGTATTTGTAAGTAATAATAAACATTATCACCAAATTTCATAAGTCAATTGAAAAAAAAAATCTTCGGAATAAAATTTTGTGACAGACGATAGACAGACAGACGGACGGACTGACACGTGAGTGACAGCAATAGGGCTCCGTTTGGAGCCTTTGGGTCCGGAACCCTAAAAATGAGACGCTACCAAAATGTCACGTGACCAATCCCTTTTGGCATGTCGACCTTGCTGATGACACTTTTTCAGGGGCATTGGTTGGTGGTCCCCAAGAGCTAATATAATTATGGTCCGAGAAAGGTTAATTTTTCAGTTAAAAATATATAATTTTTTATCTCGATAATTTGCTTATTATTTTTTTTATAAATTTATGATAATGTTAATTTTTAGGCAAACACAGTTAAAAGTACTTCCACCTTTGATTGGTCTTGGTGCTAACAACAAAGAAATCAAAGCGGTCCCAGTTTTAAAAAAAATGTTGGGCACCACTGTTCTAAAGCCTCTTATCTTAATTGGTTACCGTCGCCTGATTACATTATTCCTTCATTAAACACTTGCGAAACGCAAACACAGTTTTGGGTACAGGAGCTTGTATAGCCCTATTATTTAGCCGTATCCTTGTGCGTCATGTGGTCTAAGCTGAGTTTCTTCGTTTTGCCACAGATTTTAATTAAACACAGCAACTGTACTATTATTTATTCTGTGACAGTACCTAGGGTGAGTAACATGACATTCAAAGAAACATATTTCTAATACATAATGTAGGGGCGCGACCTAAGTGGTACCTGGTGGGTTTCGCTACGCTACTAAGTTAAACACTCAAATGACTTTTAAAGGTTTATTATTGAGAGCTAACAAGATTACTTTTACGCTAAGCTATCGCTAAAATGAGGAAATGATGAAAATGACAGCACCCGCTTGCTGTCCGTAATGCACTGAGCTCGCGGCGCCTTTTGTGCGACCGCATAGTATCGCTAGGTCAGCAAAACGTGGTCGATTGCAATGATTGCTTCGAACATGCTCCCGAGGGGAAGAGATGAGTTGATGAGATAAGCTTATACAAAAATAAAGAGTTACGTGAGTGTGAGCTTAAACGCTAGGGAGTTAAGACATTATTAGATGAGTGATGATTGACAAGGTGAAGGAACAATCATAACATGATCTTATAGCTAGACATATATGCTCAAACGGTTGAGTCACTAATCGAGAATACGGATTGCCTTTTAGCTAGGGGAGACGTCGATGTGTCTCGCCTCTTCGTACGCAAACTAGAGCACCGTTTAGAAAAATAAGCTACGCGCGCACTATCACTGACACATGGACCTTGCTCGGGCAGGGGTTGGTTTCGCGCACTTGCACTAGAGCTTTGATCTGGCTCTGATTGAGTTATGCACACACACACACTCGCTGGTACGCTCGCGTTCCGCTCTTGGGTGATCGGACCACCGGCCCGCTGACACCTCCTCCTCAGGAACCAAAGGACGGCTGCGACAGCTGCTACTAAAAGGCCATATGACAACGCATACTGATGTATGTCATGTGTCGATAAAACCTCTGTCTGTTGGGCTGATTCCTTTATCGCTTTTATTTGTTCACCGAGATGCTTTAAAGAATCGTTTATCGGTGTGGAATCTTCGTTGACCTCGTAGTCTTGGAAATTTTGGATAGGCGGCGTTAGATTACTGATTAAACGATTTATAGGAGATAATTTAGACTCGAGTAGATTTGGTTTAAGATTAAGCGTATTCTCTAATTGCTGATGAGAATAAAGTGTTACATCATGACCCTTCACAATGCATTGCTTAGTTAGTTGAATAAGTCCAGCCTTGCTGACTTCGCTCGCTTGTAGGTCGTCGTCACATATTACTCTCAAAGAGTATGAGTCACAACAGAAATACAAATAGGTAGAAAGGTCATGCAATGGAACCCATTTGTTTTCACACCTAGATTTCATGATTCGGCAAGTAGATAACTCCTCTTTCTCGCATAATTGTTCATCTGGACCTAAACGCTGGACAGGTCCTCGCAGACGACAAAGGTAAGTTTCCGCTTGATATTCGCAACCTTGAATATCGTTGACGCTGGCTGTTAAGTATGAGTCTCTTCTCAAGTTGATCGCGACGTATTCGGATGCTGGCTTGATGATGATCATACTTTTGTTAATTTGAACCGGCACTGGTATCAAATTGTATAGCTGGAACGTATCTTTGCTAATTAACGGTAATGTAATTTCAAATATGAGATATTCCTCAGTCATCCTCGCTTTAACTTTTAACAATTTGTAGATCTCATACAAGTTGAATTGAATGTTATCTACGGGTAATGCAAGCTCTTTAGAAATTTGACTAGATACTATCTGTAACTCCCCACGGAGCTGTTGTGGAGTCAAGAGATGCAGGTTGATCTGGCCATGATAGATCTCAGTCATAGTATCAAGAAAAGTATCCTGAATCCGCCTTAAATTCTGAATCACATTTATGGTTGCTAACGCTGCTAAAGAGAAATCTTGCTGAATAGACATTACGTCGATCTCTTTCTGCAATGTATTGGTGATGCTGTCTAAATAATTCAAATGCTTATTAATTATCTTATGCTGCTTTTCAATAGTCTCTTCTGTTCTCTTTAAGATATTATACTCCGCTTCTATGACCGATGTCTGATTCCTGTACAGCTGACTAAGGTGGAATGCATTCTTATGTATTAGGTCAATGTCACGCTTGTATTTTTCTGCGAATTCTTGATCCAGTACTCCGAACAATGAATTAGCTATGGAGCCGACAGCGTTGATAAGCCCGCGTCGAGTTCGCGGACGCGCTCCAAAGTGCTGATTGAGCAACAGCTGATTATAATATTGTAGTTCATCGTACTCGTGTTGTATTTGTAGGACGATAATTTTACAATGACTCTGCTCTTGAATTTTCCCGCATGTTTGCTCGAGATATTGAGAAAATTGTTTGACCGCTTTGTCTCCTTGCCAGTAAGGAGTTAAATTATAGTAAGTTATGATTTTCCATTGATCACGAATAAGATGCATTTGTCCCAAAGGGTCAAAATACAACGTTTGATTGCTATCAAATGAAGTTACTTTGTAACTTGCTTCAGTGGATCCTATATGGCTCATAAAAAATAGCAATGATAATACTATGCTATATATGGTAGGATAACCGCTAAATTGTTTGCTCGCTTTCCCTTCCGCTTTGGCCTCATTTCCTTGCTGATGCTGCTTTTTTGCTTCGCTTTTTTCTGGCTTTTGTTTACTTTCTTCCTTTTCTGCTATAGGTAGGATAGAAAACTTGATAATCGGCCGCTTTATAAAACCATTTTTTGTTTTTAAAGTCACCACTCGGACAGCTCCATCTTTTCCTCAACAACCCGACCAACGGGCCATTTTCCAGGGGTTAGGTTGTCGTCATGAATGGTTACCATATCACCTATCTCTATATTCTTTTGTGCTTTTAACCACTTGCTGCGTATCGATAACTGGCTAAGATACTCCGCTTTCCACCGCTTCCAAATATCTTGGAACGTTTTATTGACTAAATACCATCTTGTCCTCGCATCTTTTGCCGTTTCTATTACAGTGAGACCGGCACGAGTGGTTAGAAAATGCGCTGGCGTGAGGAAATCGATGTCGTCTATATCCTCAGATATTGGGCACAATGGCCTTGAGTTAAGGCTTGCTTCGATTTGAGACAAGATAGTGCTGTATTCTTCGAATGTTAACGCCTGGTCCCCTATTACTCTTTTCATATGTTGCTTTAGACTCCGAATTGATCGCTCCCAGATCCCTCCAGCACTCGGCCATGAAGGGCAGTTCCAATGCCATTCTATCTTCATCTCCGCTATCTCTCGGTGAAAGGTGTCGTTAAAGATTCGCTCGAACTGCTGCTGTTCCTCCTGAAGGATCTTGTTGGCACCTACAAAGTTAGTACCGTTGTCCGAATATATATGTTTTGGAGCCCCTCGTCGAGCCGCCATACGACGCAACGCGGCTATGAATGACGTACTGCTTAGGTCGGAGACTAGTCCTATATGGACCGCTTTTGTAACCATGCAAATAAACAAGGCGATATATCCTTTAGTCGTTTTAATGCCTCTCCCTTTATTTGCTTTTACTCGAATAGACCCCGTATAATCTACTCCTGTGTTACAGAATGGAGGCGCTGGGTTAGATCGACAATCAGGCAGATCTCCCATTATTTGATGTAGCTTTCTGGGTTCTTGTTTTTTACAGGTCACGCATTTACGAAGCTGCTTTTTGGTTGCTCTGTTTCCTTGGATTATCCAATACTGCTGTCTTAATAAAGACAAGTTAAGTCGAGCTCCGCCATGGAAGGAGTGCTCATGTGCTTGCAGGATAAGAAGCTCCGTTAATCTGCCGCTATAAGGGATTATTATTGGATGTTTCATATCAGAGTTAATGTTGGCATTTTTAAGACGTCCTCCGACTCTTAATATGCCGCTTTTATCTATAAATGGTTGCAGATTTAATAATTTGCTATCGGAATTAAATTTATTTTTCATCAAACTCTCGATATCCGAGCCAAATTCACTGCGCTGTATGCATTTAATTATAATTAATTTTGCTTGTCTTAGCTCTTGTAATGTGAGATATGACGGTCTTTGTTTACTTGTCCGGGCAAGTGCACGTAATAGCCATGCTACTATGCGATTTAATTTTGCGAAAGAGCTATGACGATCTAATAAATCTTCAATTACGCTTTTGCCAGGATTGCTATTTTGGACGGTCGTAACTTGCTTCCGGACCTCTTCTGCCGTCGTATACTCTGTTTGCTCTTGCTTTGGCTTAAAGTGAGGTGTCGATAACCAAGCTGGGCCTCGCCACCATAAATTATGCTCCATTAGTTGTGTAATGGATAGTCCTCTGCTCGCTGAATCGGCTGGATTTTCTTTAGTCGATACGTAATGCCAAACATCTGGCGATGCTACGCTAATAATTTTCTTCACTCTATTCGCTACAAAAGGCTTCCAACGTTCTGGATAGCCCTGTATCCAGCTAAGGGTGACCTTAGAGTCGCTCCAGGCATAGATTTCGTAATCTATGGCTGTCATGCTAGTTGCTACTTTTGTAAATAGTCTGGATAAAAGTTCCGCTGCACATAGCTCCAATCTAGGAAGCGATACTGTCTTCCTGTTAGGTACTAATCTTGTTTTAGCTGCAACTAGTACCACCGATGCTTCAGTTGTTGATGCTATTCTGGCATATATGACACACGCGTACGCTTTAAGTGATGCATCACAAAATCCGTGGAGTTGGATAGTGTCATCTCGTTTGCTTTGCAACCATCGTGGGATTTTAAATTTGCTAATACATCCCATATCTTCAGTTAATTTTATCCACTCATTGTTGATCTCGGCTGAAACTTCATCGCTCCATTGAATTTCATCTAGCCAGACTTTTTGAAACAACAATTTGAATTTTGTAGTCAGCGGCGCTAGCCAACCTAAAGGATCAAATAACCTGGATATTTCCGACAGAAGCAATCTTTTTGTAAGCTTTGTAGTATTCGCTGATGAAGTATATTGGAATGTGAATTCATCTGTTACGGCGTCCCATCTCAAGCCCAAAGTTTTAGCTGTGTTTTCAGTTTTGAAAATGAATGATGGTGCTTGTAAATTGTGCTGCGATGAATTTATCTCTTCCAATAGCTTTTTTTCGTTTGCTGACCACTTTCTCAGCAAAAATCCGCCGCTGCTAAGACACGAATTGAGTTCTGATATGCTGCTTCTCCCTTCGTCGATAGTATGAGCCCCGGATACCAAATCATCCATATAGAAATCTTCTAGTATTATTCTTGCTGCTGTAGGAAAGTTATTCTTCACATCCGCTGCTAATTTTCGAAGGGTCATCATCGCCAAAAAAGGAGCTGATTTCGTGCCATATGTAACCGTCGTTAACTGGTATGCTCTAATTGGCTGTTTAGTTTGTGCTCTCCAAAATATTTGTTGGAGCCTTTGATCTGCTTCGCTAACTAGTATCTGCCGATACATTTTTTCGATATCGCTAGTGAATACGTATCGATATTGTCTCCACTTAAGTAACAGAGCCTGTAGATCTTGCCGCAGGTTAGGTCCACGATGCATGACATCATTGAGACTTAGTCCCGAAGAGGTCTTTGCGGATGCATTAAATACGACACGTAGCTTCGTAGTGGAGGATTCCGCTCGCTGAACCCCGTGGTGAGGTAAAAAATACTCTATTCTGTCGCTGCTAAGAGTCGCTAATTTCATATGCCCCAACTCTTCATATTCGCTTAAGAATTGCTTATATTGCTGAGCTAAAGATTCTTGCCTGTTAAGCTTTTTCTCTAGATTCTTTAATTGCGCTAGTGCCATTTCCTTTGACGATCCTAGCTTTTCGCTCGCTTGCTGCTTCATCGGCAACCTAACTTCATAACGACCGCTTTCCAGACGTTTTGTCGTTGATAGGTAATACTCGACGCATTGCTGATCTTCCGCTGACATTTCATTTTGCTATCACCCTCACTAACGCTGTAGCTAAAAGAATCTCGTTGAGGTTTTGTTGTGATGCGTGAGCACCATTGCCGCTGCTTTGCTTTGAACGCTCTTCTTGCTCAAGATTTTCATCATTCGTATTTTTTTGCTTACCATCAGCAAAACAATCATGCAATATGGTGTGATGCCTGCCAGAACACGTGAGGCATCGTTTCTTGGAGTGGCATTTGTTTCCATTGTGATTAAAAATGCAATTAATACAACATTTCAGTTGTTTGAGGGTTTTAAGTTTCATTTCCTGCGGCATTTTATGAAACTTTTCGCAATTGTATAATTTATGCTCAGCAAAACAATGAGGGCATTTGATTTCCTGCACGTGCATTGCTTTTGAGGTCTTCGAATTATTATTATTCGATTGATGATTGGTGTTAAATTTTCGATTGTTTAGAAATGGCTTTGAAGAACCCGCTTTCTGCCGAGATTGCCGCGATTTTTGCATGGTGTCTTGTCGTCGACGAGATGTTTCTAGACTAGTGAATTTATTTTCTAAAAAGTCTAAGTAGTCTTGTAGGACTGGTAGCTCTCTAGGGTTCTGTAACGAGTCTATATACTCGGAATAAGATTCACTATCCAGCTTTTGCGACATAATATGCGCAATTAGAGGGCCCCACGTGCTAATATCCACACCTAGGTTTTTGATGGCGTGAAGACTCTCTAACGTGGTGTCATGCATTTTTTTTTAAAGACTGAAAACGATTGCTGCTGTATGTTGGGAATATTTAAGAACATATTGGCGTGCGCTGTAAAGATAATCCCTTTGTTATCAAATCGATGATTTAGAAGCTCCCAACAAACGTCATAGTTATCGGCGCTGATTGGAAGGTGCTGAATCAAACGCTCGGCTTCGCCTTTTAACTTGCCTTTCAAGTATTGCATTTTCTGAGCGTTTGACAATGCGTTGTTCTTGTGTATTGCTTCGCTAAATAGATCCTTAAAAGGCATCCATTGCTGGTAATGGCCTGTAAATACAGGAATATCCATTTGAGGAGTGCATTTCTCGCGATAAGATGATGACCACATCTTGGAGTTAATAGCTTTTCTCAAGCTGTTAAAAGTTCGCTCATGCTTGGTGAAGTTATACTCATAATCTTGATTTCCCAATGAAGGTTATCAATGGTAGTCCACCGACTGTGCAGGTTTCGAAGGGCGTCTTCGAACTCCCACTTGTCAACAATAGTTTCAACATCAATATTGTCGACTGCTCTAAGAAACGCTTTAAAATTGACCGACTGCTTATGAAGCATATCGTCAAGCTTGCTGTTGGACCCTCTTGATTCGAAGGTCGGAGTTGCTGCTGTTGCTGGTGCGCCGTGCGCCTGGCTTGCTAAAGTGCCGGGTGCCTCTCGGTGCGCTGGTTGAGGAAGATACGGTGATTTCTGATCTTGTTGCATCAACTCTTCTCTATATTGACTAATAAGCCTTTTAGCTGTCAAATAAAGCTGATTCGTACTCTCAAATTCAGACTTAGTAAAATATTTATGATTCGTCTGTTCAAAAGTGAGAATCTTTTCATGATTCACTTGAAAGTCCTTCCAGTACTTCTCAAGCAACTCAAGTTTACGCTTACAGTAATCTAACGTCTTACGCTCTACGCTATCCTTTTTAAAATTGACGAGGAGTTTTCTAATGCCCTCCGCAATCTCGGATTGAAGAAAATAAAGACTCTCCATTTCGCTGCTTGTGTAAGAAAATTGAACGATCTTACTTGGAAGAATCCTTTGCCGCTGCTAAACTAACGAGGGTTGCTCCCCACGTCAGTGATCCGCTGGTTTCGCTAGTGTGAGCTGTGAACTCACTGCTGCTGGAACGGTACTCCCCGAGCACCGCTGGTGCTGATACCGCTGAGAGAATATGTTGTGCACTGCCGCTAAAGTCACTCCTAAAGTCTCGCTGCTAAGGTTACCACCACAGTCACTGCTAAGCTAAGAAACACTGCAATACAAGGTGTCACTAGTTCAGTTCAAGTTCACTCCACGATCCGTCAGTCCCGAAAAACTAAAGTCCGACCGCGAAGTCCTTGCTATAGGCTCGAAGGACCAAAATGTAGGGGCGCGACTTAAGTGGTACCTGGTGGGTTTCGCTACGCTACTAAGTTAAACACTCAAATCACTTTTAAAGGTTTATTATTGAGAGCTAACAAGATTACTTTTACGCTAAGCTATCGCTAAAATGAGGAAATGATGAAAATTACAGCACCCGCTTGCTGTCCGTAATGCACTGAGCTCGCGGCGCCTTTTGTGCGACCGCATAGTATCGCTAGGTCAGCAAAACGTTAAATATTTCTTATAAGATAGCTTGATCTCTGCGACATATGCCAAACTGACGTATATGTTCTTGTTACGTTATTGTTAGCCTGTCAAACGCTATTGTTACTGTAGTGATACTGACAGCTGTCGCAGAGATTAAGCTATCATTTATGAAGTAGTATAGGATAGGTAGTTGAAAGTTCGAAACTATAAAGTACCTATGCAAACAATTATTATGAATATATACTATTGGCTGTTCGATAATTAATGATATGTGTTTAATCTCTTTTTTCGTAATAATTTCAAAGTAAACAGATTAAATGAAAGGTTGAAAGCATCTTTCGTTGAAATCATGAAATTCCAATTTCCAAGTACGTAAACTTATGTTAAAAATAGGTTCGTCACCATAATATCTGTTTTTGTTTGCCCCGTTTACGATAGAATCTACTTTAAGACTTGACGGACGCAGTATTGTCATAACGTCAATGTCGCAAAATTACACAAAGTTGCTAAAAATGTTACACCGACTATTGAGTTTTGAGTTTATGCGAATTTGATAACTGACCAAGGTATAAATATATCGACTGTACATCCACATACAGGGTTTATTCAGCTGAGCGGCTTGCTGAGTTTCTGTCGCATGCGAAGCGTCGGTATGAAGTCGTCGTCGTCATCTTCTTCTCCATCGGGTGGAGTGACTTGTATAGCGATGTTTCTGGCATCTTCTCGACTTATCGGAGCCATTTGCCATCTTACATCAATTAGCGGCCCTATCTGGAAAATAAAATGGACAATTGTTAGACTTTTGGGCAATTTTGAAAATAAATGAATGATGGGAAGAGACTGCAGCAACAGAAGGGTGCTATGAATTAAAATGTCACAGCTGACGGAGAACAATGGAAGAAACCCTTCAACTCCAAATGTAATGTCCTCAGGTAACATAGGACAAGGGCAGGCAGAAAAATCTCTTTACAAAAAAAAAACAACCGACTTCTGAAACTACAAAGCTTCATCGAAGCTACAAAGTGAAAAATAACTTCAATTTCGGAAGTCAGTGTCAAAAAACAAAGAAACAACAAAGAACAGAAACACAGACTTAAGATGTCGGTTGTATTTTTTTGTAAAAACGTTTTTATTTTTCACTTTTTAGTTGTGGTATATAATGAACACGTTCTGTAGTAAGGTACATATAATGCACAAAGTTATGCGAGAATAGACTACTCGAATAACTTAAACTTGAACATAACCAGTGAAATGAGTTTGTAGGGTGAACTGTACACGTCTGCGTACTCCTTTAGAACGTACCGTGGTATTATGTTATGAAATGACGTAAACAATAAGCAGACATGCGATTGCAACTATCCCAAGAGATTTGCCTTGGTTTATTGAAGAGTTCTGTTGTATATCTCCGAAGTTCTTCATCAGATCAACCGGCTTTCAAATAAAAAAGAATCATTAAACTCGGTTCACCGATACTCCATTAGCGATAACATTAGACGTTTAAATTAGCCCATTTTACAGCCCGTTCAACCGATATTGATTTCTATTGCGTTGGTGATACGACAAATGGTAGCTGTAGTAAACAGTTGGTTTTGGTAACAGGTTTATGCTTTTTATGTCATCCTTATGTTTACGGGATACAACTCAAAATCGGTTGAACGGACTGTAAAAAGATTTGGAAACATGTTAATGTTATTTCAAATGGAGTATAGTAAAAATTTCTGAGGTGACACATATAAAAAAATACAGTCGCATTGATAACCTCCTCCTCATTGAAGTCGGTTAAAAATAAGGAGTTTTTACAAGCTTTTATTGAACTTGCAATGTACGTTTATGTATGTGAGTATGTTCGAGTCAAATCTTGCAACTGAGTTTTAAAGCAGTTATCCTCTTCAGATTAAGATGAAATTTTGCATACACGTTTAGTTTGGATGGCAATGCATGGTTAGCTAAGTGACGTCATTCGAAATCCAATATGGTGGATGGCCTAATATGGGGGACTAGTTATTTTTTGTGCGCTGCCATGATATAGGTATCAAATGAAACGATTTACTGAGAAGAATACTGAAAAGCTTGTTTTAAAAAAAAAAGTTTTTATAATGAATAATTTTATTCTTTTACTTTACTGTTCCGGCAGGCTTATTACGTAAGAAATAGCAATCAGCAATCATCGCACCATCAAACGCTTTATGTCATAAAAGTCGGAATTACCTACACAGTGTAGATATGGTAGGTCCTACACAATCGTTTGCTAATCGCTCGCTGTTTGTCAAATGCACTTGTTTCTAAAACAACCGCCACAAACTCTAAAACTTCAGTATTGAAGAGCAATTATTGCCCAAAAATCGCTATCGTTTCGTTTTTGCAAGATACGTAATGCCTGCCGGTCTGTTTACAAGCATTGTTTTCGGCCCGTCAACTATGGAAGATTTATTCCACATTTGAAAGATTCATGAGATGCAAATATAAACGGATAAAGAACAGGTACAGAACAAGACGCAAATAAAGCATATAATAAATCATACCTCAATTTTAAATCTGGCTTTATAATTAATCATATCTTAATTTTAAATCTAGGCAAATAAAGCATATCTCAATTTTAAGTCTAGCTTTCCGTAGGCGTAGATGTTATGATAGAGGACAGGAAAGCAAAGTCTAGGAAAGTGCTGGCAAAGTCAAAGAGAGTCTCTACGGACTGGGTATAGTGGTGTTCTGCTGTATTCAACGGCGTAGACATCGTAATTATACGGTCTTTATCTATGAAATAAGTTAACGTAATTTTTTATTTCTATTAATGTAAAACCCGTGCAATCGATGCATCTTTGCCAACGCAGTGGCAGTATATTGATGTCCTTCTTTATGAAATCATCTGGACGGAAGGCAACAAATTCTTCAAAAGCATTTTGTACTGCCTCTCGGGTATTGATATTTTTCCCGCCAAGAAGTTATCCAAATTCTGGAAAACGTTAAAGTATGTAGGCGCAAGGTCTGGTGAGTATGGCGGATGACGGAGAACTTCCAACCCCAGCTCTTGTAACTTGGACACCGTTTGCTGTGCACGTGGTCGCACGTTGTCGTGCCGGAGCACTGGAGACGAGCGATTGACCAATGCTGGTTGGAGATGTGCGAGCTGGATATGTATGATTATGGATTCGGCCGCCGAACGCAGCTCAGAGTGGACGTGTGTCGAACTTACTAATAATTCCGTACCCTAAATTCTGTGATTGGCTGCGAGTTGTGATTTTTAAATCCTTGTCACACCTTAAGTGTTTTTACCTGCGGACGCCTCTCACTGGGCGGTCCTAGAACGGGATAGATACTGTTGTGCTTGTGACCCATCAAAAGTTGACACCTCAAGTGACTGTGATTTGTTGGATTTGAACCAGCGACGCTTGCCTTGGCGGTCGGCGAGTGACCCACCGCGCCGCCGTGTCATTCCGAGCGCGCGCCAAATTAGCGATACTGACCCCGTGCGGCTACGTCATCGACTGTGCTACGACGTGCATCAATGCTACGAGCTACGCGCCTACGCCCCTGCTACGAGTCTTCGATCCGCTACGCCGTCAGAGCTAGTGATACAACCCAATATCACCTGTTTGACTTGTTCAACTGTATTGGCCATAATGTCGAAAATCCAGCGCACCCCGCCCAACTCTCCTTTAGTAAGTCTGAATACCCAAACACAATCGGAACCAGATATCAACTCCGCTGTTGCTATGAGTGGATTTGTAAACACTACACGTAACAAACGCCTACGCAATGATAATTCTCCGCAAGGCGGCCCCTACTACCAAATCAGCCAAGATGATGTACAGGAACCCTCCTTCTCTAAAGCACTAGCGGAGCAAACCGTCTTGATGTCTAAACTCATGTCTGATGAACGTAATATACGTTAAATTAGGTCTCGAGATATCAGTGTGGGAACCTTACTGTACGGGTGGCAACTTTCTCGTATGCGAAATAGATAATAAAAAAATATCTATTGTAGCAGTCTACCGTTCCCCGTCTTACAATTCTAAAGAAAGCTTTGACAATTTCTTAGATAGTTTAGATGAGATTCATACAAAACTCTCCACCTGGCAAAATACTGTCCTGATTGGTGATTTAAATATCGATATAAAATCAAATTGTAGAAGCGATCGCAGCTTAGAATATTTAACCCTAAACCTATCCCATGGGCTGATTCCAACTCACCTGTTTCCCACGCGTCTTGCCAATTGCCTTGACCACTCGCTTGTGAAAAGTAACTTACCTGTCACCACCCTGGTTCTGGAGTCACACATAACTGATCACAGACCACTAGTCCTGGCAATTGAAAACACTAATCACAGACCCAAAACTTACCAATTTTCCACTCGAGTAAATTGCGACGCATTAAAGATAGAGCTAGAAACCACAGACTTCTCGCTCCTTTATAACATCCTCGGGCCTAATCTGTTAATGAACACATTTATATCCATATTACGCACAACTATCGCTAAACATTCTGTAGAAACTAAAACACCTAGAAAACTAAAAATTATAAAGCCTTGGATGGCTTTTAAAATGTATTAAAAAACGAGATAAACTACACGTTAAATCAAGAAATGCACCGGACAATCTAATTCTTAAATTAACCTACACTCGCTATCGAAATTTTTGTAATGGTTTACTTCAAAAACTTTGAATAGCATACGAGAAAAATGAGCTTGAGAAAGCAAAAAATAACCCAAGAGCCCTCTGGAAAACCATTAAAGAAATAACCAACAGTCATAAACTAAAATCTAGCCCAATTGAATTATTAAAAATGAAAGACAACCCCAAATCCTCTTTAAATAGTGTTTGTAACTTTTTTAGCAATGTAGGTAAAAACCTGGCGGATAAAATCTTATCGCAAACCAATACATCCTTAAATTTCGATGGCAGACCTACCACTATGACCGGAAAAAATCCCCGTTTACCGCCATCCACCTCTCTCGTTTTGCTTGAGGAAGATGAGACTGAAGTTGAGTCCCTTATACTCCAACTACGCGATGATTGTGCGATTGGATGGGACGGAATCTCACCCAAAATATTGAAACAATCTCGTTCTATATTAGTCCCACCTTTAACGCATATCATTAATATATGTCTCCAAAAGGGTATTTTTCCGGATGCACTGAAGAGAGCCTTAGTCCATCCAATTCACAAGGGGGGGAACAGAAACTGTGTCAACAACTACAGACCCATCTCTGTATTAACTGCACTTTCGAAAGTCTTTGAGAGGGTTCTTTACAATCGACTGAGGAAATTCTTGGATAGATACCATATTATTGCAGACAATCAATACGGTTTTCGTTCGGGTGTATCAACGGAAGATGCAGTATTAGATCTGACGCAGGTAGTTGCTGAGAATCTTGATAGTAAAACCAAATGTCTAGGTATATTCTTGGACCTTTCTAAGGCATTTGACACAGTTTCTGTTCCGATACTCATTTCAAAGTTGGAGCTGGTGGGGATCCGTGGTTTAACCCTAGAATTTTTTTAAAATTACCTTCAGAACCGTACCCAACGAGTAAAGGCCGAGGAGCACCTAAGTGATGAGGATCTTGGGCCCAATTTTATTTCAAATTTATGTAAATGACCTATGTAATATGACCCTCACAAACGCCAAGATTTACGCCTACGCCGACGACACTGCAATTATTGTTAACGGACCTAGTTGGGATAGTGTCAAAAATAGCGCAGAGTTAGCATTAGCTAAGATAACAAAATGGTTGAATTCAAATCTATTAACCATAAATCTTAAAAAAACCTGCTACATTCCCTTCGCTTTACGGCAAAACAATCTGCCAGATCACACTTTTTCAATTATAGCTCATACATGCCCACAACTATCAACTTCTTGCCCTTGCTCGAAGCTTACGAGATCTGAGGATGTGAGGTATCTGGGTGTACAAATTGATGCAGGCTTGCGATGGGACAAACAAATTGATGTACTTATTACCAGGACCTTGAGGCTCATCCACACTTTTAAATCCCTTAGAAGCGCCGCTGACCTAGATACATTAAGGATGGTTTATTTCGCCTTGTGCCAATCGATCCTCAGCTACTGCATTGTTGTTTGGGGAGGTGCAACAAAAACCAACTTCCTGGGAATTGAAAGAGCTCAGCGAGCCATCCTCAAGGTAATGACTCGTAAGCCATACCGCTATCCTACTTCTCAACTTTATTTGGAATGTAGGGTTCTAACAGTTCGGCAACTTTATGTGCTTCAATCCATTCTCAGAAGACATCGTTCTGTCCCCCGTTCTAATCCTAACAAGCGCACCAATGTTCCACTGGGCACCAGTCACAAAACAGTATTTGCTGAACACCAGTATTATATACTAAGTACATACATCTACAAAAAAATTCATAAAATACTAAACATAATAGACCTTAATAAGAATGAACTTAAATCGAAATTAACAAACTGGCTTCTTCAACAGGATTATTCAAAAACAGAATCTTTGCTTACATTCATCGCATAAATTTCATCTTAAATCTCCCAAAATACCTAAATGCACAAACACACGCACTCGCATACACACGCCCAAATATACTACTAAAAAAAAAAACACACACACACACATACACACACCCACACACAAACATACACATACACACACCCACACCCACACACAAACATACACATACACACACACATACACACACAAACACTTACTGCATGGCTACAATTTTTAATTTTTTTTTTTTCCTTATTTTTACATACTAATCCATTAAACCAGTTTTAACCTGTAAGCATCTATAAACTTAAAGGTAGATCGACACACTCTGCTTGTTGTAAAATGAAAATGTAATAATCTTTAGCCGAACACTGTCTCTTAAGATACAGGATACCCTAGTTTAAGAGGCAGGGTTTATCAGTTTTGTATACAGATTTTTCCAACCTACGCAAGCCCTACCAATTCACCAATTGTTTATAAGATTACTCTGTAATACCTCTACGTAATGGTTATATATCTGTAATTCTTGAAGCAATACATTTATTTATATATTTATTTATTTAGCTTCTCCATCATTGTGTTCAGTTCTTCACATCTGCAGCATCTGTATCTGCTCATCCCGTTTGGTAAGAGCTGTGATGAATCACACCGGTCCTAGACCACCAAACAGTGACCATCACTTTTCTAGGGGTAAGTTTTCATTTAGGGCATTTGTTTAGGTGCGAAGCGATGCGCTTGCGATTGTCAAACATAATCTATTTTTCGTGGCAAGTAACAAAGCGGTACAGAATTCCTTCGTTTGTGTGCCTGTTGAGCAGTGCAAGGCACGTCTCGACGCGTATTTCGCGCTGACGATCATTGAGTTCGTGGGGCACCCATTTGTGAAGCTTTTTTACATTGCCAATTTGACGCAAATGGACCGATATTGTTTTGATACTAACGTCGAAAGCTACTGCTAATTCAGCCGAAGATTGAGTATCATTAGCTTCCACAATCGCCTTTAATTCATCATTGTCGACCAAATGGGCAAACCAATAACACGTGGTGGTGCATTCGTTTTTAGTGTTCGCTCCGTAAACGTCGTTGATGTTGCGTGCCACTTATGCCGCGTTGCTGCCACGACGGTAATCATATTCCATAATTACTCATTTTTTTTACGTATCATGATGATGAAAAAGATTCAAATGCGATCTACACATAACACTAATCAATAAAAAAAAACTATTTTGAAAAAAGAATTCCATATTATTAAAATTAAAATAATTTGAATTAGAATTCTTAGCCAAACAAAAATATTTTGATTTGAAATGGCCAGTGCTGCAGGACGGCAATTTCATAGGTAAAGATCTATTATATAGGTTATAGTAAATTTACAACAATATTTCATTGGCTTTAACGAGATCCCGTCATCCGCAGATATCAGACATTTTCCCACTCTAGCCTACGTTTTTATAGACAGCTATTTATGTAGGAGTTTTTTCAATCAATCCTGACCTTATACTTTTATAATTTTACACTAAAAAATAATAGAAATTCCAAAAATTTTTTGTTTAGGCCCATAAAAATTCTAGACAGCGTTTACGAACAAAGAAAATGATGTAATAGCTTTAGTCTGGAGAAAAATATATATTTTAGTCATTAATGGAATGAATAAAACAATTAACGAAGTTGTGAGTGTAACTTAATAAGTGTGGAATCAAAATCATTGTGCTTAGATGGTCATGGATATGTGACATTTTTAAATTGGGTCATTTTGTTTTGTTAGCGGTTGCTATTGAAGTTAGAGGTTTTGCTTCATACAGTCATCATTAATAATATATACTAATATTATAAAGAAGAAAGATTTGTATTTGTGTATGTAACGAATAAACTTAAATACTACTGGACCGATTTCAAAAATTCTTTCACCGTTGGCAGTTGGAAGCTACACTATCCCCAGGTGACATAGGCTACTTTTTATCCCTGTATTCCCCCGGGAACGGAGCAGAAGAAAATCATGCTGTGCAGTCGGAGGATACATCTGGTTTTGGTCAGCCAGCTCGCGAATATGTATCCTCCAACTGCACAGCATGATGATCTTCTTGTGTACGTCTTTTTACCCGACTAGCGAAGGAGGGTAATGTGTTTATTAGTTCGCTTTTTAAGCAGTCGGGTATTTTGAATTTTTTAATTAACTTTTTTATTAGTTCGCTTCTTAAGCAGTCGGGTTTTTTGTTTTTTTTTTAATTTATAGCTTTTTAGTATTTTTTTTAGAATTAGGTGCATTTAAACGTATGTGTTATATATTTTTGATATCACCTCTTAAACCCCTTTATTTTGATACTCCACACGATGGGTATGGTAGAAAAAAATATGGTACCCACAATATGGCGCCCAAAAGCCGCCATTTTTCTATTTTCCAATTTGAATGTAGCCAGTGACACTCACAGGGTTAAGATGAATCGATTGACGTAAGAATCATCAAAATCTGCCAACTCGTTTGGTCTCTAGAACGCCACATAAGTGCCTGCCTGGGTTCGAACCCACGACCTACAACCTGTAAATCACGGCCGATACCACTGAACCACCACTGTTCTCGTTACACAATGAAAAAGTAAAAAGAATGTAATATGGCAGTATCCAGTGTTCATAAAAACTCAAATTAACACGGTTCCAGATGGCATTTTATTAGACGTCAAAATTACTCATAAAGCTTCGTTCATAACAAGATTTTGCTGTCTTTAATACACATTGTTAGTCAGTACCAAAAAATTAAAAGAAAATAAAGACAGAAAAATCTTTTTCTTTCAACTACGTAGTAATGTTATCATTAAATACTATAAAACCGATCACAAAGGTCGTAATTTTTGCTTAGAACCAAAAAAGTGCAGAAATTTTATATGAAATCCCATTGTTGCACAGTTTTTCACTAATGCACTGTTTTTATTTTTATTTAGATTTAAATTTACCACAGAGGTTTAATGTCTCCCGTTAAGTTTAATATAAAATATATACATTAGATCAAAAAGATACTAAATGAAAATAAAAATAGGCTGAATAAAATCGATTTCATGAAAAATAAACAACACCACACCATTGTAAAACTTTGATTCTTCATATTTAGCAAAAAAAAAAAATAGACAGCGATAGCGATATGAATTGAACTCCAGAAAGTATAATTACAGTAGTGGGGTAAAAGATTTGTTCTAATGACTTTGACGGTATATATGTCTCGCAAACGGTACGCCTGACAAAAATATGATGTACCAAACCATACCTTCATTTTAAAATCCCTGCTCAATGATACCTCACATGATGGGGTGGAATGAATGTTTTTTTGTTCTTGATTTTGTGCCCCCTAGAGGGCACCATATTCAATTTAATGTGACATTACATATCCTATACCAGCGGGCAAACAAGACGCTTCCAACAACACCTCATTTGTCAAATTATGATAAGTAGTTTAGAAGTTATGAACAACAGACGGACATACATACACATGTACACCAGTCAAAAAAATAACCCTCTCTACACATACATGCATACATATACCGATCAACAAGCACTTTACTTCGCCGTAGTCGGGTAATAAACACGACTCTGCCTCACTTTCTCACTCTTTTTGTTTTTTTTTTTTTATATACACAGAGTGTTTATTTTATATACATAGAGTGGCAAACAAGCTGGCCGCCAACTTGATGGTAAGTTGTCACTTCCACCTATGGACATCTGCAATATCAATGGTACTACCAGTTGCGTTGGATATTCGGGCAGTTCTTGAGAAGATTCCAGCATCAAAAGACAGTATATCAGTAGACAATATATAATTTCAGAACTTTATTATTGATACTCATCATTTCTGTTGAACTATATATTAATCGATAGCGCGCCAATACGTCTTCATTGATTAAAAACAATCAAAGAACTGATTGAAATCATTCATGCCAATATGGAATGGCGCAGATAGAAGAAAAACCTTTCTCGTGGATGCTGAAATAAACACTATTCTAAATAATGAATATTAAAGTGGGGAATAGCACAAGAAAAGCAGATTGTAAATAAACAATTTGTCTCGTTACTCTTGTTTGTGAAGTGATTAAAGAACTGGATTATAAACGCGTGTAGTTACCTACTGCACATGCTTAAGATCAAGATTCATTTTGTTTGTTTTTCTTACGTTTGTATCTGCCGTGTAGGTAGGTAATGAATTACTAATAAAACCAACCGTTGGCAGGTCACAGGCGATTATCGACAATTTTCTAGGTTTCTTTTATACATTTTCTGCCTTACGCAAAAATCTGACAGTTTTCATTTTTGTCAAATATGTCGGATCAATGTTGACTTTAACGTCATGGAAAAAGTCATGAAAATCACCTATATTTCAAAGATAGCTTCATCTCTGCGACATATGTCAAACTGACGTATACGTTATTGTTAGCCTACTGTCAAGCACTATTGTTACTGTATTGATACTGACAACTGTCGCAGAGATCAAGCTATCTTTTATGAAGTATAATTCCTCTTTTTAGCTCAACAAAGGATCAGATAGATCTTAGAATGATATGTCTGTTGTTTTTTTACATGCTATATTAAGTTTCCATCTATATAAATAAAAATGATACCTTACTTTACCTTGGTTTGTTTGATATTTAACCGAAATCTGTGTATTTTATTAAACAGGTCTGGGTTCAATGAGTTGAACGCAGAGCAATTGTTTTTTTCCCCTAAAATATTCGTTATTTGTATACCTACTAAGGTTGGGTTTCCACAGCTCACAATAAAACATGGAGTTCATTTTATTTGTTTATTTTATAAGGCAGAACAATGTATGCTAATACCACTCGACAGAACGGTTCGTTTAGCCGTAGTATTGCTAATTCAGGGGTCGCAAGATTTATGACTATGCATCGTATTAGCATCTGAACTACACATTTTCTCTTATTCACAATCTCAGGGCCGACCTAGCTACGTCAAACTCGGTCAATTTTCAAAGAAGAATTTATCTTCTCAATGCGCAGTGCAACTTTTGTGTGACGTCAAAAGAATAATTTCGTTTCGTTCAAAGTTATTCACAGCGAACATTTTGTTAATAGCAGCGATGAAATGCAAATAAGTGTAACATAAAATCCGGCTGAGGCTATTCAAGACACTGCGGCGTGTTTGGGTTCTGTACGTAGGTATATCTATAATTTTACTTTTGTTTAGTAAGGGGACACTTGTAAGAGCGTTCGTTCAGTCATTCCATTATACACACCAACATTAAGGGACAATTGGAAGAATCATTACATCTTTTGTCACTTGACACTTAATTTTTAGTCCCTCCTTTGACATTCAAAAGCCTCAAACATTTGTCAGAAACGTCAACGACCTATCAAGGTTTATTTTGGGTCATTCGATAATGTTTTCGATGTGCTGTTGAATCCTAAAATTATGTCTCGTGACTATTCTAAGCTGGCTGTTTGTAGTTTGTACAATTAAGACTAGTAATTTGCGAAATGTCTGAGTAATTAGAATGAAATGAAAGCCTTTGCTCCGCTACGAGTAACGTGTCGAATTGTTAAAGATTACTCAACATCTTACTGAGGTATTTAGTAGTTGTTACTATGACAATTAGGTCTTTATGTTTCATCTTCTTAAGGAATTTGAATAAGAACACCACATCATTGGCGACAATACTACTGAATTTAGATCTGTCAGAAACTTCTTATTATTATTATTATTTTATTTAACCATTAATTTACACACACATAGTAAAAAGACAAGAAGAAGGAACAGAAAATAGGTACAAAGGTATGCTTATTTCTAACGAAATCTCTTCTAGCATACCAGCGAGAGGAGAGTTGCAAAAAAAGATATGTAGACACCGTGTGTAGAGGGGAAATAAAAAGAAAAATATATTGAACAATTCACAACAAATAACAACAGTATAGATAATTAATATGTACACTTATATACATGTATATTAATAAAATAAAATATTACAATAATAAATACTAACTAATGTCATAAATACTTAAATAATAACACATAATTATATGCAACTAAGACGGAATGGAAAGGTAATGCTCTTTCACTCTCTTTTTAAAAACTGCAAGAGTTTGGCAGTCCCTAATATCAGGCGGTAACGAGTTCCACAACCGCACCGCGTGCTCAATAAAGGAGTAGGAGTAAAAGTCGGTAGTGTGGGAAGGTGTTTCAAGAAGATGCTTAAGATGCGACCTGCAAAGTCCATCGGAAGGACGGGAGTAGGAGAAGCGTTAGCGGAGGTAGGAAGGAGTTTTAGGGTTGTGTAGGACGTTAATTAGCAGACACAAAATCCGAGAGTTCCTGCGAAGCCGAATGGGGAGCCACTTGAGCATTTTGCGAAAGCCTGAAACATGATCGTACTTTTTGATATTGAAAACAAAACGAATACATATATTTTTCAAACGCTCAAGTTTATTTAAAAGCTCCTCGGTGGCATCCAAATAACAGGCGTCGGCGTAGTCGATGATGGGCTGAATAAGAGTTTGGGCAAGGGAAATTTTGGTGTTCAAGGGCAAAAAGCTCTGAAGGCACTTCAGCGAGTGGAAAGTGTAGTGCACCTTGCGACTGACTTCAGCGACATGGGCAGTCCATGATAAAAGAGCTGTGACAGTACTGTGACCGAGCCGGAAACCAGATTGAAAAGGACTAAGAAGATCATTACTAGAGAGAAACAGAGACAATTGCTGATGGGCAATGTGCTCAAGAACTTTACTATTTAATGAAGAATTATACTATTTAATGAAGAATTATACTATTTAATGAAGAATTATACTATTTAATGGTGACATTTAATTTAATTACTTACGTCATTATGTTATGACTACTTATTAATCAACCCCAGATGACTCAGTTATGTTGACTTTAGGACTTTGTTGAAAATTTTATAATATTATAATTTTAATGCCCTACTTTAACTTATCTCGTAGCGTGAAAGTTTATTTTGAAATGTGCAAACATTGTGAGAGCTAAAACTTGTTGAAATCTGAAGTAGTTACCTAAAACATAAACCATTTTACTCAAGATTATATTTAATTGAGTCAAAAGAAAATTAAAACAGTTTATGTTTGAGGTATTAGCATGTAGCCACGGTTTGAAATTAATTAATCGAACTCTGGTTGGGGAATAATAATGTAAAAACAACAAGTGGTTTTTGAGAGGTTACCTTGAACTTGACCTCAGCGTAGGTACCCTTTTTTATAGATGCCTGTCAAAGGAGGGGTTTTTCTTACGAGCGGGTGCTACCTTTTCACATTTTATATTGTTCTGTTTTATGTTATCGAACCCTCTTAAACTGAGTTCCTGTCTGATATTGGGATTAAGTACGAGGGTACTTCGTATTTCCTCTAATAACTGAAGATGATACACGTGTAGGTCGTGTAGGAGAATTAACAAATACACATCTTCTGGGACTGTCTTTTTTTTACTTAGTACCTATCGTTATTTGACACCTAGTGCTGGACAAATACGTCGCCATTTTTTTACTTAGTATCTTTGTTTGACTCCTACTGCTGGACAAATACGTCCCCATATTTTTACTTAGTATCGTTGTTTGACTCCTAGTGCTGGACAAATACGTCCCCATATTTTTACTTAGTATCGTTGTTTGACTCCTACTGCTGGACAAATACGTCCCCATATTTTTACTTCGTATCGTTATTTGACTCCTACTGCTGGACAAATAGGTCCCCATATTTTTACTTAGGGTCGTTGTTTGACTACTACTGCTGGAAAAATAAGTGTCCATATTTTTCTGCTTGCTTTATCTCTTGCATTGCATAATTCACTTTAAGCTTACTTAAAAACACCTCCTTTTATAAACGATTTCAAAAAGGAGGAGGTGCTCAATTCGACTAATTTTTAATGTACTTTTTACTAGGTACGTGAATCGATGTTGATTAAAAAGCTGGTACTGGTCTCATGTGGTCCCATTTAAATTTGTTGGTTTTTTTTTCATCCATACCCATCGAGTGGCGTATCAAAATGGGGTTTTAAGAGGTGATTACAAAAATATAAACCACTTATAGGTTTAAAAGCAAATGATTACTAAAAAAGTTAATTTAAAAATCAACTTCCCGACTGTAAACAAGAAAAAATTATGCTGTGCAGTCGGAGGATCACGGGGCCAGCTTGCGAATATGTATCCTCCGACTGCACAGCATGTTTTTATGTCTATAAAACACATAGGAATGAAGTCATTTATCTCGTAGAACCCACACGCGATGCAATGAGGTGTGAAATGCCAATAAAGCGAGTTTCATATCGATTTTAATGTCAATTATGTTCCCGATCGGTCACTTGTTGGCTTATCGTTTGCTGATAATACAACATTAGTAAGTGCAGCCTTTCATTATCTACCTACTTAAAGGATACAGCTTTAGGTGTTATTTTTGGACAACATGACGAAAAAGTTCACACTACCAATGGATCCGGTTTATCCGGTTATGTTTTTAACCCCCGCCGGAAAAAGAGGGGTGTTATAAGTTTGAGGTGTGTTGCTGTGTATCTGTGTGTCTGTCTGTGGCATCATAGCGCCTAAACGGATGAATCGATTTTGATTTAGTTTTTTTTTGTTTGAAAGGTGATTTTGTCGAAAGTGTTCTTAGCTATATTTGAATAAAATCGGTTTAGCCGTTCAAAAGTTATGGGTGTTTTACTGTTTGAATCGGGGTGTTTTCGCAAGATAAATGTGTCGGGGGTTTTTTTAAATTTTACTTGTGTTAAATAGATTGAACGAGGGAATGGCTTCAATAAAGTCTGGTCTAGGGTTTTATCATCAGGGTTAGGATTATTCATCATCAGACTACAAGACGTACGGCGATGCGCCATCGGTTCATGGTAGACATCCCACCCATACGCACAAAACGTTTTGGGAACACTTGTATTATACGTACAGCTAAGGAGTGGAATTCCCAGCTGGAGTCTGTGTTTCCCGATAGCTACAATCGAGGGGTCTTTAAGTCAAGAGTGAATAGGTCGACCACATCTTCGCTTACCATCAGGTGGGATAGTAGTCAAACGCGAGCCTATAGACAAAAAAAGTTAGTTTTAAAATAATGAGACTGAAAGTATCGATTAACAATGCCATGCTGATGGTGACTGCTGGGACGACCGTGACTGCAACACCGTCGGCCATGCTAATACAACCACTCAATGCTACGCCGATATACATGATGGCAACGGAATACACAATTAGATCAATGAGGAAACACTAACAGATATTCAAATAAACTGTGAAAAAGAAATGGTAGGCTGAATAGGCTTCTATTCTAGAACTTACGAACGCCAGTTTTATTGCAGGACATTGAGTTGAATTATGGGAGAAAGTTGAACGTAAACACGGTAGTTAGAGTTTAGGAGAGTCATCCTTAGCTCGAATGGTGGATAACAACAAGCGTAAAACAATAAACAAAAAGATATATTCCGACCTTGACTTAATCGTTATTGAATTAGTTAGGATTGATGGTCGAATAAGTGGTGTTAACTACGGAACCCCCACCGCGGCGTATCTTAACACAATTAGGTAATAACATCACCGAAATTGATATGAATATGTCCAGAACTAGCTTATTCCCGGGGCTTCGCTGCGGTAGACATATTATTTTACAAGAATCGTAAATTTTTCTAAAAGTTACGACAATCGGCGATAGTTAGTGTATCTTTCTAGTAAGCACTTCCAAAGATCTAAAAACTAACAATTTTACCTCTCAAAAATATTAGTTTAGATCTTAACTACACGCTCAATCTTGCATGCCCAAACAGTTGTTAAAATTAAAAATTGTATCTAAGTAAACTAAATTACATTTACCTACCCTAAATTTGTGCGGTATACCGTTTTAACGCACATGTTTGCTTGTACAAACAAGAATTTGTGCAAATACGCTTGAGCGAAACCCTTAGGTTGATGCCAATTTGAAAAGTCAAATAAAAAAAATTATATGAAGTAAGCTTCAACAGAAAACTGTCCACCTAGAGTGCTCTAAACATCTCGAAATTAAAAACTACTGATTAACAAAACTACATACATTCAAATTCTTTTCAAATTCTGTCTTTGATGAAGAACCAATCCCAAACTATAGAAATGCTGATAATGTAGACGTTCGTATTGTATCGAGTTCCCTTTGTAACGTTAAAAGCCCAATTAATTATTTAAATGAGCATTTCTAAGGCGTAGGTAGTTTTAGTGCTTTTGGATTTAATTTTACCGGTAATGAGATATTTTGTGTAGGAAACATTTCCTTAATTGTCAAGAGAAATGAGGTAGAACATGTAATAGAAAGAAAGACTTAAAGGAAATACGTTTATTTGAAACAAACTTTGAGGCAACTAAACAAAAATAAAATAGTAAAAGTCTTTTCGGTTTTAATGAAAGAATGTGTGACTCATTACTACTTCGCTAGATAGGTCCAATTCAGCAAAAAATCCAGAGAACTTGTGCCTGACGTTGGTTTTCAACATGCACCTGAGGTAGTGAGTACTTGTGAGGAATCGTTTAAATATTTTTGGTTTATTATTTTCTGGCATATCAACATTTTGTAGATTCTTAACAAACAAGGTTTCATACACCTAAATGTTGTGGACTAAGTGATTAATACTGCATTATTCATAATGCACGGGCAATTTAAAAAATGCCCAATATAAGTAGGCGATATGGTAAAAACTATTGAAATAATTAAATTTACCGGACTTTCGGAATAATGCTCATCACTATACTATTGGGACGGGAAATAAAAAAATAAGTTATTGTTAATTATTTTAATGTTGCCATTGGTTTTAATATAGAATAGGTAAGTAAGATTCTATTTAAGCAACAACGTCGACGGAGCCTCGCTGCACGAGGCTCCTATTTCTGTCTGCAGGGTCTAAAGTAACCTAACATGAAGGAGCTGAATATGCTCGCTTTGCTCACTCACTTCAGCTCCCGTCATCTCCGTCGAACCTAACCTTTTTTTATTTTTATTCTATATGCTCGCGCTTGACCACTATCTCACCTGATGATGTGGTCGACGATGAAACTTACCTAGAAATAACCTATACACTCTTGACTTAAAGTCTTAGATTTTAGCTGTCAGGAAACACAGACTTCCACTCCTTAACTGTACGTGTGAGTATCGACCCCTGAGGGACACCAGCATTAATATCCAATAGGTCCTATGAGCCATCGATAACCACTCGAATGGACCGATCTCTCAGACAGTCTGCAATCCAAACACATAGACCAATGGGCAGACTGAATGAAGAAAGCTTACCTAAGGCTTTCTTGCCAGACCCTATCAAAAGCCTTCGAGATGTCGAAGGAGACGGCAAGCGCTTCCACGTCCCTCTCGATGCCCTCACTCCAAATGCGAATGACATACGCTAGAAGATCCCAGTAGAGCGATATCGGCGGAAGCCGTATTGACGGTTACTAAGGATATCATTAGTTTATACTTTATAGATATGCCAGGAGCTTCGTGTTATGTACTGTCAAGTCAGAGATGGCTTTGAAGTGGCAAACAATTTATCTACATTGCTGTTAACGGGAAAAGTGCCCGAAAATCCTGGTAGCAGTGCCAGTTTAAATGGCAATGGTTATTCTTTGTCCGAAAAAAGTTCACCCCATGAAGAGTCAGGCTGATGTCACGAAAAACTTAAAGGATTTAGGTATATAAAAGCACTTAATAATAACAGTTCCATTTATTTGGCTCGTTCAAACTTAATTACCCTTATTTCGGGTATTATTAAAATTACCGGCAGTATCGCAATAATGTACCGACCGATGTGGTCACTTTAATTTTGTATAACCTTGCGTATACATGGAAGTGCTTCCACAGACCTTTCACGATCCCAATGTTGTTTTGCCTTACTTTACTATGCCCGTTTCAGCCGTTTTGTTTGCTTTATGTTATTGGTTTTTAAGGGTTCTCGGTACAGCGAAGATAAGGCCAGAATTTAGGCTAATTTTCACTAGAATTTTATATATTTCCGCATATAAATTACTAATTTAAATGTTCAGGTTGTTAATAAACTTATTCAAATATTTGAGCGTATAACCTTATGTTAATAGTATGAGATTGTACGAGTGTGAAAACAGCCCTTCAACGTTTGTGAAATTTGACGTTACGAAGTTCTAATCCCTTTTAGTGGTATTATTTTAGAAATTGTATCTGTATTACGTAATTATTCAACCATAAACGCTTCTAATAAATGGTTGTGTTTATTGAATGAGCCTGGATTATACTAGTGAACATATTTTCGTATTGAGATACGAAAATATGTTCACTCGCTCGCTCGTATGCCAACTGTGAGGAGAGCATTCTCTATTATTTTGTTGATTGATACAGCTAGCCGTAGCATAATTCATTATTGTTGTCCTTATCCTCATTTAATTGGGAACGACAGTTCTTCATACTACTCTATAAGCAGTCATCTCAGTAGCCAGCCATATCATCTTTCATTTCCCATTTATCAATTTTTTTGGTCTTCTCCTACTCTTATAGTTATTACAAATTATTCCAAATTTTTCCCTACTATATCTGTAGTGGAACTTTTATCTGTTATTTATTAATTATAACAAATAGATTAACTACCTAGATCACACAAACAGCACTGTCACTAACTATTCAAATATCATCTAAAAATCGGCAGTTACTATGCAAATAACAGTTATGCATGACGTTGCCATAAAAAATATTAGAGACAAAGAAAAATTAAAGTGTGTCCAGTAGACCTTAATCCAGATCACTACAAAACAAACAAAAAATTCCTATATAGACATACATTGTTCGCACTGATTATATAGGGAACATTTGCACGAAGCGAAACTCATAGAGAAAACTTTGATAGGGTAATCCATTAAGTTGGCCCTTTCATTATATAGCCTTGTCATACATGTTAGGGGTCTATTAAAGGTGGTATTTAAGGTTGATGTAGGCAATAAGTGGTTATGTAACTCTTAAACCCTTTAAACCACAATACCTAATAACGGTACGAATTTAATCCAGCAGATCCACGCTAATCTCTCCATACACCTGGATTTGGGCGGTGTCGAAACTTTCCAGCGTCCTGTTTGTACTAATGGCCACTTATCATTTGTGTTGTTAAGAGTATATCAACGATAACCACTGATAGCGCGCTTGGTATGTTATGAATATGATGTAAAAGCTAATAGCCCGTGAAATTGCGCTCCAATTTTCGTTTCCCGACCTTTCTCGTGCTTGTGATGAAAATGATGTGCTTGGTATAAGCTTTCTAGCTTGCTTTTCTGACAGGCATCTTTGTTCATTATATGGATTTATTTGCACGTTCTTTTTGGAAATGTTTGTTTTCTGGGTAGAAAAATGATAATTCTATTTAGTCCGTCAGTGACATTCACCCGAATCGGGCGAATCGACCACTATAAAAATATTCATTTTTCTGTGTCAATTTATCGGTGGGCGAATCGACTACTCCAAAATTATTTAGAAGGGGATTCGTCCAAATTTTATTATAGAGCACAAAAATAAAAAAGTACAGTCGTGCTGACCCGTCTCGGCAATAATATTAGTATTAATATATATTTTACTTGAAAAATTGACTGATTGAATTGATTGATTGATTTTTTTGTTGAATTGCTTTCCTAGTTTCTAGTAAAATATCTATTAATTTCGATTAATTCTTCATATCTCTCTATTTTATTACAGCTTTGGCAATATGGCTTAGGGCTTTCTATGGGGTGACCATATGCTCTTAGAGTAAGGTTATTTTGAGATCGCGTAAGTGACAGATGTATACAAGTCATATACATCTGTCCCTTACACACACTCAAAATAACCTTACTCTAAGAGCTTATGGTCACCCCCCTCCTTAAGGTCACCACTACAAAATTATCTATTCTGCTTTCGCGACTAAAATAAGCACTACCTACGTTTCTTTTACTATGAAAATCCAGCAGTTTTTTTTTGTGTTTTATTTGTAAGAACGAAATTCTTAATAATTAAGTAAGCAATTTAACTCTAACTTAATATTTTACGTTTTAGATTATGTTAAACTAAGAATAGTGTCCATTTGCACTTTTACACAAGTCCGTAGCACTTTCTTAGAGTCTGATATATTTGTAAAAACACCATGTTCATGTTTTATATGTATAGCACAGCATTGTCACTATTATTCATTCACTTTGTACACTACACTAATTCAAAAAGTTTAGTTCTTTTTAGCCTACGCACTAAGTCTGTATTGTCTAGCAGCTGGATAGCCTCAACATTCACGTGTCGATGAAGTCTGTGTTCGTGAGATTCAGCAAATTTTTGGATGATGATTGCTTTGTTTAGTACAGCCTCAAAGTTGGATACCATACGTCCAAATTGGCTATTATATTTGATATGCTTGTATTTGGTTAGTTTATTATGTATAGCGGCAGAAAATGTCATTAAGTAAATATTTAAACTATATAGATTTATTCATAGGTTATTAGGTTGCGCTACACGAAGGCTCGATATTGCTCGTGTGTCACGGCTGATTTACTCTCGTATATATTTTATCGGATATCGGATATGACCTGGCTAATATCTTATCAGCTGCTTTAATGTGCTACGGTAGACTTGTGAATAATTTTTGAAATAGTGTGTACCTTAGAGGAAGCCTTTGAAGGCTGGTGTTCTTATGTGTATTGACAATTATGTACTAATAGGTTTTGTCTACGGCGAAGCTAAAGGGTTATGATTTTAGCGGTCTATGTATGTTTGTATGTTTTCCGTAGCGCCTAAACTATTCCTCAGATTTTGATGAATAAGGTGTCAATCATTCTTTATTATGGCCCGGGTAAAATAGGCCAAAAAAAAATCCCTAGTTGAGATCAGTTTAAAAAAAAACACATTTATGTTTTCTATTGTCATTAGTTTTTGTAAACCAATTATTATTATACTTCATTCAAAAGTGATCTGCAAATGTGGTTAACCCTCTCTTCTTTGCCATAAATATTGCTTACTATCTACTTTTATAAAGTACTAGCTTCTGCCAGTGGCTTCGCCTGCGTTTATTATACATATAAACCTTCCTCTTTAATCACACTATCTATTAAAAAAACCCGCATCAAAATCCGTTGCGTAGTTTTAAATATCTAAGCATACATAGGGACAGACAGCGGCAAGCGACTTTGTTTTATACTATGTAAGGGTTGTTGTGTAAACAACTGCAGGTGGCCATACGACCACGGCTATTAAGAATATTATCATTTTGTCTTTTTAGTGTTACACTCTTAGGGTTCGATAAGGCTCTACTTTTAAGCTTATAGTAACTATATCTCATTTCACCCTATTAGGTCAGCGTAAGTAATATCATACTTAATTCATTTACATAATTAATTCCTTTCATTTATCTCCATGGCAGTGCGTTGTCCGATAGTTAGCCAGTTTATCGTGAAACTGTTTTGTTTGATAACATTCTATTCCACAAAACCCTTTCAAAAAACAAAAATGTTTTCAACTCGTAATATAACCTAACTGTCTAACATAACATGACTCCTATATTATTTCCCGAAGGGTAAGGTACATCCACATTTCGCCAGATACCTACATAATATGCATGACTTAAATATAATTATATTTAAATACCTTATATTTAAGGGGTATGTAATATTTATATGGCATACTAGCATATGTAAATTATCACTTAAAATAAAGTTCACATGATATTATTTCCATAAGCTATAAAAACAAATATCCTAATTTGATGTGATCTAATATTATATTTCATATAAACATCATTTGCTCTACTAACATTTAGTATAACATTTATTTAATATAATTTTCAATTTGTATAATGCTCTTTTTAAAAAATGTTTAATCAGTATGGTAGGTAAGTACGATTACTATTTGAGCAACAAAGTTGACGGAACCCCACTGCACGGGGCCCTTTTTTCTGTATGTAGGGCGTAAAGTAGGTAACCTAACATGAAGGAGATGACGGGAGATGAAGTGAAAAAGCAAAGCGAGCGAACTTAGCTCTCTTTCGAATCTATCCAATCCGTGTCGGGGTGCCTATGCTCCTGAGCTCGCTCGCTCTTGGACTAACAAATCTAATTAGTTTTTGCAAAAATATACAAAACAAAGTAGATTTTTCTAAATTATATTAAACGTTATTTATAGGTATTGTATATTATAATAACTGAATAAATACTAATTGAATGGGTATTCAAATGTGAAATATAGAAAATGTTCATTAAACCATATAAAATTAGGTAAAATTAAATTATATCAATAATTCATTATATCTGTGATCGTTATTTTAATGAACTACATGACACTACACAAAACAACAAACTATAAATGAAAACACAACTATAACTACACAAAGCAAGAAACTATAAATGAAAACACAACTATAACTATACAAAACAACAAAATATAAATGAAAACACAACTATAACTACACAAAACAACAAACTATAAATGAAAGCACAACTATAACTACACAAAACAACAAACTCCAAAACTACACTACACAACACAAAAAAAAACACTATACTATACAACACACAAAACGAAACTACAAATGAAACTACATATACACAAACTACAAAACTAAATGAAATTAGGTCATATGATCATTAGAACTTTTGTTATTATTTCAAACGTTAAGTCCTTTCTTATAGGGGCGAGCACATTGCTTTCAACTGGGCACAAATATACACTTCTATAACACTTCAATAACACTTTCCACGCCCGCACTTCTTATGCAGCAGTGACGCTTGCGATCACTATATCAACGAGGCCGTCTCCCTTTACCAACAGACACAAAATTAGGTATTTACAGCGCCATATCTATTTCCTCTAAAAGGTTCCTTAGATGTCTGTTACGAGCACCTTACGCGCCGCAGTTAATTAAATCTTAGTATCGAACAGATCAACTAGTGACACATACTTAGGAACTACTCGATCTAATTTTATATAAAGTTCACCTTAAAGAGAGGATGTAGTAAAGTTGGCAAGTGCTCTAGAAAGAAATTCAATACAGCGAAGAGCTGACATGGCGCCGAGAGTAGGTACCGAGGTACATAGGAGCACGAGCAGGTAATCAAGAGAGCACCGGCGAGCACGATATAACTACGAACACACAATAATTAGAAACAGAAGGCCCACTGCATATGCAGTTGCCTTGGGAAATACATACATATGAAGTATTACACATGTGAAGTATGCATTTCCTGAAAGGCATTGAGCGAAAATAAGGTCTATTCCGGAAAATCTAGAAAACTTTGAGTAAATTTTCTAAGTAGACTTAAAGCCTAATTGTGCAATAAATGAATAAATACTATCACAACTTAATAGTTGTAAAATAAAATACCAACGAAACTTCTGATAAGATGAGGCTGGCATCTCCTGCAGCAAACTTATCTGTTCAATTAATCTGACTAATTTCTGTGAGATTTCTGAATCTTCTTATGCTGTGACAGCCCGCAGCACCGGTTTAGAGTTTAGAGACCCTCAGTCCCACACCGGCCATCGAAATTAATTTGTCAGACGAAACTTTGAAATAGAAACAAGTTGGACTGCGATTGCGATTGACGGTATAATTTCTTTGTTCTCAACCTCTTCTGACCGAAAGGAAATGTATTCTTGCTTGATTTGCTAGATAATGGGTTAAGCAATTTGTGTTCAATTGAAGGAAATTGGTTATTATTGTGGACGTTCAACAACCTATTTATGTCCCCTTGCAGTGTTCGAGCCCAATATTACAAACCGGAATACGAGTAGTTTTTACTTTTTATCACACCTAATGATTAGTATCTTGAATTAAGGAAGGACAAAGATTTATTTCCGCTAATAAAATATGAGTAAACAGTGCGAATGGCGGTACGAACAGAAGGTCGCGGTTTTGTTGTGTGTTTGTAATTTATAACACACCAACGTAATTAAAAACACCTGTTTAATTGACAGTAATAATTAGCTTACACGCGATTATCGGGTTATAAATAGTCAGATCGAGTTCAAACAAACCAACAAATCGTTTTCCGATACGGAATTCGGATTTCCTCTATGGCTTATATTTTATTAGGCATCACAAATTACTTTTGGAATGCGGCGGTAAAGAACAGTTAATGGGCCAAGGGCTTTGCCCTGTTATAATGCCAGTCAGGTATTTATGCGTTTCTGATAAGAGAACCACTCGACTAACTAATGAAGGAGACATGAGGTTATCTGTTTATGACTAATATAGCCCATCGGAACTTCTACCTATCAGGGAAATAATATTAACAAATGAGGCATGACCGCGTGACGCATACAGTTCATTTGTTATTTGGTTCAGTGTATTGAAAAGGTGGCATTGAATAGTATTGTATAGCACTCAGATGATATACTTACATAGTTGTGAGTTTTGTATGATGACCGAGAATGGTGCACTGCTGTATGAACCAGATGTTGCAGACTTGAGATGAATCTGCATATTTTCATTGTTTGCCTACTCGCTTCATTATAACTTGTAATTCTAAAGGTGCTTATTTGTACAGTTCCATATTAGTTTTTAATGACGACTGCCTCTGTTTCAAGAAGCTACATATTCAAATAAGTCTTTTTATTGATTTTAAGCAAAAAAGTGGACTAAACAAAAACATGTTTAATTATTCTTTGGCATGACGGCATGCTTTTTTCAAAGGCACCATGAATTCATTTCCTGTACGTGAGAAACATAACTACAAAGAGTTAACAGAAAAGAATATAGTGAGTTATTGTCAATAGGTACAAGAAAGAAAGAGTACGCATACACATGTAATAGAGCAGTCACGTATTCTTTGTAGTTCTTGCATAAATCATATGTTTAGTGCGGTACAATGAGCGCTAATAATGTCACCATCTACATAACAAAACAGGGGTTGAACTATGTTACACAAATGGCAATGTTGCGAGCGCCTGCCTATCTATGTTTACCATAGATGTTATCTAAACATACATGTTTTCATAACAATAGCTCTTAAAACTACTTTATATGCAATTTGAAATTCTAAAGGAAAAGTTTGAATTAATGCAGGCTGGGTCGGGTAACTTCGTACGGTAAAGACTTAACACAATTATGAATAGGTTGCTATTTAACTCTGTTCATAAATAGGGAGTCGTTAATTGTTCCAAAATATCAAAACACGTTTCCATTTCACTTCCCATGGTAATTGTAACAATGTAAACTGATTGAACCGCGGTAGTCCGTTGCCTATTTCGTTTAACTTTATTAAACTTTTGAATTGTTTACCAATTTTGATATTAAATTGTATAATATCTATTGAAAAAGTTTATTTTTGATTGGATGAACTTTTCTTTAAAGGGTTACAACCTTAATTGTTGAAGGTTATTATTTTATTCTCAAATTCTCAAGCACACATTTATCGACAGATCGCATCGAGTTGTTTATTTCTCATCCGCCATCCGATTATAAACGGAAAACTTCTCAATAAAAACTATAAGGTTGGGAACAATGTTATTAGAAATATATTTCATTTTGGTAGGTATCAGCCATCTTGTAGCATTGTCACAGTTTAAAGATATTGTTGGGCACATGACAACCACATTTATTTTGTCTTAAGACCCGGCATTTTCTAGGTATTGCAGTGATATTTTTTATGGCCACTTTACCTTGCCTGCGAAGTCAACTCACGTGAGCCACAAATCACGTGGGGATTTTAGGGGTCACATTGTTTTTTTTTCCTGAATGAGCCACACAATTTTATGCTTTAAAATTATTTTATTTTATTTGGATGGCAATCAAATCCTATCCACCTGGTGTTAGGTGATCGCTCATTCACTAGTGCCTATTATGTAAAATTCGCTCATCTTTGGACACAAAACTCCACAATGCGCTTCAAAATGTCAACGTTATGCACAGAAAGCAAAACATCGTCAAGAGAATTATTTCACAACGAGGAAACACAATTTTCAGTAATGACGCTTAAGACGCGAGGAGGGAAGTATGCCTATGGATATCAGTAATACCACAGGAATAGCACGTATGCTGCCATTTTGCCATCCCAGAGTCAAAGGCAGAAACATCTGACGACTGTCTGTAATTCGGTGAAATTACGGTAGTCAGATGTTTAGAACCTGTTTCATACGGCAACCAAATCCGCCAAACCGAAACACAGCTACGCTGCTTTGCGGCGGTAATGAGTTTGGTAGTATTACTTCTCCAGGCTAGCTCTTTCACAAAGAGATCTACTATGAATTACCGTTTTTATAACCCGCGACGGAAAAGGAGGGGTGTTATAAGTTTGACGTGTGTTGCTGTGTATCTGTGTGTCTGTCTGTGGCATCATAGCGCCTTAACGGATGAACCGATTTTGTTTTTTTTTGTTTGAAGGATGATTTTGTTGAGAGTGTTTGAATAAAATCGGTAAAAGTTATGGGCGTTTTACTGTTTGAATAGGGGTGTTTTCGCAAGACATCGTGTCATTATTACTTGTTTAATATATTGCTGATCGAAGTAGATCTAGTATGTACTAGATAAATTATGTAGCATCAAATAAAAATGGGACGGGGGTTTTTTAAATTTTAGATTTTTACTTGTTAATCAAACAGACACAAGTCTCGAATTATATGCGGGATTGCTTTTATGATTTTTGTTGTTTATTGTTAGCGCTGTTCTCATGTTTTCTAACAATAGTTGGAAAAAAGTTTGATGCGGCATCAATTTCCGTTTTATTCATTAATATGGAACAGCTTTTATTTTATAAAAGAAGGAAGATCTGAGAGTAAAGTTGGGTTCATGTCAGTTCCTTCGGATAAGTTGAGCCTTCCTTTTATTTTTCCAGTTCCAAACTTGTTTCGATGTTTCCAAACTGACTAAAGGACGTTATAAATGATTCTGATTACTTTTTTATGTCTCCTATAAAGCGATTTAGATTTTTCGTCAATTTTCCTATTACTTCCGTAATTTTTGTTGTTAAGGAGGTGTATTAAATTTTCAAGGTATGGAAAGAATGTCTATATTTTATAATGTTCACAACAAAACATTTCATTTTGATATATATTTGAACATTTCATTTGTTAATCTATGGTACAGTTTTTAACCGACTTTCCAAAAAGGCGGAGGTTCAATGTTCGACTTTAGGTTTCTTTTCTTTTTTTTCTTCACCGATTATTCCGTGAAATTATGAACAGATTTTGAAAATTCTTTTTCGTTGAGGTGGTACCATTGTCTCCAAGTCAGGATTTGATGAGGGGATCCCATGGAAATCGAGGGAACTCCTCAATTTTTATAGGCAAACATACAGCGGTTTTGGTATTTTCATCATCATGACAAGCATTCAGAAAGTATCATTTGAAGAAGACCACGACCACTGGAACTTCTCAATATTAAGTATGTTTTGGATATAAGATATCCCGAATAGTTAAATGACTGTGATGAAGCAAATTAAAATAAATGGTTCTAATGAAAATGGTATCACCGAACTATTGATGAAGCCGGAAGGTAGGCAGTAGGCACCGGAACGCCGTAATAAACAATGTATCCCTGTCGTATTTCGGCTTGTTGTATTGTTATGAGAAGCCCTCTGGCTATAAATGATATTTATAGTAATCTATGGTATCTAACAAAACTCAAAAGATAAAATTAGAAAGCCTTTTAACAAAAAACGAAACCATCTTCCAAAACAAAACACTACAACCCGAAAAATTGCTTTTCTTTCGGTAGTCAGTGTAAAAAACGAAAAAAAATAGGTATCAAAGATAATATATATTTTTTTTCCCGTTTTAGTGTTTTGTTTTGGAAGTCGGTTTAATCTTTTTGTTAAAGATTTTTTTATAGCTGTACCTAACGTAACAACACAATTTGATTGTTTCTTCTTCATTCAAAACATTGCGGACAAAATATTGTTTATGAAGTCTTATTTCCTATTTTACCCATACTTTTACTGTAATCACAAGAAAATTATTCGCTGCTTTTTATACATAAATATCTAGATAGGTACCTTACGTTTCGCTCTAAATTCTTTAATGATCTTCACTTCAATATCACTGTCATCTGAGTCAAATTCCTGCTCGTACTTTGGTTCATAGTAGTCGGGCACGTGAGACATGATGATGCACACAAAAACTTTGATTTCGTACACCAATTTTAATGATTGTCTACACTCAACAACTATTGACACACTGTGATCTAAAACGAACCAGTGCCCGTTTATTAGGTAAGTAATTAGTTATTAATGATCATTAATCATGTGGATTGTAATATATTTTTAATGCTTCATTAGTGTTTTATCTCTATACTAGCTGACCCTCGGGGCTTCGCTCCGGTCAACTGGCTACCTATCTACCTACCCAGCCCACCCTGCTTACCCTGCCTACCCTGCCCGTACCCTACTTATCCTGCCTATCCTAGCTACTTTGCCTACCCTGGCTACCATGGCTACCCTGCTCCTACCCTGCCTACCCTGCCTACCCTGGCTGCCCTGGCTACCCTAGCTTCCCTGCGTACCCAGGTCACCCTGGCTATACTGGCTACCCTGGCTACCTTGCCTACCCTGCCTACCCTGGCTTCACTGCCTACCCTGGCTAACCCGGCTATCCTGGCTATCCTGGGTAGCCTATCCACCCTGCCTACCCTAGGCTGCCTATCCTGGCTACCCTGCGTACCCAGTCTACCCTGGCCAACATGGCTACCCTGGCTACCCTGACTACCCTGCCTACCCTGGCTGCCCTGGCTACCCTGGCTTCCCTGCGTACCCAGGTCACCCTGGCTATCCTGGCTACCTTGCCTACCCTGCCTACCCTGGTTTCACTGCCTACCCTGGCTAACCCGGCTATCCTGGCTACCCTGCGTACCCAGTCTACACTGGCCAACATGGCTACCCTGGCTACCCTGACTACCCTGACCCTACCCTGGCTAACCTGGCTGCCCTGCCTACCTTGGCTACCCTGCCTATCCTGGCTACCCTGCCTATCCTGGCTACCTTGCTTACCCTGCCTAGGGTAACTTACCCTACCTACCTACCTACCAATTTTTATCTATCATCAATAGTTTTCTCAGCGCAGGCCAAATAATGTATTTTACAGGCAACATTTTGCTACCTTGGGTTCCATTATTGCAATTTTCATCAAAATCGGTTCAGTAGATCCAGAGATTACCGCTTTCAACGTCACAAACTCACAAACGCATAATTGAAATTTATCTAGCTTACCGATTCGTACCAGGTAATCTAATTAAACTTGCATCCAATAATGCAAGACTTGCGTTATGGGGAACTTGCATCTTACTTGCATTAAGTTGGTATCTTATAAGCCAGTGAAAAGCAACCGATAGACATGACATGACATGACATAAGAGCTAATAAAGATGACCGCTTAGACAAACAGACTAAACACCTTAAGATGATAAGTAAGCAAATAAATTGTAATCAGATGTAGGTATCTTGAATGGTAAAATAAAACTGATTTCTACTAGAACAGGGGTTCCCAAACTTATTTTGTCTACTGCCCACTTTGAGAATAAATTATTTTTTAGCGCCCCCATTTTTCACCTATTTAAAAACCACTATAACTTCAAATTAAATTAATCAATTATTGTGGGCTATATTAGCGAAGATAAAACATTAATTCTAAACGAGACTTTTACTATAACACGCAAGAGTTAATTTGAATCCTGAGCGCAGTAGGTAATACACAACGGCGCTCAGGTCTCAAGTTAACTCATACGGGCTACATCTGCCAATGAGAATGATTATTAGTCGAGAGCTCATGCAGTCGGTATCTAAGAGGCCTCCTAGCTAAATGAAATTACAAATCACCCCCCAAGCCTCTACACAACGCCCCCATTTTTTTCTGGGTCTCTTAGTTCCCTTTAGGCCTGTAGCGCCCACAAGGGGGCGTTATCGCCCACTTTCGGAAAGGCTGTTCTAGAAGATAATAATAGTAAAGCACGATAGGATAACATCTGAAATTTTCTCTATTTGTGAGGCCTCAGGCAACACTGAAAATGATTTGATAGCGTTGGAAGATGGCAATTTCGGGATTTTATTAAAGGTAGGTGATCCGTGAATGTTACCGTGGAGTACGATCTAGTTTTCGTCAATTACAGAGCTTCCACCCACATTCGCATGAAAGCTCCAGTTCGAAATGATTCCATTTTAATGCTGAATGAAAGATGTAGGTAGCCGTTAGAGTCATGTCCAAGTGGACTCCGATTCAAAAAAGACCCAGAGGAAGACTAAGGAAGCGCTGGATAGATTGTGTCGAGGAATATCTGAAGAGGATAGGCAGGAAAACATCTTGGCGAAAGGAGGCCAGTGACAGAGCGAAATGGAAGAAGATCGTTGAGGAGGCCAAGACCTACAAGGGGTTGTAGCGCCAAAGGAATGAAATGAATGAATGAATGAAAGATATAGGTGTATATAAGTGTGAATTATTGCGCTTCGTGCCTAAGGCGACCGGTTTTCGCATCATAATATTTGTCTAGACTCAAGCTAATGTAGCGACCTACTTTACTTGGAGGTTTTTCCCGGTGACATGACATTTTTCATCAGTTTTCTTATTTATTTTATTCGTTTATCCTCGCACTTGAACGCTTTGCGGCAGTTAGACCAATGGAACACACACACATAAATCCAAGTGTCCGTTGTCAGTGACGTACAAAATAAACATGGCAATTACATATGAATCGAAAAAGTCACATTGGTTCTTGCCCGGACTCGAATCTACGGCCTCAAGCACGTGAGGCGAGGTTCGAGGTTTTATGTGGCTCTTACGCCACTACAAACAAACAGTCAATGTTTTCCCTACTTTTTAGGGTTCCTTTACCCAAAGGGTACAAACGGGACCCTATTACTAAGACTCCGCGGTCCGTCTGTCTGTCTGAAATATGCCTATGGATATCTGTAATACCACAAGAATCGCAGCTATGTTGCCATTTTGCCATCCCAGAGACAAAAACATCGGAAGTCTGCCTGTAATTCGGTGAAATTACAGTCGTCAGATGTTATGAACCTATTTCATATGGAAACCAAATCCGCCAAACCGAAACACTGCTTTGCGGCGGAAATGAGTTTGGTTTCCCAGGCTAGCTCTTTCACAAATAGATCTACTTTGAATTACTGTATTTTTATTCAAATAGACAAAAGTCTCGAGTTATACGCGGGATTGCTTTTATGATTTTTAGGGTTCCGTACCCAAAGGGTAAAAACGGGACTCTATTATTAAGACTCCACGATCTGTCTGTCTGTCCGTCTGTCACCAGGCTGTATCTCATGAACCGTGATAGCTAGAGAGTTGAAATTTTCACAGATGATGTATTTCTGTTGCCGCTATAACAACAATAAAATTAATATTTAAGTGGGACTTCATACAACACGTGATTTTTTTGCTGTTTTTTACGATAATATTACGGAACCCTTCGTGCGCGAGTCCAACTCGCACTTGGCCGGTTTTTAACTGACTACAGCAGACAAAAATTATTATTAATCTTACTGCCACTGGCTATGTACCTATTTACCATAATGACGTTTGGTTTGACATTTTAATCTCTGCCCGAGAACATATTTGCATAATGACATATTATTATTATTTCTTGATATTCAGGTACCCATCTTGACTTGTAAGTACTCTTGTAAGTACTAACATAACATCTTAGAAAATGATTGTGTTAATAATGGTGGTTTACTGTGTACCCCCGTAATTGATGACCTATGTCCATGTAATGGATTGTCATGTACTTATGGTGATTACATGTATTTTTCTAAGTTACAATAACATTGTCGTTCTAGAGTTATCTAATGGACTTCGTGCATATTTTATAAATGGTGTTTTGCTACTTATTTTAAAATGTATCTGAACATCAATTTTATTCTGTGTCGGTAAAACGATTTGAAAAGTTGTTCATGACCCAGGATAATTTGAAAAATAGGTAAAGCTTTTTAATTAATTTATTATATACTATATTATTGTACACCACAAAATATGAACAGGCCACAATCAATAAAAAAAAAAAGTCGTGTGGCACTCGGGGACTGCCGCGGTAAAGGTATTGCATAGCATTTATTCTAGATCCAGTCCTGGAAAATGCGTCAAAAAAATTAAAAACGTTAAAAACTCGAAAACGTAGCGAGCCAAACCCGCATTTATTTACGATTAATAAAACTCTAAAAAACAAATACGTAGCGAGCCAAACCCCGCTACTTCATCCAGGAGAACAAGATAGGATTTACCCCCCCCCCTCCCCCCTTAACCGTTTACCTCCCCCCGCAAAAAAATTTTTCATTCTAAAAATACCAACACGGAAATCGAAAACACGTGCAACAAACCTCCCCCCCCCACGCCCCCCTTCCCCTCACCACTCAGATTCCACAGAATTCAAAAACCTTATTAAAAACAAAACAAAAATACCCTTATTCACATTGAAATGAGGTCGCTTTTCTTTGACAAGCAAAAGTGACCCTTATTCTCATTAGCATAAGGTCCACATTGATGGACAGTGGGGAGTGTGAGGTTTTTTCATTACGGAATTTCTGGATTCGGTCCCCGCGCTCAAGGCCCGCGAAAGAAGCTATGCAATAGCTTAAAAACAATTGTATCATGAGTCGGACTCGCCCACGGTGAATTCCATGCAGAGTCATTCAACTTTCTTATCAAACGACATAGGGGCTGACAGATGAACACGCCTAGGCTTAGCTGTGCTAGTATTATATATTATCTGTGGCTTAAGCTTCTGATTATTTAAAAAAGCCTCTAGTTACATATTAGGGTCTGTCAAAGGTCAAAAGTGCAGTCTTACTCACCCAAAATTCAAATGGCTCCTTTTTGTATTATTCACAACTTCTTTGATATGTTATATAGAAATTAAAGAATAGATTATACCTACTAACCGTGAAAATCTGAAATACATCTGCGTAAAAAAAAAATACACTGATGTTTTGGTTGATTGTGACTTCACTTTTGACCCTTAACTGTACATACCCCAAGTAGAATTAAAAAAAAGGACCGCTAACGATTATGCTGAATTGAATTAAATTAAGTATAAATGAGGGTTAACTTCTTATATAATGTAATTACGCACTTAAAAACTTTTACGTGGTCTCTTACAAAGTTTACAGCCCTTTCCAAGAAGGTTCAACATAAAACCAGGTTCAATCAGGCTCTGAGCTTTAATCAGATTGGTTTTACCTTCATTAAACAGTTCGTAAGTTTAGTCACAAAATAGAAAATGCTGCCGCTTACGTACTTTGTGGTTCAGTGGTCAACTGTGGCCGTCTTCATCAGTTCCACTTCAACTAATGATAGTTTCTTAATGCAGATTCTTGCCCTGTTAATCGTTGTGTGAAATTTGAGGAATTACCTCGATTTCTATAAGATCATCGGTCTGATTTGGTGACAATGGGACTACCTCAAGAGTACCCTTTTAAAGTTTCCTAAATCAGTCCAAAACTGACTGAAATATCGGTGACCATACAAAAATACAGTCGAACATAGAACCTCCTCCTTTATTGAAAGCCGGTTCCTCCATCTATATCTATACTAATATTATAAAGAGGAAACATTTGTATTTTTGTATGTAACGAATAAACTTAAAAACTACTGGACCGATTTCAAAAATTCATTCACCGTTAGGAAGCTTCACTATTCCCGGGTGAAATAGGCTAGTTTTTATCCCTGTATTATCACGGGAACGGGAACTACGCGGTCCTTCTATAAAACAATATTGTACAGAGATTCTTCAAAGATTTATCAAAGTTTCGCGTGTTGGATTAAGACCCATTTCCTCCCTCACAAAGAGGAAGCCTGTGTCCCAGCAGTTGGAAAATTAAACGGCTGAAAATGATGAAAATAGTACATTATGGTACAAGTTGTGATTACCGCTGAGGCGCCATTGAGACCCGAGCCGTAAGGTGAGGGTCTTAAGAGAGCCGAGGACGGTAATCAGCAATACACACGTGTCTCATAGGACGTTTTTCAACACACTTGTGAAGAAAATAATACCAAAAAAACATTTTCAACAGTGAAAACGAGATGTGAACATTTTTTCGCAATGGCGGAAAAAATAATCAGTTTTCATATGCGCGCGCATCTAACAATGGCGATCGGCCATAGACTAAAAGAATGAGGTTTCTTTTTTTGAGTTCTTTTTTTTGGCTTTTCGCGGATAGCGTTTTAGCCACGTACTAAATGGGGCATTTAAAGTACCTATTTTTCATAACAGAGAAAAACAAAAGTTATATTTGAGTGAAAGTTTTATTTATTAAACACGTATAAGTTGAAACTATCTATTTAAATACGAAGTTGCGTGAAATGAGCAAGCAATAGATACATTAATTTATTTTTACTATTGAGCACGATCTTTTTTGTACCGAAACTTTTTAGGAACAAAGCAACAAAACCAATAAATTAAAAAGAAACCTCTATAACTCACTTGTGAATAATAGCAATGAAAAAGTCACAGTTTGATTACAGGTGTCATTAAGTGCCTAATTGCGGTGAAATTAGAGCCACTTTATGAGCAAGTGTGTTGAAAAGATTCTAACAATAACTCTGTATACGTTTGATGCCAAGGAATGAAATCCTTTAAAAGTTTGATATTGTATTAAAGTTACTGTAAGTGCTTTCAGTATTTTGTTTTGGTACAAAAAATATTGTGTTGATTCTCCTACCAACATACAGCTGTAGTCTACTGGGTATGAATACGTTCCCTGTCTGAAACATTTAATATTTGACCTCAATTAACTTGCACTTGCAAATGCGCAGAGGATGAAGGTTTGATACGTATTTGTTTATGTTTCCTTTTTTAGCAACACCGTTTTTAGGGTTCCGTACCCAAAGGACTAAAATCGGGACCCTATTACTAAGACTCCGCGGTCCGTCTGTCTGTCTGTCCGTCTATCACCAGGCTGTATCTCATGAACCGTGACAGCAAGACAGTTGAAATTTTCACAGATGATGTATTCCTGTTTCCAGACACTACTACCAGACTAGACAAAAAACAGAATAAAATAAATATTTAAATGGGGCTCCCATACAATAAAAGTGCCGTTTTTGATATAATGGTATGGAACCCTTAGTGCGCGAGTCCGATTCGCACTTGGCCAGTTTTTTGGTGTAGTTTCACGTCTAATATTTCGAATTCATGATGCGGCCGACAAGAGTTCTTTTTATGCTGAAATATAAATAAATATTCTCAATATTTAATATTCTCGTGGGTTCAACAAGTGCGTAATACAACGATTAGCTAGTCTCTCGTGTTAGTGCACATTTATACTTACCCAAAATCTTTCGAATAGACCCAATCATAATTCAAGTACATAAATATACAAAAAAGGTACACATTTTGTCTTTGGAAATGGTAGGTTCCTAAGCTTACGCATATTGATTCTGTTTACAAAAAGTCTAATCAAAATGTTAGACGTGTAGAATAAATTAGATATCATTTATTATAATTCGAATTCAGAAGGCTAAATCGAACTTTTTTACCAGTGTATTGTACTGAATGTATTCAAACACTGGGATCAAACACCAACACACTGCTGTTGAAAAATAATTTCTAATGCCGTGTAACGCGTACATAATCCTAGCATTAAACGGAATAAAGCCGTCGAATGTTAGAATCTAAAACTGTAAAAGCACAGGGCTCAACACTATTTACGGCCCTGGGTAGTTTGGCTGCTACTTTTTGGATGCCAGTTTCAGTTTCACTGTCGTGTGAATGTAGACCTATAATATAAACACGTATACTTGATACTTGCACCATTAATAACTAAATAAGACTAGGTTAAATTGACAGTTTGTCATACAATATTGTCAATTTAACTTAGTGTTAGCTAAAGACCTTATACTTCTTACTACTAGACTGTGCACTATGGCGCAAAAACCGGTCCGAGCGAGAGGGCTCCCATGGGTATTGTGTCTCTTTCTAATGAGGTGACCATGACCAAACAGAACACGGGACAAATTGATTGTAAAAACGACATTTTAAGTATGCCGATATGTTGATGCTACCTAACAGCGCTACCTAAACCTACCTAATTTATAGTTAATAAAAAAAAGTGTTTATATTTTTTGGTATCTACATCACTAACCGTATGGTGTCGGGCGTAAAGAATTTCACCATCCCATGTTTGTCCGTGGGTGTCGTAGTCGCCACTTAGGGAAAAACCAGAGAATGGACAGCAGCGTTCTCTGTGCATTTGTAACAACCATACTGCGATCGCCAACCCGCCTGCAAAGCACTCCCCATGAATAGCACAAATAAAACATAGCCCCTATTGCCCGGCAGCCTGTACCTTCGATTACGGTAGGGTCGAGGTTACGGTATGGCAAGGGGTGCTAAGAATCTCGGACGAGATCCGGCTACCCCAACAAATACCGACGACTGGACCTGGCAACGTACAACACGCGCACACTCCGGACCGACGAAAATTTCACCGAACTCGAAGAGGAATTGAGCAGTTTACGATTGAGTATTAAAGGGTTATCTGAAGTTCGAAGAGAGTCCTCCCCGACTCAATAATCCTCAAATCCCAAGTCTCTTCAAGTTTCATTCTTCAAGACCATCATATAGATTAGAACAAAAAGCTCTCTGATCCTACTCTCAAGCTCATGAAGGAGAGGCGTTTGATGACCCTGCAGTCTTCTGACGGTGCTTTGAAATACCGGCAGCTAAATATACCTCAAAGGATCTCTATGATTTCACATAATATATTCCAGTTGCGTAGACAGTTGAGGAATAAAACTGCACCAATTGTATTCCACTAGGAATTAATTTGCAAATAATATTAACAGCCGCTGAATTTCACTCGAATAAAGTCTGCCAAAAAATCCGCAAACCACCATCCTACATTTAGTATTACCAAGCCCAAACATTTAAAAGTACTACTCTTACTCAGTATAATGATAATTTTAAAAAATACAACGAATTGATTAAATATAGGAACTGTAGAAATATTTATATACTTTTCTAGAAATATTTAAATAAGTGCAAAAGTCTATGAATTGTTCGTTTTGGTATAACATAAAAAGAAACATATAAAAATTTCTACCATTTCTACCAAACCCAACGATTAGTTGTGCTAGCAATAGGTCAGACAAGGACACACTACCAGCGGAAACCCTCTCGCCAGGACCGCTTTTGGTTAGCTACCGCTTATAAGGAAATAGCTAACCTAGGTGTATGATGATAGATTTCATTTTAGCTTAACAAAAAAATTTGGTACACAGTCTGTAGTAAGAAATAAGTATAAGGTCTTTGGTGTTAGCAACTAACTCTGAGTTGAAGTTTTTCGTGCAAGTGCCTGAATGTATTTAATGCTAAACGTATTTGTTACCATTCTATCTCTGTCATCCTCAAATGATTGACCTAAATATAACGATGATTTAATTTTGTTTAGAGCTAAATGCGTGTAGAGAGTAATTTTTAGGCCTGAGTAAAGTTATGACAGATACACACATATGTATACTTTTCTAAGAGTTACCAAAACCAAAAAATAAAAACAAAAAGAAACCTCCGACAATATGTTTTATTTCGTACTTTTTAAACTACATAATGTATCTATTAGTAGACACGCTTCAATAAAAAATCGATCGAACACTTAATTATCAGACGATACCTTGCGAAAATACCCAAATTCAAACAGAAAAACGCCCATAACTTTTGAACGGATGGATGATTAGCTAAGAAAACTCTCGATAAAGTCACATTTTAATCTAAATCAAAATCGGTTCATCCGTGTAGGACATGCCACAGCCAGATACACAAATACACAAACACACAGGTTTACACGTCAAACTTATAAAACCCCTCGTTTTCCGTCGGGGGTTAAAAATATGGGACAAAGTTGAATTATTATATTCAAGACTTCTTTCAAAAGTTTAAAAGTTTTTTCACAGAAAATGCCAATTACCTCAGGCGTTTAGGAAAGTTATGTTTTGTTAATTTATTTTTCAAGTCAGTGTTCAAACTCAGTATTACAAGATTTTTTGCAATGTTGTTACTTACAAAGATATCTATTGTTAGGTTTTCTGCTCGACGCAAGATGGACAAATAATTATAATGGGAGTTTGCAACTTTTTGCTAAATTTCTTGACCTTTCAAACAGAATAACAGACAGAAACGTTTATGTACAATTTATTTAATAACATTGTTACTATTGTTATTGTATTTTAGATAAAAACAACTAGGCACCTATAAACACCAGGCATAAATTACATTATCCAAAAAAAAAAAAAACGTTATTTACCCCGAGTCTCTTATATCGCAGCAGATAACGCGTGCTTGACAATTTGTCACATTAATTCAGCGATAATTTTGAGCTGAGAAACTCGGGGTTAGAACTAAGAATAAGTAATTGGATCTTGATGTAGCGGTCCAAATATTATGTACCTATTATATATCATATAAATATAATACCTATATCATTACTATTTTTTTGAAATACAGACAATCTTTCTTTCGAAGGTTTAAAGTTACTTATCTTTATGTAGCTATTTTCGTTATTTATCTCGACTGAAATTGTTTCAGGGCCACAGCTGTTACAAACTGAAATATTACCGACTAATTTAATAGGCATTCGCCATTTTATGGGCATAGAACTCTTAAATCGCAAGCCATTTAAATTTTTCCTGAGGGTACCTACCTCTGGATACCATTCTGTCAAACTCGCTTCCTTTAATAAACTGTCTTATTAAAGCATGCAGGCAGGCAGAGAATTTTTCTGGCTGCTTTTGAACGTCATGCGAATATATAATTAAATTTTTAAAAGATACAATTGACAGGTGGCTTAGAGGCCAAAGGAGATTTTAACCGTCCTCAAAAAAGAGGAAGTTGTGTTTTCGACTGTATGTACGTACATACAGTCGAAAACACAACTTCGTTACATTATATTAATTGAAGTTGTGAACAAATATTTATAATAGCCCTCCTCCTAATTTTTATGTTGTTATGCCCGACAGGGCCCACAATGCTCCAAAACTATTGTATGTATCTTTATGTACCTACCACCTAAGTTCACATTGTGGAATGCAATAAACGAATTGAGTATTGAGTACGTTTTTTTTTAGATTCACCGATTTTTCTGTCAAATGTGGACCGATTTTGAAAATTCTTTTTGTGTTTGAAAGGGTATATTCTCGAGGTGGTCCCACTGTCACCAAGCCAGAATCTGATGATGGAATCCCATGGAAATCAAGGGAACTCCTCAAAAACCCACTACGCATAAACCTTGCCAAGTTACATGCCGGGGATTATAGTAATTAATGAATAATCTACACTTTAAGTGCCTAGTCTGTAGGACCCACTAATTATTCCGTGCTACAAAATTACTAGCATCTAAACATAGACATTTAACGACTTTTGATGAAGTCTCTAACAATGGTTCTTTGTGTATATTTTAGTTAATAAAAGCTACACAAAGAGCCATTTTTGCTACCTAATTTAATGTGCTAAATTGTGTTTAGTTTGTTTCCCTAATAATAACTCAGGCACATAGACGCATTTTGAAAATTATCGACATACAAAACACACTGTGTTCTTTGTTCTTTTTAATGCGATAATTGTTTACGTGTGCGCAGGAGTTGGTGATCGTTAACGGAAGCTGATGTGTTGTATCTGTGGACTGTGCGCACAGCGATAGTGTAAACGGAACTGCTATCTACCGATGACACCATTTTGCATTTTACTTTACTGTCTCTGTTAATTTTTGATGGGCTTGCTTTTGACCTTTAACTCAGCTGATGGTAAACGATATTCATATTCTTTATTGTACACAAAGTAAACATTTAAAAATACAAAAGGAAAACTTATGTACACAGGCGAGCTTAACCCATAATTGGGTTCTCTGACAGCAAACCTCAGTGCTAAAGAGAGATTTACAAAATTAGGACAGTTAACAAAAACGCACAACAAATATTAAAAACATTTGAAATCTTACTAACTAAATACACTACACAAATACGTGTACAGCACATAATGCATAAACATAATACATACATATATCTAAAATACATACATATCTATTGCGTCATGTTGACAGGAAATGTTCCTTAATTCTTCTCCTGAATATCCCTAGTGAAGGGCTATCCTGTATGGAATGAGGAAGATTATTCCAGAGGCGATTATGTGAAACGATGATGTGATCGACGATGGAGCCTTGTCTAGAAGCATCCTTAACTCTTGACTTAATTACCTCTTTCAGCACCTGTAGCCAAGTTGTTTATTATTTTTATTGTTTATTTTTACCTTAAAAATTAACATAAAGGAACAGGTTTACATTAAAATAGGCCGAAAGGTAGTTACAATATTTAACATGTTGACAGTCTACAATCGATAATGCTATTAGAAAACGAATCATGTCTGAGAATGACTCATCTGTCATCTCAACGTTAAGTCACGGTCAAGGTATTAACGATTGTAGAAAGAGATTCTATACGAAACGTTTGTAACTTGGCTAGTCCCGGGGTAACACAGACTCTGGCAGGGAATTCTGCTCCTTGGGTGTATTTATTTATTATATATTTTATTGTACACCATAATTTACATTTATAAAGGAAACTTAAAGCTAAAAACACATACAATGGGCGGCCTTATTGCATTCCGCCATCGCACAATGAAAGTTTAAATATTACCTAAGTATTTATTTAAAAAAAAAAAAATTTCTTTGCAGCATTTTGTTAAAGCCGGCTTCGATGTCAAACCATTTTTTATTTATGAGATAACTTTATTTTTATTCAACCGCGTACAATATTATTTAAATTTTTTGTAGGCGTTCGAACTTAGAACTTTCTCAAGAAATAATTTAATTACCAACGTAGAATTTCTTAAGGCGCGATAAATGGCCCAAAGGTGTGTCCGGCGAGGCTACGGGTTGTACTGTTTCAATTATTCACCGAGTTATAAATCTTTTATCACTCCGTTGAAGATTAGATGAAATCAGATTTAAATGTAGGTACTTCGTTTAAATTGAGAATTCTTGATTAAGAGAATAAAAATCTTTTAATAGCTTTACAGTGCTTTTTAAAATTGAAATTTTTGTCTAGGAATAAATTGATTTTATTGCAGCTTTTAGGTACCGGTAGAACGGGGTTACATTGAGATCTGGGACAACTTTGATGATAACTTAATTTTTAAGGTTTTTTAAAGATAACTCTGTGAAAACGGAACGTGCCGAATTTTCTTTTTAAAATTTGTATCACTGACATGTCATCCATATTTTGTATCAACGTCAGGGCAAGAATACGTTAGCTTGTTCAAGAAAAATATTTCAAATTGTACATTGAGAATTCATTAAAAATAAATTGTAAATTGGGTTTAATTTTTTTTGGTTATTGTAATGAAAAAACAATGGGGTATCAAAGTAACCCCATTTTTATTTTAACGTTTCTAGGCTCGATTTTTTTAATTTCTCCCAAACTATGGAAAAAAATATATATTGATAATATAAAAATAAATTTTAGAGACTATAAAAATTCAAGTAAAGTCGCCAGCACTGTATTTCTTTTTATTGTAGTAGTTATTAGTTATGTCAATTTTAATTTCAAAATTAATCAATTTAATAGATAGCCAATAAATCTATTACTAGTAAGAAAAATATCTTCTTGATGGTTTTGAATGATCACACGTAGGACCGCGTGTCCTAAAGAATAACACATGAAGTACGGCGCGTGATGTCTAAAGTTTTAAAAGCACCAGTGGCGGCGACCGCGTGATTAGAATGTACTTTGAAGTTAATGGTGATTTACAAGGGTTGTCGTCGTAACTATGCTGTAACCATACACTGTACTACAGGTAAACATCAAACAATGCATCTAACATGTTATCTCTACACTCCCTTGGTAGGTCAGTAGAGAATGTGGAAGTTATTACTACCTACTTAAGTTTAAGAGCCGACATACCCTTTGGCGCCGTAAAACGGTAACTTATTTCTAAAGCATACTCCTTAGTAACGGCTAAGTTAAAAGGTTTGAAAAATATATATTTATTATTGATTCATGTACATAAATAATAGTTTTGTTTAAAAAAAATAATTAACATAACGATATTTTTTCGCAACTTTTGGAAACTCCTCCAAAACGACTTAGGTGTAAAAAAAATTGTACACTTTTAAATTGATGGCTGGAATTTCGTCATAACTAACATAGCATCTGTAAATCAAAAAATATTTTGCTAACAAAACTGTTCAAAAGGAGGTTCCATATTGATATTTTGGCATCGAGCGGGCGCACGGCCAGTACTGTGTTAACATTGGGGCGTATATAGCGCCCTAATAATAAATTAAAGAAAAATATAGAATGCTCTTAATTATCTTATTTCTTTAATAGCTTCTGCCAGCGGCTTCGCCCGCGTGAATGTCGAAATTTATTCCAAGGGAACATATTCCCGGGATAAAAAGTATCCTATGTGCTATTCCAGACTATAACTATCTGCGTGCCGAGCGTGAAGAAGTAACAAACATACAAATACACACACACACGCTCACTCACAAACTTTTGCCTTTATAATATCAGTGTGATATATTACAGTGTGAAGTGTGATTGTACACCAAGACAAATAACAAAATGGATGTGACTACACACGGTAGATGTTTAACTACGCATTGATCGGGCTATAATTGATGGAATTCGAGACGAATGGCGTTGGATTACAGGGCCTAGATGCCTTGCCTGATGATGGTGATATTATGGGCCCTTTCCCGTGTGAAAATCTAAAATTATTTATGCCAGAAAGTAATAAAGATTACAAATTGTCTTTTGTAAAAGTATTATGCGGAAATGTGAAAAGTGGTAAGTGCGAGTATCTACCGATTTATAAACACAGTAGGTATGAGTAAAGTACAATGCAACAAAGTAAACATTTGTCTAATGGACTTATCGTTTACCAGGCTACATTTATTACGTTCCCTCAACAGTTCTTAATTAATTTATGTCTTCTTATTAACGTTAATAATGTGCCACTTAATATTTGCATATCGTCTCTCAATTGCCGTTTCTACATCAATTTCCACGAAAAAAGCATATTTATTTCTCATTGTTCTTACGAGAAGCGATCTAATGAGATATGAACTTATTAATTGCGACTCATTTAGAAGAAAAGTTCATTATAATAGTATATTTACATTGTGACAGTACCTATATAAACTTGCGATGAAGACATTCCTTTTGAAAATTATGAATTATTAAAACTTTCCATAAGATATTTACAGCAGATTTGATAGGTTAAAATGAGCAAAAGCATGTTTATAAGTCTCACAACATACATTTGAACCGGGCTAACGACATAGACAGTCAGGCCATTAGATCCTTTATGTAATTGTAGTTTCCATCAGCCCTGACTGATTTCACTATGAATCACCGCACACCAAACTTAAACGTTTTCAAGATATTGGAATGTAGTTACATACATACATAAACTCACGCCTTTTTCCCATGGGGGTAGGCAGAAACTACAGAACGCCATCTGCTACGATCCTTACATACCTCTTTTGCTTCACTCAAATTCATGCATCTAGTCATACACACACGCCGGTTATGAGTACTGCGCACCTGGCGTTTTTGAAGAACATCACCTATAAGGTCTATGTATGTCTTTTAAAATTGAAATGTAGTTATTTTTTTTAAATTGCCGATTATTTTTTATTGCCTCTAATTTATTTGTCTTTGCGTTTTTTGTGTAATAGCTAAGTTGCTTAATTATTCTCAACGCTAATTGCAGTTAACTGAACCAATTGGTTCGTTGTAGACGATTAATATTTATAAAAAGAAATAAATTTGTAAAAAAATATTTTCTTTTAGAAATATTTAAAAAATGTCTATGAAAGACATGCTGCAGATGTGCTTAAAATTTCTACGTTTCATTAGTTATCCAACAAGGTATAACAAGCTAGGGTATTATGAGAATTCGTAGAAAATAACTTTGGTGAAAGGCTCCCAGGTAGTTTTGTTGTTGTTGTTTTCTTTGGTCAGAAAACAAAATAAAACAATCCAAAATCCATTGATGTTTTGAGACAGAGAATAATCGATGCGGCAAATGAAATAAGAAGGAATTTAACAAATGGTGTAGTAACAACTGACTTCGAAAAAACACTACGTTGAGTGTTTTTTTGGAAGTCGGTTGTATTTTTTTGTGAAACAGTTTTATATTTTCACTTTTTTTTGTGGTACATAATGGACAAGTTATATATAACCAGTGTAATGAGAGTGTACCAGGGTGAACTGTACTCATCTTTGTACCCATTTAGGGCATACTGGCGTGATGGTATGTTAAGAAATGGTGTAAACAATGAACAGACATGCGACAGCAGTCTCAAGAGATTTGCCGTCATTTATTGAAGAGTTCTGTTGTATATCTCCGAAGTTCTTCACCAGATCTTTACCAAATTTAAATGGGATCATTTCGGAATAAACTTCTTTCGAACAAAGAATTTTGCATACCCGTTTATATATGACGGAGTTATGCGAAACAGTGGCGGACACGAGGAGCATGAATTATAATCGTAGAGATTCTGTAAAAAAAAAAAAAAACATAATTTTGTACCTTTTGCTGTATAAACTGTAAAATCTTAACTTATTATAATAAAGGGAAAAGGTGAAATTTAATGTTTGTTTTTTTAAACGTTATCTTTGGAAAAACCTTCCGGTTCCGTACCCTGACGTGTCAAAACTATCATAGTTCGACTGTAAAAAAGGGTTAGATATATGGGCCCCTGACCCGATTACGAAATTCACTGTCAGAAAGATAAACTACCGCTGAGTGTCATAAGCTACTTTTTAGCCGTTCAAATTGGACGGTTTCTAAGGAATTGGCCACGGTAGTGTAGCTGCGGGAAAAAACAAGCAAATAAATAAAAGAGAACAGTAGGTTTGTGAAGTGAATTAATCGGTCCATTTAAGGCCACCTTTAATTTGTTTAAGGCTGAGGTAAGATGCTGTCTTCCCAAGGCTGAGGTAACATGCTCTCTTGAAAATGAGCACCAACACTTGAACATCAAGATAACACAAACTTTGAAAGTCTGAGTTTCAGTAAACATTTCTCTACTTGAACTAATATTAAGGTCTTTGAAGTTAGAAGACAGACTAGTACAGACAGTAAGTAGGAACTTATTATTATGAACGTGAAAGTTTGTGAGGATGGATGGATAGATGGATGGATATTTGTTAACCAAACGGATTTTGATGAAACTTTACAGTAATATAGCTACACTAACACATAGGCTATTATTTATAAAGACATTATAATAATATAATATTTATTAGCAGAAAATACAAGTTTGACACATATTAAAGTACACATATTTGTCAACTAGGGTACGGAGAAATTAACAACAATAAAAAATCTTTTTTTATAAAAAATACTACCGACTTCCAACTAAAAACACTACAAAGTGAAGAATAACTTTCTTTTTCGAAGTCGATGTCTTTGGTAGGTACCAATTTTTTTCGTTATGGAGACCGACTTCGAAAAAGAAAGTTATTTTTCACTTTGTAGTGTTTTTAGTTGGAAGTCGGTAGTATTTTTTGTAAACGTTTTTTTATTTTTCGCTTTTTAGTTAGGTACAACTAATAGGCAAGTTGTTTAGTAAGGTACCTATAACGCCAGAATAAATAACCCAACTATCATGAACCTTGAACATAACCGGTGAAATGAGAGATCTGTGTACCCCTTAAGAGCATACTAGTGTGATGTTATGTTATGAAATGGTATAAGCAATAAACATACATGCGATTGCAGCAATTCCGAGAGATTTGCCGTTATTTATTGAAGAGTTCTATTGTATATCTCCGAAGTTCTTCACCAGATCTTCACCAAATTAAAATGGGACCAATTTCGGAGCATATTCTTCAAACAAAAATTAATTTTCAAAATCGGTCCACAATTGACGGAGATATCGGTGAAAATATATTTAAAAGAAAACATACATGAAGTCGAACATAGAACCTCCTCCTTTTTGGTAAGTCGGTTAAAAATAGTGTGCGAAAGATAGGAAAGTACAGTCAGTACAAAAATTTGCGCTCTGACTCCTAAACTAGGAAGATCCTGTATCTTAGGAGGCAGTCTTCACATAAATAGTGGACAAGCAAATTATAAGCGTACTAGCAGACTCGGATAGTTACATTGGGAGAAGTACTAATTCTATGCGGGTGGAGCCGCAGGCGGAAGCTAGTTCATAATACATCCTTTAAGAGTTTGTAGTTTCCATCATTCCTGATTGATTTGGCTATAAAATACCCCGTACCCCAAATTTAACCATTTTCAAGATATCGGATTATGAAGTTTTTTTTTAAAAAGTCCCGATATTTTGTTTATTGGCCTGTTTATTGTGTTCGCGCCACTTGTAGGTGCGCTCATTGTTTAGTTACCCACATTTCTCTTAATACTTTATCTACCCTTCTTGTCAATTTTCGCTGCATTAAACTACACGTTCGACTCTCGAACAGTCTACGTTCGGCCCTCGTCGAGGGTAGCCTCACCGCTCGTGATAAGTCAACCGCCTGGCTATTCACCCTGGATTCCTCACCCGCTGTGAGATCCTACCGCTGTATTACCGCTTTATAAAACCGCACCGTCTGCGATCGACTATCGTCGCCGCCGGATTCGTGGTGGTCACCTCTGATCATCACCTTGAGCCAGCGTCACGTGGCTCGCCGTTATACCGCACCGCATACAGTCCACTCTCGCGTCAGCAAATAGTGCCAGTACCCAGGGAACTTCGAATCAAGACGTCCAGTGGAACAGAGAAGGAGCGCTGCCAGGATTAAGCACGAGCACACCCGCCTCTGAGGTTAGTCGTAGTTTGTTTAATGCAGCATCTCTCTCAGCATACCGACCCGTCAGATTCCCAAGGTCTAGCCTATCTTTGAACCCCAGCGCAAACCGCTACGTGCTTTGGCGTGCCTCAGTGCTATTATTGCGCTGCCGCGCCGACACATTTTGGTTTATTGGCTATTTTTTTTTTTGGGTTTTGCATATTTTTTATTAGTATTTGCGATTTTTGTGTATTAAATAAGTAGCTTTATTATTCTTAACACTAAAATTGCAGTTAACTGAACCAACTGGGTAGACGATTGGTAGTTATAAAATGAAATAAATTTGTAAAAGGTATTTTTTTCTTACAGTAATATTTAAAAAAAATCTGTGACAGTCCTGCTGAAGATCTGCTTAAAAATATCTACGTTTTATTAGCTATCTAACAAGCAAACAAAACAAAAAAAATTATGTAAGGCTCCTAGACAGCAGAAAACAAAAAGAAAACGCCTGCCTTGTCAAAAAGTGAATAAATAAAAAATTTAACGAAGAAGACGGGATGGTTCTTTACAGGTCCCCCGACTTTGCTGAAAAGATTGATTTTCAGTCATTTAGCTTGTTTTTATTTTTTTAAGTTCAATTTTTTTATTCACTTTTGACAAGACTTTACGTGTATTTATATACTTATTTTTTATTTTTATACCTTTTCGTGATAAAATTATATTTTTGCAAATTAACACTATATAGGATTTTGAATACTGTTATATTTATTTAATTTCCATTGTTACGTTATTAGTGATCGAAAGCATAATGAATACTACTATTATATGTTTTTGTTATGTACTATATATGTAGTCAAATCTTTAATGAAAAAAAAAAAGTTTGTTTTCATAAACTATGGCGCCCGCATCATATTTTATATTTTTAAATTTTCACTAGCCTATATTAACAACGCAACGCTTCTAACGATAAAAAACGATAAATATTGTAAAAAAACTTTTTTTTTAAAAGAGTTAGTATGGAGTTTCTTGTGCGTTCTTCTGCATAACAAGCTACTTTCCGAATGCACGGTAGAATACATTTTTATTCCTTTTAAATTTTAATGTGGCCGCTTGGTGGCCTAGTTGAAATAAAATATCTTTGTCTTTGTCTTTGATACCACATACATTGATATCGGCTAAGCCGTTTAGAAGTTATGGTGGAATAAAGAAACTCGTGTTTTCAGGATTCATGGGTGTTTGTACCCATGAATCCTGAAAACATAACACTCCTTTTTTGGGCCGTCGCGTCGTGTAAAAATAAAGGTACTTAAGCGTCAAATTTATCATTTGGGTCAGAAAACAAAATAAAAAAAATCAAAATCTATTGATGTTTTGAGACAGAGAGTAATCGATCCAGAAAAGAATCGGTTAACAACTGGTGTAAAATCTACCGGTTCCGTATCTACTATTATCGCAAAAAACGGCAATTAAAAACACGTTTTAATACATCATCTGTGAAAATTGCAACTGTCTAGCTATCACGATACATGAGATACAGCCTGGTGACAGACAGACAGACATTTGGATCGTGGAGTCTTAGTAATAGGGTCCCGTTTTTACCCTTTGGGTACGGAACCCTTATAAAAACTGGATCAAGACAAGAATTAAAGAAACAGTTTTTCACAGAAAAGCCCGAAAGCTATATTAGCTCAATTTTCGACATTGAAAATATATTTATTTAGGCCTTGAATGGTAAAGAAATAGGATGATAACAACGTGGGCCGTCCCTTTTAGCCAGAAGGACCCTCGCAGCTGTGCTGTGCTCAACCAATTATTGGGTTTCCTATTTCAATGCCGGTCCCCATTGTCCGGTCTGAGAGAAAGTAATTCAAAAGCAAGTTAATTACATTACAGACATTCGATAGACACACTTGTTTTGTAAAAACTTTTTTAGCGATTGGAAATTAGTTTGAAGCTGCGGAAAAAACACAAAATGTTAACTGTTACTATATTTCTGAGAACTTTGTCGTTGCCGAAAAATAATTAGGTAGAAAATGTCGATAGAAATGAACGGCGAACGAACCTACTTCTAAATCTGACCTTTTAAATAAATTTTTGTATTTGCCAAATTACGTTGGTACCTAATATTAACAATAATAACGAATAACGAATAATCATCTGGTAATATAATATGGTCCTGCTAATATAAATCCCTAAAATGATTGCGGGTCCAGGTTGGTCGCAGTAGCAAAAGTCTGGCCAATTGGAGCCTCATAGACCCATCTCAAAAACAGTGCCAGTGTGGTTCCCCGTCGCAGGATATGCCCACCTCCCTGGTTGCCCTTCGTGTCCAGCCGCTTGCACCTTTCAGGACCTGAATGTGGCAAATGACAGTGCTGTCCAAGTTGCTACATACTGGTCAGACAAAATTTGAGAATAGTTGGGTCAAAATTTCAGTTCATCGATACGAAAAGAAGAAGACTGAACTCATCATCATCCATCTTTTGAGGGTTCCGTACCTCGAAAGGAATAAACGGAACCCTTATAGGATCACTTTGTTGTCCGTCCGTCTGTCTGTCTGTCAAAACCCTTTTTCTCAGGAACGCGTGGAGGTATAAAGCTGAAATTCATATAAAATACTCAGGTCTACTGTCCCTAAAGCTGTGAAAAAATCAAAATCTAAGCCAACGCAATCAAAAGATTTGACACATTTGATTTGATTTTTGACACTCGCAAGGGAATCAAAACTTACAGGGTTCTTCCCGTGAACTCAGAATCTTGAAATTTGGTAAGTCGCGGCCGTTATCACTGGGCCACCACTGCTCTCCTGACTGAACTCATGTTTGAGTAAATCGATAAAATGCTTCATAACTCATTTCTTTTCTATGCAGTCCGACAATGACCACGCTGGAGGTCATCATGATACGGCCTTAAAGTACCACTTGTTAATAGCAATTTTCAAATGACACTATTGTCCGTCCGCCTCTTACTGAATGAACGTCACACTTAGGTACACATTACAAGGATGTAATGGCAAGAGATTTGCATAAAGTAAAACTATAAACAAAGAAAATTGCTCCCACTATATAACTACAATAATTAAATAATATTAATGAAGTTCATAAACTAAGAGGGCACCGAACATTGCTCTAACCATAAGATAATGGTACTTTCTTTGCTATGTAATGTGCTCTTTAATCCTTCTAGTCCTTTTTATCTTAAAGAACGCTTTCAGTTCCTCTGTGACACACATTCTCGGTCCTTGAGATAATCGGAAAACCTGAAATTAAGCATTCCAATTACATTGCTTCTTGCCGAATTTCATGATTCTAGGTCAACGAAAAGTACCCTGTAGATTTTGATTCCCTTGCGCGTGTAAAATATGCGTCATTTACGGCTGTATCCCTTGATTGCGTTGGTCTAGAAGTTTGATTTTTTTCACAGCTGCAAGGGGTTGACTTGAGTACCTTCAAGCGTTCCCGAGTTAAAAGGTCTTGACAGACAGACGAACAACAAAGTGATCCTATGAGAGCTCCATTTTTTCCTTTCGAGGTACGGAACCCTAAAAATTATGGTAAGTAAACAAAAAAAAAATGTTTTTATTGTAACTCGTACATTATACAGCATTACATAGTTGGAGGTAGCCCCAGTAAGTTATAAATTATACTTGTGTTGGAGCTATCTCGCTACTTCCCGTAGTGTCTATTATATAATGTTGAGACCATAAAATCATCATATTTAATTTTAATTAAATTTTTGACGCCTTGCGGTAGAAAGTCAATGAAAACAGTTAATATTCCACACAGAGTTTCAGTAACTTTGTTACACGTCAGATGTTATAATTGAATTGACTCTATAAATATTCATCAAAACGGCACCAATTCCAATTCAGATTTCACAATGTGTATTTTACGAGAGATTATTTATAATGAAAGGGTACTTGTAGATCGAGCTAGGTATATTCATGTAAGTACCGATGTATTGGTTGATACGTCTTCTCAGTACGTTCAAGGTTAAAATATGCATTAGTCACAAAAACCGGTTAAGTAAGAAAACAGTTAACATTTACTAGTGTCATTTTAACCTAAAAGAGTAACCAACGATTTAAAAATAGAAATTACAGCATTATAAACGTTGTAATAGTATTTCAATAGAGGTGCTCCTGGCTAAATAATAACAGCCGCACTGGTCGATCATCAAGGTTAAGCAACGCTTGACGAGGTCGGTCCGTGGATGGGTAACCATTTCAACATACCGAGTTTCCTCCGTGCCTCGGAAAACACGTTAAGCCGTTGGTCCCGGCTGTCATTTGAAGATCTTTGACAGTCGTTACGGGTAGTCAGAAGCTTGAGATCTGACACCAGTCTTGCCAAGGGGTACCGTGTTACCCAGTTATATTTATTTATTAGATTTTTTTATTGATTTGTTAGTTATATTTTTTTAGTGGGTTGTGGAGGTCAGATAGGCAGTCGCGCCATGTAAAACTCTGGTACTCAGCTGAATCCGGTAAGACTGGAAGCCGTTCCCAATATAGTTGGGAAAAGGCTACGCAGATTGAATAGTCTTTCAATTTAGCCGTGTACTTTTTATTATACGAGTACCCAAAGTTTATTTTTAATACCGTCTTCTTCCTTCTTGTCTAAATAAAGTCCCAATCAATCTTGGTAGTCGATTTAAAATGTTTTCCTATAATTTTGTTACTTTGTTGTCGTAACAATAACATACATTTTATGCAGAGTACCTTAAGTAAGTATCTTTAGGACTTCAACCCCAGCCGAATGAGGGGTTGCAAAAATGTAAAAAAATAAAATATTTGAAAGTTTTTTTTTTTTTTTAAACCTTGCCCCACACTAGGAATTTCTTCCTGTATCGTGGGTGCGTTTACAAACATATAAACTCACATACACAAACACCCAGAGCCGGAACAACTACCTGTAGGTCATACAAATATTTGTTCCGTGCGGGAATCGAACCCGCGACGCGCAGCGCAGCAGTCAATCGCTCATCCACTGCGCCAACCGTGCGCTCAAAGTTATAAGCGTCGAAAGTTCCATATTTCAACACTAATTTTAACGCATCCTTGGGCGAAAATAGATACCTTAAGAAGAAGGAACATTGCAAAACTGCCTCCATACAGGGATAGATTCGATTTTTTCCATTCCATACAGGGATAGATTAGAATTGATTAACAATGCTACTAATTTTATTTTGAAAATATACATTTAGCCGTTTTTTCATGATATCTTGACTCCCAAAGGTCTGTTTATAAAATTTCGCGCGCTCGTTTTCTTCCTAAATCATTATCCATTTCGATACAAATTTGCAAAAGTGCTAATTTGTACGCGAACTAGCTTCTTACTGCTCATCACAGCATTTATCTCTTTCGCACGAGTTGTTGGATGAGATAGCATGCATTTTAACCTCGCGCACAAAATAGTTCATGCCGTCGACTAGAGAAACCTTAACCGTAGTTTATTGCGATCGATACATTGTTAGATAACTATTTGTACGTCGTCTATAGTTTCTGCGTTTGACTGTAGCGGCAATTATATTAATGTAAAATAAAATAATTCAGTAATAATAAAGTTTAATGAATGCTAATTTAGGATGATAAGGACAGGAGAATGATAATTGCAATGCTTGTAAAACGCTGCTAAGTCATAAGTACTAACATAACATAACTTCAATATTATACACTTAGTTCGCAATAAACGTTTTGCCTTTGACGTAGCGGTCATTGCCTTTTCTCTAAATATTCGTATAAACCTGATCAATGAATTATATGCGTGTTGTTTTTTATTAGTAACAAGAAGAAAATCATGCTGTGCAGACGGAGGTTACACATTCGCGAGCTGACTGACCATGTGATCATTCGAATGCATAGCATGATGTTCTTCTTGTTTACATCTTTTTAGTTCGCTTATGCAGTCGGGTTTTTTGATTTTATTAACTTTGTTTATTTACTACTTTTAAGTTATCTTTTTTGTCGAATTACTTTTGAACATATATTTTTGTAAACACCACTACCCTTCATTTTGATAACGCACTCGATGGATTTGGAAGAAATAAAATATTGGGACCTCCATAATATGGCGCCCAAAATCCGCCACGTTTGTTTTTTTTTAACGTCATTTAACTAAGAACACTTGGGCGGTCAAGACCTATCTAACAATGTCTTAAGGTTCAACTAGTCGACGGCACGAACTATTTTGAGCGCGAGGTTAAAATGCATGTCATCTCATCCGACAACACGTGCGAATGAGATAGATGCCGTGATAAGCAGTAAGAAGCTAGTTCGCGTATGAATTAGCACTTTTGCAAATTTGTATCGAAATGGATGATGATTTAGGACGAAAACAAGCGCACGAAATTTAATAAACAGACCTTTGGGAGTCTAGATATCATGAAAAAACTACTAAATGTATATTTCCAAAACAAAATTATTTGCATTGTTGAATTAATAATCTATCCGTGTATGGAGGTCGATGGTATTTATTTCCGCCCAAAGATGCGTTAAAATTAGTGTTGAAATATGGAACTTTCGACGCTCATAACTTTCAAATATTTTATTTTTATCTTTTTTGCTTCCATACAGGGCTTGATAATGATGAGGCAAATTGATATAATTTTTTATTTTGAACGTACATCGTGAAACAGTGGAGTAATCGCTAGACTACGTTTGTATGGAAGAATGATCGACTAGTGTAACCATAAATCTATCTAGTGGTTTGAAAAATATGAGGTAATAATAGTACATTATGGTACAAGTGTGTAATGTTGGTGATTACCGCTGAGGCGCCATTGAGACCCGAGCCGTTAGGTGAGGGTCTTAAGAGAGCCGAGGACGGTAATCATCAATACACACGAGTATCATACGACGTTTTTCAACACACTTGTGAAGAAAATAATACTTAAAAATCATTTCCAACAGTAAAAACGAGCTGTGATATTTTTTTCGCAATGACGGGCAAAATTAATCAGTTTTCCTATGCGCGCGCATCTAACAATGGCGATCGGCCATAGACTCAAAATAATGAGTTATCTTTTTTTTGGCTTCTCGCGGATAGCGTTTTAGCCACGAAAAAAATGGGGAATTTCAAGTTTTCTTTATTCCAGACAAAAACAAAAGTTATATTTAAGTGAAGTTTTATTTATTAAACACGTACAAGTTGAAATTTTCTATTTAAAAACGAAGTTGCATGAAATGTGTTGCATTTGTACTATTGAGCACGATCTTTTTTGTATCGAAACTTTTTTAAGAACAAAGCAACTCAACCAATAAATAAAAAAAAAGAAACTCGTTATCTCACTTGTGAATAATAGTAATGAAAAAGTCACAGTTTGATAACAGGTGTCATTATGTGCCTAATTGCGGTGAAATTAGAGCCACTTTTTGAGCAAGTGTGTTGAAAAGAATATTACAAACATACATTCATACAAAATACCCGCGAAAAACATAACCCTTTCATTGCAGTCGGGTAAAAAGATGAGGCTTTGGATAAACAAATGTTAAGGAAACCGATTGTTACCGATTGAGGACGGCTTTATATTATCTTTATGACCAACGGTCAATGACCGCAACTGTCGTGCTATAACGCCTCAGTTTTTGTTAGGCATGCAATATTGTTTTTCTTTGTTTACCCATTGAGGAAACGTACTATAAGGGTCAAAAGTGCTATATCTATAATTTAATTTCTATACAAAATATTAAATAGTTGTGGATAATTTAACTTCTTCTACAAAAACTAGCCATTTGAGTTTTGGGAGAGTATGACTGCACTTTTGACGCTTGACTGTACATATACGATTCTACCTGAAATAGTCATTCCAATTAATTGTAAAGTATTAGAATTGAATTAGATATGTGTTACGCCTATGCTCGCTTATTAAAAATACTTTTCGTGAAGTTCTACAGAATCTCTAATTGATATGAAATCTTGATGATCTTTGATTTCTGTTTTCATTGCTTACAAAGTCTCTTAATTACTACTTTAAATCACACTAATATTATAAAGACGAAAGTCTGTGTTTGTATGTATGTTACATCTTCACGCTCAAACGGCTGGACGGGTCTGGAAGAAATTTAGCACAGAGATAGATTGTAGTCTGGAATAACACATATGATACTTTGTATCCCGGGGTATATATTCCCTTAGGATTATTTTCGACATTCACGCGGGCGAAGCCGCTGGCAGAAGCTAGTACTGCATAATTATCTTTTTTGCTTATCCTTAATTATACTCAAATAAAATAAGTTTAAGTTTAAATTATAGTTGGACCGAATGATTATCTAAAATCCATTAGTTTCTAGGACAAAATCTCAAAGGCCTTAGTGGGACTTCTAAGTTCTTAGACATTTAATTATGGCCGCCAAGGAATGTCTAAATGAGATTTAGTTTTCCTTTCAACTAAAGGACGAGACGGTGACAAAGTACCTCCATAGTTAGTTTATTTAACTAGGTAACTTTAAATTTTAGTCAAGACTCAAGGTTACCTCTATTATAAAAAAACAACGAAGCAGTAAAAAAATAAATATGAAAATAAAATTGGAGTTTTTTGTACATAATTATTTAGTAACAAAAATGTTCTACATTAATAATCAATCATTTTCTACAAGCAATTTATAATAAGCTTTGTTGAAGAACATGCCGTTGTTTTTTCATGAAATTACCCTGCAGTATATTAATTTCAGGAATATAAAATATTGTTCAAAAAAATACCCAAGTTCCTGAAAATCTTAATTGGGTAACGGCAAATGCCTCGCACGTTTCAGTTATAATTTTAAGTTATTTTTTGTTTTTCTGTGTAAGTAAGTATAACGTGTTCATGCTGCCTAAAGCAAAAAAAAACCTTATTAAATCAGTTTTAAAAGGGCTGTGACTGTGACGAACAACAACGCCAAAGTTTCCTGATTTACCAGCTTTACGCTTAAAATCCGTTTTAAAAAGTTCGCGAACAAAAGTTGTACCGTTGTACGTCCCCGAGCTGAGCCGGATCCTGATTTTTGTAGAAGTAATTAATTTTAAGTATCTTCCTTTGTAGCATAGTCTAGTGCTTGTAATTGATTGTGAAGCTTGTAACAGCTAAATTTACAAGCTTTTATATAACTTGCAAGTATTTTCGGGTCAAATCTTGCAAATGAATTTTAAAGCAGTTATCCTCAACAGATTAAGATGTCATTGTGCATACACATTTGGTTTGGATGACAATGCACGGTAAGCTAAAAAGTTGGTTAAATAAAAAAACTTTTTGCAAAAACATGCTACCGACTTCCAAATACAAAACTACAAAGTGAAAAATAACTTTATTTTTTGAAGTCAACAAACATGCGATTGCAGCAATCCCGAGAGACTTGCCGTCATTTATTGAAGAGTTCTGCTGTATATCTCCGAAGTTCTTCATCAGGTCTTCACCAAATAAAAATGGGACCAATTTCGGAACATACTTTTTCAAACAAAAAAAAGAATTTTCAAAATCGGTCCTCAATTGACGGAGATATTGGTGAACATAAACAAAAAACAAACATCATGTCGAACATAGAACCTCCTCCTTTTTGGGTAGTCGGTTAAAGAAGGTGGATACTAAATATTTCCAAATAGGTAGTAAAACACGTGGAAAAAGATCGCTTGCCGATCGGACACAATTTTGTAAATCCTTTTTATACTTGTTATGTTTCCGTGCACATAACTATGTACCTGCCATGTTGTCGGTTGGCAGACAAGTCCACCTTTATATCTTTGAAGATGCATGAAGGTTAATTAATTAAACATACGCATTGTTTCAAGGGTGCTATCAAGCTATGATTTGGCAATATTAAGGATATTAACGAATTATCATCGCGTTAAGTATCCTACCAAGTCATTCTCATTGTGAATCAGCAGTAGGCGTTTAAGCATGCTTATAAGGACAAGAGAGAGAGAATATGAAAACGGGATACAACGTGTGTTTTAATGGATTAACTTTCACAGGGATATGTATTAAGGTGCTTCCTCACTTGGAGCCTTCGCCTGTAATGTAACAACGTTACAGAGTCAAATTTTGCATTGGTGAGGGATAGAATCGAGCATAACAGTGTTCAACCTGTAATGTAACAGATTCGAGCATTACATTGGTGTGGGAACAGAACTGAGCATTACAGTGCGCAATTTGATGATACAACGTGTCATATTTTGATACAACTTGTAACATAAATGAACATTTTGTCTGACATTGTGGAATTAACTAAATGCACAAAATCGAATATATGTTACATTACAGACGAATGCTCGTCAGTCAGGGAGGCAGTATTGTAATGTAATGCTCAAAATCGAATCTGACATGTTAAATTACAGGCGAACGCTTCAGGTGAGGAAGCACCTTTATAGTGGCCATACTAATATAATAAATACGAAAGTAACTCAGTCTGTCTGCATCATATCTATCTGTTTGTTACCTTTTGAATTCTAATCAGAGTTTGGTGAAACTTGGCACACGGGTAATCCATGTCTTGGATTAGGACATTGGATACATTTTTATCTCGGGAGTAGGTATCCTTGCGATAATTTTCACGCGGCCGAAGCCTCTGGCCGAAATAAGTCTTACTTTTCTATTATAAACGCGAAAGTTTGTGAGGATGGATGAATGTTTGTTACTCTTTCACGCAAAATTGGCTGAACGGATTTTGATGAAAGTTTACAGTAGCATAGCTTGTATAATAATATTATCAGAATAACACTTAGGCTACAATTTATAAAGAGATTAAGTAGGTACTAAGCCCACACGAGCGGAGCTGCGGGTGGCAGCTAGTAGCTAATATATTATCTTGAATTGCCACGGTACCTTTACTTGGCTTCTTATATACTCTGTTTAACTTCTTGCATAAAGGCGACGGCAAAGGATAAGTACTTTACATAATCCCATTTAATAAAGTCGATTCCAAAGACAAATTATTATTTCAGACATTCAATATTTTACGAAGAAATATTTCAAAAGAGATTGGAATTGAATCGTGGACAATACTTTTATGTTATTTGTATAGGAAAATTGGTTTGTAAACAAACAATGCTTTGTGATACCTACACATGAGACCGTAAAGCCACTGTTTATTTGTAAAGCAACAGGAAGAGATTGTATCTACCCACTTATTGTTTTTTGTTTGTTCTGTGCGAATGTGCTTAAGTTTTTCTTTTTAGGGTTCCGTAGTCAACAAGGAACCCTTATAGTTTCGCCATGTCCATCTGTCCGCAGCTTAGCTCAGAGGCTCTTAAGATTAGAAAGCTATAATTTGGCATTGATAAACATATCAATCACGCCGACAAAGTGATATATTAAAATCAGGAAAAAATATTTTTTCAAATCATGAAAACATTTTTATTACTTTACCACCTGTACACGTAAAGTAGGGTGTTTTTTTCTGTCTGTCTTATGGTGTGTGGTATCCTTGGATAGGCCATTCAAAAATATTAGGAGTCTACAATATTGCAAATTTTGTTAGTGTCAACTGTCCCACTTAACAGCTAAATGGTTGCTTTATGATAGGTGAAAAAAAAAACACTGCAGTAGTATATATAACGAAATTTTAAGGAAAACTATAACAGCTAGTTAGGCTTTAGAAGTTTACGAGTAACAGGCGACCAACTTAAAAAATGTACTTGAAAAGGTAAAAAAAATCTTTTCGTTAGAGCAATGTTCGGTGTTTTCATTGTTTATGAACTTCAGTATTTTACCAAATTTTCTTGGTGAATGTAGCAGTTTGTACAGAACCCTCGGTGCGCGAGTCCAACTCGCACTTAGCCGGTTTTTTTATATGGTAGGTATGCGACTTGCCTGGCGCAAATAAAATATTTTTCTTTCTTTCGTTCTTATATTTTAAGAGGCGGGCTTCATGCCTCAATGCAATCTCTACCTGTCAATCTTTGGGATAAAAGAATAACATTGAGATGTGGCTCACGATTCCTTAAAGTTAACTTGACCGAAGAGTCGAACGAACGATTTCCCGAAGAATGGTTGCACAAATTGACCCCTATATAAATCTACTCCTTCGTTCGCCAAAGAATAAAGCAATGAAAATATATATAAATGCACTAATTCCTATGTTTTGCAGTAGCCTAATACCCACCTCCATCTAAGTATATCGAAAATCTGCAAACATTTTTAATATCCTTTAGTAAACAATGACTACATTGTTTACTCTGATTCGGCCGTTACGATAACCTGATTAGCATAAGAATTTAATAAAACAAAAGAACAAAATTGTGTAACACTTTTTTAAATTATTCTATGTTGGTCTTAAATCAAATTATGGCGCAACGATCAGCCAACGGCTTGCCTGTGTAAATATTGAAAATTATCTCCCGAAAAACAATAAGAACAGTGTATCTTTACACCTTTTCCAAGATATAATCTATCTCTAAGTAATCTAAAATTCTAAAAAATTGTTCAGCGGTTTAGTAGCGAGAAAGATAGTTTATATTTTGTAAAAACATGAGTATGCAGTAGGTACAAATTGGAATTTGTACTGCAAGGTATTGTGGTTAAAACAATGACCTGCATGTTTTGCCATAGGTAATTGCGTACAACTTATAAGTAATGTACTCAAATAGGTTACGGAATTATCTAGATGCAATCTAAACAAATGCAGCAATATTTAAGAGGAACCTTTCGCTGCCGTCACTTTAGACTAAACATTATTAAAATTCATGGCATAATTTAGGAATCTTAATTGACACGGATTAAGAAAGCAAGGGGCCATTTCAGACTTCACCACAGCACCGTTGCCACAAAGGGGAAGCAAGAACTGCAGAACGGCTCCTGGTACGTTCCTAGCGAACTTCACTTGTTTCGTTTTAGTTCACACTCCCTAAGCACGAAGTCCGCAGTTTCTGCCTTTGTTACGGGTTTTCCCTACTCCCAACACCTACGGACGGATGATTCGTTCGGGGCCCAAACTACAATTGAATGACAAAACAAATTGACAGTTGTATCTACTCCCGATGTGTTTTTACCCGTCCGAAAAATTGAACATAACACTTGTTTGATAGGTTTCTTCTAGGCAAGCGTGCTTCATCGTCGACCACATCATCGCTTACCACCAGGTGAGATAGTGGTCAAGCACAAGAAAATCACTAATAAAAAAATTACGCACGGGGCCGTAACTTCGTTGACGGAGATAGGGAGTAGACCACTGTTGTGAGCACAACGCACTTGAACTTTCTGAAGAACATCACCAATCAGGTCTGTGTGTGTCCTTCTGAGGCAACCACTCGTATTTTTTTTCAGATTTCCAATCACTAATTGAAATTATATGTGGATGATTTCATATTCTATCCGCAAACAAAAATGTTTCCTGTTAATTAATTACCACTAAGGTAAATTTTACCTATCTTCTTCCAAGGGTGACTCAATATTCCTGAAACTTTGAATTGAGTCCACGTTACGAGTGTTGGAAACTATTTATTGAACTAATCAACAACAATATAACACTTAATTTAGGTCATGAAGTAGTAACTATCCCTTTAGTGGGACTTGTTTTACAACAACTAGGACCCGTTTTAGCCGAAATCAATAACCGCGTCGTTTGTAAATTTAAATTAGATTTAATTAATAATACGAGGTTCTAATATAACAGTAATAGTTCTGGGTCAACCTTGTAGACAGAGGCGGATTAAAAGTCGAGAACGCCCTAGGCAAGCACATCATTGGCGCCTCCACAAGCGGTCATATACATAATTATTATAAACTAGTACTTAACCAAAATAAAACCCCAAACCACGATGATCATGAAAGCAATCTATTGTACCTTGTAGACAGAGGCGGATTAAAAGTCGAGAACGCCCTAGGCAAGCACATCATTGGCGCCTCCACAAGCGGCCATATACATAATTATTATAAACTAGTACTTAACCAAAATAAAACCCCAAACCACGATGATCATGAAAGCAATCTATTGTACCTTGTAGACAGAGGCGGATTAAAAGTCGAGAACGCCCTAGGCAAGCACATCATTGGCGCCTCCACAAGCGGCCATATACATAATTATTATAAACTAGTACTTAACCAAAATAAAACCCCAAACCACGATGATCATGAAAGCAATCTAATAACTTTGGTCGTTCTAATTTCGATCTTATGCTTTAAGCTACACTTACAACAACGATTTTGCTCAGTATTGCTCTTGGTAGCAATCAAAGCATAGTGAATTTCTGAAAATGACTTTTACAAGCATCTGCTTGAGCTGTATCTTACAAATTTCTATTATGAAATCAGGCGATTTGTAGGAATAATCAAGAAGGAGCATGCTTCGGAAGCTCTTTATCTCAGTAGAATTAAATAATATTTTATATTGTTTATGTACTTACCTACTACAGGAACTTGAACTTACTTTTATTATTTATAGCATTAATTTCATGTAATTTTATTTCTTTGTTTAGAAACTGCAGCGTGTGCGCCCCTTGTAACTAATTTGCCTTAGGGATAATCCGCCACTGCTTGTAGGAACTATACTGACCACGGCAACAGCTATTTTGTTTTGTTATTACTCCTAAGTCTTTTCATTTTCCATTTAACCTTCATTAATAACTAAATATATTTACATTTCATCTAAAATTATGTCTCAGCTATTTAAATTCATTTCAATGTCATGTCATTTATTTGTGATTTATTAAATTCATGTTTAGTAATTTTGATAAATGTCTCAGAAGTTTAACTAAAGCGATAGAAATAGAATTCTTTCTCCAGTAAATGTACACAACATTTAACTTTGACTTCATCTGTCTGTAAATAATTTGGAATTTTATTAAAGGTTATTTTGATGGAAAGGTCCTTTGTCAAAATTCCAGGTCTTAAGCAGTAAACAGCTTATAGGGCTTCGCTGTTACGTTTACTGTTAATTGGTCCGTAAAAATAACAATAAACGTAGGAGTAGGTACTAGGTACTGTGAGGCAGACGCGCTTCTCCGGGAACAATCTCTTTAAATGATAATAAGTAGGTGGGCTTAATAGCGCTAGAAAAGAAATTCATTTCTTCTTATAATATTTACTTTTACATTATACAGGGTGGGCCCGAAGTCTTCGATCAAACGTAACAGAATGATATTTGGAGCTATTTGCAGTCGGTCTAATAGAATCAAATTTTTTATTTTAATGGCATTTTTTTTTTTTGTTTTCTCCTTATCGGGGTGATAAGGAGAAAAAGATCTATCGCCATGTTTCGTTTGATCCAGAATTTTTTGCCCAGCCTGTATATATAACACTGCCTGTTTAAACCTATATGGCAATTATCCATTTTCTTAAATCTTCAAGAAGTCTGGTAAGCCAGCGTTATTTTGAGATACGATTAAGTTCTTTGCATTGATAATAACAACATATATTAAGCCTGATCAGTTCTCTTAGATACTTGACGAAAGATGAGATTACTTCATCAAATTGTTATTATCTCGGTCTCTGATTTTTTAATAATGCAACAGATCAGTCAGACGCAACTTGGCAAACTCCACAAAACACAAACTTAACTAAAATACCATCCATATTTATGACCTCGTCATCATAAATCTTGAAGATTATCAAAACGATGATGAGGCAATTTTGCCCATTAGCTAAGCTTCTTAAATCCCATCACATATTTATAGATTAACAGATTAAGCATTACTTACTGGCAAACCGAGGAAATTATTTTTGTTCGCGAGCCCGTAATTAATATTGTAGGTACAACGAGTTTTAAATGAACCGTTAAATTTTATTACCTCTGTAGCTTTTCGAAATAACCACATTTTGAACTTACCCCAGCCAGTAAATCTAGCCGGGTTAGCCCTCTTTTGGAAATATATGGCCTATATAACTAGAACAAAGCAAAAAATACTACCATAAAGGGTAGTTTAGGCACCACGCGATAGGGAATAAATATTATGTCAGTAGTAGTGCGACACCAAAAACCTTGTTTTCTTATTTTACGCATCCGAAGAATGTCCGAAGAATTGCTCGATGTCCAGAGTCAGATAGATAACAACTTGAAAACAATCTTGCTTTACATAATTGGCGAAAAAAGCAACAGGAATTTTAAACTTCGACATCGCCATATTACTGTAATGACTACATACTAGTAAGTACTTATAGATACTTACCGACCTCATAAACTTGATTACCACATAAATACTAAATGCTCCTGAATGAATTCGTCGGAAGTCAGTACACTACTAATTTTGATGTCAGATTTTAATGTGTCAATCACGATCTGTCAAAATATTTTTTGTAGTTATTTAATACCTAATACAAGTTTGGCACTTGGTTTTTGTAATAATGGATCTTGACGTACTATGATGTATCGTAAGAAGTCTAGTATAGTAGTTATCAGAATTTGTAATGACATTTACAATGGCCCACTGTGGTTGGATTGAAATGTCTAGAAGTTAAGATTTACATGTAGTTACAATTTGCGCCCAGACTAACCAAATTAACGGAATTCATTAAGGATCGAATCAAACACTACGAGATGTAGTTATAGCTATTGTATTATCAAGGAATAAGTAGTTAATTTCTAAAACCAATGATTTGAAAATTGTTCATTATATTCATTTTCATGCTCTTCATCATTATTGGGGTCGGCGCAACACGTCTACATCTTCCATAAGCATTATTCTGATATTTGATGATTTTAAATTGCTTCAGCTAATCGTCATTAGTAATAACCGCTGTCTGGCTATATTATCTTTCGCATTGTCCATCCTTCGTTTCTTTGGTCTTTTCGTCCTTTTTTTAAACCCCAACGGAAACAAAGAGTGTTACAAGTTTGACATGTGTATCTGTGTAGTATCTATCTGTGCCATCATAGCTCCTAAACTGATGAACTGTTTTTATTTTGTAAGGTGACTTTATCGAGAGAGTTCTCTATGTTTGATGACAATCGGTTAAGCCGTTCTAAAGTTTGCACATTTTGCTCTTTGAATCGGGATATTTTCGCAAGACATCGTGTTGTATTTACAAAATAAAATTGATAGATAAAATGAATAGATTGTCGATCGAAGCGTGTTTACTTCTACTTAAATTCACTGTAGTATATAAAGGTATTTGCGTCGGAGGCTTTTTAAAAGTTACTTGTAGCCGTCCAAATTTACACTCAAATCATTCCTCACGCCATTTTCTCCGTCCCTACGCATCACAAACTTGTGTCATGGAGTAAAAATATAAATTATTATATTGAATTTTTAAGTAATGTGCCTACAAAGAACTTTGAACTTAAGAGATTTGAGCCGGGTTTTGTGATCTTTTTTTGGTGTCCTTTGTGTGGACATTTTAACTAAAGGACCTACGCAAAATATCCTACTAAATGTATGCACTTTATTTTCTGTATAGCATTATTAGCATTGTTCGTAGTGCAGATTTAAATGAAAATAGAGTGTTTTCTTTGAGAAAGAAGTATTGTATAGTTTGTAATGTATTGTAGGTATGAAATGGTATTTAACTAACTTGCACGCTTCCCTGTTTTCACACAATAGTCGGACTAAACTTCCGTCAAATATACGGCATCTACGTCAGCGTTGTTAACATTATCGCTTTCGCTTATGACTGTGGCCATGTACATATATTTTGTTTCGCTAAAGTTTTACACGTTCAACTAAGATTATCATCTGATAAATGCCTTTTGAGTAAACACAACCCATTATTTTTATCAGAGATTTCTCACATCGTCGGTTACATATGAAATTGTATTGTGAGCAAAAAGTTTAAGAGCGAGATTATGATTCATGGTACGACTACAGCTATATTTGTCATAATCTAGATAAAATTAAGTAAAACAAGGTACATAAAGCAGTTAGAAATCCCATTTATAAAAGGTCGTATGGTCGTAATGAGTTTCGTGCAGGACCTAGTGCGGTGGGACTTACCTGCCATATTTTTTGTATTCATGACGATGTTGGTAAACTCGACACAAATTATGACTAAAGAAATATAAACTTCGTACCTCAAACGCGCTTGACTAACTCAGTGCGCGTTGTGTTATTGTATGAATATTTGTCGAGATTTTGAAATAAATTGGGAGTGTTGTTATTGTTACTGCTATACGCATTCTACTTATAGTCGCATAACTCGCATATATACATACTTAAAAAGTTAGTCACATTCATATTCCAGAGATGCATTCGTCCCTTGTCTCCAATACATAATGCATTTATGTTCATAATAGTGAATAGATGGTTATTTGATATACCTTGAGTCAATTGTGATCACTGTTTCTTGTGATATATGGACCGGCTTCCTTCCTCCCGGTCGGGCGATGTCTGTTGATTGTTGCCTCGTTAAGATCAAACCCGTATCTTTTGGCCGCACTTAGTAACTGTTGGTCAGTGGACCCACTTTTTGGGGAAAGACACAGTGTAAACACGTATAAAACTGGTATGTGATAAGAGGTGGTGCGCGCGGAGGGGATCGTGAATAGTGCGAGATGCGCGTGGGCACGAGCGTCGCGCGCGGCCCGCGGTTATCAACTAAACACATAAAAATGCCGGCTGGTCCACAACCACGGACACTTTTCTCATCGTGTGCCCATCTTACCAGCTCGCTGCATTGTACATTCGACAAGCTGTGGCCATCTCGACAGTGTTTCCTATTCGATTCTATTTAACTATTATAATCGATTTGCAGGCGTGTTTAACATTATCTCAAGGTTAGGTCGATTTCGATCGATGTTTGATAGTGATACACTACGTATGTTCACTGTGACGAATCGTTTTACGTTTGCTACGCTAGCGCAGGTAAGCAGGTACCTGTTTTGTGATATCACGTTTATTTTGTTTTTAATTCTGCTTCTGCGTAATCAGACGGACAGGATTACAATTACTTATATATTTTTGCACTTGGTGTATCATTGCTGCATTCGCTAATCGAGTATCGACCCCACTTTGAAATGGGTATAATAAACTAATCTTCATTATCAGTTGTTGTTAATAGCCATTAGTAGGACTGAGTCTTACAGTCCATCTCTGTTTTACAAATAAGTACAGTCTCAGTTGACTGTACTTATTTGTAAAAACAGTTGCAGGTTCGAAACCTAACAAGAGCCTAGCAATACGACTAGCGCAATTTCATAATCTTGTTCCTAACCTTTTTTTTTAACGGTGGAAAACCCTCAAAAGGCGCCTGGACTTTTGAAAAAGAAATACCAAGGTAGTGTGGGTTTTTTGGGTTAACCACCCCGTTGATCAGTAGCATCCAAAAGAATTTGGATTGTATGTCGATGAAGTCAAAAAATTCACGCACAGAATAACAGGACAAGTGAACTGATTTATAAATTAGATAAGGGAGAGGACATATGCAATTATGTGGCATTTATTAGATAATTTTCCCTATAATGATCCCGATATAGATTTTGAAGGATGTTTTGAGAGGACGAACACAATATTTACTGCTTCGGAATGCCAATCAGATAAAATCTAGGGCTTACTGATTAATATGCCACTGTTATACAGGGATAAGACAACACCGTTCTTGTACTCCATCAAACGATTTTAATTACCAGTCGAATTGTATTCTTATGCACATCCTCTTTCGTTAGTACTTACCTAAGTCGTTTTTCAGAATTCTTTGTCTGACATATTTTATAACTAGAAGAGACGAACACTGGTTTCCATGTCTGCTTACTGCGTGCTAACATTTTCTGGATTATTGGGTCTCTGTTTCCTTTTGACCTCAATTTACCAAATCTCTCTGATATAGGTCTTATTTGGCAACATCTTCTACTCAATACTCTTCCTGTCACTGTTTCAGGACATTTAGGTTCATCAAATGAATAATACCAACAATACCTAACCATCATATTCACAGTCTAAACGTAGACTGCCCAGAAATCCAGAATGTCGAGTCAGACGTTCATTAGGCATAGCCTAATTGTCTGTAGTAATTGGAACGTTAAGCCAGTGCTCAATCAACGCAATTTCAGTCAACATAATAAATGAATAGCAAACACCCTTATATAAAAACTACATACAGCACATAAGATTACCCCATAGACGTTACCATAACGTAAGACCCTTCGGGCATATTGCCTTCGAAATGATACTTATACAATAATATTTACGGTGGCCATTTTCCTGATTTAATCCCGCAGTCACTTTTCGCGGCATCATATTTTATGATGATGGGCTTAGTTTTAATAAATGAGAGGAAGCAACGCAGATGTATTTGATACTTGTTTGCCATTTGTGTTGAGGACTTGAGGATGGCAATGACCAAAATAATGTAAATTCAAGGCTTAATTAATGACGATACGGATCGGACTAATGTTTGAAAACATTTCATCTTTGCACGAAGAAGTTTAAAGAACGTCCGTACAATTTGTAAGAAAAAACAATATTGCTGTGACTGAGAATCTTGACAAACTTTGTGTAGTTACCTACTTAAAGCAAACTTTGTGCAGTATTGCGTCTTTTTATTCTTTTAAAAGTCACCAACAAAGAGTCAAGTTTTATCTTAATCATAACAAAATTGCAGTTCCTTATTATCATTTTGTATCCTCAATAATATTTTTAGTGGATTGTTTGTGTGGTAAAGAGAAGGGTATTCCTAATAAGATGTTTTATATTTAACGATTAATGTGCGCATTCCTACTGTTTCAACTGTCAATGCATGGTGATTATAAAAGTTTTAGATAGGAATATAACACAATATTCTGAATCATTGGGTTAGATTGGATTTCCAACAGTATTCACTGTCACAGAGTTTACTAACACTGTAAATCACTGATTTATTATAATTATTGACAACTAACTGTTGTCCGCGACTTCGTCCGCTCTGGGTATCTGTGAATTTGGCGGTATAAAAAGCTAATATTACTACAAAAAATATTAACATACATAAAAATTGTAATAATTTAATTAAGATTTTGTGTGTTGTGCTGTGTCTTTTGTGTGCACTAAATAAATGATTTATCTATCTATCTATCTATCTATCTAACCATCTACGACTGAAAATCCCGTCAAAATCGATGCAGCCATTTCGGAGAGTACCCGGAACAAACAGACAGACAGGCAAAAATCTTAAAAATTGCATATTTGTTATTAGTACCGTATACTTTTACATGCATTCAATAAAACTTTGTTATTTTGTAAATGTGGGTATTATAGATAGGTATGTACCAAAACAGTTTTGTTTCTTCGTTTTTTGGACCCGAATGCCGAAATTGAAGTTGTTTTTCACTTTGTAGTGTTTTTATTTGGAATCCGGTTGTAACTTTTTGTAAAAAAGTTAATATTTTTTAATTTTTAGTTGTGGTATAAGCCTATCTATAATGCCCACATTTATATGCCAGAATAGATTACCCGAATAACTTGAAACTTGAACACAACCGGTGAAATTAGAGTGTACCACCGTGTGTGAGTGTGTGAACTGTAACATCTGCATACCCCTTTAGAGCATACCGACGAGATGTTATGTTATGATATGGTTTGCCGTCATTTATTGAAGAGTTCTGTTGTATATCTCCGATCCGAAGTTCTTCATCAAATTTTGCGTCATGGCCTTATATAATAATTTACCACTACGCGTTGTAGTAAAAAGAAAACCTACGACGGGATTTTTTTCGTTAAATGGACACTTTCGGGATTCTAACATAATATACTCGAAAGGAAAATTTATGACACACCTTTTCAAATTTAATTGATGTCTGATCGAGAGTACATGTCACGACGCCTCTTACAGTTACCGGCATAAATTGTGTTTTCCGATGGCTGCCTAGCTAAAGGGACCTTTATCAGAAATACGGGCGAAATATACGCATAACTATCAACATAAAAATATATTATGTAGCAATAACGGTCGTGTCAAACCAGAAAAAAAGTTGGTAGAATTCGGGGAAAGATGTCGAATGTTTATGATTATTTTTATTTATTTAGAAATTTGGCTAAATTTTCATAAAGTACCTACATTACACTACATCGCCTCATCTGGTATTACAGAAGACCTAGCCAACAAAATTTAATCAGGTGAAAATGTCTGCGAAGTAACAAACTCTATTTGACGTAGAAAAACTAAAAAGCATTTTTCCTGTCTTTGATTTTTGTTTTGCCAATACTCGGGGTATTTAACCCATAGCCTATGCCCAGAACCTCACGTCCGAGACCAATAGTCAAGTTTTCCTCACGATGTTTTCATTCACCGTTTACTGTGATGTCTAAGATAAACTTAGAAAGTGCATATGTATTAAAAAAGTCACGGATTCTGAAACTATTTTACCGAAAGTAAAAGCTATCAACTATAGTAGTCATAATGTGTATGTATTTGAGCTTTTAAAGCTTTGCTCTAATTTTTCGAACCGACCATCTGAAAAACATAATTACTTTCAGTTATTTATCATAACTGTACACTAACATATTGGGCATGTTTGCTGAATTTGAACAAAACGTGTTTTCAGAATGATAATTCTCTTTTTTTATCGTGTATACGGATGGCTTTCCCCTAAAAAAATATCAGCAGGGCTTTGTTTCCGCGTATCGATGGTGGAAAGAGTTGCGAACTTGTGAATCTTTTAGCAAATCTGTGTGGGAAAGTTGGCATAGAAAAGGTGTGCTACGCGAATATATATGGGTCTATTGACGCCTATTCTTTGCAAATATACTTCGCGCGCGTTCCTTTTTCGCTTCTCTCATCCATAGTAGATGTTGCTATATATAAAAGAACAAGCACTTGTAAAAAGCTCTTTTTTCCACTATACCTTGTCTATTATGTAACACATTGCCTAAGAAATTCGTTTCGAAATATGAACATGTAGAAACAAAATTATAAAATAAAAACTAAAAAAAACAAAATTACATAATAACAGTTATGAAATGACTTTTGTATGGAATTTTGATACTATTATGTAACTACAACGTAATTATTTTTTTTTTTGGCGGCCGAGTACGTTTGAAACAATTTGCAATATAAAGAAAAAAAATTTACGTAACAGAATAGGCTACTCTTGGTATAGCTTTTTCCAGCACCCCATCCGGCAGAATGATACTGAACCTGTTACCTCTGAAAAAGCGCGCGGTGATTGTGTGTGTATAGTCTGAACGAAAAACTAAAATGTTTCTAATAAATTGTTGTTGGTACTTATTTGCATTTAATTAAATAAGCTTATCAGGTAGCGAAAAAAAAATCGTTCGTGTCTCGCATCAAAAGGTTTTTTTTTAACACTCGCATGTGGCTTTCGACGTTCGCCTTCGGCTGACGTCGAAATTAGCTACATCGCTCGTGTTAAAAACTCGATTTTTATGCTTGTTACGAAATGTACTACTACTACTATTCCACTAGAGTTGCGATACGCAACTTTTTATTTTCAAGTTCACCCTTTTTATTTTTTAAACAGACTCGTGCTTGACATCTATATCTCCTGGTGGTAACCGATGATGTGTTCGACGATGAAGCACGCTTGCCTATTCACTCTTGACTTAAAGACCCCTAGATTATAGCAATCGAGAAAAACACAAACTTCTGTAGGGAATTCCATTCCTTAGCTGTACGCATAATAAAAGTATTCCCAAAACGTTTAGTGTGTATGGATGGGATTTCCACCATGTATCGTTGGTGCATTGCCGAACGTCTGGAAATCCAATGATGAAACTGGCCAGGCGGCATTAGATCATGCAATTCCATCGCCCAGTCCCCAATATGTAACCGATAAAAACCAAAAAGCTGGCAGCTCGGCGACGACGTTCAAAGCTCTGGAGCTAACTTGACCAGTTTCTCATTGCCAATGAGCTTGTTTGGCCCGCTCTAGACAAAATGTAATTCTATTTGCGATGGGAATTGTCGAAATCAGGTGAATACTCACCTAGACTAGATCATTTACTTGTAACAGAACATCGAGCATACGCTTTTTTTAAATTTACTCAAACCACACTTCGAACATGACGCTCTATGTTTTATTACAACCTTATTTTAAAAACCAAAGAGATTTTTGATGTAATATTTTACCGAGCAAAGGCACAAGCGCTAGCTTCGTGGAGTGAGGTCAATAATGAACGCAAGATACAAATAAATTTTACAGGTAAATGCTTACTCGCCGTGACATCAAACACAGCGTCGAACATGGAAATGCTTTAGGAAACTGAGCATTTGTCTGTATTGTACCATTCGTAAGAACGTTACATTACATCGTAATGTTCGCAAAAATGCTCTAGTGTATATACAGTACACTCTGACATTTCGATTGCGCTTGGCAATCCTATACATTTTAGGCATTTTACTCAGCGCTATCGCGATGTTTTCACGGCACTTCTCTAGAGCCTCTGCTTCTTGTGGAGAGCCAGATTTAGCTCCTTTCACACATGTCACCTTTATAATTTACCTAATCCAGAGATAAAACGAACGAATTTCGACCTAATTTTATTCGTGCGGTGACGGCACTTGGGATGGACAATCGTGTGTCATTATATGTTATGTGTTATTTAAAAGTGATTCTCACAATTGAGTGAACAATTAATTGTGCATGCAATAACAGGATATTTTTTTGTAGAAATGATGTTTGAATGTACCTGCTATAAAATAATTTTACAAAGTTTCAATATTAAATTGTTGTCTATGACTATGAGGATATCACAGGAAAATAGCCACCAATGACGTGTGTGACTGAAAAGGTACATATATGCCTGATTTATTTTCATTTGTATACCAGGTTAACGCCATCAATGTTTATTTCAATTATGACCTTCAAAATGTCATTAAAATACTCAATTAAAAACTTTGACGACTATATTTCTTAAACTTTCATTTATCTCTTTTTCTTTTTTATTTGAAAGAATGAAATTGTACTTACTGAACTTTAGAGGATGTTTTAAGGACTTCAAAAGTCATATCTTGTAGAAAACACGTTTTTGTGGGTCAATAAATCGATTTTTATTTTTATAAAAAATCTATTATATTATCACTTTCAATACCCTTGGTTCCATACACAGTTACTTTACCCACGTATAAAGGACACACACAATAAGAATGGACTATTTTCCTGTTGAGTCTACTGACTTACCTCCCTACATATCTATCAATAAATATGTAAGTATGTATACCTACTCGTATATGTTTCATTCATAAAGTATCGTGGAATTGTAATTTTCGATTTCCAATCCGAACTTGTCAGTATTTCCAAACAAAAAAACAACATAAACATTTCTTATATTGGTCATCCCATGGAATGAGGATATTGCGAGCCTTTTCCTCTACTTGGTTAGAGTGGAACATGCCATACAAGTACCTGTACAAATTACGATTAATTCGACATTAGTATTAACGTAGTGTTAATCTGAGTCACGATTGACTACTGAAATTGTACTGGTAGGACTAACTTACTTCAATATAAAACAACATAAACATCTTTACCTGACCTTGAGTCAGCGAAACCGCTAAACTTTTTAACCCTTCCTTTCTGAAGAAGTCGGGTAATAAAAATAGCTCATGCCGTAATAAAAAGATTTGTTACGCTGTCTGCAATGTTTATGCCTGGGTGAACTTACCCTTGCTTAGATACTTAGAATGTCTCCGCATACATAATTTAACTTCGAAAAGTGTAGGAACTACAGGTAACAGAAATGCTAACAAGGCAAAACAGAATGTTCCCCGCGCATATAGTTTAGCGGCCAGTCAGTCGTCCTCCCCACGCCGTGGCATTAACTCGCGTCTGTATAACTTAGTATAAGGAGTGCACAGTATACAATATTTCCTGGTAATCAATAATAGACCGTCACCTTGAACGTCAGACTTTCATTTACCTAAACTCCTCTCCACCACGATCAAAAGGTTCCAACATTGGAGGCCCCGACGTGATTTAAGAGACGTGGTTGTGAGAAAATAAAAACGGACAGGGTGTAAAAGTGAACGAACGGTACGCAGTAAAGTGATAAAGTGCGCACGCGCGGAAGACGACTCCCCGTCGACTCGGGACCTATCGGCGGGCATTTTAAGGGTTCCACAAGATGAGCCAGCCAGCACCATCACCGTCAGGCCGACTGGATAGCATAAATGTCGCGGACAGGATGCCGACGTTTTGGACCGACATGCCACGGATGTGGTTCGCACAGTTCGAGTCCGCCATGGAACCACAGAAGCAAGGGGATGCAGCAAAATTTCATTTGGTGATATCAAAACTGACCAGAGACGCTTTACAACAGGTTAGCGATTTGATTTTTAAACCCCCGACCGATAACAAGTATGGTACGTTGAAGAACAGGCTGTTGGCGGCCTATGAGGAGAGTGCTGAAAGACAATTTCAAAAGTTGGTTAGCGAAATGGACTTAGGGTCTCAACGCCCTTCCCATCTGCTACGACGTATGTCCGAGCTGGCGCAAAATACAGAGATATCAGCAGAGACCTTACAGCGTTTGTGGATTTCACGATTGCCTGGATCCTTAAAGGCAGTTTTGTCGGTATGTCAGGACCAAAAAATAGACAAACTAGCGGAAATGGCAGACAAGGTCATGGAGAATCTGAAAAGCGGAGAAGTAGCCACCATTTCTTCGACATCGTCGTCAGCAACGCCCGACATAGCGACTCTAATGAGCGGATTGACTACGGAATTAAAGGAACTACGGAGAGAAGTGGATGAGATACGCGGGCGTAGTAGGGGACGCGTACAGCGTGGAAACTGGCGCAGATCACAGTCAAGGTCAAGAGGACCACGCCGCACTCCAGAGAGTCCAGACTGGCTATGTAGCTACCATTATGCGTACGGAAGAGCGGCAAAGAAATGTACGAAACCATGCAACTGGAAGGAGAACTCGACTTCGGGAAACTGAAGGCGGTGCAATCTTGTTCGGTGGGAGATTGCGTTACCCCAACAGGGAACCATCGTTTGTGCGTAAAAGACCGGCAGTCAAGAATCAATTTCCTTGTGGACACAGGTGCAAATGTCTCCGTTTTACCGGTGAGTAGTGTTAAAAATTGTGTGCGTTCTGAAAGCGGTTATAAGCTGTACGCTGCAAATAATACAGAAATTAAAACATACGGTGTAAAATCCCTAGAGCTAAATTTAGGCTTGCGCAGAGTTTTTAGATGGACATTTATTGTTAGTAAAGACTTAAAGACATGTACACACGTTTTTGTAAGAAACGAGATGATAAAAAAATCACTTTGTCCTACCTATGATGGCCCATATAAAGTTTTAAGTAGAAATGATAAGGTTTTTAGAGTTAAGTTACCTAATAGAGAAAGCGATTTATCAATAGACAGACTAAAACCAGCATACATGTTACAAGATAACGATCAAAATATTGAGGATGACTGTTTGCAAAAATGTATAGAAAACGACAATACGAACGTGTCAGAAGATAAATCGCTTCCGCTTATGGGACATACCACGCGCAGTGGTCGACGTGTAAAGCTACCGGTGCGATTTTTGTTGCCATAGGCTAATTGATGTAGAAATCATTGTGCCAATTTTTGTGTGTTGATAAGTCAATAAATAACTAACATCCAGTTGTGGAAAAAACATATTTCAATAGTCTTCACAATGGGAAATTATAACACTAAAAATGATCAAGTCATAATTGCTCAACAAGGAGCAAATAATGCAAAACATGTCGGAGACATGGAGAGGCAGCTAGAAACGTTCGGCATAGTCATAATGGTGATCGGTATCGCCCTACTGATATTGTGTATTTGTCTATGTGGCAAACAATGTTGTTCCCGTGCAAAGAAATGGATAAGGAAGGAATTGACAACTGTGTTGCCTGCAGGCGCAACAGCCCCGCAGTCCACCATACCGCAAGCTTCATATGCGTGATTACAGTGTAACTTTAGTATTAATAATGAAAAAAAGGCACAGTGAATCCATCAGTGAATAATTAGTGACTTAGTGTAACAGTAACATAGAATATTAAAAGTAAGTAAGGTATTATTGTCAATACCCAATACCTTAGTGGTAAAAATCTGTCTATAAAAATTGTAGTGTGCTTAGAAAATAAAATAATATTAACGCTAACAATGTATCGAAAGTTAAAATAAAAAACCATGGTATGTATAAACAATATATTGTATTACATGTAAGACTACCGATAACAATTCTCGGTAACGTAATAAAATATAACTATAACAATGTATGTATGCACACGTGGGCAAGACAAACGCCAGCCAACTATGAGTAGATGATTACATTTCATTTCATTGTAATGGCAGCGATTATGTTATAAAATAAAAAAAATAATATATTTTTTTTTATTTTGTAAAGGGGGGAGGTATGTAGGAACTACAGGTAACAGAAATGCTAACAAGGCAAAACAGAATGTTCCCCGCGCATATAGTTTAGCGGCCAGTCAGTCGTCCTCCCCACGCCGTGGCATTAACTCGCGTCTGTATAACTTAGTATAAGGAGTGCACAGTATACAATATTTCCTGGTAATCAATAATAGACCGTCACCTTGAACGTCAGACTTTCATTTACCTAAACTCCTCTCCACCACGATCAAAAGGTTCCAACAAAAAGTTGTGTGGAAATCGGTTGTTGTGGCATGGGCTATAGTGATGCGAAATAATAAAGGATTTTCTTTGAGTATGACTATGAATTGCTATACGGTGGAAATGGACCGTGAAAGATAATATGGGTACAAAGAGGGTCGCTACTGTGATGACGGCTGATAGAGTGGTATGTGAGAAGAAAACATGTTGCGCTGATCCAAAATATATCACAACCATCACCAGCTTGATGCACTTGAGTCGATTGACAGACGAGCCAGGAGGCTTATTGGTAACGATGCACTGGTCGCGTCTAAGCTGTCGGTTTTTACCCGATTGCCGAATTACCCTCCGTAATGTGTTGCCTATGTATGTATATTTATTCCTATGTGGCGTTCTAGAGACCAAACGCGTAAGTCGATTTTGATGATTCTTACGTCATTAGATTCGTCTTAACCTTGCAAGTGTTACTGACTACATTAAAATTGGAAAATAGAAAAATGGCGGATTTTTGGGGCCGACCTTTTTTTTCATCCAAACCCATCGTGTGGGGTAACAAAATAAATGATTTTAAGAGGTGATTTCAAAAATATATAACACTTATATGTTTAAATGTACATAATAAAAAAAAACCTAAAAAATTATAAAAAAAAAAAAACCCGACTGCTTAAGAAGCGAACCAAAAAGATGTAAACAAGAAGAAAATCAAAATCTTGCTGTGCAGTCGTAGTTTTGGGTTTTCTCCGTAGTCGGGTTCTGGTTTAACAATTTTTATAGATACATACATACATACATAAACTTACGCCTTTTTCCCATGGGGGTAGGCAGAAACTACAGAACACCACCTGCTACGATCCTTTCATACTTCTTTTGCTTCACTCACATTCATACATCTAGTGATACACACACGCCGGTTATATTTTTCTTACTCCTCCATTTTCTTTTCTGATTAATTTCGTTGCGGGATCCAAGAGAGTTAAATTCATTTTCCGGGACTTCGTCGAGCTTCATTGCCTCGGCGCTTTTCTGGTGGTCGCCACTGTTGATACTGGCATTCAGGAGTTGCAGTGGTTTGGGAATAGTGCGGTGGGATTGTCCCAAAAACACGCCGGTTATGAGTACTGCGCACCTGGCCTTTCTGAAGAACATCACCTATAAGGTCTATGTATGTCTTTCTAGGGTGTCCCCTCCCGGCGTTTCCATTCACGTCTGCCTTGTAAATACCTTTCGTTAGTCGCCTTTCATTCATCCTCTCAACATGGCCAAACCATCTTAACATACTCTTTTCAATTTTAATCACTACATCTTCTTTTAAACCACAACGTTATCTTACTACCTCATTCCTCAAACTATAAATTAAAGTTACACCACAATACTTTACTTTTATAGATATTACTTCATATATATATATATATATATATTACTTCTACTTGTTTTTAAAACTACGGTATCATCATAATTATTCTAGTGAGCTTTTTCTTCTACAAATCACCATCAAACACTTCATCGTTTACCTTCAGAGCCCCTAGACAAGTTACATACTATTACTGAAAGCGTTGGCGATAGCTATTGGAAAAACTATCAAAAATATAATGTAAATGTTAAACGCTATCGAAATGTCACGAGATCTATCCCTTCGTTTAGTGAGATAGTGACCAAACGCCAGTCTATCAGTGAAAAAAGGAACGTTATATTTTTTGATAATGCCGGTACGAAACTAAGTGAAATGGACTTCCACGTGTTTATACTCCTTCATGAACTTAATTATAGACTGTGGGGAATAAGTCACTTATGGGTGAAAAGGGGTAACATTAGTTACCCCTTTATCCTTATGAAATAAATGGGGCGTGCGTCATGGGCTCATTGTCATATGAAATTATGATTGGTACCTAAATAGATATTGAGGTAATATACTTTCATTCTTTTTTCATTTATTTATTCTTAAATAATTTACATTGTTTCGAACATTACATAATTAAAATTCAAAAAACAACTATTATTACACTTGAAGATAAATTCAATAATTATAGAATATTGAATCACATTATTTTAAAATATGGGACAAAAAAATCGTTTCAAAATTAATCAAATATACGACAAAAGATACAATTATAAAATCAAGTTATAAAATAAATTCAAGTTAATACAATATCAGTCACAAAAAAATTAAATAGTACCTACTTCATAATTACAAATGAATCCCACAATTAATATATCTAATTATAATGTCAAGTTGATACAAAATATATCAAAAAAATAAATATGATTCCAAATCAATCCAAATATATGTCACAAGTAATAAGTATAATATCCAGTTAATTCAATAACTATGTCAAAAAAGTTAAAATATATAATTTCAAATTATTCCAATACATGTCAAAAGCAATAATTATAATGTCAATTTGATACAAAATATGCCAAACAAATATAATTCCAAATTAATCGAAATATATGTAGTGACGAAACATTTAATTTTGGATCAAGAAAATTGATTGAGTGAAGATTGGATTTTTTAATCGAATTAAATTTCACAAAAAAATTATAATGTCAAGTTAATAGGTACAATATACGTCGCAAAACATTGTGATTCCAAATTAAGGCAATATAATGACACAGTAGTAATTGTTAAGTCAAAATAACGTTAAATATTAATATTAAATAAATAATTTAATTAATAGTTATTTGTGTTACAAGGGGACAAAGTAATATTTTGTTCTTCCAGGGCGATATTTTGAATTCAGAGCTTAGCGAGGAATTCAATATACGCCGCCCGAGAACAAAACATTTTGACCCCGAGTGATACACACTATTGTTCATCACTACCTAAGAGAAAAATAAAAAGCTACGAGTACCTAGGTAGGTACTACGAGTACCTAGGTAGGTACTCGTAGCTTTTTATTTCTCTCTCTTCTTTCGAATAGGTACTCGAAACTAGAAAATAAATTTACAGAAAGAACTACAGTTTTTTTAAAGCACATTGCCGCCATAACTTAGAACTAGCCAGTAACTTATTCAAACATATGCGTTCGATCTATTTGGTTAACTTTACATACTTATCAACAAAGAGTAAGTATAATACTAACTCCTTACTAACCAATCACAAAAATGAGTTTATCACCATGGAGAATTGAATGTTAGTTTATGATATTTTTTTTAAATTAAATCTTCACGCGAGCGCCTCCAACCCAACTACGCAAATCTATCAGAAGCACAAAGCTTACCAATCAGAAGACAGAAAGCTCAAACTCCTACTGGCGCAAAATTGGATTTGGCGCCCGCTATCCTCTATAGACAATTGTCGTTTTACGAATAGGTGTGATGAAAAAGTTTATTCACTGCTGTTTCTATTAGTAGATTTCAAAGTTATAATAAACAATAATAAATATCTATCTTCTAATATCTGACATTCATTTTGACACCGAGCATTGACATTTTTGAAGGCTTTTAATTAAGTTTTAAATGAGTATAAACCACAGACTACACATCTATTTAGATAACGTAAGTCCTTCCTGTATGAAAAACAAGCGTGCCTCTTTTTCACACACAACTTAAAAACAAAGGACATGGCTAAATAAAGTATGGACGATTGCCCTATCAATGTATACACATTTTAACTAGTAATATGTAATGCTGAATAGTTGAATATTAGTATTTCGCATGAAAAATGTTTCAGGAACTTTTTATATCGTCACAATCCTGAAAATAAAATCTTAGAAACTCCTACATCACTAGGTATACAAACTTGTAAAAGAACAAGATTTTGTTATGATACTTTATCAAGGCGTTTAGAGGAGCTTGTGGCTAAATAATAACAGCTGCACAGGTCGATCTTCAAGGTTAAATAACGCTTGCCGAGGTCATTCCGTGGATGGGTGACCATCTTAACTTATCGAGTTTCCTTCGTGCATTGGAAAGGGCTGTCATTTAAAGGTTCATGATGAATCAATACGCAATTGAAAATAAAGACCATACTAGTTGGCTCTGTATTAATACATAGTATCCGGCGAAAGGAAGTTCTTTCAAAGTGAGTTCCCACGACACCCCCAACATGTTTTTTAATTTGCTTATAAGCGAATCAAGTGTAATCGAGAAGAATCGAATGTACCTTTTTGGCGGCAGTACTATTTAAGTGCCGTTTCTTTCCAGATATTGCCAATAATTTCTAGAAATCAGATAAATGCAATTAAAGAAATCAACGTTTTGAAATGTATTTCGATAGGTACAACGTTTACGTTTCATTTCGACTTACGCACTTGTCTTTAAAAGTAGGTTTATTGACTACAATTTTTGTAATTAAATGTAGGTTTATTGACTTAATTTTTTGTAATTAAAGGTAGTTTTATTGACTACAAGTTCTTCTTGTCAAATAAAAACATGACAAAAACTTTTAATTATTTGATTTTTACACGACTGTTCTAGAAGAATAATAAAACCGTAATAATTCATTAATGAATATTTGAATGTTACGTGTTAGTGAGAAACTTCTATACATGCTAAGGGCAGTTGTTTAGCCATGTCCTTTACTTACCAATGAAAGAAAACATTTCCAATGCCTCTGCCAACTTTTTCTATACCGTCTTGAAAAAATTCTGGCCACTTATTTATTTATTTATTTATTATATTCTTTATTGTACACCATTAAAAATACATACAGAACAAACATTTTCAAGCACTGTGTACAATGGGCGGTCTTATCGCTCAGGGCAATCTCTTACGGACAACCTTTGGATGGACTGAACGGCAGGAGAATTAAGGGCTGTCAGTGTACAATAGATGATAAATAATATAACTTACTTATACATAATAACATAAAATACATACATACTATACTACATATTTAATATACTCATAAATATTGAATATATGACAGAGAAAGGAAAAGACTAAACATTATAGTGAAAGGTAATGCTCCTTTACCATTTTTTTAAACGCTGACAGTGTTTGAGCGCGTCTTATTTCTATAGGTAATACATTCCACAATCGAACTGCTTGAATCGTATAAGATTTGTCGAAGAACGAAGTGGAATGCATACGAACACTCAATTTTAAATTCTCTGATGATCTCAAGGACTTAGAATGGGTGTCACAGAGGAACTGAAAACGTTCTTTAAGATAAAAAGGATTAAAAGGATTAAAGAGCACATTATATAGCAAAGAGAGTATATGGGCATTCCGGCGAAGGCGAATAGGAAGCCATTTGAGCTTAGTACGAAATTCAGAAACGTGATCATATTTGCGCAAGCCAAATATAAATCTGATACAGAGATTTGGAAGTCGCTCAAGCTTATCCAATTGGTCTTGGGTGATATCAAGATAGCTGGCATCAGCATAATCCAGGATAGGGAGAAGAAGAGATTGTGCTATCGCAATTTTAGTGGCGATGGGAAGTAAATAACGAAGACGTCTCAGGGAGCCCGCTGAAGCAAACAGTTTACGACTGACTTCCTGCAGTTGTTTGGTCCAGGCAAGAGTTCTGTCGATATAAATCCCCAAGTTCTCTTAATTGGATATTTAGTAGTTAATATAAGAGGGCAATGACTTACTTAGGAAAATTAACACGTAATGAGCTCTACAAATCACAATTTTAACCCCCGCCGGCGAAACAGGGGCGTTATAAGTTTGACGTGTGTTGTGTCTGCCTGTGGCATCATAGCTCCTAAACGGATGAACCGATTTTGATATAGTTTTTTTTTGTTTGAAAGGTGATTTTGTCGAGAGTGTTCTTAAAAATCGGTTCAGCCGTTCAAAAGGTTATGGGCGTTTTACTGTTTGAATCGGGGTGTTTTCGAAAGATAAATGTGTCGGCTTTATAAATGTTTAAATTTTACTTGTTATATTCCTAAACAGACTCTTTTCTTGCAGTCGGATTTCTTCAGTCTGTATCATGTTTGCAATCTTTATTTTGTTTTTCACAAACAAAATATTGAACGTAGTTAGCTATATTCTCATTTCGGGTTCCTTGGGTCTTCGCCAAACGGGTCGTCTTTAAGCGCATATCCAACTAATCTATCGGCCTTAAGATAAAGCGCCCTAAAAAGATGTTTTATATCTCATTACGTAACGTATGGCATCTTTAAGAATTGCAATCAGACAACCAATGTACTCGTATATGGAGGTTACATCCAAAAGCTTTTAACTGTATCTGCTTCGACATAACACACACGTGTAGGAGTAGCACATTTAAATAAGTGCTACAAAATCAAACAAGAATGGAATGAATTCGATTACCTTACTTTGTCGTTTATCCTGACATTTCTTGTAGATGTGGGAATGGATATATTTCCGTATTTCTTTCGCAATTAACGTAAACTGAGCCTGCTAATTAATCGTCTCGGACAGTCCCCATGGAATTAACGTAAAGCTGAGCTTACTGTCCAAATCTCTAATTTACTTATCATCTGACGAGCTCGGTCTTTCTCTTTAGATTTTTCCAAGAGAGACTGGGGCCTGTAGAGCGTTGTATGGGAATACGCAATCATTTCTTTCATGGCCACTTGGTAGAATAAGATTATCAAGTTTCTGACTGGCGCATGATACTGGTTGAGACAGTGGGCAGAATTTTTGACATTTTGTTATTAAATAGTAAATATGTAGTTATTATGATCAATATTTTTGTCTACTCAAAATTAAACAGTGGGTACTAAAAAAATTTTGTTTAAAGATGACGTAGTACAAATCATAAAATAAGTGCAGAATGTATATTCTTCTTCTTTTATAACGTTGCCCCCCACACCAGGAATTGCTCCAGTGTCGTGGTGCATTTAGATATAAACTCACATACTCGTGCACAAACGACCAGACTGGAGCAACTATATTTAGGCCATACAAATATTTGTTCCGTGCGGTAACGGCCGATCGCTCAACTTTTGCGCCAACCGTGTGACCTACCGTGTCGTATCTTTGTATTGTAAAATGAACAGATTTCATTGATACGAATACTAAGTGATTGATAAGTAAGAAAATTACGAGACGTTTTAAACGCGTAACGCACTTGAGTCTAAATATCGATAAAAACAGTATTGAGGGATTAGATAAAAAAATAATTGTCGGTAATGAATAAATGTTAAAAAGTTAATGGATTTTGTTAAAACACGTTAAGCCCATCGTTTTGTTGCATCCAATACATTTGTTTTACTTTTTATCCGCCTCAATAATAGTCATCGTTCGTTTTACTTTTTCATAGCAACCGGTACAGCGTCTTTTCTTTTCATCTATACCAATATTATAAAGAGGAAAATTTTTTTTGTTTGTTTGTTTGTACCGAATAGGCTCCAAAACTACTGAACCGATTTCAAAAATTCTTTCATCGTTGGGAAGCTAATCTATCCCCGGGTGACATAGGCTACTTTTTATCCCTATATTCCCACGGGAACGGGAACTACGCGGGTGAAACCGCGAGGCGTCCTCTAGTCTATACCAATATTATAAAGAGGAAAGATTTTTTTGTTTGTTTGTACCGAGTAGGCTCCAAAACTACTGGACCGATTTCAAAAATTCGTTCACCGTTGGGAAGCTACTCTATCCCCGGGTGACATAGGCTACTTTTTATCCCTGTATTCCTACGGGAACGGGAACTACGCGGGTGAAACCGCGAGGCGTCCTCTAGTTTATTATATAATTATTTGTGTTCAGAGACGACTACAGTAGTATTTTTTTGGATTTCAAAAGGACTTCGGTTAATTTCTCAATTACAGTTTGAATAAATGCATTCCCCATATCGTTATCGTCACAAAAAAATGATAGTTCTAAAAATATTCGTGGTCTGTGTCGGATATTTTTATCTACGAGTATGATAGCAAGTAAAAGTAGTCGCACTCTTCAAAATTTGACACAACACATATACATAGATTTTTACCTGACTGCCGAAGGAGGGTAATGTGTTTATCAGTCTATGTATGTATCTAAGTATGTATGTATGTTTGTTCCTATATGGCTTTCTAGAGACCAAACGTGTTGGCCGATTTTGATCATTCTTACGTCAATCGTTTCGTCTTAACTCTGCGAGTGCCACTGGCTACATAAAAAAGGGAAAAGAAAAAAATGGCGGATTTTGGGCGCCATTTAGTGGGAAATTTTTTATTATTTTTCTTCCAAACCCATCGTGTGGGGTATCAAAATAAAGGGTTTTAAGAGGTGATTTCAAAAATACATAACACATATGTTTAAATGTACCTAATTAAAAAAAAATAACTAAAAAGTTCTAAATAAAAAGGATACATCTGGTTTTGGTCAACCAGCTCGCGAATATGGATTCTCCGACTGCACAGCATGATTTTCTTCTTGTTTACGTCTTTTTAGTTCGCTTTTGAAGCAGTCGGGTTTTTTGATTTTTTTAATTATTACGAGTTCCAATGAGTCTCGTAACGCACTAAATGCAAAATCTGGTCGCTACGAGACCTATAAGATCATTTCACATTTCATTCTAACTCTAAAAATAACCTAAAGAAAATTCATTTGCCGGAACGAGATAGACATACAATTTCACTTCCGCACTAAGTGGGAGGCTCCTACGAGTACCATTAGATCTCGTAACGCAGTGAACGTGTTAAAGACAACCATTACTGTACACAGGCCTCTGCCAAGCGTCGTCATATCGACCGGTCCTATGATTCTCGAAACACGGGTCCAGCGGACTCCCGCGATTCTCAACGCATTTGTTCACCGGTCTACCCCTTCCAAGACTTTCAGACGTTGCGTCTTCCAGCATCTTTGATAAGGGACCATTAGTTATTTGTTTTTCGAGCAACATGTCTTATCTCATTCAAAGTGTTGCTTTCCATTGGTGAAGATTTTTTGTAATCGCATCAGTATTCCCAGATATTTGTTTTACTTACAAGTAAAATTTAAAAACTCCCGACACACTCAGGAATAATGTAGCTTTCTACTGGTGAAAGAATTTTCAAAATTGGTTCAGTAGATCCAGAGATTGCCCCTTACAAAGTCACAAACTCACAAACTTTACCTCTTTATAATATTAGTATATCGGCAATCTATTGAATACGTAATAATTATGAGACGATATCTTGCCAAAACACCCCGATTCAAACAGTAAAATGCCCATAACTTTTGAACGGCTGAACCGATTTCATTCAAACATAGCTAAGAACACTCTCGATTAAGTCAACTTTAAAAAAAAAAACTAAATCAAAATCGGTTCACCCGTTTGGACTCTATGATGCCACAGGCAGACACACACACACACAGGTACACAGACATACACGTCAAACTTATAACACCCCTCTTTTTGTGTCGGGGGTTAAAAAACATAGTGGTCAACTGAAGCACGAGTATATTTTTTGGTTCTCTAAGTAGATCTTCAGTATATTATGTTCTTTGCCTGTAGGGGAACTAAAGATTATATAAAAACAATTGTGATTATTTTACTTTAGTTTTCTTCCAAGGGTTTGGGATGGTCCTCAAGATTGTAAAGCTTCTTAGAAATAGATACACGAAAAAGGTCTTACCTTCTCTAAAACCATTTTTTTTTGCCAAAGTTAAAAGTAGTTTACCAAGTAAATAAAAAAACACTTTCCTCAAATGATGAGTTTTCTATTTTGTTACTTCATTGAGATTATTACTTAGGTATTGGTAGGTACTCTAAAAGTAATCTGTATTTTAATAAGAAATCAGTCTTGCTGAGATATCTTTTATCGGCTTTACCTCAATGATGCCTCAATTAAAATTGAACCCCGGCTGGTTTTCTCCTTGGATTTCATCATATTCTCATTGGGTAGGTATTAATATCTAACGTATCTTTAGTAACGCAAATAAGACGTTTAATCTTAGGGTAAGTTTTAAACGCATCCGTCGCTACTGGATGTGATGTTCACAACGCATACAATACAATAATCAAATAATTTATTCAGAAAAAAACACAAGTACAGAATCAAAAAGTAAATACATTTTTATAAGTCAATCAATCTGCCTAGTCTTTTCCAAACTATGTTGAGGTCGGCTTCCAGACTAACCGGATTCAGCTGAGTACCAGTGTTTTACATGGAGCGACTGCCTATCTGACCTCCACAACCCAGTAACTGGGTAACACGGTACCCCTTGGCAAGCTTCTGACTACTCGTAACGACTGTCAAAGATCTTCAAATGACAGCCGGGACCAACTGCTTTCTGAGGCACGGAGGAAACTCGGTATGTTGAAAATGGTCATCCATCTACGAACCAATCTCGTCAAGCGTTGCTTAACCTTGATAATTGACCCGTGCGGCTGTTATTATTTAGCCACGAGCTCCTCAAATACATTTTTACCAGTAAACACGGAAAAAGAGAATCGTTGCTATCTGTACTAATGAACATCATTGTACCACAGGCACCGTTTTCAGTACCGTTTTAACGGATCCGTCGCTACTGAGGGTAATGTTCACACCAACTAACTTTCTATAAGGATGGACGTCCGATAAAACGGATATTTTAATACTGTACTGTGCGTGAACTCGCTTATACAAACAACAACCTACGTCATTGCCGAATGAAAACGTATACGATTAAGCGAACCTGTAAAACGGACGGCTGTATATTTTTGTTTAAACAGACAGTTTATTTTTATTTATTATATACTTTATTGTACACCATTTAAATAATTACAGGACAAAACATTTATAAAGATAAGTGTACAATGGACGGTCTTATCGCACAGGGCAATCTCTTACAGACAACCTTTGGATGGACTGAACGAGAGAAGATAGACATAGGGCTGTCAGTGTACAAAAACTACTAAATAATATTACTTAGATATAACATAAAATACATACATACAAATAAAATAATATACTTGTCGTCACAAGCGATTCCAGATGACAACATTACACCTCATAGATTTCATAATGTTGTCAACCTGTTAACTTCACTCTTATTAGTTTGTTCAATTTATTTCATAATGTTTGTCAACCTGTAAAACTTTACTCTTATTGGTTGTTCGGTTTGTTCGATGAACGCCGCGGGAGGACACTTAAAAAGGTGACGCTATGCGTGGATAAAATCGGTCGGGAGTGAACGCCATATTGTTGAGATCATAAGACCGGGATTATCGGTTCATCGTACAATACGAGCCTTTGTTCTTTGACTGTAAATATCACCCAATAAACACTACTGTGATTTGTGCTTCAACATAAGTTTTACTGGTTTACCCGAGTACCCCTACATCATGGAACCAACACCTAGAGAAGAAGATTTTCATGATGTCGCTACGCCCTCGTTCCCGTCGTCATCAGAAGTGGGATAAACTCGGGTACCTACTTCCGATATGTATTGGCGAATGCTTCTGAAGCAACAAATAGCCATGCGCAAGATAAATGCCATGCAAGGACCAAGTCGGAACAACGGTGACGCCAGCTTTAGCCTGGTCCTACCAGAATTCAATTCAAATTCTTCGAGCTCTACGGTGAACATTTGCCTAGCAAAACATCCCATGGAAAAAGAGCGCTGAATTACGGCTTTCTCAAGTATCCTATACTGGTACGACGCAAAAACAATGTTGTGTGCGTGACAATCTGTGCTAGTTACTTTTTCAAATGCAAACATGTGATGAAAGTGATAATTAGAATCAGTGGTGTTTCGTTTAAAAATGCAACAAATTCATGCACAAAGAACTCAGCAAATACCGTGGATTTCAATGACCGAACATATTGTGCCACCGTCGAATTGTTTTAGCGGGAATGCAGTTAAAGTATGCCTGTAATCTTAGAAGTATGCCAGCTTGTTTTGACAATAAGTAAGGCGCTGAAGGGCTTCGCGTCTCTGCGTTTGCATCTGCGGCTTCGTCTCTGCGAAATAAGTACCTGTCGCAGATAATGGAGCAGCAAGGAGGCTAACAAGGACACAGCAGCTGGCCAGGTCAAGGATGAGCGATTAGATGTGTCTTTGGATATGATGTTTATCTGGTGAGTCGTTTTCATTTTGATATGAACCGGTACAAGAGAGATCACTATTCAAAATTCTTGTTTTGTTTACGTTAATGACGTCACATTCTCATGTTAACTACCATTGGTTGAATTAAAGACTCTATGTTGTGCTAGTTAAGGGCCATTATTGTTTATATTGCTGACATAGGCCCACACTCGGTAAGTGGGTCCTCTTAGATTTCGGTAAGTGGGTCCCCTTACATGTTAACATCATTGGTATGAATTATACGTTCTACGTAGTTCCTGATAAGGGATATTTTTTGTTTGTTTGTTAGAGTGATATAGTAACAACCTAACACTTCGTTCTGAAAATTATGATCATTCCAAATGACAAATTTTAAATAATTTGGGCCTAGTAGTTCGGGCCACGACAATTTCAAGTTAATTAGACAACATGGATGGCGCAGTGGTTTAGCGATCGGCTGCTGTGCTGCTTGTTTCGGGTTCGATTCCCGGATGGAGAAAATATTTGTATGGCATACAGATAATTGCTCCGATTCCGGATGTTTGTGTATGTGAGTTAGACATGAGTAATTCAGCGAAATTATTTACGTTCACCCAGTAACTCGAACGCATTTTACTGCGCTAGCTTAAAAATTGCGCCATGGCGCAACAAAATGGAACGATTTCATTGTCAAAGGAAATTGATCCTTAGTTCAATGGTGTTAAGACATAAAACCATATTCGATTGTAGAAACGGGTAACTCCTTGAGTTTGCTTGTGATACGGGCAAAATTCCTAGTGTGGCATAAGCATTGTCAGTAGTATTAATTGGATTCTTTATAGAGCAGGTGCAGTGTACTTTGGGGCATACTAATGTGTGGTCATGTTTTGGACAAGGGCACCGCACTCTCGTTCGCATTTTGCAATTTAATCTGAACCGGTTACTATCCATCTAAGCTGTGTATGGTTATGGTAGCCTAGTGGACATATACTCTCGTAGTATTTTTCAGTTTTCAGATAACAAGTTGCATCGCACTGGAGCCAGCAGTGGGTTAGCGGTTCGCATACTGAATGTGAAGGTCACTTTAACATCTGAGAGATCAAGACAGATGCTGCGGCGCCTTTGCGGTTCGCGGGCTACGGTCAGCGGTTCGCCAGTTGCGATCAGCAGTTCACAGGCGGTAGCCGAATGTCAAATTAACCTCTGTGTGGTCAAGAGCACTGGAGAACTCGGTGAGTCGCTTCCATATTCGTTCGACAATGAAGTCGAATGTTCTCTCGTGAAGCGATGCTTATTTCTCAGTTTAAGACATACTTAGTATAAAGCAAGTACTGATTAAGTTTCTATTAGCTTAAAGCTGTACGCTTTGGTGCAAACTGTAAGTACAGCAAGTAATTGTTATAAAAATAAATAAATAAATAAATACGAGTCGATGGGTCTCAAGGGGTGATTGGTACACATAGTGCCTCATGTGTAGTGGCAATGGCAAATGTGATAACTGATTTTGTTGTCGTTAGGGCGACTCTGGTCTGTAGTGTGCAGATTTCAGTGTAAATTAAAAATAATGTTGGTACGATTCTGGTCTGTGTTGGTTAACAGACCAGAATTGACCACTGAGAGATTTATGAGTCGAGTAAACACAGTCTATAAAATTTATCTTAGCAAATAGAAACAGATTGGTTAATTGAACTTGTCGATCGAACCTTTTCCAATGAATAATGTGTGGGAAGCACTTCAAATTGTATGTGCATAGATCAGCTATGCATGTTTTTATTTTTTTTGTTATCAAGTTTTAGATCGTCGTGAAGATAGAACAAAAAAAAAACGAATTGATCTTAAAACTCTGTCAAACAAAATTGGCTATTGGCTGAACAGTTGCTCGATGACGAAATTCAAAGTATTGTAGTAAAGTTCAAAGAAAATCAACTCGCTGCCGACGATGCTAAGACGTATGAACTGCGATCGGGTGTATTGCATCGTAAAATACAAAGTTGCCTGCCGATAGTACCGCGTGCGTTTCGATGGTCCGTTATAAAATCGCGTACATGAGTCGATAATGCATCTTGGCGCGGATAAAATATTAGAGAAGGTATATGAACATTACTGGTTTGACTGTATAGCTAAGTACATACGTAAATTCGTAGACAATTGCATTACGTACAAGGTTTCAAAATCTCATTCCGGACGTATTCAAGCAGAGCTCCACCATATAACCAAAATTACTGTTCCCTGGCATACAGTACATGCCAATATTACGGGAAAATTAGGTGGTAAAAACGGTCAAAAGGAATACGTGATAGTTTTGATAGACGCATTCACAAAATTTGTGCTTCTTTATCATACGATTCGTATCGAGACCGCTAGTGTCGTTAAGGCGCTTAAATCTAGTGTCGCTCTCTTTGGTACACCTCACGCGTAACGGTCTGCTAGACCAAGGCCGTTGCTTTGCCAGTAAAGAATTTAAAGAATACTGTAGTTCGCATAGCATTCACCTACATTTAATCGTGGCAGGTTATAGCCGAGCAAACGGTCAAGTAGAAAGCGTGATGAGCACACTAAAGAGCATGCTAACTGCAGTAGGAACATCGCATAGGTCGTGGCAGGAAGCTCTTGACGAGGTACAACTAGCGTAAAATTTCACTGTAAATAGAGTGATAAAGGCGAGCCCCTTAGAACTTATGATCGGTCGCGTAGCAAAACTACTAAATCTTTTGTCTGCCGACGATACTGAAGTTGAAGTAGATATTTCTGAAATGAGAGAGCTCGCAGTCCACAAAATCGAACGAAGTTCACATTACGATAAATCTCGTTTTGACAGTAACAAGGCTCAATTAGTCAAATTCATCGGTGACATGGTTCTTATTCAAAATAAAGAGCTAAACCAAACAAAATTAGACCCGAAATATCGTTTCAAATAACTACTGAACTAGAAGACGATCGTTACACTTTGAAATCATTGACCAGTAAAAGAACTTATAAGTATGCCCACGATGCCTTAGAAAGATGCCTCAATGTGAAGTACCATCTGAACTGAATGTTGAAATAGAAACTACAGACAATGAAAGTGAAAACACTTCTGCTATTATTTGCGTATGACACACACTAAAATGACTAGGTAACCACCTACCCTTTCCTTTACAAACTGTACATCTAGTCGTCTGTAACTGCGATTTTATGAGTCGTTCAGGGCGCAATGTGCGACTAGACGTAGGGTTTGGATCTTTTGACCACTGCTTGGGTCTGCTGACCACTATTTGGGTCTTTGACCACTATTTGGGTCTGCTGACCACTACTTGGGTCTGCTGACCACTATTTGGGTCTTTGACCACTATTTGGGTCTGCTGACCACTATTTGGGTCTTTTGACCACTGTTTGGGTCTGTTGACCACTGTTTGGGTGTTCTGACCCCTGTTTGGGTAAGTTGGCCACTGTTTGGGTCTGTTGACCACTGTTTGGGTCTGCTGACTCCTATTTGAGTCAGTTGGCCACTGTTTGGGTCTGTTGACCACTGTTTGGGTCTGCTAACTCCTATTTGAGTCAGTTGGCCGCTGTTTGGGTCTGTTGACCACTGTTTGGGTCTGCTGACTCCTATTTGAGTCAGTTGGCCACTGTTGGGTCTCGATGAGACCACGCTGCCCAGTAATCAGGTCATATTAGTGTTGTGTTGTATGTTTGCGTATTTTTCAGTAACTGAAGTTTATTCTGTTTATGTTTACTTGTGAGGTATCTTTCAAAATTTTATTTGTTTACCTTGTGGTCAGGTTAGGCCGAGCAAGCTTTAAATGAGAAATTTGTTACAGATACACACAGGGACGTGTGAATGTCAGCTTTGGCCGTGTCGTCACAAGCGATTCCAGATGACAACATTACACCTCATAGATTTCATAATGTTGTCAACCTGTTAACTTCACTCTTATTAGTTTGTTCAATTTATTTCATAATGTTTGTCAACCTGTAAAACTTTACTCTGATTGGTTGTTCGGTTTGTTCGATGAACGCCGCGGGAGGACACTTAAAAAGGTGACGCTATGCGTGGATAAAATCGGTCGGGAGTGAACGCCATATTGTTGAGATCATAAGACCGGGATTATCGGTTCATCGTACAATACGAGCCTTTATTCTTTGACTGTAAATATCACCCAATAAACACTACTGTGATTTGTGCTTCAACATAAGTTTTACTGGTTTACCCGAGTACCCCTACATCATGGAACCAACACCTAGAGAAGAAGATTTTCATGATGTCGCTACGCCCTCGTTCCCGTCGTCATACTAATAAATATCAAATATAGAACAGAGAAAGGAGAAGAATAGTTACAGAGAAAGGAAATGCATCTTCACCATTTTTTTAAATGAAGGTAATATTTGCGCACGCCTTACCTCAATAGGTAATGCATTCCACAAACGAGCTGCTTGAACCGTGAATGATTTGTCGAAGAAGGATGTGGAATGCATACAAATGCTTAATTTTAGGTTTTCCGATGATCTCAAGGACCGAGAATGTGTGTTACAGAGGAACTGAAAGCTTTCTTTAAGATAAAAAGGACTAGATGGATTAAAGAGCACATTATATAGCAATGAAAGGATGTGGGCATTCCGGCGAAGGCGAATAGGAAGCCATTTGAGCTTGGTTCGAAATTCAGAAACATGGTCATACTTGCGCAAGCCAAATAGGAACCTGATACAGAGATTTTGAAGTAGCTCAAACTTGTCCAATTGGTCTTGGGTGAGATCGAGATAGCTGGCATCAGCATAGTCCAGGATAGGGAGAAGAAGAGATTGTGCTAACGCAATTTTAGTGGTGATTGGAAGAAAGTTACGAAGGCGTCTCAGGGAGCCCGCAGAAGCAAATAGTTAACGACTGACCTCTTGCAGTTGTTTAGTCCAGGAAAGGGTGCTGTCGATGTAAATCCCCACAGTTGTGTAATACAGCGGATCAATAATTTTTACTCCATTCGGAATACTGTCGTGTGTAAACTCGCTCATACACCTACATACGTCAGCGCCGAGTAAAAATTTGTAAGATTAAGCGGACCTGTAAAACATAGCTCTGTGTGAACGAGCACTTACTTCCAGTAAAGCTTAATTAAATTTGAACTCTAGATAACGATTACAATGAGTAGATACGAGTACTAGCTTCTATCGCAGGGACTTCGCTTGATTCTTAAAATTTAGCCTCAGCGGTAATGTCTGTCTTTACTGAAATATTTTTTCTAATACCTATTGCCAGCGATTACCTTTTTATAATAATATTAACGAACAATTTTACCTTCTTATAATATTAAATTAGATAGAGGTATAGACTACGCAAACAATGGGTACCCACTCTGTATATCTAATGATCTTTTTGCGTATCTATTAAGTACTTTTTTTTGGCACTACGAAAATAAAACAATACGGATACCGAGCAGAAGAATTGCTTAATTAAGTTTCAAGATGATTCAGATAAGATAAATCTCAGTGATTTCACAAGAGGCTGCGGAATTAATTTTCTTCGGAGAAGAAATGCTCGATCAGCAGGCCTAGGGTTAATCAAAACTCCACTTAAATTGTGACGGAAACTTATCTGTCTTTAATTCATGAATTTCATTGCTTTAGATGTAAATTAATATTTAGTTGTAGTAGGTTCTTATATTATCTAATCTAAATTATATCCAACTTTTTTTTATCTTCTCTGAGCTTTTGAAAGTTACTTAAAAAAAAAATGATTTCTCTAGGCACGTGTTTGGGATTCGGCGCGGGGCAGGGACAACTATCCCTCTTTTTATAATCCCTCGGATCAAGGACGAATAAAGATTAGTTGATCTTTACTTTCTGAACTTTTAGATAACAACTTTATTCTGAGTTTATTAATACGTGTATGTAACATAGCTGACCTTTAGGTAATCCAAAAAGTTCTCATTCAAATTATGTATGGCTCCTGTCCTGTTAAATATTTTTGTTTCAATACAATTCATTGCTGTCAGCCGTCTGAAATAAATTGTGGATGCCTGATCAAAATGTCTGAGCAAAATATTATTTGTCGGTTTGGTGTAGTATTCAACATTTTAAAGCAGGCAACCACTGGGAAGTTAAATAGAGATTTAGATAGGTCTGCTGCCCTCCTTTCTCGTCCTCTACGCTTTGGTGGAGAACTGTCCTAAGATCTAGTTCATTGCAGTAGAATTGACTAAAGATAGACATGCCTGCTCTCGCATCACTGTATGATGCAATTGGCTGTAGGAAATACGTTAAACTAATCACAGCTGAGCGACGCACGTTTGACAATTTGTCACATTAAGTTTTCGTTTTTTTTTTTGGAGCAGAAACTGTGCGTACGGCACATATTCCAAGTTCTGACTCAGACTCAGTCGACACGACAGCCAAAAAAAACCATCGTTGAGTATTAATTTATTACAAGCTATAACTATGAGTTGGATGATTAAAGGATTCACAGGACGGAGATGACCACGATTCCACCTGCAACAAGCTTGCATGCAAGTTGTATTACTTTGCGGGCTAGCGGGGCATAATGTAATCAATCACTCGATCGTGCCGTGCCCCGCAATAAAATTAAACTTGCACGCGAGTTGCTTTATGTTGCGACGCGACATAAGGCTTCAATGATTTAGCTCATCATAGAAATAATAATATTTCATCTCTAGGGAGAGGTCCTCGTGATAACGCTTTTATGTTTTGGTTTTCCAACAACACGCCTTGGTTTTTGCTTGCTTGGTAGTGTAGACACAGGCCTACCTTGCTTCCCCCTTCAGAATCTGTAAGGTGGCGTGGTTTTGAGGGAGAGCGCTACGATCATGTAGATTCTTAAGGCAAGTCTGTGTGAAGTTCCGTGTCGAGGTTGCCACCCTGTTATTGGTCTAATTCTCTATGAATTAGACAACAGAAATCACCGGGCGATTTAACACAGAGATGGCGAGGTCATGCCTATGGGTGTTCATATTCGAACAAAAACAGATGATGGCAGCTAGGGAGGGATGAAGGAATCATTGTGGTTGAGTGGAGCAGGTTGCACACTTCACATCACTTTGGCCCGGTATTCCTGTTACACGGGAGGTCGTGGGGTAGCTACACACGATCAATTGGCTGAGCCATTCCGTAAGCGGATGTCAAGCGAGCGATTCTCGGCATGAGTTGTGGCGTAGTCTCAATTGCTGAGACCTCCTGTCGCACGCGGGGGGTCCTTAATTTCTTACTAGGCTGCTCCTATACTGAAGGTGTAGCTTTGGCGTTCGCTCGTTTAACGAGTGACGTCCCCGACTGAGGGCTCCGTGGCGGATAGATAGCTCCAACGGTGAATCTTAACAGTCCGAACTCAGGGATAAAGAAATACATAATTTTTTAAAAACAAGCCACAAGCTGCGTCCTCGGATGCTCTTACACAGAACAACACACCAAAGACCGCATCTTCAGATGCACCTTTTATAACTAACTCAAAGGTTTCGCCCCAGTCACTACCCTGCAGGGGTGTCGGCAATGGCTGAGACACCAATAGGCGAGGCCGCCACCGGCATCAAGCATAAGCACAACGCAAGGCCTAGGGGGCTTAAAAAACTAAATACCGCTAACCTACTAGGGTTAGCAAGAAAAGCAAGCCTGCTCACTCCCATATGTTTGATGGAACCTTGGTGAGCTACGCCGAAGTGGCCGCGTCGATTTAAATATACACAGATGGCTCAAAAACACAAAACGGTCCAGGTGCTGGCGAAGAGAGGCTCCGATATATTAGTGCTAGGCCCGTACCCACTTCTTCCCCAACCTTTCTCACAAATTCGTACGTGGATTCGCCAGAGATCGACCGAACTTCAAAATGTATTAAGCAGATGGTTACGGGCAGCAGATTGCAGGCAATCAAAAATGGCTATACAGAATGTATACCCGCGATTAACTAAAAACCTTCTTAGCCTGAGTAAAAATAACCTTAGAATATCTATAGGAACAATTATGGACCATAACCCCCTTAACAAACATCTTTTTAATATAGGCGCCACAGATAGCCCACTTTGCAGGGGCTGCTTTAAAGCCACCCACGTTATCCTGGAATGCGAGGCCGTGGCTTCTAATGCTAAGAATTCCTTGGAAGAGTGAGGTTGCTCCGCGAAGTATGTGAAGTTCCCAGGAAACTTCTGTGCTTCTGGGTGGAGCAAGGTTGGCTATGTTAGCCAGAAGCTCCACGTCTAAGCGCAGAAAAGGGAATCCCTATCATCATCATCATCAATATTTCGTCTAATATGATCTAATCCAGACTACCATGTATAATTGGTATTGTTTTTTAAAACCACATACTGTTGAAAGACAAACTGAACACTTTCCTGCCTCTGTAGCTATTATTCTAACCAATGAATCCACTTATCAAACGCGATATTGATAGACAAGCTCTCAGGAGACGCCATTGAAGCGTTCGTCAGACGAAGCTATCTTATAACGGATAGCAAACTATATCCCGCAGAGAACTGGATGTTTCTTAGAAAATATTTTCATCTCAAGTCATGTTTTCTTCTTTAAATTCTTTATATAGTACCTATAGGAACTGTAGGGATCTTAATGTCAAGAAGACCTATAAATGTGCTATCCTAAAGGTATATGAACCTATTGTTAGATTGAGCCCTATATATCATTGTGCGGGCTGTTCTGAATTTTAATATAGCAAAATACATCTATTTGTACAACCAGAAGTTCCCCGCTTTTTCGATAATTTCAATTTATGCAACACTAGTTTATGCCAGCGGCTGCGCTTGCGTAAAGTTGCAAAGCCACTCATGAGAACATATTGTTGGGATGAAAAGTATCCCAATGTCCTAATTCTAATTCAAACAATGGGTCCTGCGTTCAGCCGTTGTGCTAAGTGTCAGACTGACAGTATAATTCTAATGAGAAGTGCGATGAGATTAGTAGAAGCATATTGAAATGTAAAACTAGGTTTGGTTTTGAAATTGAAACAATAATAGCTTCCTGAAAGGCTTAGCTCACGTACCTAAACATATTTGAAAATCTGGCTCCTAAGTTATCGCAGCGGATATTAAATAGTGATATATTTTGGTAAGTTTTCCCTCTCGATTACACTTATTTCCTACTGAACGGTATGAGAAGTATTCTTCGTGCCCTGAATTGGGAATTAGGTAGCGCTCGGTTCATTATATCTTGATTCTTAACGGGTGCAAAAACTTTTTCTATGATTGATTTTTTGGGTATGTTTGCCCAACTTTACATATACCGAATACATATGAAAATATCCATGTTACCAGCAAACTGAGATTTTGCGCTTTTCGTTTTGGTGGCTTCTACACAAATCAGTGCGTTTTCTCACTTGCTGTCTCACAACCTTGAGGCAAGAGACGGATAGATTATAAACTGCCTATCGCTTTGCTTTGTTTATTTTTTTTTAATAAAAACTATCTGTGCCACCGGCTTCGCTCCCGTCAACTGCCTACCCTACCTACTCTACTTCGACTTTTGAAGTTTCTTGTGCGTTCTTCTTCATAACAAGCTACTTTTCCGAATGCACGGTAGAATCAATTTTTATTACGTGTAAATTTGACGTTAAAAAGTGCCGCTTAATGGCTTAGTTGAAATTAAAAAAATTGTCTTACTCAACCCAACCCAGGGGCAGGGAGGGGTTACACAACTCTAACAAAAATGAGCAATTTAAAGCTTCATTTAACGCAAACGGATCCCCGAATCGGAAAATGGTTTTCACAGACTCGTGATATTTTTGAAAGACCTATCTAACGATACCCCAAACCATGGGATACACGAAAAAAAAAATTACTTTAATTTACGGGTAGGACAGGAGGTACACTTTTGCACTTTTATTTTTTTTACCACTTTTGCGGCGTGATTAAAATTATAGCTTTTTAGTACTAAGAGTCAGTTGTCATTACTCAGAACAAACCCAGACCGTGGTGGCTGGTCAAAAGGTTTACATTTTCATTGTTGACCACAGGGACCACATTGAACTTATTTCGCAGGAGACGACCTGGACGTCGGGAGTCGCAAGCCGATTCCCGGCCACCGTAGCCGCGGGCTTGCGGACAGCAAGTAATGGGTAGCTCGCCGTCTGATAAGGAGCAAGGGGCCTACTCCCTAAGCACGGAATCCGTAGTTTCGGCCTTAGTTACAAGCGTTACCTACTCCCTAACACCTATGGACGGATGATTAGTTCGAGTCACGAACTAAGAATGAATGACAACAAAATTTCACTACCGATGTATTTTAAACTGTCCGAAAAATTTAACTTAGCACATGTTTTTCTCACGCCAAAGTTTCGGAGTACTTTCGGACGGGGCTCCTAACTTCGTTATCAGAGATAGAAAGTAGACCCCCAGGACCGAGTCGACGGCGCGTAGTTTTCCACGCGCGCCTTAAAGAGATGTCAGCAAAAACTGACGGAGTCCGCTAGGGCCGATGCCTGTCTGGGTCGCTAATAAATTTGAAAGGGAGTTACCGAGGCCACAAGCAGCTGAAGGAATACGGGTGGGATTTAGTCAGTAAAAGTCTGACGCGCCCTCCCGCCTCTCCCAGAGCGGGACAAGTCATTGGATGATTTCCCACACCAAAAAAAGGCAATGAACTTTAGGTTAGGTATTCTCCATACCAGCGCTTTTCAAAAGTACAACTTCTTAGGATGTGTAATGGGTGCAAATCCGACGCAAAAATCGCTTCCGTGTGTATTCAATCGTCACGATCGAAAATTTATTTTAGGTGCTAGCATTTTCCGCGGTTTCACTCCCGTAGCCTATCCTTCAGTCGTGAACCTTCAACCTTCTGGGTATAGGTAATAGAGAGTAGATTTCCATCAGTGAAAATGTTTTCGTAATCGGTTCAATTCATTCAGAGATTAACTTTTACAAACATCAACAAAACATCTTTATATGTTAGTTTAGATAGATTAATACCGGGTGTGCGCGACTTGTGTCTTATCAAACACACGCATGTAAAGCCAGTGTGGTGTACCCCTATTTAATGTCGTATTAAGTCAGACTTATTAAGTATTCCGAGAACGGTGATGCGTGTGTGTTACTCGTAGGAAAACGTTAGAAATCTAGTTAAAATGTTTGTTACTTGGAACCATGTAATTTACTACTAGCTGATAGGTTTTAATTAGAAATTAAATATTAGCTTAGGTTGTGTAGGTGTGGTGGGTGGTAGTGTTTGTGGCATGTCTGTAAAAGTCTGTTAAGAAAGTAAACAGTTTACATAGACAGGTAGGCAACGAGGCATCACAGCATGAATTAATTAATACTTAACCAATTTTTCTAGTGCTGGGGCTCGGTATCACTTCGATTTATCAAGAACTAAACCAACAGTGTCGTCTAATAAAGTTCTGCTATTATTGAAGCTTTTCCCAATCATGATGGTTATGGCCTATTCATGTTATTTATACCGTCCATCCTATTCAAGTTATGTACACTTTTATAAATAATTTAGATTTGATTTGCTAATTGTAATAAAAATACATGCACATTTAGGAAAACCGTTTTCATCATTTCTACGAGCTGATTCCCGTCAAATTCAACGATCTGTGTAATCTGATGATTTATTTTGTTAATTCAGTCTGGCAATCTTACCTATTATTTTTGGGTCGAATCCTATAACAATAATTTAATAACAGACTCCATAATTTGAGAAAATAGGTATTCCGTGTACCCTTTTTGCGCTAACTATACCTAGTTTTGATAGATCAGTACTAAAATACTTTTGTGTGTTTGATCTCGCTCATACAACTACCTATGCCATTGCGGAATAAAACATATACGATAAACCGGACCTGTAAAACGGACTGCTGTATATTTTGTCGAATCGGTATTTTTACTGGATCTGGATTACTGTCATGTGTGTGAACTCGCTCATACAACTGCATACGTTAGCGCCAAATAAAATCGTATGCGATAAAGCGGACTTGTTTAACGGACCTGTGTGAACTTGCACTCAGACTCTCGGAGTGGGTTTATTGAGGAAAAATGTGGCAAGTATAAAAGCGTGTGATAGATCAAAGGCAACACATATAATGTATCAATTAACTAACCAATAAATGATTGTATTTATGAAGGGATGATATAAGAATTAATATTATTAAGCTGAGCCTTACTATCGACGATGCTCATATACGAAACATATGGTGCCTCAAGATTAGGGAGACGGATCAAATTGCGGAAAGGAACATATGCAACACACCGAACATATTCCACACACCCCAGCCATTATACATAGGTACCATATAAATAGGTAGGTACATGTCCTAAATGCTTTACCAACAAAATTAATTTGATGAGGGCCCAATGAGACTGCCGATGATTAAAAAAATTGGAGAGCGCGCCTTCGCTCTTTGTGGCGTAAAAAGTTTTCCGAAACTCACAACACGTATCCATAATTTAATCATTCCGGGTGAACAAGGTGCTATTTTGCCGCGAAATGAAGAATTCAGAGTTATTACATGGACGATAATTGGTAAAACGAGATCTGTGTTGCGAATTACAGATTAATCAGATAAGTTACTAAAGTGTAAATATAAACGCTCAGGAGTATTGTGTTTTTATTGGTCATTAAGATTGCAAGTAGGTAAATATGCGAGTTTCCAAGTTGACCTACATACGTAGGTTTAGTCTGACACTGACGACGTCGAGCCACGGGATTATTAGCGTTACTCAAAGGTTGCAATGCGAATGTTGTAACTTTTTGGAGTGCAATAATGTATATTCTATTCTATTGGGTAAAAAACAAATGAAAGCCATTGCTTAGAACCGCATTATTGTCAAATAGACGCTAGTAATATTCACTAATCTATGCCCACAGTTAGAGCCGAAGTAATTTCCCCAGATTGAAAACCTCTTGCAAAGCTGAAATCGAGCTGGTTGCCAGTTTTCAACTGTAAGTGGTCTATACAAATTCATGTTGTTATAACTGAAATCATTTCAAAACTAGGTATAGTTAGCGCAAAAAGGGTACACGGAATACCTATTTCTTCAAATTATGGAGTCTTATTAAATTATTGGTATAGGATTCGACCCAAAAATAATAGGTAGGATCGCCAGACTGAATTAACAAAATAAATCAATAGATTACACAGATCGCTGAATTTGACGAGAATCAGCTCGTGGAAATTGATGAAATGGATTTCCTAAATGATCGATTAAAAAAGCTGCAAAGATTTCTAGTCTAGTCAACAAATTCTTTTATTTTCATTTTTTTCTGCTTTCTTGGAAAAATATGAACAAGGTGTCATTCGATTTGGAATAGCATGCAGATGTAGTCAAATTAAAATTAACAAATATATTAAAATCAATAAAAGTATTAAGAAATATAAGAAACTTTAAAAAACTCAAAGTGTTTACAAATATAATGTTAACCTTAGGAAAGATTTAAGAAACTTGAAAAATAATTAAATATATGTTCGCGACGAGGCGTCACAAAATGTTAGAATAGTTTTGTAGATATAAATAGTATAAACAAAACATACGTCTGCTTACCCCAGCGCGCGAGCTGGTACTAAAAAGTTTTAGACGAGAATTTTTCTTTTATAGTTTTTTCAAACATAAAATTTCGACCACTTTTTGAGGCACTAAACATTATGTTTTAGTGTATATGAGTATGTATTAAGTAAATATGGGGTCTAAAGAGTAAATTAGAATCGTTACATACATACTAAATGCGGTAGTTACGGAAAGAAAGCAAAATCAAAACAAGTCAAATTCCGTAAACACGACCGGCCGCCATGACCGTTTAGTTCGAAATGAGCAGTCAGATGGCGGTACATGATATATATAGTCTGGCGCGTAAGCAGGCAAATTTGGTATTTTAGAATAGCGTTTTGAGGGCTTTATAATAGCCTATAGTACCTAAAATATGGTTATCTAGTATAATTAGAATTAATATACTATAGATAAAATGTGTAAGTAGTATTTTAAGCAAATAAAAAATATTTGTTTACTTATTTTGGACCCCCCGAAAATGGCCGGGTCGCAAGTGTCGATAGGTGCGCTCTGCCCACCTACCAATCGTATTATTTACCTTACACATTTGTTTTGTTAGGAAACACCATCTAGGTGTTCTAGATAGTATACCTTGGTGCTATGACTGAAAAACTGTACATAATAACAGTACATAGCCAGGTTTAAAACAGTTTCACTCTGAGATGGTAAATACATGCATTTTTGCTCAAGTAAGTAAATAGAATTTTGGTTATTAGCGTTTTAGCGCTTCTAGGTGACCTGGAACTGTGTCCAGGCCCTATATATAGATGGCATCTATGTAATTCTAGTACATAGATATTACTTACTTGAAATAATGTGTCTGTATGTGCCAGCATGGACGTTTCTACGCGTCTGCCAGAGGGCCCACTACCTTCAGACACACTTGGTGCCTGAAGGATTATTGATATGCTATCTGAAGCATTACCTTTGGGGACCCTCGGGCACACGCCTGGACTCAGTCACAACACATAGCTAATATATAGCTACACATACACACACAGAGGCGTTAAAGCCGTGGAACAAGACGATATTTTCTATTTCGGCCGCTTCCCGGCAACAGAAGTCCCAGAAGGGCTGGTGGTACACCCATCAGGGTATTCGATAGCCCAATTCTCCAGCTTCCCAAACACATTTTTGGAAGGAGCCTAGCTCTGGTGGTTAGGGAACTAACCGACTTAATATAGTAAGAGGTTCCATGGTTTTCTCGCATTGTCGACCACATCAGAGTGAATACTGGATCGAGGGTTAATAATAATAATAATAGAGTCTGTGGCTCGACTTGACAGACGGATGCCAAAATTTTTCTCTACCAAATTTATTACAAAATATAAAATTTCAACCATCTAAATAGTGCAGATATATGTATATATACAATGAAACCAAGAAAAAAAAACATAATACAATAACATTATCAAAATTATGACCGATTTATAAACTGAATTACAAAATATGAGAAAAATGAAAACTACGTCATGTTGACGAGAGCTGCCGCTGCAAGACGTGCACGCCCACCATCTCCGGCCTCGTCGCCCAGCTCCGCCTCGCCGCCGCCGGAAACCAGCCCCACCGTGAGTGCTGTGACACCGGCTGTGGCAGTTGCGTCGAGCTCGAGCGACGAGTACTTCTCTCCGCCGACGACACCACCACCTGCGCGTCGACGGGGAGGACGCCGGCCGCCGGACCGCTTAGGACCTCGAGGCTTACCGGTCTCTGATAGGGTCCCAGCACCCGGCGGAAGTGTGCAGCGCATGAGATGGACACAATCCATAAACGAAAATGTCATGCGCGCATACTTTGGGGCTACAGAGGGAGGAAACAACCTGACCGCGTACCGTGTCCGGATGCTCTCTTTGTTTCAGGTGCTTGAGCTAGCCGTCAACGTTTCGGCCCAACGACTTTCGGATCAGGTGCGGGTCATCCAGCGTAATCGTATGTTGGATGATACTGTACTTGATCGCCTCCGAACGGAAATGGGTAACCGTGTCACTGCCCCAACGTCGCAGGCTGTGGTGCTACCACAGTCCAACCACGCTGATGAGGAGAGTAGTGACAGGGTTACAAACGTAAGTACCCAGTGCAATGAGGAATTGAGGAGTGCTTTGGAGTGTGCTATTCGGGAGTATCGCAACATGCCACCCGAACTTAGGCCACGATTACCTCGTTTGCCCATGCATAACAAGAATAGGGCGCTGGTGGCTGTTCTGGATTCGCAGTTGTCAAACTATTTTGATGACTGCGAAGACCTCACTGATACACATTCGATTATGTACTGCGCGGCTGTAGCGGCATGTCGTGTAGCTCATGTCAAATTTGCAGATGACAGAGCTACACGACCGAAACCAGCCGTTCCGGCTTGGCAGTGCAGGATCGAGCGTCGTATTGGTGGGGCCAGAGCACTCATCGGCAAACTAATTTGTTTCAGGGAGGGCAATAGCCGCCCAAGAGTGATGCGCTTTGTGAGACGGGCGTTTTGGGGGACTGATGTCAACCCCCGGGACTATATATCCCATGTCACAGAGCGCATCGACTTCCTGAAACAAAAAGTGTATGCATGGGCAAACCGTATTCGTAGGTACAGGCGGAGAGTGGAGCGATACACCCAGAATCGCACATTCCAAAGTAATGAAAGGTGGGTTTATCGGGCTTGGGAGCGACCCAACCAAGGTGTGACTGATACGCACCTGCCGGATGATGACGCTATGTCTTCATTCTGGCGCAGCATCTGGTCGGTGCCTGTCAGTCACACCGAAGGTGAATGGACTCGGGAGGTCGAACGAGCGTGTGATCCAATACAAGAAATGGGGGCTATCACGATCAGCCCCCAAGATGTAGCCCGTGCAGTCCGTCCGTTGCCGAACTGGAAATCTCCAGGACCGGACGGACTGCACAACTTTTGGATCAAGTGGCTACAAAGGTCACACGCTCGTTTGGCATCTCAGTACCAGGCAGCCTTAGAGTCTGGTTCGCTACCCAAGTTCCTTACGACAGGTATAACCCACCTGCTCCACAAGTCTGGTAGCACCGCGGAACCCAAAAATTATAGACCAATTACATGTTTACCAACGGTCTATAAGGTTCTTACATCCATTTTGAGAGTAAAAATTAATAAACATGTTGACAATAACTCCATCATGTCGGTCTCTCAGAATGGATGTAGGAACGGGTCCCGCGGTACTAAGGAGCTACTCCTTATTGATATGGCCATTAGCCAACAGGTTCGGCGTTCCCGAAAGGATCTGTCGACATGTTGGATAGATTATAAGAAGGCCTATGACTCGGTGCCGCATACATGGCTCATGAGGGTGCTAGAATTGTATAAAATAGATACAACTCTACGCACCTTCCTGATGTCGTGTATGAGGCAATGGAGCACAGTCCTTCGCTATCCAGGATGTCGAAATATCCAGAGGAATAGCGAACCTGTAAGGATCGAGCGAGGTATATTCCAGGGCGATAGTTTGAGTCCACTTTGGTTTTGCCTAGCCTTGAATCCTCTAAGCATGATGCTGGAGAATTCAGGGCTAGGCTATCGGTTGAAGAGAGGTGGTCAGGTTATATCTCACCTCCTTTACATGGATGACTTGAAGCTTTTTGCCCCCAGCAATTTTCAGCTGATGGAGCTACTAAAGGTAACTGAAACTTTTAGTAGCGCCATCAGGATGGAGTTTGGTGTGGACAAATGTGCGGTCATGCATGTAAAGCGAGGGGAGATTGTGGAATCCGTAGGAATTCAACTTGCGGATTCCATAAACCTGAGATCCCTCTCTCCAAACGAAACCTATAAGTATTTGGGTATGTCGGAAGCGTTAGGTATCAGTACTATAGACATGAAGCAATCGTTGAGGGAACGCTTCTTTGGCCGCCTGAAGAAGGTATTCAATAGCCTTCTTTCGGGCGGAAACAAGGTGCGCGCCTTCAACGGTTGGGTCATGCCGGTGCTGATGTACTCTTTCGGCATACTCAAATGGACTCAAACGGAACTTGACGCCCTGGATAGGCGGGTCCGTACACTGCTGACTGCATATCGAATGCATCACCCACGATCGTCAGTCATGAGATTGTATATCCCGCGGAAGTGTGGAGGCCGAGGCTTTTTAAACGCCAAAAACCTCCACAACCGCGAGATATGCAATCTCAGAGAATATTTTCTAAACACCGACGTGGGTATTCATCGAGATGTAGTAGCAGTGGACAAGGGACTCACCCCGCTCTCCTTGGCGAATGAGAACTGGCGCAAGCCTGTAGTGCTTGACACTAACGACCGCAGGGAGGTATGGCAGAGTAAGGAGCTTCACGGACGCTTTTTCCGGGCCCTACATGGGTCCGAAGTAGATCAATCAGCGTCCGTAGCCTGGCTGCGATTCGGTGACCTCTTTGGGGAAACCGAAGGTTTCGTCTGTGCAATTATGGACGAAGTTATCATGACGAATAACTACCGGAGATTTATTGTAAAGGATGGCACGGTTGACATCTGTCGGGCATGTCACCGTCCGGGTGAATCGATCCGCCACATTATCTCTGGTTGTTCTCGTCTAGCTAACGAAGAGTACTTGCATAGGCACAACCTTGTAGCCAGGATTATCCATCAGCAACTTGCTCTGAAATACACTCTTGTGGCGTCGGAGGTGCCGTACTACAGGTATGTGCCCGACCCAGTTCTCGAGAATGGCAATATCACATTGTACTGGGATCGGTCCATCATCACTGACAGAACTATTGTCGCTAATAAGCCTGATATAGTGGTGGTGGACCGAATCGAGAGGCGTGCAATGATTGTTGACATAACTGTCCCGCATGACGGGAACCTCGTGAAAGCCGAGAAAGATAAGCAAATCAAGTATCTTGACTTGGCTCGCGAGGTTGTCGACATGTGGGATGTGGACTCAGCGATCATTGTACCGATAGTCGTGTCAGCCCATGGCTTAATAGCCACGAGCCTCGACCAACACCTTAGGAGGCTCTCGTTAGGCGGCTGGGTCAAGGGCCTGATCCAGAAAGCAGTACTGCTGGACACGGCTCGTATTGTTAGGAGGTTTCTCTCTCTGGAGCCCTGACCGCCGGTAGCTTGGACCCTGTTCCCGATACCGGTGGGCCTCTATTTTTTATATTTTTAAATGTTTTTCTTTTTTGTGTGTTTTGTAAAAATATTTAAAAATGTAATAAATAAGAAAAAAGTTAAATAAAAGACATAATAATAATATCGTTTATTTATAACATAAGGCATATTTTACAGTAAAATATCTTAAAATATAAAAGAAGACAGTTTCTTATTTGCCTGAACTAGGTTGAACCTGTGTTTCAGGATATAAAGTGCTTAAAACTTATAATAATAATAAATTAACAAAGGGTATGGTAAATGAATACTTAAATTAAAGACACGGCAAAACTATTATTTTGTTACAGTCAGGCGATCTTCTGTCTCTCCGTAAGATATGCTAAGTAGATGTTCAAGAATAGTCTTTTTACAGCTAAAATAGTTTAATTTATACATACTTAATTTTCTATTTAATCTATTGTACAGAAATGGGCCTAAGAATGTAAAGAATCTATTTACAAAGACATATTTTGAGGATGCATTAGAAACGCAGACAATGTCATTTCGTCTCTTATTATTTATGGATTTGGCGTTATAGTAAAGCATGGTGTGTTGTTTTAAAACTGAGTGCATAATGAAAAGCTGGCGAACAGTCATCACGTTGCAGGATTTGTAAAGCAGATCAGTGGGGTAGAGAAAAGGGTGGAAATTGGCTACTTTTAAAATAGCTCTCTGAGCCCTTTCAAGAGGCAGTAGATGCGTTTTTGGTGCTCCACCCCATGATGTGATACAGTATTGGATTACAGATTGACCTAGGGCCAAATAGACTTGTTTGACCAATTTTGAATCTGCAATCGTTCTCAACTTTTTAAAAACATAAATTAATTTGCGCACTCTATTAACTATGCTATCAATATGAGGTCTAAAGGAGAGTGTTTCATCTATAATAACCCCGAGATATTTTATGTTGCCTGTTTTGAGGATAAAAGGACAATTACACATGCTGACTGGGTGGAATCCACATTTATGGGCATACAGTTGAGAGTTAGTAATGTTAAATTGAGGCTTGCGCATGGAGAAATGAATATATTTTGTCTTGTCAGCATTTAGTGTTAGTAAATTGCTTTGCAGCCAATTAGTCACAGTATTAAAACCTTGTTGAGCGTATTCGTACAATTCGTTACTGGTTTTCGCGGTAAAGATTAACGCCGTGTCGTCGGCATATGATATGAGTTTGCCTTGTTTAATATTTAAATTACACAGATCGTTAATGTAAATCAGGAATAGGGTTGGGCCCAGAATGCTTCCCTGAGGAACACCATAACCAGTACCCTTTTGCTCATCGCTAATAATATCGTCTATTTTAACATATTGAGATCGATCGTCTAAGTAGTCAGCAAAAAGTTTCAGCGGTGTTCCCCTAATTCCTAAAGCCTCTAATTTTTTTAGAAGCATAGGAACGGACACCGTATCGAAGGCTTTGGCTAGATCAAGGAAAACCCCCAGGGTCTGGTTTCCTTTGCCAAGTTCTTCTGCGGTATAATCAATCAGACTATGCACCGCATCGGCTGTGGATAATTTGACTCTGAACCCAAATTGCGCAGATGATAATAAATTGTTTTTTTCTAGATAATTAACTAGTCTATTGTTTACAATTTTCTCTAGTATTTTAGATATTGAAGGGAGTAAAGATATCGGTCTATAATTATTTACAAATTTTTTGTTTCCAGATTTAAAGATAGGGATTAAAACTGCTTTTTTCAGACATCTAGGGAAAATACCTTCAGATAAACAAATACGAAATATATGCGTTAAGGGAGGTACTAGGATATGCTTAAAGGTTTTAAGGATCTTATTGCTTATATTATCCCAACCAACTGCACAGTCATCTTTTAGACCAGATATGATTCGGGTTATTTCGTCTTCGTCAGTATCCAGCAAGCCAAAAGATTTTAAAGCACATCTATTATTTTGGGAAGATGGTGGCAAACAGTAATGTTTTGGAATCTGTTCGGCAAGAATTTTACCAATATTTACAAAAAAGTTATTAACGTGGTTGGCTGACAAGAGAGGTGATAGATTAGAAAGCAGCAAGCTCGAATTTGAATCACGCTGTTTTGTCCTATAGGTGACGTTCTTAATATGTTTCCAAAGTTGTTTACTATTGTTTCCTGCTCTATTTAATTCATTTTTATCGTAATTAATTTTTAAGTTCTTTAGGAGGTTGTTGCAAAAATTTCTGTATCTCTTATAGGTTATTTTAATGATTAGATTATCAGGGTTACACCTAGATCTCTGATGGAGTTTGTCTCTGTGTCTTATGCACCGAATTAGGCCAGGAGTCATCCAAGGCTTGATGCTACGAAGTTTTTTGTTTACTATAATAGAAGTCGTATTACGTAATATTGCTAATTGAACATGTTTTATTAAGTACGATAAAGCAAAATTAGCGTCAGCAGTATTGTAAACTGGGTTAAAGTCAAGATTGCATAAATCACATTCGAGCCTGTTTGTGTTTAATTGCGTTTTCGTCTGGGGACGATTTAGCTTAGGCAGCGTTAAGTTTAGGGTTAGTAGAACAGCGTGATGGTCTGTAATAGTTGAGTTAGTAACAAGCGTAGCATATGATAAGTTGGATTTGATCATCATATGATCCAGACAGGAACCGCTCTGATGAGTAGGCAATGTGTGTGCAGGAAGAAAACCATGGTATGAGCAGATATTAAGGTAATCTTGGGTCACAGTGTCGCAGTTTACAGCGTTAAGGTTTATATTTATATCACCTGTTAATATAACATTCTTAAAAGAGCTTAATGCTTCAAAGATCTGGTTTAAGGATGCGTGAAAAGAGCCGAAGTTTCTAGGTTGGAGCTGTATCCACCGGACTTCCACCATGGGGTAGCCCATCGCGAGGGCTATCCGATGACGGTTGGTGAATGCGGATCCGCCCACCAGCTCGAGTACAAACTCACCAAATATGCCGAAAACAGGCACTGAAGCTATGTTTTCGCACTTTCACGTGGCTGTGCCCGTGGAGGTGACAGATGAAGCTGTGGAACTGTCACAGATCGATGGTCCAGGAGTAGGGCTACAAGTCCCTCGCTGGTACCCTGGCACTAAAGTGCACCATTGTATTAGAAAGTACCATGTAAAGCTATAAATTGACAGAACTTCCCCTTATTAGGCGTTCTCCACGCAAGAGCTCCCTGAAGGTAGCAGTTAGGGACCTGGACCAGGGTCCGGAGGGAAGGTCTTCTCGAGACCTATCCAGAGACACAAGTCTCATCGAAATCGGTTCAGTAGAAGGGGAGTTTCTGTCGGTTTTCAGCGACTAGTCATAATAATTAATTTGTTAATTAAAGTTTATGCGCGGTCGTTGTTTTGAGGTCCTCGTTACGGTCAAGTGTGGTAGTAGGATAGTGCGCTGAGACACCGTCCTAATTGTAGCCATTATTTTCAAATATTAAATACACGTCACTTTGCGTAACGGAGACCATGAAGAGACGTCGCTTTTGGACATGAAAACCTGAGTCTTTTTCTGAACTGGACATCACGCCTTCCCCTCAACATCCTTGGCAGCCTTCCAACCACTGCAGGGTCGGTATTTGCTCGAAGACAAATGAACAATAGGTGCAAGGGGCGTCAACGCGTTCGAGCTGGAGCCTTACAACCTTCAGTCAGCCTGGGGCCTTGAACGATCACGTCCGTCCTGAACAATATATGTAATAGTAAGTTAGAAACTAGTACACAAATGTAAGATGTTGAAATTAAAAATCTTCAAAGGGAATTATTGATTAGGGAAAATACACTTACGGAAATATTTTGTAAATATGAATGTAGTCAACAGATGCTAAGTGAACGCATGCAGGAGGCCTGTTGGTTGGTGGACCTGGTGAATTATAATGCAGAGAGGTTTGAATCATTGACTAACAACCTCACCTGTAGTTGTGCTGCCGCTCCACCACCTCTCATGTCACAACATGTTGCTCCTACAACTTTACCCATCCATCATACTGCAACAACTTTGAACCCCACCAAAAGTAATGTCTTAGTATATTCTGATAGATTGGGCACAGGTTTTGGATCTCTGTTAAATAACCGTTCTAAACATACAATAGTGAACCATTGTTATCATAAACTGCAATTTAATGAGCTTATTCATAAAATTCAACAGACACAATTGAATGAGCAAACTACTGTAGTACTTCTTATTGGAAATAGCCTTAGTGTAACAAAAAGGGACATAGTTAATGGTATTCACACCCTACATAAGTTAAGATTAGGCAAATTAATATTATGTGCATTGCCCTATTCTGGCTAGTTACTTGTTCATGAAAATGAATACATTTCTAGTTTAAATAACTTGATGCATATTTTATCTTGTCGTTATAGTGACCGTTTGTTGTTTTTTGACACCAACAATTTTGTTAGTGATTTTGTTTTGATTGGGAACCATATGTTTCTTACCAAAAATAGTCGACATTTATTAGCTACATTGTTAGCTTTTAATATACACGCAGTTATTAATGATTTAACTGAGACTAGGTTTAGTGATTTAACAGTATTATTCAGTTTTTCTGATAGTACTACTGATTCTTTAAACGATTAGAGCCGACAAAAGAGAAGACGAATAGTAATATTTTACTATATCATCAAAATATAAATCGCTTCTCCGGCAAAATTTTAGACGTGGAATTGTTAGTACATAAATACCACATGAATATCGTATGTTTTTGTGAAACTTGGTTAAAACCAGATAGGATGTTGTTTAATGTAAATAATTTCTCAGTTGCCAGCGCGTACAACATATCCACAGTGGGTGGTGGTACCTTGATACTTTGTAATAGTCATCTCAAATATAAGGAAAGGAAGGATATCACTGCTTACTCTGTTGATAACTTATGTAGGTGTGTGAGGTAGCATGTGCAGAGGTCGAGGGACATACTATCTTGTGTGTTTACAGACCACCAGCATCAAACTTGTCATTGTTTTTAATTACAATGGAAGAATTATTATGTAAACTTTTCAGAGATAATAAATTAATTTTTGTTTGTGGTGACTTAAATATAGATCTGTTAGTCAATTCACCTGAAAAATTTAAGCTTATTTCATTGTTCAAATCATTTAACTTAAAATATTTATTTAATGAACCGACAAGAATAACAGCAACTTCAGTTTCGTGCATAGATAATGTATTCACTAATTGTAAAGTAAAAGAATCGTTTTTAATTAGTGGCGTTAGGTCAGCTCATACTGGTCAACTAGTATCTTTTGAGTCAGATAAAAAATTAAACCAAGCTAAATCAATTCGATTAAGACCTCTTACTAAAAATAAATTAAATTCTTTTAATAATAATGTTTGTAGCAACCTTTGTAGCGCCAGTTTTGATTCAAAAGACCCCAATATAAATTACGGCACGTTGTTTTCTACAGTTTGCCAAGAATTCAATAAAACGTGTCCTGTAAAAACAGTTAAAGTCAACAATTCCAAATCGAAATTTAATGAATGGACCACTGTGGGCATAAGAAAAAGCCGAGATATCTTATATAATTTATATTACGAAAAATCTTTGACTTCCGATCAAGTTTTTCACACTTATGTTAGAAACTATTCCAAAATATTCAAAAGAGTCTGCGCTCAAGCAAAATCTCAAATAATAATTTACAAGATTGGTATTTCTAACAATAAAATAAAAACTGTGTGGCAAGTAATTAATAGAGAAACTGGAAAGACACAACAACGCGATCAGAATGAGTTGTCTTTGAAAATAACTAATCAAACTATTTCTGATAAGCAAGAAGTCGCTGAGACATTAGAAAATTTATTTACCAACATTCCATTAGAGGTTACGAAGTCTCTTCCCTCCTCATCGAAATTAGATGAAGCTCTTCTTAAAGAAAACTTTACTAAAGACATACCAACCTTTAAATATAAACCAATATGTCTTGATACAATTAAAAACGCGTTCAAAAGTCTCAATATAAAAAATACTGAAGACTTATGGGGGATATCCGTTAGGGTTCTTGTAGATATTATTGATTCGATTGCTCCTGTCCTTACAGGCATATTCAATCAATGTTTGGACAGCGGCACGTTTCCTGACTTAATGAAGCACAGTAAAGTAGTAACAATTTTCAAATCAGGCTGTAAGAGTGATCCCTCTAATTATAGACCTATATCCGTGCTTCCAGCATTGAGTAAAATCTATGAAAAAATCATGCTGGACCAGATGTTGTCTCACTTCAATTCTAATGGGATCCTGCATAGTCAGCAGTTTGGTTTCACGAAAGGTAGGTCGACAACGGACGCGGGAGTAAAACTCATCAGCCACATCTTGGAATCTTGGGAGAAGTCCCAGGATGCCATTGGCGTTTTATGTGATCTCTCAAAAGCGTTCGACTGCGTCAACCATAGCACACTGATCTGTAAATTACACCACTACGGAATTCGAGGACAAGCTGCTGATCTCGTACTTTCCTATTTATCAAACAGACAGCAAAAAGTAAATGTTAATGGGGCGACATCCTCCGGGTCTCTTGTCAAGATGGGCGTGCCCCAAGGTTAAATTCTCTGCCCTTTCCTCTTTCTTGTTTACATTAATGATCTCCCCTTTATGATGGCCAAATTATCGGATATAATTCTATTTGCTGATGATACTTCGCTAATTTTTAAAATAGATAGGAAAGATACGGATGTCTTACATGTCAACGAAAGTCTAATTATTCTCTCAAAATGGTTCGCAGCTAACAATCTCTTACTGAATGCGAAAAAAACAAAATGTCTTAAGTTCTCTTTACCAAATGTACCACAACGTGACCTAAACTTAAATCTTGACGGCAAAAATCTTGAAGTTATAACGGAAACAGTATTCTTAGGGATTACTATCGATTCAAAATTGCAGTGGGGCGCGCACATTAGAACTCTTTCGGGAAGGTTAAGTTCAGCTGCATATGCAGTAAGGAAAATAAGGCACTTAACCGATGTAGCCACAGCTAGGTTAGTATACTATGCTTATTTACACACATTATTATGTCTTATGGCATTCTGCTGTGGGGATCAGCAGCTGATGTTGACTCAGTTTTCATATTACAAAAGAGGGCAATCCGCGCAATCTATAAAATGGGTCCTCGCGAGTCCCTCAGAGAAAAATTTAAAGAGAGAGAATCGATATACTGACTCTACCTTCACTTTATATTTTGGAATGTATTTTGTATGTCCGCAAAAATCGAGGGCTTTTCAAAACTAGAAGCGACTTACATAATTTAAATACACGCAGTAAGCACGAACTTGTAATACCCAATACGCTTTTATAACAAGTTGCCAAAGTCAGTTATAGAACTGACCGATGGAAAGTTCAAAAATCACATCAAACGTGTCCTTACTAAAAAAGCATATTATAAAATCAAGGACTACGTTGAAGATAAAAATTTTGGCTTTAGCTCCTTCTGCGCATGCGGCTTCCCTGGTAACTCATAAACGGCACAAATATGTGGATGTCTCTAACTATTCTCAATCTATTTTTTTTTTGTTTTTCTTCTTTTAATTGGACTTTTTACAATAGTTCGCAATCATCTTTATAGCCTTTTGCAAAGAATAGTTACAGCACTGATAACAACATTTGTGCCACATGTTGAATTTAGTCTTGTTAGTTATATATATATATTTACTTTTTTTTTACTTTGTATAGATTCTTTTACCGATTATTTTGTGAATGTGTGAAAATTGTAGGCCTTCTAGATGTTAGTTAACATTTGTTAACTTTGTTATATATTATTTAACCTTTTTTTTTTTAGTTCCTTACGACTTATTGTCGGGCCTACGTTGTCCCCCCATAGTACTAATGCTGTAACATGGAAATATTGTAAAACCAAACCATTTTTAAAAGAGTAACCATGGAGTTTCTTGCTGGTTCTTCTCCATAGGAATCGACCAATCCGAACCGTGCAACTTTTGTCGACGTTTTATAAGTACCCATGTAGGCCTATGTAAAATAAAAATATTGATTTTGATGTTTTTTGAAAAAAAAAAAGGATCCGGACGCAAAAATTGCAAAAGTATGAAACAATATACAGCAAAATAAAAAGGGGTTTTGGTTTTTTTCAAAAATCTCAATTTTTTTTTAAGATTCTTATAATCTAAAAAATTATTAAAAAAGAAGAGGCAATTTACTAAAAGGAAGTTTCGACTATCAGAACTATACGACCAATATTTAAATAATATATACATATTTTTTTGTCCAGATTTCTCTGACTCTGGCTTGCGCAAGCACTTCAGACACTTCAACTTTAAAAAAATATTTAAACGTACTAAATATGAAAGGTAAGAGAAAAAAGTCAGGCACTTACTGGATAGATGAATGAACAAAAAAGCTGTAAAAAAGTTGAACAAAAAAGCATTTGTTGACTAGACTATTCATGCGAAAATGTATTGTGTGAAGACTGGGCCATAAAAAATATGAAATATTTTCATGACAGGATTTTTTGGACCGTTAACAACGTGTAGTCAACACCCCAGCTGACTCTATTGTCTCTATCACAGTGATGAAAATCTCTGAGCGCAACAGAATACAAACGTTAATGACTTGTAAATTGAAATAGGATTTAGGCCGGTCAGTTGACCCTTTTTGGGCCAACCCAGACCATTTCCTATTAAGTTAACAATGTTATTGTCAGATCTAGTATAAAATAATCGGTTATTGCAAAAAATCGTGATCTTCTTGTCCAAGAGATAGAAGAAATTTATCGCATAGGAGTCTATGTTTGCTTCGTCTGTGAATTCTTTACCGCTTTTGTGGTACCGTGGCATCAACAGTGGGTCCTATCAGAATATCAGCGCGGCGTTATTTTCTTTTTGGATATCGCTGCACATGCTGAGATAGGAGCCTTTTTGGTCTCGCACGGGGTTTTTATTTTAATTTTTTATTATTGTTTAAATTTATGCATATTTATCGTGTCTCCTGTGCGGGTCACAAATAAATATTTTTTCTTTCTTTCTTTAATTGTGAAGCCCTGAAGGAGATCTAGATTAGCTATCGGCCTGTGAAGTCGAGCGAGTCTTTAGAAGCCCATATGCGCCCATATTTACGAACGTGATGTCAAAAATATCCATCTTATTGAAAAGAAAATTATTGGAATTCTGACAATGACACAGATTTATGTATTAATAATAAATCTGTCGTCCGACTGCTCATTCAACTGTTTAAAAAGTACGAAACTTGGATTTGTATCTAGTGGACTCAGAAATAGAACTAAATAAATAAAATCATTATTATTTTTCTTCTTTTTCCTGAATGACAAATAATTCCGTTTAACTAAAACAAATGACTGTCGTATCTAATTTATAAACCATGTTTTTCTTTAGGCCATTATTTTTACTATGTGCTATTATCTTGTCCTTTTGTTTATTTTCACGTCTACTATATTGAATTTTTGTATTGGATTAGCTAAAATAGAATTGCTGGTGTCGGGTGCGAGTGACGGCATTAAATAGGATTATATTTTATTTTTTAGATAGAAAATAGGATCTCCCAATAACGTTCTAACGGAGTTATTTAGGCAGATCAAATTTTATTACAAGACAATTCACTGATAACTGAGTAGGTAGGTATCTTTGACTCTTTATTTCTATTTATAACGATTTTACAGAAAAAGGATTGAATTAAAACACTAATGTTGTAAGCTTTTCTGGACCGACCAAGTAATTTCGGCATAAGATTTTTGTATTATGTACTTAGCAGAGATCGTAAATAACACGAGCAACAAGTACGGTGTTTGCGGTACTACATACAAGTTGACGGGGTCGCCATAAAAAATAGAGTATAAAGTTGTCTGAGAGGCTAGTAGATAAAATGGGTGTGGTAAACATGGTTCCGTAAAACGGGGTTAAATTGATTAGTTTTGAAATTAAAATTTACATAATTATTTCAATTATATTTTGAAAAAAATGCAGTGTTGGTGACTTTACTTGAAGTTTTGTATTCTCTAATAAAAATATATTTTTTACACTGTTTGGGAGAAAAAAAAGAGCCCATCAACGTTAAAATAAAAATGGTGTTACTTTGATATCCCATTGCAACCCGAATCCAATTTATTTTTAATTAATTCTCACTGTACAGTTTAAAATATTTTTTATGCAGCAAATAGGTGTATTCTTGCGCTGACGTTGATGCAAAACATGGCAACATGTAAGTGTTTCAAATTAAAAAAAAAAATCGTTTCGTTTTCACGGAGTTAGCTTTACAAAACCTAAAAAGTTATCATCAACGTTACCCCAGATCTCAATGTAGCCCGTACTACCGGTACCAACAAATATAACAATAACTCTATCAAAAGCAATATATTAAAGGTACGTAACTATGTTTTTCACACTACAACATATTTAATCATCTATCCTTCTTTTTACGTGGAATAGGTAGGTACCTACGTCTAAATATAATACGTAGGTATCACTTACGAAACATATTAATATCCTCTCCATAATTAATTAACGACATAAGAACGACATACGAAAATATAACTATAATCGGTTGTCTATTTGTATCATAGCACCTTATACATTCCCTTTCCCATATCTTTTGTTACTTGTCAATAGTTTCCTAACTCTTGAAAGACAGCTGTCAGTTCTAGTGCCTCGTGCCAATGTTGCCAAGCGATATTGACCACCTGTACGCGAGTAAACTTGACTAAATAATAATATTCGGAAAGCCACTGCGGACCGCTAGCTTGTGATCTTTCAAAATTTCACAACGAGTTCGAAACTGAAATAATACACCGTGTTTGTAATTTAAGGAAGGGGTACACGTAAATGTATAATTAAAATCAACTAAGTCTTAAAATTTTAAATGAAAGATGCCGAAGATGGTTATCAAGCTGACAAAAATTTCAAACTTGGTAGTACAACCCACTGGTTCCATATGCTATGTAGTGTAATGTTGTTTTTTTGTGTACTAATAAACTAAACTCAGACAAGAAGTAAATATGCGTTACGGTTGTCAGGTAGAATGGAGGAAGAAATCACGTTGAGCCCTTGAGAGTAAAATCTTTGAATCTAGAATTTAAATGTACAAAGTACTTAATCTAAATTTAATTGTAGTGTCCGACCGAAACTGGTTTTTGCGGCCGAAACCGAATTTCGGCAACAATCTCAGTTTTGGCCGAAACCGAAACCGGTACTTACTTACTAGGATCATGCTTTTGAGGGAAAAGTCTTTATTTTTTATTCATTATATCACATAGCTATGCAGTCTTCGACATTTTTTTATGTTTACTACCTACTCTTATGCTAAATCACTTAATAAAAAACTTTTTGTCAAAAAATCAAACGGTTTCCAAAAAAAACGCTATAAAGCGAAAAATAACTTTCTTTTCCGAAGGCGGTGTCTTAGGCATCTATAGTTTTCCGTTTTTTGACACCGACTTTTGAAAAGAAAGTTATTTTACGGTTTGTAGTATTTTGTTTTGAAAGTCGGTTTGATTATCTCTTTTTAGTTTTGGTAGATACCTCCAAATACCATAAAAAGCATTTATAGCCAAAGTAAATCACAGGACGATTCCAATAAGCCCAAACACGACTAGGATCCATTGTATTATTTCGAAGTACCAGTGCCTACCTTCCGGCTTCATTATCAGATCAGTTCCATGTTACCATTTACAACAGTACCATGTTACCATTTTCAACAGTATCATTTATTTAAAAGTATTTGCTTCATCATTGTCGGTTAGCTATTCAATATGTCTCATACCCGTGACATAATTAGCATAGGAGTTCCAGTGGCCATCTGTGGTCTTCTTCATCAGTTCCATTTCACCAAAAGACACTATCTGAGTGTAAATGATTGCATTGTTGATAAAAATTACTATTGCTACTTTTCATGGCACTACCCTTGGGATATATCCTTTCCAACAAAAAAAGAATCTTCAAAATCGGTTCATAAACGACGAAGTTACCCGCGAACACACTTAAAAGCAAAAACCGGTCGAATTGATTGTGTGAAACCACCTCCTTATTTGAAGTCGGTTAAAAACTTACCAAATTCAAAATAAATTAAACAAACACACACAAACAAAACAAACTGCAAACACAAGCCAGTCACGACGTGATTAGGTACGTGGACGCGGCAAAATGTCTTCTTCGCTTAATCGCTTGGATGGAATTTAACGAGCCGAACATGACCGATCACAGCGCGAGAACTCCCGAATGCAGTTTCGGTTTCGGTCGTAGTTTCGGCAAGTCTGCCGCCGAAACCGAAACTAAACCGAAACTGGTTTATTTGCCGAAACTCGACCGAAACCGAAACCGAACTTTCGGTCGGACACTATTTAATTGAATACATTTTTCACTAAGATATATATGCCACGATTATGGTTACCATTTCCATCTATTTTTCCAGAAAGCGAATCCTTTGAGGAAAATTCGTGCTAATCTGTTATAATCTTGTTTTGTTGGTTTCGTACACCGTTATTAATACTTACTCTCAGGCTCGTTGAGGCATAAAATATTTTTTATTTTATTATTACTGCCATGGAAAGGGAAACACAAAAACAAACGAAGAAGACTGCCGTAATTGAAGTTATTTTCACTTTTTAGTGTTTTTATTTGGAAGTCGGTTGTATTTTTTTGTAAAATGTTTTTTATTTTTCTCCGTTTAGTTGTGGTACATAATGGACCAGTTCTATAGTTAGTTACCTACAATGTCCAAAGTGATGCCAGTATAGATTAACCCAGTAACATGAAACTCGAACAAAACCGTTGGAATGAGAGTACACCAGGGTGAAATTTATACCTGCGTACCCCTTTAGAGCGTACCAGTATGATGGTATGTTATAAAATGGTGTAAACAATAAACTGACATGCGATTGCAGCAATCCCGAGTGATTTGCTGTCATTTGTTGAAGAGTCCTGTTGTATATCTCCCAAGTTCTTCATCAGATCTTGATGAAATTTAAATGGGACCACATGACAAGGACCAGCTCTCAATTAAAAATAATCATCAAAATCGGTTCATCTAGTAAAATGTTCTGAGGTAACACACAAAAAAAAAATACATTGATAACCTCCTTTCATTTTTTGAAGTCGGTTAAAAACTTATAAATATATGTGTAATAACTAACGCTACGAAAAGCATAGATTTAAATAATATAAAAGAAGCCGATTACGTTTCGTAGTTAGATTGCGACTGTATTAAGAACTTCTAGTTAACAATTTCAAATATTAATGATTCTGAAAACAACTTATTTCAATAAAAATGCACATCAGAATGAGGTAATACTGTCCCATTTACGTATATTAATAGTAATTGCTAACCCACCTTTACACATTTTAACAACATGAGGATTTAAATACATAGATATTTTAATAATAAAAATTGTCTGTGGTATGCTTATATAGCGCAGGGAAATTATGTAGTAGTGGCTCTGTGAGCTTTAAGACCTCACGAGTTCGTCTTTTTACCCGACTGTCGAAGCAGGGTAATGTGTTTATCAGTCTATGTATGTAAGTATGTATGTTTGTTCCCATGTGGCGTTCTAGAGACCAAACGTGTTGGCCGATTTTGATGATTCTTACATCAATTGATTTGTCTTAACCTTGCGAGTGCCACTGGAAACATTAAAAATGGAAAATAGTAAAATGGCGGCTTTTGGGCGTCATATTTTGGAGGGCCGACAAAATAAAGGGTTTTAAGAGGTGATTTCAAAAATATACAACACTTATATGTTTAAATGTACCTACTTCGAAAAAAAAAATGTTAACTAAACAGTTATAATTAAAACATCTGGTTTTGGTCAGCCAGCTCGCGAATATGTGTCCTCCGACTGCACAGCATATTTTTCTTCTTGTTTATGTCTTTTTAGTTCGCTTCGTATTCAGTCGGGTTTTTTGATATTTTTATTAACATTTTTTGAATGTTTTTGTCGATTAAGTATTCAGAAAATTTTCAAAATGACTTCGCTTTTTTCCTAAATTTCCACACAACAAATCCATATATTTATCGAAACTGTTCACAAAATTTGACGAGAATTGGTTGAAAAATGCGACTTATAGAGGAGAACAGCTTGACATATGAAAAAAAAAAATAACAAGCTCACCCTCAGTTTCCCACCTTAAAATTATCGCAGAATTAATGTGACAAATTGTCAAGCCCGCGTTATCTTCTGTGATTGGCTGTTGAAAATTCATTCAATCAATCACAGCAGATAACGCGGGCTTGACAATTTGTCACATTAATTCTGCGATAATTTGAAGGTGGGAAACTGAGGCTTAAACTGTGGCAATACGTCGACGACCCAACGTACTAAATATATTTGTGTTAACTTTGTTAAGAATTATTTATTAGTTTATTTTTGTATGTTTAATTTGTGTATTTTTTCTATGGGTTGCCTGAAAATAAATAATAATTATTATTATTAAACAGCCATTAATGTTATTACATTTATACATAATGGTCGTGATGTCAAACGTATTAAGAATTTGCACGAGAAACAAATGAATCCGTACTGTTGAATCATTCTAGTGGCGCGGGACACATCTCATATAATAATTTATGGAGTCATGCGAGGTTTAATTAATAAAAAGGGACAGTCTGAGGAGGAATTCTTAATTAAATGTTGTATAATGTTCTTAATGTTTAGGGTTCCGTACCTCAAAAGGAAAAAGCGGAATCCGAAAAAGGAGCCGTGCCAGAAACCATGCCTGCTGCATGTTTCATGCTCGCTTGCATGCTTGCTTGCTTACTGCATGCTTGATGCATGCTTGTTCTTACTTTTTAATCAATTATTCTTATTCTTATGCATGGTGTATGCCTGTTTGCATGTTTTTATGCTGCATGCTTGCTGCATGCATAGATAATGATGATAGATGAGATGAGTCTTTCAATTATTATGGATATGAAATATGTGCCAAAATATGATTCTACTTACAAAGTAGTAAGTGTTTCCCAAACGTTATGCAAAATAATATTATGTAAAAAGTTCTGCTATAAAGGTTGGACGCTCCGAATATAAGTACGAACGTAAACGATCAGATCGAACCTATTTTTTCGTCGCGGGTATAATAGAACACGGTATTGAGTTGAACTGTAGTCTCAAGAGGCCTAAGTTACGCGGCGAAGTCAAAGTGCACACACTTCGGATCCGGCCGGCGGCCCAGTGGTTTTATGCAAACACTCGCGCGCACTATGCAGTTCCCGCTAACTTTTTTCATTTCATTTTATATGTAGTTGAATCCGTTAGACTTAAAATCTCTTTTGTCGTGACTGAAATAGAAACCAGGGATGAAATATTCTAGTGGGTGCTTCAGGAGTAGGTTAAACCTAGACAACACAACTTTTTACCGTTAAACCAAATTATGTATTTTCTGTATCGCTCCTGTATTGGTATTAACAGAAAAATTATGAACAAAATTCTTTCCCTCACCCACTCAGTAATTATTACCACCAAGCGAGCATCTGCCCGGGCATAACCCTTCCGTGGTCTACTTAGAAGTCCCTGAAACGCCTCAAAACTCAAGTAGGAAGGTGTAACGCCAACCTCGCAAAATGGGGCTACCTCGACAGAGCAGCAGCAGGATGTGCATGTGGCACCGAGTTGCAAACCATGCCCCACGTCCTGTCCTATCCCTTGTGCCCCAGAATATGCGATCGGGGTGATCTATGCGCTGCCACCAACGATACCGTGGAAGTGGTTAAGTTTTGGGCCAAACAAATTTGAACGACTGTCGTGCCAGCGATACGAAGAACAAGAAGATCTAAATAAATTGTTCTATGACGCAATATGGGTGTACACATCTGCCTAATCTTTCGAGGAATACAACCGTGATTTATGGATCAATCCATCTCGTTTTACATGTATCAAGGGCCGGGTAGGTTTTCACGAGACAGGTCTGAGAAGATTTTGTAATTAAAGTATGTATCTGTTCCCGAGGCCATGAAAGCCGAAGTTTCGAGAAAGCTCAGAAGGAATTCGGTAAATTACTTTACGACTGTTTCCGTTGTATATACAGTACCTACACAAACATGTTACGTTCCTTGGTAACATGTGTCAGCAATCAGTCATCGACATTGATCCGCAGATCCGAAGTTTTCCCGGAGAGAAAACAAGGATTTTCTAAATTGCACGAAGAATACCGTCAGCTTGAAAAACACAAATTATTTTTAAAAAAAGCCGCTCCAGTGTCAAAAAACACATTTACAAATATTCTGCTTGTACCTGTTACTTTTTTATAATGTCAACATTGTAGTGCCATAATTTCATTACTTGGATTAAACCGCTTTTATGAAAAAACATGAAAAGATCTCTAAGCCCTCAGGCGTCGTTTCAAGTTGGTAAAATGAAGACAGTTTTTAGGCGCAGGCCAGGTATAAAGCCCCATCCATGATTCGGTTTTCCCAGAAAAGGTCCCCAATAGAAATCAATAAGAAAAGTTGCAAAAAATTCTATGGAAGTCAAGGAACGTCAACAAAAAGGGCATTATTTCCATTCATTCCAAACGTTTCAATCGTCTCTCAATTGTGTGTTTGACAGAAAAAAAATGCTTTTCTTTCTTTCTTTAAAAGACAACTCATTGGTCCAAATCTGGCCAATAGTTTAGGAGCTACGATGAACATGAAATACACAAACATACACTGGACAATCATACACTCCCAGTACTTGGCTAATATTAAAACATCACCTTTCTATATTTTAGCTGAAAATTTGTTTACAAAGTAGAGAATGGAAATAAAATCTTGTAAAGATGATTAATAGTTTTTTCTTCTTCAAAAATCGTCGTATTTTTTTTTTTTCACAACGCAAGGACCGCTGCTTCTAAAGCGTTTTCGAAAAAAGTTTTGATAGCATACGATATACATACAGTACAGTACCTAATCTAAGATAAAAATGTTGAAAGAGTTCATCATTCATTCATTCATCAAGGCCCTCGATATAAATCCGTTTTATTCAAGAGTTGCATACTGTATTTTATACCATGACTACGAGAAAAAGAAAGATTCAAGCGAAAAGCACAAGGAATATGAATAAACTAGCACTCTGCCCGCGACTTCGTTCGCGTGATTTCGTTTATGCTATAAATGATATTCTTATATGCAGTTAGTGAAGGAAACCAAAAATAAGCTATTATTAAAACAATAAAAAAGGGGATCGTAGATATACAGGGTTTATTGGATTTGGACGATTCGTTATTTGACTTAAAGAATAATAAATTTTAGGTTACCGCCACGAAGTAAAATCCTCCCTATAACTAAAACTTATCAACCCCTTTTTGCCCCGTTGGGGGTCGAGTTTTGAAAAACCTAAATATGCTATTCACTCTTTTCTTCTCTTTTTTTATTTATCGTTTATGTTAGTCAGATAGCGCAGTGAGATTCCTCAAAAAAACTTTAAATCCCCAAACCCTATCTGGGAGAAAGTTTAAAAAATATTTTATGTAAATTTTGAGTATCAACCTTATCCCCAAGGAATTTGATTTTACATACAAACTAATTTTTACCCTTTTCAGCTCCTTAAAGGTTGAATGGCCGCAAAATTGCGCCTTAGTGCTCCCCTAGGACCCCACGCCAAAAACGAAACCCTGTCCAGTAAGATTCTTAGCTTGAGTTAGTTTCGAAAAACTTATAATGACAACCTTTATTGTATCCTTATGTTGGTTAAGTTTTTTTTTTTTTGTTGCATAAGATTCTTCAAAAAAACTTTAACACCTCCTTAACCGTATTTAAAACTAATAATGACAACCTTTATTGTTTATTTAGGTTGGTATTTATGTCAAGTTTCATGTTTATTTACCCAAGAAATCAGATTCTTCCATACAAACTTCAACATCCCCTAAATCATCATTTGGGCATAGTTTCGAAAAATTAATAAAGACAACCTTTATTGTTTACTTAGGATGGTATTTATGTCAACTTTCAAATGTATTAACCCAATAAATAAGATTCTTCAAAAACACTGTATTAAATCGTTTTTTGAGGGTAGTTGCAAAAAACTAATAACGAAACCTTATTGTTCATTGAGGTTGGTGTTTATGTCAAGTTTCATGCTTATTAACCGAAGATATAAGATTCTGCAAAACAATTAACATCCCCTAAATCATCTTTTGGGGGTAGTTTCGAAAAACCAAAAATGAAAGCCTTTATTGTTTATGTCAAGTCTTTATTGTTTATTAACTGAAGTAATAAGATTCTTCAAAAAAGATTTAAAACCCCTTAATCGAATAATGACAACCTTTATTGTTTATTTAGGTTGGTATTTATGTCAAGTTTCATGTTCATATACCCAAAAAAACAGATTCTTCCATACAAACTTCAACACCCCCTAAATCGACTTTGGGGGTTGTTTCAACCTCTATTGTTTATTGAGGTTGGTGTTTATGTCAAGTTTCATGCTAATTAACCGAAGACATAAGATTCTGCAAAAAAAATAACATCCCCTAAATCATTTTTGGGGGTAGTTTCAAATAATAATTCATATAAGTTAGTATTTGTAGCAAACTTCAAGTTTATTGACCCAATAAATCAGATTTTTCCATACAAACTTCAACACCCCCTAAATCGACTTTGGGGGTTGTTTCAAAAGACGAATAATGATAACCTTTGTTGTTTATTGAAGTTAGTATTTATGTCAAGTTTCAAGTTCATTAATCCAAGAAATAAGATTCTTCGAAAAAAATAACATCCCCTAAATCATGCTTTGGGGGTAGTTTCGAAAACTAACAATGAAATTCTTTATTGTTTATTTAGTTTGTTATTTATGTCAAGTTTCATGTTTATTGACCGAGGAAATCAGATTTTTTCATACAAACTTCAACACCCCCTAAATCATTATTTGGGGGTAGTTTCGAAATACTAATAATGTCAATCTTTATCATTTATAAATAATAATATTTTAACTAAGTTTCAAGAATTTTGGCCGAAGGAATTAGATTTTTCATACAAACTTTCAACCCCCTTTTTACCCCCTTGGGGGTGGAATTTCCAAAAATCCTTTCTTAGTGCACACTTACGTCACTTGAGGAACCTTTCTGCCAAATTTCATGCTTCTAGGCTTAGCAGTTTTGGCTGTGCGTTGATTGATCAGTCAGTCAGTCAGTCAGTGAGTCAGTCAGTCACCTTTCGCTTTTATATATATAGATTTCATGCTTCTAGGCTTAGCAGTTTTGGCTGTGCGTTGATTGATCAGTCAGTCAGTCAGTCAGTGATTCAGTCAGTCACCTTTCGCTTTTATATATATAGATAGATAAATGGTTCATTACCTTTAAAATTTACAAAAAATGTGAAACCCTGACCCCTGAGCTAGGTAACAAGCACCTGTGTTTCAGGGGCCGGTGACCACCTCCGTTACCCACTTTACATAATTATAATTAATTAAACACCATTGCAATAAAATCATAATCATTATTAAAATCCTAAATATAAACAAACTTAAAATTAAAATCGAAGAAGGCGTTTGAAAGTCGAGTATTCTCTGCACCAGTAGTTGATATCAAGTATTTTATGTTTGAATATATTGGTGTGTTCCAAATATTAATAAACCAAAACAGTGATTAAAAGTGGTTTTTATTCATTGTTTTCAGTGAATAAAATAATCTTTTTTGAGGGGGGATGGTATAATAGTATATTATGCAACTAGTGAATAAAAGACGGATTTAAAGCGAGGGCCATAGATGAATCAAGAGCAAGTGAAGGATTCTAACGACTGAATCACCACCGTAGGTTTTTTGATTCATGTTGATAAGTGTTAGAATCCTGAGCGACGCGCGTGATTCATGGCACTCGATATAAATCGATTTATTTAAGCGTTTTATTCAAGAGTTGCATACTACACTTTTCAACACACGTGCTCATAAAGTGGCTCTGATTTCACAGCAATTAGGCACATAATGACACCTGTAATCAAACTGTGACTTTTTCATAGCTATTATTCACAAGTGAGTTGTAGAGATTTTTTTAAATTTATTGGTCGAGTTACTTTGTTCTTAAAAAAGTTTCGATACAAAAAAGATCGTGATCAATAGTACAAATAAATTAATGTACTATTGCTTGCCCATTTCATGCATTTAAATAGATAATTTAACTTGTACGTGTTTAATAAATAAAACTTTCACTCATAAATAACTTTTCGCTGCCTTAATAATAAACTGAAATAATTACAAAATTACGATTGTTGGGAAATCGCGTTTAAAATTTTGCAAATGCGGTGCAGCTACATTTTTTCAAATTAAAATGAAGATGGAAACGATAGAGTAATACTAGTGAAATTTAAGTATTACCAATAGAATAGCCTTGCAAATGACATATAAATATCATTATTTATTAATTAAAAAGTACAAGGCTTTAAAAATGTTCTACCGATTTATTTCGTTTTATGATTAAATTACAAGTAAGTATTTAAAATTATATGCGACACAAAATATATTAGTACATTTTATTATTAACAAAATATCTGGAAAACTTTATACATTAAGGTATAATGCTCTATTCATATATTAAAAAGATAACGTTTTAGTCTTATTACTTAAAACAACTGTTTAAAATTAAAGGAATGAAGGATTTTTAAAATAAACTTACCTTTTATTATTACAAAATAGTTTAATTAACATTAAGATCTTATATAAATTGAAAGAAAACCTTTACAGTTTACACTATTATTAAATCTAACAAGGAGCTTCGCTATTGTTCAATGTTAACCTTTGAACATCGAATCAGCACTTGGCCCGGCGACGACTACACGAGCGGCCTAGTTAAAATAATGACTGAGTTGCATCTTACACGCATGAAACACATACAACTTTGTATAATAGTGTGTATTAAGTTAAATTAGTATATAAGCTGTACATCTTGTAAAATAAACCAGATTTGAATTTTATATTCTTGTCTCATTACCCCTCACTGTGGCCAAGACACCTTTAGCCATCTCTGATCAGTCTCGTGAGTCTGCGAGCTGGCAGTGAGTGTATCCTTCCCGAACCTGGACATCCTGTCTACTATCCGTCTGTAACCTTAGGTCGCATGGTGCAGACATCCTGAACTTATTTATATATTTATATATCACTACTAGGTATATGGTAGGTTAGGGCTGTAGGGCTTATAGGGATTATAGTCGTAGGGACTGTTAGGCTTATAGGTTCAGTAGGCGCGTGACGTATCATATCCCTACATGTACTAACGCACCCTCAACAGTATTGCGACCTCACGTGACATCTGTTTGGAGTGGTTAGACATTTTGGTCCTTCGAGCATTTGAAATTTCTTTCAATCACGCGGTCCCCTTATTACTGTAGGAATTGACTTTGACAGACTTGACTATTGAGTTAGGTAGATAGGGCCGTTAGAGAAGTGGGAAAGAAGAGCACTATGGAGATACAGGAAGTTAACGAACTAATCAGGAGCCAGGAAGCGGATTACAGTGAGATCAAAAGGATAGTCTCAAACCTGAAAAAGGACTCGCCCACAAGGAAAACGGAAAAATACCTCAACGAACGGGAGAAAATATTAGACCAGGTTTTCCAGCGAGTTCAAGAAAACCACTTGAAACTACAAGATCAAGAGATCTTGTCAACTCATAAGTACATTACTACAAACTACTTTGGTAACATTAAGAAATGTTACGACGAAGGAATCAACTACCTCAGAAAATGTGAGGAAAGACTACAACACGTACAAAGTATTTATGAACCACGACTTCTAGACGAAGATGAAGACAAGGGGGTTGTCAGTAGCCCAAAACTGTTTATACAACTGTTCCGAATGTCACAGATATCCAAGAAAATATCTCAGGCTAAGGAATCCATTACTCAGGATAAGCCAATATGGCATTTACAAACACTATTACAAACCTTACAAAAACAATGGCTAGAAATTGAAGAGACGCACATCGAATTACTGATGGCTGAAAGCACACTGGACAATAGCTATTTCAAGGATAATTGCTTCGAGAATACACAGACAGATTATGACATCATCATAAATTTGTTGAATAATCCAAAACTCGGGTGAAAAAGCTATGTCGACAAAATCGTCAGTAAAACTTCCACGAATAAATATTCCCATATTTGCGGGGAACTATGACTCTTGGTACACATTCCAAGATTTATTTAGAAAAATAATTCACGAAGATAACTCAATTTCTTCTACAGAGAAAATGCAGTATCTTAAAACACATGTAAAAGGCGACGCAGCAAGATTAATACGTCACTTAACAATTAGCGAAATAAATTACGAAACAGCTTGGAAATTGCTTACGCAGAGATATGAAGACGAGCGCATGATTGCTACTAAGTTTATTGACAAATTATTAGATTTACCTAAAATGCAACGAGCAAACGCGGTACAATTACGAGACATGCACGACACTATAAATGAATGTCTTGAGGCACTGAAAAATCAAGGCATAAATACACCATCTTGGGGCCCTCTATTGATAAGAATAGTCAGTAGAAAATGGGACGAGGAAACAAATACCAAGTATGAAGACCAATTACAAAACAGGAATAAATTACAATCCTTCGACGAGATGATGAAATTCATGGAAAACCGTTTCAGTTGTCTTAAGTCATTTGACGGGTCGTTATCACATACTAATGGTCAACAATCACGTAATAAACAAACATCGGAAAAATATAAACGCTGTTGGCATTGTCAAAGTATGGATCATAGTATTCATTCTTGCCCTAGTTTCAAAGAGTTATGCGTCAGCGACCGATACAAAGCCGTCACGGAAAAAAGAATGTGCAAGCGTTGCTTAAATCACGATGAGCGGAAACAGTGTGTGAGTGCAGTTTACAAACAATGCGATATTTGTCAACATAAGGGGCACAACACATTATTACACCAATCTAAACCGTTTCAAAATAGTAATAACGCCAAAAAATACACAACAAAAAATGTAGGAATAGAGAAGCCTCAAAATATAACAACGTCGAATTTATCGGCAACAAATACCAACACTAAAAATACAACTTTACTCGCTACCGCTATAGTAAAAACTACCTCTTATGACGGGATGCCGCAGTTGTTGAGAGTGTTATGTGATCAAGGATCAGAAGCTTCATTTTGCACTGAAGAAGTGGCACAACTGCTGGCTTACCCACGTCAAAAAATCCGAGCCAAAATAAAAGGAATCGGAGATGAAAAACCAAAAACATCAAACCATACCATCAACATTACTTTACAACCAAGGTACTCTAGCGATTATAAACTGCCAGTAACGCTAATAATACTACCAAAACTAACAAGTTCATTACCAAGGCATGACTTAAAACAATTACAAGAAAAAATCTTGGAAAATGCGCTGATAGCTGACCCAACTTATTATAAAAAGGGACCAATTGATATAATATTAGGTGCCCAAGACCATAGCAAAATACTACTACAGGGTTTCGAAAGACTACGGGACGGAATTATCGCTCAAAACACACAGTTAGGGTGGATTTTATCCGGATTTTATCCCGATGACACGAATAGTGGAGCCACAATACTGAGTATGGTGGCTTGCACTGAAGAGGTACGACAACTTACGAAATTTTGGGAATTAGAAGAAATTCCACAAAACTACAAACTCACACAGGACGACCAGGCCTGTGAAAACTACTATAAAGAAACAACGATAAGAAACCTAGATGGAACATACACGGTACGACTTCCGTTTAAGGATACAAACTTAAACTTAAACATAAACGGCGAATCGCGCAAAAAGGCCGCTGCTCGCCTCTTACAACTAGAACGACAGTTCGCAAAAAATGAAAATTTACGACACCAATACATTGAATTTATGAACGAATATTTACGTATGGGTCATATGAGAAAAGTAGATACAAAAAACTACAACTTAGGAAAATACTACATACCACATCAGGCAGTAATTAAGGAAGACTCACTTACTACAAAGTTACGCGTGGTTTTTGATGCGAGCAGCAAAAGCAGCACAAAAATAAGCCTTAACGACAATATGTATAAAGGTCCACGACTACAACAAGATTTATCCACTATACTGCTACGATGGCGAAAACATAAGTTTGCCTTCATGGCGGATATTATGAAAATGTACAGGTTCATAAAAATTAATGATTTAGACTTCGCACATCAAAGAATATTATGGAGACTTTCTCCCAAACAAGCAATTAGTGAATATGAACTTACAACAGTTACATACGGTACAACTAGCGCACCTTATCTTGCGGTACGAACACTACAACAACTTGCCATAGACGAAAAAGATAATTACCCAATGGCGAGTCAAGCTACATTACAAGATTTCTACGTGGATGATATTTTGTCTGGAGATTCCCAGGAAAGCACAGCTAAAGAACTTCAAAGTCAGCTAATATCCATGTTAAACAAGGGTGGCTTTAAACTTAGAAAATGGTCGTCAAACAGTTCAGAGCTCCTCGAAAATATACCTGCGGAAGACAAAGACGATCAACTACTCAAGCTACCATTAGACGAGTCCAGGAAGTCATTAGGCATTTCATGGTCACCACGGGAAGACAGTTTTTATTTTCAAATAACTATAATGGAAAAAGAAAAACCAACAAAAAGATGGATTATGTCAGAAGTAGCGAAAATATTCGATCCCCTGGGTTGGTTAGCACCAATTATAATTAAATTGAAGCTGCTTATACAAGAACTGTGGACTAACGAGATAGGATGGGATCAACCTGTTGATAACATACTCCAGAAAAAATGGATTGAAGTACAAAAACACCTTAAAAGTATAGAAAAAATAAAAATTCCGCGGTGGTGTCACATAACTGATAGCACAGAGAATGAACTATATGGTTTCAGCGACGCGTCCGAGAAAGCTTACGGAGCGGTCGTATATAGCCGTGTAAAAATCAATAACAACTACTACATTACATTATTACAAGCAAAATCAAAAGTGGCACCGAAGAAACAAAATACTACTCTACCTCGTCTCGAGTTATGTGCAGCACTCCTACTAGCCAGTTTGATCGAAAAAGTTAAAGAAGCGCTCAATTGTAAGAATATCACGATATCTTGTTGGACGGATTCCATGATCACCTTAGGCTGGATAAGAGGAGAGCCTGGACGCTGGCAAACTTTCGTAGCTAATCGGGTATCACAAATTAGACAACTTGTACCGAACGCAGAGTGGAACCATGTAATATCTACTGATAACCCAGCTGATATCATTTCAAGAGGCCTTGAGCCGGAAAAACTTGTTAACTATTCCTTATGGTGGAATGGTCCACTATGGTTAAAAACCGATCAGATACCCACCACGAGACGTATGCCACAGCCGACTGAGGAAATCAAAAAGTGTCACACAGTTACAAGTGTTACAACTGAGATAGAAAAGAACGATCTCTGGAATAGATTTTCCAGTTTAAATAAAATGTTAAGGGTGTTATCTTACTGCTATAGATTTGCAAACAAGCAAACAATAAATAAACCAATTTCTTGCGTTGAATTAAAAAAGGTAACAAAACGAATAATTCTGAAAATACAACAACAGGAATTCGAAGAAGAATTGAAATCTATACAAAGAGGACAGCCTATGAAGAAAAATAAAAAGCTATCCACTTTAGATCCATTTATAGACGAGGATGGATTACTAAGAGTTGGAGGCAGGTTACAAAACTCTGGATTGCCTTACAACTAGAAACATCCAATACTGTTACCATACAACCATCATGTAACGTCACTAATTATACAAGACGCACATTTAAAAACGTTGCATGGAGGCAACAAATTAACATTAGCATATTTACGACAAACATACTGGATCATTAATGGAAAAAGAAAAGTGAAGAGCGTTATTAACAAATGTGTGAAGTGCATACGATACAAAGCAGACACAAACTCGCAAAAAATGGGAATCCTACCAAAAGTACGAGTGACGGAATCATATCCATTCAGTCATACTGGAGTGGACTATGCAGGTCCAATACAAACCAGAACTATGAAAGGAAGAGGTCACAAGTCTTACAAGTCATACATTGCTGTCTTTGTATGCCTAGCAACAAAAGCAATACACCTAGAATTGGTGGGAGATTTGACAACAGAAACATTTATCGCTGCGCTACGCAGATTCATGGCACGTAGAGGTCATGTGTCACACATGTATAGTGACAATGCAACAAATTTCGTAGGTGCAGCCAACTTCTTACATCAAGAAATATTACAAATCACGCAATCGCCGCAATTCCAAAGCGCAATAACAAACATAGGAACTGAGTGGCATTTTATTCCTCCGTCATCTCCACATTTCGGTGGCATTTGGGAAGCTGGCGTAAAGTCAGTGAAACATCATTTACGACGAGTAATCGGAGATACGACTCTAACATACGAGGAAATGACCACCTTACTACACCAAATTGAAGCGTGTTTGAATTCAAGACCATTGTGTGCGCAAACCGAAGATGTTAATGACAACACTATACTAACTCCAAGTCATTTTCTTATTGGCCGAGAAGCAGTAGGAACACCAGATCCGATGGAAAACATTAATACTGACTTAATGAATAGATGAAAACAGATACAAAAGATGAAAAAAGATTTTTGGAACAGTTGGACAAAAGACTATCTACATCAACTTCAGCAAAGATACAAGTGGAAACAAGCACATGAAAATGCTAAAATTGGAACTGTAATACTAGTAAAAGATGACAATGTAAAACCAAGTAAATGGCCGTTGGCAAAAATCACAGAAGTCCACCCGGGAAATGATGGGGTAGTTAGAGTGGTAACAATTAAAAAATCAACAGGAGCTGAACAGAAGAGATCAATTCATACATTGATCCCGCTCCCTGTAAACGAAAACAAAGAAATTGGTACAACGAGTAAAGACATACAAACGGCTACACAATGTAACATATCAACAGCTACCACAAACAGAAGAGGTATACGATCACCGAAAAATTGGATAAAGGATTTACTATTACAAACAATACTTGTTTTATTAATTGGCACCGTATCAAGTACGCCTACATACACATTAAAAAATATAGATCCAGGATTGTATGTGGAAAAAATAGGAACTGCAACTATCAATCGAGGAATGTTTAGAATTGAAACAGACTACGAGAGAGAAAGTTTAGAACTAGACCAAGGAAAGATTGAAAAATAACGTCACAATTCCAACAATTTTGCATAAATACGCAAAAAATCATGTACGAAACGCATTGCAACGAATTTTATCACCATTTAAACGAAGAAAAAACAAAGTTTAAGACAACAAAAGGATACCTAACAGAAATAAGAAATAATAGGAAGAAAAGAGGTGTATTAGGTCAACTCTTAACATCGGTGTTTGGAGTTAATGACGAAGTATACAGAGACATAGATACATTAAATAACAACCAGCAGAAACTTATTGATGCTGCCAACCATCAAACAAAAATAATGATATCTACAATCACAGCTGTAAACCAAACTGAAGAGCAAATCAAAAAAAAGCTAGATAAATTCCAAGCAAAACTAAATGAAGCAATATCATTTATGAATCAGAACAATGTTTGGTATAAAAAGATTGACAACAACCACGTTAAAATACAAGTAATGCAAGCCTATGAGTTAGCAAACAATTTCATCAATGAAATAATGGATTACTATACAGGTTTACTTGAAATTTATTTACAAAAAGCAAGTGTATATAGCATATTAACACCAACACATGTCAGCAACATAATAAAAACGGCTAATCAAAAGTTACCATCAAACTTAAAAATCATTCAGGATCAAATAATACAGACTGAGATGAATGTAAATACTACTCACATAAGAGTATATGCTCACTTTCCAATACACGACGTAACAAAGTATACACTCATACATGTCACGCCTATTCCAGAGAGGAAAACTGATGGATCGTTCGAGTGCTTCTCTATTCAGCAGACTTTCATGGGGTTCGACTACAACAACGAGCGTTACTTTGAACTGAGTCAAGAAGAATTTAAAGATTGTCTTCATAGCAATACAGAATTTGTCTGCTATCCTGTAGCTGTCAAGAACATGCAATTAAATAAAAATTGCATAGTTGATCAACTTTTTAGAACTGAGAACTACACACAAACTCAATGCACGTCAGAAATCTACAAAATGTCGACAGATATTGTATGGAAGCAATTATTCATGCAAAACACTTGGCTCTTCGTAACGACAAAACCAGTAGCCATATCGATTGTGTGTGACGGACAAAGACAAGAAATAACGATTCACGATGTTGGAGTTCTACATATCGCCGAGAATTGCGTTATTAAAACACTTAAAAACATACTTGCTGCAAAAAGAACAACGACTGTGACAGTGCTAGCTTCTTATTCTAAAACAACGAATTTCTCCATTAATACGCAGATTTTACAAACAAACATTAAAGATATATCGAAAGAAGAAGTAGTGTTAGACAGGACAAAAGGAATTTTTGACCATTTAGTCACATCTGAAACTAGCTTACAGACTCAACTAGATAACACAATTTGGAAACAGTTACAGTCTCATACATACATAGCTAGCATCAGTACTTCACTCATAATCATAACTTTAGCATTTGTTTTAATTTATTTTGGTCCACAGGTGTTGAATCGACTTAGAGCCGTCATTACTGCGAGAAGAAACACTGCGCCACCTACTCAATTGCCCTCGATCGTCAGCAACATACCACACACGCAACTAACAGAGCAGCCGTACGGCATACCACGCAGGGTGCCCACTCAAGCACAGCAAACTGGAGAAGGCCAGGCCAGACCATACGAAACCATTGAGCTGTACCAACTACGGTCCTGTCCCTGAGGAGTCGCCAGAATGTTCAATGTTAACCTTTGAACATCGAATCAGCACTTGGCCCGGCGACGACTACACGAGCGGCCTAGTTAAAATAATGACTGAGTTGCATCTTACACGCATGAAACACATACAACTTTGTATAATAGTGTGTATTAAGTTAAATTAGTATATAAGCTGTACATCTTGTAAAATAAACCAGATTTGAATTTTATATTCTTGTCTCATTACCCCTCACTGTGGCCAAGACACCTTTAGCCATCTCTGATCAGTCTCGTGAGTCTGCGAGCTGGCAGTGAGTTTATCCTTCCCGAACCTGGACATCCTGTCTACTATCCGTCTGTAACCTTAGGTCGCATGGTGCAGACATCCTGAACTTATTTATATATTTATATATCACTACTAGGTATATGGTAGGTTAGGGCTGTAGGGCTTATAGGGATTATAGTCGTAGGGACTGTTAGGCTTATAGGTTCAGTAGGCGCGTGACGTATCATATCCCTACATGTACTAACGCACCCTCAACAGTATTGCGACCTCACGTGACATCTGTTTGGAGTGGTTAGACAGCTATTAACTAATTAAATTAGGATTTTAGATTAACAGTATTATTTTTTTATTATTATTCTTGTAGGCGTTCTTATTATAATTCATATTTTTAAAGTAAAATATAATTTTAAATCACAACATTTATAATAATAAAAAATGTAGTAAAACAAAAATCAAACACAAACTCTTGCTTATAATTAATAACAGTCATGTTAATACTTTTAGTATATGTGTCGGCGCGGCAGCGCAATAATAGCACTGAGGCACGCCAAAGCACGTAGCGGTTTGCGCTAGGGTTCAAAGATAGGCTAGACCTTGGGAATCTGACGGGTCGGTATGCTGAGAGAGATGCTGCATTAAACAAACTACGACTAACCTCAGAGGCGGGTGTGCTCGTGCTTAATCCTGGCAGCGCTCCTTCTCTGTTCCACTGGACGTCTTGATTCGAAGTTCCCTGGGTACTGGCACTATTTGCTGACGCGAGAGTGGACGACGTATGCGGTGCGGTATAACGGCGAGCCACGTGACGCTGGCTCAAGGTGATGATCAGAGGTGACCACCACGAATCCGGCGGCGACGATAGTCGATCGCAGACGGTGCGGTTTTATAAAGCGGTAATACAGCGGTAGGATCTCACAGCGGGTGAGGAATCCAGGGTGAATAGCCAGGCGGTAGACTTATCACGAGCGGTGAGGCTACCCTCGACGAGGGCCGAACGTAGACTATTCGAGAGTCGAACGTGTAGTTTAATGCAGCGAAAATTGACAAGAAGGGTAGATAAAGTATTAAGAGAAATGTGGGTAACTAAACAATGAGCTTCATAAATCAACTTCAGCAAACTATAAAAAATATCTAGATATTCTCTTTTTTTTTTCATTGTTATGAATGAGATCAAATTCTTCAATCAACGTAAGCGCCGTTCAAGTAGGAACTAATAAACTAGTTACTAAAATGAGATGTTATTAGATTACTACTTACTATGCACATTTATTTTCTACAACATCATGTTATAGAAATTTGCATAGTAAGCAGGAATCAAACCTTTTGTGAGGAGCTCTTTCAAATCCTTCTTCTTATTGGTGCTTAATTTTTGTTTTTCAGTATACGCTTGTTTAAGCGCAATATCATTTACATCCTTCATCTTCTTTCTCTTGTTTCTCACGTTCACCTCTGTGTATGCTTCATCCTCGTAAGAACTTTTGCAGGAAAATGTAAACGGATTTCCTTTAGTCATCTTTAAATGCTTTATATCATTCCAATTTACAGCTTGCCCATTAGTGTTGATATTAAAATTATACCCCCAGTCTTCTTGCAGTTATTTAATGTCCATAATTGAATCGCAAGTCATTTCGTGAACATTAATAGCTGGACTACTCTTTTTTTTTAGGTTACATATTGGTTGGGAGTATAAATTGGGCCTAACTTTAGGTTCTTTTTTACCTCCTTTTCAATGAGGCTGTGCACACTATCTGCCTCATTCTGGGTGTGACCTCTGATGAGGAACTTATGAGTTATACTATTTATGTTTAATTGTTGTACAGCGTACAAATATAATGTTGCGATAAACTTGTTTTTGTTCTGACCACAACAATTGTCAGAATAAAAAATTACATTTGTTCCTTCCGTCCCTTCTTCACCACTGATTTTCTTCAAATATTTCCACACACAAGACCCGATTTCTATTGTCCCACGTTTAGCATCCACCTCTGTCCAAAAATAGCAGTGAAATTTATCGTATGCATTTTTGCTGTCTTTGTTTTTAAGTTCTGTCAACGTTAGATGATAACTGTTTAGTTTCGACTTATAATAGAAAGCCGAAGTTTCTCCTCTGGGACATTGCAAAACGGCTTCCAAATCGTAAATTACGACTTTATTAATTTTATCTGCCTTAATTCTATCTTTTAACTTTTCTTCTCTACTTAACCCTTTTTATTTTAAGTGCACTCGATATTTATCTTCTTTGGCCAACTTTTGTTCACAGTTAGAGTTTTCATAGCTGACACACAGATCACACAGATCACACTGATCATTTTTGGGCCGAAAGAAACTTAAATTATATTCCGTGGTAAAAAAATTGTAGTAGGTTATATAACTACCGGTTTCTTTACCATTTTCTGTTTGTAAGTCTACGAAATCTTTGTTTATGTCTTTAATCGTTTTACCACCATCTATATACTCTCTTGTGGTTTGTGCCCTTACATAGTGAGATTCCATCCGAGGGATAGAATCAATGTGTTTTTTTATTTCGGCCAGTAATTCGGGATTATTCTTTTTATTATGGCCGTGTTTTCCACGCCTTTCTTCCATCAAAAAACCATGTTCGTTCGTATTTGTTCTTATAGTATGTATCATGCGGTCCGTTATATCCAAAGTACTTTTGAAAAATGTTTTACAGACTCTTACCCTACTTCCGTTGACAGTAAAGAAAAAACCTTATTGGGGCGACGCGGCTTTTCTGCATTTGTATTTTGGCTGAATGTCGACCATACACGAACTGATAAATGATCTTTGCTTGCTTAGATCTCCTAATTTCCAAAAGTTATTAAAAGTATCATATCTTGCTCCGTTATCACCATTTTGCGTACAATTTAACTTACAATTTGTGCACGGAATTTTTAAACATCGAGCTGAGACAATTTTCTGAGTCTTAGACATAGATTTGTACGATTCACCTTCGTTTCGCAATCTCTTAACTCGGGTTTGTCTCCATTTTGAAGGGTTTTTCACACGCTTGCGGCCTTTTTTGATGTTCCCATTAGTAGAGTCAGAATCAGAACTTGAGTAATTCGAACTTGAGGGTAGTAAAAAATTCATATTTCTGGGACCATAAGCGTTAGCGAATTTGTCTTCAAAGTTATAAGTTGGATCGCCTACGTCGTCGTCTATGTCACTTTCATCAGTGTATCGAGGAGAAATTATAATTGAACCATTCATAGCACAGCCTCTTTGTTCTCTTACGTTAGTCACATGCGGTGTCTGAAAGCAAAATAGTTAAAAAAAAATATATTCATTAGAACTAAAAAATAAACGAAATAACTATATTATTACATCAGATGTGTGGTCATTTTTTGCTGTGTTCTCCGTAGTATCTTGCAATTCAGGCTTATGCAACTATAATTGCTAGGTCAGTTTGTTGTATGCCACTTTCCTTAGCCTGTTTGTCAGTTTGCCCCGAAGAGAATGAGCTGTCGAAATTCGAAGACGATGAAGATGAGCTCGACGAAGATGAGCTTGAAGATAATCTTCGTGTGAAGTTCGTGCTACCTGGTGCAAGTACTTTTGTGTTTTCCACATCATCTACGTTGGAAGGACTTTCGCTATCGTAGTCTGGTACAAGATTTATTTTTGTTTCTGAGACCAATAGTAAATTATTTTCCGATTTCAGGGGACTATCAGTTTCAGCAATAACTTCACCGGCCTGAAATTGTGAATAAGTAGGTAATTCTATTAAACATTGACAAGGTGTAGGTAATTTAAAACATGAAGAAAATGAAACATTAAACAACTTACGTCATCGTTTAACTTTGCATGTTCTTGTTCAAACCAATCTTGAGCGAGGTTATACAAAAGCAACTCAGTTATTGGCTCCTGAAAATTTTAACACAAAGTTAAGGTAAAATAAATATTATAATTATAAAACATAATCTATCTGTAGAAACTTACTTCTGTTTCACATAGTTTGACATTTTCTGCATTATCTTGTGGAGTAATTTGCAGACACATTGGCTGTAATAAAAATAAAATGAATTTAGGTATTAAATATTAATTTGACAAAACTACAACAATTCATATTTTTATTTTACTAACTACCCTTTAATTTTACTAACAATTATGTAACCGGTATCTTGTTTTACGCATTTTGATACACGTCTTGCTTTTGTTTGCTTATTTTGGGACGGTTTAGATTTTAAAATCAGGCCCAAAATTCGTTGACTTCTCGTCGACGGCATCGTCATAACTTTTGAGTGCTGATACCTGGTTAACCCAAAAGAGAAATAACTTTAAAATATGAAGCAGAATATTACGTACAAATAAAAACTAAACGCAACAACTCATAATTTTAACATTTATTTAAAAAACATTTAATAAAAAACAGAACTATCATCTAATATTTTACTTAACATTGTAAAATTTAAATAATAAAACGTAACAAATATAAAAAGTCCTTACAAGATATCATAATGTTTAATCATAAACCGAATTAAATCAAATTTTTACCAAATTAAATAGCCATCTTTTAAAAGCAAAACGAAATAACTTAAAAAAGAGTTCATTTTACATCCAAAATAATAGAAATACAAGCAGTTACCTTTTTATAGCAAAACGCACTATTGGGTATTAGAACAGGCACACACACGTCTCACTCTTGTCACTGCTATCGTAATACTAAATGGCACGTTTTGTGAATACTGATTGGTCCACTCCGTCAAACAAAAAGAGACGGCAGGTCCTCTATTTCGCTTGTAGTTGTTCGAATCAAGCGTCCGTTAGACTGTACGTACTCTTTATGCGGACTTAATACGTTTTTTGATTAAATGTCAAAATCTCTGTTTTTTTATTATTTCGGTTTATTATTAAAGGTGAGTTTTGTTTTTCTCTGTAATATCTTTATTACAGAGAAAAACTTGAAATTCCCCATTTTGTACGTGGCTTAAACACTATCCGCGAAAGGCCAAAAAAAAGAAACCTCATTATTTTAGTCTATGGCCGATCGTCATTATTGATGGTCAGATGCGCGCAAAAACCGAGTAATTTTTCCCGCCATTGCGAAATTTTTCTCAACTCGTTTTCACTGTTGATAACGATTTTTTTTGTATTATTCTGGGCAAACCGAATCATGGATGGGGCTTTATACCTGGGCCTAAAAACTGTCCTTGGTTTTACCTACTTGAAACGACGCCTGAAGGCTTAGAGAGCTTTTGATGTTTATTCATAATAGCGGTATTCCAAGTAATGAAATTAAGGCACCCCATGTTGATATTAGAAAAAAGTAACATGGTCAAGCAGAATATGAGTGGGTTAATGTACTTTTATGACGCAGGAGCGAAAAAAATTAAAATAATTAGTGCTTTGAAAGCTAACGGTACTTCTCGTGAAGTTTAGAAAATCCTTGTTTTCTCTCCGGGAAAACTTCGGATCTGCGGATCAATGTCGATGACTGATTGCTGACACGTATTACCAAAGAAAGTAATATTTGTTTGTAGGTACTGTATATACGACGGAAAAAGTCGGCAAGTAATTTACCGAATTTCTTTTCATCTTTCATCGAATATTCAGCTTGCCTGGTCTCGTGAACAGCTATATAATCTAATTACAAAAAGTTCTCAGAACTGTCTCGTGAAAACCTACCCGGCCCTTGATACATGTAAAACGAGTTGGATTGATTCATAATACAGATTATTACGATTCCTCGAAGGATTAGACAGATGTGTACCCATATTGCGTCATAGAGAGAGAAGAGAAGATTTTACGTACCTAAACCAAAACTGTAATAGAGTACACACAGATCTACAAGCCTAATTACTGTTGTTACGACTCCTAATCTTACGCTAAACCCTAATCTTACATTAATCCCTTACTTATGTACTAATAGGAAAACTTGGAGTAAATTTAAGTTACCGCAAACTTGCCTGTACCTCACAAATTTAATGTTTCATAGTTGACTACAGGGTCGAACGCTCGGGAAAGACGCATATGTTAAGGGAAAGTCACTTTTAATCTTAACTACTTATCACACAAATATTATTAAGGCGAAACATTGTGAGTGTGTGTGTGTGTGTGTGTGTTTTTATGTTTGTTACCTCTTCATGCTCTTATGGCTTGACGGATCTGGATGAAATTTGGCACAGATATATAATATAGTCTAGAATAGCACATAGGATACTTTTGATCCCGGGCATATGTTCCCTTAGGAAAATTTTCGACATTTACGTGGGCGAAGCCGCTGGCAGAAGCTAGTCACATCACACTAATATTAAAAAGGTGAAAGTTTGTGTGTTTTTATGTTATGTAATATGTTTTTTGTTGTTGTTGTAATATGTTTCCTTTCACGCGGGTGAGTCGCTGGCAGAAGTTAGTATAGAATAAAAGCTGGACTGTGTGAAGTTGATTTTGGTAAGAAAGGGGTGATTATCAATAAAGTTGCGCCTTCCTACTAAAGGAGCCACTTAACATTATCTTAACCTCCACAACGTTTGTCACACTAATATGTGTGTGTGACTTTTTATCCCGGGAGTATGAATTGCGCGTGGGCGAAGCTGATGGCAGAAGTTAATACTTTTATTAATACGAAAGTAATTCGGTCTGTCTGTCTGTCTATCTGTCTGTCTGAGTGCTGAACCGATTTAGATGAAACTTGATATGGCGATAGTTTGAGACCCTGGGAAGGACATCACACACCCTAGGGATGACAAAACAATTTGTATGCGGGCGAAGTCGCTGGCAGAATCTAGTATTATAAATGTGAATGTTTGTTACTCAATCACACGAGAATGGCTGAAGGTATCAATATGAAATTTGCCACAGACACAGATTATGGTCTGAAATAGCACCAGTGGCGGCGTAGCATGGGTTGGCACCCGAGGCGGTTTTCTATTGAGCAACCCCAAAATAAAACAACCAAAAGTGACTATAAAAACAATATTGTAAGGGCGAGCAAGGTGAGCTTGAAAATATAAAAATATTGCTTCTGACATAGAAGTTTACTTAAATAAGCATAAAAGAGAGAGACATGAAGATGAAAGAGTGAGCGTAGCGAGTTCGAAAATTTTAGCGCCCCGCTTCGGATAGGTAAAAGTTTATTTCTTTGAATCTATTCTGAAGCCAATTTTATATCTGTATTCGTAGAAGTTGCAGTGTCGACTCATGCAAAAGCATGTTCATAAACGAGGATGCAAGAGCAAGTGAAGCGAGCTCTATGTTTTAGCACGCTGCCCCGGATAAGTTAGGTACTTAGGTTTTCCATTAAACAGTTCCTTTTTTTGTTAATTGTGGGTTTATAAAAACTATATGGCCAGGGGCGCCAAATCTTTACATACGCAACTATACAGTGATTGACGTTGGACGTTCGATTGTGTGGATTTATTCGGCCCAGCTCGTATAGCCCAGTGTCGAATATCTACACTATACACGCAAAAACAAATCGGAATAATATGCGTTTATAAATCAACTTAGGATGTATTAAAAAACCAACAGTGCATTTTATTTTATGATTTTTTCAAATATTTTATTTTATGATTTTGGTGAAGCGTGAAGCTGCTGCCCGAAAATTTTAGCAACTCACCTCGGCTTTTTGATTGTTTATGTAATTTAATCAAATATACGGGATGCAAATGCACCTCCTTGCACTTTCTCCCAGCATCCGTCGTCTTGCCCATCATGCTAGCCGCATGAGTCCCAACCGTGTTGTCACTCTGTGGTGCCTGGTACCCCCCCACCCCCACCTTACGCCGCCACTGAATAGCACATAGGATACTATCCATGCTGGTATAATGTTCTCTCGAGATAATAGAACATTTTAAACGCGGGCGAAGCCGCAGGAAAATCTTTGAAAATTACCATAAAAAATTATAATACTTAAACACTTTCTAATAAAATTATGAGCATTAAAAAGGTGTAATTTATCCGTTTTACTCGGAGGATATGGGCAAAATGAATATGTTGTTTTTGTTTAATAATCGTAAGAAAACCACGAAAATTCTTTTTTTTAACCACTACTAATGCACTCGTGTATTGTTTTGGTTAAACTTTTATGGCGTCGCCGTTTGCATGTGTTCAGACTTGAAAAAGTATAGTATTATAGTTTTTTTGGAAAAATCTGTTATACTGTTACCCACGCTATGCTTTTTGCCCGAGCTTCCCTTATATATTTTTATGTATGACGCTTTTTATAGATGGTCCGATTTCAAAAAAATCTGTTTTTATTGGTAAGAGTATACCTCAAAATTAATCAAATTTGAAAAATAAAATACAACCTTCAAGGTAGGAAAAACACTGGAAAGGACATAGGTAGAATAGTTTTTATCCCGGTAGTGTGTTCCCTAGGGATGACAAAACAATTTGTATGCGAACGATGTCGCTAGCAGAAGCTAGTATTATAAATGTGGATATTTGTTGCTCAATCACACGAGAATGGCTGAAGGTATCAATATGAAATTTGCCACAGAGACAGATTATGGTCTGAAATAGCACCAGGGGCGGCGTAGCATGGGTTGGCTCCCGAGGCGGTTTTCTATTGAGCAACCCCAAAATAAAACAACCAAAAGTGACTATAAAAAGAAATATTGTAAGGGCGAGCAAGGTGAGCTTGAAAATATAAAAATATTGCTTCTGACATAGAAGTTTACTTAAATAAGCATAAAAGAGAGAGACATGAAGATGAAAGAGTGAGCGTAGCGAGTTCGAAAATTTTAGCGCCCCGCTTCGGATAGGTAAACGTTTATTTCTTTGAATCTATTCTGAAGCTAATTTTATATCTGTATTCGTAGAAGTTGCAGTGTCGACTCATGCAAAAACATGTTCATAAACGAGGATGCAAGAGCAAGTGAAGCGAGCTCTATGTTTTAGCACGCTGCCCCGGATAAGTTAGGTACTTAGGTTTTCCATTAAACAGTTCCTTTTTTTGTTAATTGTGGGTTTATAAAAACTATATGGCCAGGGGCGCCAAATCTTTACATACGCAACTATACAGTGATTGACGTTGGACGTTCGATTGTGTGGATTTATTCGGCCCAGCTCGTATAGCCCAGTGTCGAATATCTACACTATACACGCAAAAACAAATCGGAATAATATGCGTTTATAAATCAACTTAGGATGTATTAAAAAACCAACAGTGCATTTTATTTTATGATTTTTTCAAATATTTTATTTTATGATTTTGGTGAAGCGTGAAGCTGCTGCCCGAAAATTTTAGCAACTCACCTCGGCTTTTTGATTGTTTATGTAATTTAATCAAATATACGGGATGCAAATGCACCTCCTTGCACTTTCTCCCAGCATCCGTCGTCTTGCCCATCATGCTAGCCGCATGAGTCCCAACCGTGTTGTCACTCTGTGGTGCCTGGTACCCCCCCACCCCCACCTTACGCCGCCACTGAATAGCACATAGGATACTATCCATGCTGGTATAATGTTCTCTCGAGATAATAGAACATTTTAAACGCGGGCGAAGCCGCAGGAAAATCTTTGAAAATTACCATAAAAAATTATAATACTTAAACACTTTCTAATAAAATTATGAGCATTAAAAAGGTGTAATTTATCCGTTTTACTCGGAGGATATGGGCAAAATGAATATGTTGTTTTTGTTTAATAATCGTAAGAAAACCACGAAAATTCTTTTTTTTAACCACTACTAATGCACTCGTGTATTGTTTTGGTTAAACTTTTATGGCGTCGCCGTTTGCATGTGTTCAGACTTGAAAAAGTATAGTATTATAGTTTTTTTGGAAAAATCTGTTATACTGTTACCCACGCTATGCTTTTTGCCCGAGCTTCCCTTATATATTTTTATGTATGACGCTTTTTATAGATGGTCCCATTTCAAAAAAATCTGTTTTTATTGGTAAGAGTATACCTCAAAATTAATCAAATTTGAAAAATAAAATACAACCTTCAAGGTAGGAAAAACAGATTTTCACTCTGAATTTTCAATTGTGAACCGATTCTGTTGAAATTAAGTAAACTAAACTAGCGAAATATATCTTTTCAACAAAAAAAATACCGAACTAAATAACAAACTGAAAAAAATATCTACGCAACGAAATAAAGAATTGAAAAGGAAAATATAAATAAAAATATCACATCGCACTAATATTATAAAGGTGAAAGTCTGTGAGTATGTTTGTATGTTTGTTACTTCTTCACGCTCAAACGATTGGACGGATCTGGATGAAATTTGGCACAGAGATAGATTATAGTCTGGAATAGCACATAAGATACATTTTATCGCGTGAATATGTACCCTTGGGATGATTATTCGACATTCACGCGGGCGTAGCTGCTAGCAGAAGCTAGTTAATAATATAATTATTTGTTTGGTGGCACCTCAAAATACTAGACTAAAAATAATTTTTATTTTTAGGTTTTCAATTCTTTATTTTGTCGCGCGGTTATTTTTTTTGTTAAAAAGGTTTTGTGCTTTATGAATTTGTAAACTTATGTAATGTTCGCGAGCGTTACTTTTGAGCATAACTTCCTGGGTTATATTCACGAGATGGGCAAAGTGGTTTTTCCATGAGGAATTTCTTAGCAGCGTCCCAAAGCCTGGATTTGTGTTTTGTTGATGACAATATAATCAGGTTCTGTTTGATATTATAGATGTGTATTTAGTGTCGAAAATGTCCAGTGTTTACAGTATCTAAATGTAGATGAAACAACGGTCTCCCCGATGTGTTCCCGCATTGTCGAGGTGGGGGGACCCAGTAGCCGTGGCTTGGTCACCCACAGTAAAGCGAAGAGGAACCCGAGGAGGGGCCGGTCGTCAGGGCTTTTGACGATAAGCTGACGACGTATCGGCCAATAAGTTGGTTGCGGTATCGCCTGGGCGAAATCGGAGGCGGGCCGAGATGTGGTATGAGGCCTCCTGTCCAGGCTTTGCGATTGTGGAATGAGTTGCCCTTGTCAGTAAGACAGGCAACCTGGTTAGAAATTTATTTCCTTTCTCTCTAACGTTTTTCTATTTATTTTTTATTCCATCATTATACAACACTTTGCCATTTTTTCCATCTATGAATATATGTAACACGTAGTATTATATGTACGTTTATAGAATAGAATAGATTAGAATATACTTTATTGTACACCATAAAAGTTATACATCTATTTTATAAGAAAAACTTAATTATACGGGTACAAAGGCGGTCTTATCGCTGACAGCGATATCTACCAGACAACCTTTGGGTGGACTGAAAGAACTTATAATGAGAAAGGGAGTAGTCTGTGGTGTACTGTACATTAAAACATAAATATATACAAAACTATATTGTTACAATAAATACTGTCCATATATATATATAACTTAAATACACAAATACTTACATACATATGTACTTAAATATATACATACACAATATTACATGTAAACAAATTCAGAGAAAGGAGGGACAAAAAATAATAATTAAAATTAGATCCAGATATAAAAGCGTTAGGGAGAAAGGAAATGGTTTTTAACTAGGTTATTAAAAGAAGCCAGTGACTGGGCTTGTCTAATAGGCAACGGCAACTCATTCCACAATCGCACAGCCTGGACCGTAAACGATTTGTCGTAAAACTTAGTGGAATGAGCAGGCATCAAAAGTTTCAAATTCTCCGATGATCTCAAGTGTCTAGAATGTGTGTCATGAAGGAACTTAAAGAGTTCTTTGAGATAAGAGGGGGTTGTAGGTACAAACAGAATACTGTAGAGTAAAGATAAAATATGGGTATTCCGGCGAAGGCGGATTGGCAGCCACTTGAGCTTAATTCGAAATTCATTAACATGGTCATATTTGCGTAATCCAAATATGAATCTAATACAAACGTTTTGGAGTCGCTCAAGCTTATCTAGCTGCACTTCAGTCAGATCTAAATAACTGACATCGGCATAATCGAGGATTGGGAGAAGGAGGGACGCGCCCAGGCGTGCAGTTTTGGTGGCAGTTGGAAGGAAATTGCGCAGTCTGCGCAAAGACCCCGCAGATGCAAACACCTTGCGTTTAACCTCCTGCAGCTGGGAACCCCACGAAAAGTCTTTGTCAACTAATATACCCAGGTCTTTCACTGAGTCGCTGTATGGAATAGCTAAGCCATCAAAGACAATCCGGGGGAGCTGCGACCAGTTTAATTTCGAACGCAACCTAGGACTGCCGACAACAATGACTTGAGTCTACTACTAATACTATATTTTATACCATGAGTACGAGAAAAAGAAAGATTTAAGCGAAAAGCACAAGGAATATTAATAAATAAATGGTTTATTACCTTCAAAATTTACAAAAAATGTGAAACCCTGACCCCTGATCTAGGTAACAGCACCTGTGTTTCAGGGGTCGGTGACCACCTCCGTTACCCATTTTACGTAATTATAATTAATTAAACACCATTGCAATAAAATCATAATCATTATTAAAATCCTAAATATAAACAAACTTAAAATTAAAATCGAAGAAGGCGTAAAAAAAAAAACGCAAAAAAAAACGCAGATATAATACACCCTTATTGCGTCATAGATTAATTTATTTTCTTGATAGTATTATTTTACGTACCTACCAAAACTGTAACAGAGTACACACACAGAAAACCTAATTACTGTTGTTACGACTCCTAATCTTACGCTAAACCCAAATCTTACATTAATCCCTTACTTATGTACTAATAGGAAAACTTGGAGTAAATTTAAGTTACCGCAAACTTACATGTACCTCACAAATTTAATGTTTCATAGTTGACTACAGGGATGGACGCTCGGGCAAGTTGCATATTTTAAGTAAATTCACTTTTAATCTTACTAATCTTACTTACTACACTATCACACTTAATGTTATAAAGGCGAAAGATTGTAAGTGTGTGTGTTTGTATGTTTGTTACCTCTTCATGCTCAAACGGCTTGACGAATCTAATGACGATGAAATTTTTCACAGAGATAGATTATAGTCTGGAATAGCACATAAGATACATTTTATCGCGTGAATAATGTACCCTTGGGATATTTATCGACATTCACGCGGGCGAAGCTGCTAGCAGAAGCTAGTTAATAATATAATTGTTTGTTTGGCGCCGCCTCAAAATACTAGACTAAAAATATTTTTTATTTTTAGCTTTTCAATTATTTATTTTGTCGCGCGATTATTTTTTTTGTTAAAAAGGTTTTGTGCTTTATGAATTTGCAAACTTATGTAATGTTCGCGAGCGTTACTTTTGAGCATAACTGCCTGGGTTATATTCCCGAGATGGGCAAAGTGGTTTTTCCATGATTATTGATATTATAGATGAGTATTTAGTGCCGAAAATGTCCAGTGTTTACAGTATCTAAATGTAGATGAAACAACGGTCTCCCCGGTGGGTTCCCGCATTGTCGAGGTGGGGGGACTCAGTAGTCGTGGCTTGGTCACCCACAGTAAAGCGAAGAGGAACCCGAGGAGTGGCCGCTCATCAGGGCTTTTGACGATAAGCTGACGACGTATCGGCCAATAAGTTGGTTGCGGTGCCGCCTGGGCGAAATCGGAGGCGTACCGAGATGTCGTATGAGGCCTCCTGTCCAGGCTTTGCGATTGTGGAATGAGTTGCCCTTGTCAGTAAGACAGGCCCAGTCACTGGCTAATTTTAAGAACCTGGTTAGAAACTATTTACTTTCTCTCTAACGTTTTTCTATTTATTTTTTATTCCATCATTATACAACACTTTTCCATTTTTTTCCATCTATGAATATGTGTAACACGTAGTATTATATATGTATGTTTATATATACATATAGTATTTAATATAGAAATATTTATTTTATATCTATACCAATATTATAAAGAGTAAAGATTTTTTTGTTTTTTTGTTTGTACCAAATAGGCTCCGAAAGTACCGGACAGATTTAAAAAATTCTTTCGACTATGGAAAGCTACATTATTCCCGAGTAACATAGGCTATAATTTTGACGGGAGCGAAGCCGCGGGGGTCACCTAGTATATATATATATATATAAGTATATTCTATTCTATTCATACCCATACGGTAACGCGGATGAGGATCGCAGGCCGTGGCGGGGGAGGAGTGCCGGTATTGCGGTGCGCCGCTCTCTATTTGACCTTGACCCATCACAACGGGACCAAGTGCACAGGTGGACACCGTGGAGTTTACGTGGGTTGATGTCCCACATAACTGCAGTATCTCTTCATGGTAGTGCAGTATGCATGAGCATTTGTCACCGCAAAAAAAAAGGCGAGACAACGGTAGGTGAATTATTGACATTCGGGCTTTCAGGTTTTTTAATATTTATAATGGAAGGAAAATCAAAACGTCATAATCCTTCAATCTATCAAAACGTCAAAATATGTGGAGCGGAGTGAAAGGTGCTGTAATCCTCAATCATCTGACGCGTTAATAAAATTTGTTGAAACGACGGAGCAGCTGGGTTTGTGGGTACTTTATTCATATCGTATCACCGGTAAGAATGTACCAAGCTACAATATTTGATTAGGTATTTTACTAAATGAATTTTAGTTATTGGTCTTAATAATCGGCCTTATTATACGTAGATAAAGTAGCAAGTGACCGTACTTTATTTTATCTACCAAAAGATTGAATTATCTAAACAACATAGTTAAGTTAATAGAACCCGTTCTTTATATCCATTTAAGAGGAATAGATATCTAATCTAAATATCTCAAAACTGTTTCCTCAGGTTTCTAAACGACTTATCTGTGCTTACCTTTTTTAAACATTAAACTTACCTTCGTGTCTGCTTGAAACTTAAGTTGTTTAATGGGCCTTGAGCATAATAAATGAGTTCGATATATACTTCGAAACTACTCCGAACTATTAATTAGATTTTGTTCGAAGAGTATAGATTTTTAGTTTAAACTTAGTTCTTTCTTTTTATTGTAAAGATTTATTCTTTTGTAAACTAGTCTGGACACATGAGTAATTTATGTTTACTGTTTTAAAACAAACAAAAAAAAATGTCTTTTTGCAATCTATTCCTCAAACATTCAAAAGTTTTATGACGAGAAATGTGTGTAAAAGTTATCGTCTTTTTATGACATTAACATGGGAACCTCACATCAAAGTAATTTTATTTTATTTATTAGGTCTACCAACAATTGTTTTCACTAATCTACACACAAAAATATAACGATAAACTCTACACAGTGCAACAAATACTTATAAGTAAACACCACATATACAAAAAACAATAATAAGTAATTATGTTAGCTGTAGGCTACATATTCTACAAGTAAACTTAATAATATAACTCTATAATAGTTACATATGCGAAATATTAAGAGCATAATTTTCTCAAAAAGTTACTTACACACAGACCAAAAACATTAACAACAAATCTGTTAAATATTTCGGTAATACAAAGGTATATAACATTGTGGAGAGGTGTGTAGTGTATTTATGGTCTACGAACGGTAACCATAGTCAAAGTCAAATTCTTTATTTCAACTAGGCCAATATGCGACAGTTTTTATAAAAAAAATATTATTGATACTACCGTCCATTCGCAAAGGAAGATCGTTATGGAGACGAACGGACAAGAAACTTCACAATTGTTCTTAAAAATAGTGTTTTAATATATTTACATAACTACATACATTAAATCAAATACGTGAGGAAGATGCACCCAGTATAACACTACTATACTACGTATAAGTATTACAAGCACTAACAGTTAAAATTCATTAGATAAATAGAAACATGGTTCTCACATACTTAAAAATATTGCAAACATATTACATAATTTAACAACAACGGAACAGTGTTTGAGTCAATTTATTAAAACAAAAATAATAATACTATAATTATGAATATACTAGCTTTTGCCCGCGACTTCGTTCGCGTGGAATAGTGACTTCCGGCAGATTTTTGGTTTTACCCACATAGTTCCCGATCTCGCGGGATCTCTTCAAAAATGAAATGTGGAAGATATTCTAGGGAACTCTTCAAAAATCAACTAAATAATTTAAAAGGAACGATCTAATTAATTTAAAAATTAAAACGAATTTAGTTAGACATACAATTTTAGTATCTACTAATAATCGAGATCAAACTAAACTTACATTATACAACAACCAGACAACCCAACAAATAAACCTTTTAATCGACAAATACAACGGGACCAATTTTGAAAACAACCACCAGACAACCCAATAAATAAACCTTCAAAAGGTTATCTACTAATACAACGGAGCCAATTTTAAATTTACGAAACGGTCAATCCACAATTTCACGACAGTACCGAATCGCTCGGCCGATACCCAACCAAATGCGTGTAACGAAACCATAGCGCGATCTATTTCGATCCCAACGCCATCTATCGAGCATAGTGACAACTCGGATTATTTATCTATACTCCGTTCGGGCATTTTCTTTGTACCAAAAGTTTTATTATATTGATATTATTTTTTCATACCTTTTTACTATTTATTTACTTTTTTCCGATGAATTAAAACAATAACATGAACCGAACTCGTGTAACGATCGACACCATTGCGCGATCACCAACTCGACATATAGTACTAATAGAATTATCTATACTCCGTTAGAGCATTTTCTTTGTACTAAAAGTTGTATTATATTATATTATATTTTCATACCTTTTTACTATTTATTTACATTTTTCCGATGAATTTTCAGTACTGAATTGATGCCGACTCTTGACCAATAGATGGCGCTGTATGTCCGGAATAAATTTTATTTTATTTTATTTTTTGTAATAAAAACTATCCTATGTCCATTCTCAAGTTCCAAACTATGTCTGTACCAAATTTCACACAAATCGGTTCAGTAGTTTAGGCGTGAAGCAAAGACAGACAGACAGACAGACAGACAGACAGACAGACAGACAGACAGAGTTACTTTCGCATTTATAATATTAGTTTGGATAAATCAAGCAATTTGATTTTATCTACACTAAAGATTGCCCTATGGAGCATCCTATCTAATTTTTAATATACTTGATTACAATGTGTACTTTTATCAAAAGTTCAAAATTATCTTTCATTTGACACGGTTTTTTTTTATAGAATTTAACAACAGTACCCCATGAAAGATGTGTGATCTTTAGCTAATCTATAAGATGGTTGATCTAAGTTATCTTTATTTCTAGTGTTTAAGGTCCCAAATGGTTTCAAATGGAACCTTATTTTATCAGTAATTCTAGACCTTCAGATAGACATTATAATGATCCACTGGAGAACTCCTAAAGGTCAAAACTAATCGTTAATAATCCTCGGAAATTGAAGACAGGCCAAAACTATTAGGAAAATTCTATTAGAAGCGATGTCATCAATTTGATCGTAAAGAAGAGTTCTACGATTAAGCCCTTTCCCGATTACGTCTGGGTCGGATTTCAGGCAGACTAAAACATGCGGCGCCAACGGGTAGTGTCTGCTCCCCGTCTAAGTGAGGTAATCCTAGCTGTCAAGTCTGTCATAAATTCTAGATGATTCATGCCTCATTGTGCGGTTCAAGGCACAAAGAGGTGTCGGTTAACCTATTTTTTACTACCCAAAAGGTAGAGATTTAGAGATAAAACATACGACAACGGACGAAAATACATATGCTTATAACATTGCTTATAAGTGTTCACGTAGCTTGCATGCCATTGTGACATTCACTAATCAGAAATTATTGTAGCCAATTTACAGCTATGTGTAGTTAAAGTCTAAGGATAGACTGGCTATCAACTAATCTGCCAAGCTATGATCTTTACATATTGATTGTTAAGCGTATCGGTTAATCGTTATCCCAAGATAGAAGCGTAAACATTTACGGCTTCCAGATAAGAAACGACTAGTAGAAACTGTATTCACGATCCCCTATTTACCTGCCAGTAAAAATCGAATAGCTTGTCACTCAATATTTAAAATGGCTCATAATATCATGTCACCCCAATTCACTAGTGAGAATATAATTATTCAAGAACAGGCGAATCAGCAGCGTCGTGTGGAACAGGTTGCGTCGTACATCGTTACAAACATAGCCGTATTAAACTTAAGCGGGGTTTATACCGCCCCATATATTACGTACTAGCTTTTGCCCGCGACTTCGTTCGCGTGGAATAGTGACTTCCGGCAGATTTTTGGTTTTACCCACATAGTTCCCGATCTCGCGGGATCTCTTCAAAAATGAAATGTGGAAGATATTCTAGGGAACTCTTCAAAAATCAACTAAATAATTTAAAAGGAACGATCTAATTAATTTAAAAATTAAAACGAATTTAGTTAGACATACAATTTTAGTATCTACTAATAATCGAGATCAAACTAAACTTACATTATACAACAACCAGACAACCCAACAAATAAACCTTTTAATCGACAAATACAACGGGACCAATTTTGAAAACAACCACCAGACAACCCAATAAATAAACCTTCAAAAGGTTATCTACTAATACAACGGAGCCAATTTTAAATTTACGAAACGGTCAATCCACAATTTCACGACAGTACCGAATCGCTCGGCCGATACCCAACCAAATGCGTGTAACGAAACCATAGCGCGATCTATTTCGATCCCAACGCCATCTATCGAGCATAGTGACAACTCGGATTATTTATCTATACTCCGTTCGGGCATTTTCTTTGTACCAAAAGTTTTATTATATTGATATTATTTTTTCATACCTTTTTACTATTTATTTACTTTTTTCCGATGAATTAAAACAATAACATGAACCGAACTCGTGTAACGATCGACACCATTGCGCGATCACCAACTCGACATATAGTACTAATAGAATTATCTATACTCCGTTAGAGCATTTTCTTTGTACTAAAAGTTGTATTATATTATATTATATTTTCATACCTTTTTACTATTTATTTACATTTTTCCGATGAATTTTCAGTACTGAATTGATGCCGACTCTTGACCAATAGATGGCGCTGTATGTCCGGAATAAATTTTATTTTATATTTTATTTTTTGTAATAAAAACTATCCTATGTCCATTCTCAAGTTCCAAACTATGTCTGTACCAAATTTCACACAAATCGGTTCAGTAGTTTAGGCGTGAAGCAAAGACAGACAGACAGACAGACAGACAGAAAGACAGACAGACAGACAGACAGAGTTACTTTCGCATTTATAATATTAGTTTGGATTTTGACGCGTCTTCAAGTGAAATGGATGTCTTTAAGGACGCTATTACATTTTTCTACAAATATCAGTGATTTTCAGGTACAATTTTAATGATATGCAATCATTGATGTGAGGATATCATGGTCTTAATTTATGGATGATATATTCAGCTCCAGATTGGCATCAGAATGAAATTGCATGACATCATACAAAAATTTCGCACAAATACTTTTTGCCCATCACAATAATAGCAAAAATATTAAAAAGTAGGGTCCGAATAGGTCCCAGTTTAGGTAATTTTACAGGATATTTTATCTTCAAAATTATGAGAAATTGCGGTATAAATAGTCCTTTACAGGTTCAGCGAATTATTTTTTACCCAAATCAATATATTTTTTAATTATTAGCTAAAATAAAAACACTTGCCGACTTCTTCATACATTTTGCACTCGAAGCCAGGCGAAGCTCATCATTCCGTGCTCAGAAGCGCTCGTGGAAGGATGAGCGTATCGCTTTTTCGCAAAAAATAAATACGATAAAAGTAATAGAAAAGATTGTAGTGTGCATGCGTGAGTTGTTTGTCGTGATCGAAAGGAGTTGATATTTTATCGGACCGAAATAAAAGTATGTTAGAGTTTGATGGATGTGATTTAGAAATTATGTTGGGTAACATCGGGATTCGGATAGATTAAGCAGTTGTTGACAAGGTTGAGACAAGGATGGCTGGGTTTAAGCAGCTCTTAGTAAGGTTAGGATTTGGATGGGTAAGGTCAAGCTGTCGGCGGTGAAGGTTAGAAGTGGATGGGTGGGAGGAGATTTATGATTTGAACCGGTTTGTATGTATGTATGTATGACGAATACGGGGTCAAAATAAAATACAAAATGGCGCCGACGAGGCCGCTTTTCGACATGGGTGTCATTGTCATGGTTTTTGGGGTCGCTTATATAGAATATGGGGTCAAAACCAAAATAATAGATGGCGCCGACAAAAATCAAACATATTTTCGTCATGGGTGTCATTTTCATGATTTTTTGGGTTTCCAGTAATGAATATGGGGTGATAACCAAAACCCAAGATGCCACCGATAAATAAATTACAACTTTTCGTCATGGATGTCATTTTAATGGATATTGGGGTAGCTTATATCGAATACGGGGTCAAAACCAAAATACAAGATGGCGCCGACGAAAATTTGACATCTTTTCGTCATGGGTGACATTTTCATGAATTTTGGAGTCGCTTATATTTAATACGGGGTCAAAACCAAAATACAAGATGGCGCCGACGAAAATTTTACATATTTTCGCGATGGGTGTCATTTTCATGATTTTTAGGGTTTCTAGTAATGAATATGGGCTTTGGTTATGACCAAAACCCAAGATGGCCGCCGATAAAAAAATGACAACTTTTCGTCATGGATGTCATTTTCATGGATTTTGGGGTCGCTTATATCGAATACGGGGTCAAAACCAAAATACAAGATGGCGCCGACGAAAATTTTACATCTTTTCGTCATGGGTGTCATTTTCATGGATGTTGGGTAATATGTCATTAACTGCTGCTCAATATGTAATGCTCCATAAATTTTAGATCGTAATATTTTATATGTTCCATGTAATGCAAAATGTTCAAGTAATTTTTTAATCCTTGTGACCGGAAATTATTTCGTTTTAGGTACTTATTTCAAGTAGCGTTTTTTTAAAAATACCTACTTACTACAATAAAGTGAAAACTAATTTTCTTTTCGGAAGTCGGTGTCGGTACCTATTGTGTTTCGTTTTTCGACACGGGAAAGTTATTATTTTTCATGTTTTAGTTTTTGTTGGTACCCCATATTGGGTATACTAAATACATCTGTTTACCCTTTTAAACTGTACGAGCGTGATGTTATATTAGAGTATGGTGAAAACAAAACATAAACAAACGATCACAGTAATCGCAGGTCATTTGATGTTTAATATTGAAGATTTCCATTGTCTATTTCCGAAGATCTTTATCAGATCGTAATAAATTATACAATAAAAACTTCCCTGAAAACACATACATTTATCGAGGAAAACCCGATCAGTATCGGTAGTTTTTAAGAAAACTGCGGATACATACGGGTCGAATAGATAGAGTACCTCCTTTTTTTGAAGTCGGTTATAAATAAAAAGCTACTTTTTACGACGACGCGACGGTTTGTAACAGTTACCAAATGCATATTCAAAGTGCCAACTAACCTTCCTGAATCAACATCGATAAATTAAAAAATAATATCAAGGACCAATATTATTTGAGTGGTGTATAAAATCGAGCGCTCAGTAGTTTAAATGAGTGCGTACGCGTAATGTTGCTGTGTGCGACTAGATACCTAAATTTGAGTTCGTCGAAAATGTAACAGCGTCCTTAAGTAGGTAATGCTTGGAAAGAGTTCATGTTATGCTCGATCGATTCAATTATTTAGTGGTTAAACCATTGAGTTGAACTATTTTAGAGACAGTATTGGAAAATTGTCGAGCGATAGTGATTTTACTCCAGAGTTTCTCAAAACAGGCGCTTTAGAGATTATTAATAAATCGACTACCGGAAAAATCAAAACATAGATACGAAAATGCTTAAGACGATTTTGTTCAATGAAAAAAAACAATAGTAGGTGTCAAGCCTGTGTCGGAATCCGTCCTTTTAGTTTATTTCCAACGTTTAGCAGAAACTCGAAAGACAAGCAGCCTATGGTGCATTTATTCAACGCTCAGATCTACAATAAGCATCAAACACAATATTCAAATCAATACTTATAGCAGCTTTTTATTGTCTCGCAGAAGGTGTGACAAGTAGAGTATGTTCCTCTGGGATAACGCCTGTTTTCGTTCTGGGCAGATTGAACCCCTCGCTTCACTAGGGACCCTACATAACTCCCTATGCCGCCGTTCTATATGCCGCCCGTATAAAAAAAAATGGTTATACAAAGTCCAATGTAAAAGTAAAACAAAAATCCAATAACATTCTGCTCACGTTAAAAATGGTTGCTAAAAAGGTATTCGTGCCAATATGTAGGATACAAAGAAATATTTGTGGTTTTTACGGGTATTTTGTAGAACCTAAGTATATAACAGAATTCACCAGAAGAATCTGTAAGATTCATACGCTGAGTGATTTTATTCATGTTTCTTATATACTTGGCCCCCGGACAGTATTCGGTCCGTAATTTATGATCCTTAACTCTGGCTGAGCAGTCAGTTCACGTCCTCAAGTTTGGCCATCCCAGCTGTTTGTTTAGTTACCCAAGTGCATAATGCTTAAAAATGTATTACCGCACCGCATAGTATTTTCTCCTTTGGCGTGAATAATCTTAGCCGGCAACCGCTTATTGGAACCGGGGCGAAAATAACAATCGGCACGGACGTGATACGATGCGCTTCTATAAATCAAACATATTTTGCGCTTCCAAAAAACCGGACCTCATCGGGAATTCAGGCCCAGAATTCTTGATAATGTAGTAACCTAGAGGCGATACGCGCACATAATAGATACCTACGCACAAATTGAAAAATTCGATGACTTCTCCCTTTTAACGCAATCCACGCGTAATGGATTAGTGAAATATAAGAGTGCTACTGAATATTGGATAAGTAACGAAATGTAGTGGTACACTAGCACGTGTACGAGTACGATATAGACGAGACGTGCATTTGTTATTATTAGTACCTATTAAGGCCAATTTCTCTGTATTCGCCCGGATAGACAGACATAACTATTCCACTAAATGCATTAAATAGTGGTATAGGCTTTTTTTTTTGATGTATGTTCCCCGATCACTCAAAGACGCCAGGACCGATTTCAAAAAAACCTTCTTTTGTTTTGAAGGGTATACTTCCTAGTTGGTCCCATAGTCATCAGATCAGGATCTGATGATGGTATCCTAGAGCAATCGAGGGAACTCCTCAAATATTATAGGCATACATATAGTGATTTTGATATTTTCATCAACAATGCAATCACTTGCACTCAGAAAGTATAATTTGGTGAAGAGGAACTGATGAAGAAGACCACAGATGGCCACTGGAACTCCTAAATGCTAAGTATGTCACGGGTATAAAGTATTTCGAATAGTGAAACAAATACTTATGAACTTATACGTACTGATGAAAATGGTACCATATATTGAACTGTTCTGATGATGAAGCTGGAAGGTAGGCACTGGAAATCTGAAATAAAAAAATGTATCCTAGTCGTGCTTGGGCTTATTGGAATCGTCATGAGATGTACTTTGGCCATAAATGATTATCATGTTAATTGGAGATACCTACCAAAACTAAAAAAAAAAAAACCTTTTTAACAAAAAATCGGTGTCTTTTGTACCCATTTTTCAGTTTTTCGACACCGAGTTCGGAAAAGAAAGTTAGTCGGTTTGATTTTTTGTTAAAAAGGTTTTTTACGCAAACGGATCCCTGAATTGGAAAATGGTTTTCACAGACCCGTAATATTTTTCAATGGCCTATCCAACACACTAACACACCGTGGGATAGACGAGAAAGAAAACAATCATCCGCACTTTACGTGTACAGGAGGTACCATACAAAATTATTTTTCATGGTTTTAGTTTACCACTTTGTCGGCGTGATTAATGTATATCGATGCCAAATTATAGCTTTGTATAAGAGTCTCTGAGCTAAGCTGCGGACGGACAGACGGACTTGGCGATACTAAAAGGATTTCTTGTTGACTACGGATCCCTAAAAAAGGAAGAGTTACTGAAACATTCTACATAATTAAATATTAAAAAGACACTTCTTGAAATTAAGAAGTCTCTATTTTATTTAAAATATCATTATGTGCTAGCAAAATTGCCTGTTGAACGAAGTAAAAAGAAATAAATATTATTATTTTCATAAAATAAAAAAGTAGTAGAACCTGCAAAGCCCCTAATTTAAAAATACTGAGTATGTGTGTGACTGTTGTTTCACGCCAACGTAAAATATTGACTCTTATGAACATACGTGATTAAATTTCTCCATGCGCTGTGTGCGTTCGTTATAAAAGTAATATTTTAATTTTAGAGCAAATATTATTAAGAAACTGTTTTTATTTGGATAAAAAGTATTTTAATTTTCTATATTTCCACATGTTTTTTTCTTTCTTCTTTAAAAAAGCAAGAAATTCGTTGTGGTCTGAATAGGTATTTCTCAGCCTAAGTAATTTACCTTAAACGGGACGTATTCTTTTTAATTTTTTACTAAAATATCTATTAAAGTAAATTTAAACTAAATCGACTGTAGATCGTGCGCCCTGGACTTTCTAAATAATTAGTCGCTATTAAATCCAAATCTAAAGTTTGTTTTCGTTTTGCGAATCTTTGTGTGCGTCAGAATGGCTGGTTGTCTGTAACGGTTCGCGTCACGCTGGTGACCAAAAATTGCTACCTATTTGCTACTTTTTACTACCTATAGTCAATTAATTGCTACCTAACTCTGAAAGAAAATAAAGGGACTTCAAAATGACCAGCCATTCTGACATCAGGATAGCTGGTCAACTCTCCGTTTGTGTAAACTATTCAAATTTGTGTTATTATTTTTACTTGAGTAATTACTACCTGATTGCTACCCTCACGTATTTCAATGTCTACCTTGTAGTTTTAACAAGTAAAAAGTTATGATCATTTGAAATTTTTACGGGGAATGGATTACGATTATTGATACAAAGCAATTTAAAACGATTACTACAATGTTTATTTTTATCAGAATACACCTATCCATTATGTTAATTGAACATATATATGTATATGTTAATGTAAAAGCCCGAACTACGGTAAAACCTAAGATTTACCCAGTCTTACTGGTAATCAAAAAATAAAAGGATGAACGTTTTCAAACAATAAAACAAACAAACACCTCAGATTTATTATTTAGTACAGATGAAACAGTTTTGATAATAATTGTTGTTGTTGTTTGAATAATTTTGCTTTTACGATAATATTACAAAAAAATGTTTGTTGTTGTAGATGTTTAATCAGCATGTTACCTAACAAATAATTAATATATATATAAAGGTATCAGTATGATCTGTGAGGTTTTTTTGCGTACAATATACAGTGAGAAATATATTTTCTAAAACTTTTTGTTATTTTTGTATATTGATCATTTTAACACTCCCACACCGAACCTCGTTCACAGTGAGCTTTTGGATATAATGGCCAAAGTGTATGTAAAACTACGTTTATAATGGCCCATTGCCAGTAAAAAAATTAAATGATCATAACTTTTTTCTTGTTAAAGCTACAAAGTGGACATTGAAAGACGTGAGGGTAGCAATCAGGTAGTAATTACTCAAGTAAAATTTGAATAGTTTACACAAACGGAGAGTTGACCAGCTATCCTGATGTTAGAATGGCTGGTCATTTTGAAGTCCCTTTATTTTGTTTCAAAGTTAGGTAGCAATTAATTGACTATAGGTAGTAAAAAGTAGCAAATAGGTAGCAATTTTTGGTCACCAGCCTGACGCGAACCGTTACAGACAACCAGCCATTCTGACGCACACGAATCTTTTGAGAAATAAATATAAACAGTAAATAACATACAAGGTAGACACGACACATCATTCTGTATTTTCTTTATGTATTAGTTTTTTGTTGTCTGAAAGCAAACACTTGTCGTTTTTCCAAAACTCATAGACGTGAAGTCTTCTTTTATTTTGACAATTCCACTATCGTGTAATTGTGTGCATGACATACAAATATTCATCCAGAAAGAAGAATCTCAATGAAATGTTACTGAAGTAATACAACATGTTTTAATAAATATGATAATCACAAATGAGGTACCCTTTTCCTCTATTAACTTTCAAGTTGAGTATCTTCGGGTACTTTTGTATTACTGTCTACAAATTAATAAAGATAAAGATTTTTCTTTAATTCAATATTTTAAAGCACGAGAAACCACTTTGTTTTTCGGCCTAAAAAATATAAACTTAAAGAACAAGCTTCTTATTGACTAAACAAAACTATTTTCAACCGACTTATCAAAAAGGAGGAGGTTCTATGTCCGACTCCACAAATAAATAATCTTGAATATTGACTCTGTTTGTTTTTTATATGTGTTCACCGATTACTCAGTCAATTATGGACTGATTTTGAAAATTATTTTTTTGTTTGGATGGATATACTTTCGAGGTCCCATTGTCACCAAGTCAAGATCTGTTATGGAGGGCTTCTGGAAATCGAGGGAAAATGTTATAAGCATAAATATAGCGATTTGGTATTTTCATCAACAGGGCAAGCATTTGCATTCAGAATGTATCATTTGGTGAAGTAAAAATGATGAAGAGGACTACAGATGGCCACTGGAACTTCTCAATGATAAAATTGTTTTGAGTATGAGATATCTCAAATAGTTAAATTAAAATTAAGTTGCCTTTTATTTGAACCTACATTGTGTGTATCTTAGTGTGCCAAATAAATTTTTGACTTCCTGAGAGATCGGTCCATTCGAGTGGTTATCGAAGGCTGCTCGTCGGACCAATTGGATATTAATGCCGAGGTCCCACAGAGGTCGGTACTATCAGCAACTTTATTCTTGCTTCACATAAACGATCTGCTAATACCAGGCACCTTTGGATATACAAACGACAGCACTGTTGCTGAGAGATACTTGTCCAACGCTCGTGCTACCGGACCTCAGATCCAGTATCTCCGTGAGGCCATGGTGGCACGTTTGAACCTGTCCTTGCAGGCAGTTGCCAAATGGGGCGATGCCCATCTGGTCAGGTGTAATGCTACTAAAACCCAGGCTTGACTTTTTCCGCAAAAAGGAGCCAAATTCACCCGGCTCCAACTTTCCGAGATGTGACCGTGCCAATAACGGACCATCTTGAGCTTCTTGGCGTTATTTTGACATCGACTCTCAATTTTGGCCCATACGTTGAGGCAAAAGCTCAGCAGGCTGCCAAAAAGTTGGGGATCCTAGCAAAGGTGAGAAAGTACTTCACGGCGGAACAGCTGCTCAACTTGTATCAAGCGCAAGTTCAATCATGCATGGAGTACTGTTCTCATCTCTGGGACGGATTTGCCAAATAACAGCTTGATGCACTGAAGTCGATCGAAAAGCGGGCCAGGGGGCTCATCGGCGATGAAGCACTGGTCAAGACAAAGCTCCAGAGCCTTGAACATTGTCGCCAGCTTTGCCAGCTTGTCAGTTTTTTATCGTTTACATTTCGGTGAGTGTGCGATGGAATTGCATGATCTAATTCTACCTAGCCCGTTTCATCACCGGACTACCAGACGTACGGCGATGCGCCATCGGTACGAGTACATGGTGGACATCCCACCCATACGCATTAATTTTGAGAATACTTTTATTATGCTTACAGCTAAGGAGTGGAATTCCCTGCCGGAGTCTGTGTTTCCCGATAGCTACAATCTAGGGGTGAAGACCCTTAAGTCAAGAGTGAATAGGTTACTTATAGGCAAGCGTGCTTCACCGTCGACCACATCATCGCTTACCATTAGGTGATATAATGGCCCAGCGCGAGCCTATTATTAATAATAATAAAAAACTAGTTTCTATCTTTCTTTTCTTTCGTTCTTCTTACTGTCATGAAGCGTTTTAATGAAAATGGTACTATCGAACTGATCTGGTGATGAAGCCAGAAGGTAGGCACCGGAACTCCGTAATAAAAATTGTTTTATTACGGAGTTCCGGTGCCTACCTTCTGGCTTCATCACCCAGTATCCCAGTTGTGTTTAGGCTTGTTGGAATTGTTTCTGTGGAATTGTTATGAGAAGCTCTAGCTATAAGTGATTTTCATGGTATTATATGGTAAGAAATAAATGTAATAAAGGGTTTTTTGTTTTTAATCAACTTTGTGTTACTTAACTAGTCCTATAAAAAATATTATCTTAACAAAAAGCTTCCTATTGACTAACCTAAACTAAAACTACAATATATAACTATTGATCAGATTTCCTAAAGAAATATTTCCTCAACGGTGTCTGCCCGGTAAAAGTTTTTTTTACAATAGTATCTATGTCTATTGGTTATTAACAACATTAACAAGTTTAGGGATTCCCAGAGGCGGCTTAATTAACTCTGACACCAGAGGAGGCCACACCTCACACGAAAAGAAGAAGAACAAGTTTATACTTTAAAGACATCCATACATTCGTATAAAAATGTTATCACAAAAATTATACTGAGCTTCACTGGCGGAATGGTCTTGTTACATATTTATTAACCGTTGGAAACACAAATTAAATTTAAGTAGAATGTAATTTATATTTTTCATCACTGGCTGGAGCTATTTATCAAGTTCTAATGAAATAAGTATAAATGTTTACAGATCTGCCTACTAAATTGAATACAGGGTAACATCCCCAGGGCTTACACACTTATTAAAAGTACATAGTTGTGTACCGATACGCCCTCAACTAAATGGGCCGTATAATATATAATGTGATACGAAGCGAATCTTATCGGGTACAACAGATTACTTTAATCATTTATTGCGTTACTAGTAAGTAGTATGGAAGTATGCATGGAAAAGTCAGTTCAGTGATTGTGTGGAGAAAATTGGTATGTATTTTCTTTGAGACTGCTAAAATAGAATGAAACAGAAATAACAAACTTGTTTATTTAGCACACACAATGAACACAAATATGTGTAAGAAACAGTGTTATCACCGACACAATAAAAACACTGGCTCGGTGTCCAATAAAACTATTATTATTTTATCTATGTACTTATACATCATTATCATCACCATTATTACAGTCGAATGACGTCACCTGCTAGACACAGGCGTGTCCCAAGCGTCGGTCCCTGCTACGGCGTAGGACAGATACGTTTCCGCGTAGTCAAAATGATGACGAGCTTAGCCATCGATTTTACCTTGAAGTTATTGATGTACGTATAATTGTTTTTAATGAATTTGCCATCCATAAATGAAAACTTGGACAGTCAATTAAATAATTCATGGCAGTTTATTTATTTTATCAGTCTCAATGGATTACCATGAAGAAACTAATTTAAAAGGTTATGAGTGTGAGACGAAATAAGTTTCTTCTTTATTTTTCTTACTTACTTTATTTTAATTCTCTCAGGAAAACTTATTTTATTTAACATAAAAGCGTTTAATTTATGACGGCTAATAACTTCATCTCTAATTATATTTGGACAACTCTAGACCATTTTAAACACTTATTAAGGATAATGTGAATCCCGGTAATTAATATTAAGCGTTATCTTAATATTAATTACCAAAGTGTTTATACACTACGGAAATGTTTATAAATCTATTTCTCAAAGCCATTAGTCCTGACTTGCAACTAGGTAATGTAGACATCAGATGTCTGTGTAGCATTAATTCACCTTCTCCTTTGCAGTCTAAACAGACCAAGCAGGCATAGCCTAATTAATGTCACACACATTAAGCGACAATGAGCGAACCTAGTTACTTAAAATATCTATAAAGCTGACTGGTAAAATGAGCGACACAGTCAAGAGGCCCACGACAAACTTTATTTCAAAAGTCCAAATTAATGGGAAGGGCTGACATAGCACACTTAAGTAGCGCATATCCAACCCCATGCATTTTGAACTTTTGGCCAATCGTCAAAATGTACTGTGATAAGACATGATGACCTTGCTTCCTTTGGCTTATCATAGTGGCCCTGCTGCCACCCGATATGATCCGTTTTTATTTTATCTTTAAATTAGGAAATGCTGTTCGCATTTCCCGCAATTCAACTACATTCCATTTTTGCCGCAAATTTAAAAGAAAATCGAATGCTGTAAACCCTTATTAGATATGTCTCTTATATAACTAGTCGTACTGTGAGTGTGAAAACACTACTATTCAAACCAAATGAAGTAAAGATTCATGTTTGTGGATGTTAACGGATTTTCTCACATTAGTTTGTGATTAAGGGCTCCGGTCTAGTCCGAAAAGAGGATTACATTCCCTTTATATGATAATTTATACTGCAACTTTCATAGTTATTTGCTAAAACGGAAATAGTAGACAATAAGTGAAGGGGTCACCCCTTAAATTATTGTGCTACTATTGCCCCTACAATTTATTTAATAAACAATTTTCTCAATTTGCAAACTTTATAAAAATAACATTTATTTTTATATTCCAAATCCCGAAGAACAATACTCTTTTGTTTTAACGAGTGTAATCACCTCTGAAACGTTTTTTAGTCACTTTAATAAGGATGTAATGCTGGTTTATTATGCCGCTTTGTTTGCCAAGTCCAATGTATTTCTTTCGCTTTTAGGTGGAAAAGTTTGTACTGCAAGACAGGAGTTTTAGTAATGATAACAATATTAAATAAAACCTGTTGTTCTGTAGGATCAAATGAATATACATTGGCAGAGAATTCCCTACGCTTTGAACCCTTCGACCACTGAACTGTGTTGAACCTACAATACAACCATGAAGCGATTGAAGATTTATCTAATAAAAAGTTATATTGCATGAAGTAGGTACTACTTCTCCAAATTAAACTTTTAATTAATAAAAAAGGTCAGAATAAAATCAAATAAGGACAGCCTTTGAAAGATTGTATAAATGCAAACCAATGCATGGAGAATGGAGGCTGAATATAAATGAACTGGTAAAAGGGTCCTCATACTATCTTGTTTTAAGATAAGACAAGCCGAATGAAAACTTGTGTCTCGGTGTAAGCTACAGTATAACCCCGGATTTAGTATCCCCCGTAACCCCGACATGCAGTCCCTCCTAGCTAGGCTTTTATTGATGAAGTTGATTATCTCCGACGGAGAGTAATAGCCCGTGTCTTAAAGGTGAAATACCTACGGTTCTGTAAATTGGACAATAGCCAACTCTTCAGGGAGAATTTATTTTTGTGTAAAAGCTTTGAAAGTGTTATCATTTAGTAAGTCTTATTATTGCTACAAAGACTGCAACAAAAGTTGCGATATTTGTAAACAGGAAAAATGCAGAAATGGAAGAACATATATAGGTAATGGCCTGACCATGTTAACTTTTATTGCATACTTAAGATTAGTCAATTTTACCTGTATAAATACTAAATTTGGAAAGGATAACAGGAGGCATCGGAAACGTACCGAGAGCTCATGAAGGCAAGGCAGAGGCAAGAAGGCAAGGCGAAGCTGTCTACGCAAAAGTGAATAAATAAGTGGTACACTTGTGAAGAAAACTATTCTCAAAGTGCCCGTCTACTTCGTCTTGTATAAAAGTGATTGAAGTTTGCAAATAAATGTTAAATAATTTCCTCAAGTAGGTATATAGTGGCTGCTCCACCGTGTTTGCACTAACGTTTACTTCCACGCTGCATATAACTGGCACTCACTTCTCAAAAACTGCGAAGTAGGAACATTTGTTTCAATTACGATCCAAGTGCTGATTATTGAAAAAGTTATAGATGAATGGTTGGGCAACATAAGGATAGGCCGATGGTTGGGCAGAGAGCACGTCTTATAATATGTGTATATTTTCTGGAGCAGATGCTCTTCAGCGGGATTGAACTCAGTAAATAATAAGCGAATCTAAGTCTACTAAACTCTAGCGCTGAAAGTAGGAAACTATTCACTCAAATAATTTATTACACGTTTTACATTATACATAAATGAAAACCTTAATACATAAATCAGGTTGGAATTCAGTTCGAATGTTGTGTGTATTTCGTTATTTTCTCATATTTTCAAACTTTCAGAAGTTCACATTGTTCTATAGTTCGCGTGAGCTATAACTTACTTGTACTTATGAAGTTTAACTAAGTAATTTTGTAAAAAACTTGGTCGTAAATCTAATATTATTTATTACTCGTATTAAAACTATTTTCGATACATCTGCATTATTTTAGATGAGCCATACTTTTAAAAGTATTTTTGTGTATTGTACAGTCAGCGAATATATTTTTAGTCCACTCAAATAAATATAAGTGGGAACTAATCAACTAATCCAGTAATCCAGCTTACAGAGATACGCATCTCTCAGGTTTTGTCGAACAAATATGAATATTTACAAAAATGTTATTATTTTGTTCTTCACTCTCTACTCTTCGTAATTCCAATACTTTCTGTTATAGTAGGAAAATAGGCTCATAATTTTGTTGACCTTCCCGCGCGACATTTCGCAATATCACAATTTTTAAGGAGAGCACTTACTAAAATACCTGCGAATATTTTTCCTCATTTCTCACGACAAAATTAAGAACATTGAATTTTTTTATTAAAGGTAAGGCAATTCTTTTGAAATGAGTTAAGCAATTTCGCGTAAATATTGGTTATTCGTTGGGTGAATTGATTTTCAAATTATATGACCACGTATTTTTTTATGACTTTTTTAACGACCTCTACCTATTTTTGAGGTGTGAAATTAAAATGTCGTCTTTATATTTTATCATTTTATATATTTTTTATGACACTTATCTGTAATCATACATAGACCCAGTGTCGATAATATTCAGCGCTCCCAAATAAAAGGTCACAACTATACACATAATTTTTGTAAACTCAATATGTATGAAAATGTGAAGTTGCACAGGTTGGTACAAGCTGCGAACCATTTTGAGAGAATAATTAGACTTTCGTTGACATGTAAGACATCCGTATCTTGCCTATCTATTTCAAAAATTAGTGAAGTATCATCAGCAAAAAGAATTATATCCGATAATTTGGCCATCATAAAAGGGAGATCATTAATATAAAGAAGAAAAAGGAAACGACCGAGAATTGAACCTTGGAGCACGCCCATTTTGACTAGAGACCCGGAGGACGTCGCCCCATTAACATTTACTTTTTGCTGTCTGTTTGATAAATAGGAAAGCACAAGATCAGAAGATTTTCCTCGAATTCCGTAGTGGTGTATTTTCCAGATCAGTGTTTTGTGGTCGACGCAGTCGAACGCTTTTGAGAGATCACAGAAAATGCCAATGGCATCCTGGGACTTCGCCCAAGATTCCAAGATGTGGCTGATGAGTTTTACTCCCGCGTCCGTTGTCGACCTACCTTTCGTGAAACCAAACTGTTGACTATGCAGGATCCCATTTGAATTGAAGTGAGACAACATCTGTGAGTGTCTTGCCGAACCCCAGAGTTCTATACCATAAGTCTAAATGGGTCTTACGACGCGTTTGTAGATCAAAAATTTGTTTTCCAAGCTAAGAGCTGAATGCCTGCCCAGATCTCCCAAGTTTTTTATTTGCTTGATTGAACTTAGAATTATTATTATTTAAATGTACGACCGCTGTTGACGACAGCGACGGTGATGACTGTTTCGTTTCGTTCGTTCAAGGGAAGACCATTATAGAACCACGCGGTCTTAAACTTCTGTATCCAGACTGCCGTGTTATTTTTACTATTTAAGACTATGACTAAAGTTGTCGTGTTCCTTCAGTTGCTTGTGCCAGCGCTGCGGTAACCCTCTTTCCAATTTATCTGCGACCCAGACAGGCATCGGCCCTACGTACCCCGTCAGTTTTTGAGGCGTGCGCGGAACACTACGCGCCGTCGACTCGGGCCTGGTCCTTATCGCACGGCTACCCATTACTCGCCGTCCGCAAGCCCACGCCTTCGATTGCCGGGAATCAGCTTGGGACTCCCGACGACCGGGGCGTTTCCTGCGGTAGCTTGGGACATGATACTTTAGGTACCTGAAACTAGGACTAAAGCAAGAAACATTGCGCATCCTTCGCTGATAAATCCAATTTCGTTATGATTTTTCGAACCTATTTTTTTGTTCAAGTTTGGCAGAAAACAGCTTTAATAAAGGTTGTACCTTTGGGTTTACTTAAGTGAATTAGATAACAAAAAAATATTTTCAAAATGTTAATATCGTATCGGTCCGCAGGTATCCGATCTCTACATGTAATTAATACTCTTTGATCCACATGAATGGTAGAGTAAATAGTTTGGCAGCGGTACTAGCAGAGCTAAATGATGTGTTCAATGAGTCAAATTCAGTGCTTTAAAATGAAGATCTCTACATCAGCTGAGTTATTATGAGCACTCAGAACTTCTATGCATTTTATATTATGATTCATCGCTCTATGGCGAGAAAACGGGCAGCCAATATGCCTCTGATTACGTATGTATGTGATGCAGCCATATTTACAACTATATTTACATCCGACTGTGCAGAATTATCATTATTACTATAAGGAACTAAAAGCCTACTTTCTTTTCTTGTTGTCATGTTTATATTTGTGATAGTTATATGAGAAGTGTTGCACTTGTCATATAAGTCGTACCTGTCGTATTTGTCGCACATATCACAGGTGTCGCGTTTACGTATTTGTCGTACTTAAAAGTCATATAATTATTTATTTTATTTATTTATATACTTTAAAGTACACCAAAATAAAACAATAAAAAAGAAACATTATAATTTAAGAAACATACAACAGGCGGCCTTATCCAGGCAACCTTGAATGTATAGAGATAGCCTGGACACAACATGGGGTTGTACTTGGTGCCAATTTCAAATCATACAGGTAAAACAAACTACTAAAAAAGATACATAAATACATCTAAATAAACAAAACAATTAATAGGTACTTATTTGAAATGTATGCAACCTTATTATAAAACTATGAAACGGATCGTATGACTTATCGTAAGAATATAATATTAATATGTCGGGTTAAGTCAATAGTACGGACGTCAAAATAAATCACAAGCACGCCCCTGGCGGCAATCAAAAACAACTATGCTTTGGCGCGCTTTGTCTAACCACTTGCGTGGTGGAACAGCAGAATATAGCAGTTGACTACTGACCGCCTTAGCGCTAAAATATCATAGAATCAGTGTCGATCCGTAATATTAGTAAGCAAGATTGTAACAGTCAATCTTGTCAGTTTTAATGCTGCTTAAACCCAGGCGTGTCTTTTTTCCGCTAAAAAGAGTCAATATCACCCGGCTCTAACATTCCGAGATGTGACCGTGCCAATAACTGACCATCTTGAGCTTCTTGGCGTTACGTTTAAATTGATTCTTAATTTTGGCCCATACATTGAGGCAAAGGCTCAGCTGGCTGCCAAAAAGCTGGGGATCCTTGCAAAGGTGAGAAGGTACTTCACGCCAGAACAGCTGCTTAGCTTGTATCAAGCGCAAGTTCGATCATGCATGGAGTACTGTTCTCATCTCTGGGACGGATCTGCCAAATACCAGCTTAATGCACTAGAGTCAATCGAAAAGCGGGCCAAGAGGCTCATCAGCGATGAGGCACTGGTTAAGTCAAAGCTCCAGAGCCTTAAACATCGTCGCCGAGCTTGTCGGTTTTTTATCGGTTACATTTCGGGGAGCTTGCGATGAAATTGCATGATTTAATTCCACCCAGCCCGCTTCATCATTGGACTACCAGACGTACGGTGATGCGTCATCAGTACATGGTGGACATCCCACCCATACGCACTAAACGTTTTGAGAATACTTTTATTATGCGTACAGCTAAGGAGTGGAATTCCCTGCCGGAGTCTGTGTTTCCCGATAGCTACAATCTAGGGGTCTTTAAGTCAAGAGTTAATAGGTTACTTCTAGGCAAGCGTGCTCCACCGTCGACCACATCATCACTTACTATCAGGTGAGATAGTGGTCAAGCGCGAGTCTATAATAGATAAAAAAAAAGTGAGTTGTGACTATTTGAATAAACCCAGTGTATCGAGTAATTTTCGTGATTTCATTTTTACGATTGTACCCACCGACCAGCCCAAACACGTTGTCCTAACCTAAAGGAATACATCCTGACTTCCCGATGGTTTACACCTATCGGCCAGCCTTGATACGACAAATATAATTTATTATTGCCAAAATCCAGAATTGAAGCTTACTGGAAGTAAAGGTGTTCAGAGTGAGCAGTTGGTGGTTCTTGTGATAACTCTTAGAACTACAGAATATTTCGCTCAGAATTTTACAAGATCTCTCAAGAGGAAATAGAACCGACACAAACAGAATTTGTGACGTATCATAATATGACTGGTCCATCTCCACTTTTGCTTTGTTTCGTTTTGAGATCGGCATTTGTGATCCTGTCCAGACCTTTGAACCCTGTAATGCTGCGCTTCATGGCTTTTTGGTATTTGGCGAACTTGTCTGTAAGGGATTTGGATTATTTCGGTTGCAAGGTAACAAAGTTTCACACCCACAGGCAAAGTCACTGGCGACCACAAACACAAACACTCGCACTTTTTAAATATTTTTTTGAAGATCTCACTCATCATCATCATCATTTAGACGTTGGAGAGGAGGACATGCAACATACCAGCCATGTGCATGTCCTCCTCTCCAAAGAACCGATCACATTAAATATCTTGGAGTTATATTGGACCAATTCCTCAGCTTCAAACCGCATATAAACGTCCTGGTAACGAGATTGCGCAAACTCATTTACATATTTAAGAGTCTAAAACATGTAGACGACCTTCGTACCATCAAGATGATCTATTGCGCCGTGTGCCAGTCGCTTATAGACTACTGCATCATATCCTGGGGAGGTGCTACTAAAACGCACTTGATAGAGGCGGAAAGAGCTCAACATGCCATACTTATTGGTTGGTGCGGGTCTTCCCTCTCGCTTTCCTACAGTGGACTTGTACAGGAGGTGGGGGGTTCTGTCTATAAGACAAACTTTTGTTTTGCACACAGTCCTGAAAAAACACTCGCAGCTGGTCTATGACTCGGATTTATTGAAAGACAAACGAAGAAAGGGTACTGTGTGCAGAACAGAATCTTTCCGTTCAGGTCTAGCCCGCAAGTTTTTCGGTTACCTAGGGGATTATCTTTATAATGTTATTAACAGCAGTCTAAATATTTATCCTTTACCTAAGCCCAGTTGTAAGCAAAAAGTGACTGAATACTTGAAAACCCTTTGCTATGATGACACGGAGAAACTGCTTCAGATAATTAAATAAATTCCATCACGGTCCTACGTCCTTGTTGCGAAGGTCGGTATTGTATGCTCTTATGGTTTCATAATTCCTGATTCAAATTTTAAGCACATTTACCACAATTCACCTACACCAAGACATTCACCTACACCAACACATTCACCTATACCTTAGCATAATACACCCACTCATTCGCCACAATTCACCTACAAATTTACCACAATAATTCACCTACAAATTTACCACAATAATTCACATACATATTCACCACACACCTTTTGACTGCTTTTGTTGCTACTTTTATTTTTATTTTCCTTTTATTTTTTTTAATTTTTTTTTGTTTTAATTGTTTAGTGGAAATACATGGTACCTGCCTGTTAATTTGCATGAGGCCACTAAGTGGGGTCTGGTGACCTGTAACACAGGTTTTAACTAAACCTACATCAGGCACCAGCTCTCACAATGTGAATTTTTACATTTAAGAACTGATTAGTGCTAAAACCATTGTGAGAGAACTTATTATTATATTATTTCTGCCGAAAGGAGTCCACTGCTGAATACACCCCTTCCCCAAGCGCCACCGCTTAGACCGGTCCTGCGCGTTTTTCATTCATCGGATTCCAGCGACCTTAATCAGGTCATCTGTATACCTAGACGGAGGCCTTCAAACGCTAAGTATTCCGCTACGCGGTCGCCACTCCATAACTTTTCAGTCCCATCGATCATCCGTTCTTAGAGCATCTGATATCTATCAGGCGTGAAATACTTGCATCCAATCTGGCAGGTAATGTTGCCGGTAGTTCAGGGCAAAGACTCTTCTTTGACGCACCGGTCTTCGTTGAGGCATTTCCAAGGAAGACAAAGATGTATCTTTGTCACTCGTTTTATATATGTCGGAGGAAGGTATACGATTAATAATTAGGAACAAAGAAATATTGCTTGTAAACTTATTAATTCAGTTTTGTTTAATTGGCAACATTTAGCTTCTGGTTCAAAGCTCAGTTCGATTTTATTCGATTGACAACACTTTATTCTTTTTATGTCAAAATACTCGATTCTGATTAGATGTTTTAAAAGCGGTAACTTGCCAGCATTAAACCCAACATGACGCCCACGAGACTCAAGACAGACATGGAGCATGAACTCGAATTTAATGAGAAGAGTCCTCCCTTCCGACATCGGAAGTGGTAAAGGTGCCAGCACAAAGCGAAGACGGAACAAACGAAATGGACAATGGCTGGCGCGCTCTCTTTGTTGCAAAAAAAAAATAGCATGGAAGTACCTAGGAGACGTTTTGCAACTCGTCGGCTACTAGAGACAGGAATATCATATTGTCCGAATTCAACCGTATAGTGTGGCCTATCCTGGACAATATGCGAAGTCGGGTCGCAGATAATGTTAATGATGACATCGATGCCTAATCCTGATAGATACTTGGGAAACGCAACTGTGGTGGTGATGTTCAGGGAAGTATAAACTTAAGTATTCTGACAATAATATGTACCTAACTAATGCCTTGTGAAGTTTAGCCACAATATTGTTTTTTTTTCTTGGTATAAAGTGGCTAAAATTTAAAATAAATCTCTATTTTCGTTATGATGCTAAATGAGACTCAGCCAGTGTCATACTGTCAGCGGAATTCACAACAGATTAAGATGACTTATGCAAATACAGTGCAAGAGAATAAACATCCTAAGCTACAATTTTATTAAACAAAACACACTTGTGTGAAAACTTGCTCATAGACATGAATTTTTCAGGGAACCATTCGCACAATATGCAACAAATAGCATAGATGTCTAAGCCCTTCAACGTGGTTGTGGATACCACAAGACCAGTTGTGACCAGCTGCGTGTGGTGATACAAGTGCAGAGCTCAAGTTCTATTTCAAGAGGCAACACACAAACTGCAGCCTACAGCGCTATGAAAGAGGAAATTTAGTGGTGTTATACATGCCGCTGCGGTGATCAATCAATTTAATATTTTCTGATAGCATCTAGGAGTCTGGACATGTGCATGGTTGGCACTGCTGCCTGACCTTTCCGGGAGTACAGGCTTAAGGTATGTTACTTTGATCTGCATTCAACTATCTGTGCATCGGCATACATTTGTGGTAGCTGAAGTATCTATTAAGTTTGGAAGTACCTAAGTTTTACAATTAATAGTTGCATTCATTGCAATTTATAGCTATTGCATTATTTTGTTTAATGGAAATGTGTAATGTAAGTTAAGAAGAGAAAAGAATATTCAAACAGCGCCATCTATGTAATGGTATTGATACTGTGTTTCATTCAATAATCATCGAAATTAGATTCAGGACTCCATTTTGCCGTAATTTGCTGCTTGAGGGAACTTACTGAATAGTTTCATGTTTTTTTTCTTTTATGATTAATTTAAAAACAAGCAAATAATTTTTACATAGACAGAATGAGGAGTTGGTGCATGCCACACCATCTATTTAAATCTTTGTTGTGTTTAAGCTTTGAAATATTTTGTTTCTAGTATTTAATCGTTTTTATTCACCAACAAAATAAACAACGAAACGATTTTCGCAATTTCATCTTTCTAATGTACTGGGAGCATTGGAATGTGAGGACAAAACGCTAAGAAGTTAGATTTCATTACGTTGTTATGTTGTGTTGTTAGATTTAGAACATTATACGGTTTTGTGACCACTAGTGCTGTCACAAGCGTACACACGGATTATTAAATAGGTTGTAAGTTTACTGACAATTAATGAGAAGTAAAAATATTACCAATCCGTTTCATTTTATGTTAGAACACTAGGAATTTTAGCCATGCATTTTTTATTTATAAGAGTCACTTCAGAATTCCCGTAAATATTACTACCACTGAGTGTAGTTGATTTGATCTTCAAGGGAATTTGTGAATATCGTAATTTCTAACTATTCGTGTTGCTATTTTCAATGCAAGTGTGAATCCAGTTACGGAACGCAAAAAGAAAATCGAGTTAATTTTACAACTAAATTAAAGGATCAGGTTCAGGGGAAAGATATTTATTTTGTTTACGTTAAATTCACATAGGTTTGTGTAATACATTTGATTATTTTTAATAATATTTTGGTTCTAATTTCTAACTATTCTTTAGATATAAACAGAGAAATCTAATCTCGATTTTCTGATGAAATATCGATTCAGTACTGGATATCGATTGAAAATCGATTATTTTTATTTTTTTTTGTCTTATAATTGGTTCGTCAATTAATCGATAATAGATCGCCATCCCTATCAGAGAGTGACATTTATGTGTTAACATTCGAAAAGTCAGACAACAAAACAAATAGCTTTTAACTGTGATATGATTTTTAACTTAAAAGATACTAGATAAAGACTAGACTATTAATAAATTGTTACAGGGTGTGAGTCACTGTGAGGATTAAACTTTTAACTTTTGCTTTGTTCCAAAGACTTGTGATAACTTTCAGTTAAGAGAGTGATCAACATTATTTTCATACCGATGTTAAAGTATCTTAAAATATCATGAAGATTAATGTTACTATAGCCTAGACAGTTGGCGTTTAGTTTTGTTGCTACCAACAGTTGAATAAAGGTAAAGTTAATGTCTGTAGTTGTTATATATCGCATTGTAGAGAACTAACCAAATGATAACATGTCATTCTAACAATACCTACAAATAAAAATAATTTAAATTGACTATGGTGAATGAAAAGTGCAATTAGACATTTAGATGGTGTCTAGAAGACGTATTCAGGTATTATGAGTTGTATAATTTAGCCTTTAATTATTCAGACTAAATTTATTGAAATAAAAAAACTTGTTGACAAACCTAAGCAACGTTATATCTTCGCGAAGGGCAATTATGATGCTATTAAATCTGAACTTGATCTAATTAACTGGCCTCAGTTGTTACAGTCAACGAGCTTGGAAGATGCTGTCACCATTTTTTATAGTAAACTATATGAGCTTAGGGACAGACACATACCTATAAAATCGGTAAAACAGTCCTCTTATCCTCCTTGGTATACTTCAGCACTCATTAAAATTATTAGAGAAAAACATAAGTTTCACATTAAATATAAACGTTATAGTAACTTGTCTGATTATCACTCGTTTTCATTACTGCGTACCAGAGTCTTTGAGCTGGAAAAAACATGTTATGACAATTATATGGCAAATATTGAGGCTTCTATTGTAAAAAATCCTAAATCTTTCTGGACGTTCGTTAAAAGTAAGCAGAGGGTTGGCTCGTTTCCTAATGAGATGTTCTACCGTGAGACTTCTGTGAATACAGGACAGGATATTAGCAACCTCTTTGCTACCTATTTCCAGTCCACCTTTTCAGAACCTGAATCAACAGCTGAAGATGAGCGTTCTTCTAATGAGCAATGTAGTAATACTGAAATGTCTGTCAGCACAGTTGATATAAACCGCTCGCGTATACTGAAGCTGCTGAAATCTTTAGACCTCAGTAAATCAGGTGGACCTGACCTGATACCCCCTGTGTTCATAGTTGCTTGTGCTGAAAGTCTTGTTGAACCCATTTATATCCTATTCAAGCGCTCTCTTTCCGAGGGTAAAGTTCCGAAGATTTGGAAGTCTGCTTTCGTCACTCCCGTCTTTAAAAAGGGCGATAAGGCTAATATTGAAAACTATCGGCCTATTTCAAAAATTTGCCTTTTTTCAAAAATTTTTGAACGCATAGTTTATACCGATGTCTACGCGGCCTTCAGGTCAATTCTTGGTGAAGAACAGCACGGTTTTGTTAGGAACCGCTCGACCACGTCTAACTTACTTCTGTCACAAGAGTTCATTACGCACGGCATGGCACAGCGACAGGTTGACGTGATTTATACCGACTATAGTAAGTGTTTTGACTGTATTGATCATTGTATGCTGCTGAAGAAGCTGCTTCTCGCCGGAATACACGGTGACCTGTACCGGTGGTTCTCTTCCTATATAGAGAACAGAACACAGGCTGTCGTGCTTCAGGGCTACACATCTGGTTGGAGTTCTGTCCCTTCACGCGTACCTCAAGGATCCATTTTGGGTCCTCTGTTATTTATATTGTTCATTGCAGATATCAAAAAATGCTTTCGTCATTCGTATATTTTACTTTATGCTGATGACATGAAGATTCATAAAATTGTGCGAGATATGTCTGATGCATGTCAATTGCAAGACGACCTGCATCGGTTTGAAACATATTGCATCCGTAACAAACTCCAATTAAATGTCTCTAAATGCTTCCTCCTTACATTCTCACGTTGTACTTCTCTGATTAACTTTAATTACACCTTGAACGGTCAGCTCATTGGCAGGTTAAATAGCATAAGAGATTTAGGAGTAATCATAGACAGCAAGCTTCTGTTTGATCAACATGTAAATAGCATAGTTGCAAAGGCTTCCAAAGCTCTGGGATTTATATTACGCACCACGGCAAGTTTCCGATCTCTCAAACCTGTTAAGATCTTGTATTGTTCTTTCGTGCGCAGACATTTAGAATACGCGTCTCAGGTTTGGAACCCGCAGTATGAGACCTATAAGTCCCGTATTGAAGGTGTCCAAAGAAAATTCCTACGTTATCTGGATTATAGGGCACAGCAATACTCAGTTGACTACGAGCACCGCTGCAAACGGTACCACTTCCTTCCTCTGGAGATGAGACGTTATATTGAGGACATGAGTCTACTTTTGGGTATAGCAAATGGCCACATTGACTGTCCTGCACTCGTTGCTAATCTGTCATTGCGCACGAACCTGATGGGATTACGACAGCGGCCAATATTGAGTTTGCCTATCGCAATGACAAATTATAGACGGAATGCTTTTTCGATAAGAAGTGCACTTTGTTTCAATAAGCTACCTATGGACCTTAATGTCGACTTGTTTTGTACCAGTGTGGTGACATTGAGACGGCTATTGGCACAGTAATTTTTCAAGGATGGTTAACTTGTCTACTACACTAATTATATTAACTTGTATGTACTTTCTTTTTATCGACTTTTTTTTTTATTAACTATATGTGGATGCTTGTTATTAGCAATTTTTTGTAATATTACATTCTTTATGTCACTGGTTTGTTAGTCTGTAAGCCTTCTTTAAAATAAAATAAATAAATAAATAAGAGCCAATAACTGTTGAAGTTCTGGCTGCAGATGAGATAGATGTTCAATTGGCAACATTTTAATTTACATAGAACAGTTTTGTGGATCAAAGAGTCAAGAGTTGATTCGGTATTTAAGTTGAAAGTGCGATCTGTGTAGTAAATGTATTAGCTAAGTTATTGTGGATTGTGGACCATGAATGGGACATTTGAGTTTTATTTGATTTACTTGATACATTTTTTTTTGAAGGAATCTAGGAATGGTTTCCTTGTTCTGTGTTGTTCAACGATTCTTGGCTTTGGTAATCTTGAACATTGTTCAAAAGTTTTAATAATTGTAACATCTTTTTAAAATAAAGTTGTGAATTGTGTGATTTTTGTGGTGTCATGTAGGAAGTCGTACTACGTACCTACATAACTTTTGGAATTTAAAGTCAAATAATTTCAAATCAAATAATTTATTTCAGTGGGAGCGGAGATTGTGGTACATGGGCATATACAAACTTAAATAGAGGTTTAGACCATAGCAATCGCAATCAGGTTGGGTGAAGTTCTGCTTTCCTGGCTGGGTTGCGGAATGACCTGTGTTAGGGAATGACAGTCCCTGTCCCTTACAAAATGTTGAAATTAAACTAGTACAAGAAAATCTAATACTACAGTAATTTAGAAGTTATTTAATACTACAACTATTTATCTTTGAGTGCATGTGTGCGCGAGTGTGTATTATGTGCGAGTGTTTCTATGTGTGGGTGTGTTGATGTTTAGTTTGATTGTTCGGTCGTGCAAGATGTTCTTCAACCTGTCACTGTCACCCCTGAGGCACTTTTCGGTTTCATCATAGGTTTTGTTTTGATGAAAGTATACTGTCAGTAATGGTTGTGGTGTTCTAACTTGTTTAATGTTCTGTGCTGATCAATGTGAACATACTTATCGTAATTTTGTGTTACTTGTTATCTGACCAAGTTGGATAAGATAATGCAGAAATGTAAAGTCGGTCACATGCGGTGCATGATTTATTTTTAGTTCGCAATGAGGGTTTGGTATGAAATCATGAACATAAAATGGAGTTCTTGAGTATGCTTTTGGCTGGGTAAGAAATTATGAATGTGAAGTTGCCGTTGTATTTAGTACTGAGAATATATTGGAGTTCTGAATGGTGGCAACTATGTGTTGAATTAAAGGCTTTGTTTGGTTCATGATGAGTTAAAGGAAAGGTGAAAGATCAAGTACCCATTGACGTAACTGAATGTACTATGTTGAAGACTGATTTAAATCAATCTAGCAATGGTGAGGTCGGTGTGTATGGTCAAAGGACTGACTGTACGGTGATGAGTAGTCACTGCGGTGACTGCTGTAACCGAGATGGGTTACGGGGTGAGTGGTCAGAGATGACTGCTGTAACCGAGATGGGTTACGAGGTGAGTGGTCAGAGATGACTGCTGTAACCGAGGTGGGTTACGAGGCCTGGTCAGGATGACTATGGTTGCAGGATGGTCGCAGGGTTGACCATCAGGAGCCACAGCTATTGCTGTGGGACCAAGAAACTTTGCTGGATATGTAAGGGAGGGAGCCTGGTCCCTCTGGGGCTTCGGTAACCTGTTGTCTGTCTGGGGAAGCCTGGTCCCTCTGGGGCTTCGGTGAACTGTTGTTTAGTGTATGTGGCATGGGTATCTGGCAGTCTTGTTGCTTCGAGAGGACCGGTTGTCTGGGGGAGCCTGGTCCTTCTGGGGCTTCGGTGACCTGTTGTCTGGGGGGAGCCTAGTCCCTCTGGGGCTTCGGTGACCTGTTGTCTGTCTGGGGGAGCCTGGTCCCTCAGGGTCCTCGGTAACCTGTTGTTTGGTGTATGTGGCATGGTATGTTGTGTTGAGCGTTTGGGTGGTTTCTGGCACACTTAGTGCTTCGAGACCGACTTGACGTCTGTTGGGAACCTGGTACCTCTGGTGCTTCGGTAACCGTTTAGAATGTGATAATATGGTTGTCTAAACGGTGAGGTGGCTGTTTCGATAGTACGACGATGGTTGTGTACGGTGTACGGTGTGGAGACCTAGATTTACATGAAAAAAAAAAACAAATGAACAGTATGAAAGCTATGAGATTTCAGTTTTCATGAGTAATGAAGTACTTGATTTTTGTTGTAGGCTGGTAATATAAAGGTTTTGATATAAGGTTTCACGTAGAAGACGTCACGACCACGTTATTTTTTTTAAATTTGGTCAGGAGCGGCCGAACTTAACCTATTACTAATTTTTTTTCTCTCCTCTTGTTTTTTATTACAATTGAGTAACGATGCTGCTCGTCGCTCTACATCAAATGAGGGACCATTTGTCTGTCAAGATGGCCGTGTCGGAGGAAGGTATACGATTAATAATTAGGAACAAAGAAATATTGCTTGTAAACTTATTAATTCAGTTTTGTTTAATTGGCAACATTTAGCTTCTGGTTCAAAGCTCAGTTCGATTTTATTCGATTGACAACACTTTATTCTTTTTATGTCAAAATACTCGATTCTGATTAGATGTTTTAAAAGCGGTAACTTGCCAGCATTAAACCCAACATGACGCCCACGAGACTCAAGACAGACATGGAGCATGAACTCGAATTTAATGAGAAGAGTCCTCCCTTCCGACATATATTATTTTGTATTTATTTCGCGTGATCACCGTTTAAGCAAAGGCGGTTTGAGAATAATCAAACGTGTTTTTTACCCGACTGCCGAAGGAGGGTAATGTGTTTATCAGTCTATGTATGTAAGTATGTATGTATGTTTGTTCCTATGTGGCGTTCTAGAGACCAAACGCGTTGGCCGATTTTGATGATTCAATCGATTCGTCTTAACCCTGCGAGTGCCACTGGCTACATACAAATTGGAATAGAAAAAAATCGCGGATTTTGAGCGCCATTTTGTGAGGGAATTTTTTTTTTCTTCGAATCCCATCTTTTGGGATATCAAAATAAAGGGTTTTAAGAGGTGATTTCAAAAATATATAACACATATATGTTTAAATTTACCTAATTAAAACATTAACTAAAAAGTTGTAAATAAAAATAAAAAAATTAAAAATCAAAAAACCCGACTGCTTAAAAAGCGAACTAAAAATACGTAAACATGAAGAAAATCATGGTGTGCAGTCGGAGGATACATCTGGTTTTGGTCAGCCAGCTCGCGAATATGTATCCTCCGACTGCACAGCATGATTTACTTCTTGTTTATGTCTTTTTAGTTCGCTTTTTAAGCAGTCGGGTTTTTTGTTTTTTTTTATTAACTTTTTTTATCTCAGTTGTGAAACGCAATTGAACGTAAATGAAGGATTTTTGTATGACATAAGGTAAACTTTGGCACGACTTTGACTACGTATACTTCAAACCTTGCTCAGAAACGCAGAAAACTTAAAGTGACAGACGATCATGACTGACAGATGCTTAAATCGTGATCAGCACTTACAGTAAAGTAAATTATATAGTGTAAATTAAATTAAACAACACACAGTTCCTTTAACCTTTTTTTACTGTCGACCTTTTTTTGTGTGATATTTGCTTGATATTTTTGACATTGTTGCTATATAATTTTTTGTTGTTTTACTATTGACATTTGGAATTATTAATAAATTATTAATTATTTTCTTTTTTTTTTATAGAATTTGTACACCATATTATAGCAAACATGGTTGAACCTATTTGTTTTTATTTGTCATCCTGTATACAATAGTAATGATTTGTTGTGTGTTTACACATGTTTGGGCAAATAAATATAAATCTTATATTATTTTTTGAACTTGCTCAATATTCGATTGGACCTTACAGTCAGTGTCTAAATCTCTCATTAATCTTCGCTATCTGATGACCTTATATACAACAACAGTGTTAAAACTTTCCTATGGACATAACTCTACGTCTGAGTGATCAACGTAACAACTAGTTACGTGAAAAAGTTAACGAGGCTCGTTAACGAGACTGCAGCAAAAATACTGTTTATTCACTTTGAAAAGCTTGTCCGATAAACCGATTACAACGATGTTTGGCACAAAGGCTTTTTCATAGTTACACTTAATTAAATTAGAGAATAACTCTATTGCGAGTAGCACGAAACTGGCTATGACAAAAAAAAATAGCGAGGCCCTAACAAGGAGTTTTATTAAAACGTACCTAATAATATGTGCTAGTTTAAAAATAGAATGCTAACGGAGCTCCAGAGATCTTTATATTAGATAGGGAGTCTGTTTAAAACCTTTCGATATCTATATCAAAATAACCGATATTACAAAAACTGTATGTAATAAAAGCCTTACTAGCGTGCGAGAACGATTAAGTCAAACATTAAAACCGTAACAATGCAAAAACGTAAAAACTACGAATAAAACGCTAGCTTTACAAACTATAGGAACCATATGCGCTACCTCTCTTTCTAATTATTATTTCGCGTTCGTTGTTAGTATGCTCATCTAAATAACATGTTAACTTTTGCAAACTGTACTACTGGTATCGATATCTGAAAACCGTTTTCGATATCGATATGAAACTTTATATCGGTTACATTACAGTACTAGAAACATATTAGTGTTTAGCCATTATAACATGTTAATATGAGGGAGGCTCCAAATATATATCTATCTCTCTTTTTGGTATGACATTTTATGAGATAGATATATTTTCGAGTCCATTAATCAAGAAGTACAGCAAACAAATATAAATAAATGCCCCCGGTAAATCGATCACAATATCTAACAGCAATTGCCCTAATATGAATGTAACCTAATAGCTATTTATGTAACTGTTACGTTATGGACAGTCTTTTAATACGAGTGCCATTTGCCGGTACAAGCGAAGTGCGTACCGAAATAGTTGGGCACGAGTCATTAAAAAACCAATAACGTACAGTTGCATACAAGATTTTATCTACGAAGGAAGGAATAAAACACAGTTAGAGAGAAATAAGTATTTTTAATAGAAACTTAACTACACACTGACTATTGTTTATCCCGCGTCCACTTTTGATTTTATTTTTTTATTTAGTCTTTATTAGGTATAAGGCAAAGATCTTGTAGCCGCAACGGCCAAATAATATACGATACTTTTGTTCTAAACTTGTTCCATTTTAAAATTTTAAAAACATCATTTACATTGTCTCGATTTCAAAGTAATATTATAGGTACCTGGCTGTATGTTCAGAATGCCTTTGCTTGTGTTTTAGAATTTATGACTATTCGCATAATGCAATCCGATGTCGTTATAGGTATCATAATGAAACCGCTGTTAATTTTGTAATTCGAATATAACGAAACCGAAGTAGATAAAATATTAATTAAACGAATTTGTTGTTAAACTTTCTTTCATTTTTGAGAAAAGCACTACACAAGCCTCCACCAGTAAGAAAGACACCCTGGCCTCGTATATAACCGGACCTCACCTGCGGTTCGGTCCGTTTAACTCATACTTGGCTTTTTTACTGGATTCTGCAGTAATGTACTATTTATGCAGAAAAAACTATGGCTAGAATTTCTTCATAACTGAAATATCATATGTAAATCAAAAAATATTTTGCAAACAAAAATGTGTGAGCTGTTATATTTGATTCCAATAATAGGTATGGCAAAAACGCTTGAACGCACGGAAATTTGTTCTAGTTTCTACAAAGTCCGTATAGTAACTAGCTCTGTAAGCAGCCTGTACGTTATCCAACATAATATTGCGTTGATTCTGCCAAAGAATACACTCCCATACGATATGATGTGCAGATTGTACATATTCGCAGTCCCAGCATTTCCCTGTAGAAAATTGACATAAAGGCGAGGCAACAAGTCAATCCTAAACATATTGACCTTTAAACTCATCATCATCATTATTATTATTATTATGTCCTTTATTTAATTTATTTTCTTATTAACTAAATTTTTAAATATTTTTATAAAACACAAAATTTGAAAAAACATTTAAAAATATAGAAAATAGAGGCCCACCGGTATCGGGAACAGGGTCCAAGCTACCGGCGGTCAGGGCTCCAAAGAGAGGAACCTCCTAACAATGCGAGCCGTGTCCAGCAGTACTGCTTTCTGGATCAGGCCCTTGACCCAGCCGCCTAACGAGAGCCTCTTAAGATGTTGGTCGAGGCTCATGGCTATTAAGCCATTGGCTGACACGACTATCGGTACAATGATCGCTGTGTCTACATCCCACATGTCGACAACCTCGCGAGCCAAGTCAAGATACTTGATTTGCTTATCTTTCTCGGCTTTCACGAGGTTCCCGTCATGCGGGACGGTAATGTCAACAATCATTGCACGCCTCTCTATTCGGTCCACCACCACTATATCAGGCTTATTGGCTACAATAGTCCTGTCAGTGATGATGGACCGATCCCAGTACAATGTGATATTGCCATTTTCGAGAACTGGGTCGGGCACATACCTGTAGTACGGTACCTCCGATGCCACAAGAGTGTATTTCAGAGCAAGTTGCTGGTGGATGATCCTGGCTACAAGGTTGTGCCTATGCAAGTACTCCTCGTTAGCTAGACGAGAACATCCAGAGATAATGTGTCGGATCGATTCACCCGGGCGGTGACATGCCCGACAGATGTCAACCGTGCCATCCTTCACAATAAATCTCCGGTAGTTATTCGTCATGATAACTTCGTCCATAATTGCACAGACAAAACCTTCGGTTTCCCCAAAGAGGTCACCGAAACGCAGCCAGGCTACGGACGCTGCTTGGTCTACATCGGACCCATGTAGGGCCCGGAAAAAGCGTCCGTGAAGCTCCTTACTCTGCCATACCTCCTTGCGATCGTTAGTGTCAAGCACTACAGGCTTGCGCCAGTTCTCATTCGCCAAGGAGAGCGGGGTGAGTCCCTTGTCCACTGCTACTACATCTCGATGCATACCCACGACGGTGTGTAGAAAATATTCCCTGAGATTGCATATCTCGCGGTTGTGGAGGTTTTTGGCATTTAAAAAGCCTCGGCCACCACACTTCCGCGGGATATACAATCTCATGACCGACGATCGTGGATGATGCATTCGATATGCAGTCAGCAGTGTACGGACTCGCCTATCCAGGGCGTCGAGTTCCGTTTGAGTCCATTTGAGTATGCCGAAAGAGTACATCAATACCGGCATGACCCAACCGTTGAAGGCGCGCACCTTGTTTCCGCCTGAAAGAAGGCTATTGAGTACCTTCTTCAGACGGCCAAAGAAGCGTTCCCTCAACGATTGCTTCATGTCAGTAGTGCTGATACCTAACGCTTCCGACATACCCAAATACTTATAGGTTTCGTTTGGAGAGAGGGATCTCAGGTTTATGGAATCCGCTAGTTGAATACCTACGGATTCCACAATCTCCCCTCGCTTTACATGCATGACCGCACATTTGTCCACACCAAACTCCATCCTGATGGCGCTACTAAAAGTTTCAGTTACCTTCAGTAGCTCCATCAGCTGAAGATTGCTGGGGGCAAAGAGCTTCAGATCATCCATGTAAAGGAGGTGAGATATAACCAGACCACCTCTCTTCAACCGATAGCCTAGCCCTGAATTCTCCAGCAGCATGCTTAGAGGATTCAGGGCAAGACAAAACCAAAGTGGACTCAAACTATCGCCCTGGAATATACCTCGCTCGATCCTTACAGGTTCGCTATTCCTCTGGATATTTCGACATCCTGGATAGCGAAGGACTGTGCTCCATTGCCTCATACACGACATCAGGAAGGTGCGTAGAGTTGTATCTATTTTATACAATTCCAGCACCCTCATGAGCCATGTATGAGGCACCGAGTCATAGGCCTTCTTATAATCTATCCAACATGTCGACAGATCCTTTCGGGAACGCCGAACCTGTTGGCTAATGGCCATATCAATAAGGAGTAGCTCCTTAGTACCGCGGGACCCGTTCCTACATCCATTCTGAGAGACCGACATGATGGAGTTATCGTCGACGTGTTTATTAATTTTAACTCTCAAAATGGATGTAAGAACCTTATAGACCGTTGGTAAACATGTAATTGGTCTATAATTTTTGGGTTCCGCGGTGCTACCAGACTTGTGGAGCAGGTGGGTTATTCCTGTTGTAAGGAACTTGGGTAGCGAACCAGACTCTAAGGCTGCCTGGTACTGAGATGCCAAACGAGCGTGCGAACTTTGTAGCCACTTGATCCAAAAGTTGTGCAGTCCGTCCGTTCCTGGAGATTTCCAGTTCGGCAACGGACGGACTGCACGGGCTACATCTTGGGGGCTGATCGTGATAGCCCCCATTTCTTGTATTGGATCACACGCTCGTTCGACCTCCCGAGTCCATTCACCTTCGGTGTGACTGACAGGCACCGACCAGATGCTGCGCCAGAATGAACACATAGCGTCATCATCCGGCAGGTGCGTATCAGTCACACCTTGATTGGGTCGCTCCCAAGCCCGATAAACCCACCTTTCATTACTTTGGAATGTGCGATTCTGGGTGTATCGCTCCACTCTCCGCCTGTACCTACGAATACGGTTTGCCCATGCATACACTTTTTGCTTCAGGAAGTCGATGCGCTCTGTGACATGGGATATATAGTTTCGGGGGCTGACATCAGTCCCCGAAAACGCCCGTCTCACAAAGCGCATCACTCTTGGGCGGCTATTGCCCTCCCTGAAACAAATTAGTTTGCCGATGAGTGCTCTGGCCCCACCAATACGACGTTCGATCCTGCACTGCCAAGCCGGTATGGCTGGTTTCGGTCGTGTAGCTCTGTCATCTGCAAATTTGACATGAGCTACACGACATGCCGCTACAGCCGCGCAGTACATGATCGAATGTGTATCAGTGAGGTCTTCGCAGTCATCAAAATAGTTTGACAACTGCGAATCCAGAACAGCCACCAGCGCCCTATTCTTGTTATGCATGGGCAAACGAGGTAATCGTGGCCTAAGTTCGGGTGGCATGTTGCGATACTCCCGAATAGCACACTCCAAAGCACTCCTCAATTCCTCATTGCACTGGGTACTTACGTTTGTAACCCTGTCACTACTCTCCTCGTCAGCGTGGTTGGACTGTGGTAGCACCACAGCCTGCGACGATGGGGCAGTGACACGGTTACCCATTTCCGTTCGGAGGCGATCAAGTACAGTATCATCCAACATACGATTACGCTGGATGACCCGTACCTGATCCGAAAGTCGTTGGGCCGAAACGTTGACGGCTGGCTCAAGCACCTGAAACAAAGAGAGCATCCGGACACGGTACGCGGTCAGGTTGTTTCCTCCCTCTGTAGCCCCAAAGTATGCGCGCATGACATTTTCGTTTATGGATTGTGTCCATCTCATGCGCTGCACACTTCCGCCGGGTGCTGGGACCCTATCAGAGACCGGTAAGCCTCGAGGTCCTAAGCGGTCCGGCGGCCGGCGTCCTCCCCGTCGACGCGCAGGTGGTGTCGTCGGCGGAGAGAAGTACTCGTCGCTCGAGCTCGACGCAACTGCCACGGCCGGTGTCACAGCACTCACGGTGGGGCTGGTTTCCGGCGGCGGCGAGGCGGAGCTGGGCGACGAGGCCGGAGGTGGTGGGCGTGCATTTCTTGCGGCGGCAGCTCTCGTTAACATGACGTCGCCGTCGACTTCATTTTTCACATTTCTTATTCTTGAATTTGTATTTCGGCCATACTTTTAGTGATTTTACTGTAGTATGTTTTTTTTTTCCTTGATTTCATATTGTTTTGTATAATTTAGATAGTTAAAAATATTTATTATGAAAGAAATTTATAAGAGAAAATTTTTGGCAACTGTCTGTCAAGTCGAGCCACAGATTATTACTATTATTATTATATACTTTATTGTACACCACAAAAATACAAACATACAGAACAATCATTTTTAAAAACAAAGTGTACAATGGGCGGTCTTATCGCACAGGGCAATCTCTTACAGACAACCTTTGGATGGACTAAAACGATAGGAGAAGAATTTAGGGCTGTCAGTGTACAATGATCATAAATAATATTACTTACTTATACATAATAACATAAAATACATAAATACCCAATATAAAAAATATCTAATATACTAATAAATATCGAATATATGACAGAGAAAGGAAAAGACTAAAAATTATAGTGAAAGGTAATGCTCCTTTACCATTTTCTTAAACGTTGGCAGTGTTTGAGCACGTCTTATTTCTATAGGTAATACATTCCACAACCGAACTGCTTGAATCGTAAAAGATTTGTCGAAGAAGGAAGTGGAATGCATACGAACACTCAATTTTAAATTCTCCGATGATCTCAAGGACTTAGAATGGGTGTCACAGAGGAACTGAAAACGTTCTTTAAGATAAAAAGGGGTAAAAGGATTAAAAAGCACATTATAAAGCAAAGAGAGTATGTGTGCATTCCGGCGAAGGCGAATAGGAAGCCATTTGAGCTTAGTACGAAATTCAGAAACGTGATCATATTTGCGCAAGCCAAATATAAACCTAATACAGAGATTTTGAAGTCGCTCAAGCTTATCCAATTGGTCTTGGGTGAGATCAAGATAGCTGGCATCAGCATAGTCCAGGATAGGGAGAAGAAGAGATTGTGCTATCGCAATTTTAGTGGTGATGGGAAGAAAATTACGAAGACGCCTCAGGGAGCCCGCAGAAGCAAACAGTTTACGACTAACTTCCTGCAGTTGTTTGGTCCAGGCAAGAGTGCTGTCGATATAAATCCCCAAGTTCTTCACAGTGTTAGCTATAGGAATAATGGTGTTGTTGAAAGAAACCTGGGGAAGCGTCGACCAATCAATTTTAGGAACAGTCCGGGAACTACCAACAACCGTCACCTGAGTCTTCGCGGGATTAATCTTCAGTCCAAACTGAGCACTCCAGTCACCTATTCGAGCCAGGTCTATATTAATCGTCTCAATGGCATCTCCTAACTCTCCAAGAGGGGCTTGGGTATAAATCTGGAGATCATCAGCATATAGGTGGTAGAAAGAAGAAAGTCGTTGAGAGATAGCATTAATAAAGAGTGCGAAAAGAAGAGGAGATAAAACGTCATTAATCATTATGATTTCAGCCAAAGTACGTCCACTGCTGGACATAGGCCTTCCCCAAGCGTCGTCACCACACTGACCGGTCTTGCGCGACCGGATTCCCGCAGCCTTAACCAGGCCAACGGTCCACGTAGAGGCAGGCCTTCCAACGTTGGGGTGCAAGTTGAAAGCCTCCACGCGGCGCACCCTGGGCAACGTCGGCTCCAACTGCCCACCCACGTTGGGTGGACACGTACCCCTATTTGTCTACTGAGTTTTCCTATAGTGGCCTCCTTCACCAACCTTACGTTATGGAAAGCGGCACACTATACCAGGCAACCCCTTACGAGGTGTCTGGGACCATCTTCGGTAGGTCACGCCTCCGAGAGCACTCGCCCCTGGTACTCAAGAGAAAATGTGAGTTGCACCGTGATTACTCACTACCATTTGTCCAGAATGGTACCGGAGCAATAAAGCCGCTCACCACACGCACCCCAGCACGCCAGCACTAGTGCAAGCACCAGCACCAGCGCAGTTGGTGCTAGCGGATTCAATCGACAGACAGACACACAGACAGACAGTTGGAGCCGAGGAGGCTCAGGTCCTGGAGACAACTTGTCAGACCAGGACTCGCGTGGCACCTCCAAATTTTGGAGGAAGCGTCCGCGCAGCAAGGACTCGGGGTCGCTGGGTCTCTCCTCGAGTGAGGAGAACCTGTCTGCCCCGAAGGTCTCAACGGGACGGAGAGGGCGGGGTCGTGCGTTGGCGGGTGTTGCCTCCGCTCGGGGGCCGGAACGTGACGTGCGGGGTCGCTTCGTGCCTAGGCCCGACACGCCTGCCCCTGCAGAGTGCGTGCAGAGTGACCCTGGGCACATGAGTGCGGACCAGAGCGGTGGCTCCACCACGTCCCTGCTAGGGGCAAATAAGGCGGAGGCGAATGCCGCAAAGCGGGCGCAGCGAAAGGCTGTCGCGGCTGACGAGGTCAGCGAGTTGGCCCGAAAGGCCCGAGAGCGGCGCTCGGCTCGGACAGCTGCTGGTGAAGAAATGTCAGCGGTGGCGCTTAGTCGCCAAGTGGCGGACGGGCTGGAGGTCGTCCTAAAGGTTGCCACCAAATCGGGCAATCTGAAGGGCACTTTCACCCATGCCCTGAAGCAGGCAGTGAGTGACATTCAGGAGGCGGTTGAGGTCCTCATAAACCGCACAACCACCGATGAGACGGCAAAGTTGTGGGAAGAAAACGACCGTCTCCGAGCCGAGTTAGAGGACCTCAAGCGGCAGTTCACCGCCCAGACGGCAGCTTCTACCGTCACGAGCCCACCGCTGGCGCCGTCGTCGGCTCCATCTCCGGCCCCATCATCGGTCCCAGCACTTGCGGATGCGGACATTGAAAAGATCGCACGCAGCTGCATGATGCAGTGCGGACAGATGGTGGGTGCCCGTATAGAGGCTATGGAGTCGAGACTGCTTCCGGCTGAAACCTTCCGCCCACCGCTCGCTGCGGACAAGCGGAGACAGGAGGGGCCCGCTAAACCAGGGCCGGACCAGAGCAGTGCCGGGAAAGGGCCCAGTAAGCCCGCGGAGGGTAGGCCCGCGCCCACTACCCAGGCGGTGACTGTGACCCCGGCGACCCCGCCTGGCAACCTCGCAGAGGCCTGGACGACGGTGGTCAAGAGGGGCCGCCGAAGAAAGAAGAGGAAGGCGCCGCCGGCATCCGCTGGAGCACCGGCACCAGAATCGAGAAAGGCCGCGGGACCGCCTAAGGTCAGAGCCCCACGCTCCGCGGCTGTAGTGATCACGCTGCAGCCCGGAGCCGTCGAAAGGGGCGTCTCGTACAAGGCGGTCTTGTCAGAGGCGAAGGCCAAAGTAGCGTTCCCCGACCTTGGAACACCGTCCGGCTTCCGGATGAGGTCAGCGACGCTCCGCGCTGGGCGCGCAAGCGCATCGACAGGGAACTTCTCGAGGAGGCCACTATTGTCCAGGCCTGGATCAGGGAGTCGGCAACAACCGGACCCATCGACGTCGAACAGGAGGCGCTGTGGTTCCGCGGGGCGATGACGCAAATCAGCGACGCGTCCATGCCCTGGGTCCACGCACAGTCAGCGAGGCGCCATGTGTACTGGTGGTCCGCCGAGATCGCACAGTTGCGTGTTGCGTGCGTAGCGGCCAGACGCCAGTACACCCGATACCGGAGGAGGCGTCGTCGGGTCCCTGAAGAAGAAGCCACGCGGTATGAGGTGTACCGCGCGGCGACGGAGACTCTGCGGCTGGCCATCGGCGAGGCGAAGAAGCGAGCCAGGGAGGAGATGTTGGAGACTCTAGACGGGGATCCGTGGGGGCGCCCTTATCGAGCGGTTCGAGGGAAACTTCGAGCCGCCGCGCCTCTGCTTACGGAGAGTCTTCAACCCGAGTTGCTGGAGGAGGTAGTCGCAGCCCTCTTCCCGGCGAGAGCGGAGCACATCCCGCCGCCAATGGCTTTGCCCACAGCCGCAGAGTCTACAGAAGAGGACGCCATCAGCGTCCCAGAGGTGACACAGGCAGAGATGGGGGCGGCCGTGATGCGGCTCCGGGCCAAGAACGTGGCTCCGGGGCCCGACGGAATCCACGGCCACGTATTAGACCTCGCTCTGAAGGAGCTAGAGCCCTGGCTGAGAGGACTCTTCACAGCGTGCCTTGAGCGGGGCCAGTTTCCCACTTTGTGGAAATCTGGTCATCTGGTCCTGCTCAGGAAGGCGGGGCGCCCTGTGGACTCGCCGTCCGCGTACCGGCCCATAGTGCTGCTAGACGAGGTGGGTAAGCTGTTCGAGCGGATAATCGCTGCCCGCCTCGTGAGCCACTTGTACAGAGAGGGGCCGGACCTGGACGAAAGCCAGTTCGGCTTTCGGCATGGGCGCTCCACCATCCACGCAATATCGCAGGTGAGAGTCCTGGCGGAGGAAGCGGTGTCCCGGGGTGGGGTGATGTTGGCGGTGTCCTTGGACATTTCTAACGCCTTCAACACCCTGCCCTGGAGTTGTGTTCGGGAGGCACTACGGTATCATCGAGTGCCTCCCTACCTCCGCCGCATCGTCGGGGCTTATTTGGCGGAAAGGTATGTCACCTACGTGGGACGTGATGGCGTCGCAAACCAGCACCGCATGTCGTGCGGTGTTCCACAGGGCTCGGTCTTGGGCCCGCCTCTGTGGAACATCGGGTACGACTGGGTGCTGAGGGGCGAACTCCAACCGGGCGTGGACCTGACGTGTTACGCGGACGATACGCTGGTCACGGCCCGGGGGAGTTCGTACAGGGAGGCAGCGTTGCTGGCGACAGCTGTGGTCTCACAGGTGGTGAGCCGCATACGGCGCCTTGGCCTGGAGGTGGCCCTCAACAAGTCGGAGGCCATGGTCTTTCATGGCCCCCGGCGGGCGCCGCCGCCCGATGTCCATCACGTGTCGGCGTTTCGGACTAAATTGAACTGGCTGCTGATTCGGCGTCGTCGAGATACTCATATTCTATTTCTTCTCTATACTATCCTACACAATCCTAATTCTCCTCAATACCTTCGTGAACGCTTTGGGTACTTTGTCCCGAGGGGTAAACCCTGTTGCACTTCCACTTCTCTTCTCCTTCGTACCCCACGTCACACTTCTAACCGCTATGATGGCTTCTTCTCTGTTACTGCAGTGCGTCTCTGGAACTCTCTACTACTTTCCCTACGCGACAGCCCTTCTCTGAATTTCTTCAAGAGGAAAATCAAGGATCATTTTCTGACTCTCACTTGAGCGGTTCTTTTTTTAACGTAATGTCTCGCGGACGTTGGTAGCCTTTTTGACCCCTACAGACTCGAATAACCCAGCCTTAAAGCAGTGTTACCATTACATAAATTGTACACACTGAAATCGGAAAACCTGATTTTCGGGCGAGAGTAGAGTAGCTTCGCGCATGCAAAAACTAATAGGCAATAAGTTATTGTAGTCAGTCATACTCGATTTTTTTCGAAGGAAATATTTATTTATTTATTAAAACTTTATGCACAAATACAAAGGCGGACTTTATGCCTTAGGCATTTCCTACCAGTCGACCTTGGGGTGGTGCAGAGATATAACATGGCAGGTGCAATTAACTGAAAGAACGAGTAGAAAAAAATAAAATAAAAAGAAATTACTAAACTTACTACTTAAAAGTATATACTTAGATTCAAACATATAGATATAAAATTTATACATACACAATGTCATTGAGAAACCGAATCCAACAAACTAACTGTGTCAAGTTTCTGCAATAAATGTATGTCTGATTTTTCGGCAATAAATGTATAGGGGTCTCATTATCCTAATGCGCCCAGGGCCTCCAATAGGTTTAAGTCGGCCCTGCCTCATCGGTTTTGTTTTCTTTCTTTTAGATTGGTCACTGCCTGCCAACAACTTCATATAAAGCGAAATTCAATTATTATTGTCACATTTCAGATCGGTATTATGTCGAAGTTATGTTCCGTCGAACTAGAGATCCGCCGAACAAGTGCATATCGAGGAATGGTTTTGTCGAAGTAGTGTTCTTCAAAGATGTGTGTTGTCGAAGTATAATCTGTCGAACTAATGCTAGTCGAATATATGTTCTGTCGAAGCAATGAGTTGTCGAACTACTGTTTTTCGAAATTGAGACTCTGTCGAAATAATTAACTGTCGAAATTCAGAATGACACTCAGTTTTTACCACTCCAATATCTTGTAAGAAGTAAAAATTGGAGTGTGAAGTGAAGTGATTTAGCCAACAGTTGGGCCATAAGTCTGCGTAGCCCATAAATTGTAAAATCGGTTTATTCTGTCAAATTATACGGTCGTATCCGGGGAAATAAAAAAAGGCTGGCTCTAAAGGAAATTTGTGAAAGACGCTCAGGAACGAACGGGAATTTCTCAGGAAGTCACGACCGCTGGAGAACATGACCAGAAATATCACATTCATTTAGGCAAAGATCTATGCAATTGTATGTTCTTATATACAACGGAAGAATGACCGGCCAAAGTTACCAGTGAAAATTATCTTCCTTGGTAGATACACACTTACTTCTGGTTAATTTGTTTTATACTCATATTATATACAAGAGTCGGCAGCCTATCTCAGCAATGAGTAGTTGGTGGTCAGATGTTCTGTAGCTACTGCACCTGTAGCCTAGTTGAGAATCTACAATCGATAGCGCTAATAGAAAACGAATCAATGTATATGGAAATGAAGCATGTGAACGTTAAGTCACTTAGTCAGACCAGACAAATAGAAGGCGTTAATGATTGTAGAAAGAGCTTCGATACGAAACGTTTGCAACTTGGCTAGAGGGGCTGGTGTAATACATACATATTATATGTTATAGGAAATTTGTGAAAACCAGGCATTGTATACAATTCCTAGAAAATCTATAGAAATCCAGGTTTATTTAGGAAATGTGTGAAATGACAATTCTAACATTAACTAATACAATATTTCCTAGAAAATGAATACATATCCTAGGATTAGTATAAATGATTCAAGGAAATTTATTTAAGACTGAAAACCAGTCAAAATGAGGTTTGAAACGTGTTTAACTACAATTACTCAATTCAGAAATCAGCCCTTCGTAACAATTATAAATCAGTCAATCAATTAAATCTGCAATTATTAATTGCTACTTATAACTTACTAGTTAGAATAGATATCAGAAAGGAATAAAGGAAGCAATACCAATCAACTCACACCAGGCATAGCAGTTAGTTAGCAAGATCAGACTACCCAGAATACTACAGACGAACATTATCAGCACCTACTTACTGGGGAAAATAACAGGCCGATTTAATATCCACCCTGAATGAAGCATTCACATCTAGTATTAGGTTAACCAAAATATTTTTTTACATTATTCCTTGCTTTGCGTACTTAAATTATTAAGCTTGGAGGAAAATAAATATTGTCTTATCACAATATACATATATGGTAAATTAAATAAACTAATCGTGTTTACTTTTGACAGAATATCTATTTTATAATAATATGTTTAGTAAAAAGGCACTAAAGCGGCTATGTGTGTTATATCTGCTACTAAGAAGGTATTAATGGTACGATTTGGGAATACTTTAAAATTTATTTTACTGTTAAAGCTTTTACTGTGGGATTAATTCTGAAAACTGAAAAAATATTATTATATTAAAATTTTATAAAATTCTAGTTCTCTAGTAGTATGTATATCCTTGGTAGATACTTTACTTCTAGATTCAGTAGGACAGATTTATGTTTACTTAATTCGAGACAGCTGAATTATACGCAATTTTAGTGTTCGGCCCTAATGTAAGTTGTTCGTGTTAAAGGGACGATCACATTTCAAATATTACCAATGATTTATAAAGTTAATATTGGGAGTGAAAGACTAGTAAAAACAGCAAAGACTCCAAAATAACCATTCATAACCCATACGATTGAAAATGAATACATCCAAACGTAAAAGATGCCGCAAACCTACCCTGCATCCTTTATATTACCGTAGGTAAAAAGTAAACCGTGTTTTGGTATTTACTACACATTAATTAAACGTTTAGGGTGTTCACTTTATACTAAATACTCTAAATAATTGCCTATACATACATACATACATAAACTCACGCCTTTTTCCCATGGGGGTAGGCAGAAACTACAGAACGCCACCTAATTACCTATAATACTAGATTTTCCCGCAGCTTTGCTACTGTGACCTTTTCCATAGGAACTATTTTTTTTAGAATTAAAATAAGCCCATGGTACACAACATAGTTAACTTTCTATCAGTAAAGAATCTTTGTAATAAATTTGGATCAGTACTTCCAGAGATTATCTTTCAGATATTAACAAACAAACCATTTTACGTAAGATTTGATTACTGTGTAGTTAACAAAGTTACTTCAGGGAACATAAAGATATGTCTAGAGTAAGTTAGTGCCACTTAAGTGACTCAAACGTCGTGTGAGTACATTTCACATGATAATAAAATTTGTTATCTATACTTTACGCTAATTAAACTTTGGCATGTAATTAATGTAAGCATATATTATGAGGTTAACCTGTTTTAAACTGATTAACTGTTTTCAGTTTGATTTCATCTGGTTAACTGATTGCGTGAATAATAAAAATCATGGACCGCAATGGAAATTCATGTTTTCGGTCGATTTGATCATATCCAAAATGTTATTACAAACTGTGGTCGTCGCCAGTAGTTTACATTATCACAAAAATATTAAATGAGTATTGACTTCTACATTTCAGGGAGGTAAGGCAAGAATATATTAAGACACGAATAAGAAAGAGGTTGTACTTATTTAAGTTTAAATTGGTTTTCTGGCAGAACATTAATTCTTTGTTTGCCTATTTATTTTCACAGACGATAAGCAAGCTCAAATATTCCCGGGCGACATTAAGTTTGTTAAAACTGATTATATCGCTAGTAAGTTCAAGAAAGCAGAAAGCAGTATTCTAAACTAATATTATTATAGAAGTGAAATTGTCTGTAGGAAGGATTTCTGGGTTAAAATTATCCAATTGTTTAAAAAAAACACTGATGCAACGTCACACTCGATGAGTGCCTCAGGCTACTTTTTAACACGAAAAATGTACGCATCCTGCAAATTCTTCGGCATATGCACAAATTGTCGCGTTTAAAGCTCTAATGAGTTCCATTCTACTTCTAACTAGCATTTTGTCCCCAATCAGGTTTGTTGTTATTGGCATTAAATTCAGTAGACTCGAAATTAGGCTTCAGTTACCCTGACAATTGTTTGTCATATATAAAGTCTCTGGTGTCCTGAAATACAGGTTCAGGGTTCAGGCACTAACCCACAAATACACATTGTGGCATATCATTTAGGTTAACTGAACTTACCTGTAAGTGAACTTCAACCAAAATTATATGAAATGCTGCATCCGAAGAGATTTAATACACATTGTAGTACGGTCCCCAGAGTACTGCACACAAACAAAGACTAAAAAAAAAAGAAATGTTCGTTTGATAGTCAGCTGAGTCTATGTCATTTATGTCACGTTTTAGAGTTCATTCCATTCCACAATATTTCAGGGTAAAAGTATAGCATATTTCATATAATTTTGGTTGAAGTTCACTTACAGGTAAGTTCAGTAAACCATAAATTATACTTCAATGCTGCATCCTCGAGATTTAATACACATTGTAGATGTTTAGAGTATATTAATTGTGGAATGAAAAATCCGGCGTGTTCAGGTTCACATGTAAATAATTAGGTATTTGTTTTAAAAATAAAACAAGATCTGTCTAGCCAGTTACCAATAAGAAGGTATTATAGCTAGATACGTACAAAGAAACATTTAAACTACTGAAGAATCAACAAACAGATCCTTTTTAAATTAATTTATTCAATAAGTTATATATTATGTCATCAGCAAATACCCTGTCTTGTACAGAATGGACATGTCATTTTTTTGCAATACATATATTTTGATTTACACTCTAGCCAGCAATCATTTTGATTCTGTCAATTGAGTCGCCAGGGGGGTAACCATAAGCTCTTAGAGCAAGCTTATTTCGAGTGTGCGTAAGCGACAGATTTATATGACTTGTATACATCTGTCCCTTGTTCCCAGTCGCACCATGATAGTTTTGGCACGTCATAGTACGGGGTCAGATCTATTCGCCACTGGCGTGGATGCATGTCTAGTGCTGGAGGCAGTGAACATATTTACATCCGCACCACTATCACTAAGGGTTTGTTTGATCCAGCATCTGATGGACTGAACTGGTAGGTACAGGTTGTGTGTGGAATTTTAAAGAAACTCTTTTATCTGGGAAAAACAATTCAAATAACTTATCGGAGTTAAATGTTTCTAAATAGGCAAAATGTTCTATTTAAGAAATCAGGCTGTTTGCTGAAAATATTTATTGTTAATATTTGTCGTTACAAAAAAGTAAAATCAAGCAAAGATTTTTACTGATCGTTGCAGAAGTTTTAATCATATCAGAAAACGTAGAAATATAACCATATTTTCATTAATTGTAATATTAATCCTATTTCTGTTACTTGAACATCATCAATATTGACCAATGACAACGTTTGCATCCTTTATCCCGTGGACAACGCGAGCAAAGTTTAGAGCTTTTTTAGAAACAGAAATTAGATATGTCCTTCTTCTTGAAGAAGAAGAAGGTAATCTAAAACTAGATAAGGTTCCAAGTAGTATACTTAGGAAAAGTAATTTTAAAAACACCCATAAAGAATCTACAAATGAAATCATTTTCCATTTGAATTGTTGGTAAGATTAATTTTAATAAAGAGTGAAAAGAATTTAATGTCGCACAACTTGCACTTTTGTTAAATGCTCTGATAGACATTTTTGGATAAATGACATTGAGATACATATTTAAGTAATCAACACTATAAATAAAACAAAACCACCTTAAGGATGACATTATACATACTTATAAATGTCATTACTAGACAAAAATTTCACCATTGTCTATTGCTTCGGTACGAAAGACAAAAAATAAAAAATAAATACTTTTTCCAATCCAATTTTTATTATTTGTAAATTGTAATTTTCACGTTCAAAAGTGCCGCTTAATGGCCTACTTGGAATAAACACACACATAACAAAAATACATTTTTGCCTTTTGTACCATTTCTTGACAATATAGCCCAAGCCGGGGTAAGTTTTTGCCATGTAAGTTGTGGTTCTCTGGAAGGAGATACTAATTTAATCTCACTAGGTTTGAGAAACATTATCTCAAAAGCTAAGAGTTTTAACTAAGGGAATTATGATTGACTAGGCCAATAATGGATCGATAATTATGCCAGTTGCTTTGTCGTAGATTATCGTCTTTAGGCATCTTACTATAAGAGCAAAAGGTTGAAAAACCATTCAAAAGAAATAGTTATGCCACGGTATTGTAAAGGCGTGTATATCATAGGCATCTGGGTCATCTCTCCAGGATAAATATTCTGCATATTTTTTTGCTCGGTGTAAGCAAATCTATTGCAGGTTATCCGAATGTTGTGTTAATAAATCTAAATCATTGAGAATCTAACTATCGTTCAATATTAACTTTAGTATACCAGCTTAGTCTGCATCGGTGTTCTCTCTAGATTTTATACATGTGCATGTGTAATGTATATACCTTTTTGTTCGATTGCCATAGGTAGGTGTATCATTAAAATGGGGGTATAGAGTGCCACACATTATGTTGATATGTGTAATGGCAGTCTTGTTGTCTTTTCTAAGAAGGACGTTTAAATTATATTTATTTATTAAAAATGCTTAGGTACACGAATGCTGCAATTAAATCAAGAAAGTTACTGTGTTGTTTGATTTCACTAATTAACCAAAGGATTAGTAATCTGCGCACTCTTTACACGCAGGCTGCACTATAGCCTGTATGCGAAGAGTCAATAAATATTTCCAGTTCGAAGGAGCTATCACGAATTTTATTTCTGAATGATATTTGATTCCACTTAAGCATTTATGGATGTTTGCCTTATGGTTGGTTGTCATCAGACTTCAAAAGTGTCAAATATTTCTCCCGTTCTAATCATTTAGTATATGCCCCAACCATACGCTATGGTTGGACATGCAGCTGTTAATGCAACGATTAGTTTTGAAAAGTCTCTGTTAGAGACGTTATATTTGCGGCTATATTTACAGATTATTTTCTTTATTCTCTTAACTTTATAGTCAAGTAATTGCAGAAACATACATAGTGAGGTGATAAGAAATCCTAAGAATTTGCAGATACGGTTTAGTATAAATGAACTTTTTTCTAATTTGATTACTAAACTTAATCTATCAAATGTTTGTATTATGGAATATGATTTTGTTTGCTCCATGTAAAATGCTGGTATTCAGCTGAACCCGGTTAGACTGGAAGCCAACCCCGACATACGAGTAGTTGGGCAAAGGCCAGACAGATTGCTTTTTATTGAATTTATGTCTTAAGGCAGGAAACATAAGTGTCTCCTATACAAATGACATATTATAATACTACTTTATGGCCATGACGTCTCAAATGAGACAGAACTGGTTTGAGTAAATTAGTAAACACTAGGACTGGAAGTACATATTAGCCATTATAAATTGTTGAGTTGGTAAGAACTTATTAAGGATAATATAATTTTAGGATAAATAACCTGTAATTTTATGTGTTAAAAAAGTCGGTGAGATAAACTGTTGATGTAGATCAGAACATTTACAAATGTCTCTAAATCGATAAGTTTTGAAATAGCCAATCCCATTTTTCCATAAGGAGATGGTGGGTAATTAAACCATATAAAATGGGTTTTAAACCATTTGCCAATAAACGGTATTTTATAACCATTAACTTAAGATTATATTACAGGATCATCTGTTGACGACTGCTAATATTTAACCAAATGTTTAATTCTACCTGCGGGGCCTTACTTTCAACGTCAGTTCCTCTCGTCGTACCTTACTTCTTGATGACTCCCATTTATCGGCTGCGCTGAGTAGTGGGTATCTTATTGGTTTGGTTCACCTCGCCGTTGATGTCGGTGGCTGTTGGTGTCGATTCGTAGCAGATTATCCAGTTAGTTTGTTAAATTTGCTAGGCCACGGATCCCCATGCCAAGCTGTTTTTGTGTTGATTCTGCGTGTTTGGCCGATTCCGACAGTATTGACATGACTTCAGGATAAAGTTTTGTAGCACGAACTAACGTGAAGTTCTCCGGCACAAGGTATTCAGTTTTCTGAAAATCTTTGTCCATTAATTGTCCAAACCTAAGTCTCGTGTCAATGTTTTCAGTTTTCTGAAAATCTTTGTCCATTAATTGTCCAAACCTAAGACTCATGCACACGAGACGGTTTTAACCCGGCCCGGTTTTTGCAGCGGTGCTACGGTTGCGCGGTGAGCCGGCGCTAGCCCCGGCGTCGTGTGTATGGCTCCATAGTGTCCCATACATTACTGACGACCGAACGCAGACCCGGTTTGACGCCGGGCTTAGCGCCAGCGAAAAACCGTCTCGTGGGCATGAGCGCTTAGAACGGTTTTGCAAGTACTTAGACAATTTTGTGTTTACTAACTTTACCTAACTTGAAAACATTGTGTTTACTAATATTTGTAAACGTTTAACAGCAGTGTGGGAGCACCATTAGCTAAAAAGCTTTTCCGGGCATTACGCTTCAGTTTACTCATTGAGGCTCATTGCGTCCCATCTGTCGTTGATCCGTGTCCCCCTCGGCTGTGAATCTTCAATCAATCGACTCGTTCAATTATTATACTGCTAGGGGTACGTAGAGTGAGGTTTTCAAAATGACGAATTTCATAGTTTTCTGGCTTTTAGCGCGAGTTTATTTACAGGTTTTTTAGCAGATTAGGATAGGTACGGGTTTTACCAACCACTGCTTTGATAGAGTTTAATGTTTCGGAAAATTTAATCCACTTTTCGAAAAAAAGGGACTGCGGCATACCCGATTTTATATTTAATCTCACTTCTACACTCTTCTATCTTTCTTCTTCCTTTCAGTCTGAATTTGGCCAGAAGGTGCTTAAGCCTCAAATTTTTCAAGTAGCGGTATATTAAATCATTTATTTGCTTTTATAAATTTGTTATTTTCTTTCTCATCAGTCATATAATTGCAAACCAAGTATTTATATTACTTCTTACTTTAATTAAAGCGGTGAGTTTTTTTGTTTTTGTGCTCACACCAAAAATTATTATTTTAAGTCTATACGTGAGGATTTGTAATAGGGTTTCTGTTGACAATGGTTTAATTTTTTGTTTGTTTTATTAGCTGTAAGTTCTCCATGTACTAAAATAAATAAATACATTACAAATGATTTTAATTCAAATTTTGCTTCCGTGCGCGTTGTAACAATGTTTAACAGCTGTATTTAAGGACCTTACTCGCCGGTGTTGCCAACTGGTGGGCACAAATAAGGAAGCCCTCATTGCAATCCACTGCTGGAAGTCACACCAAGGCGTGGGCAGTGAAAAAGTTGTGGCCGAAGTGTTCCTTTTTAATTGCCGTTTAATTAGTTGTTATTTTATTTACCAAAATTTATACAAGTTTGTGATGACGCATTATTCTGATATATCTTTAATTCCGATACGTAACGACATTTGGGCTTGAGTTACGGTCTGACAGCTACCCTAATAAACTATGAAACACTTTATTTATTTTAAAAGTATAAAACAATACCGAACCTTTTAAATAAACTCATAAATTGCCTTTTAATGTAAAAGCTGTCAAGACAAAAGTAATATTCCAACAACGAGATTTTAAATATATGATTTCTAAGACGACCCATTTTAAAACAATTAAAAATTTGTTCAAGGGCTGCAATAAAAATGACCTCGCAGCTAATCTTGATATTTTTTAGAAATGTAGCGGTCCAAGGGGTGAGGTACAGGGACGCTTAGGTCAGGTAGTTGGGGAATGAAATGGACAAGGATATGGCAGTTAGCTGGAGGCCTCGACAGTAGATACACTTGTCGATATACTAGTTAAGGAGACATAGGGCATAGCTTTGGAACCAATAGGCGAGAGTCGTGTCGTTGCAAATATCGTGGTAACGAGTGTTAATTATAAAGTTAATTATAATTTAGTCTAATCTCGTATTAATATTGTACGAGTGAGTGCCAGAGTGACTGGATAAATCATTGTATTTCATAGGCAGGGACAATTCACTAATGTACTATTTTATTCTAGCTTGGCGTGACCTAGTATTTATCTCTTAATCCACACCTTGGTAGATATTTATCAGTAGCATTTGGACTACGGAAGCGGTGAAGTCTTCCATCACACTTTCATACCCTAATCTATCATTTATACACTAAACATTTATTCATTTGATTATGGACCATTTTTGACCTTGATCTGGCATTTCATTTATGGAAGACGGAACCTATTGGAATATATTATGTCACCATTTGTATAAAATAGCCCTAACAAATTGTAGGTCATGAGTCCGAACCCAAACAGGCGCTTTACTTTGCATAAATTATTTCATCACCACTGCTCTCAAAACAGTGAAGGAAAACAACAGCCATGTCCTAGAACCAAAAATTCGGAGACATGTGACATCCACTAAAACGCACTGGGCCCGTGTGGTGGATTACGGCCGATTCCCTACTACAGAGAGGAGACCTGTGTCCCAGCAGTGGGAACATTAAAAAGGCTGATGATGATGATGATAAAATGGGCTATATAGGCACCCTTAATTGGGGACGTAGGTCGACCAAGTACTACTAACGAATACTGTTGCCTATACAAGGTCTGACTGCGGGACTCATTGCATTGCGCTTTATGTATGTACACTTGCAAACTAAAGGGGGTAGTTATTGCTGAACATCACAAACTGGGAATATGATCATTTTAATGTATGTTAGAGTCTCATCTCGTGTCTCGTTAAATCACACCAGGTCTTCGGGCCAATCTCTGAAAAAAAAAAATATTAGCGAGACACGATGGATGGCTAGTGGATACGACCCGTAGTTGACGTTGCACGGCTGCCAGTTAAACTAAAGCATCCTCAAAATTGGGGAGTTTAAAGAAGTGTGAAGTGACGAATTAATCCATTTCGACGTATAGCAAGGCAATTGCAGGGAACCTGCATCAGACTGAGTCTACGGTACACTGGCTAATGTTTTGTATTGTTTTAGAAACGAATGATCAGGTCGAGGGTGAGCTATTTATTATAGTGCGCTCATTGTCAGAGGCACTTAGGCACAAAACTGTCCTTCGTCTTAGGATTGTGTAAGACATGTTTTAGTTTAGGGAAACATGTATTGCTGGGACCGCTGTTAGACATCCCTAGGACTACTGCAGTACATGTCTCTATCCGCGACCACTATTCGGTCTTTGATTTAATACTCTATACATTAGTATAACGGTTTCTCACACAAGATTTAGTTATTTGTCACACGTTAGTTTATACGCCTTTAGTTATATTTTATATTTTTTAAGCACTTCCAAGTTATAATCTTACAACTGTGAATTCCAAAACAAAATAAATCATTATTTGGAATTCACTTATAATCGTTGGAAAGGTGTCCAGTCCGGATTCGCACAATCAGTGCGGAGGGGGGGGCACTTATTCTCTTTTCTCAAGGAGCCGACCTTGAACTCTACAAAAAAATTTTGAAATTTTTATCAGCTTAGGGTTATTTAGGAACAGTCACACCACCACTGCAGTGTACATGACATACAAAAATTTTCGAAGATAGAAACATGTAAATAAAATTTGCTGTAATAATACAACATATTTTAAATGTTCTTTTTATTTTCGAGTCAATGGCAAACGCTGTAGTTCTAACATTACCATTAGAATTAGGATATTTACCATGTTTACTGTTTGTAGCGAGTTTCATATATTTCGGTGCTGTTGCAAGCACCATGATCACGGATAAACTGAAGTTATTGCGGGTGGGTGTTTATGAGGAGACAAATCGGTCTACACTCTTTCATGTTCATTTTTTGCACTCGGTACCCCTACCACTGTCACTCACAACTCGATTCTGTTCCCGACACACAAAACTCACTGTGCAATTTCTTATTTTTCTTTTGTTATAGATATGCTCGCGCTTGACCACTATCTCACCTGATGGTAAGCGATGATGTGGTCGGCGGTGTAGCAAGCTTGCCTAGAAGTAACCTATTAACTCTTGACTTAAGGACCCGGGGTAAACGGGCAACAAAGACTCCGGCAGGGCATTCCACTCCTTAGCTGTACGCATAATGAAATTATTTCCAAAACGTTTAGCGCGTATGGGTGGGATGTCCACCATGTATGTACCGATGGTGCATCGCCGTACGTCTTGTAGTTTGATGTAAAAAATGGGCTAAGCGTAATTAAATCATGCAATTCCATTGCACTCTTCCCGAAATGTAAACGATAAAAAACTTGTCCAGATTGGCATCGCCACATTCGGAAACTGCCTCCAAGGGCAAGCTCAAACACTCCACCATGGCCTTACGGAAAGAGAGAGAATTTATCATGTTGTAATGAAAAAAGTAGTTTATATAATTAAAAGAGATCGATATACTGACTCTACCTTCACTTTATATTTTGGAATGTATTTTGTATGTCCGTAAAAATCGGGGGCTTTTTAAAACTAGAAGCGACTTACATAATTTAAATACACGCAGTAAGCAGAACTTGTAATACCCAAATTCAGATTAACTAAAACTAGCAAGTCTTTTATTATAAACAGTATACGCTTTTATAACAAGTTGCCAAAGTCAGTTATAGAACTGACCGATGGAAAGTTCAAAAATCACATCAAACGTGTCCTTATTAAAAAAGCATATTATAAAATCAAGGACTACGTTGAAGATAAAAAATTTGGCCTTAGCTCCTTCTGCGCATGCGGCTTCCCTGGTAACTCATAAACGGCACAAATATGTGGATGTCTCTAACTATTCTCAATCTCATTTTTTTTTTGTTTTTCTTCTTTTAATTGGACTTTTTACAATAGTTCGCAATCATCTTTATAGCCCTTTGCAAAGAATAGTTACAGCACTGATAACAACATTTGTGCCACATGTTAAATTTAGTCTTGTTAGTTATATATATATAAATATTTTTTTTTAACTTTGTATAGATTCTTTTACCGATTATTTGTGAATGTGTGAACATTGTAGGAATGTAGGCCTTCTAGATGTTAATTAACATTTGTTAACTTTGTTATATCTATACCAATATTATAAAGAGGAAAGATTTTTTTGTTTGTTTGTACCGAATAGGCTCCAAAACTACTGGACCGATTTCAAAAATTCTTTCACCGTTGGGAAGCTACTCTATTCCCGGGTGACATAGGCTACTTTTTATCCCTGTATTCCCACGGGAACGGGAACTACGCGGGTGAAACCGCGAGGCGTCCTCTAGTATCATATAAACTTTTATTTTTTAATTTCCTTACGACTTATTGTCGGGCCTACGTTGTCCCCCCATAGTACTAATGCTGTAACATGGAAATATTGTAAAACCAAACCATTTTAAAAAGAGTAACCATGGAGTTTCTTGCCGGTTCTTCTCCATAGGAAACGACCAACCCGAACCGTGCACCTTTTGTCGACGTTTTGTAAGTGCCCATGTAGGCCTATGTAAAATTAAAATAAACTGATTTAGATTTTTTTGATTTTGATATCAACGTTTACAGACCTACCTACTAAATTACTATCAGGGTGACATCCCCAGGGCTTACCCACTTAATAAAACCACCAATGTTTCTTTTCTTTTTTTTCTTTTCCTGTATTCGGGCGAACAAAACAAATAAAGTCAAATCGGTCAAGCCTTTTTTGAGTTTTAGCGAGACCAACGAACGGCAATTGATTTTTATATATTTATAGATAGATACGTGCTTAAGCTAAACTCTTAACAATAGTATTATTAGTAGATACTTAAATTATACTAGTAAAGCGAAAAATGTATATATGCTACCTACATTTGTATAATAAAGAAAGAAAAATTGTTTATTTGCGCCAGGCACGACGCATACCATACAAATAAAAAATAAATCTTAAATACCATAATTACAAAGTATGCGTCACAACTACGCAAAACGGTCAATACTGAAAAGAAATAAGCTATTGTGGTAAGAAGGCCACTCAGCGTAATACTGTGCCGTGGGCGGCCCACAGCATGGCGCTGATTTTCAGTGGTCGCCTAGGACGTGACGTACGGAAATCAAGTCTACTGTGTATGTAAAAATAGATAAAAATTACTACTACCACCGACACAAATAAAAAAATATTGGATTTATTAAAGCATAATTATTTTGTCTATGTGTTTTGTGTATGTGTATCGTGTTATGCATGTGTGTGGACATAAGATAGGCAATCGTTGCATGAAAAATAATGGTACACGACTGCATCCAGTTTGACTGGAAGCCGTCTCCAACATAGTTGAGAAAAGCTTAGGCAGATTGATTGGTGTATAACCAAACTATAATAATTAGTATGTAATCGATTAAGGCAATTTTGTGTTTATTAATTGTAAAGGTTCTTTTATAATACTTTTCCGTAATGCCGTAGCCGAGCTTTCGCGTAGCTGCTACGGCGTAGTACAGCTATGTTTCCGCGTAGTCTTAACCTTTTAAGTTAAGCTAAGTAAGTTAACTTTGAAGTTATTGATTTACGTATAATTGCTTTCATTGAATTTTCCATACATATGAAATGAAAACTTGGACAGTCAATTAAATAATTCATGGAAGTTCATATATTCCACCAGTCTCAATAGATTACCACTCTAATTACTACTCAAGTGTAGGTAATAGGAGAATCCCTGTAAAATCGTAATATCAATGTGTGCGTGCAAAATGTCTTTTTGTTTGTGGTGGCTTTCTAATCTGTTTGCGGCGCGCCGCCGCTTACATAATTTTGTGGTAATAGAGACTTCACCGTAGTATTAATTCACCGCCTCCTGTGCCGTATAAACAGACCGAGCAGGTATGACCTGATTACCATGCGTGTTTGAGCGAACATAGGTACATACAATATCTCTAAGGCTGACTGGTAAAATGAGGGACACAGTCAAGAAGCCCACGACAAATTATATTTCAAATGAATTGGAAGGGCTGAATTATGAGCTTTAGGTAGCGCATGTCCAAACCCATGCATTTTGAACTTTTGGGTAATCGTTATCGCTCTTAGAATGTTACTTTGTTACCAGCCCAAGGACTTGACAACCTGCCTAGCTAATCTTTCACTTACTTGCATTACTTATTTTTACTTGCATTTTTGGTTCAGTCTGACCAGATGCAGCCTGCATGGACCGACTGCCTATTTGACCTTTATAACCCAGTTACTGGTTACTGTAGGTATGCTCACATGTTTTGATTTTTTTTTTTTAACTGCTAGAAACCATATATTGTGATAAGGTTTTCAAAGTGTTTTTTATTTATACTTGCGCGGGCAACTACACCGACAAAATGAGCTGTGATGAGACATGATGACCTTGCTTCCTTTGGCTCAACATAGTGGCCCTGCTGCCCACCGTATGATCCGTTTTACCTTTATCTTCAAATTGGGATAGGCCAAAATGCGAATACCCGCAATTCAAGTACATTCCAATTTTCCGCATTTTTTTAAGAAAATCGAATGCAGAAAACGCTATCTATATATGTCTCTTGTATAACCAGTCGTACTGTGAGTTTGCAAACACTACTATTCAAACCAAATGAAAGTAAATATTCATGTTTGTCGATGTTAACGGCTTTTCTCACATTAGTTTGTGATTAAGGGCTCCGGTCTAGACCGAAAGGAGGGTTACATTCCCTTTATAAGACAATTGTTTTAATGTATATTGAAACTTTCATAGTTATTTGCTAAAGTGACAATAGTAGACAATAAGTGAAGGTGACACTCTTAAATTATTGTCTACTACTGCTCCTATAATTATATTTAACAAACAATTTTCTCAATTTGCAACAGTAAACTTTATAAAATAATATTTATATTATTTTCTAAAGCTTGAAGAATGTTTTCTCAGCCACTATTATAAAGGTGTAATGCTATATTAATATTCCATCTTAGTTGCTAAGTCTAAGTATCTCTTTCGTTTTTAAGCTGAAGAAAATTTTGCGTAAGTAAACAAAAACAATAGTACATTGTGTATTAAGGGCGGTAAGTAAGGAATTACGATCGAGACTCTAATAGAAGCTCGAAGTCGAAGACTGAGGGCTTTCTGAGTCGAGGTTCCCGTACCGCCCGTAATACATACAATGTTTTTCATCACATTTGCGCGTAATAATTATAGCTTTAATACACAAGTCAGCACAGCTGTTATTACGAAATACGTGAACCTTTTTTAAGCGGTTGGCGAATTTTTGCCCACACCACAGATTATACAGTGTTTCGTTCAGAAACTTTAAGGGCAAATACTTACGTCGGTATAGAGCCATGACGGAGTGTAAAAAGAATTAAATAATTTCGACATTTTCATACTACGAGTATAAGTATTCAAATCGATTATTAAGAACATTAGTTGAGTATTTAAGTAACATGTAGCGAGATTGTAAAGAAATTCCTGTTTAGATAACATTTTAAGACAATTTTTCAAATGCGTGTAAACTCCTTGCTTGAAATTGCATGACCTGTGTGCTGTGCCATAAATTAAAAAAATATTACTTACCGCCCTAGGGTTTCATGACAAAAAGAAAGCTCGAGGGTTTTATATGGGGCATTACGGCCAAGTTAACCTGTATGTTTAGATACTTTTTACGTGAAGTGTGATGAAAAATATATTGTAATGAATGAATGTTTGGGTGTTTCAAAATATTTTAAGAAAATTACCTATTTACACGCAAGGCAACGTTAGTAACCTCAATATTTGTGCTATAAAGGTTACAGAACATGAGGATTTATAGAGGAGTTGCTTAGGTGGTAGCTATGAATACTCCACATATACTGTACAATTAAAATAAATAAGCTCGTCGTTATCAAAATTAATACACGTCTAGAGGTGACAAATTAGGCGCTTAAGTTGAGTAAAAGTTCAATTCTAGTCACTTTCTTTACTGAAAACAAAACTTCTCAATGAAAAGAAAAAATTACAATCGCATGTAATGGCTATTGTTAGCCCATATATATAAATCCCATTTTAGGTGACACTTTAGTCTCTGGGTTTGAAGCGATTAAAATGAATTACAGACAAATGCCAGAGATCGTAGAGTTCATTATTTAATGGTGTCGGCCGCGAGCGCGAGCCAAGTTGATTGATTGATGTGAAATCGGGTAAATGCGAGCTTTCCAATTTAATACAATATTTGAGTGATAGGAACCTGATTATTGGGTCGTCACAACGTTACTTATATACGTACTTACCGATGAAATGAAATACCAATTCTTTTTCGCTGTATTTTCTGTTGTAGTCCACGCAAGTGACCACAAAACTTGGAATTTGTTCTTAAATAAATGTAAGACCACTCATGACGACAACGACGTCTGGTTCGTTTCGTTCGTTTTAGGACCACGTGGTCCGAAACTTCTGTGTCCAGACTTCCGTGTCGTTTTACTATTTAAGTCAATGACTCAAATCCAACCTTTGATTTAAATACTTTCGTTACCTACCTGAAACTCGGATTTAGAAAGCAAGAAACATTCCGCATCCCTCGCTGATAAATCCAATTTTGTTCAAAGATAAACCAAAACATTTGTTCGAGTTTGACTTAAAACATCTTTATGCTTTAACAAAAGGTATACCGTTTGTTTTACTCGAGTCAATGAGATAACACTGAGCCAGTTGTATTCTTTTTGTTAAAACACGATCGTATCGGTGCGCAGGGATCCGCTCTCTACATAAAAAATTGCTTTTTCAAAAGTGGATATTGTTTTTTAGCGTTAGTGATTTAATTTTTCTGTTTGTTGTGCCTGCTGATAGTGATCCCTAAGATCTCTTTAACATTATTATATTTCTAGCCGTGAGAACCTGTAATTGGCTTAATGTAACGTACTCAACTTGTTTTATTCATTTTATTTATAGCTGTTGGTTTTCCATCTAATAAATAAAAATTAGTATGTATTTGATCCACGTTAATGGTAGAGTAAATAGTTTGGCAGTGCTACTAGCAGAGTTAAAATAAGTTTTCAATATTTCATATTCAGTGCTTTAAAATGAAGTTCTCTATATTATCGCATACTTGCCAATATATTATGAGAACTCAAAACTTCTATGCATTAAATGTATGATTCATCGCACTATGTTGAAAGAACGGGCTACCAATATGATTCTGATTTACAACGACTTCGTCTGATATGCATCTTCTTTTTCTTGTTGTCATGTTTAGATTACTGCACTAATCAATGCTCGTGGCACAAGTGTCGCAATAGGGAATATGTATTTTTTTGTTTTTTTATCAGTTTATCAATAAAAATAGAAAACGAATGGTGAAAACAGAATCAAAGTTGATCGAAAAACGATCGAGGTTTATCCATTTTAATAAATATATCTCTCTTCGAAAACACCGTTGTCTATGGCAGTTGGATGGGCGTTTTGCCATGTGACGTCAGATGGCACGTCGGACTTCTCTCTGATTATCAACTTTTTCGCTTTATAACTTCATCACTGAACAAGATATTTCAAAAACATCTATATTTATTTTAAAATATATATTTGTTTACTATAGTAGCGTGAGTTTCTCCTGTCGCACGAATCGCAAGTGTTCCTCATCCCGAAAGTCACATGTGACAGCATACGCGATGATAGTGCCTACAACGTTAATCTGGGCTTTTACGTGATAAACGTAACAACTAGTTACGTGAAAACGTTAACGAGGCTCGTTAACGAGACTGCAGCAAAAATACTGTTTATTAACTTTGAAAAGCTTGTCCGATAAACCGATTATAACAATGTTTGGCACAAAGGCTTTTCCATAGTTACACTTAATTAAAATAGAGATTAACTCAACTGCGAATAGCACGACACTGGCTTTTACGAAAAAATACTATGGCAAGGAGTTTCACTAAAAGGTACCTAATAATCTGCCCGGTTTAGAAATGGCTTTTTGTATTATATAATGACTCCTGTTTAAAACCTTTTAGTATTTGAAATATTTGCTGAAACGATGTTGTTGTTGTAAACCTAAATAAATTGCCCTTTGCATTGTACGTTTAGGCCCAGTTTTCTGATCCGTAGTTAACTTAACCAATGATTAAATATGCTAACCAATGGTATTGAAGTAGAATGCGTTTTTTAATCAATTGTAAGTCTAACAAGTCACATAACTCATTCTCCAATGTATTTGACCATTTGCGATTAGCATATTTAATTCCATTCCAGCGAAGTCCCTACTTTGTTTTCTAGACAAAAAAACAATAAAATATAGGAACAGATTGGCTTGTTTTGTTGGACCTTCGTGGTATCTTGCTATAGTTATATAAAAGCGAGCTAGGTTGATAACAATATTAGTAATAAATAAAGCATAAACATCAAATCATCTTTGTTTTTCATGAAGATTGTTTCAGTTATTTGAAATTGCTCTCGAAACACGAATAGCCTAATCATTATTCAAGTGAGGAATAACCCGGATCATAATTTTTCTTTTCCTACGAGTGGATAATATAAGGTGAATTATAGGCGCAAAAAATGTTATCTCTGAAGTCGTAGCCACACTCATAATGAGATTTTGATACCAATAAAGTAATATTTTCGAAGAGATCATATTGCGCCGAAAGGATTCGATACAATCAATAAATTTAATTGGATTTGAATTTTGTACATTCAATATTGGTTATTCATTGTTTTGAAGTGGTATAATTTTCACAATTTAACTCGAAGTATAAGTAATTATAGATTAAGCCAATATTTCATATTAAAGGTACGGTAAATTAGATATTAACAATTAAATAATTAATAATTAACATGCCGCTAACGCTAACGTGTCGCTAAATTGTTACCGAGGCACAAATTCAGCATATTTTGGTGTTATACAGGGGCCTGTAATTACCTTTAACGGTTACACGTGTATTGATTAATATATTATGTAGTCGATTTGATGATAGTTCGCAGTTGTAAGTAATCTCAAATCCAATTGGTCTCTTAGACTGACAAAAGCACTGGCACGTACATGATTTTATAAAGGAATAGCTGACTAGAACCTGCATTACATTTAAAAATAGAATCTAGTAGTGTCTCTCTGTATTTATTGAACATAGTAAAGCCCCATAAAGTCTCTCAATCATAACAAGTTATTGTTAAAACAATGTTACTTTACACTTGGACGCTCTTATTTTATGTGACGTTAAACCAAACTAATATACTAACGAAACTTTCATTTGGCTGTAAACAAAAAGTTAGGGGAGAGTTATAAAGTAGCCGTGTGAAAGCGGCTCCTATATTTTGTAGGCACCAGTAAAAAGAAAATAGTTCTCCAGTGTTCTGTCTCACTTTTCATTGCGTTGTCTTGATAGTGTAATTTATTTTAGAGTGGAGCGAAGCAGTTCCGAAGATGGCTCGCCGAATTTACAGTTTGACGCTTTGCTGCTATACTATGTCTGATTTATGTGGTGCAGACTTTGATTTCGGTTTGTTCTACTTGTGAACTAGTCGCTCAATATTAAATTTCTTCTTACCTATTTGCGTAAATTTTGCAATAATTTGAAGGCGTATAAAAAGTTCTTTTCTTTTCTCTCACAGACCTGTTATTTGTGGCCTAGATTTATTTATAAACCCAAATTTTTAATTCAATGCGGTACAATCAACCGCAATAAAAACTAAGGTAAGCTTTTACTACACTAATATCTTGTAAGAAGTAAAAAAGTGATTTTAGCTAACAGTTGGGCCATAAGTCTGCCTAGATCTTATTTTGTAAAATCTTATCGCTGGGTCGTACCGGAGGGGTCGTGGATAAATTTAAAAAAGAGTTTCCGCAGCCCTGGCACAAGATACTAAGGGAACAGGGGTGTGTTTTAGTCAATAATATTATGACATCGTCCTGCTCCACCCAAAGCGGGACAAGTCATTGGAAGACTCCCAGACGCAAAAAAAATCCTTCGTGCCGGCCGGAGGAAATAAAGACTGTGCCTAAAGGAACTTTGTGTAAGAGGCTCAGGCCGGGCAATTGCTCAGGGAGTCACGACCGCTGGAGAGCGTGACCAGAAATATCACAGTAATTTAGGCAAATATAGATAGAATTAGTCGGTAATGAATATTGCAAATTATATGTACCTATGTACAACGGCAGAATCCTCGGGGTGAAATTATTAGTGAAAATCATATTATTTGATAGATAAACACAGTCTTCTGATTTATTACTGTCATACTAATATGTTTTATGAGTTGCCTTAAATTACACATCAATGGGCAGCTGGTGGTCAGATGTGAAGATAAGACGACTGGAGCTGCATCTGCAGGATGGCAATTTGTATCTTTTCTCCTCTTTGTTTAAAGTGTGCGAATAGATACCATAAGGAAACAAACGAAGCAGTGTCAAACAACTTACAGCAGGAATATAGCATCCAGTTAGCAGCAAGTGGTAGCAGAGCAAGCTCAGAATATGACAATCCCACCGCACTATTCCCAAACCAATGCAACACCTGAAAGCCAGAATCAATAGTGGCGACCACCAGAAAAGCGCCGAGGCAATGAAGCTCGATGAAGTCCCGAAGAATGAATTTAACTGTCTTGGATCCCACAACGAAATTAATCAGAAAAGAATAACGGAGGAGTAGGAATAATACAAATTTCCACTGCCCTCCATACCAAGCAGGAGACAGAACAAACAAGGCCAATAGGCACAAAGGGTCGTATACAATTGGGATAAGCCCAGTTGCCAAGCACCACGGATAAAAAATATCATTAATATTAATGGGTCCTAACATTATGAGTTATAATTGATTCCATTAATAGGTATGGCAAAAACGCTTTAACGCACGGAAATTAGTTCTAGTTTCTACAAGGTCCGTATAGTAAACAACTCTAGACCCATTATCCAACATAATATTGCGTTCATTCTGCCAAAAATATACTCCCATAAGATATGATCTGCAGATTGTACATATTCGCAGTCAGATAACAGAATTCGACATACGAACATTATCAGTACCTACTGAGGCAAATAACCGGCCGATTTAATATTCACCCTGTGTAAAACATTCACATCTATTAATAGATTAACCGTAAGCAAATTATACACACTTCCTTGCTTTGAACACATTATTAAGTTTGGAGTAAAATCCAAATATTGTCTGTAACAATATACGTTTATGACTGGTAAAATAATCCTGTTTACTACAGACAGAGTATATATTTTATTTATAATGGACGGGACTTTCACAGTTAATTTGTTACAGTTTGATGCTAAATTAGTGTTATTGCTGCAACGCCTTACAGTGCAAAAATAAACGAATAAATAGAATATTCTTGTAAAAATAAATGAATGCGTATATTAAATGCGAATATTATTATCTATCTGTCACAGCTGCTTATTGCTTAGATTTGGGAACTTTTAATTACTTTTACTGTAACAACTGAAATACTAGATAAACAGGATCTGAATTTGACATAAGTAGAGGCGTACGGCAAGGTGACCCCTTGTCACCCAGAATATTTGTAACCGTACTGCAAAGCATTATGTAGAATCTGAAATGGGAAAATAAAGGCGTCTACATAAAAGGTAATTTTTTAAGCAATCTAAGATTCGCAGACGATATTGTACTCTTTGCAGAAAGTGCATCAGAACTAGAAGCTATGGTAAAAGAATTACAAGCGGTTAGCCAGGCAATTGGCTTGCAACTGAACACAACAAAAACAAAAATAATGTCAAACAATAAAAATATCCCCATAAGCTTCGACAACGGTCCTCTAGAGTATGTTGAAGAGTACATATATCTAGGCAAGCAAATATCATTCAAAAGATCTAGACACCGAGATGAACTGACTAGATGTGTGAACATGGCCTGGAACAAATTTTGGAGTCTTAAAGAAGTTCTCAAATCAAAGATTCCTGTAAGACTGAAGAAAAAAGTCCTAGACTCGTGTGTGTTGCATTCTCTTTCTTATGCATCACAAACATGTGTATTCAACAGATACACTAGTAATAAGATACAAACCACCCAAAGAGCCATGGAGTGGCGCACTCTAAATATAAAATTAAATAAAAAAGCTTTTTCAAAAAAATACTACCGACTTCCAAATACAAAACTACAAAGTCGGTGTCCATAACGCAAAAAATTGGTACCTACGAAAGACGTTATGGACACCGACTTCAAAAAATAAAGTTATTTTTCACTTTGTAGTTTTGTATTTGGAAGTCGGTAGTATTTTTTTGCAAAAAGTTTTTTTTATTTTTCACTTTTTAGTTGTACCTACCTAATAGGCAAGTTAGTAAGGTAACTATAACGCCAGAATAGATTTCATGAAACTAGAACATAACCGGTGAAATGAGAGATATGTGTACCCCTTAAGAGTGTACTGGCGTGATGTTATGTTATGAAATGCAATAAACAGGAATGCGATTGCAGCAATCCTGAGAGATTTGTCGTTATTTATTGAAGAGTTCTGCTGTATATCTCCGAAGTTCTTCATCAGATCTTCACCAAATTAAAATGGGTCCAATTTCGAAACATACAAATTAAAACAAAAAAAGAATTTTTAAAATCAGTCCACAATTGATGGAGATATCGGTGAAAAAACTAAAAAAACACATACATAATGTCGAACATAGAACCTCCTCCTTTTTGGGAAGTCGGTTAAACATAAAAGGTCAAATGTATATGTGAGAAATACAACTAAAGTTATAGATGTTCTACAACACTATAAACAACTAAAATGGGAATGGGCTGGCCATGTTGTACGTATGAATAATAATAGATGGACAAAAAAGTAACCACTTGGATATGGCCATCAGGAAAGAGAAAAAGAGGTAGACCAACTGAGAGGTGGCTCGACGAAATACTGAAAACAGTGGGCAATACATGGATGGAAAAATAATTGTGATTTGTTTTTTTTTGCATGTAATAATGAATTTTATTGTATTTTATAAATTTTAATTTGTGTTGATTTTATAATTATTATTGTAATATAAATTTAGGTTATTTTTAAATTCTCGAATTTTATGGCATATCAAATTATGTAATTGTTTTTATTGAGGAATAAACAAGGCTTTATTATTATTATTACTTTAACAAATTTTACTGTGGGATGGGGTTAACTATGAAAATGTTTGTTTAATTCGACATAACGTTTTTAACGCGATTTTAGTATTCAGTCACTTTAGTCTTACTGAAAGTTGTTCGTATTCGTGAGTATGTCCACCCCTCAAATATTACCAATGAATTAAAAGTTGGTATTGAAAGTGACAGACTAGTAAAAATAGAAAAGGTTATAAAATAACAATCCTCAGTTCATAACCTATAGGAGTGAGGATTAATAATTCCAAACATCAAAAAAACCAAGCCCATCCTTTAGATTACAGTACAAAGCTAACAGCGCCTTGGTATTTACTTACCATTAAATGAAACGTTTAGGATGTTCACGTTCTACTCAATATTCTAATTTAATTGATGTGATATAACACATCTTCCTATAACACTAGATTTTTCCACGTCATCGTTACCGTGACCTTTCTCATTGGAGCTGTTCTTAATTTTTCAGAACAAACCCACGGTAGCGTCGAGTGGTTGACAATGAATCAGCAGTACAGAGTGAACCATGCAAATAATTCAGAAATGCGACGTTACCGTTTGGTTCAAACTACATTAGGTAAGCGTCTATAAGGAGCCATTTTCCCTCACAAGCCGAAAGCGAGCTAGCGGCGCGAGCTAAAGCGGGTGCCTGCGTTTTGTGTTTTCTACCGAAAATTGTATAAAAATAACGGAACAAAAATTTCGTCTCATTTCACTTTTGTAAAACGTAGCTCAATATCAATTGGCTTGATAAATTAGTTGTTTTTTGCGCTTTTACTTAAGACACTTTAGTTAAGCACCTCGTGTTGGTGCATGTAGCTACTTAACCTTAACATTAGTAAGTGTTGGGTGGCACAGAATGAACCACTTTGAGAGAGTACACAATGAACCAAGTGATTCATTGAGTACTACCATTGGTACATTGAGCACCACCTTAAAAGCAGACCGCGAAATATTAGAAAAGGTGGAAGAAAAGCTGGCAAAAGTATGATAGCAATCCATACCCCAGAAAATAATGTTCTGGCTGAAAACAAAAAAACAAGAAGTCTAAGAAAACAATAAAGATAGAAGCTAAAAAAATGTAACACTTAACTTATTCAAAGGAGAGGAAAATTCTTGTAAACGATGAAAGAGAAATGTAAACCCAGTTGAGTCTTCGGATGAAGATTAGGAAGAATAGCTAAGTGGATCATCTTCTGGCGGTGAGATGAATTCTCATTACAAGCGATGAAGATGATATAGTCCTGAAAGATGATTTCCACCTCTTTAATTCTTCTAAAATTGTAGATGTTGTTCAATCTTGCGATAAATTTCATTTAGGGCATACCTTTTATTTAGTGTTTGTTGTATTTTAAGTTAAACAAAGCAGCCTTAAACTTACTGCATTTTCTCGGTAGCTATAAATAAACAGGATCTTTTAACTGAACCTTCAAAGCTAACAGTTTTCTTTGCAGTTTTGCTGCGCTTTACGCTTGAGTGATACTGTACTTATTGTGTCTCATTGCCATTGTCTCCTATCTACTACTGTCTGTACTTATTGTGTCGCCTCAGTCGTTGGTCCGTGTCCACCTTGGGTGTGTCCCTTCAATCAATCAATCGACTCGTACAAATCAACCGCCTGAAATCACATAGGCTTTATATATAGATAGGCCTGAAAAGCCAACGTAGCATTGAAAAAAGGTGAGACCGAAGTGATTTTTTTTTAAATGTTGTAACGTTGTACTTTAGTTAACAACGTAAATACCTTATCTTAGTATAAAAACCAACATAAGTGGGTACCTAATCTAAGCAATTATTATTTTGCGTTTGCGCTGATCAACGGAAAGTTTCACACCGAGCCCACGACTGTTCTAGTGTCTTGTCTCACTCGCTCACGACCAATCCTGCTCACCCTTCCGTTTTACTAGAACGCAGTAACTTCCACCGTGCGACAATTAAGTTACTTATTTTATTTAAATCAACTTTAATCTAATCAATTAATATTACTTTACATTATATTATTGAAGACCCCACATATTGGGTAAGCGGTGAGAAGATTCATAAGTTGCTAGCTCATGTTCTTCTGAGTGCTTTAGTAGGTACTTGCAAAATTATGTTTCGTCATCTTTTCTTTGTTAATTTTGGCTTCGCTTCATATACCATGAATGCTTTACATTCAACTCTCTTTTTTTTTATAACTGCCCGTGCAACTCCGCTTCTGATGGTGACCGTATACACAATCGCCTTAAGCACTTTATGTCCTACGCTAACGCTTAGGCTGCGTGGTTACCGTCAGAGGAGGGTTACAGAGCACTCTTTATTTACCGCTGGAAATCAATTCCAGGGATCAAGTTTTGGAATGAAGTGTTGGGCTTGTTGAGTCAACCTTCCGGATCTAACGAGGACGGCTGCAGCTTTATCTAGCGGCCCTTACCAAACCTGCCAGTGCATCCCAGCATTTCAACCCTGCGGCTCCTCTAGCCTCGGGGTGAAATCCTCGGCTGTCGCGTCATTACCAGCTTCGCGTTAGCCAGGACAGTACTTTGCACGGCTACCTTCACAAAACAGAAATTACTTTGACGGGCTTGTGTAACCCGCGACCACATTCTAATAAATTTATGAAAGTGTTGCTGAGTTTTTATTCATATCTCTAATCTCACACGCATCAATGTCAATTTTAATTTATTGTTATTTTTTATAGAAATGTGTACTAGCTACGATCTATTGAGGCTGGAAACTGTTTAATTCTCATATTTTATGTACATAAAAGTTGTTAGGAATGACTTACATCGGAGAAGCCAATTCGTAATACCTACATATTATCTACCCTCACACGCAAGGGAGGAAGAAAGTATGTTCCCCATGTAGAAATCCTTTAAACCTATGACTGAAACAAAGAGCTTTTGTCTCCACCTAACGGCAATCGATTTTCCTTCGACTAATATATTTTCCAAAAGCAAATTGTGTTTTATTTTATTACGACATATTTCTTTTACGCCTGTTCAATAAAACCCGACTGCTCATTTATTAGGTTCGTTTCTCCAATAAGTAAGTGTGTTTATGTTTGGTGCGTAATCATTTTGTTTTGAGCCGATGTGTAATGTACATTACATATTTAATCAAGTTACTTGGGCAGAAGCGGTGCCAAGCCTTCAGTGTCGCTTTTTAGGGTTCCGTACCCAAAGGGTAAAAACGGGACCCTATTACTGGGACTCCGCGGTCCGTCTGTCTGTCTGTCTGTCTGTCACCAGGCTGTATCTCATGAACCTTGATAGCTAGACAGTTGAAATTTTCACAGATGATGTATTTCTGTTGCCGCTATAACAACAAGTACTAAAAACAGAATAAAGTTAATATTTAAGTACGTTTTTTGAGATAATGCTACGGAACCCTACGTGCGCGAGTCCGATTCGCACTTAGCCGGTTTCAGAATCTAATTCTCAGTGTTCGGCGTCAAATTTCATCAACAATGGATTAGTACCATCTAGTGACAATACAGTGAAACATAATTTATTCAATACGATTTGACATACGCAAATTCAGTCACTTACACTAGCACCTCTGAATATCAAAAGACAATTTATTATATTTATTTAGGTATGTTAATAAATATCCAATACTATTCTAAGGTGAAGGACTATTACTGAGAATCATTATAATTGCTAATGGTACGGCGTTCAAAACAATAAACGATGTTCTCACCTCTGTAAACCGTTTAATAGCATCAACGCTATAATTCCAGTATCAAAGAACAAACGCTTTTGCATGATGAGATAATTCTAACACTTGTTGATGTATTTTAGTATAATTATATCAAATAACGGCGTATTACAGAATACATTAAATTTAATAATTGTGTGCAAACAAGGTAGGTAGTTAATTTAACTTTTCATTGGCAGTATAAATTGTGTAGATTTTCACTGAAATTATATTTACTTTATGTCTGTATTAAGTATTAACAATTAAGATTTCCGAGAAAGTATCGACTTCGTTTAATCAAAACTTGCGGAAGCTTCTATATGTAAATAATTAAATGGAAATAGACACTCAGAGTTTATTTTCTGAACCTACAATAAAAGCTGTCCTAAATTCCTAATGTTGTTTTTAGGTCAACTGAAAACTTCGGTAAGATCTAGGTACTATGAGGGTTGCGAGCTGAAGGGAACCTTGTAGCATACAGGCTGTCAGAAAGAAGGTCTTTCGTGATTTAAACACTAATTCGAATTTAGAAGTAGAGCAGTAACCCTCAGTTTCCCACCTTAAAATTATCGGAGAATTAATGTGACAAATTGTCAAGCACGCGTTATCTGCTGTGATTGGTTGAATGAATTTTCAACAGCCAATCACAGAAGATAACGCGTGTTTGACAATTTGTCACATTAATTCTCCGATAATTTTAAGGTGGGAAACTCAGGGTAAGTCACTGGTTTACAGGCGATATTGCATGACGTAGAAGTTTTTTTATACATAACCATTTTTTTTCTTATCGTCATGTTCCTATAGACATTACAAACTATACACCCACACCCTATTTGTACCATAACAATAGGTATACTCGTAAGTATATTACTACCTTTTGATCTACATTATTGAAATCCTAATACAAGTATTAATCAATAAAATTTGTACTTAAGAGCGCGGCGAAGCATGAATTGTCCATACAAACGTAATACCAAAATTATTTGTAATTTTAGCATATCTCCACCATATTATGATGATATTCGGATTGAGACAGTATTTATCTAGGTTCCTACGTCTTCTTTTTTTCTAAATTCTTACCTAAAATGAAGTTTCAGCGATTTCCATTTTGTATATTTTTACAGCGTAAATGACATGTTTTATTTTTGATATTTCTTTATTATAAAAAACAATATCTATAATAATGTCGTAGTAGGAACATAGCTCATTTTATCAAATTACAAATAATCGAAAAAAAAAATTAAAAACATTACGTTTTCATTCATAATTTTTGGTATTACGGAACACATCAAATTAATCACACATTTTCAATAGTTAGTATTGCTGTCGCGTCAAGCAAATGTCAATGTGTGCGTGGTCGCACTGTTCACGGTTGTGTTTGTGTATCGTTCGTACGGGGTTTGTTCGGGGCACTTCGGGTGTGATTCGGGTGTGTTTGACTGCTTGTTGTACTACTGTTCTGTCGATTGTTTGTTGTCAGTATTAGAATATTACTTTAGTATGTTTAACGTGCGGGGTTTTTTTTTTTTTATTGTACTTATTTTAATATTTCTGACACTATTGACTTATGCTATGAACTTGGATTTAGATTTGCCTTGTGATTTAAACTTTGGTATTGAGTAATCTACTTTCTTACGAACTTTGCGTTGTTTACGGACTTTGTTATTATTTACTACTAGCTGACCCTCGGGGCTTCGCTCCCGTCAATTGCCTACCTACCCAGCCTACCCTGCCTACCCAGCCTATCCTGCCTACCCTACCTATCCTGCCTACCCTGCCTTTCCTGCCTACCCTGCCTATCCTGCCTACCCTGCCTACCCTGCCTACCCTGCCTTTCCTGCCTACCCTGCCTATCTTGCCTACCCTGCCTACCCTGCCTACTCTACTTACCCTGCCTACCCAGCCTACCCTACCTATCCTGCCTACCCTGCCTTTCCTGCCTACCCTGCCTATCCTGCCTACACTGCCTATCCTGCCTACCCTGCCTACCCTGCCTACCCTGCCTTTCCTGCCTACCCTGCCTTTCCTGCCTTTCCTGCCTGCCCTGCCTATCTTGCCTACCCTGCCTAATCTGCTTACGCTGCCTACCCGGCCTACCCAGCCTTTCCTGCCTTTCCTGCCTACCCTGCCTATCTTGCCTACCCTGCCTACCCTGCCTACCTTGCCTACCCTGCCTATCCTGCCTGCCCTGCCTACCCTGCCTTTCCTGCCTACCCTGCCTTTCCTGCCTACCCTGCCTTTCCTGCCTACCCTGCCTATCTTGCCTGCCCTGCCTACCCTGCCTACTCTGCTTACCCTGCCTAACCTGCCTACCCTGCCTACCCTGCCTACTCTGCTTACCCTGCCTACCCTGCCTACCCTGCCTACCCAGCCTACCCTGCCTACCCTGCCTACCCAGCCTATCCTGCCTACCCTACCTATCCTGCCTACCCTGCCTTTCCTGCCTACCCTGCCTATCCTGCCTACCCTGCCTACCCTGCCTACCCTGCCTACCCTGCCTTTCCTGCCTACCCTGCCTATCTTGCCTACCCTGCCTACCCTGCCTACTCTGCTTACCCTGCCTACCCAGCCTACCCTACCTATCCTGCCTACCCTGCCTTTTCTGCCTACCCTGCCTATCCTGCCTACACTGTCTATCCTGCCTACCCTGCCTACCCTGCCTTGCCTGCCTACCCTGCCTTTCCTGCCTTTCCTGCCTGCCCTGCCTATCTTGCCTACCCTGCCTAATCTGCTTACGCTGCCTACCCGGCCTACCCTGCCTTTCCTGCCTTTCCTGCCTACCCTGCCTATCTTGCCTACCCTGCCTACCCTGCCTAATCTGCTTACTCTGCCTACCCTGCCTAACCTGCCTATCCTGCCTTTGCATATCCTGCCTATCCTGCCTACCCTGCCTACTCTGCTTACCATGCCTACCCTGCCTACTCTGCTTACCCTGCCTATTCTGCTTACCCTGCCTACCCTGCCTACTCTGCCTACCCTGCCTACTCTGCCTACTCTGCCTAACCTGCCTATCCTACCTACCCTACCTACTAATTTGTATCTATCATCAATAGTTTTCTCAGCGCACGCCAAATAATGTATTTTACAGACAACATTTTGCTACCTTGGGTTACATTATTGCAATTTTCATAAGGATCTCTATTTTTTTTGAAAATATTTTGTAGCCTATGACACTCAGAAATAATGTAGCTTTCTACCGGTGCAAGAATTTTCAAAATCGGTTCAGTAGATCCAGAGATTACCCCTTACAACGTCACAAACTCACAAACTCACAAACTTTACCTCTTTATAATATTAGTATAGATATGGTTCGGTTGCCGACATGGTCTCCGAACGTTGGGATGTTTCTCACAGGAGGTACCTATTTCCCAATGACATAATACAATAAGTTAAATTAATACGTACCTTAGTATATCTATATTAATATTATAAAGCTGAAGAGTTTGTTTGTTTCAACGCGCTAATCTCAGGAACTACTGGTTGGAATTGAAAAATAATTTTTGTGTCCATTTATTGAGGTAGGTAGGCTTTAAGCTAAAGAGACATCACGCTACGACCAGTATGAGCGGAGCATAAATGTTGTTTTTTGCCAATACGGGCAAAATATTCCTTTTTGAGAGCTTCCGTTGCGTGCGTTGCGTACAATCATGTACGAGTATGTAGTGTAGAGTAGGTAGCTAGATAGGGTAGGGTAGGTAGGTAGGTAGATTAGGTTAGGTAGCCAGATGACGGGAGCGAAGCCGCGGGGGACAGCTAGTTTTGTATGAATTTGTATTTACCTACCTACCTACCTATTCATCAACTTACGAAGCTTTGTTTTTTTCGTTTGTTTATTCATGTCATGAGACAAAGCGGGCGTAGGTAATTATCTCAAGGACACCACTAAGACTTACCTACATTATTCCTCTTTACTTACTGTGACGTTAGTTCGGCCAGTTGGGCTCACGCAGGGTAGGGTGACCATGCGATTGGACTTGCCTGCACAAGTGCGGCTTTATGCCCTCGGTCCAGTTTTTGCTAGAATTTTTTGTAAAATTCCTTTGACAAAAAACTAAAACTAAAAAGCCAAATTCGTTCTAGTTTATTTAATTATTCTGGGATTTTTATCTGGACTTCAGTGACCATTACCCTGTGGTGTTCCAATAAACTTTGATAACTGGCTAGCTAATCGACTACATAATAAACTGCAAAATATTTACAGAGCCACGACGATCAAATAAAAAAACGCCTTTTGCCATCAATTTTCAGAAAGAAACACTGAAAAAAAAGTAAGAAAATAAGCGTGTTTAGTGTGGATCTTTGACACTATGTTTCTGATTATTATTGTATTTTTTGTTTTTCGTTCAGTCGATAATATAATTATGGTCACCCTACACGACTTTATCAAGTTTAAATTTATATTTTTTAAACAGATGAATGATAATCTATAAAGTAAGAACATAATAAAATAAATGTTTATTCAAAATCCTTGTGTTTAGGGTTCCGTGCCCAAAGTTTAAAAACGGGACCCTATTACTAAGACTCCGCGGTCCGTCCAGGTTGTAACTCATGAACCGTGATAGCTAGACAGTTGAAATTTTTACAGATTATGTATTTCTGTTGCCGCTATAACAACAAATACTAAAAACATAGTAAAATAAATATTTTATTTTTAATAAAAGGGCTCCCATACAACAAACGTGATTTTTTTGCCGTTTTTTGCGATATTGGTACTGAACACTTCGTGCGCGAGTACGACTCGCACTTGGCCGGTTTTTTTTTTATATTCTTAGCTCAGAGCGCTGTTATTTATCTATTCCTACTTATGCGTAAATAGGCATATGTAATACTTGCATTCATTATTTATTATAACAACACATGTTTGAGGTTTATTATAGGAATTCCTACATAAATAAGACAAAAGAACGCGGGCGGCGATCGCGTCGGCCGGCTTTCGAGTCGATAGGAAGGAAAGGATGATTAGGTAGCCATATTTAACTGCTCACACACACACACACACACGGCTACGCACGGCGCACCGCGTGTGCGTGCAAACCGAGATAGCAATACTCCGAATGAATTTTTCACTCGGCTCGAATTGCATTTGCGAGCTTTGTTCGCTCGCCGCGCCCTTAAAGGTCCGGTCCACTTTTAATGGAAGACATTATTTTATTAAAAAACATTCCTATTAAATTAATTTAGATGAAAATATCCAATTACATACAAAGTTAATTGTTACGAATATAATGGTTTGCTATAATATAATATCGACACAAAGTATCGTTTATAAAGTTATGAAAATCCAATAAATGTTAATTAAATATTAAAGACGGACTTTTGATTTGTTAAACTTTCTTTTTGTTTACCCGACTGCCGAAGGAGGGTAATGTGGTCTATCTATGTATGTGTTTGTTCTTAGGTGGCGTTCTAAAGACCAAACGCTTTGGCCAATTTTGATGATTCTTTGCGCCTCTGGTATCAGAGGTGTATCGATAGCCTACGATATTATTAGTACCATTCATAAATTCAATCAAAAGATTCCGGCTCATATTGGTGTGAAAGGTAACGAGGAGGATGATCGAATATCTAAATTAGTAGCAGTACAAGGAAATGAGATTAGATTTTTGCCGGACTACTTTGATCCCTAAATTCAAAACTAAATGTCACGAGTTCTGGAAAAACATTTTGATGAAAAATCGGAAACAAAAGGCATTTGGTATAAAACCATTCATCATGAGCCTCCTCGTTATCTTTGGTTTGATGATGGCAAACTTTTATGTGAAAATAGCATACACTCGGATTCCCAGGTCTCAATTATCGGGCTGTTAACGTAATCGACGAATAATCGCCGGTTAATTCTACTTTCAGTTTCTCAACACCAAGGGCGAGTTTCTGAAGTCGACGTCACATCTCAAATTAGCTGACAATTTGTCACAAATTAACCAGCCGTCAGTTGTCAGTGAGTTTCTCAACACTTCATCATCGAGAAATTACGTAATCGCTTGTTACATTTAATAATTTATTTCGCTTGGCTACCCTAGCTAGTATTCATTCGCTTCCTTCACTACTATAACGTAATCAGTAACTTTGAATAGTATTTTATCTTGAGCGGCTGGGATGGTGTAGCCGCCAAGTTAAGCAAACCTTACCAAGGACGATTTTTGGATGGGTAACCACATTATTTTTATTTGCTTGGTTTTGGATAGGTGACCCCACACAGGTTAAGCAACACCTACCAAGGTTAGTCTTTGGATGGGTAACCACTTTTTTTGGTTCGTTTGTTTTGGATGGCTGACCCCGCCAGGGTAAGCATCACTTACCAAGGTCAGTTTTGGGATGGGTGACCACTTTTTTTGGTTCGCTTGTTTTTGGATGGGTGACGCTGCCAGGGTAAGCAACATTTACCAAGGTCAGCGTTTGGATGGGTGACCACTTTTTTTGGGGTTAGCTTGTTTTTAGATGGGTTACTCCGCCAGGGTAAGCAACACATACCAAGGTCAGTCTTGGGATGGATGTCAACTTTTTTTTGGATTGCTTGTTTTCGGATGGGTGACCTTGATGTTGTATAACCTAGCACCTTGGGGTGACTTTATGATGTGTGACCAAAATTTTTGTGGTGATGGTCACCCATCCAAAGACTGACCTTGGTTAGTGTTGCTTACCCTGGCAGGGTCATCTGCCCAAAAACAAGCGATCCAAAAAAAAATGGTCACCCATCCCAAGACTGACCTTGGTAACTGTTGCTTACCCTGGCGGAGTCACCACCCGAGCCGCTTCAAGTTAAACACAAATCTATCCAGAAACTGACCTCGATAAGTACTAAGTACAGGGTACAGTTAACATTAATGCGCGTGAGGAAGGTTCGATTCCCAGGTCAGTCAGATTGCTTTTTTTTTATTAACGTAAATACAAAATAACAATTTTTGATAATTGTGTCAAGTTTTTATAATGTAATTAATTTAAAAAGTTTGTAATATACTATTTTTTTAATCTTGGTCATTAAATAATTGATCTAAATTAATTTTTTTTTTTTTTAACTCAACCCATACCATAGTTTTTGCCGACCCCTATTATCTTTTTATCGTAATATAAGACTTTAAAATCATAATATTATTTTTAATCTTAGTTGACGAGTGATTAACATTGAAAAAGGTTCTCAGAAACCCAAAAATAACATGTCGTCAATTCGAGATTTTTTTCAAATGTGACAAATTGTCAACCGCTTGTCATGATGGATGACCCCGCCAGGGTAAGCAACACTTACCAAGGTCAGTCTTTGGATGGGTGACCATCGCCACAAAAATTTCGCTCACCCATTCTAAAGTCACCCCACTAGGTTAAACAACATCTACCAAGGTCACCCATCCGAAAACAAGCGATACAAAAAAAAGTGGCCCCCATCCCAAGACTGACCTTGGTATGTGTTGCTTACCCTAGCAGGGTCACCCATCTAAAAACAAGCGAACCCAAAAAAAAGTGGTCACCCTTCCAAACACTGACCTTGTTAAGTGTTGCTCACCCTGGCGGGATCAGCCATCCAAAACAAAAGAACCAAAAAGTTTGCGGTTACCCATCCAAAGACTAACCTTGGTAAGTGTTGCTTAACCTGTGTGGGGTCACCTATCCAAAAACAAGCAAATAACAAAAATACGTGGCTACCCATCCAAAAATCGTCCTTGGTAAGGTTTGCTTAACTTGGCGGCTACACCAACCCAGTCGCTCAAGATAAAATACTATTTAAAGTTACTGATTACGTTATAGTATTGAATGAAGTGAATGAATACCAGCTAGGGTAGCCAACTGAAATAAGTTATTAAATGTAACAAGCGATTACGTAATTTCTCGATGATGAATGTTGAGAAACTCATTGACAACTGAGGGCTGGTTAATTTGTGACAAATTGTTAGCGGATTTGAGTTGTGACGTCTACTTCAGAAACCGGCCCATCAAAGTTTTCGTTCTTGATGAAAGAGTCAAATCACCAAATTGCATTACTTGTAATAGAATCGAGGACGTACAACATTTGTTGATGGATTGTGTTAAAAATAAGATTGAGAGAGAAAAATTAGAAAGAGAGTATGGCTTGAACAAGTTAGATATTGGCTTAATTCAGACGATATCATCATAACCTAAGTCTGATCTAGCAAAACAACTTTGTAGGCTGGCAGTAATATCAAACCCGTAATGTTTATATTTCTTTTTAGTCTAAGTAGCTTTTAGTAATAGTACATTATGGTACGAATGTGTAATGTTGGTGATTACCGCTGAGGTGCCATTTAGACCCTCACCTAACGGCTCGGGTCGTAAGAGTGCCGAGGACGGTAATCATCAATTCACACTTGTATCATACTACGTTTTTCAAGACACTTGTGAAGAAAATAATGCAAAAAAATGATTTCTAACAGTGAAAACGAGTTGTGAATTTTTTTTCGCAATGTCGGGAAAATTAATCAGTTTTCCTATGCGCGCGGATCTAAAAATGGCGATCGGCCATAGACAAAAAAAATGAGGTTTCTTTTTTTTGGCTTTTCGCGGACAGCGTTTTAGCCACGTACAACGTGGGGAATTACATGTTTTCTTTATTACAGAAAAAAACAAAAGTTTTATTTGAGTGAAAATTTTATTTATTCAACACGTACAAGTTGAAATTATCTATTTAAATACGAAGTTGCATGAAATGAGCAAGCAATAGGGAGATACATTAATTTATTTGTACTATTGAGCACGGTCTTTTTCGTATCGAAACTTTTTTAAGAACATATATAGCAACTCAACCAATAAATTAAAAAAAAAAACTCTATAACTCACTTGTGAATAATAGCAATAAAAAAGTCACAGTTTGATTACAGGTGTCATTATATGCCTAATTGCGGTGAAATTAGAGCCACTTTATGAGCAAGTGTGTTGAAAATATTGTAAAGTGCATTAGTGCAGTATATTGTTTAAGGTACAATGGGGTTGACTTTTCCTTGTGTATAAAAACCCCCAAACTAATAATAAAGAAAAAATATGATTCTTACGTCAATTATCAATACTGAACGTCTTAACCTTGCGAGTGTCACTGGCTACATTAAAATTAAATTTTTAAATTGCGGTTTTTGGGCATCTTACTGTGGTGTCCATTTTTATTTTCTTTTTAACCCATCGTATGGGGTATCAAAATGTTAAAAATATAATTTTAATATAAATTAACTAAAAAGTTCTAAATAAAATAAGTTAATTCAAAATATTAAAAAATCTTGACTGCTTATGAAGCGAACTAAAAAAGACGTAAACAAGAAGAAAACCATGCTGTGCAGTCGGAGGATATACCTGGGTTTGGTCAGCCAGCTCGCAAATATGTACCCTCTGACTTTTTTTATTATGTACCGCAGAGACAGAAAACTGGAGGGAAATAGCCTCCTTCTGTGAGACTGTGATGGTCAAGAAAGAGGACGCCGAGCGGAGCCAAGGAGTTTTAGAGAGGTAAAAAGCCCACAGTCCCTGGTCTTTTCCCTAAACGTCCAGGAGTCTTTTGAAGATTTCCCCAGGTTAAATAAAAAATAAATTACCGCAGATCGCACGTGGTAACAAAACCAGCATAAGCTGGCCTCTTCCTTTATTGAAACTCCGTATTAAGTTAGGCTCAAAAGACCCTAGACAAAATTACATTTTTATCAAAGTAGAGAAGTCAAAATTAAAAGGATTGAATGTGACATTTCGGTAGCGCTTAGCAATCACATACTCTATGAGTACATTGAAGTTTGCAACAATCGTTATTGCTGATTGAATCTCTCTTTGTCTAGAGTCAAAGGTCAAAATGTTACCATCGACCACATATAGTCGACTGCGCTTACATCTGCACTGTGAAAAACTTTTGGCGGGTATGTAGATACGAAGGGACCTCATAAGAACTGAGATTATTTATAGATGAATGTAAACCTTGGACCATCATCACCATCTTCATCATTTCAGCCGAATGACGTCCACTGCTGGACATAGACAACCCCCAAGCGTCGTCACATCGACCGCTCCTGTGCGTCTCTCATCCAGCGGATACCCGCAACCTTCAGCAGGTCATCAATCCAACTAAAGGGAGGCCTTCCAAAGCTGCGTCTTCCGGTACGCGATCATCGCTCCAGAACTTTATGGCAATAAAATTCCCTATAAAAAAACAAACCTTATTATTTTAATCAAAAACATGATCTTGTTTATGTTCTATATCTCGTTACTGTTGGTAGGTACCTGGATCAAAAGGCCCCTATTGTTTTAGGTAAACAAAGCACGCAGAAACCATAATTAAGTAGAGTTGTAGACCATTGTTATTTTAATCATCAACCGTCAAAAACACCTACGTTGCACTATGGAAAATATAGGTCGGTATCGGATCAAAAATCTGTAACTTCATGAATTTTTGTCGTATCGTGATGAAATTTGGCACAAATATGCAGTAAGGTTTGGAGATTCGAATGATGTAGTGTAGTTTTTAGTGTTTTCTTGTATATCGATGTATGTTTTTTTGCATAGAATGAAAGAAATGGGAAAAAATCACGAAAAAAAATACTTAAAAAATTATTTAAAGTAGAATACAAGTGTATAATGACTAAAAAGATTAAACCATGGTTAATTACAACAAGCAAAGTAAAATATATAATATATATATGAAAACAATTTACTAAATTAAAATCATATCACTAATAGGTACATCCTATACTCTGGCTTCAGGAAATGATGTAGCTAGGTACAAATATAAGTAATAACTAAATATAAATATTATTTTTAACTTATACCACTTCAGGATCAGGGTCAGTAAATGTGGGTTCACTTTCAGGTGCCACGTTTAAAAGACTTAGTGCCTCTTCTTCAAATTCTTTCACATTTCTTACGTACGGTTTTCTCAAACTTGTTATATATGGATCTGACGTGTATAAAAGCGTCTTAAAGACATCTTCATTTGTAGCAGATCGGGAACATTTTCTGGCATGATGAAGTCGTATGTTTCTGTAGTCTTTGTTGCGAGACTCTTGTGCGTCTTCAGAAAGCTGTCCAATAGGAAGCACCGCAAAATGTTTGATAACGTTTTCTCCGTGTATGAGTATTTTATGAACAGAGGATGGCATATAATACCAATCGTAACTACTTACATAGATTCTTGCAGTTTCTATTGCATATTCCCCAAATTTTTCAGGGTCGATCATCATTCCAGAAAAAAGAACTTGCAAGATAATGTATAGGCGTTTAATCAATGCCTCATCTACACCTGTTATTTCCGATGAGCAAGTGCTATTATAGAAGAATCTTCGTGCGGTATTGCCATCGTTCGTATTCCCGCTAACTTGCCGAGGTTTGTCGACGATTAATCCCAACTCCTCCCTGAAACGTTTTTGAACAAGTTCTTTCTTTTCTTTTTTTAATCTCTTATTTTCCTCAGTTGAAGCAGCCCAAGTCTTAAACGAAAGATTATAGGAAATATGCAATATCATTTCCATGCAGCGAATCCAGGCGTGTAAGGTGGACAATCCGTATTGGTAGGCGTTTTCGTTTTCAGGTCTGGCAGTTACTTTCGATAGGTCATTCATTAGCCGTGGAGTAGCCCCACATATCGTGCATGTGGAACCAGATGGAGTAATAGCAATACCATCTTTGTTTATAAGTGATGCTTGTGCAGCCCTAATTTGATTTTTAATATCATCGACAAATGCCTTGGTTTTTTCTGGAGTTTCCTTACAAAGCTCAATAGAAATGGGTCTGCAAAAACGGACAGATGAAGGTACCGGATTTTGCCAAACAACGGATCCCGATTGCACATCAACTAATCTGATGGGGACTAATGAAGTGATGAACAAATTGGCATCTGAAATTGTTTCCAACTCTTCTGCGAGTATTTGCTTGTATTGGCTTTGACCAGATGAACCATCACATCCCCATTTACAATAAAGGATCAATGTTCTATATTGTTCTTGGAAAACAGAATCGATTTTTAAAATTCTTGCAGCAGTATGATCCAATAAATCTTGGATATTAATCACTTTAGCATAAGTATTCGTGATTTCGATTGTGGAAGATGGTGGATAACAGGATCTTTTTATTTCTTGTAATTTGTAGTAAGGCGGGCATATACAACACTTTCGTTCGTTGGTTAATTTTTCAGGTACATATATTGTGCTTTTGTTAGATCCAAATCTATAAAAGCACTCAATGCTTCCGTATAGGAAAGAATCTTCATCTGCTCTAAGTCGTTCCACATACTTGAGATATCTAATTTCTTTTGAGTGTCAGCGGTTCTTAATTCTTCGACAAGATGAGCTTCTGTGTACTCACGTAAAGCCCGTAGTCCCTGCACATAGGCGTTTTTTATATGCTCGAAGCCATATTCTTGGAGTAGAAGAGTGTTTTTCCTCTTCTTGGTAGATTCTGAGGAGTCTCCATAAGCCACGCATGCTCTTCCTCGTTGGCCAGATGTTGATGGCGTAGAATATTGTTCAGAATCCGGTAAATTTAACGAATACGTTGAGTCCAACCAAGTACAATTCTTCTGTAAAAATGTTTCTTTTTCCCGAGATGCCAGGGCCCAGCGCTTGTTGAAAATAGGAAGAATGTGCCTTTGTATGTCACTAATTATAAAACACAAGTTGTTTTCAGAAACACTGAGCTTTTCCACTAAAACTTTGGATAATGATTCCATGGTCTTGCCACCCTCGATATAGGGGATTATGAAGTCTCGTTTGGTACAGCTGAAGGAAGACATTTGAACACTTCACAATCTGCAGAAATAATAGGCGTAGATGAGATTTGCTTCACTTGAAGTTACACTGATGTAGATGGTTCGAATAGTTTTTGCTTCCCTTTATATACTCATTTTACAATATCGAATTGGTACCTACATTATCATTATCTTGTAATTTCCCTCGCAAACCGAGTGCAAATTTGATAAGGTCCCTTTGTTATCACGAAATAATGAAGAAAATATCCAAAAAGTTCCATATTGTTCATGTGAATGGTGTCAGTGGTAAACCGCAAAAGATACCAATTTTCGGGTTCTGACTTTTATCAGTTTTTTTCTCATATCTTCTAAAACCGCAAATATCCGCAGCTGATTTTTTTTGCATTCTGTTTATGAATAGTTAGACTACTAGTCAACACAAAAAGTAGCGGTTGGGCAAACGTGGGCAACATTGAAAACATTCGACGAAAAAAAATATAAGTGAAAAATAAGGTATGCCACTTTTTAAGTAATTACTGAAATATTTTTCTTTACTTTTAAAATCATTAAGCTGTATCGCAAAAAGCATAAAATAACCTTTCTAAAAATGTAAAATACTGCATATCTGTACCAAGTATTTTTTCACAATATGGTATTGTAACATGTATACGCAAAGACTTGAGTTTGGCACTTCTGTCTTCTATGTATTTCTATCTATGAAAAAAAAAAACGCGTATTAAGTGAAAAAATCCTAATGAATATTATAATTTAACTATTAGAGAACCTAATAAAATAGCCATATTATCCAAATTATGATATTCGTAAAAAGCATTTTTGATATGCGCTTGTTCTACCATTTTCCATAGTGCGTTGTCTCAGCTTTGTATTTGTATTTTTACGGGTCGCAATTATTTAATAAATTGCCTACACAGAGTATAAAAACCAGCCAAGTGCGAGTCGGACTCGCGCACGAAGGGGACCCTTCGTGCGCGAGTCCGACCATTACCGCAAAAGTCCGTACCATTATCGCAAAAAATCTGTAATAAGATCACGTTTGTTGTATGGGAGCCCCACTTAAATATTTATTTTATTCAGTGTTTATTTAGTATTTGTTATTATAGCGGCAACAGAAATAGATCATCTGTGAAAATTTCAAATGTCTAGCTATCACGGTTCATGAGATACAGCTTGGTGACAGACAGACAGACAGCAGACGGACCATGGAGTCTTAATAATAGGGTCCCCTTTGGGTAGGGAACCCTAAAAAGCAAACAATTATGTTCTATACTTATTATAATAAAATAATAAATTAAAATTTAAAAAACCGCCGAGGCTCCGTAAGTCACGCTTTTTAAGGTACATATTTCATCTATCACCGTCAGGGTGGATAATATTTTTTTTCTTCAGAATTTTGAAATGGAACTAGGTCGTGTCAAAAGTTGAAATTACTAAAACCATTAAGAATGATATAATTAAAGAGATTGTTATATTTCAGGTAATAATGCCCCACAGGCTCTCTGAATTTAAAAAAAAAGCTATTTCAGGTATTATTGTTATTTATGTTTTGTGTTAATAAAACTGCAAGTTTGTTACGTACTCGCATAGCACCCAAACCGCTGACAAGCGATTACCTCATTGTCGCACATCGCAACAGCCGCGGACACGAGGCGCCGACGCAGCACAACGTGATGCAGCCCGACACCGGACATCGAGGCCCTCGTGGGTTCGTCACTTTTGGCACGGCATCGGTCAACTGTCGACTATTTCTAAGCCATTTATAATTGTAATTTTTATTAATTAAATTTAAGTTTAATAAATTTTGTATTTTTTTAAATCCTCCGGCTACAGCCTTCGTAATTGGCGCAGTCGGTAGGATACTCGCGGGCCGGTTCGCGAGATTAAATTGATAGGATCGCGAGTCACCCGGGTGGCCGTCGGGCACCGTACGAGTATCCAGAACCTACAAGAGCTGCAGACCAGAGGAGTATCCTGACATCGATACAGAAAAGGTACAAAACCATTACAAGTAAGTACTTTAGAATCGCTCTAGAGTCGCGTCCTTTTATCCTTAACTGTTACCCTTTAATTGTTCCAAGATTTTCCATTCACGGCAATCTCGGTCCCCTAGGTTAGATAGTAATCGTAGAATTTGTATTTTAGACGCTAATAGAAATCTAGAGGCGGAACCGTCGGATAGTAGTAGTTTAGAAATATCGAGTATGGCTGACTCAGTGGATCAAGTTTACAAGGCCCTACGCTTGGTTCCTGAATTTGACGGGAACTCGAACGTACTAACAAGATTTATAAAATTATGCGATCAGTTAGTACAACAGCTTGTGAAAAATGGCCCGGAATTTCAGTTAACTAATTTGGCATTATTAAACGGAATATTAAATAAGATAGTGGGACCCGCATCGCGTACGATTAATTCCAATGGTATCCCGGATACCTGGGAGGGAATTCGGAGTGCTTTAGTTAATAATTTCGCCGATCAACGCGATGAGACATCCTTGTACAATGACTTAGCGCTTTTAACCCAAGGTTCAGCAACCCCGCAGGAATTTTATGAACAGTGCCAAAATCTCTTTAGTACTATTATGACTTATATCAGCCTGCATGAAACGATAGCGAGTACCATTGAATCGAAACGTACTTTGTACAAGAAACTCACATTACAATCGTACCTACGTGGTCTACGAGACCCGTTGGGTTCTCGCATTCGGTGCATGCGGCCTGATACGATTGAAAAAGCTTTAGAGTTCGTGCATGAAGAGACGAATACGTTATACCTGCAGCAGCGTAACGACCATGCTCCTGAAAGGAGGTCGCAGCCTCAGCACCAGGTCAGTCCTAAAATTTTTTATGGCCTCATGCCACCGAATCACGCGGCACCACCTACACCGCGCTCTTTTAATATGCCACCCTTTAGGCCTTCCAATATGCCAGGACCCTCGCGACCGTCTATGCCTCAAGGGCAGCAACCTATTCCGATTTGGAGAAATCAACCTCCTCAATATCGCGGGCCCACACGTACGCAGCAGATGTTTAGTTCACCGCCACCTAATTATACACCCCAAGGTCAAGTTTTTAGAATGCCTAGTGCAGGTCCCAGGCCAGCTACTAGTAACACTCCGCAACCCATGAGTGGTGTAAGTCACTATGTGGCTAAACCATACGTCCCACGCGCATCCCACTATTGGACTAAGGCTGGAAATCCACCGCCCACCAATTATTTTAGAACAAGGGAATTTAACTACAATGATTTTAGCGACCAATTGCAGTATGACCAGTATTATAGCGATTATTTTGGTAACGGTGATTACTACCCCCAGGAATATTACGAGTATACCGATTACGTGTACCCGAATGAATACGTGCATGAGCACCCACAGCCTACAGATTCATATGTTATTGTAGAGGAAGTAAAAGACCCGATTTCGCCTGCTGAGAAGGAGGATTTTCAGAAGGTCCCCAAATCAGAAAGGTCAAAATAGAGATTAATTTACAGACGCAAAGGCAATTGCCGTATATACAAATTTCAGACCCTCCGCTTAAATTATTAATTGACACAGGTGCAAATATGTCTTTTGTTAGCCCCGCAGTAGTTCAAAAGTTCTTATCCCATATACCGTGTAATTATGATCCTTTCGAGGTAACGAATACTCACGCTACCACTAGAAGTGATTATTCCATTACCTTACCGTGTTTCCAGGAATTTAATGAACCAGGTGATATAACTCTTTTCGTTTATGCGTTTCATAATTTTTTTGATGGTTTGATTGGGAAGACTTGTTAGAAAAACTAGAATCTAACATCGACCTGAAAAACAGACTGCTGGTCACTCGTAACTCTAGTAATCCTTTATTGATGTACGACTCGCGCAATAGTAACCTATACGAAGATATAGTACCGGCTAATTCATCTAAACTAGTGAAAGTTCCAATAAATTCTAAGGACGGTGACGTTTTAATTCCCGAACAGTGTATTTCAAATTGTTTAATAAATGATTGCGTTACAACTGTAAAAAATAACAGGGGTATAATAGAGGTAACTAATCCTTCACGTCATGATGTAGTCTTTTCTATGGATCGCCCTGTCGGTGCGGAAGTATTCAATGTGCAGTGTATGCGCACCGATCATCAGTCCGATCGCGTAACCGAAGTTTTGTCCCGTCTACGTACAGACCATTTGAACCCTGAAGAAAAAGCTAACTTAGAAGCTCTTTGCTCTCGGTACGCCGACGTATTTTATATTGATGGCGAATCATTGTCTTTCACTAACCAGGTAAAACATTCCATCCGAACAACGGATGATGTACCAATCTATACAAGAAGTTACCGATATCCATTCATACATAAGCAAGAAGTTCAGGATCAAATCTCTAAAATGCTAGAACAAAACATCATACGTCCCTCACAGTCCGCGTGGAATTCCCCCATCTGGGTAGTTCCCAAGAAAGCCGACGCCAGTGGAAAAACCAAATGGCGCTTGGTTATAGATTTCAGGAAACTAAACGAAAAAACCATAGACGACCGCTACCCTATACCCAACATTTCGGACGTCCTAGACAAGTTAGGTAACTGCCAGTATTTCACCACCCTGGACCTCGCGAGTGGTTTTTACCAGGTTGAAATGAACCCGGATGACATCCATAAAACCGCGTTTACAGTCGAGCATGGACATTATGAATTTCTCCGCATGCCGATGGGTTTAAAAAATTCTCCTTCAACCTTCCAACGGGTGATGGACAATGTCTTACGGGACCTTCAAAATGTTGTGTGTTTAGTGTATTTAGACGATATTGTCGTTTTTTCAGTATCCCTTCAGGAACATATGATAAATCTGGAAAAGGTGTTTCAGAGACTCAGAGAATCTAATTTCAAAATTCAAATGAAAAAATCGGAATTTTTAAAGTTAGAGACAGCGTACTTGGGACACATAATTAGCAGAGACGGCATTAAACCTAACCCGGATAAGATTATAGCCATCCAGAAATTCCCACTGCCCAAAACGGCCACTGAAATTAAACGTTTCCTAGGTCTCTTAGGGTATTATAGAAAGTTAATTCCAGACTTCGCTCGCATAGCAAAACCTATGACACAATGTCTAAAAAAGGATTCAAAAATTACTATAACCGATCCAAATTATATCAGTTGTTTTGAGAAATGCAAAACCCTCTTAATCAACGATCCGATCTTACAATATCCGGACTTTAACAAGGATTTTATACTAACAACTGATGCATCTAACCTGGCCATTGGTGCCGTTCTCTCACAAGGTGAGATAGGTACTGACAAGCCCATTGCACACGCATCCCGCACATTAAACACTAGTGAAATTAACTACAGTACAATTGAAAAAGAATTGCTGGCAATTGTATGGGCAACCAAATACTTCCGCCCTTACTTATTTGGTAGGAAGTTTAAAATCGTTACGGATCACAAGCCCTTACAATGGGTTATGAATCTAAAGGAACCCAATTCTCGTTTAACCCGCTGGAGACTAAAACTAAGCGAGTATAACTTCTCTACTATCTATAAGCAAGGTAAACTGAATACTAACGCAGATGCTCTGTCCCGCATCGAAATCAATAATGAGGATGCGAACTCTATAGCCGTTAACACGTCCGAAAAATCCCCTTCAGTGGTTGGTTCTACAACTGCAACAGCTCACACCAGTGCTGAGAACCCTATATTAGAAGTACCGATTTCTGATGAACCCCTAAATAAATTCCACCGCCAAATATCCTTTGTAGTCGTAGGAGATAATAAAAAACGCCCAACGGTGTCCAAACCTTTCGAAACCCACACTAAAACCACCATACAACTATCAGAGTCTAATCTTGAACAGGACGTAATTAATGCTGTTAAAGAATATGTGAATCCCAAAGTAAGAACGGGAATTCTCATCCATCCCCCTCTAGCCATGTACAATATAATCCCGATCATCCAGGATAAATTCAAAAGCTCCGCCTTGGATATGGTCTTAACAAAAAAAGAAGTAGAGAACGTCAAAAATTACCTGGACCAACAGGAAATCATTCGTAATTACCATGAAGGAAAAACAAACCACCGCGGTATAACTGAATGTTTCCTTGCCTTATCACATCGTTATTATTGGCCCAAAATGAAAGAAAGTATATCAAAATATATTAACGAATGTAGTATCTGTGGCCAAGCAAAGTACGATCGCAACCCTATTAAACAAAAATTCTCCATAGTTCCTCCGCCAACCAAACCCTTTGAAATTTTACATTTGGACCTTTTCACAGCACAAAATGAGAAATTTCTCGCTTTCTCGAAATATGCGCAAGCATATCATCTTAGAGATGGTACTGCGTTAAGTGTCGTTCAAGCTCTTTTAACGTTTTGCACCCATCATGGCGTTCCCTATACTGTAGTCACGGATCAAGGACCTGAGTTCACTAATGCATTATTTTCAGAATTTGTCCGTCTCCATAAGATACAACATCATAAAATCCTTGCACATACCCCTAACGATAATGGAATAGTAGAACGCTTCCATTCTACCATTCTCGAACACCTCAGAATCCTGAAATTGGAAAAGCATAATGAACCCGCCGTAAATCTCATGCCCTATGCAGTTTTAGGTTATAACAGCTCAATACATAGTTTCACCAAATGTAGGCCTATAGATCTAATCACAGGACACTTTGATCCCCGCGATTCCTTGGATCTAAACCTATCTGAGCATCTACTACAAAATTACTTACAAGACCATAAAAAACGATTAACCCAAGTCTATGAAATAATAAATGAAACATCCCTCCACCGTAGGACCGAATTAACTGAAAGAAGGAATAAAGATCGCGAACCTGAAAAGGAATATAACCCTGACCAACAAGTATTCGTCCGAAATCCTCTAGCTAGCAGACAAAAGTTAGCCCCGCGCTTCACTAAAGACATAGTCATGGCCGATCTTCCCATACACATATATACCAAGAAGAAACGAGGCCCTGTTGCAAAATCTCGTCTAAAGAGAAGCCCTAAACATCCCACATTGTTACAGGATGTTACTGCTGCTACTCCTGCAAATGACGCAAGGACAAGAAGTAATGATTGATCCTTTAGGAAACGGCCCTGGAATACTTCCGTTTAATCTAGGAACGACGCGTATCATTTCCCATTATCATTCCTTTCTCAACTATGTTAATCTCGACGGTATACAATCCCAGATATACACAGTTAGTACACAATTGACTGATGTTAGACATAAACTAAATAATAAGACGTCTCTATTATTTGAACCGCACATGAACTACCTTACATCTAAATTAACTAAAATATCTATACAGCTAGAGTCATTTGAACATAGTCGTCATAAAAGAGGACTCGTCGATGGTCTCGGTTCCGTTATTAAGAGCATATCCGGTAATCTTGACCAAACTGATGCAATTAAATATAATAACGCTATAAAAGTCCTTCAGGAAAATGAATACAAGATGCAGTCTCAACTTAATCAGCATGTTAGTCTATCTAAAACTTGGATTTCATATAATGCCAACTTATTAACTAACATAACAAAAAACCAGGAGAGAATGGGTAATGTCATAAATCGGATAATCAATAGTACAGCAGACTTTGATTTTATCCACTACGCCCATATGGCTCAACACTTCATTATTCTAAGCGATAGCATAGACAATTTGTCCGAAGAACTCCATAAACTAGAGTACACTTTAGCCTTAATACGCACGTTAAGCACACCCCATATGGCAATTAGTATAGCTGAAATTAGGAATATGTTAAATGAATTAAGGATTTTATACCCAAAAGATGAAATCCTCGAATTAGAGTTAAGGGATTATTATGACGTAATTAGGCTAGGATACTTTTATATAGATAATCAGATAGTTATAGTATTTAAGGTGCCGATTGCCTTCCCTCCAATCTATAGCCTTTACAAACTGTCCATTGTCCCTAACAAAAACAACAAAATCCTTTTACCTTCCTTACTTTTTATTGCGATTTCCGGACAAGATTCTATGTACATGGAGGCTGAATGCCCGAAGGTAAATTCTCTGTACCTCTGCGAAGCAAAATCAAAGTACAAGACCCAAAATGATCCGGATTGTATCCAGCATCTGATCTCCAAGCAAGAACTTCTCCCTTATTGCAAGCTGTCCTCAGTCACATTGAAGAGAGAAGCTGTGGAACAACTCGACGAGAAACACTACACCATCAGTTTCCCACATCCAACCAAAGTGAAGATATCCTGCAGACAAGAAACATACAAAATCCTGGAAGGAAGCTATCTGGCTATTATTCCGCACAATTGTCACATTAAAACGCCCGAATTCACAATAGCGAACTCTAACAATCACATCAAGGGATTCGCTCTGGAAATTATGCAATTGCCTACAGTTATTGAAGACTTAGAAACTTCAAGCGAGACACCAATTATACTAAACTCTGCCGATCTAGAAAATCTGCACTCCATAAACACGAAAATCATGCTACAGGCTCCAGTTAATCTTAATGAGATAACCGATACAGCTCTCTACCATACCACGATTCCAATCTACCTTATACTATCCGGTGCAAGTGCACTTACTATCGCACTGATGTACCGACGATATCGATTGAAACGACTTCAGAAAAATCAAGAATCAGATGACGCCACACCTTCAGGAAATTATGCTGAAATTCTAGAATCAAATAGAACCAGCCCCAGCAAGATAAGAATTGACCACAGCAATATTTCATCATCGCTGCCACACAAGATTTCGAAATAGTTGCTGATCTTCGGGGGGAGGTGTTACGTACTCGCATAGCACCCAAACCGCTGACAAGCGATTACCTCATTGTCGCACATCGCAACAGCCGCGGACACGAGGCGCCGACGCAGCACAACGTGATGCAGCCCGACACCGGACATCGAGGCCCTCGTGGGTTCGTCACTTTTGGCACGGCATCGGTCAACTGTCGACTATTTCTAAGCCATTTATAATTGTAATTTTTATTAATTAAATTTAAGTTTAATAAATTTTGTATTTTTTTAAATCCTCCGGCTACAGCCTTCGTAATTAGTTGTGTATGTTTATTTACTTTAAAAGAACAAAGTCATAATATTTATGTCTTAAAGCTGTTATTACTTTATACTTAAACAGCGATACGCGAAACGCACAGGAGTCATCAGCGTGGTGACGCTTTGGGGGAGGCCTATGTACAGCAGTGGACGTCAGAGGCTGCAATGATGAATGGTGATGATGAAACAGCGATAAGTATCTTTTTTATGTATCGGCAAATACCAAAAAACCTGTAATTTCATAATTTTTCTTATCTTATAGAGTTAAATACAGGCATTAAATTTCGAGATTCCAAACATGTTCTTAGAAACCTTATCCTTATAGAACCACAAACTGCAGCAGAGGCCTCCGTCACAATGTTCACACTTCTTTCAATGACTTGAGTGTGACAGGGGTAACTTTTGAGAAGGGATAAAATCAGTGACTTTGCCGGCGGCGTCTGGATGCATTCTTTATTGATTGTAGAGTTTATTTTGCAGATGACTGGACGCTCGGTTACTATCACATCTTTATCGACATTGTTACTATAATGATCTCTGAATGATCAAAGAAACCATACTCTCATGCTGCTATATCGAACAATTATTGCGTGTTTTCTTTAAATAACTGAAGACGCTTCCGATTTGACTCGAGGTTTTTCTGCTTGTGTGGTTTGAGTATACTGCGAAATTTATCATGATATTCTTTAATTTATTTAACTTTTTATAACTTATCCAGGTTCAATAGTAAGAATAGATGCTGATTGCCACACAGACAACAATTTTTTTTGCAAGTGTCGGTAGCAAGATTTTGTTTTATTTTTTGTTTATTTCGACTCATCCACACGTATAATATCTTCATATGAAGGTAAAATATTCCGTTTAATATTACGCCCTTGGCCAAATAATGGACACTGCAAGTCACTACGAAGAGACGACAAAGAAATTTTCAATTAATTGAAACACAAAAGCGAAATCCTTTCCGGTTCAAAGGTCGCCGCGTACTAATTTTACAAGCTTTTTACTAACTTGCAATGTATGTGTGTGTTCGGGCCAAATCTTACAACTGAATTTTAAAGCAGTTACCTATCCTCAACCGATTAAGATGAAATTTTGCATACACGTCTGGTTTGGATGACAATGCAAAGTAAGGTAAAATGCTTGTTTAAAAAAAAACCGCTAAAATCTCTAAAACTGTATACATCGTTTTGCTCTGGCAAGATACGTCATAAGCCTGCCGTGCGGCTGTTATTACTTAGCTAGGAACTTCTCTTATAAATAATTTGTTTTGTTCCCACACTGCTAAACGCACAGACATAAATCTAACTAGATGACGCGATAGTATGTACTTCGCGTGCCAAAAAACGGAGTAAAGTTACGATCAATGATCTTAATCTGAGCTTTTCATTCAGCATTATTGGCACAGGAAATCCACCGAAATCTAGAAAAATGCCTTTTTATTCCATATTGCGCTGTAAAGAATGTATAGAAAAGTTGGCCGAGGCACTGGCAATGTTTTCTTTCATTGGTAAGTAAATTTGTTTTTAAATTGTTTGTGAAAAAGTGGCACGCTTGGTTTTCATACAGATGGAGGGACTTGCGTTATCTAGATAGATTTATGTCTGTGGCTAAACTAGTCTATTTGTGCCATCGTGCATACTTTGTGGCCGGCTAATCTCGCAGTTCCGGAGCCGACGCTTGGAATAACTGTAAAACAAATGACATTTAGTAAAATACTTTAACTTCCCCGATGGTGCATTAGGGTACCATTTTATGTTTAATACTTACTTGTACAATTAACATATTTTGTTAAAAACAAACAATTCTAGAAACTAGTGGAATGAAACCTTTGTCTAATCTGCCTTTCAGTAATTTGCTTTATTTATCACTTAAAATGCTAATAAGAATCTAAGTATATACTACGATGTATATACCAACTTTATTTTTAAAGGCAACTTTATTATTAAAAACAAACGTATAAGGCATTAAGGTTTAATGCACTATTGAAAATAAATGCTGATTTATTCTTTAGAAGATTTACATTTATTTAAGTTAATGTTATTACATTACTTATGTAAAGAGAGGAAAAAGATAAATGGACCAAAATAATCACCGATATACCCAGGGGATGGCAAGGAGCAAAGTACTACCAGTAAAACGTTGGGAAGACGACGGCGACGTCAAAAGGACGGCCGGTCCAGATTAGATACGGAAGGCAAGAGTCTGATAGATGTAGAAATCTTTAGAAAAGGCCTTCGTCGAAGAACAAGCTGTTTCTAATAGTGTGCCCAAGTCGTCAATAATATAGTAAATTTATTGATTTTAATGAACAAAATATATATACCAAAGGAGTGCAGAAATACAGCAACGGACCGAAATAAGTGGAGAGAATAAAAGGAGACCTATGTCAAAAGACAACCTGAGCTGCTAGCTGATAGTTAAGATAAGATTTAATTTAGCTTAGTTAGTAATGTATAGTTATCATTAGCCAGATCAATCTGCCTAGCCTTATCCCAACTTTGCTGGGGTCGGCTTCCAGTCTAAACGGATTCAGCTGAGTACCATTGTTTTACATGGAGCGACTGCCTATCTGAACTCCACAACCCAGTAACTGGGTAACACGGTACCCCTTGACTAGACTGGTGTCAGATCTCAAGCTTCTGACTACTCGTAACGACTGTCCAAGATCTTCAAATGACAGCCGGGACCAACGGCTTAACGTGCTTTCCGAGGCACGGAGGAAACTCGGTATGTTGAAATGGTCACCCATCCACGGACTGATCTCGTCAAGCGTTGCTTAACCTTGAAGATCGACCGGTGCGGCTGTTATTATTAAGCCACGAGCTCCTCCTATCATTAGCTAGATATAAGATTTAATTTATAAAAAAATATTGTAAACAGTTTACAGGGAATAAAGGCTATTTTAATTTTATTTTAAGGTATAATATGGTAAATCATTTTAAAAACTCTGTAGAACCAGCTATAGAGGCCAATTTTAATCAATTCACTTTTATGAAGCAATTTAGCAATAGAATTACACATAGAGACAATAAGTTCGGCCCTTTTCACAGATATTGGACGACAGGCAATCAACATTAACGATTTAGTACAATTTTATTCATTTTATGAACATTTCAGGTCCTACAAACAATGCTATTTAAAAAGGAAAAATGTGTTGAAACCTTTTCTCAAAAACAAGGCTTGGGCAGAAAGGTGGAATGCCATTTTTGGAATGTTCCACGGTCGGGTTCAAGATATACAATAATAGCGTGCCACGTAGGCCTAGATTATGCATAGTCACCATTATATTTTATAGCACCTTATAGGTAGAAAATAGTCAAAATTTCTTTATTCAATTAGGCCATTAAGCGGCACTTTCGAACGTCAAAAATAAAAATTAAATGTAATAATAATTGATTCTACCGTCCATTCGGAAATGTAGCTTGTTATGGAGAAGAACGGACAAGAAACTCCAAACTTACTCTTTTAAAAAAACATAAATGTGTTTTACAAGTATTTGGTTACAATAATCTTGTAGGAAAAATACATATATGTGAGAACGATGTAAAAAAAAAAAAAAACGCACTTAAAAGCGTCTAGAGTAAAACAAACAATTAAAAATACAATAAATAGGTAATTAAAAACATGCGGAGGCAGCTAAGATATGACCAATCCCAACTGACGGCGCCCGTTCACGAACATGACACATGGATCGGCACCACTCAGCTCAACCATCATGAAGGGAACCGAATGATCCAACACATGTGCCACCATCAGAAAGACATTAGAGAGAGCATGACGCACTCAACTGCCGGGGCACACTGAAGTCAACAAACGACACATAGGTACAGTAAATGGTAGATTTACAGTTGATACATAGTACTCACATATGTGCTGTGCAGTTATATAATCCAAAAAATAAATTGAGTTTATACAACACAAATATACATTATAATTATTCGTACAGTCTTCAGCAGGTCCAACAATACTTCAGAACTTTTCTGCTTATCACTTGTTTTTGTGCCCTAGTGGCTGTGGAGCTGGAATAGCGTTGGGCCAAGCATTTTTATCAGCGATGTAATCCCCCAACCTATAATATGCCTGCCTTCATAGTGTGCGTTTTATACAAGTTTTAAATTTCGTCTCATTCAATTCTAGAATGTGTGGCGGTATTTTATTGTAACATTTTATACAGTACCCCCTAAAAGATGACGCTACTTTAGCCAGCCTGAAACCTGGTTGAATTAATTGGTCCCTATTTCTAGTAACATAACTATGTCTATCGCTGTTTTTACTAAAAAGATGTAAATTCTTTCTAACGTACATGATGTTTTCGTAAATATACTGACAAGGTACCGTCATGATGTTAATGTCCTTAAACAGTTCCCTTAGAGAATCGCGCCGGCGAAGATTGTATATCGCTCTGATGGCTCGTTTTTGTAGAACAAAAATTGACTGAATGTCTGCAGCCCTTCCCCATAGTAATATGCCGTAAGACATTATACTATGAAAGTAACTAAAATAGACCAGCCTCGCGGTATCTACATCAGCAAATTGACGAATTTTTCTAACAGCATAAGCCGCCGAACTTAACCGCCCCGCAAGTGATATTAAATGATGACCCCATTGTAACCTTGAGTCTAGCGTGATACCCAGGAAAACGGTTTTGTCGACGAATTCTAGCTTCTCGTTGTTTAATATAATGTCACAATCATAACTTTTGACATTCGGCAAGGCAAATTTTACACACTTAGTTTTTTTAGCATTCAAAACTAAATTATTAGCAGTGAACCAATTTAGAACTTGCCGCAATGCATTATTTACGTCGGCAACGTTACTCGTACGTCTATTTATGTTAAAAATCAAAGAAGTGTCATCAGCAAATAACACCATGTTCAGTTTGTTTTTCAATAGATGGCTGAAATCGTTAATGTATACTAAAAATAAGAAAGGACCTAAAATTGAGCCCTGGGGTACCCCCATTTTCACGTTCAACCCCGACGAATTGACACCGTTTATTTGAACTAATTGCTGTCTATCATTCAAATAGGATTTTACTAAATTTAATGCTGATTGGCCTAGCCCGTAATGCTCAAGTTTCAAAAGCAATGTTTCATGATCAACGCAATCAAACGCCTTAGACAGGTCGCAGAAGATACCTATGGCATCTTGTCCCTCCTCCCACGCATCAAAGATGTGTTTTATTAAGGTGACACCAGCGTCGGTTGTACAACGTCCTTTGGTGAAACCATATTGTTTCTCGTGTAGGATGTTTTTCGTATTAAAATAAATGAGCATTTGATTTTGCATTATCTTTTCAAATATCTTGCTGAAAACCGGGAACACGGATACTGGTCTATAATTATTTGTGTCTTTACTGTCCCCGGATTTAAAAAGTGGTATAACCTTACTATATTTCATTAGATCCGGAAAGACTCCTTGATCTATACACAAATTAAAAATTAAAGCTAAGTACGGCGCTATAGTCTGAATAATGGAGGTACAAACTTTGATGGACATTCCCCATAGATCTTCTGTCAGTTTTATCTTTATTTGCTTAAAAGCTTTTATCACTGTTATTGGGTTTATATGTGAAAAGTTAAATTCAGTCGGGCATGCTGAAACGTTAGCGTGTAATAAACCATAAGCGAATGACGGCGAAGAATTTAAGGTTTCAGTAGTTTTAATTGGGATGCTGGTAAAGAAATTTACAAATTCTTGAGCAACTTCTTTGTTATCTCTAATAAGTCCATGTGTATTCTCAAGCGTGTAATCAGTATTATTTCTTTTGTTCCTGTTTGTTTCATTGTTAATTATTTTCCAAACCGTCCTAATTTTATTTTCTGCGAATTTAACCTTATTGCTAATGTATAAAGCCTTAGCTAGTTTACATGAATTTTAAAAAATTCTTGAGTAAGTAGCAACATACTTATTAAAAGTTTCAGTGTTTATATAAGGCTTAAGGCCATACAGCTCGTAAAGTCTTTCCCTACTTTTCCTGATTCCTTTAGTCGCCCAGTCACTGAATAAAAACTTAGGGCATATAGTTTTAGTTTTCTTCTTAAAAGTGTTATTGAATTCTGTTTGAACAACTGAGAAAACTTTTTTGTATAAAATATTACCATCGTTCACTGTAGTGTGAGGTCCTGACAACTTAACTTACCAATTAAAGCGCTGTTAAATTTATTTAATTTGCCGGATGTTATTGGTCTGGATTGAATCTGCACTTGCTGTATTGGTATGCTGGACTCAAATGTTACCAGTAGCCCACTATGATCTGAAGGCAGACAATTCATAATGGCTTTGTTTAAGTAATCGCAGCAACAAAAAACATTATCAATACATGTAGCAGTAGTCACAGTTGTTCGGGTTGGTTCCTCAAACACATGCGACAAATTAAATGATTTGAAGAGATTCAATAGTCTACTGCTATCTGAATTATTTTCTAAAATATTTATATTAAAGTCACCACAGATTATGACTAGTTTATTACCAGTTGTAAGTTTTGCCAAAACATCTGCCATCACTGACTCAAATATACAGTAGTTTTTATAATTGGGGGGTCTGTAAACGCACACTATAATATGCTTATCCAGCTCAACACAGGACAGTTCAACACTATGTTCAACTGATAGATCTACAATATCTTTACGAGATTTTGATTTAATACCATTTTTGATTAAAATAAGTGAACCTCCACGTAACATAACATTTCTGTTAAAACAGCTGCCCACAGTATAATTTTCATAATTAATAAGCATTGAATGTTCTTTCAGCCAATGCTCAGTAAAACAAATAATTTCAAACATTGTCTTTTCTAAAAACAGTTCTATTTCCAATTGCTTTGCAGAAAAACCTTGAATGTTTTGATGGAATAATTTTATAGAATTCTGCTTAGCCCCTTTTTTTTAAATTAACTATGTGAGAGCAAGAAGGTACCTTCTTGTTGGTGGATGTACTCCTAACTATTTGGTTATTGGTACCCTCCCTTGTCCTACAAACTAGTTTAAACTATAAATATTAATAGCAGAATTGCTAACGTTATTAATGTTATTGGATACCTGTAAATTAGTATTACTACTAATATCAACTACAGTACATGACTTCGACATACTATTTATGTCTGAGTTTAAAGTAAAAGATAATAGCCTCGCTATTTGACGTCTTACCCTAATAGGCAGATACACTGTATTGCCTGTCGACTTTAATTTATCAACAAAAATGTTGATGTCAAAAAAAACTAATTTGTCACTGTAATGGCTGACAAGGAAATGAATATGTTTATTCAGCATGTGAATATAATTATTTTTTCTACTAGACAATTTTTCCAAATATGGAAAAGCACACAATATTATTTTATTACAATTTAATTTTAGTAACTTTGTTACACACTCAGTGATGTCGTCTTTTTTTACATCCAAACTGTTACCTATAAAGACAGTTACATTGGTGTCTGATTTATATACATTGTTTGTTACAGATTCCATGATATGCTTGTAAGATGACCCAGGCATACAATAATTAATAGTCGAATAACTCTGATTGCTATTTAATAATTTACCTAAACCTCTTCCAACACCATCTGTAGTAGTAGCATAGTAGTAGTAGTATAGTCTAGTATTGTGTACCTAAATTATCTGCCTAGACAACTAGATAGACATTTCCATATCTCAGACGTGATCTAGTAACTAATAAGATTTAGTATCAACTCAATTCTATTAAATTTCCATTTGTAAAACCAAAATTCTCATAAACTGAAGGCGAGCAGTTTCAAAGCATTCCTTGATCTAGTAAGGACATAGACAAGTGCGACAAAGATATATAAGTACGACAAAGTTTGATTACTTTTCCAATACCTGTAACTATAAACAAGGGGCAATGTTAGTTGAAGATGATTTTTCTTACTCTCTAAGTTAAATTTACCCGATTTAATGATTCAAGACATTTTCTGCCAATCCTAACATAGAGTTGTATTGATAATTTTACTTCAGTAAATACAATATTTGTTACGGTTACGGCCTCGAGTAACTTTTTTATTACCACACTTTACATACTGACCTGAACTGATCTGAAAATTGAAAAAAAGATAAGAAAAACTGTTTGAATAATACATATCTACCTCTACAGTGCATCGTAAAAGTTTCAACCGACTTAAAAGGGTCCTTTTAGTGCTTTGTATTTTAAAAAGATAATTAATTTATTTAATGGTTCCATGGAAGTGACGTAGTTATGTTTCATAGCCTGCAAAAAATAGCAAAAAAAGTTAGAATGTATTAACAACTGCTAAAGTAGTCTTCAGGATCAGACCTCGAAACCAATCCTTCTCCGGTGCGGCGTGAGACAGGGAGACGTCATTTCTCCGAAACTGTTCACTGCTGCGCTGAAGGATGTCTTCAAGGTTCTAGACTGGAGGGGGCTGAGCATCAACGTTAATGGCGAGTACATTACTCACCTTCGGTTTGCCGACGACATAGTGGTCATGGCTGAGACCATGGAGAGTAAAATGCTCGATGAACTCAGTAGAGCTTCCGAAAGAGTGGGTGTAGGGGCGCGACCTAAGTGGTACCTAGTGGGTTTCGCTACGCTACTAAGTTAAACACTCAAATCACTTTTAAAGGTTTATTGTTGAGAGATAAAAATAATTTTGTGGCGAATATCTGCCAAGAGATAGAAGATCATGCGTTAAAAATACAAACATCGGATCTTTTAAAAAAAGTAAGGATACTGTCCAAGCAGTTCAAACCGAAAACGTGGGTGGTTGAGGACAAAGATGGTAGACCACTTCAAGATCTGGTTGCAATAGCGGAGCGGTGGAGGCAATACTGCGAGGAGCTATATAAAAATCCCAACAGTAGCGGGGACTTATTATCTGCGTGGGAGTCAATTGACCAAGAACCTCCCATACTGCCATCTGAAGTTGAGGCCGCTATTGCAGCGCTCAAGGACAGGAAGGCGCCTGGGCCGGATCAGTTAACAGCGGAAATCATAAAAGCGATGGGATCATCGGGCGTGGACACCCTACACAAAGTTTGCAATGACATCTGGCGTACCGGCAAGTGGCCGGATGATTGGGCAAAATCAATCATTCTACCGCTGCACAAGAAAGGTTCCACGGCAAAATGCGACAACTACAGAACCCTAGCCCTTATATCCCACGCCAGTAAAGTGTTGCTACACATAATAAACAAAAGAATCCGTAATTTCTTAGACTGGCAAATTCCGCAGGAGCAGGCTGGCTTTGTCAAAGGCAAAGGGACTCGCGAACAAATTTTAAACGTTCGCCAAATAATTGAAAAGTCTTACGAATTTAACACCCCCGTCATCCTGTGTTTTATAGACTACAGCAAAGCTTTTGACTGCGTGATTTGGTCGGCATTGTGGAAGATTCTGGAAGAACTCGGAGTACCTTTACACCTGGTGGCTCTCATTCAATCACTTTACTTGACCAATCAGGGTGTGGTAAAGGTTGACAGATCAATGTCTGGGCCTTTCAACTTCGGCAAGGGCGTAAGACAGGGTTGCATTCTGTCCCCCATCCTTTTTAACACTTACGGAGAGTATATCATCAGACGAGCATGTGAAGACTGGGACGGTGGGGTCACAATAGGTGGCACCAAGCTAACTAACCTCCGCTATGCAGACGATACTACACTACTAGCTGCGAATGAAACCGAAATGGTGAATCTCCTTGAAAGGATGGAAAGAATTAGTATGGAACTGGGGCTCAAAATTAATCATGCTAAAACCAAGGTAATGGTAGTGGATCGCGCAAACCATCTCCAACATACAGGTGCCCTATCACTGGAAACCGTAAGCGATTTTGTCAACCTGGGTGTAAGTATCAGCAACACAGGGTCATGTGAGAAAGATATCAGGAGGCGTATAGGGATGGCCAAAAATGCAATGACCCAGCTGCAAAGAGTATGGAGAGACCGTAACATTTCAAGGAAGACGAAGGTGAAACTGGTCAGCTCCCTGGTGTTCTCCATCTTCAGTTACGGGTCCGAGACGTGGACTCTGAAGAAGGCCGACCGTGACCGAATCGACGCTTTTGAGATGTGGTGCTGGAGGAAGATGTTGCAAATCCCCTGGACTGCCTATCGCACCAATGATTCGATCCTCCGGGAACTAAACATAAATATCAGACTGTCCACGGTCTGCCTTCGTAGGGTTCTGGAGTTTTTTGGTCACATTGCCAGGAAGGACGGACACAACCTCGAACAGCTGATGGTTACTGGCAAGATCGAAGGGAAACGTCCGAGGGGTCGAAGTCCAATCAGATGGTCAGACCAAGTCCGCACATCTTTAAATACCAGGCTACACGATGCTCTCCACGACGCCAAAGATAGAAACAGATGGCGCAAATTGGTGAAGGAGAAGTTGTTTCTACGAAGACCAGGGAATCACGACCCTCAGTAATGAGGAATACGATGCGAGGAGGGGGTTGAGAGCTAACAAGGTTACTTTTACGCTAAGCTATCGCTAAAATGAGGAAATGATGAAAATGACAGCACCCGCTTGCTGTCCGTAATGCACTGAGCTCGCGGCGCATTTGGTGCGACCGCATTGTATCGCTAAGTCAGCAAAACGTGGTCGATTGCAATGATTGCTTCGAACAGTGGGTCTTATGAACATGGATAAAACCAAGTTCATGGTGAATGCCCATGTAACACCCAGCTGGGCGGCTGGGCGGCGTTCAGGAAGTTGCGTGGTATCTTCTCGTCCAATTTACCGCAGTGTCTCAAGACAAAAGTCTATGACCAGTGTGTGTTGCCAGTGATCACCTATGGGACCGAGACGTGGTTGCTCACAATAGGCCTTCTTATCAGAAAGCTCAAAGTCACCCAAAGGGCAATGGAGAGGGCTATGCTCGGCATTTCCTTGCGTGATCACGTCAGAAATGATGATATTCGCAGGAGAACCAAATTTACCGACATAGCCCGAAGAATTGCCAAACTTAAGTGGCAGAGGGCACATTGCTCGCAGAACGGATGGCCGATGGGGCCGAAAAGTTCTGGAATGGCGACCGCGAACCGGAAGACGATGCGTTGGAAAGCCTCCCACTAGGTGGACTGATGACCTGGTTAAGGTTGCGGGAAGGCGCTGGATGCGAGACGCACGGGATCGGTCAATGTGGCGACGCCTGGGGGAGGCCTATGTTCAGCAGTGGACGTCTTTCGGCTGTAATGATGAAGATGATGATGAAAGTAGTTTCCAAAATTTAAAATTAAGAAAAAAAATATGTTGGTGGTGGTAATCTACGGGTTTGGTTTTCTCGCTAAAATAAATGAGCTGAATAAACGTATTTTAAAGATTTTAATTATATTTTATGACAAAATTATTGGTAAATCAATGATACGTAATATTTCATAGATTACAGTTAAAATATATTTTACTTAGCATTTTAACAATCAGAAATACATAATAATTGATAGGTGCTAGCAAGTAGTACAATGAAAGTGGAAAATATTATAGCTCTTTGTTCTCTAGACAGAAGGTACATGATCAGGCTATTTAAGGGTAAGTTCAGACTTGTGCATTTTAATTTAAGAAATAGGTATCACCTGTAGGGGCTGCAAGTAATTTCGAATTTTTCATTGTACGTCGTAGGTATAATTGTTTGTATACCTTCGCCAGTAATTGCTTTGCATATTATAATAAGTATTGCACAAGTCCGACCATAATAAATACTTAACATGAACTTGGGGTTAAAAGGAGGAAATAATAACAACTGGTAGGGTAGACCGGGGTCAGTTGTATCACGTTTGGAGCAATACTATAAATAACTCCACGCTGTGACAGAGTTACGCAGGGTCTGCAGTGACGGGCAGCCCAATTTTCTCGCATTTATCAGCGTTACGCTAGTGAACACAGTTACATGTCCCTAGCATGGTTGAGTGAAGACCTTTTTAGACCATAAATTGTAAGTTTAAGACAAAAATACCGGCCAAGTGCTAGTCAGGCTCGCGCAGCGAGTGTTCCGTACAAATCTCAGCTTAAAGGTATTACAGACCTGAGGATTTTATATGAATATCAATTTAATACCTCTACGCGTTCATGAGGAAAGGGTAGTAAGTTTAAAATTATTAAAAATATTTTTATTATACGATGTAACTAAAAGTTTACGGTTTTTGCAATTTTTCCTTTATCTGTGCTATAAGAAATTGCTTTGTACCAAATTTTGAAAATTCTGATTTCACGGAAAGTACCCTGTAGGTTTTGATTCCCTTGCGAGTGTCGAAAATTTGCGGAAATTTGCGGCATAAACGGCTGTATCTTTTGATTGCGTAGAAGTTTGAGTTTTTCACAGCTTTAAGGGATAGTAGACTTGATTATTATCTATATATATAAAAGGCAATGTCCCGACTGGCATATCAACGCTTCGCCTAAACCACTAATGATAAAAGTTTGAAAATTTGGGAGGATGTTGATTTTATACTGTAGGCGTCATTTAAGAAAGGATTTTTGGAAATTCATCTCCTAAAGGGGTGAAATAGGGGATTAAAATTTGTATGAAACTCTGTCATTTTTAATTTGAAATGAATGAAATGTGGTATTTAGCGTTTAAATTTAAAATAATAAAATACGTCTTTGAGTTATTTTTTGTGAATTTCATCCTGTTGGGAATTCTACCCAACACTTCGGGCGGCCGGAGCGCGCCGTCTACGCTACACACACATCTGCGTGACTCACACGGCATCGGTGTGTGTGCGCAGCACGGCGGCGACGCGGCGCGGCTCGGCGAATACTCGCTACCACGGACTCCACCGCGACAGTCGACACCTCTCAATTCAATTCTAACATTGGTCCTTCAAGGATCTCGCCGTCTTATTTTCAAATTAACGGTCTACGGAAAATTTCAACTACCTCGAAGCAGCGTCTACAGTTGCGGTCTACAGCAGCGGCAGTTCCAGCAGGAGTCCACATCTTGCTCAGGAGACTTCGCCGAGCACCCGCACACGTCCAGAGGAGAAGAAAGCGTCAAGAGGTCGACCAACGACGGACTTCGGAACATCGTCGAACTGTCCAGTCATCGCAACGGACACAGAACTTGGCGATTATCGTCAGTCCAGTGGAGGGTATAGATATTCAGTGAGTTCGTTCCAATTTGTCCCTTATTTATACCTTTATTCATTTTATTTCCTATGTTTAAATAGCTATATTTAAGTGAGTGCTATCATAATAACTTCATTTAAGTCTCACAGTGACCATTATCTTATTTCATAGCCTTATATTTCTCCAAAATCATATTATATGCTTAAAAACCTATAGTCAGTAATTTTCATAACACATCATATTTGTTTACTTCTTATCTAAACAGCTGATCGCTCGGCGAACGTACCTACTTACCTGTGCTGAGCTGACCATTTTTTTTTGCGTCATTCATTCGCAGTAATTATATTTAATACTTCGTTTATGATAATGATAAATGATAATGATAAATGATAAATGATTTTATTTCTGTAAGTTGGTTTGTACAAACACTTTTACATGTCGAACATATTTTTAAAACTAGATGAGGTCGGCGTTTCCTATCTGACTACTCTGAGAAGAAAGGCCGAAACAAACTCAGAGGTCACAGTCTCTTTTAAAGTCCTGACAAAATCTTGATTAGATCATGTGAAGACCATGTAGACTGATGTCTGAAATGGTCTTTTGAGGAAAGAACCAGCCAGATTGAGTGGACCTGTCCAGTCAGTGCACGCATTTGTCAATAACCGAGCAGCTCAACTCAGAATTTAAGGAGCTCAACGATTCGACGAACAATACCAAAGAAAGGACATTCGGGTAGGCCGCATAAACTACTCAAACTGCCAGACCATGATTAAAAACTAAGATAAATTTAAATAAAAACAAAAAAAAAATATCCACATAGTCTTCACATTCACAATAATTAAAATAAAATAATATAATACTTTAAAAAGTAAATATTCTTGTCATTGCAAGAAAACCAAAAAAATAAAAAAAATATTTATAATAACAAAATGCACAGTGCAAAATATAATAAAAAAACAAAATTAATTGGAGCAGCTCAATCCCAAGCCTTTTTGTCCTCAATGTAATCTTTTGTTGTATAAAACGCTTTCTGGCACAACTTACGTTTAATGAAAGACTTGAATTTATTAAGACTTAGATCTTGCACGTGGCTTGGAAGCTTATTATAAAAGCGTACACATTGACATCTAAACGAGCCACCTATTTTCTTGAGCCTTGTTGTAGGTACTACAAATTTGTGTTTATTCCTAGTATTTATGTTATGGATATCACTGTATTTTTTAAACAATTTTATATTTTTATGGGCATATAAAAGATTTTCATAAATATACTGAGAAGGCACAGTCATTACATTAATCTCCTTAAATTTCTCTCTGAGAGAGAAATTTAAGTCTCGGGCTTAATTTATAAATTGATCGAACAGCTCTTTTCTGCAAAACAAAGATAGTCTGGATGTCGGCGGCATTTCCCCACAACAGAATACCGTATGACATTACACTATGAAAATAACTAAAGTATACTAAACGGGCTGTCTCTATGTCAGTTAAATTACGAATTTTTCTAACAGCATATGCTGCGGAGCTTAGCTTCTTTGACAATTTATCTATATGTGGGCCCCACTGAAGCTTAGCATCCAAAGTTAAGCCTAAGAATACTGTGCTTTTTTCAGGATTCAATTCTTCGCCCTTTATCAACACATCGGTTTTCACCTGCCTAACGTGAGGTAGGGTAAACTTAATGCATTTGGTTTTTTTTTCATTAAGAAGTAAATTATTAACATTGAACCAGTGAACTACTTTTGAGATCGCGCTATTTACATCGTCAGTAACCAGCTGCTGACGTTTAAGTTTAAACAAAAGTGAAGTATCATCCGCAAACAACACTATATCATGGTTATCCTTTATGAGGTACAGCAAGTCATTAATATAAATAAGAAACAAGAAAGGACCAAGAATCGAGCCCTGCGGGACTCCCATTGTTACCATAAATCCAGGAGATCTTTTTCCATTAACGTCAACGGTCTGAATCCTATTACTCAAATATGAAGTAAGAAGATCCAGAGCGCTGTTCCGGATCCCGTAGTGGCGGAGTTTCCTGATTAGCGTTTCATGAAAAACACAATCAAATGCCTTGGACAAATCACAAAAGATTCCCAAGGCATCGCACTTATCTTCCCATGCATTATAAATATGTCCTAAAAGCTCAACACCGGCATCAGTTTGAACTGTTTTGCGATTCCTATATATATATGAGTTTTATACAGTTATTACGATCGCAATGGCTGACGAAAAAGTTCAAAAACTCGTTATAAAACGCAGCCGTTTGAGATCAAAACCCAAAAATTTCAGCAACTACCCGCGTCTTTTTTATAAATTTCTTTAGCTACAGAACTGACTTATTAGGAACTTACAAGAACATAATACATTAAATATACACAAAACCAGACATTTAATTATTCAAATTTACCTACATGAACGATATAAAATTAAAATATAATATGACAATACATCCCTTAAAGGGTTAAAAACGGATGTTAAAGTTTGTATGAAAAATAAATTGTATATTATCTAAATTACATGAAATTCAGTATTTTTGCTCTTTAATACAATTAAATAAACACGTATTTAAGGATTTTTTGAATTTCATCCCTTTAAGGGGTAAAAAGGGGTGTTAAAATTATAATAGCGGTTTATTATCAAAATTACTTGAAATAAAGTATTTCTGCTCTTCAATACAATTAAAGAAACACGTTTTTTAAGGATTTTTTGAACTTCATCCCATACAGGGATAAAAAAGGGTGTTAAAGTTTGATTGAAAAATAATTTGTTTGTTATCAAAATACTGCACAAAAATATTATAGAGGCCTCTGTGATTACTGGATGTACTCGAGGAAATCAGTTTTTGTACCTCGAATACCAATGGTAACCTCTGACTATCTCTTTGCAATGATCATAAATAAAACTCAGGGTCAGTCATTAGGGCAAAGATTTAAAGGAAATTACTTCCCACACGGGCAATTCTACTTTGCCTGTTCCAGAGTCAGTACTAATAGCAGCCTGATCATTTCGGGACCAGACAGAAAAACTACCTATGCGGTATACAAAGAAGTGCTAAATTCAATTCTAACTTCCTGATGGCGACTATGTTAACGTAGCTAATTGGAGTACCCATATCTAGACTGTACAGGATCGCGAAAAACTCATCACTCTCTTGGCAGATGCTATAGTTATTGCATATGGCGAAAAAAAAACAGTTCTGCTTCAACATTTGTGAAATAAACTAGTAAAAAAAATGACTTCCAAATAAAAATACTACAAAGTGATAATAACTTTAATTTCGGCAGTATTTGTGCCTGTTTTTGTTTCTTCGTTAAAGGCATATCCCTCTGCGTACCCCTTTAAAGGATACTGGCGTGATGTTTTGTTATGAAATGGCGTAAACAATAAACATACATGCAATTGCTGCAATCCCGAGAGATTTGCAGTTGCTTTTTTTATTTTATTTTTATAAGAAAACGTTGCCCCACACTAGGAATTATTAAATATATTGAAGAGTTATGTTGTATATCTCCGAAGTTCTTCATGAAATCTTCACCAAATTTGAATGGGACCAATTTGAAACATAGTAATCCAAAAAAAAAAAGAATTTTCAAAATACAATACAACAATTACAATTATTTACAATTTACAATTGACGAAAAAATCGGTGAACAAACAAAAAAACATACATACAGCTGAACATAGAAACTGCTCTTTTTTGGAAAGTCGGTTAAAAATATAGTTGGTAACTTTCAAGCGCGTGTAATATACATCAAGCCATTCTAAATCGCGACCACGAGGAAGGAAATTTTTCATCGAAAATCATCACGAGCAAGCTCTGTGAATAGAATAAGCAAAATTATCACTTCTGTAGCACCGAAAATCCGCGTATAAACCAGGAAGAGTAAAACCCACTAAAAGTTACAGCTTGGTGTGTTGTTTACGCTGGAGGCGTCATCGGGTCACCAAACGACTACTGTGGTCGACGAGGTCACAGAGCCATGATCAACGTCTTTCTCTATCCTTAAAAGGAATAAATTGGAACTGGAAAACAGGATAGAGCAACGGCGCTTACTGCACGAGCCACAACCAAAATTCTGAGGGCTGCATTACCAGGTCTTGCAATGGCCGGTAAGATAGCCTGATTTAATTGTGCCAGACTTCTGCCTGTGGTTTTTTTAATTGTCTATGTCAACTAGCGTCAGACTATTGAAGCCCTCAAAGATAATATCCGCCAAGAAGTTCTGGCAAGAGTGATGGAAAATGCCGTAAATCGGGCCCGAATGTTTATCAGTTATGGTGGCGGCCACTTATACGTATCATTTTATCGATAAAATTGAAAAAAGAAAATTAAAATACCAAATGAACATTATCCAAAAGCAGAACTAAGGTTTTCAATGCATAAAAAAAAATTACAGCCGAAGAATATCGGGTGTTAACTTTTGCGCCACCCTGTATTAATTTTCTATCGTGTCGGTAGCAGGATTCAGAAATTTAAAGCAAAAAGGCTTTCCACAATTTGTAACTCTCCGTAGAATTCGATCCCAACAGACCACCAGAATGAAAGCCCAGCGCTCTCTATTAAAACACGAAGGCAGTTCAGTATATGCTCATTTTATATCAATTTACATGTAATTTTTATAACTCGATAAAATAATGAGATACAGACAATTTTGTGGTCTAATATATTTGGATAATAATTTGCAATATCCTGCCAAAACTGAAAAACGAATCAGCCAAAATCGTGTAGTCTATGCAGGCGAAGCTGCGGGTGGAAAGCTAGTTTTATATAAATTTCAGCTTGATACCTCCACGCGTTCCTGAGAAAAAGGGTCTTGACAGACAGACAGACGGACGGACGGACAGCAATGTGATCCTATAAGAGTTCCGTTTTTTACTTTCGAGGTACGGAACCCTAAAAATGGATACTTTTACCCTAGTCTTTATAAAAGGCAAAAAATGGCTGAAGTTCAGTAAAACGAAAATATTCGTTTTCAGTTTATTGACTATGTAGAGCACGATCAAGAGATACAAAGTAGAGCACGATCGCCTAGGAGCTTATTTGTCCCTGCCTAACGCTTCTAACTGTGGTAGTAAAAGCTCAAGTTGTACCCATTGGAGGTCAAATAAAGTCATTTTATCGTCGTTAAAGCCCGGTTTCGTACGTAACGAGCTCGCTACGGGCGCCTGCATCCAAATGTTCCAAATGTCCCCCGTCTCCTCTACTTTAAATCTCTACTACTAGTAATATGTACATTTATGTAAACTTTATTATTACATAAAGACAACGAGAACTTTTTTTTTTTTTAATACGTGGCGTCTCGCAGTTCGGCCAAAGTAGCCGTCCTCTGCTTAACCGGACTAACCTGTGGAGACTAAGCTATGTAGCCTCCGGCCAGGCTTAAAGTTTCTAAACCTAAAGCGACAGCACTAAGGGCTACCCTAGTTGGGTTTGGACCTCGGCTTAGGGCGTCGGTTGGGGGATGGCAAAGGCCGGATCTGATAAAGTGATTCTACCATCCGTTCGGAAAAGCCTACGTGGAGAAGAACGGACAAGAAACTCCAATAATATCTGACTGGCATTTAACTATGGCTCAGCACGCGGGCTAGCTTATAGAATCGAAAAGGATTACGCGACGAGCCTCTGCGGTGAGGACGGAACGAATATGTAAGTTAATTTTGTATGAACGGCGGGTTCGTACTATTTACGAACCCACTGACCGTCCTTGTAGACAAGGCTATCGAGCTCCTTAGTGATGGACTCATACCTCGAAAAGAGGTTGGCGCATTCAGCGGGAAGGAGAGAGCCCGCATTCCGGATTTCAGTATCCAGAGCACGGGCTTGAGGGGTCATAAAAATGGAGTACGCGCTAATTATATTTTTAGCGACGCATACATATGGCTTTTGCCCGGAGGGGGCGACAGGGGGCTGGCACTTAGCAGCAGGGGTGGTGGAAGCCACCTTCTGGCTTTGTGCGGTCATAGGGGCGGCCATAGGGGCGGCGGGGGGCATTGAGTCGGGGATAATAATTGGCGCTGCGATGGGAGTAGCCATCAGCGCTGGAATCGGCTGGGAGCAAGACTGAGGAGCCACACTTTGGTGGTTCAGCTTACCCCAGGGTGAAGGCCTCTGAGGGGCTAGTCTGGGGGGGAGTTGAGTGGTAGGGGCTTGGCATTTTAGGCGCAAGTTTAGGGGCTTTTGGGCAACCACGGTAATTAGCCGGGTGCCCGACTTGTCCACAAAGCACGCAGCTGGGAGGCTCCGTGCATTGTGATCGGTCTTTTGGACGGGAACAGTCCTTGGTACTGTGCTCTCCCATGCACTTAACGCACCTGGGAGGAGCGAAGCAATTGGTCTGAGAGTGACCGTAGAGTTGGCAGTTGTGACACTGACCAACGAGATGGGGACGGTATGGCTTTTCAATGGAAATGCCTGACAAGTTGCATACGGTCCTGACATTAAAAATGGGATTGTGACCCTGGAAGGGGAAACACACGACAAGGACCATGTCGTAGAGATCTCCGCCTCTTGCTTTATGCAATCGGTGGACCTCTGACACAGGGACTTTTTGCGCTAATAAATCCTCTCGGATTTCTTCCGTCGGGATTTCCTTCGGAACGCGCTTAATGACTACTCTAGTATACTTTTCCTCCGGAAGGGAGTAAGTATGGAAAGATACTTTCCTGTCTTTTAGAAAACGAGTTAAACCTCGATAATCACTGGGAGTGGGGACTTGAATTCTGATGCCTTGTTGGCATGCAGTGGCCTTGGTGAAATTAATTTTACGCGCTACACAGGCTCTTGAGATGTCGCTCCATTTCCCTTTATCTTGAAGATAAATGGGTGGAGGAGGAGGGGACTTCCTAGTGGTAGTATTTACTACTACCATAGGGCTGGGCGAACGGTTTAACCGATGAGAAGGACTAGCGGGGGCGGGGGCGGGGGAGGGTTGGAGAACAACAAAGTCATGAATTTTCATCAAATGGGACTAACTAAATGATAACCGAAAGATATGTTACATTTGGTCTTAACTTATTCACAAGCCCTGGTTAATCCATCTATTAACAAACGTATTCTAACTCTTTAAGCTCGCGAGATCTCTTAGTTCACATCACTCACACTCACTCAGTAAGCATCGCAGTGCTTATCAGAGAAGTTTAAGTAGTTTTAAAATTTTTGTTTTAAGTAATGGACAGCGCTCAGTCGCAGATCTCGTTTGGGTACGGTGGAGACCGTGTACAAGCCGCTGCTGTCCGTCACTTCATCGGTGCTCTCCGTCAATTAGGAAATATCAATGTTTTCCACCTTGTACAGGAAGCGCCGTCGCCCCATGTCTTATGACTCGCCGTTTGGCGCGATTGTGACCGTGCTGCAGTTGGCGCGGGTGGAGCGCGTTGAACTCCTGCGCGGGTTTAAAAGAATCATGTTTTCGCTTTTCCTTTTCCCATGACAGTTGCAGAATGTTAACTCTTTCATACATTTCCTGATGTTTTTGGATAAGAAAGCGTATAAGAGTGGGTTTATACCGGAATTGAAGTATGTGATGAGGAAAGTGAGAGGCGTGAGTAGAGTGCTGAAATCACTGGGATCCTCGTAGCCGCTGGACCAGTACTGCCACATCTTATGCGCGTGGAAAGGCAGGTTGTGGATGGCGAAGGTGAGCACGACGACGATGCACGATGCCGCGGCGCGCCCACAACACGTTGCGTGACAGATGGCTGAGGTGGTGACAGTTGCGCGTCTCGTGACCGCGCCCCGATTTCGACGACATCTTGCCCGTCTGACTGCTGCTGCTCTTCGTCACCACTTTCTGTATTGAAGAAATATTCAATGAGAATTTTGTACAGATACAGCTGTAGATATGTGGATTGGTGGTATCTAGGGTAACACATTACACCAACCAGTAAAAAAACATCATAAATCAAAATTAGGATTTTGTTAAAAAACAATTGTTTACCTGCAGGTGTTTTTTTATTTTCCATGTCTATGAAACAAAATAATCGTCTCTATAATGTGAACTTAATACTATACTTAAAACTAATAACCTATGGTACTCGTAACTTATGGTGTTGTTACTCTTGTGACTGTTACTCATTCGTGTATAACTCTCCTTCTGAACTATTACTTTAGTGTTACGTGTTTGTGTGTATTCGGACAATATAAACTAGCTGTGAGTTTTTTTTTTATTATCGATAGGCTCGCGCTTGACCACTATCTCACCTGATGGTAAGCGATGATGTGGTCGACAGTGTAACACGCTTGCCTAGAAGTAACCTATTCACTCATACTCTTGGCTTAAAGACCCCTAGGTTGTAGCTATCTGGAAACAGAGACTCCGGCAGGGAAATCCACTCCTTGGCTGTACCCATAATGAAAGTATTTCCAAAATGTTTAGTGCGTATGGGTGGGATGTCCACCATGTACCGATGGCGCATCGCCGTACGTCTTGTCGTCCGATGATGAAACGGGCTAGGCGGAATTAGATCATGCAATTCCATCGCACACTCCCCGAAATGCAATCGATAAGCTGGCAACTCAACGACGATGTTCAAGACTCTAGAGCTTTGACTCGACCAGTGCCTCATTGTCGATGAGAATTTCGGCCCATTTTTTGATCAACACTAGTGCATCAAGCTGGTATTTCGCAGATCCGTCCCAGAGAAGCAAACAGTATTCCATTCAAGATCGAACTTGCGCTTAATATAACTTAAGCAGCTGTTCTGGCGTGTAGTATTCACCTTCGCAAGGATCCCCAACTTTTTGGCAGCTAGTTGAGCCTTTGCCTCAATTTATGGGCCAAAATTGAGTGTCGATGTCAACGTTACGAAGGCTGCAAAGGGCAGATTTGGAGGCGTACGCAGATGGCCAAGGCTGCTATGAGCAAGATGTCGAGGATATGGAAGAATAGAAATGTCTCCAATAACACAAAGAAGAGTGTTTCGTCCCGATTTTTACTTGCACCGTGTCGGTGGGCGGTCAACGATTTGTCAGCTGACACTTGACAGTCGAAAGAGAAATTTTGTAACGTGAACACGCTGAAGTCGGGTTCTTGTCGAAACATATCTAATCGAGATGTGTTTCGCCCATTGTAAATGTTAATTGCGCCCACCGTTCGAAATCGGTGTGTGGGGCGCCCGCGAGGGTGATTAAGAATATATTTTCACGCGCAGCGAGGCGCTTTTGTGGGAAACGCGTGTGTGTCTGCCTGGAAGCCGAAGCCCGGCTCAGAACGCGTTGTGGTCCCAATCCAATCATTTTCCTTTATTATATATATTCTCCTATCCCTAACCTCACGGCACGATATTGATCGAACCCCAGAAGTCTACCGCAGGAATCGAAGGTAAGTCCTATTGATACATCTTGTAGTCGTCCCACTTCTCAACTGTCAGATAGGTACCAGGAGACCTCCCAATAAGGAGCAAATCCCTAACTTTCCACTGCCCCGAACCGTGGTTTCGTGGGGTACAGGTTCAGACAGGGTCCAGGAGTCCCAACGCCGCTATGGGCCCCGGTGTATAACTCCTGGCTTGGGACCAGAAGACCTGTATTTAACAAAGAGCCTTGTGAGAACTCTAGTGTTCTTGATATTTCTTTACAGCTCGGAATCTTGCCCAATTCGCACGGTGGATCGGAAAAAGATACAGGCTTATGAGATGTGGTGCTGGAGAAGAATGTTGCGCATGGCATGGACAGCCAAGCGCACGAATAAGTCCATTCTCGACCAGTTGACCATCAAAACCAGACTCTCCACGATCTGCTAGCAACGAGTCCTAAGTTACTTTGGTCACATCGCCCGGAGACAGCCAGACAACCTGGAAAAACTGGTTGTGGTGGGAAAGGTGGATGGAAAAAGACCACGCGGGCGTTCATCTATTCGCTGGTCTGACCAGATCAGGGCCATTACGGGAGTCACTGTGACCACTGCTATGAGAAAAGCCGAAGACAGGGTGGCTTGGAAGCAGCTCATCGTTGATTCCGTCAAAGCTTTTCAAGATGGGCACGACATTCAGAAATGAAGACAACGAATAAGAAGAAGAGTCAACGTTACGCCAAGAAGCTCAAGATTGTCCGTTATCTGTACGGTTACACCTCGGCAAGATGGAGCCTGGTGAAATTGGCTCTTTTTAGCGGAGGAAAACTTGAGCAGATTGGCATCGCCTTATTCGGAGACTGCCTCCAAGTACAAGCTCAAGCACTCCACCATGGCCTCACAGAGAGACCGGACCTGGGGCCCAGTAGCCCGTGCGTTGGACAAGTATCTCTCAGCAACAGTGCAGTCGTCTGCATACCCAAAGGTACGGGATTTGGCAGTTCATTTATATGCAGCAAGAATAATGTCGCTGAGAGTACTGACCCCTTAGGGAGCAATTAGTAACCAATTGGTCCGACGAGCAGCCATCCAACCCAACTATCCTCATTGACTTTTCATGTGTCTTCACCTACACCATCTAACATTTCTAAACTGGTGACCCTCGAGTATGTACTATCGCGGTCTTTTCCGCCTGATATATTTTTTTTTCGCCTGTATCTTGCTGCGGCGCCATGCCACGGTCGCTTAAAGTTTTTCCTTTTAGGAAAGCGATAACGCAATTAGTTGCAACCTGCACTGCGTTTAACTGCTTACTGCTGTTGTGATTTTGACGCGCGAACTCGGAATACTTTCTCGCTCACTCATGCCCTATCTGTTACAATTTCTTTGTTGGTTTTAAAGAAAAATGCTTGCCATTGGTCATCTTTACATAGTATAAAACAAAGTCGCTTTCTGCTGTCTGTCCCTATGTATGCTTAGATCTTTAAAACTACTCAACGCATTTTGATGCGGTTTTTTTAATAGATAAAGTGATTCAAGAGGGAGGTTTATATGTAGAATACACACAGGCGAAGCCGCTGGCAGAAGCTAGTTATATCTAAATATAGTATTTTGTTGGTTAATAATAATAGACAATCTTTTTACCCGACTGCCAAGGAAGGGTTATGTTTTTGCGCGTATCTTGTTTGTTTATACATTTGTTTATTACCTCGTATCTTCCAAACGGCTGGATGGATTGCGACAGTTAAGGTATCGTTAGATTCGTCTCAAAATCAGTGTCTTAAGGTGTTTTAAAAAATTTCCCATTTTAGGTATTTATTATGCCATTTCAAAAGTTTTGTATTTAAATCTACCCGACAGAAGATCGTAATTTTGTAAAGAATTACATCAACTACTGTTTTTAAAAACTTTTGCTTGTAATAAGGCCAAGTTTTTTCTTATCCTTGGTTAACTCAATGGTTAAATATGCTAACTAATGGTTTAAACAACCTTCTACTGGGCTGGCACGCATCACAAAATGTACGAACGACTCAACCTGCTATTTACCTCCGGTCTCTGGAGGGGAGTGATTTAGCGGCAACAACGCTACAACCTAAGAACTAATGATATGACGTCACACAAATCCTGTATCACGCAAATAACAATTTCGGTGCTATTTGAACATATTTAGTGGTCCGACAGTAACCGTTGGGCAGTTGCCCAGTCTAGACACAACACCCGTGTGGTCGGAGGATCATCCCTTTTCCATGGAGGTTTGTGTGACTTTCCACCCTGTCCCGCACACGCCAAATTGGCTTAATATTCCATTTGATGAAAAAGCAATTTGGTCAGAACATGAAAATAAACCGTAAAATGAACCGGACGTAAAGAATTTCACCATCCCATATATTCCCCTAGGTATCGTAAGAGTCGACTAAGGGACACACCAGAGAATGGGCAGCAGCGTTCTTTCTTCACTTTAACAACAAACTGCGATAGCCAACCTGCCTGCCAAGCGTGGCGATTACGGCAAACCACCCCAAACCAATATGAATAGCAGAAGGACTGCAGCGATGTGTGAGACAGGGAAACGTCATATCTCCGAAACTGTTCACCACTGCACTGGATGATATCTTCAAGGTTCTGGACTGAAGAGGGCTGGGCATCAATGTTAATGGCGAATACATCACTCACCTTCGGTTTGTCGACAATATATTGTTCATGGCTGAAACTATGGAGGATCTCAGTGCAATGCTGGATGACCTCAGTAGAACTTCTGAAAGTGTGAGTCTTAAAATGAACATGGACAAAACCAAGGTGATGTTAAATGCCCATGTTACACCCACTCCTATCAAGGTCGGAGTCTATACACTCGAAGTTGTGGGTGACTATGTCTACTTGGGACAAACGATCCAGTTGGGTAGGGTCAACTTCGAGAAAGACGTCAACCGTTGAATCCGACTCGGCTGGGCAGTGTTCGGAAAGTTGCGTGGTATATTCTCATCCAACTTACCACAGTGTCTCAAGACGGAAGTCTATGACTAGTGTGTGTTGCCTGTGATGACATATGGCTCTGAGACGTGGTCGCTCACAATGGGCCTCATCAGAAAGCTTAAAGTCAACCAAAGGGCAATGGAGAGGGCTATGCTCGTAGTTTCCATGCGTGTTCGAATCAAAAATGTAGAGATCCGCAAGAGAACCAGGGTTACCGACATAGCACGAATAGTTGTCAAACTTAAGTAGCAGTAGGGCGGGGTACATTGCTCGTAGAATGGATGGCCGATGGGGTAGAAAGGTTCTGGAGTGGCGACCGCGAATCTGAAGAAGTTGCGTTGCAAGGCTACCACCAGATGGACCTATGTCCTGGTGAAGGTTGCGGGGATCCACTGGATGCGAGACGCACGGGACCGATCAATGTGGCGACGCTTGGGGGAGGCCTATGTAATTTCACTTCAACTCAATACATTTAATTTCTAGCAGTGGACGTCTTTCGGCTGATATGATGATGATGATGAAAATAAAAATTATATTGATAGGTAAAATCCACAGAACCATTGAAGTACTCGTGAGAGCCATTTTAGACAGACTGTGAACTTTTGATGAACCAATTGAAGAGTCTACTTAACAATGAGTTGTGTGTTGATGAACAATTTTGAGTTAAGTTTACTCAGAATTAAATATTTATTTATTTATTTATTATATACTTTATTGTACACCACAAAAATACAAACATATAGAACAAACATTTTTACAATGTACAATGTTAATGTTAATTGTACAATGGGCGGTCTTATGGCACAGGGTAAAAATACAAACATATAGAACAAACATTTTTACAATGTACAATGTTAATGTTAATTGTACAATGGGCGGTCTTATGGCACAGGGTAATAATGACTTACAGACAAATAAGTCATTATTAATTTACCTAGAGCACAATAAATAAACTTCACTCCTGTATTTTGTTTAATATTTATGAATGGTCTAACCACCCCCACATAAATATATCTCAGTTTGTCTGATTGAGACGAGGCTTCTAGTAGCGTTTTTCATTGACTGAGACAAAAATGTTTACCGAGTAAAAAGTTTAAGACGTGGCAGAGAAACTTCGCTCTTATGAACACTACTTTATCATTGAGATGGTGAGAATATAACGTATGTAGTGGGAAAATGTACTTAAGTACACGTAGGATCTAATAAGTAAAAGGTATGGCAGGATGATTGTCGTGTAGTTTAATATAATTGGTTGACGAAGACCTGGATTTGGCGTGAGATGTCCTTTGTTACCTTCCACGTTTCGCACCCGTAGAGCAGCACGGATTTGACATTGGACCCGAAGATTTTGAGTTTAACCCTTCGGGTCAGTTTCCGCGATTGCTACACAGGTCTCAGCTGTGCGAAGGTAGCTCGCGCTTTGGCGATCCGTGAAGTGATATCCTCTTCAGTTCTTCCAGTCTCTGACACGACACTCCCGAGATACGTGAATTTGTGGACGCGTTCCACAACCTCTGTGCCGATTAACATCGGTGATGAATTCCTCACACCTGTACGCATCTCCTGGGTCTTCCGGATGTTAATTTTGAGCCCATTTTTCGCCGCCTCCTGGCGCAGGTCGTCCAGTTTCGCTTGCATGTCGGCATGTGTATGACTCAGTAGGCATAGATCATCAGCATAATCCAGGTCTTCCAAGACGTTGTTCAATCCCCACTCTACCCCGCGACAGCTACTATCGTTAATGCGCAACATGATTCCGTCGAGAACGATTATAAAAAGGAGGGGCGAAAGAAGACAGCCCTGGTGGACACCAGCGTGCACTGTGATGTCCTCTGAAATGAGGCCTTCGTGAGTCACCTTGCAGGAATATTTCCTGTAAATGCTCTCCAACAGGCGGACCACTCCTATGTCCAACAGGCGGGACCAGAAGCTGGACCACTGCAGTGTATCAAAGGCCTTTTCGAAGTCGACAAAAGTAAGATAAATTTCCCTTTGCCATTCTGCTGCCTGCTCGAGAATGATACGAAGAGTGTTAATCTGGTCCGTGCATGAGCGGCTCGAATGGAAGCCCACCTGCTCCCCGCGCAGAAGAGGCTTTCTTTTCTTCAAGTCGGGGGCTGAGTCACCCACGTCCGTAGGAGTGTACCCGATTCGATTCCCTACACGTGGTCCCCGGGTGGTGCAAATCAGGTGACAAACTGGTGGTAGGCTTCGGCCGAAGGCTTGCGACCACCCACCGGGCAAAGACGTACCGCCAAGCGGCCTAGTCGTGTTCCGGTATGATGCTCGGTGCAGCCACTAGAGGAGTTGGGTCGAGATAGTTGTTCCACTGCAGGCAGGCCGGCCTGACTCGCGCTGTTATGGACGTATCGGGAGACTGGTCGCGGAGGGTAGCGGGATCCGAGGCACGGTGCGCCGCTGGCCGACCGCAGGTAGTTGGGGGCCCAAGTAGTGTGCCAGCCCCACATGAAAGGCTGCCCCGCCAACTGACGAAAAATCCCGGAATGCGCCATCGTGCTGGTTGGCGACCAGACGAGAGTGCCCGATGGACATTCCTGGGGGGGCTCGGGCGTCCCCGCAGTCTCCAGACCAGTCCCCCAATGATGGCGTCCTATCGGCGCGTGTCTGTAGGTTGCAAGCGTGGAACCTTATCTCACTTCCTTCTCCTCTCCCTCCTTTTCACTCGCAACAATAATGCCAAGGAACAATAGAAGAAAAGCTGAACAGCGGCAGCACTCACTCTCACATAAGGTGCACCTCAGCAACATCCGAGGTCTACACTCTAACCTTGTCGCAGTCCATCACCACCTTGAGACTGAGAAACCAGCACTTTTGTTCCTTACGGAGACGCAGATCGGATGCCCGTCAGACGTGGCGTACCTATCTTACCCAGGGTTTACCCTGGAGCACATGTTCAAGCCACGCGCTGGTGTATGCATGTACGCCCGGGACGACATCTGCTATCGGCGTCTCCGTGATCTTGAAGACTCAAATTACTCAGTGCTATGGGCCCTGGTGGACACAGGTCTGGATAAGATCATCTACGCCTGTGTCTACCGATCGCATAGCGGTGATCTGGAGACAACCAGGCTCACACAGTACCTGAGTGAGGCGGCAGATGTGGCTCAGCTACGGTACCCCTCCGCCCAACTAGTGTTACTGGGGGACTTTAATGCCCACCACCAGGAGTGGCTCTTTCCATTCCAGTGCACTGACCATGCTGGACGAGAGATGCGAAATCTTTCGATTGCGCTTAATCTCACCCAGCTGGTCCAAGGGGCTACGAGGGTGCCAGATGTAGATTCACATACAGCCAATTGCTTGGACCTTCTGCTGACAACTGATCCAGACCGATACTCAGTGTCGATATCATCACCTTTGGGTAGTTCCGACCACTGTCTGGTGAAATCTGTATCTGTCTACTCCCCGCCCGATCCCAGCCCAAGAGGCACCCGGCGGGTTTGGCGGTACAAGTCAGCAGATTGGGATGGTATGCGATCTTTTTTCGCTTGCTATCCTTGGCGGCCCACTTGCTTCTCTTCGGATGACCCATCGTCATGCGCTGACGCAGTGACAGATGTGTTGCGTCAGGGGATGGAGTACTACATTCCGTTCTCTGACGTAACGGTGTCCAACGTTGACCGTCCGTGGTTTGGTGCTGAGTGTGACCGCGCAAACGTGGTTAAACACAAGGCATACCTAGCATGGGTCGACGCTCGTGTGCGCAAGGCAAGTGACGTGAGTCAGAAGAAGAGAGCCTTCAACAGGGCTGCCAAGTCCTGCAAAAAAGCGATGCGAAGGGCACGATTTGACCATATTAGCAGAATCGGGGACAAACTTGCTTCACACCCTGCAGGTAGCAAGGCGTTTTGGTCCCTGGCTAAATCGGTTGAATCAAACTTCTGTCGCCCCTCACTACCACCACTGCTGAGGCCCGACGGTTCGCTGGCCCACTCCGCTGAGGACAAGGCTAACTTGTTTGCCTCCCTCTTTGCGGAATCTTCGCGTCTGAATACTGATGGCACGCGGCCCCCCCCTTCTGCTGTTCGATGTAAGACGAGTATGTCGGAAATTCGCATCCATCAGAGAGAGGTCTATAGGGTGCTGCGAAACCTTGACGTGAACAAGGCTAGTGGCCCGGACGGGATACCGGCAATTGTACTTAAAACTTGTGCGCCTGAATTGTCTCCGATCTTGACACGCCTTTATCGCCTTTCGATGGCGACTGGAAAAGTGCCGAAGGCTTGGAAGCAAGCTAACGTTCAACCCGTGCCCAAGAAGGGTAGTCGAGCGGACCCGGCCAACTACAGGCCCATATCAGTAACGTCCATCCTCTGTAAGAGTATGGAACGTGTATTGAATAAAAAGCTCCTGGCATACCTAGAAGACAACGACCTCCTTAGTGACCGACAATACGGCTTCCGCCGAAACCGGTCAACTGGGGATCTTCTAGCGTATGCCATTCACATCTGGAGTGAGGCCATCGAGAAGCACGGGGAGGCGCTTGCTGTCTCCCTTGACATATCGAAGGCCTTTGACAGGGTCTGGCACGAGAGCCTTATAGGTAAGCTTCCTTCCTTCGGTCTGCCTAGTGGTCTGTGTGACTGGATTGCAGACTTCCTGAGGGATCGGTCCATCCGAGTGGTTATCGATGGTTGCTCGTCCGGTCAGTTAGGTATTAACGCCGGAGTCCCTCAGGGGTCAGTGCTCTCGGCAACATTGTTCTTGCTGCACATTAATGACCTGCTAAAACCCGGAACCTTTGGGTATGCAGACGACAGCACTATTGCTGAGAGATACGTATCTGGCGCACGGGCTACTGGGCCTCAAGTCCGGTCTCTTCGGGAGGCTATGGTTGAGCGCTTGAACCTGTCTTTGGAGGCAGTCTCCGAATGGGGCAATGCCAATCTAGTCAGTTTCAATGCTGCTAAGACCCAGGCGTGTCTTTTTTCCGCAAAAAAGAGCCAATTCCACCCGGCTCCATCCTTCCGTGGTGTAACCGTGCCGATAACGGACCATCTCGAACTTCTTGGTGTTACGTTAACATCGACCCTCAATTTTGGTCCATTCATTGAGTCAAAGGCTCAATTGGCTGCAAAAAAGTTGGGGATCCTTGCGAAGGTGAGACGGTACTTCACGCCTGAACAGCTGCTCAACTTGTATAAAGCGCAAGTTCGGTCATGCATGGAGTACTGCTCTCACCTCTGGGATGGATCTGCCAAATACCAGCTAGATGCACTTGAGTCGATTGACAAACGGGCCAAAAGGCTTATTGGCAACGATGCACTGGTCGCCTCAAAGCTCCAGAGCCTCGAACATCGACGCCGAGTTGCCAGCCTGTCGGTTTTTTATCGGTTACATTTCGGGGAGTGCGCGACGGAACTGCACAATTTGATTCCGCCAAGCCCTTTCCATCATCGGACTACAAGACGTACGGCAATGTGCCATCGGTACATGGTGGATATCCCACCCATACGCACAAAGCGTTTTGAAAATACTTTCATTGTGCGTACAGCTAAGGAGTGGAACTCCCTGCCGGCGTCCTTGTTTCCTGATAGCTACAACCTAGGGGTCTTCAAGTCAAGAGTGAATAGGTTACTTCTAGGCAAGCGTGCTCCACCTTCGACCATATCATCGCTTAACATCAGGCGAGATAGTGGTCAAACGCGAGCCTATAACGAATAAAAAAAAAAAAAAAAAAAAGGCTCAACGGCCTTCGACAACCTATCAAGTAAAAGCTTACAGAAGGCTTTAGAGGAAGACGACAGCAATGTAATCCCCCTCCAGTTATCGCAACTGCTGAGATCACCTTTCTTGGGCACGGTAATTAAAAGTCCCTTGTTCCAGCGATCCGTGAGTTCTTCAGCGGTCCATATCCTTTCAATTAAAAGTGTCAGCACGTCGACGGCGGATGCTAAGTCTGCTTGTAACATTTCCGCAGTTATCAGGTCGAGTCCAGGTGCTTTGCCTGCCTTCAAAGAGAGGATCGCTTCAGTCTCCTCAGAGGCTGACGGTGGTTCCGTGTCGATGTCGAGAGGTCGAGGTGGTGTAGAACCTACCTGCAGCGCATCAGGCGTCAGAGATGCTGACAATCGGAAGACCTCCTCAAAGTGCTGGCACCAGCGCTGCGGCCGCCCCGCCGACGTCACAAGCTGACCCTCTCTGGATTTAAGCGGCATCTTCTTCTTGAGCCGTCTGTTTCCTGCCAAGGTCTTCGTGGTTTTATACAGCTCTTTCAAGTTGCCGGAGTTCGCAGCGTGTTGAGTACGATCAGCAATATCATCAGCCCAACGCCTTCTATCTGCACGCGTACTGCGATAAATCGCCTTGCGCTTCTGGCGGTATTAGGCATTGAGGTCGGCTCGTTCGGCATCATCACGCGTCTCAAGCAGTTTGAGGTGTAACTTCCTTCTATCCTCAATGAGGCTCCACGTTTGAAGTGACATCCAATCCTCGCGCGCATGAGTTGATTTATGCCCAAGGACCACGGAGCTGGTTTCCGTATAGGCCTTTCTAATGCGGCTCCACTCCTTGTCCACTGAGTCCGCAGCATCTTCCAGTCCAGAGAACCGATTGTGTAGCTCAAGCCGAAAAGCCTTACGGGTGTCCGAATTATAAAGTTTATTCACAACGTACCTTCACCCCACTTTGCCGTGTTCTCCAGTTGCACGGATTACCGCAACCTTAAGCCGAACTTCAGCATCTACCAAATGATGGTCACTATCTTAATCGGCGCCTCTACGGTTGCGGACATCAAGCAATGAAGAACGCCATTTGGAGCTAATGGCAATATGGTCGATCTGGTTCTTGGTGACTATATCGGGTGAATTCCAGGTGTATTTGTGGTGGTCATCATGAATAAACAATGTGCCTCCGATGGTCAAGTCGTGGTTCTGACAAAATCCCCATTGTCATTGCATACTCCAAGACCGTGTGTTTCCATATGTCGTTCGCGGTTAGTGTTATGTTGTTACGATGTCTTCGTCGTATGCTCGGAATTTACTGGCCCGTGATCATCTCTAATCTGTTGGACAGATGCCACGAGACCCCGATCGACCGCCAGATCAAGTGGCGTAAATGGTGTTGGATTGGTTACACGCTCCGGACGGATTCCGAGCACATTCCTAAACAGGCCTTGGATTGGAATCCTCAAGGAAAAAGGAAACGAGGCCCTCCCCGTCAAACATGGCGACGCACCGTATTGGCTGAAGCGACGAGTATCGGAATGGCGTGGAGCGAGGTGAAGCGCGAAGCTCAAGACCGGTCTCGATGGAGGATTACTGTGGAAGCCCTCTGCCCCAGCTAGGGGCCATAGGATCTTAAGTCAAGTTAATATAATAAATAATAAAATAAATAATAAATAAAATAAAGTTTATTGATACTTCAGTTTACTTAAGGGTTTAGTGTTTGGAGCCTCCTTTTAAGCAAATAATGCCTGTGTTAGGAGACTCCCCTCTTCCATAATATAGCAATAATTAAGTAGTTGGTTAAAAATAACAAATAATTACTAAAGATGATGTTGAGAGTATTTCTCGAGTGTGGAAATCTGTGCGTAGTCAAACTGTGGGGGTGTTAGTGTGTGTGAGGGTGAGTGTGAGAGTGTAGTGAGGTTGTGTGTGAAAGTATATGTGATAGTGCATTTGCTAATGTATGTGCTCTAGAAGTGCCTCCGTGTCATCGTAAGTAAGTGTCTTAATCCAATTGGTTAAGATTTTCTTACATTTAAAACTTATTTTATTGTATAAGCATATTTTTTTGTTTATTTTATTATATAGTTTAGCAGATCGTTTATTAAATTGACTGGTGGCAAATATCGTTTTGGTCTGTAGGATTTGTGCAACAATGTCAGCCCTTCTTTTCTGAAATAAAACTGGGTCATACGGCAGGGTTTTGTGCTTTTTTAAGACTGTTTGTATAATATAAAGTTTTCTTACGGAAAGAAGGTCACTGATTTTGTATAAAGTTGGTTTTCACTGCTCCTCCCCAAATAGGATACAGTATAGCAAAATTATAATAATGTTTGACACATTTTTTTTTGTTTATGCCTCGTATATTTTCCTACATAAATAGAGTAAGGGACACTGAAAAAAGGAATCGCGATTAAGACCCTTCGCGACCGATATACAACCATAGATAATGATCAGACCATGTAGCGATGAAAAACAGAATGTAATTATAAAGTTTTTGGCCAAGTCTGTCATAATTATTGAAGGTTATATCAACGTAATATTGTGAAATAATACTACTACTTTCTTTGCGGAAATAAACCAGAGTGATCTCCACAATGCAGTCCGTCAATCGCGAGCGAGCCCATTCACTTGCTAAACGTTCTATCGCCGCAAGCCGTCGCTCGTCACAATGCCCGCTCATATCCGCCGCCACACGATTACACAAACGTTCTAGCTGCCTGTAACCCCGTACACAAACTTTAAACCTGCCAAATAATTCTCGAACTTGATCCTAAAATCCCAACTGACAAAGGCATTACAGATCAAAAGCATTCTCGAGTAAACAGAAGTACAAAGTGAGGAAGCTTTCCTTCATATTGCTTTGATTGGTATTCGATTGACGGCGTACTTCCCGTATCGTACCTTCCAATTATACCTTTAACACGTTCGCTGCCAAGGACTCGCTTCGCGCGAGACACAATGGCTTTTTATTTTTTGCAGCAATTACGGCAACGAACGTGTTAACCGCAGTCATGAATATTTTAATGGAATCAGTGGGTAAAACTTACAATGAAAACTCGAATTCATTGCGTTCATTTATGCAAAAGAGGCAGAAGGCACATCTGTGTCACGCGGCATACTGTTTACCATCAAGCCGCAGAATTATTTGGCTTTTAGTATGTGCCTTTGTTTTAAGCTTTGAATTAAAGTACAAAAGGCAGCCCAACTTTTTTCTTACTTACTTTTATAAGTAGGAAAATTTGAACAGGCTTGTCGCTTAGAATTTTCGAATACTTAAGTGCCAAACCTATGAATGATTTCACAGTTGGGCGAATAATGAAAGGTGGATAGACGAACGAAACGAATTATTCAGTCTAGTTGTTTATAGTGTCTTAGTGAATTATGGCTTGAATAAAAACCTGGACTAGATCTGAATAATGTCACAGGTATTAGAGGCGGATAAATAAAGCTTGTTCAATGAAGTACGGTTATTGTTGGCAGACTGGGCTGATGGGACGATGACCCCATTAAACAACCTTATTAGAATATGTACAGCAGGCAGAAGATAGAGTTTCTCTATTTTTCTATCACAATAAAGTTTCGTAAATATACAATAAGAAGAATATATTCATAGTAACCTTTTCATCAGTGCCGACTAAGGGCCGGTGGGGGTCGAAGGGTGCTGTTGCAAACTTCTCCGGGCGTGGAAATTGCGTCCCACAGCACTAAACCCGTTCCAAATGATCTGAACTCTGCCATAGATCCACTGCGATGCTAGTTGTACAGCACCTGAGACAAGAACAAGCTTATTTGAGAAAATACAAAGTTTTAATACACAGTGTAGTTATTTGATTCGTTTACCTTTTTCTATAGATATATTCCGGTCAAATTAGACATATCAAAGTGCATTAATTCGCATAAAGCTGGAAATTGGTATGAATTTTCGGAACGCCATTATAAACGAAATGTAAAAAATTCCCATCGATCCCACACTTGCAAAAATTTTATTCAAGGTCAAAGTTTGAAAATATTTTTAGCCGAAAAGTAAGTTTTATTATAAAAATTGTTCAGCCAAAAATTGTTGATTATGCAATTATCTATATTTATTTATTTATGTACACACAAAACACTTAAAAGAGAAAATACATATAAAGATAGAAGAGCACAAAGGTGCTGCTTATTTCTAGAGAAATTTCTTCCAGCAGACCTGCGATAGGAGAGTTGGATAAGAAACATAGACACAGTGTGTAGAAGTACAAGGAAAGGAAATATACTGTAAACCTTAACTAATATAAAAATAGTATATAAAAAAAAACTATAAATACCTAAAGATATCCAGGAAAAAAAAAACCTAACTGTAAAATAAACAAATACCTATTGTTATAGGTATTTGTTTATTTTACAGTTAGGTATATGTTTATAAGATCACGTGATAGAAGAAAGATAGTGTTCTTTGACTTGCTTTTTAAAAGCAGAGATACTTTTAGCGTCACGGATCTTAGGTGGAAGTGAGTTCCACAGTCGTACTGCATGAACAGAGAAGGAGTGGGAATAGAAACAAGTTTTATGGGATGGGAAATTGAGAAAAGAGAAAAATTGAAATTGAGTTTAAGGCGGGATCTACAGAGGATGTCAGGAGGGCGAGTAAACGAAAAACGATCACGCAGGTAGCCAGAGGATGCAGGGTTAAAAAGGATGTTGAACAGGAGACATAATATGCGAGTGTTGCTGCGAAGACGAATAGGGAGCTACTTGAGATCCTTGCGGAACTGAGAGACATGATCGTATTTCCTAAGACCAAAAACAAAACGAATACACAGGTTTTGCAAGCGCTCAAGCTTATTTAAGAGCTCCTCAGTAGCATCCAGATAGCAGGCATCGGCGTAGTCTATGATTGGCTGAATTAAAGTTTGGGCTAGGTAAATTTTAGTTTTAAATGGTAGGAACCTTTGAAGAGTTTTTAAAGAGTGGAAGGAGAAATGCACCTTACGACTAACTTCACCGACACCGAGATTCTTTGCTGTATCGGTGTAAGCAATGGTCGAGCCGTTAAGGGATAATGGCGTCAAGGTAGAAGTGTCAAGCGCAGTTCTATAACATCGACTGCCTATGATTATGGCCTGGGACTTGGAAGGATTAATCTGTAAGCCATAAGACTTAGCCCATTCACTAATTCTCTCCAGGTCACGATTCATATCATTAATCGCTAAGTCCACGTCGGCGAGCAGGAAATGGTTATAAAGCTGCAAATCGTCTGCGTAAAGATGGAAGTTGGAGGTGATAACCTTGGTAACAGTATTTATGAAGATAGAGAAAAGAAGAGGAGAGAGAACGCCACCCTGAGGAACACCAGCAGTGAGATCACACCAATCAGAGAAGATATCTTCAAGGCGGACACACTGAGAGCGGCCCCGAAGATATGAGTCAAACCAGGCTAATGCAGAAGAAGAGAAATTAATAGATTTCAAGATCCCAAGCAGAATGTCGAAATCCACAGAGTTGAATGCACAACTGAAGTCAAGTAGGACTAACACGGTTAGAGACTTATTGTCCATAGCCCTGCGGATGTCATCAGTGACCTTCAAAAGTGCAGTTACAGTACTGTGACCCGCACGAAAGCCAGATTGGAACGGACAGATAAGTGCATTAGAAGAAAGAAATAAAAATAGTCTCTACAATTTTTCTTCTAAATGTCACCGTTTCTGATATATAATGGTTGAAAAAGTTGTATTCTTCATAATATGCCCACGTTTCCACGCCACCTGGGAGATAATGTACTTGACGCATTTTTTTTATGTGGTTTCGCCGATTGGCCTATTCCACAAACTATTGTGATCCTGTTTAATTCAATATTTAATATTATGTAAAAACTGGTACTATTGGAAATGACACTAACCTTTTTTTTGATCACCCTGGGAAAAAATGCATTACGCATACCCGCCCATTGGGGGAATGGGGAGGCTATGTGGGACTCCCCGGGCTAGCCCGGTATACCCACTAAAATAACCCAGCGGCACTCCTGCATCGTCTGAATGGAGAAGAACTAACCTAACCTTTTTTTTTTGTTTGATCACGGTGGGAAAAATGCATTACGCATACCCACCCATTGGGGGAATGGGGGGGCTATGTGGGACTCCCCGGGCAAGCCCGGTATACCGACTAAACTCATTGGCACTCCCGCATCGTCTGAATGGAGGAGAACTGGGAAACCGGCACAGCCTTTACGTCCAGCCCTCCGCCGACAACCGCCCGCCTTTTAGGGCAGACCCTTCACGCCCCTCCCTCAGCGGAGGGGCCCGGAAACGACCGCGAGTCCTCGGCCGTTCCCGCCCGACGAGGGTGATTAGTGCAATGCAGACGAAAGGCGCCCCCGAGCCTCTCGCCTGATAATCACCACCAGGAGGTGGGAGGAGACGATCGTACAACCGCCTTCTCCCACCCCTTCTCCGCCTGCGGAGCGGCGGCGCGAGAGGATCATCCTCCCACGCACGCTCCACCCCCTCCTTTTGCGACATCACGACCTCACAAAAAGTGGCAACCGCCGCCCAGGCATCCTCACTCCCCAGCATGGAGTTGACCACGCCGGGAAGCGAGAGGTCCTGCCCGATCACTCCTGTCAGGGCACGGCGCAGCTCTGCCCAGGCTGGGCACACATCAAGGGTGTGCTGCGCCGTGTCCTCCACCGCACCGCAGTCGTGGTACGCAGGGGTTTCCTCCCTCCGGATCCGGTGCAGGTGCGTTCCGAAACAACCATGTCCGGACAACACCTGCACTAGACGGAAAGAGTGGAAACCATGTGGGCGCTCGAGCCAGCCCTGCAGGACTGGACCGAGCGCATCCAGCGTCCGGTGGCTAAAGGCGGCGGAGGAGAGGTCCTCCGTCCAATGGACGACGATAGCGCTACCCGCCTCCCGCCGCACGGCTTCCCACTCTTCAGTGGCGGGGCGCTCCCCGAGCGCCTGCCGCCGCGCCGTCCACTCGTACACTCTGGCAAGCACCCATGCCTCCAACTCCCAGGTAGGAATGTCGGCCAGAGCGCACGCCGCCGAGAAACTCACTGAGCGGTAGGCCCTCGCCACCCGCTGTGCAATGGCCCTTTGTGGCCTGCGGATGGCGGTTGCATTCTCACTCCTGTGGAGGGGGTCCGCCCAGATGGGTGCCCCGTAGAGGGCCATGCTTTTCAAGATGCCGACATAGAGGCGCCGGCATCGCGTCTTGGGCCCAGGTTCGGGAGGAGCCATGAGGGGGCGTCCGCGGCTTTCAGCAGGCGCGTCGACAGCCCGCTAAAGTGCGGGCCGAAGCGCCACCTGCTGTCTAGCACGAGGCCCAGATACTTCATCTGGGCCCCGACCCCTATCCAGACGCCCTCCACGACGATGTGGGCGTCAGGAGGGCAGTGCTGCCGAGGCTCGTGAAAGAACACGGCCTCGGTCTTGTTCAGCGCTACCCTCAATCCAAGCTGGCGGATCCTACCTGCCACTAAGGATCCGCCAGCCGAGGCCAGTCAGGCCAGCTAGCTTGGCATCACCCGCCTAGCATGTAGTCAACCATTGTGACATCAACCGCATTGGATATAGCACTCAGACCGGGTGTACGGTATACGCTGGTGATCAGTCAGCGTTTAAGAAAGGATGGTTTGGATAGGTTCGAACAAGAAATCTATATTTTTATTTACTAACGTAATTGGCCGATTCACATACCTTATATTACAACAATTAACGGCATCACCCGCCTAGGATCTAGCCAACAATTGTGGCATCACCCGCATTGGACATAGCCCCCTAATTTGGCATCACCCGCACTGTAACTAACATTGTGACACGAGAATTTGATATATAAGATTTTATTAGGTAATCATGAATATTATATGTTATAAATTTTAGCTTAGCTTTACTATGAGATTTTAAAATGATTTCTTACTAATTTATTATTTTATTTTCTTGACTTTTTTTTATTATTGTACGGGTGGACCGTACATGCTGCCTATCACGAGAGACTAAGATAAAAAGAAAAATAAAATATAAAATCAAAACATTAAAAAATTTAAACATCTATACATAAAGAAAACAATTAATTGAAAGCACAATTTGGGTAGATACGCAAGAAACTTAATAGATAAAGTCTCTAAAAAGTCTTATTCATTTTCACTGTAAATAGATTTGCGGAACACAGGCGACGTTGCCTTGTTTTGTTTTGTTTACACCACTGAGTACACTAGCACTCTGAAGCTGCTGATGAGTCGAGTGATCAGGCAGAGCGACGCTACGCACACGCCCAAGGCAGCGCCACACGTACACAGCTCCTGGCGCGCACAGGGCGAACACCACTGAGTATATCACCGTGTAGTGAGTGATGCACGTCGTGATATGAGAACCCGTCGTCCAAATCTTCATCAATGCTCGGTTCATGTGTAATCTGATTCAACTTTTTATGGACTTCCTTTACCAGACCTTGAATCTCGTTGTGGGTGTGGTCAGACTGTTCGTCGATTGCACCGATAGGTATCGATAAATTGATTATATTGCTGACCAAAATTTACCTTAATTTTCAACTTTTTGTATTTTTCATAATTTTGCCTGTACTTGTACTATAAGACCTTGCTTTTAACCAAAATTGACAATACTAGGTCAACAGGAAATAACCTATAGGTTTTGGGTCGAAAACCTATATGGTAGTTCCCGTTGACCTAGAATCACGAAATTTGGCAAAAAGTAAGGTCTTATAGCACAAATACAGACAAAATTCCAAAAAATTAAGAAAGCCGAAAATTAAGGTATATTATGGTACTTACAAGTTTTCGCGAAAAACTAAATTTGCTTATATCTTTTTATCGCGGTGACTCAGGACCTTGGTTTTTATAATTTTCACACGTTCCTGAGAAAATCGGTGGTGACACACTTTCAAGTTTTCGCGAAAATCTAGATTTGCCTATATCTTTAAAACTTAGCCACCAATAACCTATTTTATTATGGCGTTAAAATTCAAATTCTAAATCTTTATTTCGAGCGAAGAATCTTGAAGGGTTAGTAACAATGTGATAGCATTTAAACTAAGTATTAGTAAACAACACGATACGGTGACATATGTAACTGAAAGCAGTGAACTACGTATATATACGAACAGTCCACTCTGTCAGCAATCATTTCAGAACCCTGTTAGAGCTGTCCATAACTCGGGCCATCATTGATGTTGCGCGCTTGCGCATTATCGCGTGAAAACAAACGCGCTGCCGCAAACATCCCTGACGCACTACATCGCCAAGGCAACCCCATCAGTTTTCTGAACGCGTTATTATACTGGACACGAAGGGCTCCATACGACGCCCGTGAATACTTATCCCACAGGCTGCAAGTGTAGAAGGTGGTTCAGAATGCTCTAAAGAGCGTCACCTTTATTTCTGCAGTACAATGTGCAAACCTGCGAGCTATCATATTCGCACGCTTGGAAAGAGCCCTTCGTTCCCTTTCAATGTCAGCATTGTCCTTTAAAGCTTATTATTGACACAGACACCGTCAGTATGGCAACAGAAATGTTGACTGCTAAGCGCCTGAATCAGGGCATTTATATACAAATTGAAGAGGGCAGGCGAGGTCAATCCCCCCTGTCTCACTCCACACTCCAATTGATAAGGCTCCGACAGCACACCCGCTCACCGAACTCTATTGATCTGGCTTCCATATCGATGCCTGAAGATACTTATAAGCTCGATAGGCAAGCTTATAGGTTTAAGTTTCCTCCATAATATATCTTAGGAAACCAGATCAAAAGCCCTAAACCGATCGAGGAAGCAAGCGAAAACAGGTGTTTCTCTTTTTGTGTAGTACCAAGCAGACCATCATGCACCTTAGCGACTATGGTTGCTAGAGAAATAGGTCTATAGTTTCCCCTAACCGAAAGATCACCTGTTTTACTTTTAACAATGGGAACCACGATCGTCCTCATTAGGCAAGTATGAATGACCAATACATCAATTGTACAGCAGTGCCAAAACCCTCGGTAAGTGAGGACCGGCGTATTGCAAACGCTCGAGCTACTGAGCCGATCATGTCCAGGGGACTTACCTCTAGTCCCCTGGACATGATCGGCTCCTCTAGTAGACCTGATGACCCTAGCCACATATTTGGCACTGAACGTGTGCTCACCTTGCCACAACGGGGCTCAGCAGCATCTCACAAGAACTCCCTAGCGATGACTTTAAAACAAACCGATTTCTAAAATGTTTTGCATTATCCTTCACATCACTCACACCATTCACACTAACAGGCAGGCTTGGCCGAATGCTAAATTTATTAGCGCTCTTCCAGAAACCGCGACAATCACGCTTTGAATGCTTAGAGGCAATTATGTCCATCTTTATCTGTATATTTGTCTGTATAATGGGTAGGTACGGAACCCTCGGTGCACGAGTTTGACTCGCACTTGGCCGGTTTTATTTTTAATTAATTTTGATTGAAAACCTAAATATTTAATCGGTCAAATACCAAGTCTGGGCACCTAATTAATTAAAGAATTCAAAGTGAACGTTATTAATTTTCAAGTGCTTTTACTACTTTTGACAATTAATTTTGTAGATATTGCTTCAAGCAAATTCTGAATTAACAGTTCCGAGAACTGAACGGTCTAGTGACTGAATATTATCTTCTAGAAGTTAATATTATCGGCTTATCAATGAAAATAAAAATGTTGTTGACAGTTTTAATAATGTTCATACATTTTACAACGAAAACTTAATTAAGTATTATTTTTGTTCGTTTGGTAGATTTAATTATTTTGAAAATATGCCTTATACAACGATGATTTCACTAACCAATCAAAACCAAATTAAATCTCAAATATTTATTGCATCCATAATGCACACTTACAAGTGGTAATTATGAATAAATAGACTGACATCGGTGAAGGGAAATCTGAATTAATTCTGAAATCATCATCCAAGAGCAACGGTGGTCGTACCTTCTTTGTACGAGTATAGTCGAGGCAAGGGAGGACAAAAGCCGTGGCTTGGACACCCACGGTGAAGCGAAGAGGAAACCGAGGAGGTGCCGGTCTTCAGGGCTTTTGCCGACAAGCCGACGACGTTGCGGCCAACAAGTAGGTTGCGGTGCCACTTGGGCGACATTGCATCTGTGGCGGGCCGCGATCATCGGCTGAGGGTTGGAGGCCGCGGCGGTAGAGAAGTGCCGGTATTGTGGTGCGCCGTGTTTCCTACCTACTGTGGCCTAGACGGGATCGCCACCGTCTGATGGCGGACGTGGTGGGGTTGCAGGGGAGGAAGAGTGTCGGTATGACGTTGGCTGCTCACCCTATCTCCTGCGGACGAAAAATTATAGTCGGCGGGGCCTCTAACCTGACCACTCGCATGAGCACAACAAGGGTGCTATACACGGGGTCGTCTGGCGCCCATGTGCTGATTTGGTCCCTGGGGTGGTCACGGCATGGAATGTGTTCTGGAGTGCCGGTTATAAGGGTACCTCCTCAGAGGTGGGTCCGTTGAAGGACAACCGCGGCGCTTTCACGGATGATTGCTGTGCTAACTCATGCCCGTGTGCCAGCCATAAGCGGCACAGGAGGACCCCGTGAAATTTTGCGCTATCTCCCCGCACAGTATGCAAGAGCAATTCACCATGCCAAAAATAACCCTCGTATTACTATGCATAAAAGCCAGAGTCATTTAAAAGTAAACATTCAGATTCAGTCGAATACAGTTAAAATAATTCAAACTGAAATATATGTATAGCTTAAGTCAAAGCAATCTCTTACGAGGTGATGGTTGCCCAATCCTAAGTCAATACCAAAAGGTTCAACTGAAAACTTCCCTTATTTAAAATTGAGCTTTACTTATAAGTTAGAATTAATAAACATTCTCAAGAATCACGTTGTCATTCAAATAATTAAATAATTTTTCTTTTAGGGTATAAAAGAGCTTATAATTTATCATGTTTCATACAAAAATGTGAATCCAATAAAAATGTATGAAACAGATTTTTTTTGGTATTTCTGTTATGTTCGTACTCAACATCCGTGTTTACATCTCTTAAACGATGTATTAAAAGTCAACCTGTATGTATACAGATCAAGTCTAGCCACGAATGCGCTCCCATACATCGCTATAGAATTTGCGTGTGCAACCTAATTATCGAAACTTAGCTGAGCATCCGCCGTCATTTAGCTTAAACACGCTATATGTTGAGGGAATTGGAAAGTAGTTACTTAACTAAGCACTGAAGCTGTAAGATAAGTAAGGCAATCTTAGGAAAATGGTTGCTTCAGACACAAAAGGTTACCTGATTTACATGTCCTGAAACGTAGTTGTTAAATAATCAAGCTGTATTTTGATAAATGCAGTCTGTACTAACACTGTTTCAGCATTGCAATAACAGAATAATTAATCACAGTGAGGTTTTGTTTCGTACCAACTAGAAACAACATCTAATTAACTTACTGTTTCTTCTTATTCATTAAGAGACAGCATAGCAATGGAAGAATAAAAAATGTGTCCTAGTTTTGTAGTTTTCTTCTATTGTAATTAGGTCCGTATTCTGTTTCTCAAACCTGAATGTAATATTCTCTAAGTAAAGATACAATTGCATGACAGATTAATTGAAAGTTTAAAGGAAATTGCTAATGTCCATAAGAAAAATCTAAAATGTCTGAGAGACCTTTCCAAAATAAGTCTGCAATTAAAACTGTAATAATTTATGAGTAGATAAGGAAGAGGCTCATTTAAATTCATAGTCCTTTTCAAATTTTATGTCCCTTGTGGTTGCAATTTCTCGGTTGAGTCCAGTTGAGACTATTCAATTAAGTTGGCCACTGGGCAGATAGCTTTTACAAAAAGGCTGCCTGTCAGTGGCTGTGTCGTCTTATGCTTTAATCTTAAAAAGGAGCTTATTCTACCATATAAAGTTCAGAAACTGGGGCAATATATTTTTATTTTCTCCGTAGTTACATCAGACTTATTCAAACTAACGTAATATTTTTTATTATCTACGATAAGTTTCATTTTATAAAAGGAGCAGTGGTGGCCCTGTGGCTGCGTCCCCGATTTACGAGTCGTAGATTGTGGGCTCGAACCTAGGCAGGCTTTACTTTGTGTAAATTATTTCATCACCACTGCTGTAAAAACAGTGAAGGAAAATTTCGTGAGGAAAGCGATATAATATGTCCTAAAAAAAAAACGAAGACATGTGACTTCCACCAACCCGCACTGGGCCCGCGTGGGGATTAGGCATGGTTCTTGCCCACCCTCGCAAGAAGAGGCCAATTTCCCAGCGGTGGGAACGTTAGAAGGCTGGTTATGCTTATACGATAAGTTGGTATAATATTATTTTATTTCAGTCACTAAACATAGAAACACGTAAACATGAAACCGGTTAACAATCTTAACGGCCAAACATGTGTTATTACTACTGTTTACCTAATTACTTTGTAACAAAAGTTAGTACTTGGTCAGTAAAACCAAGCGGCTGGCAGTTTACTTAGAGTGGGCATTAAGATAAATGCTTTACGGCCCAAACTGTTGTCTATGTCCCCTACTTGACATAGGACTCTCTTAATAACAATAAATAGCCGATATAATATGCTCGTATACTTACGAAATTCTTTCTTAGATTAAAATAAGCCGTCCTTTTTAACAAATCTATGGATATTTGGGAAAACTATATTTTAGTTACCTTGGGACATGCATTTTATAGAAGAACCGTCGCGATCATAAATGCATTAATAGCTTATAAACTACATTTGCTCGTGTGTGGGTGATGTCTCAGCGTATGTCGGAGTTATCAGCTGTTAAATAAGCCTGTAAGATTCCGTATTAAATTATGCATTTCTCTGAATTAAACGTACTGAATTCACAATAGGCCTAATCAGAAAGAAAACAGCCACCCAAAGGGCAATGGAGAGGGCTATGCTCGGCTTTTCCTTGCGTGATCGAATCAGAAATGTAGAGATCCGCAAGAGAACCTGCGTACCGACATTGCCCGAAGAATTGCCAAACTTAAGTGGCAGTGGGTAGGGCACATTGCTCGCAGAACGGATGGTCGATGGGGCAAGGTTCTGGAGTGGCGACCGCGAACCGGCAGACGTTGCGTTGGAAGGCCTCCCACCAGGTGGACCGAAGACCGAAGTAGAGGAATCGAGACGCACGGGACCGATAAATGTGGCGACACTTGGGAGAGGCCTATGTCCAGCAGTGGACGTTTTTCAGCTGATATGATGAACTTATGAATGCAACGGAACCCACCAAGCTACTAAATAACATAAAATCACACATGTATTCCCAGAAGAGTTAGACAGAGGTACACCTATTTAGTGGAACCCTTCGCACGCGAGTCCGACTTACACTTGATCGGATTTTTAGTTTTTATCTACCTATATATTTGCGCACGGTATTCCAGTTGGTAGATATACATAATGACCTATTAACATTTAATAACTATACCTGTTCACATAAAAGAATAGGAGATACGTATGGAGTTTCTTGTGCGTTCTTCTCCATAACAAGCTCCTTGCCGAATGCACGGTAGAAACAATTTTTATTCCTTTTAAATTTTAATGTATTAACGTTCAAAAGTGCCGCTTGGTGGCCTAGTTGAAATAAAATATCTTTGTATTTTTCGTAGGTTTCCAATTCCGTGATGAATGCGCTCTGAAAGTTTAATTTTGAAAAAAATATTATATGAAGCTGTTTTGGTGTTTTCGAGTCCCATTGACTTAAAAGCTGCCTTAATATTTTAAATATGTTGGTTCCAGTACGTGACCACGTTAATTGCAGCGTTAGTGGCGTTCATCAGATCCTCAAATGTGCACTTATGGCACCCTCATTATGGCCACTTGGGACACAATTCATCATGCGAATGTTTTGGACAGGGGCACCGCACTCACATTTGGCATCACACGGAGCTACAAAACACATTTTGCCAAGTTACGAACTTGCTTAAATTATGTGTTTATGTGACCTTAGTGATCAAAACACAAATATTGGATATATATATATTTATATTATTATATTATTATTATTATTTTTTTTATTATTTATATATTTATATTTGGATCACAAATTACATATAGCATGAAAAAACTTGTTAAAAACTCCATAAGAATGTATTTCAGCATCCAATAATATGTCTAACAAAGTTAAGTTACTAATATTGATGGATGAACTCATGTTGGCGTGAAAAAATTGTTCCCTAGACAGTAGAAAGCTGACCTCTTGATGTGTAACAAAATAAAAAGGCTTCTCAAAAATGAATAATTAATCTTAAGCTTTGTATTCTACAGACTGGAGTATTTATTGTGTGTAGTTAACACGTTTATTTTACCCTTTTTCAACGAATTCAGTGTGTGATGTTTCTTCTTTATATTATTGCTTGGCAAACAAGTAGGCGGATAACCTGGTTTCAGTGCCATATAAAGCTTAACCCTAAACGTCGTTTATCATTAGCCTACAGCAGTAGGTACACTACTAGACTGCTAGAATCGAAAGCCATTCGTCTTATATTTCGAAAAAAATCATACAACAGCTACCATGCGATGATTGTCGCTCCACGTCGATCGTCGAACTCGCTCTAAGACGTCCCCCATGGAATTTCGGGGAACAGACATCCAATTATGCCGATAGCAAAATTCATTCATAAGCAATCATCATAATTCCGTGTAACAGGGGAAATTTCCTACAGGCTTTAAGACTTAATCCTATATCCGGGATTAACTTTCAAGACTCTTAGACCATTTGGTATGTAAAACAGCAGATTATCTGTGGCAGCTCCCTGACAATTAGCGCTCATTATAACCATATATATTTATCCGAGTTGATTGTTTCAGGTTATAACAGAGCCGATATATGAACAAGATGACAAATGCAGGGAAAACATTAATAGTTATAATATAATCTAAGCATAATCGTTCTATAATGTTTGCACTACTGGGACATATGCCTCTGATCTGCGAAAAATACTGGGCCGTAATTCACTGCGAGGACCTAGTTCGGGTTGGTGAATATCGTATATCGAATTTATGGTTCTATTCTAGGACATGCCAGTTTCCTCGCTATGTTTTTCTTCGCCCGTTTTGTGAGCAGTAAATTACAGAAGACATATAAGGTTCGAGCCAACGACCTACAACTCGTAAAGCGGGGCCGTTATCAAATGGCCACCAGTGCTCAATATGAGGCAGTCCTATATCTTAAATTAGTTTCCTACCTCTGTGTTTTTAGAAACAAACAAGTACGCAATGTTAGAGAAAATAAGCTGTTCCATCTATAGCAAATACGAATTGCAAGTTAATTAAAACTAAGCAAGTAAATACTCGTAACATGTCTGAGGCAGCCCGACCATCAGTGACGTTGCGGAAAATTCTAGAAATACGGGTTTGTTGATTCAGTCGCATAATGTGCGGTTTTGGATTTCCTTTAGGTTTAAAGACATTTATTTTTATCAAAAGAAGATCATTACTGTTCATCTAAAATTGGGGAAGGTATAAAAAATATACCTTAGATACTTAATTCTTCTCAAACAATTCACTGTGAAAGCACATAATTGGAGATTAGAGAGAAGAAACTTTTTTTAAACAAATAAGTCTTTGAATACTTTCAATGAACGAAAAAGTGTTCATAGCCGTAACGCTTTGTGGGCACTGCAAACCACCCACAATGCGAAGTTTTTGTTGTACCACTAAACTTGTAAAAGCGGCCACAAAGGGTCGTAACGAATTCACTCAGGTTGACCACAAACCCAAGCATCAACCTATGTACACAAAGAAAAAATGTGTGTTTTGTAGCTACAAAACACACTTTGCGTACATTTAAACTACGTGTACGTTAGCATGGCTTTAGTGGGTGTGAAAGCACTGGAGCACTAAACACTAGTTGCAAGTCTGCCGCATCCTGTCAGTTGCCACCACTTATAAGCGAGGGAAAATTCGGTCTAAATTATACAACTGTCGACTTCAAGAAGTTAACAATTGATGTAAATGGTTTATAGCTGTTGGGAATGTTTCGAAGTATGTTTATTTTTCTTTGAAGTATGTTTTAAGTTACAAATGAAGATTAATGAAGATTAAGTGACAAATATAATCTGTCGCGTGCCGAACGAAACGTGGGTTCGTTTAACACAGGATAAAGAAGGAGAAAGCGACAAGACTATGGTGGACATTCCACCCATACGCACAAAACGTTTTGAGAACACTTTTATTATGCGTACAGCTAAGGAGTGGAATTCCCTGCCGGAGTCTGTGTTTCCCGACAGCTACAATCTGGGGGTCTTTAAGTCAAGAGTGAATAGGTTATTTCTAGGCAAGCGTGTTTCACCGTCGACCACATCATCGCTTACCATTAGGTGAGATAGTGGTCAAGCGCGAGTATTGAAAAAAAAAAAAAAGCAAGATGTTCTGGATGTCTTTCTTCAGAAATGGAATGAAGTAGTACAGAAAGACGACCACTTGAAGAAATAGAGTGAGACTCCCTTTATCAGTGAGACAGTACCGAGAGAAAATAAATAGCTCTTTTTGTGGATAGAGTCAGCCTGGGGTTAGTATACACCGCTGGGTTTGGACAACTGCAATAAGTATTCACAGGTTCATTAAATAGTCTCTTTCACCCAACTACTAACCACAGCAACTTTAATGGTAGATGTTGGTATAGGTTGTGGTAATTTTTACCGGGAAATGGCTCAACGCAAAAACCACTAGAACTGAAACCAAATGTGCTGCCTCGCAGAAAAAATGCTCTACACAGAGCTAGGAGCAACTATTGATTCTAAAAGCTTATGCGGGCCTTACGTGATTCAGTTACCATGTAGGCCTGAATACCGCGTCAGTCTTAGGGGGATGTAGAATAAGGGATTCATAGATTGAAGTTTTTGAAATTCTCGTATGTTTACAAGTACCTAATACTAATTGTTTGGTGAATAATTAATTAAAAACATTTATTAAGTTAGCATTTTGTAGACAACCACTGTTTCAACATTAAACTTTAGATATTCTAATATAATAGATAAATGGCTATACCTCCTTCCCTACTAACTTTTTTTTATTGAAGATCGTAATTTTGTAACAAACATTGTTTGCCTGGCCTTTTCTGGAGAAACAAGTGATAGCTCATTGTTTCAAGAAAAGTGCTTGTAATGTACCTACAAAGTTAGAAATGAAAAAGCACTCCAAAGCCACAATTTTCGCAAGTATGTGTCGTCTACTTGATTTTAAAGTTTAACAAGTATCGCAGATTAAAAATGCATTGGTATTTTATTTTACTAAAATAATTTTGAAAGTGGCACTAAGGTTGTTGAAAGTTTAAGTTAATATCAACACAGATAATTTCAATTATATTTAGGATACAGGGTAAAACCTTATACAAAATATATTAAGCGTTAAAAATAAAATGCAGGTAAGTACCTGATATTTACCCGGAAAAAATAGATTTATTCCGTTACAAACACCAGTGGTATTAGTTGTTGGTATAAACCAACAACTAATACCACTGGTATTTGTTTCAATTAATATTTATTTTCTATTCCAAACGGATACCACTCTTTAAATAATTAAATATAAATTGCGAACGAATACTAATAAATTGAATTTGGTACAGTCAGCTCAGTCAAACCTGATCAAATTAAAGGACAAGGCCAGTCCAGTTTCTGTTTGGACGTTGGCATTCACTCACAATACCTAAGCAGATAGATAGTAAATAGTGGAAGGATATAGGCAGGTACAGTAAGTCACAGATGATGTCTCATTTAATATACATTTATTCTTATAAGTACCTAACCAGGCAACCAGGTATAGCCATTTATTATATTAGAAGGAAGGTAGGAAGGTAGGTAGGAAGGTAGGTAGGTTTACTTCCCTACTAACTTTTTTTTATTGAAGTACTTTTATTGAAGTACGCAATTTTGTAACAAAAATTGTTTACCTGGCCTTTCCTGGGGAAACAGGTGGTTGCACATTGTTGAAAGAAAAGTTCTTGTAATGTGCAAAGTTAGAAATGAAAACGCACTCCAAAGCCAGACTTTTGGCAATTATGTGTCGGCTACTTGATTTAAAGGTTCGGGAAGTATTTTTAATGTGCGAACGAATACTAACAACTTGAATTTGGTACAGTCAGCTCAGTCAAACCTTATCAAATTAAAGGACATGGCCCTTTTTAGACGTCCATACAGAAACTGGCCTTATTCTTTACTTTGATTACTGAAATTTAATAATTTAAAGAGTGGTATCCGTTCGAAATAGAAAATAAGTATGAGTTGAAACAATTACTAGTGGTAGGATAGGTGTTGGTATTGGAACGGAATAAATCGAAAAATGTAGGGATTACAGCGAGATTTTGTCAGTTAATAAATATCTAACATTAAAAAAGTGACGATCGATAATCTCAAAAAATAAGTACCTAAATAAATTGCCTCCCGGTTACATACTAAAACGTTGTGTTTTTACTGAAACCTTGGGGTTAAAGTAATGAAAAACGTATTAATTCTGAATGAACGGAGTTAATACCCCACTAGCTACCTCTTTGATATTTCAATGTGCGTCTGGCTGGGCAATAGGTCTGTTCAGATTCAGAGTATTTATCTCCATAATGGTCATAAACCTTTCTAATAAAACGGTTCGTGGGTTCAATTCTCAGTAAAGGATGTATATGTTAGTAAACATGGGCATAACAAGTTGAAGGATTATAGTTCACGTCACAGACATAAATCTAACTAGATAACGCAGGTCCCTCCATGTGTATGAAAACCAAGCGTGCCACTTTTTCACACACAATTTAAAAACAAATTTACTTGCCAATGAAAGAAAACATTTCCAGTGCCTCGGCCAACGTTTTCTATACAATTTGTTCAGCTCAATATGGCATGATTGGGCATTTTTCTATATTTCGGTGGATTTCTGGTGCCGGTGATGCTAAATCAATGCTCAAGGTACGATCATTGATCGTAATTTTACTCCGTTTTTTGACACGCGAAGTACTTACAATCAAGTCATCTAGTTTGATTTATATCTGCGGTTCATGTGGATTTTTATATTGAACTAGAAATTGTCTGATCTTTCCTTGACCTTGCCCTTGTTGGATGAAGTAACACGATTGGGAATAAAAGCAACCTACGTGATACTACTACGAGAAAGCTGACCTCTTGATGTGTAACAAAATAAAAAGGCTTTATCGTCTGTATTTACGTCCGTGGAATGATGACATAGGCCGGCCTCTCAACAATGAATAATTATGTAATCTTTAGCTTTGTATTCTACAGGCCGGAGTATCTATTGTACCATGTTTATTATACCCTTCTTTCAGCGAATTCAGTGAGTGATGTTATTGCTTCTTTATATTATTGCGTGTCAAACAAGTAGGCGGATAACCTGGTTACAGTGCTCTCAGGTCAAGCCATAATAAAGTTTACCCTAAAAGACGTTCGTCATCAACCTAGAGCAGTAGGTACGCTACTAGACTGCTAGAATCGAAAGCCATTCGTCTTATTTTTCGAAAAAAAAGCCTGCAGCAGCTACCAGTTACCATGCGATGATCATCGCCCCACGTCGATCGTCGAACTCGCTCTAAGACGTCTACCATGAATTTTCGGGGAACAGGCATCCAATTACGCTGGTAGCAAAATTCATTCATAAGAAATCATCATAATTCCGTGTGACAGGGAAAATTTTCTATAGGTTTTTTAGACTAAATCCTATATCCGAGTTTAACTTTGAAGACTCTTAGACTGTTTAGTATGTTAAACAGCAGATTATGAGTGGCAGCTCTCTGACAATTGGAGCTCATAATATCCACATATATTTTGCCGAGTTCATTTATTTAAGGTTATAACAGAGCCGATATATGAACAAGATGACAAATGTGGGAAAAACGTTATAACAATATAAGCATAATTGTTCTATAATGTTTGCACTACTGGGACATATGCCTCTGATATGCGAAAAATACTGGGCCGTAATTCACTGCGAGGACCTAGTTCGGATTGGTGACTCTCGTATCGAACTATTGGTTGATGTTTTTCTTCACCCGTTTTGAGAGCAGTAAATTACAGAAGACATATAAGGTTCGAGCCCACGACCTAAAACTCGTAAAGCGGGGCCGTTATCAAATGGCCACCAGTGCTCAAAATGAGGCAGTCCTATATCTTAAATTAGTTTCCTACCTCTGTGTTTTTAGAAACAAACAAGTACGCTATGTTAGAGAAAATAAGCTGTTCCATCTACAGCAAATACGAATTGCAAGTTAATTAAAACTGAGCAAGTAAATACTTGTAACATGTCTGAGGCAGCCCGACCATGAGTGACGTGGCGGAAAATTCTAGAAATACGGGTTTGTTGATTCAGTCGCGTAATGTGCGGTTTTAGATTTCCATTAGGTTTAAAGACATTTATTTTTATCAAAAGAAGATCATTACTGTTCATATAAAATTGGGTCAGATATAAAAAGTATACCTAGGTACTTAATTCTTCTCAAACAATTCACTGTGAAAGCACATAATTAGATATTAGTGAGGAGAAACTTTTTTTTAACAACTCTTTGAAAACTTTCAATGAATGAAAAAGTGTTCATAACCGTAACGCATTGCAGGCACTTCAAACCTTCCACAATGCGAAGTTTTTGTTGTACCACTAAACTTGTAAAAACGGCCACAAAGGGTCATAACGATTCACTCATGTTGACCACAAAGCCACGCATGAACCTATGTACACGAAGAAAAAAGATGTGTGTTTTGTACCTACAAAACACACTTTATCATTCGACCTACATTTAAACTACGAGTACGTTTGCATGGCTTTAGTAAGCGTAAAAGCACTGGAGCACTAAAAACTAGCTGTAAGTCTGCCGCATCCTATCAGTTACCGTCACTTATAAGCGAGGAAAAAATCGGTCTAATTTACACAACTGTCGACTTCAGGAAGTTAACATTTGATGTAAATGTCTTATAGCTGTTGGGAATGTTTTGAAGTATATTTCTTTTACTTTAAAGTGAAGTATGATTTGTTAATTAGTAACAAATACATTCCATCGCATGCCGAACGAACCGTGGGCTCTTATAACTTAGGTTTAGGATGGAGAAGGCAGGATAACCTGGATGTCTTTCATCAGAAATAGAATGAAGTAGTGCAGAATCACGACCACTGGAAGAATTGGAAGGAGAATCCCTTTGCCAGTGAGACAGTACGGATTGAAAATAAATAGCCCTTTTTACGGGTAGAGTTGGCCTGGGGTTAGTATACACCGCTTGGTTTGGCAACTGCAATCACAACTCACAGGTTCATTAAATAGTCTCTTTCACCCAACTACTAACCACAGCAACGTTAATGGTAGAAATTGGTATAAGTTGTGGTAACTCATACCGGGACAAGGCTCAACGTAAAATATTACTAGATGTGAAACCAAATGTGCTGTCCCATAGAAAAAAAATCTACACAGAGCTAGAAGCAACTATTGATTCGAAAAGCTTATGCGGGCCTTACGTGATTCAGTTACCATGTAGGCCTGAATACCGTGTCAGTCATAAGGGAATCCAGAATAAGGGATTCTCAGATTAAAGTCTTCGGTATTCTCATTATAATTATGTAGTTCTTCTATACAAAACACTAAGTACCAAATTCTAAGAGTTTGGTGAATAATTAATCAAGAACACATTATGTTAGCACAATGTAGACAACCACTGTTTCAACATGAAACATTACGTAATCTAATATAATAGATAAATGGCTATACCTACTAACTTTGTTATTGAAGTACGCAATTTTGTAACAAATATTGTTTGCTTGGCCTTTTCTGAGGAAACAAGTGATTATAAAGTGTTGCCAGAAAAGTGCTTGTAATTTGCAAAGATAGAAATGTAAAAGCACTGCAAAGCTACAATTTTGGCAATTATGTGTCGGCTACTTGGTTTATAGGTTCAGCAAGTATCGCAGATAAAAATTACATTGAAATTTTTTTTGTACTAAAATAATTTTGAAAGTGGCACTAAGGTTGTTGAAAGTTTAAGTTAATATCAACACAGATAATTTCAATTATATTTGGGATACAGGGTAAAAGCTTATACAAAATATATTAAGCGTTAAAAATAAAATGCAGGTAAGTACCTGACATTTACCTGGACAAAATAGATTTATTCCGTTCTAATACCAACAACTAATACCACTGGTAATTGTTTCAACTAATATTTATTTTCTATTCCAAACGGATACCACTCTTTAAATAATTAAATATAAATTGCGAAACATACGACTAAATTGAATTTGGTACAGTCAGCCCGATCAAATTAAAGGACAAGGCCAGTCTAGTTTCTGTTTGGACGTCGGCATTCACTCACAATACCTAAGCAGATAGATAGTAAATAGTGGAAGGATATAGGCAGTTACAGTAAGTCACAGATGATGTCTGATTTAATATACATTTATTCTTATAAGTACACACATCAACACGGTCTAGGGATATTTCATACTCAATTAAATAACTCAAAAAGTACTGGCCGCATTGGAATCTTTTATACATTGATTTGTTTGTAATTTATCTCAGACTAATTCCAAATTCAAATTTTTGAAAATTCTTTTGTTTCGGTGGCATAAAATTGTCTTGATGTGTAGGAGAGGGAATTTTCATTTGTGCGAAATTTAGAAAACAATACGAATTACGTTTAGTTACAGTTTTTTTTCATTTTTAAACGAAAGATAAAGTTAAAATTGAGGTATTGTAGCCATGCAACGCCAACATTTGACGAGGGCGGAGATGTTACGAGCTGTGGGAATGCTGGAAGCTGGGTCTGTTCAGCGTTATGTTGCTGAGGCCATAGGGACCCACCAAAATGTAATTTCAAGATTGTGGACACGCTATCGTGCCACAGGTTAAGTAGCGGAGAGGCACCGGGGGCCAAGTCGCATCACTACCCCCAGACAAGACCGATTTTTACAAATTACTGCGCGAGCTCAACCAAATGCAACGGCGACTCAATTGGTCCAAAGGCTGCGAGTGGAACACCAAATGCTTGTGAGTGACCAAACTGTAAGAAGGCGACTGCATGAAAGCAATCTACGCTCTCGTAGACCACTCCGGGTCCCACCTTTACGGAGAGGCAATCGTGGACGACGATTAGAATGGGTTCGGAACCACGTGGACTGGGGCCGTGAGCAATGGTCCAATGTGCTGTTCACGGATGAATCCAGGTTCGGCTTCCATCCAGATTCACGAAGGACGCGTGTTTGGTGAGTTCCTGGACGATGGAGCCGTCTTCAGAACCCTCAGGAAGTTCACCCATACCAAGGGGGAACAATTATGGTTTGGGCAGGAATTCGTCTTGGAGGACGGACGGATCTCGTTTGGGTGCGGGGCAATATGACGGCAAAACGATACGTCCAACAGGTGCTGGGGCCCGTAATCTTGCCCCACAGAACACAAATGGGACAAGATTTCCTGCTCATGCACGACAATGCCCGGGCACACACGGCGAGAACGGTAGCAGCTTGGTTACTTACACACAATGTTAGGGCCTTAGACTGGCCTGCTCAATCGCCAGATCTAAATTCCATTGAGCATGCGTGGGATATGCTGCAAAGAAGAGCTCTGAAGGAAGTTCCTGAAAATCTGGCTACAGAAGATCAACTTTTTGCGCACCTCAGAAGGACATGGGACAATATTCCGCAGCAAGACATTGACAACCTTGTTCTGAGCATGCCGAATCGTTGCCGATGTGTTATGAACATCATGGGCGCTTTCTCAGACTACTAACTTCAAGTTTATAAACACAAATTAAATGATTTTTCTATTTTTACTCATAAATTAAAAGTTAATTCATATACGGTTTCTGTCTATGCTTCATTTTTTTCCATAAAATCCTGAAATTTTAATCGAAGTACCTTAACCATTATTAAAAAATGGTAGAATATTAAATAACGTATCTTTTAAATATATACATGTCATATAAATAATTAACACATTGATAGTAATTCGCTTTTTTAAAAATATCCCTAGACCGTGTTGATGTGTTTACCTATCCAGGCAACCAGGTATTGCCAATTATTATATTAGAAGGTAGGTAGGAAGGTAGCTTCCCTACTAACTTTTTTTATTGAAGTACGCAATTTTGTAACAAACATTATTTGCCTGGCCTTTCCTGGGGAAACAAGTGATTGCGCATTGTTGCCAGAAAAGTGCTTGTAATGCGCAAAGTTAGAAATGAAAACGCACTCCAAAGCCACAATTTTGTTAATTATGTATCGGCTACTTGATTTACAAGTTCAGGAAGTATCTTTAATGTGCGAACGAATACTAATAACTTGAATTTAGTAAAGTCAACTCAGTCAAACCTAATCAAAGTAAAGGACAAGGCCAGTTTCTGTTTGGACGTCTGAAATTGGCAATGTCCTTTAATTTTATAAGGTTTGACCGAGCTGACTGTACCAAATTCAAGTTGTCTGTATTCGTTCGCACATTAAATTTAATTATTTAAACAGTGGTATCCGTTCAGAATATAAAATAAATATGAGTTGTATTAGTTGTTGGTTGGAACGGAATAAATCGCAAAATATCGGGATTACAGCGAAATTTTGTCAGCTAATCGCCTGATGAATAAATAGCTAAGATTAAAAGAAATTGCCAATCATTTATAATCTCAAAAAATAGGCATCTAAATAAATTGCCCTTTATTATATTAACTTATTAATTATTATATTAACCGGTAGGTTACACAATAAGTAGTTGTGATTTTTCTGAAACTTTTGGGTTAAAGTAATGACAAACTTATTCATTCTGAATGAACGGAGTTAATACCCCATTAACTACCTCTTTGATATTTCAATGTGCGTCTGGCTGGGCAATAGGTCTGTTCAGATTCAGAATACTTATCTCCATAATGTTCATAAACCTTTCTAATAAAACGGTTCGTGGGTTCCATTCTCAGTAAAGGATGTGTATATGTTAGTAAACTCGGGCATAACAAGTTGAAAGATAATTGTTCACGTCATAGACATAAATCTAACTAGATAACGCAGGTCCATCTGTATAAAAAACAAGCATGCCACTTTATCACACACAATTTAAAAACAAATTTACTTACCAATGAAAGAAAACATTTCCAGTGCCTCGGCCAACTTATTCTATACAGTTTTTACAGCTCAATATGGCATAATTAGGCCTTTTTTCTAAAGGAGAATGCCCATTTTGTATGGAGAAATGTACTGACCGAAACATTTGAGTGTTCTGATAAAAACACCTTTATTTGATTATGTTACCTTAATTAATTACACTTACCAACTTTAGTCAATTTTCATTGCGGAAGTTAAGAGATATTGAACGAAATATATTTTAATTTTTAGGTTACAGTAAATTCACAGCAATATGGACTCTATGCCAACATATTTAAGATTTGTATTCGTTAGACATTTGTTCAAGTGCTGTTAAGATATATAATGTTATTCTTACTTACCGGTGTAGATCCAAGCCCGTAATATGGTCCAATATATTATCAAGAATCTTCGACAAAATGTTATGTCTGCGCATATATGGCGCCAACATCAAAGAACAATTGAGACACCAACTTCGAACAGTAGCCATGTCGGAAATAACAAATATAAAGTCCTGTCTTATTAAGCACTATTTTCACAAACACACGGCGGTGTTGTAGTGATAAGTATTTAGTAACGGCGGAACGTAAAACTCAACTTGACGCAACAAAACACAAACAAAACAAATGAAAAGACGACTACTGTCACTGTCAAATGAAATGACTGACAATTATAGGCATGTTACCAAATCGGTAATATAATCAATTTCTAAAAACATGATTAATTTGTTATCATGGTTTGCATTAAACTAGTAAACCACACCAATTAAAAAATAAGTTTGTTCTTTACATTAAAGAGGTGAATCCGGATGGATTGATTCAGTGTTTCAGGTAGATTATAAAAAAAAAAGATTTTTCAGTCTTCATCTTTAATCGATGTCAGATCATGTCAACATGCCTCAACTCAACATAAATGGCGGAATATGTTTGAGCTGTGAAACATAAGTAAAAATACTTATGAATTCAAGAGAATGAACCCTACTAGGAATCTTTTTGAAAAGAAGTTAAAATACTTAAAATATTTTTGTTTTATTTATTGTCCAGAAATGATTGTGACACAATAAACTTTTTTTAAGTACTGTCCATGGGCATTCTCCTTTCGGTGGATTTCCGGTGCCGGTAATGCTAAATGACAAGCTCAAAGTACGATCATTGATCGTTATTTATACTCCGTTTTTTGACACGCGATGTACATACAATCTCGTCATCTAGTTTTGATTTATATCTGTGGTTCACGTGGATTTTTATATTGAACTAGAAATTGCCTAATCTTTCCTAGAAAGCCCAGTAACACGATTATGAATACAAAGGAAATGGATCTATCTTGCATCAAATATTATTCACGTTTAAGTGTCTATGTTTAGATGTTTGTTATCAAAACATGCCTAAACAGCTTAACGGATTTGGATGAAAGAAAAAAGAAGAACACACGTGAAGAGAACACAGGTGGATTAGGACCAGGAATACCTACTTTATATAGCAGTCGATCTTTATACTTTATACCCGTGCATAATTTTCGACATTCACGCAGGCGAAGCCGTTGAAAAAAACTACTTGCCGTTGGTCATTGTGCTAGTATTCGATTAGTTTATCAATTTTTTATAAACAGATCTTGATAAAATGGAATCTCATTGCGTTATCCTGATTAAACCATTACCCAGTTACATGAAAACGTTTGCACAAGAACTATAATAACCATATTTGCACCGTAACACAGATTAAAATGGACCTCGCTTTACACAAATGTGTGTAGGTACCAATTTACACCTGCGAATTGTTTTTAAACAAGATAGCAAAAGCTTAGAAGATTTTGTATTCGACTTTAATTCGGTAAACAAATGCGAGATAACTACAATAGGCCATTGAGCTTAAATAAGATTTGCGTATAAATGGGACGACTGTTTAGCACTCAAATGTTTCCAAATCCTTGTTATAGTGAGTGTTCAAATACAACTGTTACGTTATTAAAACAAGATACTAAAAGTAAGACGGCAGCAACCACTAAACAAGTTTTGAGTTTTGGTGCTAAACTGCTGAGACAAGTGAAATAACAACTGAAAAATATGCATAAGCGTTCATCTTTCGCCATAAAGCGCGATGCGACAATGCTACAACGATGTGACAATACTTTTCATAGAAATTGTTCTGAAAGTGTTTTATAGGATAGATAGATATATTTCTATGAAAACACTTCGTCGCATCGTTGTCAGTTGCTGGAGGGACCCTTCAGCCCCATGTCACAACCCTTTACAAACAGTTTAATACAGAACGTGGAGACGCATAATGACACGAATGCAAAGTTCGTCTTGGTCTGTGGGACGTAGATGCTTGTTAAGTCCCTCTTCTAAAGTTGTGATATGGATTTGGTGCTCCCATAGTTATCAATCTACTATCCTCATGTGTATATTCTCTACGCAACTGAGGTTAGCTGTTGGAGAACCCAACGATGGGTTAAGTTCGCTTTTGTACATAAACTACCCTATCGTATTTGTATGTTGTTATGGTTTGGGTACAATAAAGAATTAGAATAAGAAAAGTCTACATCATGTACAAAAGCTTGCATCGAATGGGTATCATTTAAATCAAAACTACTCAGTATTTTTCCATTTATGTTGGAATCTCTACAACCAAGTATCTGAGTAAACAATAGGAATCCTTTGGCAAGACTGGTATAAGATATTTTGGCTTCTGATCAATGTTCTACAAATGCCAACCAGGACCAACAACTTAAAGTATTTTCCGAGCCACGGAGGGGTCTTGATATGTAGTGAATGGTCACCCATCTCCGGACCGAGACGTATGAAGTCCTTTCCTCTTTAAGACGACGGCATTCGCCAACGACCTTGAGGGAACAAAACGCGCACTTGTTATACACCCGCGCGACCGAAATTCAGTAGTTTTTTATACCTTCCTTATTATTCTATGACTTTAATAAAAAAAAGCCTCAGATCAAAATGTAGATAATTATATTGTCATGGTCATGGGGCCAGAGGGCAAGTCTCCTTTTTAAGGAGATCTCTTGCCGACTGATCGACACTGTGCGTGACCAGAGGGCTGGCTCGTTCTTTGCGCAAAGAATCAGCATTGACATTCAACGTGGCAATGCTGCTAGTCTTCTGGGCACGTTCCCGGATGCCAGCGATGTGGAGGAGTACTTCGACGCCTAAGTGTACCATTCTATTGTATATAATGTAAGTAGTTAGGTTTAGTATCATTTTATATAGTTTACTTTTGTTTAGTGTTTAAGTATGTACATACATATACCTATTTTCAAACAAGTTCTTTAAATTGTACTTGAGATGGTGACAATTTCATTAAAATACGTCCGGTAGTTTTGGTGACATTGTCGTTTTGTTGTACGTGTTAGACATAGCTTTAGAAAATAATTACACTTTGATATGCGAATAAAACTCAAAATTTTCAAACAAATTATTAAAAAATGGTCTAAAAATTACGACTAGCCATTTAGACGTGATTCTCATTTTATAATCAGCTAGTGAGGGGTATTTCCATCTTAAATATACAGATAAATATCTTTAAAAAAGCGGGTAACAAATTAACTCCAGCGTCCTCAGATGTCAAGGCTAAGTCGACTAACCGATGATTGATTATGTTTTATAGAAAGTCTTTAGAGAGAAACTTAGTAATTTTTTAACAAGAGAAGCGTTCAGTATACCTCATCATCTTAGAAAATTAAAAGTTTACCACACTGAAATCACGTAAAGTTTCAGTAATGTTAACTTAACTAAACGTAATGAAGACAGCGGTCAGAGGTAATTAGCACAAGTTTACAGTTTACACAAGTTAGCACGTTCCGAACAGTTTCAACGGGACAGAGGCTCATCATAATTCTATTAAAGGAATTTCTATCTGACTTACTTATACTGAGTGAATTATGTGTAAACTGTATCTCACCGAAAACATTTTCATGTAAAATATAGCTTAGACGAGACCTCATACTGTCAAAAAGTTATCAGACCCAAGAGAGCCAAGCTTGGAACTCTACACGCCCTATCTTCACAAACTCTACATCTTAGTCAAAATATGTGGCTTGGTCGTTTCGCTACTGGCACGCCTTGTTACTAGAAGTCGCCACTTATAACTTTCACGTATTTTGTATGCGCAACTCCTCGTCGCCATATTTCGTTACTACAAGAATTATTGTATAACAGAAAAGTAATGATCAATGAATACATTTTTCACCTTACGCCCATGTGACGGTAGCGAAACGTCCAAGCCACATATTTTGACTAGTGTAGAGTTTGTGAATTTAGGGCTTGTAGAATCGGGGCGTGTAGAGTATTTAGCTTGGCTCTACATGAGATCTGATAACTTTTTGACAGTGCGAGCCATATGGTCTCGTCTTGGCAACATTTTACATGAAAATGTTTTTGGTGGTATTTCACTTCTTTTTGTAAGTAGCTTATGACTTTTTTTTTATTTTGTAAATTTTTCCATTCCTTAATTTAAAGGCTGCAAAAAATCCTGAAATATGTATTTTATTATTTATAACAAGGAGTCCCTATATCAATTATCAGACGTCTAGCATCAAAATTTGCGGCAGTCAAATCAAATCAAAATTTCTTTATTCAATTAGGCCATTAAGCGGCACTTTCGAACGTCAAAAATAAAAATTAAATGTAATAATAATTGATTCTACCATCCATTCGGAAATGTAGCTTGTTATGGAGAAGAACGGACAAGAAACTCCAAACTTACTCTTTTAAAAAAAATGTGTTTTACAAGTATTTGGTTACAATAATCTTGTAGGAAAAATACATATATGTGAGAACGATGTAAAAAAAAACGCACTTAAAAGCGTCTAGAGTAAAACAAACAATTAAAAATACAATAAATAGGTAATTAAAAACAGGCGGAGGCAGCTAAGATATGACCAATCCCAACTGACGGCGCCCGTTCACGAACATGACACATGGATCGGCACCACTCAGCTCAACCATCATGAAGGGAACCGAATGATCCAACACATGTGCCACCATCAGAGAGACATTAGAGAGAGCATGACACACTCAACTGCCAGGGCACACTGAAGTCAACGAACGACACATAGGTACAGTAAATGGTAGATTTACAGTTGGTACATAGTACTCACATATGTGCTGTGCAGTTATATAATCCAAAAAAAAATATTGAGTTTATACAATACAAATATACATTATAATTATTCGTACAGTCTTCAGCAGGTCCAACAATACTTCAGAACTTTTCTGCTTATCACTTGTTTTTGTGCCCTAGTGGCTGTGGAGCTGGATTAGCGTTGGGCCAAGCATTTTTATCAGCGATGTAATCCCCCAACCTATAATATGCCTGCCTGCATAGTGTGCGTTTTATACAAGTTTTAAATTTCGTTTCATTCAATTCTAGAATGTGTGGCGGTATTTTATTGTAACATTTTATACAGTACCCCCTAAAAGATGACGCTACTTTAGCCAGCCTGAAACCTGGTTGAATTAATTGGTCCCTATTTCTAGTAACATAACTATGTCTATCGCTGTTTTTACTAAAACGATGTAAATTCTTTCTAACGTACATGATGTTTTCGTAAATATATTGACAAGGTACCGTCATGATGTTAATGTCCTTAAACAGTTCCCTTAGAGAATCGCGCCGGCGAAGATTGTATATCGCTCTGATGGCTCGTTATTGCAGAACAAAAATTGACTGAATGTCTGCTGCCCTTCCCCATAGTAATATGCCGTAAGACATTATACTATGAAAGTAACTAAAATAGAACAGCCTCGCGGTATCTACATCAGTAAATTGACGAATTTTTCTAACGGCATAAGCCGCCGAACTTAACCGCCCCGCAAGTGATATTAAATGAGGACCCCATTGTAACCCTGAGTCTAGCGTGATACCCAGGAAAACCGTTTTGTCGACAAATTCTAGCTTCTCGTTGTTTAATATAATGTCACAATCATAACTTTTGACATTCGGCAAGGCAAATTTTACACACTTAGTTTTTTTAGCATTCAAAACTAAATTATTAGCAGTGAACCAATTTAGAACTTGCCGCAATGCATTATTTACGTCGGCAACGTTACTCGTACGTCTATTTATGTTAAAAATTAAAGAAGTGTCATCAGCAAATAACACCATGTTCAGTTTGTTTTTCAATAGATGGGGTAAATCGTTAATGTATACTAAAAATAAGAAAGGACCTAAAATTGAGCCCTGGGGTACCCCCATTTTTACGTTCAAACCCGACTAATTGACACCGTTTATTTGAACTAATTGCTGTCTATCATTCAAATAGGATTTTACTAAATTTTATGCTGATTGGCCTAGCCCGTAATGCTCAAGTTTCAAAAGCAATGTTTCATGATCAACGCAATCAAACGCCTTCGACAGGTCGCAGAAGATACCTATGGCATCTTGTCCCTCCTCCCACGCATCAAAGATGTGTTTTATTAAGGTGACACCAGCGTCGGTTGTACAACGTCCTTTGGTGAAACCATATTGTTTCTCGTGTAGGATGTTTTTCGTATTAAAATAAATGAGCATTTGATTTAGCATTATCTTTTCAAATACCTTGCTGAAAACCGGCAACACGGATACTGGTCTATAATTATTTGTGTCTTTACTGTCCCCGGATTTAAAAAGTGGTATAACCTTACTATATTTCATTAGATCCGGAAAGACTCCTTGATCTATACACAAATTAAAAATTAAAGCTAAGTACGGCGCTATAGTCTGAATAATGGAGGTACAAACTTTGATGGACATTCCCCATAGATCTTCTGTCAGTTTTATCTTTATTTGCTTAAAAGCTTTTATCACTGTTATTGGGTTTATATGTGAAAAGTTAAATTCAGTCGGGCATGCTGAAACGTTAGCGTGTAATAAACCATAAGCGAGCGACGGCGAAGAATTTAAGGTTTCAGTAGTTTTAATTGGGATGCTGGTAAAGAAATTTACAAATTCTTGAGCAACTTCTTTGTTATCTCTAATAAGTCCATGTGTAGTCTCAAGCGTGTAATCAGTCTCATACTAACTTCCAAGTTATAGATTTATGTGTACTAATAGGTACTAGCTTATATAACAAATTTCAGCTTTTCCATTACTTCGGGAAGTAGCTTAAGAATTGTGTAACTAACAAAACAATTAAACCGACTTCTATAGCAAAACACTACAAAGCTAAAAATAAATTTGTTTTCCGAAGTCGGTGTCTTTACGTTTTTCGACACCGACTTCGGAAAACAAAGTTATTTTTCGCTTTGTAGTGTTTTACTTTAGAAGTAGGTTTAATTGTTTTGTTAGGAACTCTTTTATTTAACTCTTTTTAGTGTTGAAGGAATTTGAGGTACTATTACCATGAAAATATTTTATAGCCAGAACACATCTCATTTCAATTCCAATGAGCCCAAACACTAATAGCATACATTGTTTTATTACGGAGTTCCAGTACCTACCTTCCGGCTTCATCACCAGATCAGTTCGATGATACTATTTTCATCGGTACCATTTATTTATATGTATTTGCTTCATCATAGTCGCTTAACTATTCGAGATATCTTATACCCATGACATACTTATTAGAGAGTTCCAGTGGCCATCTGTGGTCTTCTTCAACAGTTCCACTTCACCAAATGATACATTCTGAGTGCAAATGCTTACTCAAAATGTAATACTCAGAATGTATCATGATATGTATAATAACATGATCAGAAATACCAAAATCACTATATACAATATTTGGCAAGAGTTTCCTCGATTTCCATGGGTACCCATCATCAGATTCTGATTTGGTGACAATAGGACCACTTCTAGAGTACACTCATTCAAACAAAAAAAATTTGCAAATCCGTCTATATATTATGACGGAGTTATGCCCGAATACGTATAGAAAAACAAAATAAATTGCAATATCCAGATTGTGAACTTCCTCCTTTTAGGGAAATCGGTAAATCTAAAGTATAAGAGCTATGCAATTGAAATTTTACATGTTTAATAAGTCTGCTATTGAGATCACATCCCGAGAATTTTGTTTATCTGGTATAATACAAACCCAAGTTACGAGGGTTCAAAAAAATGACGAAGCGCTATGGGAAAAGATAGGTGCAGGTGCTCTTGTGCTTCTATTGGCACGCCTTGGCCGCACCACCGTGCTTCCAGATTTTATTTATAACAAGGAGTCCCTATTTCAATTTTCAGACCTCTAACATCAAAATTTGCGAAAGTCTCATATAAACTGCCATGCCGTTTATGTGGTTTGGGGTTAAAGTTCCAAGCTTTAGATTTTTTTTATTGTTTGTGTACTAATACTAGCTTACATTCCAAATTTCAGTTTTCTAGGACTTCAGGAGTTACCCTAAGAATTTTGATGATCATGAGTGAATGAGTGAGTCAGTGAAGAAATAGGGGATATTCAGATATCAATAAAATCTAAAGTATAAGAGCTCTGCAATTAAAACTTTATATGTTTAATATGCCCACTATTAAAATCGTATACCGAGATATTTGTTTATCTGAACCCTTATAACTTGGGTTTGGATTACACATCCAAACCCAAGTTATAAGGGTTCCCTATCTGGGTTGCGGATAAATTTGAAAGAGAGTTACCGCGGCCCAAGCACAGGCAACTGTAGGAACACGGGTGGGTTTTAGTCAGTAAAATTCTGACACGCCCTCCCGCTTGACCCAGGGCGAGAGAAGTCATTGGATGATTTCAAACCACAAAAAAATAAAAAAAAGAGTTATGAGGTTTCAAAAAAACGCCGAAGTGCTTTGAAAAAAGATAGGTAGTGCCCTTGCGCTTCGCTTGGCTCGTCTTGGCGGGGGCACTACAGTGCCATTATTATATTATCAGTAGTACCCCCTAGTATTCATTAAACTTGTGACTCAGTTACTGACGTTACCCTTTCAAAAGAACACTTTTAATCGTTAAAGTTTGAACCATATGAGCTTATATTCTTTTTCCTGTTGTTTCGCGACTTCATGGCATTCAAGGCGCATATTTTGAGTGTTTTATATAAAAAGTTGAGTGGTTATCAGACGTTTGTCCTCTATGAAAAACGTCTGTGATTCAACTTTTATTAGTATAGTATATTTTTAGGACTTTCTGCAATAACATAAATAAATTGTTACCACGCACGCCAATTTTCTTCCTCATCACGGAAATTCCGTCCTAACGAGGATCATTAGAGTAAGCACAACATCGTGATAAATAACGAAGACGAAATACATGATTCCTCTAATGCCATAAGTTATTAGGTATAACGACCAAGTTTCCTCAGTCACCTGCCCCCCAAAGTCAATTATTCTATTAATAAATGCCTTGGAACGTAAATAGGACTATGAACATAACATTAGGGACCTAATAGGTATTACTAGACTTTGTCAACAACACTAAAAGCATTACGTTGACATTTTCTTAAGGTTTGGCATTACGTAGGTAATCAAAGCCGTAGCTAGTTTATAGGTTAGTGTAGTGATTTATAATACCGATGAAGCGTGCCTTTTTAAGATTTCGAGTGCTCATTTGCCTGCAATCCGTTCAAATTAAACACGATTATTTGCGGTTGAATGTCCTTTTGTGAAATAATTAATTAACAGATTTGGAATTTCCTTTAGTATTACCAACATTGAAAGGACCTGAGTAGGTAGTTGCCGGCATAGAAAAATCATCCCTTTCGACGTCAAGAGGGGGAGTAATTTAACTCCTGCTTATTTGTGGCCAATCTTCGATCAAAAACTTTTCAAAACTAATTAGTGTCAATATGCGTGAAACTTTAAAATTTTAATTAATTTTTAATGAAGCACAGTTCTGTGGTTCACAAAGTGTGCGTCAGAGATAGTAAATTCAGATATAAGCTAGCAATTATAAATTATGTAAGCGAAGTAATTAAACAAACACATGGGGAGACGAAGTTTGAAAAATAAATGTGCCGGTTAAAATGTAGAAAATATAGAGAAGAAAATTAAATTTATATAGTATCCGAATAGGTACCTATTTAGGACTGGGCAGACGTGTTAGTTGTTTGCAAAATGGTAGGTCCAGAAGAGGGTTCGCCATCTTAATTAGGTACGACAGCTAATAAAGACGTTTAGCAGAAGATGACATACCTAATAAGCCGAGTAAAAAGATGATGAAGTCTACATTGTAATAGTGATGTTTACGTTGTCCTTTCAGTCGTGATTTAATTTGTTTATAGGATCATTTTGTAGTTAATGGATCTGCGAAGCTAAAATTAATATACGAAACATTATAAATATAACTGCTCCATATAACAGTAAAAACCGAGCTCTTATCTCGACGCAATAAAAATATGGTCCAATCTCATTTATTTTTTCATTGAAATTGGGTCGCTCATCAGAACCTTTATAGAAGGTTCCCCATTGACCTAGAATTTTTAAATTTTACAAAGTTTGAATACAATTTTAATATAAAATACTAAAATTCCTTAGTTTCATTTTAGAAGCAAATTATCTGAAAAAAAAACTTTTATAAAAACAAAAGATTTACTAGTCTGTCTATTAGTCAGAGAATTTGCTTCACATTTGATTGGATACCTGTCGACAAAATGCCTACAAACACACATACGCCATAACAAAAAAATCTAACATTGCCAATCCATTAATGAACCCGAGTATAACTCTGCAATAAGATTATAAATATATCTGTTTCTATTCGCACGTGGAAATTCTATACAATATGCCGAATTGTATTTCAACTGAAAGCAAAAGAGAAGATGTTTATTATATTAAATGTGATAGTGTTATTATCTAAGTAACGAATGGGAATTAATACAATTATAAGGGTTCCCGTCATTTTATGCACTGATCCCTCACCATGAATAACTTTACTCTGTCCAAATTATATCTTAACTAAATATTCCGATTGTTATTGGGGTTCTAAGTTAAGCTGGACAATTCAATATTCTGTCATTCTAATGATTGGTAATAGCTTTTTATTCCTACCCAGTAATGTTTTATCAGTCGTATGGGCAAAAAATATTATACAGATTTGTGCCCTGGGCTTAGTTCTCTTATCGGGCAAATAGTAACTGCGTTTTCCCATTCTGTGTTCTTCTTTGCTGAAGGTCGTGTTCATCCTTAAAAGCTTTGAGGAATTCACTTACGACCTGCTTTCAGGCCACTCTGCCCTCGGCTCTTTTCAGGGCAGTGGTCACGGTGAGTCCGGTAATCAACCTTGATTTCATCTGACCAAGGAGTAGGTGAACGGCCGCGTTATTAAATAAAATCATAACAAAGGTAGGTACATTAAAATTAAACAAAAATAAATAATCCTCAAACAATTTAAAGTAAAAATGAATAATATTGAACTATAAAATAAGTATTTTCTCTAGATTTAGCGCACATCTGTGGCCTATATGATGTTTTTCGTGATGTATTCGTGAGAGTTGTGGCCACCTCTGGTATCAGAGTTAATTAAGCCGCCTCTGGAAAACCCCACAGGCCTCTGACTTAACAATTTCAGATTTACATTAACTATATAAAGTCCAGGTTTCCTCACGATGTTTTCCTTCACCGTTGCCTGTGATGATAAACATGGAAAGTACATATAATTTGAAAAAGTCACATTGGTAATTTCCCGGATTTGACTCAAGTACGACAGTCGAAGTCTTGAGGTCAGGTCACTGGGCCACCACGACATTATGAATGTTGAATTGAAATATCCTTTCACAAAATCAGCATATTTAGTTAAAGCCGAGACTTATGAAAGCAGATTTCAAATGTCAGTGATTTATACATTCAGACCTAAGTGTGTATGAGCACTTTACGCTAATTACCTTAATAAGCACTGACGCGCCGCAAAAATAGAAGTATGGTAAAAATACCAGGGTGAGAGAGATTTTATGCAGTTATTCGTGTGGCGGATTAAGCTATGCTTCAGGTTGTGTCGCAGAAAAAAGTCGTCTAAAAATGGAAAGCGCTGTGAAAGCAAAATTGAATAAAATAAATAATTTAATATCGTTTGTTAAGCCGAATAAACCGATCCACCCACTTTGTTCCCACGGCTAAAATAAATACCCTTAAAGTAACACAACATGTAAACCGCTACTAACTTTATTTTTCCGAACCAAAACACTTTGTTGTACCAGACTAAATTTAAAAAAAAAACAATTGTTTTCATTTATCTTTGTACTCGTAATAACAAACTGCCCGCTGAAAAGTTTTCTGGCCGTGATTTACATGTTTTTCACTAAACAAATCTAAAACGTAATTGCAAATCCGGAATGGAATTGATTTACAGTTTGCCGGTGTAGCTTGTCGGCCTATAAAGATTGGTTTGCAATATTGTTTGTCCTTTAGCTATCGATTGCAGAGTGCTTCTATTTTAATTATAAAGTTAGAAAATCCTGACCTACATCACGCATTAAAATACCTTAGATGAGGAGTAAAGCAATCTTGACTATGAACAATAGAATAGAATATACTTTATTGTACACCATAAAAGTTATACATCTATTTTATAAGAAAAACTTAATTATACGTACAAAGGCGGTCTTATCGCTGACAGCGATATCTACCAGACAACCTTTTGGGGTAGTCTGTGGTGTACTGTACATTAAAACATAAATAAATACAAAAATATATTGTTACAATGAATACTATCCATATACTAAAATACACAAATACTTACATACATATATACTTAAATATATACATACACAATATTACATGTTAATAAATTCAGAGAAAGGAGGGGCAAAAAAATAATAATTAAAAATATATTTGAATAATGATGACAGAAATTAGATCCAGATATAAAAGCGTTAGGGAGAAAGGAAATGGTTTTAACTAAATTCTTAAAAGAAGCCAGTGACTGGGCTTGTCTAATAGGCAACGGCAACTCATTCCACAATCGCACAGCCTGGACCGTAAACGATTTGTCGTAAATCTTAGCGGAATGAGCAGGCATCAAAAGTTTCAAATTCTCCGATGATCTCAAGTGTCTAGAATGTGTGTCATGAAGGAACTTAAAGCGTTCTTTATGATAAGAGGGGGTTGTAGGAACAAACAGAATACTGTAGAGTAAAGATAAAATATGGGTATTCCGGCGAAGGCGGATTGGTAGCCACTTGAGCTTAATTCGAAGCTTAATTCGAAATTCAGAATTATGGTCATATTTGCGTAAACCAAATATGAATCTAATACAAACGTTTTGGAGTCGCTCAAGTTTATCTAGCTGCACTTCAGTCAGATCTAAATAACTGACATCGGCATAATCGAGGATTGGGAGAAGGAGGGACTGGGCGAGTGCAGTTTTGGTGGCAGTTGGAAGGAAATTGAACCCCCGCAGATGCAAACACTTTGCGACTAACCTCCTGCAGCTGGGGACCCCACGAAATGTCTTTGTCAAGTAATATACCCAGGTCTTTCACTGAGTCGCTGTATGGAATAGCTAAGCCATCAAAGACAATCCGGGGGAGCTGCGACCAGTTTAATTTCGAACGCAACCTAGGACTGCCGACAACAATGACTTGAGTCTACTACTAATACTATATTTTATACCATGAGTACGAGAAAAAGAAAGATTTAAGCGAAAAGCACTAGGAATATTAATAAATAAATGGTTTATTACCTTCAAAATTTACAAAAAATGTGAAACCCTGACCCCTGATCTAGGTAACAGCACCTGTGTTTCAGGGGTCGGTGACCACCTCCGTTACCCATTTTACGTAATTATAATTAATTAAACACCATTGCAATAAAATCATAATCATTATTAAAATCCTAAATATAAACAAACTTCAAATTAAAATCGAAGAAGGCGTTTGAAAGTCGAGTATTCTCTGCACCAGAAGTTTGTATCGAGTATTTTTTGCGCAAGGAGTTTAGAACATAACCTCCAATATATTCGAATATATTGATGTGTTCCAAATTCAAACACCAAAACAGTGATCAAAAGTGGTTTTTATTCACTGTTTTCAGTGAATAAAATAAGCTTTTTAGAGGGGGGGTGGTATAATAGTATATTATACAACTAGTTATAGAATAAAGGACGGATTTAAAGAAAGGGCCATAGATGAATCAAGAGTAAGTGAAGGATTCTAACGACTGAATCACGACCGTAGCGAGTGATTCATGATGATAAATAAGTGTTAGAATCCTGAGCGACGCGAGTGATTCATGGCCCTCGATATAAATCGATTTATTCAAGCGTTTTATTCAAGAGTTGCATACTACACTTTTCAACACACGTGTTCATAAAGTGGCTCTAATTTCACCGCAATTAGGCACATAATGACACCTGTAATCAAACTGTGACTTTTTCATTGCTACTATTCACAAGTGAGTTGTAGAGATTTTTTTAATTTATTGGTTGATTTACTTTGTTCTTAAAAACGTTTCGATACAAAAAAACTCGTGAACAATAGTACAAATAAATTAATGTACCTATTGCTTGCTCATTTCATGCATTTAAATAGATAATTTTACCTTGTAAGTGTTTAATAAATAAAACTTTCACACAAATATATTTTTTTCTCTGTAATAAAGAAAACTTGAAATTCCCCATATTGTACGTGGCTAAAACACTATCCGCAAAAGGCTAAAAAAAAGAAACCTCATTATTTTAGTCTATGGCCGATCGCCATTGTTAGATGCGCGCGCATAGGAAAATTGAGTAATTTTTCCCGCCATTGCGAAATTTTTTTCACAACTGATTAACATTGTTGAAAATGTTTTTTTTGTATTATTTTCTTAAAATAGCATTAGCATATAGCATTGAGATGGAGTTTGAATATATTGGTGTGTTCTAAATTGAAACACCAAAACAGTGAGTAAAAGTTTGATTTTATTCACTGAAAACAGTGAGTAAAAGTTTGATTTTATTCACTGAAAACAGTGAATAAAATAAGCTTTTTAGAGGGGGAATGGTATAAACCTAATTATTCCTTCTTAAAAATGTGTTATTCATTTGTTTTTCCGGGTTTTGTTTTTCTGTAATATCATACATAATCACTGAACTCATTGGCCTTTTTTATCTCAGATTAGGTACTGTACTGTATGTATATCGTAGGCTACCAAAACGTTTTTTCTCCATTACACTTTTGATTTGAATCGAGGACTGTTGAATGAAAACGGCTTTAGAAACAATGGTCCTTCAACAAAAAAACGACGTGATGACGACAATTTCTGAACAAGACAAAACTACTTCAATCATTAACATTAGAATCGGGATAGACACTACAAGGTTTTACATAGACATTACAAGATTTTATTTCCATTCTATACTTTGTAAACCAATTCAGCTAAAATATAGAAAGGTGATGTTTTATTATCAGCCAAGTACTGGGGGTGTATGATTACCCAGTGTATGTTTGTGTATTTCATGTTCATCGTAGCTCCTAAACTATTCGCCAGATTTAGAAAAATGAGTTGTCTTTTAAAGAAAGAAAGATTTTTTTTTCCCTTTCAATCACACAATTGAGAGACGATTGAAACGTTTGGAATGAATGGCATTAAGGCCTTTTTTGTTGACGTTCCTTGACTTCTATAGAATCTTTTGCAACTTTTTTTATTGATTTCTATTGGCAACCTTTTCTGGGAAAACCGAATCATGGATGGGGATTTATACCTGACCCTAAAAACTGTCCTTGATTTTACCAACTTGATACGACGTCAGAAGGCTTAGAGAGCTTTTGATGTTTTTTTCATAAAAGCGGTTTAATCCAAATAATGAAATTATGGCACCCCATGTTCACATAAGAAAAAAGTAACATGTACAAGCAGAATATGTGTAGGTAAATGAGCTTTATATCTATTTAATATTTTAATATAGCGGTTTAAAAAAAAAAAACGCAGATATAATACACCCTTATTGCGTCATAGATTAATTTATTTTCTTGATAGTATTATTTTACGTACCTACCAAAACTGTAACAGAGTACACACACAGAAAACCTAATTACTGTTGTTACGACTCCTAATCTTACGCTAAACCCAAATCTTACATTAATCCCTTACTTATGTACTAATAGGAAAACTTGGAGTAAATTTAAGTTACCGCAAACTTACATGTACCTCACAAATTTAATGTTTCATACTTGACTACAGGGATGGACGCTCGGGCAAGACGCATATGTTAAGTAAATTCACTTTTAATCTTACTAATCTTACTTACTACACTATCACACTTAATGTTATAAAGGCGAAAGATTGTAAGTGTGTGTGTTTGTATGTTTGTTACCTCTTCATGCTCAAACGGCTTGACGGATCTGGTTGAAATTTGACACAGATATAGATTATAGTCTGGAATAGCACATAGGATACTTTTGATCCCGGGCATATGTTCCCTTGGGATAATTTTTGACATTGACGCGGGCCAAGCCGCTGGCAGAAGCTTGTAATATTATAAAGGCGAAAGTTTGTGACTGTGTGTATGTTTGTTTGTATGTTTGTTACTTCTTTACGCTCAAACGTTGCGATGGATCTGGATGAAATTTGGCACAGAGATAGATTATAGTCTGGAATAGCACATAAGATACATTTTATTGCGTGAATATGTACCCTTGGGATATTTATCGACATTCACGCGGGCGAAGCTGCTAGCAGAAGCTATTTAATTGTTTGTTTGGCGCCGCCTCAAAAACTAGACTAAAACTATTTTTTATTTTTAGCTTTTCAATTATTTATTTTGTCGCGCGATTTTTTTTTTTGTTAAAAAGGTTTTGTGCTTTATGAATTTGCAAACTTATGTAATGTTCGCGAGCGTTTCTTTTGAGCATAACTTCCTGGGTTTTATTCCCGAGATGGGCAAAGTGGTTTTTCCATGAGGAATTTCTTAGCAGCGTCCCAAAACCTGAATTTGTGTTTTCTAGATGGCAATATAATCAGGTTCTGTTTGATATTATAGATGTGTATTATAGATTGTCGAAAATGTCTAGTGTTTACAGTATCTAAATGTAGATGAAACAACGGTCCCCCCGGTGTGTTCCCACATTGTCGAGGTGGGGGGACTCAGTAGCCGTGGCTTGGTCACCCACAGTAAAGCAAAGAGGAACCTGAGGATGGGCCGCTCGTCAGGGTTTTTAACGATAAGCTGACGACATATCGGCCAATAAGTTGGTTGCGGTGCCGCCTGGGCAAAATCGGAGGCGGGCCGAGATGTCGTATGAGGCCTCCTGTCCAGGCTATGCGATTGTGGAATGAGTTGCCCTTGTCAGTAAGACAGGCCCAGTCACTGGCTGATTTTAAGAACCTGGTTAGAAACTATTTCCTTTCTCTCTAACGTTTTTCTATTTATTCCAACGCACAGCTTAAACCGCTAGACTTAGAAGAATGAAATTTGGCAAAAAGGTTCCTCATGTGGCGTTGGTGAGCACTAAGAAAGGATTTTTGGAAATTCCACCCCAAAGGGGGTAAAAAGGGGGTTGAAAGTTTGTATGTAATTTCTACAGTTTGTAAGTTGGGCACGTGAAATTTTAGATTTACGCTTTTGGTTGATAAAAAGAATTAATGTATTTATTAGTTTTTGGATATTCGACCCCTAAGGGGGTAAAAAGGGGGTAGAAAGATTGTATGAAATTTTTACAGTTTGTAAGTTGGACACGTGAAATTTTAGATTTACGCTTGAGGTTCATAAAAAGAATTAATGTATTTATTAGTTTATGGAAATTCGACCCCTAAGGGGGTAAAAAGAGGGTTGAAAGTTTGTATGTCATTTCTACAGTTTGTAAGTTGGACACGTGAAGTTTTAGATTTACGCTTACGGCATATAAAAAAAAAATGGTGTTTGGAAATTCGTCCCCTAAGGGGGTAAAAAGGGGGTTGAAAGTTTGTATGTAATTTCTACAGTTTGAAAGTTGGAGTTGATAAAAAGAATTAATGTAATTATTAGGTTTTAGAAATTCTACGCCTAAGGGGAATAAAGTAGGGGTTGAAACTTTTTATGAAATTTCTTCGTTTCGGAAGGTAAAATATCTAAAAGAGTAGGCTCTTGATTAATAAAAAAAGTAATGAGTTTATTGATTTCCGCAAATTCTACCCCTAATGGAGGTTAAAGGTGGCAATTTGTTGGGCTTAAATATTTGAAACTTGGCATCAATACTAACAGCATTTTTTTTTTATTGATTTTAAAGTAAAGGTTGTCATTACAAGTTTTCAAAACTACTCCTAAAATACGATTTAAGGGATGTTAAAGTTTGTATGGAAAATATCATTCCTTGGATTAATAAACTTGAAACTTGGGACAAATACTAACCTAAGTAAATAATAAAGGATATCATTATTAGTTTTTCGAAACTACCCCTAAAAGATGATTAGGGGGTGTTGAAGATCATGGTTTAATAAACTTGAAATTTGGCACTTTACTAACCTTAATAAATAATGTGGGTTGCTATTAGTTATTCGTTTTTCGGAACTATCCCCAAAATACTATTATGGGGTGATCAAGATTTTTGAAGTATTTTATTACACATAGCTTCTTTTACCCTCACACCTGGTTTCACAGGTTTCAATTATCGGGCTGTTAACGTAATCGACGATTAATCGCCTGTAATTTCTACTTTCAGTTTCTCACACCAAAATGTGACAAGCGTTTAACAATTTGTCACACTTGACAAAAATCACGAATTAACCACATGTTATAACATTTTTGGGTTTCTGAGAACCTTTTTCAATGTTAATCTATTGTCAACGAAAATAATTTATAATTGTTGGAAATTGCTCGATTATTCGCAGATTAAAATTAATATTATGATTTTAAAGGCTTATATTACGATAAAAAGATAACAGGGGTCGGCAAAAACTATGGTATGGGTTGAGTTATAAAAAAATATGTTAATTTAGAGCAATTATTTAATTACCAAGATTAACAAAAAAGTAGGATATTAAAAAGTTTTTAAATTAATTACAGTATAATAACTTGACACAATTATCAAAAATAGTTATTTTTGTATTAATGTAAATAAAAAAATAAATAAAAAAATTGTTACTGACCTGGGTATCGAACCTAACTCACATCAATGCGCGTGAGGAAGGTTCTATGGTCAGTGTTGACTGTATCCTGTACTTAGTACTTACCAAGTTCAGTTTCCGGATAGGTTTGTGTTTAACTTGAAGCGGCTGGGGTGGTGCCCGCGCCAGGGTAAGCAACACCTACCAAGGTCAGTCTTGGAATGGGTGACCACTTTTTTTTTTGGATCGCTTTTTTATGGTTAGGTGACCCCGCCAGGGTAAGCAACACTAACCAAGGTTAGTCTTTGGATGGGTCACCATCACCACAAAACTGTTGATCACCCATCCTAAAGTCACCCCGCTAGGTTAAACAACATCTACCAAGGTCAAAATTGTCAGCTGATTTGAGATGTGACGTCGACTTCAGAAACTGGCCCTCAGTTTCCCATCTTAAAATTATCGCAGAATTAATGTGACCAATTTAAACAAATCATCATATTTTATTATTCTACTACTCGAAAACATAACATCCAATATTAAATATCTCACAACCTATCTGACTAAAAACAAAAACATTTAATTAATATTCTGTTACTCCTACTCAACATCATTTGAACCAGTATCAATAAAAATCTCATCATCATAATTAATTATACTACTACTCGATAACACCCCTTCATCCAATATTTAAATACCATAAAAAATCTACCTAACTAACAAACATTCCATTAATATTTAAAACTCCAACTCGACTTCAACATACGTCCATACATAATATTTTGAAACATAACAATACAACATAAACAAACAAAATAACTATACCTAATAACATGAAAAGAGTTAACAAAATAAAATTCCGATATAAAAACTTAAGGTTCCGACATACTGAAAAACAATGTAAAAATTTAAGAACAAGTTATGTATATTCGAGTTACTTATTGATTAAAAAAGATTATTTACTATTAATATCACCAACAAGTTATTGAAAAATTCATTTACTATTAATATCACCAACAAGTTATTGCCACACCCCCTTAAATGAATCATAATTTGACACCCCCTTAATTCTTTTAAAATTATGCTAAAACCAGAAAAATTAAATTCAACCAACCCCTTTATTAATTAACATGAACTTATCAGGACCCCCTTAAGTTTAAATCACAACTCTACACAACTTCTTCATAGATAACTACACAGCCTATAAAAACTTACATACTACATAATATTAAACCCATATATCAACCGAAAAACACTCATTAGTTCACTTTAGCCCGCACTTAAACACTAACACACAAAAAACTAAGACACAAGTTTTCGCTGACAGCGTTCAAATATCACAGGTGGTAAACATTTTGTGAGTATACCAGCTATTTGTGACCCCGTTGGACAATATTTAACCGATATATTATTTGCATCAATTGCATCTTTCAGATAATAATATTTCACATCTATGTGTTTACTCCTTTTATTCATAATGCCCTTTTTCATTAGCCAAATTGCTGATTGGTTGTCCACTCTCATCTCAAGGTCTAATTTTTCATTCGTAATTTCATTTATTAGGTCTCTTATGAACAGAAGTTCCTTGCAACATTCTGCTGCAGCTATAAATTCAGCTTCTGTACTCGACAACGCTTCCACTGACTGTTTTCTTGAGCTCCATGCCACTGGTCCACCGTTCAACCAAATCACGAAACCCGAAGTACTGCGTCTAGTGTCTGGATCCCCCGCGAAATCCGAATCACAATATCCTCTGAGCACTTTATCACCTACACCAAAGTGAATACCTTTATCCTTCGAACTGTTATACCCCTGATTTACGAACATATGGTATTTCAAAACACTTGTGCATTTCTCGAATTTGAAGTGTCAGCCAACCGCCGGCGCCGCACCCCGTTGCGTCGCGGGATCCGAGCACAAAAAAGGTCAATCTTTAACCGTCATCACACAGAGCCACACGTTTCTAAATCCTAATATTACTACTTCAAAATTACTATTTAGTTGTAGTAGTAAATAGTTTAGTTGTATAAATTCGCTTTTTTTAAACTCCTCCACAAAGGCACGGTCTAACATTGGTGGCAGCTTAAGGCATTCAAACGAGCAAATCCCACGGTACGTCTCCGTCTCGCCGGCAAACTCGCCCAAAAATTCAGTGAAATCAGTGAAAACCAGTGAAAATCTAATAAAAGCTCAAGTAAAAGAGCAAGTGAAAGTGCTACATCTATCCAAACGTCACTTAGACGACCCAGACGGCTCGTACAACAGTTCCAGTGCACAACACGCAGGAGCAGCTAGCTCTGACACTCGCCTGCCTTTCGTGAGTCCTTGCAACAGCCAACAGTGAAACTACACCGTATTTATACATCCTACCTCATAATATAATGCCCAGAACCACTATCAAATCAGAAGAAAACACAGAATCCGTTGAAAAGATGGACTTGAATAGCTTATTCAAATTCGTCAAATCTTACGACGGGACACGGGCAACTCTAAACTCATTTATAACCAACTGCAACAACGCGTATCATCTAGCTTCGGAAAGTCAAAAGCATATTTTATTTAAGTATATCCTAAGTCGATTAGAAGGTAAAGCGGAGGTTGTTTGCTCCATAAGAGAATTTAATACGTGGGCACAATTAAAAGAATTCCTATAATCCCAATTTTGCGACAGAAAACATTACTCCCATCTTCTTACCGAACTCCAAGAGAGCAAACAAGGCCCGCAAGAAAATGTAAGTGAATTTGCTCTGAAAATTGAGACATGCCTCTCACGACTACTTACAGAAGTTTCGTTATCCACGGCTAAAGCCGAAGAACTTCCCGGTCGTACAGCGGCTATGGAAGACTTAGCTCTCTATAATTTCACGATGGGGCTACACCCACGTATTTACAATATGGTGAGATGCAGGTATTCACAAAATTTAAATGAGGCTGTAAATTATGCAATTAATGAGGAGTGCATTCAACAATCGATGTTTAAAAGAAATATATCTACGGAAAATAGGTTTTCTAAATCGAACAAACCTGTCCTTCCTATAACTCAGCAACAGCGTCCAACACCTAACAATAATAATAACCAATCGAACAGATCCGATATCTGCCGATACTGTAAATTCCCGGGGCATTTACTTGAAAATTGTCGCAAACGCGAGTATAATAATAACCGTTTCCGAAATAATAACCACCTGTCCACTCCCAGTCAAATACCACCACAACGAATTAATTTTGTTGAGGATACAAGTAATGAGAATTCTGAATCCAATTACGAAATAAACATTGACCAAAAAAACGGTTAAGTGGCTCGTATCGGTGTCGTGCGAGACACCACTTTCCAAATCCATTGAACACCGCATCTACTAAATCCACTGAATCTACTAAATCTTCTTAGTCCACTGAATCTTCTAAATCCACTGAATCCACTGCATGCATAAAACTCACTGACTATACAAATACTAAATCCAAACGCACTGAATCTAATAAACTAAATCAAACTTCAAATTTTAAAGAACATATCCACAAAAAAAAAAGATTCCGACGAATTGAGAACCTCCTCCTTTTTTTGACGTCGGTTAAAAAGGGAAAACTCGACTCCGCCGCAGATGCACTCTCACTATGTGCATCAGCCCCTGTAAATGCAATAAAACACGAATATTTAGAAGCTACCCCTGTCCTACCAATATCAAATCCTACAGAGGTTAATAGATCTACTTCCCAAAAACCAGGACCCTCACGTGCTAATCCCACTCCACCCCCTACTCACAGCCCCCGCCGAGTCCTTTTAATCCTTAAAATGAAAACAGTGTTAGTACCAATCCAAATACCCTAAATCCCGCGAACTATAATGATGAAAACTTAACAAACTCTGAAACCTCTGAAAACTCGCCAGTAAACTTACTAAATCCAGGCGTGCTTGAAAACTCATACTCCGATTTCCTCAGAGCTACGTCGAAAAAGAATCAAACTTATAATACCATAATACAAGAGCATACAAACTCTTTATTATGTTCAAATTCCAAAGTTATCATTGTACCGACATCGATCTTGATGAATCAAATCCTTACATAGAAGAAATTCTTGCTAATTACGGCGACACCTCTGACTTAATGAGTAAAGAAAGAACTCTTTATTCCTTTCTAAACCTGAAATTGAAAGATAAGACCTATTACTTCCTTTTCACTAAAGTGCATCACTTTGATGAACTCCCTAATCCAGATCTATTCAAATCACTGAAAAATCTACGAAACGAATTATTAGTAGGAACCAATGAAATTCCCAATGAAATAGCTATCTCTGATTTCAAAGACCCTTTCGTCAAACTTTCATACGCCAACGTATACAATATTCTAGCATATGTATTTCATAATACAAATATTATAATGAATATACATAAAAATACAATGATCTTTCCAGTTCCAAGCAAAATTCTTAAAATCCTAAAACTGAATCATGACTTACCCATAGCCGGTCACGTAGGCCAATCGCGCATGTACAATCGTATCAGAGAACGATATTATTGGAAAAACATGAAAACCGACATAGAAAACTATGTAAAGAAATGCTCCCAATGCCAATATAATAAAGCCCTTCGTCAAACCAATCGAAGCCCAATGCAGATTACTTCTACATCAACATCTCCTTTTGAACGCGTTAGTCTCGGCATTGTAGGGCCACTTCCTGAAGCTGGTGAATTCAAATTAAAATACATATTAACCCTTCAGGACGACTTAACAAAATTCTCGCTTGCTTACCCCATTACTAATACTTCAGCTGAAGAATGTTGTGAATGCCTTGTCCACTTTATCTCCCTATTCGGTATCCCTAAAACCATATTGACTGACCAAGGTACTAATTTCACATCTGATTTGTTTAAAAAAACCTGCGAATTCCTTAAAATAAAACAAATATGGTCAACACCCTATCACCCTCAAACACAAGGAGCTTTAGAAAGGAGTCATTCCACTTTAAAGGAATACCTAAAATCTTATGTTAATAATGATCAAACAGATTGGCATAAATATGTTTATACAGGTATCCTTGCTTATAACACGAATGTCCATACAACCACTCAATTCACACCTTATGAACTACTGTTTGGTCATAAACCTTACTTACCAGTTTCCATTTATAAATTAGACCCTACTAGCACCTATCACGAATACATTAAAATGTTAAATCACCGCTTAAAACTTTCCCATAATAGAGCCATAGAAAATATAAATAAATCCAAAGAGACATCAAAGGAGTATTAAGACAAGCAGTCCCGACCTGTTACTTATAAAGTTGGTGATATAGTTTATCTAAAAAACCACTTAAGAATGCGAAAATCATTGTCACCTGTATGGAAAGGTCCCTATAAAGTAGTTAAAATCCACGGCAACCACACACTTTCTCTCCTAATTAATAGAAAACATGTCAAACATCATTATGATCAAGTAAAATTAGCTACTGTTAGTTCCACTAGATCATAAGTTATTCTATCCCTTTTATTTTAATACTAAATTAAATAAGCTTTAGCCTTAATATTTTAATTATTAAATATTCCTCAATACTGAAATTGAAAACCTCTCTTCCCACACTGATAATAGGTCTGGCCTACTCACATCCGATGTGAATGTTCTCATACTTAGAGCCACTCTACAAAACACTAAGTCTCGCCTATAAATTAAAATATTTTTTTTTAAATTCCTTTCTGTGTGTGCAAACTCAAGTGCACCCTTCAGTTTTATCACCAAGTGATTTGTATTACGACCTTTTCAAAAATATTAAAACTTGCCTAAATACACGGAATTCAAAATAGATTTGTAGTTATGTGGAATTCACACTTAAATAAATCAGTCAAATATTGTTAGTTATATTTTAGATGATAAGCTTGTATTTAAGTACTATATTATTTTTTTTAGCTTTGATAAGCCAATATAAATTGTGTAAAAATGTCATAATGTGCCTCATAATGTTAATGTGTCTAAATCATATGCACTCATATTATCGTCAGCCTCATAAATAGCCTTTTTAGTGATTTGAATAGATCTGGATTAGGGAGTTCATCAAAGTGATGCACTTTAGTGAAAAGGAAGTAATAGGTCTTATCTTTCAATTTCAGGTTTAGAAAGGAATAAAGAGTTCTTTCTTTACTCATTAAGTCAGAGGTGTCGCCGTAATTAGCGAGAATTTCTTCTATGTAAGGATTTGATTCATCAAGATCGATGTCGGTACAATGATAACTTTGGAATTTGAACATAATAAAGAGTTTGTATGCTCTTGTATTATGGTATTATAAGTGTGATTCTTTTTCGACGTAGCTCTGAGGAAATCGGAGTATGAGTTTTCAAGCACGCCTGGATTTAGTAAGTTTACTGGCGAGTTTTCAGAGGTTTCAGAGTTTGTTAAGTTTTCATCATTATAGTTCGCGGGATTTAGGGTATTTGGATTGGTACTAACACTGTTTTCATTTTAAGGATTAAAAGGACTTGGCGGGGGCTGTGAGTAGGGGGTGGAGTGGGATTAGCACGTGAGGGTCCTGGTTTTTGGGAAGTAGATCTATTAACCTCTGTAGGATTTGATATTGGTAGGACAGGGGTAGCTTCTAAATATTCGTGTTTTATTGCATTTACAGGGGCTGATGCACATAGTGAGAGTGCATCTGCGGCGGATTCGAGTTTTCCCTTTTTAACCGACGTCAAAAAAAGGAGGAGGTTCTCAATTCGTCGGAATCTTTTTTTTTTGTGGATATGTTCTTTAAAATTTGAAGTTTGATTTAGTTTATTAGATTCAGTGCGTTTGGATTTAGTATTTGTATAGTCAGTGAGTTTTATGCATGCAGTGGATTCAGTGGATTTAGAAGATTCAGTGGACTAAGAAGATTTAGTAGATTCAGTGGATTTAGTAGATGCGGTGTTCAATGGATTTGGAAAGTGGTGTCTCGCACGACACCGATACGAGCCACTTAACCGTTTTTTTGGTCAATGTTTATTTCGTAATTGGATTCAGAATTCTCATTACTTGTATCCTCAACAAAATTAATTCGTTGTGGTGGTATTTGACTGGGAGTGGACAGGTGGTTATTATTTCGGAAACGGTTATTATTATACTCGCGTTTGCGACAATTTTCAAGTAAATGCCCCGGGAATTTACAGTATCGGCAGATATCGGATCTGTTCGATTGGTTATTATTATTGTTAGGTGTTGGACGCTGTTGCTGAGTTATAGGAAGGACAGGTTTGTTCGATTTAGAAAACCTATTTTCCGTAGATATATTTCTTTTAAACATCGATTGTTGAATGCACTCCTCATTAATTGCATAATTTACAGCCTCATTTAAATTTTGTGAATACCTGCATCTCACCATATTGGAAATACGTGGGTGTAGCCCCATCGTGAAATTATGGAGAGCTAAGTCTTCCATAGCCGCTGTACGACCGGGAAGTTCTTCGGCTTTAGCCGTGGATAACGAAACTTCTGTAAGTAGTCGTGAGAGGCATGTCTCAATTTTCAGAGCAAATTCACTTACATTTTCTTGCGGGCCTTGTTTGCTCTCTTGGAGTTCGGTAAGAAGATGGGAGTAATGTTTTCTGTCGCAAAATTGGGATTATAGGAATTTTTTTAATTGTGCCCACGTATTAAATTCTCTTATGGAGCAAACAACCTCCGCTTTACCTTCTAATCGACTTAGGATATACTTAAATAAAATATGCTTTTGACTTTCCGAAGCTAGATGATACGCGTTGTTGCAGTTGGTTATAAATGAGTTTAGTGTTGCCCGTGTCCCGTCGTAAGATTTGACGAATTTGAATAAGCTATTCAAGTCCATCTTTTCAACGGATTCTGTGTTTTCTTCTGATTTGATAGTGGTTCTGGGCATTATATTATGAGGTAGGATGTATAAATACGGTGTAGTTTCACTGTTGGCTGTTGCAAGGACTCACGAAAGGCAGGCGAGTGTCAGAGCTAGCTGCTCCTGCGTGTTGTGCACTGGAACTGTTGTACGAGCCGTCTGGGTCGTCTAAGTGACGTTTGGATAGATGTAGCACTTTCACTTGCTCTTTTACTTGAGCTTTTATTAGATTTTCACTGGTTTTCACTGATTTCACTGAATTTTTGGGCGAGTTTGCCGGCGAGACGGAGACGTACCGTGGGATTTGCTCGTTTGAATGCCTTAAGCTGCCACCAATGTTAGACCGTGCCTTTGTGGAGGAGTTTAAAAAAAGCGAATTTATACAACTAAACTATTTACTACTACAACTAAATAGTAATTTTGAAGTAGTAATATTAGGATTTAGAAACGTGTGGCTCTGTGTGATGACGGTTAAAGATTGACCTTTTTTGTGCTCGGATCCCGCGACGCAACGGGGTGCGGCGCCGGCGGTTGGCTGACACTTCAAATTCGAGAAATGCACAAGTGTTTTGAAATACCATATGTTCGTAAATCAGGGGTATAACAGTTCGAAGGATAAAGGTATTCACTTTGGTGTAGGTGATAAAGTGCTCAGAGGATATTGTGATTCGGATTTCGCGGGGGATCCAGACACTAGACGCAGTACTTCGGGTTTCGTGATTTGGTTGAACGGTGGACCAGTGGCATGGAGCTCAAGAAAACAGTCAGTAGAAGCGTTGTCGAGTACAGAAGCTGAATTTATAGCTGCAGCAGAATGTTGCAAGGAACTTCTGTTCATAAGAGACCTAATAAATGAAATTACGAATGAAAAATTAGACCTTGAGATGAGAGTGGACAACCAATCAGCAATTTGGCTAATGAAAAAGGGCATTATGAATAAAAGGAGTAAACACATAGATGTGAAATATTATTATCTGAAAGATGCAATTGATGCAAATAATATATCGGTTAAATATTGTCCAACGGGGTCACAAATAGCTGGTATACTCACAAAATGTTTACCACCTGTGATATTTGAACGCTGTCAGCGAAAACTTGTGTCTTAGTTTTTTGTGTGTTAGTGTTTAAGTGCGGGCTACAGTGAACTAATGAGTGTTTTTCGGTTGATATATGGGTTTAATATTATGTAGTATGTAAGTTTTTATAGGCTGTGTAGTTATCTATGAAGAAGTTGTGTAGAGTTGTGATTTAAACTTAAGGGGGTCCTGATAAGTTCATGTTAATTAATAAAGGGGTTGGTTGAATTTAATTTTTCTGGTTTTAGCATAATTTTAAAAGAATTAAGGGGGTGTCAAATTATGATTCATTTAAGGGGGTGTGGCAATAACTTGTTGGTGATATTAATAGTAAATAATCTTTTTTAATCAATAAGTAACTCGAATATACATAACTTGTTCTTAAATTTTTACATTGTTTTTCAGTATGTCGGAACCTTAAGTTTTTATATCGGAATTTTATTTTGTTAACTCTTTTCATGTTATTAGGTATAGTTATTTTGTTTGTTTATGTTGTATTGTTATGTTTCAAAATATTATGTATGGACGTATGTTGAAGTCGAGTTGGAGTTTTAAATATTAATGGAATGTTTGTTAGTTAGGTAGATTTTTTATGGTAGTTAAATATTGGATGAAGGGGTGTTATCGAGTAGTAGTATAATTAATTATGATGATGAGATTTTTATTGATACTGGTTCAAATGATGTTGAGTAGGAGTAACAGAATATTAATAAAATGTTTTTGTTTTTAGTCAGATAGGTTGTGAGATATTTAATATTGGATGTTATGTTTTCGAGTAGTAGAATAATAAAATATGATGATTTGTTTTTATTGATACTGATGATAAATTGATGTTTAGATTAATTGAGTGGGAGATATTATAGGATTGTCGAAGAGTTGTTGTTTTTAGAATATTGTTGAAGTGGGATCTTATATTAATGTTAATGAGTGTAGATTTATGATGTTACTAGCTTTTGCCCGCGACTTCGTTCGCGTGGAATAGTGACTTCCGGCAGATTTTTGGCTTTACCCACATAGTTCCCGATCTCGCGGGATCTCTTCAAAAATGAAATGTGGAAGATATTCTAGGGAACTCTTCAAAAATCAACTAAATAATTTAAAAGGAACGATCTAATTAATTTAAAAATTAAAACGAATTTAGACATACAATTTTAGTATCTACTAATAATCGAGATCAAACTAAACTTACATACATTATACAACAACCAGACAACCCAACAAATAAACCTTTTAAAGTTTTAATCGACAAATACAACGGGACCAATTTTGAAAACAACCACCAGACAACCCAACAAATAAACCTTTTAATTTACTAATACAACGGAGCCAATTTTAAATTTACGAAACGATCAATCCACAATTCCACGACAGTACCGAAGCGCTCGGCCGATACCCAACCAAATGCGTGTAACGAAACTATAGCGCGATCTATTTCGATCCCAACGCCATCTATCGAGCATAGTGACAACTCGGATTATTTATCTATACTCCGTTCGGGCATTTTCTTTGTACTAAAAGTTTTATTATATTGATATTATTTTTTCATACCTTTTTACTATTTATTTACTTTTTTCCGATGAATTTTCAGTACTGAATTGATGCCGACTCTGGACCAATAGATGGCGCTGTATGTCCGGAATAAATTTTATTTTATATTTTATTTTTTGTAATAAAAACTATCCTATGTCCATTCTCAAGTTCCAAACTATGTCTGTACCAAATTTCACACAAATCGGTTCAGTAGTTTAGGCGTGAAGCAAAGACAGACAGACAGACAGACAGACAGAAAGACAGACAGAAAGACAGACAGACAGACAGACAGAGTTACTTTCGCATTTATAATATTAGTTTGGATTTAAAGGCAGTTTGGTGTTTGTGAAATTTTGTTGAAGTTTATAATATACAGGTTGCTGAAATTTATTATATACAGGGTGCTAATAGAAATGTTTTTGAAACTTTAGGTTATGCAAGGTGTTTGTGTAGATGTGACTGTTTTAGCATGTGCATTTGATTGAGGGGGTGTGTTGGAATGAGTTTTTATACATCAAATTGAGTATTCGCCTGTGAAACATATAGTGATTTTTATATGTAGTTTTAAAGAGATTACCACGCAGTCATCTGGTGTTGAATATATGTGTATCACAGCCCACCTGAAGTTTTAACGCCCTTTAACAAAGCCTGTGTCGGAATCCGTCCTTTTAGTTTATATCCAACGTTTAGCAGAAACTCGAAAGACAAGCAGCCTATGGTGCATTTATTCAACGCTCAGATCTACAATAAGCATCAAACACAATATTCAAATCAATACATACAGCAGCTTTTTATTGTCTCGCAGAAGGTGTGACAAGTAGAGTATGTTCCTCTGGGATAACGCCTGTTTTCGTTCTGGGCAGATTGAACCCCCCGCTTCACTCGGGACCCTACATAACTCCCTATGCCGCCGTCCGTTCGCCGCCCGTATAAAAAAAAAATAGTTACACAAAGTCCAATGTAAAAGTAAACCAAAAATCACTTTGAAAATGGTTGCTAAAAAGGTATTCGTGCCAATATGTAGGATACAAAGAAATATTTGCGGTTTTTACGGGTATTTTGTAGAACCTGACAATATAACAGAATTCACCAGAAGAATCTGTAAGATTCATACGCTGAGTGATTTTATTCGTGTTTCTTATATACTTGGCACCTGAACAGCATTCGGTATAAGGTCCGTAATTTATGATCCTTAACTCTGGCTGAGCAGTCAGTTCACGTCCTCAAGTTTGGGTATCCCGGCTGTTTGTTTACTTACCCAAGTGCATAATGCTTAAAAATGTATTACCGCACCGTATAGTATTTTCTGCCTGGCGTGAATAATCTCATCCGGCAACCGCTTCTTGGAACCGGGGTGAAAATTACAATCGGCACGGACGTGATACGATGCGCTTCTATGAATCAAATATATTTTGCGCTTACAAAAACTGGACCTCATCGGGCATTCAGGCCCGGAATTCTTGATGATGTAATAAGCTAGAAGCGCGTAACAGATCGCACAAATCGAAAAATTCGATGCCTTTTCGCTTGAAACGCAATACAACGTGTATGAATGGATTAGTAAAATATAAGAGTGCTACTGAATATTGGATAGCTAACGAATTGTAGTGGTACACTAGCATGTGTACTAGTACGATATAGACGAGACGTGCATTTGTTATTATTAGTACCTATTAAGGCCAATTTCTCTGTATTCGCCCGGATAGACAGACATAACTATTCTACTAAATGCATTAAATAGTGGTACAGGATTTTAATCAAATAATTTAAGTCTTTTGAGTTTATATTTTTTTTAAACCGGCCAAGTGTGAGTCTGACTCGCGCACAGAGGGTTCCGCATGAACATTCAATTATTAACATTTACCAAAATAAATAGGTAACATTACTAACGTTCATAAACAATGAAAGCACCGAACACTGCATAAAAGAAGGGACAAAATTACTTGTAAAGCCTACTTACCTGTGATAGTTTTCTCTTTAATTTCGTTATATATACTACTGTTGTGATTTTTTCACATATACGAAAGCAACAGGCAAGCTGGCAGGGAGAGGGGACACTTGACTCTATCAAAAATTAGCCATTTGAAGCTTACTTTTACGCAAACGGATCCCTGAACCGAAAAATGGATTTCACGAACCCGTAATATTTTTAAATTGCCTATCCAACACACCATGAGATAGACGAGAGATAATAAAGTCATCCCTACTTTACGTGTACAGAAGATACCATACAATTTTTTTTTCATGTTTTTAGTTTACAACTTTGTCGACGTGATTAATATGTCCATCCATGCCAAATTATAGCTTTCTAGTACTAAGAGTCTCTGAGCTAAGGTGCGGACGGACAGACGGACATGGCGATACTATAAGGGTTCCCTGTTGAATACGGAACCCTAAAAATGCAAGAGTTACTGAAACGTCCTACATAATGAATTATGTTAATAACTAATTTAAAAGGTTAAGAGTGTGAGACGAAATAAATTTAATATTTATTTTTATTTATAACACTCAGACAAATTAATTTATTTATCATAAAAGCGTTTAATTTATGACGGCTAATACCTTCATCTCTAATTATATTTGGACAACTCTAGACCAGTTTAAACACTTATTAAGGATAATGTGAATTCCGGAAATTAGTTTTAAGATAACAAAAGTAATTTTAACACTACGAAAATGTTTTTAAATCTATTTCTCAAAACAATTAGTCCTAACTTGAAACTAGTTAATTGTAGGTAATGAAGACATCAGATGTCTGTGTAGCATTAAGTCACTATCTCCTGTGCAGTTTAAACAGACCAAGCAGGCATGGCCCAATTACCATACATTAAGCGACAATGAGCGAACCTAGGTACATACAATATCAATAAGGCTGACTGGTAAAACGAGGGACACAGTCAAGAGATCTACGACATACTATATTTCAAAAATCCATAGTAAATGGGAGGGGCTGACATGTGACATTTTTAGAGCATGTCCAATCCCATGCATTTTAAATTTTTGGGCTATCGTCAAAATGTACTTTGACAAGACATGTTGACCTTGCTTCCTTTGGGTCATCATAGGCCCTGCCGCCACCCGATCTGATCCGTTTTCCTTTTATCTTCAAATTGGTAAAGGCTGAAATGCGAATACCCGCAATTCAACCACATTCCATTTTTTTCGAAAATTTAAAAGAAAATCGAATGCTGAAAAGCCTTATTATAACCATTCTCTTGTATAACTAGTCGTACTGTGAGTGTGAAGACACTACTACTAAAACCAAATGAAGTAAATATTCATATTTGTGGTAACGGATTTTGTCACATTCGTTTGTGATTAAGGGCTCCGGTCTAGTCCGAAAAGAGGGTTACATTCCCTTTATATAATAATAGTAATAATTTATATTGAAACTTTCATAGTTATTTGATATATGGCAATAGGAGACAATAAGTAAAAGGTCAGCCCTTAATTTATCGTCTACTAAAATTTTATTTACAAAACAATTTTCTCAATTTGCAATAGTAGCAAACTTTAGAAAAATAACATTTATTTTATATTCCAAAATCCCGAAGAACAATACTCGTTTGTTTTAGCGAGTGTAAAACCCCTGACAATTTTCTCAGTCACTTTAATAAAGATGTAATGCTGGGTTATTATTTCGTCTTGTTTGTTATATAAGTTCAAAGTATCTCTTTCGCTTTTAGGCTGAAGAAAATTTTGCATGAATGAACAGAAACTAAATAAAAAACAGAGGGGTTAAATGTTGTCTGCTCTAGGAAAAGTAGAAAAGTTAGAACTGCAAGACGGAAGTTTTAGTAATGATAGCAATATTAAATGAAACCTGCTGTTCTGTAGGATATGGAGATACATTGGCAGAAAATGCCTTACGCTTTGAACCCTTCGACCCGACTCACATACCATGTACGACATGCAACGCTTGACACTCAACCATGAAGCGATTGAAATTTTAACTAATAAAAAGTTATATTGCAAGAAGTAGGTAACAATTCTCCAAATTAAACTTTTAATTAAACCCGGCTATTTGAGGACAATACGGAAATCTTGCAAAGGTCGGAATAAAATCAAATAAGGTTAGCCTTTGTTAAATTGTATTTATGCAAACCAATACATGGTGAATGGAGGCCAAATATAAATGAACTGGAAAAAGGGTCCTCACACTATCTTGCTTTAACATAAGCCGAAAGAAAACTTGTGTCTCGGTGTAAGCTACAGTGTAGCCCCGGATTTAATTTGTTCCGACATGCAGTTCCTCCTGGCTAGGCTTTTACTGATGAAGTTGATTATCTCTGACGGAGAGTAATAGCCCGATTCTTAAAGGTGAAATACCTATAGGTTCTGTAAATTGGACAATAGCTAGATGAGTGGCATCAGGGAGAAAAATTATGTTGTGTAAAAGCTTCGAAAGTGTTCTCATTTAATAAGTTTTATTTATTGCTTAAAGGACTGGAGCAAAAGTCGCGATATTTATATACGGGAAAATGCAGAAATGGAGGAACAGATATCGGTAATGGCCTGACAATGTAAACTTTTAGTGTATACTTAAGATTGCTAAATGTTATTTGTACAAATACTGAATTTGGCCTATGAAAGTGACAACAGGAGGAATCGGAAACATACCGATAGCTCATGAAGCCAAGGCAGAGGAAGGAGGCAAGGCGAAGCTGTATAAGTAGATGTGAATAAATAAGTGGTACACTTGTGAAGAAAACTATTCTCAAAGTGCCCGTCAACGTCGACTTGTACGTATATAAAAGTGATTGAAGTTTGCAAATAAATGTTAAATAATATCCTCAAGTAGGTAGTGGCTACTCTACCGTGTTTGCACTAACTTTTCCTTCCACGCTGCATGTAACTGGCGCTCACTTCTCAAAAACTGCGATGTAGGAACATTTGTTTCAATTACGATCCGAGTGCCGTTTATTGGAAAAGTTATAGATGAATGGTTGGGCAACATAAGGATAGGCCGATGTTTGGGCAGAGAGCACGTCTTATAATATGTGTATATTTTCTGGAGCAGATGTTATTCAGCGGGATTGAACTCAGTAAATAATAAGCGAATCTAACTCTACTAAACTCTAGCGCTGAAAGTAGGCAAATATTCACTCAAATAATTTATTACACTTTTTACATTATACATAAATCAGGTTGGAATTCAGCAAGAGTGTTGTGTGTATCTCGTTATTTTCTCATATTTTCAAACTTTCCGAAGTTCACATTGTTCTATAGTTTACGTGAGCTATAACTTATTCGTACTTAAGAAGTTCAACTCAGTAATTTTATAAAAAACTTGGTCGTAAATCTAATAATATTACTCGTATTAAAACTATTTTCGATACACCTGCATTATTTTAGTTGAGCCATACTTTTATAAATACTTTTGTGTGTTGTATAGTCAGCGAATATATTTTTAGTCCACTGAAATAAATATAAGTGGGAACTAATCCAGTAATCCAGCTTACAGAGAAACGCATCTCTCAGGTTTTGTCGAACACAATAAAAATGCTATTATTTATACAGTGAAAGTTGGTTAAGTGGCACCTGGATAAGTGAGAAACCTCCATAACTGGAACTCATGCTGTGGTCCCAACACTTTGGCACTGTATTACCCCTGTTAGTGGGACGAAGCAAACCTCTATATCTGGGATTCGTTCTTTCGATTTATCATCATAGTTACCTCTATAACTGAGACAGCGAGTGAATTTTATATGCATAAATGTCTGTAACTGAGATAACAGCGTTTTGTTTGTTTACTTACTCATTCTTATTCTACCCGCAAATTCCGCACTTAACTACGTTAGTAATTTTGAATTTCAATGACCTCCAGTTTTAGTTTCGCTTTACTATAATACGGATGTTTATTTGAAAAATGTCAAAACGAAAGCTACAATCTTTATCAGTACGTGAAAAACTGAAGTTAATATATATTTACAAAAATGTGATTGCTTTTTCTTCTCTTCTCTACTCTTCCTAATGCCAATGCTTTCTGTTAAAGTAGGAAAATAGGCTCATAATTTTGTTGACCTTCCCGCGCGACATTTAGCAATATCACAATTTTTCAGGAGAGCACTTCTAAAATACCTGCGAATATTTTTCCTCATTTCTCACGACAAAATTAAGAACATTGAAATTTTTTATTAAAGGTAAGGCAATTCTTTTGAAATGAGTTAAGCAATTTCGTGTAAATATTGGTTATTCGTTGGATGAATTGATTTGCAAATTATATGACCACGTATTTTTTAAATGTTTTTTTAACGACCTCGACCTATTTTCGAGGTGTGAAATTAAAATTTCGTCTTTATATTTTATCATTATATATTTTTCAATGACAGTTGTTTTTAATCACACATAGACCCAGTGACGATTTCGGTCTGTCCCATAAACTCAGTCCCACGATGGGACAAGTGGGATAAATTGTTCCACTTGTCCCATGGGACAACTGAAACCAACATATTTTTTTAAATTATGTCCCAATAGTCCCATGGGACAACTGATACTAATATATTTTTTAAATTATGTCTCATTAGTTTCATAGGACAGCGAGTACTGATTATATGATTGCGATGGCGAATCAGTCAGCAGGTAGGTACACCAGGTTCATGTGAAAATGTCAATTTTACTTCACACTGCAGGAATCAATTAATGCCAATCCCAACGTGTGGGGTATCAAATTAAAGGGTTTTAAGAGGCAATTTCAAAAATGTATATCACTTATATGTTTAAATGTACCTTATTCGAATAAAATGTTAACTAAAAGTGTTAAATAAAAAAAACACCCGACTGCTTAAAAAGCGAACTAAAAAGACGTTAACAAGAAAAAAATCATGCTATGCAGTCTTAGGATACATATTCGCGAGCTGGCTGACCAAAACCAGATGTATCCTCCGACTGCAAAGCATGATTTTTTTCTTTTCTTATAATAATAATGTAATATAATATATTGAAGAAGTAGTTTGTACATGGCATACAGAGTTGTCTTAAATACTTAAATGTTTTAAACAAAAATCAGTACAACAAATATAAAATGGGTCTTAGGCTCCCTTTCCTAAACTAGGCAGAAAACTTCTCTGTATCTTAGGAAAGAGCTTAAGTTCAGTAAAAGTTCAATTCTCGTCACTTTCTTTGACTTACGCGTGACTTACCGGTGCAATGAAATACCAATTCATTTTTGCTGTATTTTCTATTGCAGTGCACGCATGTGACCACAGAACTTAGGTTTTTTTTTCTCCTTTTACTTCTGCAATGAGCTTTCTTTAATCAGATTGGTTGTTTCTTCATTTAACAGTTTGAGATTCTTCACATCCTGCGATGCGTCATCTCGTTCAGTGATATATCGACGGGGAAGTGCTGACAACTCCTAACTTACAAAAATCAAATTTTACAGGAGGCAAAAAAAACGCTTTTTAATTTTCTCAGAACAAAAAAAAAAGAAAGTGTAAATGGCAATTTTATACTTAAATGGTCCCGCATGTCAGGTAATAATCAAAATTTGCTTTGAATAAGTAATTAGCGAGATGATGTAAGATAGGAGGTATCACCAATCTGGTGTGGCTGAAAATTTGAAGATAGGAATAATTTCCACACTTCAAAAAAGTAACAGAAATCATTGAAAATTAATGTTTCCCGCTAAAGTTTTCAATCATATTCGGCGATAAAATAACAAAGGAATCTAAAAATTACTAAAAATAGACGAAATTAATCAAAACAGGCGATTTTTTTGAAGATAGGAGTTATTGTCTTTCTATATCACAATATCGGTTAAGATAGAAGGTATTTTCAAAATGAAAAACTGTTAATAATTTTGAGAAATCAATTTTTAATCTCAATTTTATGATCTAACTTTAGGCAAGTACCCGTATGAAATGTATTCTACTCTGACTCTCTATAAAAATCTCTCGAAAACAATTAAAAACGTTGCAAACAGATTAAAAACACCGCACTGACTGACGAAATGTCGCGCACGCCGGTGCACCGGATCCTATCCCTTTTACACTGCGTGAAACGCACCGTTTTTGTCTCGCTCGCATGAAGATAGAAGATATTAGCTTAAAGTTCTGTATGAAATGAAGTTACGAGATGTTTCCATTAGTAAGTTAGAATATATTTCCTGCCAAAATTAATCAGGTTGTCTGGACCTGAATATAGGAGATATTTCTTCGGTACCTAACTAATACAATTTTCGGAATTTCAACTTTATTTATATACCAGTAGATGCGCAATTAAATTCTCTATCGAACTGCATACTTAAGTCGTTTTCGGAAAAAATGTAAGTTAGGAGTTGTCAGCACTTCCCCGTCGATATGATTGATGCTATTCGTTATCTTTTAAGTCTGTCCTTGATTTTATAATATGCATTTTTAATAAGGACACGTTTGATGTAGTTTTTTAACTTTCCTTCGGTCTGTTCTATAACTGACTTTGACAACTTGTTATAAAAGCGTATACTTTTTCTAAGAAAAGACTTGTTAGTTTCCGTTAATCTGAATTTGGGTATTACAATTTCGTGCTTACTGCGTGTTTTTAAATTATGGAAGTCGCTTCTAGTTTTGAAAAGCCCTCGATTTTTAGGGACATACAAAGTACATTCCAAAATATAAAGTGAAGGTAGAGTCAGTATATCGATCTCTAAATTTTTCTCTGAGGGACTCACGAGGTCCCATTTTATAGATAGCGCGGGTTGCCCTCTTTTGTAAGATGAAAATTGAGTCAACGTCTGCTGCTGATCCACACAGCAGAATGCCATAAGACATTATACTGTGGAAAAAAGCATAGTATACTAACGTAGCTGTAGCTACATCGGTTAGCTGCCTTATTTTCATTACTGCATACGCAGGCGAACTTAACCTACCCGAAAGAGTTCTAATGTGCGCCACTGCAATTTTGGATCGATAGTAATCCCTAAGAATACAATTTTCGTTATACCCGCGCCTTCGATGGCCGGGAATCGGCTTGGGACTCCCGACGCCCGGGGCGTCTCCTGCGGTAGCTAGGGACATGATACTTTAGGTACCTGAAACTAGGACTTAGAAAGATCCTTCGCTTATAAATCCAATTTCGTTACGATTTTTCGAATCGATTTTTTTGTTCAAGTTTGACAGAAAACAGCTTTAATAAAGGTAAGCTGTACCTTTGGGTTTACTTGAGTGAATTAAATAACATTATTTTTTTTCTAAATGTTAAAATGTTAATATCGCATCGGTCCGCAGGGATCCGCTCTCTACATAGAATTAATACTCTTTGATCCACATGAATGGTGGAGTGAATAGTTTGGCAGCGGTACTAGCAGAGCTAAATGATGTGTTCAATAGGTCAAATTCAGTGCTTTAAAATGAAGATCTCTACATCAGCTAAGATATTATGAGCACTCAGAACTTCTATGCATTGTATATTATGATTCGTCGCTTTATGGTGAGAGAACGAGAAGCCAATATGCCTCGGATTACGTACGTGTGCGATGCGGCTATATTTACAACTATATTTACATTCGACTGTGCAAAATTATCATTATTACTATAAGTAGTGGAACTAAAAGCCGACTTTCTTTTTTTGTTGTCATGTTTATATTTGTGATAGTCATATGATAAGTGTTGCACTTGTCATATAAGTGGTGTCGCGTTTACGTATTTGTCGTACTTAAAGGACAATGCATAGAATTAATTATTTATATACTTTATTGTACACCAAGATAAAAGAATAAAAAAGAAACATTAAAATTTAAGAAACATACAACAGGCGGCCTCATCGCGCTCTGCGATCTCTTCCAGGCAACCTTGAATGGATAGAGATAGCCTGGACACAACATCGGGTTGCACTTGGTGCCAATTTAAAATCATACAGGTAAAACAAACTACTAAAAAAGATACATAAATACATCTAAATAAACAAACAAAAAAAACAATACAGCAACAATATTTAAGCAATTTAATAGGTACTTATTTGAAATGTATGCAACCTTATTATAAAACTATGAAACGGATCGTATGACTTATCGTAAGAATATAATATTAATATGTCGGGTTAAGTCAATAGTACGGACGTCAAAATAAATCACAAGCACGCCCCTGGCGGCAATCAAAAACAACTATGCTTTGGCGCGCTTTGTCTAACCACTTGCGTGGTGGAACAGCAGAATATAGCAGTTGACTACTGACCGCCGTAGCGCTAAAACATCATAGAATCAGTGTCGATCCGTAATATTAGTAAGCAAGATTGTAACAGTCAATCTTGTCAGTTTTAATGCTGTAAACCCAGGCGTGTGTTTTTTCCGCTAAAAAGAGTCAATTTCACCCGGCTCTAACATTCCGAGATGTGACCGTGCCAATAACTGACCATCTTGAGCTTCTTGGCGTTACGTTGACATTGATTCTCAATTTTGGCCCATACATTGAGGCAAAGGCTCAGCTGGCTGCCAAAAAGCTGGGGATCCTTGCAAAGGTGAGAAGGTACTTCACGCCAGAACAGCTGCTTAGCTTGTATCAAGCGCAAGTTCGATCATGCATGGAGAACTGTTCTCATCTCTGGGACGGATCTTCCAAATACCAGCTTAATGCACTAGAGTCGATCGAAAAGCGGGCCAAGAGGCTCATCAACGATGAGGCACTGGTTAAGTCAAAGCTCCAGAGCCTTGAACATCGTCGCCGAGCTTGTCGGTTTTTTATCGGTTACATTTCGGGGAGCGTGCGATGGAATTGCATGATTTAATTCCACCCAGCCCGTTTCATCACTGGACTACCAGACGTACGGTGATGCGTCATCAGTACATGGTGGACATCCCACCCATACGTACTAAACGTTTTGAGAATACTTTTATTATGCGTACAGCTAAGGAGTGGAATTCCCTGCCGGAGTCTGTGTTTTCCGATGGCTACAATCTAGGGGTCTTTAAGTCAAAAGTTAATAGGTTACTTCTAGGCAAGCGTGCTCCACCGTCGACCACATCATCACTTACTATCAGGTGAGATAGTGGTCAAGCGCGAGTCTATAATAGATAAAAAAAAAGTGAGTTGTGACTATTTGAATAAACCCAGTGTATCGAGTAATTTTCGTGATTTCATTTTTACGATTGTACCCACCGACCAGCCCAAACACGTTGTCCTAACCTAAAGAAATACATCCTGACTTCCCGATGGTTTACACCTATCGGCCAGCCTTGATACGACAAATATAATTTATTATTGCCAAAATCCAGAATTGAAGCTTACTGGAAGTAAATGTGTTCAGAGTGAGCAGTTGGTGGTTCTTGTGATAACTCTTAGAACTACAGAATATTTCACTCAGAATTTTACAAGATCTCTCAAGAGGAAATAGAACCGACACAAACAGAATTTGTGACGTATCATAATATGACTGGTCCATCTCCACTTTTGCTTTGTTTCGTATTGAGATCGGCATTTCTGATCCTGTCCAGACCTTTGAACCCTGTAATGATGCGCTTCATGGCTCTTTGGTATTTGGCAAACTTGTCTGTAAGGGATTTGGATTATTTCGGTTGCAAGGTAACAAAGTCACTGGCGACCACAAACACAAACACTCGCACTTTTTATATATTTTTTTGAAGATCTCACTCATCATCATCATCATTTAGACGTTGGAGAGGAGAACATGCAACATACCAGCCGTGTGCATGTCCTCCTCTCCAAAGAACCGATCACATTAAATATCTTGGAGTTATATTGGACCAATTCCTCAGCTTCAAACCGCAAATAAACGTCCTGGTAACGAGATTGCGCAAACTCATTTACATATTTAAGAGTCTAAAACATGTAGCCGACCTTCGTACCATCAAGATGGTCTATTGCGCCTTGTGACAGTCGCTTATAGACTACTGCATCATATCCTGGGGAGGTGCTGCTAAAACGCACTTGATAGAGGCGGAAAGAGCTCAACGTGCCATACTTAAGGTTGCTGCGGGTCTTCCCTCTCGCTTTCCAACAGTAGACTTGTACAGGAGGTGGGGGGTTCTGTCTATAAGACAAACTTTTGTTTTGCACACAGTCCTGAAAAAACACTCGCTATGACTCGGATTTATTGAAAGACAAACGAAGAAAGGGTACTGTGTGCAGAACAGAATCTTTCCGTTCAGGTCTAGCCCGCAAGTTTTTCGGTTACCTAGGGGATTATCTTTATAATGTTATTAACAGCAGTCTAAATATTTATCCTTTACCTAAGCCCAGTTGTAAGCAAAAAGTGACTGAATACTTGAAAACCCTTTGCTATGATGACACGGAGAAACTGCTTCAGATAATTAAATAAATTCCATCACGGTCCTACGTCCTTGTTGCGAAGGTCGATATTGTATGCTCTTATGGTTTCATAATTCCTGATTCAAATTTTAAGTACATTTACCACAATTCATCTACACCAAGACATTCACCTACACCAACACATTCACCTACACCTTAGCATAATACACCCACTCATTCGCCACAATTCACCTACAAATTTACCACAATAATTCACATACATATTCACCACACACCTTTTGACTGCTTTTGTTGCTACTTTTATTTTCCTTTTATTTTTTATTTTTTTTGTTTTAATTGTTTGGTGGAAATACATGGTACCTGCCTGTTAATTTGCATGAGGCCACTAAGTGGGGTCTGGTGACCTGTAACACAGGTTTTAACTAAACCTACATCAGGCACCAGCTCTCACAATGTGAATTTTTACATTTAAGAACTAATTAGTGCTAAAACCATTGTGAGAGAAAATAAATGAACTTATTATTATATAATTTCTGCCGAAAGGAGTCCACTGCTGAATACACCCCTTCCCCAAGCGCCACCGCTTAGACCGGTCCTGCGCGTTTTTCATTCATCGGATTCCAGCGACCTTAATCAGGTCATCTGTATACCTAGACGGAGGCCTTCAAACGCTAAGTATTCCGCTACGCGGTCGCCACTCCATAACTTTTCAGCCCCATCGATCATCCGTTCTTAGAGCATCTGATATCTATCAGGCGTGAAATACTTGCATCCAATCTGGCAGGTAATGTTGCCGATAGTTCAGGGCAAAGACTCTTCTTTGACGCACCGGTCTTCGTTGAGGCATTTCCAAGGAAGACAAAGATGTATCTTTGTCACTCGTTTTATATATTATTTTGTATTTATTTCGCGTGATCACCGTTTAAGCAAAGGTGGTTTGAGAATAATCAAACGTGTTTTTTACCCGACTGCCGAAGGAGGGTAGTGTTTTTATCAGTCTATGTATGTAAGTATGTATGTATGTATGTTTGTTCCTATGTGGCGTTCTAGAGACCAAACGCGTTGGCCGATTTTGATGATTCTTCTTTCAATCGATTCGTCTTAACCCTGCGAGTGCCACTGGCTACATACAAATTGGAATAGAAAAAAATCGCGGCTTTTGAGCGCCATTTTGTGAGGGATTATTTTTTTTCTTCGAAACCCATCTTTTGGGGTATCAAAATAAAGGGTTTTAATAGGTGATTTCAAAAATATATAACACTTATATGTTTAAATTTACCTAATTAAAAATTAACTAAAAAGTTATAAATTAAAAAAAATAATTTAAAAATCAAAAAACCCGACTGCTTAAAAAGCGAACTAAAAAGACGTAAACATGAAGAAAATCATGGTGTGTAGTCGGAGGATACATCTGGTTTTGGTCAGCCAGCTCGCGAATATGTATCCTCCGACTGCACAGCATGATTTACTTCTTGTTTACGTCTTTTTAGTTCGCTTTTTAAGCAGTCGGGTTTTTTGATTTTTTTAATGAACTTTTTTTATCTCAGTTGTGAAACGCAATTGAACGTATGAAGGATTTTTGTATGACATAATGTATACTTTGGCACGACTTTGACTACGTATACTTCAAACCTTGCTCAGAAACGCAGAAAACTTAAAGTGACAGACGATCATGAATGACAGATGCTTAAATCGTGATCAGCACTTACAGTAATAGTACATTACTGCAGAATCCAGTAAGTAAGACTTCCTGGCCAAGTATGAGTTAACCGGACCAAACCGCAGGTGAGGTCCGGTTATATACGAGGCCAGGATGTCTCTTACTGGTTGAGGCTTGTATAATGTTTTTCTCAAAAATGAAAGAAAGTTTAACAACAAATTCGTTTAATTAATATTTTAGGTTACATTTATATTAGGGCAATTACTAATAGATATTGTGATCGATTTACCGGGGGCATTTATTTATATTTTCTCAAACATGCTTGGAAATTTGAGAATTATTTTGACAACCTTCTTCGAGAAAAATCGAAATTGCAGTACAGACCAAATACATGAGAGCAGCGGCCGGCAAAAGTTGTTTGAAAATCCATATCTGCCGTGTGTAGCGGCCAAATAAAGTACATAGTAAACTCATATCTGTTGTGTAATTTAATAATGGAACGATCTTTTTCACCGAAACATGGCAACCAAGGAGGTAACTTATCAAAGGTTTTATTTAAATTTCGAACTGGCTTGCTAATAGAAAGCTGTTTATTGAAAAAAAAAAAACAAATGAACACTTTAAGGCTTAGCAGGCACTGCGATTTTATTTGCGCGGATTTATGTAGTTTTTTACCGCAATGCGTGCAGCTTCATACAATTCCATAGGCTGCAGAATGAGCGAAAAATCGCGCGAATAAAAAGGGCTAACGCCGGCATAATTATTTTTGTTCGTTGTTCGTCATTGATTTTGAAAAGTAAATGGTTTGGTTCGGTTTTCAGATATCGGTATCAGTAGTACAGTTATATTAGATATAGTTTTTGTAATATCGGTTATTTTGATATTGATATCGATATGATATGATATCTAACACATTTCCGATATAAGTTACGTTTTGATATATCGGAACTATCCCTACTACTGTCCAGTAAGTAAATTACATACTTACTTACTGGACAGTTGTGAATAAGTCTCCGGTAGAATTCACTTTCTGTAGACTTTTTAGAGATGTTATGGCAATATTACATACCATTTTTGAGAAAAGTAAATTATATAGTGTAAATTAAATTAAACAACACAATGTTTAATTTTTTTTTTTTTTTTTTTTTTTTTATATATTTTGTACACCATATTATGGCAAACATGGTTGAACCTATTTGTTTTTATTTGTCATCCTGTATACAATAATAATGATTTGTTTTGTGTTTACACATGTTTGGGCAAATAAATATAAATCTTATATTATTTTTTGAACTTGCTCAATATTCGATTGGACCTTACAGTCAGTGTCTAAATCTCTAATCTTCGCTATCTGATGACCTTTTATACAACAACAGTGTTAAAACTTTCCTATGGACATAACTCTACGCCTGAGTGATAAAAGTAATAACTAGTTACGTGAAAAAGTTAACGAGGCTCGTTAACGAGACTGCAGCAAAAATACTGTTTATTCAATTTGAAAAGCTTACCCGATAAACCGATTATAACGATGTTTGGCACAAAGGCTTTTTCATAGTTACACTTAATTAAAGTAGAGAATAACTCTATTGCGAGTAGCACGAAACTGGCTATGACAAAAAAAAATTGCGAGGCCCTAACAAGGAGTTTCATTAAAACGTACCTAATAATATGTGCTGGTTTAAAAATGGAATGCTAACGGAGCTCCAGAGATCTTTGTATTAGATAAGGAGTCCTGTTTAAAACCTTTTGGTTTTGATGTTTTGGTGTGAGTCTAAATTTTACAGTCAGAAGCCCTGGTATGTTTAGTCCGTTCCAGCGAATTCGTGTTTAGATAACGAACAATAAATACTACGATACTACTAAAGTTCCCTTGCAAATTTACTTTTCTCAGTCTGTAATGACCAAATAAATATACTAATACGAATCTTATACTAAATAAGAACAAGATAACAACATAATTAACACATTCTAACTGCCATCTAGTTAGACACAGAATATTTCGCAAAACATTAGTACAGCTGCTAGGTACTAGGTTATTGCGCGAATCACATTTATTGGGGAGTTTTTTCGTAGTATTCGTACATAATGGTATGAAACAAGCATCAGAAATATCAGAAATCAGGTTATCAGAAAGCTCAAAGTCACCCAAAGGGCAATGGAGAGGGCTATGCTCGGCATTTCCTTGCGTGATCACGTCAGAAATGATGATATCCGCAGGAGAACCAAAGTTACCGACATAGCCCGAAGAATTGCCAAACTTAAGTGGCAGTGGGCAGGGCACATTGCTAGCAGAAAGGATGGCCGATGGGGCCGAAAAGTTCTGGAATGGCGACCGCGAACCGGAAGACGATACGCTGGAAGGCCTCCCACTAGGTGGACTGATGACCTGGTTAAGGTTGCGGGAAGGCGCTGGATGCGAGACGCTCGGGATCGGTCAATGTGGCGACGCCTGGGGGAGGCCTATGTCCAGCAGTGGACGTCTTTCGGCTGAAATGATGATGATGATGGTATGAAACAAGTACGATAACTTCTAAGGTTCGATATTTTTTATATATTTATCAATATTTTGACGATAATAACAAGATTGAATCGGTTAAAAGACAAAACAGTGTGTAAGCTGTGTGTTACAATGAGTAGAAATGCACATCGTGACGTCACACGGTTTCGGGTTTGTTAGGGAACTGTCGGCGTGTTTTCGGTAGCTACTGGATTCAAAAAAATATATTCTATTTTATATTACTTTTTAACTATAGCGTAGAACAAACTAAATATAGTTTTGTAATAGAACTTATTTATGATTTTTCCTTTTATAACAAAAAAAACAGTTTGTTAAGCAATTCGACTCCGAAATGATAAATCAAAATAAAATCATTTTTTTTATTTCACATAGGCCTACATGGGCACTTATAACACGTCGACAAAAGGTGCACGGTTCGGTTTGGTCGTTTCCTATGGAGAAGAACCGGCAATTTAAAAATGGTTTGGTTTTACAATATTTCCATGTACAGCATTAGTACTTAAATATGGGGGAACAACGTAGGCCCGACTTATGACAATAAGTCGTAAGAAAATAAAAAAAAAAATAAAAAAGATTATATATAATATAAAAAAGGTAACAAATGTTAACTAGCATCTAGAAGGCCTACAATGTTCACACATTCACAAAACAATCGGTAAAAGAATCTATACAAAGGTAAAAAAATAAAAAAAAATAAGTATACCAAAACTAAATTCAGCATGTGGCACAAATTTGAGCCACATACAATTGCATAGATCTTTACCTAAATGAATGTGATATTTCTGGTCACGTTCTCCAGCGGTCTAGACTTCCTGAGAAATGTCCGTTCGGCCTGAGCGTCTTTCACAAATTTCCTTTAGAGCCAGCCTTTTTTTATTTCCCCGGATACGACCGTATAATTTGACAGAATAAACCGATTTTACAGTTTATGGGCTACGCAGACTTATGGCCCAACTGTTGGCTAAACTCACTGTTTTACTTCTTACAAGATATTGGAGTGGTGGGATTGTCCCAAGCGCTATCGAAATGTTACGTGGTTAACTCCAAACATCGTGATCTTTCGACAAGCACTTTCGCCAGTAACATGTTATTTTGTACCTATTGCTAGTAATAATAATGTGCGGTTGATTGATTAAGGACTCTTTCAGATACTCGTGCCTTTTTTATATGTTTTAACGTGAAAATGATGGATAAAGCATAACATAGTAAGAAACTGAAGTAGGTACAAACTTAAGTATCTAACGATGAAATCTACACGGCGACGATTCGATAATAGAGGAGGATTATTTTAACCTGCCTTAAAATATTGTAAGGCACCTGCAAAAAATAAGTTAGAGGAACATGAATACAGACCAACGAGATCGTTAGCAGAACAGACTGAAACAAATGTCCGCCCTACATAGAGCACACAGTGTGGCAACAAAGGTTGCGTTGTTGCTTGTTTGTTGCGGTTGGTCGCTTCAAGCAGTAAATTCGTCCAGTCAACCGTCTTCTAACTGCTTCGCTCCGCTCCCGGATAAATTACACTATCAAGACAATGCAATTAAAAGTGACTCAGAATAGAAAACTAGAGAACTATTTTCTTTTACTGGAGTCCAAAAAATATAGAAGCCGCCTTCACATGGCTGCTTTATAGCACTCTCCTAACTTTTTGTTTACAGCTAAATGCTTATATTTACTTTTTGTTTATTATTTTGTTTACATTTTTTCTTTCTTTAGTAAGTATATTATTTTGGTTTAACGTCACATAAAATAAGCGCATTCAAGTGTAAAGTAACATGGTTTTAACAATAACTTGTTATGATAGAGATATTTTATGAGATGTTACTATGTTGAAAACATACAAAGAGACACAACTAGATTCTTAATCTAGATTTCAAAATGTACTGGCGATTCAAGTCAGCTATTCCTTTATCAAACAATGTCTGTGCCAGTGCTTTCTCAGTCTAAGTGATCGTTTGGATTTAAGATTAGTTAAATCCGCGAACTATCAACAAATTGACTACATAATACAATAATCAACACACGTGTAACCGTTAAAGGTTTCATTTACATTACTGAACCATGTACATTGTACAACACGAAACTAAGCTGAATTTGTGATGTGGTTACAAATTGCCGTCACGGCATGTTAATTATTTATTAATTAATTTGTTAGTATCTACTTTACCGTACCTTTAATATGAAATATTGGTTTAATCTATAATTAGTTTAACCTCGAGTTAAATTGACCACTTCAAAACAATAAACAACCAATATTCAATGTACGAAATTTAAATCCAATTTAAATTATGGATTGAATCGTATCGTATTTAAATTTAAACCAATATGTATTGTATCAACAATTAAAAACGCGTTCTAAAGTCTCAATATAAAAAATACTGAAGACTTGTGGGGGATATCCGTTAGGGTTCTTGGAGATATTATTGACTCAATTGATCCAGTCCTAACAGGCATATTCAATCTATGTTTGGACAGCGGCACTTTTCCTGACTTAATGAAACACAGTAAAGTAGTACCAATTTTCAAATCAGGCTGTAAGAGTGATCCTTCTAATTATAGACCTATATCCGTGCTTCCAGCATTGAGTAAAATCTATGAAAAATCATGCTAGAACAGATGTTGTCTCACTTCAATTCAAATGTGATCCTGCATAGTCAACAGTTTGGTTTCACGAAAGGTAGGTCGACAACGGACGCGGGAGTAAAACTCATCAGCCACATCTTGGAAGCTTGGGAGAGGTCCCAGGATGCCATTGGCATTACCTGTGATCTCTCAAAAGCTTTCGACTGCGTCGACCACAACACATTGATCTGTAAATTACACCACTACGGAATTCGTGGAAAATGTGCTGATCTCGTGCTTTCCTATTTATCAAACAGACAGCAAAAAGTAAATGTTGATGGGGCGACGTCCTCCGGGTCTCTAGTCAAGATGGGCGTGCCCCAAGGTTCAATTCTCGGCTCTTTCCTTTTTCTTGTTTACATTAATGATCTTCCTTTTATGATGGCCAAATTATCGGATATAATTCTATTTGCTGATGATACTTCGCTAATTTATAAAATAGATAGGTAAGATACGGATGTCTTAAATGTCAACGAAAGTCTAATTGTTCTCTCAAAATGGTTCGCAGCTAACAATCTTTTACTGAATGCGAAAAAAACAAAATGTCTAAAGTTCTCTTTACCAAATGTACCACAACATGACCAAAACTTAAATCTTGACGGCAAAAATCTTGAAGTTATAACGGAAACTGTATTCTTAGGGATTACTATCGATTTAAAATTGCAGTGGGGCGCGCACATTAGAACTCTTTCGAGTAGGTTAAGTTCGGCTGCATATGCAGTAAGGAAAATAAGGCAGCTAACCGATGTAGCTACAGCTAGGTTAGTATACTATGCTTATTGCCACAGTATTATGTCTTATGGCATTCTGCTGTGGGGATCAGCAGCAGACGTTGACTCAATTTTCATCCTACAAAAGAGGGCAATCCGCACAATCTATAAAATGACACACTGAGAAAGCACTGGCACAGACATGGTTTGATAAAGGAATAGCTGACTTGAATCGCCAGTACATTTTGAAATCTAGATTAAGAATCTAGTTGTGTCTCTTTGTATGTTTTCAACATAGTAACATCTCATAAAGTATCTCTATCATAACAAGTTATTGTTAAAACCATGTTACTTTACACTTGAATGCGCTTATTTTATGTGACGTTAAACCAAAATAATATACTTACTAAAGAAAGAAGAAATGTAAACAAAATAATAAACAAAAAGTAAATATAAGCATTTAGCTGTAAACAAAAAGTTAGGAGAGTGCTATAAAGCAGCCATGTGAAGGCGGCTTCTATATTTTTTGGACTCCAGTAAAAGAAAATAGTTCTCTAGTTTTCTATTCTGAGTCACTTTTAATTGCATTGTCTTGATAGTGTAATTTATCCGGGAGCGGAGCGAAGCAGTTAGAAGACGGTTAACTGGACGAATTTACTGCTTGAAGCGACCAACCGCAACAAACAAGCAACAACGCAACCTTTGTTGCCACACTGTGTGCTCTATGTAGGGCGGACATTTGTTTCAGTCTGTTCTGCTAACGATCTCGTTGGTCTGTATTCATGTTCCTCTAACTTATTTTTTGCAGGTGCCTTACAATATTTTAAGGCAGGTTAAAATAATCCTCCTCTATTATCGAATCGTCGCCGTGTAGATTTCATCGTTAGATACTTAAGTTTGTACCTACTTCAGTTTCTTACTATGTTATGCTTTATCCATCATTTTCACGTTAAAACATATAAAAAAGGCACGAGTATCTGAAAGAGTCCTTAATCAATCAACCGCACATTATTATTACTAGCAATAGGTACAAAATAACATGTTACTGGCGAAAGTGCTTGTCGAAAGATCACGATGTTTGGAGTTAACCACGTAACATTTCGATAGCGCTTGGGACAATCCCACCACTCCAATATCTTGTAAGAAGTAAAACAGTGAGTTTAGCCAACAGTTGGGCCATAAGTCTGCGTAGCCCATAAACTGTAAAATCGGTTTATTCTGTCAAATTATACGGTCGTATCCGGGGAAATAAAAAAAGGCTGGCTCTAAAGGAAATTTGTGAAAGACGCTCAGGCCGAACGGACATTTCTCAGGAAGTCTAGACCGCTGGAGAACGTGACCAGAAATATCACATTCATTTAGGTAAAGATCTATGCAATTGTATGTTCTTATATACAACGGAAGAATGACCGACCAAAGTTACCAGTGAAAATTATCTTCCTTGGTAGATACATACTTAATTCTGGTTTATTTCTTTTATACTCATATTATATACCAGAGTCGGCAGCCTATCTCAGCAATGGGTAGTTGGTGGTCAGATGTTCTGTAGCTACTGCACCTGTAGCCTAGTTGAGAATCTACAATCGATAACGCTAATAGAAAACGAATCAATGTATGGAAATGATACATGTGAACGTTATGTCACTTAGTCAGACCAGACAAATAGAAGCCGTTAACGATTGTAGAAAGAGCTTCGATACGAAACGTTTGCAACTTGGCTAGAGGGGCTGGTGTAATACATACATATATATGTTATAGGAAATTTGTGAAAACCAGGCATTGTATACAATTCCTAGGAAATCTATAGAAATCCAGGTTTATTTAGGAAATGTGTGAAATGACAATTCTAACATTAATTAATACACATATTTCCTAGAAAATGAATATATATCCTAGGATTAGTATAAATGATACAAGTAAATATACTTAAGACTGAAAACCAGTCAAAATGAGGTTTGAAACGTGTTTAACTCCAATTACTCAATTCAGAAATCAGCCCTTCGTAACAATTAAAAATCAGTCATTTAATTAAATCTGCAATTATTTATTACTACTTATAACTTACTAGTTAGAATAGATATCAGAAAGGAATAAAGGAAGCAATACCAATCAACTCACACCAGGCATAGCAGTTAGTTAGCAAGATCAGACTACCCAGAATACTACAGACGAACATTATCAGCACCTACTTACTGGGGAAAATAACAGGCCGATTTAATATCCACCCTGAGTGAAGCATTCACATCTAGTATTAGGTTAACCAAAATATTTTTTTTAAATTATTCCTTGCTTTGCGTACTTAAATTATAAAGCTTGGAGGAAAATAAATATTGTCTTATCACAATATACATATATGGTAAATTAAATAAACTAATCGTGTTTACTTTTGACAGAATATCTATTTTATAATAATAATTTTGGTAAAAAGGCACTTAAGCGGCTATGTGTGTATCTGCTACTAAGAAGGTATTAATGCTACGATTTGGGAATACTTTTAAATTTCTTTTACTGTTAAAGCTTTTACTGTGGGATTAATTCTGAAAACTGAAAAAATATTATTATATTAAAATTTTATAAAATTCTAGTTCTCTAGTAGTATATCCTTGGTAGATACTTTACTTCTAGATTCAGTAGGACAGATTTATGTTTACATAATTCGAGACAGCTGAATTTTACGCAATTTTAATGTTCGGCCCTAATGTAAGTTGTTCGTGTTAAAGGGACGATCACATTTCAAATATTACCAATGATTTATAAAGTTAATATTGGGAGTGAAAGACTAGTAAAACAGCAAAGACTCTAAAATAACCACTCATAACCCATACGATTGAAAATGAATACATCCAAACGTCAAAGATGCCGCAAACCTACCCTGCATCCTTTTTATTACCGTAGGTAAAAAGTAAACCGTGTTTTGGTATTTACTACACATTAATTAAACGTTTAGTGTGTTCACTTTATACTAAATACTCTAAATAATTGCCTATACATACATACATGCATAAACTCACGCCTTTTTCCCATGGGGGTAGGCAGAAACTACAGAACGCCACCTAATTACCTATAATACTAGATTTTCCCGCAGCTTTGCTACCGTGACCTTTTCCATAGGAACTATTTTTTTTAGAATTAAAATAAGCCCATGGTACACAACATAGTTAACTTTCTATCAGTAAAGAATCTTTATAATAAATTTGGATCAGTACTTCCAGAGATTATCTTTCAGATATTAACAAACAAACCATTTTACGTAAGATTTGATTACTGTGTAGTTAACAAAGTTACTTCAGGGAACATAAAGATATGTCTAGAGTAAGTTAGTGCCACTTAAGTGACTCAAACGTCGTGTGAGTACATTTCACATGATAATAAAATTTGTTATCTATACTTTACTCTAATTAAACTTTGGCATGTAATTAATGTAAGCATATATTATGAGGTTAACCTGTTTTAAACTGATTAACTGTTTTCAGTTTGATTTCATCTGATTAACAGATTGCGTGAATAATGAAAATCATGGACCGCAATGGAACTTCATGTTTCCGGTCGATTTGATCATATCCAAAATGTTATTACAGACTGTGGTCGTCGCCAGTAGTTTACATTATCACAAAAATATTAAATGAGTATTGACTTCTATATTTCAGGGGGGTAAGGCAAGAAAATATTTTTGACACGAATAAGAAAGAGGTTGTACTTATTAAAGTTTAAATTGGTTTTCTGGCAGAAAATTAATTCTTTGTTTGCCTATTTATTTTCACAGACGATAAGCAAGCTCAAATATTCCCGGGCGACATTAAGTTTGTTAAAACTGATTATATCGCTAGTAAGTTCAAGAAAGCAGAAAGCAGTATTCTAAACTAATATTATTATAGAAGTGAAATTGTCTGTAGGAAGTATTTCTGGGTTAAAATTATCCAATTGTTTAAAAAAACACTGATGCAACGTTACACTCGATGAGTGCCTCAGGCTACTTTTTAACACGAAAAATGTACGCATCCTGCAAATTCTTCGGCATATGCTAGTTTTTTTAATAATCAGTGTTTGAAGTTTCGTTAGGGTAAATTTCAGAACGTAGCACGAACAAATTGTCGCGTTTAAAGCTCTAATGAGTTCCATTCTACTTCTAACTAGCATTTTGTCCCCAATCAGGTTTGTTGTTATTGGCATTAAATTCAGTAGTCTCGAAATTAGGCTTCAGTTACCCTGACAATTGTTTGTCATATATAAAGTCTCTGGTGTCCTGAAATACAGGTTCAGGGTTCAGGCACTAACCCACAAATACACATTGTGGCATATCATTTAGGTTAACTGAACTTACCTGTAAGTGAACTTCAACCAAAATTATATGAAATGCTGCATCCGAAGAGATTTAATACACATTGTAGTACGGTCCCCAGAGTACTGCACACAAACAAAGACTAAAAAAAAAAGAAATGTTCGTTTGATAGTCAGCTGAGTCTATGTCATCTGTCAATGGTCGCGTCATTCGTTTTAGAGTTCATTCCATTCCACAATATTTCAGGGTAAAAGTATAGCATATTTCATATAATTTTGGTTGAAGTTCACTTACAGGTAAGTTCAGTAAACCATAAATTATACTTCAATGCTGCATCCTCGAGATTTAATACACATTGTAGATGTTTAGAGTATATTAATTGTGGAATGAAAAATCCGGCGTGTTCAGGTTCACATGTAAATAATTAGGTATTTGTTTTAAAAATAAAACAAGATCTGTCTAGCCAGTTACCAATAAGAAGGTATTATAGCTAGATACGTACAAAGAAACATTTAAACTACTGAAGAATCAACAAACAGATCCTTTTTAAACTAATTTATTCAATAAGTTATATATTATGTCATCAGCAAATACCCTGTCTTGTACAGAATGGACATGTCATTTTTTTGCAATACATATATTTTGATTTACACTCTAGCCAGCAATCATTTTGATTCTGTCAATTGAGTCGCCAGGGGGGTAACCATAAGCTCTTAGAGCAAGCTTATTTCGAGTGTGCGTAAGCGACAGATTTATATGACTTGTATACATCTGTCCCTTGTTCCCAGTCGCACCATGATAGTTTTGGCACGTCATAGTACGGGGTCAGATCTATTCGCCACTGGCGTGGATGCATGTCTAGTGCTGGAGGCAGTGAACATATTTACATCCGCACCACTATCACTAAGGGTTTGTTTGATCCAGCATCTGATGGACTGAACTGGTAGGTACAGGTTGTGTGTGGAATTTTAAAGAAACTCTTTTATCTGGGAAAAACAATTCAAATAACTTATCGGAGTTAAATGTTTCTAAATAGGCAAAATGTTCTATTTAAGAAATCAGGCTGTTTGCTGAAAATATTTATTGTTAATATTTGTCGTTACAAAAAAGTAAAATCAAGCAAAGATTTTTACTGATCGTTGCAGAAGTTTTAATCATATCAGAAAACGTAGAAATATAACCATATTTTCATTAATTGTAATATTAATCCTATTTCTGTTACTTGAACATCATCAATATTGACCAATGACAACGTTTGCATCCTTTATCCCGTGGACAACGCGAGCAAAGTTTAGAGCTTTTTTAGAAACAGAAATTAGATATGTCCTTCTTCTTGAAGAAGAAGAAGGTAATCTAAAACTAGATAAGGTTCCAAGTAGTATACTTAGGAAAAGTAATTTTAAAAACACCCATAAAGAATCTACAAATGAAATCATTTTCCATTTGAATTGTTGGTAAGATTAATTTTAATAAAGAGTGAAAAGAATTTAATGTCGCACAACTTGCACTTTTGTTAAATGCTCTGATAGACATTTTTGGATAAATGACATTGAGATACATATTTAAGTAATCAACACTATAAATAAAACAAAACCACCTTAAGGATGACATTATACATACTTATAAATGTCATTACTAGACAAAAATTTCACCATTGTCTATTGCTTCGGTACGAAAGACAAAAAATAAAAAATAAATACTTTTTCCAATCCAATTTTTATTATTTGTAAATTGTAATTTTCACGTTCAAAAGTGCCGCTTAATGGCCTACTTGGAATAAACACACACATAACAAAAATACATTTTTGCCTTTTGTACCATTTCTTGACAATATAGCCCAAGCCGGGGTAAGTTTTTGCCATGTAAGTTGTGGTTCTCTGGAAGGAGATACTAATTTAATCTCACTAGGTTTGAGAAACATTATCTCAAAAGCTAAGAGTTTTAACTAAGGGAATTATGATTGACTAGGCCAATAATGGATCGATAATTATGCCAGTTGCTTTGTCGTAGATTATCGTCTTTAGGCATCTTACTATAAGAGCAAAAGGTTGAAAAACCATTCAAAAGAAATAGTTATGCCACGGTATTGTAAAGGCGTGTATATCATAGGCATCTGGGTCATCTCTCCAGGATAAATATTCTGCATATTTTTTTGCTCGGTGTAAGCAAATCTATTGCAGGTTATCCGAATGTTGTGTTAATAAATCTAAATCATTGAGAATCTAACTATCGTTCAATATTAACTTTAGTATACCAGCTTAGTCTGCATCGGTGTTCTCTCTAAATTTTATACATGTGCATGTGTAATGTATATACCTTTTTGTTCGATTGCCATAGGTAGGTGTATCATTAAAATGGGGGTATAGAGTGCCACACATTATGTTGATATGTGTAATGGCAGTCTTGTTGTCTTTTCTAAGAAGGACGTTTAAATTATATTTATTTATTAAAAATGCTTAGGTACACGAATGCTGCCATTAAATCAAGAAAGTTACTGTGTTGTTTGATTTCACTAATTAACCAAAGGATTAGTAATCTGCGCACTCTTTACACGCAGGCTGCACTATAGCCTGTATGCGAAGAGTCAATAAATATTTCCAGTTCGAAGGAGCTATCACGAATTTTATTTCTGAATGATATTTGATTCCACTTAAGCATTTATGGATGTTTGCCTTATGGTTGGTTGTCATCAGACTTCAAAAGTGTCAAATATTTCTCCCGTTCTAATCATTTAGTATATGCCCCAACCATACGCTATGGTTGGACATGCAGCTGTTAATGCAACGATTAGTTTTGAAAAGTCTCTGTTAGAGACGTTATATTTGCGGCTATATTTACAGATTATTTTCTTTATTCTCTTAACTTTATAGTCAAGTAATTGCAGAAACATACATAGTGAGGTGATAAGAAATCCTAAGAATTTGCAGATACGGTTTAGTATAAATGAACTTTTTTCTAATTTGATTACTAAACTTAATCTATCAAATGTTTGTATTATGGAATATGATTTTGTTTGCTCCATGTAAAATGCTGGTATTCAGCTGAACCCGGTTAGACTGGAAGCCAACCCCGACATACGAGTAGTTGGGCAAAGGCCAGACAGATTGCTTTTTATTGAATTTATGTCTTAAGGCAGGAAACATAAGTGTCTCCTATACAAATGACATATTATAATACTACTTTATGGCCATGACGTCTCAAATGAGACAGAACTGGTTTGAGTAAATTAGTAAACACTAGGACTGGAAGTACATATTAGCCATTATAAATTGTTGAGTTGGTAAGAACTTATTAAGGATAATATAATTTTAGGATAAATAACCTGTAATTTTATGTGTTAAAAAAGTCGGTGAGATAAACTGTTGATGTAGATCAGAACATTTACAAATGTCTCTAAATCGATAAGTTTTGAAATTGCCAATCCCATTTTTCCATAAGGAGATGGTGGGTAATTAAACCATATAAAATGGGTTTTAAACCATTTGCCAATAAACGGTATTTTATAACCATTAACTTAAGATTATATTACAGGATCATCTGTTGACGACTGCTAATATTTAACCAAATGTTTAATTCTACCTGCGGGGCCTTACTTTCAACGGCAGTTCCTCTCGTCGTACCTTACTTCTTGATGACTCCCATTTATCGGCTGCGCTGAGTAGTGGGTATCTTATTGGTTTGGTTCACCTCGCCGTTGATGTCGGTGGCTGTTGGTGTCGATTCGTAGCAGATTATCCAGTTAGTTTGTTAAATTTGCTAGGCCACGGATCCCCATGCCAAGCTGTTTTTATGTTGATTCTGCGTGTTTGGCCGATTCCGACAGTATTGACATGACTTCAGGATAAAGTTTTGTAGCACGAACTAACGTGAAGTTCTCCGGCACAAGGTATTCAGTTTTCTGAAAATCTTTGTCCATTAATTGTCCAAACCTAAGTCTCGTGTCAATGTTTTCAGTTTTCTGAAAATCTTTGTCCATTAATTGTCCAAACCTAAGACTCATGCACACGAGACGGTTTTAACCCGGCCCGGTTTTTGCAGCGGTGCTACGGTTGCACGGTGAGCCGGCGCTAGCCCCGGCGTCGCCGTCGTGTGTATGGCTCCATAGTGTCCCATACATTACTGACGACCGAACGCAGACCCGGTTTAACGCCGGGCTTAGCGCCAGCGAAAAACCGTCTCGTGGGCATGAGCGCTTAGAACGGTTTTGTAAGTACTTAGACAGTTTTGTGTTTACTAAATTTACCTAACTTGAAAACATTGTGTTTACTAATATTTGTAAACGTTTTTAACAGCAGTGTGGGAGCACCATTAGCTAAAAAGCTTTTCCGGGCATTACGCTTCAGTTTACTCATTGAGGCTCATTGCGTCCCATCTGTCGTTGATCCGTGTCCCCCTCGGCTGTGAATCTTCAATCAATCGACTCGTTCAATTATTATACTGCTAGGGGTACGTAGAGTGAGGTTTTCAAAATGACGAATTTCATAGTTTTCTGGCTTTTAGCGCGAGTTTATTTACAGGTTTTTTAGCAGATTAGGATAGGTACGGGTTTTACCAACCACTGCTTTGATAGAGTTTAATGTTTCGGAAAATTTAATCCACTTTTCGAAAAAAAGGGACTGCGGCATACTCGATTTTATATTTAATCTCACTTCTACACTCTTCTATCTTTCTTCTTCCTTTCAGTCTGAATTTGGCCAGAAGGTGCTTAAGCCTCAAATTTTTCAAGTAGCGGTATATTAAATCATTTGTTTGCTTTTATAAATTTGTTATTTTCTTTCTCATCAGTCATATAATTGCAAACCAAGTATTTATATTACTTCTTACTTTAATTAAAGCGGTGAGTTTTTTGTTTTTGTGCTCACACCATAAATTATTATTTTAAGTATATACGTGAGGATTTGTAATAGGGTTTCTGTTGACTATGGTTTCCTCTTTTGTTTGTTTTATTAGCTGTAAGTACTCCATGTACTAAAATAAAAAATTATTACAAATCATTTTAATTCAAATTTTGCTTCCATGCCCGTTGTAACAACGTTTAACAGCTGTAGGTGTTTAAGAACCTTAGTCGCCAGTGTTGCCAACTGGTGGGCACAAAAACGGAAGCCCTCATTGCAATCCACTGCTGGAAGTCACTCCTAGCCAAAGACGTGGGCAGTGAAAAAGTTGTGGCCGAAGTGTTGCTTTTAATTGCCGTTTAATTAGTGTTATTTTATTTACCAAAAATTATACGAGGTTGTAACGAAGCATTATTCTGAAAAGTCTTTATTTCCTACACGTAACATGTACCTAGTTTTTTGAAGTCTGAAACGAATCACTTGTCGGCTTTTCTATACCAATATTATAAAGAGGAAAGATTTTTTTGTTTGTTTGTACCGAATAGGCTTCAAAACTACTGGACCGATTTCAAAAATTGTTTCACCGTTGGGAAGCTACTCTATCCCCGGGTGACATAGGCAACTTTTTATCCCTGTATTCCCACAGGAACGGGAACTACGCGGGTGAAACCGCGAGGCATCCTCTATTAATGTATAAATACTCGAATAACGTTTTCTTTTATTTTGATAATGTCACTGTGACTACGTATCATTTATTTATTTAATTATCGAATACTATTTAATTACCGGCCACATGTGCAGACCACATTGAGACACGGACATTCGGGTTTGAATTACGGTCTGACGGCCACCCTAATAAACTATGAAACACTCTATTCATTTTAAAAGTATACAACAATACCGAACCTTTTAAATTAAAACATAAATTGCTTTTTAATGTAAAAGGTGTCAAGACAAAAATAATATTCCAACAAAATTCCAAAGAGACTTCTATAATCCGATTTCTAAGACGACCCAAATTAAAACAATTAAGAAATTGTACACGGGCTGCAATTAAAATGACCTCGCAGCTGTGGAGACGTGACACCGACGAAATGAGCTGTGATGAGACATTATGACCTTGCTTCCTTTGGCTCATCGTAGTGGCCCTGCCGCCCACGCTATGATCCGTTTTCCCTTTATCTTCAAATTGGGATAGGCCAAAATGGGAATACCCGCAATTCAACCACATTCCAATTTTCCGCATATTTGAAAGAAAATCGAATGCTGAAAACCCTATTTATATATGTCCCTTGTATAACCAGTCGTACTGTGAGTTTGCAAACATTACTATTCAAACTAAATGAAAAAAAATATTCATGTTTGTGGATGTTAACGGCTTTTCTCACTTTTTAATTTGTGATTAAGGGCTCCGGTCTAGACCAAAAAGAGTGTTACATTACCTTTATAAGATAATTGCGATAATTTATATTGAAACTTTCATAGTTATTTGCTAAAGAGGCAATAGTAGACAACAAGTGAAGGTGTAACTATTAAATTATTGTCTACTACTGCTCCTATAATTATATTTAACAAACAATTTTCTCTATTTGCAACAGTGAACTTTATAAAAATAATATTTATATTATTTTCTAAAGCTCGAAGAATGTTTTCTCAGCGACTATTATAAAGGTGTAATGCTATATTAATATTCCATCTTAGTTGCTAAGTCTAGGTATCTCTTTCGTTTTCAGGCTGAAGAAAATCTTGCATAAGTTTTTTTTTATTTTATTGTCTGTAGGCTTGCGCTTGACCACTATCTTACCTGATGGTAAGCGATGATGTGGTCGACAGTGAAGCACGCTTGCCTAGAAAAAACCTATTCACTCTTGACTTATAGACTCCTAGATTGTAGCTATCGGGAAACACAGACTCCGACAGGGAATTCCACTCCTTAGCTGTACGCATAATAAAAGTGTCCCCAAAACGTTTTGTGCGTAGTAAACAAAAGTTTTCAAATATGAGAATACAGATGATGTCTGCTCTAGGGAAAGTGGAACAGTTCGAAGTGCAAGACGTGAGTTTTAGTAATGATACCAATATTAAATCAAAACTGTTCGGTATGGAATGTACTTAGACTGACGATTGACTTGGAAAAAACACATATTGTATTTGTTATTTGATCATATTGTATTGAATTGTCTAGCAATGGGACAAGAAGTACGCAAAATATGTTGGCTAATTAATAAAAAAGCCAACTCTCAATGGCAAATAAACTCCTGCTATACGAATGTATAATAAAACCAATATGGTCTTATGGGATACAACTATGGGGCACGGCTGCCAATTCAAATATAATAAATAATAAAATAAATCTTACAAAGATTTCAGTCAAAAATTTTGAGAATAATAGCGTCTACACGCACCATGGTATGTCACAAATGAGACACTTTACTATGACCTCGTTATTAAAACTGTGAAAGACGAAATAAAAGAAAAAGTCAAAACACAAAAATAGATTGCAGTTACATCCAAACAAATTGGCACACCACCTCATGGATTAAATATTTCCAAGCTTTCGTAGACTTAAAAAAACCGGCCAAGTGCGAGTCGGACTCGCGCACGAAGGGTTCCGTACAATTATCGCAAAAAATGGCAAAAAAATCACTTTTGTTGTATGTGAGCCCCACTTAAATATTTATTTTATTCTGTTTTTAGTATTTGTTGTTATATCGGCAACAGAAATATATCATCTGTGAAAATTTCAATTGTCTAGCTATCACGGTTCATGAGATACAGCCTGGTGACAGACAGACAGATCGACCGCGAAGTCTTAGTAATAGGGTCCCGTTTTTACCCTTTGGGTACGGAATTCTAAAAAGAGTAAAGCAAGATTTGCTCTGATGCATACATTATAAGCCAGAGACTCTGGCGAAATAATTAACTATCGAAATTCAGAATGACACTCCATTGGATGTACCTCGCACGATTAATATCTAACGAACAAAAATATTGCTGAATGTATTTTAGATAGATTACAAAAGAAGATAAGAAAAAAAAATGAGAGTGCAGATAATATCTGCTGTAGGGAAAGTGGAAAAGTTCGAAGCGCAAGACGTGAGTTTTAGTAATGATACCAATATTAAATCAAAAGTATTCATAAAGTATGATCATATGGAGATACGTGGGGGGTGAATTTTCTACGCTTTGAAACCTTCAACCCGATACATATAACATGCAGAACACGCAATGCTTGACACTGAACCTCATTGAACTTACAACAATGAGACAGTCGAACATTGAACTAATAAAAAGTTATATTGCAAGAAGCAGCACTTCTCCAAATTAAGCTTTTATTTAAACCCGACTATTTGAAGACAATAAGAAAAACTTGCAAAGTTCGAAAAAATGTAAATAAGGATGCCTTTGCATAATGTATTTATGCAAACCAATACGTGGAGAACAGAGGTCAAATATAAATGAAATGGAATAAAAACTTTTTTACAAAAAGTAAACCGAGTTATGTCTTATTTATTGCCAAAAATACTGGAGCAAATGTCGCGATATTTATATACGGCAAAAATGCAGAAATGTATATATATTTAAGATTGGTAAAGGTTACTTGTATAAATACTGAAATTTGCCTCTCAATGGAGCTATACCGAGAGTTCATGTAGAAGGCAAGGCGAAGCTATCTACGTAAATATGAATAAATAAGTGGTACACTTGTGATGAAAACTATACTCGAAGTGCCCGTCTACGTCTCTTGTATAAAAGTTTATAAGTTTAAGAAAGTGATTGAAGTTTTCAAATAAATGTTAAATAATTTTCTCAAGTAGTGGCTGCTCCAGCGTGTTTGCACTAACTTTTTCTTCCACGCTGCATATAACTGGCGCTCTCTTCTCCAAAACTGGGCAGTGGGAACATTAGTTTCAGTTACGATCCCAGTGCTGTTTATTCGAAAAGATATAGATGACCGGTTGGGAAACATAAGGAGAGGCCGATGGTTGGCCAGAGGGCACGTCTTACAATATGTAGATTTTCTGGAGCAGATGTTCTTCAGCGAAATGGAACTCGTAAATTATTAAGCGAATCTAACTCTAGCGCTGAAAGTAGGAAAATATTCATAAAAATAATTTATTACACTTTTAAAATGTTATACATAAAACAAAACCTTAATACATAAATCAGATTGGAATTCAGCACGAGTGTTGTGTTTATATCGTTATTTTAACATATTTTTAAACTTTCTCAAGTTCACATTGTTCTTAAGTTCGCGTGCGCATTGCTTAATCATTCTTCTTCTTCTTAAGTTTAACTAAGTAGTTTTATAAAAAATTGATCGTAAATCTAATAATATTGTTAAAACTATTTTCGATACACCAGCATTATTTTTACTGAGCCATACATTTATAAGTATTTTTGTGTATCGTGTCGACAGCGAAAATATTTTTAGTCCATATTTATAAATAGGTACCAATCATCCAGCTTAGAGATAAGCATTTCTCAGGTTTTGTCGAACAAGATGAAATCAAAGCTCAACACCGTCGCCGAGTTGTCAGCTTGTCGGTTTTTTATCGGTGATATTTCGGGGAGTGTGCGATGAAATTGCATGATCTAATTCCGCCCAGCCCGTTTCATTATCGGACTACTAGACGTACGGCGATGCGCCATCGGTACATGGTAGACATCCCACCCATACGCACTAAACTTTTTGAGAATACTTTTATTATGCGTACTGCTAAGGAGTGGAATTCTCTGCCGGAGTCTGTGTTTCCCGATAGCTACAATCTAGGGGTCTTTAAGTCAAGAGTGAATAGGTTACTTCTAGGCAAGCGTGCTCCACCGTCGACCAAATCATCGCTTACCATCAGGTGAGATGGTGGTTAAGCGCGAGACTATAGAAGATAAAAAAATAAATATTTTCATATTTACAACAATTGCTTATTTTTCTCTCTTCACTCCTCGTAACTATAATACTTTCTATTATAATAGGTAGGTAGGTTCTTATAATTTTGACATTACCAGCGCGACTATGCGCAATATCGCAATTTTTGAGGAGAGCACCAAAAAACCAGCGAATATAATTTCTCAATTCTCACGGAAAAAAAAAGTTTATTTTTATTTAAGTTAAGACATTTTTTTTAAATGAGTTAAACACTACGTATAAATGTTGGTTATTCGTAGGGTGAATTGATTTGCAAATTATATGACCTTTTTTTTTTCATCATTTTTTCGACATCGACCTATTTAAAAGTGCGAAATTAAAATATCGTCTTTTTTCAATTACTCTCGTTTTTAGTCATACATAGACCCAGTATCGATATAATAGTATTCAGCGCTCTTTTAAATACAAGTTGCCACAACCACACACATCATTTTTGTAAACTCAAAATGTAAGAAAATATGTAGTTGCACAGGTAGGTACAAGCCCTACTTGAGGCCCTGCAACATTTTTCCGTCGTGGTGTGGTCTTGCTTGTGGCATGTCTGTAAATACCTTTAAAGGTATTTGATTATTTTAACAGGTTATTTAAATAGCTATGGGTAAATATGAAACACACCAACTTATGTAATTTTCAGAAAAATATTATTACTCAACTCAAACCAGAACCAACCTCTAAGCCAGAACCTTTATTTACGTACCTACCCTGCTGAAGAACTTTCTAACAAAGCGTGAATTTAAATTATTAAACATTTTTGAACATCGAAGAATATCTTTGCAAAAATACTATTACGAGTATATAACAGTATTTTTACTGTCTATATATAATATATCGGCCGTCCGTAAGTGTATTTCTGCGGTTCCCCAGCCGCAATTTCACTCCTCGGCTGAAGACCTGTGGGTAACTTTGAGTGTGCGTCAGCCTAACACGAGAAATTACTTTAAATTGAATATTTGTGTCATCTATCTGTGTAAACAAAACCGTGGCTATTCTTTTTCCGACCAATTATCAAATTTTCTCCATAGATTAAGTAATATAGTGATTAACAATCCAACCAACAATTATTTAGTTGTGGGTGATTTTAACTTGAGTGGAATTTTGTGGCAATTAAATAATAACACATTATTACCAGTAAATATCTGTAGTTCTGACGAGTATGCGCTAACGGATGAGTTGCGTCTTTTGGGGTTAAAGCAGTGTAATGGAATATTAAATGAACACGGTAGGATTCTAGATTTAGTTTTATGTAATGAAACTGTATCAGTGTGCGAATGTTTGGTGCCTTTATCACCTGTTGACAAATATCACCCGGCCCTTTGTATCGACGTGAATTTTGCCGAGTACACTTATCTAACTCCAGCTCCTTTTATTAGTTACATTTTTGGCAAAGCAGTCTTTGTGGCCATAAACAGGGAAATAGCAGCTGTAGATTGGATAAATATATTCTCTGATATGTCGCTTAATGACGCCGTAAACTACTTTTATACTACTATAAGGGATATCCAAAATAAGTTTGTCCCTACTAAGACAGTCCTTCACAGCTCATACCCTATTTGGTACTCTGCGGCACTCAAACGCCTGATTAAAGAGAAGGCTAAATATCTTCGTAAATTTAAGACGTATGGCAGACTTTCAGACGAGGCTACCTTCAAACATTTACGTGAGCGGGTTAATAAACTTGAAGCAAATTGTTACTGCAACTACTTAGCTGATACAGAGGCCTCCATTGAAAAGAATCCTAAACGCTTTTGGAGCTTTGTGAAGCAGCGATCTAAGTCCAATGCAATGCCCAGTTTCCTTAAGTATGGTGATGTCACGGTTTCTTCTCCCGAGTCTATTTGTAACGCATTTTCTTCCCACTTTTATTCTACTTTTCTTGATCATAATAAAGATTTCCCTACTATTCATTGTACTCCCCAAACTGTTATAAATCCCAACATACTCTCCGATATTCACTCAATTGAGATTGAACTTAATGTTATAGTCAAGCTAATTAGCGAAATTGATCCATTTAAATCTGCTGGTCCGGACCACCTATCACCTAGATTTCTGATTGGGTGTGCTAAAACCATTGCCTTGCCAGTATCTCTATTATTTAAAAAATCGCTCTCTTCATGTTCTGTTCCCCAAATCTGGAAGTCTGCCTTTATAACTCCGGTGCACAAAAAAGGGCACCAAAACGAAATAGTTAATTACAGACCTATTTCTAAATTGTGCATATTAGCTAAAGTTTTCGAGAGGGTGGTCTACAACCAAGTTTACGCAGCGCTGAGTCAGTCCTTTAGCCCTTCTCAGCACGGATTTCTTAGGGGCCGATCAACAGTGTCTAATCTGGCTTTACTCAATGACTTTCTAACGGACAGTATGGACCATGGGGCACAGGTCGATGTCGTTTATACCGATTACAGTAAGGCGTTTGATAGAATCGACCATAATATTCTAAAATCAAAACTTTTTAATAACGGTATTAGAGGGGATCTTCTCCGTTGGTTCATTTCATACCTTGAAAACAGATCTCAAGCTGTTGTTGTCAGTAACTACATGTCGAGCTGGGTTTCAGTTCCCAGTGGTGTTCCCCAAGGTTCCTTGATGGCTCCGTTACTTTTTATCATTTATGTAAGCGACATCGACTCGTGTTTCCACAACTCATGTTTACTCTGTTTTGCTGATGATATGAAGATATTTTCTTCAATATCATCAGTTGACGATATGAATGCTCTCCAATCGGACCTGGCGCGACTGGATGATTATTGCTTGATTAACAAACTCGATTTGAATCCTGTTAAATGCTCAGTCATCTCCTTTAGCAGAAAACTGGTCCCTCTCCCTACAACTTATAAACTTAAAGGGCAGCTATTGCAGAGATGCGATGGTGTACGCGACCTAGGTGAATATCATGATTCCAAGCTTTTATTCAATGTGCACATTGAGCAAATAGTCGCCAAAGCTTCGAGGTCTCTGGGTTTTGTTATGCGACTCGCAGGGTGTTTCAAGAGGGCCAAAACCCTTAAGATTCTTTATTGCTCTTTTGTGAGAAGTCACCTCGAATATGCATCACAAATTTGGAACCCTTGTTATGGCAAATACATTGATCGTATTGAGAATATACAAAAGCGATTTATTCGCTTTCTATGTTTTCGGCTTCGTATACCATACCATTCTGATGATTACTTAAATCTTTGCAAGAAATTTCATTTGCAACCACTTATAAATCGTCGTCGACTAGCGGATTGCACCTTTCTTTTGAAAATTATTTCTAACGAGATTGATTGTCCTTGTAGCTGCTAGGTGGCTGGTTGTGAGAAATAAAAGACTGAACTTGAAATTGCAAATTAAAAGACCATTAGAACGGAATGCGCGGGCGTTTTTTTTGTACGCATGTCGTCGTCGTGTAGTTTTTTTGCACTCACTCCCGTTATTTTTTTTCTAGCAATCGCGGCCGCAGACGCGGGGGCGGGGGAGGGTCGCGCATCTACCAATGAGAGCGCCCGTGTGCAGTTCGTTCTTGTTGGTCTTTTATTTATTTTAAAAGTAAAGATACAACCGTAGAAAACATACTTAAAATACAACCAAAATTATTAAAGAGTACAGTATACATTGTTACTTAAAAAATAACTAAATATTAAAAAGACGGGCGGACCGTGACACTGTCGTCAACATCCTGCCCCTTAGTGTCGTCATTGCGACACTCAAAACTCATGAGTAAAGCAACTCGTGTTGCGGGACGTTTCAAAATACTTGTATTCGTTTTAATATCCACGGTTCTTACCCGTCCATCAGCTCCCGGATACACTTGATGAATGATTCCCTTTGGCCAGACATTCCGAGGAGAAGCGGGGTCTACTACAAGAACCAGGTCACCTACCTTTAGCTGTGCACCCTCGCGGTCCCATTTCTTGCGGGGCGCTAGTGTAGGCAATACTTCTTTGAGCCATCTGGACCAAAATAAATCAGCTAAGCGTTGTACAATACGCCATTGCTTTCTAAGGTATAAGTCACTGTCATCAAAGATACCTATTTGTGGGAGATTGGATGAAGAACCTAACAAAAAATGATTGGGTGTTAAGGCCTCTGGGTCGCGTGGGTCGACGGAAACATGAGTCAGGGGTCGCCCATTTATCATGTTCTCAACTTCACACAAGAAAGTAAGCAAAGTTTCTTCTCTCGGGGCTCTTTCCTTTAGAACAACTTTTAAAGCTGTTTTAACGCTTCTAACAAGACGCTCCCATGCACCACCCATATGTGGACTGGCCGGGGGAATGAAGTTCCACTCGACTCCTTTGTTTAAAGCTTCAGATGTTAATGCTTGTTGATTATCGACTAGTTCTTTATAAGCCCTTTTCATTTCCGTGTCAGCCCCTCTCAAATTAGTACCATTATCAGAAAACATGGTGTGTGGCCAACCTCTACGAGCGGCCATTCGACGAAGTGACATTATCATGGAGTCAGTAGTAAGAGTCGGAACTACCTCAATATGAACTGCGCGCACCGTGAGGCAAGTGAAAAGTACACCGTACCTTCGCGCCCTCTGGCGACCGACCGTGACTTCCATAGGCCCGAATAAGTCTACTCCACACATGGTGAATGGTCTTTGGTGATGTGTAAGACGACATTCGGGTAGGTCACCTAGCCGTGGCGGTAAAGGCATGGCTCTTTTAAAACGGCAAATTAAACATTGTTTAGTTATAGTACGAACCGTAGGTCTCAATCGAATGAGCCAATATTTTTGACGCAACTCATTAACTACCATCTCGTTACTAGAGTGCGCGGCCTTTATATGGTATTGAGTAACAATTAGTCGCGCGATATAGTCATTGCCATCCAAAAGTATTGGGTATTTAGTGAGCTGATCTACTCCCTTCACATTACCGATACGACTACCCACGCGTAACAAATTATTTTCGTCCAATATCGGGGTAAGTGATCTCAATCGGCTATCTTTATTTACTTCTTTGTTTAATCTTAACAAATTTATTTCAGTTTGAAAGGAACATTCTTGTGAGTACCGAAGTAACAAAAGTTCCGCTTGATTTATAAGTTTTTCGTTAATTACTTTAATTTTACTCTTTTTACATTTTTCAACAAACAATAAAACAGTTGCAGTACTACGTAATAATCGTAGCCAGCTAGAAAATCGACTTGGTTCGGGAACAGGTAACTCCCCTTTTATTTTATTATCTTGAACAACGTGTACTTTTTCTAATATATCATCGCTAATTGTTTTTATTTCAGGTTGTTGCGGCCAGCAAGAACGCGGCTGATGTAAGAACGCTGGTCCCGAGAACCACTCCGAATCGCCAGTCAATACGTAATCATTATTTTTTGTCGCCAGGTCGGCGACGTTTACGCCAGTGGGCACATATCGCCACTCGTCGTACCTACTCATTTCGTCTATTTCTCCTAGCCTGTTCGCGATGAACACTTTATACGTTCTACAATAATTTTTAATCCAGTGTAAAACTGTAGTCGAATCTGTCCAGTAGAAAACTAAATCAGGTTGTAAACGATGTTCCCTTTTAACACTAGTGGCTAACTTACATGCTAACACAGCTCCTTGTAACTCAAGTCTAGGCACGGAAACCGGTTTTAATGGAGTAACTTTACATTTACTCGCGATAAACGATACGCTTACTTGTCCGTTGCTGCTTTCGCGACGCCAATATGCGACAGCGGCGTACGCGCTCGGCGATGCATCACAAAATAAATGAAGTTCCAAACTAGCTAAACTATCACCCGTCTCATCGCAGGAAAAATAATAACGCGGAATTCTGATATTATTTATCTCCCTAGCTTGATTAACCCATTTACAGAATAAATCATATAAATTATCATTCAATTTTTCATCCCATTTGATATTAAGTTTCCATGTTTCGCGCATCAATATTTTTCCCTTGATGGTAAACGGTCCCAAATAGCCGTGAATATCAAAAATTGACATTATAATACTCAGCATTTCTCGCTTGGTAGGTATTCTTTTCAAAAGTATAATATCTTGCGGAATACGTTTAAAAGACAAATCTAAAGCTAACAGATCGCTGCGCGGGAACCACAATATGCCTAATGCCCGCTCAGCCTGTTTATCAAAATTGAACTTTATTGCTATGTCGTTAAGACTGTCTTTTGGAATGTCACTTAACACATTAGGTACATTACTAAGATAGTTACACATTTTAAATCCACCTTCATTATGGATAAATGAAATTTCTTATATTATTTTTCTAGCTACCTCCTCATCAGAAAAGCTATCAATATAATCATCCATGTATTGATTGTTTGTTATAGCCTTTACAGCGTCTGGCATCTGATGACTAAATCGAGATGCATTTTTATTTTGATTAATAAATTGGGCAATAAACGGTGAACAATTTGCGCCGAAAATAAGTGACGTCATTACATACTTATTTACAACATCGCTGCCTTTCTCCTTCCACAAAAACCTAAATGCATTTTGATCGTCATTATGTATTTTAATACGTAAAAACATATCTTTTATGTCTCCTATTATTCCTATAGGGTTCTCTCTAAACCTAAACATTATACCGTATAAAGATTGTAATAAGTCAGGCCCTTGGAGTAGAAAGTCATTAAGTGACATATTGTCACTTTTGGCGGCGGCATCAAAAACCAATCGCAGCTTCTTTTTATTTGGATTATCCACGCTAAAATGCGGTAAATACCAAACGTGGTCCGACTCGGAATCGAACCTGCACTCTGCGTCAGTCAGTTTTCGTGCGTAATTATTTTTAAGTAAATGTTCAATACGTTCGCGGTATCTAATTTCATATTCTGCATTGGAAGACATTTTTCTTGCCACCGAGTGTAATCTTTTTAATGCTACGGGATAAGAGTCCGGCAAAACAAATTTATCGTGCTTCCATGGAAGCTTGACCGACCATTGACCGTCAACTAACTCAGCTGACTTGTTAAGGATATTTACGGCTCGTAATTCTTCAATATTTTGACGTGGGTTGTTACTGATTCCAATTGAATCGAGTGAAAATGAACAGCGAATGAGTTCGTGTAATTGGCTTAAATCAATGTGTGTACTACATTCGAAGGTATCTTTAACGACAGTTGACGGACACAATGGTTTATTTACACATTTAATAAAATCAAAACATGAAGTCCCGCTCGCGTCCGCGTTGCCGTTCCTCAGGGACGAGTCGCGGAGCGCGTGCGCGGCAGGCTTACCTGGGTGACTGAGTGTACACGATGTTGCCGCTCCGTGCGCCGCGGCTGGCTCGCCGCCGGCGCCTCGAATGCTGCCGATGTTGTTGACGTGCTCGGCGCGCTTACCAGTAATATCAGCTTGCCAAACTCCGTGCACACACCATCCTAATAAAGTTTGCGTGATGTATGGTCCGCCCGGCTTATACCTTTTACAGGAAATAGGTGCAATTAAATCATAGTTGTCCTGACCAATTAACATTTTAGGTTTAACATTGCTGTCACATATTATGGGGTTATTATTACTAGAAATGTTTTCACAATAGTTTACATTAGAGGTGAATAGCTGTAAGGGCAAATTAAGTTCTTTGAGTTTACGAGCACGCAAGTCGAATTTGTTACCGTCACTGTTACTTATTTTACATTTAATTATCTCAGTCTCGCACAATAACTCGGAGTCCCATGCGCCTGAAGCGCGCATTGTGACCTTTTCCCCGTGCAGCCCGACCTTGTCGGCGAGGTCGGCCGCGATGAGCGTCACTGTTGCGCCGTCGTCAAGAAGCGCATACGTGGCCACACTTGACCTGGGTCCATGAATAGTGACCGGCACTATTTTAAGCACTACATTTGTGTTTGGTTTTATCACTGACACTTCGCGACACTGCGCGGCGCGGGTGCTTGCGTGTGAGACGAGCTCACTAGCGGCGGCGCTGGCGGAGTCGGGCGTCGCGGTATCGTTATGTTGCGCGGCAGTTTCACGGCGCGCCACTTCTGGCTTCGTCCAGTGCAGCATCTGATGATGAGCCCCGCCACAGTCCTCGACGTTGCAGCTTTCCGCAGTACACTCGTTCTTATCCGGGTGCCGAGCACCGAGACATTTGAAGCATAAGTTGTTAGCTCGAACAAATCGCCATCTATCCTTTCTCATGGCTCGCTTGAATTGACTACATTCTGACAACGCATGTTTGTTCCTTTTGCAAAACTTGCACTTGCTGGCAGTATCGGGGTCACTGTCCTTAACAGATGTTAGCACGGAATGATGGTCGTTATGCTTTTTCTGGTATTGTTTATTACCGTTAAATTCCTTCTGGTATTGTATGTGGCTAACTCCCGACTCTGCAACCTTTTGCGCTTCCCCGTATAGTAATTTGGACAATAGTTCCAATTTAGGCGTTTCAGTGTGTACTCGGTTTTCGTGTAGGTATTCTACCCATTTGTTAACGAGTCCTGTAGGTAATTTGGATACGACGATTGTTAACAACTCTGGACTTTTCAAGTAATCTATTTGTTTCAGTGTAGTTACGGCGGTGACGTAATTTTTGATTTTTATAGCGAATTTCACAATTTCGGCGTGGTATGAGTGTGGTAGTGGTGATAACTTTTTCAGTTGTGATATAACTTGCCGCATGACGTTTTCTGGTCTGCCAAACCTCAGTTCGAGCGTTTCTATAATATCGTGAGGCGAGCTCGCTCCCATCAGCAATGCAGCGGCTGCATCTTTTGCATCGCCGCGCAAACATTTCCGTAGACGCCACACATTTTCAGTATCACTGTACTTACATACCCGTGACGATTCGTAAAACGCTTCCCGAAATTGTATCCATTCCAACGGATCCCCAAAGTACAAGGGCAGATCCTTCGAGGTTGCCAGTCTAGACAACAGCACCTTATTGCCTGTGTTAGAATTAGATGAGTCGACAGCCTTCATAATCGCGTTGGTCAGCTTCTCGATGGCGCGATCAGTACTTGTCGCGGCAGTAGGTAGCATAGCCATCTCGTCGCCGTCAATGTTGCGGTGGCACGCACCGCCCCCGACAGTCGCTTTGTTGCAATCGTGCGACGTGACCGGTTCAGCAACAGACTTTTCCAGCCAATTCTCCACTTTGCTTTTGTAGGAAGCTGATGAAGATTGATTTGAGCAACGCGATTTCGATTCTAACTCGGCTAAGTCCATGGCCAATTCTTTTTCGATACGAGCCTTTGTTTGAATTTCTTCAATTTCGATTTTGGCTTTGACTTGAGCGGCTTCATATTCCAGTTGCTGCCGCCGTATTGCTGACGACGGCGCGCGTGAGTTGCGAGAACTTTTACACTCGCTGCCATCTTGTTTCAAACTCGAGATAGCATGTGGGCGTACACCAATATCTGAATGCACTTTGTCGACTTCTTTCACTGCATCCGTACTGCCATGCAGCAGATCCGATTTGACTTCAAGTTGTTTTTCTTCTTCGTTAGTCAGTTGCTCCTTTTTCTGTGCACGTGTTTTCACCACACGCGGCGTTCGGAACAACAACATCCCTGCTACACAGGTTTTGCTTCTCACTACCGATACACAATCCGGCTCGAAGGACCAACTTTGTAGCTGCTAGGTGGCTGGTTGTGAGAAATAAAAGACTGAACTTGAAATTGCAAATTAAAAGACCATTAGAACGGAATGCGCGGGCGTTTTTTTTGTACGCATGTCGTCGTCGTGTAGTTTTTTTGCACTCACTCCCGTTATTTTTTTTCTAGCAATCGCGGCCGCAGACGCGGGGGCGGGGGAGGGTCGCGCATCTACCAATGAGAGCGCCCGTGTGCAGTTCGTTCTTGTTGGTCTTTTATTTATTTTAAAAGTAAAGATACAACCGTAGAAAACATACTTAAAATACAACCAAAATTATTAAAGAGTACAGTATACATTGTTACTTAAAAAATAACTAAATATTAAAAAGACGGGCGGACCGTGACACTGTCGTCAACAGTCCTGATCTCCTGCATAAACTGCGCTTCAATGTCCCCAGGCGATCGGCTAGATTCAATCCGCCTATCTCCACTCTTTTTTCTTATTCTAACTGCAGGTAAAATTCATACATGTTGCGAGCGAGTAAGGACTTTAATATTCTTTGTAAAGAGTTCTCATTCGACCCATTTACCACTAAAACCTATTCGGCACGCACTCGGCTGAATGCTGAATTTTTCAAAAGTGTTTAGTTCTTATTGTTAGTTATTTAATCATATAAGTCGTGCTTTTTAGTGATCCTAAGTTTTCTACTACTTTTTCTGTTTCTATCCGTGAGAACCTGTAATTGGCTCTATGTCTCATATACAATTGTTATCCATCTGTTATAGCTGATGGTTCTCCTAATATTAAATAAATAAATAAATATAATACTTTTTTACCTACCTATGTAGCGGAATCGCACTTTATCAGTATATTTATAGAAAATAGAGAAAGATAGAAAATAATTTTTACAAACGTGTTTATGGTAATACAAATCATGATATTTTACGTACTTGATGGGCAGACACCTATGGTTTGTACTCTAGGAAAAATGTTTTACGACGTTAGTATTATTTTGCGGTAAAAATATCTTGTAATCCTTTTGCCATATATATAGACCCCATTTTAGGTGACACTTTAGTCTCTGGGTCTGAAGCGATTAAAATTAATTACAGACAAATGCCAGAGATCGTAGTGTTCATTATTAAATGGTACAGCCAAAAGTCTGCCGCGAGCGCGAGCCAAGTTGATTGATTGATGTGAAATGGAAAAATGCGAGATTTCCAATTTAAAACATTGATTTCAGCAATAGGTACTTGATTGATAGGTCGTCACAACGTTACTTATATTTACCGATGAAATAAAATACAAATTCTTTTTCTCTGTATTTTCTATAGTAGGCCACGCTTGAGACCACAGAACTTGGAATTTCTTCTTACATAAATGTACTACTCTTGACGACAACGACGTTTTGCTCGTTTCGTTCGTTTCAGGACCACGTGGTCCTAAACTTCTGTGTGCAGACTTCCGTGTCGTTTTTATTATTTAAGTCAATGACTCAAATCCAACCTTTGATGTAAATACTTTTGGTACCTACCTGAAACTCGGATTTATAAAGAAAGAAACGATGCGCATTCCTCGCTGTTAAATACAATTTCGTTCAAATATAAACCGAAACTTTTGTTCGAGTTTGACTGAAAACAGCTTTATGCTTTAACAAAGGTAATGTAAACCGTTTGTTTTACTCTAGTGAATTAGATAACACTGAGCCAGTTGTATTCTTTTTAACCGACTTCCCAAAAAGGAGGAGGTTCTATGTTCGACTTCAAGTTTGTTTTTTTTTTTTTTTTTTTTTTTTTTTTTTTTTTTTTTTTTTTTTTTTTTTTTGTTTATGTTCACCGATTACTCCGGCAAATCTCTCGGGATTGCTGCAATCGCATGTCTGTTTGTTGTTTATAACATTTCATAACATAATATCACGCCAGTTCGCTCTTAAGGGGTAAGCAGACCTCTCATTTCACCGGTTATGTTCAAGTTTCATGAAATCTATTCTGGCGACATAGTTCCCTTACTAACTTGTCTATTAGGTACGTACAACTAAAAAGTGAAAAATAAAAAAACTTTTTGCAAAAAAATACTACCGACTTCCAACTACAAAGTGAAAAATAACTTAATTTTTTGAAGTCGGTGTCCATAACGCATAAAAATGGTACCTACGAAAGACACCGACTTCAAAAAATTAAGTTATTTTTCACTTTGTAGTTCGAAGTCGGTAGTATTTTTTTGCAAAAAGTTTTTTTTTGTAAAAAACGATCGTATCAGTGAGCAGGGATCCGCTCTCTACATAATAATTGACTTTTTCAAAAGTGGATATTGTTGGTTCTTAAGCGTTGGTTGCTTTAATTTTTCTGATTTTGTGCCTGCTAGTGATTCCTAAGATCTCTTTAACATTATTATATTTCAAGCCGTGAGAACCTTTAATTGGCTTAATGTAACGTACTCAACTTGTTTTATTCATTTTATGTATAGCTGTTCGTTAGATATTAATCGTGCGAGGTACATCCAATGGAGTGTCATTCTGAATTTCGACAGTTAATTATTTCGACAGAGTCTCTGGCTTATAATGTTTGCATCAGAGCAAATCTTGCTTTACTCTTTATAGAATTCCGTACCCAAAGGGTAAAAACAGGACCCTATTACTAAGACTTCGCGGTCCATCTGTCTGTCTGTCACCAGGCTGTATCTCATGAACCGTGATAGCTAGACAATTGAAATTTTCACAGATGATATATTTCTGTTGCCGATATAACAACAAATACTAAAAACAGAATAAAATAAATATTTAAGTGGGGCTCCCATACAACAAAAGTGATTTTTTTGCCATTTTTTGCGATAATGGTACGGAACCCTTCGTGCGCGAGTCCGACTCGCACTTGGCCGGTTTTTTTAAGTCTACGAAAGCTTGGAAATATTTAATCCATGAGGTGGTGTGCCAATTTGTTTGGATGTAACTGCAATCTATTTTTGTATGTTTTGACTTTTTCTTTTATTTCGTCTTTCACAGTTTTAATAACGAGGTCATAGTAAAGTGTCTCATTTGTGACATACCATGGTGCGTGTAGACGCTATTATTCTCAAAATTTTTGACTGAAATCTTTGTAAGATTTATTTTATTATTTATTATATTTGAATTGGCAGCCGTGCCCCATAGTTGTATCCCATAAGACCATATTGGTTTTATTATACATTTGTATAGCAGGAGTTTATTTGCCATTGAGAGTTGGCTTTTTTATTAATTAGCCAACATATTTTGCGTACTTCTTGTCCCATTGCTAGACAATTCAATACAATATGATCAAATAACAAATACAATATGTGTTTTTTCCAAGTCAATCGTCAGTCTAAGTACATTCCATACCGAACAGTTTTGATTTAATATTGGTATCATTACTAAAACTCACGTCTTGCACTTCGAACTGTTCCACTTTCCCTAGAGCAGACATCATCTGTATTCTCATATTTGAAAACTTTTGTTTACTACGCACAAAACGTTTTGGGGACACTTTTATTATGCGTACAGCTAAGGAGTGGAATTCCCTGCCGGAGTCTGTGTTTCCCGATAGCTACAATCTAGGAGTCTATAAGTCAAGAGTGAATAGGTTTTTTCTAGGCAAGCGTGCTTCACTGTCGACCACATCATCGCTTACCATCAGGTAAGATAGTGGTCAAGCGCAAGCCTACAGACAATAAAATAAAATAAAAACTTATGCAAGATTTTCTTCAGCCTGAAAACGAAAGAGATACCTAGACTTAGCAACTAAGATGGAATATTAATATAGCATTACACCTTTATAATAGTCGCTGAGAAAACATTCTTCGAGCTTAAGAAAATAATATAAATATTATTTTTATAAAGTTCACTGTTGCAAATAGAGAAAATTGTTTGTTAAATATAATTATAGGAGCAGTAGTAGACAATAATTTAAGAGTTACCCCTTCACTTGTTGTCTACTATTGCCACTTTAGCAAATAACTATAAAAGTTTCAATATAAATTATCGCAATTATCTTATAAAGGTAATGTAACACTCTTTTTGGTCTAGACCGGAGCCCTTAATCACAAATTAAAAAGTGAGAAAAGCCGTTAACATCCACAAACATGAATATTTTTTTTCATTTAGTTTGAATAGTAATGTTTGCAAACTCACAGTACGACTGGTTATACAAGGGACATATATAAATAGGGTTTTCAGCATTCGATTTTCTTTCAAATATGCGGAAAATTGGAATGTGGTTGAATTGCGGGTATTCCCATTTTGGCCTATCCCAATTTGAAGATAAAGGGAAAACGGATCAAGTTATTGCATGTTTAAACATGCAATAACTTGATCCGTATGTCAAGTATGACATTCCGCCGTCTGGTGTGCAGTCCCAGCTTTCGCCGGTCCCGCCTTTTGGAGCGCAGTCCCAACTTTCGCCGGTCCTTTCGCCTTGTGGTTTTTTTTTTAATTTAATTCCATTTAAAAATCCCGATATAAATTTCATCCCTCGACTATCCCCACCCTCCATGCAGTACTCAAGTGGCGATGCTACGGTAGCACCAGGAATTAGCCAAGGGATATAGCCCCCCCCCATTAGTTGCTCACGAGACTGCACGAGACCAACTCACACCACTACCACTAGCGATGCGAGCGAGCGCCGCCGTCTGCAAGCCCCCAATGGGAGTGAACTCGCCTGGGGGCCGTCTGACCGGACCCCGCAGCCGATTGACCGTAGCTAGTAGCGGCTAGGCTACGGCCTCCCGTGTCGGAAGAAATCCGGGCCAAAGTGATGTGTTGTGTGCAACCTGCTCCACTCAATCACCAGGATCCCTTCATCCCTCCATACGGGTCCCCGCGCACGGCACACACGCGGGAGGTCATTGCTATCCAACATTTTCCTTGTTCAATGGTGGACACCCAGGGGCATAACCTCGCCACCCCTGTGATACGTCGCCCGGTGATTTCAGTTACGTCTATTTCAGAGGGAATTAGACCAATAACAGGGCGGCAACCACGAGAAGGAAAATCACCGCACTTGCCTTGAGGATCTACACGACCGTAGCGCTCTCCCTCGACAAAGCCAAGCCCTACAGGGCTTGTCGCTGACAGCTCAAAGCGTAAGTTTGCTAACACAGACCAGCCCCTGTTCCTTTAGTAGCTTGTGCCAGGGCCGCAGTAACTCTCTTTTAAATTTATCCGCGACCCTTCCGGTACGACTCAGCGATAAGATTTGACAGTATAAGATCAAGGCAGACATATAGCCCAACTGTTAGCTGAAATCACTTTTTTACTTTTTACAAGATATTGATGTAGTAAAACCTTACCTTAGTTTTTAGTGCGGTTGCTTGTACGGCATTTAAACTAAAAAAGTGGGATTAGAAATAAATCTAGGCGAAAAATAACAGTCTATGAGAGAAAAGAAAAGTACTTTTTATACGCTTTCAAATTATTGCAATCATCATCATCATTTCAGCCGAAAGACTTCCACTGCAGACATAAGCCTCCCCCAAGCGTCGCCACACTGATCGGTCCTGTGCGTTTCGCATCCACCGGACGTCTGCAGCCTTGACCAGGTCGCCTTGAACCCCCACAAGCCGATGAAAAGCGCAACTATGAAATTATTGCAAAGCTGCTACAAATAGGTAAGAGGAAAATTAATACTGAGCGACTAGTCCTCAAGTAGACCAAACCGAAATCAAAGTCCGCCCCACATAAAGCAGACATAGTATAGCAGCAAAGCGTCAAACTGTAAATTCGGCGAGCCATCTTCGGAACCGCTTCGCTCCACTCTCAAATAAATTACACTATCTAGACAACGCAATGAAAAGTGAGACAGAACACTGGTGAACTATTTTCTTATTACAGATGCCTACAAAATATAGGCTCCTATATATTTACAACACTCCCCTAACTTTTTGTTTACAGCCAAATGTAAGTTTCGTTAGTATATTAGTTTGGTTTAACGTCACATAAAATAAGCGCGTCCAAGTGTAAAGTAACATGGTTTTAACAATAACTTGTTATGATTGAGAGACTTTATGGGGCTTTACTATATTCAATAAATACAGAGAGACACTACTTGATTCTATTTTTAAATGTAATGCAGGTTCTAGTCAGCTATTCCTTTATAAAATCATGTCTGTGCCAGTGCTTTTGTCATTCTAAGAGACAAATTGGATTTGAGATTACTTACAACTGCGAACTATCATCAAATCGACTACATAATATATTAATCAATACACGTGTAACCCTTAAAGGTAATTACAGGCCCATGTACAACACCAAACTGTTCTGAATTTGTGCCTCGGTAACAATTTAGCGACACTTTAGCGTTAGCGGCATATTAATTATTAATTAATTAAATTGTTAATAGCTAATTTACCGTACCTTTAATATGAAATATTGGTTAAATCTATAATTACTTAAACTTCGAGTTAAATTGTGAAAATTATACCACTTCAAAACAATGAACAACCAATATTGAACGTACAAAATTCAAATACAATTTAATTTATTGATTGTATTGAATCCTTTCGGAGCAATATAATCTCTTCGGAAATATTATTTTATTGGTATCAAAATTGCATTATAGGTGCGACTTAAGAGATGACAGTTATTGCGCGTATGACTCACCTTACCTTACCTTGTCTTCTCCTACGAGTGGATAACAATCCACTCGTAGGAGAAGACAAATCATGATCAGGGTTATTCCTCAGTTGAATGATGATATGGCTACTCGTTTTTCGAGAGCAATTGCGTATAACTGAAACAACCTTCAAGAAAAACAAAGATGTTTTGATGTTTCCTCTTTAGTCTTTACTAATATTGTTATGAACCTAGCTTGCTTTTATATAACTATAGCAAGATACCACAATGGTACAACCAAACAAGCCAATCCGTTTATATATTTTATTGCTTTTTTTTCTAGAAAACAAAGTAGAGAATTCGCTGGAATGGAATATGCTAATCACCAATAGTCAAAGACATTGGAGAATGAGTTATTTGACCACTTGTTAGACTTACTATTGATTAAAAAAACGCATTTTACTGAAATACCATTGGTTAGCATATTTAAATCATAGGTTAAATTAACTACGGATCAAAAAACTGGGCCTAAACATAGCAGCACTTTTGCCTGCAAAGGGCTATTTATTTAGGTTTACAACAACAACATCGATTCAGCAAACATTTCAAATACTAAAAGGTTTTAAACAAAAGTCCTTATCTAATACAAAGAGCCATTTTTAAAACGGGCCGATTATTAGGTAGCTTTTAATGAAACTCCTTGCTTTAGTATGTTTTCGTAAAAGCCAGTTCCGTGCTACTCGCGATCGAGTTAATCTCCACTTTAATTAAGTGTAAACTATGAAAAAGCCTTTGTCCCAAACATCGTTATAATCGGTTTATCGGACAAGCTTTTCAAAGTGAGCCTCGTTAACGTTTTCACGTAACTATTTATTACGTTTACCACGTAAACGTAGATAAATGTGAACGTTATAGGCACTGTTATCGCGTATGATGTCCTCAGCTAGCGAGGATTTATGAGAGATTTGGGCACTTTCTGATAGCTCTAAGCTAATTAATTATGTTTTTCAACAAATAAGGTAAATGGGTCTGGGAGCAATGGGTCGTTTTAATTAAATTACATAATATAATTTCCTTTGACATTGCGGAAGACAGCGCACGGGAGACAGTTTCATTTTAATGCATTGTGAGCTCATGACACTTGCGACATTGTACGACACACGCGAGGTATAAGATACACGCGACTCGTGTGATAAGTCAGACACACGTGACTTATTCGGGCAGAGTAGCACTTGCGATTCGTACGACACGAGAAACTCACGCTACACTTGCGACATATAAGATTTTTATGACAATAGTGAATACTAATTAACTACAGTAAACATTTTTTTTTAATATAAATATAAATTTGTTTAAATATCTTGTTCAGTCACGAAGTTATAAAGCGTCAACGTTGATAATCAGAGAGAAGTCCGATATGTCATCTGACGTCACATGGCACAACGCACATACAACTGACATAGAAAATGGTGTTTTTTAAGTGAGATACAGATTATATTTCTTTAAATTGTTATATCTCGTTCGTTTTTGGGGGTGTAGTAGAGTGTTAGAGTCGGATTCTAGCCTCGTTTCGCCTCGCCTAGTCGGATTCGGCCTTTTCAGTAGATCCAAGTAGCTTTTTTGCACGCAGCGGCCACACCCCGGTAATCATGTCGACTCGTGGGCTAAACCTGGTAGAGAGACTCCTGGCTCTGCATATGATGGTTGAATTCCAGGCAAGGAAGACATTATATCGACTTGCTGTGGCTGGACTATGGGATGCCTCTAAGCCAAGGACCAACCATACAAAGTTTGACGGGAATGAAGGCCTGGATCGGGTAACAAGCATGTTATCCGTTAAAATGCAAACTAGGTTTGTGTTTGAAAGGTCTTTCAAGGTCCAAATCCCTACAATAGAGGACTGGACGAAGGGAATCGATCCACCAGAACAAGACAGTCTGGTGTGGTACACTAATGGATCCAAAATTGAATCAGGTACAGGGGCGGGAAAATACGCAAAAGGTTACAAATGTAGCAAAATCCTAGGGAAGATGGCAACTGTATTCCAAGCAGAAACTTATGCCATAATAACCTGTGCTCAAGAGAATATAGATAGAGGAACCAGAGGTAAATCCATATATATTCTTAGTGACAGTCAGGCTGCAATCAAAGCCATGGCATCCTACAAAGTGGACTCCGGACTTATTCTGGATACTGTCCAAACCTTAAACAGGCTTGGGAAGCACAACAGGGTAAGACTGATGTGGGTCCCTGGGCACAAAGGAATCCATGGTAACGAAGTGGCAGATGAGCTGGCAAGAGAGGGCTCAGCAAATGACTTTGTGGGTCCAGAACCATGTGTAGGCATCTCGACGTGCCTCGTAAAAGCCGCTTTTAGGGAGTTTGCAGATCACAGACAGCGAACTCATTGGCTATCTAGCACCGGTCTACAACACTCCAAAAAATTCCTAGGCTCTATGTTCAAAGCCCGGGAATGCATTTGGAACATGAGCAGGGGGCAAATCCGCTACCTGCTTGGGGCCTTTACTGGGCACTTTGGAACCAACGACATGCTCATGAAGATGGGTCTAACCGCGACACCCATGTGCAGGTTGTGTGGGGAACATACGGAACGCATGGAGCACCTTCTTTGCACATGCGATGCACTGGCTGGTAAGCGAATGAGTCTCTTAGGGGCTGGATATCCAAGACCAGAAGACTATAGGCTCATATCTCCCAGTCTCGTTGTAAAATTCATGAAAAGAGTTTTCAACGAGATTGGGGAGGAGTAAGGTATCTAGGGGACCACAATAGATCCCAATGGGTCGACGTGTCCGAATTGTTTCTCGGCCCCTCCACAAGATAAGATAAGATAACAGGGGTGAGTCAGTAAAAAACTGACACCGTCCTGCTCCACCCAAAGAGGTAATAAAAAATCCTTCGTTCCGGCCGGAGGAAATAAAAAAGTCTGTGCCTAAAGGAACTTTGTGTAAGACGCTCAGGCCGGGCATTGCTCAGGAAGTCACGACCGCTGGAAACCGTGACCAGAAATATCACAGTAATTTAGGCAAAGATCGATGGAAATAGTCGGTAATGAATATAGCAAATTATATGTACCTTTGTACTACGGGCGAATCCCCGGAGCGAAATTATTAGTGAAAATCATAATCCTTGATAGATAAAAACAGACTGTCATACTCATAATATTTTTATGAGTCGCCTTAAATTACACATCAATTGGCAGCTGGTGGTCAGATGTAAAGATAAGACGACTGAAGCTGCACTTGCAGGATGGCAACTTGTATCGTTTTCCCTCTTTGTTTGAGTTGTGCAAATACATACCAGAAGAAAACAAACGACGCGGTGTCAACCAATTTACATCAGGAATATTGCAGCCAGTTAGCAGCAAGTGGTAGCAAAGCAAGCCCAGAATCCGATAATCCCACCGCACTATTCCCAAACCACTGCAACTACTGAAACCGAGAATCAACAATGGCGACCACCAGAAAAGCGCCGGGGCAATAAAGCTCGATGAAGTCCTGGAGAATGAATTTAACTGTCTTGGATCCCACAACGAAATTAATCAAAAAAGAATAACGGAGGATAAGGAAAAATTCAAATTGCCACTGCCTTCCATACCAAGCAGGAGACAGAACAAACAAGGCCAATAGGCACAAAGAGACGTTTACAACTGGGATACGCCCAGTTGCCTAGCACCACGGATAATAGTTAGAAAATTCGTTCTAGTTTCTACAAGGACCGTACAGTAAACAACTCTAGATGTAGCCTGTACATTATCCAACATAATATTGCGTTCATTCGGCCAAAGAATACAAATGATGTGCAGATTGTACATATTCGCAGTCAGTTACCAGAATACGGCAGACGAACATTATCATTTTTGAGGCAAATAACAGGCTGATTTAATATCCATCCTGTTCGAAACATTCACATCTATTATTAGATTATCTGGAAGCAAATTATTCACACTTCCTTGCTTTGCATACATTATTAAGTTTGGAGTAAATCACAAATATTGTCTGTCACAATAAACGTTCATACTATAGACAGAGTATCTATTTTATAATAATATTCGTGAGGAAACCTAGACTTTAAAGTTAATTTGTTACAAGTTATTGCTCTATTGGTGTAATTGCTGCAACGCCTTACAGTGCGGAAATAAACGAATAAATAGAATATTTTTGTAAAAATAAACGAATGCGTATATATATTTATCTGTCACAACTACTTATTGCTACGATTTGGGAATACTTTTTAATCACTTTTACTTTAACAAACTGTACTGTGGGATGGGATTAACTTTGAAAATGTTTGTTTAATTCGTCATCACATTTTTTAACGCGATTTTAGTGTTCAGTCACTTTAGTCCTAGTGAAAGTTGTTCGTATTCATGAGTACGTCCAACCCATAAAGATTACCGATGAATTAATATTGAAAGTGACAGACTATTGAAATAGAAAAGGTTCTAAAATAACAATCCTCAGTTCATAACCTATAGGAGTGAGGATTAATAATTCCAAACATCAAAAAAACCAAGCCCATCCTTTAGATTACAGTAGAAAGCTAACAGCGCCTTGGTATTTACTTACCATAAAATGAAACGTTGAGGATGTTCACGTAATATTCAATATTCTAATTTAATTGATGTGATATAACACATCCTCTTATAACACTAGTTTTTTTCCACGGCCTCGTTATCGTGACTTTTCTCATTGGAGCTGTACTTTATTTTTCAGGACAAACCCATGGTAGCGTCGAGTGGTTGACAATGAACCAGCAGTACAGAGTGAACCATGCAAATAATTCAGAAATGCGACGTTACCGTTTGGTGAAAACTACATTAGGTAAGCGTCTATAAGGAGCCATTTTCCCTCACAAGCCGAAAGCGAGCTAGCGGCGCGAGCGAAAGCGGGTGCCTGCGTTTTGTGTTTTTCTACCGAAAATTGTATAAAAATAACGGAACCAAAATTTCTTTCATTTCACTTTTGTAAATAGTAGCTCAATATCAATTGGCTTGATAAATTATTGGATTTTTGCGCTTTTTCTTAAGATACTATCGTTAAGCACATCGTGTAGGTGCATGTGGCTACTTAACCTTAACATTTGTAAGTGTTGGGTGGCACAAAATGAACCACTTTGAGAGAGTACACAATGAAACAAGTGATTCATTGAGTAGTACCATTGGTACATTGTGTAGTGTGTGTAACATATCCTCCCTATATAATTGTACTCAGCATGTAAGTTGAAGCATTAAACGTTGGTACTTCGAGTAAGACACTTCTTTCATTTGGTCTTCCGAACACCAAACAGTACATGGCGACCCTGCCTGTAACTGGAGCCGGATCGACCGCGACCACCAACCGCGATTTAATTTGGAAATTATAAACAATAGTGTGACGATATGTGTTTTATGTGTGGACAAAACGGACGATTTCTCGTAAAATATGTGCCAGTCAACGCAAAGCAAGGAGGAGGTTTTTCTTAAACAAAATGCAGCGGGTGCAAATAACAGACAGGCGCAGCAAAACCTTAGCTGGAATTTGGGTATGAACAGCATAATTTTAACAATCTTGTCTGCTATTGGCCTGATTGTATTACTATACATGGCATATAAATGTTATGAGAAATGCCATAAACAGTGGATAAGGCAGGAAATGTTCCACGCTACGTTCCGGAGTTTCCGAGCCTCATCGGGACACAGGACACCTCTACCGATTACTGCTGAGCGTACCGCGAGTGCAGCTGAATCTTCAGGAAAGTGAGTGCGTAAAGAAATTATCTATAACCAAAATGTGATAGTGCGACAGTACATTAAGATTTTGGTGTTTTAAAATAAAATGCATTAAAGAGTGCATTAAGTGTTTGGTGTAATTATCGAGAGAACATAATTCAGGACTGTTACTTCTAATTTTATTTTTATAATTAATACCCCGATATTATAATTAAACTCAATGTTTAAAATGTTTAAAGGATATGAATGTCAACCTAAAATTAAATTTAATTATAAGAATATGTAGCTACCTATCTTCTGGTAATGAAATATAAACATGTGTTATGGCTGATGAGCTTACTGATATATTAACGCAATTAAAATATATTAAAGAATATCTTACGAAGTTGGAACCAGCCAGAAGATTGGTACAAGATTTAAGTGGTAAATATAACCAAGCTTACGAATTATATAATAAGTTTAATGATATATGTACGAAAATAGAGGATAAGGTATCAAGTGGAGAAGTAAAATCATCAGATCATCCGTGATCATGGTGCTTGCAACAGCACCTAAATATAGGAAACTCGCTACAAACAGTAAACATGGTAAATATCCCGCTTATAATGTTAATATTTAAATCATCAGATCTAAAAGTTTTAGAAGAATTGTATGAACAGATAAAAAATACAAACTATAACATAAAATCACTTTGTTCTGTTGTGGAGTCGGAAAGCATCAACTCCAACATGGAAAAATTTAATTTGAAAACAGCAATTTCATTGCTACCAGTTATGACTGGTGACAAAAATGTAACCAAACAATTAATCGCCAACATAGAAATGTATGAGGCTATGTTGGACAATAATGATAAAAAATCATTAATTAATTTTATCTTAAAATCAAGGTTGTCAGAAAATGCGAAATTGCGCATGTCTCAAACTTATTCTTCAATAAAGGATATGAAATGTTTCCTACTGTCGAAAAAGTCAGATACCGCGATACAAAGTCAATTACAGCGGGCAAAGCAAGGTGGAAAGACATTACAAGATTTCGGTAAGGACATCGAGACTATGTTTGTGGACTTGACAATTTCACAGGCCGACGGGGATTCTCAGAAGTACGAAATTTTAAAGTCAATTAACGAGAAAAATGCGATTAAAAGATTCTCAGACGGCCTTAGAAATAGTCGTGTCAGTACTATTGTAGCAGCGCGGAATTATTGCGCGCTGAAAGATGCTATCAGGGGAGCAATGGATGAAGAGTTATCATCTCAACCAGAAAGTTCAGTCATGCATTTCGGGCACGCCAGAGGTAAGTTTTATAATTTTAATAATCGTGGATATGGTCATCAGAAACTAGTTAATTATATAAGGTAAGGTAATATACGAGGTAAGCCAAATTACTATTATAATCGTGGTATCTATAATTTAAATAATCAGATCAATATGGCTCGACCAACAACTGAAAATTCGCAGGAAAACCAGCAGAAAATTTCGGAAAATATTGAGACTGTGCATAGTTTTTTTTCGTGCATAATGCAATAAATACAATGTGTGACAGTGTTAATTTCGTTCCCATGAGAGTATCTGGCGTTACTCGGAATTGGTTAGTAGATACCGGTGCATCATTGTCCGCCGTGAAGTACGAGAAATTAGTTTCGCAAGACATTCCATTTCAATTAGAGAGAATTTGCGTCAGAGGTATTGGTGGGAACATTTATTCGGATGGTTATGTATATTTGAACTTACAAGTAAATAATACCGAGCTGATTCATAAGTTTTATGTATTTAAAAATTTACCTTGTCGAACAGATGGTATTTTAGGTCAAGATTTTTTAACTAAATTCAATTGCAACTTGAACTTCGAATTAAATACATTATCTGTTCAAACAACTTCAGGAATAATTGTTTTAGACTTACGAATGGGGAAAATCGGCTTTAATAACATTATAGTAGTACCACCACGGTGTGAAAATATACATTACGTAGATACAAATATAGATCAAGATTGTGTCATATTTCCGCAAGAACTTTGTGAAGGAATTTTTTTAGCGAGCACGATAGTTTCACCAAAGTCAGGGAAGATACCTTTAAAGATTTTAAACACTAGGGACGATTCTGTGAAATTGAGTTATTTCTCACCAAAGATGGATTATTTAAGTAATTATAATATTTGTAATTTTGAAACAAATCCAGTTAACGCAGAAAGAGTAAAAAAAATATTAGGACTATTACGTTTAGATCATTTAAACACGGAAGAGAGAAAAACTATTGAGAATATATGTGCGAAGTATACGGATGTTTTTTATATGGATGAAGGTAAGTTAGGGGTAACTAATGTTTATCAACAAACTATACATTTAAAAGACAATGCAGTACTAGTTTATACTAAACCGTATAGGATGCCTAAATCACTACAACCAGAAATGGAAAGACAAATTGGTAAGATGTTGGAAGAAGAGATCATAGAAGAATGTCAGAGTGAATGGTCTAGCCCAATACTTATGGTACCAAAAAATAATGATAATTCGGGAGAGAAAAAATGGCGCGTTGTAATAGACTACCGAAAGTTGAATGAAATAGTGAAGGACGACAAATTTCCATTGCCGAATATAAATGACATATTAGATTCCCTGTCAGGTTCTTTCTATTTCAGTCATCTGGATTTAACCCAATCATATTATCAACTAGAACTTTGTCCAGAAAGTAGAAAATGCCCCAGTGCGTTTAGCCGTGCTATGACAGTAGCTATGTTGGGATTAAACTATGATAAGTGTCTTATATATTTAGACGATCTTATTTGCTTCGGCCGTAATATGAATCAACATAATAAGAATTTAGTAGATATTTTCGAAAGATTGCGTAAAGTCAACCTCAAAGTTAACCCTCATAAGTGTAATTTTATGAAAAAGGAATTATTGTACTTAGGACATGTGGTCTCGGCCAATGGAGTTAGCCCAGACCCGGAAAAAACCAAGGCCATTCAAAATTATCCTAGGCCATGTAATAGTGATGAGATAAAACGATTTGTGGCGTTTACCAATTATTATCGGAAATTCATTCCTAATTTTGCCCAAATCACTATCCCACTAAATAAAATGTGTCGAAAAGGCGTTCAATTCAAATGGACAGAGGAATGTGAGAACACATTTATACCTAAAACAATCTCTCATGTCACCACCAATATTGCAATATCCCGATTTTACACAAGACAATGAATTTATTTTACATACGGACGCATCAGGTGTTGCAATTGGTTCTATCTTATGTAATAAAAATGATTAACCAATAGCGTATGCAAGTCGCACATTAAATAAATCGGAAGTAAATTATCCAACGATAGAAAAAGAGTTGTTAGCAATAGTGTGGTCAGTGCGTTATTTTCGGCCTTATATATTTGGAAAAACATTTACTATTAAAACTGATCACAGACCACTAGTATATTTATTTACTATCAAGAGTCCAAGTACTCGGTTAATAAAGTTTAGGCAAAATTTAGAGGAATATGACTTTAAGATTGAGTATGTAAAAGGGGCGAATAATGTGGCTGCAGACGCATTATCTCGCATAGTATTGACATCGAATGAATTAAAAGAGATGGATAGACAATTAATTAATGTTATGACTAGGAGAATGAAGAGAACGCAAGATGATGTGCAAAGAAATCCAGATTCGGTTGTTAACAATTCTTACGATTGCCAGGCTGATCACCCAAATGTCGTAGAAATGCTTAAAAAACCGAATACAGGCATCGAACTGAGATACGGAACTACACATGATAAAAATTGCGAAGATATCAGTGAACAATATAACACGTTCTCGTATTTACCATCAAGGTACATTTTTTTTTTTTTTCTAAAATTAACGGGGGAGGTGTAGTGTGTGTAACATATCCTCCCTATATAATTGTACTTAGCATGTAAGTTGAAGCATTAAACGTTGGTACTTCGAGTAAGACACTTCTTTCATTTGGTCTCCCGAACACCAAACAGTAGAATTGAGCACCACCTTAAAAGCAGACCGCGAAATATTAGAAAAGGTGGAAGAAAAGCTGGCAAAAGTATGATAGCAATCCATACCCCAGAAAATAATGCTCTGGCTGAAAACAAAAAACAAGAAGTCTATGAAAAAAAAAAGATTGAAGCTAAAAAAGTGACACTTAACTTATTCAAAGGAAAGGAAAATTCTTGTAAACGATGAAAGAGAAATGTGAACCCAGTTGAGTCTTCGTATAAAGATTAGGAAGAATTTCAGCCAAGTGGATCATCATCTGGCGGTGGGATGAATGGGATTACAAGTGATGAAGATGATATAGTCTTGAAAGATGATTTTCCACCCCATTAATTCTTCTAAAATTGTATGCGTTGTTCAATCTTGCGATAAATTACAAAACGGGAATTCCTTTTATTTAGGGCTTGTTGTATTTTAAGCTAAATAAATTAACCTAAAACTTACTGCATTTTTCTCGGAAGCCATAAACAAATAGGATCTTCTTTGCAGTTTTGCCGCGCTTTACGCTTGAGTGATACTGTACTTATTGTGTCTCATTGCCGTTGTTTCCTATCTACTACTGTCTGTACTTATTTGTCACCTCAGTCGTTGGTCCGTGTCCATCTTGGGTATGTCCCTTCAATCAATTAATCGATTCGTCCAATTCCAATCAACCGCCTGAAACCACTCAGTCTTTTGGCTATATATATAGATAGGCAAGATAGGCCTGAAAAGCCAACGTAGCATTGAAAAAGGTGAGACCAAAGTGATTCTTTTTTAACTGTTGTAACATTGTACTTTATTTAACAACCTAAATACCTTATCTTAGTATAATAACCAACATAAGTGGGAAACTAAATCTAAGCAATTATTATTTTGCGTTTGCGCTGATCAACGGAAAGTTCCACACCGAGCCCACGACTGTTCTAGTGTCTTGTCTCACTCGCTCACGACCAATCCTGCTCACCCTTCCGTTTGCCCGAGCGGAGAGCCGGAGAGGCTTATTTAGCTCATTAGGACACAGCCATCTACCAAAACGCACGCTCCTAATCACGGTCTTCTGCCGGGTCATCTGAACAGTAACTTCTACCGTGCGACCATTAAGTTACTTATTTTATTTAAATCAACTTTAGTCTAATCAATTAATATTACCTTACATTATATTATTGAAGACCCCCCATATTGGGTAAGTGTTGATAAGATTCATAAGTTGCTAGCTCATGTTTTTCTGTGTGCTTTAGTAGGTACTTACAAAATTATGTGTCATCATCTTTTCTTTGTTACTTTTGGTTTCGCTTTATAAACCATGAATGTAAAGCATTTATATTTATAAAAAAAAATAACATAGTTCTTCACACTCATCACTTTTTTCTATAACTGCCCGTGCAACTCCGCTTCTGATGGTGACCGTATACACAATCGCCTTAAGCACTTACGTCCTACGCTAACGCTTACGCTGTGGTCACCGTCAGAGGAGGGTTACAGAGGACTCTTTATTTACCGCTGGAAATCAATTCCAGGGATCAAGCTTTAGAGTGAAGTGTTGGGCTCGTTGAGTCAACCTTCCGGATCTAACGAGGACGGCTGCAGCTTCATCTAGCGGCCCTTACCAAACCTGCCAGTGCGTCCCAGCATCTCAAACCTGCTGCCGGCTCCTCTAGTCTCGGGGTCAACGCCTCGGCTGTCGCGTCATTACCAGCTTCGCGCTAGCCAGGACAGTACTTTGCGCGCTTACCTTTACAAGACAGAAATTATTTTGAATAAATTTATGAAAGTGTTGTTCAGTTTTTAACCGACTTCCCAAAAAGGAGGAGGTTCTATGTTCGACTTCAAGTTTGTTTTTTTTGTGTATGTTCACCGATTACTCCGTCAATTGTGGACCGAGTTTTGAAAATTCTTTTTTTGTTTGAAAAAGTATGTTCCGAAATTGGTCCCATTTTAGTTTGGTGAAGATCTGATGAAGAACTTCGGAGATATACAACAGAACTCTTCAATAAATAACGGCAAATCTCTCGGGATTGCTGCAATCGCATGTCTGTTTGTTGTTTATAACATTTCATAACATAACATCACGCCAGTTCGCTCTTAAGGGGTAAGCAGACCTCTCATTTCACCGGTTATGTTCAAGTTTCATGAAATCTATTCTGGCGAAATAGTTCCCTTACTAACTTGCCTATTAGGTACGTACAACTAAAAAGTGAAAAATAAAAAAACTTTTTGCAAAAAAATACTACCGACTTCCAAATACAGAACTACAAAGTGAAAAATAACTTTATTTTTTGAAGTCGGTGTCCATAACGCAAAAAAATGGTACCTAAGAAAGACACCGACTTCAAAAAATTAAGTTATTTTTCACTTTGTAGTTCTGTATTTGGAAGTCGGTAGTATTTTTTTGCAAAAAGTTTTTTTGTTATTCATGTATCTAATGTCACACGCATCACTGTCACTTATAATTTGTTGGTATTTTTCATAGAAATGTGTACAAGCTACGATCTATTGAGGCTGGAAACTGTTTAAAGCTGTTTTACGGTATTTTAATTTCAAAACAGGAGATTCTCATATTTTATGTATATAAAAGTTGTCACGAATGACTTACATCGGAGAAGCCAATTCGAAATACCTACATATTATCTACCCTCACACGCAAGGCAGGAAGAAAGTATGTTCCCCATGTAGAAATCCTTTAAACCTATGACTGAAACAAAGAGCTTTTGTCTCCACCTAACGGCAATCGATTTTCCTTCGACTAATATATTTTCCAAAAGCCAATTGTGTTTTATTTTATTACGACATATTTCATTTACGCCTGTTTAATGAAACCCGACTGCTCATTTATTAGGTTCATTTCTCCAATAAGTAAGTGTGCTAATCATTTTGTTTTGAGCCGACGTGTAATGTCTATTACATATTTAATCAAGTTACTTGGGCAGAAGCGGTGCCAAGCCTTCAGTGTCGCTTTTTAGGGTTCCGTACCCAAAGGGTAAAGACGGGACCCTATTACTGAGACTCCGCGGTCTGTCTGTCTGTCTGTCACCAGGCTGTATCTCATGAACCGTGATAGCTAGACCGTTGAAATTTTCACAGATGATGTATTTCTGTTGCCGCTATAACAACAAGTACTAAAAACAGAATAAAGTTAATATTTAAGTAAGGCTCCCATACAACAAACGTGTTTTTGTACCGTTTTTTGTGATAATGCTACGGAACCCTACGTGCGCGAGTCCGATTCGCACTTAGCCGGTTTCAGAATCTAATTCTCAGTGTTCGGCATCAAATTTCATCAATAACAATGGATTAGTACCATCTAGTGACAATACAGTGAAACATAATTTATTCAATACGATTTGACATACGCAAACTCAGTCACTTACACTAGCACCTCTGAATGTCAAAAGATACTTTATTATATTTATTTAGGTATGTTAATAAATATTCAATACTATTCTAAGGTGAAGGACTATTACTGAGAATCATTATAATTGCTAATGGTACGGCGTTCAAAACAATAAACGATGTTCTCACCTCTGTAAACCGTTTAATAGCATCAATCCTATAATTCCAGTATCAAAGATCAAACGCTTTTGCATGATGAGATAATTCTAACACTTGTTGACGTATTTTAGTATAATTATATCAAACTAGAGGACGCCTCGCGGTTTCACCCGCGTAGTTCCCGTTCCCGTGGGAATATAGGGATAAAAAGAAGCCTATGTCACCCGGGGATAGAGTAGCTTCCCAACGGTGTAAGAATTTTTGAAATCGGTCCAGTAGTTTTGGAGCCTATTCGGTACAAACAAAAAATCTTTCCTCTTTATAATATTGGTATAGATAACGGCGTATTACAGAATACATTAAATTTAATAATTGTGTGCAAACAAGGTAGGTAGTTAATTTAACTTTTCATTGGCAGTATAAATTGTGTATATTTTCACTGAAATTATATTTACTTTATGTCTGTATTAAGTATTAACAATTAAGATTTCCGAGAAAGTATCGACTTCGTTTAATCAAAACTTGCGGAAGCTTCTATATGTAAATAATTAAATGGAAATAGACACTCAGAGTTTATTTTCTGAACCTACAATAAAAGCTGTACTAAATTCTCAGATGTTGTTTTTAGGTCAACTGAAAACTTCGGTATGATCTAGGTACTATGAGGGTTGCGAGCTGAAGGGAACCTTGTAGCATACAGGCTGTCAGAAAGAAGGTCTTTGGTGATTTAAACACTAATTCGAATTTAGAAGTAGAGACAGTAAGTCACTGGTTTACAGGCGATATTGCATGACGTAGAAGTATTTTTATACATAAGCATTTTTTTTCTTTTCGTCAAGTTCTTATAGACATTACAAACTATACACCCACACCCTATTTGTACTATAACAATCGGCATAAGTATATTACTACCTTTTGATCTACATTATTGAAATCCTAATACAAGTATTAATCAATAATATTTGTACTTAAAGGTCCGGTCCACTTTTAATTGAAGACATTATTTTATTAAAAAACATTCCTATTAAATTAATTTGGATGAAAATATCCAATTACATACAAAGTTAATTGTTACGAATATAATGGTTTGCTATAATATAATATCGACACAAATTATCGTTTATAAAGTTATGAAAATCCAATAAATGTTAATTAAATATTAACTATTGATTTGTTAAACTTTATTTTTGTTTACCCGGCTGCCGAAGGATAATGTGTTCTATCTATGTATGTATTTATTCTTAGGTGGCGTTCTAAAGACCAACCGATTTGGCCAATTTTGATGGTTCTTTACGCCTCTGGTATCAGAGGTGTATCGATATTATTAGTACCATTCATAAATTCAATCAAAACGGTGTTGAATTTATGTTGCAATGGGTTCCGGCTCATATTGGTGTGAAAGGTAACGAGGAGGCTGATCGAATATCTAAATTAGTAGCAGTAGAAGGAAATGAGATTAGATTTTTGCCGGACTACTTTGATCCCTAAATTCAAAACTAAATGTCACGAGTTCTGGAAAAAACATTTTGATGAAAAATCGGAAACAAAAGGCATTTGGTATAAAACCATTCAGCATGAGCCTCCTCGTTATCTTTGGTTTGATGATGGCAAACTAAGTAGATATTATGTGAAAAAAGCATACACTCGGATTCCCAGGTCTCAATTATCGAGCTGTTAACGTAATCGACGAATAATCGCCGGTTAATTCTACTTTCAGTTACCAAGGACGAGTTTCTGAAGTCGACGTCACATCTCAAATTAACTGACAATTTGTCACAAATTAACCAGCCGTCGGTTGTCAGTGAGTTTCTCAACACTTCATCATCGAGAAATTACGTAATCGCTTGTTACATTTAATAATTTATTTCGCTTGGCTACCCTAGCTAGTATTCATTTACTTCCTTCACTACTATAACGTAATCAGTAACTTTGAATAGTATTTTATCTTGAGCGGCTGGGATGGTGTAGCCGCCAAGTTAAGCAAACCTTACCAAGGACGATTTTTGGATGGGTAACCACATTTTTTTATTTGCTTGGTTTTGGATAGGTGACCCCACACAGGTTAAGCAACACCTACCAAGGTTAGTCTTTGGATGGGTGACCGCTTGTTTTGGTACGTTTGTTTTGGATGGCTGACCCCGCCAGGGTAAGCATCACTTACCAAGGTCAGTTTTGGGATGGGTGACAATTTTTTTGGTTCGCTTGTTTTTGGATGGGTGACGCTGCCAGGGTAAGCAACATTTACCAAGGTCAGCGTTTGGATGGGTGACCACTTTTTTTGGGGTTTGCTTGTTTTTAGATGGGTGACTCGGCCAGGGTAAGCAACACATACCAAGGTCAGTCTTGGGATGGATGTCAACTTTTTTTAGGATTGCTTGTTTTCGGATGGGTGACCTTGATGTTGTATAACCTATTGGCACAAAATAGAAAGTATACAGAAGGCCACTCCCGCCGTTTCAAAATTTGACGGCTAAACCTGACAGATTCACTAGGGTTATTACTTTATTGATTCCGAATTAAAAAAAATCAAAAAAAAACATTTTTTTTATTTCACATAGGCCTACATGGGCACTTATAAAACGTCGACAAAATGTGCACGGTTCGGGTTGGTCGTTTCCTATGGAGAAGAACCGGCAAGAAACTCCATGGTTACTCTTTTAAAAATGGTTTGGTTTTACAATATTTCCATGTTACAGCATTAGTACTTAGATATGGGGGGACAACGTAGGCCCGAATTATGACAATAAGTCGTAAGAAACTAAATAAAAAAAAAGAAAAAGATTATATAAAAAGTTAACAAATGTTAACTAGCATCTAGAAGGCCTACAATGTTCACACATTCACAAAACAATCGGTAAAAGAATCTATACAAAGGTAAAAAATAATAAAAATAAGTATAACAAGACTAAATTTAACATGTTGCACAAATTTTGTTATCAGTGCTGTAACTATTCTTAGCAAAGGGCTTTACAGATTATTGAAAACCATTGTAAAAAGTCTAATTAAAAGAAGGAAAGAAAAAATGAGATTGAGAATAGTTAGAGACATCCACATATTTGTGCCGTTTACAAGTTACCAGGGAAGCTGCATGCGCAGAAGGAGCTAAGGCCAAATGTTTTTATCTTCAACGTAGTCCTTGATTTTATAATATGCTTTTTTAACGAGGATACGTTTGATGTAGTTTTTGAACCTTCCATCGGTCAGTTCTATAACTGACTTTGGCAACTTGTTATAAAAGCGTATACTGTTTATTAGAAAAGACTTGCTAGTTTTCGTTAATCTGAATTTGGGTATTACAATTTCGTGCTTACTGCGTGTATTTAAATTATGGAAGTCGCTTCTAGTTTTGAAAAGCCCCCGATTTTTACGGACATACAAAATACATTCCAAAATATAAAGTGAAGGTAGAGTCAGTATATCGATCTCTTTAAATTTTTCTCTGAGGGACTCGCGAGGACCCATTTTATAGATTGCGCGGATTGCCCTCTTTTGTAGGATGAAAATTGAGTCAACGTCTGCTGCTGATCCCCACAGCAGAATGCCATAAGACATAATACTGTAGAAATAAGCATAGTATACTAACCTAGCTGTAGCTACATCGGTTAGCTGCCTTATTTTCCTTACTGCATATGCAGCCGAACTTAACCTACCCGAAAGAGTTCTAATGTGCGCGCCCCACTGCAATTTTGAATCGATAGTAATCCCTAAGAATACAGTTTCCGTTATAACTTCAAGATTTTTGCCGTCAAGATTTAAGTTTAGGTCATGTTGTGGTACATTTGGTAAAGAGAACTTTAGACATTTTGTTTTTTTCGCATTCAGTAAAAGATTGTTAGCTGCGAACCATTTTGAGAGAACAGTTAGACTTTCGTTGACATTTATGACATCCGTATCTTGCCTATCTATTTTAAAAATTAGCGAAGTATCATCAGCAAATAGAATTATATCCGATAATTTGGCCATCATAAAAGGGAGATCATTTATGTAAACAAGAAAAAGGAAAGGGCCGAGAATTGAACCTTGGGGCACGCCCATCTTGACTAGAGACCCGGAGGACGTCGCCCCATTAACATTTACTTTTTGCTGTCTGTTTGATAAATAGGAAAGCACGAGATCAGCAGATTTTCCACGAATTCCGTAGTGGTGTAATTTACAGATCAGTGTGTTGTGGTCGACGCAGTCGAAAGCTTTTGAGAGATCACAGAAAATGCCAATGGCATCCTGGGACCTCTTCCAAGCCTCCAAGATGTGGCTGATGAGTTTTACTCCCGCGTCCGTTGTCGACCTACCTTTCGTGAAACCAAACTGTTGACTATGCAGTATCCCATTTGAATTGAAGTGCGACAACATCTGTTCTAGCATGATTTTTTCAAAGATTTTACTCAATGCTGGAAGCACGGATATAGGTCTATAATTAGAAGGATCACTCTTACAGCCTGATTTGAAAATTGGTACTACTTTACTGTGTTTCATTAAGTCAGGAAAAGTGCCGCTGTCCAAACATTGATTGAATATGCCTGTTAGGACAGGAGCAATTGAGTCAATAATATCTCCAAGAACCCTAACGGATATCCCCCACAAGTCTTCAGTATTTTTTTTATTGAGACTTTTGAACGCGTTTTTAATTGAATCAATACATATTGGTTTAAATTTAAAGATTGGTATGTCTTTAGTAAAGTTTTCTTTAAGAAGAGCTTCAGCTAATTTAGAAGAGGAAGGAAGAGACTTCGTAACCTCTAACGGAATGTTGGTAAAGAAATTTTCTAATGTCTCAGCGACTTCTTGCCTATCAGAAATGGTTTGATTAGTTATTTTCAAAGACAACTCATTCTGATCGCGTTGTTGTATCTTTCCAGTTTCTTTATTAATTAATTGCCACACAGTTTTTATTTTATTATTAGAAACACCAATTTTGTTAATTATTATTTGAGATTTTGCTTGAGCGCAGACTCTTTTGAATATTTTGGAATAGTTTCTAACATAAGTGTGAAAAACTTGATCGGAAGTCAAAGATTTTTCGTAATATAAATTATATAAGATATCTCGGCTTTTTCTTATGCCCACAGTGGCCCATTCACTAAATTTCGATTTGGAATTGTTGACTTTAACTGTTTTTACAGGACACGTTTTATTGAATTCTTGGCAAACTGTTGAAAACAACGTGCCGTAATTTATATTGGGGTCGTTTGAATCAAAACTGGCGTTACAAAGGTTGCTTAAAACATTATTATTAAAAGAGATTAATTTATTTTTAGTAAGTGGTCTTAATCGAATTGATTTAGCTAGGTTATTTTTTTTATCTGACTCAAAAGATACTAGTTGACCAGTATGGTCTGACTTAAAAACAAATCTTTTACTTTACAATTAGTGAATACATTATCTATGCAAGAAGCTGAAGTTGCTGTTATTCTTGTTGGTTCATTAAATAAATATTTTAGGTTAAATGATTTAAATAATGAAATGAGCTTTCATTTTTCAGGCGAGTTGACTAACAGATCTATATTTATGTCACCACAAACAAAAACTAATTTATTATCTCTGAAAAGTTTACTTAATAATTCTTCCATTGTTATCAAAAACATTGACAAGTTTGATGCTGGTGGTCTGTAAACGCACAAGACAGTATGCCCCTCGATCTCTGCACATAAAAAGTTAATATATAATAATAAATATAATAAAAAAAGAGTAAGTTGTATACGTTTCAAACATTAATGCATCGATTCGTCTAATCATACATCATATCATACTTACATGCCTTATAGTATAGACAGAGCATCAAATATCCGTTAAAGATCACGATTCCACATACGACGAAGATTGGATGGTAACAAGATGTAACAATGATGTAGTAATGATCCCACCAAAAACATAAAAATGTGAAAAGCACCAAGCTCGACAAAAATATAAATGTGAAAAAAAAGATAATAAAATCAAAAAAACCAACTGCTTAAGAATCGAACTAAAAATAATTATGCTGTGCAGTCGTAGGAAACTTTCGTCTATGGACTTAAAATAATTTATTATTTTCCTAGATATTGAATTTCTAACTTATCATCTTGAAAAATTTTAAATTTAATTTTATAACTTAAAAATGAATGAAAGAACGATTTTAAAGAATTAATTTAAAGTATATTCGTAACCCAGCCAATGCAACCTCGTTACAGTAATTTATTTATGAATGAGTGACAAAGCACTCGTGACAGCCGCGACTGAGCTCGGTCCAATATTGCCCATTATTCCCTGTAAAATCGTAATGTCAATGTGTGCGTGCAAAATGGCGCTTTGTTCGTAGTGGACTCTCTGTCTGCGGCGCTCCACCGCTAATGTACTTTGTGCTATTGGTGCGACTTTATGATGTGTGACCAAAATTTTTGTGGTGATGGTCACCCATCCAAAGACTGACCTTGGTTAGTGTTGCTTACCCTGGCGGGGTCATCTGCCCAAAAACAAGCGATCCAAAAAAAATGGTCACCCATCCCAAGACTGACCTTGGTAACTGTTGCTTACCCTGGCGGGGTCACCACCCGAGCCGCTTCAAGTTAAACACAAATCTATCCAGAAACTGACCTCGATAAGTACTAAGTACAGGGTACAGTTAACATTAATGCGCGTGAGGAAGTTTCGATTCCCAGGTCAGTAATTTATTTTATTTTATTTTTATTTACCTAAATACAAAATAACTATTTTTGATAATTGTGTCAAGTTTTTATAATGTAATTAATTTAAAATTTTTGTTACATCCTATTTTTTTTAAATCTTGCTAATTAAATAATTGATCTAAATTAACATATTTTTTATAACTCAACGCATACCATAGTTTTCGCCGACCCCTATTATCTTTTTATCGTAATATAAGCCTTTAAAATCATAATATTAATTTTAATCTGCGAATAATCGACCAATTTCCAACAATTATAAATTAGGCTCGTTGACAAGAGATTAATATTGAAAATGGTTCTCAGAAACCCAAAATTGCTGTAACATGTGGTTAATTCGAGATTTTTCTCAAAAGTGACAAATTGTTAAACGCTTGTCACATTTGGGTGTTGAGAAACTGAAAGTAGAATTAACAGGCGATTAATCGTCGATTACGTTAACAGCGATTACGTTAACGTTATAATTGAGACCTGGGAAACTGGCAGTAATTGTGACAAGCGGTTGACAATTTGTCACATTTGAGAAAAATCTCGAATTGACCGCATGTTATTTTTGGGTTTCTGAGAACCTTTTTCAATGTTAATCACCGTCAACGAGCCTAATTTATAATTGTTAGAAATTGGTCAATTATTCGCAGATTAAAAATAATATTATGATTTTAAAGTCTTATATTACGATAAAAAGATAATAGGGGTCGGCAAAAACTATGGTATGGGTTGAGTTAAAAAAAAAAAAAAAAAAATTTAGATCAATTATTTAATTACCAAGATTAAAAAATAGTATATTACAAACTTTTTAAATTAATTACATTATAAAAACTTGACACAATTATCAAAAATTGTTATTTTGTATTTACGTAAATAAAAAAAAAGCAATCTGACTGACCTGCGAATCGAACCATCCTCACGCGCATTAATGTTGACTGTACCCTGTACTTAGTACTTAACGAGATCAGTTTCTGGATAGATTTGTGTTTAACTTGAAGCGGCTGGGATAATGACCCCGCCAGGGTAAGCAACACTTACCAAGGTCAGTCTTTGGAAGGGTGACCATCACCACAAAAATTTTGCTCACCCATTCTAAAGTCACCCCACTAGGTTAAACAACATCTACCAAGGTCACCCATCCGAAAACAAGCCATACAAAAAAAAGTGGCACCCATCCCAAGACTGACCTTGGTATGTGTTGCTTACCCTAGCGGGGTCACCCATCTAGAAACAAGCGAACCCAAAAAAAAGTGGTCATCCTTCCAAACACTGACCTTGGTAAGTGTTGCTTACCCTGGCAGCGTCACCCATCCAAAAACAAACGAACCATAAAAAAGTGTTCACTCATCCCAAAACTGACCTTGTTAAGTGTTGCTCACCCTGGCGGGATCAGCCATCCAAAACAAACGTACCAAAAAGTTTGCGGTTACCCATCCAAAGACTAACCTTGGTAAGTGTTGCTTAACCTGTGTGGGGTTACCTATCCAAAAACAAGCAAATAACAAAAATACGTGGCTACCCATCCAAAAATCGTCCTTGGTAAGGTTTGCTTAACTTGGCGGCTACACCAACCCAGCCGCTCAAGATAAAATACTATTTAAAGTTACTGATTACGTTATAGTATTGAATGAATTGAATGAATACCAGCTAGGGTAGCCAACCGAAATAAATTATTAAATGTAACAAGCGATTACGTAATTTCTCGATGATGAATGTTGAGAAACTCATTGACAACTGAGGGCTGGTTAATTTGTGACAAATTGTTAGCGGATTTGAGTTGTGACGTCTACTTCAGAAACCGGCCCATCAAAGTTTGCGTTCTTGATGAAAGAGTCAAATCACCAAATTGCATTACTTGTAATAGAATCGAGGACGTACAACATTTGTTGATAGATTGTGTTAAAAATAAGATTGAGAGAGAAAAATTAGAAAGAGAGTATAGTTGAACAAGTTAGATATTGGCTTAATTCAGACGATATCATCATACCCTAAGTCTGATCTAGCAAAACAACTTTGTAGGCTGGCAGTAATGTCAAACCCGTAATGTTTATATTTCTTTTTAGTCTAAGTAGCTTTTATTAATAGTACATTATGGTACGAGTGTGTAATGTTGGTGATTACCGCTGAGGCGCCATTTAGACCCTCACCTAACGGCTCGGGTCTTAAGAGTGCCGAGGACGGTAATCATCAATTCACACGTGTATCATACTACGTTTTTCAAGACACTTGTGAAGAAAATAATGCAAAAAAATGATTTCTAACAGTGAAAACGAGTTTTGAAAATTTTTTCGCAATGTCGGGAAAATTAATCAGTTTTCCTATGCGCGCGGAACTAAAAATGGCGATCGGCCATAAACTAAAAAAATGAGGTTTCTGTTTTTTGGCTTTTCGCGGATAGCGTTTTAGCCACGTACAACGTGGGGAATTTCAAGTTTTCTTTATTACAGAAAAAAAACAAAAGTTTTATTTGAGTGAAAGTATTATTTATTCAACACGTACAAGTTGAAATTATCTATTTAAATACGAAGTTGCATGAAATGAGCAAGCAATAGGGAGATACATTAATTTATTTGTACTATTGAGCACAGTCATTTTTCGTATCGAAACTTTTTAAGAACATAGCAACTCAACCAATAAATAAAAAAAAAAACTCTATAACTCACTTGTGAATAATAGCAATAAAAAAGTCACAGTTTGATTACAGGTGTCATTATATGCCTAATTGCGGTGAAATTAGAGCCACTTTATGAGCAAGTGTGTTGAAAATATTGTAAAGTGCATTAGTGCAGTATATTGTTTAAGGTACAATGGGGTTGACTTTTCCTTGTGTATAAAATCCCCCAAACTAATAATAAAGAAAAAATATGATTCTTACGTCAATTGGTTCAGTCTTAACCTTGCGAGTGTCACTGGCTAAATTATTTTTTTTTTTTTTTTTCAGATTTCTGTTTTTGGGCATCTTATTGTGGTGTCCATTTTTATTTTCTTCTTAACCCATCGTATGGGGTATCAAAATGTTAAAAATATAATTTTAAAATAAATTAACTAAAAAGTTCTAAATAAAATAAGTTAATTCAAAATATTAAAAAATCTTGACTGCTTATGAAGCGAACTAAAAAGACGTAAACAAGAAGAAAACCATGTGCTGTGCAGTCGGAGGATATACCTGGGTTTGGTCAGCCAGCTCGCAAATATGTACCCTCTGACTTTTTTTATTACGAGTATGTACCGCAGAGACAGAAAACTGGAGGGAAATGGCCTCCTTCTGTGAGACTGTGATGGTCAAGAAAGAGGACGCCGAGCGGAGCCAAGGAGTTTTAGTGAGGTAAAAAGCCCACAGTCCCTGGTCTTTTCCCCAAACGTCCAGGAGCCTTTTGAAGATTTCCTTAGGTTAAATAAAAAATAAATTACCGCAGATCGCACGTGGTAACAAAACCAGCATAAGCTGGCCTCTTCGTTTATTGAAACTCTGTATTACGCTAGCGTAATAGCCTAGGCTCAAAAGAGCCCTTGACAAAATTACATTTTTATCAAAGTAGAGAAGTCAAAATGAAAAGGTTTGAATGTGACATTTCGGTTGCGCTTAGCAATCACATACTCTACGAGTACATTGAAGTTTGCAATAATCGTTATTGCTGATCGAATCTCTCTTTGTCTAGAGTCAAAGGTCAAAAAGTTACCATCGACCACATATGTCCGACTGCGCGTACATCTGCACTGTGAAAAACTTTTGGCGTGTATGTAGATACGAAGGGACCTCATAAGAACTGAGATTATTTATAGATGAATGTATACCTTGGACCATCATCACCATCTTCATCATTTCAGCCGAATGACGTCCACTGCTGGACATAGGCATCCCCCAAGCGTCGCCACGTCGACCGCGCCTGTACGTCTCTCATCAAGCGGATTCCCACAACCTTCACTAGGTCATCGGTCCACCTAAAGCCCCGGCCTTCCAAAGCTGCGTTTTCCGGTATGCGGTCGTCGCTCCATAACATTTTGGCCTCATTGACGCGTGCAGCCTTGGGTGACAAACAATAATTTGGGAATATAAAGGCTATTAAAATAAAATTCTCTATAAAAAACAAACCTAATTATTTTAATCAAAAAAATTATCTTGTTTATGTTCTATATCTCATTACTGTTGGTAGGTACCTGGATCAACAGGCCCCAATTGTTTTAGGTAAACAAAGGACGCAGAAACCATAATTAAGTAAAATTGTAGACCATTGTTATTTTAATCTTCAACCGTCAAAAACACCTACATTGTCTCAGCTTTGTATTTGTATTTTTACGGGTCGCAATTATTTAATAAATACCTAAATAAATTGCCTACACAGAGTATAAAAACTGGCCAAGTGCGAGTCGGACTCGGGTACGAAGGGTTCCGTACCATTATCGCAAAAAACGGCAAAAAAATCACGTTTGTTGTATGGGAGCCCCACTTAAATATTTATTTTATTCAGTGTTTAGTATTTGTTATTATAGCGGCAACAGAAATAGATCATCTGTGAAAATTTCAAATGTCTAGCTATCATGGTTCATGAGATACAGCTTGGTGACAGACAGACAGACAGCAGACGGACCATGGAGTCTTAGTAAATAGGGTCCCGTTTTTACCCTTTGGGTACGGAACCCTAAAAAGCAAACAAGTATGTTCTGTACTTAATATAATACAAGTATAAATTAAAATTTTAAATACCCCCGAGGCTCATTAACTCACGCTTTTTAAACTAGGTACATATTTTATATATCACTGTCAGGGTGGATAATTTTTGTTTTCTTTAGAATTTTGAAATGGAACTAGGTCAAATCAAAAGTTGAAATTACTAAAACCATTAAGAATGACATAATTAAAGTGATTGTTATATTTCAGGAAATAATGCCCCACAGGCTCTCTGAATTAAAAAAAAAGCTATTTCAGGTATTATTGTTATTTATGTTTTGTGTTAATAAAACTGCAAATTGTGTATGTTTATTTACTTTAAAAGAACAAAGTCATAATATTTATGTCTTAAAGCTGTTATTATTTTATACTTAAACAGCGATACGCGAAACGCACAGGAGTCATCAGCGTGGTGACGCTTGGGGGAGGCCTATGTCCAGCACTAAACGTCTGAGGCTGAAATGATGAATGGTGATGATGAAATAGCGATAAGTATCTTTTTTATGTATCGGCAAATACCAAAAATCTTGAAATTTCATAAATTTTCTAATCTTATAGAGTTATTAAATACAGGCATTAAATTTCGAGATTCCAAACATGTTCTTAGAAACCATATCCTTTTAGAACCACAAACTGCAGCAGAGGCCTCCGTCACAATTTTCACACTTCTTTCAATGGCTTGAGTGTGACAAGGTTAACTTTTGAGAAGGGATAAAATCAATGACTTTGCCGGCGGCGTCTGGATGCATTCTTTAATGATTGTAGAGTTTATTTTTCAGATGACTGGAGGCTCGGTTACTATCACATGTTTATCGACATTGTTACTAAAATGATCTCTGAATGATCCAAGAAACCATACACTCATGCTGCTATATCGTCTATTATATAACTGGTTGTCATGTACTTCCCGAGCTGTCTATTTGGCTATTTGGCGTATCTCGTGGTCAAAACCTGTGAGCAAGGGATATAGGCATTTAGTCATTGAATGACTTGTGGATATTTTGTGTGTATCTACGTGTATTTATTTATTGTAAGCATATTTAATTTTAGTCTAGCCAAAGCCAAATTTACTTTATTTGGACCTACGCCCTCATTTATTTATTGGTTATTGTGAGATTGTTTATTATTTTATACATTTAAATTTATAAATACCCAACCAAGTAATCAAAACGAATTTATAACACATTCAACACGCCTAAGAACTGGAACTTTTTCCATTGCAATAAAATATAAATATTTTTTCTATTGTAACTAATAAATTAAATTTGCATGCAATTAAAATGTTGGTGTCACGTAAGTATGCCCATACTTACGTGACACCAACATATCACGTCTGCTTGGCGACCATATGTCACTGCAGGGATCCAGCAGAATATCAGCGTCAGGTATATTTGCCTGACACGTGCTGAGCTGGACTCCCATTTGGTGCAACCTTGAGGCGCACACCGCACTGTGTTTTGATTGTCAACGCGTATATAATAATAGTAATCTTTGATTGTCAAAACTAATGTTACTGGTGTCACTTTGACTATTATTTCGTAAGTATGGTTTCCTTTTTCTTTTTATGTTGGCACCTTGTTTTTAAACTTACATAAAAATTGTAATAATTTAATTAAGATTTTGTGTGTTGTGCTGTGTCTTTTGTGTGCACTAAATAAATGATTTATCTATCTATCTATCTATATCGAACAAATATTGCGCGTTTTCTTTAAATCAATCAAAATCAATCAAAATCTAATAACTGAAGACGCTTCCGATTTGACTCGAGGTTTTTCTGCTTGTATGGTTTGAGTATACTGCGAAATTTATCATGATATTCTTCAATTTATTTAACTTTTTATAACTGATCAAGTTTCAGTAGTAAGAATAGATGCTGATTGCCACACAGACAACAATTTTTCAGAAACCCCTTTGCAAGTGTCGGTAGCAAGATTTTGTTTTATTTTTTGTTTATTTCGTCTCATCCACACGTATAATATCTTCATATGAAGGTAAAATATTCCGTTTAATATTACGCCCTTGGCCAAATAATGGACACTGCAAGTCACTACGAAGAGACGACAAAGAAATTTTCAATTAATTGAAACACAAAAGCGAAATCCTTTCCGGTTCAAAGGTCGCCACGTACTAATTTTACAAGCTTTTTACTAACTTGCAATGTATGTGTGTGTTCTGGTCAAATCTTACAACTGAATTTTCAAGCAGTTACCTATCCTCAACCGATTAAGATGAAATTTTGCATACACGTCTGGTTTAGATGACAATGCACGGTAAGCTAAAAAGCTAGATAAAAAAAAAACCGCCAAAAACTCTTAAAACTTCTGTATATATCGTTTAGCTCTGGCAAGATACGTAATAAGCCGACTGTTATTACTTAGCTAGGAACTTCTCTTATAAATAATTTGTATTGTTCCCACACTGCTAAACGCACAGACATAAATCTAACTAGATGACGCGATTGTATGTACTTCGCGTGCCAAAAAACGGGACTAAAGTTACGATCAATGATCGTAATCTGATCTTTTCATTCAGCATTATCACCATCGGAAATCCACCGATATCTAGAAAAATGCCTTTTTATTCCATATTGAGCTGTATAGAATGTATAGAAAAAGTTGGCCGAGGCATTGGAAATGTTTTCTTTCATTGGTAAGTAAATTTGTTTTTAAATTGTTTGTGAAAAAGTGGCACGCTTGGTTTTCATACAGATGGAGGGACTTGCGTTATCTAGATAGATTTATGTCTGTGGCTAAACTAGTCTATTTGTGCCATCGTGCATACTTTGTGGCCGGCTAATCTCGCAGTTCCGGAGCCGACGCTTGGAATAACTGTAAAACAAATGACATTTAGTAAAATACTTTAACTTCCCCGATGGTGCATTAGGGTACCATTTTATGTTTAATACTTACTTGTACAATTAACATATTTTGTTGAAAACAAACAATTGCTTTATTCATCACTTAAAATGCCAATAAGAATCTAAGTATATACTACGATGTATATACCAACTTTATTTTTAATGGCAACTTTATTATTAAAAACAAACGTATAAGGCATTAAGGCTTAATGCACTATTGGAAATAAATGCTGATTTATTCTTTAGAAGATTTAGAGTTATTTAAGGTAATGTTATTAAATTACTTATGTTAAGAGAGGAAAAAGATAAATGGACCAAAATAATCACCGATATACCCAGGGGATGGCAAGGAGCAAAGTACTACCAGTAAAACGTTGGGAAGACGACGGCGACGTCAAAAGGACGGCCGGTCCAGATTAGATACGGAAGGCGAGAGCCTAATAGATGTAGAAATCTTTAGAGAAGGCCTTCGTCGAAGAACAAGCTGTTTCTAATAGTGTGCCCAAGTCGTCAATAATATAGTAAATTTATTGATTTTAATGAACAAAATATACATGCCAAAGGAGCAGAAATACAGCAATGGGCCAAAATAAGTGGAAAGGATAAAAGGAGACCTATGTCAAAAGACAACCTGAGCTGCTAGCTGATAGTTAGTTAAGATAAGATTTAATTTAGCTTAGTTAGTAATGTATAGTTATCATTAGCTAGATCAATCTGCCTAGCCTTATCCCAACTTTGCTGGGGTCGGCTTCCAGTCTAAACGGATTCAGCTGAGCACCATTGTTTTACATGGAGCGACTGCCTATCTGAACTCCACAACCCAGTAACTGGGTAACACGGTACCCCTTGACTAGACTGGTGTCAGATCTCAAGCTTCTGACTACTCGTAACGACTGTCAAAGATCTTCAAATGACAGCCGGGACCAACGGCTTAACGTTCTTGCCGAGGCACAGAGGAAACTCGGTATGTTGAAATGGTCACCCATCCACGGACTGATCTCGTCAAGCGTTGCTTAACCTTGAAGATCGACCGGTGCGGCTGTTATTATTAAGCAACGAGCTCCTCCTATCATTAGCTAGATATAAGATTTAATTTATAAAAAAATATTGTAAACAGTTTACAGGGAATAAAGGCTATTTTAATTTTATTTTAAGATATAATATGGTAAATCATTTTAAAAACTCTGTAGAACCAGCTATAGAGGCCAATTTTAATCAATTCACTTTTATGAAGCAATTTAGCAATAGAATTACAAATAGAGACAATAAGTTCGGCCCTTTTCACAGATATTGGACGACAGGCAATCAACATTAACGATTTAGTACAATTTTATTCATTTTATGAACATTTCAGGTACAACAAACAATGCTATTTAAAAAGGAAAAATGTGTTGAAACCTTTTCTCAAAAACAAGGCTTGGGCAGAAAGGTGGAATGCCATTTTTGGAATGTTCCACGGTCGGGTTCAAGATATACAATAATAGCGTGCCACGTAGGCCTAGATTATGCATAGTCACCATTATATTTTATAGCACCTTATAGGTAGAAAATAGTAGTAGTAGTATAGTCTAGTATTGTGTACCTAAATTATCTGCCTAGACAACTAGATACACATTTCCATATCTCAGACGTGATCTAATAACTAATAAGATTTAGTATCAACTCAATTCTATTAAATTTCCATGTGTAAAACCAAAATTCTCATAAACTGAAGGCGAGATGTTTCAAAGCATTCCTTTGATCTAGTAAGGACATAGACAAGTGCGACAAAGATATATAAGTACGACAATGTTTGATTACTTTTCCAATACCTGGAACTCAAGGGGCAATGTTAGTTGAAGATGAATTTTTTAAACGTAGTTGGTTCGTAGGTGATTTGAGTTGGTAACTTAAGGGGAATGCTGCAGTGTTTTGTCAAACGTCTTTCTTACGTTTTTCTTACTCTCTAAGTTAAATTTACCCGATTTAATGACTAATTTATAAAACCCTATTTTCTGCCAATCCTAACATAGAGTTGTATTGATAATTTTACTTCAGTAAATACAATATTTGTTACGGTTACGGCCTCGAGTAACTTTTTTATTACCACACTTTACATACTGACCTAATACTAATCTGAAAATTGAAAAAAAAGGTAAGAAAAATTGTTTGAATAATACATATCTACCTCTACAGTGCATCGTAAAAGTTTCAACCGACTTAAAAGGGTCCTTTTAGTGCTTTGTATTTTAAAAAGATAATTAATGTATTTAACGGTTCCATGGAAGTGACGTAGTATGTTTCATAGCCTGCAAAAAATAGCAAAAAAAGTTAGAATGTATTAACAACTAATCCTAAAAGTAGTCTTCAGGATCAGACCTCGAAACCAATCCTTCTCCGGTGCGGCGTGAGACAGGGAGACGTCATTTCTCCGAAACTGTTCACTGCTGCGCTGGAGGATGTCTTCAAGGTTCTAGACTGGAGGGGGCTGAGCATCAACGTTAATGACGAGTACATTACCTACTCACCTTCGGTTTGCCGACGACATAGTGGTCATGGCTGAGACCATGGAGAGCCTCAGTAAAATGCTCGATGAACTCAGTAGAGTTTCCGAAAGAGTGGGTCTTATGAACATGGACAAAATCAAGATCATGGTGAATGCCCATGTAACACTCAATCCTATCAAGGTCGGAGACTCTACTCTCGAAGTTGTAGACGATTATGTCTACCTGGGACAAAAAGTCCAGTTGGGTAGGTCCAATTTCGAGAAAGAGGCCCACCGTCGAATCCGACACGGCTGGGCGGCGTTCAGGAAGTTGCGTGGTATCTTCTCGTCCAATTTACCGCAGTGTCTCCAGACAAAAGTCTATGACCAGTGTGTGTTGCCAGTGATCACCTATGGGACCGAGACGTGGTCGCTCACAATAGGCCTTCTTATCAGAAAGCTCAAAGTCACCCAAAGGGCAATGGAGAGGGCTATGCTCGGCATTTCCTTGCGTGATCACGTCAGAAATGATGATATTCGCAGGAGAACCAAATTTACCGACATAGCCCGAAGAATTGCCAAACTTAAGTGGCAGTGGGCAGGGCACATTGCTCGCAGAACGGATGGCCGATGGGGCCGAAAAGTTCTGGAATGGCGACCGCGAACCGGAAGACGATGCGTTGGAAAGCCTCCCACTAGGTGGACTGATGACCTGGTTAAGGTTGCGGGCAGGTGCTGGATGCGAGACGCACGGGATCGGTAAATGTGGCGACGCCTGGGGGAGGCCTATGTCCAGCAGTGGACGTCTTTCGGCTGTAATGATGAATATGATGATGAAAGTAGTTTCCAAAATTTGAAATAAGTAAAAAAATATGTTGGTGGTGCATTTATCAGCGTTACGCTAGTGAACACAGTTACATGTCCCTAGCATGGTTGAGTGAAGACCTTTTTAGACCATAAATTGTAAGTTTAAGACAAAAATACCGGCCAAGTGCTGGTCAGGCTCGCGCAGCGAGGGTTCCGTACAAATCTCAGCTTAAAGGTATTACAGACCTGAGGATTTTATATGAATATCAATTTAATACCTCTACGCGTTCATGAGGAAAGGGTAGTAAGTTTAAAATTATTAAAAATATTTTTATTATATGATGTAACTAAAAATTTACGGTTTTTGCAATTTTTCCTTTATCTGTGTTGTTAAGTTGCTTTGTACCAAATTTTGAAGATTCTGAGTTCACGGAAAGTACCCTGTAGGTTTTGATTCCCTTGCGAGTGTCGAAAATTTGCGGCAATTTGCGGCATAAACGGCTGTATCTTTTGATTGCGTAGAAGTTTGAGTTTTTCACAGCTTTAAGGGATAGTAGACTTGATTATTATCTATATATATAAAAGGCAATGTCCCGACTGACATATCAACGCCTCGCCTAAACCATTAATGATAAAAGTTTGAAAATTTGGGAGGATGTTGATTTTATACTGTAGGCGTCATTTAAGAAAGGATTTTTGGAAATTCATCTCCTAAAGGGGCGAAATAGGGGATTAAAATTTGTATGAAACTCTGTGATTTTTAATTTGAAATGAATGAAATGTGGTATTTAGCGTTTAAATTTAAAATAATAAAATACGTCTTAGAGATATTTTTTTTGAATTTCATCCCTTAAAGGGTTAAAAACGGGTGTTAAAGTTTGTATGAAAAATAAATTGTATATTATCTAAATTACACGAAATTCAGTATTTCTGCTCTTTAATACAATTAAATAAACACGTATTTAAGGATTTTTTGAATTGCATCCCTTTAAGGGGTAAAAAGGGGTGTTAAAATTATAATAGCGGTTTATTATCAAAATTACTTGAAATAAAGTATTTCTGCTCTTCAATACAATTAAAGAAACACGTTTTTTAAGGATTTTTTGAACTTCATCCCATACAGGGATAAAAAAGGGTGTTAAAGTATGATTGAAAAATAATTTGTTTGTTATCAAAATACTGCACAAAAATATTATAGAGGCCTCTGTGATTACTGGATGTACTCGAGGAAATCAGTTTTTGTACCTCGAATACCAATGGTAACCTCTGACTATCTCTTTGCAATGATCATAAATAAAACTCAGGGTCAGTCATTAGGGCAAAGATTTAAAGGAAATTACTTCCCACACGGGCAATTCTACTTTGCCTGTTCCAGAGTCAGTACTAATAGCAGCCTGATCATTTCGGGACCAGACAGAAAAACCACCTATGCGGTATACAAAGAAGTGCTAAATTCAATTCTAACTTCCTGATGGCGACTATGTTAGCGTAGCTAATTGGAGTACCCATATCTAGACTGTACAGGATCGCGAAAAATTCATCACTCTATTGGCAGATGCTATAATTATTGCATATGGCGAAAAAAAAACAGTTCTTCTTCAACATTTGTGAAATAAACTAATACAAAAAAAAAATCTACAAAAAAATATAATTGACTTCCAAATAAAAATACTACAAAGTGAAAATAACTTTAATTTCGGCAGTATTTGTGCCTGTTTTTGTTTCTTCGTTAAAGGGATATCCCTCTACGTACCCCTTTAAAGGATATTGGCGTGATGTTTTGTTATGAAATGGCGTAAACAATAAACATACATGCAATTGCTGCAATCCCGAGAGATTTGCAGTTGCTTTTTTTATTTTATTTTTATAAGAAAACGTTGCCCCACACTAGGAATTATTAAATATATTGAAGATTTATGTTGTTTTATTTTTTTTTCTCCGAAGTTCTTCATGAGATCTTCACCATCGAAAATCATCACGAGCAAGCTCTGTGAATAGAATAAGCAAAATTATCACTTCTGTAGCACCGAAAATCCGCGTATAAACCAGGAAGAATCAAACCCACTCAAAGTTACAGCATGGTGTGTTGTTTACGCTGGAGGCGTCATCGGGTCACCAAACGACTACTGTGGTCGACGAGGTCACAGAGCCATGATCAACGTCTTTCTCTATCCTTAAAAGGAATAAATTGGAACTGGAAAACAGGATAGAGCAACGGCGCTTACTGCACGAGCCACAACCAAAATTCTGAGGGCTGCATTACCAGGTCTTGCAATGGCCGGTAAGATAGCCTGATTTAATTGTGACAGACTTCTGCCTGTGGTTTTTTTAATTGTCTATGTCAACTAGCGTCAGACTATTGAAGCCCTCAAAGATAATATCCGCCAAGAAGTTCTGGCAAGAGTGATGGAAAATGCCGTAAATCGGGCCCGAATGTTTATCAGTTATGGTGGCGGCCACTTATACGTATCATTTTATCGATAAAAAAGAAAAAAGAAAATAAAAATACCAAATGAACATTATCCAAAAGCAGAACTAAGGTTTTCAATGCATAAAAAAAAATTACAGGCGAAGAATATCGGGTGTTAACTTTTGCGCCACCCTGTATTAATTTTCTATAGTATCGGTAGCAGGATTCAAAATTTTAAAGCAAAGTGGCTTTCCACAATTTGTAACTCTCCGTAGAATTCGATCCCAACAGACCACCAGAATGAAAGCCCAGCGCTCTCTATTAAAACACGAAGGCAGTTCAGTATATGCTCATTTTATATCAATTTACATGTAATTTTTATAACTCGATAAAATAATGAGATACAGACAATTTTGTGGTCTAATATATTTGGATAATAATTTGCAATATCCTGCCAAAACTGAAAAACGAATCAGCCAAAATCGTGTAGTCTATGCAGGCGAAGCTGCGGGTGGAAAGCTAGTTTTATATAAATTTCAGCTTGATACCTCCACGCGTTCCTGAGAAAAAGGGTCTTGACAGACAGACAGACGGACGGACGGACAGCAATGTGATCCTATAAGGGTTCCGTTTTTCACTTTCGAGGTACGGTACCCTAAAAATGGATACTTTTACCCTAGTCTTTATAAAAGGCAGAAAATGGCTGAATTTCAGTAAAACGAAAATATTCGTTTTCAGTTTATTGAGTATGGCGAAGATTTTTACTCAAACAGCTACACCACAATTAAGGGCCGATTTCACCAATGAAACTAATCTTGATTAGTGCAACTAAACTCAGTTTATGCAAATACAGCGTTCTGATTGGTAGTTTCTCAGCGGTCTCAAGCAATCATAACGCTGTATTTGCATAAACTAAGTTTTGTTGGACTAATCGCGATTAGTTTCATTGGTAAAATTGGCCCTTAGTTTTATTCAGCTAGCGTTAGATTCCAGTCTTGCCTGGGAGCAAATGACGACGAAATTCAAAGTAGAGCACGATCGCCTAGGAGCTTATTCGTTCCTGCCTAACGCTTCTAACTGTGGTAGTAAAAGCTCAAGTTGTACCCATTTGAGGACAAATAAAGTCATTTTATCGTCGAAAGCTCGGCTTCGTACGTAACGACCTCGCTGCGCCTACATACAAATATTCTAACTGTCCCCCGTCTCCTCTACTTTAATTCTCAACTACTAGTAATATGTACATTTATGTAAACTTTATTAATACATAAAGACAACGAGAACAACGTTGAAATTATTTTATACATCGTGCCTTTCGCGACTAGCAAAGCTCTCAGACACCATGACTTGTTACTCGTACTTTTGACATCGTGTTTTCGAAGAGAAGCATATTACCAAAAATAGAATCATTTATTGTATTTGGAGAAGATGATTACTGTTGACATAATGTAAAAAGTAGGATGGTAACATGGCGTGATACAAAAGTGAAATGTTTTTTGCCGTGTTACAGGTTGTTTTCTTTCACTGTGCTCGAAGATTTCCCACTCTCTGAAAAGGCACGTTGTACACGAATACGAATAATGATAAATTTTATCTATCTGCCTTTATTTTTATTTTATAAATTTATACAATAATGTTCGTACAGTCCAATTATGTATTTAGTATAATTGTGGTAAAATATACGGATTTCGAATAAAACATAAATCTACATTGGCGAAAGTAAATAGAAAAATTTCAAGACAATATTTTCTTATGAATTAAAGTAATTTATGGTTATTTGGCCATTGTTTGCTTTATTTCTGCGATTAGGCGGAACTATCACGAATAATATTTACGTCAACTGTATTAAGATATAATTTACGTATCAAAATGTTTAGATATGTTCACTATTTACACGATATAACTTTAACAACAGAACTTTATGCTAACGTATAGTTATAATTAGATATTTTAATACGTCGTGCGTATATAGATAATATTCGCAGTAGCCATTTAGATTGTATTTATCATTTTATTACAATCGTATATTTGAAATTGTATTTATAATATTGTCAGCTATCACTCCCCTAGAACTTGAATCTAGTTGTTACGTAGTACTTCGTAGCCTACTTGCTACTAGCGATAACAGGGAAAGCGGAATTCGGTATTGAACATAAATATTGCATTCCAAATTCTCAGGTCAAGATGTCGGCTCGATGTGGCTTCATCTTGAATCTTTGAGAGCCGATTTTCTTCGATTCAAATTGTTACATACTGTTTTGTTGCTCAAAGTATAAATGTCACATAAAACCTATATTTGCAACTGCACAACTACATAAAAAATCATTATTTATGAGTGTTTATCTCGTACATAAAATTTAAAAAAACAAAAAAAAAATATGAATTTTTATAGCATATTTACACTTTTACAGCCTTTTTTTATTCTCATACACTTATTTTTAACCAGTTTATTTAAAAACATTATTTATCGAACTACAAAGTCATGAATTTTCATCAAATGGGACTAAATGATAACCGAAAGATATGTTACATTTTGTCTTAACTTATTCACAAGCCCTGGTTAATCCATCTATTAAGGGGCTGAATACTCAAAATAGGCTTTCTTTTAAACATTTGTTTGCCAAATCTATTGAAGATGTGGCAGTAGAAAAAAGATATGTTAATCTTGATCATATTTCCGAAAACTTTGTTGTGGCCGAAACACGTTTACGCACAAAAACCTCGATACAATTGAATGGCAAAGTAACCTCTTACCGTGATCTTCAAAAGATTTTTCCGGTAATACTGACCAGCGTACATTTGTACAATTAACAACAATAACGTATCATAAAAGGACGCAAAACTTCATTGTCTTATATATTGAAGTTTCATTCATTATTTTTAAGTAATTCATATTATTATATTTTGTAAAAAAGTCTATACAAATTCCATCGTGCTTCTCTTTCCATCCAGTGCAATTCGACAGTGACCGCTTCGCGGCGTTGCTAGGTGGACGTATGTCGCTTTTTCCGCAAAAAGCAAAAATAATATTCAATTTATTTCTCGTCAATTCAATCTGTCAAAAAAATATCAGGTATAAAGCAGCCAGATCATGTAGCCTGGTGGCTTTAATTGGAACTAACGAAATCACAAGTAATATTGTCAAAGTCTGTATTATTTTTATTTTTTGGCACTACCGCTGTCACTGGCATCTATATTTTTGTTGTATTATAAACGACTCACGTCGTTTAGTTTACTTACTAAGTCCATAACTAAAAAGTATTTGAACCTCTTTGAAAATACAACAAATGTTATCTCAATTTGAATTAGACAATATTTAAAATATAGGTAAGGTCGAATACTATTTTTACCTTCTTCGTTCATGTGAAAACAATAGAAGCAAAAAACACAGAACATGGAATGGTCATACCAACCACGCTGGCAGTGTCTCGAAATGACAGAACTAATAAAATTCTTCGTATCCATTTGTTTCAATCTTTGTTTCTTTCTAACTTACGGCACCTAGAACTGACCAAAAAATGTCAAATTCGTGAGAAATGATAATCTATTTCTCATGAATTTGACATTTTTCGTCGTTTCAACCAAAAATCGTCCACATGTGGACATAAAGCTCACCAAGAATCACCACATTGATCAGTCCTGTATTTCTCGCAATTAACTATCCCAATTGCAATAACGGGCTACAATAATAGTTTGTTAGTCTATTAATATTGTTAAGCTAATTATTAATTGATCTTATCATTTTGCCAAATCGGCACTGACAATTCTTATTTATTAACAAAAAATCCGCCGATCACCCTAGAGAGTAAACTCAAAGACTTACACTTGGGGATTGCCAGAGATTTACGCAGCATTCTGGATGTAAAAAGAACAGACCGAATACGGAACACGCTGTGTTCCCAAACGGGCATAATAGACGTGGGTAAAAAGGCTGTTCGGCTCAAATGGGCCAATGCCATTACGGCTCACGTTAGTAGCATGCAAATTGAGCGCTGGGCAAGCCTCCACAATCTTGAAGATGGAACGCACCGTTGAGGCCGGTCCAGAAATAGGTGCCGCTATGATTTGGACGCGTACCGTGAGGGCTGATTCTAGACAGTGCGGAAAAAGAATGTCTGGAATGACTTAGGTGTACTCTTATGAATTTAATTAGGGATGGATGAAGAGGGAGGGGACGACCAAAGAAAAGATAGATGGACTGTGTGAGGAGTGATATGAAAGAAAAGGGAGTCAATTATAGCGTGGTGCGGAACAGAACGATATGGAAGAAGAAAACGTGTTGTGCGGACCCCAAGTAACAACAAACAGAAACAACAGTTCGGCTTTTACAGTAACATATACGTAGTTGGGAGGCATACACTGATTTTAGTATTTATGTTTTCCTTTTAGGGTTCCCTAGCCAAAAGGCAAAAAACGGTACCCTTATGGATTCGTCATGTCTGTCTGTCTGTCCGTCCGTATGTTACTGCCACTTTTTTACGAAATTATATGATCTATGCTGTTGAAACTTGGTAAGTAGGTGTTTTCTGTGAACCGCATTAAGATTTTCAAAAAAAATATAAAAAACTGAAACTCAATTTTTTTTTCATCCTACCTGTACGTGTATCGATACGTATCTATGGATAGGTCTTCAAAAATGATATTGAGGTTTCTAATATATTTTTTTCTAAACAGAATAGTTTGCGTGAGAGACACTTCCAAAGTGGTAAAATGTGTCCCCCCCCTGACACTTCTAAAATAAGAGAATGATAAAACCTAAAAAAAATATATGATGTACATTACCATGTAAACTTCCACCGAAAATTGGTTTGAACAAGATCTAGTAAGTAGTTTTTTTTTAAATACGTCATAAATCGTAAACCACAATTTAACAAGTACGGATACCTTCGTGCGCGAGTCCGACTCGCACTTAGCCGGTCTTTTTTATGGCATGCGTTGTGCCTGGCGCATATAAACATTTTCTTTCTTTCTATATTATCTTTAAACACCTACACTGTACCAATACTTATAGCAAATAAATGATTGATTGATATATAACAAACAATAGCAACAAATAGTTTCAGCCGTTCTCTAGTGAGACGCTTACAATCACATACAGCATTTTTAGGGTTCCGTCTATCTCCCTGTCTGTCTGTCCGTCTGTCACGAGGCTGTATCTCATGAACCGTGATAGCAAGGCAATTAAATTTTTACAGATGGTGTATTTCTGTTGCCGCTATAACAACAAATACTAAAAACAGAACAAAATCAATATTTAAGTGGGGCTCCCATACAACATATGTGTTCTTTTCCGTTTTTTGCGATAATGGTACGGAACCTTTGTGCGCGAGTGCAACTCGCACTTGGCCGGTTTTTTTTATTTATATAGATAGATAAAGTTTACATGACCGTGTTTTTTGCGCTCTGTCTATTTGTTTTTTAACTCTAATATACAGAAAAGCGGCACCACGTGACCTCACCACAGAGGGCTGATGTATATCAAAACCCAGTAAGGGCTTTGTAATTATTATATTCCAGGAGAGCGGAAAGTCATCTTGTATTAGTAACTAAATGATATATTAAGATTTCAAGAGAATACTAAACAAGGAATAAGAACCTACTAATTGTACAAATGATATTAATAGCGTCATACATTCTATTGCATATTTTAAACATGCCTAAAAAAGACAATTCCAAACCTAGTAAGTTTTGGATATTTGCTAATTTAAGTTGTCTTTACAATTTGATGTGACTTTCCTATTGTAAATAACGATAAAATTGATTACTGAAAGCACCAAATCTCAATTCAAATTTAAAGTTTCCAGTTTAATATTGCACAGTCCATTTCAGTATAGTAAAACTCATTAAAATAATTTATATAAAATTATCTAGCTATTAAAACAATATAAAAAAAAGTAACGTACTGTGTTCTTATATGTGGCAGTCACATAGAAGCAGACATAATTATAATATTTATTCAATTTGCACGGCAAAGACTCGTATGACACTAGCCAGATTACCTATTTTAGTGATCTTTATTTTCGTAGCAATAAGGTTGCATTCATAGGCAAAATAACAGTGAACGATCTGATGTCAGATGCTAGCCGCCAGTTTGAAATAAGAACTTGCGCGGTAATATTTTTGTAAAATCATCGAAAGAGTCCGTATATGATGTGGGCCTCTGTGGTCGGCCTTGTGTATTTAATTTTCAAATAATTTTCCCTCCAATTTAAAGTTTGCCCCTAAGCTATCGATGACAGTGGGCGTGGCGTAGAACCTCAGATGTCGATTGTCAACTGTTCGACTACAGACCCTTAACAAACGTATTATAACTCTTTAAGCTCGCGAGATCTCTTAGTTCACATCACTCACACTCACTCAGTTAGCATCGCAGTGCTTATCAGAGAAGTTTAAGTAGTTTTAAAATTTTTGTTTTAAGTAATGGACAGCGCTCAGTCGCAGATCTCGTTTGGATACGGTGGAGACCGTGTAAAAGCCGCTGCTGTCCGTCACTTCCTCGGTGCTCTCCGTCAATTAGGAAATATCAATGTTTTCCACCTTGTACAGGAAGCCCCGTCGCCGCATGTCTTATGACTTGCCGTTTGGCGCGATTGTGACCGTGCTGCAGTTGGCGCGGGTGGAGCGCGTTGAACTCCTGCGCGGGTTTAAAAGAATCAAGGTTTCGCTTTTCCTTTTCCCATGACAGTTGCAGAATGTTACCTCTTTCATACCTTTCCTGATGTTTTTGGATAAGAAAGCGTATAAGAGTGGGTTTATACCGGAATTGAAGTATGTGATGAGGAAAGTGAGGGCGTGAGTAGAGTGCTGAAATCACTGGGGCCCTCGTAGCCGCTGGACCAGTACTGCCACATCTTATGCGCGTGGAAAGGCAGGTTGTGGATGGCGAAGGTGAGCACGACGACGATGAGCATGCGCACGATGCTGCGGCGCGCCCACAACACGTTGCGTGACAGATGGCTGAGGTGGTGACAGTTGCGCGTCTCGTGACCGCGCCCCGATTTCGACGACATCTTGCCCGTCTGACTGCTGCTGCTCTTCGTCACCACTTTCTGTATTGAAGAAATATTCAATGAGAATTTTGTACAGATACAGCTGTAGATATGTGGATTGGTGGTATCTAGGGTAACACATTACACCAACCAGTAAAAAAACATCATAAATCAAAATTAGGATTTTGTTAAAAAACAATTGTTTACCTGCAGGTGTTGTTTTTATTTTCCATGTCTATGAAACAAAATAATCGTCTCTATAATGTGAACTTAATACTATACTTAAAGCTAATAACCTATGGTACTCGTAACTTATGGTGTTGTTACTCTTGTGACTGTTACTCATTCGTGTATAACTCTCCTTCTGAACTATTACTTTAGTGTTACGTGTTTGTGTGTATTCGGACAATATAAACTAGCTGTGAGTTTTTTTTAATTATCGATAGGCTCGCGCTTGACCACTATCTCACCTGATGGTAAGTGATGATGTGGTCGACAGTGTAACACGCTTGCCTAGAAGTAACCTATTCACTCATACTCTTGACTTAAAGACCCCTAGGTTGTAGCTATCTGGAAACAGAGACTCCGGCAGGGAACTCCACTCCTCGGCTGTACCCATATTGAAAATATTTCCAAAACGTTTAGTGCGTATGGGTGGGATGTCCACCATGTACCGATGGCGCATCGCCGTACGTCTTGTCGTCCGATGATGAAACGGGCTAGGCGGAATTAGATCATGCAATTCCATCGCACACTCCCCGAAATGCAATCGATAAGCTGGCAACTCAACGACGATGTTCAAGACTAGAGCTTTGACTCGACCAGTGCCTCATTGTCGATGAGAATTTCGGCCCATTTTTTGATCAACACTAGTGCATCAAGCTGGTATTTCGCAGATCCGTCCCAGAGAAGCAAACAGTATTCCATTCAAGATCGAACTTGCGCTTAATATAACTTAAGCAGCTGTTCTGGCGTGTAGTATTCACCTTCGCAAGGATCCCCAACTTTTTGGCAGCTAGTTGAGCGTTTGCCTCAATTTATGGGCCAAAATTGAGTGTCGATGTCAACGTTACGAAGGCTGCAAAGGGCAGATTTGGAGGCGTACGCAGATGGCCAAGGCTGCTATGAGCAAGATGTCGAGGATATGGAAGAATAGAAATGTCTCCAATAACACAAAGAAGAGTGTTTCGTCCCGATTTTTACTTGCACCGTGTCGGTGGGCGGTCAACGATTTGTCAGCTGACACTTGACAGTCGAAAGAGAAATTTTGTAACGTGAACACGCTGAAGTCGGGTTCTTGTCGAAACATATCTAATCGAGATGTGTTTCGCCCATTGTAAATGTTAATTGCGCCCACCGTTCGAAATCGGTGTGTGGGGCGCCCGCGAGGGTGGTTAAGAATATATTTTCACGCGCAGCGAGGCGCTTTTGTGGGAAACGCGTGTGTGTCTGCCTGGAAGCCGAAGCCCGGCTCAGAACGCGTTGTGGTCCCAATCCAATCATTGTCCTTTATTATATATATTCTCCTATCCCTAACCTCACGGCACGATATTGATCGAACCCCAGAAGTCTACCGCAGGAATCGAAGGTAAGTCCTATTGATACATCTTGTAGTCGTCCCACTTCTCAACTGTCAGATAGGTACCAGGAGACCTCCCAATAAGGAGCAAATCCCTAACTTTCCACTGCCCCGAACCGTGGTTTCGTGGGGTACAGGTTCAGACAGGGTCCAGGAGTCCCAACGCCGCTATGGGCCCCGGTGTATAACTCCTGGCTTGGGACCAGAAGACCTGTATTTAACAAAGAGCCTTGTGAGAACTCTAGTGTTCTCGATATTTCTTTACAGCTCGGAATCTTGCCCAATTCGCACGGTGGATCGGAAAAAGATACAGGCTTATGAGATGTGGTGCTGGAGAAGAATGTTGCGCATGGCATGGACAGCCAAGCGCACGAATAAGTCCATTCTCGACCAGTTGACCATCAAAACCAGACTCTCCACGATCTGCTAGCAACGAGTCCTAAGTTACTTTGGTCACATCGCCCGGAGACAGCCAGACAACCTGGAAAAACTGGTTGTGGTGGGAAAGGTGGATGGAAAAAGACCACGCGGGCGTTCATCTATTCGCTGGTCTGACCAGATCAGGGCCATTACGGGAGTCACTGTGACCACTGCTATGAGAAGAGCCGAAGACAGGGTGGCTTGGAAGCAGCTCATCGTTGATTCCGTCAAAGCTTTTCAAGATGGGCACGACATTCAGAAATGAAGACAACGAATAAGAAGAAGAGTCAACGTTACGCCAAGAAGCTCAAGATGGTCCGTTATCTGTACGGTTACACCTCGGCAAGATGGAGCCTGGTGAAATTGGCTCTTTTTAGCGGAGAAAAACTTGAGCAGATTGGCATCGCCTTATTCGGAGACTGCTCCAAGGACAAGCTCAAGCACTCCACCATGGCCTCACAGAGAGACCGGACCTGGGGCCCAGTAGCCCGTGCGTTGGACAAGTATCTCTCAGCAACAGTGCAGTCGTCTGCATACCCAAAGGTACGGGTTTTAGCAGTTCATTTATGTGCAGGAAGAATAATGTCTCTGAGAGTACTGACCCCTTAGGGAGCAATTAGTAACCAATTGGTCCGACGAGCAGCCATCGAACCCAACTATCTTCATTGACTTTTCATGTGTCTTCACCTACACCATCTGACATTTCTAAACTGGTGACCCTCGAGTATGTACTATCGCGGTCTTTTCCGCCTGATATATTTTTTTTTCGCCTGTATCTTGCTGCGGCGCCATGCCACGGTCGCTTAAAGTTTTTCCTTTTAGGAAAGCGATAACGCAATTAGTTGCAACCTGCACTGCGTTTAACTGCTTACTGCTTTGTTGTGATTTTGACGCGCGAACTCGAAATACTTTCTCGCTCACTCATGCCCTATCTGTTACAATTTCTTTGTTGGTTTTAAAGAAAAATGCTAGCCATTGGTCATCCTTACATAGTATAAAACAAAGTCGCTTTCCGCTGTCTGTCCCTATGTATGCTTAGATCTTTAAAACTACTCAACGCATTTTGATGCGGTTTTTTTAATAGATAGAGTGATTCAAGAGGGAGGTTTATATGTAGAATACACACAGGCGAAGCCACTGGCAGAAGCTAGTTATATCTATATATAGTATTTTGTTGGTTAATAATAATAGACAATCTTTTTACCCGACTGCCAAGGAAGGGTTATGTTTTTGCGCGTATCTTGTTTGTTTATAAATTTCTTTATTACCTCGTATCTTCCAAACGGCTGGATGGATTGCGACAGTTAAGGTATCGTTAGATTCGTCTCAAAATCAGTGCCTTCAGGATTTTTAAAATTTAACCATTTTAGGTATTTATTATGCCATTTCAAAAGTTTTGTATTTACATCTATCCGACAGTAGTTCGTAATTTTGTAAAGAATTACATCAACTATTGTTTTTAAAAACTGTTGCTTGTAATAAGGCCCAGTTTTTTTCTTATCCTTGGTTAATTCAATGGTTAAATTTGCTAACTAATGGTTTAAACAACCTTCTACTGGCCTGGCACGCATCACAAAATGTACGAACGACTCAACCTGCTATTTACCTCCGGTCTCTGGAGGGGAGTGATTTAGCGGCAACAACGCTACAACCTACGAACTAATGACATGACGTCACACAAATCCTGTATCACGCAAATAACAATTTCGGTGCTATTTGAACGTATTTAGTGGTCCGATAGTAACCGTTGGGCAGTTGCCCAGTCTAGACACAACACCCGTCTGGTCGGAGGATCATCCCTTTTCCATGGAGGTTTGTGCGACTTTCCACCCTGTCCCGCACACTCCAAATTGGCTTAATATTCCATTTGTTGTAAAAGCAATTTGGTCAGAATATGAAAATAAACCGTAAAATGAACCGGACGTAAAGAATTTCACCATCCCATATCTTCCCCTGGGTATCGTAAGAGTCAACTAAGGGACACACCAGAGAATGGGCAGCAGCGTTCTCTGTTCACTTTAACAACAGACCGCGATAGCCAACCCGCCTGCCAAGCGTGGCGATTACGGCAAACCTCCCCAAACCAAAATGAATAGCAGAAGGACTGTAGCGATGTGTGAGACAGGGAAACGTCATATCTCCGAAACTGTTCACCGCTGCACTGGAGGATATCTTCAAGGTTCTGGACTGAAGAGGGCTGGGCATCAACGTTCATGGCGAATACATCACTCACCTTCGGTTTGTCGACAATATAGTGGTCATGGCTGAAACTATGGAGGATCTCAGTGCAATGCTGGATGACCTCAGTAGAACTTCTGAAAGTGTGAGTCTTAAAATGAACATGGACAAAACCAAGGTGACGTTAAATGCCCAAGTTACACCCACTCCTATCAAGGTCGGAGAATATACACTCGAAGTTGTGGGTGACTATGTCTACTTGGGTCAAACGATCCAGTTGGGTAGGGTCAACTTCGAGAAAGACGTCAACCGTCGAATCCGACTCGGCTGGGCAGTGTTCGGAAAGTTGCGTGGTATATTATCGTCCAACTTACCACAGTGTCTCAAGACGGAAGTCTATGACTAGTGTGTGTTGCCAGTGATGACATATGGCTCTGAGACGTGGTCGCTCACAATGGGCCTCATCAAAAAGCTTCAGCTTTACAGTCAACCAAAGGGCAATGGAGAGGGCTATGCTCGGAGTTTCCTTGCGTGATCGAATCAGAAAAGTGGAGATCCGCAAGAGAACGAGGTTCACCGACATAGCATGAATAGTTGCCAAACTTAAGTAGCAGTGGGCGGGGCACATTGCTCGTAGAATGGGTGGCCGATGGGGTAGAAAGGTGCCGGAGTGGCGACCACGAACCGGAAGACGTTGCGTTGCAAGGCTACCACCAGATGGACCTATGACCTGGTGAAGGTTGCGGGGATCCGCTGGATGCGAGACGCACGGGACTGATCAATGTAGCGACGCTTGGGGGAGGCCTATGTCAATTCACTTCAACTCAATACTCAATACATTTATTGTCTAGCAGTGGACGTCTTTCGGCTGATATGATGATGATGATAAAAATAAAAATTATATTGATAGGTAGAAACCACAGAACCAGAATCAACATTTTAGACAGACTGTGAACTTTTGATGAACCAATTGAAGAGTCTACTTAACAATGAGACGTGAGTTGATGAACAATTTTGAGTTAAAATTACTCAGAATTAAATAAGTCATTATTAATTTACCTAGAGCACAATAAATAAACTTAACTCTACTCTCCTGCATTTTGTTTAAAATTTATGAATGGTCTTAACCACCCCCACATAAATATATCTCAGTTTGTCTGATTGAGACGAGGCTTCTAGTAGCGTTTTTAATTGACTGAGACTAAAATGTTTACCGAGTAAAAAGTTTAAGACGTGGCAGAGAAACTTCGCTCTTATGAACACTACTTTATTATTGAGATGGTAAGAATATAACGTATTTAGTGGGCAAATGTACTTAAGTACACGTAGGGTCTAATAAGTAAAAGGTATGGAAGGATGATTGTTTTTTTTTTTTTTTTTTGATTGTCGTGTAGTTTAATATAATAATGTTTGACACATTTTTTTTTGTTTACTGCCTCGTATATTTTCCTGCATAAGTAGAGTAAGGGACACTGAAAGAAAGGAATCGCGATTTAGACCCTTCGCGACCGATATACAACCATAGATAATAATCAGACCATGTAGCGGCGAAAAACAGAATCTAATTATAAAGTTTTTGGCCAAGTCTGTCATAATTATTGAAGGTTATATCAACGTAATATTGTGAAATAATACTACTACTTTCTTTGCGGAAATAAACCAGAGTGATCTCCACAATGCAGTCCGTCATTCGCGAGCGAGCCCATTCACTTGCTAAACGTTCTATCGCCGCAAGCCGTCGCTCGTCACAATGCCCGCTCATATCCGCCGCCATACGATTACACAAACGTTCCAGCTGCCTGTAACCCCGTACACAAACTTTAAACCTACCAAATAATTCTCGAACTTGATCCTAAAATCCCAACTGACAAAGGCATTACAGATCAAAAGCATTCTCGAGTAAACAGAAGTACAAAGTTAGAAAGCTTTCCTTCATATTGTTTTCATTGGTATTCGATTGACGGCGTACTTCCCGTATCGTACCTTCCAATTATACCTTTAACACGTTCGCTGCCAAGGACTCGCCTCGCGCGAGACACAATGGCTTTTTATTTTTTGCAGCAATTACGGCAACGAACGTGTTAACCGCAGTCATGAATATTTTAATGGAATCAGTGGGTAAAACTTGCAATGAAAACTCGAATTGATTGAGTTCATTTATGCAAAAGAGGCAGAGGGCACATCTGTGCCACGCGGCATACTGTTTACCATCAAGCCGCAGAATTATTTGGCTTTTAGTATGTGCCTTTGTTTTTAGCTTTGAATTAAAGTACAAAAGGCAGCCCAACTTTTTTCTTACTTACTTTTATAAGTAGGAAAATTTTAACAGGCTTGTTGCTTAGAATTTTCGAATACTTAAGTGCCAAACCTATGAATGATTTCACAGTTGGGCGAATAATGAAAGGTGGATAGACGAACGAAACGAATTATTCAGTCTAGTTGTTTATAGTGTCTAAGTGAATTATGGCTTGAATAAAAAACCTGGACTAGATCTGAATAATTTCACAGGTATTGGAGGCGGATAAATAAAGCTTGTTAAATGAAGTACTGTTATTGTTGGCAGACTGGGCTGATGGGACGATGACCCCATTAAACAACCTTATTAGAATATGTAGAGCAGGCAGAAGATAGAGTTTCTCTATTTTTCTATCACAATAAAGTTTCGTAAATATAGAATATATTAATAGTAACCTTTTCATCAGTGCTGACTAAGGGCCGGTTGGGATCGAAGGGTGCTGTAGCAGACTTCTCCGTGCGAGGATATTGTGTCCCACAGCACTGAAACCGTTCCAAATGCTGCAGCGCGTGAGAACTCTGCCATAGACCCACTGCGATGCGCGTGTACAGGACCTGGTACAAGAACAAGCTTATTTGAGAAAATACAAAGTTTTAATACACAGTGCAGTTAATATACAGTCCGGTCAAATTAGACATATCAAAGTGCATTAATTCGCATAAAGCTGAAAATTGGTATGAATGTTTGGAACACCATTATAAATGAAATGTAAAAAATTCCCATCGATCCCACACTTGCAAAAATATTTATTCAAGGTCAAAGTTCGAAAATATATTTGTATAAAATAAGTTTTACTATAAAAATTGATCAGAAAAACAATTTAGATTATGCAATTATCTGTAAAAATAGTTTCTACAATTTTTCTCCTAAATGTCTCCGTTTCTGAGATATATTGATTGAAAAGTTGTATTCTTCATAATATGCACACGTTTCCACGCCACCTGGGATGTAATGTAATAGACGCATTTTTTTTAACATGGTTTCCCCGATTGGCCTATTCCACAATCTATTGTGATCCTGTTTAATTAAATACTATTCAAAATTATGTAAAAACTGGTATTATTGGAAATGATGAAAGCCAAAAATTAGGTAAGAGAGATTGGAGGCAGACAAGTTAATGCACTCGCTTTTTGTTACGAGTCTTCCTCCAACCTCTGCTTCTGCTCATCAACATTTATATCGGGTATATTATCAAGTGCAAGTGTGGCTTGGTAATCAATTGGACAAAAATACTGGGGTTGGAAGTTAATCAACAATACTTTGGAACCAATTCAGAATTTCAGACTTTACATCCACCTGCACCGGAAAAACTCCTCAACAATTATTTTTTAATTGTAAAATGGATGTAATGTGGCTGCAAAAAAGTTGAATTGTTTTGTTCTTTGGCATGTACCAGTTTTCAAGGTCAGTCGTGCTCCAATGTTGAATCGCCATTAAAAGAGTATATTTGTACGATATCAGTGAGGAGATATCTGATACATCGCCGTTAGAACAATTTATTTACACCCAGCAGTAAGAAGAAGAAGAACAAGGAGAAAAAGAAGTACAAGATGACAAATAGGAACAAGAGGAAGCAGAATTATCAGATGATTATGAATGACACGAATGAATCGAGTTTCGTCCAGGACAAAGTACTCCAACAGCTCTTTTTAGCATTACGGACGATATTAGACTTGGTATGGCAAATATAAATCTGACGGTACTTTGCTTATTAGATTTCAGCAATGCTTTTAACAACGTCGATTTTGATATTTTACTCGGCATACTCAGCTCTCGTAACATATCTCCAACGGTAAATGATTATTTTCATAGTTACCTGTGTGGCCGCCAACAACGTATTTGCATTGAAGGTTCTTCGTCATGGTGCCATAACTCGGCAGGCGTACCACAGGGGGGCGTATTATCTCCTCTTCTTTTCGCTATTTTTATTAATTATATTTCAAGGATCTTCTCTCGTCTGAGGCTTTGCAAATATATTCTCAAGCTCCGGTAGATGAATTATCTGAGGCTTCGTTGACAAAGACTTTTCATGTAGTTCTCAGCTGCAGGAGGATAGCCGCAAGGTGTTTGCGTCTGCGGGGTCTTTGCTCAGACTGCGCAATTTCCTTCCAAATACTAAATAATTCCTTGTTGGCTCAAAACGAGCCAACAAGGAACTGTCAACACAATGTAACAAATAAATTTCCGTCTTAAAATCTTACAATTGTACGCCCAACGTGTCGCATGAAGTTTGATAGAAGTACTTAACAAACTTACAATTTGTACGACCAATGTGTCGCATGTAGTTTGATTGTAATACTTAATTACTTATTTTGTGTCTAGTAGTTACAACTTAAATACTTAACCAAACTATAGGTTAACTTCATGATTGCTTAATTTAAAAACTTAAAATAACAAAACATTAACTTTATATAAAATTTAAAAGTGCGGTTATAGTCACCATATAGAAACCATTTCACTGATAAATGTTTTGTTAAATTGAATATAAAACACTCTAATTTAACATAGTTATTATAACTGTTAATTAGGTTTAAATATATAAATGGAACAAACAATTGTTTTGTTCAACATGCATAAAGCATTACTTTATACTAAAAAAACAAAACTTTAATATTATACATAAATTTAAAAGTGGGGTTATAGTCACATGTTTTATTAAAACTATATACCTTTCCACCAGTGAATATTTTGTTTAACTGATAATTAGTTTTGAATATTTAAAACAAAAAGTGTTTTTGTTCAACATGCTTATAGCAATTTTATTTGACTATCTTCATAAAGAAGAATTGGTTTATATACTTAAATGTTATTATATTTCAACAGATCATAAAGCAACTGGAGATGTGGTCTGCAAGCAGTATCGTTCCCTGTGTAGTTGTATCATAGTTGAAGCATCAAGGAGATGGATTATCCCGCACATATGGTGTCTGATGAGGTACACTTGTGTTCGGAGACCTGTTGCTGAGCTGTTCATTATAATAAAGAGTTAAATTCAGGAGGTACTTTTACAATTATACGTATCGTAGCTCGCTTTAAACATTACTTAATGAGAATTTCTCTAATAATTATTTTCATACTTAATTATTTATACTAAAAATAAATATAACTTAATTGCAAAATTCTTTTGGAAGATATTAATGTCAAAAGAAAATGTGGGACATCTATAATAACTATTTAATTATGATCCCACTGGCGCCAAATCTTCAAATAAATAAAATAAACAATTTGTAGTGACTTATTAGGATGTTTTTGCTGTGTCAAAAGAAGCACAATTTTATAGTATATTCTAATTGTTATGTTGATTTCTTCCTATATGGAATGCAACAAGCAATTCTATGATTGAAATACTAGTGTTTCTTGTACACAAAATTACCTAAATTTGTACATGTGAACAATGCTAAACTTATTAGGTTTTTTTTCCTGTGTCAACTAAAAGAAACACAATGTGGTATTTATTATACTCTGATCACTGTAGTAGATATGTTATGTTGTTTCCTATACGGATAACAACAGACAATGCTATAGTGAAATTTTAGTGTACACGGAATGCCTAAAAGTGTCCATGTTAACAATGGTCCTCAATTTATTTAAATACATTAATGTAAAATATGAAGATTCTCTAGTTATAATCATTGTTGTGTTAAAATATTTACACATAATTCAATAATGGAGGTGCAAATATTTAATTAAGAAAGGGATGAATGAATGCTGATAGGGTGTAAGGCTTTTTTTTCTAAATTAATGCGTTAACAATAATTTAATAACTGGGTATGTATATGGATGGATGAAAGGAAACACAATGATGCAAAAACTTAGTAGTATTCTGAATTATAAAACTTAACTAAAGTAGACATTTACCTACATCTATACAACGGATAGGTAGTAGTATTCTGAATTATAAAACTTAACTAAAGTAGAGATTTACCTACATCTATACAACGGATAGGTGCTCAAAAAACCCTTGCTGATTTAAAAAGGCTGGTTTACTTTTCGTTGCGAATCTTAACTTGATTTAGGTATTATCCTATATCTATACAATGGATGGGTACTTAATGTAACATTTGCTGATTTAAAAGGCAATGTTACTTTCTGTTGCGAATCTTAACTTGATTTAGTACTTGTCTACATTTACTTATATACATTTGAACAACTTGATACTTAAAACACTTGCCGATTTAAAAAAGCAGTGTTTCTGTTGTTTATAAAACTTAACTTGATCAGTTATTGGTCTAAACTTAAAAATAATAAAAACTTTTTAATAAAAAATCAAACCGACTTCCAGAACAAAAAACTACAAACCAAAAAATAACTTTCTTTTCCGAAGTCGGTGTCTTTTGTACCCATTTTTTTCAGTTTTTCGACACCGACTTCGGAAAAGAAAGTTATTTTTTGGTTTGTAGTTTTTTGTTCTGGAAGTCGGTTTGATTTTTTGTTAAAAAGTTTTTTATTTTTCTCTTTTTAGTTTTGGTAGGTATCTCCAATTAACATGATAATCATTTATGGCCAAAGTACATCTCATGACGATTCCAATAAGCCCAAGCACGACTAGGATACATTGTTTTATTTCAGAGTTCCAGTGCCTACCTTCCGGCTTCATCATCAGAACAGTTCAATGGTACCATTTTCATCAGTACCATTCATTTATAAGTATTTGCTTCATCATAGTCGGTTAACTATACGAGATATTTTATACCCGTGACATACTTAGCATTAAGGAGTTTCAGTGGCCATCTGTGGTTTTCTTCATCAGTTCCACTTCACCAAATTATACTTTCTGAGTGCAAGTGATTGCATTGTTGGTAAAAATACCAAAATCACGATATAAATGCCTATAATATTTGAGGAGTTCCCTCGATTTCTCTAGGATCCCATCATCAGATCCTGACCTGATGACTATGGGACCAACTAGGAAGTATACCCTTCAAAACAAAAGAAGATATTTTGAAATCGGTCCAGGCGTCTTTGAGTAATCGGGGAAAATACATAAAAAAAAAAAAAAAAGATTCCGACGAATTGAGAACCTCCTCCTTTTTTTGAAGTCGGTTAATAAAAAGGTTATATCTCTTTTGAGTATAACCTGACTCTTAAACATTTAACATACTTAAATGCTTGATGAATCAAACATTAACTTAAATAAACTACACTCTCTCATAAATAACATTCTTTTCCATCAACAGGGCTCATTAGGTTTAATTTAGATATAATAGAATAATAAATATTAAAATATGGTCAACGACGTGAAAGAGTAACAGCTACAGCATTCAACAACAGGCTCCGAATACCCATGATGTTTTGACCGGTGAGACTGGATGCCATCTGCACAGAGGAACGATGCTGATTGAGATATCATACATCTGGTACTGTTTAAAGGGTATTTTATATTCCATAAACAAGTAAGTGTAATACCTTTAAATTGTGATGCTGCAGTGATGCCAGTGTGTTATTAAACTAGTTGACCAAATAAAAAGACTTTTACTTCTGTCGACCCTCATGCGAAATCATCCCTGCAATTGTCTCATCCTGAACATCTACCCCTGAGCTGACTGGTGAGTAAGGAGAAAAAGATATCTTACAACAAAAGACACAAGGCCACATAGCTAGGTACCAGGATAACAAATGGATATTACAAACAACGAAGTGTCCCACTGGAAAAAGACAAAGAGGACGGCAAAATAAACGATGGGTCGATGATATTGTAGAAACCGCTGCGAAAAACTGGATGACCACCGCCCATGACAAACAGAAGTGAAAAAAGAATGGAGGAGGCTTTTTACCCTACAGGGGCCATACAATAATATACATTATAAAGTATAAATAAATAAAGCTATAATAATAATAATCTAATATTTAAGGAGATAATATAACTGCCACTAACTGTAACAGGCTAGAGAAGATTGACTTTGTTTGGAACGTTTTTGCCGTCGGGTACTTTTTTAAATTTTGATTGAAAACCTTAGCATTTAATCGGTCAAAGACTAAGTCTGGGCACCTTATTCATTAAATAATTCAAAGTAAACGTTATTAATTTTCAAGTGGTTTTATTACTAGAGCTAATTAAATTTTGTTGATATTGCTTCAATCAAATTCTGAATTAACAGTTCCGAGAACTGAACGGTGAAGTCACTGGATATTAATTATCTTCTAGTAGCTAATATTATCGACTTAAAATATCATTGAAAATTAAAATTTTGTTGGAAGTTTTAATAATGTTCATAATACAAATTTTACAACTAAAACTAAATTAGGTATATATTTTTTTCTTTTCTTCTTTATTATAATAATTTTGCCTTAAAATATGCCTTTTACAACGATGACTTCACTATCCAATCAAATACAAACGAAATCTCAAATCTTTATTGCATCCATCCACTGCAATAAATAAATCAATAGGTTTATCTTGAACACCACTGACATCGGTGAAGGGAAATCTGGGTAGGTAAATTAATTCTAAAATCGCTAACCAAGAGCAACAGTGGTCGTACCTTCTCTGTACGAGTGTACCTTTGGCCTGCTGTCAGACAAATCAAAGGATTGTTTTACTACCCCCCCGGTTCCCGCAATGTCGAAGCGGGGGCAGGTCAGTAGCCGTGGCTTTATCACTCACGGTAAAGCGAAAAGGAAACCGAGGATGGGCCACTCGTCAAGGCGTTTGCCGATAAGCCGACGACGTAGTGGCCAACAAATAGGTTGTGGTGCCGCTTGGGCGACGTCGCAACTGAGGCGGGCCACGATGTTGTATGAGAGGCATCGCGGCTGAGGGTTGGAGGCCGCGGCGGGAGAGAATTGCCGGTATTGCGGTGCACCGCTCTTCCTTCGCCTAGACGGGATCGCCACCGTCTGATGGTGGACACGGTGGGGCCGCAGCATAGGAAGAGTATCGGTGTAGCGTTTGCCGCTCTCCCTATTCCCTGCGGCCGAAAAATTGTAGGTAGTGGGCCACTGACCTGACCTGTCGCAGGGGAACAAGGGTGCCATACACAGGGTCGTCTGGCGCCCATGTGCTGGTTTCGTCCCTGGGGAGGTCACGGTGTGCACTGTGTTCTGGCGCGCCGGTGATGAGAGTTACTCCCCAGAGGAGGGTCCGGTGACGAACAGCCGAAAGTGTGATGAGTGCTAACTCGTGCCCTTATGCCCGCCATAAGCGGCACAAGAGGACACCGTGAAATTTCGAGCTATTATCAGCGCAGTATGCATGAGCATTTCACCACGTCAAAAAAAAAAAAAAAAAACTCGTATTACTATGCATAAAAGCCAAAGTCAATTAAAAGTAAACATTCAGTCGAACACAGGTAAAATAATTTAAACTGAAAGTATAGCTTGAGTCGAAGCAATCTCTCACGAGCTTTTGGTTTCTCAATCCTAAGTCAATATCAAAAAGTTCAACTTGAAACTTGCCTCATTTAAAATTGAGCTTTATTTATTTATAAGTTAGGGTTAATAACATTCTACAAAAAAAAAATACATTTTTCTTTTATGGCTTATAATTTTTCATAATGAAACATCTTCGAACTAAATGTGAACCCAATAAAAATGTATGTAACAGATTTTTTTTGTATTTCAGTTATGTTCGTATTCAACAGTATGTACATCCCTTGAAATATGTATTAAAAGTCAACCTGTATGTATACAGATCAAGTCTAGCCACGAATGGGCTCCCATACATCGCTATAGAATTTACGTGTGCAACCTAACGATCGAAAGTTAGCTGAGGATCCGCCGTCATTCAGCTTAGTCACACTATATGTTGAGGCAATTAGCAAGTAGTTACTTAAATAGGTACTGAAGCTGCAAACGTAAAAAGGCCGCATCTTTGCAGTTGCAAAAGTTAACCCGTTTTACAGGTCCTGAAACGTAGTTGTACTAACACTGTTTCAGCATTACAATAATAGAATAATTAATCAAAGTGAGGTTTTGTTTCGTACCAACTAGAAACAACATCTAATTAACTTACTGTTTCTTCCTATTCATTAAGAAACAGACAGACACAATTGATTGACAGATAAAGTGAAGGTTATAAGGAAATTGCCAACGTCCGTAAGAAAAATCAAAAATGTCTCAGAGACCTTCCCAAAATAAATCTGCAATTAAAAGTGAAATAATTTATGAATAGTTAAGGAAGAGGCTCATTTAAATTCATAGTCCTTTCCATATTTTATGTCTCTCGTGGTTGCAATTTCTCGGTTGAGACCAGTTGAGACTTTTAAATAAAGTTGGCCACTGGGCAGATCGCTTTTACAAAAAGGCTGCCTGTCCGCAGTTGTGTCGTCTTATGCTTTTATCTTAAAATGGAGCTTATTCTACCATATTAAGTTCAGAAACTGTAGCAATATATTTTATATTTTCTCCGTAGACGTATTAAAACTAACTAAACATTATTTTATAATCTACAATAAGTTTCATTTTATACGAGGAGCAGTGTTAGCCCAGTGGTTACGTCCCAGATTTACGAGTCGTAGACAGAAAATAGGCCAAAGTTCCAGCAGTAGAAACGTTAGAAGGCTGATTATGCTTATATGCTAAGTTGGTATAATAATGCTGAATATTATTTCATTTCAGACACTGAACTTAGAAACACGTGAACATGAAACACGGTTAACAATTTTAACGACCAAACATGTGTTATAACTACTGTTTAGCTAATTACTTTGTAACAACAGTTAGGACTTGGTCAGTAAAACCAAACTGGGCTGGCAGTTTACAAAGAGTGGGCATTAAGATAAATGCTTTAAGGCCCAAACTGTTGTCTATGCCCCCTACTTGACATATATATAGGACTCTCTTAGTTGCAATAAACGCCGATATAATATGCTTACGAAGTTCTCTCTTAAATTAAGATAAGCCGTCCTTTTTCACAAATCTATGTATATTTGGGCAAACTATATCTTTAGTTACCTTGGGACATGTATTTTATAGAAATACCGTCGCAGTCATAATTAATTTCAAATGTATACATTGGAGCAGTCATGTGGAAGATAAATTTATGAGTGTTTTTAAACATGGAATGTCTGTCGTCGGAAGCGCCTGCTGTGTTCCGGCTCGCACCTGAAACGGACACGATCACGGCTTGTAGCAACCGGTTTGTGTACACAAGCCGCTAAGAAGTTGAAAGGTTATATTCACGCCATTGGTTACTAGGTATTATGTTATATTGAATATTATTTATAGCATCATTACAAAATACATTTGCTCGTGTGTGGGAGATATCTCAGCGTATGTCAGAGTTATCAGCTGTTAACTAAGCCTGTAAGATTCCGTATTAAATTATGTACTCGTATTTCTTTGAATTAAACTAACTGAATTCACAATGGGCCTAATCAGAAAGCTAACAGTCACCCAAAGGGCAATAAAAAGGGCTATGCTCGGAGTTTGAGTAGAGACCCGCAAGAGAACCTGGGTTACCGACATTGCCCGATGAATTGCCAAACTTAAGTGGCAGTGGGCAGGGCACATTGCTCGCAGAACGGATGGCCGATGAGGCAGAAAGGTTCTGGAGTGGCGACCGCGAACCGGCAGACGTTGCGTTGGAAGGCCTCCCACCAGGTGGACCGAAGACCTGGTGAAGGTAGCGGGGATCCGCTGGATTCGAGACGCACGGGACCGATAAATGTGGCGACACTTGGGAGAGGCCTATGTCCAGCAGTGGACGTTTTTCGGCTGATATGATGAACTCATGAATGCAATGGAACCCACCAAGCTACTAAATAACATAACATCACACCTGTATTTCCAGAAGAGTTAGGCAGAGGTGCACCTATTTAGTAGAACCATTCGTACGCGAGTCCGACTCACACTTGGTCGGCTTTTCGTCTTTATCTACCTATATATTTGCGCACGGTATTCCAGTTGGTAGATATACATAATGACCTATTAACATTTAATAACTATACCTGTTCACATAAAATAATAGGAGATACGTATGGTGTATTTTTCGTAGGTGTCCAATTCCGTGATGAATGCACTCTGAAAGTTCAATTTTGAAAAAAAATATATATGAAGCTGTTTTGGTGTTTTCGAGTCCCATTGACTTAAAAGCAGCCTTAATATTTTATATATGTTTGTTCCAGTACGCGGCCACATTAATTGCACCGTTAGTGACGTTCATCAGATCCTCAAAAGTGCACTCACATTTGGCATCACACTTACTCGTAGCTACAAAACATATTTTGCCAAGTTATGAACTTGCTTAAATTATGTGTTTATGTGACCTTAGTGATCCAAACTTGTGATTTTATAATCCTATTTGGATCACAAATTACGTAGAGCAAGAAAAACATTATTAAATACTCCATAAGAATGTATTTCAGCATCCAATAATATGTCTAACAACGTTACGTTACTAATATTGAAGGATGAACTCTTGTTGGCATGAAAAAATTGTTCCCTAGACAGTAGAAAGCTGACCTCTTGATGTGTAACAAAATAAAAAGACTTTATCGTCTGTATTTACGTCCGCGGAATGATGACATAGGCCGGCCTCTTAAAAATGAATAATTATTTTATTTTTAGCTTTGTAAGCTACTAGACTGCTAGAATCGAAAGCCATTCGTCTTATTTTTCGAAAAAAAATCCTGCAGCAGCTACCAGTTACCATGCGATGATCGTCGCTCCACGTCGATCGTCGAACTCGCTCTAAGAAGTCCCCTATAGAATTTCTAGGAACAGACATCTAATTACGTCGGTAGCAAAATACATTCTTAAGAAATCATCTTATACTTCTTTCCATGTAATAGGGACTTTTAGACTTAATCCAATAGATTTAATTACTACAGCCTTTTAGACTTAATCCAATAGATTTAATTCCTACAGCCTTTTAGACTTAATCCTTTATCCGGGCTTAAATTTCAAGACTCTTAGGGCCAATTTCACTAATGAAACTAATCGCGATTAGTTACATTGGTTAAATCGGTCCTTAGACTATTTGGTATGTAAAACGGCAGATAGAGTGGCAGCTCTCTGACAATAATTAGAGCTCATAATAACCACACATATTTATCCGAGTTCTTTTGTTTCAGGTTATAACAGAGCCTACCGGCTCTGTATGAACAAGATGACAAATGCGGGGCAAACATTATAACAATATAAGCATAATCGTTCTATAATGTTCCTACTGCTGAGACATATGCCTCTGATCTGCGAAAGAGACTGGACCGCGAGGACCTAGTTCGGGTTGGTGAATGTCGTATCGAATTTTTGGTTCTATTCTAGGACATGCCAGTTTCCTCGCGATGTTTTTCTTCACCCGTTTTGAGAGCAGTAAATTACAGAAGACATATAAGGTTCGAGCCCACGACCTACAACTCGGAAAGCGAGGCCGTTATCAAATGGCCACCAGTTCTCAATATGAGGCAGTCCTATGTCTTAAATTATTTTCCTACCTCTGTGTTTTTCGAAACAAACAAGTACGCAATGTAGAGAAAATACGCTGTTCCATATACAGCAAATAGGAATTGCAAGTTAATTAAAACTGAGCAAGTAAATACTTGTAACATGTCTGAGGCAGCCCGACCATAAGTGACGTGGCGGAAAATTCTAGAAATACGGGTTTGTTTATTTAGTCGCGTAATGTTCGATTTCCTTTAGGTTCAAAGACATTTATATCTATCAAAAGAATTAGCAAAATTGGGAAGTTATAAAAACTATACTTACTTAATTCTTCTCAAACAATTCACTGTGAAAGCAAATACCTATTTAGAGATAAGAGAGGACGTACTTTTTTTAAACAAAATAACTATTTGAAAACTTTCAATGTACGATATACTGTTCATAACCGTAACGCATTTTGGGTTTGTGGGCACTTCAAACCATCCACAATGCGAAGTTTTTGTTGTACCAATAAACTTGTAAAAACGGCCACAAAGGGTCGTAACGAACTCACTTAGGTTGACCACAAAGCCACGCATTCCATCAACCTATGTACCTACAAAACACACTTTGTCATTCAACCTACATTTAAACTACAAGTACATTTGCATGGTTTTAGTAAGTGTGAAAGCACTGGAGCACTAAATACTAGCTGTACGTGTAGTCTGCCGCATCCTGTCAGTTGCCGCCACTTATAAGTGAGGGAAAATTCGGTCTAATTTACACAGCTGTCGAATTCAGAAAGTTAACATTTAATATAAATGTTTTATAGCTGTTGGGAATGTTTTGAAGTAATTTTCTTTTACTTTGAAGTATAATTTGTTATTGAGTGACAAATAGAGTCTGTCGCATGCCGAAAGAACCGTGGCCGCGTGGGCTCGTTTATCACAGGATGAAGAAGGGGAAGGCAGGACGTCCTGGATGTATTACTTCAGAAATGGAGTGAAGTAGTACAGAATCACGAACACTGGAAGAAATAGAGTGAGACTCCCTTTACCAGTGACGTTAGTATACACCACTGTGTTTGGACAACTGCAATAGGTATTCACAGGTTCATTAAATAGTCTCTTTCCCCCAACTACCAACTACAGCAACGTTAATGGTAGATTTTGGTATAGGTTGTGGTAATTCATGCCGAGACAAGGCTCAACGCAAAAGAACACTAGATCTCAAACCAAATGTGGTCTCTCAGAAAAATTGCTCTACACAGAGCTAGGAGTAACTATTGATTCTAAATGCTTATGCAGGCCTTACGTGATTCACTTACCATGTAGGCTTGAATACCGCGTCAGTCTTAGGGGCATCTAGAATAAGGGATTCTCAGATTAAAGTTTTTGGTATTCTCGTATGTTTACAAAATACTTAGTACCTAATACTAATTGTTTGGTAAATAATTAACCAAGAAAATATTATGCTAGCACTATATTCTAATATAATGCATACATGGCTATATCTACTTCCCTATTAACTTTTTTTTTGAAGTACGCAATTTTGTAACAAACATTGTTTGCCTGGCCTTTCCTATGGAAACAAGTGATTGCTCATTGTTGCCAGAAAAGTGCTTCTAATGCGCAAAGTTAGAAATGAAAACGCACTCCAAAGCCACAATTTTGGCAATTATGTGTCGGCTAGTTGATTAAAAGGTTCAGAAAGTATCTTTAATGTGCGAACGAATACTAAAAACTTGAATTTGGTACAGTCAGCTCAGTAAAACCTTATCAAATTAAAGGACATGGCCAGTTTCAGACGTCCAAACAGAAACTGGCCTAGTCCTTTACTTTGATTACTGAAATTTAATAATTTAAAGAGTGGTATCCGTTCGAAATAGAAAATAAGTATGAGTTGAAACAATTACTAGTGGTAGGATAGGTGTTGGTATTGGAACGGAATAAATCGAAAAATGTAGGGATTTCAGCGAGATTTTGTCAGTTAATAAATATCTAACATTAAAAAAGTAATAAATTGCCTCCCGGTTACATACTAAAACGTTGTGTTTTTACTGAAACCTTGGGGTTAAAGTAATGAAAAACGTATTAATTCTGAATGAACGGAGTTAATACCCTACTAGCTACCTCTTTGATATTTCAATGTGCGTCTGGCTGGGCAATAGGTCTGTTCAGATTCAGAGTATTTATCTCCATAATGTTCATAAACCTTTCTAATAAAACGGTTCGTGGGTTCAATTCTCAGTAAAGGATGTATATGTTAGTAAACATGGGCATAACAAGTTGAAGGATTATAGTTCACGTCACAGACATAAATCTAACTAGATAACGCAGGTCCCTCCATGTGTATGAAAACCAAGCGTGCCACTTTTTCACACACAATTTAAAAACAAATTTACTTGCCAATGAAAGAAAACATTTCCAGTGCCTCGGCCAACGTTTTCTATACAATTTGTTCAGCTCAATATGGCATGATTGGGCATTTTTCTATATTTCGGTGGATTTCTGGTGCCGGTGATGCTAAATCAATGCTCAAGGTACGATCATTGATCGTAATTTTACTCCGTTTTTTGACACGCGAAGTACTTACAATCAAGTCATCTAGTTTGATTTATATCTGCGGTTCATGTGGATTTTTATATTGAACTAGAAATTGTCTGATCTTTCCTTGACCTTGCGCTTGTTGGATGAAGTAACACGATTGGGAATAAAAGCAACCTACGTGATACTACTACGAGAAAACTGAACTCTTGATGTGTAACAAAATAAAAAGGCTTTATCGTCTGTATTTACGTCCGTGGAATGATGACATAGGCCGGCCTCTCAACAATGAATAATTATATAATCTTTATCTTTGTATTCTACAGGCCGGAGTATCTATTGTACCATGTTTATTATACCCTTCTTTCAGCGAATTCAGTGAGTGATGTTATTGCTTCTTTATATTATTGCGTGTCAAACAAGTAGGCGGATAACCTGGTTACAGTGCTCTCAGGTCAAGCCATAATAAAGTTTACCCTAAAAGACGTTCGTCATCAACCTAGAGCAGTAGGTACGCTACTAGACTGCTAGAATCGAAAGCCATTCGTCTTATTTTTCGAAAAAAAAAGCCTGCAGCAGCTACCAGTTACCATGCGATGATCATCGCTCCACGTCGATCGTCGAACTCGCTCTAAGACGTCTACCATGAAATTTCGGGGAACAGGCATCCAATTACGCTGGTAGCAAAATTCATTCATAAGAAATCATCATAATTCCGTGTGACAGGGAAAATTTTCTATAGGTTTTTTAGACTAAATCCTATATCCGAGTTTAACTTTGAAGACTCTTAGACTGTTTAGTATGTTAAACAGCAGATTATGAGTGGCAGCTCTCTGACAATTGGAGCTCATAATAACCACATATATTTTGCCGAGTTCATTTATTTCAGGTTATAACAGAGCCGATATATGAACAAGATGACAAATGTGGGGAAAACGTTATAACAATATAAGCATAATCGTTCTATAATGTTTGCACTACTGGGACATATGCCTCTGATATGCGAAAAATACTGGGTCGCAATTCACTGCGAGGACCTAGTTCGGATTGGTGACTCTCGTATCGAACTATTGGTTCTATTCTAGGACATGCCAGTTTCCTCGCGATGTTTTTCTTCACCCGTTTTGAGAGCAGTAAATTACAGAAGACATATAAGGTTCGAGCCCACGACCTACAACTCGTAAAGCGGGGCCGTTATCAAATGGCCACCAGTGCTCAATATGACGCAGTCCTATATCTTAAATTAGTTTCCTACCTCTGTGTTTTTAGAAACAAACAAGTACGCTATGTTAGAGAAAATAAGCTGTTCCATCTACAGCAAATACGAATTGCAAGTTAATTAAAACTGAGCAAGTAAATACTTGTAACATGTCTGAGGCAGCCCGACCATGAGTGACGTGGCGGAAAATTCTAGAAATACGGGTTTGTTGATTCAGTCGCGTAATGTGCGGTTTTAGATTTCCATTAGGTTTAAAGACATTTATTTTTATTAAAAGAAGATCATTACTGTTCATATAAAATTGGGGCAGATATAAAAAGTATACCCAGGTACTTAATTCTTCTCAAACAATTCACTGTGAAAGCACATAATTAGATATTAGTGAGGAGAAACTTTTTTTAAACAACTCTTTGAAAACTTTCAATGAATGAAAAAGTGTTCATAACCGTAACGCATTGCGGGCACTTCAAACCTTCCACAATGCGAAGTTTTTGTTGTACCACTAAACTTGTAAAAACGGCCACAAAGGGTCATAACGATTCACTCATGTTGACCACAAAGCCACGCATGAACCTATGTACACGAAGAAAAAAGATGTGTGTTTTGTACCTACAAAACACACTTTATCATTCGACCTACATTTAAACTACGAGTACGTTTGCATGGCTTTAGTAAGCGTAAAAGCACTGGAGCACTAAACACTAGCTGTAAGTCTGCCGCATCCTATCAGTTACCGTCACTTATAAGCGAGGAAAAATTCGGTCTAATTTACACAGCTGTCGACTTCAGGAAGTTAACATTTGATGTAAATGTCTTATAGCTGTTGGGAATGTTTTGAAGTATATTTCTTTTACTTTAAAGTAAAGTATGATTTGTTAATTAGTAACAAATAGATTCCATCGCATGCCGAACGAACCGTGGGCTCTTATAACTTAGGATGAGGATGGAGAAGGCAGGATAACCTGGATGACTTTCATCAGAAATAGAATGAAGTAGTGCAGAATCATGACCACTGGAAGAATTGGAAGGAGAATCCCTTTGCCAGTGAGACAGTACGGATTGAAAATAAATAGCCCTTTTTACGGGTAGAGTTGGCCTGGCGTTAGTATACACCGCTTGGTTTGGCAACTGCAATCACAACTCACAGGTTCATTAAATAGTCTCTTTCACCCAACTACTAACCACAGCAACGTTAATGGTAGAAATTGGTATAAGTTGTGGTAACTCATACCGGGACAAGGCTCAACGTAAAATATTACTAGATGTGAAACCAAACGTGCTGTCCCATAGAAAAAAAATCTACACAGAGCTAGAAGCAACTATTGATTCAAAAAGCTTATGCGGGCCTTACGTGATACAGTTACCATGTAGGCCTGAATACCGTGTCAGTCATAAGGGAATCCAGAATAAGGGATTCTCAGATTAAAGTCTTTGGTATTCTCATTATAATTATGTAGTTCTTCTATACAAAACACTAAGTACCAAATTCTAAGAGTTTGGTGAATAATTAATCAAGAACACATTATGTTAGCACAATGTAGACAACCACTGTTTCAACATGAAACATTACGTAATCTAATATAATAGATAAATGGCTATACCTACTAACTTTGTTATTGAAGTACGCAATTTTGTAACAAATATTGTTTGCTTGGCCTTTCCTGAGGAAACAAGTGATTATAAAGTGTTGCCAGAAAAGTGCTTGTAATTTGCAAAGTTAGAAATGAAAAAGCACTGCAAAGCCATAATTTTGGCAATTATGTGTCGGCTACTTGGTTTAAAGGTTCAGCAAGTATCGCAGATTAAAATTGCATTGGTATTTTATTTTACTAAAATAATTTTGAAAGTGGCACTAAGGTATTTGAAAGTTTAAGTTAACATCAACACAGATAATTTCAATTATATTTAGGATACAGGGTAAAAGCTTATACAAACTATATTAAGCGTTAAAAATAAAAAGCAGGTAAGTACCTGATATTTACTCTGACAAAATAGATTTATTCCGTTCTAATACCAACAACTAATACCTCTTGTATTTGTTTCAACTAATATTTATTTTCTATTCCAAACGGATACCACTCTTTAAATAATTAAATATAAATTGCGAACGAATACTAATAAACTGAATTTGGTACAGCCAGCTCAGTGAAACCTGATCAAATTAAAGGACAAGGCCAGTCCAGTTTCTGTTTGGACGTCGGCATTCACTCACAATACCTAAGCAGATAGATAGTAAATAGTGGAAGGATATAGGCAGGTACAGTCAGTCACAGATGATGTCTCATTTAATATACATTTATTCTTATGAGTACCTAACCAGGTATAGACATTTATTATATTAGAAGGTAGGTAGGAAGGTAGGAAGGTAGTTAGGAAGGTAGGTAGGTTTACTTCCCTATTATTATTTTTTTATTGAAATACGCAATTTTGTAATAAAAATTGTTTGGCTGGCCTTTCCTGGAGAAATAGGTGATTGCTCATTGTTTGTAAGAAAAGTGTTTGTAATGTGCAAAGTTAGAAATGATAAAAAAACTTTTTGCAAAAAAATACTACCGACTTCCAAATACAAAACTACAAAGTGAAAAATAACTTAATTTTTTGAAGTCGGTGTCTTTCGTAGGTACCATTTTTTTGCGTTATGGACACCGACTTCAAAAAATTAAGTTATTTTTCACTTTGTAGTTTTGTATTTGGAAGTCGGTAGTATTTTTTTGCAAAAAGTTTTTTTATTTTTCACTTTTTAGTTGTACGTACCTAATAGGCAAGTTAGTAAGGGAACTATTTCGCCAGAATAGATTTCATAAAACTTGAACTTAACCGGTAAATTGAGAGATCTGCTTACCCCTTAAGAGCGAACTGGCGTGATGTTATGTTATGAAATATTATAAACAAGAAACAGACATGCGATTGCAGCAATCCCGAGAGATTTGCCGTTATTTATTGAAGAGTTCTGTTGTATATCTCCGAAGTTCTTCATCAGATCTTCACCAAATTAAAATGGGACCAATTTCGGAACATACTTTTTCAAACAAAAAAAGAATTTTCAAAATCGGTCTACAATTGACGGAGTAATCGGTGAACATACACAAAAAAAAAAAAAAAAAAACAAACTTGAAGTCGAATATAGAACCTCCTCCTTTTTGGAAAGTCGGTTAAAAACGCAATCCAAAGCCACAATTTTGGCAATTATGTGTCGGCTACTTGAATTAAAGGTTCGGGAAGTATTTTTAATGTGCGAACGATTACTAACAACTTGAATTTGGTACAGTCAGCTCAGTCAAACCTAATCAAATTAAAGGACATGGCCAGTTTTAGACGTCCATACAGAAACTGGCCTTATTCTTTACTTTGATTACTGAAATTTAATAATTTAAAGAGTGGTATCCGTTCGACATAGAAAATAAATATGAGTTGAAACAATTACTAGTGGTAGGATAGATGTTCGTATTGGAACGGAATAAATCGAAAAATGTAGGGATTACAGCGAGATTTTGTCAGTTAATAAATATCTAACATTAAAAAATTGACGATCGATATTCTCAAAAAATAAGTACCTAAATAAATTGCCTCCCGGTTACATACTAAAACGTTGTGTTTTTACTGAAACCTAAAGGTTAAAGTAATGAAAAAAGTATTAATTCTGAATGAACGGAGTTAATACCCCACTAGCTACCTCTTTGATATTTCAATGTGCGTCTGGCTGGGCAATAGGGTCTGTTCAGATTCAGAGTATTTATCTCCATAATGTTCATAAACCTTTCTAATAAAACGGTTCGTGGGTTCAATTCTCAGTAAAGGATGTATATGTTAGTAAACACGGGCATAACAAGTTGAAGGATTATAATTCACGTCACAGACATAAATCTAACTAGATAACGCAGGTCCCTCCATGTGTATGAAAACCAAGCGTGCCACTTTTTCACACACAATTCAAAAACAAATTTACTTGCCAATGAAAGAAAACATTGCCAGTGCCTCGGCCAACGTTTTCTATACAATTTGTTCAGCTCTATATGGCATGATTGGGCATTTTTCTATATTTCGGTGGATTTCCGGTGCCAGTGATGATAAATCAATGCTCAAGGTACGATCACTGATCGTAATTTTACTCAGTTTTTTGACACGCGAAGTACTTACAATCAAGTCATCTAGTTTGATTTATATCTGCGGTTCATGTGGATTTTTATATTGAACTAGAAATTGTCAGATCTTCCTTGACCTTGGCCTTGTTGGATGAAGTAACACGATTGGGAATACAAGCGACTTACGTGACGAGAAAGCTGACCTCTTGATGTGTAACAAAATAAAAAGGTTTTATCGTCTGTATTTACGTCCGTGAAATGATGACATAGGCCGGCCTCTCAAAAATGAATAATTATTTAATCTTTAGCTTTGTATTCTACAGGCCGGAGTATCTATTGTACCATGTTTATTATACCCTTCTTTCAGAGAATTCAGTGAGTGATGTTATTGCTTCTTTATATTTTTGCGTGTCAAACAAGTAGGCGGATAACCTGGTTTCAGTGCTCTCAGGTCAGAGTCATATTAAGTTGACTCGAAAAGACGTTCATCATCAACCTAGAGCAGTAGCTACGCTATTAGACAGCTAGAATCGTAGCGTAAGCCATTCGTATTATTTTTCGAAAAAAAAACCTACAACAGTTACCAGCTCCCATGCGATGATCGTCGCTCCACGTCGATCGTCGAACTCGCTTTAAGATGTCCCCCATGGAATTTCGGGGAACACAGCTCTAATTACTCCGGTAGCAAAATTAATTCATAAGAAATCATCATAATTCTATGTAACTGGGAAATTTTTGTACCGGTTTATAGACTTAATCCTATATCCGAGTTTAACTTTCAAGACTCTTAGACTGTTTAGTATGTTAAACAGCAGATTATGAGTGGCAGCTCTCTGACAATTAGAGCTCATAATAACCACATACATATATTTATCCGAGTTCATTTCTTTCAGGTTATAACAGAGCCGATATATGAACAAGATGACAAATGAGGGGCAAACATTATAACAATATAAGCATAATCGTTCTATAATGTTTGCACTACTGGGACATATGCCTCTGATCTGCGAAAAATACTGGGCCGTAATTCACCGCGAGGACCTAGTTCGGGTTGGTGAATGTCGTATCGAATTTTTAGTTCTATTCTAGGGCATGCCAGTTTCCTCGCGATGTTTTTCTTCACCCGTTTTGAGAGCAGTAAATTACAGAAGACATATAAGGTTCGAGCCCACGACCTACAACTCGTAAAGCGGGGCCGTTATCAAATGGCCACCAGTGCTCAATATGAGGCATTCCTAAATCTTAAATTAGTTTCCTACCTCTATGTTTTTAGAAACAAACAAGTACGCTATGTTAGAGAAAATAAGCTGTTCCATCTACAGCAAATACGAATTGCAAGTTAATTAAAACTGAGCAAGAAAATACTTGTAACATGTCTGAGGCAGCCCGACCATGAGTGACGAGGCGGAAAATTCTAGAAATACGGGTTTGTTGATTCAGTCGCATAATGTGCGGTTTTAGATTTCCTTTAGGTTTAAAGACATTTATTTTTATCAAAAGAAGGTCATTACTGTTCATCTAATATTGGGGCAGGTATAAAAAATATACCTAGGTACTTAATTCTTCTCAAACAATTCACTGTGAAAGCACATAATTAAAGATTAGAGAGGAGAAACATTTTTTAAACAAATAACTCTTTGAATACTTTCAATGAACGAAAAAGTGTTCATAGCCGTAACGTATTGTGGGCACTTCAAACCATCCAAAATGCGAAGTTTTTGTTGTACCACTAAACTTGTAAACACGGCCACAAAGGATCGTAACGAACTCACTTAGATTGACCACAAAACCACGCATGAACCTTTGTACACGTAGAAAAAATATGTGTGTTTTGTACCTACAAAACACACTTTATCATTCAACCTACATTTAGACTACGAGTACGTTTGCATGGCTTTAGTAAGTGTAAAAGCACTGGAGCAATAAACACTAGCTGCAAGTCTCATCTCATGCAGTCATCAGTTGCCGCCACTTATAAGCGAGGGAAACTAAGGTATAATTTACACAGCTGTCGACTTCAGGAAGTTAACATTTGATGTGAATGTTTTATAGCTGTTGGGAATGTTATGAAGTATGTTTATTTTTCTTTGAAGTATGATTTGTTATTGAGTGACAAATATGTGTGATATATGAGTGGGCTCGTTTAACACAGGATGAAGAAGGAGAATGCAGGGCATCCTGGATATCTTTCTTCAGAAATGGAATGAAGTAGTACAGAATCACGACCACTGGAAGAAATAGAGTGAGACTGCCTTTGTCAGTGAAACAGTACGGACCGAAATTAAAAATATCTTTTTGTGGGTAGAGTCAGCCTGGAGGAGCTCGTGGCTAAATAATAACAGCCACACGGGTCGACCTTCGAGGTTAAGCAACGCTTGACGAGGTCGGTCCGTGGATGGGTGACCATTTCAACATACCGAGTTTCCTCCGTGCCTCGGAAAGCACGTTAAGCCGTTGGTCCCGGCTGTCATTTGAAGATCTTTGACAGTCGTTACGAGTAGTCAGAAGCTTGAGATCTGACACCAGTCTTGCCAAGGGGTACCGTGTTACCCAGTTACTGGGTTGTGGAGGTCAGATAGGCAGTTGCTCCATGTAAAACACTGGTACTCAGCTGAATCCGGTTAGACTGGAAGCTGGTTACTATACACCGCTGGGTTTGGACAGCTGCAATAGCTTTTCACAGGTTCATTAAATAGTCTCTTTCACCCAACTACTAACCACAGCAACGTTAATGGTAGATGTTGGTATAGGTTGTGGTAATTCATACCGGGACAAGGCTCAACACAAAATAACACTAGATCTGAAACTAAATGTGCTGTATCGCAGAAAAATGGGTCTACACAGAGCTAGGAGCAACTATTGATTCTAAAAGCGTATGCAGGCCGTACGTGATACAGTTAGCATGTAGGCCTGAATACCGTATCAGTCTTAAGGGAATCTAGAATAAGGGATTCTCAGATTAAAATCTTTGGTATTCTCATTAAAACTATGTAGTTCTTGTTTACAAAATATTAAGTACATAATACTAAGTTTTTGGTGAATAATAATCAAGAACACATTATGTTAGCACAATGTAGAAAACCACTGTTTCAACATGAAACTTTAGATATTCTTATATAATAAATGGCTATACCTAATCTACTTCCCTACTATTAACATTACAATCGGGATATTTACAATGTCTACTGTTTGTAGCGAGTTATACAAACAGAAAACATGGTAAATAACCCGATTCTAATGTTAATCTTAGTGACCATGACAGTTTAAAAACTTATACTTACCTACTTACTTTTTTGATAGAAATACGCAATTTTGTAACAATGATTGTTTGCCTGGCCTTTCCTGGGGAAACAAGTGATTGCTCATTGTTGTCAGAAAAGTGCTTGTAATGTGCAAAGTTAAAAATGAAAACGCACTCCAAAGCCACAATTTTGGCAATTATGTGTCGGCTACTTGATTTAAAGGGTCAGCAAGCATCGCAGATTAAAAATGCATTGGTATTCTTTTTTCGAAAATAATTTTGAGTGGTAAAGTGGTACTTACGTATTTGAAAGTTTAGTTAATATCAACATAGATAATTTCAATTATATTAGGTCATTACATATGAAATTGACGTTTTGTAAGGGAGGAACATAAAGACGTTTTTTTTAATATAATATATTTATTTTATCAAAGTATGTACCATTGCTATCTATGCACTTTTGCCATCTCATAGGTAGTTCATTGATCCCTTTACTAAAAATACCATTCGGGCAGGAATCAATAAAATCTTTGAAGGCGCTTTGGACTGCCCCATCGGAGTTGAATTTATTCCCTTGCAAGAAGTTATCCAAATTTCGAAAAAAATGGTAATCTGTTTGAGCAAGGTCCGCGGAGTACGGTGGATGTCTTAGACATTCTAATTGAAGCTCCTCTAATTTGGTCTAGCGTTGTCCTGAAGCAGCAGTGGCCTAGAGCGATTGACCAGCCTCGGCTGTTTAGCAGCTAGCTTTTCCATCATGGTTTGCAGTTGCTGACAATAGACATCCGCCGTAATCGTCTGGCCAGATTTAAGAAAGCTGTAGTTAACGACACCGGCACTAGTCTACCAAACGTTCACAAGTATTTTTTTTTTGAGTAAATTTTCGCTTGGGGCAGGATTTGGCTGGTTTTGATTAGATTTAAAATCCCTTCATTATTTGACGCGCGTTTGTCGGTTTGCGGTACTCAATTCATGAGGTATCCACCTTTCAAGCTTTTTCACCTTCCCAATTTGCTTCAAGTGGATTAAAACAGTTTTATCACTAACACCGCAGCCTGTAGCTAATTAAGACGTGGTTTGCGATGGATCCGCTTCCACAATAGCCTTCAATTCTCCATTATCAACTTTGGTTGCCGGCCGCCCACGGGCCTTGTTCTGCAGGTCGAAATTTCCAGAACGAAAACGTTGGAACCAAAAACGCACTGTGTTTTCTTTCGCGACACCGTCACCATACACATCATTAATCCTTCGAGCCGTTTCTGCAGCACTGGTGCCACGATGGAACTCGTACCATTACCATTTTGTAAACTGACTGGCGCAAAGAAAAACCAACAGATGAAAAAAAACAAATGAATTAAGGTTTTCCAAACACAAAAGCATGAGTAAATAGCTGTATAAATTTAAAATTGAAATTCCAAACCAAAGAGGAGATATTCGAAAACAAAGTGGCCAGTACGACAAAACGCCAATTTAATAGGTAAGGACCTAATATTTAGGATACTGGTAACAAGCTTATACAAAATATATTAAGCGTTAAAAATACCGTTATATAAAACCTACCGTTAAAAGTACCTGACATTTTCCCAGAAAAAACAAATTATTATAAAAACAAAAAAGCCGACTGATTTGGTGTCTTTTTACTATCTATCTGCTTAGTATGTAAGTGAATGCAGACTTCCAAATAGAAACTGTCCTTAAATTTGATAAGGTTTGATTGAGCTAACTGTATAAAATTCAAGTTGTTAGTATTCGTTCGCACTTTAAATGTAATGTAAAGAATGGTATCCGTTCAGAATATAATATAAATATGAGTTAGAACAAAAACCAGTGGTATTAGTTGTTGGTATTAGAACTGAATTAATCGAAAAATATCGGCATTACAGCGAGATTTTGTCAGGTAATCTCCTGATGAATAAATAGCTAAGATTAAAAAAAAACTGACGATCATTTATAACCTCAAAAAATAGGTGCCTAAATAAAACCAGTTACATAATAAAAAAAATGTGTTTTTTTACTGAAACCTTCGGGTTAAAGTAATGAAAAACGTAATAATTCTGAATGAACGGAGTTAATACCCCACTAGCTACCTCTTTGATATTTCAATGTGCGTCTGGCTGGGCAATAAGGTCTGTTCAGATTCAGAGTATTTATCTCCATAATGTTCATAAACCTTTCTAATAAAACGGTTCGTGGGTTCAATTCTCAGTAAAGGATGTATACGTTAGTAAACTCGGGCATAACAAGTTGAAGGATAATTGTTCACGTCATAGACATAAATCTAACTAGATAACGCTGGTCCCTCCATCTGTATAAAAAGCAAGCGGTGCCACTTTATCACACACAATTTAAAAACAAATTTACTTACCAATGAAAGAAAACATTTCCAGGGCCTCGGCCAACTTATTCTATACAGTTTTTACAGCTCAATATGGCATAATTAGGCATTTTTCTAAATTTCGGTGGATTTCCGGTGCCAGTTATGCTAAATGACAAGCTCAAAGTACGATCATTGATCGTTATTTATACTCCGTTCTTTGACACGCAGTGTACATACAATCGCGTCATCTAGTTTGATTTATATCTGTGGTTCACGTGGATTTTTATATTGAACTAGAAATTGCCTAATCTTTCCTAGAAAGCCCAGTAACACGATTATGAATACAAAGGAAATGGATCTATCTTGCATCAAATATTATTCACGTTTAAGTGTCTATGTTAAGATGTTTGTTACCAAAACATGCCTAAACAGCTTAACGGATTTGGATGAAAGAAAAAAGAAGAACACACGTGAAGAGAACACAGGTGGATTAGGACCAGGAATACCTACTTTATATAGCAGTGGATCTTTATACTTTATATCCGTGCATATTTTTCGACTGTTTAGCACTCAAATGTTTCCAAATCCTTGTTATAGTGAGTGTTCAAATACAACTGTTACGTTATTAAAACAAGATACTAAAAGTAAGACGGCAGCAATCAGTTTTCTATGAAAACACTTCGTCGCATCGCTGTCAGTTGCTGGAGGGACCCTTCAGCCCCATGTCACAAAATATCGGGAAGTAACTTAAGAATTGTGTAACTAACAAAACAATTAAACCGACTGCTATAACAGAAAACTACAAAGCGAAAAATAACTTTGTTTTCCGAAGTCGGTGTCTTTGCTTTCGACACCGACTTCGGAGTACAAAGTTATTTTTCACGTTTTAGTGTTTTGCTTTAGCAGTCGGTTTAATTGTTTTGTTAGAAAGTTTTTTAACCGACTTACCAAAAAGGAGGAGGTTCTATGTTCGTCGTTCTTCATGAATGTTTTTTTTAAATATATTTTCACCGATATCTCCGTCAATTGTGGACCGATTTTGAAAATTATTTTTTTGTTTGAAAAAGTATGTTCCGAAATTGGTCCCATTTTAATTTGGTGAAGATCTGATGAAGAACTTCGGAGATATACAACAGAACTCTTCAATAAATAACGGCAAATCTCTCGGGATTGCTGCAATCGCATGTCTGTTTGTTGTTTATAACATTTCATAACATAACATCACGCCAGTTCACTCTTAAGGGGTAAACAGACCTCTCATTTCACCGGTTATGTTCAAGTTTCATGAAATCTATTCTGGCGAAATAGTTCCCTTACTAACTTGCCTATTAGGTACGTACAACTAAAAAGTGAAAAATAAAAAAAACTTTTTGCAAAAAAATACTACCGACTTCCAAATACAAAACTACAAAGTGAAAAATAACTTAATTTTTTGAAGTCGGTGTCCATAACGCAAAAAAATGGTACCTACGAAAGACACCGACTTCAAAAAATTAAGTTATTTTTCACTTTGTAGTTTTGTATTTGGAAGTCGGTAGTATTTTTTTTTATTTCATTCATTTTAGTGTTGGTACCATGACAATATTTTATAGCCAGAAAACATCTCATTTCAATTCCAATAAGTCCAAACACGAATAGGAGTCATTGTATCCGTAACGGGGACACAGATTACGGGGACAACGGGAATACATCGATTTCGAAACCACAAAAAAATAAAAAATATAGTTATGAGGTTTCAAAAAAACGCCGAAGCGCTTTGAAAAAAGATAGGTAGTGCCCTTGCGCTTCGCTTGGCTCGTCTTGACGGGGGCACCACAGTGCCATTATTATAATATCAGCAGTACTATTACCCCCATTCATTAAACTTGTGACTCAGTTACTGACGTTACCCTTTCAAACGAACACTTTTTATCGTTACAGTTTGAACCATATGAGCTATATTATTTTCCTATTGTTTCGCGACTTCCAGGCATTCAAGGCGCACAACAAGTGTTAGGCAAAACATATTTGGAGTGTTTTATATAAAAACTTGAGTGGTCATCAGACGTTTGTCCTCTATGAAAAACGTCTGTGATTCAACTTTTATTAGTATAGTATATTTTTAGGACTTTCTGCAATAACATAAATACATTGTTACCACGCACGCCAATTTTCTTCCTCATCACGGAAATTCCGTCCTAACGATGATCATTAGAATAAGCACAACATCGTGATAAATAACGAAGACGAAAGACATGATTCCTCTAATGCCAAAAGTTATTAGGTATAACGACCAAGTTTTCTCAGTCACCTGCCCCCCAAAGTCAATTATTCTATTAATAAATGCAATGGAACGTAAACAGAGCTATGAATATAAGTTTAGGGACCTAATAGGTATTACTAGACTTTGTCAACAACACTAAAAGCATTACGTTGACATTTTCATAAGGTTTGACATTACGTAGGTAATCAAAGCTGTAGCTAGTTTATAGGTTAGTGTAGTGATTTATAATACCGATGAAGCGTGTCTTTTTAAGATTTTGAGTGCTCATTTGCCAGCAATCCGTTCAACTGAAACACGATTATTTGCGGTTGAATGTCCTTTTGTGAAATAATGAATTAACAGGTTTGGAATTTCCTTTAGTATTACCAACATTGAAAGGACCTGATTAGGTAGTTGCCGGCATAGAAAAATCATCGCTTTTGATGTCAAGAGAGGGAGTAATTTAACTCCTGCTTATTTGTGGCCAATCATCGAACAAAAACTTTTCGAAACTAATTAGTGTCAATTTGCGTGAAACTTTAAAAAATTAAATTAATTTTTAATGAAGCGGATTTCTGTGGTTCACAAAGTGTGCGTCAGAGAGAGTAAATTCAGATATAAGCTAGCAAATAAATTATGTAAGCGAATTAATTAAACAAGCACATGGGGAGACGAAGTTTGACAATTAAATGTGCCGGTTAAAATGTAGAAAATATAGAGAAGAAAAATAAATTGATATAGTATCTGAATAGGTACCTATTTAGGACTGGGCAGACCTGTTCAGGTGTTTGCAATGGTAGGACCAGAAGAGGGTTCGCCATCTTAATTAGGTACGACAGCTAATTAAGATGTTTAGCAGAAGATGACATACCTAATAAGCCGAGTAAAAAGATGATGAAGTCTACATTGTAATAGTGATGTTTACGTTGTCCTCACAGTCGTGATTTAATTTGTTTATAGGATCATTTTGTAGTTAATGGATCTGCGAAGCTAAAATTAATATACGAAACATTATAAATATAACTGCTCCATATAACAGTAAAAACCGAGCTCTTATCTCGACGCAATAAAAATATGGTCCAATCTCATTTATTTTTTCATTGAAATTGGGTCGCTCATCAGAACCTTTATAGAAGGTTCCCCATTGACCTAGAATTTTTAAATTTTACAAAGTTTGAATACAATTTTAATATAAAATACTAAAATTCCTTAGTTTCATTTTAGAAGCAAATTATCTGAAAAAAAAACTTTTATAAAAACAAAAGATTTACTAGTCTGTCTATTAGTCAGAGAATTTGCTTCACATTTGATTGGATACCTGTCGACAAAATGCCTACAAACACACATACGCCATAACAAAAAAATCTAACATTGCCAATCCATTAATGAACCCGAGTATAACTCTGCAATAAGATTATAAATATATCTGTTTCTATTCGCACGTGGAAATTCTATACAATATGCCGAATTGTATTTCAACTGAAAGCAAAAGAGAAGATGTTTATTATATTAAATGTGATAGTGTTATTATCTAAGTAACGAATGGGAATTAATACAATTATAAGGGTTCCCGTCATTTTATGCACTGATCCCTCACCATGAATAACTTTACTCTGTCCAAATTATATCTTAACTTAATATTCCGATTGTTATTGGGGTTCTAAGTTAAGCTGGACAATTCAATATTCTGTCATTCTAATGATTGGTAATAGCTTTTTATTCCTACCCAGTAATGTTTTATCAGTCGTATGGGCAAAAAATATTATACAGATTTGTGCCCTGGGCTTAGTTCTCTTATCGGGCAAATAGTAACTGCGTTTTCCCATTCTGTGTTCTTCTTTGCTGAAGGTCGTGTTCATCCTTAAAAGCTTTGAGGAATTCACTTACGACCTGCTTTCAGGCCACTCTGCCCTCGGCTCTTTTCAGGGCAGTGGTCACGGTGAGTCCGGTAATCAACCTTGATTTCATCTGACCAAGGAGTAGGTGAACGGCCGCGTTATTAAATAAAATCATAACAAAGGTAGGTACATTAAAATTAAACAAAAATAAATAATCCCCAAACAATTTAAAGTAAAAATGAATAATATTGAACTATAAAATAAGTATTTTCTCTAGATTTAGCGCACATCTGTGGCCTATATGATGTTTTTCGTGATGTATTCGTGAGAGTTGTGGCCACCTCTGGTATCAGAGTTAATTAAGCCGCCTCTGGAAAACCCCACAGGCCTCTGACTTAACAATTTCAGATTTACATTAACTATATAAAGTCCAGGTTTCCTCACGATGTTTTCCTTCACCGTTGCCTGTGATGATAAACATGGAAAGTACATATAATTTGAAAAAGTCACATTGGTAATTTCCCGGATTTGACTCAAGTACGACAGTCGAAGTCTTGAGGTCAGGTCACTGGGCCACCACGACATTATGAATGTTGAATTGAAATATCCTTTCACAAAATCAGCATATTTAGTTAAAGCCGAGACTTATGAAAGCAGATTTCAAATGTCAGTGATTTATACATTCAGACCTAAGTGTGTATGAGCACTTTACGCTAATTACCTTAATAAGCACTGACGCGCCGCAAAAATAGAAGTATGGTAAAAATACCAGGGTGAGAGAGATTTTATGCAGTTATTCGTGTGGCGGATTAAGCTATGCTTCAGGTTGTGTCGCAGAAAAAAGTCGTCTAAAAATGGAAAGCGCTGTGAAAGCAAAATTGAATAAAATAAATAATTTAATATCGTTTGTTAAGCCGAATAAACCGATCCACCCAATTTGTTCCCACGGCTAAAATAAATACCCTTAAAGTAACACTGAGATGTTTGGAGTTGTACGGGATGTAGAAATAATAAGTCAGGTTGGCTGCCAATAGTATAATGAATTAGTTACAGTAAGAAACGAGTAAAACGAAGTAAAAGCTATGTCAGCATAACATGTGATACCTAATATAAAGGGGCATACATATATGGTTGTTAATCTAAAGGAGAGTATACACTTCACCTCCGGCTATTTAGAAAAAAAAAAAATAGCATAATATTGTATTTTTTTTTTTTTTTACCTTTTGTTGCAAATCAGAATTTAGGATACAAAAGACTTGGTTCGATTTTTGTGAATTATGTCGATTTTGTTATTTTTTCTAATTTTAACATTACATCCCATATCTTCTAAAACAGTAAATGGACCATCAAATAATGGGTCTAATTTTTGACCCGTTTCATTTTTAATCAATATCAAGTCATCTTTCTTATATTGAATTGGGTTCAAATATTTATCATAATAATTATCTTTGCGGTTACATTTGCTTAATATTAAATTATTTCTAGCGTCTTTATTAGCTAGTTGAAGCTTATACTTAAGTGTACTACAATAATTGTCTTGATTGTACAATGGTTCAACATCATTACATAATCTAGAAGGAACAATACATTGTCTACCAAATACAAGTTCAAAAGGTTGATATTTTGTTGCTGAATGAACAGTGGTATTGTAGCTAAAACACCAGTAAGCTAACCAATGTGACCAAGTTTGTGGATTATTATTACATTGAATTCTGAGAAAAGCTCCTAAATTTTTGTGAGAATTTTCTAACGAACCGATAGATTGATGATGGTACGCAGTTGATGATACTTTATTAATGTTTAAAAGTTTACAAACCTGTTCCATTGTTGACGACATAAATTCAGCACCTCGATCAGTTGCAATTGTTTTTGGTAGTCCAAATCTAAGGATAAAGTTATCTACTAATGCTTTACTTACAGTTATAGTGTCCTTAGTTCTAAGTGGATATGCTTCCACGAATTTACTCAATTCACACTGGAGACTCAGTATGTATACATTACCTTCGTAATCTTGAGGTAATGGACCTACAATATCTAAAAATATTTTTTCAAAGGCATAAGATGCCGTAGTAGTTATACACATGGGTTCCTTAATAGGTTTACCATGTTTCATCTTTTGGCATTTGTCACACCTTGATACAAAATCTTCGACGTCTTTTCCTATTCCTGGCCAGTAAAATTGTCTTTTAATATTATTTATCATTCTGCGCACACCAGCATGACCGCTAGTGGGCAGTAAATGAAAGTCATGTAAAATGAATTTAATATCGTCATCATCAGTAATTCTCTTGACTCCTCTTAAAACATGAATTCGTGGTCCGGACCAAGTATTCATTGATTCAATTTCTTGAAATAAGTCTTTTATAAAGCTAGCATTATTTTCATGTTTTATTATACATAACTCATTTATATTTAATTTCTTACAAAGTTTACTCAATTTCGACACAAATTCGACTCGCGTAAAATGTGAACGATAATCAAGATTTATAAATAAATTCTTTGTCTTTTCTTCGTATGCAAAACATTCTTCATTCAAGGATATCCTATTGTTTTTAATTAATTTATTTAGATGCGCACCTTCTACTAATTTCATTTCTACAGAATCAGTAGGTTTCTTTACAATTTCCACAACTCTTGGCTGATCAGACCTTGAGTTTGAGGATCTCTTAGACAAATCTGTTTTACTTGCATCCGTCATATCATTCATTCTTTTCTTTTGCGCTCTTGTCAACACTGTTACTACATCATTATTCATACTTTTCAATTCATCCGATGTTATCACAATTCTGGACAATGCATCTGCGGCGACATTATTTTTTCCTTTGACATACACTATCTCATAGTCGTATTCTTCTAGTGTCAATCTAAATTTTAACAAACGACTTGAGGGGTCTTTCATCCCAAATAAATATATTAACGGTTTATGGTCTGTTTCTATGACAAAATGTTTGCCGTATAAGTATGGTCTAAAATATTTGACTGACCAAACAATAGCTAACAATTCCTTTTGAATTGTTGGGTAATTTCTCTCTGCTTTGTTTAATGGTCGACTAGCATAAGCAACCGGTTTCATATTTTTATTACATAGGACTGAGCCAATTGCTATTCCTGATGCATCGGTTTTTAATATAAATTTACTGTTGTCTGTGAAATCTGGGTATTGTAAAATTGGTGGACTTGTCATTGATTGTTTTAATTTTTCTAAAGAATTTTGACAACTTTGTGACCAAATAAAAGGTTTGGTTGTAAGGTCATTCCTTCTGCACAATTTGTTTAAAGGCATTGTAATTTCAGCAAAACAAGGTATAAATTTTCTATAATAATTGCAAAATGCAACAAACCGTTTAACCTCGTCTGCGTTTTTAGGCACGGGATATTCTTTCAGGATTTTAATTTTATCTGGGTCTGGCATGACACCTTGTGCAGAAACAACATGACCAAGATATAAAAGTTCTTTCTTTAAAAACTGACATTTTGCGGGATTTAATTTTAAATTCACTTTTCTCAGTCTTTCGAAAATGTCCATTAGATTGCGATTATGGGATTCTAGGTTACGTCCAAAAACAATCAAATCATCTAAATATATGAAACATTTGTCAAAAGTTAAACCAGACATTGCTACAGTCATTACTCTACTAAAAGCACTTGGGGAAATTTTTAACCCCATCGGCAGACGTTTCATCTGATATTGACCAGTATTAGTACTAAATGCTGTGCATTTCCTGCTTTCTGGATTTAATGAAACTTGATAATAACCTGAATGTAAATCTAGATGACTGAATAAAATAGCTCCTGTAAGAGAATCTAGAATTTCAGTAATGTTTGGTAGTGGAAATCTGTCATCCTGAATTTTTTCATTCAGTTTTCGATAATCGACTACTAAACGCCACTTCTTTTCATTATTATTGTCACTTTTCTTGGGTACTAGTAGAACTGGGCTAGACCATTCACTTTGTGCTTCTTCTATAATATCATTTTCTAACATTGTTTTAATTTGTTTATTTAATTCTTGTTTTAATTGCTGTGGTTGTCTATATTGTTTTATATATATTGGATTAGTATTAGGTATTAGCGTTATTTTTTGTTCATAAATATTTGTTATTGTTAGTTTATCATTTGGTAAGTAAAAAATATCTGAGTATTTTTTACAAATATCTTCAATTGATGTTTTCTCTTCTAAATTAAGATGTTGTAATTTCAAAAACTTACTTAAAGTCTGAGCCCTACTTGTATCAGCTTTATGTTTATCAAATGAGTAGCATTCATATTCAGACAACGGCTGCATAATCGGTGTTATAACAGGAATACGAATATGTTTTTCACTTACATTTAAAATTTTTAATGGGATTTTATTTTTATGTGCCCTTACGATTGCACCAGCTAAAAACAAATCTTTCGCTAATTCACTTGCACAAACAACATAATCTTCTTTTAAACTTGATTTTAAGTCTATATAGTGAACAGACTCACTTCGCGCCGGAACACTCAAAAATTCAGATTGACATTCCGTAATATCAAAAATTTTAGTTCTGATTGTCTTTCCGTTTATATTTAAAGTTAAATCATTTGCCTCTAAATTAATATTTGACGAGTATTTAGTTAAAAAGTCTAATCCGATAATTCCATCAGCCTTGATAGGTAGATTATTAAACACGTGAAAGTTATGAGTGAATACGTCACTTAACAGCGGTGATGACAATGCAAGGCAAACTTGACCCAGTGAACGGATTTGACCAGCTATACCGTTTACTAAAATATCATGTCCAAAAATTGAAATATCTGGTGGTAAGCATTCTTTTCGTACAATCGACAAAGAAGCTCCGGTATCCAGTAGCCAATAAAACTGATTATTATTTAAATTAAATGAAACTAATTTAGTTTGTCCATTAAAAGCTAATATTTCTGGGTGGGTCACGAAAAAACTTATCTGCTTGGTCTACTACTTGAGCAGTTTGGGTTTGGGCGCTATTGTCGTTAGTATCAGTTGCTTGAGCCGAATATATTTGACGCGTATTACTACGATTCTGTAACGGATAATTATTTCTAAGCTTTGCGCCTCTAAAGAAACCTGAATTATGGTATAATCTTGAACGGTTACCGCGATTACTATAATTATTCCCCTTTGCATACCTATTCGTTGACTGACCTCGTCCTTGCGCACCTCGTCCTCGATGTCCTTCATGTCTGTGTCCATTGAAATTATTGTTATACATACCTCGCTTTCCTCTGTGGTGTGAACTTGACTTACCAGAATAATGCATGACGTTGCCGTTGCTTGGACTCGCACCCGGCAACATCGAACACTCCTCATCCTTAGCTGCCTGAATGGCGTCCTTTAATGAGCCATAATTTCGAGCTGTAACTATCGTGCTAAGTTTAGTGGATTTTAAACCCTCTGAAAATTTTCTTATTGCCATTTTTTCGTTTAATGGTTTCAAAATATCATATTTGGTAGGGTCACCATCTGCCTGAGCAATTGTCAAGTCCGTGAAAAGTTTTTCGAGTTCAGATCCATATTCATCAATCGAACGTTGACCTTGTGAAACATTTTGCAGACGTGATTGAATTGCTGTAAATGATTTTTTAGTTAAAAGGTGCGTACGCATGTCCTTGACAAGTGCTGTAACAGTTGAATACTTTGAAGCCATTCGCAACTTCGCGTTCTCTGATAGTCTACTTTTCAAAATAAACTTAATTAATAAATCCTTATCTGTGTCGCCGATCATATCCGAATACATCTCGATACCATCGATCAAGCGTTTCGTCACATTTTCCGAATCGTCCATAACGGGTAATAAGTTACAAGCAGTTTTCAAATCGAACTCCATTTTGACAGAGTCAATATTAGGAGAAGTACATAAAGTTTTTATATTATCGTATAGTTTGTTTATGTTTTTAAAAATATCTGCCGCTGATGAAATAATCTGCGGATCCTTCTTAGATTCTAAAAGTAAAATCAATTTACTGCATTTATCTATAATGTTTGTCGCTTCATTTAATTTTATCTCGGCAACCTTACCTAAATATCTAGCTTTTCCCTTTTTAATCAGATATTTTCTTATTTGCTCTAATAAATCATAATTCTCAATTAACGCATCTATCATTATTTAAAAATAGAATCGATCCATTTAGTCATTGCAGTATTTTATAATTAAAAGTAAAATGTCAAAACAATAGTGTAAAGTTACTTGCAGCGCGGCTAAAGAATGTCCTACGTTTCAATTTTGCTGCGAAGTATCGAGTTACGTGAGCAAAAGTACACGATTATAGAATAATTAACTCAGATCGTAATGAAATATGATCCCATTCTATTTTTAGATTTAAATATTACTTATTGTTTTCTAGTTTTAATGTCCATAACTTATAATTATATTAATTTTATCACTCGCGAGAGATTTAATCGCACTGAAATTAAAAAAAAAACACTCACAAAAGTCGGATAAAACACTTTCTGAAATGATCTTGGCAGGTAACTCACGGTTCTTTAGGCTGTTGTTTCGGCGTTATTGTGTCCTCTGATAGAAGCCCGGATACGTTGCATAGCTCGGAGACCAATCTCTTCCTGGATCCACTGCCGATGGCACCGTTTATATAAACGCACCACAAAGTAGGCCATTGCAATGGTGAGTATAGCCAACAGCGCGAACATCACAATATTCATCCGCTCCATGTGCTGACCAACATCCTTCAACGTGGCCTGGTTGCTGCCCGCTGCGTTTTGTGTGATGAATACCTCATCTTTTTCCACCTTTGAGTTGCACATCCTTTAGAAACTCCGATGGCTAATGTGTTATTGGTTTAATTTACAAGTAACCGAATTTCGCGGCAAGAGGCAGTAGTTGGCGATTATACTAAAACCCAAGGAGATCCTGGCAGGGTCGCCATGAGATGTTTGGAGTTGTACGGGATGTAGAAATAATAAGTCAGGTTGGCTGCCAATAGTATAATGAATTAGTTACAGTAAGAAACGAGTAAAACGAAGTAAAAGCTATGTCAGCATAACATGTGATACCTAATATAAAGGGGCATACATATATGGTTGTTAATCTAAAGGAGAGTATACACTTTAACACAACATGTAAACCGCTACTAACTTTATTTTTCCGAACCAAAACACTTTGTTGTACCAGACTAAATTTAAAAAAAAACAATTGTTTTCATTTATCTTTGTACTCGTAATAACAAACTGCCCGCTGAAAAGTTTTCTGGCCGTGATTTACATGTTTTTCACTAAACAAATCTAAAACGTAATTGCAAATCCGGAATGGAATTGATTTACAGTTTGCCGGTGTAGCTTGTCGGCCTATAAAGATTGGTTTGCAATATTGTTTGTCCTTTAGCTATCGATTGCAGAGTGCTTCTATTTTAATTATAAAGTTAGAAAATCCTGACCTACATCACGCATTAAAATACCTTAGATGAGGAGTAAAGCAATCTTGACTATGAACAATAGAATAGAATATACTTTATTGTACACCATAAAAGTTATACATCTATTTTATAAGAAAAACTTAATTATACGTACAAAGGCGGTCTTATCGCTGACAGCGATATCTACCAGACAACCTTTTGGGGTAGTCTGTGGTGTACTGTACATTAAAACATAAATAAATACAAAAATATATTGTTACAATGAATACTATCCATAAACTAAAATACACAAATACTTACATACATATATACTTAAATATATACATACACAATATTACATGTTAATAAATTCAGAGAAAGGAGGGGCAAAAAAATAATAATTAAAAATATATTTGAATAATGATGACAGAAATTAGATCCAGATATAAAAGCGTTAGGGAGAAAGGAAATGGTTTTAACTAAATTCTTAAAAGAAGCCAGTGACTGGGCTTGTCTAATAGGCAACGGCAACTCATTCCACAATCGCACAGCCTGGACCGTAAACGATTTGTCGTAAATCTTAGCGGAATGAGCAGGCATCAAAAGTTTCAAATTCTCCGATGATCTCAAGTGTCTAGAATGTGTGTCATGAAGGAACTTAAAGCATTCTTTATGATAAGAGGGGGTTGTAGGAACAAACAGAATACTGTAGAGTAAAGATAAAATATGGGTATTCCGGCGAAGGCGGATTGGTAGCCACTTGAGCTTAATTCGAAGCTTAATTCGAAATTCAGAATTATGGTCATATTTGCGTAAACCAAATATGAATCTAATACAAACGTTTTGGAGTCGCTCAAGTTTATCTAGCTGCACTTCAGTCAGATCTAAATAACTGACATCGGCATAATCGAGGATTGGGAGAAGGAGGGACTGGGCGAGTGCAGTTTTGGTGGCAGTTGGAAGGAAATTGCGCAGTCTGCGCAAAGACCCCGCAGATGCAAACACTTTGCGACTAACCTCCTGCAGCTGGGGACCCCACGAAATGTCTTTGTCAAGTAATATACCCAGGTCTTTCACTGAGTCGCTGTATGGAATAGCTAAGCCATCAAAGACAATCCGGGGGAGCTGCGACCATTTTAATTTCGAACGCAACCTAGGACTGCCGACAACAATGACTTGAGTCTACTACTAATACTATATTTTATACCATGAGTACGAGAAAAAGAAAGATTTAAGCGAAAAGCACTAGGAATATTAATAAATAAATGGTTTATTACCTTCAAAATTTACAAAAAATGTGAAACCCTGACCCCTGATCTAGGTAACAGCACCTGTGTTTCAGGGGTCGGTGACCACCTCCGTTACCCATTTTACGTAATTATAATTAATTAAACACCATTGCAATAAAATCATAATCATTATTAAAATCCTAAATATAAACAAACTTCAAATTAAAATCGAAGAAGGCGTTTGAAAGTCGAGTATTCTCTGCACCAGAAGTTTGTATCGAGTATTTTTTGCGCAAGGAGTTTAGAACATAACCTCCAATATATTCGAATATATTGATGTGTTCCAAATTCAAACACCAAAACAGTGATCAAAAGTGGTTTTTATTCACTGTTTTCAGTGAATAAAATAAGCTTTTTAGAGGGGGGGTGGTATAATAGTATATTATACAACTAGTTATAGATTAAAGGACGGATTTAAAGAAAGGGCCATAGATGAATCAAGAGTAAGTGAAGGATTCTAACGACTGAATCACGACCGTAGCGAGTGATTCATGATGATAAATAAGTGTTAGAATCCTGAGCGACGCGAGTGATTCATGGCCCTCGATATAAATCGATTTATTCAAGCGTTTTATTCAAGAGTTGCATACTACACTTTTCAACACACGTGTTCATAAAGTGGCTCTAATTTCACCGCAATTAGGCACATAATGACACCTGTAATCAAACTGTGACTTTTTCATTGCTACTATTCACAAGTGAGTTGTAGAGATTTTTTTAATTTATTGGTTGATTTACTTTGTTCTTAAAAACGTTTCGATACAAAAAAAACTCGTGAACAATAGTACAAATAAATTAATGTACCTATTGCTTGCTCATTTCATGCATTTAAATAGATAATTTTACCTTGTAAGTGTTTAATAAATAAAACTTTCACACAAATATATTTTTTTCTCTGTAATAAAGAAAACTTGAAATTCCCCATATTGTACGTGGCTAAAACACTATCCGCAAAAGGCTAAAAAAAAGAAACCTCATTATTTTAGTCTATGGCCGATCGCCATTGTTAGATGCGCGCGCATAGGAAAATTGAGTAATTTTTCCCGCCATTGCGAAATTTTTTTCACAACTGATTAACATTGTTGAAAATGTTTTTTTTGTATTATTTTCTTAAAATAGCATTAGCATATAGCATTGAGATGGAGTTTGAATATATTGGTGTGTTCTAAATTGAAACACCAAAACAGTGAGTAAAAGTTTGATTTTATTCACTGAAAACAGTGAGTAAAAGTTTGATTTTATTCACTGAAAACAGTGAATAAAATAAGCTTTTTAGAGGGGGAATGGTATAAACCTAATTATTCCTTCTTAAAAATGTGTTATTCATTTGTTTTTCCGGATTTTGTTTTTCTGTAATATCATACATAATCACTGAACTCATTGGCCTTTTTTATCTCAGATTAGGTACTGTACTGTATGTATATCGTAGGCTACCAAAACGTTTTTTCTCCATTACACTTTTGATTTGAATCGAGGACTGTTGAATGAAAACGGCTTTAGAAACAATGGTCCTTCAACAAAAAAACGACGTGATGACGACAATTTCTGAACAAGACAAAACTACTTCAATCATTAACATTAGAATCGGGATAGACACTACAAGGTTTTACATAGACATTACAAGATTTTATTTCCATTCTATACTTTGTAAACCAATTCAGCTAAAATATAGAAAGGTGATGTTTTATTATCAGCCAAGTACTGGGGGTGTATGATTACCCAGTGTATGTTTGTGTATTTCATGTTCATCGTAGCTCCTAAACTATTCGCCAGATTTAGAAAAATGAGTTGTCTTTTAAAGAAAGAAAGATTTTTTTTTCCCTTTCAATCACACAATTGAGAGACGATTGAAACGTTTGGAATGAATGGCATTAAGGCCTTTTTTGTTGACGTTCCTTGACTTCTATAGAATCTTTTGCAACTTTTTTTATTGATTTCTATTGGCAACCTTTTCTGGGAAAACCGAATCATGGATGGGGCTTTATACCTGACCCTAAAAACTGTCCTTGATTTTACCAACATGAAACGACGTCAGAAGGCTTAGAGAGCTTTTGATGTTTTTTTCATAAAAGCGGTTTAATCCAAATAATGAAATTATGGCACCCCATGTTCACATAACAAAAAAGTAACATGTAAAAGCAGAATATGTGTAGGTAATGAATAAATAATGAGCTTTATCGACGCAGGAACGGTTTAAAAAAAAAAAAACGCAGATATTGCGTCATAGATTAATTTATTTTCTTGATAGTATTATTTTACGTACCTAAACCAAAACTGTAACAGAGTACAAACACAGATCTACAAACCTAATTTCTGTTGTTACGACTCCTAATCTTACGCTAAACCCTAATCTTACATTAACCCCTTACTTATGTACTAATAGGAAAACTTCGAGTAAATTTAAGTTACCGCAAACTTGCCTGTACCTCACAAATTTAATGTTTCATACTTGACTACAGGGATGGACGCTCGGGCAAGACGCATATGTTAAGTAAATTCACTTTTAATCTTACTAATCTTACTTACTACACTATCACTTATTGTTATAAAGGCGAAAGATTGTAAGTGTGTGTGTTTGTATGTTTGTTACCTCTTCATGCTCAAACGGCTTGACGGATCTGGATGAAATTTGACACAGATATGTATTATCACACTAATATTGGCGAAAGTTTGTGAGTGTGTGTGTTTCTATGTTTGTTACCTCTTCATACTCAAACGGCTTGACGGATCTGGATAAAATTTAGCACAGATATAGATTATAGTCTGGAATAGCACATAGGATACTTTTGATCCCGGGCATATGTTCCCTTGGGATAATTTTTGACATTGACGCGGGCCAAGCCGCTGGCAGAAGCTTGTAATATTATAAAGGCGAAAGTTTGTGACTGTGTGTATGTTTGTTACTTCTTTACGCTCAAACGTTGAGATGGATCTGGATGAAATTTGGCACAGAGATAGATTATAGTCTGGAATAGCACATAAGATACATTTTATCGCGTGAATAATGTACCCTTGGGATATTTATCGACATTCACGCGGGCGAAGCTGCTAGCAGAAGCTAGTTAATAATATAATTGTTTGTTTGGCGCCGCCTCAAAATACTAGACTAAAAATATTTTTTATTTTTAGCTTTTCAATTATTTATTTTGTCGCGCGATTAATTTTTTTGCTAAAAAGGTTTTGTGCTTTATGAATTTGCAAACTTATGTAATGTTCGCGAGCGTTACTTTTGAGCATAACTGCCTGGGTTATATTCCCGAGATGGGCAAAGTGGTTTTTCCATGAGGAATTTCTTAGCAGCGTCCCAAAGCCTGGATTTGTGTATTGTTGATGGCAATATAATCAGGTTCTGTTTGATATTATAGATGTGTATTTAGTGCCGAAAATGTCCAGTGTTTACAGTATCTAAATGTAGATGAAACAACGGTCTCCCCGGTGGGTTCCCGCATTGTCGAGGTGGGGGGACTCAGTAGTCGTGGCTTGGTCACCCACAGTAAAGCGAAGAGGAACCCGAGGAGTGGCCGCTCATCAGGGCTTTTGACGATAAGCTGACGACGTATCGGCCAATAAGTTGGTTGCGGTGCCGCCTGGGCGAAATCGGAGGCGTACCGAGATGTCGTATGAGGCCTCCTGTCCAGGCTTTGCGATTGTGGAATGAGTTGCCCTTGTCAGTAAGACAGGCCCAGTCACTGGCTAATTTTAAGAACCTGGTTAGAAACTATTTACTTTCTCTCTAACGTTTTTCTATTTATTTTTTATTCCATCATTATACAACACTTTTCCATTTTTTTCCATCTATGAATATGTGTAACACGTAGTATTATATATGTATGTTTATATATACATATAGTATTTAATATAGTAATATATATTTTATATCTATACCAATATTATAAAGAGGAAAGATGTTTTTGTTTGTTTGTTTGTACCAAATAGGCTCCGAAAGTACCGGACAGATTTAAAAAATTCTTTAATCTATGGAAAGCTACATTATTCCCGAGTAACATAGACTATAATTTGGACGGGATCGAAGCCGCGGGGGTCACCTAGTATATATATATATATTAATGTAGCATTACGCCACAGACTACCCCTTGTTTTATTCTAAGTTTATTAGTAAGTTATTTAGGTCCATCCAAAGGTTGTCTGTCAGCGATAAGGCCACCTTTGTACCAGTAGAAATAAGTTTTATCTTAAAAGAGATGTGTAACTTTAGTTTTTGGTGTACAATAAAGTATATTCTATTCTATTCATACCCATACGGTAACGCGGATGAGGATCGCAGGCCGCGGCGGGGGAGGAGTACCGGTATTGCGGTGCGCCGCTCTCCATTTGACCTTGACCCATCACAACGGGACCAAGGGTGCCATATACGGGGTTTCTGGCACCCATGTGCTGCTTTGGTCCCTGGGGTGGTCACGGTGTACAGTGTGTTCTGGTGCGCCGGTGATGGGGGTACTCCCCAGAGGAGGGTGCGTTGACAGACAGCCGCGGCGGGTTTGCGGTGAGTGCTAACACGTTGCCCGTGTGCACGCCATAAGTGGCACAGGAGGACACCGTGGAGTTTACGTGGGTTGATGTCCCACATAACTGCACTATCTCTTCATGGTAGTGCAGTATGCATGAGCATTTGTCACCGCAAAAAAAAAGGCGAGACAACGGTAGGTGAATTATTGACATTCGGGCTTTCAGGTTTTTTAATATTTATAATGGAAGGAGCGGATCCTTCAATCTATCAAAACGTCAAAATATGTGGAGCGGAGTGAAAGGTGCTGTAATCCTCAATCATCTGTCGCATTAATACAATTTACTGAAACGACGGAGCAGCCGGGTTTGTGGGTACTTTATTCATGTCGTTGCACCGGTAAGAATGTACCAAGCTACAATATTTGATTAGGTATTTTGTTTACTAAATGAACTTCAGTCATTAATCTTAATAATTGGCATTATAATACGTAGCCTACGTAGATACAGTAGCAAGTGACCGTACTTTATTTTATCTACTAAAAGATTTGTTTATCTGCTAAAGAACATAGTTAAGTTAATAGAACCCGTTCTTTATATCCATAGAGGTATAGATATCTAATCTAAATATCTCAAAACTGTTCCCTTAGGTTTCTAAACGACTGATCTGTGCTGTCCTTTTTTAAATATTCAACTTACCTTCTTGTCTGCTTGAAACTTACTTAAGTTGTTTAATGGACCTTGCGCATAATAAATGAGTTCGATATATTCTTCGAAACTACTTCGAACTATTAATTAGGTTTTGTTCGAAGAGTACAGATTTTTAGTTTAAACTTAGTTCTTACTTACTACTGTAAAGATTTATTTTTATGTAAAATAGTCTACACACCTGAGTAATTTATATTTACTGTTTTAATCATAAAGTTTTATGACGAGAAAGGTGTGTAAAAGTTATCGTCTTTTATGATATTTACATGGAATCGTCACATCAAAGTAATGCAAAGGCATATGACATTATGGAGAGGTGTGTAGTGTAACTATGGTATACGAACGGTAACCAAGGTCAAAGTCAAATTCTTTATTTAAATTAGGACACTAAGCAGCACTTTTGAAAGACAAAGTTTTTTTTTTTTTAAATATAATAATTGTTTAACCGTCCATTCGCAAAGGTAGATTGTTAAGGAGAAGATTGGACAAGAAACTGCACAATCTTAAAAAAAAAGTGTGTTAAGATTTTCCTACATACATTAATTCAAATACGTGAGGAAGATGCACCCAGTATAACACTACTATACTACGTATGAGTATTACAAGCACTAACAGTTAAAATTCATTTGATAAATAGAAACATGGTTCTCAGATAAATATTTTTTTTGCAAACAGTGGTAAAATACCTAATCCAACAACAATGGAACAGTGTGTGAGTGAATTTCTTAAAACCAAAAAAGAAAACAATATTTTGATCAAGAGTTCTAAACTTTATTTCATTTAGTTTAAATATAACACAAGGTATTTTGTTATAGAATTGAATACAGTACCCCATGAAAGATGTGTGTACTTTTGATGGTTAATAAGATGGTCGATCTAACTTATCTTTATTATTTATAGTGTTTCAGGTTCAAATGGAACCTTAACCTTTTTTATTAGAAATTCTAAAGGACTCCTAAAGGTCAAAACTAACTGTTAATAATCCTCAGAAATTGAAGAAAGGCCACGACTATTAGGAAAATCCTAGTAAACGCGATGTCTCTCTCTTGGCCAATTTACAGGTATGTGTAGTTATGGTCTAAGGATAGACTGGCTATCAACTAATCTGCCAAGCTATGATCATTACACATTGATTGTTAAGCGTATCGGCCAATCGTTATCCCAAGATAGAAAAGTAAACATTTATGGTCTCCAGATAAGAAACTACTAGTAGAAACTATATTCACGATCCCCAATAAATCAAATGGCTTGTCACGCGATATTTAAAATGGCTCATAATATCATTTCACCTCAAATAACTAGAGATAATATAATGTTTCAAGAACAGGGGAATCAGCAGCGTCGTGTGGAACAGGTTGCGTCTTACATCGTTACAAACTTAGCCGTATTAAACTTAAGCGGGGTTTATACCGCCCCATATATTACGTCTTTTGACGCGGCTTCAAGTGAAATGGATGTCTTTAAGTAGGTAATGCTTGGAAAGACTTGAGGTTATGCTCGATCGATGGAATTATTTAGTGGTTAAACCATTGAGTTGAACTATTTTAGAGACGGTATTGGAAAATAGTCGAGCGATAGTGATTTTACTCCAGAGTTTATCAAAACAGGCGCTTTAGAGATTATTAATAAATCTACTACCGGAAAAATCGAAACAAAGGTACGAAAAAGCTTATGACGATTTTGTTCAATGGAAAACAACAATAGTAGGTGTCAAGACTGTGTCGGGATCTGTCCTTTTAGTTTATTTCCAACGTTTAGCACAAACTCGAAATACAAGCAGCCTATGGTGCAATTATTCAACGCTCAGATCTACAATAAGCATAGAACACAATATTCAAATCAATACATGCAGCAGCTTTTCACTGTCTCGCAGAAGGTGTGACAAGTAGAGTATGCTCCTCTGGGATAAAGCCTGTCCTCGTCTTGGGCAACTTAAACCCCTCGCTTCACTCGGGACCCTACATAACTCCCTTGCTTTGCTCGAGAGTTAACCCTAGAATTCTTCGTTACGTTAAGGGTTCAATATGCCGCTCATGACGTCAGACACTGATTCATCCCCTTGCTGCATAATCCACAAGGTATATATATTTTAAATCTTTATGGAAAGTCCAATGTAAAAGTAAAACAAAAATCCAATAACATTCTGCCCACGTTAAAAATGGTTGCTTATAAGGTATTCGTGCCAATATGTAGGATACAAAGACATATTTGCGGTTTTTGCTGGTATTTTGTAGAACTTGACAATATAACAGAATTCACCATCACCAGAAGAATCTGTAAGATTCATACGCTGATTGATTTTATTCGTGTTTCTTATATTATATTTACTTGGCTCCTGAACAGCATACGGTATAAGCTCCGTAATTTATGATCCCTAACTCCGGCTGAGCAGTCATTTCACGTCCGCAAGTTTGGCCATCCCAGCTGTTTGTTTAGTTACCCAAGTGCATAATGCTTAAAAATATATTACCGCACCGTAAAGTATTTTCTCCTTGGTGTGAATAATCTCAGCCGGCAACCGCTTATTGGAACCGGGGCGAAAATAAGAATCGGCACGGACGTGATACGATGCGCTTCTATAAATCAAACATATTTTGCGCTTCCAAAAAACCGGACCTGATCAAGAATTCAGGCCCAGAATTCTTGATGTTGTAGTAAGCTAGAGGCGATACGCGCTCATAATAGACTTCTCGCTTTGAACGCATTCCACGCGTAATGGATTAGTGAAATATAAGAGTGCTACTGAATATTGGATAAGTCACGAATTGTAGTGGTACACTAGCATGTGTATGAGTACGATATAGACGAGACATGCATTTGTTATTATTAGTACCTATTAAGGCCAATATCTCTGTATTCGCCCGGATAGACAGACATAACTATTCCACTAAATGCATTAAATAGTGGTACAGGCTTTTAATCAAATATTTTAAGTTTTTTGAGTTTGTATAAAAAAACCGGCCGAGTCTGACTCGCGCGCAGAGGGTTCCGTAGGAACATTAAATTATTAACATTCAACAACATAAATAGGTAACATTACTAACGTTAATAAACAATGAAAGCACCGAACGTTGTTCAAACGAAGGGACAAAATTAACTTTGTCGTTCGAAAACTGTTGTCCCCTTTACATCAATATACAAAAAATTTACTTTTCCAAGTACATTTTGATAAGTTGGTCGATTATTGCCTGTAAACTTGTTAAGCCTAGTTAACTGTGATAGATTTCTCTTTAATCTCGTTATATATACTACTGCCATGACTTTTTTCACACTTCCAAAGCAACTATTTTGTTCTGAACCAAACGTTTCGTTCACCATTTGATATTTAATTGCAACACCATGTCAGTTGGTTGTCAGTGATTTGACAGCTTTTGATTAGCAGCTGACACTTGAGAAGAGTCGAAAGAGAAAATTTGTAGCTAGCACACGTTGAATTCGGGTTTTTGTGGCAACATATCTAATCGAGATGTGTTTCGCCCATGGTAATTGTTAATTGTGCGCGCCGGTCGCAATCAGGGTTGTGGGGCGCCCGCGAAGTCGGTTTTGAATATATTTCACATTTACACCCGTAGTAGGAACCAGTATATCTCCCAATAAGGAACGAACCCCCTAGCTTTCCACTGCTGCGTTACGGCAGTTTCGTGGGGTACAGGTTCAGACAGGGTCCAGGAGTCCCAACGCTGCTATGGGCCCCAGTGTTTAGCTCCTGGCTTGGGACCCGAAGACCTGTATTTAACATTTGGTAGCAAGAGCGTGGTTTGCATTCCACGATCATAGTATACGCTAGGACACTCGTTCACACTGAATGCTGTATTGTTTGTCGGTTTGCTTTTTATTGTTGAGAGTACTGGGTTGGAGAGTGGTACATTTTGAGTCTTTCAGAGTTAGCTGTGTCTTGTTAGGGGCAAACAACCCCCACCGTTAGATTCCAATTTTTTTAAATAAAGTGTACAACTCACAATTTAATATTGTCACTCCGGGATAGAAGGTTACAGTTTTGTATTAAAATATAATTTGTTTATTTGTTGTATACAATATAGGTTTGGTGCAGACTAAATAGTCTTCCCTAATTGTATTTGATTGGATCATAGTTATTGTTGGACCTTGAACCTTCTATCTTGGCATTGTAAGTTTGTTTATATTGTAAATATACTCAGTGACCACTACAGAAGTTATTGTTTTAAAGTGTGTTGTTACCAATTATATAAGAAAATTGGTTAGTTTGTTTGATATTGACAGTAATATTCTAATTGATTGAAGTTAAAGTCATTGTTTTTAACTATTAAAGTAAATTGAATATTGCATTCTTATTGTAAAATCAACCTACCCACTTTTTTGTTGATAATTTTTGTTTTTTTGAATACCCTCTTGAGTGTTGATAATTTATTTTCTTGAGGTACCCACGTTGTTTTGATAATTTATAAATTGATATTTGGGGTTCCATAATAAATTTGTACTGAAAAATAATTAAGTAAATGTAACAGGGTTTAGTACTATTTGTTGAATTAACTTGTTGTTTCTCTTACAGATCTCCCCCATAGGCGGGGGAGCGCCTCCCCACCAACCCCAGGTGGATACTCGACGGGGTATACCTCGCAAAGGCGGGGGCACCCCTCCATCCCCTCCTCAATTGGAGGAAGCCTCCGCTTTTCAGGACGACCACCAACCCCAGAGGGGTTATTAACATTAGGTAGTCGCTTCCCTCTCCTCCACTACAGCCGCCCAGCCAGAGACAGTCCTTCTGCCAACTGTCTCTGTAAGGATCTGGGGCCCGAAGGGTAAATCTTTGGTAGTTCGTGCCCTTTTGGATTCGGGTACTCAAGGCTGTCTTGTATCCCTTTGTTTAGTGGTAAGATTGGGTCTCCCACGTAGATTCCACCCTTCTACCATATGGGTGGTATTAAAGCGGTTGGTCCACGGGGAGAAATTGAAATTTGTGTTTCGCCTGTTCATTGTAGGCAAAGAATCTTGGCCAAGGCCGTTGTTTTGAATTATATTTTGGGCAGACTCCCGCAGGTAACCATTAGCCCTGCAGTGGTGAATTTGACGTCGGACCTAACTCCTGCCGACCCGAAGTGGTTGGTACCCGGACCCGTTCTGTAGACAACTAAATACAAAAGTACTCGAAGATACTCAATTTGGAAGTTAATAGAGGAAAAGGGTCCCTCATTTGTGATTATCATATTTATTAAAACATGTTGTATTACTTCAGTAACATTTCATTGAGATTTTTGTTTCTGGGTAAATATTTGTATGTCATGCACACAATTACACGATAGTGGAACTGTCGAAATAAAAGAAGACATCACGTCTATGAGTATTGGAAAAACGACAAGTGTTTGCTTTCAGACAACAAAAAACTAATACATCAAGAAAATACAGAATGATGTGTCCTGTCTACCTTGTATGTTATTGACGGTTTATATTTATTTCTCAAAAGATTCGCAAAACGAGAAACAAAGTTTTGATTTGGATTTAATAGCGACTAATTATTTAGAAAGGGCGACTAATTATTTAGGGCGCACGATCTATTGTCGATTTAGTTTCAATTTACGTTAATAGATATTTTAGTAAAAAATTAAAAAGAATAAGTCCCGTTTACTGAATTACCTATGCTGAGAATACCTATTCAGACCACAATGAATTTTTTGCTTTTTTAAAGAAGAAAGAAAAAAACATGTGGAAAAATAGAGAATTAAAATATTTTTTATCCAAATAAAAACAGTTTCTTAATAATATTTGCTCAAAAATAAAAATATTACTTTTATAACTAACGCACACAGCGCATGGAAAAATTTAATCACGTATGTTCTAAGAGTCAATATTTTACGTCGGCGTGAAACAGCAGTCACATACATACTCAGTATTTTTAAATAAGGGGCTTTGTAGGTTCTACTACTTTTTTATTATATGAAAATACTAATATTCATTTCTTTTTACTTCGTTCAACAGGCAATTTTGATAGCACATAATGATATTTTAAATAAAATAGGGACTTCTTAATTTCAAAAAGTATCTTTTTAATATTTCATTATGTAGAATGATTCAGTAACTCTTCCATTTTTAGGGATCTGTAGTCAACAAGAAATCCTTTTAGTTTCGCCAAGTCCATTTGTCCGTCCGCAGCTTAGCTCAGAGACTCTTATACTAGAAAGCTATAATTTGGCATCGATATACATTAATCACGCCAACAAAGTGGTAAACTAAAACCATGAATGCTGTCAGTGATTTGACAGCTTTTGATTGACAGCTGACACTTGAGAAGAGTCGAGAGAGAAAATTTGTAACGGACACACGGTGAATTCGGGTTTTTGTGGAAACATCGAGATGTGTTTCGGCCATTGTAATTGTTAATTGCGCTCGCCGGTGTCAATCGGCCATTTAAATCTTACTTTTACGCAAACGGATCCCTCAATTGGAAAATGGTTTTCACAGACCCTTAATATTTTTCAATGGCCTATCCAACACACCGTGGCATAGACGAGAGAGAAAAAAATCATCCCCACTTTACGGGTACAGGAGGTACCATACAAAATTATTTTTCATGGTTTTAGTTTACCACTTTGTCGGCGTGATTAATGTATATCGATGCCAAATTATAGATATCTAGTATAAGAGTCTCTGAGCTAAGCTGCGGACGGACAGACGGACTTGGCGAAACTAAAAGGATTTCTTGTTGACTACGGATCCCTAAAAATGGAACAGTTACTGAAACATTCTACATAATGAAATATTAAAAAGACACTTCCTGAAATTAAGAAGTCCCTATTTTATTTAAAATATCATTATGTGCTAGCAAAATTGCCTGTTGAACGAAGTAAAAAGAAATGAATATTAGTATTTTCATAAAATAAAAAAGTAATAGAACCTACAAAGCCCCTAATTTAAAAATACTGAGTATGTATGTGACTGTTGTTTCACGCCAACATAAAATTTTGACTCTTATGAACATACGTGATTAAATTTCTCCATGCGCTGTGTGCGTTAGTTATAAAAGTAATATTTTAATTTTAGAGCAGCATTATCAAAAAACTGTTTTTATTTGGATAAAAAATATTTTAATTCTCTAATTTCCACATGTTTTTTTCTTTCTTCTTTAAAAAAAGCAAGAAATTCGTTTTGGTCTGAATTTCTCAGCATAGGTAATTTAGCGTAAACGGGACTTATTTTTTAAATTTTTTACCAAAATATCTATTAACGTAAATTGAAACTATATCGACTGTAGATCGTGCTCCCTGGACTTTCTAAGTCGCTATTAAATCCAAATCAAAACTTTGTTTCTCGTTTTGCGAATCTTTAGAGAAATAAATATAAACAGTAAATAACATACAAGGTAGACACGACACATCATTTTTGGGGGCCTAGTCACCCACGTCCGTAGGAACGTACCCTTTTTCTGATTCCCTACACGTGGTCCCCGGGTGGTGCAAATCAGGTGACACTAACTGGTGGGAGGCTTCGGCCGAAGGCTTGTGACCACCCACCGGGCAAAGACGTACCGCCAAACGGCCTAGCCGTGTTCCGGTTCGATGCTCGGTGTAGCCAACTAGAGGAGTTGGGTCGAGATAGCAGTTCCACTGCAGGTTGACCAGCCTGACGCGCGCTGTTAGGGATGTATCGGGAGACTAGTCGCGGAGGGTAGCGGGATCCGAGGCACGGTGCGCCGCTGGCCGACCGCAGGTAGTTGGGGCCCCGGGGTGCGGGTCAGGTAACCTCCACGTTGGCCTAGTTGGTTGCTGGTCTCTTTCGGATACGTCCGGGGGGAAGAGCAACCCGCTGGGCTGGTGCACCCCGGGCACCGTCAATAACTTCCCATTCGTGGGTTCTTGTTGGCGGTGGCGAATACCTGACAGGGGGGATGTCGCTCTGGGTGTTCCCCTGATTAGCAGGGGACACTCCAGACGCGATATAGGGGGGCTAGGTTGGGTAGGCTAGTTTGGGTAGGTTGGTTAAATTAGGTTGGGTAGGTAGGTAGGTGGTGTGACTTGTCGTTGCCGGCCCTCCTTTGGCGTGGGATGGTCGGCAGGGACAAGTCAATGGAAGGAGGGGGCGGCGGAGCGTCGGTCTCGACGCGCCGCCGCACACGCGGAGGGCGGCATCTGGCCTTCGCGGGCCAGATGCTGCTACGTAGTGGACCGTAATGGTCAGGAGCGGTGGAGGGCACGGCGCAGCACACCGTCTAGGTGTGCCCAGCGGGGGCGTATATGCGCCGTGCCCTGAGGAGATGTCGGGCGGGACCTCTCGCTTCCCGGTGTGGTGAACTCCATGCTGGGGGGTGGGGGGTCCTGGGCGGCGGATGTCCCCCTTTTGCGAGGACGCCATGTCGCAAGAGGGGGTGGCGGAGAGGGGGTGGGAGGGGGCGGTCGTACGATCGCTTCCTCCCACCTCCTGGTGGTGACTAGCGGGCGATGGCGTGGGGGCCGCCTTAGCTCGCATTGCACTAGTCACCACCCTTGCGGGCGGGAACGGCCGAGCACTCGCGGTCGTTTCCGGGCCCCTCCACTGAGCGAGGGGCGTGAAGGGCCTGCCTTTAAAGGCGGGCGGTCGTCGGCGGAGGACTGGAGGTAAAGGCTGTGCCGGTTTCCCAGTCCTCCTCCATTCAGACGATGCGGGAGTGCCGCTGGGTTATTTTAGTGGGTATACCGGGCTGGGGGCCCGGGGAGTCCCACATAGTCCCCCATTCCCCCAATGGGTGGGTATGCGTAATGCATTTTTACCCAGCGTGATCAAAAAAAAAAAAAAAAAGGTAGTTGGGGCCCCAAGTAGTGTGCCAGCCACACACAAAAGGCTGCCCCACCAACTGTCGAAAAATCCCGAAATGCGCCATCGTGCTGGTTGGCGACCAGATGGGGAGGGCCCGATGGACATTCCGGGGGGGCTCGGGCGTCTCCGCAGTCTCCGGACTAGTACCCCAATGATGCTGTCCTTTCAGTGCGTGTCTGAAGGTTAGCAGCGTGGAACCTCGTCTCACTTCCAACTCCTCTCCTCCGTTCACTCTTATAAAACCATGAATGATGTCAAGGAAAAGGAAGATTAGTTTTAAACAGCGGCTGCACCCCCTCCCCCACAAAGTGCACCTCACCAACATTAGGGGTCTGCACTCAAATCTCTCTGCAGTCCACTACCACCTGGAGACTGAGAAACCAGCACTGTTTTTCCTTACGGATACGCAGATAGCGAGTCCGTCAGACGTGTCGTACCTGTCTTACCCAGGATTCACCCTGGAGCACAATTTTAGACCACGGGCGGGAGTATGTATGTACGCCCGTGACGATCTTTGCTGTCGGCGTCTCCGTAACCTTGAGGACTCAAGATTCACAACGCTCTGGGTTCTGGTGGACACAGGTCTGGATAAAATTATCTACGCCTGTGTCTACCGTTTGCACAGTGGAGATCAGGAGGCAACCAGGCTCACAGAGTACCTCAGTGAGGCGGCTGATGCAGCACAGCAGCGGTACCCTTCTGCCCAATTAGTGTTACTGGGGGACTTTAATGCCCACCACCAAGAGTGGCTCTTCCCATACCAGTGCACTGATCATGCTGGACGGGAGATGCGTAAGCTTGCGCTAGCGCTAAACCTCACCCAGCTGGTCCAGGTGGCAACGAGGGTACCGGATGTTGATTCGCACACGGCGAATTGCTTGGACCTTCTGCTGACAACAGATCCAGACAGATACTCTGTGTCGATAGCATCACCATTGGGTAGTTCCGACCACTGTCTGGGGCACCCGGCGGGTTTGGCGGTACAGGTCGGCAGATTGGGATGGCATGCGATTTTTCTTCGCATGCTATCCTTGGCAGCCTACTTGCTTTTCTTCGACTGATCCATCGAATGTCACAGCATCCATGCGGATGCCGTGACGGATGTGTTGCGTCGGGGAATGGAGTACTACATTCCGTTCACTGACGTAACAATGTCTAGCGAAGACCGGCCATGGTTTGGCGCCGAATGTAAGCGCGCCGACGCGCTTAAACATGGGGCGTACCTGGCTTGGGTCGACGCTCGATCGCGTAAGGCGAGTGACGTGGGTCAGAAGAAGAAGGCCTTCAACAGGGCTGCCAAGTCCTGCAAGATGGTGTTGCGAAGGGCTCGGTTTGATCACATTGGCCGAATAAGGACCAAACTTGCTTCTTACCCAGCAGGTAGTAAAGCGTTTTGGTCTCTGGCTAAGTCGGTCGAGTCGAACTTCTGCCGTCCCTCACTGCCGTGGTGGCAGTGAGGGACGGCAGAAGTTCGACTCGACCGACTGGTCACTGGCCCACTCCGCTGAGGAGAAAGCAAATTTATTTGCCTCTCTTTTTGCGGAATCTTCACGTCTGAATCCTGGTGATTCGCGGCCCCCTCCTCCTCCTGATGGATGCGAGACGAGTATGTCGGACATTCGTATCCATCAAAAGGACGTCCGTAGGGTGCTGCGAGACCTTGACGTGAACAAGGCTAGCGGCCCTGACGGAATACCAGCACTTGTTCTTAGAACCTGTGCGCCTGCACTGTCTCCGATCTTGACACGCCTATTCCGTCTTTCGTATGAAGCTGGAAAAGTGCCGAATGCTTGGAAGCAGGCTAACGTACAGCCCGTGCCCAAGAAGGGCAGTCGAGCTGACCCGGCCAACTACAGACCCATATCTATAACCTCCATACTCTGTAAGAGTATGGAACGTGTACTCAATACTAAGCTCCTGGCATACCTAGAAGCAAACGATATCCTTAGTGATCGCCAATACGGCTTCCGCCGAAATCGGTCTACTGGGGATCTTCTAGCGTATGCCATTCACATCTGGAGTGAGGCCATCGAGAGGCACGGGGAAGCGCTTGCCGTCTGCCTAGACATCTCGAAGGCTTTTGATAGGGTCTGGCACGAAAGCCTTATTGCTAAGCTTCCTTCATTCGGTTTGCCCGGTGGTCTGTGTGATTGGATTGCAGACTTCCTGAGAGATCGGTCCATTCCAGTGGTTATCGATGGCTGCTCGTCGGACTACTTGGATATTAATGCCGGGGTCCCTCAGGGGTCGGTACTCTCGGCAACTTTATTCTTGCTGCACATTAACGATTTGCTAAAACCCGGCACGTTTGGGTATGCAGACGACAGCACCGTTACTGAGAGATACTTGTCCAACGCTCGTGCTACCGGGCCTCAGATCCAGTCTCTCCGGGAGGCCATGGTGGAGCGCTTAAACCTGTCCTTAGAGGCAGTCTCCAAATGGGGCGATGCCAATCTGGTCAGGTTTAATGCTGCTAAAACCCAGGCGTGTCTTTTTTCCACAAAAAAGAGTCAATTTCACCCGGCTCCAACTTTCCGAGATGTGACCGTGCCAATAGCTGACCATCTTGAGCTTCTTGGCGTTACGTTGACATCGACTCTCAATTTTGGGCCATACATTGAGGCAAAGGCTCAGCTGGCCGCCAAAAAGCTGGGGATCCTTGCAAAGGTGAGAAGGTATTTCACGCCAGAACAGCTGCTCAGCTTGTATCAAGCGCAAGTTTGATCATGCATGGAGTACTGTTCTCATCTCTGGGACGGATCTGCCAAATACCAGCTTGATGCACTGGAGTCGATCGAAAAGCGGGCCAAGAGACTCATCAGCGATGAGGCACTGGTTAAGTCAAAGCTCCAGAGCCTTGAACATCGTCGCCGAGTTGCCAACTTGTCGGTTTTTTATCGGTTACATTTCGGGGAGTGTGCGATGGAATTGCATGATTTAATTCCACCCAGCCCGTTCCATCATCGGACTACCAGACGTACGGCGATGCGTCATCGATATATGGTGGACATCCCACCCATACGCACTAAACGTTTTGGGAATACTTTTATTATGCGTACAGCTAAGGAGTGGAATTCCCTGCCGGAGTCTGTGTTTCCCGATAGCTACAATCTAGGGGTCTTTAAGTCAAGAGTGAATAGGTTACTTCTAGGCAAGCGTGCTCCACCATCGACCACATCATCGCTTACTATCGGGTGAGATAGTGGTCAAGCGCGAGCCTATATAGGATAAAAAAAAAAAAAAACATCATTCTGTATTTTCTTGATGTATTAGTTTTTTGTTGTCTGAAAGCAAACACTTGTCGCTTTTCAAAAACTCATAGACGTGAAGTCTTTTATTTTGACAATTCCACTGTCGTGTAATTGTGTGCATGACATACAAATATTTACCCAGAAAGAAGAATCTCAATGCAATGTTACGGAAGTAATACAACATGTTTTAATAAATATGATAATCACAAATGAGGGACCCTTTTCCTCTATTAACTTTCAAGTTGAGTATCTTCGGGTACTTTTGTATTACTGTCTACAGAACAGAGGAACAAATATAAAAGTTTAATAAAAGATAAAGCTTTTTCTTTAATTCATTTTTTTAAGCACGAGAAACCACTTTATTTTTCGGCCTAAAAAATATAAACTTAAAGAAAAAGCTTCTTATCTGATATCTGATAAGTTGGTTAAAAAGGAGGAGGTTCAGTCAACAAAACTATTTTTAACCGACTTATCAAAAAGGAGGAGGTTCTATGTCCGACTCCACAAATAAATAATCTTTACTCTGTTTGTTTTTTATATGTGTTCACCGATTACTCAGTCAATTATGGACTGATTTAGAAAATTCTTTTTTTGTTTGCAAGGGTATACTTTCGAGGTGATTCCAGTTGTCACCAAGTCTGGATCTGTTATGTGGAGCTTATGGAAATCGAGGGCAAATGTTATAAACATAAATATAGCGATTTGGTATTTTCGTCAACATGGCAAGCATTTGCATTCAGAATGTATCATGTGGTCAAGTGAAACTGATGAAGAGGACCACAGATAGCCGATGGAACTTCTCAATGATAAGTTTGTTTTGAATACGAGATATCTCGAACATTTAAATTAAAATTAAGTTCATTTTTATTTGTACCTACATTGTGTGTATCTGTGTGTGCCAAATAAACTAGTTTTCTACCTTTCTTTTCTTTCTTTCGTCTTACTGTCATGACACAAATTTAAACAAATGGTTTTAATGAAAATGGTACTATCGAACTGATCTGGTGATGAAGCCAGAAGGTAGGCACTGGAAAACAGTAGTAAAACAATGTAACCCAGTCATGTTTAGGCTTGTTGAAATTGTTATGAGAAGCTCTGGCTATAAATGATTTTCATGGCAGTATATGGTAACAATTAAATGTAATAAATGTTTTTTTTGTTTTAATCAACTTTGTGTTACTTAACTAGTCCTATAAAAATATTATCTTAACCAAAATCTAATCTTATAAAAATCTTCCTATTGACTAAACTAAACTATACTATATAACTGTTGATCAGATTTCCCAAATAAATATTTCTTCAACGGAGTCTGCCCTGTTAAAGTTTATTTACAATAGTATCTATGTCTGTCGTTTATTAACAACTTTACACTTTAAAAACACCCGTACATTTGTATAAAAATGTTTTCACAAAAAATATACTCGGATTCACTGGCGGAATGATCTTGTTACATATTTATTAAGCGTTGGAAACACAAGTAGAATTTAATTATTTTTTCCTCCACTTAAGAGTAAGGCTGGAGCAATTTATCAAGTTGTAATGAAATAAGTATCAATGTTAACAGATCTGCCTACTAAATTGAATACAGGGTAACATCCCCAGGGTTTACCCACTTATTAAAAGTACATAGTTGTGCACCGACACGCCCTCAACTAAATGGGCCATGTGATACGAAGCGAATCTTATCGGGTACATCAGATTACTGTAAACATTTATTGTGTTACTAGTAAGTAGTATGCATGTTTTTGTATGGAAAAGTAGGTCCAGTGATTGTGTGGGCACACACAATGAGCACAAATATGTGTTAGAAACAGTGTTATAATCACCTTTTATCAATTCAATCAAAAAATCAATTTTTATTCACCTACCCGCTTTTTTCGCGGGTAGGTGAATAAAAATAACACACTTACGCTCTGAAGAATTTTAACTTTTAATTAGTATTTTATACAATTTTAATCAAAATTCCGACGGATTATAAACAATTTGCTTACCATTAAGCATATATTGTGTGGGCAGTAGCATTCATATGTCCTAAGTGCAAGTTGCATAAACTTGTCGGCTGGAGCTGTCACTTGTGAACTTGGCTCAGACTTTTGAACACAAGGCGGATACCATGACCACTATAGCTGAGATTGCGGAGACCCAGCGAATGGCTATCTCTTCACTGAACCAGCGGATGACTGATTTTGAGATGCACTTAAAAGCATCACCACCTGGAGCTGACTTGAGCGGCCTCCACAAAGACTTTTCCGCCTTCAAGGAGCATGTTTGGAGTGTTCTCAGTGCCTTACAGCTGCAGATTGCTGAGTTGAACAAGAGTGTAGACATAATAGAGATGCGTCACAGAAAAAAGTTTTACTGCTTGGCGGCGTTCCTGAAAATCCAGGTGAGAAGATCTCTGAAACCGTGGCAACCATTCTGCAGACTAAGCTCGGCTTAACAGATCTGGTCCACTCTTCGCTGACTGTATGCCACAGACTAGGCGCTGCTTCGGAAGGTCATGCTAGACCGATCCTGCTTCGGTGCGCGGACTCCGCTGTCAGAAGCGAGATCTGGAGAACCAAGACGAAACTGAAGGGATCTCCTTATGTGGTGTCTGAATTCCTTACACGACAGCGGCAGTCTACTTTTATAACGGCTCGCAAGCTCTTCGGTGTGACGAATGTGTGGACCAGGGACGGCAACATCAACGTCAAGCTTCCGGACGGCAAGCGACGCCGGGTGATCGGTGTGGAGGAGGTCGCCGCGCTTGGAGCGGAGCATGGTAAATCGCTGGAACAGGAGGTTCCTCTGGTCCCCAATGCTGGCTCTAAACTCGCGTCGGCACAGGCTTCATCTCGCTCAAGGCGGACAAAGAAGAAATAATTTTGATTGTACGATGTTTACTTATTTCGTCCACTTTGTTTTCCGTCTGTGCTTGTTATCTACTTGTTTGTTACTCTTTCGATTCGTATCCATACGCTAAGCACGCACAATAACACATTACATATTTTTGTTCGTTGTACCGGCACCCGATTTTGTTTATTATATATTATTATATCAATTGTTTTTGTTGACAAGTTCTGTCAGTGTCACCTGACACTGTCTTAGTTTTTTCCATAGACTTAATAATTTTCTTTTTATATAAATCTTGTCTATGCCAAGTATTTTACTTCTTGCGAATTACGTTTGCGTTCGGATGCACGCATTAGTAATTTATGTATAAATTTGTTTGTGAACAGTCTGCCGGCAGGTTATGCAACTAATATGTGAATTTTATCTTCACATTTATATTATCTATATAATTTTATTTTATATATCTATTTATTTACGCTTTACAATGATTATGTCTGACGACGACTCGTTTTATTCTTGTCATAGTTCCTCTACGTCTTTTTCTTCTTTAAACGATTCTCTATCAGTTAACAGTGTCTTAAATGGTGAATGCCAGCGTTTTAATAAGTGTTTTAATGTATGTCATGTGAACGCTCAAAGTATCCCTCAACACCACTCTGAGATGCTGGATTTATTTCGTGATGTGGCGTTGCACGCTGTCCTGGTGTCGGAAAGTTGGCTCAAGCCCGAACTCTACACATTATAACTTACCCGGTTTTATATTAATTCGCAATGATCGCACGGGTAAAAGGGGCGGTGGTGTTGCCATATACTTGCGCAGTGACATCCCTTTCAAAATTCTATCTTCTTCTCCGACAACTTATAGCGGCAATCCAGAATTCTTAATCCTTGAAATTGATGTCAAAGGGGTTAAGGCCGTTCTTGGAGTAGTATACTGCCCACCCACTATTGATTATTTCTCTATTCTCGAATCTCTCTTTGAATCTGTTTCCTCGGAGTACAAGCATCTCATAGTCATGGGCGATTTCAACACCGACCTCTCGAAGGATAACTCAAGATCGCGCAGATTGAGAGCAATCCTGGAATCGTCGAGTCTGTCACTTCTCACGCTCAATCCGACTCATCTTAATCCTGACTCAAGCGATACCTGGCTTGATCTCATGCTTGCGTCTTCCGAAAATCTGGTTGTTAGCCATGGCCAGATTGCGGCCCCTGGGCTATCTAGACATGATTTGATTTACTTATCGTACAAAATTAAGCCACCTAAACAGCGGCCTGCCATTATGTTTCTTCGGAATTTTGCGAGGTTAAACAAGGACAAACTTAATGGTGATTCCAAAGATATTGATTGGGTTGAAGTTGTTCAGGCAGCAACTGTGGATGAGAAAGTGCATATGTTCAACAGGTCCGTGCTTCAGCTTTTCGATGCGCATGCGCCACTCAGGGCTGTCCGTGTTAAGCGCCCTCCGGCTCCATGGATTAGTCCTGGAGTTCGTTTGGCGATGAGACGGCGTGACAGGGCTTTTCGGAGATATAGAAGGGATCGCAGTGAGGAGAACTGGAGCCTGTACAAGTTGGCTAGAAACCGCTGTAATCAGATGGTAAGAGCTTCCAAACGCCGATACATTTGTGAAAATGTCCTTAATTCTTCTCCGGCTGACATATGGAAGTTTCTCAAATCAATTGGAATCACGCAATCATCCTCTCATACTGTATCATCTCATATGTCTCTGAATGATTTGAATAATCACTTTTCATCGTCAACTATGCTCACGGCTGTTGTTAAGAATAATACTATTCGTGATATTACTTCCATGCCAATTGCACCTCCCGAATCTTTTTCTTTTTCCCCGGTGACTGACGCTGAGATCCTCAAAACGTTCACTGCAATTAAGTCCAAGGCTGTTGGCTGTGATGGAGTGAGCAGATCCATGTTATCCCTCATTTTTAAAAGTATCCTTCCCATTTTCACACACATCATCAACTTCTCTCTGCAGGCTGGTGAGTTTCCTACCACCTGGCGTAAAGCATTCATTATCCCTCTTCCGAAAATTTCCAACCCCACCTTATCTAATCACTACAGACCAATCTCCATTCTCCCTTTCCTATCTAAGATCCTGGAAGCAGTTGCTCTAAACCAAATATCCTCCTTCGTGTCCCGGAATAACCTATTGTCCCCTTTCCAATCTGGTTTTCGGCCCGGCCATAGTACAGCCACAGCCTTGCTTAAAGTTACTGAAGACGTCAGAAACGGCTTGGAGAGTTCGAGGTTGACGGTGTTGGTTTTAATTGATTTCTCCAATGCATTTAATACCGTCGATCACGACATTCTCCTGGCCATCCTGTCTCAAATTGGGGTTTCTTCGTTGGCACGGGATTGGTTTTCATCATATCTTCGTGGTCGCCAGCAGGCGGTGCGTGCTGATCAGAAATTCTCTGATTGGTGCGCTCTGGTAACAGGCGTTCCACAAGGCGGTATACTCTCTCCACTCTTATTTTCATTATTTATTAACTCTATTACTACTATTCTCAAATGCTCCTACCATCTGTATGCTGATGACCTGCAGCTCTACGCGCAATCTGACATTCTCAATCTGGATAACTGCATCTCGCTGTTACATGCTGACCTTCAAGCAATCGCTGACTGGTCTAGCAGATTTGGGGTAACTGTCAATGTCAGTAAATGTCAGGCTATCCTTATTGGTAGTTCGTATTTTCTACGTACCTTGGACACTAGCCTTCTATCGCCGCTTATTTTCGGCAATACCGTCATCCCACTCTCGCCTCACGTTAAAGACTTAGGCCTATACATTGATGACAAGTTAAGCTGGAATAAGCAGGTCGCTCAGATAAGCCAGAGAGTCACATTCTCACTGCGGTCTCTCTATAGATTCAAACATTTTCTTCCGTCTAGCACTAAAACCACCTTGGTTCAGGCTCTTGTATTGCCTATAATCGACTATGCTGATGTTTGTTACTCTGATCTATCCCAAGAACTTCTTAACAAAATGGATCGACTTCTTAACAACTGTATTCGCTTTATTTTCGGGCTTCGTAAATATGATCACATTTCTTCTTTCCGTTCTCAGCTTAAATGGCTGCCTATCCGTCAGAGGAGATCCCTCAGATCCCTCTGCATGCTCTTCAACATCATGAACGATCCTTGTACTCCTGATTATTTAAAACAATATTTTAAAGTGTTGGGCAGTTCTCACGATCTTAACCTTCGAGCTTCAAAAATTTACTTCTCCATATTCCTTCTCACCGCACTGGGTTTCTATCTAATTCTTACACTGTCTCTACTATAAAACTCTGGAACGTGCTTCCCCTTGACATAAAAAAAGCTGAGAGTAAATTTTCATTTAAGCGTAGAATCCGGAAATATTACTTGTCCTCTCTCACATAGCTCGGTCTTCGTCATAGTTATTATATTTAAATTTCTGTTTCATTTAGAATAAATAATGATATGGTATTTATTATAATATTTATTAGTCTATTGTTTTAGTAATTATTTATGTATTTTATTAGTTAGATTGTTTATTAATATCTGATTTTAATTATTGTTCATTTTATTTTATTTTTGTACTCCTACCACTGTTGTGTCCTTTTTAACCCAAAGGTTGACTGGTAGAGAATGCCTTGCTGCATTAAGTCCGCCTATGTATCACCATTGTACATGAAGTTTAAATAAATAAATAAATAAATAAATAAATAATCAACACAATAAAAACACTGGTTTGGTGTCAAATTAAACTATTATTATTTTATCTAGGTACATATTAAATAGATCAGTATCCATCATTTCAGCCAAAAGACGTCAACTGCTGGACATAGGCGTCCCCCAGCGCATCTCGCGTACATTTACATAAAACCACACTATAATAATTATGTGGCCGATTATGGAAATATTATGCTTATACAATGTAAAGTTTTATAATTAAGTTCATTAATATTTTTTCATAATGCAGTAGCCCGTAGCCGTGCTACGGCGTAGTACAGCTACATTGCCGCGTAGTCGCTACGATAACGAGATTATCAATCGATTTTACCTTGAAGTTATTGATGTATGTATAATTGCTGTTATTGAATTTTCCATTCATATCAAATGAAAACTTGGAGAACCAAACCAAACAATTCATGGTATTTCAATTATTCCATCAGTCTCAATAAATTTTCTATGAAGAAACTAATTTAAAAGGTTAAGAGTGTGAGACGAAATAAATTTAATATTTATTTTTTATTTTATAACACCCAGACAAACTAATTTATTTATCATAAAAGCGTTTAATTTATGACGGCGAATTCCTTCATCTCTAATTATATTTGGACAACTCTAGACCAGTTTAAACATTTATTAAGAACTAGCTGACCCCCGCGGCTTTGCTCCCGTCAATATTATAGCCTATGTTACTCGGGAATAATGTAGCTTTGCATAGGTGAAAGAATTTTTAAAATCGGTCCAGTAGTTTCGGAGCTTATTCGGTACAAACAAACAAACAAACAAAAAAATCTTTCCTCTTTATAATATTGGTATAGATAATGTGAATTACGGAAATTAATTTTAAAATAACGAAAGTGTTTTTACACTACGAAAATGTTTTAAATCTATTTCTCCAAGCCATTAGTCCTAACTTGCAACTAGTCAAGTGTAGGTAATGTAGACATCAGATGTCTGTTTAGCATTAATTCACCATCTCCTGTGCAGTTTAAACAGACCAAGCAGGCATGGCCTAATTACCATACATTAAGCGACAATGAGCAAACCTAGATACATACAATATCTATAAGGCTGACTGGTAAAACGACGGGCACAGTCAAGAGGCCCACGACAAACTATATTTCAAAAATCCAAAGTAAATGGGAAGGGCTGACATGTGACATTTAAGTAGAGCATGTCCAACTACATGCAATTTGAACTTTTGGACAAATGTCAAAATATACTGTGATAAGACATGTTGAACTTGCTTCCTTTGGCTCATCATTGTGGCCTTGCCGCCAACTGATCTGATCCGTTTTCCTTTTATCTTCACATTGTGAAAAGCCGAAATGCGAATACCCGCATCAAACACATTTTTTTTTTCCGAAAAAAATAAAAAAAACTAATGGTGAAAACCCTCATTTTGTCTCTTTTATAACCAGTCGTACTGTGTGTGTGAAAACACTACTATTCAAACCAAATGAAGTAAATATTCATATTTGTGGATATTAACGGATTTTCTCACATAAGTTTGTGATTAAGGGCTCCGGTCTAGTCCGAAAAGAGGGCTACATTCGCTTTATATCATAATTTATATTGAAACTTTCATATTATTTGCTAAAGCGGCAATAGTAGACAATAAGTGAAAGGTAACCCCTTAAATTATCGTCTACTATTGCTCCTAAAATATTATTTACAAAACAATTTTCTCAATTTGCAATAGTAGTAAACTTTATAAAAATAACATTTATTTTTATATTCCAAATCCCGAAGAACAATACTCTTTTGTTTTAACGAGTGTAATCACCTCTGAAACGTTTTTCAGTCACTTTAATAAGGATGTAATGCTGTTTTATTATGCTGTCTTGTTTGCTAAGTCCAAAGTATTTCTTTCGCTTTTAGGTGGAAAAGTTTGTACTGCAAGACAGGAGTTTTAGTAATGCTAACAATATTAAATAAAACCTGTTGTTATGTAGGATCAAATGGATATACATTGGCAGAGAATTCCCTACGCTTTGAACCCTTCGACCCCCTTCATAACATGTACGACACGCGACGCTTGACACTGAACTGTGTTGAACCTACAATACAACCATGAAGCGATTGAAGATTTATCTAATAAAAAGTTATATTGCATGAAGTAGGTACTACTTCTCCAAATTAAACTTTTAATTAAACCCGGCTATTTGAGGACAATACGGGAATCTTGCAAAGGTCAGAATAAAATCAAATAAGGACAGCCTTTGAAAGATTGTATAAATGCAAACCAATGCATGGAGAATGGAGGCCGAATATAAATTAACTGGAAAAAGGATCCTCATACTATCTTGTTTTAAGATAAGACAAGCCGAATGAAAACTTGTGTCTCGGTGTAAGCTACAGTGTAACCCCGGATTTAGTATCCCCCGTAACCCCGACATGCAGTCTCTCCTAGCTAGGCTTTTATTGATGAAGTTGATTATCTCCGACGGAGAGTAATAGCCCGAGTCTTAAAGGTGAAATACCTATCTTAATATATATAAATCTCGTGTCACAATGTTTGTCCTCAATGGACTCCTAAACCACTTAACCGATTATAATAAAATTCGCACACCATGTGCAGTTCGATCCAACTTGAGAGATAGGATAGGGTAGGGTAGGTAGGGTAGGGTAGGTAGGGTAGGGTAGGTAGGGTAGGGTAGGTAGGGTAGGGTAGGTAGGGTAGGGTAGGTAGGGTAGGGTAGGTAGGGTAGGTAGGGTAGGTAGGGTAGGTAGGGTAGGTAGGGTAGGTAGGGTAGGTAGGGTAGGTAGGGTAGGTAGGGTAGGTAGGGTAGGTAGGGTAGGTAGGGTAGGTAGGGTAGGTAGGGTAGGTAGGGTAGGTAGGATATTTAGTAGATGAATGTTTGGTGTTTTTATGGCAAAACAAAGTTTGCCGGGTCAGCTAGTAGGTTCTATAAATTGGACAATAGCCAACTCTTCAGGGAGAATTTATTTTTGTGTAAAAGCTTTGAAAGTGTTATCATTTAGTAAGTCTTATTATTGCTAAAAAGACTGTAACAAAAGTTGCGATATTTGTAAACAGGAAAAATGCAGAAATGGAAGAACATATATATAGGTAATGGCCTGACCATGTTAACTTTTATTGCATACTTAAGATTGGTAAATTTTACCTGTATAAATACTAAATTTGGAAAGGATAACAGGAGGCATCGGAAACGTACCGAGAGCTCATGAAGGCAAGGCAGAGGCAAGAAGGCAAGGCGAAGCTGTCTACGCAAAAGTGAATAAATAAGTGGTGCACTTGTGAAGAAAACTATTCTCAAAGTGTCCGTCTACGTCGTCTTGTATAAAAGTGCAAATAAATGTTAAATAATTTCCTCAAGTAAGTATATAGTGGCTGCTCCACCGTGTTTGCACTAACGGTAACTTCCACGCTGCATATAACTGGCACTCACTTCTCAAAAACTGCGAAGTAGGAACATTTGTTTCAATTACGATCCAAGTGCTGTTTATTGAAAAAGTTATAGATGAATGGTTGTGAAACATAAGGATAGGCCGATGGTTGGGCAGAGAGCACGTCTTATAATATGTGTATATTTTCTGGAGCAGATGCTCTTCAGCGGGGTTGAACTCAGTAAATAATAAGCGAAACTAAGTCTACTAAACTCTAGCGCTGAAAGTAGGAAACTATTCACTCAAATAATTCATTACACGTTTTACATTATACATAAATGAAAACCTTAATACATAAATCAGGTTGGAATTCAGTTCGAATGTTGTGTGTATTTCGTTATTTTCTCATATTTTCAAACTTTCAGAAGTTCACATTGTTCTATAGTTCGCGTGAGCTATAACTTACTCGTACTTATGAAGTTTAACTAAGTAATTTTGTAAAAAACTTGGTCGTAATCTAATATTATTACTCGTATTAAAACTATTTTCGATACATCTGCATTATTTTAGATGAGCCATACTTTTAAAAGTATTTTTGTGTATTGTATAGTCAGCGAATATATTTTAGTCCACTCAAATAAATATAAGTGGGAACTAATCAACTAATCCAATAATCCAGCTTACAGAGATACGCATCTCTCAGGTTTTGTCGAACAAATATGAATATTTACAAAAATGTTATTATTTTGTTCTTCACTCTCTACTCTTCGTAATTCCAATATTTTCTGTTATAGTAGCAAAATAGGCTCATAATTTAGTTGACCTTCCCGCGCGATATTACGCAATATCACAATTTTTAAGGAGAGCACTTACTAAAATACCTGCGAATATTTTTCCTCATTTCTCACGACAAAATTAAGAACATTGAAATATTTTATTAAAGGTAAGGTAATTCTTTTGAAATGAGTTAAGCAATTTCGCGTAAATACTGGTTATTCGTTGGGTGAATTGATTTCCAAATTATATGACCACGTATTTTTTTTATGACTTATTTAACGACCTCGACCTATTTTTGAGGTGTGAAATTAAAATGTCGTCTTTATATTTTATCATTATATATATTTTTTATGACACTTGTCTGTAATCATACATAGACACAGTGTCGATTTAGTAAAATTCAGCGCTCCCAAATAAAAGGTCACAACTATACACATAATTTTTGTAAACTCGAAATGTATGTCCAGCTCCACAGCCACTAGGGCACAAAAACAAGTGATAAGCAGAAAAGTTATGAAGTATTGTTGGACCTGCTGAAGACTGTACGAATAATTATAATGTATATTTGTGTTGTATAAACTCAATTAATTTTTTGGATTATATAACTGCACAGCACATATGTGAGTACTATGTACCAACTGTAAATCTACCATTTACTGTAACTATGTGTCGTTCGTTGACTTCAGTGTGCCCTGGCAGTTGAGTGTGTCATGCTCTCTCTAATGTCTCTCTGATGGTGGCACATGTGTTGGATCATTCGGTTCCCTTCATGATGGTTGAGCTGAGTGGTGCCGATCCATGTGTCATGTTCGTGAACGGGCGCCATCAGTTGGGATTGGTCATATCTTAGCTGCCTCCGCCTTTTTTTAATTACCTATTTATTGTATTTTTAATTGTTTGTTTTACTCTAGACGCTTTTAAGTGCGTTTTTTTTTTTTTTTACATCGTTCTCACATTTATGTATTTTTCCTACAAGATTATTGTAACCAAATACTTTGTAAAACACTGTTTTTTTTTTTTAAAGAGTAAGTGTGGAGTTTCTTGTCCGTTCTTCTCCATAACAAGCTACATTTCCGAATGGACGGTAGAATCAATTATTATTACATTTAATTTTTATTTTTGACGTTCGAAAGTGCCGCTTAATGGCCTAATTGAATAAAGAAATTTTGATTTTGATGAAAATGTGAAGTTGCACAGGTTGGTACAAGCTGCGAACCATTTAAAGAGAATAATAAGACCTTCGTTGACATGTAGGACATCCGTATCTTGCCTATCTATTTCAAAAATTAGCGAAGTATCATCAGCAAATAGAATTGTATCCGATAATTTGGCCATCATAAAAGGGAGATCATTAATATAAAGAAGAAAAAGGAAACGACCGAGAATTGAACCTTGGGGCACGCCCATTTTGACTAGAGACCCGGAGGACGTCGCCCTATTAACATTTACTTTTTGCTGTCTGTTTGATAAATAGGAAAGCAAAAGATCAGCAGATTTTCCTCGAATTTCGTAGTGGTGTCATTTACAGATCAGTGTGTTGTGGTCGACGCAGTCGAACGCTTTTGAGAGATCGCAGAAAATGCCAATGGCATCCTGGGACTTCGCCCATGATTCCAAGATGTGGCTGATGAGTTTTAATCCCGCGTCTGTTGTCGACCTACCTTTCGTGAAACCAAACTGTTGACTATGCAGGATCCCATTTGAATTGAAGTGAGACAACATCTGTGAGTGTCTTGCCGAATCCCAGAGTTCTATACCATAAGTCCAGATGGGTCTTACGACGCGTTTGTAGATCAAAAATTTGTTTTCCACTTTAAGAGATGAATGCCTGCCCAGATTTCTCCAAGTTTTTTATTTGCTTGATTGAACTTAGAATTATTATTATTTAAATATACGACCGCTGTTGACGACAGCGACGGTGACGACTGCTTCGTTTCGTTCATTCAAGGGAAGACCATTATATGACCACGCGGTCTTAAACTTCTTTATCCAGACTGCCGTGTTATTTTTACTATTTAAGACTATGACTAAAGTCCAACCTTTAATACATTAGGTAGGTGTTTTATTTTTTTTGAAATCTTCCAATGAGTTCTCCCGCTCTGGGTGAAGCGGGACGAAGTCTCAGACTTTAACAGACTAAGACCCACCCGTGTTCCTTCAGTTGCTTGTGCCAGGGCTGCGGTAACCCTCTTTCCAATTTATCTGCAACCCAGACAGGCATCGGCCCTACGGACCCCGTCAGTTTTTGCTGACATCTCTTTGAGGCGTGCGCGGAACACTACGCGCCGTCGACTCGGGCTTGTGCCTTATCGCACGGCTACCCATTACTCGCCGTCCGCAAGCCCACGCCTTCGATTGCCGGGAATCAGCTTGGGACTCCCGACGCCCGGGGCGTTTCCTGCGGTAGCTTGGGACATGATACTTTAGGTACCTGAAACTAGGACTAAACTAGGACTAAAGCAAGAAACATTGCGCATCCTTCGCTGATAAATCCAATTTTGTTATGATTTTTCGAACCGATTTTTTTGTTCAAGTTTGGCAGAAAACAGCTTTAATAAAGGTAAGCTGTACCTTTGAGTTTACTTAAGTGAATTAGATAACAAAAAAATATTTTCAAAATATTAATATCGTATCGGTCCGCAGGTATCCGATCTCTACATATAATTAATACTCTTTGATCCACATGAATGGTAGAGTGAATAGTTTGGCAGCGGTACTAGCAGAGCTAAATGATGTGTTCAATATGTCAAATTCAGTGCTTTAAAATGAAGATCTCTACATCAGCTGAGTTATTATGAGCACTCAGAACTTCTATGCATTTTATATTATGATTCATCGCTCTATGGCGAGAAAACGGGCAGCCAATATGCCTCGGATTACGTACGTGTGCGATGCAGCCATATTTAAACAACTATATTTACATCCGACTGTGCAAAATTATCATTATTACTATAAGTAATGGAACTAAAAGCCGACTTTCTTTTCCTGTTGTCATGTTTATATTTGTGATAGTTATATGATAAGTGTTGATCTTGTCATATAAGTCGCACTTTTCGTATTTGTCGCATATATCACAGGTGTCGCGTTTACGTATTTGTCGTACTTATAAGTCACATAATTATGTTGCACATGTCACAAGTGTCGCGTGTATTGCTCGTGTCGTACGTGTCGCGTGTGTCGTACGAGTCACAAGTATCACTCTAGTCACACAAATCACATACGTCGGGTGTTTCTCACTTGTCACAACGTCGCAATTGTCATGAGCTCATACAACAGCACACAATACAATAAAACTAAGCTCTCTCACGTACGTTGAAATAGTTCCATTGCCGCAAAGTATAAGAGCCGGTTTCTGATTTAAGTAAAGCATCAAAAATCTGTTGATTAATTGAGATGTCAAATAATTTAGAAAACGTTTGAGTTTTTTACGCTACACAAGTGAGACCATCATAAAGTGTTCCATCTAAATCAGTTAAGTAGTCTACTTAAGTATGTACGAGTACCTTAGGTTCCGTTTTACAAATGAAACCCGAGACATCACAAGATTGCATAAAATTTACTAATATAAAAAGTATGTTAATATTATATTACATCATTTATGATTAAAAAATGAAGTTATTAAAGATTATAATGTCTATAATAACTTGTTTTTAGGGTTCCGTACCCAAAGGGTAAAAACGCGACCCTATTACTAAGACTCCGCGGTCCGTCTGTCTGTCTGTCTGTCTGTCACCAGGCTGTATCTCATGAACCGTGATAGCTAGACAGTTGAAATTTGATGATGTATTTCTGTTGCCGCTATAACAACAAATACTAAAAACAGATTAAAATTAATATTTAAGTGGGGCTCCCATACAACAAACGTGTTTTTTTGCCGTTTTTTGCGATAATGGTACGGAACCCTACGTGCGCGAGTCCGACTCGCACTTGGCCGGTGTTTTTCTTCATATTTAAGCAATTTAATAGGTACTTATTTGAAATGTATGCAACCTATTTATTATTGCCAAAATCCAGAATTGAAGCTTATAAATACTAGAAGTGAATGTGTTCAGAGCGAGCAGTTGCTGGTTCTTGTGATATAGTAGTAGAGTAATAGAGTAGTATTTTACTCAGAATTTCACAAGATCTCTCAATAGGGAATAGAACCGACACAAACAGAATTTGTGACATAGCATATGACCGGTTCATCTCCACTTTGCTGTTCTTTGTTTCGTCTTGAGGTTGGCATTTCTGATCCTATCCAAACCTTTGAATCCTGTAATGCTGCGCTCCATGGCTCTTTGGTAATTGGCAAACTTGTCTCTAAGGCATTTAGACATTTCGGTAAGTGACAAAGTTTCACACCTATAGTTCCTATTGGATAACTCTTGTTTTTCGCGCAGGCAAAGCCACTGGCGACCACAAACACAAAAACTGGCACTTTTAAATATTTTTGTTAAAGATCTCACTCATCGTCATCATCATTTCTGCCGAAAGAGATCCACTACTGGATACACCCCTTCCCCAAGCGTCATCACTTAGACCGGTCCTGTGCCTTTTTCATTCATCGGATTCCAGCGACTTTAACCAGGTCATCGGTATACCTAGAGGCAGGCCTTTTAACGCTACGTATGCCACTACGCGGTCGTCAGTCCAGAACTTTTCAGCCCCATCGACCATCCGTTCTTTGAGCATCTGATATCAGTCAGGCGTGAAATACTTGCATCCAATCTGACAGATCAGTGATGTTGCCGATAATTCAGGGCAAACACTCTTCTTCCACGCATCGGTCTTCGTTGAGGTATCTCCAAGGAAGACAAGGATGTATCTTCGTCACTCGTTTTATATATTATTTTGTATTTATTTCGCGTGATCACCTTTTAAGGAAAGGTGGTTTGAGAAAAGTTTGAGAATAATCAAACGTGTTTTTCTCAGTTATGAAACGCAATTGAACGTAAATGAAGGATTTTTGTATGACATAAGGTATACTTTGACACGAGTTTGATTACGTCTACTCAAACCTTGCTCAGAAACGCAGAAAATTTAAAGTGACAGATGATCATGACTGACAGATGCTTAAATTGTGATCAGCACTTACAGTAAAGTAAATTATATAGTGTAAATTAAATTAAACAACACAATGCTTCCAGTTCCTTTAGCCTTTTTTTACTGTCGACATTTGGAATTATTTTCACATAGACTTGATATTTTTGACATTGTTGCTTTATAATTTTTTGTTTTTTTATCTGTTGACATTTGGAATTATTAATAAATTAATTATTATTTTAGCCATTGGATTTTTTTTCATAGTATTGGCACGCCATAGTATGGCAAACATGGTTGAACCTATCTGTTTTTTTTGTCATCCTGCATACAAGTTTAATGATTTGTTGTGTGTATACACATGTTTTGGGAAAATAAATATAAATCTTATCTTATTTTTTGAACTTGCTCCATATTCGATTAGACCTTACAATCAGTGTCTAAATCTCTCATTAATCTTCGCTATCTGATGACCTTATATACAACAACAGTGTTAAAACTTTCCTATGGACATAACTCTACGTCTGAGTGATCAACGTAACAACTAGTTACGTGAAAAGTTAACGAGGCTCGTTAACGAGACTTAAGCAAAAATACTGTTTATTCACTTTGAAAAGCTTGTCCGATAAACCGATTATAACGATGTTTGGCACAAAGGCTTTTTCATAGTTACACTTTATTAAAGTAGAGAATAACTCTATTGCGAGAGCACGAAACCGGCTTTGCCGAGAAAAAAAAAATAGCGAGGCCCTAACAAGGAGTTTCATTAAAACGTACCTAATAATATGTGCTAGTTTAAAAATGGAATGCTAACGGAGCTCCAGAGATCTTTGTATTAGATAAGGAGTCCTGTTTAAAACCTTTTGTTTTTGACGTTTTGGTGTAAATCTAAATTTTGCAGTCAAAAGCCCTGGTGTGTTTATTCCGTTCCAGCGAATTCGTGTTTAGATAACGAACAATAAATACTACAAAACTACTAAAGTTTCCTTGCAAATTTACTTTTCTCAGTCTTTAATGACCAAATAAATATACTAATACGAATCTAATACTAAATTAGAACAAGATAACAACATAATTAACACATTCTCACTGGAATCTAGTTAGACATAGAATATTTCTCAAAACTATAGTACAGCTGCTAGGTACTAGGCTATTGCGCGAATCCACATTTATTGGGGAGTTTTTTCGTAGTATTCGTTCATAATGATATGAAACAAGTACGATAACTTCTAAGGTTCGTTATTTTTGATATATTCATCAATATATTGACGATAATAACAAGATTGAATCGGTTAAAAGTCAAAACACTGTATAAGCTATGTGTTACAATGAGTAGAAATGAACATCGTGACGTCACACTGGTTCGGGTTTGTTAGGGAACTGTCGGCGTGTTTTCGGTAGGTACTGGATTCAAAAAAATATATTCTATTTTATATTACTTTTTAACCGACTTCCCAAAAAGGAGGAGGTTCTATGTTCGACATTATGTTTGTTTTTTTTTGTTTATGTTCACCGATATCTCTCTCTCTCTAATAAATAATGGTAAATCTCTCGGGATTGCTGCAATCGCATGTCTGTTTATTGTTTATACAATTTCATAACATAACATCACGCCAGTACGCTCTTAAGGGGTACGCAGATCTCTCATTACACCGGTTATATTCAAGTTTCATGTAATCTATTTTGGCGTTAGAGTTAGCTTACTAAATTGCCTATTAGGTAGGTACAATTATAAAGTGAAAAATAAAAAAAATTTTTGCAAAAAAATACTACCTACTTCCAAATACAAAACTACAAATAAAGTTATTTTACTCTTTGTAGTTTTGTATTTGGAAGTCGGTAGTATTTTTTAGCAAAAAAGTTTTTTTAACTATAGCGAAAAACAAACTAAATATAGAATCTTTTGTGATTTATTCTTCGTTCGTCCTGAAGTTTTGTCCCACATTCCGAAAAATTCTTAGTTTGTCCCATATCACTATTGAAGTTGTGTTTCGTCCCAAATTACAAATACTTTAAAGATACAGGCAACAAAAAAACTAAAGTATTTATTTAAATCAACATTTATAAACTAAAATTAGATCAACAGTAAACTAAGAGATATATTTAAAAATAAAACACATAACTAGGTAAAAACAACGTCTGTCTCACTGCAATTATAATACAAACGGGCATATTTTTTTTCGATATTATATGTTCTGGGACAATCCTCCATAATATAGAGTCAGCCATCACATTTGAGTTCTGATGGAAACAAAGCTAATGATGAACACAGAGCAATATGCTTCTTAAACATTCTCTTTTTATTTAATGCCAATGCCTTTGCTCTTTTCCAAAGAGCATGAGATAAATGGAAGTAACAACATTTGCATGTGACATTTGGCAATATTTTACGTTCCTGGCCGCCTTCTCGTAGTTCAGTTCTGAATGAAATGGGATTCCAATCAGAAATTTGCGTTTTGATAAGAGAGAACTGTTTCATATGTGGATATATATATATATATTGCTATTTGTTTATTAATATTACTTATATTAATAGCACAACATTATATTTTTTATTGGTACTCCCGAGATCACCGTAAATAATATACAATTGTTGTTTTTTTGCTTTACTTACTCTACTGTACATTTAAATGTACCATCCGCTAAATAATGGTTGACGTCGTAAAAAGTCTTCGGCTTTCTTCTTATTCTTGTATTTTTATAATAATAATTAAACAATTAAAAAGATTTGTAGCATACTGGAATTTCAACATCAAACGGTTTTCGAAATGAAGATTTCTGGATTTGCTGCGATTATTTACGTGCACTGTAGAGGCTGCCCTTAACGTTATATAAGTTTGGTAATTTTTGTACATGGTCGTCGATGCAAACAGACAAGCTTGCTTCAGTGTTCTTTTGCTTCAGTGTCTTTCTTATATCCCGTAACTTTTTTTTTAATATTAAATGTACAGTTTAGCCGTCTCTACGATTTTCCTAGATACTTCAAACCAAAATATTAACTTACCTATGACAAACTCGATCAATACTCAATCTCACTTTACTCATTCTTTAACCAGGTGACGAATGAATACTAATATTAAATGCAATTTGCATCACAGGTGCTAGCTTGAAGCCCGTTATGCTGACAACGCAAGTAATGCTGGCCAAATGAGTCAATTTAAGCAGGCAAACAAAGGATGCAATATTTAAAATGGGTTAACATTTTTTTACCTGCTCTTCTAAACAGATTCCAGTGACGTCAGCTGTATATGTATTACTTGCTCACTAAGAGCGACAAAAGAGTGTTATTATAATAATACGAGTAAATTTTCTCTCGCGGAGAAGACAGAGAAGAGCGGTGGTTTTAAATAGTTGATTGATGTTAAATATTTAAAAATACGTAACACTTTTTTGCTGATTGTACAAAAAGTAAGTTTGGTACATAAAAAAAGATATGGGCCGTAGAAGGAAAATAAAATAGTGTTAGTAAATAGTTGTAGTAGTTGTTATTGAGAATTTTCAGCAAGAATAAACAATCAGCAATCTTACGTCGTTCTACCAGTGGTAGCAGATGATACTTCTTACAGAGTCCCAGATAATTGGTTGACTGATATGGAATCTTTTGATGAAAACAAAGATATTTTATGAAACGTCTTTGGATGTTTTCAATGCGGTCAATGTATTTATGATAACGTGGATTCCATATCTGAGACGCATACTCTAGCTGACTTCTTACAAAAGTGCAATACAGTATTTTAAGTGTTTTAGCATCTGTAAAACACTTAGAAAGACTCATTATAAACCCAAGAAGTTTAGAAGCTTTTTGACAATAGCATCAATGTGTGTGTCAAAAATTAACTTACTGTCTTGATGGACGCCCAAATCACGAATAGTTTTGCACCATGGCAAGATCTGGCCCGCCAAAGTATAAGTAGTGGCTAGGACTGCACGTTTTCTAGTGTAAGTCATCACCGAACACTTGGATGGGTTGAGTTCAAGTTTATTAAATTCTTCCCTCGATTTCTCTAAGACCTTATCATCAGATCCTGGTTTTCTTATCGGGGTACCACCTTTGGGATATCTCCTTTCCAACAAAAAAAGAATGATCAAAATCGGTTCATAAACGACGAAGTTATCCGCGAACACACATTAAAAAAATATATATACGGTCGAATTGAGAAACCTCCTCCTTTTTGGGAAGTCGGTTAAAAAGTATCCAGAAAGTGAATTCTACCGGAGACTTATTCACAACTGTCCAGTAAGAAGCGAGATATTAAATTTGGAATCTTCTACTGTCCAGTAAGTAAGTATGTAATTTACTTACTGGACAGTAGTGGGGCTGGGTCCGATATATAATGATAATATAATATCAAAACGTAACTTATATCGAATATGTGATAGATGTCATAACATATCGATATCTATATCAAAATAACCGATATTACAAAAACTGTATGTAATAAAAGCCTTACTAGCGTGCGAGAACGAATAAGTCAAAAATTAAAACAGTAACAATGCAAAAACGTAAAAACTACGAACAAAACGCTAACTTTACAAACTATAGGAACCATATGCGCTACCTCTCTTTCTAAGTATTATTTCGCGTTCGTTGTTAGTATGCTCATCTAAATAACATGTTAACTTTTGCAAACTGTACTACTGATATCGATATCTGAAAACCGTTTTCGATATCGATATGAAACTTTATATCGGTTACATTACAGTACTAGAAACAGATTAGAGTTTAGCCATTATAACATGTTAATATGAGGGAGGCTCCAAATATATATCTATCTCTCTTTTTGGTATGACATTTTATGAGATAGATATATTTTCGAGTCCATTAATCAAGAAGTACAGCAAACGAATATAAATAAATGCCCCCGGTAAATCGATCACAATATCTATCAGCAATTGCCCTAATATGAATGTAACCTAATAGCTATTTATGCAACTGTTACGTTATGGACAGTCTTTTAATACGAGTGCCATTTGCCGGTACAAGCGTAGTGCGTACCGAAATAGTTGGGCACGATTCATCATTAAAAAACCAATAACGTACAGTTGCATACAAGATTTTATCTACGAAGGAAGGAATAAAACACAGTTAGAGAGAAATAAGTATTTTTAATAGAAACTTAACTACACACTGACTATTGTTTATCCCGCGTCCACTTTTTATTTTATTTTTTATTTAGTCTTTATTAGGTATAAGACAAAGATCTTGTGGCCGCAACGGCCAAATAGTATACGATACTTTTGTTCTAAACTTGTTCCATTTTTAAAAACATCATTTACATTGTCTCGATTTCGAAGTAATATTATAGGTACCTGGCTGTATGTTCAGAATGCCTTTGCTTGTGTTTTAGAATTTATGACTATTCGCATAATGCAATCCGATGTCCTTATAGGTATCATAATGAAACCGCTGTTAATTTTGTAATTCGAATATAACGAAACTGAAGTAGATAAAATATAAATTAAACGAATTTGTTGTTAAAGTTTCTTTCATTTTTGAGAAAAGCATTATACAAGCCTCCACCAGTAAGAAAGCCATCCTGGCCTCGTATATAACCGGACCTCACCTGCGGTTCGGTCCGTTTAACTCTTACTTGGCCTTACTTACTGGATTCTGCAGTAATGTACTATTTATGCAGAAAAAATTATGGCTAGAATTTCTTCTTAACTGAAATACTCGTATCATATGTAAATCAAAAAATATTTTGCAAACAAAAATGTGTGAGCTGTTATATTTGATTCCAATATTAGATATGGCAAAAACGCTGCGCTCAGCACGGAAATTTGTTCTAGTTTCTACAAATTCCGTATAGTAACAAGCTCTGTAAGCAGCCTGTACATTATCCAACATAATATTGCGTTCATTCTGCCAAAGAATACACTTCCATACGATATGATGTGCAGATTGTACATATTCGCAGTCACATGTAGAAAATTGACATAAAGGCGAGGCAACAAGTCAATCCTAAACATATTGACCTTTAAACTCATTATCATCATTATGATTTCAGCCAAAGTACGTCCACTGCTGGACACAGGCCTTCCCCAAGCCTCGTCACCACACTGACCGGTCTTGCGCGACCGGATTCCCGCAGCCTTAACCAGGCCATCGGTCCACGTGGAGGCAGGCCTTCCAACGTTGTGACTCCTGGTTCGCGGTCTCCATCTTTAGACTATCGCTATTTAATTATTTGTTCTCCTTGTTAGCCTGTCACTTTGCACCCTCGCGTAGCCGTCGTAGTGATTTTCGTAGAGCAAGTTAGGAACTGAATACGTTTCAATGCGACACAGGTAAGGGCACATTTAACCACACCAAAATAAGGTTAGTTTTTACCACTCCAATATCTTGTAAGCTTTAAACTTTAAATCTTCAATAGCTTTTAGCCAACAATTGGGCCATAAGTGTGTGCAGCCCTTATACTGTAAAATCGGTTTATACAGTCAAATTATACGGTCGTATCTGGGGAAATAAAAAAAGGTTGGCTCTAAAGGAAATTTGTGAAAGACGCTCAGGCCGAACGGGCAATTTCTCAGGAAGTCACGACCGTTGGAGAACGTGACCAGAAATATCACATTCATTTAGGCATAGATCGATGCAATTTTATGTTCTTATATACAACGGAAGAATAACCGGCCAAAGATACCAGTGAAAATTATCTTCCTTGGTAGATACACACTTACTTCTGGTTTATTTCTTTTATACTCATATTATATACCAGAGTCGGAAGCCTATCTCAGCAATGGGTAGTTGGTGGTCAGATGTTCTGTAGCTACTGCACCTGTAGCCTAGTTGAGAATCTACAATCGATAACGCTAATAGAAAACGAATCAATGTATATGGAAATAAAGCATGTGAACGTTAAGTCACTTAGTCAGACCAGACAAATAGAAGCCGTTAACGATTGTAGAAAGAGCTTCGATACGAAACGTTTGCAACTTGGCTAGAGGGGCTGGTGTAATACATACATATATATGTTATAGGAAATTTGTGAAAACCAGGCATTGTATACAATTCCTAGGAAATCTATAGAAATCCAGGTTTATTTAGGAAATGTGTGAAATGACAATTCTAACATTAATTAATACAATATTTCCTAGAAAATTAATACATATCCTAGGATTAGTATAAATGATTCAAGGAAATATACTTAAGACTGAAAACCAGTCAAAATGAGGTTTGAAACGTGTTTAACTCCAATTCAGGAATCAGCCCTTCGTAACAATTAAAAATCAGTCAATCAATTAAATCTGCAATTATTTATTGCTACTTATAACTTACTAGTTAGAATAGATATCAGAAAGGAATAAAGGAAGCAATACCAATCAAGATCAGACTACCCAGAATACTACAGACGAACATTATCAGCACCTACTTACTGGGGAAAATAACAGGCCGATTTAATATCCACCCTGAGTGAAGCATTCACATCTAGTATTAGGTTAATAAAAATATTTTTTTTACATTATTCCTTGCTTTGCGTACTTAAATTATTAAGCTTGGAGGAAAATAAATATTGTCTTATCACAATATACATATATGGTAAATTAAATAAACTAATCGTGTTTACTTTTGACAGAATATCTATTTTATAATAATATTTTTGGTAAAAAGGCATTTAAGCGGCTATGTGTGTATCTGCTACTAAGAAGGTATTAATGCTACGATTTGGGAATACTTTTAAATTTCTTTTACTGTTAAAGCTTTTACTGTGGGATTAATTCTGAAAACTGAAAAAATATTATTATATTAAAATTTTATAAAATTCTAGTTCTCTAGTAGTATATCCTTGGTAGATACTTAACTTCTAGATTCAGTAGGACAGATTTATGTTTACATAATTCGAGACAGCTGAATTTTACGCAATTTTAATGTTCAGCCCTAATGTAAGTTGTTCGTGTTAAAGGGACGATCACATTTCAAATATTACCAATGATTTATAAAGTTAATATTGGGAGTGAAAGACTAATTAAAACAGCAAATACTCCAAAATAACTATTCATAACCCATACGATTGAAAATGAATACATCCAAACGTCAAAGATGCCGCAAACCTACCCTGCATCCTTTATATTACCGTAGGTAAAAAGTAAACCGTGTTTTGGTATTTACTACACATTAATTAAACGTTTAGGGTGTTCACTTTATACTAAATACTCTAAATAATTGCCTATACATACATACATACATACATAAACTCACGCCTTTTTTCCCATGGGGGTAGGCAGAAACTACAGAACGCCACCTAATTACCTATAATACTAGATTTTCCCGCAGCTTTGCTACTGTGACCTTTTCCATAGGAACTATTTTTTTTAGAATTAAAATAAGCCCATGGTACACAACATAGTTAACTTTCTATCAGTAAAGAATCTTTATAATAAATTTGGATCAGTACTTCCAGAGATTATCTTTCAGATATTAACAAACAAACCATTTTACGTAAGATTTGATTACTGTGTAGTTAACAAAGTTACTTCAGGGAACATAAAGATATGTCTAGAGTAAGTTAGTGCCACTTAAGTGACTAAAACGTCGTGTGAGTATATTTCACATGATAATAAAATTTGTTATCTATACTTTACGCTAATTAAACTTTGGCATGTAATTAATGTAAGCATATATTATGAGGTTAACCTGTTTTAAACTGATTAACTGTTTTCAGTTTGATTTCATCTGGTTAACTGATTGCGTGAATAATAAAAATCATGGACCGCAATGGAAATTCATGTTTTCGGTCGATTTGATCATATCCAAAATGTTATTACAAACTGTGGTCGTCGCCAGTAGTTTACATTATCACAAAAATATTAAATGAGTATTGACTTCTATATTTCAGGGAGGTAAGGCAAGAAAATATTCCTGACACGAATAAGAAAGAGGTTGTACTTATTAAAGTTTAAATTGGTTTTCTGGCAGAACATTAATTCTTTGTTTGCCTATTTATTTTCACAGACGATAAGCAAGCTCAAATATTCCCGGGCGACAATAAGTTTGTTAAAACTGATTATATCGCTAGTAAGTTCAAGAAAGCAGATAGCAGTATTCTAAACTAATATTATTATAGAGGTGAAATTGTCTGTAGGTAGTATTTCTGGGTTAAAATTATCCAATTGTTTAAAAAAAAACACTGATGCAACGTCACACTCGATGAGTGCCTGAGGCTTAGGTAAAAAAGGTTCAAAGTGATCTTATAAGGGTTCCTTTTTTACCTTTTTAGGTACGGAACCCTAAAAATTATAAGAATTACGAGGGATCAGAGGTAGGTACCGTTCAGAAAACTTAGTACGTGGTTCCTCGATAGCCGATTGAGTGTCACTGGCGGCGGAGGCCGCGGAATGAAAGCGCTCGCGCTTCATGTGGCAGGTGAAAGCAAGGGATTTCGGAATATATATAAGACCGCGCGCTAAAAGAAGTTGCGGTGTCCGTTTGTTCATAATTTAATATTATTTGCATCATAGATAATTTGTTAGAGAGGTTATTTAACAGTTTTAATTATTTATGAATTATGTAAGTAAGTAAATCGTGACAACGTGCACGTAATGACCTGCCAATTCTCTTCCGTGAACACTTTAAAATCCTATTCTTAAATTCGTATGACGCTTCAAGCTAAATAAATGTCTTTACTGCTAGCGTTAGTATCTTCGTCCACAGGCGTAAATCTGAACTTCTTAACTTGATATTTTAAGCGGGAAAATTGTTTGTAAATACCTATATATTTAGAAAAAAATGGTCCGATTTCGAAATTCTTTCACTGACAGAAAATTTCACTTAAGTATACTGTCGTTGCTTTATGTTACGGACAAATTTGGAAGCAGAAGGTAGAAGCATATAGATAATGCAAAAGAGGGTCACTTGAAAAATTATAGAAATTCATGGTTATTGGATCAACGGTTGAACTAACTGATTCAAAAGCTATTTATAAAAATATTTCAAAACCAATTAAAGTTCTGAACACGGGTTTTAAGTTCTTTAAGGCTCAAATATTTTGAGCTATGATAATATGCCTTTGTTTTATTTTTCCTCCCCGTGGTAGTGCATACAGCTACGGGGAGATAGTGCAGTTATGTGGGACTCTAACACACTAAAACTCCACGGTGTCCTCCTGTGCCGCTTATGGCACGGGCACGCGTTAGCACTCACCGCGAACCCGCCGCGGCTGTCCGTCACCGGACCGGTACGCCGTGAACACTCCAGGGACCAAATCAGCACATAGGCGCCAGACGACCCCGTGTATGGCATCCTTGGTCCCCCTGTGACGGGTCAAGGTCAATGGTCCCGCCACATACCATTTTTTGGCCGCAACGATAATATGCCTGGGCCTACACTAACCCACCTATTTAACGCGACAGTTTCAGAAAACGAAGGCATTATTTTCATTTCAGGAAAGTACTTATATCGTTGATCCTTTTACTGCCACAGTGAGCAGTTCAAAAAGATTGCGACACTTTTGTGTCTCACGAATATTGCAATTTATAAGGTATCTAAATCTAGCCTAATTCCGGGGCTCGTAAACGGCACTGAGGTACACCACTCTCGGGCACTTTATTCGAGTAATAGACTTTTAACGGCGAAAAAAAAAGTTCCTTACCATATATTTGCTGTGAAGATGTTTCTTTTTCTTTTATTTAATTATTGAGACATTAACACGTGCTCCCTGTGGAGAAGCTCGTCACCACACGGGTCAAGAGATAAGCAACTCTGGTCGAAGTTGGTCTAACCCCCCCGTAAAACACGTAAGTAAGCCTTTGGTCCGGGCTGTCATTTGAAGACCTTTGATTTCCCGGACCATTGTGACAGTCGCTACGAGTAGCCAGAAGCCGGGAAAATACCAGCCTTCATTGGATATCAGGTTGTACAGGTCAGATAGACAATCGCTCCAAGTAAAAGATTGGTATTAATATAGCTCCCGGTTAGCCTGGAACCCGACCCAACATAGTTGGAAGAGGCTAGGTTACAAAATACATTCTTGTCACTGCAATTTACTAAATGATGATGATCAAGCAGTTTGTGTTTTATAGGTGACAATAAATTATGAAACAAAGAGACATGTGAAAGTAAATATTCTATACAAAGAAACAAAATAATTTACATTGGAAAACCTCTTTTGGTTAAATAAAAACCTCTCGAAACAACCTAAACATGGGAGTATGGTTTAATAAAAAAAGTCGGTTTAATTTTTTAGTGTTGGAACCTCATAATACCATGAAAAATAATCATTTATAGCCAGAGTACATCTCACTTCAATTCCAATAAGCACAAAAACTACTAGGATATATTGTTTTATTAAGGAGTTCCAGTACCTACCTTCCAGCTTCATCATCAGATCAGTTTGATGGTACCATTTTCATCAGTACCATTCATTTATATGTATTTGCTTCATCAAAGTCGCTTAATTATTCGAAATATCTTATACCTTTGACATACTTATTAAGGAGTTCCAGTGGCAGTCTGTGTTCTTTTTTATCAGTTCCACTTTACCAAATGATACTTTCTGAGTGCAATTGCTTGCCACGTTATTGAACATACGAAAATCAGTGTATGTCTGCCTATAATATTTGAGGAGTTCCCTTGATTTCATCAGATTGCGATTTGGATCAGAGACCATTTGAGATGATGAGTCCATTTCAAACTAAAAATAATTTTGTAAATACGTCTATACAGGGTTACAGGTTAAGTCAACCTAAATCCTTTAAGAGTTTGTAGTTACCACCATTCCTGACTGATTTGACTATGAAACCCAAACTTTGCCGTTATCAAAATATTGGACTAAGAAGATTTTTATTTAAATAACCGATTTTTTTCTATTGGCCTATTTTTTTTACTACACATAAGTTGCAAAAACAAATAAATTTGAGGCAAAATACCCAAAAACATAGAACAATCAGCAATTAAAAAAAAAACTTGTAGCCCTGACGGAGTTATGCCCAAACATAAACAAAAAAAAATTGTGACATCCGAATTGAGAACCTCTCTTGGGAAGTCGATTAGAAATATATCTTGTGGAAGTTTTCAGTTTCGTCAACATGAGTAGGCTGGTTAAGGTGTAATTACTTGAAAATCTCAGCAGTTTGCGAGGTAAATTTCGCTAAGTAAGTTTATGGGCTTGTTATATATGAGATAGAATTCAATAACCAGCTATTTGCAGTATCACTGTGGCGTAGTGTTCCTATTAGTTCACGATTAATCGCAGCTTTACCAATTCTTCTAAGACTGTGTTAAGTTGTTCAATCTGGCGTATGGCGATAAATTACATCTCGGGCACATCTTTTATCTAGTGCTTGTTGTATTTTAAGTTTAAACCAAAGAAACTTGAAACTTATCCCCTTCTGCTTGCGAAGCTATAAATTAAACAGGTTCTTTTAATTGGACCCACGCAGCGATTTCCTTCAGAGAAAACGAAGGAAAATTTTCTATCAACGAAAGCGTGGCGATAGCGATTGGAAGAAAGTCAAAAGTATATGGGAATGTCAAACGGCTATCGAAATGTCACGTGACAAATGTCTTACATTTTGACCATTGCTGACATTGAATTACACTTGTCTACAGCCTTAAAACGGTTTTGTCAAGTACTTAAACAATTTTGTGTTTACTAACTTTACCTAACTTGAAAACATTGTGTTTACTAATATTTGTTAACAGCAGTGTAGGAGCACCATTAGCTAAAAAGCTTTTCTGGGCATTACGCTTGAGTGATATTTTACTCATTGTGGCTCATTGCGTCCCATCTGTCGTTGATCCGTGTCCACCTCGGCTGTGATCCTTCAATCAATCAATCGACTCGTCTAATTAATATACTGTTAGGGGTACGTAGAGTGAGATTTTCAAAATGTCGAATTTCATAGTTTTCTGGCGTTTAGCGCGAGTTGCTTTGATAGAGTTTAATGTTCCGGAAAATTGAATCCTCTGCGCAAAACTATACTCGATTTTATATTTAATCTCATTTCTATGGCATTACTTTCACAATCTGTGTAAATTTGGCCAGAAGGTGCTTAAGCCTCAAATTTTCCAAGTTGTGGTATATTAAAGAATTATTTTCTATTTTTATTAATTTATTACTTTCTTTCTCATCAGTCATATAATTGCAAACCAAGTATTTATATTACTTCTTACTTTAATTAAAGCGGTGAGTTTTTTGTTTTTGTGCTCACACCATAAATTATTATTTTAAGTCTATACGTCAGGATTTGTAATAGGGTTTCTGTTGACTATGGTTTCCTCTTTTGTTTGTTTTATTAGCTGTAAGTACTCCATGTACTAAAATAAAAAAATAATTACAAATCATTTTAATTCAAATTTTGCTTCCATGCCCGTTGTAACAACGTTTAACAGCTGTAGGTGTTTAAGAACCTTAGTTGCCAGTGTTGCCAACTGGTGGGCACAAAAACGGAAGCCCTCATTGCAATCCACTGCTGGAAGTCACTCCTAGCTAAAGGCGTGGGCAGTGAAAAAGTTGTGGCCGTAGTGTTCCTTTTTAATTGCCGTTTAATTAGTTATTTATTTATTTATTTATGTATGCTTTATTGTATGTACACCAAATTAAATCAAAGAAAGGAAACTTAAAACTAAAATACAAACAAAGGGCGGCCTTATCGCATACCGCGATCTCTTCCAGGCAACCTGGAATGGACAGTGATAGCCTGGACATGAAATGGGGTTGACATTGGTCTAACACATAACATTACGAATATTTACTTTAAATTACAATCAGATCATCATAGATACACAAATACATACATATGTTATACAATAGATACATAAATACATACGTGCTCCAATATTATAGGCAATGAAAGTAAATGTTGACTAACGACATTCACAATGAAAAGTAATGTTCTTTTACGAGTCTTTTAAATACAGGCAACGACTGGGCGCGTTTTATTGGGTCGGGCAATGCATTCCACAGACGAGCAGCTTGGACGGTAAAAGATTTATCCAAGAAAGCAGTGGAATGCATTGGCATTTTAAGTCGCAAATTATCCGATGACCTAAGTGATTTCGTGTGGGAATCGCAGATAAACTGAAAACGATCCTTGAAGTAAAAAGGAGTGGAAGGAGTAAAGAGCACATTATACAGAAGAGAAAGAATATGAGCATTCCGGCGAAGGCGAATTGGCAATCACTTGAGCTTCAAACGGAAATCGGAAACATGCTCATATTTGCGCATGGTCATATTAGTTGTTATTTTATTTACCAAAAATTATACAAGGTTGTAACGACGCATTATTCTGAAAAGTCTTTATTTCCGAAACGAAACATTTGTCGGCTTTTAATTTATAAACACTCGAATAACGTTTTCTTTTATTTTGACAATGTCACTGTGACTACGTATCATTTATTTATTTAATTATCGAATACTATTTAATTACCGGCCACATGTGCAGACCACATTGAGACACGGACATTCGGGTTTGAATTACGATCTGACAGCCACCCTAATAAACTATGAAACACTCTATTCATTTTAAAAGTATAAAACAATACCGAACCTTTTAAATTAAAACATAAATTGCTTTTTAATGTAAAAGGTGTCAGGACAAAAGTAATATTCCAACGACATTCCAAAGAGACTTCAATTATCCGATTTCTAACACGACCTAAATTAAAACAATTAAGTAATTGTACAAGGGCTGCAATAAAAATGACCTCGCAGCTGACGTGAGACTGACAAAATGACCTGTAATGAGACATGATGCCCTTGCTTCCTTTGGCTCATCGTAGTGGCCCTGCCGCCCACGCTATGATCCGTTTCCCTTTATCTTCAAATTGGGATAGGACAAAATGGGAATACCCGCAATTCAACCACAATCCAATTTTCCGCATATTTGAAAGAAAATCGAATGCTGAAAACCCTATTTATATATGTCCCTTGTATAACCAGTCGTACTGTGAGTTTGCAAACACTACTATTCAAACCAAATGAAAATAAATATTCATGTTTGTGGATGTTAACGGCTTCTCTGGCATTAGTTTGTGAGTAAGGGCTCCGGTCTAGACCGAAAAGAGGGTTACATTCCCTTTATAAGATAATTGTGATAATTTATGTTGAAACTTTCATAGTTATTTGCTAAAGCGGCAATAGTAGACAACAAGTGAAGGGTGAAGGTAACTCTTAAATTATTGTCTACTACTGCTCCTATAATTATATTTAACAAACAATTTTCTCAATTTGCAACAGTGAACTTTATAAATATAATATTTATATTATTTTCTAAAGCTCGAAGAATGTTAACTCAGCCACTATTATAAAGGTGTAATGGTATATTAATATTCCATCTTAGTTGCTAAGTCTAACTAACTATCTATTTCGTTATTAGGCTGAATAAAATGTTGCATAATTAAACTAAAAAAAGAAAAGTTTTCAAATATGAGAGTGCAGATGATGTCTGCTTTATGGAAACTGGAAAAGTTGGCACAAGACGTGAGTTTTAGTAATTATACCAATATTAAATCAAAACTGCTCGGTATGGAATGTACTTAGACTGACGATTAACTTGGACAAAACACATATTTACGAAACGTCTAGCAATGGGACAAGAAGTATGCAAAATGTGTTGGCTAATTAATAAAAAAAGATAACTCTCAATGGCAAATAAACTCCTGCTATACAAATGTATAATAAAACCAATACGGTCTTGTGAGATACAACTATGGGGCACGGCTGCCAATTCAAATATATAAATCTTACAACGATTTCAGTCAAAAATGTTGAGAATGATAGTAGATGCACCATGGTATGTCACAAATAAGACACTTTACTATGACCTCGTTATTAAAACTGTGAAAGAAAAAATAAAAGAAAAAGTCAAAACATACAAAAAGAGATTGCAGTTACATCCAAACAAACTGGCACACCACCTCATGCATGAAATATTGCCAAGCTTTCGGAGTCTTAAAAAAGAGTAAAGCAAGATTTGCTCTGATACATAAATTATAAGGACATGTACCTCGCACGACTAATATCTAAAGAAAAAAAATATTGCTGAATGTATTTTAGATAGATTACAAAAGAGGATAAGAAAAAAAAAATGAGAATGTAGATGATGTCTGCTCTAGGGAAAGTGGAAAAGTTCGAAACGCAAGACGTGAGTTTTAGTAATGATACCAATATTAAATCAAAAGTATTCGGTATGATCATATGGCGATTGATACGTTGGCGGTGAATTTTCTACGCTTTGAAACCTTCAACCCAATTCATATAACATGCAGAACACCCGATGCTTGACACTAACCCTCTTTGAACTTACAACAATGAGGCGGTCAAACATTGAACTAATAAAAAGTTATATTTCAAGAAGCAGTACTTCTCCAAATTAAGCTTTTATTTAAACCCGACTATTTGAGGACAATAAGGAAAACTTGCAAAGGTCGAAAAAATGTAAATAAAGATGCCTTTGCATAATGTATTTATGCAAACCAATGCGTGGAGAATAGAGGTCAAATATAAATGAACTGGAATAAAAACTTTTCACAAAAAATAAACCAACTTATGTCTTATTTGACTGGAGCAAAAGTCGCGATATTTATATACGGCAAAAATTTAGAAATGGAAGAACAAATATTTAAGATTGGTAAATGTTACTTGTATAAATACTGAAATTTGCCTCCGAAAAGGACAATAGGAGGAAATGGAGCTATACCGAGAGTTCATGTAGAAGGCAAGGCGAAGCTATCTACGTAAATATGAATATATAAGTGGTACACTTGTGATGAAAACTATACTCGAAAGGCCCGTCTACGTCTCTTGTATAAAAGTGATTGAAGTTTTCAAATAAATGTTAAATAATTTTCTCAAGTAGTGGCTGCACCAGCGTGTTTGGACTAACTTTTCATTCCACACTGCATGTAACTGGCGCTCACTTCTCAAAAACTGGGAAGTAGGAACGTTTGTTTCAATTACGATCCGAGTGCTGTTTATTGGAAAAGTTACAGATGACCGGTTGGAAAACATAAGGGTAGGCCGATGGTTGGGCAGAGGGCACGTCTTATAATATATACATTTTCTGGAGCAGATGTTCTTTTATTTATTCATCAGGAACAATTTACATTGTGTTTGATACATTACCTAACATTCAAATACATACATCATTATTAATAATTAATATAAATTCTAAAAGTACATGCAGCAATAACATAAACAACAAAAAATGATCAATGAAAACAATAATAATTATAAATATCATCATTATTCCTTAAAAGTTGAAAAAATTGAATGTCAATATTAAATTATAATTCGTCTACTGAGTACAAGTTTTTTTCCAGCAGAAATGCTTTGAGCTTAGCCTTAAAAGAGCTAGTGTATACCAACATTTTTAAATCCACTGGCAGTTTATTAAATATTTTTACAGCTTGGTAATGAGGACTATGCTTAATAATATTAAAATTAGGAACAACTTTATTTTTAAAGTCCTTTCTCCGAGTATTTTCTCTGGCTATTCTTTCTTCCCTAGACTCGTATTCATGGATATTTTTTTTAAAATTGACTAACAATACGAGTATGTATAAGCTTGGCAACGTGAGAATATTTAAACGCTGAAAATGAGATCTACAGCTTTCTCTTTGTGTAATTCTAACAATTGTACGTATTGCTCTTTTTTGTAGAATGAAGGCTCGCTGAGAATTATAACCGTAGCTTTTCCCCCAGAACTGTATACTGTATCGAAGTCTTGATTCGACAAGAGCATAATATACCATCTTTAGCCGTTCAGTATTTATTACGTCTCTCAATGACCTCAACGCATAACACGCAGATGAAATAGTAGAGTCTACATGTGCCAGTTCTTTTTTCCAATTCAGCAAATCATCTAAATGGATACCTAGGAATTTTACGTCTCTCACTAATTCTATCTTTTCATTGTTAAGGGTTATATCTATATCATCTTTATTTCCTGCAGTGGTTCGAAACAACATGATGTTGGTTTTTTCAATATTTATTATTAATCTGTTTGTATTGAGCCAAAACTGAAATGCCGCCAACGTAGTATTGACCTTGTCTTTCAGTTCACTTATACTTTTCGCCCCTACTACAGCGTTAGTGTCATCGGCAAAGACTACGATGTTAATGTCTGGAATGATTTTTTTAATATAATTTATCAAATCGTTAGTAAAAATTATAAACAGAATGGGACCTAATATGGAACCCTGCGGTACGCCAGTGGTAATTTTAATCATGGATGATTGGTATGTTTTCCGTTGTCCATTCTGTTCTATACTGCTGGTTTCTACATACATTTTCCTGTTTCTTAAATAAGATGTAAATAATTTCAGGGCCTTGCCTCTGACACCATAATAATTTAGTTTAGCAATCAGTAGGTTGTGATCAATCGTATCAAAGGCCGATGATAAATCTAGAAAAATCCCTGCTACCTTTAATTTATGATTTATTTTGCTAATTACATCATCTAAAAGTTTATAAATGGCCTCTCCCGTACCAATACCTTTCTGGTAACCAAACTGTCTATCATGTAGGACTTTATTTAAATGAAGGTGAGTCAATAGCCGAGATTTTAATACTTTTTCAAAAATTTTTGAAAGTGTGGGTAGAAGCGAAATTGGTCTGTAATTTTTAGGGTCCTTTTTTGACCCTTTTTTATGTACTGGTACTACCTTTGCAATTTTTAACTGTTCCGGAAAAATACCCTGCTCAAGGCAGTTGTTAAAGAATGTAGACAGTGGCCCAGCCAATCTGTTTATGTGTTCTTTAAGAATAGCAATAGGTATTTCGTCATATCCACTGGAGCGCTTGTTAGTCATAGTTTTAATGATTTGTGTTATTTCTTTGGGGGTAGTAGGCGTGAGTGACATATCATTTATAACCCTTTCACAACTTTGTTGAAGAAGGAATAGAGCTTCCTCAGTCTTAGTTTCAGATGAATCACAATTTTGGCTGAACTGTTTTGCTAATGTGTTAGCTACAGCAGTTGGCGAGTCTATAATTTGATCGTTAAGTTTTAGTAAAAGTGGTTCCTGTTGCCATGCTTTTTCTCTGTTTGTGCGATTATTAATTACTTTCCAAGCCTCTTTACCCACATTTTCAGAGTTATCAATTTTCTCTGCAACCGCTTTTTTTTTGGCTTTGAGCATGACTCTTCTGTATATGCGAGTATATTTATTTTTATAATTAAGTATACTTTCATGAACATGACTACTAGTATTGGTGCATAAAACTCTTTTCATTTTACTAGACGTTTTTATTCCCTTAGTTACCCACTTCAACTGTGATCCCCTTTTCAAATTTATTTTTATTTCCCGTTTTGTGTAACTTTTCCGAAAAGTATTATTAAAATTTCTTAAAAATGAATTAATTCCCATCGAACTCCAATTCTGTTGCAACAGTTTGTTCTTAAAAGACTCACTATTTCTACAATTAAAGATTCTTTTATTGATGACTAAATACTGATTATTTTTATTTCCTGACAGTTTTTCTAGTAAGAAGTCACCCAATTGTGCTCCATGTCCGTCTCCCAAACCATTATGGTCAATTATACTACTTAATAATTATACTCTTCATCGGGATGGAACTCGGTAATTATTAAGCGACTCTAACTCTAGCGCTGAAAGTAGGCAAATATTCATTCAAATAATTTATTACACTTTTAACAATATACATAAAACAAAACCTTAATACATAAATCAGATTGGCATTCTGCACGAGTGTTGTGTTTATATCGTCATTTTATCAAATTTTTAAACTTTCTCAGGTTCACATTGTTCTTGAATTCGCGTAAGCTTAAACATTCTTATGAAGTTTAACTAAATAGTTTTATAAAAACTTGATCGTAAATCTAATAAAATTATTAAAACTATTTTCGATACACCATCATTATTTATACTGAGCCATACTTTTATAAGTATTTTTGTGTATCGTGTCGTCAACGAAAATATTTTTAGTCCACTTATATATTTATAAATAGGGTACCTATTTATAAATATATAAGTGGACTATATATCTATATATATATATATATTTTATGTGTGTTCGCGGATAACTTCTTCGTTTATGAACCGATTTTGATGATTATTTTTTGTTGGAAAGGAGATACCCAAAGATACCATGATAAGGAAACCAGGATCTGATGATGACATCCTAGAGAAATCGAGATAAATCCTCAAATATTATAATCATACATATAGCGATTTTGGTATATTTATCAAAAATGCAATCATTCACACTCAGAAAGTGTCATTTGGTGAAATGAAACTGATGAAGAAGTCCAAAGATTACCACTGTAACTCCTAAATGCTAAGTATGTCATGGGTATAAGATATATCGAATAGCTTACCGACTCTGACGAAGCAAATACTTATAAATAAATGATACTGATGAAAATGTTAACATCGAACTGATCTGATGATGAAGGAAGGTAGCCAAAGGAACTCCGAAATAAAAGAATGGATCTTAGTCTTGTTTCGGCTTATTGGAATCATCATAAGATTTACTTTGGCTATAAATAATTTTCATGATATTTGGAGATACCTACCTAAACCTACAGAAACTAAAAAGATATAATAAAAACAACTTTTAACATAAAAATCAAACCGTCTTCCAAAACAAAACAAAACACTACAAAGCGAAAAATAACTTTCTTTTCCGAAGTCGGTGTCAAAAAGCGGACAAATATAGAAAACCAAAGACACTGACTTCGGAATAGAAAGTTATTTGTCGCTTTGTAGTGTTTCGTTTGTTTTGGTTTTTTATTAAACGATTGTGTCATATCGACCTCAACCTATTTTCGAGGTGCGAAATTAAAATGTAGCCTTTATATTTTATCATTATATTTTTTTCAATGACACTCGTTTTTTGTCATACATATAATATTTGTTAATCATTCTGTGTTATTAAACAAATTAGACTTCTACGGTATACGGGGCAAAGTATATGAAAGGAAATCAAGCTATTTAAGAAATAGGAAGCAGTATACAAGTTAGTGCCTCGATAGTAATTCCTTACTTACCGCCCTTAATACACAATGTACTATTACGTACCTGATGGACAAAATCAAAATTTCTTTATTCAATTAGGCCATTAAGCGGCACTTTCGAACGTCAAAAATAAAAATTAAATGTAATAATAATTGATTCTACCGTCCATTCGGAAATGTAGCTTGTTATGGAGAAGAACGGACAAGAAACTCCAAACTTACTCTTTTAAAAAAACAAAAATGTGTTTTACAAGTATTTGGTTACAATAATCTTGTAGGAAAAATACATATAAGTGAGAACGACGTAAAAAAAAAAACGCACTAAAAAGCGTCTAGAGTAAAACAAACAATTAAAAATACAATAAATAGGTAATTAAAAACATGCGGAGGCAGCTAAGATATGACCAATCCCAACCAACGGCGCCCGTTCACGAACATGACACATGGATCGGCACCACTCAGCTCAACCATCATGAAGGGAACCGAATGATCCAACACATGTGCCACCATCAGAGAGACATTAGAGAGAGCATGACACACTCAACTGCCAGGGCACACTGAAGTCAAAGAACGACACATAGGTACAGTAAATGGTAGATTTACAGTTGGTACATAGTACTCACATATGTGCTGTGCAGTTATATAATCCAAAAAATAAATTGAGTTTATACAACACAAATATACATTATAATTATTCGTACAGTCTTCAGCAGGTCCAATAATACTTCAGAACTTTTCTGCTTATCACTTGTTTTTGTGCCCTAGTGGCTGTGGAGCTGGAATAGCGTTGGGCCAAGCATTTTTATCAGCGATGTAATCCCCCAACCTATAATATGCCTGCCTGACAGATTTTGTAATGTTGGTACTATCATCATCTGCCTAGCCTTTTCCCAGCTATATTGGGGTCGGCTTCCAGCCTAACCGGATTCAGCTGAGCATCAGTGTTTTACATGGAGCGACTGCCTATCTGAACTCCACAACCCAGTAACTGGGTAACACGGTACTAGGTGTTCCAAAATATTTTGAGGAAATTACCTATTTACACGCAAGGCAACGTTAGTAACCTTAATATTTGTGCTTTAAAGATTACAGAACATGAGGATTTATAGATTAGTTGCTTAGGTGGTAGGTATGAATACTCCACATATACTGTACAATTAGAATGAATAAGATCGTCGATGTAAAAATTAATACACGTCTAGAGGTGACAAATTAGGCGCTTAGAATTGCACGAGAATTGTTCAGTAAAAGAACAATTCTCGTCACTTTCTTTGACTGAAGACAAAACTCCTGAATGAAAAGAAAAATTACAATCGTAGATAATGGCTATTGTTAGTCCATATATACACACACTGGCAAAATTAGCGGCACAAGGAAAAATGTTAGCAAAACTTTCTTTTTACCATTGTTGGGTGGTTTTTCTTTTGTTTTATAATAAAACCAATTATTCCTAATTGATAAAACAATTGAACTTCACTTTTAATGCGATTGTTTTAACTTTATTCGAACTTACAACATTTGTAGAGAATTTTGCTTATTCCCACTTACGGTATTGTTTTAAAATTTCGAAATGTTTTCATTAACGTATTGAGTTATTTCTTTACGTTAGTTCCGTATGGTGCCATCCCATGTCTTCCCGTGGGTGTCGTAAGAGGCGACTAAGGGACAAACCAGAGAATGGGCAGCAGCGTTCTCTGTGCTTCTATAACAACCATACTGCGATCGCCAACCCGCCTGCCAAGCGTGGCGATTATGGCAAAACCCCCCCAATGAATAGCACAAATAAAAAATGGCCCCTGGTACCCGGCAGCTTGCCTACCCTCGACTACGGTAGCGGTCGAGGCTACGGCATGGCAAGGGGTGCTAAGAATCTCCGGACGAGATCCGGCTACCCCAACAATCACCGACGACTGGACCTGGCAACGTACAACACGCGCACACTTCGGACCGACGAGAAGGTCACCGAACTCGAGGAGGAATTGAGCAGGTTGCGATGGAGTATTATAGGGTTATCTGAAGTCCGAAGAGAGGGGGAGGACTCGATAATCCTCAAATCCGGTAACCTGCTCTATTTCCGAGAAGGTGACCGGCAGTCCCAGGGTGGTGTCGGGTTTATCGTCCACAAGTCCCTTGTGAACAACGTGGTGAAGATCGAGAGTGTGTCGACCAGGGTGGCGTACCTTATACTCAGAATATCCTCAAGATATTCGCTGAAGGTCATACAGGTCTACGCCCCAACCTCGGCACACCCCGACGATGAGGTAGAGACCATGTATGAGGATATCTCCAGAGCCATGCATGGTTTCAAAACTCACTTCACCGTTGTCATGGGGGACTTCAACGCGAAACTGGGCAAACGGGACGAGGATGAGCTGCAAGTGGGGCAATTTGGAGTTGGACAACGGAACCACCGGGGTCACCTACTGGCCAGTTGTATGGAGAAGGAGGGCCTCTATATGATGAACTCCTTCTTCAAAAAGCGTGAACACAGGAAGTGGACCTGGCAGAGCCCCGATGGTGCAACAAAAAATGAGATCGACTTCATCATGTCAACCAAGAAGCAAATGTTCAATGATGTCTCTGTGATCAATTCGGTAAAAACCGGGAGCGATCACCGCATGGTAAGAGGCACATTGAACATTAATATTAAGCTTGAAAGGTCTCGACTGATGAAGTCCACGCTCCGGCCAGCACAGATCCAAGTCCAAAACCCCGAGAGCTTTCAGCTCGAACTCCAGAATCGTTTCGAGTGCCTAGGGAGCTCCGTGGATGAATATAGCAACGGGTTCGTGGAAGCTGTCCATAAGGTCTAAGTTTTTCAAGACCCGTCGTACAGATAGAAACAAAAAGCTCTCTGATCACACCCTCAAGCTTATGAAGGAGAGGCGTGAGATGATCCTGCAGTCTTCAGATGAGGCGTGCAAATACCGGCAGCTCAATAGACAGATCTCTAAATCCTTGAAAAGAGACCTCCGCCGCTTCAATACCGAGCGTATTAAAGACGCTATCGAGCGAAATAAAGGCTCCAAGGTGTTCTCAAGGGATCTGGCTATTGGGCAGAGCCAACTCACGAAACTGAAGACCGACGATGGTAGGATCGTATCCGCCAAACCGGAGCTTCTGAGGGAGATCGAGACATTCTATGGGCAGTTGTACACTTCGATCAGCAAGCCCGTTGCGAGTCTAGCAAACGACCCAAGAGCTAGATTGACCCGACACTATACCGAAGATATCCCGGACGTCAGCCTGTACGAGATTAGGATGGCTCTGAAACAGCTGAAAAACAACAAGGCGCCGGGTGATGACGGAATTACGGCCGAACTCCTGAAGGCGGGTGGAAAACCGGTCCTTAGGGCCCTTCAGAAGCTGTTTGATTCCGTCATACTCGAGGGCAAAACGCCACAGGCATGGTGCAGGGGTGTGGTGGTACTCTTCTTCAAGAAGGGCGACAATGCCCGGTTGAAGAACTATAGGCCCATCTCACTTCTTAGCCATGTCTACAAGTTGTTTTCAAGAGTCATCACGAATCGTCTCGTGCGCAGGTTTGACGATTTCCAGCCCCCCGAACAAGCCGGATTCCGAAAAGGCTTTAGCACCGTAGACCACATACATACGCTGCGGCAGGTTATACAGAAGACCGAAGAGTATAACCTGCCTCTCTGTTTAGCGTTTGTGGACTACGAGAAAGCCTTCGATTCGATAGAGACTTGGGCTGTACTGCAGTCTCTCCAACGGTGCCAGATCGACTACCGGTACATTGAGGTGTTGAAGTGTTTGTACAAAAACGCCACCATGTCAGTCCGTCTTCAGGATCAGACCTCGAAACCAATCCTTCTCCAGCGCGGCGTGAGACAGGGAGACGTCATTTCTCCGAAACTGTTCACTGCTGCGCTGGAGGATGTCTTCAAGGTTCTGGACTGGAGGGGGCTGGGCATCAACGTTAATGGCGAGTACATTACTCACCTTCGGTTTGCCGACGACATCGTGGTCATGGCTGAGACCATGGAGAGCCTCAGTAAAATGCTCGATGACCTCAGTAGAGCTTCCGAAAGAGTGGGTCTTAAAATGAACATGGACAAAACCAAGATCATGGTGAATGCCCATGTAACACCCACTCCTATCAAGGTCGGAGACTCTACTCTCGAAGTTGTAGACGATTATGTCTACCTGGGACAAACGGTCCAGTTGGGTAGGTCCAATTTCGAGAAAGAGGTCAACCGTCGAATCCGACTCGGCTGGGCGGCGTTCGGGAAGTTGCGTGGTATCTTCTCGTCCAATTTACCGCAGTGTCTCAAGACAAAAGTCTATGACCAGTGTGTGTTGCCAGTGATCACCTATGGGACCGAGACGTGGTCGCTCACAATGGGCCTTATCAGAAAGCTCAAAGTCACCCAAAGGGCAATGGAGAGGGCTATGCTCGGAATTTCCTTGCGTGATCACGTCAGGAATGATGATATCCGCAGGAGAACCAAAGTTACCGACATAGCCCGAAGAATTGCCAAACTTAAGTGGCAGTGGGCAGGGCACATTGCTCGCAGAACGGATGGCCGATGGGGCCGAAAGGTTCTGGAATGGCGACCGCGAACCGGAAGACGATACGTTGGAAGGCCTCCCACTAGGTGGACTGATGACCTGGTTAAGGTTGCGGGAAGGCGCTGGATGCGAGACGCACGGGATCGGTCAATGTGGCGACGCCTGGGGGAGGCCTATGTCCAGCAGTGGACGTCTTTCGGCTGAAATGATGATTGAGTTATTTGATTATTTTTTAATGTCTAGATCTTTTTTGAATTTAAGGACATCATTGTGCCCAACTTTATCCAAACTGAGAGGATCAGACCACTTGATATGAGAAGAAATGATCAAACCTCCAGAGTGCTGAGCTTAATTCAGCATTTTTCAGTTTCCAATGATTCAGAGTGACTAATGCTTTTGTGAGAGTATAGAGTACAAGGCAGAAAACTCGTACTTTTACCAGAAATAATCGTTTTATTAAGTTTCACTTTCGCAAAAACCCCCGTTTAAAAGCCGTTTAAGCCAGGAATGAGGTGGAGGAACGAACTTCCTCCACCTCATTCCTGGCTTAAACGGCAAGAGAAAGTGAGTTTACGACAAGAACTGGTTTTTGTTCGTTCGTCCCCGCTGAAGGTCTAATAATTGTGGTACACCTTTGAAACGGAATAACGTTTGCTCGGGAATATCGACTTTGGTCCACGGACTAATAGAGTAAAATATTGTTCAGTGATGAGTGTGGAATTAATTTAAATCAAATTGAAGGATGGCATTGCATGTGTAAACATGAACAAGAACATCATATTCTGTCAATTTGTTAAACAACAGCGGCATATGGTAGAAGAACAATATTGGATTCAGGTAGGATATGTTTGGGAGCTCATACGGGTTTGTTGATCTCCCAAACATAACTTTGCTATAGAAGTGTTATTTAATAATAAAACGTGGTATCATTTGTTCCTCTATACGTGGTCACTTCGTTTTGATCTAGGAAGATGCTCGGTTCCATACCAGTTTTTCAACGCCAGCCTATCTTAATAATGTCAATATCGCAGTTTCGGAGGTACCGGCGAGATCACCAGACATGCATCCGATAGAAAACGTCTGGGTCCTGCTAAAACGAAGAACAAAGTTTTTACTCCCAACACCTGTCAATGTGGGTGAACTGCGAAGCGCCGTTGTAGGGAATGATAAAGAATACCACAGGAGACAATGAATAACATTATTCTCAACATGTCTACGCTGGTGAAATCTTTATTAGGAGCAAGTAGAGGAAACACGCAATATAATGTGATATTATTTTATTGTAAACATGTTTATTTTAATTAACTTTTTTAACTTTCTTTTGTAACCTTAATTTTTTTTTACCCATTAAGTCATGTTACTCACAAAAAATGTACTAAATACGATCTCACTTTTATTTTAAAAGAAAGATCAGATCTTCTATCTATAAGCAAGGAAAAAATGTCATAATATAAGATTTTTAAATTAAACCTTATTTAAAAAAAAAAACGTAATTTTTATTTTGTTCAGCTAATTTTGCCGGTGCGTGTATATACCCCATTTTAGGTGGCAATTTAGTCTGTGGGTCTGAAGCGATTGAAATGAATTACAGATAAATGCCAGAGATCGTAGTGTTCATTATTAAATGGTACAGCCAACAGCATGCCGCGAGCGCGAGCCAAGTTGATTGATTGATGTGAAATGGGAAAAATGTGAGCTTTCCAATTTAAAACATTGATTTCAGTAATAGGCACTTGATTATTCGATCGTCACAACGTTACTTATACTTATCGATGAAATACTAATTCTTTTTCGATGTATTTTCCGTTGTAGTCCACGCGTGTGACCACAGAACTTGGAATTTGTTATTATATAAATGTACGACCACTCTTACGACAACGACGTCTGGTTCGGTTTAGAACCACGTGGTACTAAACTTCTGTGTCCAGACTTCCGTGCCGGCTTTACTATTTAAGTCAATGACTCAAATTCAAACTTTGATTTAAATACTTTCGGTACCAACCTGAAACTCGGATTTAGAAAGCAAGAATCATTCCGCATGCCTCGCTGATAAATCCAATTTTGTTCAAAGATAAACCAAAACTTTTGTTCGAGTTTGACTTAAAACATCTTTATGCTTTAACAAAGGTATACCGTTTGTTTTACTAGAGTGAATGAGATAACACTGAGCCAGTTGTATTCTTTATGTTAAAACACGATCGTATCGGTGCACAGACTGGTATTTGGCCCTAAAAGTTGGCCAAAATCGATTTTTTTTATATTAGTTCTACTCCCTCTAAGCCATTGTTTTCAAAAATTAGGATAACCGCTCCAAACAACAGCAAAAAACACAAAGCGCCAGCCCCTTCCAGAACGCAGTGGGCTCAGTCGGAAGTTACCGTTCGCCAAAAGTGTTCGTGTGATTGTTCGATGCGCTCAGATTTCGCTGTTTTAAAATATTTGCCATCTTGTGACTGAACGATTTTGTGTTAGTTTTCACTATGGATTCTGCACAACCAGGTATGTATTTTATTTGGCACTTACTTTTAATATCTAATCTAAAGCTTTTCTTCATTTATATCCTTGAGAAGTAAAGACCAAGAAACTGCTATAAAAAAACACGCTTTGGAAGATTAAAGGGAGTTTTAATATATTTCTCATCATTTCTAAGCCAAAATTGTAATGGTTAGTTATAGAGTAGACCTTTGAGGATGTAATTAAGTGCAAAACAGCTAGCCCAAAGTACCCCTCTTTTTTTGGTGAATTTCTTCCGTAGGCATATTCGATACTCAGTAAATGAAGCTTTACTTATATTTTGTGTCTTTTTTTTATAGGCTCTTCTGGAATGAGAATTATGACTCGAAATGATTTGTTTAATATAATGGAACGCTCAAATACCTCAACTTTTAATGAAAAGTTGCAATTTATGGAGCGGGAACTGCTTAATCAATATGCAGAAAATGACCAAAATATTGCTGATGTAAAGCAAAAACTGTCGATCATCAGACATCAATTTAAACAAAAATGGTCAGCTGCTCGCAATACAAAGGCCAGATTCCTAGAAAACAATGCCGAGTGGCTTAAAGGATGCATATCGCTACCGAAAGCAGGTAAGTGATACCCAAATTTCATTACCTCTATTGTTCTGTTATGCTTTGAAGCATTTTGTTTACCCGCACAATATTGTAGTTTAGAACTTAACATATTTTTTTGAGTACAACTATTGTCTTTTTGTTGTAGGAGAAAGTCCCGGCCGACCTCAAAAGTCGTTCTTAGACTTGAGTGAAAGAAGAAAAAGACGTAAGACTAAAGAACTTAGATCATCTGACACAGATGAATTGACGTATGCAACACAGATGAAATTACGGGAGACGGGCAAATTAGATGCGTCAAAAATTGTAAAAGATTTAACAAAAAGTCCCAGAAGAGCAAGGAAATATGCAGTAGCAATGAAAAAAAATATCTCTGAAGAAGAACAGGAGAAATCAAACAAATTGACACATTCACGTGCATTGTTTATGTTTGTTGAAGCGGGACTAACACAGGCGCAGTATGAAGTAGTGCGAGAAACTAATCCAAGCTTTTATCCGTGCTATTCGATTTTGCAGAAGTTAAAGAAAGAGTGCTATCCTGAAATTCACAGAGTTACAGAAACGTGCGCTGAAGTAAAAGTTCAAAATCTCATGGATCACACGGCACAGCGACTGATTTTACATCTTGGTGAGGCAGTGGAACAATTGAGTGGAGCAGAAAAACAATCATTAGTTTTAATAAGTAAATGGGGCTGCGATGGATCTCAACAGATGCAGTACAAAATGAAATTTGAAAATGAAGCCGATTCTGACGCAAACATTTTCCAAAGTTCCGTGGTACCGCTTCAGTTGGTTTACGGACCGGAAAGAAAAATACTGTGGCAAAATCCTACCCCATCTTCACCACGGTATTGTCGGCCAATAAGAATAAGATTCATTAAAGAAACCACAGATGTGACAAATGATGAGATTGATTACATAAAATCTCAAATAACAGCGCTCACTAAAAGCGAAGTCAACTGCATTTCCATCAAGCATAAAATGCTTTTCACTATGATCGATGGAAAAGTATGCAATGCTGCTACGCATACTAAATCAACAATGAGATGCTACTTATGCGGAGCTACGTCATTACAGTTTAATGATTTGGAGAAGGAGAGGCCATGCAAAAAAGAAAACTTGGAATTCGGCTTATCTTTGTTGCATGCTCGGATAAGATTTTTTGAGAGCATTTTACATGTTGCATATAGATTACCCGTAAAAAAATGGAACGTTCGCCTTACTACCGAGGAAAAGCAAGCAGTGGAAAAGAAAAAAAAAGAAATCCAAGATAAGTTCCGGGAGAAACTCGGTCTGCTGGTGGATATACCAAAATCCAACTTTGGCAATACCAATGATGGAAACACCAGTAGACGTTTTTTTGAGAACTTTGAAATATCGGCGGAAATAACGGGGATAGACGTAAATTTAATCTATAGACTGAAAGTGATTTTGGACACATTGTGCTGTGGTTTAAAAATAAACGTGGAGGTGTTTGAAACATATTGCCAAGAAACGGCAAAGTTATACGTTTCCTTGTACAACTTTTACCCAATGTCTCCTACATTACATAAAGTGTTGCGTCATGGGGCTGAAGTGATAAGGGAAGTAATTCTTCCCAATGGACAACTGTCCGAAGAAGCGGCAGAAGCTCGTAATAAACATATAAGAATGTTCCGACTCAACTACGCCCGAAAATTTTCCCGAGTAGCCTGCAACGCAGATGTTTTTAACAGCCTCCTCTTAACCTCTGACCCTGTCCTGACGGGCATGAGGAAGAGGAAGAATAAAAAAAATCTCTCACTTTCGGCTGATGTACAAAAATTATTACTAGAAAGTGATTTTTTTAATGTAAGTTTTGAAGATGACGACGAAAATGACGAATAAATGCTCGTATATATTACTTATGCCTTTTTTTTCACGGTTTTTAAGCTAAAACTGAAATAAAACATTGTTAGGCAGTCATTAGGCGAACAAAATATTTTTGGCCAACTTTTAGGACCAAATACCCAGTCTGTGCGGTGCGCAGGGATCCGCTCCCTACATAAAAAATTGCTTTTTCAAAAGTGGATATTGTTCTTTAGCGTTAGTGATTAAATTTTTCTGTTTGTTGTGCCTGCTTCTAGTGATCTCTAAGATCTCTTTAAAATTATTATATTTCTAGCCGTGAGAACCTGTAATTGGCTTAATGTAACGTACTCAACTTGTTTTATTCATTTTATTCATAGCTGTTGGTTTTCCATCTAATAAATAACTATATATTAGTATGTATTTGATCCACATGAATGCATAAATGGTAGAGTAAATAGTTTGGCAGTGCTACTAGCAGAGTTAAAATAAGTTTTCAATATTTCATATTCAGTGCTTTAAAATGAAGTTCTCTATATTATCGCATACTTGCCAATATATTATGAGAACTAAAACTTCTATGCATTAAATGTATGATTCATCGCACTATGTTGAAAGAACGGGCAACCAATATGATTCTGATTTACAACGACTTGATTTACAAATGGTACAGCCAATAGTCCGCCGCCAGCGCAAGCCAAGTTAATTGATTGATGTGAAATGGGAAAAATACGAGCTTTCCAATTTAAAACATAGAATTCAGTATTAGGTACTTGATTATTCGGTCGTCACAACGTTACTTATACTTATCGATGAAATACTAATACTTTTTCGCTGTATTTTCTGTTGTAGTCCACGCATGTGACCACAGAACTTGGAATTTGTTATTTTATAAATGTACGACCACTCTTGACGACAACGACGTCTGGTTCGGTTTAGAACCACGTGGTCCTAAACTTCTGTGTCCAGACTTCCTTCTTTTTTCTTGTTGTCATGTTTAGATTACTGCACTAATCAATGCTCGTGGCACAAGTGTCGCAATAGGGAATATGTTTTTTTTTTGTTTTTCGATCAGTTTATCAATAAAAATAGAAAACTAATGGTGAAAACAGAATCAAAGTTGATCGAAAAACGATCGAGGTTTATCCATTTTAATAAATATATCTCTCTTCGAAAACACCGTTGTCTATGGCAGTTGGATGGGCGTTTTGCCATGTGACGTCAGATGGCACGTCGGACTTCTCTCTGATTATCAACTTTGACGCTTTATAACTTCATCACTGAACAAGATATTTCAAAAACATCTATATTTATTTTAAAATATATATTTGTTTACTATAGTAGCGTGAGTTTCTCCTGTCGCACGAATCGCAAGTGTTCATCATCCCGAAAGTCACATGTGACAGCATACGCGATGATAGTGCCTATAACGTTAATCTGGGCTTTTACGTGATAAACGTAACAACTAGTTACGTGAAAACGTTAACGAGGCTCGTTAACGAGACTGCAGCAAAAATACTGTTTATTAACTTTGAAAAGCTTGTCCGATAAACCGATTATAACAATGTTTGGCACAAAGGCTTTTCCATAGTTACACTTAATTAAAATAGAGATTAACTCAACTGCGAATAGCACGACACTGGCTTTTACGAAAAAATACTATGGCAAGGAGTTTCACTAAAAGGTACCTAATAATCTGCCCGGTTTAGAAATGGCTTTTTGTATTATATAATGACTCCTGTTTAAAACCTTTTAGTATTTGAAATATTTGCTGAAACGATGTTGTTGTTAAACCTAAATAAATTGCCCTTTGCATTGTACGTTTAGGCCCAGTTTTCTGATCCGTAGTTAACTTAACCAATGATTAAATATGCTAACCAATGGTATTGAAGTAGAATGCGTTTTTTGATCAATTGTAAGTCTAACAAGTCACATAACTCATTCTCCAATGTATTTGACCATTTGCGATTAGCATATTTAATTCCATTCCAGCGAAGTCCCTACTTTGTTTTCTAGACAAAAAAACAATAAAATATAGGAACAGATTGGCTTGTTTTGTTGGACCTTCGTGGTATCTTGCTATAGTTATATAAAAGCGAGCTAGGTTGATAACAATATTAGTAATAAATAAAGCATAAACATCAAATCATCTTTGTTTTTCATGAAGATTGTTTCAGTTATTTGAAATTGCTCTCGAAACACGAATAGCCTAATCATTATTCAAGTGAGGAATAACCCGGATCATAATTTTTCTTTTCCTACGAGTGGATAATATAAGGTGAATTATAGGCGCAAAAAATGTTATCTCTGAAGTCGTAGCCACACTCATAATGAGATTTTGATACCAATAAAGTAATATTTTCGAAGAGATCATATTGCGCCGAAAGGATTCGATACAATCAATAAATTTAATTGGATTTGAATTTTGTACATTCAATATTGGTTATTCATTGTTTTGAAGTGGTATAATTTTCACAATTTAACTCGAAGTATAAGTAATTATAGATTAAGCCAATATTTCATATTAAAGGTACGGTAAATTAGATATTAACAATTAAATAACTAATAATTAACATGCCGCTAACGCTAACGTGTCGCTAAATTGTTACCGAGGCACAAATTCAGCATATTTTGGTGTTATACAGGGGCCTGTAATTACCTTTAACGGTTACACGTGTATTGATTAATATATTATGTAGTCGATTTGATGATAGTTCGCAGTTGTAAGTAATCTCAAATCCAATTGGTCTCTTAGACTGACAAAAGCACTGGCACGTACATGATTTTATAAAGGAATAGCTGACTAGAACCTCCATTACATTTAAAAATAGAATCTAGTAGTGTCTCTCTGTATTTATTGAACATAGTAAAGCCCCATAAAGTCTCTCAATCATAACAAGTTATTGTTAAAACAATGTTACTTTACACTTGGACGCGCTTATTTTATGTGACGTTAAACCAAACTAATATACTAACGAAACTTTCATTTGGCTGTAAACAAAAAGTTAGGGGAGAGTTATAAAGTAGCCGTGTGAAAGCGGCTCCTATATTTTGTAGGCACCAGTATAAAGAAAATAGTTCTCCAGTGTTCTGTCTCACTTTTCATTGCGTTGTCTTGATAGTGTAATTTATTTTAGAGTGGAGCGAAGCAGTTCCGAAGATGGCTCGCCGAATTTACAGTTTGACGCTTTGCTGCTATACTATGTCTGATTTATGTGGTGCAGACTTTGATTTCGGTTTGTTCTACTTGTGAACTAGTCGCTCAATATTAAATTTCTTCTTACCTATTTGCGTAAATTTTGCAATAATTTGAAGGCGTATAAAAAGTTCTTTTCTTTTCTCTCACAGACCTGTTATTTGTGGCCTAGATTTATTTATAAACCCAAATTTTTAATTCAATGCGGTACAATCAACCGCAATAAAAACTAAGGTAAGTTTTTACTACACTAATATCTTGTAAGAAGTAAAAAAGTGATTTTAGCTAACAGTTGGGCCATAAGTCTGCCTAGATCTTATTTTGTAAAATCTTATCGCTGGGTCGTACCGGAGGGGTCGTGGCAAATTAAAAAAAGAGTTTCCGCAGCCCTGGCACAAGATACTAAGAGAACAGGGGTGTGTTTTAGTCAATAATATTATGACATCGTCTTGCTCCACCCAAAGCGGGACAAGTCATTGGAAGACTCCCAGACGCAAAAAAAATCCTTCGTGCCGGCCGGAGGAAATAAAGACTGTGCCTAAAGGAACTTTGTGTAAGACGCTCAGGCCGGGCAATTGCTCAGGAAGTCACGACCGCTGGAGAGCGTGACCAGAAATATCACAGTAATTTAGGCAAATATCGATAGAATTAGTCGGTAATAAATATTGCAAATTATATGTACCTTTGTACAACGGGAGAATCCTCGGGGTGAAATTATTAGTGAAAATCATTTTATTTGATAGATAAACACAGTCTTCTGATTTATTACTCTCATACTAATAATATGTTTTATGAGTTGCCTTAAATTACACATCAATGGGCAGCTGGTGGTCAGATGTGAAGATAAGATGACTGGAGCTGCATCTGCAGGATGGCAATTTGTATCTTTTCTCCTCTTTGTTCAAAGTGTGCGAATACATACCAGAAGGAAACAAACGAAGCAGTGTCAAACAACTTACAGCAGGAATATAGCATCCAGTTAGCAGCAAGTGGTAGCAGAGCAAGCTCAGAATACGACAATCCCACCGCACTATTCCCAAACCAATGCAATTCCTGAAAGCCAGAATTAACAGTGGCGACCACCAGAAAAGCGCCGAGGCAATGAAGCTCGATGAAGTCCTGGAGAATGAATTTAACTGTCTTGGATCCCGAAACGAAATTAATCAGAAAAGAATAACGGAGGATTAAGAAAAATTCAAATTTCCACTGCCTTCCATACCAAACAGGAGACAGGACAAACAAGGCTAATAGGCACAAAGAGTCGTTTACAACTGGGACAAGCCCAGATGCCTAGCACCACGGATAAAAATTATCATTAATATTAATGGGTCCAAACATTGTGAGCTGTTATATTTGAACGCTTGGACGCAATGATTTTTTTCTAGTTTTTACAAGGTCCGTACAGTAAACAACTCTAGATGCAGCCTGCACATTATCCAACATAATATTGTGTTCATTCTGCCAAAGAATACACTCCCATAAAATATGATGTGCAGATTGTACATATTCGCAGTAAGATACCAGAATACGACAGATGAACAATAACAGTACTGAGGCAAATAACAGGCCGCTTTAATATCCACCCTGTGTGAAATATTCACATCTAATATTAAGATAATCTGGAAGAAAATTATTCACACTTCCTTGCTTTGCATACGTTATTAAGTTTGGAAACAAATATTGTCTTTCACAATAAACGTTCATCACTGGTAAAATAATCATGTATACTATAGACAGAGTATCTATTTTATAATAATATTCGATAGGAAACCTGGACTTTAAAGTTAATTTGTTACAAGTTGTTGCTCGATTGGTGTAATTGCTGCAACGCCTTACAGTGCGAAAATAAACGAATAAGTAGAATATTTTTGTAAAAATAAAACAAATGCGTATATATATCTATCTGTCACAGCTGCTTATTGCTACGATTTGGGCATACTTTTTAATTACTTTTACTGTAACAAACTGTACTGTGGGATGGGATTAAATTTGAAAATGTTTGTTTAATTAACTCGACATCACGTTTTTAACGCGATTTTAGTGTTCAGTCACTTTAGTCCTAGTGAAAGTTGTTCGTATTCATGAGTACGTCCAACCCTTAAAGATTACCGATAAATTAAAAATTAATATTAAAAGTGACAGACTAGAGAAATAGAAAAGGTTCTAAAATAACAATCCTCAGTTCATAACCTTTAGGAGTGAGGATTAATAATTCCAAACATCAATAAAAAAACTTCTTTTCCTAAAAAATACTACCGACTTCCAAATACAAAACTACAAAGTGAAAAATAACTTTATGTTTTGATGTCGGTGTCTTTCCTAGGTACCATTTTTTTGCGTTATGGACACCGACTTCAAAAAATAAAGTTATTTTTCAATTTGTAGTTTTGTATTTGGAAGTCGGTAGTATTTTTTTGGAAAAAATGTTTTTTTATTTATCACTTTTTAGTTGTACCTACTTAATAGGCAAGTTAGTAAGGTAACTGTAACGCCAGAATAGATTTCATGAAACTCGAACATAACCGGTGAAATGAGAGATCTGCGTACCCCTTAAGAGCGTACAGGCGTGATGTTATGTTATGAAATGGTATAAACAATAAACAGACTTGCAATTGCAGCAATCTTTAGACATTTGCCGTTATTTATTGAAGTGTTCTGTTGTATATCTCCGAAGTTCTTCATCAGATCTTCACCAAATTAAAATGGGACCAATTTCGAAACATACTTTTTCAAACAAAAAAAGATTTTTTGAAATCGGTCCACAATTGACGGAGATATCGGTGAACAAACACAAAAAAAAAAACAAACATAATGTCGAACATAGAACCTCCTCCTTTTTGGGAAGTCGGTTAAAAAAAAAAAGCCCATCCTTTAGATTACAGTACAAAGCTAACAGCGCCTTGGTATTTACATACCATTAAATGAAACGTTTAAGATGTTCACGTTCTACTTAATATTCTAATTTAATTGATGTGATATAACACATCTTGCTATAACACTAAATTTTTCCACGTCATCGTTACCGTGACCTTTCTCATTGGAGCTGTACTTAATTTTTCAGAACAAACCCACGGTAGCGTCGAGTGGTTGACAATGAACCAGCAGTAAAGAGTGAACCATACAAATAATTCAGAAAAGCGACGTTACCGTTTGGTTCAAACTACATTAGGTAAGCGTCTATAAGGAGCCATTTTCCCCCACATGCCGAAAGAAGAAATAGAATAGAAGTTTGAAATTTTGGAAGGATGTTGATTTTATACTGTAGGCGTCATTTAAGAAAGGATTTTTGTAAATTCATCCGCTAAAGGGATGAAATAGGGGTTTGAAGTTTATATGAAACTCTGTCATTTCTGATTTGAAATGAATGAAATGTGGTATTTAGCGTCTAAGTTTAAAATAATAAAACACGTCTTTAACGATTTTTTTAATTCCATCCCTTAAAGGGTTACAAATGGGTGTATGACAAATAAATTGTTTATTATCAAAATTACTTAAAATTTACTATTTCTGCTCTTCAATACAATTAAAGAAACACGTGTTCAAGGCTTTTTTTAATTTCATCCCTTAAAGGGGTAAAAAGGGGTATTAAAGATTGATGACAAATAAATAGTTTTTATCACAATTACTTGAAATTTTGTATTTCTGCTATTCAATACAATTAAAGAAACACGTATCTAAGGATTTTTTTTAATTTCATCCTATAAAGTGGTACAAAGGGACAGATAAATTGTTTATTACCAAAATTACTTGAAATTTAGTATTTCTGCTCTTCTATACATTCGTAATACGTATTTAAGGATTTTTAAAGGGGTAGGTCAGGTTAAAACGGGCTGGTTTCCGCAACTCCACGACCAAACGCGTATTTCGTGTATTTTTAAAGGGGTGTTAAAGTTTGAATAAAAAATAAATTGTTTGTTATCAAAATAGGTACTGCATAAACATATTATAGAGGCCACTGTGATTACTGGATGTGCTCAAGGGAATCAGTTTTTATACCTCGAATACCACTGATACCCTCTGTCTATGTCTTTGAGTTTAAACGATTACAATCGAGGTTTGCTTTGCAATGATCATAAATAAAACTCAGGGTCAGTCATTAAGACAAAGATTTAAAGGAAGTTACTTCCCACACGGGCAATTCTACTTTGCCTGTTCTAGAGTCAGTACTAATAGCAGCCTGATCATTTCAGCAACAGACAGAAAAACCACCAATGCGGTATACAAAGAAGTGCTTAATTAAACTCTACCTTCCTGATGGCGACTTTGTTAGAGTGAGTTAATTGGAGTACCCATATCTAGACTGTACAGGATCGCGCAAAACTCATCACTCTATTGGCAGATTTTGAATATAGCGGCAAAATTTCAGTTCTGCTTCAACATTTGTGAAATAAGCTGAAACAAAAAACTTTTTTACAAAAAATTACAATTGACTTCCAAATAAAAATACTATAAAGTGAAAAAACCTTTATTTCGGCAGTCTTGGTGCCTGTTTATGTTTCTTCGTTAAAAGGATACCCCTCTGCGTACCTCTTTAAAGCGTGCTGGCGTGATGTTATGTTATGAAATGGCGTAAGCAATAAACAGACATGCAGTTGCTGCAATCCCGAGATATTTGCCGTTGTTTATTGAAGAGTTATGTTGTATATCTCCGAAGTTCTTCATCAGATCTTCACCAAATTTGAATGGGACCAATTAAGGCACATAATAATAAAAAAAACGATCTGCTCATCATTAATGGAAAAACCGGTAAAAAAAACAAACATACAGCCGAAAATAAAACCTCCTCTTTTTTGGAATGTCGGTTAAAAATATAGCTGGTAACCTCCAAGCGCGTTTAATCTACGTCAAGCCAATCTAAATCGCGAACACGAGGAAGGAAATTTTCCATCGAAATCATCACGAGCAAGCTCTGTGAATAGAAAAAGCAAAAAAATCATTTTTGCAAAAAAATACTACCGACTTTTTTTTATTTTTCTCTTTTTAGTTGTACCTACCTAATAGGCAAGTTACTAAGGTAACTATAACGCCAAAATAGATTTCATGAAACTGAAACTTAACCGGTGAAATGAGAGATCTGCGTACCGCTTAAGAGCGTGCTGGCGTGATGTTATGTTATGAAATGGTATAAACAAAATATTCAAAATCGGTCCACAATTGACGGAGATATCGGTGAACACACACAAAAAAAAAAAAACTTGAAGTCGAACACAGAACCTCCTCCTTTTTGGGAAGTCGGTTAATAATGATCACTTTTGTGGCACCGAAAATCCGCATATAATCCAGACAGAGTCATTACACCCACTCAAAGTATCTACATGGTGTGTTTTTATGCTGGAGGCGTCATCGGGCCGCCAAACCACTACTGTGGACGACGAGGTCACAGAACCATGATCAACATATTTATTTATCCTTAAAAGGAATAACTTTGAACTAGAGTACATAATGGTTCCATCAGAATAAAGCAACGGCGCTTACTGCACGAGCCGCAACCGAAATTCTGAGGGCAGCGTTACCCGAACTTGCACTGGCCGGTAAGATCGCCTGATGTACATGACATCTTTCTGTGGGTTTTTTTTAAATCAACAAGGCTTAGACTCTTGAACGCTTCAAAGAAAATATCCGCCGGAAGTTATGGCAAGAGGGATGGAAAATGCCATAAATGGGCCCGAAAATTTATCAATTCTGGCGAAGCGACAGCCAGTCGGCCACTTAGCCATATCATGTTCTCGACAACAAGGAAAATAAATTAAGACACCAAATAAATATTTTCCTAAAGCAGAAACAAAGTTTTTAATTCATAAAAACAAAATACAGCCAAAGAACATCGGGTGATAACTTTTGCGTCACCTTGTATTAATTTTCTATCGTGTCGGTAGTAGGATTCAGAAATTGAAAGCAAAATGATCTTTCACTATTTGTATCTCCCCGTGAAAATCGATCCCACAAGACCTCCGGAATGAATGAAAGTTTTCATCAATAATTCGATAAAATAATAAAGTTGATAAAATTTTGTGATCTACTCGAACAAAGACGCGGGCGGAAATCTAATAATTGCAAAATCCCATCAGGACTGAAAAAAGACGAAACAGCCAATATCGTGTAGTCCACGCAGGCGAAGCTGCCGGCGGAAAGCTAGTCTACCTATACAGTGCATCGTAAAAGTATCAACCGACTTAAAAGGGTCGTTTTAGTGCTTTGTACTTTAAAAAGATAATTTATTTAATGGTTCTGTGGACCCAGTGACGTAGTATGTTTCATAGCCTGCAAAAAATTGCAAAAATAAGTTATAATGAACTAACAACTGATATAGTTGTTCCCAAATTTTTTAATAATAAAACAATATTTTGGTGGTGCTAACCTACGGTTTTCTTGCTAAAATAAATGAGCCGATAAACGGATTTTAAAGATTTTTAATTATAAGACAAAATTATTGGTACTTTATTATTTGGTTATTGGTTATTGGTCAGATTACTGTGAAAAATATATTATACTTAACATTTTAACAAACAGAAATACATAATAATTGGTAGGTGCTAGGAACTTAGGAAGTAGGACAATGAAAGTGGAAAAAAATATAGCTCTTTGTTCTCTAGACAGAAGGTACATGATCAGGATATTTAAGGGTGAGTTCAGACTTGTGAAATTTAATTTTAGAAATAGGTAGGTATCTGTAACAATATTATATAACTGGGGGCTGCAAGTAATTTTGAATTTTTCAATGTAAATCGTTTATTTGTGTGTATATCTTCTTCATAATAGTTGCTTTGCAAATTATACTAAGTATTGCACAAGTCGGACCATAATTAATATTTCACATAAACTTGGGGTTAATAGGAGGAAATAATAACAACGTGTAGGGTAGACCGGGGTCAGTTGTATCACGTTTGGAGCAATACAATAGATAACTCCACGCTGCGACAGGGTTACGCAGGGTCTGCAGAGACGGGCACGGGAATCTTCTCGCATTTATCAGCATTACACTAGTGAGCACAGTTACATGCCCCTAACATGGTTGAGTGAAGTCCATTTTGGACCATAAATTGTAAGTTTTTTTTCAGTTTATTGGGTATGGCGAAGATTTTTACAGCTACAGTACAATTTAGTTTTATTTACCTAGCGTTAGATTCAAGTCTTGTCTGGGAGCAAATGACGACGAAATGCAAAGTAGAGGACGATCGCCTAGGAGCTTGTTCGTTAATGCCTAACGCTTCTAACTGTGGTAGTAAAAGCTCAAGTTGTACCCATTTGAGGACAAATAAAGTCATTTTATCGTAGTTCAAGCTCGGTTTCACATCGGCACCTACATCCAAATGTTTCAACTGTCCCCCGTCTCCTCTACTTTAATTCTCAACTACCTACTAGTAATTTGTACATTTATGTAAACTTTATTATTATATAAAGGCAACGAGAACAACGTGGAAATGATTTTATACATCGTGCCTTTCGTGACTAGCAAAGCTCTCAGACGCCATGACGTCAACTTGTTACTTTTGACGTCGTGTTTTCGAATGAAGCAAATTACCAAAAATAGAATCATTCATCGTATTTAGAAAAGATGATTACTGTTGACATAATTTAACAAGTAGGATGGTAACATGGCAGCTACAAAAGTGAAATGTTGTTTGCCGTGTTTCAGGTTGTTTTATTTCTTCCAAATTTTTGTGGCAGTTGAAATTATAAGATTTATTTTCGTTCACTGTGCTGGATGTTTTCCCACTCTCTGAAAAGGCACGTTGTACACGAATACGAATAATGATAAATTTTATCTATCTGCCATAATTTTTATTTTATAAATCTATACAATAATCACACACTTCTACACACTGTGTCTTCGTCTATCATCCAACTGTCCTGTCGCAGGTCTGCTGGAAGAAATTTCTATTGAAATAAGCAGTACCTTTGTGCTCTTCTATCTGTATTCTTTATTTTCTCTGTAAAGTGTTTTGTGTGTACATAAATAAATAAATAAATAATGTTCGTACAGTCCAATTATGTATTTAGTATAATTGTGGGATAATATACGGATTTCGAATAAATATAAATCTACATTGACGAAAATAAATAGATAAATTTCAAGACAATGTTTTCTTATAAAGTAATGTATGGTTATTTGGCCATTGTTTGCTTTATTTCTGCGATTAGGCGGAACTATTACGAATAATATTTACCTTATCTGTATTAAGATATAATGTACGTATCAAAATATTTAGATATGTTCACTATTTACACGATATAACTTTAACAACAGAACTTTATGCTTACCTATAGTTATAATTAGATATTTTAATATGTCGTGTGTGTAGCCATTTAGATTGTATTTAACATTTTATTACAATCGTATATTTGAAATTGTTATTATAATATTGTCAGCTATCACTCCCCTAGAACTTGAATCTAGTTGTTAAGTAGTACTTCGTAGCCTACTTGCTACTAGCGATAACAGGGTAAGCGGAATTCGGTATTGAACATAAATATTGCATTTCAAATTCTCAGGCCAAGATGTCGCCTCGATGTGGCTTCATCTTGAATCTTTGAGAGCCAATTGTCTTCGATTCAAGTTGTAAAATACTGTGTTGTAGCTCAAAGTATAAATGTCACATAAAACCTATATTTGCAACTGCACAAAATACATAAAAAATCATTATTTATGAGTGTTTATCTCGTACATGAATAAAAAAAAAAAACAACCCACCACCGTATCTCTACGTTGACGTCGTGGTGGGGCTTGCGTGCTCCTGGAACCCTAGGTCTGTGTCGGTAGAGGTAACTTTGTCGAGATAGATCTAAGGTGAGGGGCCAGACTAAGAGAGATACAAATCCAAGCCAAGGTCGCGCATGCCGAGGGCTGCATGGCTAGGGGAGTGCTTCAGTCGTTAGTGCGCCAACTCTGGATAATAGAGGACCTCCAGTTTTATCTACCCTTGCCTCAGTGAACGCAGGGCACTGCTGTGTGTCGACTTCTTAATTCCCTAGCTACTCGTGGGAACATAATGATAACTAGATCTAAAACAAAAAAACAACTTCAAGTAAACATGCCTCAAATAGATGACGAAACTTCACATTTTTCTTCGTCATCTTCCTCTTCTCTATTTCCATCATTTGTATCATCTTCACAATCTTTTCGCGTCTCCCCGACGCCATCATCATCATCAATCAGGATACAGTCAGCAGATGTTGTACAGGAGACAAATATAGTCGACGATACTGTACCCACCACTAAGACTGCAACAGCTCGTAGGAAATGGAGTAATGAAATGAACAAATTTATCCTACGCACTTACCTTCACCTTGCTAATATGGATACAGACAAAAATGCATACCTTCCATCGCTTCACACTAAGTTTTTAGAAAAATACCCAACTATGCAAGTTAGCCGACAAAGGATAGGTGACCAGCGCAGAGCTATAGTACAAAATAAATTATTACCACAAGATACAATAGACCAGATATATCAGGAAGTTAGGGCTGAATTACAAACGGTTCATACTCAAATACAGCAACACTCAACGCAATCTAATACGCAAAAGAGTCAGCGCATGAGATGGACCAACAAATACAATGAAACACTAATTAGAATATATTACACAGTCACACAATTAGAATCAAATAAAACAGCTTATAGAAAATATTTACATGAAGAATTCACAAATATATATCCAGAATTAACAAATATAACAGAGCAAAGATTATCTGACCAAGTGAGAGCGATAACAAATAACGGATATATAGATAGCAACAGATTAGAAGAAATTAAAAGCCAAGTAGCTGCAGAATTCAGGAATAAAAACAGCAACATTCAGAATATTGATTATAACGATTTAGTTAATGCACAATCGCAAAATGACTCCGAAACACCTGAAAACATGACAAACTTAACTGACACGCCCAGAAATACCCTTACAACAGATTTATTTATAAATACCAACGTGGATTCTAACTTTATTCCGCAGACACTCGTAAATACAGACGATGACAACTTTTTGAACAACTTAGAAATGGGTAACTTTGAACCTGCTCAAACAAATGGTAATACTATGAACCCACGATTTCAGCCATATTTCAAGAAGATCAACAAAATTTTACTGACACAGATCCCAATAATAGGCCTTACATTCCCAAACAGAAGACGTCTAGGAAGTTTTCTGCCATAGTCACAATATTGTCTTAATGCCTAAACACGTAAATGACGAAACCGAATTCATCGAACTACAGACAATAATTTATTGTGCAGCATGGACGGCAGCTAAATACAACGGAGCCAAAATATCAGTATCTACTCAAAATGAACGCGGCACATATAAACCAAGACAACCAAAGTGGCAAATTAGATTAGAAAAGAAAATCAAAAGTTTAAGAGCAAACATAGGTAGACTGATCCAATACATTAATGGCATCAGAAGCCAAAAGTTAATAGCAGCAGTAGAACAAATAAAATACCAACTACATGCGCAACACGAGAATGCCAATACACTATTAGAACACTTTTTGGACACCTTAAAACAAAAGTTAAGCGCAGCATCTAGTAGACTTAAAAGATATATTACTTGCACGAACCGCAAACTCCAAAATTCAAAATTTATAAACAACGAAAGAATATTTTATAGAAATCTTATATCTAATAATAGAGACACCACTAGCCAATCGATAGAACCACCTCGCCCCGAAGCATTACGAGAATTTTGGGCAAACATATGGGAAAACCGAGTATTCCACAATCACCACGCTAACTGGATCAACGATGCAACACCAGAAACCCCTGAAATGGACTTTGAATTCATTCCAATAAACACATTTATTGACGTCATCAAACGCTCCCACAACTTGAAATCGCCAGGTACAGACAACATCCACAACTACTGGTATAAGAAATTCACTAGCATACATCCGTTCATATTTAATCACCTAAACACCTTCATTAAATCACCACATTTGCTCCCATCATATATAACACAGGGAGTCACATACATGTTACCTATGGACATGGATGATACCATAAACCCAGCTAAATACCGACCAATCACTTGCTTGCAAACGCTGTATAAAATCCTTACAGCCTGTGTAAGTGAAGTATTTTACGAACACCTTAATAAAAATGACATTCTTGCAGAGCAACAAAAGGGATGTCGTAAAAACAGCCAAGGATGTAAGGAACAGCTCACTATTGACGCGATTGCTATGAACAGCGCAGTTAAAAACAAACAAGATATCCATACCATGTTCATCGATTACCAAAAGGCATTTGATTCAGTCCCGCATAGCTGGTTGTTGCATGTCCTATATATCTATAAAATTCACCCCACACTCAGATCGTTCTTAGAATCTACCATGCAAAATTGGCAAACTGTACTCAAAATAAATCAAGCCTCCATGGCTTTAGCAACTGAACCTATTCAAATAAAACGTGGAATCTTCCAAGGCGATGCTCTAAGTCCTTTATGGTTTTGCATGGCTCTCAATCCTCTCTCACACTTCTTAGATAAAACTAACACAGGATTTACCTTGACAAGCGGGACCACCCAATTCACCTTAACACACCTTATGTAAACCACCACCACCTTATGGATAAAATTAAATTGTACGCAGTAGATAAAAACTCCCTTTTTCATTTAGCAGATACAACACAAGAATTTTCAAACGATATAAGTAAGCAATTCGGGGTAGATAAATTCAAAATTTTGTCAATAGTTAAAGGAATAATTCAAAATAACTCGACTCAGGTAAAATTATTGAGCCTATGGATGAACAAACTACATACAAATATCTAGGTTTCAAACAATCACGACAGATAGAACAAAAGATAACAAAACAAGAACTTTTTTTTTTTTTTTTTTTTCTTTTTCTTTTTTTTTTTAAAAACGTTGCCCCACACTAGGAATTTCTTCCTGTATCGTGGGTGCGTTTACAAACATATAAACTCACATACACAAACACCCAGAGCCGGAACAACTATCTGTAGATCAAACAATTATTTGTTCCGTGCGGGAATCGAACCCGCGACACGCAGCGCAGCAGTCAATCGCTCAACCACTGCGCCAACCGTGCGCCCAAAAGAAGCCCAAAGAACTGCTGCAAAAGTTTACACATCGTCTTAACCTAATCTTAAAAAGTAATCTTAACTCCAGAAACACAATTAAAGCTATCAATACATTTGCAATACCCATCCTTACATACTCTTTCGGAATTATACGATGGTCGAAAACCGATATAAAAAAACTACAACGTACTACCTACATACCTACTACTCTCCTTACCAAACATAGGAAACACCACCCGAAATCATGCATACAGCGACTTACTCTACCACGCCAAGAAGGAGGAAGAGGATTGATTGACATACACAATTTACACAACAAACAGATACTTTGACTCAGATCTTAATTCCATAACAAATCAGAACATTCACCACTACATAAAAATGTAACAGAAGCAGATAAAAACTTACACCACTCAACTTGCAAAATAAAAACACTCAAATTAATGAAAATATTATAAGCACACAGAAAAAAATTGCAGCATGGGCTGGAAAAGCGTTACACGGAAGACACCGAGATACTCTGAGCCAGCCACAAGTCGATAAATTAAAGTCGAACGAATGGCTCAAACGAGTGGAATTGTTTCCCGAAACTGAAGGTTTCAGGCTTGCGATCCAGGATCAAATAATTGCAACACGTAATTACAGAAAGTACATAATTAAAGACTATAATCAACCAACTGAAACATGCAGACATTGCAACAGTGCCTCTGAGACCATAACAGGGGCCTGTAAATCTCTCGCACAGACAGATTATAAAGACCGACATGACCAAGTTGCCGCCATTATACACCAACATCTAGCACACAAATATAATTTTATAGATGAGATGGTTCCATATTATAAATATAAACCTGAAATAATTTTAGAAAACAGAAATCAGAAAGTTTATTGGGACAGAACAATAATTACAGACAAAACTATACATTTTAATAGACCTGACATCACTGTACACGACAAAGTAGATAAAACAGTGTACCTAATCGACATAGCTATACCTAATTCACACAACATCCAATCAACAATATCCGTAAGTACCAAGAACTAGCCATTGAAATTAAAACCCAGTGGAAAGTACAAACCGTCCACATAGCCCCTATAGTACTTTCATCTACCGGTGTTGTACCAAAAGCTCTCACGCAAAGTCTTGACACTACACAAGCCTTCACACACTATACATGCTCCAAAAAGCTACCATCCTCAATACTTGTCGCATAACCCGGAAGTTCCTGACTTACTCTACATTATAATCCACCTTTTCAATTTAATTTTCCCCTCACACACTTGGTCCTGGCCCGTGTGTAAGGTCGTATACTCTCTTAAAAGAGAAGAAAAGTAAAGAACTCTATATAATAATAATAAATAAATAAATAATAATAATAAATTTGATGATTTTTTATAGCATATTTACACTTTTACAGCCTTTTTTTATTCTCATACACTTATTTTTAACCAGTTAATTTAAAAACATTATTTATCTAACAACAAAGTAATGAATTTTCATCAAATAGGACTAACTAAAGGATAACCGAAAGATATGTTACATTTGGTCTTAACTCATTCACAAGCCCTGGTTAATCCATTTATTAACAAACGTATTCTAACTCCTCTTAGTTCACATCACTCACACTCACTCAGTAAGCATCGCAGTGCTTATCAGAAAAGTTTAAGTAGTCTTAAAATTTTTGTTTTAAGTAATGGACAGCGCTCAGTCGCAGATCTCGTTTGGATACAGTGGAGACCGTGTACAAGCCGCTGCTGTCCGTCACTTCGTCGGTGCTCTCCGTCAATAAGGAAATATCAATGTTTTCCACCTTATACAGGAAGCGCCGTCGCCGCATGTCTCATGACTCGCCGTTTGGCGCGATTGTGACCGTGCTGCAGTTGGCGCGGGTGGAGCGCGTCGAACTCCTGCGCAGACCGACGCTACCCACCGGGTTTAAAAGAATCAAGTTTTCGCTTTTCCCTTTTACTTCCAAAAAACATCTAAAATAGTTAACAACTTATAGAACTTTATTCTCAGAGTGGAATTTATAAAATAGTTTAATTGTTTTAATAATAAATTTATATATAACACAGCGGCCGCCATACGGCTCTTCACTTCTTCAGTCGCCCGCGAGGCCTTGACGAGGCAGGACCAATGCCAGTTTTATTCGTGCTGGACTTCTCGCTAATCTATCGACCGATTTATTATGAGACCACAGTGTAACAGAATCCGTAGGTTAGGAAAGTTTTTAAATAGACTTTAAAGAAGACCGAAATATACGTCATGGGTGTATTTAATTTTGTTTTTTTGGGTAATTAGAAAAAAAAATAATTGCGAATATTAGTCAAAATAAAAATTCAAAATGGCGCCAACCGAAATTTTTGATATGATTGTCATGGGTTCATGGTTTTTGGGGTCGATGACTGACTGATAAATGCTAGTATGGGGTCAAAATGTAAACACAAAATGGCGCCGTCCAAAATTTCTGAAACTTTCATCATGGATGTCATTTTCATGGTTTTTGGGGTCGATAAACGCTAATATGGGGTCAAAATGAAAAAAAAATGGCGCCGACCAAAATTTCTGAAACTTTCATCATGGGTGTCATTTTCATGGTTTTTGGGGTCGATAAATGCTAATATAGTGTCAAAATGAAAATACAAGATGGCGCCGACCAAAATTTCTGAAACTTTCGTCATGGGTGTCATTTTTATGGTTTTGGGGTCGCTAAATGCTAATATGGAGTCAAAATGAAAATACAAGATGGCGCCGACCAAAATTTCTGAAAGTTTCGTCATGGGTGTCATTTTCATGGTTTTTATGGTCGCTAAATGCTTATATGGAGTCAAAATGAAAATACAAGATGGCGCCGACCAAAATTTCTGAAACTTTCGTCATGGGTGTCATTTTCATGGTTTTGGGGTCGCTAAATGCTAATATGGAGTTGTATCAGCCGGCATCAACATCAACGCGCTACGCGCGCGGACACATGACTACCGTTGTGTAACGACGCGCTGTATTTATAGTTCGTGCAAATTCAACCCGAATACTTTTTTAATTACATATGTCCTGACAACTGGTAAAGTGGTGACCCCGACGAACACACGACGAGCACGGAAAATGGCAAACAACGACGAAGTAGCGACTGTCTCCATAAAGTCACGCATACCAATATTCTGGCGCGACAAACCACTTCTCTGGTTTGCACAATTCGAAACGGTAGAACCGCAGAAGCCGCAGATGAAGCGAAGTTCAGCCTTCTAGTAGCACACCTCGAGAAGATGGATGTCGAGCAAATAAGCGATATTATTATGAGCAAGACACGGACTACGGGGCTACGAGGAGACCAAGAAGAGACTGTTGTCAGTTTATGAAGAATCTGAGATGAAGCAACTGGAAAAGCTGCTCACCGAGATGGAGTTGGGAGACCTGAAGCCATCGCAGCTGCTGCGAAGCATGAGAGAGCTTGCACGTGACAAGATGCCCGATACCACCCTGCAGATACTGTGGATGAGACACCTGACTGCCTCCACGCATGCAGTACTATCGGTCAACGAAAGCGCCACACTCGACGTACTTGCTGCCATGGCCGACAAGATGCAAGGCAAACCCGAGAAGTCCATTCGGTTTGTCCATGCAAACAGCCGTCAACGCATACGTCACGTCACGGAAGCAGTCACTCGCAGCCAGAGCCAGACCTTCGAGAAGCTATCATGCAGCTTACGCGAGAAATCGCGGCAATGAAAATGGACAGAACAAGACAAAGAAGATCATCATTCCGCTCAAGATTACGTTCACAATCCAGAGGCCGAACGAATTATTACCAGCAAATGTCAGGCGATATTTGTTTTTACCACACTCGTTACGGTAAAGAAGCACGCAACTGCAGATCTCCGTGCAAGTACAAGCAGCAGGAAAACTAGTCACGACCTTGGCTACGACGGGACCCGAGGTTAACGAAATATCACCATACCGTCTACACGTTTGCGATTACCAACATAAATTGAGATTCCTTGTGGATACCGGAGCCAACGTGTCGGTCATTCCCAACACAAAAGGAGTGAAGCAGGTAGAAGAAGTTTTGTACGCAGCGAACGGCACACCAATACACACATATGGCGAGAAAAAGTTTGAACTCGGCCTTGGTCTACGCCGCCCCTTATCATGGCAGTTTATCGTTGCTGCCGTGAAACGACCGATATTGGGCGCCGATTTTTGCGTCATCACGACCTTCTCGTCGACCTTCGCGCCAGAAAACTCGTCGATAAGAAAACAGGACTGGCAATCGACGGTTGCATTGCAAATAGTGCCGCTACCCCCACGGTGCTTACTATTAACCTTACCGACCCATACCATAACCTTCTTCAACAGGACGCCGAGATAACTTCCTCGAACTTCAACAACATGAAGAACAGTGAAGTTGAACATCATATTGTCACTCATGGGCCGCCCGTGTACAATAAGGCACGACCGTTGCCGCCACACAAATATCAAGCGGCGAAGAAGGAGTTTCAAGTAATGCTTGAACAAGGAATATGTCGGCCATCAAAATCACCTTGGGCAAGTCCACTCCACCTCGTAGAGAAGAAGACAGGTGAATACAGAACATGTGGCGATTACCGAAGACTGAATGCCGTAACCAAACCGGATCGGTACCCAATACCACGACTACGTGACTTCACCTACCATCTCGAAGGGATGAAAATATTCTCGAAGATTGATTTAAGAAAAGCGTATAATCAATTAAGAATACGTGAAGAAGACATCGAGAAGACGGCAGTCATTACGCCGTTTGGGCTTTTTGAATTCCCGGAGAAACCTTCCAACGACACATCAACAGTGTACTCAGCAACATGGACCACGTTTTCCCATTCGTCGACGACATTCTCGTCGCTTCACCAGACCAAGAAACCCACAGAGGACATCTGGAAGATCTTTTCAAAAGACTTAAAGAGCATGGCCTAAAAATAAACGTGTCGGAATGCGTTTTCGGGCGTAAAAGACTAGAATTCCTTGGGTACATATTAACAGAAGCCAACAGAAGATCGTGTGAGGACAATATCTCATTATCCTGAACCTACCACAATTCAAGAATTACGACGATTCCTCGGTATATTAAACTTTTATAAAGAAAATATACCACACGCTGCACACGTTCAGGAAAATCTATATAAATATCTACGAACATGCAAGAAAAATGACAAAACCAAGGTGAATTTCAACAATGAAGATAAAGAAACATTTCAACACTGTAAAAACAGCATCAAAAACGCCGTCACTCTGTCACACCCTTCAGTTCACGCAACGTTATCACTGATGTGTGACGCCTCAAATACGTGTGTCAGAGCCGCGCTACAGCAACGGGTAGGAAACAGCTGGAGACCACTTGGTTTTTACTCGAAGAAACTGACAGAAGCGCAAAAGAAATACAGCACGTTCGACCGAGTGCTACTGACGATCTACCTGGCAATAAGTCACTTCCGGCGCATGTTTGAGGGTAGAGAAATAACGGTTTTCACGTAACACAAGCCGCTAACGCATGCACTACTGCGGCTAAACAGCAAGACAGAAACACCAATACGCACGAGGTACTTGCACTATATAAGTCAGTTCACAATGAACATATGCCATATTGATGGAAAGGACAACGTTGTGACCGATGCATTATCAAGAATCGAAGCAATATCTACTCCATCACCAATCGACTACGACGAGCTGGCTCGCCTACAACACAGCGACAGGCAACTGACTGACGTCACGAAAAACAATTTGCTCTGATTCGAACGGCTGCGTCCACACAACGCAAGTAAACCAATATTGTGCGAAACATCAAGTGGCCACGTACGACCTTACCTGCCACCAGAATTACCAAGAAAAGCATTCGACGCCATACACGAGTTGAGCCACCCAGGCACCCGAGCAACTAGGAAAATTATCACTCAACGTTTCTTCTGGCCAAGCATGAACAAAGACATCAGTATGTGGACCAAATGTTGCATAACCTGCCAACGAACAAAAGTGCAGCGACACACAGTATCGCCGCTAGAACAGTACCCACAAGCAGATCGACTGTCGCACATACATATAGATATCGTCGGACCACTACCTATATCAGAGGGAAGACGGTATTGCGTTACCATCGTAGACCGAGCAACAAAATGGCCAGAAGCATTCCCAATCAGCGACATGGAAGCCAACACTATCGCCACGGCCATCTACGAAGGGTGGGTAGTGCGATTTGGGTGCCCAGAAAGAATCACAAGCGATCAAGGAAGACAGTTCGAATCACATTTATTCAAAACACTAATGAATAGAATGGGTATCGAGAAAACGCGGACCACTGCCTACCACCCACTTTTTTAAACTTTCGTCATGGGTGTCACTTTCATGGTTTTTGGGGTCGGTAGATACGAATTTTGAGGTCAAAATGAAAACACAAAATGGCGCCGACCAAAATTTCTGAAACTTTCGTCATGGGTGTCACTTTCACGGTTTTTGGGGTCGATAAATGCTAATATGGGGTCAAAATGAAAATACAAGATGGCGCCGACCAAAATTTCTGAAAGATTCGTCATGGGTGTCACTTTCATGGTTTTTGGGGTCGCTAGATATGAATTTGGGGTCAAAATTAAAATACAAGATGGCACCGACCAAAATTTCTGAAACTTTCGTCATGGGTGTCATTTTCATGGTTTTTGGGGTCGGTTAATGCTAATATGGGGTCAAAATTAAAATACAAGATGGCGCCGACCAAAGTTTCTGAAACTTTCGTCATGGGTGTCATTTTCATGGTTTTTGGGGTCGCTTACTGCTAATATGGGGTCAAAATTAAAATACAAGATGGCGCCGACCAAAGTTTCTGAAACTTTCGTCATGGGTGTCATTTTCATGGTTTTTGGGGTCGCTTACTGCTAATATGGGGTCAAAATGAAAATACAAGATGGCGCCGACCAAAATTTCTGAAACTTTCTTCATGACACCCATGACGAAAGATTCAAAACTTTCGATCGGTGCCATCTTGGATTTTGAGTCAACATTTTTTTTTTTTTCTTTTTAGTCCGTCAGTTTATGTTTTCAAAAACATAAATGGTTAGGTAGTCAAATAATTGAATAAATAAAATACGATTTATGCCATTTTTTTTAAACTAAAGTACACACAATAAGTTTTTATTTATTTACCACGCATTGTTACTCTCGTATTTCAGTAACTTTTAAAAGCAATAGTAAAATAAACCTTCTCTTTACTGTGGCTTTTTTATCGACTTTACGCACACGCGAGCGCGCCGCTCGCTTCGCGGTAACAGTAACGCGATAAATACCTACTTCGTAGGGAAAAGCTAGCCTTAACTAAGCCTGTAAGATGCCGTATTAAATTATGCATTTCTTTGAATTAAACTAACTGAATTCACAATGGGCCTAATCAGAAAGCTAACAGTCACCCAAAGGGCTATGCTCGGAGTTTCCTTGCGTGATCAAATCAGAAATGTAGAGATCCGCAAGAGAACCTGGGTTACCGACATTGCCCGAAGAATTGCCAAACTTAAGTGGCAGTGGGCAGGGCACATTGCTCGCAGAACGGATGGTCGATGGGGCAGAAAGGTTCTGGAGTGGCGACCGCGAACCGGCAGACGTTGCGTCGGAAGGCCTCCCACCAGGTGGACCGAAGACCTGGTGAAGGTTGCGGGGATCCGCTGGATTCGAGACGCACGGGACTGATAAATGTGGCGACACTTGGGAGAGGCCTATGTCCCGCAGTGGACGTTTTTCGGCTGATATGATTAACTCATGAATGCAACGGAACCCACCAAGCTACTAAATAACATAACATCACACCTGTATTTCCAGAAGAGTTAGGCAGATGTGCACCTATTTAGTAGAACCATTCGTACGCGAGTCCGACTCACACTTGGTCGGCTTTTTCGTCTTTATCTACCTATATATTTGCGCACGGTATTCCAGTTGGTAGATATACATAATGACTTATTAACATTTAATAACTATACCTGTTCACATAAAAGAATAGGAGATACGTATGGTGTATTTTCATGGTTTTTGGGGTCGGTTAATGCTAATATGGGGTCAAAATTAAAATACAAGATGGCGCCGACCAAAGTTTCTGAAACTTTCGTCATGGGTGTCATTTTCATGGTTTTTGACAAAGACAAAGACAAAGACAAAGATATTTTATTTCAACTAGGCCACAAAGCGGCACTTTTGAACGTTAGTTACATTAAAATTTACAAGGAATAAAAATTGATTCTACCGTGCATTCGGAAAGTAGCTTGTTATGGAGAAGAACGCACAAGAAACTCCATACTTACTCTTTTAAAAAAAAAAAATGTTTTTTTTACAATATTTAGGTACATAAGTACATACATTAATAAATTTATATGTGTGAGGACAATGCACCCAGAATCACTACATACTATACTACGTACAGGTACAAAGTATTAAAAGTACTCACACATGTACTGTGCAGTTACATAATAAGCGCTAGAAAAACACTAGCATCCGAAGCAGTTAAGTTAAGACCAATCCCAACTGACGGCGCCCGTTCACGAACATGACGCATGAATCGGCACCACCCAGCTCAACCATCATGAAGGGAACCGAATGATCCAACACACACGCCACCATCAGAGACACATTTGAGAGAGCATGACACACTCAACTGACAGGGCAAACACAAGTCAACGAACGACACCGAGGTACAGCAAATGGTAGATTTACAGTTGGGTACATAGTACTCACACACGTGCTGCGCAGTTATACTATACTAAAAGAAATTGAGTCTATATAATACAAATATATTCATACAGTCTTCAGCAGGTCCAACAATTCTACAAAACAATAATGTTCTGCATATCACTTGTTTTTGCGCCCTAGTGGTTGTGGAGCAAGAGTAGCATTGAGCCAAGCATTTTTATCAGTGATGTAATCCCCCAACTTATAATATGCCTGCCTGCATAGTGTGCGTTTTATACAAGTTTTAAATTTCGTCTCATTCAGTTCTAGAATGTGGGGAGGAATTTTATTGTAACATTTTGTACAGTACCCCATGAAAGAAGAGGCTACTTTAGCCAGTCTGAAACCTGGTTGAACTAATTGGTCCCTATTTCTAGTAATGTAATTATGTCTATCTCCGTTTTTACTAAAAAGATGTAAATTTTTTCTCACGTACATGATATTTTCATAAATATATTGACAAGGAACCGTCATGATGTTAATGCCCTTAAACAGTTCCCTTAGAGAATCGCGCTGGCGAAGATTGTATATCGCTCTGATGGCTCGTTTTTGCAGAATAAAAATTGACTCAATGTGTGCAGCCCTTCCCCATAGTAAAATACCGTAAGACATTATACTATGAAAGTAACTAAAATAGACCAGCCTCGCGGTATCTACATCACTAAATTGACGAATCTTTCTAACAGCATAAGCTGCCGAACTTAGCCGCCCTGCAAGTGATATTAAATGAGGACCCCATTGTAACGTTGAGTCTAGCGTGATCCCCAGGAAAACCGTTTTATCGACGAATTCTAGCTTCTCCTTGTTTAAGATAATGTCACAATCAGTACTTTTTACATTCGGCAAGGAAAATTTTACGCACTTGGTTTTTTTACCATTTAAAACTAAATTATTTGCAGTGAACCAATCCTGAACCTGCCGTAGCGCGTTATTTACGTCGTCAACCTGACAAGTACGTCTATTTATTTTAAAAATTAAAGATGTGTCATCAGCAAATAACATGTTCCATGTTTAGTTTGTTTTCCAATAAACGGGGTAAATCGTTTATGTATATTAAAAATAAGAAAGGACCTAATATTGAGCCCTGGGGTACCCCCATTTTCACGTTTAACCCCGACGAATTCACACCGTTTATCTGAACTAATTGCTGTCTATCACTTAAATAAGATTCAACCAAACTTAACGCTGATTGACCTAGCCCGTAATGCTCAAGTTTCAGAAGTAATGTTTCATGATTAACGCAATCAAACGCCTTTGGGGTCGCTTACTGCTAATATGGGGTCAAAATTAAAATACAAGATGGCGCCGACCAAAGTTTCTGAAACTTTCGTCATGGGTGTCATTTTCATGGTTTTTGGGGTCGCTTACTGCTAATATGGGGTCAAAATGAAAATACAAGATGGCGCCGACCAAAATTTCTGAAACTTTCTTCATGAGTGTTCAATTTTATTTTAACCACAAATTCGCAATAAGTGACTCCGAAAACCTCCAAAATGACACCCTTGATGAAAGTTTCAAAACTTTCGGTCGGCGCCATCTCCGAATTTTATTTTGACCACAAATTCGTATTTAGCGACCCCGAAAACCCTGAAAATGACACCCATGGCGAAACTTTTAAAACTTTCGGTCGGTGCCATCTCGGAATTTTATTTTGACCACATATTCGCATTTAGCGACAACAAAAACCCTGAAAATGACACCGATGACGAAAATTTTCAGAAATTTCGGTTGGCGCCATCTTGGAATTTTATTTTGACCACAAATTCGTATTGAATTAAACTAACTGAATTCACAATGGGCCTAATCAGAAAGCTAACAGTCACCCAAAGGGCTATGCTCGGAGTTTCCTTGCGTGTTCGAATCAGAAATGTAGAGATCCGCAAGAGAACCTGGGTTACCGACATTGCCCGAAGAATTGCCAAACTTAAGTGGCAGTGGGCAGGGCACATTGCTCGCAGAACGGATGGTCGATGGGGCAGAAAGGTTCTGGAGTGGCGACCGCGAACCGGCAGACGTTGCGTCGGAAGGCCTCCCACCAGGTGGACCGAAGACCTGGTGAAGGTTGCGGGGATCCGCTGGATTCGAGACGCACGGGACTGATAAATGTGGCGACACTTGGGAGAGGCCTATGTCCCGCAGTGGACGTTTTTCGGCTGATATGATTAACTCATGAATGCAACGGAACCCACCAAGCTACTAAATAACATAACATCACACCTGTATTTCCAGAAGAGTTAGGCAGATGTGCACCTATTTAGTAGAACCATTCGTACGCGAGTCCGACTCACACTTGGTCGGCTTTTTCGTCTTTATCTACCTATATATTTGCGCACGGTATTCCAGTTGGTAGATATACATAATGACTTATTAACATTTAATAACTATACCTGTTCACATAAAAGAATAGGAGATACGTATGGTGTATTTTACGTAGGTGTCCAATTCCGTGATGAATGCGCTCTGAAAGTTCAATTTTGAAATAAATATTATATGTGGCTGTTTTGGTGTTTTCGAGACCCATTGACTTGAAAACAGCCTTAATATTTTAAATATGTTGGGTCCAATACGTGGCCACGTTAATTGCAGCGTTAGTGGCGTTTATCAGATCCTCAAAAGTGCACTTATGGCACCCTCATTATGGCCACTTGGGAAACACTCCATCATGCGAATGTTCTGGACAGGGGAACCGTACTCACATTTGGCATCACACGGAGCTACAAAACACATTTTGCCAAGTTATGAACTTGCTTAAATTATGTGTTTATGTGACCTTAGTGATCAAAACTTGTGATTTTATAATCCTATTTGGATCACAAATTACGTAGAGCATGAAAAATTTTTTTAAATACTTCATAAGAATGTATTTCAGCATCCAATAATATGTCTAACAACGTTACGTTACTAATATTGATGGATGAACTCATGTTGGCGTGGAAAAATTGTTCCCTAGACAGTAGAAAGCTGACCTCTTGATGTGTAACAAAATAAAAAGGCTTTATCGTCTGTATTTACGTCCGCGGAATGATGACATAGGCCGGCCTCTCAAAAATGAATAATTAATATTTAGCTTTGTATTCTACAGACTGGAGTATCTATTGTGTGTAGTTAACACGTTTATTTTACCCTTTTTCAGCGAATTCAGTGTGTGATGTTTCTTCTTTATATTATTGCGTGGCAAACAAGTAGGCGGATAACATGGTTTCATTGCCATATAAAGCTTAACCCTAAGCATCGTTTATCATTAGCCTACAGCTGTAGGTACACTACTAGACTGCTTGAATCGAAAGCCATACGTCTTATATATTTTTTTTTTATTGGGACAATCCCACCGCACTATTCCCAAACCACTGCAACTCCTGAAAGCCAGAATCAACAGTGGCGACCACCAGAAAAGCGCCGAGGCAATGAAGCTCGACGAAGTCCCGGAGAATGAATTTAACTGTCTTGGATCCCGCAACGAAATTAATCAGAAAAGAAAATGGAGGAGTAAGAAAAAACACAAATTTCCACTTCCCTCCATATCAAGCAGGAGACAGAACAAACAAGACCAATAGGCACAAAGGGTCGTTTACAACTGGGATAAGCCCAGTTGCTTAGCACCACGGATATAAATTAGCATTAATATTAATGGGTCCTAACATTGTGAGCTGTTATATTTGATTCCAATAATAGGTATGGCAAAAGCGCTTGAACGCACGGAAATTTGTTCTAGTTTCCACAAGGTCCGTATAGTAAACAGCTCCTGATACAGCCTGTACATTATTCAACATAGTATCGCGTTCATTCTGCCAAAGAATACACTCCCATAAGATATGATGTGCAGATTGTACATATTCACAGTCAGATGTAGAACACTGACATAATGGCGAGGCAACAAGCTTGAAGGAAAATAATTTACTTTTAAAGTTACCATGCCCTGCGAGAAATTGGGCAACACAGTGATCCACCTCCAGCCACGTCCTGGCCAGCCGCACGTGAACGGATGGAAAGAATTGGTGGAGGTGTCGGCCCTTGATGGAATTGTCCCACCTACATTGCCATTCGGATAAAAGTTCCTCCCAGACGTCAATGTGTGGTTTAAATAATCTAGAGATTTTGGTACGGTTACTCCGCGTTAAAAAGTCCGCGTCCATGGTCTCTTTTGCGGAATAGTACATTGCAGCACGTCGCTGCACTTCAAGGTCGACCGGAAGTACGCCAGCAAGTACCGGTAAGGCCTCAGTACTAACCGTCCTGTATGCTTTGCATAAGAATATCAAAGCCAAACGCTGACTCTGAAGTAATTTACGTCGTACCGCCCCTATTGTGGCACTATCAGCCCAGACAGGCGCCCCATAGCAGATACAACCCAAGTAAGTAGCCCCATAAATTGTCTTTTAAGTCAAATAAGACAGACCCCACGTAGATTTAGATATTCTCGTTAAGGCATAGAAGTTCTTTTTTGCTTTTTCACCGACGATTTTAATATGATCTATAAATGCAAAATTCCTTTCTAACACAAGACCAAGATAGCACACGGACTGCTTCCTTTTTACCGGAACGTTATTAAATTTAATAGTAGGACACGATTTAAGATTACCTTTCAAAATTAGCTGATAAGTTTTATGCGGAGCAAAGGTCAGGCGGTTACGATCGCCCCACTGAGATATTAATCGTAGGCAAGTGTCAGCCAAGTTCTCGAGTCCAGCTCGAGTACTTGATTGTATGAGCAGAAGACTGTCGTCCGCGTAACCGGTTAATGAACAGCCGCTTGGAAGCGGAATCGCGAGGAAATCATCAAAGCCTAAATTCCATAAAGGTGGACCAATAACCGAACCCTGAGGACATCCCATGGTGAGAGACTTCGACATGGAATGATGGCCGAGTTTGAGGCCCCAGAAATATCTAGAAAAATCCCAATTACATACTTATATTTCTAAAAAAAATCATACAACAGCTACCAGTTACCATGTGATGATCGTCGCTCCACGTCGATTGTTGAACTCGCTCTAAGACGTCCCCCTGGAATTTCGGGGAATAGACATTTAATTACGCCGATAGCAAAATTCATTCATAAGCAATCATCATAATTCCGTGTAAAAGGGGAAATTTCCTACAGGCTTTAAGACTTAATCCTATATCCGGGATTAATTTTCAAGACTCTTAGACCGTTTGGTATGTAAAACAGCAGATTATCTGTGGCAGCTCCTTGACAATTAGCGCTTATTATAACCACATATATTTATCTGAGTTGATTGTTTCAGGTTATAACAGAGCCGATCTATGAACAAGATGACAAATGCGGGGAAAACATTATAACAATAAAAGCATAATCGTTCTATAATGTTTGCACTACTGGGACATATGCCTCTGATCTGCGAAAAATACTGGGCCGTAATTCACTGCGAGAACCTAGTTCGGGTTGGTGAATGTCGTATATCGAATTTATGGTTCTATTCTAGGACATGCCAGTTTCCTCGCAATGTTTTTCTTCACACGTTTTGTGAGCAGTAAATTACAGAAGACATATAAGGTTCGAGCCCACGACCTATAACTCGTAAAGCGGGGCCGTTATCAAATGGCCACCAGTGCTCAATATGAGGCAGTCCTATATCCTAAATTAGTTTCCTACCTCTGTGTTTTTAGAAACAAAAAAGTACGCTATGTTAGAGAAAATAAGCTGTTCCATATACAGCAAATACTAATTGCAAGTTAATTAAAACTGAGCAAGTAAATACTTGTAACATGTCTGAGGCAGTCCTACCATGAGGGATGTGGCGGAAAATTCTAGAAATACGGGTTTGTTGATTCAGTCGCGTAATGTACGGTATTAGATTTCCGTTAGGGTTAAAAACATTTATTTTTATCTAAAGTAGATCATTACTGTTCATCTAAAATTGGGGAAGGTATAAAAATATACCTAGGTAGTAGGTACTTAATTCTTCTCAAACAATTCACTGTGAAAGCACATAATTAGAGATTAGAGAGGAGAAACTTTTTTTAAACAAATATCTCTTTGAATACTTTCAATGAACGAAAAAGTGTTCATAGCCGTAACGCATTGTGGGCCGTTCAAACCGTCCAAAATGCGAAGTTTTTGTTGTACCACTAAACTTGTAAACACGGCCACAAAGGATCGTAACGAACTCACTCAGACTGACCACAATGCCACGCATCATCCTATGTACACGATGAATAAATATGTGTGTTTTGTACCTACAAAACTGTTTCTGTTTGGACGTCGGCTTTCACTCACAATACCTAAGCAGAGAGATAGTAAATAGTGGAAGAATATAGGCAGGTACAGTCAGTCACAGATGATGTCTCATTTAATATACATTTATTCTTATGAGTACCTAACCAGGCAACCAGGTATAGGCATTTATTATATAAGAAGCTAGGTAGGAAGGTAGGAAGGTAGTAAGGAAGGTAGGTAGGTTGACTAACCTATTATATTTTTTTTATTGAAATACGCAATTTTGTAACAAAAATTGTTTGGCTGGCCTTTCCTGGAGAAACAGGTGATTGCTCATTGTTTGTAAGAAAAGTGTTTGTAATGTGCAAAGTTAGAAATTAAAACGCAATCCAAAGCCACAATTTTGGCAATTATGTGTCGGCTACTTGTTTTAAAGGTTCGGGAAGTATTTTTAATGTGCTAACGATTACTAACAACTTGAATTTGGTACAGTCAGGTCAGTCAAACCTAATCAAATTAAAGGGCATGGCCAGTTTTAGACGTCCATACAGAAACTGGCCTTATTCTTTACTTTGATTACTGAAATTTAATAATTTAAAGAGTGGTATCCGTTCGAAATAGAAAATAAATATGAGTTGAAACAATTACTAGTGGTAGGATAGGTGTTGGTATTGGAACGGAATAAATCGAAAAATTTAGGGATTACAGCGAGATTTTGTCAGTTAATAAATATCTAACATTAAAAAATTGACGATCGATAATCTCAAAAAATAAGTACCTAAATAAATTGCCTCCCGGTTACATACTAAAACGTTGTGTTTTTACTGAAACCTTAAGGTTAAAGTAATGAAAAAAGTATTAATTCTGAATGAACGGAGTTAATACCCCACTAGCTACCTCTTTGATATTTCAATGTGCGTCTGGCTGGGCAATAGGTCTGTTCAGATTCAGAGTATTTATCTCCATAATGTTCATAAACCTTTCTAATAAAACGGTTCGTGGGTTCAATTCTCAGTAAAGGATGTATATGTTAGTAAACATGGGCATAACAAGTTGAAGGATTATAGTTCACGTCACAGACATAAATCTAAATAGATAACGCAGGTCCCTCCATGTGTATGAAAACTAAGCGTGCCACTTTTTCACACACAATTTAAAAACAAATTTACTTGCCAATGAAAGAAAACATTTCCAGTGCCTCGACCAACGTTTTCAATGCGCATGATTGGGCATTTTTCTATATTTCGGTGGATTTCTGGTGCCGGTGATGCTAAATCAATGCTCAAGGTACGATCATTGATCGTAATTCTACTCCGTTTTTTGACACGCGAAGTACTTACAATCAAGTCATCTAGTTTGATTTATATCTGCGGTTCATGTGGATTTTTATATTGAACTAGAAATTGTCTGATCTTTCCTTGACCTTGCCCTTGTTGGATGAAGTAACACGATTGGGAATAAAAGCAACCTACGTGATACTACTACGAGAAAGCTGACCTCTTGATGTGTAACAAAATAAAAAGGCTTTATCGTCTGTATTTACGTCCGTGGAATGATGACATAGGCCGGCCTCTCAACAATGAATAATTATGTAATCTTTAGCTTTGTATTCTACAGGCCGGAGTATACAGGGAAAATTTTCTATAGGTTTTTTAGACTAAATCCTATATCCGAGTTTAACTTTGAAGACTCTTAGACTGTTTAGTATGTTAAACAGCAGATTATGAGTGGCAGCTCTCTGACAATTGGAGCTCATAATAACCACATATATTTTGCCGAGTTCATTTATTTAAGGTTATAACAGAGCCGATATATGAACAAGATGACAAATGTGGGGAAAACGTTATAACAATATAAGCATAATCGTTCTATAATGTTTGCACTACTGGGACATATGCCTCTGATATGCGAAAAATACTGGGCCGTAATTCACTGCGAGGACCTAGTTCGGATTGGTGACTCTCGTATCGAACTATTGGTTGATGTTTTTCTTCACCCGTTTTGAGAGCAGTAAATTACAGAAGACATATAAGGTTCGAGCCCACGACCTACAACTCGTAAAGCGGGGCCGTTATCAAATGGCCACCAGTGCTCAAAATGAGGCAGTCCTATATCTTAAATTAGTTTCCTACCTCTGTGTTTTTAGAAACAAACAAGTACGCTATGTTAGAGAAAATAAGCTGTTCCATCTACAGCAAATACGAATTGCAAGTTAATTAAAACTGAGCAAGTAAATACTTGTAACATGTCTGAGGCAGCCCGACCATGAGTGACGTGGCGGAAAATTCTAGAAATACGGGTTTGTTGATTCAGTCGCGTAATGTGCGGTTTTAGATTTCCATTAGGTTTAAAGACATTTATTTTTATCAAAAGAAGATCATTACTGTTCATATAAAATTGGGTCAGATATAAAAAGTATACCTAGGTACTTAATTCTTCTCAAACAATTCACTGTGAAAGCACATAATTAGATATTAGTGAGGAGAAACTTTTTTTTAACAACTCTTTGAAAACTTTCAATGAATGAAAAAGTGTTCATAACCGTAACGCATTGCAGGCACTTCAAACCTTCCACAATGCGAAGTTTTTGTTGTACCACTAAACTTGTAAAAACGGCCACAAAGGGTCATAACGATTCACTCATGTTGACCACAAAGCCACGCATGAACCTATGTACACGAAGAAAAAAGATGTGTGTTTTGTACCTACAAAACACACTTTATCATTCGACCTACATTTAAACTACGAGTACGTTTGCATGGCTTTAGTAAGCGTAAAAGCACTGGAGCACTAAAAACTAGCTGTAAGTCTGCCGCATCCTATCAGTTACCGTCACTTATAAGCGAGGAAAAATTCGGTCTAATTTACACAACTGTCGACTTCAGGAAGTTAACATTTGATGTAAATGTCTTATAGCTGTTGGGAATGTTTTGAAGTATATTTCTTTTACTTTAAAGTGAAGTATGATTTGTTAATTAGTAACAAATACATTCCATCGCATGCCGAACGAACCGTGGGCTCTTATAACTTAGGTTGAGGATGGAGAAGGCAGGATAACCTGGATGTCTTTCATCAGAAATAGAATGAAGTAGTGCAGAATCACGACCACTGGAAGAATTGGAAGGAGAATCCCTTTGCCAGTGAGACAGTACGGATTGAAAATAAATAGCCCTTTTTACGGGTAGAGTTGGCCTGGGGTTAGTATACACCGCTTGGTTTGGCAACTGCAATCACAACTCACAGGTTCATTAAATAGTCTCTTTCACCCAACTACTAACCACAGCAACGTTAATGGTAGAAATTGGTATAAGTTGTGGTAACTCATACCGGGACAAGGCTCAACGTAAAATATTACTAGATGTGAAACCAAATGTGCTGTCCCATAGAAAAAAAATCTACACAGAGCTAGAAGCAACTATTGATTCGAAAAGCTTATGCGGGCCTTACGTAATTCAGTTACCATGTAGGCCTGAATACCGTGTCAGTCATAAGGGAATCCAGAATAAGGGATTCTCAGATTAAAGTCTTTGGTATTCTCATTATAATTATGTAGTTCTTCTATACAAAACACTAAGTACCAAATTCTAAGAGTTTGGTGAATAATTAATCAAGAACACATTATGTTAGCACAATGTAGACAACCACTGTTTCAACATGAAACATTACGTAATCTAATATAATAGATAAATGGCTATACCTACTAACTTTGTTATTGAAGTACGCAATTTTGTAACAAATATTGTTTGCTTGGCCTTTCCTGAGGAAACAAGTGATTATAAAGTGTTGGCAGAAAAGTGCTTCTAATTTGCAAAGATAGAAATGAAAAAGCACTGCAAAGCTACAATTTTGGCAATTATGTGTCGGCTACTTGGTTTATAGGTTCAGCAAGTATCGCAGATAAAAATTGCATTGAATTTTTTTTTGGACTAAAATAATTTTGAAAGTGGCACTAAGGTTGTTGAAAGTTTAAGTTAATATCAACACAGATAATTTCAATTATATTTGGGATACAGGGTAAAAGCTTATACAAAATATATTAAGCGTTAAAAATAAAATGCAGGTAAGTACCTGACATTTACCTGGACAAAATAGATTTATTCCGTTCTAATACCAACAACTAATACCACTGGTAATTGTTTCAACTAATATTTATTTTCTATTCCAAACGGATACCACTCTTTAAATAATTAAATATAAATTGCGAAACATACGACTAAATTGAATTTGGTACAGTCAGCCTGATCAAATTAAAGGACAAGGCCAGTCTAGTTTCTGTTTGGACGTCGGCATTCACTCACAATACCTAAGCAGATAGATAGTAAATAGTGGAAGGATATAGGCAGTTACAGTAAGTCACAGATGATGTCTGATTTAATATACATTTATTCTTATAAGTACACACATCAACACGGTCTAGGGATATTTCATACTCAATTAAATAACTCAAAAAGTACTGGCCGCATTGGAATCTTTTATACACCGATTTGTTTGTAATTTATCTCAGACTAATTCCAAATTCAAATTTTTGAAAATTCTTTTGTTTCGGTGGCATAAAATGGTTTTGATGTGTAGGAGAGGGAATTTTCAATTGTGCGAAATTTAGAAAACAATACGAATTACGTTTTGTTACAGTTTTTTTTCATTTTTAAACGAAAGATAAAGTTAAAATTGAGGTATTGTAGCCATGCAACGCCAACATTTGACGAGGGCGGAGATGTTACGAGCTGTGGGAATGCTGGAAGCTGGGTCTGTTCAGCGTTATGTTGCTGAGGCCATAGGGACCCACCAAAATGTAATTTCAAGATTGTGGACACGCTATCGTGCCACAGGTGAAGTAGCGGAGAGGCACCGGGGGCCAAGTCGCATCACTACCCCCAGACAAGACCGATTTTCACAAATTACTGCGCGAGCTCAACCAAATGCAACGGCGACTCAATTGGTCCAAAGGCTGCGAGTGGAACACCAAATGCTTGTGAGTGACCAAACTGTAAGAAGGCGACTGCATGAAAGCAATCTACGCTCTCGTAGACCACTCCGGGTCCCACCTTTACGGAGAGGCAATCGTGGACGACGATTAGAATGGGTTCGGAACCACGTGGACTGGGGCCGTGAGTAATGGTCCAATGTGCTGTTCACGGATGAATCCAGGTTCGGCTTCCATCCAGATTCACGAAGGACGCGTGTTTGGCGAGTTCCTGGACGATGGAGCCGTCTTCAGAACCCTCAGGAAGTTCACCCATACCAAGGAGGAACAATTATGGTTTGGCAGGAATTCGTCTTGGAGGACGGACGGATCTCGTTTGGGTGCGGGGCAATATGACGGCAGAACGATACGTCCAACAGGTGCTGGGGCCCGTAATCTTGCCCCACAGAACACAAATGGGACAAGATTTCCTGCTCATGCACGACAATGCCCGGGCACACACGGCGAGAACGGTAGCAGCTTGGTTACATACACACAATGTTAGGGCCTTAGACTGGCCTGCTCAATCGCCAGATCTAAATCCCATTGAGCATGCGTGGGATATGCTGCAAAGAAGAGCTCTGAAGGAAGTTCCTGAAAATCTGGCTACAGAAGATCAACTTTTTGCGCACCTCAGAAGGACATGGGACAATATGCCGCAGCAAGACATTGACAACCTTGTTCTGAGCATGCCGAATCGTTGCCGATGTGTTATGAACATCATGGGCGCTTTCTCAGACTACTAACTTCAAGTTTATAAACACAAATTAAATGATTTTTCTATTTTTTCAGTTTTTACTCATAAATTAAAAGTTAATTCATATACGGTTTCTGTCTATGCTTCATTTTTTTCCATAAAATCCTGAAATTTTAATCGAAGTACCTTAACCATTATTAAAAAATGGTAGAATATTAAATAACGTATCTTTTAAATATATACATGTCATATAAATAATTAACACATTGATAGTAATTCGCTTTTTTAAAAATATCCCTAGACCGTGTTGATGTGTTTACCTATCCAGGCAACCAGGTATAGCCATTTATTATATTAGAAGGTAGGTAGGAAGGTAGCTTACCTACTAACTTTTTTTATTGAAGTACGCAATTTTGTAACAAACATTATTTGCCTGGCCTTTCCTGGGGAAACAAGTGATTGCGCATTGTTGCCAGAAAAGTGCTTGTAATGCGCAAAGTTAGAAATGAAAACGCACTCCAAAGCCACAATTTTGTCAATTATGTGTCGGCTACTTGATTTACAGGTTCAGGAAGTATCTTTAATGTGCGAACTAATACTAATAACTTGAATTTGGTAAAGTCAACTCAGTCAAACCTAATCAAAGTAAAGGACAAGGCCAGTTTCTGTTTGGACGTCTGAAATTGGCAATGTCCTTTAATTTTATAAGGTTTGACCAAGCTGACTGTACCAAATTCAAGTTGTCTGTAATCGGTCGCACATTAAATTTAATTATTTAAAGAGTGGTATCCGTTCAGAATATAAAATAAATATGAGTTGTATTAGTTGTTGGTTGGAACGGAATAAATCGCAAAATATCGGGATTACAGCGAAATTTTGTCAGCTAATCGCCTGATGAATAAATAGCTAAGATTAAAAGAAATTGCCAATCATTTATAATCTCAAAAAATAGGCATCTAAATAAATTGCCCTTTATTATATTAACTTATTAATTATTATATTAACCGGTAGGTTACACAATAAGTAGTTGTGATTTTTCTGAAACTTTTGGGTTAAAGTAATGACAAACTTATTCATTCTGAATGAACGGAGTTAATACCCCATTAACTACCTCTTTGATATTTCAATGTGCGTCTGGCTGGGCAATAGGTCTGTTCAGATTCAGAGTACTTATCTCCATAATGTTCATAAACCTTTCTAATAAAACGGTTCGTGGGTTCCATTCTCAGTAAAGGTTAGTAAACTCGGGCATAACAAGTTGAAGGATAATTGTTCACGTCATAGACATAAATCTAACTAGATAACGCAGGTCCATCTGTATAAAAACCAAGCGGTGCCACTTTATCACACACAATTTAAAAACAAATTTACTTACCAATGAAAGAAAACATTTCCAGTGCCTCGGCCAACTTATTCTATACAGTTTTTACAGCTCAATATGGCATAATTAGGCCTTTTTTCTAAAGGAGAATGCCCATTTTGTATCGAGAAATGTACTGACCGAAACATTTTAGTGTTCTGATAAAAACACCTTTATTTGATTATGTTACCTTAATTAATTACACTTACCAACTTTAGTCAATTTTCATTGCGGAAGTTAAGAGATATTTAAGGAAATATATTAATTTTTAGGTTACAGTAAATTCACAGCAATATGGACTCTATGCCAACATATTTAAGATTTGTATTCGTTAGACATTTGTTCAAGTGCTGTTAAGATATATAATGTTATTCTTACTTACCGGTGTAGATCCAAGCCCGTAATATGGTCCAATATATTATCAAGAATCTTCGACAAAATTTTATGTCTGCGCATATATGGCGCCAACATCAAAGAACAATTGAGACACCAACTTCGAACAGTAGCCATGTCGGAAATAACAAATATAAAGTCCTGTCTTATTAAGCACTATTTTCACAAACACACGGCGGTGTTGAAGTGATAAGTATTTAGTAACGGCGGAACGTAAAACTCAACTTGACGCAACAAAACACAAACAAAACAAATGAAAAGACGACTACTGTCACTGTCAAATGAAATGACTGACAATTATAGGCATGTTACCAAATCGGTAATATAATCAATTTCTAAAAACATGATTCATTTGTTATCTTGGTTTGCATTAAACTAGTAAACCACACCAATTAAAAAATAAGTTTGTTCTTTACATTAAAGAGGTGAATCCGGATGGATTGATTCAGTGTTTCAGGTAGATTATAAAAAAAAACGATTTTTCAATCTTCATCTTTAATCGATGTCAGATCATGTCAACATGCCTCAACATAATCATGTCAACATAAATGGCGGAATATGTTTGAGCTGTGAAACATAAGTAAAAATACTTATTAATTCAAGAGAATGAACCCTACTAGGAATCTTCTTGAAAAGAAGTTAAAATACTTAAAATATTTTTGTTTTATTTATTGTCCAGAAATGATTGTGACACAATAAACTTTTTTTAAGTACTGTCCATGGGCATTCTCCTTTCGGTGGATTTCCGGTGCCGGTAATGCTAAATGACAAGCTCAAAGTACGATCATTGATCGTTATTTATACTCCGTTTTTTGACACGCGATGTACATACAATCGCGTCATCTAGTTTGATTTATATCTGTGGTTCACGTGGATTTTTACATTGAACTAGAAATTGCCTAATCTTTCCTAGAAAGCCCAGTAACACGATTATGAATATAAAGGAAATGGATCTATGTTGCATCAAATATTATTCATGTTTAAGTGTCTATGTTAAGTGTTTGTTAACAAAACATGCCTAAACAGCTTAACGGATTTGGATGAAAGAAAAAAGAAGAACACACGTGAAGAGAACACAGGTGGATTAGGACCAGGAATACCTACTTTATTAGCAGTGGATCTTTATACTTTATATCCGTGCATAATTTTCGACTTTCACGCAGGCGAAGCCGTTTTTAAAAACTACTTCCGTTGGTCATCGTGCTAGTACTCGATTAGTTTATCAAATTATTATAAACAGATCTTGATAAAATGGAATCTCATTGCGTTATCCTGATTAAACCATTACCCAGTTACATGAAAACGTTTGCACAAGAACTATAATAACCATATTTGCACCGTAACACAGATTAAAATGGACCTCGCTTTACACAAATGTGTGTAGGTACCAATTTACACCTGCGAATTGTTTTTAAACATGATAGCAAAAGCTTAGAGGATTTTGTATTCGACTTTAATTCGGTAAATAAATGCGAGATAACTACAATAGGCTATTGAGCTTAAATAGGATTTGCGTATAAATGGGACGACTGTTTAGCACTCAAATGTTTCCAAATCCTTGTTATAGTGAGTGTTCAAATACAACTGTTACGTTATTAAAACAAGATACTAAAAGTAAGACGGCAGCAAACACTAAACAAGTTTTGAGTTTTGGTGCTAAACTGCTGAGACAAGTGAAATAACAACTAAAAATATGCATAAGCGTTCATCTTTCGCCTTAAAGCGCGATGCGACAATGCTACAACGATGTGACAATACTTTTCATAGAAATTGTTCTGAAAGTGTTTTATAGGATAGATAGATATATTTCTATGAAAACACTTCGTCGCATCGTTGTCAGCTACTGGAGGGACCCTTCAGCCCCATATCACAACCCTTTACAAACAGTTTAATACAGCACGTGGAGACGCATACTGACACGAATGCAAAGTTCGTCTTGGTCTGTGGGACGTAGATGCTTGTTAAGTCCCTCTTCTAAAGTTGTGATATGGATTTGGTGCTGCCATAATTATCAATCTACTATCCTCATGTGTATATTCTCTACGCAACTGAGGTTAGCTGTTGGAGAACCCAACGATGGGTTAAGTTCGCTTTTGTACATAAACTGCCCTATCGTATTTGTATGTTGTTATGTTTTGTGTACAATAAAGAATTAGAATAAGAAAAGTCTACATCATGTACAAAAGCTTGCATCGAATGGGTATCATTTAAATCAAAACTACTCAGTATTTTTCCATTTATGTTGGAATCTCTACAACCAAGTATCTGAGTAAACAATAGGAATCCTTTGGCAAGACTGGTATAAGATATTTTGGCTTCTGATCAATGTTCTACAAATGCCAACCAGGACCAACAACTTAACGTATTTTCCGAGCCACGGAGGGATCTTGATATCTAGTGAATGGTCACCCATCTCCGGACCGAGACGTATGAACTCCTTTCCTCTTTAAGACGACGGCATTCGCCAACGACCTTGAGGGAACAAAACGCGCACTTGTTATACACCCGCGCAACCGAAATTCAGTAGTTTTTTGTACCTTCCTTATTATTCTATGACTTTAATAAAAAAAAGCCTCAGATCAAAATGTAGATAATTATATTGTCATAGTCATGGGGCCAGAGGGCAAGTCTCCTTTTTAAGGAGATCTCTTGCCGACTGATCGACACTGTGCGTGACCAGAGGGCTGGCTCGTTCTTTGCGCAAAGAATCAGCATTGACATTCAACGTGGCAATGCTGCTAGTCTTCTGGGCACGTTCCCGGATGCCAGCGATGTGTAGGAGTACTTCGACGCCTAAGTGTACCATTCTTTTGTATATAATGTAAGTAGTTAGGTTTAGTATCATTTTGTATAGTTTACTTTTGTTTAAGTATGTACATATGAGTACATATACCTATTTTCAAACAAGTTCTTTAAATTGTACTTGAGATGGTGACAATTTCATTAAAATACGTCCGGTAGTTTTGGTGACATTGTCGTTTTGTTGTCCGTGTTAGACATAACTTTAGAAAATAATTACACTTTGATATGCGAATAAAACTCAAAATTTTCTAAAAACAAATTCTTAAAAATGGTCTAAAAATTACGACTAGCCATTTAGACGTGATTCTCATTTTATAATCAGCTAGTGAGGGGTATTTCCATCTTAAATATACAGACAAATATCTTTAAAAAAGCGGGTAACAGTTTAACTCCAGCGTCCTCAGATGTCAAGGCTAAGTGGGCTAACCGATGATTGATTATGTTTTATAGAAAGTCTTTAGAGATAAACTTAGTCATTGTTTTAACAAGGGAAGCGTTTAGTATACCTCATCATCTTAGAAAATTAAAACTTTACGCCACTGAAATCACGTAAAGTTTCAGTAATCTTAACTTAACTAAACGTAATGAAGACAGCGGTCAGAGGTAATTAGCACAAGTTTACAGTTTACACAAGTTAGCACGTTCCGAACAGTTTCAACGGGACATAGGCTCATCATAATTCTATTAAAGGAATTTCTATCTGACTTACTTATACTTTCATTTTATTCTTCTTAGTTATTAAAAAAACATATATATACAATTGAATATTCTAAAAAAATAAAATACCTATTTACAAATACAAAGGGGAGACGGAAAAAAGCTTATTGTGCATCAAAAAATTCGTCCACATCGATGTCAATGGGAAACGTGCCCAGAACGCTGGCAGCATTGCCACGTTGAATGGCAATGCTGATTCTCTGGCCGAAGAAAAGGCCAGCCCTCTGGTCACGTGAAGAGTCGACGAGCTTTGTGCTAATTTCTCGAAAAACTCGATGCGCACTTGGACCCCATGGACCTAATGTTTCAACCCCAAACGGCTCAAACATATAAATTCCAATAAGGTTGTTATATTTGCGCCGTTTGAGGTTTTCTGCACCAGCAGCAGCCGCCCCAGCACAGCCTGCCGTGCTTAGAAGATGGGATGGCGCAAGGGTGTCGACACATGTTGCATCCCACACCAAAGGTCTACCCACCTTCCAAGGCATAATGGTCATCCCGTCTGGTCTCTTCCCATCGTCGCGTGCCAAGCCATTGGGTTCTAAAACTGCTGGCACCCCGGCGGTGACAAGAGCACGACGTATGATGTCATTAATACTGGCGTGCCGTGCTATCCGGCCAGCGCTCCTACTGCAGGATAGGCCATGGTGACCGAGGCGGTCGACTGCTTCACCACATTGACAACGATGTGGAGCTCCGCTAGGAGCACCCAAACGCAGACATGTAGCGATCCAGAAGGTAATGCTTGTAGCCAGAGGCCCGACTCCCACTCTCCCACAGCCAGCAGGCGGGCACGCTCAGCAGTATTGGTAGACGTATTTATAAGTTTATTCCGTACCAACCTGCAGAGCGGCTCATCCCACTGTCTCTGGGAAGATGGGTTCTCGGGCAACGCCGTATTCGGGCAAGCCATTTTCCAGGCGCACACTGCGTCGGTCAAGCACGGCACTTCACAGTTAACCAGTGAAAGGGATAAAATTTGAATAATGTAATTGTAATTTAATTAATTTATGTGTGTGTCTCAATATTTATTTAAATAATGTAATTCGTTAATATTGTATTTTCAATCATTTTGGATATTAATGGTATTATTTAATAATAATTTAATTTGACTTTTTACTCCATTTCTATTAATAATTTGATCATAATTTAATTTCATAATTTAATTTAAATTAATTTATGTTTGTTTTAGATCCTTATTTCAATTTATGTAATCTCCTCTGTAAGTGATGTGCATGCCTGTAAGTGACTTGCTTACACAGGATCTTTTTTGAATGTTTCATTGTTGTTAAATATTTCGTTGGTGTGCCTTATCAACAAATAAATAAAATGATTGTAAATTTTCAGGAAATACTGCCTCAGGCTCTCTGAATTAAAAAAAAGTACTATTGCAGGCATTATTGTGATTTAGGTTTAGTGTTAATAAAACTGCATTTTTTTTATTTGTATGTATGTGTTTTTACTTTAAAAGAACGAAGTTATAATATTTATGTCTTAAAACTATTATTACTGTATACTTAAACATCGATACGCGAAATCGACGTCTTTCGGCTGAAATAATGAATGATCATGATGAAACAGCATTAAGTATATTTTTTATATATCGGCAAATACCAAAAAACTTGTAATTTAATCAAATTTCTAATCTTTTACAGTTAAATACAGGCATTATCTTCCGAGATTCCAAACGTGTTCTTAGAAACCCAACTCACCTTATAGAACCACAAACTGCAGCTGAGATCTCCGTCACAATTTTCACACTTCTTTCAGTGTCTTGAGTGTGACAAGGGTAACTTTTGGGAAGCGTTAAAATTAGGTGAAGTGACTAAATTTTTTCCGGCTTTCCAGAGGTGCATTCGTTAATGGAAATTTTTATTTTTCCGTTAACTGGAGCCTCGATTACTATCACATATTTCCAGGTAATAATGTCAATGTAATCTTCAGCACTGAAATTAAATTAAGGAACTCTAAACTTCCTCACGCTGCTTATAACCGATTCATGCGATTTCAGTATCTTCCTCAACGCAAAATCTCTAACAAGTTTTCTGTTGTCAGTTAACATTAAAAGTAAAATGTTCTCCAAAGAAACCATACATACTGCTATATCGAACAAACATTGTGCGTTTTTTTTTAAATAACTGAATACGCTTCTGATATGACTCGAGGTTTTTTATTGACTTGTATGGTTTGAGTACACTGCGATATTTATCATGCATTCTTTAACTTTTTATAACTGATCGAGGTTCAATCGTAGGAATCGATATTGATTGCCACACCGACAATTTTTTTTCAGAAACGTCCTTGCAAGTATCGGTAGCAAGATTTTGTTTTGGTTTTTATTTATTTCGACTCATCCGCACGTATATATGAAGGTGAAATACTGCGTATAAATCACACCCTTGGTCAAATACAGAACACTGCAAGTCATTACGAAGAGAAGAGGACAACATTGTCAATGAATTAAAATACAAAAGCGAAATCCGTTCCGGTGCAAAGATCGCCACATGGTCCACACGTACTAATTTTACAAGCTTTTTATTAACTTGCAATGTATGTGTATGTTCGGGCCAAATCCTGCAACTGAATTTTAAAACAGTTATCCTCAACCGATTAAGATGAAATTTTGCATACACGTCTGATTTGGATGTCAATGCAAAGTAAGGTAAAAATGCTTGTTTAAAAAAACCACCACAATCTCTAAAACTGTATACATCGTTTTGCTCTGGCAAGATACGTAATAAACCTGCCGTGCGGCTGTTATTACTTAGCTAGGAACTTCTCTTATAAATAATTTGTATTGTTCCCACACTGCTAAACGCACAGACATAAATCTAACTAGATGACGCGATTGTATGTACTTCGCGTGCCTAAAAACGGAGTAAAGTTACGATCAATGATTTTAATCTGAGCTTTTCATTCAGCATTATCGGCACAGGAAATCCACCGAAATCTAGAAAAATGCCTTTTTATTCCATATTGAGCTGTAAAGAATGTATAGAAAAAGTTGGCCGAGGCATTGGAAATGATTTCTTCTATTGGTAAGTAAATTTGTTTTTAAATTGTTTGTGAAAAAGTGGCACGCTTGGTTTTCATACAGATGGAAGGACTTGCGTTATCTAGATAGATTTGTCTGTGGCTAAACTAGTCTATTTGTGCCATCGTGCATACTTTGTGGCCGGCTAATCTCGCAGTTCCGGAACCGACGCTTGGAATAACTGTAAAACAAATGACATTTAGTAAAATACTTTATCTTCCCCGATGGTGCATTAGGATACCATTTTGTGTTTAATACTTACTTGTACAATTAACATATTTTGTTGAAAACAAACAATTCTAGAAACTAGTGGAATGAAACCTTTGTCTAATCTGCCTTTCAGTAATTTGCTTTATTCATCACTTAAAATGCTAATAAGAATCTAAGTATATACTACGATGTATATACCAACTTTATTTTTAAAGGCAACTTTATTATTAAAAACAAACGTATAAGGCATTAAGGCTTAATGCACTATTGGAAATAAATGCTGATTTATTCTTTAGAAGATTTAGAGTTATTTAAGGTAATGTTATTAAATTACTTATGTTAAGAGAGGAAAAAGATAAATGGACCAAAATAATCACCGATATACCCAGGGGATGGCAAGGAGCAAAGTACTACCAGTAAAACGTTGGGAAGACGACGGCGACGTCAAAAGGACGGCCGGTCCAGATTAGATACGGAAGGCGAGAGACTGATAGATGTGGAAATCGTGAAAAGGCCTTCGTCGAAGAACAAGCTGTTTCTAATAGTGTGCCCAAGTCGTCAATAATATAGTAAATTTATTGATTTTAATGAACAAAATATATATACCAAAGGAGTGCAGAAATACAGCAATGGGCCGAAATAAGTGGAGAGGATAAAAGGAGACCTATGTCAAAAGACAACCTGAGCTGCTAGCTGATAGTTAGTTAAGATAAGATTTAATTTAGCTTAGTTAGTAATGTATAGTTATCATTAGCTAGATCAATCTGCCTAGCCTTATCCCAACTTTGCTGGGGTCGGCTTCCAGTCTAAACGGTTTCAGCTAAGTACCATTGTTTTACATGGAGCGACTGCCCATCTGATCTCCACAACCCAGTAACTGGGTAACACGGTACCCCTTGACTAGACTGGTGTCAGATCTCAAGCTTCTGACTACTCGTAACGACTGTCAAAGATCTTCAAATGACAGCCGGGACCAACGGCTTAACGTGCTTTCCGAGGCACGGAGGAAACTCGGTATGTTGAAATGGTCACCCATCCACGGACTGATCTCGTCAAGCGTTGCTTAACCTTGAAGATCGACCGGTGCGGCTGTTATTATTAAGCCACGAGCTCCTCCTATCATTAGCTAGATATAAGATTTAATTTATAAAAAAATATTGTAAACAGTTTACAGGGAATAAAGGCTATTTTAATTTTATTTTAAGATATAATATGGTAAATCATTTTAAAAACTCTGTAGAACCAGCTATAGAGGCCAATTTTAATCAATTCACTTTTATGAAGCAATTTAGCAATAGAATTACACATAGAGACAATAAGTTCGGCCCTTTTCACAGATATTGGACGACAGGCAATCAACATTAACGATTTAGTACAATTTTATTCATTTTATGAACATTTCAGGTCCTACAAACAATGCTATTTAAAAAGGAAAAATGTGTTGAAACCTTTTCTCAAAAACAAGGCTTGGGCAGAAAGGTGGAATGCTATTTTTGGAATGTTCCACGGTCGGGTTCAAGATATACAATAATAGCGTGCCACGTAGGCCTAGATTATGCATAGTCACCATTATATTTTATAGCACCTTATAGGTAGAAAATAGTAGTAGTAGTAGTATAGTCTAGTATTGTGTACCTAAATTATCTGCCTAGACAACTAGATAGACATTTCCATATCTCAGACGTGATCTAATAACTAATAAGATTTAGTATCAACTCAATTCTATTAAATTTCCATTTGTAAAACCAAAATTCTCATAAACTGAAGGCGAGCTGTTTCAAAGCATTCCTTGATCTAGTAAGGACATAGACAAGTGCGACAAAGATATATAAGTACGACAATGTTTGATTACTTTTCCAATACCTGTAACTATAAACAAGGGGCAATGTTAGTTGAAGATGAATTTTTTAAACGTAGTTGGTTCGTAGGTGATTTGAGTTGTTAATTTAAGGGGAATGCTGCAGTGTTTTGTCAAACGTCTTTCTTACGTTTTTCTTACTCTCTAAGTTAAATTTACCCGATTTAATGACTAATTTATAAAAACCCTATTTTCTGCCAATCCTAACATAGAGTTGTATTGATAATTTTACTTCAGTACATACAATATTTGTTACGGTTACGGCCTCGAGTAATTTTTTTTGTTACCACACTTTACATACTGACCTAATACTGATCTGAAAATTGAAAAAAAGGTAAGAAAAATTGTTTGAATAATACATATCTACCTCTACAGTGCATCGTAAAAGTTTCAACCGACTTAAAAGGGTCCTTTTAGTGCTTTGTATTTTAAAAAGATTATTTATTTAATAGTTCCATGGAAGTGACGTAGAATGTTTCATAGCCTGCAAAAAATAGCAAAAAAAGTTAGAATGTATTAACAACTGCTTAAGTAGTCTTCGGGATCAGACCTCGAAACCAATCCTTCTCCGGCGTGGCGTGAGACAGGGAGACGTCATTTTTCTGAAACTGTTCACTGCTGCGTTGGAGGATGTCTTCAAGGTTCTGGACTGGAGGGGGCTGGGCATCAACGTTAATGGCGAGTACATTACTCACCTTCGGTTTGCCGACGACATAGTGGTCATGGCTGAGACCATGGAGAGCCTCAGTAAAATGCTCGATGAACTCAGTAGAGCTTCCGAAAGAGTGGGTTTTATGAACATGGACAAAACCAAGATCATGGTGAATGCCCATGTAACACCCACTCCTATCAAGATAGATTATTTCTACCTGGGACAAACGGTCCAGTTGGGTAGGTCCAATTTCGAGAAAGAGGCCAACCGTCGAATCCGACACGGCTGGGCGGCGTTCAGGAAGTTGCGTAGTATCTTCTCGTCCAATTTACCGCAGTGTCTCAAGACAAAAGTCTATGAAGTGTGTGTTGCCAGTGATCACCTATGCGACCGAGACGTGGTCGCTCACAATGGGACTTATCAGAAAGCTCAAAGTCACCCAAAGGGCAATGGAGAGGGCTATGCTCGGCATTTCCTTGCGTGATCACGTAAGAAATGATGATATTTGCAGGAGAACCAAAGTTACCGACATAGCCCGAAGAATTGCCAAACTTAAGTGGCAGTGGGCAGTTCACATTGCTCGCAGAACGAATGACCGATGGGGCCGAAATGTGCTGGAATGGCGACCGCGAACCGGAAGACGATACGTTGGAAAGCCTCCCACTAGGTGGACTGATGACCTGGTTAAGGTTGCGGGAAGGCGCTGGATGCGAGACGCACGGGATCGGTCAATGTGGCGACGCCTGGGGGAGGCCTATGTCCAGAACTGGACGTCTTTCGGCTGTAATGATGATGATGAAAGTAGTTTCCAAAATTTGTAATTAAGAAAAAAAATATGTTGGTGGTGGTAACCTACGGGTTTGGTTTTCTCGCTAAAATAAATGAGCTGAATAAACGTATTTTAAAGATTTTAATTATATTTTATGACAAAATTATAGGTAAATCAATGATACGTAATATTTCATAGATTACAGTAAAAAATATATTTTACTTAGCATTTTAAGAATCAGAAATATATAATAATTGATAGGTGCTAGCAAGTAGTACAATGAAAGTGGAAAAAAATTATAGCTCTTTGTTCTCTAGACAGAAGGTACATGATCGGGCTATTTAAGGGTAAGTTCAGACTTGTGTATTTTAATTTAAGAAATAGGTATCACCTGTAGGGGCTGCGACAAATTTTGAATTTTTCATTGTACATCGTAGGTATAATTGTTTCACCTTCGGTTTGCCGACGACATAGTGGTCATGGCTGAGACCATGGAGAGCCTCAGTAAAATGCTCGATGAACTCAGTAGAGCTTCCGAAAGAGTGGGTTTTATGAACATGGACAAAACCAAGATCATGGTGAATGCCCATGTAACACCCACTCCTATCAAGATAGATTATTTCTACCTGGGACAAACGGTCCAGTTGGGTAGGTCCAATTTCGAGAAAGAGGCCAACCGTCGAATCCGACACGGCTGGGCGGCGTTCAGGAAGTTGCGTAGTATCTTCTCGTCCAATTTACCGCAGTGTCTCAAGACAAAAGTCTATGAAGTGTGTGTTGCCAGTGATCACCTATGCGACCGAGACGTGGTCGCTCACAATGGGACTTATCAGAAAGCTCAAAGTCACCCAAAGGGCAATGGAGAGGGCTATGCTCGGCATTTCCTTGCGTGATCACGTCAGAAATGATGATATTTGCAGGAGAACCAAAGTTACCGACATAGCCCGAAGAATTGCCAAACTTAAGTGGCAGTGGGCAGTTCACATTGCTCGCAGAACGAAAGACCGATGGGGCCGAAATGTGCTGGAATGGCGACCGCGAACCGGAAGACGATACGTTGGAAAGCCTCCCACTAGGTGGACTGATGACCTGGTTAAGGTTGCGGGAAGGCGCTGGATGCGAGACGCACGGGATCGGTCAATGTGGCGACGCCTGGGGGAGGCCTATGTCCAGAACTGGACGTCTTTCGGCTGTAATGATGATGATGAAAGTAGTTTCCAAAATTTGTAATTAAGAAAAAAAATATGTTGGTGGTGGTAACCTACGGGTTTGGTTTTCTCGCTAAAATAAATGAGCTGAATAAACGTATTTTAAAGATTTTAATTATATTTTATGACAAAATTATAGGTAAATCAATGATACGTAATATTTCATAGATTACAGTAAAAAATATATTTTACTTAGCATTTTAAGAATCAGAAATATATAATAATTGATAGGTGCTAGCAAGTAGTACAATGAAAGTGGAAAAAAATTATAGCTCTTTGTTCTCTAGACAGAAGGTACATGATCGGGCTATTTAAGGGTAAGTTCAGACTTGTGTATTTTAATTTAAGAAATAGGTATCACCTGTAGGGGCTGCGACAAATTTTGAATTTTTCATTGTACATCGTAGGTATAATTGTTTCACCTTCGGTTTGCCGACGACATAGTGGTCATGGCTGAGACCATGGAGAGCCTCAGTAAAATGCTCGATGAACTCAGTAGAGCTTCCGAAAGAGTGGGTTTTATGAACATGGACAAAACCAAGATCATGGTGAATGCCCATGTAACACCCACTCCTATCAAGGTCGGAGACTCTACTCTCGAAGTTGTAGACGATTATTTCTACCTGGGACATACGGTCCAGTTGGGTAGGTCCAATTTCGAAAAAGAGGCCAACCGTCGAATCCGACACGGCTGGGCGGCGTTCAGGAAGTTGCGTAGTATCTTCTCGTCCAATTTACCGCAGTGTCTCAAGACAAAAGTCTATGACAAGTGTGTGTTGCCAGTGATCACCTATGGGACCGAGACGTGGTCGCTCACAATGGGACTTATCAGAAAGCTCAAAGTCACCCAAAGGGCAATGGAGAGGGCTATGCTCGGAATTTCCTTGCGTGATCACGTCAGAAATGATGATATTTGCAGGAGAACCAAAGTTACCGACATAGCCCGAAGAATTGCCAAACTTAAGTGGCAGTGGGCAGTTCACATTGCTCGCAGAACGAATGACCGATGGGGCTGAAATGTTCTGGAATGGCGACCGCGAACCGGAAGACGATACGTTGGAAAGCCTCCCACTAGGTGGACTGATGACCTGGTTAAGGTTGCGGGAAGGCGCTGGATGCGAGACGCACGGGATCGGTCAATGTGGCGACGCCTGGGGGAGGCCTATGTCCAGAACTGGACGTCTTTCGGCTGTAATGATGATGATGAAAGTAGTTTCCAAAATTTGTAATTAAGAAAAAAAATATGTTGGTGGTGGTAACCTACGGGTTTGGTTTTCTCGCTGAAATAAATGAGCTGAATAAACGTATTTTAAAGATTTTAATTATATTTTAGGACAAAATTATAGGTAAATCAATGATACGTAATATTTCATAGATTACAGTTAAAAATAAATTTTACTTAGCATTTTAACAATCAGAAATATATAATAATTGATAGGTGCTAGCAAGTAGTACAATGAAAGTGGAAAAAAAATATAGCTCTTTGTTCTCTAGACAGAAGGTACATGATCAGGCTATTTAAGGGTAAGTTCAGACTTGTGTATTTTAATGTAAGAAATAGGTATCACCTGTAAGGGCTGCAACAAATTTTGAATTTTTCATTGTACGTCGTAGATATAATTGTTTGTATACCTTCGCCAGTTTGTATACCTTTGCATATTATAATAAGTATTGCACAAGTCCGACCATAATAAATACTTAACATGAACTTGGGGTTAAAAGGAGAAAATAATAACAACTGGTAGGGTAGACCAGGGTCAGTTGTATCACGTTTGGAGCAATACTATAAATAACTCCACGCTGTGACAGAGTTACGCAGGGTCTGCAGGGATGGGTAGCCCAATCTTCTCGCATTTATCAGCGTTATGCTAGTGAACACAGTTACATGTCCCTAGCATGGTAGTTACTTAAATTCTTCGCAAGTTACTTACGAGATCGTCAGCAATATGTTCGACACGGTTGCTTTGAGTCCGCACCATATCATACTCGATCTGGAGTAAGTCAGGGTTCCATATTGGGTTCCTTGCTATTTATCATTATGGTCAATGACCTTGAGAAGGTCCTCAAACATGCCAAATGTTTACTGTATGCTGATGATGTTAAGTTAATATTTGGCTTGGAAAAAGTGGCAGACTCATCTACTCTGCAGGGTGACATTGACGCGGTCTATCAGTGGAGCATGAATAATAAGTTACTCTTCAATATTGCTAAATGCAGCGTTATGACCTTCAGTCACATGCGTAATCCCTGGCATGAAGAGTACTTTTTAGGCGGTGATCTGATAGCCCGCGTTAATTCTGTAAAGGATCTCGGAGTTCTGTTCGACACGAAGCTCACCTTTCATGAGCATATGAGGACACTTGCTGCTGAGTCATATCGAAGACTAGGATTTGTCCTTAGAAATATGCGCGAGTTTACCAATCCACATGCCATTAAACTTGTATACATGGCCTTAGTCAGGAGTAAACTCGAATCAGCAGCAGTGATCTGGAACCCGTATGAGAGTACCTACGCCTTACTTCTTGAAAAAATCCAAAAAGCCTTTCTTCGTTTTCTTTATAAAAAACTCTTCGGATATTACCCCTTCCTATACCCTACCAAATTTCTACTTGGTGTTTTAAATTTTAATTCTCTCGAAGTAAGGCGTAAGTACTTCTTGCTTATCTCAGCCTGCCGTATTATGCGGGGAGAGTCCGATTGCCAGGAGCTCGTGGCGCAGTTGTTGAGGTTGTTTGTTCCTATGGTGCCTAAACAACAGCTGAGACCACGAAGTCACCGGCTTTTGGCCGTACCTTCTGCACGTACGGTATCCCGAGCTAACTCGCCTATAGTTCGGGCGCTCGCAATGCTAAATGCCCTTCTGACATCAGCACCGGAATGTGACCTGTTTGCTGGTAGATGGATAGATGTATGTCGTGAATGTTTAAGTTTTTGTGAGAAGATGGATGAAAGTTAGATCAGTGAATAATTGTATAATTATGTATTCTTTGTAAAAAAAAAAATTGTTTTTACTTTTGTTACTTTTTCTGTTATTAATTCTTTTTTTTTTTTTTGGATTTGCTTCTATGTTTTTTTTGTTATATCGTGTTTCGTTTTTAATTATTTTTTATTTGTATATAGTAATATTTCATTTTGCCTAATTCTTATGTGTTTCGTTTGTGTTTTTTTTCTTCTTTTTTTTTGTATAACGCATTAGGTTAGGTGACCTGTAAAGTTATACATCTACACTTAAATAAATAAATAAAAATAAAATAAATAAATGGTTGAGTGAAGTCCTTTTTAGACCATAAATTGTAAGTTTAAGACAAAAATACCGGCCAAGTGCTAGTCAGGCTCGCGCAGCGAGGGTTCCGTACAAATCTCATCTTAAAGGTATTACAGACCTGAGTATTTTATATGAATATTAATTTAATACCGCTACGCGTTCATGAGGAAAGGGGTAGTAAGTTTAAAATTATTAAAAATATTTTTATTATATGATGTAACTAAAAATTTACGGTTTTTGCAATTTTTCCTTTATCTGTGCTATAAGAAGTTGCTTTGTACCAAATTTTGAAGATTCTGAGTTCACGGAAAGTACCCTATAGGTTTTGATTCCCTTGCGAGTGACGAAATTTTTTGGCATAAACGGCTGTATCTTTTGATTGCGTTGGTTTAGAAGTTTGATTTTTACACAGCTTTAAGGGATAGTAGACTTGATTATTTGATTAATTTCAGCTTGATACATCCACGCGTTCCTGAGAAAAAGGGTCTTGACAGACAGACAGACGGACGGACGAACAAAAATGTGATCCTATAAGGGTTCCGTTTTTTCCTTTCGAGGTACGGAACCCTAAAAATGGATACTTTTACCCTAGTCTTTATAAAAGGCAAAAAATGGCTGAAGTTCAGTAAAACGAAAATATTCGTTGTCAGTTTATTGGGTCTGGCGAAGATTTTTACTCAGACAGCTACAGCACAATAAAGGGCCGATTTCACCAATGAAACTAATCTCGATTAGTTCAACTAAACTCAGTTTTTGCAAATACAGCGTTCTGATTCGTTGAGACCGCTTAGAAAATACGAAATCGGTCCTTAGTTTTATTCAGCTAGCGTTAGATTCCAGTCTTGCCTGGGAGCAAATGACGACAAAATTCAAAGAAGAGCACGATCGCCTAGGAGGTTATTCGTTTCTGCCTAACGCTTCTATCTGTGGTAGTAAAAGCTCAATTTGTGCCCATTTGAGGACAAATAAAGTATTTTATCGTCGAAAGCTGGGCTTCGTACGTAACGACCTCGCTACAAATGTTCCAACTGGCCCCCGTCTCCTCTACTTTGATTCTCAACTACTAGTAATATGTACATTTATGTAAACTTTATTATTACATAAAGACAACGAGAACAACGTGGGAATGATTTTATACATCGTGCCTTTCGCGACTAGCAAAGCTCTCAGACGCCATGACTTGTTACTTTTGACATCGTGTTTTCGAAGAGAAGCATATTACCAAAAACAGAATCATTTATTGTATTTGGAGAAGATGATTACTGTTGACATAATGTAACAAGTAGGATGGTAACATGGCATGATACAAAAGTGAAATGTTTTTTGCCGTGTTACAGGTTGTTTTCTTTCACTGTGCTCGAAGATTTCCCACTCTCTGAAAAGGCACGTTGTACACGAATACGAATAATGATAAATTTTATCTATCTGCCTTTATTTTTATTTTATAAATTTATACAATAATATTCGTACAGTCAAATTATGTATTTAGTATAATTGTGGTAAAATATACGGATTTCGAATAAAACATAAATCTACATTGGCGAAAGTAAATAGAAAAATTTGAAGACAATATTTTCTTATGAATTAAAGTAATTTATGGTTATTTGGCCATTGTTTGCTTTATTTCTGCGATTAGGCGGAACTATCACGAATAATATTTACCTCAACTGTATTAAGATATAATTTACGTATCAAAATGTTTAGATATGTTCACTATTTACACGATATAACTTTAACAACAGAACTTTATGCTTACGTATAGTTATAATTAGATATTTTAATACGTCGTGCGTATATAGATAATATTCGCAGTAGCCATTTAGATTGTATTTATCATTTTATTACAATCGTATATTTGAAATTGTATTTATAATATTGTCAGCTATCACTCCCCTAGAACTTGAATCTAGTTGTTACGTAGTACTTCGTAGCCTACTTGCTACTAGCGATAACAGGGAAAGCGGAATTCGGTATTGAACATAAATATTGCATTTCAAATTCTCAGGTCAAGATGTCGGCTCGATGTGGCTTCATCTTGAATCTTTGAGAGCCGATTTTCTTCGATTCAAATTGTTACATACTGTTTTGTTGCTCAAAGTATAAATAACCTATATTTGCAACTGCACAAACACTTATTTTTAACCAGTTAATTTAAAAATAATATTTATCGAACAACAAAGTCATGAATGTTCATCAAACTAAATGATAACCGAAAGATATGTTACATTTGGTCTTAACTCATTCACAAGCCCTGGTTAATCCATCTATTAACAAACGTATTCTAACTCTTTAAGCTCGCGAGATCTCTTAGTTCACATCACTCACACTCACTCAGTAAGCATCGCAGTGCTTATCAGAGAAGTTTAAGTAGTTTTAAATTTTTTGTTTTAAGTAATGGACAGCGCTCAGTCGCAGATCTCGTTTGGGTACGGTGGAGACCGTGTACAAGCCGCTGCTGTCCGTCACTTCGTCGGTGCTCTCCGTCAATTAGGAAATATCAATGTTTTCCACCTTGTACAGGAAGCGCCGTCGCCGCATGTCTTATGACTCGCCGTTTGGCGCGATTGTGACCGTGCTGCAGTTGGCGCGGGTGGAGCGCGTTGAACTCCTGCGCGGGTTTAAAATAATCAAGTTTTCGCTTTTCCTTTTCCCATGACAGTTGCAGAATGTTAACTCTTTCATACCTTTCCTGATGTTTTTGGATAAGAAAGCGTATAAGAGTGGGTTTATACCGGAATTGAAGTATGTGATGAGGAAAGTGAGGGGTGTGAGTAGAGTGCTGAAATCACTGGGGCCCTCGTAGCCGCTGGACCAGTACTGCCACATCTTATGCGCGTGGAAAGGCAGGTTGTGAATGGCGAAGGTGAGCACGACGACGATGAGCATGCGCACGATGCCGCGGCGCGCCCACAACACGTTGCGTGACAGATGGCTGAGGTGGTGACAGTTGCGCGTCTCGTGACCGCGCCCCGATTTCGACGACATCTTGCCCCTCTGACTGCTGCTGCTCTTCGTCACCACTTTCTGTATTGAAGAAATATTCAATGAGAATTTTATACAGATACAGCTGTAGATATGTGGATTGGTGGTATCTAGGGTAACACATTACACCAACCAGTAAAAATACATCATAAATCAAAAGTAGGATTTTGTTAAAAAACAATTGTTTACATGCAGGTGTTGTTTTTATTTTCCATGTCTATGAAACAAAATAATCGTCTCTATAATGTACTATAAACTATAACTAACTATATGTATGAACTTAATACTTAACTTAATACTATACTTAAAGCTAATAACCTATGGTACTCGTAACTTATGGTGTTGTTACTCTTGTGACTGTTACTCATTCGTGTATAACTCTCCTTCTGAACTATTACTTTAGTGTTACGTGTTTGTGTGTATTCGGACAATATAAACTAGCTGTGAGTTTTTTTTAATTATCGATAGGCTCGCGCTTGACCACTATCTCACCTGATGGTAAGTGATGATGTGGTCGACAGTGTAACACGCTTGCCTAGAAGTAACCTATTCACTCATACTCTTGACTTAAAGACCCCTAGGTTGTAGCTATCTGGAAACAGAGATTCCGGCAGGGAACTCCACTCCTTGGCTGTACCCATAATGAAAGTATTTCCAAAACGTTTAGTGCGTATGGGTGGAATGTCCACCATGTACCGATGGCGCATCGCCGTACGTCTTGTCGTCCGATGATAAAACGGGCTAGGCGGAATTAGATCATGCAATTCCATCGCACACTCCCCGAAATGCAATCGATAAGCTGGCAACTCGACGACGATGTTCAAGACTCTAGAGCTTTGACTCGACCAGTGCCTCATTGCCGATGAGAATTTCGGCCCATTTTTTGATCAACACTAGTGCATCAAGCTGGTATTTCGCAGATCCGGCCCAGAGAAGCAAACAGTATTCCATTCAAGATCGAACTTGCGCTTAATATAACTTAAGCAGCTGTTCTGACGTGTAGTATTCACCTTCGCAAGGATCCCCAACTTTTTGGCAGCTAGTTGAGCCTTTGCCTCAATTTATGGTCCTAAATTGAGTGTCTATGTCAACGTTACGTTACACAAAGAAGAGTGTTTCGTCCCGATTTTTACTTGCACCATGTCGGTGGGCGGTCAACGATTTGTCAGCTGACACTTGACAGTCGAAAGAGAAATTTTGTAACGTGAACACGCTGAAGTCGGGTTCTTGTACAAACATATCTAATCGAGATGTGTTTCGCCCATTGTAAATGTTAATTGCACCCACCGTTCGCAATCGGTGTGTGGGGCGCCCGCGAGGGTGGTTAAGAATATATTTTCACGCGCAGCGAGGCGCTTTTGTGGGCAACGCGTGTGTGTCTGCCTGGAAGCCGAAGCCCGGCTCAGAACGCGTTGGTGGTCCCAATCCAATCATTGACCTTTATTATATATATATTCTCCTATCCTTAACCTCACGGCACGATATTGATCGACCCCCAGAAGTCTACCGCAGGAATCGAAGGTAAGTCCTATTGATACATCTTGTAGTCGTCCCACTTCTCAACTGTCAGATAGGTACCAGGAGGTTTATCTATTCGCTGGTCTGACCAGATCAGGGCCATTACGGGAGTCACTGTGACCACTGCTATGAGAAGAGCCGAAGACAGGGTGGCTTGGAAGCAGCTCATCGTTAATTCCGTCAAAGCTTTTCAAGATGGGCACGACATTCAGAAATGAAGACAACGAATAAGAAGAAGAGTCAACGTTACGCCAAGAAGCTCAAGATGGTCCGTTATCTGTACGGTTACACCTCGGCAAGATGGAGCCTGGTGAAATTGGCTCTTTTTAGCGGAGGAAAACTTGAGCAGATTGGCATCGCCTTATTCGGAGACTGCCTCCAAGTACAAGCTCAAGCACTCCACCATGGCCTCACAGAGAGACCGGACCTGGGGCCCAGTAGCCCGTGCGTTGGACAAGTATCTCTCAGCAACAGTGCAGTCGTCTGCATACCCAAAGGTACGGGATTTAGCAGTTCATTTATATGCAGCAAGAATAATGTCACTGAGAGTACTGACCCCTTAGGGAGCAATTAGTAACCAATTGGTCCGACGAGCAGCCATCGAACCCAACTATCCTCATTGAATTTTCATGTGTCTTCACCTACACCATCTGACATTTCTAAACTGGTGACCCTCGAGTATGTACTATCGCGGTCTTTTCCGCCTGATATATTTTTTTTTCGCCTGTATCTTGCTGCGGCGCCATGCCACGGTCGCTTAAAGTTTTTCCTTTTAGGAAAGCGATAACGCAATTAGTTGCAACCTGCACTGCGTTTAACTGCTTACTGCTTTGTTGTGATTTTGACGCGCGAACTCGGAATACTTTCTCGCTCACTCATGCCCTATCTGTTACAATTTCTTTGTTGGTTTTGAAGAAAAATGCTTGCCATTGGTCATTCTTACATAGTATAAAACAAAGTCGCTTTCCGCTGTCTGTCCCTATGTATGCTTAGATCTTTAAAACTACTCAACGCGTTTTGATGCGGTTTTTTTAATAGATAGAGTGATTCAAGAGGGAGGTTTATATGTAGAATACACACAGGCGAAGCCACTGGCAGAAGCTAGTTAAATCTATTTATAGTATTTTGTTGGTTAATAATAATAGACAATCTTTTTACCCAACTGCCAAGGAAGGGTTATGTTTTTGCGCGTATCTTGTTTGTTTATAAATTTCTTTATTACCTCGTATCTTCCAAACGGCTGGATGGATTGCGACAGTTAAGGTATCGTTAGATTCGTCTCAAAATCAGTGTCTTCAGGATTTTTAAACTTTAACCATTTTAGGTATTTATTATGCCATTTCAAAAGTTTTGTATTTACATCTACCCGACAGTAGATCGTAATTTTGTAAAGAATTACATCAACTATTGTTTTTAAAAACTGTTGCTTGTAATAAGGCCCAGTTTTTTTCTTATCCTTGGTTAACTCAATGGTTAAATATGCTAACTAATGGTTTAAACAACCTTCTACTGGCCTGGCACGCATCACAAAATGTACGAACGACTCAACCTGCTATTTACCTCCGGTCTCTGGAGGGGAGTGATTTAGCGGCAACAACGCTACAACCTACGAACTAATGACATGACGTCACACAAATCCTGCATGACGCAAATAACAATTTCTGGGCTATTTGAACGTATTTAGTGGTCCGACAGTAACCGTTGGGCAGTTGCCCAGTCTAGACACAACACCCGTCTGGTCGGAGAATCATCCCTTTTCCATGGAGGTTTGTGCGACTTTCCACCCTGTCCCGCACACTCCAAATCGGCTTAATATTCCATTTGATGTAAAAGCAATTTGGTCAGAATATGAAAATAAACCGTAAAATGAACCGGACGTAAAGAATTTCACCATCCCATATATATCTTCCCCTGGGTATCGTAAGAGTCAACTAAGGGACACACCAGAGAATGGGCAGCAGCGTTCTCTGTTCACTTTAACAACAAACCGCGATAGCCAACCCGCCTGCCAAGCGTGGCGATTACGGCAAACCTCCCCAAACCAAAATGAATAGCAGAAGGACTGTAGCGATGTGTGAGACAGGGAAACGTCATATCTCCGAAACTGTTCACCGCTGCACTGGAGGATATCTTCAAGGTTCTGGACTGAAGAGGGCTGGGCATCAACGTTCATCACTCACCTTCGGTTTGTCGACAATATAGTGATCATGGCTGAGACTATGGAGAATCTCAGTGCAATGCTGGATGACCTCAGTAGAACTTCTGAAAGTGTGAGTCTTAAAATGAACATGGACAAAACCAAGGTGACGTTAAATGCCCAAGTTACACCCACTCCTATCAAGGTCGGAGACTATACACTCGAAGTTGTGGGTGACTATGTCTACTTGGGTCAAACGATCCAGTTGGGTAGGGTCAACTTCGAGAAAGACGTCAACCGTAGAATCCGACTCGGCTGGGCAGTGTTCGGAAAGTTGCGTGGTATATTATCGTCCAACTTACCACAGTGTCCCAAGACAGAAGTCTATGACTAGCGTGTGTTGCCAGTGATGACATATGGCTCTGAGACGTGGTCGCTCACAATTGGACTCATCAAAAAGCTTACAGTCAACCAAAGGGCAATGGAGAGGGCTATTCTCGGAGTTTCCTTGCGTGATCGAATCAGAAATGTAGAGATCCGCAAGAGAACCAGGTTCACCGACATATCATGAATAGTTGCCATGGGCGGGGCACATTGCTCGTAGAATGGGTGGCCGATGGGGTAGAAAGGTGCCGGAGTGGCGACCACGAACCGGAAGACGTTGCGTTGCAAGGCTACCACCAGATGGACCTATGACCTGGTGAAGGTTGCGGGGATCCGCTGGATGCGAGACGCACGGTACCGATCAATGTAGCGACGCTTGGGGGAGGCCTATGTCAATTCACTTCAACTCAATACTCAATACATTTATTGTCTAGCAGTGGACGTCTTTCGGCTGATATGATGATGATGATGAAAATAAAAATTATATTGATAGGTAGAAACCATAGAACCAGAACCAACATTTTAGACAGACTGTGAACTTTTGATGAACCAATTGAAGAGTCTACTTAACAATGAGTTGTGAGTTGATGAACAATTTTGAGTTAAGTTTACTCAGAATTAAATAAGTCATTATTAATTTACCTAGAGCACAAGAAATAAACTTCACTCTACTCTCCTGCATTTTGTATAATATTTATGACTAGTCTTCCGGTACCACCCCCACATAAATATATCTCAGTTTGTCTGATTGAGACGAGGCTTCTACTAGCGTTTTTCATTGACTGAGACAAAAATGTTTACCGAGTAAAAAGTTTAAGACGTGGCAGATAAACTTCGCTCTTATGAACACTACTTTATTATTGAGATGGTAAGAATATAACGTATTTAGTGGGCAAATGTACTTAAGTACTCGTAGGATCTAATAAGTAAAAGATATGGCAGGATGATTGTCGTGTAGTTTAATATAATAATGTTTGACACATTTTTTTTTGTTTACTGCCTCGTATATTTTCCTACATAAATAGAGTAAGGGACACTGAAAGAAAGGAATCGTGATTTAGACCCTTCGCGACCGATATACAACCATAGATAATAATCAGACCATGTAGCGGCGAAAAACAGAATCTAATTATAAAGTTTTTGGCCAAGTCTGTCATAATTATTTAAGGTTATATCAACGTAATATTGTGAAATAATACCACTACTTTCTTTGCGGAAATAAACCAGAGTGATCTCCACAATGCAGTCCGTCATTCGCGAGCGAGCCCATTCACTTGCTAAACGTTCTATCGCCGCAAGCCGTCGCTCGTCACAATGCCCGCTTATATCCGCCGCCACACGATTACACAAACGTTCCAGCTGCCTGTAACCCCGTACACAAACTTTAAACCTGCCAAATAATTCTCGAACTTGATCCTAAAATCCCAACTGACAAAGGCATTACAGATCAAAAGCATTCTCGAGTAAACAGAAGTACAAAGTTAGAAAGCTTTCCTTCATATTGTTTTCATTGGTATTCGATTGACGGCGTACTTCCCGTATCGTACCTTCCAATTATACCTTTAACACGTTCGCTGCCAAGGACTCGCCTCGCGCGAGACACAATGGCTTTTTATTTTTTGCAGCAATTACGGCAACGAACGTGTTAACCGCAGTCATGAATATTTTAATGGAATCAGTGGGTAAAACTTGCAATGAAAACTCGAATTGATTGAGTTCATTTATGCAAAAGAGGCAGAGGGCACATCTGTGTCACGCGGCATACTGTTTACCATCAAGCCGCAGAATTATTTGGCTTTTAGTATGTGCCTTTGTTTTTGGCTTTGAATTAATGTACAAAAGGCAGCCCAACTTTTTTCTTACTTACTTTTATAAGTAGGAAAATTTTAACAGGCTTTTTGCTTAGAATTTTCGAATACTTAAGTGCCAAACCTATAAATGATTTCACAGTTGGGCGAATAATGAAAGGTGGATAGACGTACAAAACGAATTATTCAGTCTAGTTGTTTATAGTGTCCAACTGAATTATGGCTTGAATAAAAAGCCTGGACTAGATCTAAATAATTTCACAGTTTTGGAGGCGGATAAATAAAGCTTGTTCAATGAAGTACGGTTATTGCTGGCAGACTGGGCTGATGGGACGATGACCCCATTATACAACCTTATTAGAATAAATAGAGCAGGCAGAAGATAGAGTTTCTCTATTTTTCTATCACAACAAAGTTTCGTAAATATAGAATATATTAATAGTAACCTTTTCATCAGAGCCGACTAAGGGCCGGTTGGGATCGAAGGGTGCTGTAGCAGACTTCTCCGGGCGAGGATATTGTGTCCCACAGCACTGAACCCGTTCCAAATGCTGCAGCGAATGAGAACTCTGCCATGGGTCTATGGCAGAGTTCTCTGCGGTGCGCGTGTACAGGACCTGAGACAAGAACAAGCTTATTTGAGAAAATACAAAGCTTTAATAGTGTAGTTATTTGAAATCGTTGATCTTTTTCTAGATATATAGTCCGGTCAAATTAGACATATCAAAGTGCATTAATTCGCATAAAGCTGAAAATTGGTACGAATGTTCGAAACACCATTATAAATGAAATGTAAAAAATTCCCATCGATCCCACACTTGCAAAAATGTTTATTCAAGGTCAAAGTTCGAAAATATGTTTGTAAAAAATATGTTTTACCCGAAATGTAAGTTTTATTATAAAAATTGTTCAGAAAAAAATTGTAGATTATGCAATTATCTATAAAAATAGTTACTATAATTTTTCTCCTAAATGTCTCCGTTTCTGAGATATAATGATTGAAAAGTTGTATTCTTCATAATATGCACACGTTTCCACGCCACCTGGAATGTAATGTAATAGACGCATTTTTTTTAACATGGTTTCCCTGATTGGCCTATTCCACAATCTATTGTGATCCTGTTTAATTAAATACTATTCAAAATTATGTAAAAACTGGTATTATTGGAAATGATGAAAGTCAAAAATTCGGTAAGAGAGATTGGAGGCAGACAAGCTAATGCACTCGCTTTTTGTTACGAGTCTTCCTCCAACCTCTGCTTCTGCTCATCAACATTTATTTCGGGTATATTATCAAGTGCAAGTGTGGCTTGGTAATCAATTGGACAAAAATACTGGGGTTGGAAGTTAATCAACAATACTTTGGAACCAATTCAGAATTTCAGACTTTACATCCACCTGCACCGGAAAAACTCCTCAACAATTATTTTTTAATTGTAAAAAGGATGTAATGTGGCTGCAAAAAAGTTGAATTGTTTTGTTCTTTGGCATGTACCAGTTTTCAAGGTCAGTCGTGCTTCAATGTTGAATCGCCATCAGAAGAGTATTTGTACGATATCAGTGAGGAGATATCTGATACATCGCTGTTAAAACAATTTATTTACACCCAGCAGTAAGAAGAAGAAGAACAAGGAGAAAAAGAAGTACAAGATGACAAATAGGAATAAGAGGAAGAGGAAGCAGAATTATCAGATGATTATGAATGACACGAATAAATCCGTTAAAAACGGTGACCCAGTTAAACCTGACAAATTCTTGGATCAATGGGAGTGCGAAAATCGCGCCAAGATTCTATCCCTAAAGATCCCTTAAATAATTTATTCAACATTTTTCCACTTCTTCTAACTTCAATGGTACTATCAAAGCAAAAACGTTAAATGGTTCATTCACCTTCCCACTCCCGTCACCATTCGTCTTCAATCAGATCTCCAATTGTGATGTTTGCTCGTGGATGAAGATTGGACTGTATAAAAAGGCGGTTCGTTTTAAAGCCGTTATATTTAAATTACAGTAAACTGTCCCGGACAAACATTTAGTTTTAAGGAAGAGGTGTCGACTGGTGCGGTGGACTCCGTGGTAGCGAATGTTTGGCGAGCAGCGCCGCGTCGTCGCCGCGCTGCGCACACACACCGATGCCGTATAAGTCACGCAGATGTGTGTGTAGCGTAGACGGCGCGCTCCGGCCGCCCGAAGTGTTGGGTAGAATTCCCAACAGTGATGTTAAGAAAAGTATAGAATCTATCTCGTCGAATGCTGTTGGCAGTGACTGTATCAGTCGCAAAATGATACTCTCTATCCTTGACGAAATCCTACCTGTCATCTCCCATATCCTTAATCATTCCGTATCCTACAGTGATTTTCTCTCTTCCTGTAAAGAATTACCCCTCTTCCAAAAAAGCGTTATCCTGTTTCCTTCACTGAATTCCGTCTTATCTTCATATTACCATTTCTAACCAAAGTACTGGAACGCCTTATTTATAATCAACTTTACAACTAGAAACACCTCCTTAATTTTTCCAATCCGGGTTTCGTCCAGGACAAAGTACTCCAACAGCTCTTTTTAGCATTACGGACGATATTAGAATTGGTAAGGCAAATAAAAATCTGACGGTACTTTGCTTATTAGATTTCTGCAATGCTTTTAACAACGTCGATTTTGATATTTTACTCGGCATACTTAGCTCTCGTAACATATCTCCAACGGTAAATGATTATTTTCATAGTTACCTGTGTGGCCGCCAACAACGTATTTGCATTGAAGGTTCTTCGTCATGGTGCCATAACTCGGCAGGCGTACCACAGGGGGGCGTACTATCTCCTCTTCTTTTCGCTATTTTTATTAATTATATTTCAAGGATCTTCTCTCGTCTGAGGCTTTGCAAATATATTCTCAAGCTCCGGTAGATGAATTATCTGAGGCTTCGTTGACAAAGACTTTTCATGCAGTTCTCAGCTGCAGGAGGATAGCCGCAAGGTGTTTGCGTCTGCGGGGTCTTTGCTCAGACTGCGCAATTTCCTTCCAAATTCTAAAGAATTCCTTGTTGGCTCAAAACGGGCACTGTCAACACAAAAGACACAAGGCCACATAGCTAGGTACCAGGATAACAAATGGACATTACAAACAACGAAGTGTCCCACTGGAAAAAGACAAAGAGGACGGCAAAAGAAACGATGGGTCGATGATATTGTAGAAACCGCTGCGAAAAACTGGATGACCACCGCTCAAGACAAACAGAAGTGGAAAAGGTTGGAGGAGGCTTTTTACCCTACAGGGGCCATACAATAATATACATAATTAATTTGTTGTACATTACAAAAAAATAATTTTTAATTGTATGTATAAATAAATAAAGCTATAATAATCTAATATTTAAGGAGATAATATAACTGCCACTAACTGCAACAGGCTAGAGAAGATTGACTTTGTTTGGAACGTTTTTGCCGTCGGGTACTTTTTTTAATTTTGATTGAAAACCTTAGCATTTATTCGGTCAAAGACTAAGTCTGGGCACCTTATTCATTAAATAATTCAAAGTAAACGTTATTAATTTTCAAGTGGTTTTATTACTAGAGCCAATTAAATTTTGTTGATATTCTTCAAGCAAATTCTGAATTAACAGTTCCGAGAACTGAACGGTGAAGTCACTGGATATTAATTATCTTCTAGTAGCTAATATTATCGACTTAAATTATCATTGAAAATGAAAATTTTGTTGAAAGTTGTAATAATGTTCATAATACACGTTTTACAACTAAAACTAAATTAAGTATATTTTTTTTCTTTTCTTCTTTATTATAATAATTTTGCCTTAAAATATGCCTTTTACAACGATGACTTCACTATCCAATCAAATACAAATGAAATCTCAAATCTTTATTGCATCCATCCACTGGAATAAATAAATCAATAAGTTTATCTTGAACACCACTGACATCGGTGAAGGGAAATCCGGGTAGGTAAATTAATTCTAAAATCGCTAACCAAGAGCAACGGTGGTCGTACCTTCTCTGTACGAGTGTACCTTTGGCCTGCTGTCAGACAAATCAAAGGCTTGTTTTACTACCCCCCCGGTACCCGCAATGTCGAAGCGGGGGCAGGTCAGTAGCCGTGGCTTTGTCACCCACGGTAAATCGAAAAGAAAACCGAGGTCGGGCCGCTCGTCAAGGCGTTTGCCGATAAGCCGACGACGTAGAGGCCAACAAATAGGTTGTCTAATGTGTGTCAATGTCAATCTCGAGGAAGATGTGGACGATTTTTCGACCAAAGTTATAATGCCTCAGTGGGTACGTGAACATACCCCTATTTGTCTACTGAGTTTTCCTATAGTGGCCTCCTTCACCAACCTTACGTTATGGAAAGCGGCACACTATACCAGGCAACCCCTTACGAGGTGTCTGGGACCATCTTCGGTAGGTCACGCCTCCGAGAGCACTCGCCCCTGGTACTCAAGAGAAAATGTGAGTTGCACCGTGATTACTCACTACCATTTGTCCAGAATGGTACCGGAGCAATAAAGCCGCTCACCACACGCACCCCAGCACGCCAGCACTAGTGCAAGCACCAGCACCAGCGCAGTTGGTGCTAGCACGAACAACGTACGTGAACAAGCAAAACTCGCTTCTGGGGCACCGAAAATCCACGAGTGATGCACGAGGAGCCATTACACCCGCTCAAAGTGACTGCATGGTGCGCTGTTCACGCTGGAGGAGTCATCGGGCTATTTTTTTTCAATAATGCCGCTGGCCAAACGACAACATTGGACGGTGCGCGCTATAGGGCCATGTTGACCGACTTTTTACTGCCGCAATTGGACGAATTAGGACTTAGAGACATGTGGGTCCAACACGACGGAGCAACGGCACACACTGTGCGAGCCACAGCCGATATTCTGAAGGCAGCGTTCCCGGGTCGCCTCACCTCTCGTTTTGGCGATTTGCACTGGCCCGCAAGATCGCCCGATTTAAGCGTTACAGACTTTTTTGTGGGGTTTTTAAGTCCCGTGTTTACGTGAACAAGCCCGAGACTCTGGAAGCCCTCAAGGACAACATTCGACACGAGTGCGAGAATCTGTCGCCCGAAGTTCTCGCCGAAGTGATGAAAAATTACATAAAACGAAACCATATGGCAATCAGTTGTGACGGCGCCCATTTGGCCCATATAATCTTTTCGACTTGACCAATAAAATTCTAAAGGTTCAAATAAACATAATCAAAAAACAGAATCGAAGTTTTTCATTTAGAAAAAAAAAAGAGAGCTAAACAATATCGGATGATTTCTTTTGGCCCACCTTGTAGTTACTTAACTATGTACTGAAGCTGCAAACGTAAGGAAAAGGTCGCAGTTACAAAAGGTAAACCGTTTTTAGGTCCTGAAACGTAATTGTTAAATAATCAAGCTGTATTTTGATATATGCAGTCTGTACTAACATTGCATTGCAATAACAGAATAATTAATCAAAGTGAGGTTTTGTTTCGTACCAACTATAAACAACATCTAATTAACTTACTGTTTCTTCTTATTCATTAAGAAACAGACAGCATAGCAATGGAAGAATAAAAATAGTGTCCTAGTTTTGTAGTTTTCTTCTATTGTAATTAAGTCCTTATTCTGTTTCTCAAACCTGAATGTAATATTCTCTAAGTAAAGATACAATTGCTTGACAGATAAAGTGAAAGTTAAAAGGAAATTGGCAATGTCCGTAAGAAAAATTAAAAATGTCTCAGAGACCTTCCCAAAATAAATCTATAAATAATAGTGAAATAATTCATTAATAGATAAGGAAGAGGCTCATTTCAATTCATAGTCCTTTCCAAATTTTATGTCTCTCGTTGTTGCAATTTCTCGGTTGAGACTAGTTGAGACTTTTAAATTAAGTTGGCCACTGGGCAGATCGCTTTTACAAAAAGGCTGCCTGTCAGCAGCTGTGTCGTCTTAAGCTTTTATGTTAAAATGGAGCTTATTCTACCATATTAAGTTGAGAAACTGTAGCAATATATTTTCATTTTCTTAGACTTATTCAAACTAACTAAATATTATTTAATTATCTACAATAAGTTTCATTTTATACGAGGAGCAGTGTTAGCCCAGTGGTTACGTCCCCGATTTACGAGTCGTAGGTCGTGGGTTGTGGGTGGAATCTAGGCAGGCACTTTACTTTGTTTAAATTATTTCATCACGACTTTTTTTTAAACGGTTAAGGAAAACATCGTGAGGAAACCAGTATAATAATATGTTCGAAAATCAAAAGTTCGAAGACATGTGACTTCCACCAAATCTCACTGGGCCCGCGTGGTGGATTAGGCTAGGCTCATTCCCTGCCTCTCAGGAAAGAGGCCAGCGTCTCAACTGTGGGAAAGTTAGAAGGCTGATTATGTTTATACGCTAAGTTGGTTAATATTATTTTATTTTAGGCACTGAACTTAGAAACATGAAACACAATTAACAATCTTAACGACCAAACATGTATTATTACTACTGTTTAGCTAATTACTTTGTAACAAAAGTTAGTACTTGGTCAGTAAAACCAAGCGGCTGGCAGTTTACATAGAGTTGGCATTAAGACAAATGCTTTACGGCCCAAACTGTGGTCTATGTCCCCTACTTGACATAAGACTCTCTTAATTAAAATAAAAAGCCGAAATGATATGCTTATATGCTTACGAAATTATCTATTAGATTATGCTTTGCAATCCTTTTTCACAAATCTATGGATATTTGGGAAAACTATATTTTTAGTTACTCGTACCTTGGGACATGTATTTTATAGAAGTACCGTCGTGGTCAAAAATGCATTCACAGCTTACAAACTTTATTTTCAAATTTGTTCGTGTGTGGGAGATGTCTCAGATTATGTCAGAGTTAGAAGATGCCGTATTAAATTATGCATTTCTTTAAATTAAATTTACTGAATTCACAATGGGCTTAATCAGAAAGCTAACAGTCACCCAAAGGGCAATGGAGAGGGCTATGCTCGGTTTTTTCTTGCGTTATCGAATCAGAAATGTAGAGATCCAGAAGAGTACCTGGGTTACCGACATGGCCCGAATAATTACCAAACTTTAATGGCAGTGGTGGCACAGTGGTATCGGCCGCGACTTACAAGTTGTAGGTCGTGGGTTCGAACCCAGGCAGGCGCTTTACTTTGTGTAAATTATTTCATCACCACTGCTCTCAAAAACGGTGAAGGAACATCGTGAGGAAACCGGCATGTCCTAGAACCAAAAATTCGAAGACATGTGACATCTGCCAACCCGCACTGGGCCCGCATGGTGGATTATGGCCCATCCCCTCTAACAGAGAGGTGGCCTGTGTCCCAGCAGTGGGAACATTAATAGGCTGATGATGATGATGGGCATGGCACATTGTTCGAATAATGGGTGGTCGATGAGGCAGAAAGGTTCTGTAGTGGCGACCGCGAACCGGAAGACGTTACGTTGGAAGGCCTTCCACCAGGTGGACCAATAACCTGGTGAAGGTTTCGGAGAGCCGCTGGATTCGAGACGCACGGGACCGATCAATGAGGCGACGGTTGGGGGAGGCCTATGTCCAGCAGTGCACGTCTTTCGGCTGATATGATGAACTCTTGAATGCAACGGAACCCACCAAGCAACTAAATAACATAACATCACACCTGTATTTCCCGAAGAGTTAGGCAGAGGTGTATCTATTCAGTGGTACCGTTGTATTTGTTTTCGCGTGGAAACCTTCAAAATGCGCCTGGACTTTTGGGAAAAAGACCAGGGAGTGTGGGCTTTTTACCTCACTAAACCACCCCGGTGATCACCATCAACACGTAGAAATCCCATGACTTCTCAACAGACCAATCCGGAACCCCCTCAGTGCAACGCCTGTTAGGGCACATCCCAGGAGAGATTGGCAAAGAGCCTCCCTGGAGGCTCGCTGCAGCACGTGATTACTGTGCCACCATCTTTCCTGGGGTCAGTTGGTGGGCGGACCTATTAAGTACCTACATCCGGGCTTGCCACCTATTATATGGAAATTGACGGGTGACCTATTACGTAACTACGTACATCCACATTTCACCAGTCAAGTTTAAACTTGACTGGTGAAATATATGCTTACATAATTGCTATCAACCGGGCACAAGTCCTGACTTCAGGTTATTTCTGAGAAATGCCAAATGGACCAACCCGATAACACTTTTTCAGACCCGGGCATCGAAACCAGGACCTCATGTTTAGCAGTAGCGCTTGCAATCACTGGACCAAGGAGGCTAGCTTCAAAATATTGTTACACGATAGGGCAACGCCATCTAGAGACGAGTAGAAGAACTAAGTAGTAACTAGTGGCGCCATCTAGTATCGAATAGCGGAACTAATCTTCTCGTGTCGAATAGAATTTTCCAGAATGTTCGAGACGAACATTCTGGAAGTTTCTAGTCGCTTCGGGAACAATGAGTTCGAAGGTCGATTGTTCTGAAAGTTTCTCGAATTGCCTAGAACAGTATGGAACGTTCTAGAAACATCTTCCGTGCTATATATAGAGCGGTCGGATTCGTCGTGGGTCAGTTTTCGATTTGGAAGCGACACAGAGCGATCGGAAAAGAAAAATATTGCGAAGTAATAGAATTGTTTAAGAAGTGTTTTTGTAATAAAGTGTGATTAATTTGAAGTCTGCTGATTAAATAATTTATCCCTGAACCCCAGCTCGTAACTATATGTATGAGGTAACAAAAATCGTAACAAACAACAAAACAATTAATATGTATACAATAAAAGCTAGAACTCAGCCCCGTTGACTCCACTTACGGTTCCAGGAAAAAACACTTTAGTTAATCGTATTTAACAAGCGCTTATCTCGTGTACCTTTTGATAATAAATTATTACTAATTAGGTACACCTATAAATAAATATTTAAGCTACACTGTTTCCGTGTTTGCGTTTGGACAGACATTACGTATTTAAATATGGTCGTCAGTTAGCAAAAGTTGCCAACGTTACGGTATGTACTACATTGTAGTTGGTAGATACTACATAATTACCTATTAACATTGAATAACTATACCTGTCCACGTAAAAGAATAAGAGATACGTATAGTGTGTTTTTCGTAGGTGTCCAATTCAGTGATGAATGCGCTCTGAAAGTACAATTTTTTTTAAATATAATATGAAGCTGTTTGGCTGTTTTCGAGTCCCATAAACTTGAAAGCAGCCTTAATATTTTTAATATGTTGGGCCACGTTAATTGTAGCGTTAGTGGCGTTCATCAGATCCTCAAAAGTGCACTTGTGGCACCCTCATTATGGTCACTTGGGACACACTCCATCAAGCGAGTGTTCTGGACAGGGGCACCGCACTCACATTTGGCATCACACGGAGCTACAAAACGCATTTTGCCAAGTTACGAACTTGCTTAAATTATGTGTTTCAAACACCGTAGTGATCAAAACTTGTGATTTTATAATCCTCCTTTGTTCGTAAATTACATAGGACATGAAAAAAACATTTATATACATTGTAAGAATGTATTTCAGCACCCAATCATGTGTCAAACAACGTTACGTTACTAATATTGATGGATTAACTCATGTTGGCGTGAAATATTTGTTCCCTAGGCAGTAGAAAGCTGACCTCTTGATGTGTAATAAAATAAAAAGTCTTTTTTGTCTGTATTTACGTCCGCGGAATGATGACATAGGCCGGTCTCTCAAAAATGAATATTTAATCTTTAGCTTTGTATTCTACAGGCTGGAGTATCTATTGTGTGTAGTTAACATGTTTATTTTACCCTTTTTCAGCAGATTCAGTGTGTGATGTTATTGCTTCTTTATATTATTACGTGGCAAACAAGTAGGCTGATAACCTGGTTACAGTGCTCTCAGGTCAGATCCATATAAAGTTTACCCTAAAAGACGTTTATTATCAGCCTACAGCAGTCTAGTAGTGTACCTATCATACTGCAAGAATACGACAAAATATATAACAGACTGCAAGAATCGAAAGCCATTCACCTTATTTTTTGAAAAAGTCTACAACAGCTACCAGTTACCATGCCATGATCGTCGCTCCACGTCGATTTTCGAACTCGCTCTAAGACGTCCCCCATGGAATTTCGGGCAACAGACATCTAATTACGCCGATAGCAAAATTCATTAATAAGCAATCATCATAATTCCGTGTAACAGGGGAAATTTCCTACAGGCTTTAAGACTTAATCCTAAATCCGGGATTAACTTTCAAGACTCTTAGACCGTTTGGTATGTAAAACAGCAGATTATCTGTGGCAGCTCCCTGACAATTAGCGCTTATTATAACCACATATATTTATCCGAGTTGATTGTTTCAGGTTATAACAGAGCCGATCTATGAACAAGATGACAAATGCGGGGAAAACATTATAACAATATAAGCATAATCGTTCTATAATGTTTGCACTACTGGGACATATGCCTCTGATCTGCGAACAATACTGGGCCGTAATTCACTGCGAGAACCTAGTTCGGGTTGGTGAATGTCGTTCTTTTCTTTTGTTTTTGTTTTGTTAATTTATGGTTCTATTCTAGGACATGCCAGTTTCCTCGCGATGTTTTTCTTCACCCGTTTTGTGAGCAGTAAATTACAGAAGACATAAGGTTCGAGCCCACGACCTACAACTCGTAAAGCGGGGCCGTTATCAAATGGCCACCAGTGCTCAATATGAGGCAGTCCTATATCTTAAATTAGTTTCCTACCTCTGTGTTTTTAGAAACAAACAAGTACGCAATGTTAGAGAAAATAAGCTGTTCCATCTACAGCAAATACGAATTGCAAGTTAATTAAAACTAAGCAAGTAAATACTCGTAACATGTCTGAGGCAGCCCGACCATCAGTGACGTTGCGGAAAATTCTAGAAATACGGGTTTGTTGATTCAGTCGCATAATGTGCGGTTTTAGATTTCCTTTAGGTTAAAAGACATTTATTTTTATCAAAAGAAGATCATTACTGTTCATCTAAAATTGGGGAAGGTATAAAAAATATACCTTAGATACTTAATTCTTCTCAAACAATTCACTGTGAAAGCACATAATTGGAGATTAGAGAGGAGAAACTTTTTTAAACAAATAACTCTTTGAATACTTTGAATGAACGAAAAAGTGTTCATAGCCGTAACGCTTTGTGGGCACTGCAAACCATCCACAATGCGAAGTTTTTGTTGTACCACTAAACTTGTAAAAACGGCCACAAAGGGACGTAACGAATTCACTTAGGTTGACCACAAACCCAAGCATCAACCTATGTACACAAAGAAAAAATGTGTGTTTTGTAGCTACAAAACACACTTTGCGTACATTTAAACTACGAGTACGTTAGCATGGCTTTAGTGGGTGTGAAAGCACTGGAGCACTAAACACTAGCTGCAAGTCTGCCGCATCCTGTCAGTTGCCACCACTTATAAGCGAGGGAAAATTCGGTCTAATTTACACAGCTGTCGACTTCAGGAAGTTAACAATTGATGTAAATGGTTTATAGCTGTTGGGAATGTTTCGAAGTATGTTTATTTTTCTTTGAAGTATGTTTTAAGTTACAAATGAAGATTAATGAAGATTAAGTGACAAATATAATCTGTCAGGATAAAGAAGGAGAAAGCGACAAGACTATGGTGGACATTCCACCCATACGCACAAAACGTTTTGAGAACACTTTTATTATGCGTACAGCTAAGGAGTGGAATTCCCTGTCGGAGTCTGTGTTTCCCGACAGCTACAATCTGGGGGTCTTTAAGTCAAGAGTATAATAGGTTATTTCTAGGCAAGCGTGTTTCACCGTCGACTACATCATCGCTTACCATCAGGTGAGATAGTGGTCAAGCGCGAGCCTAATGGAAATAAAAAATAAATAAAAAAAAGCAGGATGTTCTGGATGTCTTTCTTCAGAAATGGAATGAAGTAGTACAGAATGACGACCACTTGAAGAAATAGAGTGAGACTCCCTTTATCAGTGAGACAGTACCGAGAGAAAATAAATAGCTCTTTTTGTGGGTAGAGTCAGCCTGGGGTTAGTATACACCGCTGGGTTTGGACAACTGCAATAAGTATTCACAGGTTCATTCAATAGTCTCTTTCACCCAATTACCACCAGCAACTTTAATGGTAGATGTTGGTATAGGTTGTGGTAATTTAAACCGGGAAAAGGCTCAACGCAAAAACCACTAGAACTGAAACCAAATGTGCTGCCTCGCAGAAAAAATGCTCTACACAGAGCTAGGAGCAACTATTGATTCTAAAAGCTTATGCGGGTCTTACATGATTCAGTTACCATGTAGGCCTGAATACCGCGTCAGTCTTAGGGGAATGTAGAATAAGGGATTTTCAAATTGAAAATTCTCGTATGTTTACAAAATACTAAGTATCTAATACTAATTGTTTGGTAAATAATTAATCAAGAACATTTATTAAGTTAGCATTTTGTAGACAACCACTGTTTCAACATTAAAATTTAGATATTCTAATATAACAGATAAATGGCTATACCTCCTTCCCTACTAACTTGTTTTTATTGAATATCGCAATTTTGTAACAAACATTGTTTGCCTGGCCTTTTTTGGAGAAACAAGTGACAGCTTATTGTTTTAAGAAAAGTTCTTGTAATGTACCTACAAAGTTAGAAATGAAAAAGCACTCCAAAGCCACAATTTTCGCAAGTATGTGTCGTCTACTTGATTTTAAAGTTTAACAAGTATCGCAGATTAAAAATGGATTGGTATTTTATTTTACTAAAATAATTTTGAAAGTGGCACTAAGGTTGTTGAAAGTTTAAGTTAATATCAACACATATAATTTCAATTATATTTAGGATACAGGGTAAAACCTTATACAAAATATATTAAGCGTTAAAAATAAAATGAAGGTAAGTACCTGATATTTACCCGGATAAATAGATTTATTCCGTTCTAATACCAACAACTAATAACACTGGTATTTGTTTCAACTAATATTTATTTTCTATTCTAAACGTTAGAGCGAGATTTTGTCAGCTAATCGCCTGATGAATAAAGAGCTAAGATTAAAAAAAATCGCAGATCATTTATAATATAATAAAATAGGTACCTAACTAAATTGCCTACCGGTAACACAGTAAAAAGTTGTGATTTTTCTGAAACCTTTGTGTTAAAGTAATGAATAACTTATTCATTCTGAATGAACGGAGTTAATACCCCACTAGCTACCTCTTTGATATTTCAATGTATGTCTGGCTGGACAATAGGTCTGTTCAGATTCAGAGTGTTTATCTCCATAATGCTCATAAACCTTTCTAATAAAACAGTTCGTGGGTTCAATTCTCAGTAAAGGATGTATATGTTAGTAAACTCGGGGCATAACAAGTTGAAGGATAATTGTTCACGTCATAGACATAAATCTAACTAGGTAACGCAGGTCCTTCCATCTGTATAAAAACCAAGCGTGCCAATTTATCACACACAATTTAAAAACAAATTTACTTACCAATGAAAGAAAACATTTCCAGTGCTTCGGCAAACTTATTGTTTCGTCCCGATTTTTAATATATTGTTGCAACACTGCTGTCATTTTGAGTTTGACGGTCTTTTGGTTTGACACTTGACAGAGTCGAAAGAGAAAATTTGTAACGGACACGGTGAATTCGGGTTCTTGTCGAAACATATCGAATCGAGATGTGTTTCGCCCATTTGTAATTGCTAATTGCACCCGCCGTTCGGAATTGGTTTGTGGGGCGCCCGCGATGGTGGTTTTGAATATATTTCAAGCACATCGAAGTGCTTTTGCGGGAAACGTGTATGTGTCTGCCTGAAAGCCGGAGCCCGGCTCAGAACGCGTTTGTGGTCCCATCCAATCATTGTCCTTTATTATATATATATTGTCTAAAACCCTCGGCCAGGCGCTTGATTGAGCGAGCCCAGAGGATCACCGCGGGAATCTCAGGTAAGAGTGAACAAATTGGTTTATTAGTTCCACTTCCCACCTGTCAGACAGGAATCAGTATATCTCCCAATAAGGAGTGAAACCCCTAGCTTTCCACTGCTGCGTTACGGCAGTTTCGTGGGATACAGGTTCAGAAAAGGTCCAGGAGTCCCAACGCCGCTATGAGCCCCGGTATTTATCTCCTGGCTTGGGACCCGAAGACCTGCATTTAACACTTATTATATACAGTTTTTACAGCTCAATATGGCATAATTAGGCATTTTTCTAAATTTCGGTGGATTTCCGGTGCCGGTAATGCTGAATGACAAGCTCAAAGTACGATCATTGATCGTAATTTTACTCCTTATTTTGACACGCGATGTACATACAATCGCGTCATCTAGTTTGCTTTATATCTGTGGTTTACGTGGATTTTTATATTGAACTAGAAATTGCCTAATCTTTCCTAGAAAGGCCTTGTTTGATGAAGTAACACGATTATAATACAAAGGAAATGGATCTATCTTGCATAAAATATTATGCTCGTTTAAGTGTCTATGTTTAGATGTTTGTTATCAAAACATGCCTAAACAGCTTAACGGATTTGGATGAAAGAAAAAAGAAGAACACACGTGAAGAGAACACAGGTGGATTAGGACCAGGAATACCTACTTTTTATAGCAGTGGATCTTTATTCTTTATATCCGTGCATAATTTTCGACTTTCACGCAGGCGAAGCCTTTGGTAAAAACTACTTCCGTTGGTCATCGAGCTAGTACTCGATTAGTTTATCAAATTATTATAAACAGATCTTGATAAAATGGAATCTCATTACGTTACCCTGATTAAACCATTAATCAGTTACATGTAATAATCATATTTGCACCGTAACACAGATTAAAATGGACCTCGCTTTACACAAATGTGTGTAGGTACCAATTTACACCTGCGAATTGTTTTTAAACAAGATAGCTAAAGCTTAGAGGATTTTATATTCGACTTTAATTCGGTAAACAAATGCGAGATAACTACAATAGGCCATTGAGCTTAAATAGGATTTGCGTATAAATGGGCGACTGTTCAGCACTCAAATGGTTCCAAATCCTTATTATAGTGAGGGTTCAAATACAACTGTTACGTTATTAAAACAAGATACTAAAAGTAAGGCGGGAGCAAATACTAAACAAGTTTTGCGTTTTGGAGAAACAAGTGAAATAACAACTGAAAAGCCATAAAGCGCGATGCGACAATTCCACAACGATGTGACATTACTTTTCATAGAAATTGTTCTCAAGTGCTATACACGATAGATAGATACATTTCCATTAAAACACTTCGTCGCATCGCTGTCAGTTGCTGGAAGGATCCTTCAGCCCCATGTCACAATCCTTTGCAAACAGTTTAATACAGAACGTGGAGACGCATACTGACACGAATGCAAAGCTCGTCTCGCTTGTTAAGACCCTCTTCTAAAGTTGTGATATTATGGTTGTGCTCCTATAATTATCAAACTACTATCCTCATATGTATATTTCTCTACGTAACTGAGGTTTGCTTTTAGAGAACCCAACTATGGGTTAAGCTGACCTTTGTACATAAACTGTCCTATTGTATTTGTATGTTGTAATGTTTTGTGTACAATAATAAATAAGAAAAGTCTACAGCATGTACAAAAGCTTGCACCGATTGGGTATCTTTAAATCAAAACTTTCCAGCCTTTTCCCATTTATTTTGGAAGCTTTATAACCCAGTATCTGAGTAGATAATATTTGGCAAGACTGGTGTCAGATGTTTTGGCTTCTGACTACCCGTAATGACATTCAAAGATCTACAAATGTGACAACCAGGACCAACAACTTACAGTATTTTCCGAACTACGGAGGGGTTTACAAAAGCGGGTTACAAATTAATCCCAGCGTTTTCAGATGTCAGGGCTGAGTAACCGATGATTGATTACGTTTTATAGAAAGTCCTTAGAGAGAAACTTAGTAATTGTTTTAACAAACAAAGCGTTTAGTATACCACACCATCTTAGAAAATTTAAACTTTACGCCACTGAAATCACCTACAGTTTCAGTAATCTTAACTTAACTAAACGTAATGAAGACAGCGGTCAGAGATAATTAGCACAAGTTTACAGTTTACACAAGTTATCACGTTCCGCACAATTTCAGCGGGACCGAGGCACACATCGCATCACATCATCAGCCTATTAATGTTCCCACTGCTGGGACACAGGCCTCCTCTCTGCTGTGAGAGGAGGCCGGTGGACAGAGGACAGAGGCTCATCATAATTCTATTATAGGAATTTCTATCTGACTTACTTATACTGTGTGAATTATGTGTAATGTGTATCTCACCGAAAACATTTTCATGTAAAATATAGCCAAGAAGAGACCATATGGCTCGCACTGTATAAAAGTTATCAGACCTAAGAGAGCCCACGCCCTAACTTCACAAACTTTACATCTTAGTCAAAATATGTGGCTAGGACGTTTCGCTTCTAAAATAGAATAGTTCTTTATTTGCTCAGAAAGTAGGTACAAGTTACAGATGTTAAGTTTTAATGTTATGATCCATATACTAACTACTTTAACTAAGGCACTGATAATATAATACTAAGGCATGCAAACAGTTTTAGCTAAAATAATAAAGACTCATTTAAAATTATTAAAACATTCAATTAAATCAATACAAAATTACCATGTCAAGATCAAATTCAGTAAATAATTTGAAATGGGCAATACAATACACAATGTCAATTTTAATAAAATGGGATTACAAATTCATTAAGATCCAGTAAATAGATTGAAAAAAAAAAAGATTATGTTCAAGTCAGGAAATCAGAGATGTCATATTATCAATTTAAATTCTTATCGGCAAGAAATTTGCTAATTGAGTAATAACATATATTTTTTTCTTGCTTTTATGATATATTTGTGTGGTGTACAATAAAGAGACTTCCAGGCATTCAATGCGCACAACAAGTGGTGGGTAAAAAATATTGTGAGTATTTTATATAAAAAGTTGAACAGTTGAAACAGACATTTTTGCTATGAAAAACGTTTGTTACCACTCAGCTTCTAATTATCGGCCATGTAATTTGTGTCTCATGTACATTTTCAGGACTCTGCAACAACAAAGATAATTTTTTACCACGTACCATGCCAAGTTTCCTTCTCATCTCGGAAATTTCACCCTAACGAGGATCATTACAGTAAGCACAACATCGTGATAAATTACCGAAGGAGGACATGATTCGTCTAATGGCAAAAGTTATTAGGTATAACGACAGGGATGCCGAAGTTTCCTTAGTTACCTGCCCCCAAAGTCAATTCTTCTATTAATAAATGTCATGGAACGTAAATAGGGTTATTAACATAACATTAGGGACCTAATAGGTATTACTAGACTTTGTCAACAACACTAAAAGCATTACGTTGACATGTTCTTAAGGTTTGACATTACGTAGGTAATCAAAGCTTATAGGTTAGTGTAGTGATTTGTAATACCATTGAAGGGTGTTTTTTTATGATTTTGGGTGCTCTTTTGCCAGCATTCCGTTCAACTAGAACACGATTATATGCGTTTGAATGTCCTTTTGTGAAATAATTAAGTAACAGTTTTGGAATATCCATTAGTAGTTAGTTTCGACGGGCTGTTTCCGCAACTCCACGACCAAGCGCGTATTTCAACATTGAAAGGACCTGAGTAGTTGCCGGCATAGAAAAATCATCCCTTTTGATGTCAATAGGGGCAGTAATTTAACTCCTGCTCATTTATAGCCAATCATCAATCAAAAACTTTTCGTAACTAATTAGTGTAAATTTGCGTGAAACTTTAAAAATTTAATTTAATTGTTAATGAAGCGGAGTTCTGTGGTTTTAAATAAATTATAGAAATTGTAGCCAAGGTAGCCAGGGTAGCCCGGTTTGGGGCAGGGTAGGCAGGGTAGCCAGAGTAGCCAGGGTAGCCAGGGTAGCCAGAGTAGCCAGAGTAACCCGGTTTGGGCAGGGTAGCCAGGGTAGCCATAGTAGCCAGTGTAGGGGCTGGGTAGGCAGGGTAGCCATGGTAGCCAGGGTAGGCAGGGTAGGGGCAAGGAGCCAGGGTAGCCAGAGTAGCCAGAGTAACCAGAGTAGCCAGGGAAGCCAGGGTAGCCAGGGTGGCCAGGGTAGCCAGGGTAGCCAGAGTAACCAAGGTTAGCCATGGTAGCCAGGATAGCCATGGTAGCCAGGGTAGGGGCAAGGTAGTCAGAGTAGCCAGAATAGCCAGGGAAGCCAGGGTAGCCAGGGTGGCCAGGGTAGCCAAGGTAGCCAGGGTAGCCAGAGTAGCCAGGGTAGCCATGGTAGCCAGGGTAGCCAGGTTTGGGGCAGCGTAGCCAGGGTAGCCATGGTAGCCATGGTAGCCAGGGTAGGCAGGGTAGGTATGTAGCCAGTTGACGGGAGCGAAGCCCCGAGGGTCAGCTAGTACAATTGTAAGGGTTCCCGTCATTTTATGCACTGATCCCTTACCATTAATAACTTTACTCTGTCCAAATTATATCTATAAACTAAATATTCCGATTGTTATTGGGGTTCTAAGTAAAGCTGGACAATTCAATATTCTTTCATTCTAAAGATTGGTACTAACTTTATATGCCTACCCAGTAATGTTTTATCAATCGTATTGGCAAAAATATTATACAGATTTGTGCCCTGGGCTCACTTCTCATGTCGGGCAAATAGTTATTGCGTTTTCCTATTCTGTGTTCTTCTTTGCTGAAGGTCGTGTCCATCCTGAAAAGCTTTGAGGAATTCACTGACGACCTGCTTTCAGGCCACTCTGCCCTCGGCTCTTTTCAGGGCAGTGGTCACGGTGATTCCGGTAATCAACCTTGATTTGATCTGACCAAGGTGTAGGTGAACGGCCGCGTTATTAAATAAAAGCATAACTAAGGTACCTACATTAAAATTAAACAAAAATAAATAAACCCCAAACAATTTAAAATAAAAATGAATAATATTGAACTATCAAATAAATATTATCACTAGATTTAGCGCACATCTGTGGCCTATATGATGTTAATGGTGTGAGGTGTGACCACCTCTGGTGTCAGAGTTAATTAAGCTGCCTCTGGAAAACTCCACAGGCCTCAGACTTGGCTATTTCAGACTTACATTAACTATATAAGTCCAGGTCTCCTCACGATGTTTTCTTTCACCGTTGCCAGTGATGTCCAAGATAAACATAGAAAGTACATATAATTTGAAAAAGTCACATTGGTAATTTCCCGGATTTGACTCAAGTACGACAGTCGAAGTCTTGAGGTCAGGTCACTGGGCCACCACGACATTATGAATGTTGAATTGAAATATCCTTTCACAAAATCAGCATATTTAGTTAAAGCCGAGACTTATGAAAACAGATTTCAAATGTCAGTGATTTATACATTCGGACCTAAGTGTGTATGAGCACTTTACGCTAATTACCTTAATAAGCACTGACGCGCCGCAAAAACAGAAGTATAGTAAAAATACCAGGGTGAGAGAGATTTTATGCAGTTATTCGTGTGGCGGATTAAGCTATGCTTCAGGTTGTGTCGCAGAAAAAAGTCGTCTAAAAATGGAAAGCGCTGTGAAAGCAATATTGAATAAAATAAATAATTTAATATCGTTTGTTAAGCCGAATAAACCGATCCAACCACTTTGTTCCCACGGCTAAAATAAATACCCTTAAAGTAACACAACATGTAAACCGCTACTAACTTTATTTTTCCGAACCAAAACACTTTGTTGTACCAGACTAAATTTAAAAAGAAACTATTGTTTTCATTTATCTTTGTACTCGTAATAACAAACTGCCCGCTGAAAAGTTTTCTGGCCGTGATTTACATGTTTTTCACATAACAAATCTAAAACGTAAGTGCAAATCCGGAATGGAATTGATTTACAGTGTGCCGGTGCAATATTGTTTGTCCTTTAGCTATCGATTGCAGAGTGCTTCTATTTTAATTATAAAGTTAGAAAATCCTGACCTACATCACGCATTAAAATACCATCTAAGGTATTTTAATGAGTAGTAGAGGAGTAAAGCAATCTTGACTATAAACAATCTGTTCCAACACTAGGTGGCTAGACAAAACTGTTCTGCTTACTTCAGCCGAAACTGTTTTATTTAACTCTCATGTGCGTACTGTCATAAAATGCTGTCGATATCCAATCATGTGAAGAAAATTAATGGAAAACTGTATATTAGTTAACCTCTCAGGTGCCGGGCCGAAAATTAAATAATTAATTAAATTATTATTACTTTTCTGGCTTCGTTATGAGTTTAACTAACTATTTATACTATTCAATAAGCAAATAAAACTGACCTCATCTCGCAGTGATGAAATACGGTAACAACTTATCACTTTTATAATTTTCACTCACTTAGCAATAAAACTTTATCACAACATATCAAATTCACTTAACCACCAAAAAAATAAAGTATTTTTAGACAATGTTTAGACAAGCATTTCCAAATAAACAATACTTAACAATAATAAACTGTAATAAAAACTATTTTATTTACACAACCAAAACCAAGTTGAAAATATGACGTAAAAAACCACCGCCAAATGGGCCATGTAACCTTGACAAAGTTACGTACACTTGGTGTACCCTCGACGTTTCCGAGGTTAAACAATCATAAGAGGTATGTTACAAAGATCAAAATCAAAATCATTATTTTTATTTCACATAGGCCTACTTGGGCACTTATAAAACGTCGACCAAAGGTGCACGGTTCGGGTTGGTAATTTCCTATGGAGAAGAACCGGCAAGAAATGGTTACTCTTTTAAAAATGGTTTGGTTTTACAATATTTCCATGTTACAGCATTAGTACTTAGATATGGGGGGACAACGTAGGCCCGATATAAGACAATAAGTCGTAAGAAACTAAAAAAAAAAAAAAAATATTATATATTATATAAAAAGTTAACAAATGTTAACTAGCATCTAGAAGGCCTACAATGTTCACACATTCACAAAACAATCGGTAAAAGAATCTATACAAAGGTAAAAAAAAAAGTATAACAAGACTAAATTTAACATGTGGCACAAATGTTGTTATCAGTGCTGTAACTATTCTTAGCAAAGGGCTATAGAGATGATTCAAAACCATTGTAAAAAGTCTAATTAAAAGAAGGAAAGAAAAAATGAGATTGAGAATAGTTAGAGACATCCACATATTTGTGCCGTTTACAATTTACCAGGGATCAAAGTTCTAACACATACAAATCGGTAATGTATGAACGTAAAATTTACCGACGCGTGTACGTGCAGGTACAAATCTATGTATGTACTCGTACGAGTACTTAGGCATCCCTCTTCAATCGTTATTATGGAATGAAATAACAAGGCTCGGTCGTCTTACAATGAATCTTCACTAGTCCCACAATGAGTCTTAAATTAAGATCCAGATCCTTCATTAAGAAGTTATGAACTAACCTAGGGGCTTTAGACAAATTAAATCTAATGAATAAGACACTGTCTTCTAAACTAGTATTGTTGTAAGTAATTGAAAGACTCACCGGTAGAAATATTTAGGTAAAGTTTTAATTTCAATATTCCGTGGTGAATAATAAAAGAAGTTTTTCAGGTGATTGTCATCCCATGCAGTGCTCAAGAAAGAGTAAATAATAATTATAAAGGTAATAAAAAAATAGTTCTGCTACTAGGTGAGTTAGTTCTGTATTTCTATACTCCATTTGAAAATAACATTAGACATTTTTGCAACCACTTTTTACAGTCCGTACAACCGATTTTGAGTTCTATCTTGTAAATATAAGGATGGCATAAAAAGCATAAACCAATGATATTTATATAAACAGATACGTTATACACTCACAAAACAATTGAAAAAAGTGTTCCGCGCTTCATGTAAGATTTCGCGCATCACCGGCAGCACACATACACACTTTTCATTCATCTGACATTAAAAAATATTTATTTTAATCAATAAATAAATAAATTACAAATACATACGATGACATTTTTTTTATTTTGTTTTTGTTTCAACAAAGCCATGCTCTTCGCCATGCGTGATATAAACTAAAGACTAAAGGTCACAATTGTAACCTATTCGAGTCTTCACAATGCGCGTGCTCATAACATATCTGTTTATTTGAATATTATTGCCTGTTACCAAAATTAAGTGTTTAATACAGCTGTCATTTGTCATATCACCAACGCAATAGTAGTCAAAATCGGTTGAACGGGCTGTAAAATGAGATTATTTAAACATCCAATGTTATCTCAAATGGAGTATAGTGTCGTATATATTTTGAAAAATATATATAATAAATATATATATATATATAATAAATATATATAATATATAATAATAATATAATTCTTCTCCGATCTTTCAGTCCATCCAAAGGTTGTCTGTAAGAGATTGCCTAGTGCGATAAGACCGCCCATTGTACACTTGTATATTTGAACAATTGTCCTGGATGTTTTTTGTGGTGTACAATAAAGTATAAATAAATAAAATAAATATTCCAACCGATTAAACCCCCATGGTGTTCCTCCTGACCATTGTGAAATCTACTCGCACATCCTTCACATCCCCGACCGGACTCAGTTTGTTTTTCATGAATTTCAGCTGGCCCCGAAGGCCGCACCATCTTGGTTAAGAGGTTAAAGGCTCCCAAGACAGATGCGATGCAACGGTTTTTCATAGAAATGATTCTTAAATTGTTCTCCAAATAGAATTTATATGAAAAAAACTTCGAGGCATCGTCGTTGTCACATATTAACCCGTAGATGAGATAAAATTTATAAATTATTTGAAGAGTATGGATCCTGTCTCCTATCAGTTAATATACAACCTATATGGTGACCACTAATTCGTCTGTCAAGCATCGTGTTTATCGCGATATTTACGACCTTTTGTACGACCATTAAGCAGATCAGGCGGACGTTTTGACATGATAATGATAAAAGGAATATCTTATTATCAAGTCAATGGCCAGCAAGATTGGTAAAATATACCTATGTCTTTTCTTACGCAGAAACGGATACGCTACTTTTTAATCGACTTCCCAAAAAGGAGGAGGTTCTATGTTCGAATTTTTTTTTTGTTTATGTTCAACGATATCTCCGTCAATTGTGGACCAATTTTGAAAATTGAATTTTTGTTTGAAAAAGTAGGTTTCAAAATTGGTCCCATTTTAATTTGGTGAAGATCTAATGGAGAACTTCGAAGATATACTACAGAACTCTTCAATAAGTAACGGCAAATCTCTCGGGATTGCTGCAATCGCATGTCAGTTTTTTGTTTATACCATTTCATAACATAATATCACGCCTGTACACTCTCAAGGGGTACGCAGATCTCTCATTTCACCGGTTATGTTCAAGTTTCATGATATTCGGGCAATCTATTCTGGTGTTTAGGTACCTTACTAAATAACTTTGCCTATTAGGTAGGTACAACTAAAAAGTGAAAAAGATTTTTTATTCGAGATAATATTGTAAGTAGCCTTAGATCTCCGATCACTAATAAAAGTAGTTATCGGAGTATATGACACTCCACTATTGTGGAGTGTCACATAATCCGTATTTTACTAATTAATTAATTAATTTTAACTATGGTGTAGCAGTCTGAATTTTCTTAATCGGGCCAGTCCTTCTGAATATTGTCCATAACAAGCAAGCCTACAGTGATGGCCCAGTGGTAACGGCCGTGATTTAAGTGTCGAAGGTCGTGGTTTCGAACCCAGGCAGGCGCTTTACTTTGTGTAAATTATTTCATCAACACTGCTCTCAAAAGGGTGAAGGAAAACATCGTGAGGAAACTGGCATGTCCTTGAACCTAAAATCCGAAGACATGTGATCCACCAACCCGCACTGGACCCGCGTGGTGGATTACGACCCATTCCCTCTCACAAAGAGGAGGCTTGTGTCCCAGCAATAGGAACATATAAAATCTGATGATGATGAAACAAACCTACAATTTAACCTCTTTATAACTTAATATTTATAGTTAAGTTGCTCGACCTTGTCATTCTTTGACTACACTTAGTAGAAGGGGTTATTTATTCACTACGGTCTAGGTATGTCCAGAATAAAAAATAGTACCTGCGTAGTCTACTGGCTAGTGTTACGAGTAGGTATCTTTTTTTTTTGTTGTCATATAAAGATACCCTGCCCCTACCCTGCCTACCCTACCTACCATGGCTACCCATGCTACCCTGCCTACCCTGGCTACTATGGCTACCCATGCTACCCTGGCTACCCTGGCTACCCTGGCTACCCTGGCCCTACCCTGGCTACCCTGGCTACCCTGCCTACCCTAGCTACCCTGGCTACCCTGTACCTACACTGCCTACCCTGGCTACCCTGGCTACTCTGCCTACCCTAGCTACCCTGGCTACCCTGGCCCTACACTGCCTACCCTGGCTACCCTGGCCCTACACTGCCTATCCTGGCTACCCTGGCTACCCTGCCTACCCTGCCTACCCTGGCTACTCTGCCTACCCTGCCTACCCTGGCTACCATGGCTACCCTGGTTACCCTGTCCCTACCCTGGCTACCCTGGCTACCCTGGCTACTCTGCCTAGCCTGTCTATCCTGCCTACCCTGGCTACCATGGCTACCCTGGCTACCCTGTCCCTAACCTAGCTAGCCTGCCTACCCTGGCTACCCTGGCTACCCTGCCTACCCTGCCTACCCTACCTACCTACCTACCTACTAATTTTTATCTATCATCAATAGTTTTCTCAGCGCACGCCAAATGATGTATTTTACAGGCAACATTTTGCTACCTTGGGTTACATTATTGCAATTTTCATAAGGATCTTTGTGTTTTTGAAAATATATTATAGCCTATGACACTCAAGCATAATGTAGCTTTCTACTGGTGAAAGAATTTTCAAAATCGGTTCAGTAGATCCAGAGATTACCTCTTACAACGTCACAAACTCACAAACTTTACCTCTTTATAATATTAGTATAGATATGTACCCCTGTATTTTTCAGTAGAAATGATAAATAATGGTGCTTTAAACTTTCCTGAAGTTTTTGGGGCGTTGGTGGTTGTTAGATATGCAGATATAGGACGGACAACAGTCAAACACGCTAGTCAATGACACACTAACTTTATTTTTCTATAAACGGTTTACTTAGCCGGGTCGCAGCCGCGGCACGTTACACATACATACATAACATCCCCTTCCCTTTATTTTGCTATTACAAAACAACCCCATTGTAATATACATTAATTGTATAACTATGCTAAGGAGTAAAGTTGTCAGGTGACAACTCGAGACGACGTGGGTTTATCGCTGGTATGGGTGTCAGCGCCTCAACCGAGCCATCAGACTCTACTAGTGGAGTGCCGAAGGTCACATTTCGCTCTGAACTACATTCACCTGCTCCTTCTCCTCGGACCGGTGTGCTAGTGCCTGACGGGGATAATGTGATGTGTACTGATGATGGTGTTCCTATTTCCTCTAAATCAGAGTTGGCGTTGTTGCTGGTTCGGTCGTCGTTGTTGGCGCTTATTGGATGTTGGTCGCCATCATTCAGTGTCGTCTGGTTTGCGTCTGGTTGGTCGCGTTGTACATCCGGGGAGACATCTGAATCCCAGTACGACTCGTTTCCTGGCATTTGTGTTTTTCCATGTGCCCGTATCTGGTCTATGTGTCTTTTTACCAAGCGATCCAATTCAGGAACATATACCTCGTACATTACGTTTCCGATCTTTTTCTTTATAGTTCCTTCGACCCATACAAACTTTTTATTATTAAATTTTTTTATTATCCACACTACTTCTTTCTCTTGGAATTGTTTCCTTTTTTTTTCCTTTATAGTATTTACGCTGTAAGAACTGGTTTTGCTCCACGGTTTGAGTGAGGCAAGTGGAAGAGGAAGTCGACACTGCGGACGTCGCCGACGCCGATGTCGGTGTCAATAAATCGAGCCGCGTGCGAAGCGACCGGCCGTACACGAGCTCAGCGGGTGATTTCTCGGTGGTACTATGCCTGGAGTTCCGATAGTCGAATAAAAACTTTGAAATTTGTTCCTTAAGTGGTTTCCCCTTATGATCGCAAATAATGCCTTTGAGACCCCTTTTAATTATTTTAACAAAGCTTTCGGCTTGTCCGTTACTCGACGGATGATATGCCGGAGCAAGCGTATGCGTTATACCATTCTTTGAACAAAATTCATTAAACTCTAGCGAAACAAACAAAGTACCGTTATCCGTTACGATAGTATGTGGAATACCGAAACGCGACATCAAATCTATAAGTTTCTCAATGACTGCCTTCGACCCATATGACGAAGTCATTATATACACTTCTACCCATTTACTATAAGCATCAACTGCGATTAGAAACATTTGGTTATTAAAAGGCCCTAGAAAATCTAAATGTATTCTATGGAAGGCGTGAGGAGGATGTGGCCAAGGCGCAAGCGGGGCGCGGGGCGGCGCGGGGCGCAGCGCGTTGCATACTGCGCACGCGCTGGCCAGCCGCTCCAGCGCGCCGTCTATGCCTGGATACCACAACCGCTTGCGCGCCTCCGACTTCATCTTTACCACCCCAAAATGTGAACTGTGAAGCTCATTACATATTTGATCTCTCAACAATTCGGGTATGATAACTTTGTGCCCACGCATCAGACAGCCGTTTTCTACCGATAGTTGGTTACGACAGTAAAAGTACGGCATTAATTTGTCGTCGTATACTTTTCTCGGCCAGCCTAATAACACATAATCTTTTACTTTACGCAATATTGTATCCTTCTCTGTTTCGTGTTGTAAAACAGTTAACGTGATAGGCAGCCCACCGTCAACAACGAAGTAAACATAAGTGGCGCGGTCATCAGCGGCCTCTCGCCCCGACCCCGCGCGCACGCACCCGGCGTCGGCGCCCGGCCCTGCACCGCCTGATTTCGGTGACTCATTCCCTACCGGAGCGCGCGACAGATAGTCGGCACTGTTATTTTTACTGCTAACATATTCGATTACATAATTATATGCAGATAAAAATATTGCATACCGCTGTAGTCGGTTAGCTGAAACCTCCGGTATACCACGGTGTGGACCGAAGATGGTTAATAGCGGCCTATGATCCGTTCGCAAGGTGAAGGGCACCGCTCGGGCATATAAATACTGATGGAAACGCTTTACCCCGAATACTATAGCTGTTGCCTCTTTTTGTATTTGCGCGTATTTTTTTTCCGCTGCTGTTAACGTTCTAGATGCATAGCTTATCGGTCGTTCGTGCCCATCCCTTCCTACTTGTGATAGCACAGCGCCTAACCCGTATGGAGAGGCGTCTACTGTTAATATTAATTTCGCGGCTGGGTCAAAATGTGCGAGTACCTCATCTGATGCCAACTGCTGTTTAATTAGTTTAAAAGCATTATCGTGTACTTGAGACCATTCCCATTTTGTCGATTTGTGCAACAAATTATATAACGGTGCTAATATTGTTGACGCGTTTTGGACAAAGTTGCGATAATAATTTGTTAAACCTAGAAAAGACTGCAATTGTGACACGTTCTGCGGTCGAGGTGCTTGCGAAACTGCGGTGATTTTTTCTGGTGACTTTTTTATACCAGTTTTGTCTATAATGTGTCCTAGATAGTTTACTTCATTTTTAAAGAACTGGCACTTGCTTGGTTGTATTGTGAGCCCTGTGTCCGCCAGCCTTTCTAGTACTGTGATTAACCTGCTCATGTGTTGTTTACTATCGACTCCTGTTATTAATATATCGTCTAGAAAAAACACTACCCCATCTAAACCTGATAATATACATTCCATTGCGCGTTGAAATATTGCTGGTGCGCTCGATAAGCCAAATACCAATCTTGTATATTTGAACAGTCCGCGATGTGTATTGATACAAGTCATACTCTGTGATTTTTCCCTTAAAAAAAAATTGGTTATAAGCCAGAGACAGGTCTAATTTGCTAAATTGCACGCCACCGTGCAACTTAGCGAACAAATCATTTACCGTTGGCAACGGATACTTATCGACGATTAGTTGCTTATTAATTGTCACAGAAAAATCTGCGCAAATTCTCACTCCTCCGTCCTTTTTCAAGACGGGTACGATTGGTGACGCATACTCTGAGTACTTAACTGGCTCTAATACTCCTAATTCGACGAGTCGGTCTAATTCGTTATCAATTTTGTCTTTCAAAGCATATGGTACTGATCGTGCTTTAAAAAATATTGGTTTCGAGTGCGGTTTTAAATGCAACTCCACGGCGTACTTATTAAATTTTCCTAGTTTACCAGAGAACACAGTTGGGAATCTTGTAATTAAATAATCCACTGTTGAATTGTCATTCGATCCGCCAATTGATTTTGGTTATTGGTGCTAGTTCCAAGTCGAACTTGCTAATAAAATCTCGTCCTAACAATGGTGGGCCGCCATTACGTACAACAAACAAGTGTAGTTTACGCGTCATCTTGGAATATTCTAAATCTAAATGAATAACACCAACTGTTTCTAGAATTTCCCCCGTATAACTGAATAGTTTTTTATCAGTAACTAATAACGGTACTTTGCTGAAATGCTCGTTATATATCTGGTGTGATATTATACTAACCGCGGAACCACTATCTATTTCGAACTCCAACCCTAGTCCACCGATGAAAACGCTTGCCAGCATCGGTCGGCCTTTATCACAACGAATATTTAAACAAAACTTACCGTCGTCGCCCTCATCATCCACTTTACCTTCCTCTACGTGTTTAACTTTTACGTCACTTGAGCACATCCGTCTCAGATGGCCCTTGCTATTGCACTTTTTACACTTGTAGTTTTTAAACCGGCACTGATTGGATTTGTGATTAGCGTAGCCGCACACACTGCACTTTTCCTTAACCACGAACACGGAATCCTCATCGACGCTGCCGGCGGCCGCGCTCGCGCCACGTGCTACCGGTGTGGCTTGAGAGGCACGCCGGGCACACCGCACGCCCTCTGCTAATTCTACCGCCTTGGCTAGCGTCAAGTCAATGTGGTCCTGAGAAAAGAGCTTGTCTCGCTCGGGTCCTGGCATCATGCCCATGATGAACTTATCCAGAAGAGCTTCCTCCAAGTTCTTAAATCCGCAGTGTGCCGCCAATCCCCTAATTCTGGCCGCCCATTGAGTGTGGCTCTCGTCTGGTCGCTGCACCGCCGCGTAGAAAATCGATTTTTCTGCGAATCCGAGCCGCTTTGGCTCAAAATGACGGTCTAGAAGTTTCAGGATATCTTCAAAATCTGTTTCTTCCAACTTCTTTGGCAACGCTAGATCCCTTGCTAGCATATAAGTAGGTCCGGTGAGAGCGCTTATAAGAATTGCCCTCCGTTTGACCTTCATCTTGTCTGCTTCGTCCGTAATGTCGTTGGCAATAAACCATTGCTGTAGCCGTGACTTGTAACTTATCCAGTCCTGGGATAAGTGGTCAAAGTTCGTCATTATTACGAATGAAACACCAAAAGTAGACATTGAGCACTCGTAAATTCGCCCTCGTCGCCACTGTTAGATATGCAGATATAGGACGGACAACAGTCAAACACGCTAGTCAATGACACACTAACTTTATTTTTCTATAAACGGTTTACTTAGCCGGGTCGCAGCCGCGGCACGTTACACATACATACATAACAGTGGTCAAAGAAATCCCTATCAAAAAGTAAAGCGCACAACTTTTTATTAAAATACTTTTGTGTATCTACGATAATTATTTCAATGTTGCCTATTAGAAAGGTGATTTTTTTTTATAATTCAAAATCCATTGGTTTTATTCTTTATTTCCATAAAAAAAATATTTATTATAATATTTAAACACAATATAATTTTACATTTGTCATGTATGCTGCTGAAATATAAGTTGCAGATAAAAGAAATGTAGCCCTTCTCACCTTCAAAATAAACTAGATAGTTTTCAACCCTAGAAAAGCAATTTAAATTTCACTTTCTAAAGAAAAGCTTTCAAAACCTGATCCGTTATTAACTAGAGTAACAAATTGAGATCAGTTTTCTTGAAACTAATACAAGCTTTAAGGTCATACCGCAACCTTTAGCTTTGTTTATTTAAAATCATGTTTTCCTTGTTAAGTAAATACAATCATAAGTAGGAGGAAGAAAAACAAAAACTTTACTAATATTAAAGTGGTTGTACCTAACTACCTAACCAAATTTTATAACGTGTCGATAAAAGGAAATGGTTCACATTATTTTCGAAAATCGACAAATCAATATATGTTTTAAAATCAAAATCAAACTTTTTTATTTCACTGAGGCCTACATGGGCACTTAAAAAACGTCGACGAAAGGTGCACGGTTCGGGTTGTTCGTTTCCTATGGAGAAGAACCGGCAAGTAACTCCATGGTTACTCTTTTAAAAAATGGTTTAGTTTTACAATATTTCCATGTTTATTATGTTATGTTATTATGTTTAGGGGTTCCATCCCCAATGTGTATTTATGTGATTTTGTTTGCTACATTGAATTTATTTATCTGCAAAGTGATCGTATAGTCAAATTTTCTTCCTTGCCTACTGATTTAGTAATTTACGCACTTATGGATAGGTTACACGGACGTACTAGAAATCGGCTAGTTTTAAATGCCAGTTTTGAAATACTAGGAACGCTTCAGTACTTTGGACCAAAGTAGTAAATGTATTTAACCAAAGTCTTAGGCTAAGCACTTATCTACCATCTAATCTTATATATATATATATATATATTATTATTTAATTTAACTTCTCAATTTTTATGCACCTGCCATATTATCTCTCCACCACCCTTGGTTGACTGGTAGAGAATGCCTCAGGCATTAAGTCCGCCTATGTATCTGTATGCTGCATGAAGTTTTAAATAAATAAATAAATAATCTTAGCTTAATATTAAGCCACTTAAAACGTTTAATGTTCACTTATAGTTCTTTTGTTCTTCTTTAATTGATCCACCCTTAGCTTATTTTACTATTAGACCACTTACCCGCATAACTGCTTAATACAGAGAAGAAAATAATCCAGCTTCATCAGATACGAAGATAAGCAACTCTTGTACAGTAAAAATAATCCTATCTACAAGCACCTACTTATCCAGTGTTCTGATATTTTTATTTGGCTGAGTATATCAAGAGAATTAAAAGCGATTACAGGGTTTTTTTGTTTGTGTTTGGGAATGGGTAGTATATAATAATGTTATGTGGTACGTTAGAGTATCTAAAGAAGACTTTGATATTTACTATATTTGTTACTACACCGTTATATTGTGTTGTCTGTTCTAAAAATAATATTGTGGAAAGCCTGAGGTTATTCTAGAACGAAGCTCATTCATGAATCTTAATCTAAAACTAGATTGGAGTCGAGATAAGTATCAAATGTGACAGTTTTCAAACGAGATTCGTCCTGAATCTCGTTTGAACATCGTTCTTGTTTTCGGGCCTAAAAGCTTTGGGTGCTTACACGTGTCTGTTGCCTCCCTACTTTGTTTACTCGCTCATGGTTACTACATGGTTTGGTTTAATTTGAGGCGACCGCATCAGATATCAAACAATGTAATTCAGCTAAATGTTACTTGGTAACAGTAACATCCTGTATACTTTATAGTTTCATATATTGTTGTGAGAAGTAATAGTGATGTAACATTTTATTAGAAAGTACTACTTGATCATACTTAGCGTTAGATGTGTCTTATTATTTAGTTAGTACCTAAAAGAACTCGGTCTAGGTCCGAAATATGTCCTAAAATAGTCACAAAACTACCTACTAGCGAGACTGATTTGGATATGGACCACGACGTATGATGTTTGAGCATTTTGGACAACTATTGTGTGAAACGTCCGAGCCACTTGTATCACAGGGAAACTTTCGTGCAAATGGACTTCTCTCGGGTCTCTGCCGAATGTTACCACACTTTTGTTTAGAAAGAATTCAGTAACGTCTGGGCGTTTGGCTCTTGCTCTATTGAGTACACGTATGTCAAGCTTAAGAATCATATGCCAAACTCGAGAGTTGTAATTGGTTGACATTTGATTTGAAAGTATGGCCAATTTTGAGTTTGAGTCGAGTATATGCAACCGGAATACGGTCCTCAGGCACATGTTCATTGAAATGTCAGTACATTATAAAATGATTTTATACTGATAACATCGTGAATCTGAGTCCATTAATGTTGCGGGGAGATAAAGTAAATTAATGATCGAAGACAGTGATATTTATTGCTGCATCAATACCTACTTTTGCACACAGTATTAAAGTTTTAAAGAACCAACATGATGGTTAGGGATAATAAAATACGCGTACGCAAAATACGCGCTTAGACGTTGAGTCGAGGACACCAGCCCGTCTTAATCTAATCTAATCTAGGGATAACAACCATCAGGCACTATGTATGATCCTAATATCGATTTGGGCATCATATGGTATCTTTGAAAGCACCCTCTCCAAACTCATGTCCAAAACTTTCGCAGTTGATGATATATAACATTATGCTTGCAAGACCCTTAGCGATCAGCATACCACGTCCTAAGAATAAACATATTTTTGTTAGAAATAAGTTTGCGCAAACTCATCTCGATATTTGCCCGAATATCGGCTCGCTCAACGTTTATCATATTTCGATACAATCCTTCCGACGCTTTCTATTTTTCTTTTCACTAAGTGATAGTGGGTATTAACCCAGTTTTTTTTTAACTAAAATTATCTTAAAATAATGTGACAAAATAACAAACGATTTGGTTGAATTTCCGAAGTCAATTTTCATCTACTCATACTTTCACGCGTCGATAATTTCTTGCCAATAACTGGGTGCCGTTGGATAGAAAAAATAGAAGGTTCTGGCAAAGCCAGGTTAAATGTATTCCTACAGTAAACAAAGACAGTTTCATTTTCAAGGTATTTTCACTTTATGAACTTGAACGTGAACTCAACGTTTTCGGAATATCGTCGCGCGATGCTGTAAAATTTTAAGTCCGCCATTCGAGCTAAAGGCAGCTTTTTTATTATAAGTATTCGAGCAGAAGTGTGTGAGGTGTAGATACCATTACATTACAGTTTAATGTTATTTTGGTAGTTTGTACAATACATGGATTTTATGTTACTTGTGTGTCATACATGTCATAATGCTTGATCTTCCAAATCCGTTCAGCCGTTAAGACATGAAAAGGTAACGGACAGGCAGACAGGGTTATTTGCATATTAGTATGGATGAAAGCGTAAACAACCCTATTTACCTGACTACGTCGAAGTTGGAAGCGTAATGTTAGTTGGCAATATTGCTGAGTTGGTGATATCGCTGGGCGAATAACTCGAAAACTTGTTGAAATGGGTTTCTGAAATCTGAATAGGTAATTGAGACAATTAATAACAGGTATTACTTATTATTTATAGAAGAGGCCTGGCCGCCATGCGTCATCAAAGACAACAACCACTGTCAACCACATTAATTTCTGTAACAATTTTGTGTCTTACATTTTTCAATTTCAAATGGTTGAATTCTAATAGATGTTGTATGTTAAGTATAGAAAAAAGTAGCATTTGTTTAAAACAGTGCCTACACTTCCATTGTTTCCATGTACAAGTCAGTCATTTACTCGTAATATGCACACTGCTAATATAGTGTGCATATTAAGATTAAACTTAATAGTTTCCGATCCTAATATATCACTATTATATGACCAACATAAATAAGATGCAAGTGCATGTCGGTCAGATTACTGAGAAAAAAATAGTTTCGCTATGATAGAAGCTGATCATGACCAGAATGTATCACTCACACACTTAAGTTTGTTAGTCTAGAGGAAGTGCTCGCAGTGTACCGACAAACAAGCAACCCACAAGATCATTAAAAATCTGCTTTACGGACGTCCCGTTCTCTGTATTAAAATATTCAGCAGCTGACGTTAGAGTTAAATACAAACGAAGTTCCGATTAAAACGTGGCATGAAATACAGAGCATTGTCTGTCTTCGGTCAAAGAAAAAGTTGATTTCGTATTTTTGTTGTTTCTGAGCTATAAATAGAAATGAACTGAAATTTATCAAGGAGATGGCCCTTCACAATTTGCTCAAATACTAATGTATTATAAACTAAAAAGTCGTAAATTATAAAACCTTCAAAACTTCTTTGATAAATAAAACCTACACGAGCAAAGTGACGCCTTTAATATTCAAAAAATCGCAAATGTAAGCTCTAAAAGAGATATATGCACCACCAGCTTACTACCGAGGCACTTCTGAAGCCGCGTTCGAAATAGGTTATCTTACTCGCCTTAATAATAGAAGTTTTGACTTCCGACATAAATCTAGTTCCTTTGGAGTTTAATATAGAAACTAATATCTGCGAAATTGACTACTTTTCATAAAGATGGAGCGCTCAGTGCGAGTTGCTGTATCGGGGCGATTTTCGCTTAATAAGCGCTTAGTTTCTTTTTCCAGCTGGAAAAAGAAACACGACGCTCTAGATAGCTATCTAGAGCCAATATCTGTCGTAATTTGCGTTAGCGTGGAACGAACTCCACGAAAGCCGAGGCGAATGATACAAAGATTTCTCTGTGGGATATTCGTAAACATGCTGTGGTTACAAGCATCTGATTCCCGCTATCTTCTTTACCTTTTCTTTACTGTTACATTTTCTGACAATATCAACTTAATTCCATTATCATATACTGTATTTAAATGTATTAAGTTGACTATTAAAATAACTTAATAACAAAAAAAAAATACATTTTATTAGAGGTTCTAAAGAAAATCATGTCTTATACCGAAGCACCAACGTAAAATTCAGTTAATACTACGAAGATAAAAATACTTTTAATAATAGTGGAATTAATTGTATCCCAGTTACTGATCGTCCTAAAAATATTAACAAACAATAGTTATGATGTCGTAACGTTGAAATTAATATAAAAGTTGTTTTGTGTAACAAAATAATATCGTTACTTTGGATAATAAAATTTAAATAACTGTGCGTAGCGCTTTTATCCATGATTTGTTTGAGATTTGAGCAATAGATAAGGTGGCAGCTATTATATGAAGAGCCCAAACGAATTTAATTTTGTTTGCGGAGTTGCGTTGTGAGATACGTTTTTTGAGTCACGTAATTTACGCAGCATTCCTTTTCATACAAGTCCAGTATGTGCCATACGGCGACGCAATATCAGAAATGTTTTGATGTAGTGTAAATGCCGCGACTCAAAAACCGCAATTCAAAACTCACAAAATTGCGTCCGTTTGGCCACACGCCTACAGTAACACTTTCTTAACTAAAGGTTCCCATCCTACCAGGTGCTGATAGGAACCTTACATCATGCAGGTAGAAAAATAAAACATCATGCTGGATTTGAATACTCATTCAAATTTAGAATCGGTTTCAGTTTTTAGAACGTGTGTTTAGTGCGGGGCAGATTTGCTTTATAGCCGGTTCCGTAATTGATTAGGTATTTTAAGTAAAAACCTACCCTACTTCAATGTCAACGTTTGACAGTACTTCAGGGTAAAGTAAAGTTTGACAAATACTCAACTACGAATTCTTTATTCAAAATTTGGTGGTTTGATGTGGTTATGAAAATTTGTTATCTATCTTTATATATAAAAGCGAAAGGTCACTCACTAATCACGAAATATCGAAATCCGCTTGACGTATAAAGATGGAACTTGGCAGGGGGATTCCTCAAGTGACGTTAGTGAGCAGTAAAAAGAATTTTTTGAAGTTCTACCCGTAAGGGGGTAAAAGGGGGGTTGAAAGTTGACACGTAAATTTTAGATTTAAGCTCTTGATTGATAAAAGCAATTTATGTATTTATCGGTTTTAGGAAATTCCATTCCTAAAGGGGTAGTAAAAGGGTTGAAATTTTGTATGAAATTTTTAGAGTTTGTAAGTAGGACACATGCAATTTTAGATTTACGATCTTGGTTGATGATATTAATTCATGTATTTATTGGTTTTTGAAAATCCACCCTTAAGGGGGTAAAAAGTGAGACTTTAAATTAAATTTCTTCGGTTTGAAACTTTAAACTTTAAATTAAATTTCTTCGGTTTGGAACGTGAAACATCTGAAATTGTCGGTTTAATCTCTTGGTTAATAAAAGATAAAAGAGTTTTTTTATTTTGAAAGCTTCCCTTAGGGGTTCGAAACGGGGGTTGAGGTTTGAGAGATGTCTTTATTTCCCATAAGAAATTATTTCACTTACATGAGAAATGATTAACTAATTTAAATATACATTATTCATTTACGTACAGTTTTGGTAAAAAAAATTACGATATACAAAAATATTCCAAAAGTGAAGGGTAATCGAAAAAAAAAAAATACACAGAACGTAAACATACCATTCAACATGAAATGATTAAATAATTCTAAACATACATTATTGACTTACGTACAGTTCTGGCAAAATAAATAACGATACTCAAAAATATTCTAAAAGTGAAGGGTATTTGAAAAAAATTAACTCAGCCAGAACGTAAACATACAAAGAGCGCGCGCAACTAGAAGTGGCATGTAATGTACTAAGGTGCGCTCGCTTTTTTAAGGATATGTAATTTTAAATGTTTCTTAAATATTGACATGGATTTAGCATTTTTAATGTTGTTTGGTAGTTTATTATACAATGCAGCACCTTCGTACATCACATTTTTTTGCCATAGTTGGTGCGTGGTGAGTATAATTGTATGTCATTTGCATTTCTGAGCCCAATTTTGTGTATTTGATGTTTCTTTGTAAAATGTATTTGTGTGTGGATGCTTTTATTTAGTATTTTCTTATTAAAATGCAAGTATTATAAAAGTATGTCTGTGATATATTCATTAATTTAGTTTCATTGTATATTTTTTGTGTTTCTGTACTGTAATCATAATGGAAAAGTGTCTTTATTAACTTATTTTGTGCTTTTTGCAACGTTTCAATATTGGTTTTGGCCGCTGTGCCCCATACTTCTATTAGATAGTCCAAGTGAGGTTTTACAAGAGTGTTATATATATTGTAGCGCACTTGTCGTGGAAGACATCGGACGACACTCCGTAGGGCTCCCGTGAGCGACGTCATTTTAGATCTAACCCTTTTTTATGTGACCTCCAGTTCAGGTGGTTATCTAAAGTTAATCCGAGATATTTTTCATGATCAACTTTTTTGATAGGTTGGTTATTTATGGTTAATTGTGAATTGTGTGATACTTTTTTGTTTTTTGCAGCGAAAACTATGTAGTTGGTTTTAGCTATATTTATGGTGAGTAGATTGCACTGAAACCACACATTCAAAAGATGTAGATCATCCTGAGCGTCGAACATAACAGCGTCCACGGAATGCCCATAATAAAATAAAGCTGTATCGTCAGTGTACAACGATACATCGCCTTTTAGTCCAACTTCATGAATATTGTTGATGTAAATCAGAATAATAAGGGTCCCAAAATTGATCCCTGCGGAATGCCAAAATTTACGTTTTTAGGACTACTTTGGGTTTCGTTAATCTTAACCACTTGGCAACGATTTGTCAGATAGGATTTAAAAATATCAAGGGCACTACCAGTGACGCCAATGCCATTTAGTTTATTTAATAACAGTGTGTGACTTATTGTGTCGAAGGCTTTTTTTAGGTCTATAAAAATTCCTAATGCTATTTGCTTTTTGTCGATATTTAGTTTAATTTTTGTTATTAGATCTATTGTTGCAGAAAGTGTATTGGATTTTGGCCTAAAACCGTATTGTTTTTTATAGAGAAAGTTTTGCGCTCTTAAGTGTTCATCGAGGCGGTTGTATAAAACGCGTTCAAAATTTTTTGATAAGACCGGCAATACTGAAATGGGACGATAATTTCCTGGATCCGATTTATTTCCATTTTTGAAAATGGGGCTGACCTTTGCAATTTTGAGGCTGTCGGGAAAAGTTCCAAGCTCTAAATTTTTATTTATACAATTTGTTAGCTCGACTAGTATCAAGTCTTTTACGCATTTGATTGATTTTGTGTTTATACCGTCTAAGACAGAGCTAGTGTTTAGTTTTAAATTTTCAATTATTTTAGCAATTTCATCTATAGTGCATGGTCTTAATTGTGAAAGTGTGTCTAAGGTTTCAGTTGCCTGCGCTCCTATAGTGTGGGTTACATTATTATGGTATTGATTGGGGATTTGACTAGCCAGAACCGATCCGATGTTTGAGAAAAATCATTGAAACACTCACAAATTTCATTCTGATTAGTCAAAACTCCAGATGGCGTCAAGAGTTTACTCGGTGCTGGAGATTCTCTGATCTTGTTCCTAGAGAGATCATTTATAAGACTCCACATTTTTTTTGGGTTTTTCTTGCATTGATCAAAAGCTTTCTGGTAATAAGCACTTTTTGTTTGCTGTATTACTTGACTGACTTCATTTCTTTGATTGATAAATTTTTCGTGCAACAATTGATCATCTGCCTTTTTTTTATGCATGTTCCATAGCATGTTTCTTTTGTTTATTAGACTTATAATTGTTTTGTTTATCCAATCTTGTCTGGGCGGATTCAATACTTTCGATTTAGTTATTTTATTACTTTTGATACTGGATAGTAATTTTTGTTCAAATAGTTTGTATATATAGTCTTCATTGGTGTTATTCCATTTTCTCACAGTATTGTACAGCTTTTCATAATTTATAGCTTGATATTTTAGTCTTCTAGGCGGTTCTGATTGGTGATTTTTAACTTCTAAATATATTTGATTATGATCCGACATATCAGTTGCAATTATAGCAAGATGGAACTTGATATCAGCAAGGTTTGTGCAGACATGGTCAATAATAGTTTTCGTTGTGGCAGTTTCTCGGGTACAATAGTTCTCTTCGACTTTGTTTAGCAGTCTATAGCCACTGGTTTGTAGTTCTTCTTGGTATTTGATAGCCGTCTGATCCAAATTCAGCATATTAATATTAAAGTCCCCCAGTATGATTACTCGCTTCCGCTTATGCAATTGTTTGGTGTATGTTTCAAGGAAGTTTTTCAAATTAGAGGCGTCTGGTTTACGATAGATGCCAGCTATGTCGAGGGAATACTTTTCAAGATGGATCCATACGTAGTGGTTGTCATTCAGGGATAGTTCCTCAATTAAGTGATGTTTTTAGTTATTGTGAGCGAAAATTGATACTCCACCACCCCTTGCGCATTGTCTGTAGTTATAATAGTGTGTGTATCCAGGAATTTGAAGTCGTTTAGCTTCATCTTCAATTTTTATCCATGTTTCTGTAAGTACAATAATGTGAATGGTACTACGAAAAGATTCCACTACACACTTAAGTTCGTCCAATTTGCCTGGGTTCCCCTTTCGAACCCCTAAGGGAGTAAATAGGGGGTTGAAAATTTGTTTAAAATTTCTAAAGTTTGTATGATGGACGACTGAACTTTTAGATTTATACTCTCGGTAGACAAAAAAATGCATTTATTTATTGGTTTTTGGAAATTCCACCCCTCTGGAGGTAAAAAGTGGGTTGAAATGTTGTGTGAAATTTCAATGTGTGACCCTGAAATTAAAGATTTACGTTCTTGGTTGATATAAAGAATTCAAGCATTTTTGGTTTTTGGAAATTCTACCCCTAACGGGATAAAAGGTGGAAATTTGTTAGACCGTATAAATTTGAAACTTGGCATCAATACTAACCTAAGTGAATAGTAAAGGTTGTCCATATTAGTTTTTCAAAACTACTCCTAAACGACGATTTAGAAGTTGTTTAAGATTTTTGAAGAATTTTACTGGTCATGGCTTCTTTTATGATGTAGGGGAGCACCAAGGAGGGATTTTTGGAAATTCAACCTTTAAGGGGGTGAAACTAAAAAGTAATCTGTATAATAAAATACGGATCACACGAGTAAAGTCGCGGGCGAAGTGCTATTCTATAATAAATTTAAACAGTCTGCATGCTTTCTGTAATAGCTGAAGATCCTTCGACCCGGTTCTGTAAAGCGCGTTAAAGCTCTTCAGTACAGTGGTAAGTTCCTATTATAAATGTCTTATTAGACTTACCGTCATGACGCACAACGGAGTCACGTAGAGAAGTTCACCATGTCGAACAGCTCTGAGTTGTACTTCCTTCGATGGGGAATGCATATTGTCTCCATGTGACCATCGCCGAGGTCGTTGGTGATGGTCTCTACCCAGATGAACTTGTGGGTGCTGTAGGCTGCACTTGTGATCCACACGTCGAGTATAACCAACTGTTTAAAAACAGAATAAGATTTAATCAGCATTCTAATTGCGTAAAAGCTCCTGAGAGTGGTGGGGTGCCAAAATGTGACAATAATACTTTGTCACGTCGTGCCGATCTGCCTGACCATTAACACCCTCGCAATGGCATTATCTTTTTATTTTGGTAACTCAACAATATTCATTGTGTTATTTTTGGTGTAGTAGACGATATTTTTAAATACAATAGGATTTTATAAAAAAATTATAATGAATGAGATTGTAATTTCGAGTGTGATTCAAAACACGTCTTAGTAATATCTACTACTTTTATTTTTGTTGTCATTTTCACACAGCCTGTTTTAAACAAAGTTGTTAAATGACAATAACTTTGTTTCACAGTTGGATAGCCTCATAATTTTGCAAAACTTTTTAATTGAAACTAAATCCAATTTAATATTTTGACACTACAGCTGACTAGGACGTTTTAGTAATATTAAACAGTGATATTTATTCTAAAAGCTGAAGCTGGAGTGAAATCTGCATATTTTCAGAGGTAAAGGGAAGTCTAGTCAATCTGGCGAACTTGCTAATTATATTATATTTGCAACACTGACCCTACAGCGCTGTTTGGATTATACTTGTGCTAGCCGGATAGCCGGGCTATGTTGCACTGGTCACAAAATTGCTATAAAGCTAGTTGCAAAGCGTGCAATACTCGGCAACTAAAATAATTTATACGAACTGAGATTTTGTGTTAAGTTTAACTCTTGCTCTTAGTGTCCGATACAGATAAGTACCTTTCAAAAAGTATGTATCTATAGAAAACACTCTTAATGCTATTTTAAGTGATTTTGCTAATTTGAAACACGTAAGTAACTATCGAACTTTGACTTTGAAATGAGTTACGATGGCTACTAAACTATTTTAATTTCACGACGTAACGGCTAACAGTAGCGTGGAAACGGCGTCATTGAATAATATTATACCTATTCATAAGGTTCACGGAAAACACCGGCCTATCCGGGCGTCGCTCGTGTCGTCCGGGGGAATTGAGGAAGTCAATTCAAATGAAATCGTTCCCTCGCTGTTCGCCATCTCTGAGGTCGTGACATAGAGGATCTTACCCTGAGCCACGTTGAAGTGAGGATTTGTTTGCAAGTGATGGAAAGTTTAATAGCGAAGTATCCCTCCGTGCAAATCACCACTAGAATGAATATCGACGCCGTGTAGCTCAGCGAGTGTGCGAACTTTTACTTTTTGCACAGAAAGTCGCCAAACACTCAACTGAAAATAGTAAAAAAAATGTTAACAAATCGCTGTACTTTGACGTTGGGTTAGATCGTTTATCACAAGATGTTATTGCTTCGCGAAATCAAGTAAAGCTTCATGAGATGCCCGAGGCAAACACCATTTTCAATTTGTGTGATATAATTTATAATTTGCTGTGTGATTTTCTGCGTAGGTTAGGTATATGTTATGGATGTACTTCTGGCTGCAAATGTCTCAATTTCGTAAAAGGTAATAGAGCGATTTTGCAGGTAAAACTCTTTATTTACTCTCTGGGATCACTAATATGTTTATCAAGCGCAGTATTAAGGGCCTTCTACCGCTTTAGTACCGTCAGACGGCTTCTTTCTAAAGCATACTTCTTAGTAATGGTTAGGCTAATAAAAGGCTTGAAAAAAAAAAATTATTCATGTACATTATTTGTTAATAGTAGTTTATGAAAATGTTGCATAATGAGGGGTATTAAAACATGAGTGTGTGTTAACCGAGCCGTAGGCGAGGTTTTTAATAGTTTTCACAAGAATATTTTAATACCTAGTTATGTGCAGTTTCATACTACATTATCTACACTCATAAATTGGGATTGAATCTACTAAATACCTCTTTTTGCATTTTCCATGCCATAAAATCGTGATAGCATTTGTTATATACTTTTCTCGACTTTGCTGGTAATAAATTAAGAGTAATTTCCTTCGCCGCATCTAAAATATCGGGCGGAGTCAAATTTTCTTCACATTCACTGTTATCAGACATTTTTAAACAATAATTTAAATAATTCATGAAATTCAGTACAGCAAAACTTGCAAAACGTATGTATGGCGCCAAAACCCAGCACATCACCGCATTAACCGCGCATGCGCTAAGGCTTAGCACGCACTGCGATCTTTATTCGCGCGATTTTTTTCCGCCCATTCTGCGACCTATGGAATTGTATGAAGTTGTTCGCATTGCGGAAACGAAATCGTGCGGAAATAATACCGCAAGAAATCCGTGTTTTGCCACATAATCCACCGCACCACGGCACGAATTTTATTCGCCTGAATATTTTGAGCTCTATGAACAGGTAGAAGGACACAAATTTCGCGCGAATAAAAATCGCAGTGCGTGCTAAGTCATTGCATTTGGCATTGTCATAAACAATTTAAAATTGGAATCAAATCTTTTTATAATAGGTACTATAAAATGGCATTGCAAAAAAAATATTGATGGAAACTCCTTAGTGATTAACTTCTTGGATTTGTCCTGTATCATGATAGAAAATAAATTGTTTTTTTTTTTAGAGAAATAGTGTTATAATATGATTCTATTTTTAAATTTCGGTATTGTGTTTATAAAGTATGCCAATATAAACTCGTTTTGAATTTTATAATTCAAATATTACGATATGAGAGTAGATAATAGTAGTTTATGAAACTGTTGCATAATGAGGGGTATTAAAACATGAGTGTGTGTTTAAAAACCGAGCCGTAGGCGAGGTTTTTAATAGTGTTCACACGAATGTTTTAATACCTAGTTATGTGCAGTTTCATACACTACTTTATCTACACTCATAAATTGGGATTGAACCTACGAAATACCTGTTTTTGCATTTTCCATGCCATACAAACGTGATAGCATTTGTCATATACTTTTCTCGAATTTGCTGGTAATAATTTAAGAGTAATTGCCTTCGCCGCGTCTAAAATATCGGGCGGAGTCAAATTTTCTTCACATTCACTGATATCAGACATTTTTAAACAATAATTTAAATAACTCATAAAATTCAGTACAGCAAAACTTGCAAAACGTATGAATGGCGCCAAAACCGAGTACATCACCGCATTAACCGCGCATGCGCTAAGGCTTAGCACGCACTGAGATCTTTATTCGCGCGATTTTTCCCGCCCATTCTGCGACCTATGTAATTGTATGAAGTTGTTCGCATTGCGGTAAAGAAATCGTGCGGAAATAATACCACAAGAAATCCGTGTTTTGCCACAGAATCCACCGCACAACGGCGCGAATTTTATTCGCCCGAATATTTTGAGCTCTATGAACAGCTAGAAGGAAACAAAATTCGCGCGAATAAAAATCGCAGTGCGTGCTAAGTCTAAAGCGGGCATTGTCATAGACAATTTAAAATTGGAATCAAATCTTTTTGTAATAGGTACTATAAAATGGCATTACAAAAAAAATATTAATGGAAACTCCTTAGTGATTAACTTCTTGGATTTGTCCTGTATCGTAATAGAAAAAAAATTGTTTTATAGCATTATTTTGTTAGAGAAATAGTGTTATAATAAGATTCTATTTTTAAATTTCGGTATTGTGTTTATAAAGTATGCCAATATAAACTCGTTTTGAATTTTATAATTCGAATATTACGATATGAGAGTAGATAAACATGTTTTATACCATTCCCCCTCTAAAAAGCTTATTTTATTCACTGAAAACAGTGAATAAAAAGCACTTTTAATCACTGTTTTGGTGTTTGAATTTAGAACACACCAATATAATATTCAAACTCCATCTCAATGCTGTACAACCTCTTACGCATGAAATATTCGATACAAACTTAGATAGAGTTAGAGTTAGAGATAGACATAGAGATAGAGTTACATATAGAGATAGAGATGGAGTTAGAAGTAGAGATAGAGTTACATATAGAGATAGAGATGGAGTTAGAGGTAGAGTTAGAGATATAGTTAGAGATAGAGATGGAGATAGAGTTAGAGATAGAGATTGAAACACAAGTGCTGTTACCTAGCTCAGGGGTCAGGGTTTCACATTTTTTTGTAAATATTGAAGGTAATAAACCCATTTATTTATTATTATTCCTTGTGCCGCTTCAATCTTTCTTTTTCTCGTAGTCATGGTATAAAATATAGTATGCAACTCTTGAATAAAACTGATTTATATCGAGGGCCATGAATCACTCGCGTCGCTCATGATTCTAACTCTTACTGCGGTCGTGATTCAGTTGCGGTTAGAATCCTTCACTTACTTGTGATTCATCTACGGCCCTCGCATTAAATCCGTCTTTTATTCACTAGTTGCATAATATACTATTTTTTATGTAACTAATACAGTTTGCTTTAAAAAATAAATAACAACACATTTTTTCGCTACTTTTGGATACTCCTCCAAAACGACTTGGATGTTTAAAAATATTTTTAACCGACTTTCCAAAAAGTAGGGTGCGAAGCTGGACCCTAAGATTTTTACCCCTTATATCTTTTTTTATAGCTTTAATAACCTTTTTATCTTTTTAGATAATGTGGCTTACGTTTAGCTCATCAAAGCTTTACGTAACGCTACAATATGCAACAGAACTCTTCAATAAATTATTGATTGATAAAAGATTGCTGCAATCGCGTGTCTGTTTATTGTTTGTACCATTTCATAACATAGCTACATGCCAATACGCTCTAAAGGGGTAAGTAGATGTGTACAGTTCACCTTGGTACACTCTCATTTTACCGTTTATGTTCAAGTAACATGATATTTGGGTAATCTATTATGGCTTATGTACCTTACTCAAGAACTTGGCTATTAGTTACCACAACAAAAAAGTGAAAATAAAAACCTCTTACACAAATAATCCGACTTCCAAGTAAAAGTACTACAAAGTGAAAAATAACTTCTTTTTCGAAAGTCAGTGTCGAAAAACGAGAAACAATAGGTAACCAAAGACACCGACTTCCGAAAAATAAGTTATTTTTCACTTTGTAATGTTTTTATTTGGAAGTCGGTTAAACTTTTTGTAAAAAGTATTTTAAGAAAAAAATAAACACAGAAAAATGTATGCCTAGAATTTCTCCTTAACTGAAATAGCATATGTAAATCAAAGAATATCTTGCAAACAAAACTGACCAAAAGTTGGATCAATATTGATATTCTGGCTGCGAGTGGGCGCACGGCCTGTACTGCGTTAACATTGGGGAATATATACGCCTTAATAATAAATTAAAATGATGTTCGTTTGCCCAAAGAACTGTTGGCTTGATTGATTGTTCGACAATTTGGTTGAACGATCTTAGAATAAGTGAACTTCGGGCAATCGTGAGCACTCGATTAATTACTATATTGCTTGAACCGAACGAGTTCCTTCTTGACGTGACTTGACGAGCTAGAAAGAAAGAAAGAAAGAAAATCTTTATTTGTCAAACATGCGTTTACATGACTAATCAGACATGCATGGTATTGAATTAATAAATGTTGTGAGCGTCCATGTTTTGCCAATAATGGCGTACAAAATTTGTAGGTATATTATTTTACATTTAATTGCATTTTACATTCAGTCATTTTAAATTTCATTACAAAATACAAAACAAATAAATAATAATTGATTTAAATATATTATAGTATAATTAAGTATATTATAGTCAAAATAAATTAAATAATGTCCAGAATATTCATTACTATGCAGTCAATTATGATCATTCAAAAGTTAATCAATTTAAAATTCACATTATTCAATCGTTATTCTTAACTATGCTTATTAGTAGCTGGTATAAAAAAGTCCTTTTCATTTAAAAAATCTACAACATTGTAATACACTTTACTAACTAAAAAAATTCTCAGCTTATTTTTGAAAAGTGCCAAGGTCATTTCTCTCCAACTTTTAGGTAATGTGTTAAATATGATAGGAGCCATACAGAAAACACTTTTGCGCATGAGGGTTGTTCTCGCAGTATGAGCACATATCCTGCTGTTGTCGCGCCTATTACGTGGGATTACTTCATCTAATCGTTTAAATCGATGTGGATTAGTTTTAACAAAAACAGCCACTCCTAAAATGTACAGACATTGCAAAGTAAGTATTTTATATTTTTTAAAGTAAGGCACGCAACTATCAGTAGGTTTAATTCTAAATATTGAACGAACGCATCTCTTTTGAACCTTGAACACCGTGTCTTTTTCTGTCGAGTTGCCCAAAAAATGACACCATAGCGTAGATGACATTCTGTTAGTAGGCTGTAAGTAATGCCTCCACACCTATTATAGACGACAATGTGTGCAGGGCATAGGCAGATTTACTGATTTTCTTGCACAAGATTTCGATATGGGTTTTCCAATTTAGTTTTTTGTCAATGTGGAGCCCTAGAATTTTTGTTGTTTCTACCTCTTGTATAGGCTGGTCATCGTAGCGTATATTTAAATTACTCTTACTATTGATCCGTTGACTAAAATGTATTAATTTAGTTTTAGTCAGGTTAATCTTTAAGTTATTGTCATCCAACCACTTTACTATTAGATATATAAACTCATTTATGTCACTTTCATAAGTATCAATATTTTTGCAAGGTATCGTTATGGTGCTATCATCGGCAATGCAGAAAAAGCTAATGTCAGAATGTGTTATTTATCATTTCTGAGTCTTACAATATCTAATACCTACCTATCTATCCAAAAATAAACAAGTGAACCGCGCAGTTAACGTAGGTAACCACATCAATTTGAATTTGATCATTCTACGCAAGAATGGCGTTCTGCCTTTATAAAAGGCAAAAAAAAATAACACTTTCACATTTTTATAATAATGTACACGTGACTGGCAATTGTTGAAAACGTTCTAAACGGACGGAGAATGAATTCATTCATCCGATTGGGTTAAGCAGTGGGCGTTAAGCTCATTGCTATAATTTCTACATGCGAGGACGCTATTATGTTATTTATAGGTCTAAAGAGGTTACAAGTAGATCTGATCCACTTCGTTAGTCCGCCTTTTAACTCATGCCCAATTCATTCAATTCTTTATTTTTCAGATGGAATCTATAAATGGATCCAGCCACTTCCGCAGCCGCAGTCGCTTTCGCAGCCGCAGAATGCTTTCTATCGTCAAATGGCCTCAAAGCCCTGTCTTTCATAACTTCTCAATTCTTTAATCCACAGCATTACGTACAATGGTTACCCCATGGATTTAGATTTTTTTCAACACACTTGCTCATAAAGTGGCTCTAATTTCACCGCAATTAGGCACATAATGACACCTGTTATCAAACTGTGACTTTTTCATTACTATTATTCACAAGTGAGATAAAGAGTTTATTTTTTAATTTATTGGTTGAGTTGCTTTGTTCTTAAAAAACTTTCGATACAAAAAAGATCGTGCTCAATAGTACAAATGCAACACATTTCATGCAACTTCGTATTTAAATATATAATTTAAACTTGTACGTGTTTAATAATAATCAATAATCAATAATCATTTATTTCTTTGCAAACATGGGTAGAGTACATAGGTGTTTTTATAATAAAGTTCTCCATATTTTACCGTCACATGGGCATGCAAAGGTTTACAATTCAAAATAATAATAAGTAAAATATTTAATTATAATATTAATTGCAATAATTATTTAATTTAAAACATGTCAATAATAAATAATAAAATAAGTCAATGAGAAGATCACAATAATTATGTCAATCAGAATAACAGTATGTCAATCGGTTAGTGAATAATCATTAAGAAAATCGTCAATCGTGTTGGAGAAGCACCATGGCTTCTTTAAAATTAATATAGTAATTAACATAATATTCATATTTTTATCAGATTGTGTTTATTTAATTTACATCCATAAATACGTATCCAACAAGAAAACTTTAGTACTGTGCAACGCTCACTTATCATTGGATTCGTTCAAGAGTTGTAACCATCGAGCTCAGAGATGGCGTTAGCAGTCGCGTTTTGATGAAGTTATCTGCGACGTGATTGGTCGCGAATGTCTCGACTTCGCTCTGTGATCTGTGGTGTTGTCTGTGAATTTGAGATACGACTCGAGTCTGGTTCTATTTGAACGACGAGAACTTTTTGCTGTAAAAAAATGGACAAATCCTATAATCCTATGTACAAGAGACATTATAAACTGTTCTATTGCTCTTATTGATAGCGCGGCCGTGCCTTGAGTTTAATTTAGTGGACATTGCTGGTGGTTGTGAACTTTCTCTGCTACGCGTCATTTGGACTGTTCGCCGGCGATTTCACGCAACTCCTGAGTCCTGCTCATCCTCGTGGTCTTCTCTCGAGGAGTATTGGGAGCGACACTGGTTCGACGACAAGGTGAGTGAGCGCATTTAATACTGCACGATGGAAATACTGATGTTTTTTGTTGGATAAATATAGGTTCACAGGTAGGGGTAGCCATTTTATAGGCATTTTCGAAAATTAGTTTTTAGTACGCAAGTACAAAAAAGGTGTTGGCTATTTACATGCCACACCATATTATGGTCCTAACGAGACGGATTGTTCCAGCTAAACAATGTTGTGTAATGCATAATCTTAGTAGGTACTCAACAGTTTATGTTAAATTGGAGTAGGTACATAAGTTGTTAGTACTTACATACAATAAATCTCATTTACATACAATAAAACTTAGATAGAAAACGATCTTAGATTTACTTAATAAAACAATACGCAATAATTGTAACCGGCACATAATTCTTAGTGCCTATTTGTGTTACTTATATTCGTAATTCTTACTGTTACATACAAGTAGGTAGTACATATTATTTAGTACATTTTCTACTTTGTACCTAAAAGTAACACGTAATAAATTAATAATTGTAGGTAGTTGGTACATAATTGTTAGTGCCTATCTACGTTACTTATAATTCTTACTGTTTATTTCATATACCTGCAAGTAGGTAGTACATATTATTTAGTACATTTTCTCCTTTGTACCTTTATACTTACCTTACGGGTTTTGTGGTTGTTTTGTAATTACTTACCTACTCGATTGGTTTGTGTTTGTGTATCTGATAATTATAAAGATAAGTACCTGCGTGCGATCGCAGATACACTTGTGCTTTGTAGCGTACCTAGGTATAATAATGGCCTATGTGTAGTAGTAATAAGTCTTTATAAGTGCATCATTTGTGTATTTGTGATCGTGATATTGCATTAGTACAAGTAGGTATTTACCTACTCGATATTTACGAATAGATATTTACCTAGTATTCGGTAGGTACCGATTATTTGTTAAAATGGCGTTAAACCAGAGCTTTCAAAGTACCTCAGTATCTGAATCGAAGTTGAAAATATTGATTTGTAAAAAGGAGGCTATCTTTAACAGGCTGAATAATGTTTACGGTTTGTCTAAGAATATTTCGAACTTTGAGTCAAGATCGAATGAGAATTTTATGGCGGAATCGGAGATGATAGATGAGTATCGTGTGAAATTCGAACTCTTAATTGACGAAATTAACGAGATAAATTTAACTATCGACACAGATGCGAAACCGAGTTACAATGACTTGGTCAGTTTCGATGATTTGTACAGTCGAGTAAAACGTGTAAGAAATAAGATATTAAGTACTACTACTGAAACATACACCGATTCAGCCACGAAATACTCAAAAGCTTCAAGCGGAATAAAATTACCGCCGATCGAGCTGCCTAGTTTTGACGGTAGAATCGAGAGCTGGCCCATATTCTATGAATCATTCAAGTCGAACATTCACGATAACGATCAGCTGTCGGACTCGCAACGTGTGCAATATTTAGTTGGTAAGCTCACACATAATGCGCAGAAGGTCCTCGCGGGTATTGTACCTACGGGTGACACGTACCACGTCATATGGGATAGTTTGGTTAAAAAATATCAGGACAAACGCGCATTAGGTACGCATTACTTAAATAACATTTTTGACTTAAAACATTGTCATAACACGGCTGATAGTCTCGACTCTTTTATAGAGAAATATTCTGCGTCTATTTCGGCATTGAAACAATTAAACGTGCCCGATTTGTCCGATTTTATATTGATGCATTGTGCACTAAAAAAGATGGACGTTCAGATTACGCAGGCATTTGAACTGTCGATTAAGGATATGGAAATTCCGTCTTATAAAGATTTGATAACATTTGTTCAGACTCAAGTAAAAATATTAGAAAGATCGCATGCGAATAATTCGAGTTCTTTGTCGAATCCGCGCGCTAAGTTCAATACTAACAAACAAACGTCATCGGTCGCCGTACGCGCAAATGCTTTCGTTACGAGTAATGAGTTATCTACAAATGAAACTCACTCTTGTGTTCTGTGCAATAAGGCCGATCACTTGCAACTTGCCGAATGTTTATCTTTTAAGGGGATGGAATCGCCTAAGGTACGGTTTGATTATATTAAATCGAAACAAGGCTGCGTCAATTGCCTAAGTGTTTCTCACACTGTGTCGGCCTGTACGGCTCCCGCTAATTGCGAAAAATGTAAGAATAAGTGGCATCATACTTATTTACATTTCGATAAAAATTATAATAATAACTAAAAGTCGAATATGAAATCGACCAAGACGCATATTCAAACATCTCAAGTTATGTCTACCGATTCTTGTGTCTCTGCGACATGCGTCGCCTGTGCGCCCGCTCATGTCCCGGCTATTTCCGCGGTCCCGCCCGCGCTCGGCTCGTGCGATGGCGCGTCCGCTGCAAACGTGCCACAGCGTAGCGAATTCAGTAGCACAGATTCTTTAATGTCACAGGAACCTTCCCTATGTTTGAATGCGAATTCCAAGGCTGATGCTAGTACCATACTTTTAGCTACTGCACAGGTCTACGCAAAAGTAAATAATAGTAATAATAAAAAGATAGTTCGTTGCTTGATTGATAATGGTTCACAAAATCACCTGATAACGTTGGAATGTTGCAAGAAACTCAACATACCCGTTGTTCCTTTAAATAATTCTGTAATCAGAGGAATTGGCCTATCTTCTCGACCTATACACGTATATGTAGATTTCGAGATTGAGTCTAGGGTTAGCTCACATGATAAATATAAATTACATGCATTAGTCGTTGACTGCATAACTGACCAGTTGCCCTCACATATAATTGAAAAATGTGACATGGCATACTTATGTAACTTATCGATGGCTGACCTAACCTGGAATATTCCTGGCAATGTAGAGATTGTGATTGGAGCACAATTGTTCCCACATATTTATCTCGGTCATAAAATAAATTCCGGGTCTCAAGCGCCACCTGCTTTGTTGACTTCATTCGGATACGTGCTGATGGGTGACTTTCCCAGTAGTGCTACAGTCCCATATTCTCGAGGCGAGTCTTCGTTTTCTGCATTCGCTTTAAATGAGTTGGACTCTTCATTACAGAGGTTTTGGGAGTTAGAGGAGATTCCGTTGAAGGGTTTTTTGAGTCCAGAGGAAACTGAATGTGAAAATTCGTTCACTGCGTCTGTGTCACGTGACAATGAATGCCGTTATTCGGTCGCATTACCCTTTTGCGCAGCTCCCGATAATTTAGGTAACTCTCGAAATGCTGCTCATCGTCGATTTGTCCTACTGGAGAAGAAGTTCGCGAAAGTACCTGGACTGCGAGACAACTATAATACTGTTATAAATGAGTATATTGATAAAGGTTATCTTTCTGAAGTTTCCGATTCGAATATCAGTAGTGATGGATATTACATTCCTCACCACGCGGTTGTTAAAAAGGATAAGCCCCACCCACGTATTGTTCTAGACGCTAGTGCAAAGACGCATACCGGTTTGTCCCTTAATGATGTACTGCATGCTGGACCCAACTTGCAAGCTGATTTATTCCTGTTGTTATTGGAATTTAGATTGTTTCCTATCGCAATGACGGCAGATGTGCAGCAGATGTATTTACAGGTTGGTGTTCCATCGTAAATATCTGAGGATATTATTTCGATTTAGCGAGACTGAGGCGATTCGAACATTTCAGTTCAATCGTGTTCCGTTCGGGCTGAAATGCAGCCCATATTTGGCAATGAAAACTATTCACCGGCTAGCCTCAGACATGGCCACCGGGTTTCCGGAGGCTGCTTCTGTAGCAAGATCTAAATTTTATATGGATGATCTTGTGTATTCTGTGGAAGATATTCAGTCAGCTGTTCGTTTAGCTGCAGAACTCATAGCGATGTTCAAGTCCGGTTGCATGGATTTAATAAAATGGACAAGTAATTCATCGACTCTGTTGGATAATCTCCCAAACTCGCATCGTAGCTCCATCAATTTTGATGAAAGTGATAATACTTGTTCGAAGGCAAAAGTTTTGGGTCTATCTTGGGATCCAGTTGAGGATAGATTCTCTTTGACAACAACAGATATACAAGAAAAATGCACAAAGAGAAATATATTGTCAGTTATTGCTCGCTTGTTTGATGTTTTAGGCTTAGCAGCACCAGTAATATTATATGCTAAGCTGCTCATCAAGGAGTTATGGCTTGCCAAGATTGGTTGGGATGATACTCCACCCGAAAACATTATTCGGCGTTTCTCTGTTCTCATGCAGGAATTCTCACTGCTATCTACGCTGAAGATTCCTCGTCATGTGGGTGTGCTTAGCTCCGGAGACGTAGTTGTCGTAGGTTTCTGTGACGCGAGCTTGAATGGCTACGGCTGTGTTATATATTTACACGTGACTGATTCCTCTGGAAACATATCAGTCCGATTACTGTGTGCCAAGTCTAAAGTTTCTCCTACAAAAATAACGACGTTGGCCCGTTTGGAGTTGTGTGCAGCGGTCTTGATGTCCAAATTGATCAAGATTGTACTTGACACTTATCATGCGCGCATTCAGATAGCAGGCGTGTATGCCTTTTCGGACTCCACTATAGCTCTTTCATGGATTTGCTCTTCCCCACATCGTTGGTCCATTTTTGTGGGGAATAGAGTCGCGCAGTGTCAGGAAAATCTAGCTCCTCATAACTTCTATCATGTCACAGGTGCAGAAAATCCAAGCGATTGCCTTTCGCGCGGTCTACTGCCGTCCCAATTGGTCTCCCAAAGTCTTTGGTGGAATGGCCCTCAATGGCTTCAATGTCCTCCCAGTCGATGGCCGATTCGTAAATTTACACCCTCTGATATTGGAGAATTTCCGGAGCATAAAACAAATGTAATGACTACCATTGTACAGGTAGAGCAGTCGTCATTATATGAGCTGTCTCAAAATGTGTCTTCTTGGGACAAACTGTTAAGAATTACAGTGTATGTCCTCCGTTTTATTAAGAAAATTAATAAACCATTCAATGTGGTCGAAAATTTGTCGGTTGCCGAGATTGCTATAATTCAAACCATTCAAAAAATACATTTTTCAGACGACATCAAATTAATTAAGAAAGGCAATCAACCTTCAAAGAAATTGCGAAACCTCTCAGTTTTTATCGACACTGAAGGAACTTTACGTTTAGGAGGACGTCTTTCACGGTCAGACTTGCCGTTTGAGGTTAAGCACCCTGTGCTTTTCCCTAAACATGAACATGTCGTAGATTTGATCATCAGACATTTTCACGAATTATACTGTCATGCCGGTCCTGGGCTTCTGATGTCCATTGTGCGACAGAAATTCTGGATATTGGATGCCAGAACAGTTATTAGAGCACGAGTGCGTAAGTGTAATGCTTGTTTCCGTGTTAATCCCTCTCATCTGACGCCAAAAATGGCAGATTTGCCTCCTTGTCGTATAACGGAAGCCAAGGCATTCGTGCACACGGGCGTTGATTACGCTGGCCCACTACGAATTCTTCTTTCACGTCGACGTGGACAACATGCTCAGAAGGCATACATATGTTTATTTGTGTGTCTTGTTACCAAAGCAGTTCATATTGAACTTGTCACTGAACTTTCAAGCGACTGCTTTTTAGCTGCTTTCAAACGCTTTATTGCACGTCGTGGGCCTGTGTCCTGCATGTATTCAGACAACGGTACCAATTTTGTCGGTGCACGTGCACAGTTAGATGAGATATATAATTTGTTAATCAACTCACAACATAATGCGACTTTAAAGCGAGAACTCGAAAAACATCGCATCGAGTGGAAAATGATCCCACCTCGTGCGCCGCATTTTGGTGCAATATGGGAAACAAATGTAAAAAGTTTAAAGACCCACCTTTATAGGGTAATAGGCAACCAACTGCTGACTTACGAAGAATTACAAACTGTGCTGGTGCAGATAGAGTGCGTAATGAACTCAAGACCTTTAGGTGTAATCAGTTCAGACCCACATCCTGAGATTCTGACACCGGCACATTTCTTAATGTCCACTCCTCTGTCATATTTACCAGCTTCAGATTTATCTGACTCGCGCATCAATCTCGTAAAGCGTAAACACTTATTGGATAATATAGTGGCCTCCTATTGGAAGAGATGGCGTACTGAGTATTTGCACACCTTGCAAGTCAGACAAAAGTGGCAAAACAATGATTGTCCCATTCAACTGGGCACCATCGTATTGATTGGACAAGATGATGCTCCTCCATTATCGTGGCCTCTGGGAGTTATTACTGAAATCTTCCCTGGGATTGATGGTATTGTTCGGGTGGCAACTGTCAAGACTAGGCATAGCTCCTTTAAACGTCCAGTCGTCAAACTTTATCCGTTACCCAATCAATAACCTAACCATATAAGAAAACTCTTCAAATCTTAAACCGTAGATTTACTGACAGACATTTATTATAATGTTAAATAAACCAATAATACGATGATTTGAGATCTTTTAGATTGTAAAGTAACTGTTAAAATAAAGTAAGTCCATGTTCTCTTATAGTTCAGTGACTGAAGTAGGATCATATTATCTGTAATATAAATATTGTTTAATATAATATATAGTATAGGAAAGACTTCTTTACTCAACATTGTTTAACTGTGTGACTGTTCTGCTCGTGTTGGAAAGTCTTGCGACCTTCCAAGGCGGGGTGCATGGAGAAGCGCCATGGCTTCTTTAAAATTAATATAGTAATTAACATAATATTCATATTTTTATCAGATTGTGTTTATTTAATTTACATCCATAAATACGTATCCAACAAGAAAACTTTAGTACTGTGCAACGCTCACTTATCATTGGATTCGTTCAAGAGTTGTAACCATCGAGCTCAGAGATGGCGTTAGCAGTCGCGTTTTGATGAAGTTATCTGCGACGTGATTGGTCGCGAATGTCTCGACTTCGCTCTGTGATCTGTGGTGCTGTCTGTGAATTTGAGATACGACTCGAGTCTGGTTCTATTTGAACGACGAGAACTTTTTGCTGTAAAAAATGGACAAATCCTATAATCCTATGTACAAGAGACATTATAAACTGTTCTATTGCTCTTATTGATAGCGCGGCCGTGCCTTGAGTTTAATTTAGTGGACATTGCTGGTGGTTGTGAACTTTCTCTGCTACGCGTCATTTGGACTGTTCGCCGGCGATTTCACGCAACTCCTGAGTCCTGCTCATCCTCGTGGTCTTCTCTCGAGGAGTATTGGGAGCGACACTGGTTCGACGACAAGGTGAGTGAGCGCATTTAATACTGCACGATGAAAATACTGATGTTTTTTGTTGGATAAATATAGGTTCACAGGTAGGGGTAGCCATTTTATAGGCATTTTCGAAAATTAGTTTTTAGTACGCAAGTACAAAAAAGGTGTTGGCTATTTACACGCCACACCACGTGTAATAAGTTTTCGTAATTAAAAGTTCTTTAAGCGCCCTTTTAAATTTTAATGTAGTCATATTTTTTATAATATTTAGTACTCTATTATATATGAGTGGGGCAATACCAAAAAAACTTTTTGTCATAAGTGCGGTTTTACATTTTACTTGACATAGTTGATTGATGTATTGAGTCCGAGTTGGATTTTTTCTGACCTCTGACAGTTTTTTAAATAAATGAGGATTATATTTCACAAACAAAGCCGTTTCCATTATATATAAACAAGGAAAAGTTAAAAAAATTAACGATTTAAAATAGGGAACACAGCTATCAGTTGTCTTAAGACTGCACATTGACCTGATGCATCGCTTCTGCAGCCTAAATACCAGCTCCCTATCAGTGGACTGCCCCCAGAAAATAATGCCATACCGCAAAACAGAGGCAACCAGTCCATGGTACGCCGTCAGAAGAGCTTGACTGTTAACTTTCTTTGAGAGTTGAAAAAGAGTATATGCGGATTTGCTAAGTTTCTTACATAGTTCTTCAACATGAGGTTTCCATGTAAGTTGGCTATCAATTGTAATGCCTAAGAACTTAGCTTCATTAGCTTCTTCAATAGCATAGCCCTCGTAGGAAATGCTAAGATTTGGGTTTTCACGGCGTTGATAAAAATGCATGACTTTTGTTTTGTTTAGGTTTATAACCAAATTATTATTATTTAACCAATGTATAATGTCACCCAAGCAAGAATTAATGTCATTATTATAATTATTTGAATTAGTATATTCTATTATAGCAGTACTGTCATCTGCAAAAAGAACCATTTTGTTGGTTGTTGCTTTCGGGAGATCATTTATATATATCAAAAAAAGTGGCGGACCCAATACACCACCTTGTGGGATGCCATACTTAACATGTCTTGGTTTTGATATATACGTAGTTTCTAATTTAGTTTTTGGACATATCCTAGTAATTTCCGTGCATTGAAGCCTATTACTCAGGTATGATTTAATTAAGTTTAAGATGTTCCCTCTTATACCATAACTATTTAATTTGTGCAACAGGATCTTATGGTCTACATAGTCGAAAGCCTTTGTCATGTCAGTGTATATTGCACAGACTGGCTTTCTTTTATCGACAGACGGCATGATGTTAGCTAGCAAGTCAAATAGTGCCATATTTATAGTAGTGTTCTTACGGAAACCCTTTTGTTCTGTGCAAAATAATTTATACTTTTCGAAGTAGGCATATAAAGAGTTATAGATTACCTTCTCTAAAATTTTAGAAATAATTGGAATTTTTGCAATGGGTCTATAATTCTTAAAATCTGTTTTATCATCCTTTTTATATAGGGGTTTTATTATTACTTTTTTGAGCTTGTTCGGAAAAATGCCATCAACTATGCACAAGTTAATTATATGAACTAATGGAGGTGCTACTATTTATTTGGTAAATTTCAATACTTTTGTGCAAACTCCATCGTATCCAATAGTATTTGTGTTTTTAAGGCTGCAAATTATTTGAATTATATCGTCAATTGTTACAGGTTGCATGAATAGTGAATTTAAAGTTTGATTGTTTATATTAGTATTATTTAATGTGATGTCAGCTTTAACATTATTCTCAATTGTGTCAATAAAGTAATCGTTAAATTCGTTTGAAATGTCAACGGGGTCTGTAAATATCAGATTATCTCTTTTCACGCATGTTATAGGCTCCAATGGCAGACAAAATTTTGATTTATTTATAATTTGCCAGGTAGCTTTTGATTTGTTTTGAGCGGTATTTATGAAATTATTATTCTGTGCCTTTTGTGTTAAGTTGATAATTTTCCTATAGAGTTTGGAATAGTTTTTAAGGATTAATTTATTTTTTGAATCTGAATTTAATCGATATGCCCAAAGTAACTGCCTTTGCTTGTTACTACAAGTTTTTATGCCGCGTGATACCCATTTCGTTTTCTTGCTAGTTTTAATGGTTATATTTTTTTCCGGAAAACATAATTTATATAGAAGTATGAAATCTTCCATGAAATTGTTAAAAGTTTCATTCCCTTCCTTAGCTTCATGTACTCGCTTAAAAGATAGAGAGCTTAGATGTCTTTTAAAAGTAATTAAGTTTTCCATACATGTGTCCTGCTTTATTGTTTTCCAATATTTTATTGTTAGTCTATCGATCTCATCTTTTAATATTTTTGATTGTGGGACGTCTTCGTCTTCTGATATGTCGGGTAAACTACTTGTCGTACAGTTTAATGTTTGAGACATATTGTCGTTTTCATCATCATTGTTAGGCTCAGATCGTGTGCGGGTCGGCCGGAAAGTAATATTTTCCAAGAAATTCATTTTTTATTTAAATTACGAACTTCAACCCAAATCACAAATAACTTGTAGCTAGTGAGATTTGAACTTGCGTCTCGGTGATATCTTCAGAAATACGGTTAGTAAGAAATTACACGTCGCAAATAGTCAATGTTGTTGGGTGGGACGGAACTCGGTTCATATAGATCATGCAGTATCGAGTGTAGCGACCGAAACCACTGCGCCAGTTACCTATGTACGTATTTCAAATAGTTGTTCTGAACATACAACTAAATAAACGTTTTTATTAGACGAAGTTTTTGAACTTCATTTTTATTTTACTACAACCGCCACTTTTTATAAAAGGTTTTTTATTATTATTTAAACAATTAAATTGTATTATAGGTTATTGTTTCACTTAGATTTAATGTTATTTACACTGCACTCGTAGTTTTATTGTTCTTATAGTCAAACATTGATCGTTTTAAATGTAAACAAAACCGTCTTTGCACTGTATTTTGAAAATGGTTATTTAAGCACTGTACTTGCATATAACGCTCAGAAAACACTAGTAATTCTTTATTATGCTATTTTATTCACAATTCTCCATAAATTTGCGGCTTAGCCATGTAATAAGTATTTTTAGTAAATAAAATGCGCGGAGCTGATGTTATGCCTATCACTAGCGCCATCTTTTTTAAATTATTTAATTTTTTAATTAATAAATTAAACTTTCACTTAAATATAACTTTTGTTTTTGTCTGTAATAAAGAAAACTTGAAATTCCCCATTTTGTACGTGGCTAAAACGCTATCCGCGAAAAGCCAAAAAAAAGATAACTCATTATTTTTAGTCTGTGGCCGATCGCCATTTTTAGATGCGCGCGCATAGGAAAACTGATTAATTTTGCCCGCCATTGCGAAAAAATTTTCACAACTTGTTTTCACTGTTGGAAATGATTGTTTTGTATTATTTTCTTCACAAGTGTGTTGAAAAACGTCGTATGATACACGTGTGTATTGATGATTACCGTCCTCGGCTCTCTTAAGACCCTCACCTAACGGCTTGGGTCTCAATGGCGCCTCAGCGGTAATGACCAACATAACACACTTGTACCATAATGTACTATTATGCTACTATATCTATGGGTTACCCGGGCGATAATACAATATGGCACTTAGAGCTTTAGAAAGAACCTGTCACATTGGATATTGGGTAGGTACGGGTGAATGATTAGACGATCTGCAAAGCGGACTTTTTTCTAATATTCGATATGCCACATTGATAGCAGGCTGTGTACGGCTGTGTGTTGGCCTCGTTTTCATATTACTATGTCTGATTCATTATTTCGGTTTCAATCATTTAAACATGTTATTCTAGCTCACGGTCAGCGGTAGTCATCAATCATCACTCGCCGGGTTATTCGTTAGGATTGCCAGGCACGTTTTCTCAGGATACATATGAGTAATCCTTTAATATTTCAGAATACGACCGAAGGACGGAACAATCTCTCAACATGACTAGTGACTAGATTTGTTTTTGGCTATGTTATTCGTAGCGCAAAATAACATGGAGTTCTACTTAGAGGAATTATAGTTCCGGCAATGTTTGGAAGCAAGTTTGGGTCTGCTAATGAAAGGTTTGACCCTTAAGTTCAATCGGTTCAGATTTTATTACAGACAAAAAGGTCTGTTAATGCTTGGTGCGATTTTTTTTCTTAGGAAGATATTCCTAGGAAAAAATTTCGCTTCTGCAGTAGGTTAATTACTCACTGATATTATATTATACACTTATCATGACCCATATTACCATGTCTGCCCTTGCGATATATAAATAAGTATAGGTACATACAAGCGTTATTTACGCGATGACGATTGTGACAATAAATCATTTCCCCGACGCCCACTCACTCCCCGCGCTCTCCAATAATCACATCCATCTGTCATGTTTTTATGTCAAAGCCTCTTATTTCCTTCACTCTATCAAACATTTTTAGGAATATCGAGATTTTTTTTTTCCATTCGAAAGATCCGAAAGTAGGCAAGACCCTTCTGAAATAATGTTTTGTAATAGACTTACAGGGCCCTCCCTATTTGTAGATTCTCCATACTATTTTATTTATCATTCTGGCTTTAAGCTAAGTAAGCAAAAAGGTAACTTAATTTATTGCCACCTCGATGCTGAATTTAATCCTGCTGAATTAATTGTCTTCATTGAAAATGATTTTCTAATCGAAAGGATAATCCATTAATCTTCAAGCGAGACTAATTGGGTTGATACGTCAGCTCTTACCAATATATCAACCTCAAGCAACACTGAAACTTGGAAAAAAGTTTACCTAATTCAAAAGTTTTTTTTTTTTTATCGGAGTGTTATTTTTTTCGGCTTTTCTAACCACAGTAACCTTCAATCAATCAATCAATCTTTATTCGTGAACATAGGTATTACAATAAAGGTCTTATGTTTACATTTCAGTCGAGCTCTATGTCCTACCAATGAAATTGGTGTACAAATATATTAGGTTTTTTAGTAATAAATCTGAATCTATACAATACAAAGTCAAGTTCGAGTAGATAATGTCCATTAAATGTAGGTATTATTTATAAATAATTAAACAATTATAATTTATTTTACATGCATGCCAATGGTAAACTATATTAAGAACTAGTAACGTAATATTGTAAATAATGTCAATTAAAAGTACCAATTAATAATAAATCAATTATAATTTATTTTTACATGCATGTCAACGGTAAATTATAATAAATAGCTATTAATGTCATATTTTAGCATTTAAAAATTCTTCTATAGAGTAATATGTCTTATCTGACCATAATTATATATGCTTTAGGTTTAGGACGGCGGGAGAAGCCGAAACTAGACGAAGGAGAAACCCAAGACATACAAATTGGGACTCGTACAGGAGGGACCTAAAAGTAAATCTAGGGAGCCCTAAAGGTAAGCTTAATTCCATACTAGATATAGAATTTGAAGCTGATAGAATCAAGGTGGGCACCATCGGTGCATGGGTAGATAACTGCCCAGAGAAAAAGGCCTTTTGCAAAAAGGTACCATGGTGGACTCCTGAACTAGCTAAAATACGTCAGGAAACACGACAGGCCTTTAATGATGCAAAAGCCAGGAAAGATTTCTCTGACTATCATAGCATGCTGACGAGGTATAAGACGGCGGTACGCAAGGCCAAAAGAACTAGTTGGCGGCAGCATTGCACCTCCATCGAAGCTCTGCCAAATGGAATGAGGTTGTGCAAAGCAATGTCCATGACTAAGACAAACCCACTATCATCTGTAAAGGATGAGAATGGGTATCTAACGGAAACTGGACAGGACACTCTGGGCGTGATGTTTAGAACTCACTTCCCGGAATGTATACTGCGCGATAGCGATGAAGAGGAACCAGTCACAAGGGACGAGCTCACAAGGCAAACGTCCAAAAATAACTGGCTCACGGCAAAGAAAGTGGTAGATGAGAATAAACTGAAGCTTGCCATAGCGGGCTTCCAGCCTCTCAAATCCCCTGGTCCGGATGGCATCTACCCAATACTATTGCAAGAAGGGGCATCTGTTTTGATACCTCATTTGAGTAAGCTCTACAGAGCCTGCGTAGCCTTTGGGTACGTACCCAAGGCATGGAGGGAAGTCAAAGTCACTTTTATACCGAAGGTAGGTAGACCGACTTACGAAGAAGCTAAAGCTTACAGGCCAATTAGTCTATCATCCTTTCTCTTAAAAGCTCTGGAGAAACTGGTAGACAGGTACCTAAGAGAGGGACCACTTAAAATCTTCCCTCTACATAAACTACAGTGCGCCTACAGCCCTGGCAAATCTACGGAAACGGCATTGCATTATGTTGCGAGTCGAGCCGAGGCTGCGCTAGAGGGACAAGAGATCTGTGTCGGGGCTTTCCTAGACATAGAGGGAGCCTTCGACAAGACAACATTTGAGTCCATACGCATCGCTGCAAAGGAACATGGCATCAATGATACCACGTGTAACTGGATTGACTATATGCTGAGAAGCAGAATAGTCAGATCGGAACTGATGGGAGACAGACTTAGTGCAAAAACAACAAGAGGTTGTCCGCAGGGTGGAGTGCTGTCACCATTATTATGGTGCTTGGTAGTAGACTCGCTACTTACCAAGCTCAATACTGGACCATTCTACACAGTAGGCTATGCAGATGACATAGCCATAATGGTTAATGGTAAATTCCCGAACATAGTCTCTGGATTATTACAACAGGCATTGAGGATGACAGAGGAATGGTGTACAAAGAACCACCTCTCTATCAACCCAAGCAAAGCAGTCATTGTTCCATTCACGAGGAAGAGACAACTAGGAAACCTAGGAGAGCTCTCCCTCAATGGAATAAAGCTGCCCTGGTCTACCGAAGTTAAATATCTGGGTGTAACGCTTGATAAAGAACTCAGGTGGAAAACTCATGTGGAAAATATTACGACGAAAGCCCTACGAGTGTTCGGCATGTGTCGTTCCACCTACGGTAAAACTTGGGGGTTAAAGCCCAAAGTGATACGATGGCTGTACCGAACAATGATAATACCTATTATCACATACGGCAGCATAGTGTGGTGGCCCAGAACAAAGCTTGCCTCGTGCAAAGCGCCACTCACCAGATTACAAAGAACAGTGTGTCTAGGCATCACGGGCGCTTTCAGGACAACACCTACGGCAGCGATTGAGAGATACCTCAATATCCCTCCTCTGCATATGATGGTTGAATTCGAGGCAAGGAAGACATTACATCGACTTGCTGTGGCTGGACTATGGGATGCCTCTAAGCCAAGGACCAACCATACAAAGTTTGACGGGAATGAAGGCCTGGATCGGGTAACAAGCATGTTATCCGATAAAATGCAAACTATGTTTGTGTTTGAAAGGTCTTTCAAGGTCCAAATCCCTACAATAGAGGACTGGACGAAGGGAATCGATCCACCAGAACAAGACAGTCTGGTGTGGTACACTGATGGATCCAAAATGGAATCAGGTACAGGGGCGGGAATATACGCAAAAGGTTACAAATGTAGCAAAAGCCTAGGGAAAATGGCAACTGTATTCCAAGCGGAAACTTATGCCATAATAACCTGTGCTCAAGAGAATATAGATAGAGGAACCAGAGGTAAATCCATATATATTCTTAGTGACAGTCAGGCTGCAATCAAAGCCATGGCATCCTACAAAGTGGACTCCGGACTTATTCTGGATGCTGTCCAAACCCTAAACAGGCTTGGGAAGCACAACAGGGTAAGACTGATGTGGGTCCCTGGGCACAAAGGAATCCATGGCAACGAAATGGCAGATGAACTGGCAAGAGAGGGCTCAGCAAATGACTTCGTGGGTCCAGAACCATGTGTAGGCATCTCGACGTGCCTCGTAAAAGCCGCATTTAGGGAGTTTGCAGATCACAGACAGCGAACTCATTGGCTATCTAGCACCGGTCTACAACACTCCAAGAAATTCCTAGGCTCTACGTTCAAAGCCCGGGAATGCATTTGGAATATGAGCAGGGGGCAAATCCGCTACCTGCTTGGGGCCTTTACTGGGCACTTTGGAACCAACGACATGCTCATGAAGATGGGTATAACCGCGACACCCATCTGCAGGTTGTGTGGGGAACATACGGAGCGCATGGAGCACCTTCTTTGCACATGCGATGCACTGGCTGGTAAGCGAATGAGTCTCCTAGGGGCTGGATATCCAAGACCAGAAGACTATAGGCTCATATCTCCCAGTCTCGTTGTAAAATTCATGAAAAGAGTTTTCAACGAGATTGGGGAGGAGTAAGGTATCTAGGGGACCACAATAGATCCCAATGGGTCGAAGTGTCCGAGTTGTTTCTCGGCCCCTCCACAAGATAAGATAAGATAATATGTCTTATCTATTAGAAATTAATAAAATTTTGTCTTATCTATTAGAAAATTTTCAAAAGAAAATTCATCCCTTATAGATTTTGGCAATTTATTATAGACCCTTGGAGCCAGTACAAAAATACTATTTCTGTATAGTGCAGTACTAGATCCGACTGTTTGTAACCGATCACAACGGCGCTGACTAGTGACTCGAGCAAATTTATGTGAATTATTTTTGACGAACATACACGTTTCATGGATGTACAACGACGGCATAGTTAATATTTTCGTATTTTTAACCGACTTCGCAAAAAAGGAGGAGGTTCTCAATTCGACTGTATTTTTTTTTTTTATCTGTGTTTCCTCAGAACTTGTTACTGGGTGAACCGATTTTGATGACACTTTCTTTATTTGAAAGCTGGTGCTTGTCATGTGGTCCCATTTAAATTTGGTCAAGATCTGATGAAGAACTTCGGAGATATACATCAGAACTCTTCAATAAATGACAGCAGATCACTCGGGATAGCTGCAATCGGATCTCTGTTTATTGTTTACATCATTTCATAACATAACATCACACTAGCACGCTTTAAGGGGGTACGAAGGTGTGAACAGTTCACCCTTGTATGCTCTAAATCCACCGTTTTTGTTTAAGTTTCATGTTTTTAAAAAACGGTTTGCAGCTGTCTGTCATCTGCAAATTAAATATAGCTCTTATGCACCTTTTTTGGCACTTAAATACAATATCCTTAACCGTGGCATTGCCCCAAAATATAATCCCATATATACCTTATATACCTTCCAAAGAGGGTAACTGCATCCGAATTATGAAAAAATATAAAGTCAACGTAGTTAACGAAGCGCAAACAAAGCGTTAATTTGGGATTAATTAAACGGACACGCGTTCGACATTAGACCTTGTTTACTTGCGTACGTGTAACATGATACGCAAATGTAATATGTGACTGCAAGTCAAAACAAATGTATTCATGAAGAAAATACAAAACAAATACCTATACGCAGTTAACGCGGCATACAACGAAAGTACATACAAAGTGATATTTTTTTAAATGTTGGATTAACATCAAAAATTAATCTGTTCGGAAGATTTTTGGTCGGATAACTCGACAAAATGTTTGGAACAGCAATTTTTTTTATCTTTTTTGAGAATTGCGTCTTTGGTTGATAAGTAAATGCCTCGGAAAAAAAATTATGGTGATAGAAAATTCTTCCAGTACACATGGTGTGTACTGGAAGTCAAACGTGTCGCAACTTACACATAATTCGGATATAGGTAATCCGTGACCTATTTCTTATTGTGATATTTACGTCTAAGTTCACGTCTATCTCGCGTACACAGAGCTCGCTGCCTACAAAGTACACTCCATTTACTAAAATACCTTTCCTCGCAGCCATTATTTTTTTATTTGACCGCTTCGGGCCTTCCAACACACTCTAATACAATCAACATGCTGTTTTAACTATACGCTGTTTTTACAAGCCTTGTTTACCTGATGTTTCGATTCACTCACCTCGGTATAAGATATATTGTCAGATTTTGGAAGACACAAAACACGCCAACGCATAAATCAGCCACGGCCAGATTCACCAAAAAGAAGTTGGGTATGGAGCGCAGGCGCCGCGATAGAGTTACCACGAGGATAACGAGCAATTTACCTGAAACAAACATTTATGAATTACTAGCTGTGCCCGCGGCTTTGCTCCCGTCATCTCCAGGAGGGGTAGTTGACGGGAGCAAAGCCGAACCGACCTACCTACTTACTCGCTGAAAGTTCGCGGCACCCCCGTTAGTGGGCGTGGCGGGCGGGTTTTAGGCCTTTCCTGAGTCCCGCGGTATCTTTGCTTGCCCGTAATAAAGGGCACATCATCATTTTTGGTTGCCCCTTGGGCGCATGGAGGTTGGCAGGCGTGTATACACAGCCTGCCAAAAATATGGATGCAATGTGTTCAGTGGGAGCGCAGCGACGCTTTCTCACAGCGCCGTATCATCACGGCACCTTGGCGACATGTCCCCACCGGGTGAGACTTAAGGCGAACCAGATGAGGACAGCCTGCGACATAGGTGCCGACTTTATTGGCGCTCCCCACTGGGGATGTGCGGTCCCTGCCTGACACACTTCTAGATTAGCCGGTCACGCCCCAGGCTAAAATACCGTTGTGTGTGTGTGAACGGTATTGTACTGTGTCACACCATTCATGTAACAATAAAACACGCGCCGTCTACCTACTAACCTATTTGTTTTCTAGGGTCATTCTTCCGCGGAGAATCTTAACACCGCAGAAATTGATGTCAAATGCACAATGCCATCTATCTAATATGGAGTTCAACTAACCTAGTATCTAAATTGCGTTTGTTATATAAATTTTACTTCTTGTACACTTTAAATTCATGTATCTTTTGATATAATGAACTGATTGCGATGAAACAAATACTAAGAAATACTGCGCACAATTTTTATGTATAAAAAGTTATCTGCATTGGTTTCGTACATTGTACTGATGCGTCACAAGTAAACAGATAAATAGACAAAAAATACAAAAATCCTGGCAATGGGTTCTGTTGGTTATCCTTTACTTAATACCCTGGCTATATTATTTAGAAATATTTTCGATCTACAAAATCGACTTTTCTACAGATTTATTATATGTAGTGATGATGACTGATATGCTATATATTACCACGCTATTTATTACGGCGAGTTAGTAGTACCTATATAGCAAAAAGTAGATAGCAACATGTATTAGAACTACTATTTTAATCCATTTTGTTATATACAAGATTTCCAACTCTTCCGTCGCTAGCCCGAATCTCTGTATTTTTTTAGCTCCTATTTTTATACTAATTGATCTTCAAACAAAAATATAATAGATATTTGCATACATTATTTATAAAATCAAGTATTTTGCATATAATTTGACAAACATTTCTTTTAGAAGTGCCTCACAAATTATAGAATAATTGACGCCACCCAATGCACAATTTCCACACTCAAATTTTGACACTAAATATCTCTGCGCCAGAGACAAATAACCACCATAGACTCGGTAGAAGAAATCTGCGGTATATAAGTCTCAGCGCACTGATATTGAATGGCGATTGAGGATTGGGTGGCGGGAATTACTCTATAATTAGTTAGAGGGCAGGAGTTGCTTAAATCCTTTACTATAATCCAACTTGAACCGCCTGTATGCTTTCTACCTTGGCACGCGTTACCAAAGGAGACCCGGCAGTTTCTAAATAGACTCAGAACATAAGTCCGTAACAAAGATATTTACCAGACATAATCGAATGTCCAGCACCCAAATTTATATGCGGAGTATTTTCTTCTTGATTTGCATTATTTGCTATGTAGCTAAATAAATAACAATTGTAATATCTTATTATTTCAGCTAACTTATAGACTAGATTAGTAAATTTAGAGACTTTTGTGCGCTGGACTAACTGCAAATTGACTTGGCCAGATAAATGTTTTTGCACATTTTACTTCGTGATTTCGTTATTCAGAATTTACTTTAGTATATACACCTCAACAATAGTGAATGCTATTCCTTGTATCTGTTGCTGCATACTGTTCGAGACCCACTACTTTAACCTTTCTCAAAACAGTTGGTGGTGTAGAGCATCCAATATTTCAAGCAGCATGTAGTGCACTTCACTTCTTAAAGTTAACCAACACTGGGGCGATACTCTTGAGGAGGCCTGTGTCAGCGATAGTCCCAATCGCTTGCGTCATTTGTTTGAAGGGAAGTTGGTTTTCTGTAGTGATGCAGATCCTTTGAAGTTATCGGAAACATATAGACCATATTTATGTGACTTCTTACGTCTTATAAAGCGCAGTTTAGAGCAGGAAAGTAATCTTACAGACGAAAGGGTGACAAATAATACCTTTTGTGCTATTCAAGATATTGTTTTTATTCAATTGTTGGAACTCTTTGAGTGAATAAGGCCTGCGTGTTCCTCAAACATCTGAGCAAATTCGCTTTATTCTTGAATATACAGCTGAGCTGAGAAACTACATCTCCACTTAATTAGTTTAGTTTAATGATCACTTATCCTATTTTACATCGGAACAAAGGGATATATTTGACACAGTTTCTAAATGTGTTCTAAGTGTACTTCATAATGAAGGGAAGCTATTTTTTTTAGACAACTAGAAAAAATTGCGTTGGCTGTAACTTCTTCAGGCATCGCAGCTACTTTAATTACCGGCGGTAAAATAGCTCACACAATGTTTAAAATCCCAATCGATTTAGACAGCAACGAAACACCGCGGTAACACGAAATTGTGATAAAACAAGAGTGTTCCAGGATTGTTGTCTTTTTGTTTGGGATGAATGCACAATGGCAGATAAGAAAGCCGTCGAAGCCGTGGACAAGACAAGATGAGAGGTCAATGGGCAAGGTCACATTACTTGTCTCTGGAGATTTCAGGTAAACCCTTGGTTTCATAAGTCGGCGAACTAGAGCTGATGAGGTCAAGCCTTCACTGATGCATTCTTTCTTATGGCGTTGAATAGAAAAGATGCGATTAACAACTGTCATGCGAACTCAGCATTAACACGCTCATGAATTTTCTGATGTTTTGTTGAAGGTTGGAGGAGGAATACTGTCAGGTTATTCTTCCCGATACACTTTGAAGAATCGTTTCCTCCGGTGAAGAACTTATAAGTTCAGCATTCGGAGACCTGTCAAGTATACCGGCTCCGAGAAACAACCACGCCGCTGCAGTTAATGAAAAAAATTGCAGAAGTGGTATTTACATCTTTAAACTCACTGCCGGTCGGCTTCCTTCAAGCAAAAACCAAATTAACCTCATACCCCCCCAAGCAGTGCAATGGAACCAGACTTTAGGAAACTAAATATTATCGAAGCCGAAATTCTTACTGGGTGTGGCTTAGGTGAAACTGTTTTTATTCCGCGCATACCACAGGATTCCCAACCACTTCCTCTTCCAGTTAAAGCGCATAGAATTTGCGGTTGCCGCTTACTTCGCGATGACCATAAACAAGAGTCAAAGGTAGACTCTACAGACCGCTGGTGTCGACCTAAGGTCTAATTATTTTTCCCACCGTTTTTTGTATGTACGAGGATTGTTCGCAGGTTAGTAATGCCTCAGATAGAAAAATAATCAACGTTATTCGAGTATATGATTGTTATTATATGTCTACTATCTAACTTCTTTTTCAAAGTATATTATTAGGCACTAACGTAAACTTATCTGACAGTGATGGGAGAAAAAAATTGTATTATTAACCTTTAAACAGTGCTTGACACACAGGATACCACGCGGACGAAGTCAGGCAATTGCTAGTTATCAATAAAAGTGCTCGGGGAAAATAGCCAACGTGTTTTTTTATCACTCTGTAGGGATTCCCCAGGGCTTCTCTTCTATTAAAGTTTTATATCTATGAAAATACCGACACTAATCTGGATTTTACGACCGAGAAGATTTAATATCAATTGGATGATCCGTTTTTACTTACATCCCTCAATGAAATCTTTTTATATCATATGAACGTCTACGTGAGAATATATATTTTAAGAGGTGAAACTGTGAGATGAATGGGGAGTATACTTAAGTAAAATATTCCTTTGACTTTTCTAAAAATAGAAATTAAATCTGTTCTAGGGGTTTTTAAGGTCAGACAGTTAATATAAGTATTAAAAATAATTTCAATGTTTGCCCTTAAGCGAAAACTTCACAAATCACATTTCATGTAGCCAATACTTATTACCCACAGACAAACAATTATTTATTGGAAGTCTAAAGGCAACAGGCAAGCAGTCATCACAATCCGCTACACTACCAAATCCGCTTGGAGATTGGCAAAACCAGCGAATTGAATTTGATAGCATTAACTTGAAGAAAATACGAGGTCAGAAATAAAACAGAAAGCTTGGGAAAATAAGGAAATGTTATGTTTTATTAGTAACTTTGTTAGACTTTCATCTGTTAGTTATCAACGAGAACTAAACGAGTTTTTGATTGTATTATGACGAATTTATTTATGATACTTTTGAGTACCTATTCCCATATTAAAGTCTCCGCCAAATGACAAAAAATAAAACATTTATCCGATTTGTACCAACATCATCTGCCTACACGTCGGCGCAACACGTTTTGTTGTAACATTCAGTCCTCTCCCCTGTCACGCTATCATTGTTTTTCAATTCACACCTCACTTTTGTGCACATTGATCCGACTTGAACCAAAAAGTATAATTACGTAACTTGAATTCATGATTTTTTTACGGAGATATTTTATTTTTATTTTTGTGTCAAATGAAAGGTACCTAAAGGTGTAGAACCATTAAGATTAAATCATGTAAATCGGTCCACGCATTTAGGAGATAATAACTCATTACTGCAACACCACACCGACGCTAACTAACAAAAGAGATAATGGTCAAGCGCAAGCCAATAAAATTATTAATAAAAAAAAATAACAATTTCATGCCAAGTGAAAGCGTCAAGGATTCGAAGCTCCTTACCGCGATACATTTGTTTTGATCTTGTTAGCGACACTGCCTTTACATTTTTTTCGTATCGTTTTGAAATATTGGAATACAGTGGTAGACAGGTTTTTTTTTGTGTATGGCGGAGACGTTAAATATATTTACCCAAATGCTTACTTGGTGTAATCGATTTGTGGTTGTTTTAGGACAAAAATATACCTGTGTAATTAAAATATCCAAATAACGCCTGGAATGTTTCTACTTGATAAATAAACATTTTGAATATTAAACGATCGTACATTCCAAAATATATTCTTCCACGAATCTAACATGCGAGGTACGCGTTACATAAATGCCTGCGCCCATTTTATAGTTTATTAGTTTTTTCTGTAATTGTATGAAACGTTTATTATAAACAGATTACCGTGATAGATAAAAATAGAGATTCCCTGAATCAAGGTCACAAGCTACCGTATTGAAGAAGTTTTTACAAATCCTCTGTGACTCTTTAGAAGCTGGACAGATGGTACACTTTCAAAACTTAATTAAATCAACTATCTAAAAATGAAAGTAAGATTTAAAGCACTGATGAAGACTTAAAGCGTCTTATTCAGTTATTTTAGAATTTATTAGAACGTATAATAAAGCTGCCTAACACGCGAGTAAAGTTTGTAGATTGAATCGGTCGCAGTCGACACTTAGATAAGGTTCCGCACCACTGCAAAACATTAATAAGTTAATGTCATTTATAATATAAATGGCATCTTACCTACATATTATATAGGAGTAGCACATGCAGACTCAGAGTGTTTCAAGTGTGGTAAAATCAGAAACTATAATAATATATTAACTTGTACTTATACTAAAATTTCAGTATTTTTTTGCTATTTATAATACTATATTAGAAATTGAAAATATACTGGTATGTGTCTCAGGCTCGACTTACCATTAGTTTCTTCTACCCTATCATCATCATCATCATTTCAGCCGAAAGACGTCCTCTGCTGGACATAGGCCTCCCCCAGGCGTCGCCACATTGACCAATCCCGTGCGTCTCGCTTCCAGCGTCTTCCCGCAACCTTAACCAGGTCATCAGTCCACCTAGTAGGAGGCCTTCCAACGAATCGTCTTTCGGTTCGCGGTCGCCATTCCAGAACTTTTCGGCCCCATCGGCCATCCATTCTGCAAGCAATGTGCCCTGCCCACTGCCACTTAAGTTTGCCAATTCTTCGGGCTTTGTCGGTACCTTTGGTTCTCCTGCGGATATCATCATTTCTGAAGTGATCACGTAAGGAAATTCCGAGCATAGCCCTCTCCATTGCCCTTTGGGTGACTTTGAGCTTTCTGATAAGGCCCATTGTGAGCGACCACGTCTCGGTCCCATAGGTGATCACTGGCAACACACACTGGTCATAGATTGTTTGCTTGAGACACTGCGGTAAATTGGACGAGAAGATACCACGCAACTTCCCGAACGCCGCCCAGCCGAGTCGGATTCGACGGTTGACCTCTTTTTCGAAATTGGACCTACCCAACTGGACCGTTTGTCCCAGGTAGACATAATCGTCTACAACTTCGAGAGTAGAGTCTCCGACCTTGATAGGAGTGGGTGTTACATGGGCATTCACCATGATCTTGGTTTTGTCCATATTCATTTTAAGACCCACTCTTTCGGAAGCTCTAATGAGGTCATCGAGCATTTTACTGAGGCTTTCCATGGTTTCAGCCATGACCACTATGTCGCCGGCAAAACGAAGGTGAGTAATGTACTCGCCATTAACGTTGATGCCGAGCCTTCTCCAGTCCAGAGTCTTGAAGACATCCTCCAGCGCAGCAGTGAACAGTTTCGGAGAAATGCCGTCTCCCTGTCTCACGCTGCGCTGGAGAAGGATTGGTTTCGAGGTCTGATTCTGAAGACGGACTGACATGGTGGCTTTTTTTTACAAACACTTCAACTACTCAATGTACCGGTAGTCGATCTGGCACCGTTGGAGAGACTGCAGTACAGCCCAAGTCTCGATCGAATCGAAGGCTTTCTCGTAGTCCACAAACGCTAAACAGAGAGGCAGGTTATATATACTCTTCGGTCTTCTGTATAACCTGCCGCAGCGTATGTATGTGGTCTACGGTGCTAAAGCCTTTTCGGAATCCGGCTTGTTCAGGGGCTGGAAATCGTCAAACCTGAGCGCGAGACGATTCGTGATGACTCTTGAAAACAACTTGTAGACATGGCTAAGTAGTGAGATGGGCCTATAGTTCTTCAACCGGGCATTGTCGTCCTTCCTGAAGAAGAGTACCACCACAACCCTGCACCATGCCTGTGGCGTTTTGTTTCTACCCTATAGTAAAATATTATACCTGTCTATATTGCGCGGTTGACAGGTCGTAAACAGGTGGGTACTATCTGCCTTGTCAGTACAAACAGTCAGACCCTACCCTACTCCTTTCAACCATTACGGTATTACATTTTTACTACTTAACCTTAGCAAATAAATGTAGGGGAAATGACAGCGTCGTGTAAAACTGCCCAGCTAGCATGAATGCAATCTTACGATGCTTTGCTACATTTTACCAAGTTCTTGATTTCTTTTGAGGCTTTCGCGGCTACTCGAACGCATTATAATGATAGGTACAGGTAGGTAGGTTTATTTGAATACCTGGCTTTAGGGCTGATTTTTACCAAAGGGCAGACGAGAGCGGAAATCTCATCATCATCAATAGCTTCCAGATTGTATTGTGTTGAAGGAGACATTTGAAATAATGTAAACCTGTTGGTTGTTTGAGTCATCTCCTTTTCTTTGCACTCTCCTATTTCAAAAACATTCCACAGAAAATATGATATTATCATTAATTAAGTATTACGTCCCTCCGTAAAATAAAATTATTTTGAAAACAGATGGAATTTTTATTTCACATTCCGCATTCATATGCCAGGTAAAATAATGTAAAACACTTTCAACTAAAGTCGTATTTTATCTTTTACCAACAGAAACATTTTCGTTTTAAATTTTCACACTTTGTTGTAAAAATACGGAATCCTCTTTTTTACTACGAAACCGTAGCATTTAAAAAATGTTGAGACTGTGTAGGCGGAGAATTTTAGTATTAGAATGAATTACTTTTTAATATTTCTACACAAAAGCAATAAGTATCTACATATAATAATTTTATTAACTACGCAATCTGTTTAAAAACATTTATACTTTACTTTATATTTTTACGATCGGTTGTAGTTGGCCCAAAATAAAATTATAAATCAAAACTAATATCAGTGTGTGTGGCTATACATTTTAATTAGTTCTCCCTATCCTAAATTACTTTAATAATAATAAGGCACTATTTCAAACTTAATAAAATGTTTTTAGGCATAAAATGTTTATTCACCCTCTGGCTACGTGACCTAACAAAACAGAAGGTGTAAAATTTTTGTTACCCATCTAAAAGTAGTATAAAATTCATTATAGAGGCTGCGGATTGCCTACCTACATACATTGAAATTGTAGACATCATTGGCATACAAACGACATCATCATCTGCCTGCACTTTTCCCAAAATTGTAGGGGTCAGTCTCATCCCGGTAAGATAACACGATACCCCTTGGTAAATCCGGTTATCAGACTTTCGTTAAACAGAATACGTAATAGAAAGAAATCTTAGTTTCGTGTAGGTTTGGGAACTGAAGCGCATGTTGGTAAAATTTTCGCTGACCCTAAACGCTGTCTTCATTACGAGGTTCATTATTTCGGATCAGAACGGACCATCGTTAATCCGGATATTACACATATCACCCGCTACCCAACAGGAAATAGACATACTGGTAAATAGTAAGATAAGTAAGTAGAAATCACAATCTATTCTCAAAAAAACAAATACAATACTAAACTGTTCCTACAATACCCCAGGCGGATGAAATTTTAGTTTTTCCTAAGTTTATCCCAAACTAGAGGACGCCTCGCGGTTTCACCCGCGTAGTTCCCGTTCCCGTGGGAATACAGGTATAAAAAGTAGCCTATGTCACTCGGGGATAGAGTAGCTTTCCAACGGTGAAAGAATTTTTGAAATCGGTCCAGTAGTTTTGGAGCCTATTCGGTACAAACAAACAAACAAACAAAAAAATCTTTCCTCTTTATAATATTGGTATAGATTTAGTTTAAGGGTCGGCCTTTCCTAGTTAGAGAAAAGGGAGAAAAATATTTTTTTGTTAAGAGGAAGTTACATTGGAAGTAGGTACAGATTCAATAAAAAAAATCTGATAGAATTTATTGATAGAACGTTACAATACCGCTGAGTCCCATAGGCTATTTTCACCCTGAAATTTCCAGGATAAAAAGTAGCCTATTCTGCGTGATAAGCTACAGTAACAAGCTCGTGGGAAAATACTAGTACCTAAAATGAAGAGCTAAAGTACTAAGTAATTTTATAAAAGTTAATCTCTAGAGATCGTGATGCGATTACACAGATTTCTTCACTAGTAGAAAGCTTTTTTACTTTTTCGTTACATAACAGTACAGTACAAACATTTTCTTTATGTCCCGCGGCAAACTTCGTGTTTCGTCAGTCGTCGGATTTCTATCAGTTGCACTTTGCCTTGGTGCCACAGAGTATTTTTTTATATAGCTTGGTGCAGATCGGACGCTCTCATTCAACTTGGATGTATATAGAGTTGTTAATACTTTGCTCTCTTTGTGAGCACACTGCTTTCATTTTAGGCTGCGTCCCTATAAAATTACTTCAAAATTCAGAAAACCTTTCTCTATTTTCGGCAATTGGAGACTTGTACCCCTCACTCAAATGGCCAAATTCTTGGCAATAGTTCACCATTCAATTGTCTATTTATTTATTTAACATACGATATTGTTAGAGAAGTAAGAGTGTAACTCAGCACCTGTAGCCAAGTTGACAATCTTGAATCGATAACGCTAGTAGAAAATTAATCAATGTATGAGAAAGACACATCTAAACATTAAGACGCTGGTCAGAGCGTTAAAACAGAAGGCGTTAACGATTGTAGAAAGAGATTAGATACGAAACGTTAGTAACTTGTTTAAGGGCGCAGTTATTATAGGAGCCAGACGAAGTGCGACCGACTTAAAATCTTATTTAGATGGAAATGGGTTTTAAAAGGTCATTAAAGAAAATTATTTTCCGTATGTAAAGAATAGATTATACAAATTCATAGTCAAAGGTACCCCGGGGCCTAGATTAACCTATAATTGTAGATCGTGTCTGAGATACAAATTTAATATTTATGTGCCGATGATTTTCTCTCGGTATAATTTCCTGCAGTAAATTTCCTAAAGGTGTCATGTATATGACACATTTCCCGTGAAACTGTATAGTTTCACGGGAAATGTGTTTGTATTCGTTTACGTTTCCATTTTAATTTGTGGCATTCTCGCATTCTGTTTTGGAATGTAAATCAGGTAACGGGGTAAGTGTGAATGACTGTGCTATATTTATTATGGTGACCCACATAAAGGTGCTAAAGTCAACATTAAAACACAATGGATAATGGACCTTATGGGTTATTTATTTCCATGTGTGTTTTTGTTTTTTTTTGGTAGATAACAAATTGATACTTAGTCACTGGAAAGTATTTACTCTGATGATGTCAAAATCTTTCTAGTTTCTTTAAATAAATAGCTAGACCTCCCACACAGTTACTTTGCAGACCAAGTCCAAGAAGATAAGTTTACTAAAACTTTGGACTTATCCTCGATGGAGTAGATTAGATTAAAAATGTTAGCATACTCCTCTGTAGAAACATCGATCAGCCAAACTTGGGAAGTAGCACTACAATTTTAGCAGATAGGCATCTGCTACGTAACTACAAAAGTTACCCACTAAAGCCTTATTTTTAATTGGAAAGTAAAAGGCTCTGTCTTGAGATAGTAGACTGTTAAATATGTCAGTCTATAAAAAATAATTTTCTACGATTGATAGCGATTCCTGAGCCCTTAGACTGTTAAATATGTCAGTCTATAAAAAATAATTATATACGATTGATACCAATTCCTGAGCCCTTAGATTGTTATATATGTCAGTCTATAAAAAATAATTTTCTTCGATTGATAGCAATTCCTGAGCCCTTACACGAGGTTATTGAGATATTAGACTTTTAAATATGTCAGTCTAAGACAACTAATTTTCTGGTTTTGACAGTTCATTATGTTTTAAAACATCATGTCAGCATAATTAAAATTTATTCCCTTGATAATTAGTTAAAATGAGACCACGTGTTAGTTAGTTATAGTGTTGATAGTAAATCTCAGAAACTGTGTGTAAATCCTACAGGAACACTTTACATAATTATATAAAGTAGGTAAACTGCTTTATGTCAGCATTTATTCGCGTGAAAAACAGACTCGTTTCTCTTATTTATTCAATTTCCTCCTTATTTATGAAAACAAACAATGATACCATACACCCTTGGCGAGTTGGCGTGGAGGAGTTCAGTTTTATTGCGAGCCCTTTGAGATTGAGCACGTACAACCTTTCATTGAATTGAAGTGGCTAATTGTTTAGTAAGGAACGTTTGAGATGATGCATTAAACTTGAAGCGACAACCATTGTTTGACCGTTTAATATATTGTTTGTATAGCGTCTCAGAAGAATCTGCAGACGTGTTCTGCTGTCCTATTCTATAAACATCTCACCGTGAAAAGTTACGTATTGTAATTTTGTATATTCCTAGCGTACGCCTCGCGGTTTCACCCGCATAGTTCCCGTTCCCGTAGGATTAAAGGGAAAAAAGTAGCCTATGTCACCCGAGGATAGTGTAGCTTCCCAACGGTAAAATAATTTTTGAAATCGGTCTAGTAGTTTTTTAATTTATTCCTTACATACAAAAATATAAATCTTTCATATTTATATTATTATAAGTAAAGAAGTATAGATATGTATGTATTTTTATCTTCCATATTTATATTTAGTTAAGGTATATGTGTAATTTACATAATTATAATTAGTTAAGTTATTATAGCCTATTTTAGGTTTCCTTATTTCTTTCTACACTCTATGTCTTCGTCTATCATCCAACTATGTCGTCGCAGGTCTGCTGGAAGAAATTTCTATAGAAATAAGCCTTTGTGCTCTTCTATCTGTATTCTTTCTTTTATCTGTAAAGTGTTTTATGTGTACATAAGAAATAAACTTCAGCCGGTTTATTCTGTGAACATCTCACCGTGAACACTTAATTGCAGTGAGCTGAAGTGTACCGTCATTCCACATTGATTGGTTGTATTGACAGCTTACTTCATTTTCACTTCACCTAAGTTTTCACGGTGATATTTTGAATAGCACTATTGGTGGAATGGTGGTCATCTCACTCTCACTTAGCCTAAGCCTTCACGGAGACTTCAACAAAATATTCTGGTTGGTTAACAGTGGTGAAACATGGTAAGAATATTTAAATACTTAGGTAGAAGTTATTAAAGTTATTATAAAAGGTATTATGTTCACTGCTTTAGAACCTTAAAGCAGTAAATATTTGCTTACAGACCGACGAGGCTATTATGATTCAGGATTATGAGATTAGGTAGGTCCTCCATTAAGAATATCGAAACGAAAAGAAGAAAACTAAAAGCCTTTCATTTGATATATCTTAGTAGGTCATCATCATCATCCTATCAGCCGAAAGATGTCTACTGCTGGACATAGGCCTCCCCCAAGGGTCGCCACATTGACCGGTCTCGCGCGTCTCGCAACCAGCGTATCCCTGCAACTTTCACCAGGTCATCGGTCCACCTAGTAGGAGGCCTTCCAACGCAACGTCTTCCGGTTCGCGGTCGCCACTCCAGAACCTTTCTGCCCCATCGGCCATCCGCTCTGCGAGCAATGTGCCCTGCCCACTGCCACTTAAGTTTGGCAATTTTTCGGGCTATGTCGGTAACCCTGGTTCTCTTGCGGATTTCTACATTTCTGATTCGATCACGCAAGGAAACGCCGAGCATAGCCCTCTCCATTGCCCTTTGAGTGACTGTAAGCTTTCTGTGTGAATGATGATGTGATGAGGCCCATTGTAAGCGACCACGTCTCAGAGCCATATGTCATCACTGGCAACACACACTGGTCATAGACTTTCGTCTTGCAGCGTTAAACAGCTTCGGAGATATGACGTCTCCCTGTCTCACACCTCGCTGCAAATGTACGGGTTCCGAGGTCTGATCCTGAAGTCGAACTGACATGGTGGCGTTTTTGTATAAACACTTCAACACCTCGATGTACCGGTAGTCAATTTGGCACCGTTGATGAGACTGCAGGACAGCCCAAGTCTCGATCGAATCAAACCATCTTAACATACACTTTTCAATTTAAGTCACTACGTCATCTTCTTTTAAACCACAGCGTTGTCTTATTACCTTACAAAATTTACATATGACTTTCTTTTAGACATGATTAAATTTAAATTTTACTTTAATGTACTATAATAGTATTGTCTTTTTTTTTCTCAAACACACCGCTCTGACCCGTGCAAAATCAAAAATCAAGGAACAATGCGAAGTAAACAAATTGATTTATTCCGTTCTAATACCAACATTTTATACCACTGGCATTTAACATTAACATTAGAAGCGGGATATATATCATGCAATAAATGTAACGTGTGTGTGTGTAATATGTGGTAAATATCCCGCTTATAATTTTAATGTTAGTGTTAGTGACCATGACAGTTTAAAAACTTATACCACTGGTATTTTTTGAATTCATATGTGTTTTCTATTCCAAAAGAAACTCTTTAAATAATTAAATTTAATGTGCGAACGAATACTAACAACTTGAATTTGGTACAGTCAGCTCAGTCAAACCTAGTCAAAAATATTTCTGTATGGACGTCGGCATAGTTATCGAATTTAATTTACACCAATGGTTCTTGGTGCTTTATATTCGTGCATATTAGCACATTAAATAGCTATCAATAAAAAACTTAATTCACACACACAAATTGAAAAGTACGCGTTATCTGGTGTAATCGGTTGAATAAATTTTCAACAGCCAATCACAGCAGATACCGCGCGCTTGACAATTTCTCACATTAATTCTGCGATAATTTTGAACTGAAAAACTCTGGGTTAACAGACTAGATGAAAAATGAAAAAAAAAAGTAAAAACTAATAATAAATTGGTGATGAATGACTGATTATTATATATAAAAAGTTGATTTTCTATGACATTTTACAATTGTTATATTAAAACTGATTTGTTTTTGTAAAAAAATACCTGACGTTGTTATTATTAGATAGGTAGACGTAAAATACGTACCTATCGAATAATAACTATGTCAGGTAAATTTTTCGAATATAAATGAAAAGTTAATATTCTGAGATATTTTTAGATTGTAAGTAAATAAATGATTCTTGTTTTGATATTTTACAAAAAAGTATTTTACGGGTACAAAGACTAAAATTATAATAAAGTTGATTATTAATCATATTTTATTATTGAACTAGACGTTTGCTAATTATAATTATTTTTTCACTAAAATGTCTTATAATTACATAAAAAGCATTTTAACTGGCTGTACCTTATATATTTGAACTTGTTTAGGTATTAGTTTAAACAATGGTATCTATTCGTTCAGCATAGAAAATAAATATGAATTGAAACAAATACCAGTGATATTAGTTCTTGGTATTAGAACGGAATAAATCAACAAATAATGTTCCGCTTCCGAAATGCTCGCAGCGGCGGCGGCGGTGGCGATTGCCGCGCGAATCAGCTGTAAACGAAGCGTCACGGAAATTGCCAAATACCCCCGAAACCGCGATCGGTTTGGCCGACTAATCGGCCTCTTTGCAACGGACTAATCGGCTAGTCGGGCAGATGGCCAAAGTCGTAGTCAGCAAATCGGTATAAAATAACTATACGCTACTTAGGAAAAAAAGATGTCCAAGGAGATCCCTCCTCATTTTTCTCCGCAGGAACCAATACTGAGGAAACACTGGTGGAAACAACTAAACTAAGTAACTTTCTGACTGGCCGAATCCTTGAAAAGTCATCCACGAGGTAAGTTGGATGGTTGGGGCTAGTTTCTCAATTGAGTGTATGGAGCAAGAACGTGTCAAAACCTATTTTAATGCAAATTTTTGGAGGTTTTCAGGCCTGAAGTAGATTTTGATAAAAGTTCGACTTCAAATCCTGAATAAAACTATCCAGCAATAGTTTCTGAAAGTGTGATCAAACACACTACCCGAATGTCTTTTCTTTGTTATTGTTCGTCGAATCGTTGAGCTCCTTAAATTCTGAGTTAAGCTGCTCGGTTATTGACGAATGCGTGCACTGACTGGACTGGACCACTCAATCTGGCTGGTTCTTTCCTCAAAAAACCATTTCAGACATCAGTCTGCATGGTCTTCACATGATCTAACCTAGATTTTGTCTGGACTTCAAAAGAGACTGTGACCTCTGAGTTTGATTCAGCCTTACTTCACTAAAAAAAATAAACTATCTCAAATAAATTCATCTACAGTCCCTGGCCAAAATTAACTGGCCCACCCAAAATTATCTGACCCATCGAATATCTTGTTTAGCCATTTTAATCGTTATTCTTGCTGTCGTTAAAGTTGAAAGGCTTTTATGTAACAGGACTATAATTACTAGATAATCTTAATCATTAATCATAAATCTGACTATAATTTTGCGTATTTACAAGAAGTTTTTGTGGCTACACGGTTCAATGCTTGTTTGACGATGAACAAAATGTGGGTACGAAAACACAATCCAGGTATTATCAATTTATTTTCATTTTTGTTCTCTACAATATTTCTTGCTTTAGAACGACTAATATGATTTTTGCTTTGATTATATACTTGTCTAGATGCCACATTGGCCCTACCTGAACGGCCCAAATAAAGTCTACTAAAATTGGTAGACTCGCTTCTTACTTACGTCAGTGTCATTTGAAACACCTAAGGGTAACGTGATCACGAAAAATAATTAATTATGCCGGTTTGTGCCGTCAGACTGTATAGCAATTATGTGGGCAAGCCGTATAATAATACCAAAAGCACTTTTCACCGGTACGTTTTGTTATTTAACCACTATTATTATAAGAACACACGATTTTTAATTCGTTACTTTGTAGGGTAGTCTGATTTAGCCAGTGTTGTCAGTTTATTACTAGGGCGATTTAACGAAACTATGGGAGACAAAATACAAATAGCATTACATAATATTTCGATCAGAAGAACATTATTATTTTTAAAATTACATTATATATTTGATCAGTAAATGACAACTTACCTTAACGTAGCCCAGGCAATAAAATCAAGGAGAAAGATATTCCGAGAACAAACACAAAGAGATGGGTTTTAATCTATAAATTACTGTATATTTTTCATTGTATTTTTTGTTGTTACTAAAATAAATGATACACTAATCTACAAAATTATTGTTTAATTTAACCTGTTTTGTTTAACTTTCATCATATTAAATAATGCAGAAAAGGTAGGTTAATAGTTTGGAGCAGGCATTCCTAAACACGCATACATTGACAGTTTGACGACAATAAGTACACGAGCGGTACTCACACATATCACGCAATTGGAGACAGTTTTAGCGCGTCGTTTGTTTGCATTGCTCTATCTAGACAAGTATATAATCAATGGATTTTCGCCTAAAACTTATCTTGTAAACACAAATAAAAAACAACTTTGAGACTACAGATGAGTAGAATACGAATTTAAATATATTTACTTCGTGGGGTAGATGGATATTAAATTTATCTAAGTGACAAATGTCATTCTAACTACGCCTAATAGCAGTGACAGCGCACAAACATTTCTTACAACAGTTTGACGTAAATCGTGAAAAGTCTTTTTAATGAATTTGGTGGAATCAAAGCGTCATGTCGCATTTTAATGACTATGCAAGATATAAAATTATATTTTTACATGAGCAGAATGTTGGAATCAGTGAGATTGGTCTTAAATTTAATGTAGCGGTAAGTGTTTTAATACCTATTTTATTTGGCTAAGTAAATACTAACAGATTTTTTGAAGACTTGTGATAAGTATTTAATTTTCTTACAACCTAGTGATCGTGTATTTGGCTATTTTCTCATTACACCACCTTACAAGTTACCTATATATTTCCAAAAAAAAATTGTTTTAAGCCATACGGTCAGGCTTTGGCTAAGATGTTTTGGAGACATTGGAAATATTCAGCACACAATATTTCAGTGAAAACAGTGAGAAGGCATTTACATGCTGCTGGGATAAGAAACTATAAACGGGTCCGTTTTGATCAGGAATATTTAAATGTCAGTTGAAAAGAAAATTTCGTGATCTTCACAGATGAAAAGTCATTTAAATCTGATAAAGATGGACGTAAAATCTTACAGCGAATAAAACAAGAATGCTACAGTGAGAAGTGATTTCCACAGTGTAAAACCACCCGTACAATAACCTTGGGCTACTGGGACTGGATGTCGTCTATGGGACCTGGTGAAATGGTAGAAGTTGGTGGTCGAATTAACAGGAGTCTGTATTTGGAGATTTTGCGTGAAGTCGTGCTGCCGACTGTGCGACATGCCTATCCGATATTTACTTCATGCAAGACACAGATCTGTTGTTTCTATGATTTGTGCTGCAAGATAACTGCTCCATCCACCGTGCAGGCATTGTGCAGAATTGACGTGCTCAAGAAGTTGTAACAGTTATTAACTGGCCATTTAAAAGTCCCGATTTGAACCCTATCGAAAACCTATGGGGTTAAATGGTTTTAAATTGGTACTCATCCGAAGAGCAAAAAACGATTTGGCTGAGATCGTGTCATCGACATGGGAGCACTTGAGAGGATAATATTTGTGTTGGAACATGGTGTGCAGTATGCGTAGCCGCTCCGCTACTAACTAATCTACTTATAATTATAACTATTTTTAAACACACTAGTTATTATAAGTAAATGCTCAATTGAGTGAACGCTAAACCATTAAAATGTTGCGGATTCTGTGGTGATATTATTGTTATAAATATAAATGCATTCATACCACTCCCCCTCTAAAAAGCTTATTTTATTCACTGAAAACAGTGAATTCAAAGCACTTTTAATCACTGTTTGGTTAAAAATAGTTTAAAAAAACTATTTATTTTTATTACTTCATGTTCTTATTCTAGTTATTTATTTTCCTATTTATCTCTTTGCTCAACTGAGAAGCTAATAACATTTTAGTCAGCATAATTACAATATTAGATTAAACTAGACTCGATGAATTTCACGGGTCGACCTTTGCCAATTAAGTAGGTAAGTTCTGCTACAAAAGTGGATCTCATTGGTAAAACTATGTTAGGTTACCTGTCTGCTTCGTTTAACAAACTAAAATCAGTCTATTAGACCTTGTTAACATACTTAACACTGGTAGAGCCCAAGTTTACCCCTACCACTTCAAAGAGTTGGTTGTTGAGTGTCTATAACCTAGATGGCTATCTTTTTAAAGGCACTCGCAGACAAGTGCGACGTGATAAGGTGACATGGCATTTTCATAGAAGACAGTAGACAAAATTTAAGACAAATCAAAGTTCTATAAAAAAGCGTTGTCACTTCGCCGCTTTGCACCTGTCTGCGGGAGGCTTGTCGTTCGATTCGATTGCTCTGTAACATCTGATTGTTCAATATTTGAGGCACGAATCACGAAGGAATATGTCTATCACTCCTGTCACTACCAAGTAACGAGAGAAATCTAAAGCTCATATGCTGCGAATCGAGAATCTTTTCGTTTGGCACTTTCGGACTACATACCTACTTCGAGACACACTGGTAGATATATAAACAACTAAGGTCGTCATTCACTTATCGCCAAAGCACCAGCTACCTTCGCAAAGCTGAGACCTGTTTGGCGCTCACGGAAACTGACGCGCAGGATTGAACTCAAATTTTTAGGGTCCAATGTCGAACCCATGCTACTCTATGGGTGCGAAACGTGGAAGGTGACAAAGGACATCTCACGCCAAATCCAGGTCTTCGTCAACCGATCTCTTCGTGTCATCCTCGGAATACAGGTACTGGCCTGAGACTATTTCTAATGTAGAACTGTTGGAAAGTAACCACGAGAGCCCGATCGACCTACAGATCAAGCGTCGTAAATGGAGATGGATTGGTGGTCACACGCACCGGTGAGATTCCGTTCACATTCCTAAACAGGCTGGAAACCTCAAGGGAAAAGGAAGCGAGGCCGTCCTCGACAAATCTGGTGACGCACCGTATTGGGTGAAGGAGCAATTTAAGGAGCAGCGGAATGACGTGGAGCGTGAAGGTCAAGACCGATCGCGATGGAGGACATAGGATCTTAATCAAGTAAAGGTCGGTCAGTCGAGAAAGTTAAGGTCGTTATTATATTAAAAAAAATGCTTTTTCGGTGGTTATTTGAATGAATGTTGAACAGTCAGTCGCGGAACTTGGGTTTAATTTGTCTCGTGTCGGTAATACCTTTGCAGAAAACGAGCCACATTTAGGTATCTAAATGTGGCTAAAATATAACAAAATGATCACTTAGTTCAAAATAAGAAAGCGGTTTAGGATTTGTGCCCATTACCAATACAGAATATTATTTCGAATAGTCTGTAATCTATAGAACCGCCGAAGATTATCTCGTAGCGACAAATTACTGTCCTAACTAGAGTACTCATTAGAGAAAAAGATTCTGCCATAAATATACCTGGAATCCAATTAGTTTATAATGGTGACGATTTTTTTATCGATTATAAGTAGGGTATGATGAGATACTAACAAGTTGTCACCTAGCGAGCTAGGTATTTGAATGACAGGCGATATCTTTGACAAATCCTTCAAGGTTAAATCACATATCAAGATTTAATTGGCTAATACTATATTAAATAACTATTGTTATGGTGAGATTTAACAGCGCGTTACAGTTCGCATCACAAAAATTTGCCACTCTGTAACCTAGGGCCCTATTCAGCTGTGAGAGAGATACGGAACCATAATAATAATAATAATTTGATTAATATTAAAAATAATATAATATATAATATATGTATTTTAATTTTTACTATTTTAATCTGTGGCCTGGCTTGTCAAGAGTGACACTAAAATTTTCTTCGCTCTTCGAATTTTTTAGAATATATTTATGAATCCGAACAATATCACCATTAAAACTACATAAAACTAAATTTAAATAATGTCTACATATATATTTAATAAAACAACAAGAAGAAAACATAAACTATAATTAAAATGAACAACATACAACATACAATAAACCAGAATGACAAGCTGAGAAGAAAATGCTGACACGAAGCCAGGCCCGAGCCAAAAACACACGCCCAACATCTTCGGGTTCGTCGCTCAGCTCCGCCTCGCAGCCGCCGGGATCCCCTACAACCGTGAGTCAAGCGATCCTGGACGCTGCAGTTGCGTCGAGCTCGAGCGACGAATACTTCTCTCCGCCGACGACACCACCACCTACGCGTCGACGGGGAGGACGCCGGCCACCGGACAGCCTAGGACCTCGAGGCCCATCGGTCTCTGACAGGCTCCCCGCTCCCGGTGGAAGTGTGCAGCGCATGCGATGGACGCAATCGATTAACGAAAACGTCATGCGCGCATACTTTGGGGCTACAGAGGGGGGAAGTAACCTGACTGCGTACCGTAGTCGGATGCTCTCTCTGTTTCAGGTGCTTGAGCCACCTGTCAACGTGTCGGCCCAACGTCTATCGGATCAGGTGCGGGTCATCCAACGTAACCGTATGCTGGTTGACGCCGTACTTGATAGACTGCGTGAGGAATCACAGAGTAGCCGTGTCTCACCTGCCTTGCCACCGGCCGCGGTGCAACTGCAACCCAGTGTTTCACCGCGACCCGACCATGTTGGCGAGGACGACGACGACGGGGCTATATCTGTGAGTACCCAATGCAATGCGCGTTTGAGGAGCGCTTTGGAATGTGCATTCAGCGAGTATCGCTCCACACCGCCTGAGCTTAGACCTCGACTACCTCGTTTGCCCATGCATAAGAAAAATAGGGCGCTGGTGTGTGCTCTAGATTCGCAGCTATCAAATGTTTTTGATAGCAGCAAAGACCTTGCCGACACCCACTCGATCTTGTACTGTGCGGCTGCAGCAGCATGTCGTGTAGCTAATGTCAAGTTTCCCAAAACTGACAAAGCTACACGACCAGCTATACCAGCTTGGCAGTGCAGGATTGAGCGTCGTATCGGTGAGGCTAGAGCACTCATCGGCAAGCTTATCTGCTTCAGGGAGGGCAACACTCGCCCTAGAGTGATGCGCTTTGTGAGGCGGGCGTTCTCAGGGACTGATATCAGTTCTCGAGATTATATGTCCCGCGTCACAGAGCGTATCGACTTCCTGAAGCAGAAGATCTATGCATGGGCAAACCGTATTCGTCGGTACAAGCGGCGAGTGGAGCGATACACCCAGAATCGCACATTCCAGAGCAACGAAAGGTGGGTTTATAGGGCTTGGGAGCAACCCAACCAAGGTGTGACTGATACGCGCCTACCGGATAACGACGCCATGTGTTCGTTCTGGCGCGATATCTGGTCGGTGCCTGTCAGTCACACCGAGGGTGACTGGACTCGGGAGGTCGAACGGGCGTGCGATCCGATACCACAAATGGGGGCAATTACCATCAGCCCCCAAGATGTGGCTAGTGCAGTCCGTCCGTTGCCTAACTGGAAATCTCCAGGGCCAGACGGACTGCACAACTTTTGGATTAAATGGTTCCAAAGATCGCACGCTCGTTTGGCAACTCAGTTCCAGTCTGCCTTAGAGTCAGGATCACTGCCCCAGTTCCTAACGACAGGAATGACCCACCTGCTCCACAAATCAGGTAGTACTGCGGATCCTAAAAATTATAGACCGATAACGTGCTTACCGACGGTCTATAAAGTTCTTACATCCATTCTGAGAGCGAAAATTAATCAACATATTGACAATAACGCCATCATGTCTGCTTCTCAGAATGGATGTAGGAACGGGTCCCGCGGTACTAAGGAGCTGCTCCTCATAGACATTGCTATTAGCCAACAGGTTCGCCGTTCCCGCAAGGATCTGGCGACATGTTGGATAGATTACAAGAAGGCCTATGACTCAGTGCCACATACATGGCTCATGAGGGTGCTGGAGTTGTATAAAATTGATGCAACTCTGCGCGCCTTCCTGACGTCATGTATGGGGCAGTGGAGGACGGTCCTTCACTATCCAGGATGTCGACAGATTCAAGAAAACAGCGAACCTATAAGGATCGAGCGCGGAATATTTCAGGGCGACAGTCTGAGTCCTCTGTGGTTTTGTTTAGCCCTAAACCCTCTCAGTACACTGCTGGAGGGTTCAGGTCTGGGCTATCGGTTGAGGAGAGGTGGTCAGGTCATATCACACCTCCTTTACATGGATGATCTGAAGCTCTTTGCCCCCAACAACTTGCAACTGATGAAGCTACTGAAGGTAACAGAAACCTTCAGTGACGCCATCCGTATGGAATTTGGTGTGGACAAATGTGCAGTCATGCATGTAAAGCGAGGGGAGATTATGGAATCCGTGGGAATACAACTCTCGGATTCCATACACCTTCGATCCCTTTCCTCAACCGAAACTTACAAGTATTTGGGTATGTCGGAAGCACTAGGCATCAATGCTACTGACGTGAAACAGTCGTTGAAGGAGCGCTTCTTTGGCCGCCTGAAAAGAGTACTAAATAGTCTTTTATCGGGCGGTAACAAGGTGCGCGCCTTCAACGGCTGGGTCATGCCGGTATTGATGTATTCTTTCGGCATACTCAAATGGACTCAGACTGAACTTGACGCCCTGGATAGGAGGGTCCGCACGCTGCTTACGGCAAATCGTATGCATCACCCACGTTCATCGGTTATGAGACTGTATATCCCTCGGAAGTGCGGGGGTCGTGGCTTTTTAAATGCTAAGACCCTACACAACCGCGAGGTATGCAGTCTTAGGGAATACTTCCAGGCCGCTGACGTGGGTATGCATCGAAATGTGGTAGCGGTGGACAAGGGACTCACCCCGCTCTCCTTGGCTAACGAGAACTGGCGCAAACCTATAGTATTAGATACTAATGACCGCAGGGAGGTATGGCAGAGCAAGGAGCTTCACGGACGCTTCTTTCGGGTCCTACATGGGCCCGATGTAGATCTTTTAGCGTCCGTGGCCTGGCTGCGATTTGGTGACCTTTTCGGGGAAACCGAAGGTTTTGTCTTTGCGATTATGGATGAAGTTATGATGACGAACAACTACCGGAAATACATTGTGAAGGACGGCACGGTTGACATCTGTCGGGCATGTCACCGGCCGGGTGAATCAATCCGTCACATTATCTCCGGTTGTTCTAGTCTGGCTAACGGAGACTATTTGCATAGACACAACCTTGTAGCCAGGATAATCCATCAGCAACTTGCTCTTAAATACAATCTTGTGGAGTCGGAAGTGCCTTACTATAAGTATGTGCCCAACCCAGTTCTCGAAAATGGCAATGTCACGTTGTATTGGGATCGGTCTATCATCACTGACAGGACTATTGTTGCCAATAAGCCTGACATAGTGGTGATAGACCGACTTGAGCGTCGCGCAATGATTGTTGATATAGCGGTCCCACATGACGAGAACCTCGTGAAGGCTGAGCGAGATAAGAAAAGCAAGTATCTTGATCTGGCTCGCGAGGTTGTCGACATGTGGGACGTGAATACAGCGATCATTGTGCCGATAGTCGTTACGGCCAATGGCATAATAGCCAAGAGCCTCGACCAACACCTTAGGAGGCTCTCGTTGGGCAGCTGGATCAAGGGCTTGATCCAGAAAGCGGTACTCCTGGACACGGCGCGTATCGTTAGGAGGTTCCTCTCTCAGGAGCCCTGACCACCGGTAGCTTGGACCCTGTTCCCGATACCGGTGGGCTACTATTTTTGTATTTTTAAATGTTTTTTTATTTTCTTTTTTTTATAAAATAATATTTAAAAATGTAAAAATATGTATATAAAACGAATAAATAGAATAATAATTTTCCTGAAGCAGATCTTTGTGCATGGGCCAGCCGTATTCGGCGGTATTAGCGGTGGGTTGACCGCTACTTGCAGAATCGCATGTTCCAGAGTGATAATAGGTGGGTATACAGAACTTGGGAGCGACCTGAGCACAGTGTGACTGACGTGTGCCGCCCGGATGATGTCGCCACAAGTACTTTCTGGCGAAGCATCTGGTCGGTGCCCGTCTGTCACACTGAGGGTGGCTGGATGCGTGATGTCGAGCGCGTGTGTGATGCTATACCAAAAATGGAAAAAGTAATCATCAGTCCACCTGATGTAGCCAAAGCAGTTCGTCCGCTACCGAACTGGAAGTCTCCGGGACCGGACGGACTGCATAACTTTTGGCTTAAATGGTATAGCAGCTCACACGCGTCACTGGCATCTCAATTCCAGTCATGTTTAGAGACTGGGTCGCTGCCGCAGTTTTTAACAACAGGCGTTACCCACCTGCTCCATAAGACAGGTTGTCCCGCGAAACCCAAGAATTATAGACCAATTACTTGCCTATCGACGGTTTATAAACTTCTTACATCCATCCTGAGAGCAATAATTGATAAACACATTGAAGGTAACTCAATAAGGTAGACATTATTGAGTTACCTTCAATGTGTTTATCAATTATTGCTCTCAGGATGGATGTAGGAATGAGTCCCGCGGCACTAAGGAGCTACTCCTCATTGACATGGCCATAAGCTAGCAGGTTCGTCGATCCCGCAAGGATCTGTCGACATGCTGGATAGACTACAAGAAGGCCTACGACTCTGTGCCACATACATGGCTCATGAGGGTGCTGGAGTTGTACAAAATAGATGCAATTCTATGCACCTTCCTTGAGTCATGTATGGGGCAATGGAAGACAGTCCTTCGATATCCAGGATGTCGACCGATTCAGGGGGATGATGAGCCTGTATGGATTAAGCGGGGGATATTCCAGGGCGACAGTTTGAGTCCACTTTGGTTCTGCTTAGCCCTAAATCCTCTAAGTACACTGCTGGAGGATTCAGGACTAGGCTATCGGTTGAGAAGAGGTGGTCAGGTCATATCTCACCTCCTTTACATGGATGATCTGAAACTCTTTACCCCCAACAAATTCCAACTGACGGAGCTACTGAAGGTAACTGAAACCTTCAGTAACTCCATCAGGATGGAATTTGGTGTGGACAAATGTGCAGTCATGCATGTAAAGCAAGGGGAGATTATGGAATCCGAGGGAATTCAATTCTCTGATTCCATACACCTCAGACACCTCTCCTCGACCGAAACTTACAAGTATTTGGGTATGTCGGAAGCGTTGGGCATCAACAGTTCTGACATGAAGCAACTGCTGAAGGAGCGGTTCTTTGGCCGCCTGAAAAAGGTATTAAATAGCCTTTTGTCAGGCGGAAATAAGGTGCGCACCTTCAACAGTTGGGTCATGCCGGTTTTGATGTACTCTTTCGGCATACTCAAATGGACTCAGACCGAGCTTGACGCCCACGATAGGAGAGTCCGGACACTGCTGACCGCAAACCGGATGCATCACCCACGATCATCAGTGATGAGACTGTACATCCCGCGGAAGTGTGGGGGTCGAAGCTTTTTAAACGCCAAGACTCTTCACAACCGCGAGGTGTGCAGCCTCAGAGAATATCTTTTTAAATCTGAAGTGGGTATGCACCGGGATGTGGTCGCAGTGGACAAGGGACTCACCCCGTTGTCCATGGCTAAAGAGAACTGGCGCAAGCCTGTAATACTAACTACTGATGAACGCAAAGAAGTATGGCAAGGCAAGGAACTACACGGGCGCTTCTATCGGGCTCTACATGGGTCCGATGTAGATTTCCCAGCGTCCGTATCCTGGCTAAGTTTCGGTGACCTTTTCGGGGAAACTGAAGGTTTTGTCTGTGCAATTATGGACGAATTTATCCTGACGAATAACTACCGCAGACATATAATGAAGGACGGCACGGTTGACATATGTCGGGCATGCCACCGTCCGGGTGAATCCATCAGACATATTATCTCTGGTTGTTCTCGTCTCGCTAACGGCGAGTACTTGCACAGGCATAATCAAGTGGCCAGGATTATTCACCAGCAACTTGCTTTGATGTACAATCTAGTGGAATCGGAGGTACCGTATTACAAGTATGTGCCCGACCCAGTTCTCGAAAATGACCATATCACGTTGTACTGGGATCGGTCTATCATCACTGATAGGACTATTGTTGCCAATAAGCCAGATATAGTGGTGATAGACCGATTAGCGCGCCGCACAATGATAATCGACGTCACCATTCCGCATGACGAGAACCTCGTGAAAGCTGAGAAAGAGAAACAAATCAAGTATCTCGACTTAGCACACGAGGTTGTCGACATGTGGAATGTGGACTCGGCGATCATTGTGCCGATTGTCATTACGGCCAACGGCCTGATGGCAAAGAGCCTCGAAGACCATCTGTCGAGGCTGTCATTGCACGGTTGGATCAAGGGCCTGATACAGAAGGCGGTACTCCTCGATACGGCTCGCATTGTGAGGAGGTTCCTGTCTCTGGAACCCTAACCACCGGTAGCTTGGACCCTGCTCCCGACACCGGTGGACAACCATTTTTGTTATATTTTTAAATGTATTTTTTTTAATGATTTGTTTTTTTATAAAGAAATATTTAAAAATGTAAATATAAAGTGTGTACAAAGATAAATAAACGGAATAATAATGCATATATTTATGTATGGCCTGACCTGTCAAGAGTGACATATAAAAATTTTATCTCCATATTTTCCAATATAAACTAATATAATAATACAATAGAAAAATACAATAGAACAATGTACAAACACACCAATAAAATGAAAATCAAGAAAATAAAAGAAAATTACAATAGTGACGATAACAAACAAAACTACAACATGAAAAATCATTTGACAAACAAAGATGAATAAAACATGCTCACAAGAAGCCAGGCCCGAGCACTATCCACACGCCCGGGTTCGTCGCTCAGCTCCGCCTCGCAGCCGCCAGGACCACCTACAATCGTGAGTGAAGCGATCCCTTACATTGCAGTTGCGTCGAGTTCGAGCGACGAATATTTCTCTCCGCCGACGACACCACCACCTGCGCGTCGACGGGGAGGACGCCGGCCGCCGAACAGCCTGGGAGCTCGAGGCCCATCGGCCTCTGACAGGGTCCCCACTCCCGGTGGAAGTGTGCAGCGCATGCGATGGACACAATCGATCAACGAAAAAGTCATGCGCGCATACTTTGGGGCACACAGAGGGGAGAATTAACCTGGCTGCGTACCGTGGTCGGATGCTCTCTCTGTTTCAGGTGAGCCAGCTGTCAACGTTTCGGACCAACGTCTGTCGGATCGGGTGCGGGTCATCCAATGTAACCGTATGTTGGATGATGCCGTACTTGATAGACTGCGCACTGAATCACGGAATAGCCGTGTCTCGTCTGCCTTGCCACTGGCCGCGGTGCAACTGCAACCCAGTATTTCACCGCAACCCAGTATTTCACCGCGACCACATAATGATGGTGAGGATGACGAGGACAGGGCTATATCTGTGAGTACCCAATGCAATACACGTTTAAGGAGCGCTTTGGAATGTGCATTCAGCGAGTATTGCTCCACACCGCCTGAGCTTAGTCCTCGACTACCTCGTCTGCCCATGCATAAGAAAAATAGGGCGCTGGTGTGTGCTCTAGATTCGCAGCTATAAAATGTTTTTGATAGCAGCGAAGACCTTGCCGATACCCATTCAATACTGTACTGTGCGGCTGCTGCAGCATGTCGTGTAGCTAACGTCAAATTCCCAAAAAGTGACAGAGCTACACGACCAGCTGTACCAGATTGGCAGTTCAGGATTGAGCGTCGTATCGGTGAGGCTAGAGCACTCATCAGCAAACTTATCTGCTTCAGGGAGGGCAACACTCGCGCAATGGGCAAGCCGTATTCGTCGGTACAAGCGGCGAGTGGAGCGATACACTCAGAATCGCACATTTCAAAGCAACGAAAGGTGGGTTTACAGGACTTGGAAGCGACCCGACCAAGGTGTGATTGATATGCGCCTACCAGATAATGATGCCATGTGTTCTTTCTGGCGCGATATCTTGTCGGTGCCTGTCAGTCATACCGAGGGTGACTGGACTCGGGAGGTCGAGCAAGCGTGCGATGCGATACCACAAATGGGGGCAATTACTATCAGCCCCCAAGATGTAGCTCGTGCAGTCTGTCCGTTGCCCAACTGGAAATTTCCAGGGCCAGACGGACTGCAAAACTTTTGGATTAAGTGGTTTCAAAGGTCGCACGCTCGTTTGGCATCTCAGTTCCAGTCCGCCTTAGAGTCAGGGTCGCTGCCCCAGTTTCTAACGACAGAAATAACCCACCTGCTCTATAAATCTGGTAGTATAGAACGATAACGTGTTTACCGACGGTCTATAAAGTTCTTACATCCATTCTGAGAGCTAAAATTAATCAACATATAGACATTAACGCTATCATGTCTGCGTCTCAGAATGGATGTAGGAACGGGTCCCGCGGTACTAAGGAGCTGCTCTTTATAGACATTGCCATTAGCCAACAGGTTCGCCGTACCCGCAAGGATCTGGCGACATGTTGGATAGATTACAAGAAGGTCTATGACTCAGTGCCACATACATGGCTCATGAGGGTGCTGGAGTTGTCTAAAATTGATGCAACTCTGCGCGCCTTCCTGACGTCATGTATTGAGCAATGGAGGACGGTTCTTCACTATCCAGGATGTCGACAGATTCAGGAAAACAGTGAACCTATAAGGATCGAGCGCGGAATATTTCAGGGCGACAGTCTAAGTCCTCTGTGGTTTTGTTTAGCCCCGAACCCTCTCAGTACACTGCTGGAGGGTTCAGGTCTGGGCTATCGGTTGAGGAGAGGTGGTCAGGTCATATCACACCTCCTTTACATGGATGATCTGAAGCTCTTTGCCTCCAACAACTTGCAACTGATGAAGCTACTGAAGGTAACAGAAACCTTCAATGACGCCATCAGGATGGAATTTGGTGTGGACAAATGTACAGTCATGCATGTAAAGCGAGGGGAGTTTATGGAATCCGTTGGAATACAACTCTCGGATTCCATACACCTTAGATCCCTTCCCTCAACTGTAACTGACAAGTATTTGGGTATGTCGGAAGCACTAGGCATCAATGTAACTGACGTGAAACAGTCGTTGAAGGAACGCTTCTTTGGCCGCCTGAAAAAAGTATTAAATTGTTTTTTATCAGGCGGGAACAAGGTGCGCGCCTTCAACTGCTGGGTCATTAGCCCGATAGCGCTAGGTTTTGAAGTTTCAAAAATATTAAAGTTGTTTGTTTTTCGCATATAGTTTCCGGACCATTTCCCCAACCTAATACAAAAGTTTGTGTCATCCTTGGTATTTGCATAAGTAGGTATTTGTATTTTCAAGCAGTATTGGACGAAAAGAAAATTAGAGATAAACATTTTACTTTCATGATATTAACGAAGTAGTAACTGATGTACATAGGCATTTTGTGTCATCTGTGTCCACGAGAATACTTATGGAGGGGTTGGATTTCTGATTGGAAAAACTATTGCTGCGACAATGACAAACATCAAAAGTGCATCAACACGCGTCTGCTTTATGATAGTTAAACTTAACGAACGATACTCCTTGAAGATAATTTAAGTATACGCTCCAACGTCGGGCCATCCGGATGAAGAAGTGGAAACATTCTATGACGACATTGAAAAGGCCCTTAGGGACTCACCCTGTCACTACTCCACCATAATTGGCGATTTCAACGCCAGAATAGGACAACCTTTTCAAAATGAAACATCCGTAGGCACTTTTGGTCTTGGCTTGCGTAACAGGAGAGGGCAAACCCTAGTTAACTTTCTTGAGCGTAACAAACTATATGCGATGAACACCTTTTTCCAAAAAAGAGCTCCGAGAAAGTGGACGTGGCTAACTCTAGATGGTAACACTAGGAGCGAGATAGACTATGTAATCAGCACACATAAATATGTTGTGACTGATGTTTCGGTTCTGTCTCGTTTTAATGCAGGGAGTGACCACCGACTGGTGAGAACTAAATTCAGGTTTGACTTGAAGAGTGAACGGACTAAGATAATAACATCTACAAGGCGATATGAGAAGCAGGAAGTCACTTTATTGCATGATACTTTCCAGTTAGAACTGCAAAACAAATTTGAAGGGCTGGAAGACAAAAATCTAGATGTCGACCACATTAACCATCTCTTGTGCGGGGCTTTGACCGAAGTAGCTAAAAAACACCAAGGTGGACATAAAAATAAACAGAAGAAATTGTCACCGGAAACCTTCGACTTAATCCAGAAGAGGAGAGATATAACAATTCATACACAGCAATTAATAAAAAAGAAGTAGATGGGTTGAATAAACAAATAAATAAGTCAATACGGAAAGATTTAGATTATTAATACAATAAAATCATACAGAGGTTCAAAAGTGTTTCGAAGGAAAACTTGCACCGGTTCCAAACAAATCAGTAAGCTCAGAGATGACAGTGATAACATAGTGACGGATCGGACTCAGATTATGACTATCATTGAGAAATTCTATGGGAAACTTTATGCATCTAAATCTGCAGAACTAATACCTCTCGAAGACGATCCTAAAGCACCACCTATGGAGCATCAAAACTATGAAAGGTTTCCACCTATTCTGCCGTGTGAGGTCATAAAAGCACTACACGACATGAGGACTGATAAGTCTCCTGGTGAAGACGGAATTACGGTCGAACTGCTCCAAGCGGGAGGCGAACCAGTTCAGAAGATTCTCGTTGAGCTTTTTAATAGGGTTATTTATGATATCCGTACCCCAGAACTATGGAAGAACGCTATAGTCACCTAAATTTATTAAAAGGGTGACATTTCACAGCTATCAAACTACCGACCAATTAGTCTCCTCTCTCAGATATATAGCTGAGGCGAAGCCATCGAGAGACACGGCGAAGCACTTGCTGTTTCGCTGGATATCTCGAAGGCCTTTGACAGGGTCTGGCACGCAAGTCTACTCAGTAAGCTTCCTGCGTATGGCATCCCCGCTGGTTTTTGTAGCTGGATATTAGACTTCCTTTGCGAACGGTCGATCCGAGTAGTCATAGACGGCTGCTCCTCTGACCTTATGGCTATTGATTCCGGAGTTCCTCAGGGGTCTGTTCTCTCTGCAACTCTTTTCCTGCTGCACATCAATGACCTACTTCAGCTTGGTATTGTTGGGTACGCAGATGACAGTACTGTTTCAGAGAGATACCTGTCCAGCGCAAGAACCAGCGTGGATGAAGTCCGTTCCTTGAGAGAGACTATGGTAGAGCGGACAGATTTGACCTTAAGCCTTGTCTCCCAGTGGGGTGATGACAATCTGGTCTCCTTTAACGCCACCAAAACACAGACGTGTCTTTTTACGGCTAAAAGGAGTCTTTTCGATCGGATGCCTACTTTACGGGGTGCGTCTGTTCCAGTGACTGATCGGCTTGAGCTCCTAGGCATGGAGTTGACATCCAGTCTTAACTTCGGCGCCTCCATTGAGTACAAAGCCCAAATTGCGGCCAAAAAACTGGGCATCCTAAATAAGGTGAAGCGATACTTTACGCCTGGACAGCTTTTAACCCTGTACAAAGCGCGAGTCCGATCCTGCATGGAGTATTGCAGCCACCTTTGGGATGGCTCAGCAAAGTATCAGCTTGCCGCGACTCGGTGGAACGCAGAGCTAAGAGGCTCATCGGCGACATTGAACTGGTGGATACCAAGCTTCACAGCTTGGCTCATCGCCGCAAGGTTGCCTGCTTGTCGGTCTTCTACAGACTATATTTCGGTGAGTGTGCTCAAGAACTCCACGACCTCATCCCACCAGCCCCCTTCTACCATCGGACATCTAGACGCACTGCAAGTTACCATCCTTACCTTGTTGCCATTCCACCAATTCGCACCAAGCGCTTCCAAACATCCTTCATAATGCGCACAGCGAATGAATGGAACTCACTACCTGCGTCTGTGTTTCCGAAAGCATTCAACCCGAATCTCTTCAAAGTTAGAGTAAACAGGCTCCTTCTGGGTAAGCTCACTCCATCGTCGACTCTGTCTCTGTCACCTGTGACTTAGACTAGAGTCAAGAGCAAACTCACCTCAAATAAAAATATAAATAAATAAATATAAGCTTTTTGCTAAAATCCTGACTAATCGGCTTACCCGTGAGTTAGATGAAGCCCAGCCCATCGAGCAGGCTTGTTTCCGCTGCGGATATTCCACCATCGACCATATCCACACGGTAAAGCAGCTGATAGAGAAAGTGCCAAGAATATAACCGGCCCCTGTGCCTAGCTTTCGTCGATTACGAGAAAGCGTTCGACAGTGTCGAGCACTGGGCCGTTTTCCACGCTCTCCATCACTGTCATATTGATTCCCGTTACGTGGATATACTGCGGAAAATATATACCTCGGCCACTCTGCAGGTCCGAATTCACACACTATCAAAACCCGTACCGATCGAGCGGGGAGTGAGACAGGGTGACACCATTTCACCGAATTTTTTTACAGCAATCCTTGAAGATATCGTGAAAGGCTTAGATTGGGATTCGTGTGGTGTCAACATCAATGGTGCCTACCTGTCTCACTTAAGATTTGCAGATGACCTTGTGCTTTTCGCTGAAAACCTCGATGTCCTCCAGAAAATGCTTCAAAACCTTTGTGATGCTTCTCTTAAGGTAGGCCTTAGGATGAATATGGCCAAGACGAAGGTTATGGGAAACCTCTGCAGTAATTCAAACACTCTTCTTACAATCGGAAATGAAACGTTGGAGAGGGTTGACCGATATGTGTACCTTGGTCATATTCTTTCATTTGGCAAAGAACATCAACTGACGGAGGTCTCGAGAAGAATACAGCTTGGATGGGCCGCTTTTGGCAAACTGGATGATATTTTGAAATCAGTCAAGATACCACAATCTCTGAAGACCCGCCTCTATAACCAGTGTGTTTTGCAACCATGACTTTCGGTGCTGAGACGTGGACGCTTACTCAGGAGGCTGTGTACAGGCTTCGAGTTGCACAGAGAGCCATGGAGCGTTCCATGCTTGGCATACGGCTGATAGACCGGGTTCCAAACGTTAAGATCCGAAGACGTACGAAGGTTTCCGACGTCGGAAAACGAATTTCGGAACTGAAATGGAGCTGGGCAGGACAACTGGCAAGGCGTGGCCTTTCTGTGGGATCCATCATAAGAATAACAAGTTCGGACCACACCACACTCTAAAACTGGGTAGGTAATAATAACCTAGGCACTAGTTTTAGTTCGACTGCATAAATAATTTGGTCTAAATCCTTTTACCGAATAAATAGGGATAACCATTTTTCGGCTTCTTGTGTTATCCATAAATAATGATCACAAAGAAATCTTATTTTAAAAGTTACTCACCCAAATAAAAAATCTAGAGAAGTAATAAAAAAAACCGGCCAAGTGTGAGTTCGGCCAAGAGAGACTCGCGCACAGAGCGTTCCGTATAAACAGCTACATTCACCAAAATTAATAGGTAACGTTACTAACGTTCATAAACAATTAAAGCACCGAAACTCTAACAAAGGGAAAAAAATAACTTTGGCGTTCGAAAACTATTGTGTATACAAAATATACACCCATAGATCAATATACAAAATTTTTACTTTTCCATGTACGTTTTATAAGATGACTACTACTATTACTCGTAAACTTACGCCTTCTTATATGTCATAGTTTTCCTTTAAATTTCGTTATATATACTACTGCTGTGATTTTTTTCACATTTACAAAAGCAACATAACAGAAGGCAAAACAAAAAATAGCGACACACACTTGACTCTAACAAAAATTTGCTATCTAAAGTTTAATTTTACGCAAACGGATCCCTGAATCGAAAAATGATTTTCATAGACCCGTAATATTTTAAAGTGGCATATCCAACGATACCCCAAACAATGGGACTGAGGAAAAAAAAGACATGTATATGTATATCCATGCCAAATTCTAGCTTTCTAGTACTGAGTATCTAAGCTGCGGATTGATGGACGGACGGACAGACGGACATGGCGAAACCATAAGGGTTCCTTGTAAAAACCAGGGATCGCTTAAAAATTAGATAAACTAAGCCACGGTGGCGGCGAGCTTCACGTCTTCTATATTTATAAATGTATACTTTTACACAATCCTACTGTTGTTTGTTTTCAATATTGGGGCTCAGTCCGAAAATCATCATCAAAACAAAAATAAACAATTACAAGTTACTGCTGTGTTTCCCTTTAGTCAGATTTATCGTAACAATAACTAAAATAAAACGGGTCAAGTTCAATAATCCAACCCATCTGAATAGCAATCAAACCATTGTGAACAAACTACATAACTGAATGTTTAACCGATGTTAAAATGAAACTATGATTTTTTATGTTCGTGATCTACACCGAAACGGTACAAAAAGGTTTTGTTTTAAGTAGATGGCTAACTACAGACATAAATCTTGCGTTATCTATCGGACTAGATAACGCAAGTCCCTCCATCTGTATGAAAACCAAGCGTGCCACATTTTCACGCACAATTTAAAACAAATTTACTTACTAAAGAAAGAAAACATTTCCAATGCCTCGGCCAACTTTTTCTTTACACTTTTTACAACTCAATATGGCATTTTTAGGTATATTTCTAGATTTCGGTGGCTTTCCGGTGCTGATTATGCTAAATGAAAAGTACGATAAATGATCGTACTTTTACTCCGTTTTTTGACACGCGAAATACATACAATCGCGTGATATCTGTGTGGCTAACGCTCATAGTTTCAGGCGTCGTTTTTTAATTTATTTTTCTTGGTTTGCATTATTTTCAGTGACTTTATTGGTGTCTAGAAACATAGAAAGCACAGAAAAGAATCGCTTCTGAAACATCTGTGGACACAATTTCATATTTTGAACCCGAATTTTGATACAGTTATGGAACTACCTCTATGAATTATATGATTCTAAAATAAACGTGTTAATGACAATAATCCAACTCAATTGACTAACAATCAAACCATTGTGAACAAACTAAGTACATTACTAAATGTTCATCCGATGTAAAAGACGAATTTTTCGGTTCGTGCAAACGATACAACTGTTAAACTTGACGACAAACGCATAGCTTCACGCATCTTTTTGTTATTTGATAAGTAAGCGTAGCGCACTTATTTTCTGGCTATGCATTATTTTCAGAGTTTCATTTATTTGAGTAAAAGCAAAGAAAAAGAAATCGCTTTCAAAACATCTGCGAACACTATAAGTTTTTAAGCTATATATATATATTGACTACTGGGTTGTTACCGGAGTCAAACAGTGTTTTGAAACAGTTAATTAAACGTATTTGTCGAACAATCGTAGACGACACGTATTCGCGCACTATTTGATAGGCATATTTGTTGAGACATTAAGGTACGCGTACACGGCGTACATTATTTACAATAATAATTTTCCTTTATGTCTGCATGCGATGTCGACTTAGATGACTGAATAACACTGAAATTTACTGATCCGCGTAAAGAAATTGTAACTCCCAAGTTCTGTGAAATTTTGTCAAAATCAATACGATCATTAGAGATCCGGAATGCGAGCGCCTAATAGGAAATTGTACTGCATTTTGTACTTCTGAGACCAGGTTTTCTAAACTCAGAAACATCAAATAAAGTTAATGGTCCGTTTCCATACAATTGCCTTTATAGCAAATTATAATGGTCCATTACCTTGTGTAATGAAAAATCATTATCATTATTATTTTTTAGGTAACAGGCTATTGATTTCAACAAAAATAATAAAATTCAGTAGGTAAATAACAACGAATACTTATTTAAAATTCCTTTTAACTGTTGCCGTTGTATGTTTTCCGATGTTGCAGTAATTAAAAGCAGAACATGCAATATTTTACTCTTTGCTTATACTACATATAAACACGCTATAATTAAGACGTAATAGATTTATAGGAACACATACAAATCTGAAATGTATCGCGTACCTACCTCGGTGTATACATATTTATATTATTCCTACAACAAATTTTCAAAGACGTATATTTTTGGGTCTTGGGAAATTTGTAGACCTACTTCAAATTGTAATGTACACAATTCCATTCATTATGTCCGTAACACAGGCATTGTTAACAACTGCGGGACAAACAAACTTATTTTTTGTCAAAGGGACGAACTTACATTAGGTATATTTACTTTTTACAGTTATTCTTTTCGTATATTTATTTTTTACGCTTTCTCACGAGAGCATTATTTTCCATAAATAATTGAAGCTACTTCATTTGTCTCAAAAGAAACAACCCTGAAGACGAAAAGACTGCTTGCTTACATTTCCGCACGGAAATGGAAGAGGAATCCGTCACGTTGAATTTACGAAGGATAAAGAAACAGCTGATTTTTGCTTACAAAGACTTTGCCTCTCAGTAAATTCATAAGCTTCTGAATAAATCTTAAGATTTAATAAATAACATTTCAAAAAATGAGTCAACTTGAGCGCCTCTTTGTTAGTTTTCCGACTTTTCATTTTGGAATATTATGAGTTGGAAACGCGGCATGTTGAAATGTGTCGGCTAAATTATTCAAACAAACTTCCACTTTAAATCGTGGGCTTCTTTGAATTAAATTGTGTTTACAAAGTAACCAGTGTAACTATAGGAAGGTTTACAAAGTGGTGAAAGGGTAACAGGTATGTACATAACTAATATGACACCGTGGAAATTGCCCACCATACGGTTGCAATAAGGGCTCTAACATTTTATCTTATCGGGTTGCCGGATAAAGTGATCCCTCATAAATACGTAAACACTCAGAGATATGTAATTACACGCTTTACGGCTTCCTCGTATATTACTCGGGTAATCTGTCTCCAAAATGTTCCGTCGTCTGTCGACAAAAATAGGACGCCACGTCGCTTGGACTAGTTTACTCGGTCCGTCTCCGTTTAGGCACAATGCAAGACAAATATGAGTTGTATTTCAGTTTTTAATGGTACTGCTGAAACAAGTAATAGGCGTTAATTGCAATCAATATTGTAATACCTACTAATATTACAATTTAGTACCTGGGCAACCGAGCTCTGCTCGGGTGAAAATAGAGAAAACGACGTATGCTAAAAATGAAACCTAGTTAGATCGATTTATAACACATTTGCTCGTTAAGGGTCTCTTATTTCACCGATTTCAATATCGTATTGTATCTCATTACGTACTTGTGCGTTATTGTAATGATAAACTGTTGTGATTTATCTAATAAAATATTTAGTTGAATGCTAGGAAGATACCTTACAAACCTTGAAAATAAAAACTAATACTAATCTATCTGAAACTCAAGAATCTCATCTATCCCTTTCAAGAAGATAGCAGAGCAAACAAAATTCTGTGACAATTGATTGAGATTTCAAAGACAGACGGTCTTGACGTTGCGATCACAAGGGATAGGGTTGACATCCCCAGAGAGCTCCAATATTAAGTCACTGGATCACTGAGAAATAAAGTTAAAGTTATTCACGAAGTGTCTGAGAACCCTGACACACAACCCGCCGATGGCCTCAAGACTAACAATATTATTATTATTTATTTTTGGCATTTTTTTGTGTTTTGTCAAAGGGCTCCCTTTTTCTTGTCATTGCTCCCGGTTTGGCCAATTGTGGTTCAGACATTAGGTGCCAGCGATTACGATTGTGAAAAACTTTATTTATAGGATCAACATGCGCTACCAGAATCTCACGTGGTCTATCCCAAACATTTTGAATTTTCAGTCAGTCGTTATTCGCTCATAAAATGTCACTGTTTCTAGAGCCGATAGTCTAGTTCCGTGTTCATTTAACCTTTAGATCTGTGGGTCTTTATCAAAATTCGGTCTCGAGATCTACGTGTCTACGGATCACTCCCAAAACGAATCGCTTAAACTGAAGGGATATGTAAGTGTGTGTCCAGTCAGTCCACATTTTATGTTCACAGTCCACAGATTGATTTATCTGTACCTATGTATATGTATAAATACTTCGCAGAAAGCCAATTTCATCTCAACCCTTTAAAAGTCTAAAATACTTAAAATGCACTCAATAAAACTCTTATTTGTTTGCCTTTTTAAAGAGAAAATTGGCAAGTAATATGCCACGATATTTCGATATACGTACAGTACAAAGAAACAGACGATTTTTCAGCATTCCGCAGATCATTAATCGCGTCTACGTAAAAAATATATTCGTGTTAAAGAACACACGAGCCGATATTCACGTGCTTTTCAACATGGAGAAAATGGTTCCGTTCTATAAACATAGGTATAAATAGAAGGAAGAATTTCATGTTGTATGTAGAACAAAACTACAAGAACTTGTACCGACCTATATGTTATAATTTTTATTTTAAAGTTTCGCTGAGGTATTGGAAAAGGTAAATATTTTACCGTATCGCTAATTTATTGTTCATATCAACACGCGGTGAGCATGTGTGGTGGGCGTTTTGCTGTTCGGGAATCTTTGTTGCAGCCTGTATCTACCTAACTACAGACTAGGTATCTATCAGATCAGCTAGATTTTTGTATTACACCCGAATACCGAAAAAGTAACATGTTGTTCTAATAATTACAAATATTTAAAAGGTCTTGGAATTTCAATTTTGGTTCTTAGTTTCAGGGATCCGTGGTTCCTCAACTATAAAGGGACTGAGTTGGCTTAGGAGAGAAAACCTCTTCGGCCGACTCCCGGCCCAGGAATGGAGCGGAGGGAATGGATTGTGCATAATGGCGCTCTACCATTTCCTCCAGGGCAATATCAACCACTATGCCAGAGCTCAGGATCTCTTGCTCCAGAGCATGGCAGAGTGGGCGATTCACGTGGCTGTGGTCGCCGAGCCGTATTTTGTCCCACCCAGACACAACTGGGTTGGAGACCTCGACGGTTTGGTGGCCATCATTGGCGGGGCTCTTGTCAGCCCGTCCCGAGGTCGCGGCTGGGTGGCCGCCCTCGCGGATGGAGTTGGCATAGTTGGTGCGTATTTTTCGCCCAACAAGAGTCTCGCCGACTTCGAGAGTTTCCTTGTCGAGTTGGGCGCCGTCGTAGGCCGACTCCACCCTCGCCCTGTGCTGTTGCTAGGGGATCTCAACGCTAAGTCTTCGGCGTGGGGATCTCCGGTAACCGATGCTAGGGGTGAGGCGCTGGAGGAGTGGGCAGTAACCACCCGCTTGGTCATCTTAAACCGGGGCTCGGTTTACACGTGCGTGCGACAGCGGGGCGGGTCAGTAGTGGACGTCTCGTTCGCTAGCCCTGCTGTCGCATGTGCATGTGTGCATGTCAACGTGGAGGTGGAGACGTTATCGGATCACCGATATATCCGTTTTGACGTCGCCACCCAGACCACCGGCGGCCGCGTTTCGCCGGCCCCGCAAACTGGCGGTCCGCGCTGGGCGCGCAAGCGCATCGACAGGGAACTTCTCGAGGAGGCCACTATTGTCCAGGCCTGGATCCGGGAGTCGGCAACAACCGGACCCGTCGACGTCGAACAGGAGGCGCTGTGGTTCCGTGGGGCGATGACGCAAATCAGCGACGCGTCCATGCCCCGGGTCCACACACAGTCAGCGAGGCGCCAGGTGTACTGGTGGTCTGCCGAGATCGCACAGTTGCGTGTCGCGTGCGTAGCGGCCAGACGCCAGTACACCCGATACCGGAGGAGACGTCATCGGGTCCCTGACGAAGAAGCCGCGCGGTATGAGGTGTACCGCGCGGCGACGGAGACTCTGCGGCTGGCCATCGGCGAGGCGAAGAAGCGAACCAGGGAGGAGATGTTGGAGACTCTAGACGGGGATCCTTGGGGGCACCCTTATCGAGCGGTTCGAGGGAAACTTCGAGCTGCCGCGCCTCCACTTACGGAGAGTCTCCGACCCGAGTTGCTGGGGGAGGTAGTCGCAGCCCTCTTCCCGGCGAGAGCGGAGCATATCCCGCCACCGATGGCTTTGCCCACGGCCGCAGAGTCTACAGAGGAGGACGCCATCAGCGTCCCGGAGGTGACACAGGCAGAGATGGGGGCGGCCGTGATGCGGCTCCGGGCCAAGAACGTGGCTCCGGGGCCCGATGGAATCCACGGCCACGTGTTAGCCCTCGCTCTGAAGGAGCTAGAGCCCTGGCTGAGAGGACTCTTCACAGCGTGCCTTGAGCGGGGCCAGTTTCCCACTCTGTGGAAATCTGGTCGTCTGGTCCTGCTCAGGAAGGCGGGGCGCCCTGCGGACTCGCCGTCCGCGTACCGGCCCATAGTGCTGCTAGACGAGGTGGGTAAGCTGTTCAAGCGGATAATCGCTGCCCGCCTCGTCAGCCACTTGTACAGAGAGGGGCCGGACCTGGACGAAAGCCAGTTCGGCTTTCGGCATGGGCGCTCCACCATCCACGCGATATCGCAGGTGAGAGTCCTGGCGGAGGAAGCGGTGTCCCGGGGTGGAGTGATGTTGGCGGTGTCCTTGGACATTTCTAACGCCTTCAACACCCTGCCCTGGAGTTGTGTTCGGGAGGCACTACGGTATCATCGAGTGCCTCCCTACCTCCGCCGCATCGTTGGGGCTTATTTGTCGGAGAGGTGTGTCACCTACGTGGGACGTGATGGCGTCGAAAGCCAGCACCGCATGTCGTGCGGTGTTCCGCAGGGCTCGGTCTTGGGCAGCCCCTGTGGAACATCGGGTACGACTGGGTGCTGAGGGGTGAACTCCAACCGGGCGTAGACTTGACGTGTTACGCGGACGATACGCTGGTCACCGCCCGGGGGAGTTCGTACAGGGAGGCAGCGTTGCTGGCGACGGCTGCGGTCTCACAGGTGGTGAGCCGCATACGGCGCCTTGGCCTGAAGGTGGCGCTCAACAAGTCGGAGGCCATGGTCTTTCATGGCCCCCGGCGGGCGCCACCACCCGATGCCCACATCGTCGTCGGGGGGGCTCGAATCGCTGTCGAGTCAACCATGAAGTACCTGGGATTGGTGCTCGACAGCCGGTGGGATTTCGGACCCCACTTCCGGCAGCTGGCGCCCAAGTTGTTGAGCGCGGCTGGGGCGCTGTCAACGCTGCTTCCCAATCTGGGGGGACCGAGCGCTGCCTGTAGGCGGCTCTACGTGGGGATCGTGCGATCGATGGCCCTGTATGGGGCCCCGATCTGGGCGGCTGACCTGACGGCCGGCAGCATCGCTGTTCTGCGAAAGCCGCAGAGAGCGATGGCCGTCAGAGTCATCAGGGGGTATCGCAAGATCTCCTACGAGGCGGCTTGTGCACTGGCCGGATCCCCGCCCTGGGACCTGGAGGCAAAGGTACTCGCGTCATTGTATCGGTGGCGCGAGGAAGCGCGGGCGCGGGGCGAAAGGCTGATGCAGCGACACATGGAGTTGCGTCAGTCTCAGCTTCGTGACGTCCTGGTGGCGGAATGGCGAGACAGGCTTTCACGCCCTACCGCCGCGCCGGCCTCATTACCATCGAGGCGGTCCGGCCAGTGCTCGAGCGCTGGCTAGGGAGAAGGCACGGCTCCCTGTCGTTTCGGGTGACGCAGGTGCTCTCGGGGCATGGTTGCTTCGGGAAGTACTTGTGTCGCATAAACAGGGAGCCGGACGCCCGGTGTCACCACTGCGTCGACTGCCGGGAGGACACGGCGCGGCATACGCTGGCAGAGTGTGCCGCTTGGGAGGAGCCACGCCGTGCCCTCGTCTCTGAAGTAGGCAGTGACCTGTCGCTGCCGGCTGTAGTCGAGTCTATGGTCGGCAGCGAGGAGTCCTGGGACGCGGTGGTATCCTTCTGCGAAACAGTCGTCTCGCAGAAGGAAGCTGCGGAGAGGGAGAGGGAGATTTCATCCACTAACCCGATCCGCAGCAGACGCGCCGGGCGTCGGCGGAGGGCGGACAACGCCCTCTTCCAGCCCCCCTAAATGGGTCAAGGGGCGATGGACTCGGGGACGTCCGTCGCCCTCCAGGAATCTGGACCAGAGGTGGTGGCGCGTAGTGTTCCACGCGCGCCCCTCTTAGACGTTGCGGGGGGAGTCCAACACCTCACTCCCCCCAACCCGAGGTAGTGGCCCGCAGAGGCGGGCCGGCACTAGCCGGGGGTTGCGGAAGTATCGTTATTCCCGCGATCCCCGGTGTAGGTGTGAGACGGAACACCGGGGTGGTTTTTAGTCAGTAAGAGTCTGACAGACCCCTCCGCCTCCCCAGGGCGGAGGACATCCAATGAGGATTTTCCACCTCGGAAAAAAAAAAAAAAAAAAAGTAGGGAAAACCAACAAGAACTTAAACTAATAACTACACTTTACCCAAATAGGCTTAAATTAACAAAAATCACAGTAGTTTAGAGTTGGGGACCTTCCTAATAATACTTTAATCAAGTCCACTGAGCAGTATAGCCGTCCTCAAAGTCCTTTTAAAACAAAATGTAACCTTTGTGGACCTTCCGTTAGTGCATCTACCAAAAGTACCTAAGTAAACACTTTTTGCAACACGTGTGTAACGTGAATACTTTCTGCCTAGCGATGATAAAAATATAACCAAAGCTTAAAGAAATCACCTTTTTTGGAATACAGAAATTCAATTTTATAATTATAATATTTATAACTCGACACTATTAGGTACTATAAATAACATGACTAAAAATTATTTGACGATAAATATAGGTTTTGGGAAAGGTTAAGGGTTAACTAAAATACTACTCAAAGAAAACTAAGCTATTTCTGATGGATGATGATTTTTTTATGGCTTGCGTGTTGATAGTACGCGGATACGAGTAGTATGTATCTATTGTAACAATATAAATACAATACAAACATCTTAATCAAAACTGAGAAAAGTCAGTCGTTCTGCTCAGGCATCGCAAAACGGATGGATGGATTTGACAGGATTTTCGACAGAAAATCTCCTCTTTTAGATAGTTTGAGATTTTGGGTGGCCCCACCCAATAAGAGGCTGGCGATCCAAGGGACGAGAAAACTAACTCGACAGCATTTCTTTCGCGCAGCCCCCTGTCATCCAATCTCATTTTTTCAACACTCTACAAGTCGTCGACCCTCAACTCAATCTAAATATCACATCACACTTACAAAAGGCGAAATATTGTGAGTGTGTGTGTGTTTGTGTGTTTTTAGGATTTCGTACCTCGAAAGGAAAAAACGGAACCCTTATAGGATCACTTTGTTGTCCGTCCGTCTGTCTGTCTGTCAAGACCCTTTTTCTCAGGAACGCGTGGAGGTATCAAGCTGAAATTTATATCAAATACTCAGGTCTATAATACCTTTAGGCTGAGGTTTGTACGGAACCCTCGTTGCGCGAGTCCGACTCGCACTTGGCCGGGTTTTTACATTTTCACGGTCAAACGGCTGCACGTATCTGGATGAAATTGTCACAGAGATAAATGATAGTCAGGAATAGCACATAGGATACTTTTTAACCAGTGAATTTAATCTCTCGGGATAATTTTCGACTTTCACGCGGGCAAAGCCGCTGGCAGAAGCTAGTTATATTAGAACTCTCAATGAAAGAAATCTCAAAAAATTCGTTTGATTTATTCGCGACCTGAACAAAAATGGAAATTTGAAATGTTTTCTGAATATTTTATTCGCTTTGACAAATAAAGTGGTATCCAATTCATCTTGGTCACAAAATAACAGGCTTTAGACAGTCCAATATTATTTTCAATTACTTTATTAGACGAGGTTATTCTTCAAATGATTTAATTTTGGCATTTTTATGCGAATCCATTCGAATGAATTTCATGACTTTGAAATGTTTACCCTCTTTTCACCCACATCAGGTCGGTTTTCAGAAAACTCTAATCTAAATAGTGGACCACTAAACTCTAAGGAACGACAAACAAACGAAAACAAAAGGGTTTTAAACGACCTGTATGTTTATTAGTAGTATATTATTGGGCATTCTATACCACTATCGGCAAGTTGCTCGGCGAGTGCGCCTCGCTGCCGATAGTGGTATAGAATGCCCAATAATTGATAATCGACTCGCCTTTCCACTCGACCGATAAACTCGACCGAGACAGTACATTTTGCTGCGTACTTGATGAGCAACGATGATCATCCATCAACTCTCCGTTTACTTACTCTCTAGTGTATAACTGTATACAACCAATGATCATGCGAGTTTGCTATCGCTCTGAAGGGTGGTACAGAATGCTTAGTAATGAACAATCCACTCGATCAATGACCAGTAACGCAAAAGAGGTTGTGGTAAGTTTATAAATGTTAACGTACTATATACATTCACTCATTTTTAATCGGTTCATTTCCAACAGTAATCATGAAATTTGTAAAACAACCGCAATCGCTGCATGTTGATACAGTCTGCGATGATATTTGTAAGACTAGTTTTCGTCATGGGGAATTATTACCTAACTCAGTACGATGTATCATTTGTGGTCCATCCAATTGTGGAAAAACCAATTTATTAATTGGCCTTCTTATACACGAAAATGGATTAAGATTTGAAAATGTTTATGTTTATTCAAAAACTCTGCACCAACCTAAGTACATTTTCTTAGAAAGAGTTTTGCAACGGGTTCCCGGTATTTCCCTCCAGAAATATCAGGGAAATGAGGAAGTACTAAGCGTTCAGGACGCAAAACCCAACTCCGTGATTATTTTTGATGATGTTGCTTGTGAAAATCAAAATAACATGCGTGATTATTTTGCAATGGGAAGACACAAATGCATAGATTGTTTTTATCTGAACCAAACATATAGTAAAATCCCCAAGCAGTTAGTAAGAGATAATGCGAACTTAATCATACTTTTTAAACAAGATGAAATTAATTTACGGCATATTTATGAAGAACATGTCAACACTGATATGACATGGATTGAATTTCGTGAAATGTGTTCGAAAATATGGAGTGAACCTTTCAATTATGTAGTGATTAATAAGGATTGCTCCAAAAATAAAGGATGTTATAGAAATAAATTTGACACTTTTGTTGTCTTTGATTAAAAATATTTATATTTAAGAGTGTTACCCTCGCGATATTATTATTCTTCAGACAACGCTTAATCAATCACGAACTTTTTGTTACTATGGAAAAATCACTGAAAAGACAAATTGTTGAGGCTGCAGATGCTGTTAAGAAGAAGGTGCGAAAGATGAGAGATGCTGAGCTTAACAATCAGCAAGTACTGGAATCAGTTTTCAAGCCGGTAACAGAACCACTCAACCAAATTGCTAACGTCAGTAAGCAGGCTTGTGTTCCGCATAATATAGAAAATGAAGAAACCGAAGTTCCGTTTATCGATAAAACTTTGCAAAAAGAACCCACAATTAGTAAAGGAACCAATGATAATAACGACAATGAAGACGAATATGAATCTGATATCGAAAGTGACTCTTCGTACAAATCATTAGTTGAAAACAACCAAGGTATTGATTCGTCATCCTGGTCAGTGTCCTCAGAAGCTCTGACCGATATTCCGTTTGGTGTCAGAAAAGAGGGCGGAAAATTGATGTTAGGTTCTGCTCGTATAACGATCAGTGATGAGTATATCATCGTAGCTGGACGCAAATACCGAAATACGCCTGGTTTAAAACAGTTGCTGTTGAAAAAGAATGCCGATTTAAGCTTGGTTACAGAGAGTGATATGAAACATTATAAGTCGATGCTACTTGACACAAACGCACATCGACGGGACTATGAGCCCGGTAAACCAATCAAAAGTAATAAAGGACAAAAATATTTGCAAATTATTAAGCCTCTATTCCAACTACGAAGTACAATTCAGGACCACCAAACGAAAGGAAAAGGACTACCCTTTACAAAAATGTGGAAGAAAAATGTTGATTTTGTTTATTGGGACGATCCAAATGAATTGGTAGATAGGTTAAAATTACTAATTGCATCTCGAGATGCTGGTAACACAGGATTAGATAATGAAATTATATCTATCATTGAAGAATTGCGTGAAAGTAAAGTTATAAATAAATAAATATTTTAAAATGTGTTTATTTTATTATCAGCTTCTCGATACAATACACCTTAAATATGAACGTAGACAAATTCGGACACTACATTCACAAAAGAATGCGTTTATCAGAGTTATTTGAGTTTAATGAGAACGCATTGTTAAAATTAGAAAACGGAGATTTTGATTTAAAAACATCAAGATTAAGAGGAGTCCGATCTCCAGTAGAAGCAGGCGATGCTGTGAACAAGGATTATGTAGATCGATTGAATGCTAACATGTTAAAAGAATTAAATAACCTGACCGTGAACAAGGATTATGTAGATCGATTGAATGCTAATATGTTAAAAGAATTTAATAACATGATTGGTTCATTGCGCTCTCAAATCATAAAAGACACAAAGGACACAGTTCAGGCTACTTTAAAAGCAAAGATACCTGAGATTTCAACTCATTTGGAAGATAAGTTTTATACCAAAGCAGAGGTAGATAAATTACTACAAAAAACTCCGTAATGGCAAAACAGCAAATTGTTAATGAAATACATAAAGCAGCACGAAGAAATTTCGTTAGACGTCCTGTCATTCTAAAGGGGATCGATGACTTGTGGCAAGCTGATCTGATGGACATGCAAAATCTAAGAAAATATAATAAAGGTCATAATTACATTTTAGTGGTGATTGACTGCTTCTCAAAGTACGCTTGGGCAGAGCCATTAAAATCAAAAAATAAACTTGATGTTACTCATGCATTTAAACGAATACTGATTAACAGCAATCGCAAACCGGTTAATTTACAAACTGATATGGGAACAGAATTTTATAACAACTCATTTCAAACGCTTATGAAGACTTACAATGTTAACCATTACTCAACGTTTTCTACCAAAAAAGCTTCGATCGTAGAGCGACTGATTAAAACTCTTAAAAATAAAATATATAAATATTTTAGTCTGAACGGAAACTATATGTGGTTAGGTATACCGTTAGAGGTTACGTTAAAGATATATAACAACACAAAACATCGTACCATTAAATTTAAACCAATTGAAGTAAATAAATCTTGCGAGTCTGTTATAAAAGAAAATATTAAAAAAGCCTTAAATCATGTAACCGTCCGTAGAAAACCTAAGTTCAAAGTAGGTGACTTTGTTCGTATCAGTAAATACAAACACCATTTTGAAAAAGGTTATACACCTAATTGGTCAACTGAAATATATACTATAAAAAAAATTAATCATACCATACCAGTAACATATCATATACAAGATCAGCGAAAGCAAGCCATAATGGGAACCTTTTACGAGCAAGAACTTCAGAAATCTTACTATCCTGGTATTTATTTGATAGAAAGGGTTTTAAAAAGAAAAGGATCAAAAATGTTTGTGAAATGGTTGGGTCTAAACAATGAAGAAAATAGTTGGATCGAGAAAACTGCAATAGTGGATTAAAATAATTATATAACGATTACTTTTGCATCATTTCTCTCATTACACATTAGACAATGCAAGGAGGTGAACTTGTTAATACCTTAATTAATAATCTACCGTTCGAACTTCATTTACCCGGCTACAATTATTGCGGTCCCGGAACTAAATTGCAGAAACGTTTATTACGAGGTGACCGAGGTGTAAATAAGCTAGACGAAGCTTGTATGCATCACGACATTGCATATGCAAACCATACAGACTTACCCAATCGCCACAAAGCTGATTTGCAACTACTAAATATGGCTAAACAAAGACTTAAATCGAGCGATGCTGGGAAAGGTGAAAAACTTAGTTCATGGTTAGTGAGCAAAGTTATGAAAGCCAAACTGAAATCTGGTTCTGGCATTAAAACGTTTAAAAGTTTCGTGTCAAAAATAAAAGCAAAAATAAAGAAACTGAATCCAAAGGACAGTAAAGCTTTAATTAACGCTGCTTACTCAGCAGCAAAAAAAATAATCCCATGCATTCAGAAAATTCGAGTGCCGCGAGTGATACCCTTACCAAAGACTGGAGGTATTCTACCTTTAATCCCAATTTTTGCGGGTTTATCAGCTTTAGGAACTTTAGCTGGTGGTGCGGCTGGTATTGCAAAAACTGTTAACGATTACAAAGCAGGTCAGCAAAATTTGCGAGAAACACAACGACATAATAAGGCTATGGAGTCTTTAAAGTTAGGCCAGGGCTTGTACATTAAGTCACATAAAAATGGTAATGGTTTATTCATTAAGTCTTCAAAAAACTGAAAAATAAGCTACCTAATCGTCCTCTCACTAATATAGACATCCAAAGGTATGCACGCAACATCCCTCACTTTCGAGGAGTATACATGAAGGATCAGTTACCAAGGACGCCAAAACGGGTTGAATGTGGTGTCGTTAACTTGGACGACTCTAAGAACGAAGGCACGCATTGGGTAGCTTATGTAAAAGTATGCAATTATTGTGAATATTTTGATAGCTTTGGAGATTTAAAACCTCCAACGGAATTAATGCGATATTTTAAGAATTGTAATGTTTTTTATAATTATACAAGATATCAGAAATTCAACACTGTAAATTGTGGACACTTATGTTTAGAATATCTATGGAATTTTTGGAAATAAAACGTATAAAACTTATGCTTTTCTTTTATTTGAATCATTTGCAAGATGTCACTCACATTATCGATAACTGGAAACTCGTCAACTTTATCTACTTACTATCCTAACACGTTGCAACTATATGAACAGTATGAGTGTGCCTTATTGCATTTCGCAACATTTAATTCTATTCCAAACATTGACAAAACGAATAATAAGTTCTATTATGGTTCTAACGAAGTTATTGAAATACCTGACGGCACCTATGAATTGCAAGATATTAATGATTATTTAAAATCTGAAATGAAAGATGCATCAATCAAACTACAGTGCAATAACAATACTTTAAAAGCTGCTGTATATTGTACAAAAGACATAAATTTTAATAAAGAAGGTACGTTTAGGAATTTGTTAGGGTTTAATAAGCAGATCTTAAAAGCAAATAAATGGCATGTATCGCACTTTCCAGTCAACATTTTACCTACAACAGTGATCAGGATCGAATGTGATATTGTAAGCGGCTCGTACACAAACGGAGAACCCAGTCACATTATCCACGAATTTGCTCTCAACGTGCCTCCCGGATATAGAATTATAGAAATCCCGAAAAACGCGATATACTTTCCAATTAACCAAAACAACATTAGCTGTATACATATCAGGCTGTTAGATATAAATAACCGCTTAATCAATTTGCGCGGTGAAGAAGTGCAGCTGTATTTGCATCTCAGAAGAAAAAAATGATTGACTACAATAAATATATGCATCAACAAATCAAAAATATCAGTTCCGCTCAAGCTTCCAACCAAATAAGAGCTCGCTCTAAAAAGAAAATTAAATTAACTAAAGAAAACAAGGCATTTCTCAAAGCGATCGGTTTGCTAAAATGAATATCTTAGACGTTTTATCTGCTCCGACTTATGACAACACTGTTGAAGGAATCGAATTTCATTCTTACAAGCCCTACGTAACTAGTTTCAATAGAAACGATGAAATCCGCATACCTATTAACCAACAGGACTTGTATATACTTCCCTCAGCTAGTACCTTGTATTTGGAAGGAACTGTTGTCGTAAGTAAAAAGGATATGAAAGAGAAAGCCACTAGTGTTAATTTTACGAATAATGCTCTACTCTACTTATTCCAAGATATAAGATATGAGCTGAATGGAGTGGAAATTGATAGAATAAAAAACGCTGGCATAACTACCACCATGAAATCGTTAATATCAATGAGTGAAGGTGAATCAAAGATAGCCAATGCATGGGGCTGGAATATCGATGGAATAAAAAATATTAATGGGGGTAGTTTTTCTGCTTCTATACCCCTCTGTAACATTATCGGTTTTGCAGAAGATTTCAAGAAAGTCGTGATAAATAGTAGGCACGAACTGATATTGCTACGAAGTAACACTAATCTGAATGCTGTGAAACTTAACACCGGGGAATTTGTAGACGACGTTCAGATAAATAAAATCATCTGGCGTGTACCGCATGTTAAAGTGTCCGACAAAGAAAAAATAAGTTTGCTAAAACTGTTAGAAAAAGATCGACCACTCCAGATGATATTCAGAAATTGGGATCTGTACGAATATCCAGCTTTACCTAAAACTACAAAACATACCTGGTCTATCAAAACTTCCTCACAAATAGAGAAACCAAGATACATAATTATGGGTCTACAAACAAATAGAAAAAACAATTCAAGTTCTGATATGTCCCAGTTCGATCACTGTCATGTTCGTGACGTTAGAGTATACTTAAACTCGACTTACTTCCCGTATGAAAACCTAAATGTCAGCTTCGCGAATAACAGAATCGCTTTATTATACGAGCAATACATCAGATTTCAACAGTCTTATTACGGACGTCGCTCGGAACCCTTATTAAGTGAGAAACAATTCAAAGATTTGGCGCCGCTATTTGTCATAGATTGCTCTAGACAAGCTGATAATGTAAAGACAGGTCCTATTGTGGATGTAAGAGTGGAAATTGAGAGTGATTCCGATATACCAGATCAAACTTCTGCATACTGTCTTATATTGAACGACTGCATAATTGAGTACAAGCCATTGAGTAATACTGTGAGAAAAATATCATGAATCCGAATACTATTATTTTAGATGTTCAAGGGTTTAAAGACCTGAACAATAATTTTATAATAAAAGAATTAGCTTTTGCAAGTCGTGATTATACGCAAACATTTTTAATAAAACCGCCATACTTGTTTAAATACTTAACAAGTGACGAAAAGAGACAAGTTAAATGGTTGGAAAGAAATAGAGGTATTTATTGGAATGAAGGATATATTGACTATAGAGAATTTCGGCGTATAATCGTTCCATATCTAGAAAATAAGGAAATTATTGTAAATGGTTTGGAGAAGGTGAATTGGATAAAGGAACTGTGTGTGAATTGTAAAGTATCAGACCTTGGTACAGAACAATGTCTTAGTTTCTCTGTTTTGCATAAAAAATACTGTGAAGGAAGATCTAATTTTAATTGTAATAAACATCTAAAGCATTGTGCTCTTAAAAATGTGCTTTGTTTAAGGAAATATTTAGAATGGGTATAAATGTATGTACTCATATGTGTAATGTATTTAGATTATTGGTTTTAAGGTTTTTAAATAAAAATCAAAATAATGTAAATTTGCTTTTATTTTGTTAAACACCCCCACGCTACTCCACAAATAACACAACCTAATACAAAATTAAATAAAAACATCATAATGAAAATACAAATATTAACTACTTTACAAAAACGGTTAATAAAAGTCAGTACCTATTAAAGATTTTGATATTTTCTTAACTAAAGACTCAGTTTCGTCCATAACACTGTCGATGGGATCTTGAACAATATATTGAGCGTTTATAATAACGTTTTCACTGTCACTGTCACTGTCTATGGTTTGAGGATTGTTGTTACACAGATCTACCACTGAAATTTTTATTAACTTAATCCCTTTTCGATGTAGTCGACTCATAACGAAGGATTTTGTAGGATTTTGCTTTATCGATTTTTCCCTGCACCGTTGTTTTGGTTTTTTATCTTTCGTGACTTGTTTGCTTTGCCCGGGTTCACTGCGAAACATCTCGGAGAATCCCTCGTAAGGATCCTGAGCATACTGGCTGAATACAATCTCGGTGTCAGAATTCTGGAACAAAATATAAACACAATTTATACCACTATTCCGCTAGTATAGCGTTTTAATTGGGTTTTCAATCGAGAAAGTCTAGATTTACTTTAGATTAGTGACAAAAGGCTCTGGAAAAATGCAACACAACACAGCTGCGAACACAATCTCTAATTATAAAACAATCATAAAAAAACGAATTAAAAATATTTTACTCACCGACATGATAACTTTTGATGGAAGTTAAAAAAATATTAAACAGGTGTTCGCGCCGAATAATATTTCGTAAATGATGACAAAATAACTAAATAATTACAAGACATACTAATATTGTCAACTAAGCGTTTGTGTCTCAAGACTAAGGCCAATGAACTGCAACGTAGGTAACACTTATACAATGACAAACAACGCCTTGTAAGCATGTTACTTAATCGTAAAACGTTAGTTATTCGAAAATCAACCTTATGATGCATGGTATTTTAGGTGCATAGTGAGATAACTGCAATCAGTGTTAACTTTGTTTACCGATTTAAAAAAAAAAAAAAAAAAGTGTAATGATATTTTGAAATAAACAGGATTTCAGAAATAAAACAAGTCAATAATTATAATAATTCACACTTTATTTCATTTTTTGTATAATATTAACATTTATTATTTCCTAAAACTAAACTATGAGTAGGTAACACTTAACTTAAAATTATGATCAAAGTAATTCATTCTTAAAAATAAATGCATGCCCCCAGGCTCGGGTTGATATTTGATCCACAGATATCGATCGTTTGTCATCATTTCTAGATAAAGCAACTTTGTTGACAGTCCGAGTAAATATTTCGTGCTTTATTGATTTAAACATATTATTTTTTCTCCGGATTACTCCACCATTAAATAAAATGGTTTCATAGTCTGATAAGTTTAAATCCCTGACCACGCATGATTTTACTCCTTTTGCTTTTTTAATGATACTATTAGGGGTTCTTATAGAGTAAAGTTTCGATCTCAAACCAACAAAATCAGTAATATATTTTCCTCCCATTTCATCTTTAAAGAGACCGGGAACCTTTTTATTTTTTAGCGGTATCTGTAAATCATTTGTGATTTCATAGTTACTGCTGTCAAAATATTGTAAAAAATTATATTTCAAATCATTGTAAAAATCGTTGGTGTATATTTTATAGACAAAGGAATCGGTATCTGTGTAACATAGCTGCACTCGATCTTTATAAAAAGGCTTTACAATATTGTAATGAAAGTAATACATGTGTGCTTTTGAAAGTTCTAATACAGTGAAACCTATGTATATAGGTTTATCTAAAATAATTTGATCAGGTTTCATTTGTATTGCAACTAAATTTTCTGATAAAATAGATGCACTGTGGAAATAGGGGTTGGCTATAAGTTTCTCAGCGGATATAAATTTCTTAGTTCGATTGGACTGATCGCACCATTGATTAACTAAATGTACGGTTACTCTATTTTCAGTATTTTCTAATGTTTTTCCAAAAACACTGTTATTTAATAACTTAAAAAAGTCTTGTTCGAAGGAACTTTTTGCTTTCTGTCTTAATTGAGTATTTAACTCTATGTACTGTTTTAAATATGGACTCTGTCTAAAAGTAATTGCTCTATGAATTTTACGTAATATTAAACCATGTTCTAAACATTTTTTTAAATGAACGTAGTGAATCACGTAGTTGTACTTATTATACAAATTTGCTATTAATTTCTTTGTTTTACCTCCCGGGGGTACACATTTTTCGGGACAAAATGGTAAGTCATTATGGTCATTATGTAAATGCTCGGGATACAATAGATCGACTTCTAATATGAAGCCCCAGTTTGCGTTATCCTCTATAGTGGTAACATTAAAATTTGCTAATTCGTTATCACTTAAAAATCTGAAACTAGAGTATGGTAAATACTGACACATGCTAAAACCGTAAAGATTATTACAATCTAAATATACTATGAAACTCTCAGGTTGTGATGGATTATATTCAGGCATGTATTTGTGATTGGCTCTAGCATGCCTATGGGAACACATGCACAAACCGCCGCGTATACCGCTTTGTATCATTCTGATGATAGCTAAGTCCGACACGAGTTCTAACTGAACGCCCGTTTTTAGCAACATTGCATCGAAAGATAAACTAGGTGCAGTAATGTAAAACGCTGGGTCAAGACTGTAATATTGTTTACAGGTTTTCCGAAAATTTTGAAATATGTCTGTTAACAAAAGCACATCCGTTTTTAAGTATAGATCCGTATACTCGCCGAGGTTATTAATATTGAATTCAGCCCAAACAGCCTGTGCGTGATTATAATCCTCATCTGTAATGTCTTCGTTAGTCAAATAATTATAAAAATTACCCTTAGACGGCAATGATTTTTGATCGTAACATTTCCAATTGGTCATGTAATCATAAGGATATATACCTTTTCTTGTCAATAAATTAAACTGTCTGTCTTTAGAAAAATGAAATCGAAGATTAACAAAATCTTCCACCTGCAATGTTTTAGCGAGCTTGTCTAAACTTGTCCCTAAAAAGTTGAATGAATCTAAAAATCTTATACAAATAAACTCATTATCAGCAATAGGAATAAATTTGGTAAATGCGACGTATTTTTCTTTAGTCTTAGGGATTATTTTAATTGGGCCTGGAATTTCGCCTAACTTTTTTATAAATAAATGACAATCGTACCCGGATAAATTGTGAAAAAATATTGGTATAAATTTTGGTACTTTATGTTGCAAATTACAGTGTCGATGTGCTGCACCTCGATACAGGCCTGTAATATGACAATGATCTCTTACTTTATCGGTCAAGAGTAAATTGTCGCAAATATGACACCTAACGGCACGTTTGAACTCTAGAGAATTGTCATCAGTGAATATCATAGGCTCGCTTTTGGATATAATCTGATGTATTTGTTTTACATCCTCAGTAAGAAAATTTATAAATTTTGAAACACAATCATTGCCGCGATAACTTCTATAGCCTTCAACGCTATCATTTTTATTTGATGACACGACATTGTAAGCGAATGCAGCCGGCACGTGGCGTTTAGAGTATGACGTATTAGCGGTGTTGAAATCATCGCCGGAAATGGGTTCAAGTAACGTTTCGAAATCAGCGTATATGACGAATGGAATGTTTTGTTTCCTATCATAATTTTTAAATTTTAAAAATGAACCTTGTTCTGATAAAACTGTGACGATCCCCCCACACAAGTGGGATTCAATTTGACTAAGCGTTGGAAAAAACAATAAACAAGTTTCACAGAAATATAGTTTACCATGATGTTTGGTCATCTGATTTCTAACTAAACGAGATAAATCTTTGATAAGACAGTAATGAGAATTATTATTGTTTTCTATAAACAGTAGATGGATACTTTTATTAGACTTATTATTCAACGTTTTATAAAGCGGTCCAATAATTGTCTTCTCGTTTTTTAAACCATACACATATATATTAACAGAAGGATTATTTTTCTCAAAGATAGCTATGTCCGAAAATGTGATTGGAAATGTCAAATTATTAACATTCAAAACATCCTGAAAGCGGGGATAAGACGAAATCCTATCGGGATGTCTATTTGTGGGGTACAATGCCGCCACAACACACCACAAAAAGCAATACTCATCATTGTTCCGAATATTCAAACAAGCTCTTTTACTTTTTATGAATTTCGGCAAAGTTAAAAATTTAGATCCGCTGAGAGGTTGATATTTATTAATATTTAATTCTAAATGTGAATTGCATAAAAAAGTCCAACCACTATCCCTTTCCTCAAATTCTTCAATTTTTTTTAGTAGTAAATCAATAGTTAGTTTATAAATAGAATCAAAATCGTAATTAAAATGTGTAATAATGTTGTTTGTACGGAATGATTTTATTTCTTGTTGATCATTTTTATACATAAGAAACGAAGCAAACAGTTCAAAATTTATTTTGACAGAGGTGTGTTTCTCTATTGAATTGTCTATTAAATGTTTGACTTGTGTACTAATACTTTTGAGAAACACCTCAGGAAAACTATGTATTTGTTCACCTGTCGCTATGATTTTGTAACTTTTGATTCGTTCTTTAAAAGAAGAATTAATAATTGCAACATTATCATACATAGGGGTAGAACTATTGTTTTTATGTACATTGCTACGTAAATGACCAGACCATCGACGATTGTCTACAAATACTTTACAATCAGAGCAGTGAGGCATTATATTATTGTTTGAAATCAAAGAACACTTGAAATTATTAGTTCAATAAATTTGGATTAGATAATACTTACAACTAATATTCACCGTCTTAGGTATACCAGACAAAATATTTTATATAATTAGTACAACTTGGTCAGGACAATTTTACGCTGATTTCAAGATCCTTGTGTAATTTTTCACAGGCAAGTCGGTAATTATGTTTAGGCAGGATGTATCTGAAATAATAAAAAAATGGATGGATGCATTAGGTACATAATCTGATTAGGTAAGATAATGGTATATTCTGGGAAGAAAAATATATTTCATAATTACCTGCAAAATATGAAACTATGTATACATAAGAGTACGTGTATCTGCGTGGTCCAAATATGTAGATATACTTCAAGTAATTTAATAATTCTTCACAGGCAAGTCAGTAATTAATATTATGTTTAGGCAGAATGTATCTGAAACTAAAAAAAAATGGTTTATTGGTACCGATGAAGAATTAGGTAAAAAGCTGTAAATTCTAGAATGAAAAATAGTCATAATTATTGTAATGTTCTAAATAGTTATCGTATTATTGTTGTGTTATATTTGATAATTACCTGCACAATATGAAATGATTCATACATAAGATTATGTATTTGCGTGATCCAAATATGTATGTATATTTCAGCACCCCGATATAACGAACACAGTTGCTCCAGTAGCTGAAATTGTTGTTGTTTCTGGTGTGAGATCAATTAAATATTTATTTATAATAATTAACTTGATTGTACTGTAACAGTTTAGAAAGGTGCTCGCTCCGAGAGACTTTGAGGTAATAAATAATATTTTAGGGTTTTTTTTTGTTTTCTTTTTTGTCTACAAAGCAGAAAAATATTTCATCATAAAAGTTGTTATTGCCTAATTGTTACACGTGTGCTAAACATAATTATTTATTTCGCAATCACAATAATCAGCTATTTTGGTTAGGGTTGGTAACAACTTGGTAGGCATTCAAATATACAAATTTCACACAATGCACTTAATCGATTAAAATATATCATAGTATGTCGATAGACGACATGACGATGACGATATCATATAACGTTCATGGTTTCGTCATGCCCGTTACCGTAGTTACAGGAATTATATTATCTATTTATTTTAGGAAATCTAGAGAAGTACGCGGTAGACGGCAGTAAGTTCATTTTTTCTACACGAAACCTAAATGTAGATGATGAAATAATTACCTTGGAAACATTTATTTACTTCTTTAAAATAATAAAATCTATCTGGTTTGTGGCGATTCCGTTCACGCTATCGTTTGGTCAGCCCTAGCTTATTTCGCTGCATCGACATTCGATACAGTATAAAATTTTCCTTCGTCTTCATTTTACCAACGCGTATAATACGACTATAGAAAAAGTTACTTTAACAAAGCAAAACCGGATTGATTGTAGTGGATTTAACATTCCTAACTTATAATTCGATTTTAACTTATAAGCCACAAGTTTTTCTGTTCGGTACAAAGTTTTCGCAGTCTGCAAGTGCAACGAAGTGCTCTTGTATAATCGGTCTACAAACACTCCGTGTCGCCTACAATATCAGTGACGGCATTGTCGATAGCCATCCGCTGCTGTCATCACCAGCCAAGTCATCAAACCGAGTGGAACTTCTGATCGGAAAATAATGTAAGTCTGATAAAATAGTCTGTTCGTTTTCATGGATCACACTTGTGATTAGCCTGTCATTTATAACTACATATATTTGTTTGTGAGCGCGTTACTTCACAGATCACCCGATCTGTACATAGTTAGCTCAGTCTCAGTGCTATCCCATTTAAATATTAGAGAACCAGTGTTTGCCCGAACACTTGTGTCCTATAGTATGCCCAGCGCAATGGACATTACTCCATTGGATTAATTAATAATAATTGTGTGACTACATTTCCTCTATCTTTATTTCAGGTCAGACTCTGAGTGTGATTACTCGCAAGCATCGATCACTGGACACAAAGTGAAGGCCAGTCGCAAACCGTCTGCAGACAGCAACGGGAAACGCAAGATGCAGTCACAAACAACAACCGTAACTCGTAGCAGGTGAATAATATTTTGAATTTATTATCTCCTAGTTCTGATTAAATTAAAATAGTAAAGTAGTACGTTTCCACTAATTGAATTATAATAGTGCAATTTGCATAAGTATTCCATTCGCTGATTAGTCACTTGTAATATTTTCTACAGAAATATCCGTGGTGTCGTTCATAAAATATTATGCGATTGTGTGCGCTGCTTACACACCGTTTTTGTTTGCCCCTGCATCTCTCGTTGTAAACATTAACTAATAACAGTTTTCGTTATTATTTCAGTAAAAAAACCAACACTGGCATGGACATATTCGGCATCAGTAAAAACCGCGACATCCCACACAAAGAACATTCATCGGATCACCTAACTTCATTCTTTGTGAACCGCGTAGCCAGCGGCTGTGAGCGCCGAGCAACGAGCACCGACGGAGAGTACTACATCGACTGCAAGGTGTACAAGGCTGACGACGCTCGCCTCACCGACTCCGCCGAGCTGTGGAAGAAAGCGCTCGTCCGAATCAAGTTCCAGACCGACGCGGACTCTCCTCAGTGGCGAAAACTACAAGAGCTCGTGCGTGCGGCTGATATTTTGTTTCCAGACAAACCAACATTTTATGATAATTAAACCAAGTACCTAAGTTACAGTTGTTTATTATTTACAGTAACAACCCGTTAACGCTTTAGTCACAAGCTTTGGTTTGTTACAATCATCGGCCACCATCACTCTCGCTCGACATTCTGTTAACAGCGAATACAAACTCGAGTGATCGGTCGAGTGCAGTAAGTAAACGGAGAGTCGAGTTGATAGTTGACAGTTCATCGTTCTCCGAAACGCCGCATACTGGTCAGGCGTATGGAATATAGTGGTAAGGAGTAAGTTACTAGTCAATGGTCGAGTAAAGCTCATCCAGTACGCGACAAAATGAACTGTCTCATTCGAGTGTATCGGTCGAGTTGAGTGGCGAGTCGAGTATCGATTTGCTCGAATTATCGTTCCAAATCAAGTTCTCAGTACAATGTACTGTCTCGGTCGAGTGGAGAGGCGAGTAGATTATCAATTATTGGGCATTCTATACCACTATCGGCAGCGAGGCGCACTCGCCGAGCAACTTGCCGATAGTGGTATAGAATGCCCAATAATATACTACTTTTATTAGATGATATGGACACACTTCACTTAATCATTCCCACAACGATTCCCAAAACCCATTAGCTCATATCTCGGCAACAAAAAAAGTACTACAGTAAAATAACAAATCGTTTTAATGCGAAACAAAAATAACCGGCCGTTCATAATGTGCGAGCCATTAATTTCAAATGTATACATGGAGCAGTCATGTGGAAGATCATTTTATGAGTGTTTTTAAACAAGGAATGTCTGTCGTCGGAAGCGCCTGCTGTGTTCCGGCTCGCACCTGAAACGGACACGATCACGGTATGTAGCAACCTGTTAGTACACACAAGCCACTATGAAGGTGAAAGGTTATACTCGCGCCATTGGGTACGAGGTGTTATGTTATATTGAACATAATTTTTAGCAATATTTGTATGATTATGCTAACGTAGTCGCTATAATGGCTCTATATCTAGGCATTACATTTACCCGGAGGACACGGTAGAACACAAGTTGGAGGTCTGCCGCGCTTGGGCGGAGCAACGCCGTGTCCTCGTGGAGGCGATCGGCAGTGGCGACCTCTCGCATCCGGCTCTGGTTTAGACCATAGTATGGAGCAAGAAGGAATGGGAAGCTGTCACCTTCTTCTGCGAAGCAGTAATGCTCGCGAAGGAGGAGGCAGAACGCGTGAGGGAGACGCAATGGAGGCGCCCTCACACCCCAAGCCGCCGCAGGAGACGCCCTGGGCGTCGGGAGTCGCAAACCGATTCCCGGCCATCGTAGGCGCGGGCTTGCGGACGGCGATTAATGGGTAGCTCGCTGTCCGATAAGAACCAGGCCCGAGTCGACGGCGCGTAGTGTTCCACGCGCGCCTCAAAGAGATGTCAGCAAAATTGACGGAGTCCACTAGGGCCCATGCCTGTCTGGGTCTCGGAAAAATTTGAAAAAGAGTTACCGCGGCCCTGGCATTGCAATTTGGTATTAATGGAATCCCAACTACTTTTACCTCTAAATGCTAACTAACTTTCCTGGAAATTTATATTTCTGAGATTCTTCTAAGAACAATTACTTAGTTACTCGTGGTGCGTAGGTAAGGCAGCATCTTATATCAAGTCTTCGACAGGCTCTTTTTAGGGTTCCGTGGACAACAAGGAACCCTTAGTTACGCCATGTCCGTCTGACCGTCCGTCCATCCGACCGCAGTTTAGCTCAGAAACTCTGAGTACTAGAAAGCTATAATTTGGCATGGATATACATATTAACCACGCCGACTAAGTGGTAAAATAAAACCATTAAAAAATATCTGTACTCGTCTATCTCATGGTGTGGGGTATCGTTGGATAGGCCATTCAAAACTATGACGGGCCTTTGAAAACTATTTTTCGTTTCAGGGAACCATTTGTGTAAAATTAAGCTTTAGATAGCAATTTTTGTTACAGTCAAATGTCCCTGGTTGCTTCTGGATACGTGAAAAAATTCACGGCGGCAGTATATATAACGAAATTAAAAGAAAAACTATCACAGCCACGTAGGCTTTACAAATTTACGAGTAATAGTCGACCGACTCATAAAATGCTTGGATAAGTAAAAATGTTGTATATGATATACAGGTACATGGACACCAGTTTTCGAAAGACAAAATTAATTTTGTCCCTTCATTAGAGCAATGTTCGGTGCTTTCATTGTTTATGAATGTTACCTATTTATTTGGGTGAATGTAGCGCGAGTCAGACTCGCACTTTGCCGGTTTTTATCTCTAAGGTATCATATTTTAGTCGCTCGTGGAGGAACACTGACACAATTTAAGGTCACAAAGGCTTCACAAAATGATGGTAAGCTCTTAAACAAATTATGTTGACAGTCATATGTTCTTATATATTTATGAAAAACACTCGCGGGTCACATAATATGTGTCGTCGAAAACAACCTTCTTTTTTTCTTTTTGGAGCTTCATCGCAGGAAATCATTTATATGTCTATTTGGACATAGTAAAACAATTTTATGACCACTTGTTTGTCAGCCGACGATCTAGCCTTTGATGACTTTTATTACTTAATACCGTGTTTGTTGTCCGAGTGATCGTAAACATTCTTCTCACTGAAGTGGACATATTGACAAAAGTTTCTTATGATGACAACCCTTATTTATAAAAATCTCGACCATTTTTTGCAATAGATTAAAACATTCTAAATTGAGAGACAGGCAATTTTAATTTAACTTCTGAGCAATGAGCAATGAGGGTTTTCTGAAACGCTAGATGGCAGCACTGACATGTCAAGTCCAGGCCTCTGTTAAAACGCTTATAATTTCCGAAATTTGTTAAATTGACATCAACGTTTTCTTAAGTTAAGTTTTTAACACGAAGGACCTCTTGCCAAAGTGGCACTAATTGGTGGGTGAATATTCTTCATTCTCTTGAGGGTTTTCAAACTCTCTTTGCTAAACACCTTTCAGATTTTTATAAGTAAGATCCAAAATGTGTTTATATCCATTAAATATTTTATTCATTTTCAGAAGATTAACTGACTAGTTCCCAGTAAGCCTCGCCTTCAAAATTTAAGTTCACTACTGCTTGGTTTCACTAACATTAGGCAACACTCAAATGTAATGTCTCAATAAAAGCTCACAATTTTTGCACTTCGCAAATGCGCAACCACGCAAATATATATACCTATGTTGCAGGGAAATGAGGTTACCAGGGCTTTCACGAAACCCTTAGGGATACCACAAAATCACGGTAGATGTCGAATATTCTTTCTTATTACGTCTTATTACTAAAAATGTTTAGTGATATGACGTATAATGACGGTGGCATGTCTTTTCACATATACACAGATGTATTCATATGTCCCTTACGCACACTCAAAATAACCTTATTCTAAGAGCTTAATATGGTCACCCCCCAGTTTGACATTTTTAGTTTAGTGAAACAACATATCACTGCAGTAATTATATTAAAATTTTGTCATAATATATCACTAAATATTTCAAGTGACAAAATGTAATAAACAAGAATATTCGACACCAGCCGGGATTTCGTGGTATTCCTAGGGATTTCGTGAAATCTCTGGTATTCTCATTTCCCTGCGAAATATATACACATTACATTGATGTAACGCCTGGTTTTACTGAAAACGGTGTGGTGTTGAGGATTGTTTCTGTTTGTCTTTAAGTTAATTATTGATATGTATTTAGATCCACTTTCATATATATTTAAAATATGTCAGTCGGTCAATTTATTTGACTGGCTAATCAAAATACTGGAACAATAAGGTACCTATATTGAGACAGTAACGCCCATACTCAGAATAACAGAAATTTTACTAACCTAATTATATTAGATTGTCAGCGTAATTATCTATTTAAAGGATTTTAAATGTATTCTGCAAAGTTATATATTTTTTATACAAAAAATAGGTTATGTGATAAAAAGGTTTGTATTCTTTTGATGATGTTAGTACCAAATAATTGATGAGCCATATTTCATGAGATGAGACAGGCCAGTGAGATCATCTATTACCTCTTTAGATGATGGTTACCGTAAAATTAGTGACGTCATCTTCCACGCAAGTCTACGATAAAATCTAAGTTTTACGGTTTTATCTAATGTTTCCACGAAAATAGCCCGCAGCATTCTAAGTAACATTTGTATCATATTCTTAGTAGTTAACATAAGAACGTTGAATTTTCATGCTTATATTATAAAGGTGAAAGTTTTATACATTTTCAGGTAAAACCGTTCGGTTACGGACACTCAAAACTAAACTTATTCTAAGAGCTTATGGTCAAGCCCCTGTACATTTCATATGTAGTGATACAATAGGAGATTTAGGCTATGTGTCTAAAGTGACTTGTGTCTTGTGATCAAAAGAAAAATCTGCAATACAAGTAATAACTGAAGCTAAATAATAATTAAGTTAAATGTGCAGAGAAGATGAAATCTGCTTCGTTAATTAAATTTGGTGATGTAAAAGTACTACTGTGTGTATAGTGATACTGTTTTGATTGACATTCCAAAAGTTAATCGAGAACCGGACCCCTAATAAAGGAGTTAGTCGCCGTCTTAAGGTTTAGTCCAACCACGCATACGTTTTGTAGACAGTTATTTTTTTTTAAATTACTTTAACATTTATGTTATGAACGAATTCGAAAAAGGTATAATATCGTCGTCAGGATATGTTTAGTTTATTACAACTTCAATATATAATAAAAATGCTTCAGTTAATTTTGTAATTTTGTTTTATTATTTAGTCCATCAACTTTTGACTACTGAGATTTCCTGTAGTGGCCACCTTCACCAACATTACGTTATATAAGGCGGCACACTATACCAGGCCCTTACGAGGTGTCTGGGACCATCTTCGGTAGGTCACGCCTCCGAGATTACTCGCCCCTGGTACTCAAGAGAAAATGTGAGTCGCATCGTGATTACTCACTACCATTTGACCGGAGCTGTAAAGCCGCTCACCACACGCACCCCAGCACGCCAGCACTAGTGCAAGCACCGGCACCAGCGCAGTTGGTGCTAGCGGATTCAATCCCCGTTAAGGACGCCAGAGAAGCTGGCTCCCATTTCTCCAGAATGGTCCCGGAGCGGTAAGCACGCTCACCTCTCGAATACAAATCATCGCATCTACCCAATGCCTACAGCTGGGTTGCCGGAAAACTAATCCAACGGGTAGTCCTCTACTTTCTATCCAGGAAAGTGCCGGAGATGCAGCTCGCTCACAGGAGCTCACTTGCTTGAGGGTTACTCACGAACCCCGCGTCTGACCACCAGGTGGCCCTTTGCCTTAGGCCGGTAACTTCAGACACTTGTTGCGCGCGAGGAATGACGCTCGACCCACACATAGCCGAGCAGACAACATGCCACTCCTCTGCAACCACCACATAGACCACCGCGAGTCCAACCTCAATGTCAGGTTCCACCTTTGCGCTTGCAATGGTGGAGGGCCTACCTGACCCCGCGTACCCTGATCCAAACAGCCGGACCCGTAGTTCCAGCTGCGAGCCCCATCTGTTCGGGTCGTACAGATAGGTTAGGATTACGTGTGGACAGTAATAAATCGGAATTTGTCGGTAAGAAATCTCATTCTAAGCAATTCTATAAACAATGAGGTGGTAAAGTAGTTTTCGAGAAATAGCGGTGTGACGGACGGACAGACGGACGAAGTCGCACCATAAGGGTTCTTTTTACCTTTTTGGTACGGAACCCTAAAAACAGTACCTACTTAAACAGTACTTACTTTTGCTTCGACGCAAAATGAACCGACGGTTCTTTTTACCTTTTTGGTACGGAACCCTAAAAACAGTACCTACTTAAACAGTACTTACTTTTGCTTCGACGCAAAATGAACCGACATACAGAAATAGGAGCCCCGCGGAGCGAGGCTCCTATTTCTGTATGTTTGTCTATTTCTGTATGCAGGGTCTAATCTAACCTAACACGAACGAGTTTCACACACGTTCGAACCTAATCTGTCCGTGTCGGGGTGCCCTAAGCTCCCGAGCTCGCTTTGCTCGCTCTTGGACTGATTCACTGACCATAATGCACTCGCACGCTTATAACGAAAACAAATGCTGCATTCAAAACACGAGCTCACGCGAAACGATTACCAACCCTGTGATTGGTCGCTTCCGCCACCCGCGCTAATAAGCTCCGCCCAACTAACGAACATTTACCTCTCTTTTCAACGAATTTGAGTTCGGGTATTACCGCTCTTTATGATCTGCCGAACGATTTATCGAACCGCTCATTCCATCATTTTTACCGCTCATTAGTTATTGGACTGCTCAATTATTTTTAGAATTGACATTGTATGATAAAATAACCGACAAATTGTTTTTTTTATTACTGTCCATGTTTTACTGTCGCAATAATTAATCAACCGCCATTAAATTAAATAACTGCTCAATATGTTTTTCAACTGATCATAATAACATCTCGAAAATATAAATAAAAGCTCAAAAAATTAGTTCCCGTTTTTAAGGAACATTTGCATCGCAGTCAAACTATAAGGAAATTAGCTTTTGCCCGCGGCTTCGCCCTCGTAAAATGTGTTTTATCATCCCAAGGGAATTCAAACTATCTTTTGTCCTTCCCAGGGTCTGAAACTATCTCCATGCCAAATTTCATCTAAATCGGTTTAGTAGATCCAGAGATTACCCCCTAAAACCTTCCAATCTCACAAACTTTACCTCTTTATAATATTAGTATAGATTTTAAGTGTTTTTGTCAGTTTCCGACTGAGTTGCGAATGCGATCGTTTCTTAAAAACATGGAAATTGCCGACCAGGCTGCTATATAAAGATATAAGGTACGCTGCGATATGTTGTATGTATATGGTCCTCGTCTATGAAGAGGTCTGTATGTAATATACCTATAAGGTACTCCCCAATCTTCTTGGCCGGTCTGAAGTAGGCTAAAATGACTGCGCAGTAGTAAATCTTATACTAATACAGCAGCGCGCCATGCCATGCGCTTCGGAAAGCCTATGTTCAACCCGGCCAAAATATTGGGGAAAAAATTGTCCATAATTAAAGATATTCAAGAGCATAAAATTCCAAAGAATGTGTCTAAGATTAAGAAACCATATCATCGCTTACCTATGTCATTAAGAAATGCACTTATAAGTCTGTAGAAAAGTCGTTTTTGTACATCGAAAATTGGTTGTTAAAGGATAACCAACAGAAACCATTACCAGCATTTTTTTTAATTTTTATGTCTGTTTGTCTTTTTAGTTGTGCACGCATCACGTTAAATTTAAGAATCCAATGTAGATAACTTTTACACATAAAAATTGTGTGTAACTTGATGTATTACTTAGTTTTTGTTGCATCGCAATTGGTTCACTCTATCGAAAGTTAGATGAATTTAAAGTGTTCAAGAAGTAAAATATCACAACACACGCAATTCATAGATGGCTTAATGTATTTGAAGTCATTTTCTGAATGGCGGTGATATGATTCGCCGCGGAAGAATAGGATAGGGTAGGTAGCAAGGTAAGTAGGTAAGTTAAGTTGGGTAGGCGCCTACAAACACTTAGGCAAATAGGCATTTGACGGGAGTGAAGCCGCTGGCACAGCTAGTTATACAATATTTTAAATTAATAATAAAATATTTTTAATTATTATCTACTAACTTACAAATGCTGCCCACATGGAAATAGGTAACCCCATAATAACCTAGTCTAGTAGAATGCTCCACACACAATACAAAGGCTAATGTAAAAACATCAGTATCATTATTAATACAAAGAAGATTAATACAGTACAGCGGTTGTACAGTATGGACGTGCCGCTCATATATATGTAGGATGAACAAAAACCCTTGATTAGACGATTCACCTGAATCATGCAAAACTTTCGTCTGCTCGAAGGAATTGAAATGCCATGAAAGCGACTTCACTGAAGATATAATGATGTATAGGTACAATCACCAGTGTTAATTCTTACCTTCGACTCACGCAAATTCAAAAGCATATTCCTCATGAAATAACGATCATCTATAACTTTGCTAAAATTCCCATTTCATAATAAAGAAGACTCGTCACGGCCTATACAAAATTTACCCAGCCCCGGCGCAAAATTTAGTATATATTAGGTTAATAAAATATTAACATTCGCCATTCCCAAAAATAATGACTTACATATTAAAATGAATTTCTATAGATATATCTTTTATGTATAATTACTTTTTTTAATTATTATTTTTATATAATTATTTTTCGCTTGTTTTTTGATCAATATATCTATGAAAGCCATTGAAATTAAAAACATTATAATGAAAAACATTGCATTCTGGATTTTTTGTTCACATTTGACGAGTTTTCTTTGACTTTAAAATTACTAAGTATGTTCATAGCACCGTACTTAAATCAGTATTCATAATAGGAGAAAGTCGCTTTTGAATTCACCGTAATTATCATGTAAGTATTTATGTTCATGACTGTACGTCATCGATGGGCACAATCACAATACAACTCATAACGACGAGGGGTTCATTAATAGGTAGAAAATTACTTCCCGTTTCCTAAAACTTTCTCACAGCCTGACGTTATCCCAATTTATATTGAGTCGGCTGTTCATGGCTTCTTTTTATACGAATCCCTTTTCAAAATTGTGTATTGACTTTATAATGTATGTGATTGAATTCAATTGAGTGTGTAAATGCTTAAAGATCAAAACATTGAACAACAAAATGAAGTGTATATCTCGCTAGTTCAATCCGTAATAATATACTGTATTTCCATTTGGAGAGGCGCGCGTAAAATACGTTTTCTTGATGTTGAAAGAGCGCAACGGACATTAATAAAAGTAATGTATTTCAAAAAAAGGACCTTTCCTACTTATGAGCTATACCAAATTAGTTGTTTATTATCAGTCCGAAAATTATATATTATACACGTTGTACTAAAAAAACATAAAACCCTACCATTAGATCCCAATATATTGACTAGAAGAAGGAAACACAATGTTGCTTGTACCCATTTTGTAAAAACAGAATTTGCAAATATTCAGTATGACAGACGCTCGTCTTACTTATATAATAAAATAAATAAATTAATAGATATATATACTAAACCGTTTAAAGAATGCAAATCGTTACTGATTAAGTGGATAAATAAGTTATGCTACGATGAAATAGAGAATCTTCTATAAACTGTCAACTAAAAACTGTTTCTATTTACACAAATCACTTCCGTATAAAAAAATCATGCACACTCACACACACACTATCACACACACCCACACATACATACACACACACACACACACACTCGCATACACACACACACATACGCACGCACACACACACATACGCACACACCAACAGACTAAGGATTAACAAAAAAAACTAAAAATAGACTATTAATTATTCATTTTCAATGCACTTTTGTCTTGTAACTTATTACACTCGTAAGATATAAAAGAGCGGCGCCTCCTGGTACAGGCATCTATATGCTTAAAAGGAGACGCCACCAACTGTATAACGTGTAATAACGAAATAAACATTTTTGATTTGATTTAAATTTTTTGATTCTCCAGGTATTTTTCTTTTCCTTCCACCGTTCCTTTTCACTTGCAATTATACTTTTACTCCCACTTATTTTAATTGGATTGCAAATCGTAACTTGAAATTGGCATTATATTCAAAGTGTTTTACATTTGTAGGCTTCTACACAAAATATAAAGTTTAGCCGCTTACGTACCTTGTAGTATGGGTTCCCTACTCGAAATCGAATGACGTAAGATCGAACAACATTTGCTTGAAAACTGATGTGCATGTCTGAAGTTGAGGTTGTCTGTTTTAGTATGAGATTTACTACTGCCATTGTAGCCAACTTCATGGCAGCCAAGAAGTTTGGCGAGAACTATATCAACCAACATAATATGACTCATTTCTACATTACGGATCCAAGCCGCGTCTTCCAACACAAGGGGCTAAATAAACTTACATTTTCATCTTTTTAATTTCATCATTGTATTATCTATACATATAATAAATCTGTAGAAAAGTCGTTTTTGTACATCGAAAATATTTCCAAAAACAATAGCCAGGGTGTTAAAGGAGAACCAACAGAACCAATTTCCAGCATTTTCGGTATTTTTGACTGTTTTTTTGTGCACGCATCACGTAAAATGTACGAAACCAATGTAGATAACTTTTATACATAAAAATTGTGAGTAACTTGAAGTATTACTTAGTTTTTGTTTCATCGCAATTGGTTCAGGCTATCAAAAGTTAGAAGATTTAAAGTGTTCAAGATATTCCTTGGTTTTGGTGGGGCCATAAAGTTCTGAAGTGTCGACCGCGAACCGGGAGACGTAGCGTTGGAAGGCTTCCTGCTTGGTGGACCGATGACCTGGTTAAGGTTACGGGAAAACGCTGGATGCGAGATGCACGGGACCTGTCAATGCCGCTTGGGGAAGCCTATGTCCAGCAGTGGACGTCTTTCGGTTGAAATGATGATGATTTAGTGTTCTTAATCCATACTAAACATACGCAATTCAGATACTCGGACTGTTGAACTCCACATTCGATAGATGGCGTTGTGCATTTCGTGTCATTTTCTGAAAGGCGGTGTTAAGATTTTCCGCGGCAGAATGACCACAAAAAAAAAATGGTAGGTAGACCCCAACAAAGGGTCTTTAACCAGCTTCAGCGAACCAGGGAGGTTAACTCTCTATGTTGAATCAACCATAATATTACCTTCAAGGGCTATTTCAAGATTTTGAAGTGTGGCTAGATTAAAAATAATAATTCGTGCCCTAATGCACGAGACTAAAAAAATCCTTTTTTGATATTTTAGGTCTCTAATCAAACTACTAAATTACTAATGTCAATATTGACATTGACGTGCGTGCAATGTCTTTTGTAATTTCGTTGTTGCCCGTTTAAATAGCCTAATGATAAAAGAGGTCGCCTACTACACTTAAGGGGCTGAATATTCAAAATAGGCTTTCTATTTTGAATATTCAGCTTTTTTAGCCACATCTATTGAAGATGTGGCAGCAGAAAAAAGATATGGTAATCTTGATCATATTTAAGAAAACTTCTTTGTGGCCGAAACACGAAACACGCACAAAAACTTCGATATATTTAATGGCAAAGTAACCTCTTACCGTGACCTTCAAAAAGTTTTTCCGATAATATTGACCAGCGTACATTGGTACAATTAACAAAAATAACGTATCATAACAGGACGCAAAACTTCATTGTCGTATGTATTAAAGTTTCATTCATTATTTTTAAGAAATTCATATTATTGTGTTTTGTAAAAAAAGTCTATACAAATTCCATCGTGCTTCTCTTTCCATCCAGTGCAATTCGACAGTGACCGCTTTGCGGCGTTGCTAGGTGGACGTATGTCGCTTTTTTCCGCAAAAAGCAAAAAAATATCCGATATATTTCTCGTCAATTCAATCTGTCAAAAAAAATATCAGGTATAATGCAGCCAGATCATGTAGCCTGGTGGCTTTAATTGGAACTAACGAAATCACAAGTAATATCGTCAAAGTCTGTATTATTTTTATTTTCTGGCACTACTGCTGTCACTGGCATCTATATTTTTGTTGTATTATAAACGACTCATGTCGTTTAGTTTACTTACTAAGTCCATAACTAAAAAGTATTTGAACCTCTTTGAAAATACAACAAATGTTATCTCAATTTGAATAAAAAAATATCTAAAATATAGGTGAGCTCGAATTCGATTTTAACCTTCTTCGTTCATGTGAAAACAATAGAAGCAAAACACACAGAACATGGAATGGTCGTAACAACCGCGCTGGCAGTGTCTCGAAATGACAGAACTAATAAAATTCTCCGTATCCATTTGTTTCAATCTTTGTTTCTTTCTAACATACGGCACCTAGAACTGACCAAAAAAAAACCCGACTGCTTAAAAAGCTAACTAAAAAGACGTAAACAAGAAGAAAATCACATATTCGCCAGCTCACTGACAAAAACCAGATGTATCCTCCGACTGCACAGCATGATTTTCTTCTTGTTTACGTCTTTTTAGTTCGATTTTTAGGCAGTCGGGTTTTTTGATTTTTTCAATTAACTTTTTTTATTTACAACTTTTTAGTTTTTTTTTTTAATTAGGTATATTTAAACACATAAGTGTTATATATTTTTGAAATCACCTTTTGAGTTTGGCAAAAAAAAACCCTGCACAAAATGGCGCCCAAAATCCGCCATTTTTTTCTTTTCTAATTTTTATGTAGCCAGTAACACTCGCAGGTTTAAGACGAATCGATTGACGTAAGAATCATCAAAACCGGCCAACGCGTTTGGTCTCTAGAACGCCACATAGGAACAAACATACATACATACATAGACAGATAAACACATTACCGTCCTTCGGCAGTCGGGTAAAAATGTCAAGTTCGTGAGAAATAGATTATCATCATCGTTTCAACCAAAAAACGTACACGTGTGGACATCTATCGATCAATGTGGTGATGGTGTGGTGAATCACCACATTGATCAGTCCTGTATTTCTCGCAATTAACTATCCCAATTGCAATAACGGGCTGCAATAATAGTTTGTTAATCTATTAATATTGTTAAGCTAATTATTAATTGATCTTATCATTTTACCAAATCGGCACTGATAATTCTTATTTATAAACAATAAATCCGCCTATGTGTATTCTGCTCATCCGAACCTATGGTTCTCAGACATGGTCACTCAAAGACTTACACTTGGGGATTGCCAGAGAGTTACGCAGCATTCTGGATGTAAAAAGAACAGATCGAATTCTGTTAAAAAGGCTGATCGGCTCAAATGGGCCGATGCCATTACGGCTCACGTTAGTTGCATGCAAATTGACCGCTGGGCAAGCCTCAACAATCCTGAAGATGGAACGCACCGTTGAGGCTGGCCCAGAAATAGGTGCCGAGATGATTTGGACGCGTACCGTGAGGGCCGGTTCTAGACGGTGCGGGAAAAGAATGTCTGGAATGACTTAGGTGTACTCTAATGAATTTAATTGGGGATGGATGAAGAGGGAGGGGACGGCCAAAGAAAATATAGATGGACTGTGTGAGGCGTGATATTAAAGAAAAGGGAGTCAATTATAGCGTGATGGGGGTCAGAACGATATGGAAGAAGAAACCGTGCTGCGCAGACCCCAAGTAACATGGGACAAGGGCAGGAAGATGATGATGATTTTGGAGTTTTACCAGTAAGAATTAGTAAATCTTAGGTTTTGTCGGTACCTATTATAGGTTTTGGGTTCACAGTAACATATACGACACATATACGTGGTTGTGAGGCATACACGGTATTTTGTATATATGTTTTTTTTTTGTTTTCTTATGGTATGCGTCGTGCCTGGCGCATATACACATTTTTCTTTCTTTCTATATATAACAAATAATAGCAACAAATCGTTTCAGTAGTTCTGTAGTGATACGCATACAATCACTTACAGCATTTTTATTTATAAAGATAGATAAAGTTTTGCATAGGTAGTACTAAACAGTCTCCCTAGTACCACTAAGTAAATGGTGGTACTATAGAGAACGAACTGTACCACCGGTGGTACTAATGGGAACAAAGGGCTTTTTGCGCCCTGTCTATTTGTTTTTAAACTCTAATACATAGAAAAAACGGCACCACATGACCTCACCACAGTGGGCTGATGTATATCAAAACCCAGTAAGTGCCTTTAAACTATTATATTCCAGGATAGCGCAAAAATATACTATGATTTGAAACAGGCTATGGAAAGTTATCTTTATAGTAACTTAATGACATATCAATATTTCAAGAGAATACTAAACAAGGAATACGAACCTACGAATTGTACAAATGATATTAATAGTGTCCTAAATTCTATTGGATATTTTAAATATGCATAAAAAAGACAATGCCGAACCTAGTAAGTTCTGAATATTTGCAAATTTAAGGTATTTTATAATTTCATGGGACTTTCCTATTGTAAATAATGATTAAATTGATTAATGAAAGCACCAAATCTCAATTCAAATTTAAAGTTTTAGTTTAACGTTACAAAGTCCATTTCAGTATAGTAGAACTCATAAAAATAATATAAATAAAATTATCTGACTATAAAACCGTTATAAAAAAAAATGTCACCTACTGTGTTCTTATATGTGGCAGTCGCATATAAGCAGACATAATTATAATATTTATTCAATTTGCACGGCAAAGACTCGTATGACACTAGCCAGATAACCTATTTTAGTGATCTTTATTTTCGTAGCAATAAAAAAAATAGTGAACAACAAAAATAACAGTGAACGATCTGATGTCAGATGCTAGCCGCCAGTTTGAAATAAGAACTTGCGCGGTAATATTTTTGTAAAATCCATTGGAAGAGTCCGTTTATGATGTGGGCCTCTGTGGTCGGCCTTGTGTATTTAATTTTCAAATAATTTTCCCGCCTATTTAAAGTTTACCCCTAAGCTATCGATGACAGTGGGCGTGGCTTAGAACCTCAGATCTCGATTGTCAACTGTTCGACTAAAGCCCCTTAAGGTTGCGAGTTCGAGTCCCAGCTATGGAAAATTCTTTTTTTGTTGAAAGAGTTGTTCACGTTTGTTTTTTTGTTGTTGTTGTTTGAAAGATTATCTTTCAAACAACAACAACAAAAAAACAAACGTGAGAACGAGAACCAACAGAACCAATTTCCAGCATTTTCGGTATTTTTGACTGTTTTTTTGTGCACGCATCACGTAAAATGTACGAAACCAATGTAGATAACTTTTATACATAAAAATTGTGAGTAACTTGAAGTATTACTTAGTTTTTGTTTCATCGCAATTGGTTCAGGCTATCAAAAGTTAGAAGATTTAAAGTGTTCAAGATATTCCTTGGTTTTGGTGGGGCCATAAAGTTCTGAAGTGTCGACCGCGAACCGGGAGACGTAGCGTTGGAAGGCTTCCTGCTTGGTGGACCGATGACCTGGTTAAGGTTACGGGAAAACGCTGGATGCGAGATGCACGGGACCTGTCAATGCCGCTTGGGGAAGCCTATGTCCAGCAGTGGACGTCTTTCGGTTGAAATGATGATGATTTAGTGTTCTTAATCCATACTAAACATACGCAATTCAGATACTCGGACTGTTGAACTCCACATTCGATAGATGGCGTTGTGCATTTCGTGTCATTTTCTGAAAGGCGGTGTTAAGATTTTCCGCGGCAGAATGACCACAAAAAAAAAATGGTAGGTAGACCCCAACAAAGGGTCTTTAACCAGCTTCAGCGAACCAGGGAGGTTAACTCTCTATGTTGAATCAACCATAATATTACCTTCAAGGGCTATTTCAAGATTTTGAAGTGTGGCTAGATTAAAAATAATAATTCGTGCCCTAATGCACGAGACTAAAAAAATCCTTTTTTGATATTTTAGGTCTCTAATCAAACTACTAAATTACTAATGTCAATATTGACATTGACGTGCGTGCAATGTCTTTTGTAATTTCGTTGTTGCCCGTTTAAATAGCCTAATGATAAAAGAGGTCGCCTACTACACTTAAGGGGCTGAATATTCAAAATAGGCTTTCTATTTTGAATATTCAGCTTTTTTAGCCACATCTATTGAAGATGTGGCAGCAGAAAAAAGATATGGTAATCTTGATCATATTTAAGAAAACTTCTTTGTGGCCGAAACACGAAACACGCACAAAAACTTCGATATATTTAATGGCAAAGTAACCTCTTACCGTGACCTTCAAAAAGTTTTTCCGATAATATTGACCAGCGTACATTGGTACAATTAACAAAAATAACGTATCATAACAGGACGCAAAACTTCATTGTCGTATGTATTAAAGTTTCATTCATTATTTTTAAGAAATTCATATTATTGTGTTTTGTAAAAAAAGTCTATACAAATTCCATCGTGCTTCTCTTTCCATCCAGTGCAATTCGACAGTGACCGCTTTGCGGCGTTGCTAGGTGGACGTATGTCGCTTTTTTCCGCAAAAAGCAAAAAAATATCCGATATATTTCTCGTCAATTCAATCTGTCAAAAAAAATATCAGGTATAATGCAGCCAGATCATGTAGCCTGGTGGCTTTAATTGGAACTAACGAAATCACAAGTAATATCGTCAAAGTCTGTATTATTTTTATTTTCTGGCACTACTGCTGTCACTGGCATCTATATTTTTGTTGTATTATAAACGACTCATGTCGTTTAGTTTACTTACTAAGTCCATAACTAAAAAGTATTTGAACCTCTTTGAAAATACAACAAATGTTATCTCAATTTGAATAAAAAAATATCTAAAATATAGGTGAGCTCGAATTCGATTTTAACCTTCTTCGTTCATGTGAAAACAATAGAAGCAAAACACACAGAACATGGAATGGTCGTAACAACCGCGCTGGCAGTGTCTCGAAATGACAGAACTAATAAAATTCTCCGTATCCATTTGTTTCAATCTTTGTTTCTTTCTAACATACGGCACCTAGAACTGACCAAAAAAAAACCCGACTGCTTAAAAAGCTAACTAAAAAGACGTAAACAAGAAGAAAATCACATATTCGCCAGCTCACTGACAAAAACCAGATGTATCCTCCGACTGCACAGCATGATTTTCTTCTTGTTTACGTCTTTTTAGTTCGATTTTTAGGCAGTCGGGTTTTTTGATTTTTTCAATTAACTTTTTTTATTTACAACTTTTTAGTTTTTTTTTTTAATTAGGTATATTTAAACACATAAGTGTTATATATTTTTGAAATCACCTTTTGAGTTTGGCAAAAAAAAACCCTGCACAAAATGGCGCCCAAAATCCGCCATTTTTTTCTTTTCTAATTTTTATGTAGCCAGTAACACTCGCAGGTTTAAGACGAATCGATTGACGTAAGAATCATCAAAACCGGCCAACGCGTTTGGTCTCTAGAACGCCACATAGGAACAAACATACATACATACATAGACAGATAAACACATTACCGTCCTTCGGCAGTCGGGTAAAAATGTCAAGTTCGTGAGAAATAGATTATCATCATCGTTTCAACCAAAAAACGTACACGTGTGGACATCTATCGATCAATGTGGTGATGGTGTGGTGAATCACCACATTGATCAGTCCTGTATTTCTCGCAATTAACTATCCCAATTGCAATAACGGGCTGCAATAATAGTTTGTTAATCTATTAATATTGTTAAGCTAATTATTAATTGATCTTATCATTTTACCAAATCGGCACTGATAATTCTTATTTATAAACAATAAATCCGCCTATGTGTATTCTGCTCATCCGAACCTATGGTTCTCAGACATGGTCACTCAAAGACTTACACTTGGGGATTGCCAGAGAGTTACGCAGCATTCTGGATGTAAAAAGAACAGATCGAATTCTGTTAAAAAGGCTGATCGGCTCAAATGGGCCGATGCCATTACGGCTCACGTTAGTTGCATGCAAATTGACCGCTGGGCAAGCCTCAACAATCCTGAAGATGGAACGCACCGTTGAGGCTGGCCCAGAAATAGGTGCCGAGATGATTTGGACGCGTACCGTGAGGGCCGGTTCTAGACGGTGCGGGAAAAGAATGTCTGGAATGACTTAGGTGTACTCTAATGAATTTAATTGGGGATGGATGAAGAGGGAGGGGACGGCCAAAGAAAATATAGATGGACTGTGTGAGGCGTGATATTAAAGAAAAGGGAGTCAATTATAGCGTGATGGGGGTCAGAACGATATGGAAGAAGAAACCGTGCTGCGCAGACCCCAAGTAACATGGGACAAGGGCAGGAAGATGATGATGATTTTGGAGTTTTACCAGTAAGAATTAGTAAATCTTAGGTTTTGTCGGTACCTATTATAGGTTTTGGGTTCACAGTAACATATACGACACATATACGTGGTTGTGAGGCATACACGGTATTTTGTATATATGTTTTTTTTTTGTTTTCTTATGGTATGCGTCGTGCCTGGCGCATATACACATTTTTCTTTCTTTCTATATATAACAAATAATAGCAACAAATCGTTTCAGTAGTTCTGTAGTGATACGCATACAATCACTTACAGCATTTTTATTTATAAAGATAGATAAAGTTTTGCATAGGTAGTACTAAACAGTCTCCCTAGTACCACTAAGTAAATGGTGGTACTATAGAGAACGAACTGTACCACCGGTGGTACTAATGGGAACAAAGGGCTTTTTGCGCCCTGTCTATTTGTTTTTAAACTCTAATACATAGAAAAAACGGCACCACATGACCTCACCACAGTGGGCTGATGTATATCAAAACCCAGTAAGTGCCTTTAAACTATTATATTCCAGGATAGCGCAAAAATATACTATGATTTGAAACAGGCTATGGAAAGTTATCTTTATAGTAACTTAATGACATATCAATATTTCAAGAGAATACTAAACAAGGAATACGAACCTACGAATTGTACAAATGATATTAATAGTGTCCTAAATTCTATTGGATATTTTAAATATGCATAAAAAAGACAATGCCGAACCTAGTAAGTTCTGAATATTTGCAAATTTAAGGTATTTTATAATTTCATGGGACTTTCCTATTGTAAATAATGATTAAATTGATTAATGAAAGCACCAAATCTCAATTCAAATTTAAAGTTTTAGTTTAACGTTACAAAGTCCATTTCAGTATAGTAGAACTCATAAAAATAATATAAATAAAATTATCTGACTATAAAACCGTTATAAAAAAAAATGTCACCTACTGTGTTCTTATATGTGGCAGTCGCATATAAGCAGACATAATTATAATATTTATTCAATTTGCACGGCAAAGACTCGTATGACACTAGCCAGATAACCTATTTTAGTGATCTTTATTTTCGTAGCAATAAAAAAAATAGTGAACAACAAAAATAACAGTGAACGATCTGATGTCAGATGCTAGCCGCCAGTTTGAAATAAGAACTTGCGCGGTAATATTTTTGTAAAATCCATTGGAAGAGTCCGTTTATGATGTGGGCCTCTGTGGTCGGCCTTGTGTATTTAATTTTCAAATAATTTTCCCGCCTATTTAAAGTTTACCCCTAAGCTATCGATGACAGTGGGCGTGGCTTAGAACCTCAGATCTCGATTGTCAACTGTTCGACTAAAGCCCCTTAAGGTTGCGAGTTCGAGTCCCAGCTATGGAAAATTCTTTTTTTGTTGAAAGAGTTGTTCACGTTTGTTTTTTTGTTGTTGTTGTTTGAAAGATAATCTTTCAAACAACAACACGTTTGTTCACGTTTGTAGACTCCCAAATAAAAACACTACAAAGTGAAAAATTACTTTATTTTTGGAAGTCGGTGTTTTTGGTAGGTACCAATTTTTTTCAGTGTCCATAACGGTTTTTTTACGTTATCATTTCGGTGTGGTGTTCTGGAGTGCTATTAGATAGCACACAGCAAATCTGTCCTGTTATTTTCTTGTATGAAGTCGATATTCTTCTCCCTAGAGTAAATAGTATTCTGAGCAGCGAAAGCTCGATCTAAGTAGGTAGAAAAGTAAGTAAGGTAGGTAGGTCTAGGTAAGTAGGGTAGCTACAGTTAGGTAGGTAAGTAGGGTAGGATAGGCAGTTAACGGGAGTGAAGCCGCGGGCACAGCTAGTATTTAATAAGAATTAAAGAATGACTTCTCTCAGAGCTGCCGTTATACGCTCACTTCAAAGACAAAACTTATTGTCTATCGTTCATATTCGTTATTGATCCTACGTAAATAGTTTTTATTAAATAATGAAAAGAGTGGCGATATGTTGCAGAGATTAGTCATCGAGTGATCAAATCCCAAAAGGGCTAGGACACTATTATATACCCACGTAATGCCACTGTTAGATTGCGACCTCGGATTAGCTTAACAATATTCTATCAAAATCTATTTTATCTACTAAAACACCCAGAAACTAAAGCAGTGATCGCCCCACTCTTCAATAAGGAACGAGTCAATTTGCCGTGTTTCCCAATCGATAGCCTCAATAGCATTTTCTTAAAACAAACTGCCGCTATTATAACGCGTACTATTGTTAAACCATCCTTTGAAAATGAACTGTCTACGTGGCCTTTATTACAACACATGGCGTGTGAATATAAAAACAGCAGTCTACAAGCTATCACGTTCGGTTACACCCTAATTTGAATAGAGAAACGGAACAACTATGATAACACCATAAATCAGCTACTTTATGGGCGCTTATGTAGTTGAATGAACACACATTTACTTGGGCTCACGTTCAGGTTTTGGGCAGCCAAGAATAATGTATTACAGTATCGAGCTCGTATTTTGCGACACCTATAAGTTCGGTGTGACATTATCCAAAACTCATCTTTAACCGCCCATTAGTAAACTAATTTAAGTTACGAGACAATTTATTGCGGCCTATAATCAATTTTGCTCTAGTGTCGTCGAATATTGAAAGAAAATTATTTCCTTTCGCAAACAATTTGATGAGGCCAAATATACCCAAGCTGCTTAGTGGATTTAATCTCGAAATACCTTCGAGAAATCCTAGGAGGCATATTACACCGCTGTCTGCTCCATTTAGGAGAAAAGACTACGATGAAAAAACAACTATCCAGAGTCCTGAAGTATATTATACTAGCTGACCCTCGGGGCTTCGCTCCCGTCAATTGCCTACCTACCCTGGCTACCCTGCCTACCTTGCCTATCCTGCCTACCATGCCTACCCTGCCTACCATGCCTGCCCGGCCCTTACCCTGCCTACCCTGCCTACCCAGCCTACTCTGCCTACCCTGCCTACCCTGCCTACCCTGCCTACCCTGCCTACTCTGCTTACCATGCCTACCCTGCCTACCCTGCCTACCCAGCCTACCCTGCCTACCCTACCTATCCTGCCTACCCTGCCTACCCTGCCTTTCCTGCCTACCCTGCCTATCCTGCCTACCCTGCCTATCTTGCCTACCCTGCCTACCCTGCCTACTCTGCCTACCCTGCCTACCCTGCCTACCCTGCCTACCCTGCCTTGCCTGCCTACCCTGCCTTTCCTGCCTACCCTGCCTATCTTGCCTACCCTGCCTACCCTGCCTACTCTGCTTACCCTGCCTAACCTGCCTACCCTGCCTACCCTGCCTACCCTGCCTACTCTGCTTACCCTGCCTACCCTGCCTACCCAGCCTACCCTGCCTACACAGCCTATCCTGCCTACCCTACCTATCCTGCCTACCCTGCCTTTCCTGCCTACCCTGCCTATGCTGCCTACCCTGCCTACCCTGCCTACCCTGCCTACCCTGCCTAACCTGCCTTGCCTGCCTACCCTGCCTATCTTGCCTAACCTGCCTACTCTGCCTACTCTGCTTACCCTGCCTACCCAGCCTACCCTACCTATCCTGCCTACCCTGCCTTTCCTGCCTATCCTGCCTACACTGCCTATCCTTCCTACCCTGACTACCCTGCCTACCCTGCCTTTCCTGCCTTTCCTGCCTACCCTGCCTATCTTGCCTACCCTGCCTGCCCTGCCTACTCTGCTTACCCGGCCTACCCTGCCTTTCCTGCCTTTCCTGCCTTTCCTGCCTACCCTGCCTATCCTGCCTACCCTGCCTACCCTGCCTTTCCTGCCTACCCTGCCTATCTTGCCTACCCTGCCTACCCTGCCTTTCCTGCCATTCCTGCCTACCCTGCCTATCTTGCCTACCCTGCCTACCCTGCCTACTCTGCTTACCCGGCCTACCCTGCCTTTCCTGCCTTTCCTGCCTACCCTGCCTATCCTGCCTACTCTGCTTACCATGCCTACCCTGCCTACCCTGCCTACTCTGCTTACCCTGCCTACTCTGCTTACCCTGCCTACCCTGCCTACTCTGCCTACCCTGCCTACTCTGCCTACTCTGCCTAACCTGCCTATCCTACCTACCCTACCTACTAATTTGTATCTATCATCAATAGTTTTCTCAGCGCACGCCAAATAATGTATTTTACTGACAACATTTTGCTACCTTGGGTTACATTATTGCAATTTTCATAAGGATCTCTATTTTTTTTGAAAATATTTTATAGCCTATGACACTCAGGAATAATGTAGCTTTCTACCGGTGCAAGAATTTTCAAAATCGGTTCAGTAGATCCAGAGATTACCCCTTACAACGTCACAAACTCACAAACTTTACCTCTTTATAATATTAGTATAGATAAAGTGTATACTCGCAGGCAGGCAAGCATGAACGAGCTTATTGTATAGGAACCTGATTTGGATCTTCTTTACCTTCTTAATCTTGATTCGTTTTTGTTATGTAAGAAGTAAGTACAGTGAATATACTATGAACAATTTTTTAAAATAATTTAAACAGAATCTTTTGCAAAAATATTTATCTAATAATTGTTTACATTTTTATAATAAAATTACCTTTTACAACAAGCGGAAAGAACTGGAAACCTGGCTATTAAAACTTTGTTTTTAATTTCGGAGAGAAAATCACGGCCCCTTTTTCAATAAACGTGCCAAAGGAAATAAATTCCACCTGAGGGGAAAATACCTTGAAACATCGAAGATATTTCACAAAAGAGCTTGTTTTTAATCTATTTCATTTCAAACCTTAGATGCTGACTACACAGTCATATAAGAAAGTAATGAGTGTATCGGTTCACTTATTGTTATAATGCACTTCGTATTTACAGGGTAAGCAGTATGACTATATTTTCTGAGGCAACAAGATGCGGGTTAGGGTCAGTACTGCAATATTTAGATGGTTTACCGCGCCAAATAGCCAATATGTTGTTAGTTAGCGAGCTTAAGCGCAGCCTAATAAATGTAACGAAGCCTTCCGCCTGGTGCGGCGTTCCACATCAAACTAAGACAGGACGCAAGTAAATATTCATTAGGTCAGCAACTAGTCGTATCCTCTTAGATATATAATCCTCATGGATGTACTCAAGAAATAAACAAACTAAACAACTAGTTACCTTCAGTTGTCGTATGGTTATGTGGCTCACTGATCCCCAAAAATCGTTTGGATTTATCAGCGGAAGAGGGAGGCAGTTTCGTGGAAGGCTTTTATTGGCAGTTATGCAAAATATATACGCATAACCTACGATATACTTATTTATACAATTTTTTTTCGTCCCTTTGCATAAATCTTGATTTTTTTTGTACGGCACAAGTACCTACCTACAATCATACTCCAACATTTTTTTTTAAATCTGATGTGATAAAAATGCATACCTATTTTTTTTTATGTCCGCAGACAAGCACCTTACAATATTGTCTGGCAATGGGCCAGCAGATCGTTAATACTTAAAAGCTTTAGCCGTATTCATTAAACTCAGATGCTTTACAAAGAATGTGTAATATATTGCCCAAGCTGCAGAAAAATGGTTTTTTCACTTTAGCTACTGTAGTATTATATTATCTGTGCTTTGGTTAACCACACAGGCGTCGTCCTAGTCCTGTCTTAATTTCAATATTCGTATACATAAACGTAAACAAGTAAAATTTAAAAATCCTTCCGACACATTTATCTTGCGAAAACATCCCGATTCAAACAGTTAAACGACCATAACTTTTGAACGGCTGAACCGATTTTATTCAAACATAGCTAAGAACACTCTCGACACAATCACCTTTCGAACAAAAGAAAACTAAATTTAAATCGGTTCATCCATTGAGGCGCTATGATGCCACAGACAGACACCCAGATACACAGATACACAGCAACACACCTCAAACTTATAACACCCCTCTTTTTCCGTCGTGGGTTAAAATAGTACATTATGGTACAAGTGTGTAATATTGGTGATTACCGCTGAGGCACCATTGAGACCCGAGTCATTAGGTGAGGGTCTTAAGAGAGCAGAGGACGGTAATCATCAATACGCACGTGTATCATACGACGTTTTTCAACACACTTGTGAAGAAAATAATACAAAAAAAAACATTTTCAACAGTGAAAACGAGTTGTGAATTTTTTTCGCAATGGCGGGCAAAATTAATCAGATTTCCTATGCGCGCGCATCTAACAATGGCGATCGGCCATAGACTAAAAATAATGATTATTTTTTTTGGCTTTTCTCTCATAGAAATTCATTCACATTTCACATTTAAATCCGGGGACAGTAAAGACACAAATAACTATAGACCAGTATCCGTGTTGCCGGTTTTCAGCAAGGTATTTGAGAAGATAATGCTTAATCAAATGCTCATTCATTTTAATAGGAATAACATCTTGCATGATAAACAGTATGGTTTCACCAAAGGACGTTGTACAACTGACGCTGGTGTCACCCTATTAAAACACATCTTTAATGCGTGGGAAGAGTCGCAGGATGCCATAGGTATCTTCTGCGACCTGTCAAAGGCGTTTGATTGCGTTAATCATGAAACATTACTTCTGAAACTTGAGCATTACGGGCTAGGTCAATCAGCGTTAAGTTTGGTTGAATCTTATTTAAGTGATAGACAGCAATTAGTTCAAATAAACGGTGTGAATTCATCGGGGATGAAGCGATGTGAAAATGGGGGTACCCCAGGGCTCAATATTAGGTCCTTTCTTATTTTTAATATACATAAACGATTTACTCCGTTTATTGGAAAACAAACTAAACATGGTGTTATTTGCTGATGACACATCTTTTATTTTTAAAATAAATAGACGTACTTGTCAGGTTGACGACGTAAATAACGCGCTACGGCAGGTTCAGGATTGGTTCACTGCAAATAATTTAGTTTTAAATGGTAAAAAAACCAAGTGCGTAAAATTTTCCTTGCCGAATGTAAAAAGTACTGATTGTGACATTATCTTAAACAAGGAGAAGCTAGAATTCGTCGATAAAACGGTTTTCCTGGGGATCACGCTAGACTCAACGTTACAATGGGGTCCTCATTTAATATCACTTGCAGGGCGGCTAAGTTCGGCAGCTTATGCTGTTAGAAAGATTCGTCAATTTAGTGATGTAGATACCGCGAGGCTGGTCTATTTTAGTTACTTTCATAGTATAATGTCTTACGGTATTTTACTATGGGGAAGGGCTGCAGACATTGAGTCAATTTTTATTCTCAATCTTTAATCTTCGCCGGCGCGATTCTCTAAGGGAACTGTTTAAGGGCATTAACATCATGACGGTTCCTTGTCAATATATTTATGAAAATATCATGTACGTGAGAAAAAATTTACATCTTTTTAGTAAAAACGGAGATAGACATAATTACATTACTAGAAATAGGGACCAATTAGTTCAACCAGGTTTCAGACTGGCTAAAGTAGCCTCTTCTTTCATGGGGTACTGTACAAAATGTTACAATAAAATTCCTCCCCACATTCTAGAACTGAATGAGACGTAATTTAAAACTTGTATAAAACGCACACTATGCAGGCAGGCATATTATAAGTTGGGGGATTACATCACTGATAAAAATGCTTGGCTCAATGCTAGTCTTGCTCCACAACCACTAGGGCGCAAAAACAAGTGATATGCAGAACATTATTGTTTTGTAGAATTGTTGGACCTGCTGAAGACTGTATAAATATATTTGTATTATATAGACTCAATTTCTTTTAGTATAGTATAATTGCGCTGCACGTGTGTGAGTACTATGTACCCGACTGTAAATCTACCATTTGCTGTACCTTGGTGTCGTTCGTTGACTTGTGTTTGCCCTGGCAGTTGAGTGTGTCATGCTCTCTCAAAAGTCTCTCTGATGGTGGCGTGTGTGTTGGATCATTCGGTTCCCTTCATGATGGTTGAGCTGGGTGGTGCCGATTCATGCGTCATGTTCGTGAACGGGCGCCGTCAGTTGGGATTGGTCTTAACTGCTTCGGATGCTAGTGTTTTTCTAGCGCTTATTATGTGACTGCACAGTACATGTGTGAGTACTTTTAATACTTTGTACCTGTACGTAGTATAGTATGTAGTGATTCTGGGTGCATTGTCCTCACACATATAAATTTATTAATGTATGTACTTATGTACCTAAATATTGTAAAAAAAACTTTTTTTTTTTTTTTAAAGTGTAGGTATGGAGTTTCTTGTGCGTTCTTCTCCATAACAAGCTACTTTCCGAATGCACGGTAGAATCAATTTTTATTCCTTGTAAATTTTAATGTAACTAACGTTCAAAAGTGCCGCTTTGTGGCCTAGTTGAAATAAAATATCTTTGTCTTGTATAGTGTTTTAGCTACGTACAAAATGGGAAATTGCAAGTTTTCTTTATTACAGACAAAAACAAAATGTATATTTGATACGTATTTATTAAACAGGTACAGTTGAAATTATCTATTTAAATACGAAGTTGTATGAAATGTGTTGCATTTGTACTATTGAGCACGATCTTTTTTGTATCGAAACTTTTTTAAGAACTAAGCAACTCAACCAATAAATAAAAAATAAAATCTTTATCTCACTTGTGAATAATAGTAATGAAAAAGTCACAGTTTGATAACAGGTGTCATTATGTGCCTAATTGCGGTGAAATTAGAGCCACTTTATGAGCAAGTGTGTTGAAAAAGAGTTTGCACAACGGTTTATTTTATAGCTAGTTGAAGTTATTACAGGATAATTACTAAGGTTTCGTTACCAAACAATAGAAAAAAAAACGGGCAAAGAGCACATAGTGCGAGTCGGGCTTGCGCAACAAGGCTAACGTACATATAGCTACACTAGCACTCTGCCCGCGACTTCGTTTATGCTATAAATGATATTCTTATATGCAGTTAGTGAAGGAAACCAAAAATTAGCTATTATTAAAACAATAAAAAATGGGTATCGTAGATATACAGGGTTTATTGGATTGGAACGATTCGTTATTTGACTTAAAGAATAGTAAATTTTAGGTTACCGCAACAAAGTAAAATCCTCCCCTAAAAACTTATCAACCCATGTTTGCCCCGTTGGGGGTCGAGTTTTGAAAAACCTAAATATGTTATACACTCTTTTCTTCTCTTTTTTATTTATCGTTTATGTTAGTCAGATAGCGCAGTGAGATTCCTCAAAAAAAACTTTAAAACCCCTAACCCTATCTGGGAGAAAGTTTTAAAAATGTTTTACGTAAATTTTGAGTATCAACCTTATCCCCAAGGAATTTGATTTTACATACAAACTAATTTTTACCTTTTTCAGCTCCTTAAAGCTTGAATGGCCGCAAAATTGCGCCTTAGTGCTCCCCTAGAACCCCACGTCAAAAACGAAACCCTGTCCAGTAAGATTCTTAGCTTGAGTTAGTTTCGAAAAACTTATAATGACAACCTTTATTGTATCCTTATGTTGGTATTTGCGCCAAGTTTAAACTTTAACACCCCCTTAATCGTATTTTGGGAGTAGATAAGTAAAACTAATAATGACAACCTTTATTGTTTATTTAGGTTGGTATTTATGTCAAGTTTCCTGTTTATTTACCCAAGATATCAGATTCTTCCATACAAACTTCAACAACCCCTAAATCATCATTTGGGCATAGTTTCGAAAAATTAATAAAGACAACCTTTATTGTTTACTTAGGATGGTATTTATGTCAACTTTCAAATGTATTAACCCAATAAATAAGATTCTTCAAAAACACTGTAATACCCCCTGTTATACTAAATCGTCTTTTGAGGGTAGTTGCAAAAAACTAATAACGAAACCTTTATTGTTTATTGAGGTTGGTGTTTATGTCAAGTTTCATGCTTATTAACCGAAGATATAAGATTCTGCAAAACAATTAACATCCCCTAAATCATCTTTTGGGGGTAGTTTCGAAAAACTAAAAATGAAAGCCTTTATTGTTTATGTCAAGTTTCATGTTTATTAACTGAAGTAATAAGATTCTTCAAAAAAGTTTTAACACCCCTTAATCGAATAATGACAACCTTTATTGTTTATTTAGGTTGGTATTTATGTCAAGTTTCATGTTCATTTACCCAAAAAATCAGATTCTTCTATACAAACTTCAACACCCCCTAAATCGACTTTGGGGGTTGTTTCAACCTCTATTGTTTATTGAGGTTGGTGTTTATGTCAAGTTTCATGCTAATTAACCGAATAATTAATTAACCGAAGACATAAGATTCTGCAAAAAAAATAACATCCCCTAAATCATCTTTGGGGGGTAGTTTCGAAAAACTAAAAATGAAAGCCTTTATTGTTTATGTCAAGTTTCATGTTTATTAACTGAAGTAATAAGATTCTTCAAAAAAGATTTAACACCCCTTAATCGAATAATGACAACCTTTATTGTTTATTTAGGTTGGTATTTATGTCAAGTTTCATGTTCATTTACCCAAAAAATCAGATTCTTCCATACAAACTTCAACACCCCCTAAATCGACTTTGGGGGTTGTTTCAACCTCTATTGTTTATTGAGGTTGGTGTTTATGTCAAGTTTCTTGCTAATTAACCGAATAATTAATTAACCGAAGACATAAGATTCTGCAAAAAAAATAACATCCCCTAAATCATCTTTGGGGGGTAGTTTCAAATAATAACAATAACAACCTTTATTATTCATTTAAGTTAGTATTTGTAGCAAACTTTAAGTTTATTGACCCAAGAAATCAGATTTTTCCATACAAACTTCAACACCCCCTAAATCGACTTTGGGGTTGTTAGTAGTTGACTTTGGGGGGTTGTTTCAAAATACTAATAATGATAACCTTTATTGTTTATTGAGGTTAGTATTTATGTCAAGTTTCTTGTTTATTAACCCAAGATATAAGATTCTTCAAAAAAAATAACATCCCCTAAATCATGCTTTGGGGGTAGTTTCGAAAACTAACAATGAAATTCTTTATTGTTTATTTAGTTTGGTATTTATGTCAAGTTTCATGTTTATTGACCCAAGAAATCAGATTTTTTCATACAAACTTCAACACCCCCTAAATCATTATTTGGGGGTAGTTTCGAAATACTAATAATGTCAATCTTTATCATTTACAAATAATAATATTTTAACTAAGTTTCAAGAATTTTGGCCGCAGGAATTAGATTTTTCATACAAACTTTCAACCCCCTTTTTACCCCCTTGGGGGTGGAATTTCGAAAAATCCTTTCTTAGTGCACACTTACGTCACTTGAGAAACCTTTCTGCCAAATTTCATGCTTCTAGGCTTAGCAGTTTTGGCTGTGCGTTGATTGATCAGTCAGTCAGTCAGTGAGTCAGTCAGTCACCTTTCGCTTTTATATATCTATATTCAGCAAAATAATTAGGTTATATTACTGAAGTTTATAAACTATGAAAGCGTCAAACAATGCTTATGGATTAAGGGACAAAATTTACTTTGCCGTTCGAAAACTGTTGTCCCCATACATACATATAAGTTCCGGTCAGTTTACCAACTGTAAATAAGTTAAGGACCTATTTATTTTTGGTACAAATTTATGCTATCTTCTGAGCTTTTTTTTTGGTATTTTTTTGCTCTTGGCTCTAATCTAGGTCAGAGGTGACAGAGACAGAGTCGACTATGGAGTGAGCTTACCCAGAAGAAGCCTGTGCACTCTAATTTTGAAGAGATTCGGGCTGAATGTATTCGGAAACACAGACGCAGGTAGTGAGCTCCATTCCTTCGCTGTGCGCATTATGAAGGATGTTTCGAAGCGCTTGGTGCGAATTGGTGGAATGGCAACAAGGTAAGGATGGTAAAAGGGGGCTGGTGGGATCAAGTCGTGCAGTTCTTGAGCACACTCACCAAAGTACAGTCTGTAGAAGTCCTTTACTTGTTCAATAAGATATTGCTTCTTGGTAAATTTCGTGGTTTAGGTAGGTCAACGGGAATTACTATATAGGTTTTCATTCCCTTGTGATTTGTCAAATTTACGACATAAACGGCGATATTAGTTTATGATTCCGATGATCTAGAAGTTTTTTTTTACAGTCGCAAGGGTTGCAGTCCTGAGTATAAGATAATAATTTTAACTTGATACCTCCAGGCGCTCCAGAGAAAAAGATCTAGGCACACGGTCAGACAGACAGACAACGAAGTGATCCTATAAGGGTTTCTTTTTTCCCTTTTGATGAACGGAACCCTAATAAAAAGCACTCGTTACCCATTAACACACTTTTCCAATTTTTCGGCAAACTTTTGAGTGTTTTTCTTTCCCTAAGATCCTTACTCGGACTTTAATAATCTTTATGACCAATACAATAACCAAATCAATAAAGCCATCATGTGATGCGCATACCTAGGAACATCAATGCATATTTATTTTTATAGATTTCTGAGAATCTTGAAGTCTGGAGTGAACAGTTTTATTCTAAGCAGATGTGCCAACAATCTTCAACCACGTGATCACTTCATAACTTTCCAATTATTAACTAAGTATGAGACACCCACAGACTGCTCGCACGTTTCTTGCAAACTATCTACTTACACCCAAAATGGCAAATCAAGACTAACTTCGAACATAAGTTATTAATAGATGCAATCCTGATATCGTCAATCTTTATTGGACTTAAGTTCACCGTTTTGAACTATCTATTTCAGTATCAAAGTCAAAACCACACTAGCTTAGGAAAATTGTCTTTTCACATCTTCTATAAAATGCTGTTCGTTAGTAAACGTATCACTTGAGAACGGCTGGACAGGTGTGGTATTATTTACAAGCTTTTATTTAACTTGCAATGTATGTATGTAGGTAAGTGTGTTCAGGTCAAATCTTGCAACTGAATTTTAAAGCAACGAACGTTTAGTTTGGATGACAATGCATGGTTAGCTAAGTGACGTCATTCTAAATCTTATATGGTGGACGGCTGAAGATGACGGACTAGTTATTTTTTATGCACTGCCATGATATGGGTATCAAATGAACGGGTTTGCTAAGAACAATACACAAATGCATGTTCAAAAAAATATTTTTTTAATGAATATGTATACATGTAAACACAAATAAGTAAATTAGATTTAAAAGGAAAGAAAATATGGAAAAATTGCCAGAAGGATTGCAAAATTTAAAAATAACTCAGAAAATTAATTTTGTACTCATGACAGGACAAAATTGTCGAGTCAACTAATATGGCTTCTCATGTTACATACAAAAATTACATACAATTTGCATTTTATTGATTGAGAAAGTGAAATGTTTGTCGAGTAGGTGAACCGTTTACCAACAAGGCGGTGTTCAGTTGTATCATTATTTGCTAGCTTGTTACACTACACAAGTTACGTGGGATACTTAGGAGCATGTTAGCTTCAAGTAGCAGCACGTAGACACGAAGTACGTAAGTGGAAGCGCGCCGATGTAGAGCACTGCAGTTTACTTACTATATAGGTACAGAAGGACGCATGTCAATGGTAACAAAACCGGAAAGCGACATTTTATCAGTGATAACCATTATCCAAAGTTTAAAATGTACATGCTCTACCGATATGTCTTGACGTCACGTGGTTAATTCAAAATGGATCTATAACAATTAATGGCTGATCCATGAACAAACTTCGGCAAGCCTCGGTCAACCTCGGAAATCGGCCCGTGTGTCTGATATTATTTAGTCACGAGCTCCTTCTTGCTTTGTCTATGTTATAGGTACATACTTTTATGACTTCATCTTACACAGCTAAAAATAACCTACAAATAGGCCAGCTTTCCAACAAACTTTAGATTAATTTGATCGAAATTCATAACCTTATGTATGAATGTCAAATATCTCTATTACTTTGGTTCGCTTTGATATTAGAAAACTTAGTTCCGAGTTAAGCTCGTCAGTCTATCATACATAAACTCTAAATAGGAACTCTGTAACTTATAATGTACCGAATATTTTGAAAAGGGAAAGTCAATTGATTACATTTGTTGTTTACTCGGTTTAACATATGAAGTCTTGAATAAGTACATATTTATTTATAAATAACAAACAGTTACACATGAATGACTTAGGAATAACAAATAGTTACACATGAATGACTTAGGAATAACAAATAGTTACACATGAATGACTTAGGAATAAGAAACAGTTACACATGAATGACTTAGGTACATGACACTTACAGTCTTGCCAATGCCACTGAAGTTTTCCAAGTCGTAAGTGCTCGTTCACACATAGGATTGTTTCACAGGTCCGCCTTATCGTATACGTTTTATTCGGTGCTGACGTATGTAGTTGTATGAGCGAGTTCACACACATGACAGGATCCGACAAAAATATACGGCAGTCCGTTTTACAGGTCCGCTTTATCGTATACGTTTTTATTTGTCAATGGCGTAGGTAGTTGTATGAACGAGTTCACACACACAACAGTATTAAAATACTGGTCCGTTTTGTTTGAAAGTTGGTAGTACACTAACTAAATGTGGTGTACCCCCAAACATGTGAATATTACCCTCAGCGCCGAAGGATCCGTTAAAACGGTACTATAAATGCGGTGTGAACATCACCACCAGTAGCGACGGATCCGTTAAAAAAGATCCTGAAATACAGATGCTCTGTGTGAACGTACCCTAAGATATACCATTCTGCCTTTTCACAATCTGTTAGTGAACAAGTAAATCAGCCTAAAAACTACAGTGTAAGTTCAGAACAAAAAACCTCTGTAATCTATCAAAAACTTGGCATCGTAGCCGAAATATTTTCCTGTTCTAACATTGAAAAGAATCGCTCATAGCCGCAATAGTATTTTTTGGTACAAAACGGAAAAGCTGTTAGCATTATTAGGCGTTTGAAAATATTTATTTCCGTTCCTAATCTACATTAATGCGTATAATTAAAACCTAATGTTATTTTACGCTGCGGGTTACCAAACCATTATATAATAGGAATGCTATTGATACCTTATTGGTTTATTGTTTAACAATATTTCTTATTGATTAGTTACATTTAACTCTTAACCAAATATAAGAACCTAAAATCGGTTTACTCCTTTCCATATTTTTAACCGACTTTCCAAAAAGGAGGAGATTCTATGTTCGACTTTATGCATGTTTTATTTTTGTGTATGTTCACCAATTTCTCCGTCAATTGTGGACCGATTTTGAAAATTCTTTTTTGTTTGGATGAGTATGTTCCGAAAATGGTCCCAGTTTAATTTGGTAAAGATCTGATCAAGAACTTCGGAGACAAGGTACAACATTGGATTGCTGTAATCGCATGTCTGATTATTGTTTATCCATTTCATTTCATAACATCACGCCAGTACGCTCTAAAGGGGTATGCAGATGTGTACAGTTCACCTTGGTACACTCTCATTTCACCGGTTACGTTCAAGTTTCATGATATTTGGGTAATCTATTCTGGCATTATAGGTACCTTACTAAACAACTTGCAATTTAGGTAGGTACAACTAAAAAGTGAAAATAAAAAAAATACCTTTTTACAAAAAAATACTACCGACTTTCTGTTGGGATGCCGTGTTGGTCTAGAAATTGCAAGCACTATTTTGAACGCTGTTTTGATTCCCGGGACGGATAATATAGGGTTTTGTATAATGCTGCTGCAACTGCGCGGTGGAGGGCTCTGTAATTAATCCCAACAAAACATGCCTCCACCTGCTTCTTCCTGTTATTTAAAAGTTTAAAATACCCGTATTATTAAAAATTGCTCAATGATTGAAATTTCCTGAGGCGTCCGGAGGGATCGAGCGTTTCCTGATGCCAAAAAAATACAATGAATATAAATTTTAATTTGAACGAGCCTGCTGTAAAACGTTTCAATCTCAAGCCACGGGCGGCGGTTAACTAACCCGTTACATCCATCACTGTTTGGACGGCTCACAATGGCCTGAAATTCCTCTAAAAGAATGCCGTGGAAGGAATTAGGTGGCCATCACGCGTAAAATCCCAAGAAAATCCCCTTATGGAAATAAATTACTTATGATCCCAAAGCCTGGGATTACGTTGGTAATTGGGGACTGGAACGCAAAAATGGGCAGCACGATCCGGGATGAACACATCAGGTTGCACGGTGGGACAGTTCGGACTGGGTGATAGAAACGAAAGAGAAGAGAGACTACTGGAATACTACATCGCCAGAAATTTTACCGTCATGAACACCTGTTTTCAGTACCATCCAAGACAACTCTGTACATGGCAGTCCCCAGGTGATCGAATGGCCCAATCAAATTGATTACGTTATAATCAGTAGCCGTTATAGAAACTCCCCTACTGGCCAGCTGACCAGCTGGTGCAGTATATGGATCCGATAACTATCTTCTGGTAGCCAAGATTGCCCTGCGTCTAAAATCAGTGAAGAAAGGGCTTCGAATAAAACCGCGCACTCTGGAACCACCAGCGTTCTGCAGGGGCATCAACGACGCCATATTGAAATATCTACCACCTGCAAGCGCAAGTGCAAACGACCAATGCAATCACATAAAATACCTGATATGGAAGACGGTAAACAAAATCACCAAGCAACGCACTTCTTCCTTTCGCAGTAATGGCTTTCAATTGACACTTGGTCTAATATTCAAGAGAGGAAAGAGCTGAAACTGACGGGCTATACTAACTAAGGGTATCATGATAGATAATATGCTGCCGTGACAAAAACAACTACGTTGCGAACATTAACCAAGAAATTGAAGACCACGCCCTAAAGGTACAAAGTTCAGATCTCTTTATAAAAGACAAACTATTGCGAAAGATGGCGAAAATATTGCGACGACATTTATAGGAATCCCCACGTTCATTCGCTACCGCATGTGTCAACTTTTTGTGACAACATAACTCCGGACACTCTGTTACGGACGTACGGAGTAGTTATAACTACTATGTAAATAAATAAGTTAGATATAAAGCTGAGAGTAAATTTTCATTTAAGCGTAGAATCCGGAACTATTACTTGTCCTCTCTTACATAGCTCTGTCTTCGTCATAGTTTTTATATTTAAATTTCTGTTTCATTTAGAATATGATATTTATTATAATATTTATTAGTCTATTGTTTTAGTAATTATATATGTATTATATAAGTTAGATAGTTTATTAATATTCGACTTTAATAATTGTTCATTTTTTTTGTACACCTACCACCTGTTGTGTCCTTTTAACCCAAAGGTTGACTGATAGAGAATGCCTTGCTTATGAAGTCCGCCTATGTATCACCAATGAACATGAAGTTTAAATATATATATAAATATAAGTATGATTTCATTTTTTTAAGTATTATTGTAAGGTAGCACAGAGAGCGATTCAGACACGTACAGACAAGTCGAATCCTGTCTGGAGCAAAAGCGTAGAGACAGAGGCGTTATCCAATCGACCAAATCGACCAATCACACAGACGGAAATCCAAATCGCGTCATTCATCTATCTACCTATCATCGATTTGGTCGATTGGATAGTAGTAGAACTCTTTGCGCTGCCGTATTCACTTACGTAATACGGCTGCAGGACTCTAGTCCTCATATCGCTAGTAAGGTCCTACTGTATGTAACCAATATCAGAATTCGCTACTTCTTGGACTGGCAAATACCACAGGAGCAGGCCGGCTTCGTTAAAGGCAAGTGGACTCGCGAACAAATTTTGAACATCCGCCAACTTATCAAAAAGTTCTACGAATTCAACATACCCGTCATCTTGTGTTTTATTGACTACAGCAAGTTCGACTGTATCATCTGGTCGGAAACCTGTGGAAAGTGCTGGAAGATCTTGGAGTACCTAAGCACTTGGTTTTATGAATCCAATCATTCTACCAGAAGTGAAGGTTGAAAGGACGACATCTAAGTTCTTCAGGTTTGATAAGGGTTGCATCCTGTCTCCCATTCTGTTCAACGTCTATGGAGAATACATAATCCGGTGGTGTCCCAAAGGAAATTGTAGTAGTAGTAGATACCTAAGATAACATCTGTTAACAAAACATTGAAGAAAGCATTTCTTTCAATTTTGTTAAAACAATTATTGTATCAGTGTTACAGTTATGGTTTTCAGATTCAATAACTCTTTACAGGTCAATTTCTAAAATAAAAATTTTGCAAAGTTTTCTAATCAAAATAGAAAAAAACATAAATTTGATACTGAAAGTTTATTTCACGCTATGTATAGAATAAACAAATAATTAATTTCAACAATGAATAAATTGTTTATATTGCAATTGGTTTTATATTTAGCGTCGGCGTGGGATACCGTTTCTATAAATTTTATACAGAATGTAGGTATTGTGAAAATCTAAATCTAAATGAGTCTTAATCCGTTAATAGTCCAAAATGTTTAGTTTTAGAATCCCTAATAATATGAGAAGTCCAAAGTTGCGGACGTATGGTCCCTATGGGCCACACGAAAATTTTCGGACTCCTGCCAACTTAAACCACTGATTCCCTTGACGGTGCTCAACACAACGGCTTTGGGATCTTTTGTAGAATTCACCTGTCTCCAGTTACGCCTTAATTAGGAACGTCCCAAGAGAAACCAAATATTGTGTTCTCTAACAAGTTCGCGGTGCAATACTAACACATATGCACGTACAGTAGTGGTTACTGTTCTCCCAAAGGTAGCTTTACGGATGATCCGACTATGCACTGAGAGCGCAGTAATAACTCCTATCTATACGTTTAGCTTGGAGCCTCTCACTTGGCCCGAGACAGATACACGAGGGTTACATAAATCAGATTCAAATTTAACTCTTTGAGAAGGATTTCATTTTATTGTTTCAAAGTACAATTACATATACAATAAACAATATACGATTTTAATTAATTCGAATAATTCATTAAACTCAGCCCTTGATAGTACGTACTGTTTCTCCAGCTCTTCGGTTCAACGGGCTCAGCTACCCACGCCGCGTTTTCCGGTTGACAGTCTTCACTCAAAGACTCGTCTGCTCAAACGACTAGATAATGGCCAAAGCACAACAATAATTACATATATCACCATTCACCCTTGAAGTATTGGTTGAACTATCTAACGTTCAGTAACAAGAGGGCTGGCCATTTTGGTTTTTAGCTCTTATATTATAGTGGCCGAGTTCGATTTATTGCAGAGAGACCTATATTTGCGATCCTAAATTATCGAGAAAAAAGAGTGTAAACACGTGTGGCCTTTTAAGACACAAAGTGCCGCTTTGACTTTAGTGCTTTAATAATATCTGCTTTTTGGCACTGACCCAAGTATTGAGGCGCAACTTTGAAGCAGCCTAAGTTCAGCCACCTAAGTTAAGTGAATGATTAATTTGATATTACGGTGAACCAAATGTGTTCGGTGCTAAAATAAAGCCAAGCCTAGCCAAACATACACATTAGATACAAAATGATAGGCATTCCGACTTAGAATTGACTTACGCAGCCTTTGTCGCGAGCCAACTCTCGAAGTTGGATCACACGGAACTATTCACAGCTCTAACCAACAATAATCTTCTCTTCCCTATTGGGTTACCACTGACTGACGCCTGAATTACGGCTTATTCTGAGTTAAACAAGAGGCTTTCTCAGATGTGTTGAATTTTGGGTTTATTTGATGACGTACTGAAACCGGCCCTGTTTACCGCGTTAATCCAACCCAACTAATTTATTGCGACTCCCCGTATGTGCCACACAATATCGTGACCATATAAATCAACAGTGCCACAACAATTTATTTTTATTGTCCCACCCAGAATGTATTACAAATCATCTAAAAGCCTGATCGAACTCAAATAGAACTCCAATTACAGTTTAATTACATTGTTATTTTCATAGAAGTCATTCGTAGGTCAATTGATAATACCAATACGAAGAAAGTAACGTAAAACTAAAATTTTATTTTCGACGGAAAATCAGTTTTATGAATGTGACAATTGATTCACCATCTCGGTTACTAGAAAAATACGAATACATTTCCTGTAATAACATAACAAAATAAACTGTCGAATCTGTAGACATTTCTTGTTTGTAAAAATGTTAGAATCTGAATTGTTAGTGGCATTTGGTCACACAGTGAAAATCTATTGTGATTTTGCAACAAAAATAGAAAACATGTCACCCAAAATAGGAATAAAACAAAAAACACGTTCATAGCGTTCAGTAAAGTTTGTTTTAGACACGTTTAGTACATAATAACGCCACTTCTCTCTTTGTCATTGAAAGTAAGTTAGTCTACAGCATAGGGACCTAGGCTAGCCCCCAGTCAGTCTAAGTGATATTAAGTTTTTCATTATGAATTATGTGACAGGCCGAAGTCTGTTTTGTGCCCGCTTGTTGTCTCTTTTACATAAGATGATAACACTCACATAATACCTACTATTTGTTTTTAACCTAAGTAAATTTACTAATTAGGTATACACACACATACACCACTATAATAGCCCTTCCGAAAAAAATGTGGGCTGGCAATGGTGTTACCTAATGTAAATCGGAACTACCATGATGACCTTAGTCTATTAAAACAATGGCATCTCCGAAGATAATCTGCTTACATAATACAGCATTCATTAGCCAATCTGGAACCAAAACAACAAGAAAATCACAGCGAAAAAAATCAAGTCATTTGTCAGGGCTAATAAACCATCGTGCAATATAAACAACATTTGGAATAATGTATTGGCATCTAATACTCGTATACAAATTATGTTGGCAATAGTTCCCGAACTATTTACCTAACGTCAACATTTTAAAAGCTATCGATTTGTTACAAAACGGTTTCTAGATAATGTGTAATAGATAATAATACTCGTAGCTAAACGGAACGGGGTAATGCTTCCGACTCCAAAATTGAAACTGGTAATGCATTTCATTAGTTCATACAACGCAATACGGAAGGCCCATAAACGTTCGGTATTCGCCATAATCTGCTGTTTATGACGATAAACACAGCATGCAGATATGACTTGGCAGATGAATAATAGCAATATAATCGTGAACGTAATGTACTATGCTGTACATCGTGCCTAGTGTTTTCACTGCTATGTAGGTCGCTTCTTGTCAAACCGGATACAGTTCTTCAATTTTACATGAAGGGTACCTTCCATAACTCTACTACCCAGTAACTGGGTTACACGATGCCCATTGATGTGAGTGGTTGTGAAACTTTCAGGTTTCTGAGTACTTACTGGTTCTCATAATATTGCTCATGGATTTTATAGCATAGTACTTAGATGTCGAAGACGAATTCCGGAACTAAAATAGAGCTGGGCAGGACACCTAGCAAGGCACGGTGATGATAGGTGGAGTAAGGTGGTGACCGAATGGTGTCCAAAAACTGAAGTAAGAAGTATTGGTCGTCCAGCGGCGAGATGGGCAGATGCGGGTAGAAACTGGATGATGTTGGCACAGGAACGTGGTGATTGGTACAAGAAGAGAGAGGCCTATGCCCAGCTATGGGTGAAGTTAGGCTGTGGATGATAATGATGACCTAGATTTAGCTAATTCTTCCTTAAACTTTCGGTTAGTACCTTTATCTAATCAGCAAAAAATGCCGCAGGCACAACTTCACTAATATCAAATTCATGTCAGCCGATTGGAGTCAAATAAATCATTCTCTGGCAGCACATTAGCTATATAGCATCGTAAGCGATAGTCACACGAACTTTAATCGAATGTTAAAGCCATTTGCAAACAAAAGCATGCGCATTGTTGGATAAGCCTTTAAAAAATATTACGTATCTGTGAAACCATTTTTCGATTCAGTGATCTGGTTGCGTAAAATTAAGCTTTAAATTAATAAATATGAATAAAACATCTACGTGAAATATATGGAAGAAGAAAACGTTTTGCGCCGACCCCAAATAACATGGGACAAGGGCTGGAAGATGGTGATTAAAAAAACATCTATGAACAGAGTGGGCAAAAATTTTATTTTACTACTTTCAACACATATTTACTAACGCGAAGACAACAAAGGAAATAGGTAGGTACCTAAGATAACATCTGTTAAAAAAACTTTGAGGAATACATTTCATTCAATTTTGTAAAAGTACATTATGGTACATGTGTGTAAAGTTGGTGATTACCGCTGAGGCGCCATTAAGACCCGAGCCGTCAGGTGAGGGTCTCAAGAGAGCCGAGGATGGTAATCATCAATACACTCGTGTATCATACGACGTTTTTCAACAAACTGTGATTGTATCAGTGTCACAATTATGGTTTCAGGTTCAATAACTCCTTACAGGTCAATTTCTAAAATAACAATTTTGCAAAGTTTTCTAATCAAAATAAAACAAAACATCAATTTGATACTGAAATTTTATTTCACGCTATGAATAGAATAAACCAAACAATTAATTTCAAAATTGTATAAATTTTGATATTGCAATTGGTTTTATATTTAGCGTCGCCGTGGGATACCGTTTCTGTAAATTATATACAGAATGTAGATATTGTGAAAATCTAAATCTAAGTCTTAATCCGTTGATAGTCAAAACTGTCTAGTTTTAGAGTCCATAATAATATGAGAAGTCCAAAGTACCAGACGTATGGTCCCTCTGGGCCACACGAAAATTTTCGAACTTCTACTAACTTAAACCACTGATTCTCTTGACGGTGTTCAACACAACGGCTGTGAGATATCTTGTGGAACTCACCTATCTCCCGCTACGCCTTAAGTAGCAACGTCCCAAGAGAAACCAAGTATTATGTCCTCTAACAAGTTCGCGGTGCAATACAAGCACAGCGGCACGTACAATAGTGGTTACTGTCATCCCCAAGGTCACTTTACGGATGAAACGACTATGCATTGAGAGCGCAGTAATAACTCCTAGCTTGGAGTCTCTCACTTGGCCCGAGACAGATACACGAGGGTTACATAAAACAGATTCAAATTTAACTCTTTGGGATGGATTTCAATGTATCGTTTCAAAGTACGATTTAATATCCAATAAACACTATACGTTGACGGTCTTCACTCAAAGACTCGTCTGCTCCAAACGGTCTTCACTCAAGGACTTGTCTGCTCCAACGAGGTAATGGCTAAAGCGGAACAATAATTACTTATATCACCATTCAACCTTGAAGTATTGGTTGAACTATCTAACGTCCACTGACGTGATGGCTGGCCATTTTGGTTTTTAGCTCTTATGTAATAGTGGCCGAGTTCGATTTATTGCAGAGAGATATTTACGATCCTAAATTATTGAGAAAAAAGAGTATAAACACGTGTGGCCTTTTAAGACACGAAGTGCCGCTTTGACTTTCTATCTTCACTCTATATTTTGGAATGTATTTTAAATGTCCGCAAAAATCGAGGGCTTTTCAAAACTAGAAGCGACTCCCATAATTTAAATACACGCAATAAGCACGAAATTGTAATACCCATATATATAAACAGTATACGCTTTTATAACAAGTTGCCAAAGTCAGTTATAGAACTGACCGATGGAAAGTTCAAAAATCACATCAAACATGTCATTATTAAAAAAGCATATTTTAAAATCAAGGACTACGTTGAAGATAAAAAAATTGACTTTAGCTTCTTCTGCGCATGCGGCTTCCCTGGTAACTCATAAACGGCACAAATATGTTGATGTCTCTAACTACAATGGTTCTCAATCATCTTTATAGACCTTTGCTAAGAATAGTTACAGCACTGATAATAACATTTGTGCCACATGTTAAATTTAGTCTTTTTATATATTTTTTTTTACCTTTGTATAGATTCTTATAACGATTACTTTGTGAATGTGTGAACATTGTAGGCCTTCTAGATGCTAGTTAAAATTTGTTAACTTTTTTATATATTATATAATCTTCTTTTTTTTTAGTTTCTTAGGACTTATTGTCGGGCCTACGTTGTCCCCCCATAGTGCTAATGCTGTAAAATGGAAATATTGTAAAACCAAACCATTTTTAAAAGAGTAACCATGGAGTTTCTTGCCGGTTCTTCTCCATAGGAAACGACCGATCCGAACCGTGCACATTTTGTCGACGTTTTATAAGTGCCCATGTAGGCCTATGTGAAATAAAAAAGTTTGATTTTGATTTTTGTTTTTTTTTTACATTAGTGCTAAAGCACTAAAGTAAAAAATAATAATATAATCTGCTTTTTGGCACTGACCCAATAATTGAGGCGCAACTTTGAAGCAGCCTATGTCCGGCCACCTAAGTTAATTGAATGATTAATTTGTAATTACGGTGAACCAAATGTGTTCGCCAAATACAATAAAGCCAAGCCTACTCAAACATACACATTAGGTACAAAATGTCAGGCATTCCGACTTAGAAGTGACTTACGCTGCCTTTGTCTCAAGCCAGATTCACCATCTCGGATTTCGAGTTACTAGAAAAATACAAATACATTTCCTGTAACAACAAAACAAAATAAACTGTCGAATCTGTTGACATTTTCGACAGTTCGTTCGTAAAAATTTCGGCAACTGAATTGTTAGTGGAATTTACACACAGTGAAAATCTATTGATTTATTTATTATATACTTTATTGTACACCAAGATAAAATTATTCATAAACACATCTTACAACAAAAACAAACATACAACAGGCGGCCTTATCGCGAACCGCGATCTCTTCCAGGCAACCTAGAATGGAAAGAGACAGCCTGGACATAACATGGGGTAGCACTTGGTGCAAATTTTGCAACTAATAATTAATTTATTAAGAGTAGATACTAAATACAAACAAATAAAATAAAATAATAAATACATAAATACACACATACAACTAATATACAGACAAGAAAAACAATTCAGCTTATAAAACATTATGATCACAATGACAAGTAGTGCTCCTTCACAAGTCGCTTAACAACAGGCAGTGATTTCGCGCGCTTTATAGTCACAGGCAATGCATTTCATAGACGAGTGGCCTGGACAGTAAAAGATTTGTCTAGGAAGGTAGTGGAATGCATTGGCATTTTAAGTTTCATATAATCCGATGACATAAGAACTCTAAGGTGCGAGTCACACAGAAACTGAAACCGTTTTTTGAGATAAAGAGGGGTAGAAGGAAGAAAGAGAATATTATATAGGAGAGAAAGAATATGAGCATTCCGGCGATGGCGAATTGGCAACCACTTGAGTTTCACACGAAATTCAGAAACATGGTCATATTTGCGCAAACCAAATATGAACCTTATACAAACATTTTGAAGCCGCCCAAGTTTATCAAGTTGCACTTCAGTGAGGTCAAAATAGCTGGCATCAGCATAATCAAGGATGGGTAACAGAAGAGATTGTGCAAGCGCAATCTTGGTTGCAGTCGGCAGAAAATTACGCAGTCTTCTCAAAAAACCAGCAGATGCGAATAGCTTGCAGCTAACTTCCTGTAGCTGGGCAGTCCAAGAGAAGTTTTTGTCAAGGAATATACCCAAGTTCTTAACTTTCTCGCTAAAAGGGATAAGAGCATTGTCAAAAAAAACTTGGGGCAGAGTCGTCCAGTCGATACTTGAGACTGTTCTTGAACTGTCCACCACCAAAACTTGCGTCTTTATGGGGTTCACCATAAGTCCGAATCTCTTGCTCCAGTCGCATATACGGGCCAGATCACTATTAATGGTCGAGATAGCCTCAGTTAGATTACCAAGTGAAGCTCGTGAGTAAATTTGCAGATCATCTGCATAAAGGTGGTAGGAAGAAATTAATTCGTTGGAGATTGAGTTAATAAAAACAGCGAAAAGTAAAGGAGATAGAACGCCGCCCTGTGGTACCCCGGCACAAGTACTACACCAGGAAGACAAGGTCTCTCCGATGCGAATACGTTGTCGGCGGCCGAACAGGTAACTACGAAACCATTCAATTACCGTTGGATATATGTTAAGAGAGCCAAGGATGCCAAGCAAAACATCGAAGTCCACGGTATTAAAGGCATTACTAAAATCCAGTAGAGCCAAAACCGCAACAAAAATGAAAACATGTCATCCAAAATAAAAATTAAACAACAAATACGCTTATAGCGTACAGTAAATTTTGTTTTAGACACGTTTAGTACATAATAACGCCACTTCTCTCTTTGTCATTGAAAGTAAGTTAATCTACAGCGTAGGGACCTAGGCTAGCCCCAGTCAGTCTAAGTGATATTAAGTTTTTCATTATGAATTCTGTGACAGGCCGAAGTCTGTTTTGTGCCCGGTTGTTGTCTCTTTTACGTAAAATGATAACACTCACATAATACCTACTATTTGTTTTTAACCTACATGTGAATTTACTAAGTAGGTATACACAAAGATACACCACTATATAGTCCTCGAAAAAAATGTGGGCTGGCAATGGTGTTTTTTATTATAAATCAGAACTACCATGATGACCTAAATCTATTAAAACAATGGCATCTCCGAAGATAATCTGTTTACATAATACAACATTCATTAGCCAATCTGGAACCAAAACTTACTTAGCAAAAAATCTCTTCACAAATAATTGTAACGCAAAATTAATATTTAGTATCGTCAGTTTTCAATTTACAATTTCTATTCAGTCAATAGTAGAGTACTATAACCTGTCCGTGCCGGGGTGCCGGGGTGAAAGTGACGCCGGTAGAATGTCAGGGCTTAAACGTATAATAAATCTGTAGATACGATCCCTACAAGAGCAAAATTGTAGCGAAAATAGTAGTTTATGCAACAGTAATATAATAGGAGTTATTAAAACACGAGCGTAGGTTTATTACATGAGGCGAAACCGAGTGTGATAATAATATTACGCGAGTGTTCTAATACCTAATTATATGCCGTTGCATACACTATTTATCTTCACTCTTACAGTTGAAATAAAACAAAAACGGAAACTGAAAAAATATGTGGTACGGCGGGCAATTTAGATTCTCATTGCACATAACTGCGCAGCGCGCGCATCCAAATACAATGACACAATTTTTCTACATAATGTCAGTAGTCAACAATAAGCGCCAATAAATTAAAAAGTAAAAGTGTGCTTTATAAATTAAAAAGTTATAATATGATGCAGTTGTTTGAAAATCGAAGGAAAATGTTGCACTGTACCTAATGGTTTTTCAACACACTTGCTCATAAATTGGCTCTAATTTCACCGCAATTAGGCACATAATGCCACCTGTAATCAGACTGTGACTTTCTCATTCCTATTACAAGTGAGTTATAGAGTTTTATTTAAATTTATTGGTAGAGTTACTATGTTCTTAAAAAAGTTTCGATACAAAAAAGATCGTGCTCAATAGTACAAATAAATTAATTTATCTACCTATTGCTTGTTCATTTCATGCAACTTTGTATTTATATAGATAATTTCAACTTGTACGTGTTTAATAAATAAAACTTTCACTCAAATAAAACTATTGTTTTTCTCTGTAATAGAGAAAACTTGAAATTCTCCATTTTGTACGTAGCTAAAACGCTATACGCCAAAAGCCAAAAAAAAAGAAACCTCATTCTTTTAGTCTATGGCCGATCGCCATTGTTAGATGTGCGAGCATAGAATATCTGATATTTTTTCCCGCCATTGCGAAAAAAATTTCACAACTCGTTTCACTGTCAAAAATTATTTTTTTGTATAATTTTCTTCACAAGTGTGTTGAAAAACGTCGTATGATACACGTGTGTATTGATGATTACCGTCCTCGGCTCTCTTAAGACCCTCACCTGACGGCTCGGGTCTCAATGGCTCCTTAGCGGTAATCACCAACATTACACACTTGTACCATAATGTACTATTTTTTTAATTTTACCTATCCACGAATATAAAGTACGTGTTTATACAATATTTTTTGAATTCATATTTGGAACCTATGTGAATGTATATAAACACATTTATGGGGCACCGTTATGATGTTTTAAACATCACCTCTTTCCGTCATATATACCAAGCTTATGAATATTTAGTTTAGTAAGCACTTATTGCATCCAAATCGAATACTATAGAGAGTCGGCTTGGCTGAAAGATAAGTGAATATTTAGTAGTCAGGGCACGTCTACAGAACGAAGGCAGCTGCTGAGCTGACAGAAGACTGTTGTCAAACGCGTAGGAAGTCATTCTACACAGTCGTCAGTTGTCAGATACTAGGCACGAGTTTATCTTTAACCCTTTTTAGGGTTGCGTAGTCAACAAGGAACCCTTTTAATTAGCCATTTCCGTCTGTCCGCGGCTTAGCTCAGAGACTCTTAGTACAAGAATATTAGGTTAGGATTTGGCATGGATATAGAAATTAATCAGCAGACAAAGTGGTAAAATAAGATCAAGAAAAAAAAAATACCATAGGTATTATTGTGCAAATTCCCCCTGCAGGTTCCCCCCTATTACAGCGCGTGGCCCGACACGAACACTTTTTTTTAAGATACGAACACTATTATGGTTGGTTCCGTATTGGTTTACTTTAGAACTCAGATATCTAGAGAGTAGTCCTACAGAACGATTTGAAGGTTACGCAAAGCTGTTAGTTACTGTTAGAATCTTGGCTTGATTAAACTAAACTGATTCAAGGAGATTCTGACGTTAAACTGTTGAAAGTTTCGGCGTAACGTGAAGTTCTAGAATCGGGGTAGGTTTCAATTGTAAGGTCTAATATCTCAACAATAAAACTTTAGTAATAATATCTCAAATTTCTCATCTAAGTATCACAAGTAGCAACAAGGGAAACTATGCAGGACCTATTGACGCTGTGGTTCTTCAGAGGCGTTATCGTTAGTTACACTTTCAAGTTAATGACCGAAAGCTACAATAAGGTCATATAATATTCGTTTACCTTCGACCAGGTAATATTTTATCTAGTAATGCGCCTTGCTAGCGCGAATGCCAGTTCCGCTAGTGCTGTGTCTGAGCGCAGCATGGCGGACGGCGCTCGCGTGTCCTGCGTGGTGACCTGGCGGAAGGCGTCGGGTAGCTTTCTCTCTAGCGCCGCGCACAGCGCATGCATCCCCGCCATTACTCCTGACTCCGAGTTAGTCGCAGCCTCTTCTCCACATTCAGTCTCCAACATTCGTTATAACCGTTTCATTACAATTTGCTGCTAACAACAAAACTGTTACGAAATGAGTGTGAAAAGTAACTGTCAATTACATTAAGCTGGATTGAACCTAGAATGAAGCTAGAATGAAGCTAGAAATAAGCTAGAATGAAGCTAGGATGAAGCTAGAATGAAGCTAGAATTAAGCTAGTATGAAGCTAGAATGAAGCTAGAATAAAGCTAGTATGAAGCTAGAATGTGTTCGTATTACCTTTTTCTTACATGACGTGGATCTCCTAATCTGAGTCTTAATGTATTGTAGGCAAAGGGCGCGGCCTTGTCGGACTATCTGCGGCTTGACTTGCGTCGGGCTGGCGAGGCATCAGCCGATGGTTGCCGACAGTCGTCGGGACACTTCTGCGGCGGCTGCGCTTGACACCATGGTGCTGAAGCGGCGCTTTGTCCGGTCCAGCGTGGAGAGCGACCGCGTTGGCGAAGAGCGGAGATCTGTGGAAATTATAGGACTACTTATTGGATAGAAAATATAGTGACGACCCACAAGTGGCCCTAGACTAGTCACATTATATCAACGAAAGATTTGCGATAGCGATTGGAAAAACCGGCCATGTGCGTGTCGGACTTCGCATATTTAGAATATATTGGTATTTGTAAGTAATAATAAACATTATCACCAAATTTCAAGGTCATAGGTCAATGGAAAATAAATAATTCTTCGTCATAAAATTTTGTCACAGACGATAGACAGACAGACAGAAGGACGGACTGACACGTGAGTGACAGCAATAGGGCTCCGTTTGGAACCCTAAAAATGAGACGCTACCGAAATGTCACTTGATCAGTCCCGTTCGGTATGTCGACCAGATCGTCTTCGTTGATAGAATGATACTTTGTCTAGAGCATTGCATTCCCAACCTTATATGGTCCGCGAAAGGTTTGAAATTTCAAATTTATCAATTTGTAAATAACATTGACGCTAACTTATTTCAAGTTTCTATCAAAAATTAAGTATCTATTTTCTATAATTTTTTATCTCGTTAATTTGATTTAAAAAAATAAGTGTAAATTTATGATAATTAATTTGTGATAGAATTTATTTTTTGGTAAACGCAGTTAAATGTACTACTACCCTTGAGGTCTTGGTGGTAACAACAAAGAAATCAAAGTGGTCCCAGGTTAAAAAGAGATTGGGAACCACTCGTCTGAAGCCTCTGATCTTAATTGGTTACCGTCGCCTGATTACGTTATTCCTTCTTTAAAGTCAAGAACACTTGCGAAACGCAAACACAGTTTTGGGTACAAGAGCTTGTATAGCCCTATTATTTAGCCGTATCCTTATGCGTCATGTGGTCTGAGCTGAGTTTCTTCGTTTTGCCACAGATTTTAATTAAACACAGCAACTTTACTGTACTATTAATTATTCTGTGACAGTACCTAGGGTGAGTAACATGACTTTCAAAGAAACATATTTCTAATACATAACCTATACTTCTTATAGGATAGCTTGATCTCTGCGACTTATGTCAAACTGACGTTTAAGTTCTTGTTACGTTTTGTTAGCCTGTCTAGCGCTATTGTTACTGTATAGATACTGACAGCTGTCGCAGAGATCAAGCTGTCTTTTATGAAGTATAGGATAGGTAGTTGAAAGTTCGAAACTATAAAGTACCTATGCCAACCATTATAATGATGATCATTTTTCATCATTATTCTGTTGGCTGTTCGATACTTAATGATGTGTTGTGTTAAATCTCTTCTTTGAAATAGTTTCAAAGTAAACAGATTAAAACATACTGAAAGGTTGAAAACACCTTCCGTTGAAATAATGAAACGCCAATTACCTGTTAAGTACATAAACTCATGATAAAATAGGTTCGTCGCCATAATATCTGTTTTTGTATGCCCCGTTTACGATATATTGTCATAACATCAATGTCGCAAAATGATACAAAGTTGCAAACATTTTACACTGTTTGAGTTTTGATTTTGTGCGAATTTGAAAACTGACCAAGATATAAATATATCAACTGTACATCCACATACAGGGTATACTCACACTTCAACTTAGGAACAATTTAGAAATGATAGGTGTCTGTTTGAAATCCTTTGAAATTATAACTTTGTGTTAATTTTCAAGGTATAATATATTGGAAAACTTGACTTAAAAAGCTATCGTAGATATACCCTATAAGATGGTACACCTACCTAATTAAGGACTATCTATTATGCCTTGTAAGTGGTTCAAGATATCTTTGGGAGCTCTTTATCAGAATTACGAAGTTACTAATGAATGAAATTGGCTTCTGTTATTATTAGAATACTGTCGATAATCTCAGCATTCTCAGCTGTGATATTAGTCATGTATGCAAGGCTGCGGCCCTTTGTTTGTATAATTTTCAGAACTTTCTTTCTTTTTAAAACTTTACAATTGTCTCCCACGAAACGTGAATATTTTATTACGTTCATGCTTATTTACACATGCAAAATTAGCCTACGACACTGAGGTTACGACGATAGTGTAGCTGTCTAACGGTGAAATGGTTTTCGTAATCTGATCAGTCTCACGGGACATTCAATCTTCCATTGACACTGATCCGATCCGTAAACCATAATTACCTACATAGTTCGGAATAGATACATTAAATTCATTGGTAATATATCAATGGATGAAAGAACAATATTTTTGTAACTCGCACAAAAGTCAAGAAAAATTCATTAGTACATTGTGTATTAAGGGCGGTAAGTAAGGTATTACGATCGAGGCTCTAGTAGGCTGTATACCTACGTAAGTATTTGCCCTTAAAGTTTCTGAACGAAACACTTGTATAATCTGTGGTGTGGGCAAAAATTCGCCAACCGCGAACTGTTCTTCAGAAAGGCCAGGTGCGCAGTACTCATAACTGGTGTGTGTGTATGACTAGATGTATGAATGTGAGTGAAGCAAAAGAAGTTTCGGATCGTAGCAGGTGGCATTCTGTAGTTTCTGCCTACCCCTATGGCAAAAAGGCGTGAGTTTATGTATTGTGTATGTATATGACCTAACTCGACAAAATGTTGAGAAGGTTGTATTTTTCTTTTTATTGATTAGTCCCATAGTAAAATTATTAATTTGCATGAGTACTGTCTGTGCCCTGAAAGAAGTCACAATGTACTACATCTACATATCAACAAATCAAGAGACTTACTTCGTAAGCTAAGCAGTCCATCAGGCATGGCGCTGAGCGGCGTGCTGAGCTTCCGTCGCATGCGCAGCGTCGGTATGAAGTCGTCGTCGTCATCTTCTTCTCCATCGGGTTGAGTGATTTGTATAGCGATGTTTCTGGCATCTTCTCGACTTATCGGAGCCATTTGCCATCTTACATCAATTAGCGGCCCTATCTGGAAAATAAAATGGACAATTGTTAGATTTTTGGGAAATTTTGATAATAAATGGATGATGGGGAGAGACTGCAGCAACAGGTGCTATGAATTAAAATGTCATAGCCGACGGAGAACAATGGGAGATGAAAACATTCAACTCCAAATGCAATTTCCACAGGTAAAATAGGACAAGGGGAGACAGAAAAATATATTTACAAAAAAAAAACATTCGACTTCTGAAAAAAACACTACAAAAAGAAAAATAACTGTAGGTATTATTTTTTTGTAAAAAAAAATCATTTTTCACTTTATAGTTGTGGTATTTAATGAACAAGTTCTATGGTAAGTTACCTAAAATCACCTATAATGCATACAGTTATGCCAGAATAGATAACTTGAACATAACCGGTCAAATGAGAGTATACCAGGGTGAACTGTACACGTATGCGTACTCCTTTAGAGCATACGCTCTGGTGTGATATTATGTTATAAAATGACGTAAACAATAAGCAGACATGCGATTGCAGCTATCCCGAGAGATTTTCCATTGTTTATAGAAGAGTTATGTTGTATATCTCCGAAGTTCTTCATCAGATCAACCAGCTTTCAAATAAAAAAGAATCATCAACATCGGTTCACCTAGTAACAATTTCTGAGGTGACATATATAAAAAACCGGCTAAGTGCGAGTCGGACTCGCGCACGAAGGGTTCCGTACCATTATCCCAAAAAACGGCAAAAATATATCACGTTTAAGCCCACACTTAAATATTTATTTTATTCTGTTTTTATCTATTTTTTTTATAGCGGCAACAGAAATACATCATCTGTGAAAATATCAACTGTCTAGCTATCACGGTTCATGAGATACAGCCTGGTGACAGACAGACGGACCGCGGAGTCTTAGTAATAGGGTTCCATATTTACCCATTGGGTACGGAACCCTAAAAATACAGTCGAATTGATAACCTACTCATCTTTGAAATCGGTTAAAAATAAGGATTTTTCTTTTACTTTACTGTTCCGGCAGGCTTATTACGTAAGAAATAGCAATCGGCAATCATCGCGCGATCGAACGCGTTATGTTTATGTATAAAAGTCGGCATTACCTACAGTGTAGGTATGGTAGGACCTTTTTTTTACTCAATCATTTGTTAATGTCTCGCTGTTTGTCAAATGCACTGGTTTCTAAAAACTAATTCTCATACTAATAAACACGGAACAAAGTTATACCAGGAATAACAAAGGAATAACCATACATTTTCATAGGTTTATACTTGGTACACTTAACTTTATTCTGTGTTTATTAGTAAGAGGGTAAACTTCTGTATTGAAGAGCAATTATTGCGCAACAATAGCTATCGTTTCGCTTTTGCAAGATACGTAATGCCTGCGGTCTGTTTATAAGAATTGTTTTCGGCCCGTCAACTATGGAAGATTTATTTTACATTAGAAAGATTCATGAGATACAAATAAAAACGGATAAAGAACAGGTACAGAATTAGACGCAAATAAAGCATATAATAAATCATATCTTAATTTTAAATCTAGACAAATAAAGCATATAATCATATCTCTATTTTAAGTCTAGCTTTCCGTAGGCGTAGATGTTATGATAGAGGACAGGAAAGCAAAGTCTAGGAAAGTGCTGGCGAAGTCAAAGAGAGTCCCTACGGACTGGGTATAGTGATGTTCTGCTGTGTTCAACTGCGAAGATATCGTAATTATACGGTATCTACCTATGAAATAAGTTGACGTAATTTTTTATTTCTATTAATGTAAAACCCATGCAATTGATTCATCTTTGCCAACGCAGTGGCAGTTTATTGATGCCCTTCTTTAAGAAATTATCTGGACGGAAGAAAACAAGTTGTTCAAAAGCGTTTTGTACTGCCTCTCTGGTATTGGTATTTCTCCGGTATTGATGTTTTTCCCGCCAAGAAGATATACAAATTCTGGAAAAAGTAGAAGTATGTTGGCGCAAGATCTGCAGCCGAATTACGCAAGTGAATTCGGCAAAGGAAATAGTTTCGAACATTCAAAGAGTTAGAATAATTTCTTTCAACTTTTTCGGTATTGCGAAACTAATTTGGAAAGAGTACGATCATCGTCCTGATGATTTATTTCTAAATAATTAGGACATAATTTAATTTTGTTTTACTTACATACAACCAATGGTCTTCTAATGCTTTTAATTAAAAATGTATAATGGTTCCCTAAAACTGAAAAAAAAACAATTATTCTTTACAATCAATTCTACGTCAAAATATTGGTCATGGAAAGATTCATCTACTTTCCTTTTCTGAGTGTAATATGCAATACGTAAAGTCGTTTTTGTGAAGGTTCCAAACTGTTTCCTTTGCCGAATTCACTAACGCAATTCGGCTGCTGGTGAGTATGGCGGATGAAGGTAAGCTTCCAACCTCAGCTCTTGTAACTTGGACACCGTCTGCTGAGCAGTATAAGGTCACACCAGGTTGACCAAAGCTGGTTGGAGATGTGTGAGCTTCTCCATAATTGTGTTCAGTTCTTCACAGTACACATCTGCAGTAATGCTTATCCCGTTTGGTAAGAAGCTACGATGAATCACACCGGCCTTAGACCACCAAACAGTGACCATCACTTTTCTAGGGATAAGTTTTCGCTTAGGGAATTTGTTTAAGTGCGATGCGATACGCTTACGATTGTCAAACAGAATCCATTTTTCGTCGCAAGTAACAATGCGGTTCAAAATTCCTTCGTTTGTGTGCCTGTTGAGCAGTGCAAGGCACGTCTCGACGCGTATTTCGCGCTGGCGATCATTGAGGTCGTGGGGCACCCATTTGTCAAGCTTTTTTACCTTGCCAACTTGACGCAAATGGACCGATATTGTTTTGATGCTAACGTCGAATGCTGCTGCATTAGCAATTAAAAATAAATTTGCATTAATTCAGCCATAGATGAGTATCATCATCTTCCACAATCGCCTTTAATTCGTCATTGTCGACCAAAGTTTTAGGACGACCACATTTCTCAAGTCGAACTTTCCAGAACGAAATCGGGCATACCTATAAAACGAACGCACCACGCGTTCATTTGTAGTGGTCGCTCGGTAAACGTCGTTGATGTTGCGTGCCGCTTACGCCGCGATGCTGCCACGACGGTACTCATATTCCTTACTCGAATTTTTGACGTATTCATGATGACGAAAAATATTCAAATGCGACGAAAACATAACGCTGATCAATAAACAAAAGCCTATTTTGAAAAAAGAATTCCATATTAATAAAATAAATTTGAAATAAGAATTCTTAGCCAAATAAAACATATTTTGATTTGAAATGGCCAGTACTGCAGGACGGCAATTTGATATAATAATATAGGTTGTAGTAAATTCACAACAATATTAGATTGGCTTTATCGAGAGGCTGTCATCCGCAGTTATCAGACATTTGCTAATACTACGTAGCCTACGTTTTTATAGACTGCTATTTATGTAGGAATTTTTCAATCAAGCCTGTCCTTATACTTTTATAATTTTACACTATAAAAATAATTGAAATGCCAACAAGTTTTTGTTTCGGCCCATAAAAAATCTAGACAGCGTTTACGAACAAAGAAAATGTTGTAATAGCTTTAGTCTGGAGAAAAATATATATTTTAGTCATTAATTGAATGAATAAAACAATTAACGAACTTGTGAGTGGAACTTAATAAGTGTGGAATCAAAATCATTGTGCTTAGATGGTCATGGATAAGTGACATTTTTAAATTGGGTCATTATTGTTTTATTAGCGGTTGCTATTGAAGTTAGAGGTTTTGTTTCATACAGTCATCATCAATAATCTATACTAATATTATAAAGAAGAAAGATTTGTATTTTTGTATGTAACGAATAAACTTAAATACTACTGGACCGATTTCAAAAATTCTTTCACCGTTGGAAGTTGGAAGCTACACTATCCCCGGGTGAAATAGGCTACTTTTTATCCCTGTATTCCCCCGGGAACGGAGCAGAAGAAAATCTTGCTGTGCAGTCGGAGGATACATCTGGTCAGCCAGCTCGCGAAAATGTATCTTCCAACTGCACAGCATGATTTTCTTCTTGTTTAAGTCTTTTTAACCGACTGCCGAAGGAGGGTAATGTGTTTATTAGTTCGCTTTTTAAGCAGTCGGGTATTTTGTTTTTTTTTAATTTATGGCTTTTTAGTATTTTTTTTAGAATTATATGCATTTAAACGTATGTGTTATATATTTTTGATATCACCTCTTGAACCCCTTTATTTTGATATCCCACACGATGGGTATGGTAGAGAAATATTGTACCTACAATATGGCGCTCAAAAGTCGCCATTTTTCTATTTTCCAATTTGAATGTAGCCAGTGACACTCGCAGGGTTAAGATGAATCGATTGACGTAAGAATCATCAAAATCGGCCAATACATCTCTAGAACGCCACATAGGAACATACATACAAAGACTGATAAACACATTACCCTCCTTCGGCAGTCTGGTAATTAAAAAAAAATGTGCATTGTTAGCCTGTAAATAATTGTTGCACTTAAAAATGTGTTATGTACTTTTATATGAAATGTATTGTGTCAACAATGTAGGCTAACCTAAATAAATAAATCAGCCTATTAATGTTCCCACTGCTGGGAACTTCTCTCTGTGAGAGTGAGTGGGACGCGGGCCACGGACGCACAGGCGTCATGTCTTCGAATTATTGGTTCTAGGTCAAGCCGGTTTCTTCATTATGTTTCCTTCACCGTTTTGAGTGCAGTGCTGATAAAATATTTTATACAAATTAAGCGCCTGCCTGGGTTCGAACCCACGACCTACAACCGAAAATGAAAAAGAATGTAATATGGCAGTCTCCAATGTTCATAAAAACTGAAATTAACACGGTGGAAATTAACAAGATGGAATTTTATTAGACGTCAAAATTACTCATAAAGCTTCGTTCATAACAAGATTTTTCTGTCTGTAATACACATTGTTGGTCAGTACCAAAAAAAGAAAATAAAATATAAAGACAGCTCTTGCACTGTTTTGCTTAGAACCAAAACAGTGCAGAAATGTTATATGAAATCTCATTGATGCACAGTTTTTCACTAATACACTGTTTTTTAATTTTTATTTAGATTTAAATTTACCACAGAGGTTTAATGACTTCCATTAAGTTTAATATAAAATATATGCATTAGATCAAAAAGATACTGATTGAAAATAAAAATCGGCTGAATAAAATCGATATGATGAAAAAAAAACACAAATGGCGCGCATTTTGTACCATTGTAAAACTTTGATACTTCATATTTAGCAAGAAAAGTAAAAAAAATGAAATAACATTAACACTATAAGCGGGAAATTTACCATGTTTACTGTTTGTAGCGAGTTTCCGATATTTCGGTGCTTTTGCAAACACCATGATCACGGATAAACTGAAGTTATTGCGAGTGGGTGTTTATGAGGAAACAAATTGTAAACTCGCTACAAACAGTAAACATGGTAAATATCCCGCTTATAATGTTAGTGTTAGTTACCATGACAGTTTAAAAATGAAATAGACAGCGATAGCGATATGAATTTAACTCCAGAAAGTATAATTACAGCTGCAAATTAAATTGTTAATAAACTTTTGCCGCAAAAGTCGCTGGATAAATATTTTCCATTAACTTGAGTTTTTATTTTGAGTAGGTATATTTTATCACAGTAGGTAGATTGGTAGTTGAAAGAAAAGTAGATTACGCACCTCGTTAAAAGTGAGTAATTAATGCACTCGTGTTAATTTAGTGCGGTCGCATGCACTTGGGCACCAACATAACACTCATGCATTAATAACACACTTTGCGCTCGATGCAACAATCTACTATTAATAAACAGCCTAGTGGTTTGTTTCATCCTCTTGCAGTCCACGCTTGCCATTGAATTCCAAGACAACATAATTTTCTTTAGGGTCCTTTCATCGTTTGAGCTTCTTGTGTCGGCTGTAATAGATTTTTGCTGAACTAACCGAGTACGACGCTATTAGCGAGTGCCTCAGGCACTATGTTGTTAATCCTGGTTTAAACGAAGTTTATTGTTTGTTATCGTTTACTGTGTATGTTACTTTTATTTAACCGTTTGTGTTAAGGATAGAATAACAAGCCTAGGTTCAAGTGGGCTTAGTGTGAGTTTTTACTCAAACTCATTCGCGTTAACGTAAACATCAATTTGTATTGAAACTGGATAAGCGACCCTTTTGACAAACCACTGTGACGCTTATTGAAAAACCAATTTTTAGGGTTCCGAACCCAAAGGGCAAAAACGGGATCCTATTACTAAGACTCCGCGGTCAGTCTGTCTGTCTGTCACCAGGCTGTATATCATGAACCGTGACAGCTAGTCAGTTGGAATTTTCACAGATGATGTATTTCAGTTGCCGCTATAGCAACACATACTAAAAACCGGCCAAGTGCTAGTCGGGCTCGCGCACGAAGGTTCCGTACCATTATCACAAAAAATGGCAAAAAAAACACGTTAATTGTATTGGAGCCCCACTTAAATATTTATTTTATTCTGTTTTTAGTATTTGTTGTTATAGCGGCAACAGAAATACATCAACTGTGGCAATTTCAACTGCCTAGCTATCACGGTTCATGAGATACAGCCTGGTGACAGACGGACATACAGACAGACGGACCGCGGAGTCTAAGTAATGGGATCCCGTTTTTACCCCTTTGGGTACAGAACCCTAAAACAGAACAAAATAAATATTTAAGTGGGGCTGCCATACAACAAACGTGATTTTTTTGTCGTTTTTTGCGATAAACGGTACGGAACCCTTCATGCGCGAGTCCGACTCGCACTTGGCCGGTTTTTTTTTAATACAAATTGACAAAAGAGATCGTTTACGTTATCACGATCGAGTACGTTAAAAACTCGGTATAAGCACACTGATGTATGTAGGTTATAGCGAAAATCCTTGTGCGCGATCTTCGGTGTCGAATGTTCTACGAAACTTTTGGACTCTAAACTGTAATAAGGTCGAACTGAAACTTAATTTCAGCTGAAGCAAGTATATATCGTCCTCCAAATTTGACTTTAAAACTTGTCTGTTCAGAAGTTGTAAGGTAAGAACATGCTAACAACTGTGATTCGGAACTTTCTTAAAATATTGTAAGTATGTTTAATTGAGTCATGTCGTATGCTGTCGTATGTTATATTTACCGTGGTCGTATGCTACCTACCGTAACAAAACAATAAATTCTGCAAAGTTGCATACGACCACGGTCAATTTACGGGAATACTTCTTACAGCGTGATTTTTCAGTTGTCGGGTTTTAGTTTTTGAACTTTTTTTATTTCAAATATTTTGTGGATTTTGCAGAGCCTGAGGGAACAAATGAACATACGTGCATACATATACTGATCACCAAGCACTTTGCGACGCCGTTGACGGGATATGTCTCGCAAACGGTACGCCAAAACAAACCTTCGTTTTAAAATCCCTGCTCAATGATACCTCACATGATGGGGTGGAGCGATTTTCTTTTTGTTTATTTTGTGCCCCTCTAGAGAGCGCCATAATCAATTTAATGTGACATCACATGGCCTATGCTAGCGGGCAAACAAGACGCTTCCAACAACACCTCATTTGTCAAATTATGACAAGTAGTTTAGAAGTTATGAACAACAGACGGACATACATACATACATACACCAGTCAAAAAATAACCCTCTCTTTTACTTCGCCGTAGTCAGGTTATAAACACGACTCTGCCTCACTTTCTCACTCTTTTTGTTTTTTTTTATGACATAGAGTGGCAAACAAGCTGGCCGCCAACTTGATGGTAAGTTGTCACCTCCACCTATGGACATCTGCAATATCAATGATACTACCAGGTGCGTTGGATATTCGGGCAGTTCTTGAGAAGATTCCAGCATCAAAAGAAGATGTAGACAAGACATAATTTCAGCACTTTATTATTGATACTCATCATTTCTGTTGAACTATATATTAATCGATAGCGCGCCAATACGTCTTCATTGATTAAAAACAATCAAAGAACTGATTGAAATCATTCATGCCAATATGGAATGGCGCAAAACCTTTCTCGTGGATGCTGAAACAAACACTATTCTAAATAATGAATATTGAAGTGGGGAATAGCCAAAGAAAAGTAAATTGAAAAGAAATCATTTTGTTTTGTCTAGTTACTCTTGTTTGTGAAGTGATTAAAGAACTGGATTATAAACGCGTGTAGTTACCTACTGCACATGCTTAAGATCAAGATTAATTTTGTTTGTTTTTCTTACGTTTATATACCTGCCTTGTAGGTAGGTAATGAATTACTAATAAAACCAACCGTTGACAGGTGACAGGCGACTATCGACAATTTTCTAGTTTTCTTTTATACATTTTCTGCCTTACGCGAAAATCTGACAGTTTTCATTTTTGTCAAATATGTCGGATCAATGTTGACTTTAACGTCATGGAAAAAGTCATGAAAATCACCTATATTTCAAAGATAGCTTGATCTCTGCGACATATGTCAAACTGACGTATACGTTATTGTGACGTTATTGTTAGTCTACTTTCAAGCGCTATTGTTACAGTATTGATACTGACAACTGTCGCAGAGATCAAGCTATCTTTTAAGAAGTATAATTCCTCTTTTTAGCTCAACAAAGGATCAGATAGATCTTAGAATGATATGTCTGTTGTTTTTTTACATGCAATATTAAGTTTCTATCTATATAAATAAAAATGATACCTTACTTTACCTTGGTTGGTTTGATATTTAACCAAAATCTGTGTATTTTATTAAACAGGTCTGGGTTCAATGAGTTGAACGCAGAGCAATTGTTTTTTTGCCTAAAATATCTAGATATCGTTATTTGTGTACCTACTAAGGTTGGGTTTCCACAGATCACAATAAAACATGGAGTTCATTTTATTTGTTTATTTTATAAGGCACAACAACATATGCTAATAACACTCGACAGAACGGTTCGTTTAGCCGCAGAATTGCTAATTCAGGGGTCGCAAGATTTATGACTATGCATCGTATTAGCATCTGAACTAAACAAAATCTCTTACTCAGGATCTCAGGGCCGACCTAGCTACGTCAAACTCGGTCAATTTTCAAAGAAGAATTTATCTTCTCAATGCGCAGTGCAACTTTTGTGTGACGTCAAAAGAATTATTTCGTTTCGTTCAAAGTTACTCACAGCAAACATTTTGTTAATAGCAGCGATGAAATGCAAATAAGTGTAACATAAAATCCGGCTGAGGCTATTCAAGACACTGCGAGTGTTTGGGTTCTGTACGTAGGTATACCTATAATTTTTCTTTTGTTTAGTAAGGGGACACTTGTAAGAACGTTCGTTCAGTCAGTCCATTATACACACCAACATTAAAGGACAATTGGAAGAATCATTACATCTTTTGTCACTTGACACTTAATTTTTTGTCCCTCCTTTGACACTAAATAAGCCTCAAACATTTGTCAGAAATGTCAACGACCTATCAAGGTTTATTTTGGGTCATTCGATAATGTTTTCGATGTGCTGTTGAATCCTAAAATTATGTCTCGTGACTATTCTAAGCTGGCTGTTTGTAGTTTGTACAATTAAGACCAGTAATCTGCGGAACGACTGACTAATTAGAATGAAATGAAAGCCTTTGCTCTGCGATGAGTAACGTGTCGAATTGTTAAAGATTACTCGACATCTTACTGAGGTATTTAGTAGTTGTTACTAAGACTATTAGGTCTTTATGTTTCATCGTCTTAAGGAATTTGAATAAGAACACCACATCATTGGCGACAATACTACTGAATTTAGCTGTGTCAGGGCAACTTCTTATTATACTATTTTATGGTGAAATTTAATTTAATTACGTACGTCATTATGTTATGACTACGTATTAATCAACTCCAGATGACTCAGTTATGTAGACCACAGGACTTTGTTGAAAATTTTATAATTTTATTATTTTAATTCACTACTTTAACATATCTCGTAGCCTGAAAGTTTATTTTGAAATGTTCAAACATTGTGAGAGCTAAAACTTGTTGAAATCTGAAGTAGTTACCTAAAACCTAAAACATTTTACTCAAGATTATATTTAATTGAGTTAAAAGAAAATTAAAACAGTTTTTTTGAGGTATTAACATGTAGCCACAGTTTGAAATTAATTAATCGAACTCTGGTTGGGGAATAATAATGTAAAAACAACAAGTGGTTTTTGTGAGGTTACCTTGAACTTGACCTCAGCGTAGGTACCTTTCTTATAAATGCCTGTCAAAGGAGGGGTTTTTCTTACGAGCGGGCGCTACCTTTTCACATTTTATATTGCTCTGTTTTATGTTATCGATTCCTTTGAAACTGGGTTCCTTACTGATATTGGAGTTAAGTACGAGGGTACTTCGTGTTTCCTCTAATAACTGAAGATGATACACGTGTAGGTCGTGTAGGGGAATTAACAAATATACATCTTCTAGGACTGCGTTTTTTTACTTAGTATCTTTTCTCAAACATGCTTGGATATGTGAGCATTATTTTGACAACCTTCTTCGAGATAAATCGATATTGCTGTACTGGCCAAATACATCCGAGCAGCGGCCGGCAAAAGTTGTATGAAAATCCATATCTGTTGTGTCTAGCGGCCAAATAAATTACATAGTAAACTCATATCTGTCGTGTTATTTAAAAATGGAACGATCTTTTACTCCGAAACATGGCAACCAAGGAGGTAACTTCCAAGGGTTTTATTTAAATTTCGAACTGGCTTGCAAATAGAACGCTGTGTAGCGGCACCAACGCCGCCACTTACGAACTAATGACATGACGTCACACAAATCCTGCATCGCGCAAGTAAAGTTTTCGGCGCGATAAGAACACATACAACAGTCCGACAACAACCGTTGGGCAGTTGCCCGGACCAGACACAACACCCGTCTGGTCGGAGGATCCTCCCTTTTCTATGGAGGTATGTGGGACTTTACACCCTGTTCCACGTGCCCCCAAAGCTGTTTATTAGAAAATAAACAAAAGAACAGTGAGAGAAGAAGAAGACAACCCGGGAACGATTATTGTTGTTCGTCATTGATTTTGACAAAATGAGTTCTAGGTACCAATTTGGTTTAATTTCCGCGCATTATTTGAGAAAAGCACTTTATAAGCCTTGGCCACAACTAGGCATTGATGGACTTACGTATGTGTGCCTCGGCTTCGCCTCGGCCCACATTTACACGTTCGTCCATCAATGCCTCTTTTGCTGGCCGCTGCAGTAATGTACTATTGTTTGACACCTAGTGCTGGACAAATACGTCCCCATATTTTTACTCAGGGTCGTTGTTTAACTCCTACTGCTGGAAAATACGTCCCCAAAAAGGTACTGACTGAAAATAAAAATCGGCTGAATAAAATCGATTTGATGGAAAAAAAAAACAAATGGCGCGCATTTTGTACCAATGTAAAACTTTGATACTTCGTATTTAGCAAGAAAAGTAAAAAATAACTGAAGTAGACAGCGATAGCGATATGAATTCAACTCCAGAAAGTATAAATATAGCTGCAAATTAAATTGTTAATAACATTTTGCCGCAAAAGTCGCGAGATAAATATTTTTCATTAACTTGAGTTTTTATTTTGATAGATAGATAGATAAATCATTTATTTAGTGCACACAAAAGACACAGCACAACACACAAAATCTTAATTAAATTATTACAATTTTTATGTATGTTTAAAAACAAGGTGCCAACATAAAAAAGAAAAAGGAAACCATACTTACGAAATAAAAGTCAAAGTGACACCAGTAACATTAGTTTTGACAATCAAAGATTACTATTAATATATACTGGTTGACAATCAAAACACAGTGCGGTGTGCGCCTCAAGGTTGCACCAAATGGGAGTCCAGCTAAGCACGTGTCAGGCAAATATACCTGACGTTGATATTCTGCTGGATCCCTGCAGTGACATATGGTCGCCAAGCAGACGTGATATGTTGGTGTTGTTACAGTGTTATGCGTAGAGTAATTCACGTAAGTATACCCGCAACTTTAATTTATTAGTTACAATAAAAAAACATTTATATTATATTGCAATGGAAAAAGTTCCAGTTCTTTTTGAGTAGGTATATTTAATCACGGTGGGTAGATTAGTAGTTGAAAGAAAAGTAGATTACGCACCTCGCTAAAGTGAGTTTTAAATGCACTCGTGTTAATAACACTCATGCATTAATAACTTACTTTGCGCTCGATGCTACAATCTACTATTAATAAACAGCCTAGTGGTTTGTTTCCTCCTTTTGCAGTCCACACTTGCCATTGAATTCCAAGACAACATCATTTTCTTTAGGGTCCTTTCATCGTTTGAGCTTCTTGTGTCGGCTGTAATAGCTTTTTGCTGAACTAACCGAGTGCGACGCTATTAGCGAGTGCCTCAGGCGCTATGTTGTTAATCCTGGTTTAAACGAAGTTTATTGTTTGTTAACGTTTACTGTGTAGCTGTGTTACTTTTAACCGTTTGTGTTAAGGCGCTACCCCGAGCAAAACGCCGCGCTGGCCGTTTTTCGTGCAGTTTTTAGGAGCTATCTACTCTTTATTTAAAATGATATATCAACTAATAAAAATACATTAAATTTCTTCATATTATTGATTCCAAAATTGTAGATTTCTTTTTTTTTAAATAAAGTATATGTTTCACTAATCTCCTTCCAACAAAACCATAAAAATGAGAAATCATGATTAATAGTATGCATCTCCTCGTAAAGTGTGCATTAATATTTTTTTTGTACTAACACTAATGGATAGACAATTTGATAACGAACATTTTGTAAGTTTAATTTTTTTCAAAAGACTAATATTTGATTTTATAAAGATTTTATTCTAAAATCTGGGCGTATTCACTACTGTAATTCATGCGCCACCAGTGCCGCTAGCCCAATAGGATGCTCATATCTCACGCTGATTTTTTGGTCAGCGTACGGCCTTAAGGATAGAGAAACAAGCCTAGGTTCAAGTGGGCTTAGTGTGAGTTTTACTCAAGCTCATTCGCGCTAACGTTAACATCAATTTGTATTGAAACTGGATAAGCGACCCTTTTGTCAAACCACTGTGACGCTTATTGAAAAACCAATTTTTAGGGTTCCGAACCCAAAGGGTAAAAACGGGACCCTATTACTAAGACTCAGCGCTCCGTCTTTCTGTCTGTCACCAGGCTGTATCTCATGAACCGCGATAGCTAGACAGTTGGAATTTTCACAGATGATGTATTTCTGTTGCCGCTATAACAATACATACTTAAAACCGGCCAAGTGCTACTCGGGCTCGCGCACGAAGTGTACGTACCATTATCACAAAAAATGGCAAAAAAAAACACGTTTATTGTATTGGAGCCCCACTTAAGTATTTATTTTATTCTGTTTTTAGTATTTGTTGTTATAGCGGCAACAGAAATACATCAACTGTGGAAATTTCAACTGCCTAGCTATCACGGCTCATGAGATACAGCCTGGTGACAGACGGACCGCGGAGTCTAAGTAATAGGGTCCCGTTTTTACCCCTTGGGTACGGAATTTGAAAATTTCTTTACCAGTATCCCAATTAAAACTACTGAAACCTTAAATTCTTCGCCGTCGCTCGCTTATGGTTTATTACACGCTAACGTTTCAGCCGTCCCGACTGAATTTAACTTTTCACATATAAACCCAATAACAGTGATAAAAGCTTTTAAGCAAATAAAGATAAAACTGACAGAAGATCTATGGGGAATGTCCATCAAAGTATGTACCTCCATTATTCAGACTATAGCGCCGTACTTAGGTTTAATTTTTAATTTGTGTATAGATCAAGGAGTATTTCCGGATCTAATGAAATATAGTAAGGTTATACCACTTTTTAAATCCGGGGACAGTAAAGACACAAATAATTATAGACCCGTATCCGTGTTGCCGGTTTTCAGCAAGGTATTTGAAAAGATAATGCTAAATCAAATGCTCATTTATTTTAATACGAAAAACATCCTACACGAGAAACAATATGGTTTCACCAAAGGACGTTGTACAACTGACGCTGGTGTCACCTTAATAAAACACATCTTTGATGCGTGGGAGGAGGGACAAGATGCAATAGGTATCTTCTGCGACCTGTCGAAGGCGTTTGATTGCGTTGATCATGAAACATTGCTTTTGAAACTTAAGCATTACGGGCTAGGCCAATCAGCATTAAATTTAGTAAAATCCTATTTGAATGATAGACAGCAATTAGTTCAAATAAACGGTGTCAATTCGTCGGGGTTGAACGTGAAAATGGGGGTACCCCAAGGCTCAATTTTAGGTCCTTTCTTATTTTTAGTATACATTAACGATTTACCCCATCTATTGAAAAACAAACTAAACATGGTGTTATTTGCTGATGACACTTCTTTGATTTTTAACATAAATAGACGTACGAGTAACGTTGCCGACGTAAATAATGCATTGCGGCAAGTTCTAAATTGGTTCACTGCTAATAATTTAGTTTTGAATGCTAAAAAAACTAAGTGTGTAAAATTTGTCTTGCCGAATGTCAAAAGTTATGATTGTGACATTATATTAAACACCGAGAAGCTAGAATTCGTCGACAAAACGGTTTTCCTGGGTATCACGCTAGACTCAAGGTTACAATGGGGTCCTCATTTAATATCACTTGCGGGGCGGTTAAGTTCGGCGGCTTATGCTGTTAGAAAAATTCGTCAATTTACTGATGTAGATACCGCGAGGCTGGTCTATTTTAGTTACTTTCATAGTATAATGTCTTACGGCATATTACTATGGGGAAGGGCTGCAGACATTCAGTCAATTTTTGTTCTACAAAAACGAGCCATCAGAGCGATATACAATCTTCGCCGGCGCGATTCTCTAAGGGAACTGTTTAAGGACATTAACATCATGACGGTACCGTGTCAATATATTTACGAAAACATCATGTACGTTAGAAAGAATTTACATCTTTTTAGTAAAAACAGCGATAGACATAGTTATGTTACTAGAAATAGGGATCAATTAATTCAACCAGGTTTCAGGCTGGCTAAAGTAGCGTCATCTTTTATGGGGTACTGTATAAAATTTTACAATAAAATACCGCCACACATTCTAGAATTGAATGAGACGAAATTTAAAACTTGTATAAAACGCACACTATGCAGGCAGGCATATTATAGGTTGGGGGATTACATCGCTGATAAAAATGCTTGGCCCAACGCTATTCCAGCTCCACAGCCACTAGGCCACAAAAACAAGTGATAAGCAGAAAAGTTATGAAGTATTGTTGGACCTGCTGAAGACTGTACGAATAATTATAATGTATATTTGTGTTGTATAAACTCAATTTATTTTTTTGATTATATAACTGCACAGCACATATGTGAGTACTATGTACCAACTGTAAATCTACCATTTACTGTAACTATGTGTCGTCGTTGACTTCAGTGTGCCCTGGCAGTTGAGTGTGTCATGCTCTCTCTAATGTCTCTCTGATGGTGGCACATGTGTTGGATCATTCGGTTCCCTTCATGATGGTTGAGCTGAGTGGTGCCGATCCATGTGTCATGTTCGTGAACGGGCGCCATCAGTTAGGATTGGTCATATCTTAGCTGCCTCCGCCTGTTTTTAATTACCTATTTATTGTATTTTTAATTGTTTGTTTTACTCTAGACGCTTTTAAGTGCGTTTTTTTTTTACATCGTTCTCACATATATGTATTTTTCCTACAAGATTATTGTAACCAAATACTTGTAAAACACATTTTTTTTTTAATAGAGTAAGTGTGGAGTTTCTTGTCCGTTCTTCTCCATAACAAGCTACATTTCCGAATGGACGGTAGAATCAATTATTATTACATTTAATTTTTATTTTTGACGTTCGAAAGTGCCGCATAATGGCCTAATTGAATAAAGAAATTTTGATTTTGATTTTGAACCCTAAAAACAGAATAAAATAAATATTTAAGTGGGGCTGCCATACAACAAACGTGATTTTTTTTGGCCGGTTTTTTTTAATACAAATTGACAAAAGAGATCGTTTACGTTATCACGATAGAGTACGTTAAAAAACTCGGAATAAGCACACTGATGTATGTAGGTTTTAGCGAAAATCCTTGTGCGCGATCTTCGGTGTCGAATGTTCTACGAAACTATTGGACTCTAAACTGTAATAAGGTCTGAAACAAGTATATATCGTTCTCCAAATTCGACTTTAAAACTTGTCTGTTCAGAAGTTGTAAGGTAAGAACTTGCTACTGTGATTCGGAAGTTTTTTAAAAATATTGTAAGTACGAGTATGTTTAACATACATACATGACTCAATGTCGTTTGCTGAATTTACCGTGGTCGTATGCTACCTACCGTAACAAAACCATACATTCTGCAAAGTTGCATACGACCACGGTCAATTTACGGGAATATTTTCAGGTTTCATACTTTTTAGAGCGTGATTTTTCAGTAGTCGGGTTTTAGTTTTTGAACTTATTTTGTGAACATAAATGCATACATATATACCGATTAACAAGCACTTTGCGACGCCGTAGTGGGGTCGTGGGGTCTCATACATACAAAAAAACTGTCCCAACAAACTGTATTGATTATACTGATTATTTAATTTATCTATCGATAACGATTGATTATTAGATGGTGATCTCTCTATCGCCGTGGAACGGAACCGAACGCTATCGGTATACAAAAAAAATCGGTATAATCAGATGAAAAAGCGCTAGTTACGTGGAACGGTTTCTTTGTATGGGATGAGGCATCTGTATGCTAGTATTATATTATCTGTGGTGGGGTAAAAGATTTGTTTTCATGACTTTGACGGGATATGTCTCGCGAACGATACGTTTGACAAAAATATGATGTACTAAACCCTACCTTCATTTTAAAATCCCTGCTTAATGATACCTCCATGATGTGGTGGATTTCGTGCCCCCCTAGAGGGCGCCATATTCAATTAAATGTGACATCACATAGCCTATACCAGTGGGCAAACAAGACGCTTCCAACAACACCTCAATTGTCAAATTATGATAAGTAGTTTAGAAGTTATGAACAACAGACGGACATACATACATACACATGTTACCTACAAAATTACCCTCTCTTTTACTTCGCCGTAGTCGGGTAATAAACACGACTCTGCCTCACTTTCTCACTCTTTTTGTTTTTTTTTATGACATAGAGTGGCAAACAAGCTGGCCGCCAACTTGATGGTAAGTTGTCACCTCCACCTATGGACATCTGCAATATCAATGATACTACCAGGTGCGTTGGATATTCGGGCAGTTCTTGAGAAGATTCTAGCATCAAAAGAAGATGTAGACAAGACATAATTTCAGCACTTTATTATTGATACTCATAATTTCTGTTGTACTATATATTAATCGATAGCGCGCCAATACGTCTTCATTGATTAAAAACAATCAAAGAACTGATTGAAATCATTCATGCCAATATGGAATGGCGCAGATAGAAGCAAAACCTTTCTCGTGGATGCTGAAACAAACACTATTCTAAATAATGAATATTGAAGTGGGGAATAGCCCAAAAAAAGCAGATTGAAAAGAAATAATTTTGTTTTGTCTCGTTACTCTTATTTGTGAAGTGATTAAGGGCCTACATACCCTTTAGTGCCGTCAAACAGTAACTTTCTAAAGCATAGGTACTCCTTAGTAGAGGCTAGGTTGAAGGTTTGAAAAAACGGTAGGTTTGAAAAAAAAAAAATATTGACTCATGTACATAATTTTGAACACAAGGTTTTTTTGTGTAAGTAATAGTTTTGCTTTAAAAAAATAATAAACAACTTTTTTTGCAAGTTTTGGCAACTCCTCCAAAACCACTTGGATGTTAAAAAATATTTTTACACAGAAAAAATTATGGCTGGAATTTCTTCATAACTATTAAAGCATATATGTAAATCAAATAATATTTTGTAAACAAAACTGTTCAAAAGGAGGTTCAATATTGATATTTTGGCATCGAGCGGGCGCACGGCCTGCGTACACGTTCTGCGTTAACAGTGGGGCGTATATAGCGCCATTTAGAACTGGATTATAAACGCGTGTAGTTACCTACTACTGGCACATGCTTAATATCAAGATTCATTTTGTTTGTTTTTTTTACGTTTGTACCTGCCGTGTAGGTAGGTAATGAATTACTAATAAAACCTTAATAAAACCAACCGTTGACAGGTGACAGGCGACTATCGACAATTGTCTAGGTTTGTTTTATAAATGTTCTGCCAGTCACGAAAATCTGTCAGTTTTAATTTTTGTCAAATATGTCGGATCAATGTTGACTTTAACGTCATGGAAAAAGTCATGAAAATCACCTATATTTCAAAGATTGCTTGATCTCTGCGACATATGTCAAACTGACGTATACGTTATTGTGACGTTATTCTTAGCCTACTGTCAAGCGCTATTGTTACTGTATTGATACTGACAGCTGTCGCAGAGATCTAGCTATCTTTTATGAAGTATAATTCCTCTTTTTAGCTCAACAAAGGATCAGATAGATCTTAGAATGATATGTCTGTTGTTTTTTTTACATGCAATATTAAGTTTCCATCTATATAAATAAAAATTATAACTTAATTTACCTTGGTTGGTTTGATATTTAACCGAAAGCTGTGTATTTTACTAAACAGGTCTGGGTTCAATGAGTTGAACGCAGAGCAATTGTTTTTTTGCCTAAAATATCTAGATATCGTTATTTGTGTACCTACTAAGGTTGGGTTTCCACAGATCACAATAAAACATGGAGTTCATTTTATTTGTTTATTTTATAAGGCACAACAACATATGCTAATAACACTCGACAGAACGGTTCGTTTAGCCGAAGAATTTCTAATTCAGGGGTCGCAAGATTTATGACTATGCATCGTATTAGCATCTGAACTACACAAAATCTCTTATTCAGGATCTCAGGGCCGACCTAGCTACGTCAAACTCGGTCAATTTTCAAAGAAGAATTTATCTTCTCAATGCGCAGTGCAACTTTTGTGTGACGTCAAAAGAATAATTTTGTTTCGTTCAAAGTTATTCACAGCGAACATTTTGTTAATAGCAGCGATGAAATGCAAATAAGTGTAACATAAAATCCGGCTGAGGCTATTCAAGACACTGCGGCGTGTTTGGGTTCTGTACGTAGGTATATCTATAATTTTACTTTTGTTTAGTAAGGGGACACTTGTAAGAGCGTTCGTTCAGTCATTCCATTATATACACCAACATAAAGGGACAATTGGAAGAATCATTACATCTTTTGTCACTTGACACTTAATTTTTTGTCCCTACTTTGACATTCAAAAGCCTCAAACATTTGTCAGAAACGTCAACGACCTATCAAGGTTTTATTTGGGTCATTCGATAATGTTTTAGATGTGCTGTTGAATCCTAAAATTATGTCTCGTGACTATTCTAAACTGGCTGTTTGTAGTTTGTACAATTAAGACTAGTAATCTGCGGAACGACTGACTAATTAGAATGAAATGAAAGCCTTTGCTCCGCGATGAGTAACGTGTCAGATTGTTAAAGATTACTCGACATCTTACTGAGGTATTTAGTAGTTGTTACTATGACAATTAGGTCTTTATGTTTCATCGTCTTAAGGAATTTGAATAGGAGCACCATATCATTGGTGACAATACTACTGAATTTAGCTCTGTCAGGGAAACTTCTGATTATACTAGAAATTCCGGTAAAATTAAATTTTAATTCATACGTCATTATGTTATGACTACTTATAAATCAACGCCAGATGATTCACTTATGTAGACTTTAGGACTTTGTTGAAAATTTTATAATATTATAATTTGAATGCCCTACTTTAACATATCTCGTAGCCTGAAAGTTTATTTTGAGATATTCAAACATTGTGAAAGCTAAAACTTGTTGAAATCTGAAGTAGTTACCTAAAGCCTAAAACATTTTACTCAAGATTATATTTAATTGAGTCAAAAGAAAATTAAAACAGTTTATATTTGAGGTATTAACATGTAGCCACAGTTTGAAATTAATTAATCGAACTCTGGTTGGGAATAATAATGTAAAAACAACAAGTGGTTTTTGAGAGGTTACCTTGAACTTGACCTCAGCGTAGGTACCTTTTTTATAGATACCTGTCAAAGGAGGGGTTTTTCTTACGAGCGGGCGCTACCTTTTCACATTTTATATTGTTCTGTTTTATGTTATCGCACCCTCTTAAACCGAGTTCCTGTCTGATATTGGGATTAAGCACGAGGGTACTTCGTATTTCCTCTAATAACTGAAGATGATACACGTGTAGGTCGTAAAGGGGAATAAACAAATACACATCTTCTAGGACTGTCTTTTTTTACTTAGTACCTATCGTTATTTGACACCTAGTGCTGGACAAATACGTCGCCATATTTTTACTTAGTATCTTTGTTTGACTCCTACTGCTGGACAAATACGTACCCATATTTTTACTTAGTATCGTTGTTTGACTCCTACTGCTGGACAAATACGTCCCCATATTTTTACTTAGTATCGTTGTTTGACACCTAGTGCTGGACAAATACGTCCCCATATTTTTACTTCGTATCGTTATTTGACTCCTACTGCTGGACAAATAGGTCCCCATATTTTTACTTAGGGTCGTTGTTTGACTACTACTGCTGGAAAAATAAGTGTCCATATTTTTCTGCTTGCTTTATCTCTTGCATTGCATAATTCACTTTAAGCTTACTTAAAAACACCTCCTTTTATAAACGATTTCAAAAAGGAGGAGGTGCTCAATTCGACTAATTTTTAATGTACTTTTTACTAGGTACGTGAATCGATGTTGATTAAAAAGCTGGTACTGGTCTCATGTGGTCCCATTTAAATTTGTTGGTTTTTTTTTCATCCATACCCATCGAGTGGCGTATCAAAATGGGGTTTTAAGAGGTGATTACAAAAATATAAACCACTTATAGGTTTAAAAGCAAATGATTACTAAAAAAGTTAATTTAAAAATCAACTTCCCGACTGTAAACAAGAAAAAATTATGCTGTGCAGTCGGAGGATCACGGGGCCAGCTTGCGAATATGTATCCTCCGACTGCACAGCATGTTTTTATGTCTATAAAACACATAGGAATGAAGTCATTTATCTCGTAGAACCCACACGCGATGCAATGAGGTGTGAAATGCCAATAAAGCGAGTTTCATATCGATTTTAATGTCAATTATGTTCCCGATCGGTCACTTGTTGGCTTATCGTTTGCTGATAATACAACATTAGTAAGTGCAGCCTTTCATTATCTACCTACTTAAAGGATACAGCTTTAGGTGTTATTTTTTGACAACATGACGAAAAAGTTCACACTACCAATGGATCCGGTTTATCCGGTTATGTTTTTAACCCCCGCCGGAAAAAGAGGGGTGTTATAAGTTTGAGGTGTGTTGCTGTGTATCTGTGTGTCTGTCTGTGGCATCATAGCGCCTAAACGGATGAATCGATTTTGATTTAGTTTTTTTTTGTTTGAAAGGTGATTTTGTCGAAAGTGTTCTTAGCTATATTTGAATAAAATCGGTTTAGCCGTTCAAAAGTTATGGGTGTTTTACTGTTTGAATCGGGGTGTTTTCGCAAGATAAATGTGTCGGGGGTTTTTTTAAATTTTACTTGTGTTAAATAGATTGAACGAGGGAATGGCTTCAATAAAGTCTGGTCTAGGGTTTTATCATCAGGGTTAGGATTATTCATCATCAGACTACAAGACGTACGGCGATGCGCCATCGGTTCATGGTAGACATCCCACCCATACGCACAAAACGTTTTGGGAACACTTGTATTATACGTACAGCTAAGGAGTGGAATTCCCAGCTGGAGTCTGTGTTTCCCGATAGCTACAATCGAGGGGTCTTTAAGTCAAGAGTGAATAGGTCGACCACATCTTCGCTTACCATCAGGTGGGATAGTAGTCAAACGCGAGCCTATAGACAAAAAAAGTTAGTTTTAAAATAATGAGACTGAAAGTATCGATTAACAATGCCATGCTGATGGTGACTGCTGGGACGACCGTGACTGCAACACCGTCGGCCATGCTAATACAACCACTCAATGCTACGCCGATATACATGATGGCAACGGAATACACAATTAGATCAATGAGGAAACACTAACAGATATTCAAATAAACTGTGAAAAAGAAATGGTAGGCTGAATAGGCTTCTATTCTAGAACTTACGAACGCCAGTTTTATTGCAGGACATTGAGTTGAATTATGGGAGAAAGTTGAACGTAAACACGGTAGTTAGAGTTTAGGAGAGTCATCCTTAGCTCGAATGGTGGATAACAACAAGCGTAAAACAATAAACAAAAAGATATATTCCGACCTTGACTTAATCGTTATTGAATTAGTTAGGATTGATGGTCGAATAAGTGGTGTTAACTACGGAACCCCCACCGCGGCGTATCTTAACACAATTAGGTAATAACATCACCGAAATTGATATGAATATGTCCAGAACTAGCTTATTCCCGGGGCTTCGCTGCGGTAGACATATTATTTTACAAGAATCGTAAATTTTTCTAAAAGTTACGACAATCGGCGATAGTTAGTGTATCTTTCTAGTAAGCACTTCCAAAGATCTAAAAACTAACAATTTTACCTCTCAAAAATATTAGTTTAGATCTTAACTACACGCTCAATCTTGCATGCCCAAACAGTTGTTAAAATTAAAAATTGTATCTAAGTAAACTAAATTACATTTACCTACCCTAAATTTGTGCGGTATACCGTTTTAACGCACATGTTTGCTTGTACAAACAAGAATTTGTGCAAATACGCTTGAGCGAAACCCTTAGGTTGATGCCAATTTAAAAAGTCAAATAAAAAAAATTATATGAAGTAAGCTTCAACAGAAAACTGTCCACCTAGAGTGCTCTAAACATCTCGAAATTAAAAACTACTGATTAACAAAACTACATACATTCAAATTCTTTTCAAATTCTGTCTTTGATGAAGAACCAATCCCAAACTATAGAAATGCTGATAATGTAGACGTTCGTATTGTATCGAGTTCCCTTTGTAACGTTAAAAGCCCAATTAATTATTTAAATGAGCATTTCTAAGGCGTAGGTAGTTTTAGTGCTTTTGGATTTAATTTTACCGGTAATGAGATATTTTGTGTAGGAAACATTTCCTTAATTGTCAAGAGAAATGAGGTAGAACATGTAATAGAAAGAAAGACTTAAAGGAAATACGTTTATTTGAAACAAACTTTGAGGCAACTAAACAAAAATAAAATAGTAAAAGTCTTTTCGGTTTTAATGAAAGAATGTGTGACTCATTACTACTTCGCTAGATAGGTCCAATTCAGCAAAAAATCCAGAGAACTTGTGCCTGACGTTGGTTTTCAACATGCACCTGAGGTAGTGAGTACTTGTGAGGAATCGTTTAAATATTTTTGGTTTATTATTTTCTGGCATATCAACATTTTGTAGATTCTTAACAAACAAGGTTTCATACACCTAAATGTTGTGGACTAAGTGATTAATACTGCATTATTCATAATGCACGGGCAATTTAAAAAATGCCCAATATAAGTAGGCGATATGGTAAAAACTATTGAAATAATTAAATTTACCGGACTTTCGGAATAATGCTCATCACTATACTATTGGGACGGGAAATAAAAAAATAAGTTATTGTTAATTATTTTAATGTTGCCATTGGTTTTAATATAGAATAGGTAAGTAAGATTCTATTTAAGCAACAACGTCGACGGAGCCTCGCTGCACGAGGCTCCTATTTCTGTCTGCAGGGTCTAAAGTAACCTAACATGAAGGAGCTGAATATGCTCGCTTTGCTCACTCACTTCAGCTCCCGTCATCTCCGTCGAACCTAACCTTTTTTTATTTTTATTCTATATGCTCGCGCTTGACCACTATCTCACCTGATGATGTGGTCGACGATGAAACTTACCTAGAAATAACCTATACACTCTTGACTTAAAGTCTTACATTTTAGCTGTCAGGAAACACAGACTTCCACTCCTTAACTGTACGTGTGAGTATCGACCCCTGAGGGACACCAGCATTAATATCCAATAGGTCCTATGAGCCATCGATAACCACTCGAATGGACCGATCTCTCAGACAGTCTGCAATCCAAACACATAGACCAATGGGCAGACTGAATGAAGAAAGCTTACCTAAGGCTTTCTTGCCAGACCCTATCAAAAGCCTTCGAGATGTCGAAGGAGACGGCAAGCGCTTCCACGTCCCTCTCGATGCCCTCACTCCAAATGCGAATGACATACGCTAGAAGATCCCAGTAGAGCGATATCGGCGGAAGCCGTATTGACGGTTACTAAGGATATCATTAGTTTATACTTTATAGATATGCCAGGAGCTTCGTGTTATGTACTGTCAAGTCAGAGATGGCTTTGAAGTGGCAAACAATTTATCTACATTGCTGTTAACGGGAAAAGTGCCCGAAAATCCTGGTAGCAGTGCCAGTTTAAATGGCAATGGTTATTCTTTGTCCGAAAAAAGTTCACCCCATGAAGAGTCAGGCTGATGTCACGAAAAACTTAAAGGATTTAGGTATATAAAAGCACTTAATAATAACAGTTCCATTTATTTGGCTCGTTCAAACTTAATTACCCTTATTTCGGGTATTATTAAAATTACCGGCAGTATCGCAATAATGTACCGACCGATGTGGTCACTTTAATTTTGTATAACCTTGCGTATACATGGAAGTGCTTCCACAGACCTTTCACGATCCCAATGTTGTTTTGCCTTACTTTACTATGCCCGTTTCAGCCGTTTTGTTTGCTTTATGTTATTGGTTTTTAAGGGTTCTCGGTACAGCGAAGATAAGGCCAGAATTTAGGCTAATTTTCACTAGAATTTTATATATTTCCGCATATAAATTACTAATTTAAATGTTCAGGTTGTTAATAAACTTATTCAAATATTTGAGCGTATAACCTTATGGAGATTGTACGAGTGTGAAAACAGCCCTTCAACGTTTGTGAAATTTGACGTTACGAAGTTCTAATCCCTTTTAGTGGTATTATTTTAGAAATTGTATCTGTATTACGTAATTATTCAACCATAAACGCTTCTAATAAATGGTTGTGTTTATTGAATGAGCCTGGATTATACTAGTGAACATATTTTCGTATTGAGATACGAAAATATGTTCACTCGCTCGCTCGTATGCCAACTGTGAGGAGAGCATTCTCTATTATTTTGTTGATTGATACAGCTAGCCGTAGCATAATTCATTATTGTTGTCCTTATCCTCATTTAATTGGGAACGACAGTTCTTCATACTACTCTATAAGCAGTCATCTCAGTAGCCAGCCATATCATCTTTCATTTCCCATTTATCAATTTTTTTGGTCTTCTCCTACTCTTATAGTTATTACAAATTATTCCAAATTTTTCCCTACTATTTCTGTAGTGGAACTTTTATCTGTTATTTATTAATAATAACAAATAGATTAACTACCTAGATCACACAAACAGCACTGTCACTAACTATTCAAATATCATCTAAAAATCGGCAATTCAGTTACTATGCAAATAACAGTTATGCATGACGTTGCCATAAAAAATATTAGAGACAAAGAAAAATTAAAGTGTGTCCAGTAGACCTTAATCCAGATCACTACAAAACAAACAAAAAATTCCTATATAGACATACATTGTTCGCACTGATTATATAGGGAACATTTGCACGAAGCGAAACTCATAGAGAAAACTTTGATAGGGTAATCCATTAAGTTGGCCCTTTCATTATATAGCCTTGTCATACATGTTAGGGGTCTATTAAAGGTGGTATTTAAGGTTGATGTAGGCAATAAGTGGTTATGTAACTCTTAAACCCTTTAAACCACAATACCTAATAACGGTACGAATTTAATCCAGCAGATCCACGCTAATCTCTCCATACACCTGGATTTGGGCGGTGTCGAAACTTTCCAGCGTCCTGTTTGTACTAATGGCCACTTATCATTTGTGTTGTTAAGAGTATATCAACGATAACCACTGATAGCGCGCTTGGTATGTTATGAATATGATGTAAAAGCTAATAGCCCGTGAAATTGCGCTCCAATTTTCGTTTCCCGACCTTTCTCGTGCTTGTGATGAAAATGATGTGCTTGGTATAAGCTTTCTAGCTTGCTTTTCTGACAGGCATCTTTGTTCATTATATGGATTTATTTGCACGTTCTTTTTGGAAATGTTTGTTTTCTGGGTAGAAAAATGATAATTCTATTTAGTCCGTCAGTGACATTCACCCGAATCGGGCGAATCGACCACTATAAAAATATTCATTTTTCTGTGTCAATTTATCGGTGGGCGAATCGACTACTCCAAAATTATTTAGAAGGGGATTCGTCCAAATTTTATTATAGAGCACAACAATAAAAAAGTACAGTCGTGCTGACCCGTCTCGGCAATAATATTAGTATTAATATATATTTTACTTGAAAAATTGACTGATTGAATTGATTGATTGATTTTTTTGTTGAATTGCTTTCCTAGTTTCTAGTAAAATATCTATTAATTTCGATTAATTCTTCATATCTCTCTATTTTATTACAGCTTTGGCAATATGGCTTAGGGCTTTCTATGGGGTGACCATATGCTCTTAGAGTAAGGTTATTTTGAGATCGCGTAAGTGACAGATGTATACAAGTCATATACATCTGTCCCTTACACACACTCAAAATAACCTTACTCTAAGAGCTTATGGTCACCCCCCTCCTTAAGGTCACCACTACAAAATTATCTATTCTGCTTTCGCGACTAAAATAAGCACTACCTACGTTTCTTTTACTATGAAAATCCAGCAGTTTTTTTTTGTGTTTTATTTGTAAGAACGAAATTCTTAATAATTAAGTAAGCAATTTAACTCTAACTTAATATTTTACGTTTTAGATTATGTTAAACTAAGAATAGTGTCCATTTGCACTTTTACACAAGTCCGTAGCACTTTCTTAGAGTCTGATATATTTGTAAAAACACCATGTTCATGTTTTATATGTATAGCACAGCATTGTCACTATTATTCATTCACTTTGTACACTACACTAATTCAAAAAGTTTAGTTCTTTTTAGCCTACGCACTAAGTCTGTATTGTCTAGCAGCTGGATAGCCTCAACATTCACGTGTCGATGAAGTCTGTGTTCGTGAGATTCAGCAAATTTTTGGATGATGATTGCTTTGTTTAGTACAGCCTCAAAGTTGGATACCATACGTCCAAATTGGCTATTATATTTGATATGCTTGTATTTGGTTAGTTTATTATGTATAGCGGCAGAAAATGTCATTAAGTAAATATTTAAACTATATAGATTTATTCATAGGTTATTAGGTTGCGCTACACGAAGGCTCGATATTGCTCGTGTGTCACGGCTGATTTACTCTCGTATATATTTTATCGGATATCGGATATGACCTGGCTAATATCTTATCAGCTGCTTTAATGTGCTACGGTAGACTTGTGAATAATTTTTGAAATAGTGTGTACCTTAGAGGAAGCCTTTGAAGGCTGGTGTTCTTATGTGTATTGACAATTATGTACTAATAGGTTTTGTCTACGGCGAAGCTAAAGGGTTATGATTTTAGCGGTCTATGTATGTTTGTATGTTTTCCGTAGCGCCTAAACTATTCCTCAGATTTTGATGAATAAGGTGTCAATCATTCTTTATTATGGCCCGGGTAAAATAGGCCAAAAAAAAATCCCTAGTTGAGATCAGTTTAAAAAAAAACACATTTATGTTTTCTATTGTCATTAGTTTTTGTAAACCAATTATTATTATACTTCATTCAAAAGTGATCTGCAAATGTGGTTAACCCTCTCTTCTTTGCCATAAATATTGCTTACTATCTACTTTTATAAAGTACTAGCTTCTGCCAGTGGCTTCGCCTGCGTTTATTATACATATAAACCTTCCTCTTTAATCACACTATCTATTAAAAAAACCCGCATCAAAATCCGTTGCGTAGTTTTAAATATCTAAGCATACATAGGGACAGACAGCGGCAAGCGACTTTGTTTTATACTATGTAAGGGTTGTTGTGTAAACAACTGCAGGTGGCCATACGACCACGGCTATTAAGAATATTATCATTTTGTCTTTTTAGTGTTACACTCTTAGGGTTCGATAAGGCTCTACTTTTAAGCTTATAGTAACTATATCTCATTTCACCCTATTAGGTCAGCGTAAGTAATATCATACTTAATTCATTTACATAATTAATTCCTTTCATTTATCTCCATGGCAGTGCGTTGTCCGATAGTTAGCCAGTTTATCGTGAAACTGTTTTGTTTGATAACATTCTATTCCACAAAACCCTTTCAAAAAACAAAAATGTTTTCAACTCGTAATATAACCTAACTGTCTAACATAACATGACTCCTATATTATTTCCCGAAGGGTAAGGTACATCCACATTTCGCCAGATACCTACATAATATGCATGACTTAAATATAATTATATTTAAATACCTTATATTTAAGGGGTATGTAATATTTATATGGCATACTAGCATAATTATGTAAATTATCACTTAAAATAAAGTTCACATGATATTATTTCCATAAGCTATAAAAACAAATATCCTAATTTGATGTGATCTAATATTATATTTCATATAAACATCATTTGCTCTACTAACATTTAGTATAACATTTATTTAATATAATTTTCAATTTGTATAATGCTCTTTTTAAAAAATGTTTAATCAGTATGGTAGGTAAGTACGATTACTATTTGAGCAACAAAGTTGACGGAACCCCACTGCACGGGGCCCTTTTTTCTGTATGTAGGGCGTAAAGTAGGTAACCTAACATGAAGGAGATGACGGGAGATGAAGTGAAAAAGCAAAGCGAGCGAACTTAGCTCTCTTTCGAATCTATCCAATCCGTGTCGGGGTGCCTATGCTCCTGAGCTCGCTCGCTCTTGGACTAACAAATCTAATTAGTTTTTGCAAAAATATACAAAACAAAGTAGATTTTTCTAAATTATATTAAACGTTATTTATAGGTATTGTATATTATAATAACTGAATAAATACTAATTGAATGGGTATTCAAATGTGAAATATAGAAAATGTTCATTAAACCATATAAAATTAGGTAAAATTAAATTATATCAATAATTCATTATATCTGTGATCGTTATTTTAATGAACTACATGACACTACACAAAACAACAAACTATAAATGAAAACACAACTATAACTACACAAAGCAAGAAACTATAAATGAAAACACAACTATAACTATACAAAACAACAAAATATAAATGAAAACACAACTATAACTACACAAAACAACAAACTATAAATGAAAGCACAACTATAACTACACAAAACAACAAACTCCAAAACTGCACTACACAACACAAAAAAAAACACTATACTATACAACACACAAAACGAAACTACAAATGAAACTACATATACACAAACTACAAAACTAAATGAAATTAGGTCATATGATCATTAGAACTTTTGTTATTATTTCAAACGTTAAGTCCTTTCTTATAGGGGCGAGCACATTGCTTTCAACTGGGCACAAATATACACTTCTATAACACTTCAATAACACTTTCCACGCCCGCACTTCTTATGCAGCAGTGACGCTTGCGATCACTATATCAACGAGGCCGTCTCCCTTTACCAACAGACACAAAATTAGGTATTTACAGCGCCATATCTATTTCCTCTAAAAGGTTCCTTAGATGTCTGTTACGAGCACCTTACGCGCCGCAGTTAATTAAATCTTAGTATCGAACAGATCAACTAGTGACACATACTTAGGAACTACTCGATCTAATTTTATATAAAGTTCACCTTAAAGAGAGGATGTAGTAAAGTTGGCAAGTGCTCTAGAAAGAAATTCAATACAGCGAAGAGCTGACATGGCGCCGAGAGTAGGTACCGAGGTACATAGGAGCACGAGCAGGTAATCAAGAGAGCACCGGCGAGCACGATATAACTACGAACACACAATAATTAGAAACAGAAGGCCCACTGCATATGCAGTTGCCTTGGGAAATACATACATATGAAGTATTACACATGTGAAGTATGCATTTCCTGAAAGGCATTGAGCGAAAATAAGGTCTATTCCGGAAAATCTAGAAAACTTTGAGTACATTTTCTAAGTAGACTTAAAGCCTAATTGTGCAATAAATGAATAAATACTATCACAACTTAATAGTTGTAAAATAAAATACCAACGAAACTTCTGATAAGATGAGGCTGGCATCTCCTGCAGCAAACTTATCTGTTCAATTAATCTGACTAATTTCTGTGAGATTTCTGAATCTTCTTATGCTGTGACAGCCCGCAGCACCGGTTTAGAGTTTAGAGACCCACAGTCCCACACCGGCCATCGAAATTAATTTGTCAGACGAAACTTTGAAATAGAAACAAGTTGGACTGCGATTGCGATTGACGGTATAATTTCTTTGTTCTCAACCTCTTCTGACCGAAAGGAAATGTATTCTTGCTTGATTTGCTAGATAATGGGTTAAGCAATTTGTGTTCAATTGAAGGAAATTGGTTATTATTGTGGACGTTCAACAACCTATTTATGTCCCCTTGCAGTGTTCGAGCCCAATATTACAAACCGGAATACGAGTAGTTTTTACTTTTTATCACACCTAATGATTAGTATCTTGAATTAAGGAAGGACAAAGATTTATTTCCGCTAATAAAATATGAGTAAACAGTGCGAATGGCGGTACGAACAGAAGGTCGCGGTTTTGTTGTGTGTTTGTAATTTGTAACACACCAACGTAATTAAAAACACCTGTTTAATTGACAGTAATAATTAGCTTACACGCGATTATCGGGTTATAAATAGTCAGATCGAGTTCAACCAAACCAACAAATCGTTTTCCGATACGGAATTCGGATTTCCTCTATGGCTTATATTTTATTGGGCATCACAAATTACTTTTGGAATGCGGCGGTAAAGAACAGTTAATGGGCCAAGGGCTTTGCCCTGTTATAATGCCAGTCAGGTATTTATGCGTTTCTGATAAGAGAGCCACTCGACTAACTAATGAAGGAGACATGAGGTTATCTGTTTATGACTAATATAGCCCATCGGAACTTCTACCTATCAGGGAAATAATATTAACAAATGAGGCATGACCGCGTGACGCATACAGTTCATTTGTTATTTGGTTTAGTGTATTGAAAAGGTGGCATTGAATTGTGTTGTATAGAACTCAGATGATATACTTACATAGTTGTGAGTTTTGTATGATGACCGAGAATGGTGCACTGCGGTATGAACCAGATGTTGTAGACTTAAGATGAATCTGCATATTTGAATTGTTTGCCTACTCGCTTCATTATAACTTGTAATTCTAAAGGTGCTTATTTGTACAGTTCCATATTTGTTTTAAATGACGACTGCCTCTGTTTCAAGAAGCTACATATTCAAATAAGTTTTTTTTTATTGATTTTAAGCAAAAAAGTGGACTGAACAAAAACATGTTTAATTATTCTTTGGCATGACGGCATGCTTTTTTCAAAGGCACCATGAATTCATTTCCTGTACGTGAGAAACATAACTACAAAGAGTTAACAGAAAAGAATATAGTGAGTTATTGTCAATAGGTACAAGAAAGAAAGAGTACGCATACACATGTAATAGAGCAGTCACGTATTCTTTGTAGTTCTTGCATAAATCATATGTTTAGTGCGGTACAATGAGCGCTTATAATGTCACCATCTACATAACAAAACAGGGGTTGAACTATGTTACACAAATGGCAATGTTGCGAGCGCCTGCCTATCTATGTTTACCATAGATGTTATCTAAACATACATGTTTTCATAACAATAGCTCTTAAAACTACTTTATATGCAATTTGAAATTCTAAAGGAAAAGTTTGAATTAATGCAGGCTGGGTCGGGTAACTTCGTACGGTAGAGACTTAACACAATTATTTTTTATAAAACGTTGCCCCACACTAGGAATTTCTTCCTGTATCGTGGGTGCGTTTACAAACATATAAACTCACATACACAACACCCAGAGCCGGAACAACTATCTGTAGGTCATACAAATATTTGTTCCGTGCGGGAATCGAACCCGCGACACGCAGCGCAGCAGTCAATCGCTCAACCACTGCGCCAACCGTGCGCAAATAGGTTGCTGTTAAGACGACGACTAACGCCAACGACCTTGAGGGAACAAAACGCGCCCTCTTTTCACACACGCGCGACCCAAAATTTTGTAGTTTTTGTACTTTCCTTATTATTCTATGACTTTAAAAAAAAAGATTCAGATGAAAATGTAGATTATTTAATTGTCTTTGAGATGGTGTCGATTTCATTAAAATACGCCCAGCGGTTTTGGTGCGATTGTCGTGTTTTTGTCCGTTTTAGACATAACTTTACTAATTAATTACACTATGTTATACGAATATAACTCAACATTTTCTTAGATACATTATTAAAAAAAATGGTCTAATGTAACATATATTTTTTTCAAAAAATTACGACGAGCCGTTTAGACGTGATTCTCATTTTAAAATCAGCTACTCAAGGGAATCGGCGCCTTAAGCTCTGTTCATAAATAGGGAGTCGTTAATTGTTGCAAAATATCAAAACACGTTTCCATTTCCCTTCCCATGGTAATTGTAACAATGTAAACTGATTGGACCGTTACCTATTTCGAACTTTTGAATTGTTTACCAATTTTGATATTAAATTGTGTAATATCTATTGAAAAAGTTTATTTTCTATTGGATGAACTTTTCTTTAAAGGGTACAACCTTAATTGTTGAAGATTATTATTTTATTCTCAAATTCTCAAGCACACATTTATGGACAGATCGTATTGAGTTGTTTATTTCTCATCCGCCATCCGGTTATAAACGGAAAACTTCTCAATAAAAACTATATGGTTGGGAACAATGTTATTCGAAATATATTTTATTTTGGTAGGTATCAGCCATCTTGTAGCATTGTCACAGTTTAAAGATATTGATGGGCACATGACAACCACATTTATTTTGTCTCAAGACCGGCATTTTCTAGGTTTTGCAGTGATATTTTATGCTTTAAAATTATTTTATTTTATTTGGATGGTTATCAAATCCTATCCACCTGGTGTTAGGTGATCGCTCATTCACTAGTGTCTATGTCAAATTCGCTCATCTTTGGACACAAAACTCCACAATGCGCTTCAAAATGTCAAGGTTATGTACAGAAAGCAAAGTATCGTCAAGAGAATTATTTCACAACGAGGAAACACAATTTTCAGTAATGACGTTTACGACGCGAGGAGGGAAGTATGCCTATGGAATACTACAGGAATCGCACGTATGTTGCCATTTTGCCATCCCAGAGAAAAAGGCAGAAACAATGATGACTGCCTGTAATTCGGTGATATTACAGTCGTCAGATGTTTAGAATCTGTTTCATACGGAAACCAAATCCGTCAAACAGAAACACAGCTACGCTGTGCTATGCCGCGGAAATGAGTTTGGTGATATTACTTCCCCAGGCTAGCTCTTTCACAAAGAGACCTACGTTGAATTACCGTATTTTTATTCAAACAGACACAAGTCTCGAGTTATATCCGTGATTTTATGATTTTTTTGTTGTTTAATGTTAGCGCTGTTCTCATGTTTTCTAACAATAGTTGGAAAAAAGTTTGATGCGGCATCAATTTCCGTTTTATTCATTAATATGGAACAGCTTTTATTTTACAAAAGAAGCAAGATCTGAGAGTAAAGTTCGGTTCATGTCAGTTCCGTCGGATAAGTTGAGCCTTCCTTTTATTTCAACAGTTCCAAACTTGTTTCGGTGTTTCCAAACTGACTAAAGGGCGTTATAAATGATTCTGATTACTTTTTTATGTCTCCTTTAAAGCTATTTAGATTTTTCGGCAATTTTCCTCTGACTTCCGTAATTTCTTAGTAATAAGTAGTAGAACTCGTTGTTAAGGAGGTGTTTTACACTTTCAAGGTATGGAAAGAAAGTCTATATTTTATAATGTTTACTACAAAACATTTCATTTTGATATAGATTTGAACATTCCATTTGTTAATCTATGGTACAGTTTTTAACCGTCTTTCCAAAAAGGCGGAGGTTCTATGTTCGATATTTTATGTTCGACTTTACCTTTTTTTTGTTTCTCTTCACCGATTACTTCGTCAAATATGAACCGATTTTGAAAATTCTTTTTTATTATTTGATAGGGTATACTCTCGAGGTAATCCAATAGTTAGGATTTGATGAGGGGATCCCATGGAAATCGAAGGAACTCCTCAAATTTTATAGGCAAACATACAGCGGTGTTGGTATTTTCATCATCATGACAAGTATTTACATTCAGAAAGTATCATTTGGTGAAGTGGAACTGATGAAGAAGACCACAGATGGCCACTGGAACTTCTCAATGTCAAGTATGTTTTTGATACAAGATATCCCGAATAGTTAAATGACTGTGATGAAGCAAATTAAAATAAATGGTTCTAATGAAAATGGCATCATCGAACTATTGATGAAGCCGGAAGGTAGGCACCGGAACGCCGTAATAAACAATGTATCCCTGTCGTGTTTAGGCTTGTTGTATTGTTATGAGAAGGCCTCTGGCTATAAATGATTTTTATAGTAATCTATGTTATCTAACAAAACTAAAAAGATAATATTAAAAAGCCTTTTAACAAAAAAGATAATATATATTTTTTTCCCGTTTTAGTGTTTTGTTTTGGAGGTCGGTTTAATATTTTTGTTAAAGATTTTTTTATAGCTGTACCTAACGTAACAACACAATTTGATTGTTTCTTCTTCATTCAAAACATTGCGGACAAAATATTGTATAAGAAGTCTTATTTCCTATTTACCCGGCTGCAAGGAAAGGGTTATGTTTTTCGCGCGTATCTTGTATGTATGTATGTTTATATGTATGTAATATTCTTTATTACCTCATATCTTGCAAACCGCTAGATGGATTTTTATAATTAATACATCGTTAGATAGGGCTTAGCCGCCCACGTGTTATTAGATAAGTGACGTTAAAAAAAAACAAAGATGGCGGCTTTTGTGCGCCATATTGGGGGCGACTCAATATTTTTATTCTTCGAAACCCATCGAGTGGGGTATCAAAATGAAGAATTTTTAAAGGTGATTACAAAAATATATACCACTTATATGTATAAATGCGATTAGAAAAAAAAATTGGTAACTAAAAAGTTGTAAATAAAAAAAGTTAATTTAAAAATCAAAAACCCGACTGCGAACTAAAAAGATGTAAACAAGTAGAAAATTTTCGCAGTCGGTTTTTTGATTTTTAAATTAACTTTTTTTATTTACCCATACTTTTAAAAATATTAAGCCAATGTACTACTGTAATCACAAGAAAATTATTCGCTGCTTTTTATACATAAATATCTAGATAGGTACCTTACGTTTCGCTCTAAATTCTTTAATGATCTTCACTTCAATATCACTGTCATCTGAGTCAAATTCCTGCTCGTACTTTGGTTCATAGTAGTCGGGCACGTGAGACATGATGATGCACACAAAAACTTTGATTTCGGACACCAATTTTAATGATTGTCTACACTCAACAACTATTGACACACTGTGATTCTAAAAACGAACCAGTGTCCGTTTATTAGGTAAGTAATTAGTTATTAATGATCATTAATCATGTGGATTGTAATATATTTTTAATGCTTCATTAGTGTTTTATATCTATACTAGCTGACCCTCGGGTCTTCGCTCCCGTCAACTGGCTACCTATCTACCTACCCAGCCCACCCTGCTTACCCTGCCTACCCTGCCCGTACCCTGCTTACCCTGCCTACACTAGCTACCCTACCTACCCTGCCTACCCTGGCTACCCTACCTACCCTGGCTACCCTGCCCCTACCCTGGCTGCTCTGGCTACCCTGGCTTCCCTGCGTAACCTGGCTACCCTGGCTACCCTGCCTACCCTGCCTACCCTGGCTACACTGCCTACCCTGGCTATCCTGGCTATCCTGGGTACCCTGTCTACCCTAGGCTGCCTACCCTGCCTACCCTGGCTACCCTGCGTACCCTGCCTACCCTGGCTACCCTGGCTAACCTGGCTACCCTGGCTACCCTGGCTACCCTGCCCACCCTGGCTACCCTGCCTAGCCTGCCTACCCTGGCTACCATGGCTACCCTGGCTACCATGCCTACCCTGGCTACCCTGCCTACCCTGGCTGCTCTGGTTACCCTGGCTGCTCTGGTTACCCTGGCTACCCTGGCTATCTTGCCTACCCTGCCTACCCTGGCTACACTGCCTACCCTGGCTAACCCGGCTATCCTGGCTATCCTGGGTACCCTGCCTACCCTAGGCTGCCTACCCTGTCTACCCTGGCTACCCTGCGTACCCTGCCTACCCTGGCTAACCTGGCTACCCTGGCTACCCTGGCTAACCTGGCTATCCTGGCTACCCTGGCTAACCTGGCTACCCTGGCTACCCTGCCTACCCTGCCCACCCTGCCTATCCTGGCTACCCTACCTACCCTACCTACCTACTAATTTTTATCTATCATCTATAGTTTTCTCAGCGCAGGCCAAATAATGTATTTTACAGGCAACATTTTGCTACCTTGGGTTACATTATTGCAATTTTCATAAGGATCTCTAATTTTTTTGAAATTATATTATATCATATGACACTTAGGAATAATATAGCTTTCTATTGGTGAAAGAATTTTCAAAATCGGTTCAGTAGATCCAGAGATTAACCCTTACAACGTCACAAACTCACAAACCCACAAACTTTACCTCTTTATAATATTAGTATGGAAGATTCCCGTTTCACATACGCACAATTGAAATTTATCTATCTTACCGATTCGTACCAGGTAATCTAATTAAACATGCATCCAATAATGCAAGACTTGCGTTATGGGGAACTTGCATCTTACTTGCATTAAGTTGGTATCTTATAAGCCAGTGAAAAGCAACCGATAGACATGACATGACATGACATAAGAGCTAATAAAGATGACCGCTTAGACAAACAGACTAAACACCTATAAGATGATGCAGCAAATAAATTGTAATCAGATGTAGGTATCTTGAATGGTAAAATAAAACTGATTTCTACTAGAACAGGGGTTCCCAAACTTATTTTGTCTACTGTCCACTTTGAGAATAAATTATTTTTTAGCGCCCCCATTTTTTCACCTACTTAAAAACCACTATAACTTCAAAGTAAATTAATCAATTATTGTGAGCTATATTAGCGGAGATTAAAAATTAATTCTAAACGAGACTTTTACTATAACTCGCAAGGGTTAATTTGAAACCTGAGCGCAGTAGGTAAAACACAACAGCGCTCAGGTCTCAAGTTAACTCATACGGGCTACATCTGCCAATGAGAATGATTATTAGTCGAGAGCTCATGCAGTCGGTGTCTAAGAGGCCTCAAGCTAAATGAAATTACAAATCACCCCCCAAACCTCTACACAACGCCCCCATTTTTTTCTGGGTCTCTTAGTTCCCTTTAGGCCTGCAGCGCCCACAAGGGGGCGTTATCGCCCACTTTCGGAAAGGCTGTTCTAGAAGATAATAATAGTAAAGCACGATAGGATAACATCTGAAATTTTCTCTATTTGTGAGGCCTCAGGCAACACTGAAAATGATTTGATAGCGTTGGAAGATGGCAATTTCGGGATTTTATTAAAGGTAGGTGATCCGTGAATGTTACCGTGAAGTACGATCTAGTTTTCGTCAATTACAGAGCTTCCACCCACATTCGCATGAAAGCTCCAGTTAGAAATGATTCCATTTTAATGCTGAATGAAAGATGTAGGTAGCCGTTAGAGTCATGTCCAAGTGGACTCCGATTCAAAAAAGACCCAGAGGAAGACTAAGGAAGCGCTGGATAGATTGTATCGAGGCATATCTGAAGAGGATAGGAAGTAAAACATCTTGGCGAAAGAAGGCCAGTGACAGAGCGAGATGGAAGAAGATCGCTGAGAAGGCCAAGACCCACAAAGGGTTGTAAAAACTAGCCAAAGAAATGAAATGAATGAATTAATCAAAGATGTAGGTGTATTTAAGTGTCAATTATCGGGTTTCACATCATACTATTTGTCTAGACTCAAGCTAATGTAGGCACTTATAGGTTTTCCCGGTGACATGCTATATTTCATCAGTTTTCTTATTTATTTAATTCGTTTATCCTCGCACTTAAACGCTTTGCGGCAGTTAGACCAATGGAACACAAACTTATACTATAAATCCAGGTGTCCCACCATGTTTTACTTCACTGTTGTCAGCGACGTCCAAAATAAACTTGGCAAGTACATATAAATCGAAAATGTCACATTGGTTCTTGCCCGGATTCGAATCTACGAGGTTCGAGGTTTTATGTGGCCCTTACGCCACTACAAACAAACAGTCAATGTTCTGCCTGATTTTTATGTTAATGTGACCTTTTTAGGGTTCTGTACCCAAAGGGTAAAAAAGGGACCCTATTACTAAGACTCCACTGTCCGTCTGTCTGTCTGTCACCAGGCTGTATCTCACGAACCGTGATAGCTAGACAGTTGAAATTTTCACAGATGATGTATTTCTGTTGCCACTATAACAACAACTAATAAAACCAGAATAAAATAAATATTTAAGTGGGGCTCCCATACAACACGTGATTTTTTGCTGTTTTTTGCGATAATGTTACGGAACCCTTCGTGCGCGACCTACTCGTAGTTGGCTGGTTTTTAACAGACTACAGCAAACAAAAACGATTATTAATCTCACTGCCACTGGCTATGTACCTATTTAGCATATGACGTTTGGTTTGACATTATAATCTCTGCCCGAGAACATATTTGCATAATGACATATTATTATTATTTCTTGATATTCAGGTACCCATCTTGACTTGTAAGTACTAACATAACATCTTAGAAAATGATTGTGTTAATAATGTTGGTTTACTGTGTACCCCCGTAATTGATGACCTATGTCCATGTAATGGATTGTCATGTACTTATGGTGATTACATGTATTTTTCTAAGTTACAATAACATTGTCGTTCTAGAGTTATCTAATGGACTTCGTGCATATTTTATAAATGGTGTTTTGCTACTTATTTTAAAATATACCTGAACATCAATTTTATTCTGTGTCGGTAAAACGATTGAAAAGTTGTTCATGTTTCAGGATAATTTGAAAAATAGGTAAAGTTTTTTTAATTAATTTATTATATACTTTATTGTACACCACAAAATATGAACAGGCCACAAACATTTAAAAAAAAACAATTGTATCATGTACTTATGACGCATTAATACAAAATTCGTCCTTCGTTTTTAAAAATTCGGTTCTTTGCAAAAGATCAAAAAAATTGGCAAAACAATCAGGCAAGAGCGAGTCGGACTCGCCCACGGTGAATTCCATGCAGAGTCATTCAACTTTCTTATCAAACGACATAGGGGCTGACAGATGAACACGCCTAGGCTTAGCTGTGCTAGTATTATATATTATCTGTGGCTTAAGCTTCTGATTATTTAAAAAAGCCTCAAGTGACATATTAGGGTCAGTCGGTCAAAAGTGCAGTCTTACTCACCCAAAATTCAAATGGCTACTTTTTGTATTATTCACAACTTCTTTAATATGTTATATAGAAATTAAAGAATAGATTATACCTACTAACCGTGAAAATCTGAAATACATCTGCGTAAAAAAATTGCCACTGATGTTTTGGTTGATTGTGACTTCACTTTTGACCCTTAACTGTACATACCCCAAGTAGAATTAAATAAAGGACCGCTAACGATTATGCTGAATTGAATTAAATTAAGTATAAATGAGGGTTAACTTCTTATTTAATGTAATTACTCACTTAAAAACTTTAACGTGGTCTCTTACAAAGTTTACAGCCCTTTCCAAGAAGGTTCAACATAAAACCAGGTTCAATCAGGCTCTGAGCTTTAATCAGATTGGTTTTACCTTCATTAAACAGTTCGTAAGTTTAGTCACAAAATAGAAAATGCTGCCGCTTACGTACTTTGTGGTTCAGTGGTCAACTGTGGCCGTCTTCATCAGTTCCACTTCAACTAATGATAGTTTCTTAATGCAGATTCTTGCCTTGTTAATCATTGTGTGAAATTTGAGGAATTACCTCGATTTCTATAAGATCATCGGTCTGATTTGGTGACAATGGGACCACCTCAAGAGTACCCTTTTAAAGTTTCCTAAATCAGTCCAAAACTGACTGAAATATCGGTGACCATACAAAAATACAGTCGAATATGGAAAGCCTCCTTTATTGAAAGCCGGTTCCTCCATCTATATCTATACTAATATTATAAAGAGGAAACATTTGTATTTTTGTATGTAACGAATAAACTTAAAAACTACAGGACCGATTTCAAAAATTCATTCACCATTAGGAAGCTTCACTATTCCCGGGTGAAATAGGCTACTTTTTATCCCTGTATTATCACGGGAACGGGAACTACGCGGTCCTTCTATAAAAAAATATTGTACAGAGATTCTTCAAAGATTTATCAAAGTTTCGCGTGTTGGATTAAGACCCATTTCCTCCCTCACAAAGACGAAGCCTGTGTCCCAGCAGTTGGAAAATTAAACGGCTGAAAATGATGAAAATAGTACATTATGGTACAAGTTGTGATTACCGCTGAGGCGCCATTGAGACTCGAGCCGTAAGGTGAGGGTCTTAAGAGAGCCGAGGACGGTAATCAGCAATACACACGTGTGTCATAGGACGTTTTTCAACACACTTGTGAAGAAAATAATACCAAAAAAACATTTTCAACAGTGAAAACGAGATGTGAACATTTTTTCGCAATGGCGGAAAAAAAAATAATCAGTTTTCATATGCGCGCGCATCTAACAATGGCGATCGGCCATAGACTAAAAGAATGAGGTTTCTTTTTGTATTTCTTTTTTTGGCTTTTACTAAATGGGGCATTTAAAGTACCTATTCTTCATAACAGAGAAAAACAAAAGTTATATTTGAGTGAAAGTTTTATTTATTAAACACGCATAAGTTGAAATTATCTATTTAAATACGAAGTTGCATGAAATGAGCAAGCTATAGATACATTAATTTATTTGTACTATTGAGCACGATCTTTTTTGTACCGAAACTTTTTAGGAACAAAGCAACAAAACCAATAATTTAAAAAGAAACCTCTATAACTCACTTGTAAATAATAGCAATGAAAAAGTCACAGTTTGATTACAGGTGTCAATAAGTGCCTAATTGCGGTGAAATTAGAGCCACTTTATGAGCAAGTGTGTTGAAAATATTCTAACAATAACTCTGTATGTATACGTTTGATGCCAAGGAATGAGAGCCTTTAACACTTTGATATTATATTAAAGTTTTTGTAAGTGCTTTCAGTATTTTGTTTTGGTACAAAGAATATTGTGTTGATCCTCCTACCAACATACAGCTGTAGCCTACTGGGTATGAATACGTTCCATGTCTGAAACATTTAATATTTGACCTCAATTAACTTGCACTTGTAAATGCGCAGAGGATGAAGGTTTGATACGTATATGTTTTTTTTATCACACTTGCACGTAAAAAGTATCTAAACATACAGGTTAACTTGGCCGTAATGCCCCATATAAAACCCTCGGGCTTTCTTTTTGTCATGAAACCCTAGGGCGGTAAGTAATATTTTGTTAATTTATGGCGCAGCACACAGGTCATGCAAGTTCAAGCAAGGAGTTTACACGCAATTGAAAAATAGTCTTAAAACGTTAACTAAACAGGAATTTCTTTGCAATCTCGCTACATGTTATATAATACTCAACTAATGTTCTTAATAATCGATTTTAATAGTTATACTCGTAGTTTGAAAACGTCGAAATTATTTAATTCTTTTTACACTCCGTCATGGCTGTATACCTACGTAAGTATTTGCCCTTAAAGTTTCTGAATAAAACACTGTATAATTTGTAGTGTGGGCAAAAATTCGCCAACCGCTTAAAAAAAAGTTCACGTATTTCGTAATAACAGCTGTGCTGACTTGTGTATTAAAGCTATAATTCATAATTATTACTCGCAAATGTGATGAAAAACATTGTATGTATCACGGGCGGTACGGGAATCACGAACCTCGACTCAGAAAGCCCTCAGTCTTCGACTTCGGGCTTCTACTAGAGTCTCGATCGTAATTCCTTACTTACCGCCCTTAATACACAATGTACTAATGTAGCGTACTGAGCCCGGGCATTTTTTAGCAACTTTTTGGTATACTTTCACGACAAATATTTCAAATTCATGATGCGGCTGAATACAAGAGTTCTTTTTATGCTAAAAAATAAAAAAAATGTTTACAGAGAGCCGTGGGCTCAACAATTGCGTAATACACGATTTACTAGTCTCTCATGGTTGTGCCCATCTATATTTACTCAGCTGCGAATAGACCCAATCATAATTAAAGTACAATTTATACAAAAAAAGATACACATTTTTGTCTTTGGAAATGTTAGATACCTAAGCTTACGCATATTGATTGTGTTTACAAAAAGTCTAATCAAAATGTTAGACGTGTAGAATAAATTCGCGATCATTATTATAATTCGAATTCAGAAGGCTAAATCGACGCGATGGCGCACGGAATTACGATTAGGCTAGGCTCACTTTTTAACCCCCGACGGAAAAAGAGGGGTGTTATAAGTTTGACGTGTGTATCTGTGTGTCGGTCTGTGGCACCATAGCGCCTAAACGGATGAACCGATTTTGATTTAGTTTTTTGAAAGGTGATTTTATCGTGAGTGTTCAAAAGTTATGGGCGTTTTACTGTTTGAATCGGGGTGTTTTCGCAAGATATCGTGTCATAACTACGTGTTCAATAGTTTGCCGATCGAAGCGTATCTACTATGTATTAGATAAATTATGTAGCATGAAATAAAAATGTGACGGGGGTGTTTTAAATTTTGAAATTTTACTTGTTTACTGTATTGTACTGTATGTATACAAATACTGGGATCAAACGGCAGCATTCTGCTGCTGAAAAATAAATTGTATTGCCGTGTAACGTGTAAATAATCCCGGCATTATACCGGGCATATTGCACAGGGCCCCACACTATTTACGGCCCTGGGTAGTTTGGCTGCTAATTTTTGGCTGCCAGTTTCAGCTTCATTGTCGTGTGAACGTAGACCTACAATCTAAACACATATACTTGCACTACAAATAACTAAATAACACGAGGTTAAATTGAAAGTTTGTCATACAATATTGTCAATTTAACCTAGTGTTAGAAACTAACTCTGAGTTGAAGTTTTTCGTGCAAGTGCCTGAATGTATTTAATACTAAAAGTATATATATGTTATCGTTATATCTCTGTCATCCTCAAATGATTGACCCAAATAGGACGATGATTTAATTTTGTTTAGAGCTAAATGGAATAAGTAATTTCTAGACCTGAGTAAAGTTATGACAGATTTAGTGCTCGTCAAACTTCTGGCACGTCCTGAAGTTGGCTTTCCGATGCGCAAGGCACGAAACGGTGCTGTTTTTGTATAAGATTTACTACTGCGCAGCCATTGTAGTCAACTTCAGGGCGGCCAATAAGTTTGGCGAGAACTATACACACGTAAACTTTTTCTAAGAGTTAAATATAAAAAAAAGAAAAATTCAAAACCCCCGACAATTTGTTTTCATTTCGTACTTTTTAAACGACATAATTTATCTAGTAGTAAACACGCTTCAATCAACAATCTATCGAACACGTAATTATGACACGATATCTTGCGAAACCACCCCGATTAAAATAGTAAAACGCCCAAAAGTTTTGAATAGCTGAACCGATTTTCATTAAACATAGTTAAGAAAACTTTCTATAAAGCCTCAATTAAAATCGTTTCATCCGTTTAGGTGCTATGATGCCACAGACAGATACACATATGCACAAACCCACAGGTTCACACGTCAAACTTATAATACGCCTTTTTTCCGTTTGTGGTTGAAATATGGGATATAGTTGAATTATTTCGTCAGGATCCATTCAAGACTTCTTACAAAAGTTTAAAAGTTTTTCACAGAAAATGCCAATTACCTCAGGCGTTTAGGAAAGTTATCTTTTGTTAATTTATTTTTCAAGTCTGTGTTCAAACTCAGTAGACATTACAAGATTTTTTGCAATGTTGTTATTTACAAAGATATCTATTGTTACTGCTCGACGCAAGATGGACAAATAATTATAATGGGAGTTTGCAACTTTTTGCTAAATTCCTTGACCTTTCAAACAGAATAACAGACAGAAACGTTTATGTACAATTTATTTTATAACATTGTTACTATGTGTATATTGTATTATAGATAAAGACAACTAGGCAACTATACACAACAGGCATTATTTATCCAAAGCAAAATAATATGTTATTTAGAACTAAGAATAAGTAATTGAATTTTGATGTAGCGGCCCATAATTTGTGTACTATAAGAGTCAAAAGTTCAGTCACACTCTACCAAAACAGAAAAGGCTTTTTTTTTTAAGGCAGCAGAATTTCAATTATTCGCGGTTAGTATGACTAATCTATACTTTAATTTCTATACAAAATATTAAATCAGTTGTAAATAATTTAACTTCTTCTACAAAAATTTGCCATTTGAGTTTAGGGAGAGTATGACTGCACTTTTGACTTTACCTATATATATCATATGAATATAATATCTATATAATTTTTTTTTTTTTTAAATGCAGACAATCTTTCTTTCGAAGGTTCAAAATTACTTATCTTTATGTAGCTTTTTTCGTAATTTATCTCGACTGAAATTGTTTCAGGGCCACAGCTGTTACAAACTGAAATATTACCGACTAATTTAATAGGCATTTGCCATTTTATGGGCATAGAACTCTTAAATCGCAAGCCACTTAAATTTTTCCTGAGGTAGGTACTGTAAAAGTCGCTTCCTGTGATAAACTGTCTTATTTAAAGCATGCAGGCAGGCAGAGAATTCTTCTGGCTGCTTTGGAACGTCATGCGAATATATAATTAGATTTTTAAAATATAGAATTGACAGGCGGCTTAGAGGCCAAAGGCGATTTTAACCGCCCTCAAAAACGAGGAAGTTGTATTTTCGACTGTATGTACGTTTTTTTTTTTTAGATTCACCGATTTCTTCGTCAAATGTGGACCGATTTTGAAAATTCTTTTTGTGTTTGAAAGCGTATATTCCCGAGGTGGTCCCGTTGTCACCAAGCCAGAATCTGATGATGGAATCCCATGGAAATCAAGGGAACTCCTCAAAAACCCACTACGCAAAAACCTTGCCAAGTTACATGCCGGGGATTATAGTAATGAATAGATAATCTAAACTTTAAGTGCCTAGCCTGTAGGACCCATTAATTATTCCGTCCTACAAAATTGTCTAATCTAGTATCTAATCATAGACATTAAACGACTTTTGATGAAGTCTCTAACAATGGTTCTTTGTGTATCTTTTAGTTAATAAAAGCTACACAAAGAGCCATTTGTGCTAACAACTTTAATGTGCTAAATTGTGTTTAGTTTGTTTCCCTAATAATAACACAGGCACATAGACGCATTTTGAAAATTATCGACATTCAAAACACACTGTGTTCTTTGTTCTTTTTAATGCGATAATTGTTTACGTGTGCGCAGGAGTTGGTGATCGTTAACGGAAGCTGATGTGTTGTATCTGTGGACTGTGCGCACAGCGATAGTGTAAACGGAACTGCTATCTACCGATGACACCATTTTGCATTTTACTTTACTGTCTTTGTTTATTTTTTATTTTTGATGAGCTTGCTTTTGACCATTATCTCACCTGATGGTAAACGATGATGTGATCGCCGATGGAGCCTTGCCTAGAAGCATCCTTAACTCTTGACTTAATTACCTCTTTCAGCACCTGTAGCCAAGTTGTTTATTGTTTTTATTGTTTATTTTTACCTTAAAAAATTAACATAAAGGAACAGGTTTACATTAAAATAGGCCGAAAGGTAGTTACAATATTTAACATGTTGACAGTCTACAATCGATAATGCTATTAGAAAACGAATCATGTCTGAGAATGACTCATCTGCCATCTCAAAGTTAAGTCACGGTCAAGGTATTTACGATTAACTTGTAAACGGCACAAATATGTGGATGTCTCTAACTATTCTCAATCTCATTTTTCTTTCCTTCTTTTAATTAGACTTTTTACAATGGTTTTCAAACATCTTTATAGCCCTTTGCTAAGAATAGTTACAGCACTGATCACAAAATTTGTGCCACATGTTAAATTTAGTCTTGTTATACTTATTTTTATTTACAATGTATAGATTCTTTTACCGATTGTTTTGTGAATGTGTGAACATTGTAGGCCTTCTAGTTGCTAGTTAACATTTGTTAACTTTTTTATAAAATATATAATTTTTATTTTATTTTTTTAGTTTCTTACGACTTATTGTCATAAGTCGGGCCTACGTTGTCCCCACATGTCTAAGTACTAATGCTGTAACATGGAAATATTGTAAAACCAAACCATTTTTAAAAGAGTAACCATGGAGTTTCTTGCCGGTTCTTCTCCATAGGAAACGACCAACCCGAACCGTGCACCTTTTGTCGACGTTTTATAAGTGCCCATGTAGGCCTATGTGAAATAAAAATATTGATTTTGATTTTGATTTTGATTGTAGAAAGAGATTCGATACGAATCGTTTGTAACTTGGCTAGTCCCGGGGTAACACAGACTCTGGCAGGGAATGCCGCTCCTTGGGTGTATTTATTTTTTATATATTTTATTGTACACCATAAGTTACATTTATAAAGGAAACTTAAAGCTAAAAACACATACAATGGGCGGCCTTATCGCATTCCGCCATCGCACAATGAAAGTTTAAATATTACCTAAGTATTTATTTTGTAAAAATAATATTTCTTTGCACCATTTTGTTAAAAGCCGGCTTCGATGTCAAACCATTTTTAACCGACTTCCCAAAAAGGAGGAGGTTCTATGTTCAAGTTACTTTTTTCTTTTTTTTTTGTGTATGTTCACCGATTACTCCGTCAATTGTGGACCGATTTTGAAAATTATTTTTTTGTTTGAAAAAGTATGTTCCGAAATTGGTCCCATTTTAATTTGGTGAAGATCTGATGAAGAACTTCGTAGATATACAACAGAACTCTTCAATAAATAACGGAAAATCTCTCTTGTCACCGAATATGTTGTCACAGAAATGCGATTGCTGCAATCGCATTTCTGTTTATTGTTTATACCATTTCATAACATAACATCACGCCAGTACGCTCTTAAGGGGTACGCAGATCTCTCATGTCACCGAATATGTTCAAGTTTCATGAAATCTATTTTGGCGTTACAGTTACCTTACTAACTTGTCTATTAGGTACGTACAACTAAAAAGTGAAAAATAAAAAAAACTTTTTGCAAAAAAATACTACCGACTTCCAAATACAAAACTACAAAGTGAAAAATAACTGAATTTTTTGAAGTCGGTGTCCATAACGCAAAAAAATGGTACCTACGAAAGACACCGACTTCAAAAAATAAGTTATTTTTCACTTTGTAGTTTTGTATTTGGAAGTCGGTAGTATTTTTTTGCAAAAAGTTTTTTTATTATTTATGAGATAACTTTAATTTCATTCAACCGGGTACAATATAATTTAATTTTTTTGTAGGCGTTCGAACTTAGAACTTTCTCAAGAAATAATTTAATTACCAACGTAGAATTTCTTCTTCTTTAAGGCGCGATAAATGGCCCAAAGGTCTGTCCGGCGAGGCTACGGGTTGTACTGTTTCAATTATTCTCCGAGTTATAAATCTTTTATTACTCCGTTGAAGATTAGATGAAATCAGATTTAAATGTAGGTACTTCGTTTAACTTGAGAATTCTTGATTAAGAGAATAAAAATGTTTTAATAGCTACAGTGCTTTTTAAAATTGAAATTTTAGTCTAGGAATAAATTGATTTTATTGCAGCTTTTAGGTACCGGTAGATCGGGGTTACATTGAGATCTGGGGCAACTTTGATGGTAACTTATTTTTATCTACTCTTATATCGTAATATTCGAATTATAAAATTCAAAACGAGTTTATATTGGCATACTTTATAAACACAATACCGAATTTAAAAATAGAATCTTATTATAACACTATTTCTCTAACAAAATAATGCTATAAAACAATTTTTTTTCTATTACGATACAGGACAAATCCAAGAAGTTAATCACTAAGGAGTTTCCATCATTTTTTATTTGTAATGCCATTTTATAGTACCTATTATAAAAAGATTTGATTCCAATTTTAAATTGTCTATGACAATGCCCGCTTTAGACTTAGCACGCACTGCGATTTTTATTCGCGCGAATTTTGTTTCCTTCTACCTGTTCATAGAGCTCAAAATATTCGGGCGAATAAAATTCGCGCCGTAGTGCGGTGGATTCTGTGGCAAAACACGGATTTCTTGCGGTATTATTTCCGCACGATTTCTTTACCGCAATGCGAACAACTTCATACAATTCCATAGGTCGCAGAATGGGCGGAAAAAATCGCGCGAATAAAGATCGCAGTGCGTGCTAAGCCTTAGCGCATGCGCGGTTAATGCGGTGATGTGCTGGGTTTTGGCGCCATTCATACGTTTTGCAAGTTTTGCTGTACTGAATTTCAGGAGTTATTTAAATTATTGTTTAAAAATGTCTGATATCAGTGAATGTGAAGAAAATTTGACTCCACCCGATATTTTAGATGCGGCGAAGGAAATTACTCTTAATTTATTACCAGCAAAGTCGAGAAAAGTATATGACAAATGCTATCACGATTTTATGGCATGGAAAATGCAAAAAGAGGTATTTTGTAGGTTCAATCCCAATTTATGAGTGTAGATACAGTAGTGTATGAAACTGCACATAACTAGGTATTAAAACATTCGTGTGAAAACTATTAAAAACCTCGCCTACGGCTCGGTTTTTAAACACACACTCATGTTTTAATACCCCTCATTATGCAACAGTTTCATAAACTACTATTCTAGGTTTTTTAAAGGTAACTTCGTGAAAACGGAACGTGACTCAATTTTCTTTTTAAAATTTGTATCACTGACATGTCATCCATGTTTTGCATCAACTAAAAGAAATACTTACAATAACTTAAAATTGTATAGTGAGAATTCATTAAAAACAAATTGTAAATTGGGGTTACTTTATATTGTAATGAAAAAACAATGGGGTATCAAAGTAACCCCATTTTTATTTTAACGTTGATAGGCTCGATATTTTTTAATTTCTCCCAAACTATGGAAAAATATATATATTGATATTATATAAAATAAAAAAAGTCGTGTGGCACTCGGGGACTGCCGCGGTAAAGCTATTGCATAGCATTTATTCTAGATCCAGTCCTGGAAAATGCGTCACAAAATTAAAAACGTTAAAAACTCGAAAACGTAGCGAGCCAAACCCGCATTTATTAACGATTAATAAAACTCTAAAAAACAAAACAAAAATACCCTTATTCACATTGAAATAAGGTCGCTTTTCTTTGACAAGCAAAAGTGACCCTTATTCTCATTAGCATAAGGTCCACATTGATCACCATTGTCACAGAAACAGCTCAGAGAGACCGATAAAAGGCAAAAAAATTACGACCAACAAAAATTTTAAAACCCTCATATCTCATATAGTGATGAGGCACTTAGACTTAAGTTTGAAATGTACAAATTTGTAAAGTAACAGTGTACTCAGTGTTGAGAAGCCTAATAATAAATAAATAAATAAATCTCGGAAACGGTTGGAGTTAGCGCATTTCTGACAAAAAAATTGCCCCTCTGCACCCCGCTACTTCATCCAGGAGAACAAGATAGGATTTACCTCCCCCCCCCTTAACCGTTTACCTCACCCCACAAAAAAAAATTTCATTCTAAAAATACCAACACGGAAATCGAAAACACGTGCAACAAACCTACTCCCCCCGCCCCCCTGCCCCTCACCACTCAGATTCCACAGAATTCAAAAACCTTATTAAAAACAAAACAAAAATACCCCATAACATTGAAATAAGGTCGCTTTTCTTTGACAAGCAAAAGTGACCCTTATTCTCATTAGCATAAGGTCCACATTGATGGACAGTGGGGAGCGTGAGGATTTTTCGTTACGGAATTTCTGGATTCGGTCCCCGCGCTCAAGGCCCGCGAAAGAAACTAAGCAATAGCTTAAAATAAAATATTAGAGAATATAAAAATTCAAGTAAAGTCGCCAGCACTGTATTTTTTTTTATTGAAGTAGTTATTAGTTATGTCAATTTTAATTTCAAAATTAATCAATTTAATAGATAGCCAATAAATCTATTACTAGTAAGAAAAAATATCTTCTTGATGGTTTTGAATGATCACACGTAGGACCGCGTGTCCTAAAGAATAACACATGAAGTACGGCGCGTGATGTCTAAAGTTTTAAAAGCCCCAGTGGCGGCGACCGCGTGATTAGAATGTACTTTGAAGTTGATGGTGATTTACAAGGGTTGTCGTCGTAACTATGCTGTAACCATACACTGTACTACAGGTAAACATCAAACAATGCATCTAACATGTTATCTCTACACTACCCTTGTTAGGTCAGTAGAGAATGTGGATGTTATTACTACCTACTTAAGTTTAAGAGCCGACATACCCTTTGGCGCCGTAAAACGGTAACTTATTTCTAAAGCATACTCCTTAGTAACGGCTAAGTTAAAAGGTTTGAAAAATATAAATTTATTATTGATTCATGTACATAATTTTGAACGAAAGGTTTTTTCGTGTAACTAATAGTTTTGTTTAAAAAAAATAATTAACAACACGATATTTTTTCGCAACTTTTGGAAAACCTCCAAAACGACTTGGGTGTTAAAAAATTTTTTTACACTTTTAAATTGATGGCTGGAATTTCGTCATAACTAACATAGCATTTGTAAATCAAAAAATATTTTGCTAACAAAACTGTTCAAAAGGAGGTTCCATATTGATATTTTGGCATCGAGCGGGCGCACGGCCAGTACTGTGTTAACATTGGGGCGTATATAGCGCCCTAATAATAAATTAAAGAAAAATATAAAATGCTCTTAATTATCTTATTTCTTTAATAGCTTCTGCCAGCGGCTTCGCCCGCGTGAATGTCGAAATTTATTCCTAGGGAACATATTCCCGGGATAAAAAGTATCCTATGTGCTATTCCAGACTATAACTATCTGCGTGCCGAGCGTGAAGAAGTTACAAACATACAAATACACACACACACGCTCACTCACAAACTTTTGCCTTTATAATATCAGTGTGATATATTACAGTGTGAAGTGTGATTGTACACCAAGACAATTATACCTTTAAACAAATTGATAACAAAATGCATGTGACTACACACTGTAGATGTTTAACTACGCATTGATCTGGCTACAATTGATGGGATTCGAGAAGAATGGCGTTGGATTACAGGGCCTAGATGCCTTGCCTGATGATGGTGATATTATGGGCCCTTGCCCGTGTGAAAATCTAAAATTATTTATGCCAGAAAGTAATAAAGATTACAAATTGTCTTTTGTAAAAGTATTATGCGGAAATGTGAAAAGTGGTAAGTGCGAGTATCTACCGATTTATAAAAACAGTAGGTATGAGTAAATTACAATGCAACAATGTAAACATTTGTCTAATGGACTTTTTTTTTATCTAGTATAGGCTTGCGCTTGACCACTATCTCACCTGATAGTAAGCGATGATGTGGTCGACGGTGGAGCACGCTTGCCTAGAAGTAACCTATTCACTCTTGACTTAAAGACCCCTAGATTGTAGCTATCGGGAAACACAGACTCCGGCAGGGAATTCCACTCCTTAGCTGTACGCATAATAAAAGTATTCTCAAAACGTTTAGTGCGTATGGGTGGGATGTCCACCATATATCGATGACGCATCGCCGTACGTCTGGTAGTCCGATGATGAAACGGGCTGGGTGAAATTAAATCATGCAATTCCATCGCACACTCCCCGAAATGTAACCGATAAAAAACCGACAAGCTGGCAACTCGGCGACGATGTTCAAGGCTCTGGAGCCTACTTATCATTTACCAGGCTACATTTATTACGTTCCCTCAACAGTCCTTAATTAATTTATTACATCTTATTAACGTTAATAATGTGCCACTTAATATTTGCATATCGTCTCTCATTTGCCGTTTCTACATCAATTTCCACGAAAAAAGCATTATTTATTTGTCATTGTTCTTACCAGAAGGGATCTAATGATGAATTTATTAATTGCGACTCATTTAGAAGAAATAGCTGATTTTTTTTTTATTGCGTCTAATTTATTTGTCTTTGCGTTTTTTGTGTAATAGCTAAGTTGCTTAATTATTCTCAACGCTAAAATTGCAGTTAACTGAACCTACTGGTTCGTAGTAGACGATTAATATTTATAAAATGAAATAAATTTGCAAAAAATATATTTTCTTTTAGAAATATTTAAAAAATGTCTATGAAATACATGCTACAGATGTGCTTAAAAATATCTACTTTTAATTAGTTATCCAACAAGGTATAACAAGATAGGGTATTATCAGAATTCGTAGAAAAAAACTTTGGTGAAAGGCTCCCAGGTAGTAATGGTTATTTTGTTGTTTTCTTTGGTCAGAAAACAAAATAAAACAATCCAAAATCTATTGATGTTTTGAGACAGAAAACAATCGATCCGGAAAATGAGATAAGAAGGGATTTAACAACTGTTGTAGTAACAACCGACTTACAAAAAAAACACTACGTTGTGTTTTTTTGAAAGTCGGTTGTATTTTTTTCACTTTTTAGTGGTACATGATGGACAAGTTATATATAACCAGTGGAATGAGAGTGTACCAGGGTGCGTACCCGTTTAGAGCATACTGGCGTGATGGTATGTTATGAAATGGTGTCAACAATAAACAGACATGCGACAGCAGTCTCAAGAGATTTTCCGTCATTTATTAAAGAGTTCTGTTGTATATCTCCGAAGTTCTTCATCAGATCTTTACCAAATTTAAATGAGATCATTTCGGAATAAACTTCTTTAAAACAAAGAATTTTGCATATCCGTTTATATATGGCGGAGTTATGCCCGAACATACATAAAAAAAACGAATTGAGAACCTCTTCCTTTTTGTGGTTAAAAAGTGGATTAATACACAGAATGATAGTAGTGCGAAACGTGGCGGACACGTGGAGCATGAATTTGTAATCGTAGACTTTCTGTAAATTTTTTAATAAACGTCATTTTGTACATTTTGCTGTATAAACTGTATAATCTTAACCTAATATAAAAAAGGGTGAAGGTGAAATTTTATGCTTATTTATTGATTTAATACTTCATGCACACACAAGTACAGAGGCGGACTTAATGCCTTAGGCATTTTCTACCAGTCGACCTTTGGGTGATGGAGAGATAAACAGTGGTAGGTGCAATATAGAAAGTTATATAATGGATTATTTAAATATAAACTATAAATACAATATAATTATGTTTGTTATTTATCTTTGGTAAAACCTTCTGATCCGATTACAAAATTCAGTGTCAGAAAGATAAACTACCGCTTAGTGTCATTACCTACTTTTTAGCCCGTAAAATTGGACGGTTTCTACGGACTTGGCCACGGGAGTTTAGCTGCGGGAATAGGCTAGCAAATAAATAAAAGAGAACAGTAGGTTTGTGAAGTGAATTAATAGATCCATTTAAGGCCACCTTTCATTTATTTAAGGCTGAGGTAAGATGCTGTCTTCCCAAGGCTGAGGTAAGATGCTCCCTTGGAAATGAGCACCAACACTCGAGCATTAAGAAAACACAAACTTTGAAAGTCTGAGTTTCAGTAAACATTTCTCTACTTGAACTAATAATAAGGTCTTTGAAGTAAGTAGACTAGTACAGACAGTAAGTAGGAATTTATTATTATACACGTGAAAGTTTGTGAGGAAGGATGGATAGATGTATGGATATTTGTTACTCTTTCGCGACACACTACTAAACGGATTTTGATGAAAATTGAAGTACACATAATTGTCAACTAGGATACGGAGAAATTAACAACAATAAAAAATCTTTTTTATAAAAAATACTACTGACTTCCAACTAAAAACACTACAAAGTGAAAAATAACTTTCTTTTTCGAAGTCGATGTCTTTGGTAGGTACCAAATTTTTTCGTTATGGACACCGACTTCGAAGAAGGAAGTTATTTTTCACTTTGTAGTGTTTTTAGTTGGAAGTCGGTAGTATTTTTAAGTTCAAAGTAACACTATAGGATTTTGAATACTGTTATATTTATTTAATTTCCATTGTTACGTTATTAGTGATCGAAAGCATAATGAATACTACTATTATATGTTTTTGTTATGTACGAGTACTATATATGTAGTCAAATCTTTAATGAAAAAAATTATGTTTCTTTTTATAAACCATGGCGCCCGCATCATATTTTATATTTTAAAATTTTCACTAGCCTATATTACGCAACGCTTCTAACGATAAAAAACGATAAATATTGTAAAAAACTCCTTTCTTGTGCGTTCTTCTCCATAACAAGCTACTTTCCGAATGCACGGTAGAATTAATTTTTATTCCTTTTAAATTTTAATGTATTAACGTTCAAAAGTGCCGCTTGGTGGCCTAGTTGAAATAAAATATCTTTGTCTTTGTCTTTGATACCACATACATTGATATCGGCTAAGCCGTTTAGAATTTATGGTGGAATAAAGAAACTCGTGTTTTCAGGATTCATGGGTGTTTGTACCCATGAATCCTGAAAACATAACACTCCTTTTTTGGGCCGTCGCGTCGTGTAAAAATAAAGGTACTTAAGAGTCAAATTTATCATTTGGGTCAGAAAACAAAATAAAAAAAAAACAAAATCTATTGATGTTTTGAGACAGAGAGTAATCGATCCAGAGAAGAATCGGTTAACAACTGGTGTAAAATCTACCGGTTCCTTATCTACTATTATCGCAAAAACGGCAATTAAAAACACGTTTTAATACATCATCTGTGAAAATTGCAACTGTCTAGCTATCACGATACATGAGATACAGCCTGGTGACAGACAGACAGACATATGGATCGTGGAGTCTTAGTAATAGGGTCCCGTTTTTACCCTTTTGGTACGGAACCCTTATAAAAACTAGATCAAGACAAGAATTAAAGACCCAGTACATTTTTCACAGAATAGCACGAACGCTATATTAGCTCAATTATCGACATTGAAAATATATTTATTTAGCACTTGAATGGTTAAGAAATAGGATGATAACAACGTGGGCCGTCCCTTTTAGCCGGAAGGACCCTCGCACCTCTGCTGAACTCAACCAATTATTGGGTTTCCTATTTCAATGCCCCATTGTTCGGTCTGAGAGAAAGTAATTCAAAAGCAAGCTAATTACATGAGGAGGAAGACATTCGATAGACACTCATAAATTGCTTGTTTTGTAAAATGTTTTTTAGCGAATGGAAGTTAGTTTGAAGCTGCGGAAAATATATATGTTAACTTTGACTATATTTCTGAAAACTTGGTCGTTTCCGAATAATAATTAAAAAGAAATTCTCAATAGAAATGAACGGCAAACGTACTTCTTAATTAGACCTTTTAAAAAAACATTTGTACTTAAAGTATGTTGGTAATATATTAGTAACAATAATATCGAATTATAAATATGTACATTGAGGCAAAGGCTCAGCTGGCTGCCAAAAAGCTGGGGATCCTTCTCAGGTATTTCACGCCAGAACAGCTGCTCAGCTTGTGTCAAGCGCAAGTTCGATCATGCATGGAGTACTGTTCTCATCTCTGGGACGGATCTGCCAAATACCAGCTTGATGCACTAGAGTCGATCGAAAAGCGGGCCAAGAGGCTCATCAGCGATGAGGCACTGGTTAAGTCAAAGCTCCAGAGTCTTGAACATCGTCGCCGAGTTGCCAGCTTGTCGGTTTTTTATCGTTTACATTTCGGGGAGTGTGCGATGGAATTGCATTTGCGCATTTAAAGAGTACCGTCACAGATTACCTCCCAATAGATACCGCATGCCTACTGTTTTGTTTGATTCCGAGTTCACCAAATTTGGCGGAAGGCACGGGTTGCGCGGGGAGTGACTGGTGCGCCGTGATTGGCTATTGAAGGTCACAGTACCTGCCGAAGTTACAGGATATGCGCATTAAATGTCGATAAAAATATCGATATTTATCAAACAGAATGGTATTTTATATAAAATTTCTTAGCCGCCGATTTTTTAATTACTTTAATAATGACAATGAAAAACATCGATCGAGTAAAGATTTTTATTTTGGCCAAAAGTTATTTAATTTAATTTTAATCCTATGTAAACAGGGCTACTCTGAGCTCTGGTGATGAATAGAGCACAATTAGTTCAAAGTAAAAACAAACTAATTTGTTAATTTTTAAAGAATAAATTTTTCCAAAATTATTTTATTCTCCTATATACCTAATTAAACATCGTTCATCGATACTTTTCGATAAGCAAAAAACGTATTTTTCTCAACATTTTTACTTCTGTGGGAAAAAGATAGCAATATAATAATTCCTTATGAGTGAAAGGGACTTTCGAAAAGACATCAACGAGCGCTACTGTAAAGTGTACAATTTTGATTTGCTAACCATTATAACTTGACCTTTTTTAGATTGGTCAATATTTATTACTTTGCCTACTTGTGGAATGTTATCCCATCTTTTTTTGAACTTGAAGGGCTGGTTGATTTTCCACACCATTTTACTGTGCATTTCGTATTTTTTTTTAAGACAAACCGTTGATAACTATTTTTAAAACAGCATTAAAAAAATCGCTTGCGTCCTTACAGCTCTAATGTCTGGTCGACACTAAAGAGATCATACCGTGCGCTGAGTTATATCAGCCCAAATAGGCTGATGTGTGGTGCGCGTAAGTTGTCTTCTATGCGGAATCTATTGGGAGGTAATCTGTGAGTACCGTGCATGGAGTGCTGTTCTCATCTCTGGGACGGATCTGCCAAATACCAGCTTGATGCACTAGAGTCGATCGAAAAGCGGGGATCCTTCCAAAGGTGAGAAGGTATTTCACGCCAGAACAGCTGCTCAGCTTGTGTCAAGCGCAAGTTCGATCATGCATGGAGTACTGTTCTCATCTCTGGGACGGATCTGCCAAATACCAGCTTGATGCACTAGAGTCGATCGAAAAGCGGGCCAAGAGGCTCATCAGCGATGAGGCACTGGTTAAAACAAAGCTCCAGAGTCTTGAACATCGTCGCCGAGTTGCCAACTTGTCGGTTTTTTATCGGTTACATTTCGAGGAGTGTGCGATGGAATTGCATGATTTAATTCCACCCAGCCCGTTCCAACATCGGACTACCAGACGTACGGCGATGCGTCATCGATGTATGGTGGACATCCCACCCATACGCACTAAACGTTTTGAGAATACTTTTATTATGCGTACAGCTTAGGAGTGGAATTCCCTGCCGGAGTCTGTGTTTCCCGATAGCTACAATCTAGGGGTCTTTAAGTCAAGAGTGAATAGGTTACTTCTAGGCAAGCGTGCTCCACCGTCGACCAAATCATCGCTTACTATCAGGTGAGATAGTGGTCAAGCGCAAGCCTACATTATATTGAAAAAAAAAAAAAAAAAGTATTTTAATGCAGAAAACTGCTGTAAATCCCTAAACCGATGCGGGTTCAGGTTGGCCGCAGTAAAAAAAAATGGCCAAATGGAGTCTCATAGACCCATCTCAAACACAGTGCCAGTGTGGTTCCCCGTCACAGGATATGCCCACATCCTTGTCTGCCCATCGTGTCCAGCCGCCTGCACCTTTCAAGACATGAATGTGGTAAATGACAGTGCTATCCAAGTGGCTACATAATGGTCAGACAAAATTTAAGAATACTTGAATCAAAATTTGAGTTCATCGATTCAGCCTTTTTTAATGTTACCACTGCTGGGAAACGGCCTGTTTCGGTCCTCTCTGTGAGAGGGAATGGGCCGTTATCCACCACGCCGGCCCAGTACGGGCAGGTGGATGTCACATGTCTTCGATTTTTTTTATTCTAGGACATGCCGGTTTCCTCACGATGTTTTCCTTCGCAGTTTTGAGAACAGTGGTGATGAAATAATTTACAAAATGTAAAGCAAAAATCAAAGCCTGAGTTCGAACTCACGACCTACAACTTGTAAGTCGCGGCCGCTATCACTGGGCCACCACTGCTCTCCTGACTGAAGTCATTTTTGTGTAAATCGATAAAATGCTTCATCATATCTCTTTCTTTTCTATGCAGTCCGACAATGGCCACGCTGAAGGTCATCATGATACGGCCTTAAAGTACCACTTGTAAATAGCAATTTTCAAATGACAGTATTGTCCGACCGCCTCTTATTTAACGTCACACTTAGGTACACATTACTAGCATGTTATGGCAAGAAATTTGCATTAAGTACCTATTATTTTCAGAATAGCATCTTAAATATAATTGTATTACTATATAATATAATATGGGCTATTTAAACTTGCAAACTATAAATAATAGTACATTATTGCAAAGGCCGGGAAATAGGCAATTGCAGGTCAAGTATGAGATTGAAGGCCGAGCCGTAGGTGAGGAATTGGGGGACTAAATTAACATTTGCAAATAAGATAATAATCTTTTTTTTGGATGTAGGTACAAATTTACGGTTTTCGTATGTTTCTTTTACTTGTGCTATAAGACAATGCTTCTTGCCGAATTTCATGATTCTACGTCAACGGAAAGTACCCCGGCTGTATCTCTTGATTGCGTTGATCTAGAAGTTTGATTTTTTCAGAGCTGCACTTGAGTACCTCCACGCGTTCCCGAGTTAAAAGGTCTTGACAGACAGACTAACAACGAAGCGATCCTATGAGAGCTCCGTTTTTTTCCTTTCGAGGTACGGAAACCTAAAAATTATGCTAAGTGATATTTAATTTTAATTAAATTTTTGCCGCCTTGCGGTAGAAAGTCAATGAAAACAGTTAATATTCAACACAGAGTTTCAGTAACTTTGTTACATTACACGTCAGATGGTATAATTGAATTGACTCTATAAATATTCATCAAAACGGCACCAATTACAATTCAGATTTCAGAATGTGTATTTTACGAGAGATTCTGATACGAATGAGATACGAATGAAAGGGTACTTGTAAATCGAGCTAGGTACTCGTATATTCATGTAAGTACCGATGTATTGATTGATTTGTTTTCTCAGTACGTTCAAGGCTAAAATATGCATAAGTCACAAAAACCGGTCAAGTAAGAAAACAGTTTTCCATTTACTAATGTCATTTTAACCTACCATAATATCCGACGATAAAAAATAGAAATTACAGCATTATAATAATAATAATAGAATAATATGGAATAGACGTCATGTTGCCGCCAGATGCATCACGCAATGCACGCCCACCACCTCCGGCCTCGTCGCCCAGCTCCGCCTCGCCGACGCGCCGCCGGGAACCAACCCCACCGTGAGTGCTGTGACACCGGCCGCGGCAGTTGCGTCGAGCTCGAGCGACGAGTATTTCTCGCCGCCGACGACACCACCACCTGCGCGTCTTCGGGGAGGACGCCGGCCGCCGCCGGACCGCTTAGGACCTCGAGGCCTACCCGTCTCTGATAGGGTCCCAGCACCCGGCGGAAGTGTGCAGTGCATGAGATGGACACCATCCATCAATGAAAATGTCATCCGCGCATACTTTGGGGCTACAGAGGGAGGAAACAACCTGACCGCGTACCGTGTCCCGATGCTCTCTTTGTTTCAGGTGCTTGAGCCAGCCGTCAACGTTTCGGCCCAACGACTTTCGGATCAGGTGCAGGTCATCCAGCGTAATCGTATGTTGGATGATACTGTACTTGATCGCCTCCGAACGTAAATGGGTAACCGTGTCACTGCCCCATCGTCGCAGGCTGTGGTACCACCACAGACCAACCATACTGCCATCAATGCTGACGAGGAGAGTAGTGACAGGGTTACAAACGTAAGTACCCAGTGCAATGAGGAATTGAGGAGTACTTTGGAGTGTGCTATTCGGGAGTATCGCTACATGCCACCCGAACCTAGGACACGATTACCTCGTTTGCCCATGCATAACAAAAATAGGGCGCTGGTGGCTGTTCTGGATTCGTAGTTGTCAAACTATTTTGATGACTGCGAAGACCTCACTGATACACATTCGATTATGTACTGCACGGCTGTAGCGGCATGTCGTTTAGCTCATGTCAAATTTGCAGATGACAGTGCTACACGACCGAAACCAGCCATACCGGCTTGGCAGTGCAGGTTCGAACGTCGTATTGGTGGTCTAATTTGTTTCAGGGAGGGCAATGGTCGCCCAAGAGTGATGCGCTTTGTGAGACGCGCGTTTTCAGGGACTGATGTCAGCCTCCGAGACTATATATCCCATGTCACAGAGCGCATCGACTTCCTGAAACAAAAAGTGTATGCATGGGCAAACCGTATTCGTAGGTACAGGCGGAGAGTGGAGCGATACACCCAGAATCGCACATTCCAAAGTAATGAAAGGTGGGTTTATCGGGCTTGGGAGCAACCCGACCAAGGTGTGACTGATACGCACCTGCCGGATGATGACGCTATGTGTTAATTCTGGCGCAGCATCTGGTCGGTGCCTGTCAGTCACACCGTAGGTGAATGGACTCGGGAGGTCGAACGAGCATGTGATCCAATACAAGAAATGGGGGCTATCACGATCAGCCTCCAAGATGTAGCCCGTGCAGACCGTCCGTTGCCGAACTGGAAATCTCCAAGACCGGACGGACTGCACAACTTTTGGATCAAGTGGCTACAAAGGTCGCACGCTTGTTTGGCATCTCAGTACCAGGCAGCCTTAGAGTCTGGTTCGCTACCCAAGTTTCTTACAACAGGAATAACCCACCTACTCCACAAGTCTGGTAGCACCACGGAACCCAAAAATTATAGACCAATTACATGTTACCAATGGTCTATAAGGTTAAGAACCATCCATTTTAAGAGTAAAAATTAATAAACACATCGACATCATGTCGGTCTCTCAGAATGGATGTAGGAACGGGTCCCGCGGTACTAAGGAGCTACTCCTTATTAATATGGCCATTAGCCAACAGATTCGGCGTTCCCGAAAGGATCTGTCGACATGTTGAATAGATTATAAGAAGGCCTATGAATCGGTGCCTCATACATGACTCATGAGGGTGCTAGAATTGTATAAAATAGATACAACTCTACGCACCTTCCTGATGTCGTGTATGAGGCAATGGAGCACATTCCTTCGCTATCCAGGATGTCGAAATATCCAGAGGAATAGCGAACCTGTAAGAATCGAGCGAGGTATATTCCAGGGCAATAGTTTGAGTCCACATTGGTTTTGCCTAGCCTTGAATCCTCTAAGCATGATGCTGGAGAATTCAGGGCTAGGCTATCGGTTGAAGAGAGGTGGTCACCTCCTTTACATGGATGACTTGAAGCTTTTTACCCCCAGCAATCTTCAGCTGATGGAGCTACTAAAGGTAACTGAAACTTTTAGTAGGGCAATCAGGATGGAGTTTGGTGTGGACAAATGTGCGATCATGCATGTAAAGCGAGGGGAGATTGTGGAATCCGTAGGAATTCAACTTGCGGATTCCATAAACCTGAGATCCCTCTCTCCAAACGAAACCTATAAGTATTTGGGTATGTCGGAAGCGTTAGGTATCAGTACTATTGACATGAAGCAATCGTTGAAGGAACGCTTCTCTGGCCGCCTGAAGAAGGTATTCAATAGCCTTCTTTCGGGCGGAAACAAGGTGCGCGCCTTCAACGGTTGGGTCATGCCAGTACTGATGTACTCCTTCGGCATACTCAAATGGACTCAAACGGAACTTGACGCCCTGGATAGGCGGGTCCGTACACTGCTGACTGCATATCGAATGCATCACCCACGATCGTCAGTCCTGAGATTGCATATCCCGCGGAAGTGTGGAGGCCGAGGCTTTTTAAATGCCTAAAACCTCCACAACCGCGAGATATGCAATCTCAGAGAATATTTTCTAAACACCGACGTGGGTATTCACTGAGATGTAGTAGCAGTGGAAAAGGGACTCACCTCGCTCTCCTTGGCGAATGAGAACTGGCGCAAGCCTGTAGTGCTTGACACTAACGATCGCAAGGAGGTATGGTAGAGTAAGGAGCTTCACGGACGCTTTTGCCGGGCCCTACATGGGTCCGATGTAGATCAATCAGGGTCCGTAGCCTGGCTGCGATTCGGTGACCTCTTGGGGAAACCGAAGGTTTCGTCTGTGCAATTATGGACGAAGTTATCATGATAAATAACTACCGGAGGTTCATTGTGAAGGATGGCACGGTTGACATCTGTCGGGCATGTCACCGTCCGGGTGAATCGATCCGCCACATTATCTCTGGTTGTTCTCGTCTAGCTAACGAAGAGTACTTGCATAGGCACAACCTTGTAGCCATGATTATCCATCAGCGACTTGCTCTGAAATACACTATTGTGGCGTCGGAGGTGCCGTACTACAGGTATGTGCCCGACCCAGTTCTCGAGAATGGCAATATCACATTGCACTGGGCTCGGTCCATCATCACTGACAGGACTATTATCGCTAATAAGCCTGATATAGTGGTGGTGGACCGAATCGAGAGGCGTGCAATGATTGTTGACATAACTGTCCCGCATGACGGGAACCTCGTGAAAGCCGAGAAAAATAAGCAAATCAAGTATCTTGAGTTGGCTCGCGAGGTTGCCGACATGTGGGATGTGGACACAGCGGTCATTGTACCGATAGTCGTGTCAGCCCATGGCTTAATAGCCACGTGCCTCGACCAACACCTTAGGAGGCTCTCGTTAGGTGGCTGGGTCAAGGGCCTGATCCAGAAAGCAGTACTGCTGGACACGGCTCGTATTGTTAGGAGTTCGTATTTTGTATGTTTCATAAAAATATTTAAAAATTTAGTTAATAAGAAAAGAAATCGAATAAAGGAAATAATAATTAATCAATAGAGGAGGTCGTGGCTAAATAATAACAGCCGCACTGGTCGATCATCAAGGTTAAGCAACGCTTCACGAGGTCTCGGAAGGTCTCGAAAAGCACGTTAAGCCGTTGGTCCCGGCTGTCATTTGAAGATCATTCAAAGTCGTTACGACTAGTCAGAAGCTTGAGATCTGACACCAGTCTTGCCAAGGGGTACCGTGTTATCCAGTTACTGGGTTGTGGAGGTCAGATAGGTAGTCTCTGAATCCGGTAAGACTGAAAGCCGACCCCAATATAGTTGGGAAAAGACTACGTAGATTGAATTGTCTTTCAATTTAAGCGCGTACTTTTTATTATACGAGTACCCAGAGTTTATTTTTAATATCGTCTTCTTCCTTCTTGTCCAAATATAGTCCCAATCAATCCTCGTAGTCGATTCTAAATGTTTTCCTATAATTTTGTTACATTGTTCCGATGAAAATAACAATCATTGTATGCAGAGAAAATATTACCTACTTTTATAAGTATCTTTAGGACTTCAATCCCAGCCGAACGAGGGGTTATATTCCGTAGTGTAGTTAGGTACTTGAAATTATAATGTTAATTCATTTCTTTTACTTACTTAAATCTGTAAGAAATTCATAACGAATGAAGATTCACCAGTTAATATCTGTGTGCCATAAATCTCTACCTTAAATTTTATCTTATAAGCATTATTTTTAATTACTTGGTACTTTTCTCTATTCATTATTGGTAAGCCCCAGCAGGTGCATGTATCTAACTTAAGGTTAAACTAGTCAATCATTCTTCCATACAAACGTGGTCTAGCGATAACTCCTCTGTTTGACGATGTACGTTCAAAATAAAAACGGATATCAATTTATCTCATCATTATCTAGCCCTGTATGGAAACAAAAAAGTGAAAAATAAAAAATATTTGAAAGTTATGAGCGTCGAAAGTTCCATAATTCAACACTAATTTTAACGCACCTTTGGGTGGATATCGAGGGTATTCTGGCAGAACCGGATAAGTGCTAAATATATAATAATGAGAAAAAGCACTTTAAGTTTTTGAGTGATCATAGTTTAATGTTGATGCATATTAACAACATGATATCAGTACTTGTAGTTAGATATGTTATCAAAGAAGTTTTTGATACATTAATTTACATAATAATTGTCATTAAAATAAAGAAAAAGGATAACTTCGCGTCAAGGTAGTGCAGTTATTTCGTTTTACCAGAAATTCGTAAATAAGCTGTAAATCTCCAATAACATAAAGTAATAATACCTGATATACTAATAAGGGAGCATTGTACGACAGTGACTTAGTTCATGATGAAATAACTGAAATAATCTTGTATTTAAGACGGCAATATACAGAATTGTTAAAAGTTATCCGTTTTTACCTGAAAATGTTTTGAAGATTACTGTATTTTTAAAACAAATAAGTAATAGATTTTTAATTATTATGTTTTAATCAGTTTAAACAGCTTTATCGCGTAGGTACAATGATAATTCAAATAGAAAAATAACAAAAGAAACCAAGAATGCATAAAACTACACATCTTCCTCGCAAGACAGTACATTCTCCTCTTTAACATCTTCAGGAACACTATTTACCACCTTCAAACTTGTATACCAAGACTCCAATTCCTCCGATTCCTCGATAAGTGAGTTCATTAGCTGCTTCTTGGTTTTTTCTTGGCATAACTCTTTGTAGAATGTGTAGGTACATTTTTCTTATATTAAGATCTCCGCCTAAAAACTTTCTGTGTGTATCTTTTCTTGTAAAGTGATATTCCATACATGGAAATTATTCTATGTGGCGACAAATCCCTTCCATGGTCTCTGGCTTAGTTTTGTTTGTAGGCTCATGTTTTGTTCTAATACCAACAGCATTAAAAATATCAGTACTACTGCGTTTTTTTACAGTGTCAAAGACGACAGATGGTCCAATATTAAGAGTATTCGTAAACTTTTGGCAAACTTGCTTTTTTATAGTCATCCTTTGTAAAGTAGCATTTTTTGTGTAAGTTTTTTGCTCAAGTTTATTTATCACAGCAAGAACTCGCTACGGACGCTCTAGACATACATGAGAAAGAATATATTTTTTTCTACCCACGAAATCAAGATTCCAGTAATGGCGACATATTTAATTTCTAGCATTCTCGTCAAAGTTATCGGAACATTTAAACTTACATTCTGAACACCTTTGGAACCTTTGCTGGCGATCCTTAGAGCGAGACTTGTAGGGTAAACTATCAGCTCGCTTTTTATTAGCTACGTTTACTGCCCAACAATTACCAATTTTCTCCACCTTTTAAGCGGTTTAACTTTTTTCCACATTTTTCTCTCTTTTTCTCTAATATAGAATTAGCAATATCAGCCGACTCTTTTTGTTTTTTTTTTCGTAGCAATTGCTCTAATAAATCATCAACTCCATCATTATTGGGCTGTAGGTAATCTTATAGAAAATCTCTAGGGGCTCCATCATTAGCAGGCTCTTGTTCAAGTAAATCTTGAAGAGTAATTAAATCACCATCTTGATCCATGTGATGGCTGCAGGAGGGTAAATAGTTTGGATCTTCGTTATCAAATACATTGCCAAACAAGCTTTCCATCTCCGTCTCGATTACATTGCCGACATATTCATCTCACGAAACTCTTGGTACTGGTTGACGACCTGAAAAAAATAATAATATCACTCACTGACTGCAGATACCTAGACATTGTTCTTCTTAAGAGAGGCATAGCAAGGGGATGATTATAGTATTGTAAAAAGGGATAAAAATACACTCACGGGTAAGTTAAGTGTCTAAGTCTTTAAGTTTCAGTAATATCAGCAGTTGGCAGAGGTAGCTATGGGTAGCATAGAGTAACCGTCCACTTTTCACCGAAGGCGGACGTCGCTTTCCTTCATACCTAACGTGACCATACGTCCCGTTTTGGGCGGGACGGTCCCGGTTTCAGGCTGTCGGTCCTACTGTCCCCAACGAGGGTCTACTTACTTAAATCTTTTGTTTTGAATGAAGCAAAATTATAACCTTAAAATACGTAGTAAGAATATAAATACCTTGTGTTGCACTATTATTGAATACCAAAGACACAATCTTCTTTCCTCTGGACGACATTATCACATACACTTTTGTTTTACACAAGCTCACAGTATGTAACCGAGTTTTTAAATAAAAATCTCGTGACGATGTTGGACGGAGACTAAAAACGTTAGCAAGCAGGACCGACTAAGTGAGCCTTATCTGCTTTTGCTATTGAAGTGGAGCATCAAAATTTCATTACATGTAACATGAAAAACATAATAAACTCACTTATTCTGTTTTGCCGGTCAATAAAACGAAAGAAGTATTTTTGTATTTACAGTGAGAACCAAATAAATTCCAATGTATTGATTTGCCTGTAAATATAAATTAAAATGATTACAGTAGTTTTATGAGTAAAAAGAATAAATGGTTTTATTTGGTTATCACTGTATTTTATTATTCATGTTTTTTAGTATGAGATTATATCACTTTTTGCTTATAAGTTTGAAGGAAAAAATGTTAGTTAACTGCTTTACTCAGACAAAAAAACCGCAGTAAGTCTTCCGCAGTTATACGGTTTTGCTACATAAAGAAAGCAAAAAAAACGAAGTATGCCTATGTATGTAACTATTTTTTTTTAATTTTGCACTTATTCTGTTCTGCCAGAATACCCTCGATATAAGAAGAAGGAAAATTGCAAAACTGCCTCCATACAGGGATAGATTAGATTTTTCCATTCCATACAGGAATAGATTAGATCAACAATGCAACTAATTTTATTTTGAAAATATACATTTAGCCGTTTTTTCATGATATCTAGACTCCCAAAAGTCTGTATATAAAATTCGCATTCTCTCTTTCGCACGAGTTGTCGGATGAGATAACATGCATTTTAACCTCGCGCACAAAATATTTCATGCCGTCGACTAGAGAAACTTTAACCGTAGTTTATTGCGATCGATACATTGTTAGATAACTATTTGTACGGTTAATAGTTTCTGCGTTTGACTGTAGCGGCAATTATATTAATGTAAAATAATTCAGTAATAATAAAGTTTAATGAATGCTAATTTAGGATGATAAGGACAGGAGAATGATAATTGCAATGCTTGTAAAACGCTGCTAAGTCATAAGTACTAACATAACATAACTTCAATATTATACACTTAGTTCGCAATAAACGTTTTGCCTTTGACGTAGCGGTCATTGCCTTTTCTCTAAATATTCGTATAAACCTGATCAATGAATTATGTGCGTGTTGTTTTTATTAGTAACAAGAAGAAAATCATGCTGTGCAGACGGAGGTTACACATTCACGAGCTGACTGACCATCTGATCATCCGAATGCACAGCATGATATTATTCTTCTTGTTTACATATTTTTATTTCGATTATGCAGTCGGGTTTTTTGATTTTATTAACTTTGTTTATTTACTACTTTTAAGTGATCTTTTTTTTGTCGAATTACTTTTAAACATATATTTTTGTAATCACCACTACCCTTCATTTTGATAACGCACTCGATGGATTTGGAAGATATAAAATATTGGGACCTCAATAATATGGCGCCCAAAATCCGCCACGTTTGTTTTTTTTTTAACGTCACTTATCTAAGAACACTTGGGCGGTCTAGACCTATCTAAAGATGTCTGAAGGTTCAACTAGTCGACGACACGAACAATTTTGTGCGCGAGGTTAAAATGCATGTCATCTCATCCGACAACACGTGCGAATGAAATAGATGCTGTGACGAGCAGTAGGAAGCTAGTTCGCGTACGAATTAGCACTTTTGGAAATTTGTATCGAAATGGATAATGATTTAGGACGAAAACGAGCGCAAATTTTATAAACAGGCCTTTGGGAGTCTAGATATCATGAAAAAACTACTAAATGTATATTTTCAAAATAAAATTATTTGCATTGTTGAATTAATAATCTATCCGTGTATGGAGGCCGTTTTGTAATTTTCTTTTTATTATGGTATTTATTTCCGCCCAATAATGCGTTAAAATTAGTGTTGAAATATGGAACTTTCGACGCTCATAACTTTCAAATATTTCATTTTTAACTTTTTTGTTTTCATACAGGGCTAGATAATGATGAGACAAATTGATATATTTTTTTATTTTGAACGTACATCGTGAAACAGTGCAGTATTCGCTAGACTACGTTTGTATGGAAAGATGATCGACTAGTGTAGCCATAAATCCATCTAGTGGTTTGAAAGATATGAGGTAATAAAGAATATTACAAATATACATTCATACAAGATACCCGCGAAAAACATAACCCTTTCCTTCAGTCGGGTAAAAAGATGAGGCTTTGGATAAACAAATGTTAAGGAAAACGATTGTTACCAATTGAGGACGGCTTTATATTATCTTTATGACCAACGGTCAATGACCGCAACTGTCGTGTTAAAACGCCTCAGCTTTGGTTAGGCATGCAGTATTGTTTTCCTGTGTTTACCCATTAAGGAAACGTACTATAAGGGTCAAAAGTGCAGTCACACTCTACCAAAATAGAAAAGGTATTTTTTTATAGGCAGCATAATTTCAAAATTTCGCGGTTAGTAGGAATAATCTATACTTTAATTTCTATACATAATATTAAATCGGTTGTGGATAATTTAACTTCTACAAAAACTAGCCATTTGAGTTTTGGGAGAGTATGACTGCACTTTTGACCCTTGACTGTACATATACTATTTTACCTGAAATAGTCATTCTAATTTGAAATTGAATTAGGTATGTGTTACGCCTACGCTCGTTTATTTAAGGCGCCGATTCCCTTGAGTAGCTGATTTTAAAATGATAATCACGTCTAAACGGCTAGTCGTAATTTTTTGGAAAAAATATATGTTGCATTAGACCTTTTTTCTTAACAATTTGATCTAAGATAATTTTGAATTTTATTCGTATAACATAGTGTAATCAATTTGTAAAGATATTGCCAAAACGGATAAAAACACGACAATCGCACCAAAACCGCTAGCCCTATTTTAATGAAATCGACACCATTTCAAATACAATTTAACTATTACAAAAGGTTTTTTTTTACGTCATAGAATAATAAGGAAATTACAAAAACTACAAAATTTTGGGTTGCGTGGGTGTGAAACGAGTGCGCGTTTTGTTCCCTCAAGGTCTTTGGCGTTAGTCGTCGTCGTCTTAAAATACATTTCTTGAAGTTCTACAGAATCTCTATCTTTAATTTCTGTTTTCATTGCGTACAAAGTCTCTTAATTGCTACTTTAAATACTGCTTAATTATCTTTTCTTTTCTTTATACTCGAACAAAATAAGTTTTAGTTTAAATTATAGTTGGACCGAATAATTATCTAAAATCCATTAGTTTCTAGGACAAAATCTCGAAGGCCTTAGTGTGACTTCTAAGTTCTTAGACATTTAATTAACGTCGCCAAGGAATGTCTAAATGAGATTTAGTTTTTTTTTCAACTAAAGGACGAGACGGTGACAAAGTACCTCCATAGTTAGTTTATTTAAGGCCGTACCTTGACCAAAACATCGCCGTGAACATTCCTAGTGCCCTAGTGGCACACTGGTGGCGCATGAGTTACGCCCAGATTTTAGAATAAAATCTTTATAAAATCGAATTATGGTCTTTTAAAAAAAAACTTTCAATATGTTCGTTATTTAATTGTCTATCCATTACTGTTAGTAAAAACATTAATTATGAACACTTTACGAGGAGATGAATGCTATCAATCATTATTTCTCATTTTTATGGTTTTGTTGGAAGGGGATTAGTGAAACATATACTTCATTAAAAAAAAGTTAAATCTACCATTTTGGAATCAATAATATTTTGAAATTTAATGTATTTTTATTAGTTGATATTTCTTTTTAAATAACGCGTAGATAGCTCCTAAAAACTGCACGAAAAACGGCTAGCGCGGCGTTTTGCTCGGGGTAGCGCCTTAACTAGTTAACTTTAAATTTTAGTCAAGACTCAAAGTTACCTCCATTATGAAAATAACGAAGCAGTATAAACAGGGGAACAAAAAATTCAGTTGGAGTTTTTTGTACATAATTATTTAGTAACAAAAATGTTCTACAAATAATCAATCATTTTCTACAAGCAATTTATAATAAGCTTTGTTGAAGAACATGCCGTTGTTTTTTTCAGTAAATTACCCTACAGTATATTAATTTCAGGAAAGTAAGATCTTGTTGAAGAAAAGACCCAAGTTCCAGAAAATCTTAATTGGGTAACAGGAAATGCCTCGCACGTTTCAGTACAAACTTTAAGTAATTTTTTGTTTTTCTGTGTAAGTATAACGTGTTCATGCTGCCTAAAGCAAAAAAAACCTTATTAAATCAGTTTTAAAAGGGCTGTGACTGTGACGAACAACAACGCCAAAGTTTCCTGATTTACCAGCTTCACGCTAAAAATCCGTTTTAAAAAGTTCGCGAACAAAAGTTGTACCGTTGTACGTCCCCGAGCTGAGCCGGATCCTGATTTTTGTAGAAGTACTTAATTTTAAGTATCTTCCTTTGTAGCATAGTCTAGTGGCTGTAATTGATTGTGAAGCTTGCAACAGCTAAATTTACAAGCTTTTATATGACTTGCAGGTATGTTCGGGTCAAATATTGCAACTGAATTTTAAAACAGTTATCCACAACAGATTAAGATGTCATTGTGCATACACATTTGGTTTGGATGACAATGCACGGTAAGCTAAAAAGTTGGTTAAATAAAAAAACTTTTTGCAAAAAAATACTAAAATACAAAATCTTTTCTGGCGTTATAGTTGTTACCTTACTAACTTGCCTATTAGGTAGGTACAACTAAAAAGTGAAAAATAAAAAAACTTTAAAAAAAAAACTACCGACTTCCAAATACAAAACTACAAAGTGAAAAATAACTTTATTTTTTGAAGTCTGTGTCTTTCGTAGGTACCAATTTTTTCGCGTTATGGAGGAGCTCGTGGCTAAATAATAACAGCCGCATTGTTCGATCATCAAGGTTAAGCAACGCTTGACGAGGTCGGTCCGTGGATTGGTGACCATTTCAACATACCGAGTTTCCTCCGTGCCTCGGAAAGCACGCTAAGCTGTTGGTTCCGGCTGTCATTTGAAGATCTTTGACAGTCGTTACGGGTAGTCAGAAGCCTTAGATCTGACACCAGTCCTAGCAAAGAGGTATCGTGTTACCCAGTTACTGGGTTGTGGAGGTCAGATTGGCATCGCTCCATGTAAAACACTGGTACTAAGCTGAATCCGGTTAGACTGGAAGCCGACCCCAATTAAGTTGGGAAAAGGCTAGGCAGATTGATTGAGTTTTGTATTTGGAAGTCGGTAGTATTTTTTTGCAAAATGTTTTTTTATTTTTCACTTTTTAGTTGTACCTACTTAATAGGCAAGTTAGTAAGGTAACTATAACGCCAGAATAGATTTCATGAAACTTGAACATAACCGGTGAAATGAGAGATCTGCGTACCCCTTAAGAGCGAACTGGCGTGATGTTATGTTATGAAATGGTATAAACAATAAACAAACATGCGATTGCAGCAATCCCGAGAGATTTGCCGTCATTTATTGAAGAGTTCTGCTGTATATCTCCGAAGTTCTTCATCAGATCTTCACCAAATTAAAATGGGACCAATTTCGGAACATACTTTTTCAAACAAAAAAAAGAATTTTCAAAATCGGTCCTCAATTGACGGAGATATTGGTGAACATAAACAAAAAACAAACATCATTTCGAACATAGAACCTCCTCCTTTTTGGGAAGTCGGTTAAAAAAGGTGGATACTAAATATTTCCAAATAGGTAGTAAAACACGTGGAAAAAGATCGCTTGCCGATCGGACACAATTTTGTAAATTCTTTTTATACTTGTTATGTTTCCGTGCACATAACTACATACCTGCCATGTTGTCGGTTGGCAAACAAGTCCACCTTTATATCTTTGAAGTTGCACGAAGATTAATTAATTAAATCATCGTCATCGCGTTAAGTATCCTACCAAGTCATTCTCATTGTGAATCAGCAGTGGGATTTTATTCATGCTTATAAGGACTCCTACATAGATCTAAACAAAAATGAAACAATTAGAACCAGAGACACGAAACATCTTCCAACCCGGCTGGTCACCGTGGAAGATTATGACCAAAACCCTCCAAAAGAAACTACACAGACTGATAACAGGAAAAATAAGCAATTAACTCAATTAAAAATCGCAACTTATAACGTCAGGACCTTATCGTCATACGAACGCTTACTGGAACTAGAAGAAGCAATACAGGAAATTAATTACGACATAATAGGTATTTCAGAAGTGAGACGACTTGGTAATAGAATTGAGGAATACGAGAACTTAATACTTTGCCACATAGGATGTATATCGGGTAAATATGGAGTAGGCTTCATTATAAATAAGTCTCTCAAAAACAACATAGAGAGCTTTATTGGACTAACAGATCGTGTGGCTACGCTAAACTTAAGCTTTCAAGGGTATAAGATATCCATTATACAAGTATATGCACCGACCCACGCAGCGAGTGAGGAAGAAATTGATGAATTTTATAAGACCATAGACAAAGCGATGGAAACAACATATAAAAACATTATATTAATGGGTGACTTCAACGCGAAGGTTGGTGCCCCCAAAGAAGGTGAATACTTAACAGTGCAACAGCATGGATATGGCGAAAGAAATAATAGAGGGCAGAGACTTGTAGACTACGCGCTTGAAAATAATCTAACCATCATCAACACATGCTTCAAGAAAAACCATAACAGAAGATGGACCTGGCGATCCCCAAATGGAAAACACAAAAATGAGATTGACTATATTCTATCCAACCAACGAAACCTATTCCTAAATTTTGAAGTCATGAATTTAAACTATCCATCGGACCATAGACTAATTAGAGCATCAGTAAAAATAACCAAACAAAAACAAAGCAGAGTTAAATTTACAAACAAAAAAGCAATCCAACTAAATAACACAGAAGAAGTAACAAGATATAATAAAAACCTAAGGTCAATGCTACTCTACCCAACCATCAACTTGCAAAATACTTCGGTATAAACCTATTACGATAAAATAACGGACGCTATCAGCCAGAGCCTGAAAAAAGCTAGAGTAGATGTGAGAAATACACAAAAATATCACAAAATACTGTCAGATCGCACAGCTATGTTATTAAAAAGGAGAAAAGAACTACAACAAACAAAAAATAAAACTCGAACGATGAAAAACGAACTCTCCGCTCTCTACAAAATAACAAATAAATACATAAAAAGGGATTATGCTAAATACAGACAAGATACCATAGAAAGGCATTTACAATGTACAGGAAGCACAAAGAGGGCCTTTAAGGAACTCAGAACAAGTAAGACTTGGATAGAAGGGCTAGACAAACAAGACAGATCTTTGTGCAAACGAACTGACATTATTAAGGCGGCATCAGACTTCTATAGGAAATTGTACAGCGATAAGACCCAAAAGACTGACATCCCAATTACTAACAATAAAAGCGTTAATGAACCAGCGATTAAACCAGTCGACGAAATTGAAATCATGGAAGCAATTAGGGGTTTGAAATTAGAAAAGAGCCCTGGTTCCGACAACATCACAAATGAATTATTGAAAACAGCACACACAACATTAGCCGAACCATTAGCGAAACTATTTAACCTAATACTGTTAAATTCTGAAACACCCTTTCAATGGTCTGAATCGAATATAATACTTCTCTACAAAAAGGGCGACCCGAAGGATATTGGCAACTACAGACCGATAAGCTTGTTACCAAGCATCTACAAACTCTTTTCTACCATTATAAACAAAAGAATCAGTAGTACATTGGAAGCAAAACAACCGGTAGAGCAAGCAGGCTTCAGAAAAGGATTCTCTACTGTTGACCATATCCACACACTTGAACTAATTATTGAAAAGTATCAAGAACAACAAAGACCGCTATACATAGCGTTTATCGACTATCAAAAAGCTTTTGATACGGTAGCACATGTAAGTATATGGGAAAGCTTAAAACAACAAGGAGTAGAAGACGTATATATAAAGGCCATAAAAAGCATATATAACAACAACAAGGGTAGAATCAAGCTAGAAACACTTGGACCTAGTTTTCCTATAGAAAGAGGCGTAAGGCAGGGCGACCCGTTATCACCAAAAATATTTATAGCCATCCTTGAGGCTATAATCAGCAAGTTAGATTGGAACAAGACAGGACTGTGTATAAAGGGCGATTACTTAAGTCACTTAAGATTCGCAGACGACCTAGTGTTGTTGTCGGAGTCCAGCTCCCAGCTACAGCTCATGATCAAAACCTTACATCTAGCTAGTGTCAAGGTGGGATTACAAATGAATCTCACTAAAACTATGGCAATAAGAGGAGAAGATTAATAACAATTGATGGAGAGCCACTTGAATATACAGATAAGTACATCTATCTAGGGAAGCAAATCAGTTTTTACAGAAAAAATAACGAACATGAAGTCGAAAGAAGAGTTCAACAGACATGGAAAAGATACTGGAGTTTAAAGGAAATCTTTAAAAGCAACCTCCCTATAACCATCAAAACGAAAGTTGTGAACTCCAGTCTCTTACCATGCTTGACGTACGGATGCCAGACGTGGAAGTTCACCTCAAAGCTGAAAAATAAAATTACAACCTGCCAACGAGGACTAGAGCGCAGCATGCTTAAAATAAAGAAATTATATAAAATAAGACACACAAAAATAAGGTCAATAACCAAAGCAACAAATGCATTGAATTTTGCACAAAAACTCAAGTGGAAATGGGCGGGGCATGTCGCGAGGCTTAAAGATCAGAGATGGACCCTAAAAGTGACATTTTGGAAAGGTCCTCCGGGTAAAAGAAGCAGAGGAAGACCGTTGACACGTTGGGATGAAGAGATTGCAAGGACGGCCGGCCCAAACTGGAAACAGACCGCACAGGACAGAGACAAATGGGCATCTTTGGAGGAGGCCTTCACCCAATATGGGGTTCCTGCAGATATTACTATATAAAACAAAATTATTGTTCAATGTTAACCTTTGAACATCGAATCAGCACTTGGCCCGGCGACGACTACACGAGCGGCCTAGTTAAAATAATGACTGAGTTGCATCTTACACGCATGAAACACATACAACTTTGTATAATAGTGTGTATTAAGTTAAATTAGTATATAAGCTGTACATCTTGTAAAATAAACCAGATTTGAATTTTATATTCTTGTCTCATTACCCCTCACTGTGGCCAAGACACCTTTAGCCATCTCTGATCAGTCTCGTGAGTCTGCGAGCTGGCAGTGAGTTTATCCTTCCCGAACCTGGACATCCTGTCTACTATCCGTCTGTAACCTTAGGTCGCATGGTGCAGACATCCTGAACTTATTTATATATTTATATATCACTACTAGGTATATGGTAGGTTAGGGCTGTAGGGCTTATAGGGATTATAGTCGTAGGGACTGTTAGGCTTATAGGTTCAGTAGGCGCGTGACGTATCATATCCCTACATGTACTAACGCACCCTCAACAGTATTGCGACCTCACGTGACATCTGTTTGGAGTGGTTAGACATTTTGGTCCTTCGAGCATTTGAAATTTCTTTCAATCACGCGGTCCCCTTATTACTGTAGGAATTGACTTTGACAGACTTGACTATTGAGTTAGGTAGATAGGGCCGTTAGAGAAGTGGGAAAGAAGAGCACTATGGAGATACAGGAAGTTAACGAACTAATCAGGAGCCAGGAAGCGGATTACAGTGAGATCAAAAGGATAGTCTCAAACCTGAAAAAGGACTCGCCCACAAGGAAAACGGAAAAATACCTCAACGAACGGGAGAAAATATTAGACCAGGTTTTCCAGCGAGCTCAAGAAAACCACTTGAAACTACAAGATCAAGAGATCTTGTCAACTCATAAGTACATTACTACAAACTACTTTGGTAACATTAAGAAATGTTACGACGAAGGAATCAACTACCTCAGAAAATGTGAGGAAAGACTACAACACGTACAAAGTATTTATGAACCACGACTTCTAGATGAAGATGAAGACAAGGGGGTTGTCAGTAGCCCAAAACTGTTTATACAACTGTTCCGAATGTCACAGATATCCAAGAAAATATCTCAGGCTAAGGAATCCATTACTCAGGATAAGCCAATATGGCATTTACAAACACTATTACAAACCTTACAAAAACAATGGCTAGAAATTGAAGAGACGCACATCGAATTACTGATGGCTGAAAGCACACTGGACAATAGCTATTTCAAGGATAATTGCTTCGAGAATACACAGACAGATTATGACATTATCATAAATTTGTTAGAAGCAAGAATAATCCAAAACTCGGGTGAAAAAGCTATGTCGACAAAATCGTCAGTAAAACTTCCACGAATAAATATTCCCATATTTGCGGGGAACTATGACTCTTGGTACACATTCCAAGATTTATTTAGAAAAATAATTCACGAAGATAACTCAATTTCTTCTACAGAGAAAATGCAGTATCTTAAAACACACGTAAAAGGCGACGCAGCAAGATTAATACGTCACTTAACAATTAGCGAAATAAATTACGAAACAGCTTGGAAATTGCTTACGCAGAGATATGAAGACGAGCGCATGATTGCTACTAAGTTTATTGACAAATTATTAGATTTACCTAAAATGCAACGAGCAAACGCGGTACAATTACGAGACATGCACGACACTATAAATGAATGTCTTGAGGCACTGAAAAATCAAGGCATAAATACACCATCTTGGGGCCCTCTATTGATAAGAATAGTCAGTAGAAAATGGGACGAGGAAACAAATACCAAGTATGAAGACCAATTACAAAACAGGAATAAATTACAATCCTTCGACGAGATGATGAAATTCATGGAAAACCGTTTCAGTTGTCTTAAGTCATTTGACGGGTCGTTATCACATACTAATGGTCAACAATCACGTAATAAACAAACATCGGAAAAATATAAACGCTGTTGGCATTGTCAAAGTATGGATCATAGTATTCATTCTTGCCCTAGTTTCAAAGAGTTATGCGTCAGCGACCGATACAAAGCCGTCACGGAAAAAAGAATGTGCAAGCGTTGCTTAAATCACGATGATCGGAAACAGTGTGTGAGTGCAGTTTACAAACAATGCGATATTTGTCAACATAAGGGGCACAACACATTATTACACCAATCTAAACCGTTTCAAAATAGTAATAACGCCAAAAAATACACAACAAAAAATGTAGGAATAGAGAAGCCTCAAAATATAACAACGTCGAATTTATCGGCAACAAATACCAACACTAAAAATACAACTTTACTCGCTACCGCTATAGTAAAAACTACCTCTTATGACGGGATGCCGCAGTTGTTGAGAGTGTTATGTGATCAAGGATCAGAAGCTTCATTTTGCACTGAAGAAGTGGCACAACTGCTGGCTTACCCACGTCAAAAAATCCGAGCCGAAATAAAAGGAATCGGAGATGAAAAACCAAAAACATCAAACCATACAATCAACATTACTTTACAACCAAGGTACTCTAGCGATTATAAACTGCCAGTAACGCTAATAATACTACCAAAACTAACAAGTTCATTACCAAGGCATGACTTAAAACAATTACAAGAAAAAATCTTGGATAATGCGCTGATAGCTGACCCAACTTATTATAAAAAGGGACCAATTGATATAATATTAGGTGCCCAAGACCATAGCAAAATACTACTACAGGGTTTCGAAAGACTACGGGACGGAATTATCGCTCAAAACACACAGTTAGGGTGGATTTTATCCGGATTTTATCCCGATGACACGAATAGTGGAGCCAAAATACTGAGTATGGTGGCTTGCACTGAAGAGGTACGACAACTTACGAAATTTTGGGAATTAGAAGAAATTCCACAAAACTACAAACTCACACAGGACGACCAGGCCTGTGAAAACTACTATAAAGAAACAACGATAAGAAACCTAGATGGAACATACACGGTACGACTTCCGTTTAAGGATACAAACTTAAACTTAAACATAAACGGCGAATCGCGCAAAAAGGCCGCTGCTCGCCTCTTACAACTAGAACGACAGTTCGCAAAAAATGAAAATTTACGACACCAATACATTGAATTTATGAACGAATATTTACGTATGGGTCATATGAGAAAAGTAGATACAAAAAACTACAACTTAGGAAAATACTACATACCACATCAGGCAGTAATTAAGGAAGACTCACTTACTACAAAGTTACGCGTGGTTTTTGATGCGAGCAGCAAAAGCAGCACAAAAATAAGCCTTAACGACAATATGTATAAAGGTCCACGACTACAACAAGATTTATCCACTATACTGCTACGATGGCGAAAACATAAGTTTGCCTTCATGGCGGATATTATGAAAATGTACAGGTTCATAAAAATTAATGATTTAGACTTCGCACATCAAAGAATATTATGGAGACTTTCTCCCAAACAAGCAATTAGTGAATATGAACTTACAACAGTTACATACGGTACAACTAGCGCACCTTATCTTGCGGTACGAACACTACAACAACTTGCCATAGACGAAAAAGATAATTACCCAATGGCGAGTCAAGCTACATTACAAGATTTCTACGTGGATGATATTTTGTCTGGAGATTCCCAGGAAAGCACAGCTAAAGAACTTCAAAGTCAGCTAATATCCATGTTAAACAAGGGTGGCTTTAAACTTAGAAAATGGTCGTCAAACAGTTCAGAGCTCCTCGAAAATGTACCTGCGGAAGACAAAGACGATCAACTACTCAAGCTACCATTAGACGAGTCCAGGAAGTCATTAGGCATGTCATGGTCACCACGGGAAGACAGTTTTTATTTTCAAATAACTATAATGGAAAAAGAAAAACCAACAAAAAGATGGATTATGTCAGAAGTAGCGAAAATATTCGATCCCCTGGGTTGGTTAGCACCAATTATAATTAAATTGAAGCTGCTTATACAAGAACTGTGGACTAACGAGATAGGATGGGATCAACCTGTTGATAACATACTCCAGAAAAAATGGATTGAAGTACAAAAACACCTTAAAAGTATAGAAAAAATAAAAATTCCGCGGTGGTGTCACATAACTGATAGCACAGAGAATGAACTATATGGTTTCAGCGACGCGTCCGAGAAAGCTTACGGAGCGGTCGTATATAGCCGTGTAAAAATCAATAACAACTACTACATTACATTATTACAAGCAAAATCAAAAGTGGCACCGAAGAAACAAAAGACTACTCTACCTCATCTCGAGTTATGTGCAGCACTCCTACTAGCCAGTTTGATCGAAAAAGTTAAAGAAGCGCTCAATTGTAAGAATATCACGATATCTTGTTGGACGGATTCCATGATCACCTTAGGCTGGATAAGAGGAGAGCCTGGACGCTGGCAAACTTTCGTAGCTAATCGGGTATCACAAATTAGACAACTTGTACCGAACGCAGAGTGGAACCATGTAATATCTGCTGATAACCCAGCTGATATCATTTCAAGAGGCCTTGAGCCGGAAAAACTTGTTAACTATTCCTTATGGTGGAATGGTCCACTATGGTTAAAAACCGATCAGATACCCACCACGAGACGTATGCCACAGCCGACTGAGGAAATCAAAAAGTGTCACACAGTTACAAGTGTTACAACTGAGATAGAAAAGAACGATCTCTGGAATAGATTTTCCAGTTTAAATAAAATGTTAAGGGTGTTATCTTACTGCTATAGATTTGCAAACAAGCAAACAATAAATAAACCAATTTCTTGCGTTGAATTAAAAAAGGTAACAAAACGAATAATTCTGAAAATACAACAACAGGAATTCGAAGAAGAATTGAAAACTATACAAAGAGGACAGCCTATGAAGAAAAATAAAAAGCTATCCACTTTAGATCCATTTATAGACGAGGATGGATTACTAAGAGTTGGAGGCAGGTTACAAAACTCTGGATTGCCTTACAACCAGAAACATCCAATACTGTTACCATACAACCATCATGTAACGTCACTAATTATACAAGACGCACATTTAAAAACGTTGCATGGAGGCAACAAATTAACATTAGCATATTTACGACAAACATACTGGATCATTAATGGGAAAAGAAAAGTGAAGAGCGTTATTAACAAATGTGTGAAGTGCATACGATACAAAGCAGACACAAACTCGCAAAAAATGGGAATCCTACCAAAAGTACGAGTGACGGAATCATATCCATTCAGTCATACTGGAGTGGATTATGCAGGTCCAATACAAACCAGAACTATGAAAGGAAGAGGTCACAAGTCTTACAAGTCATACATTGCTGTCTTTGTATGCCTAGCAACAAAAGCAATACACCTAGAATTGGTGGGAGATTTGACAACAGAAACATTTATCGCTGCGCTACGCAGATTCATGGCACGTAGAGGTCATGTGTCACACATGTATAGTGACAATGCAACAAATTTCGTAGGTGCAGCCAACTTCTTACATCAAGAAATATTACAAATCACGCAATCGCCGCAATTCCAAAGCGCAATAACAAACATAGGAACTGAGTGGCATTTTATTCCTCCGTCATCTCCACATTTCGGTGGCATTTGGGAAGCTGGCGTAAAGTCAGTGAAACATCATTTACGACGAGTAATCGGAGATACGACTCTAACATACGAGGAAATGACCACCTTACTACACCAAATTGAAGCGTGTTTGAATTCAAGACCATTGTGTGCGCAAACCGAAGATGTTAATGACAACACTATACTAACTCCAAGTCATTTTCTTATTGGCCGAGAAGCAGTAGGAACACCAGATCCGATGGAAAACATTAATACTGACTTAATGAATAGATGGAAACAGATACAAAAGATGAAAAAAGATTTTTGGAACAGTTGGACAAAAGACTATCTACATCAACTTCAGCAAAGATACAAGTGGAAACAAGCACATGAAAATGCTAAAATTGGAACTGTAATACTAGTAAAAGATGACAATGTAAAACCAAGTAAATGGCCGTTGGCAAAAATCACAGAAGTCCACCCGGGAAATGATGGGGTAGTTAGAGTGGTAACAATTAAAAAATCAACAGGAGCTGAACAGAAGAGATCAATTCATACATTGATCCCGCTCCCTGTAAACGAAAACAAAGAAATTGGTACAACGAGTAAAGACATACAAACGGCTACACAATGTAACATATCAACAGCTACCACAAACAGAAGAGGTATACAATCACCGAAAAATTGGATAAAGGATTTACTATTACAAACAATACTTGTTTTATTAATTGGCACCGTATCAAGTACGCCTACATACACATTAAAAAATATAGATCCAGGATTGTATGTGGAAAAAATAGGAACTGCAACTATCAATCGAGGAATGTTTAGAATTGAAACAGACTACGAGAGAGAAAGTTTAGAACTAGACCAAGGAAAGATTGAAAAAATAACGTCACAATTCCAACAATTTTGCATAAATACGCAAAAAATCATGTACGAAACGCATTGCAACGAATTTTATCACCATTTAAACGAAGAAAAAACAAAGTTTAAGACAACAAAAGGATACCTAACAGAAATAAGAAATAATAGGAAGAAAAGAGGTGTATTAGGTCAACTCTTAACATCGGTGTTTGGAGTTAATGACGAAGTATACAGAGACATAGATACATTAAATAACAACCAGCAGAAACTTATTGATGCTGCCAACCATCAAACAAAAATAATGATATCTACAATCACAGCTGTAAACCAAACTGAAGAGCAAATCAAAAAAAAGCTAGATAAATTCCAAGCAAAACTAAATGAAGCAATATCATTTATGAATCAGAACAATGTTTGGTATAAAAAGATTGACAACAACCACGTTAAAATACAAGTAATGCAAGCCTATGAGTTAGCAAACAATTTCATCAATGAAATAATGGATTACTATACAGGTTTACTTGAAATTTATTTACAAAAAGCAAGTGTATATAGCATATTAACACCAACACATGTCAGCAACATAATAAAAACGGCTAATCAAAAGTTACCATCAAACTTAAAAATCATTCAGGATCAAATAATACAGACTGAGATGAATGTAAATACTACTCACATAAGAGTATATGCTCACTTTCCAATACACGACGTAACAAAGTATACACTCATACATGTCACGCCTATTCCAGAGAGGAAAACTGATGGATCGTTCGAGTGCTTCTCTATTCAGCAGACTTTCATGGGGTTCGACTACAACAACGAGCGTTACTTTGAACTGAGTCAAGAAGAATTTAAAGATTGTCTTCATAGCAATACGGAATTTGTCTGCTATCCTGTAGCTGTCAAGAACATGCAATTAAATAAAAATTGCATAGTTGATCAACTTTTTAGAACTGAGAACTACACACAAACTCAATGCACGTCAGAAATCTACAAAATGTCGACAGATATTGTATGGAAGCAATTATTCATGCAAAACACTTGGCTCTTCGTAACGACAAAACCAGTAGCCATATCGATTGTGTGTGACGGACAAAGACAAGAAATAACGATTCACGATGTTGGAGTTCTACATATCGCCGAGAATTGCGTTATTAAAACACTTAAAAACATACTTGCTGCAAAAAGAACAACGACTGTGACAGTGCTAGCTTCTTATTCTAAAACAACGAATTTCTCCATTAATACGCAGATTTTACAAACAAACATTAAAGATATATCGAAAGAAGAAGTAGTGTTAGACAGGACAAAAGGAATTTTTGACCATTTAGTCACATCTGAAACTAGCTTACAGACTCAACTAGATAACACAATTTGGAAACAGTTACAGTCTCATACATACATAGCTAGCATCAGTACTTCACTCATAATCATAACTTTAGCATTTGTTTTAATTTATTTTGGTCCACAGGTGTTGAATCGACTTAGAGCCGTCATTACTGCGAGAAGAAACACTGCGCCACCTACTCAATTGCCCTCGATCGTCAGCAACATACCACACATGCAACTAACAGAGCAGCCGTACGGCATACCACGCAGGGTGCCCACTCAAGCACAGCAAACTGAAGAAGGCCAGGCCAGACCATACGAAACCATTGAGCTGTACCAACTACGGTCCTGTCCCCGAGGAGTCGCCAGAATGTTCAATGTTAACCTTTGAACATCGAATCAGCACTTGGCCCGGCGACGACTACACGAGCGGCCTAGTTAAAATAATGACTGAGTTGCATCTTACACGCATGAAACACATACAACTTTGTATAATAGTGTGTATTAAGTTAAATTAGTATATAAGCTGTACATCTTGTAAAATAAACCAGATTTGAATTTTATATTCTTGTCTCATTACCCCTCACTGTGGCCAAGACACCTTTAGCCATCTCTGATCAGTCTCGTGAGTCTGCGAGCTGGCAGTGAGTTTATCCTTCCCGAACCTGGACATCCTGTCTACTATCCGTCTGTAACCTTAGGTCGCATGGTGCAGACATCCTGAACTTATTTATATATTTATATATCACTACTAGGTATATGGTAGGTTAGGGCTGTAGGGCTTATAGGGATTATAGTCGTAGGGACTGTTAGGCTTATAGGTTCAGTAGGCGCGTGACGTATCATATCCCTACATGTACTAACGCACCCTCAACAGTATTGCGACCTCACGTGACATCTGTTTGGAGTGGTTAGACAATTATGTTAGGCTATATTATTATTTAATTTTAAATTATTATGTTATTTATATACGTTAATAGCTAATAAGTAAAGCAGAAATGTAAAGAAACTAGTTAAGCATATTAAAAATTAGTAGTAGGTATGTAAAACAATCGAAGAAAAACTAGGTGAAGTAAATTAATTAAATTAGATAAGTTACTAAAAATAATGTATAGTAGGTAATTAGTAGGAAATAAAAGGCTATTTTATTTTTATTTATTTATTATAAGGACGAGAGAGAGAATATGAAAACGGGATACCACGTGTGTTTTAATGGATTAACTTTCACAGGGATTTGTATTAAGGTGTTTCCTCAATTGGAGCATCCGCCTGTAATGTAACAACGTTACAGAGTCAAACTTCACATTGGTGAGGGAGGAGAATCGAGCATTACAATATGCAACCTGTAATGTTACAGATTCGTGCATTACATTGGTGAGCGAACAGAACCGAGCATTACAGTGCGCAATATGATGATACAATGTGTCATATTTTGAAACAACTTGTAACATAAATGTACATTTTGTCTGACATTGTGGAATTAACTAAATGCACAAAATCGAATATATGTTACATTACAGACGAATGCTCGTCAGTCAGGGAGGCAGTATTGTAATGTAATGCTCAAAATCGAATCTGAAATGTTAAATTACAGGCGAACGCTTCAGGTGAGGAAGCACCTTTATAGTGGTCATACTAATATAATAAATACGAAAGTAACTCAGTCTGTCTGCATAATATCTGTCTGTTTGTTACCTTTTGAATTCTAATCAGAGTTTGGTAAAACTTGGCACATGGGTAATCCATGTCTTGGATTACCCATTTATAGTGGTCATAATAATATAATAAATACGAAAGTAACTCAGTCTGTCTGCATAATATCTGTCTGTTTGTTACCTTTCGAATTCTAATCAGAGTTTGGTAAAACTTGGCACATGGGTAATCCATATCTTGGATTACCCATTTAAAGTGGTCATACTAATATAATAAATACGAAAGTAACTCAGTCTGTCTGCATAATATCTGTCTGTTTGTTACCTTTTGAATTCTAATCAGAGTTTGGTAAAACTTGGCACATGGGTAATCCATATCTTGGATTAGGACATTGGATACCTTTTTATCTCGGGAGTATGTATCCTTGCGATAATCTTCACGCGGCCGAAGCCGCTGGCCGAAATAAGTCTTACTTTTCTATTATAAACGCGAAAGTTTGTGAGGATGGATGAATGTTTGTTAAAATTTTGATGATTTTTTTAGTAGCATAGCATATATATTATCAGAATAACACATAGGCTACATTTTATAAAGAAATTAAGTAGGTACTAAGTACACGCGAGCGGAGCTGCGGGTGGCAGCCAGTAGCTAATACATCTTGAATGGCCACGGTATAGTTCGGTCAAATTAGACATATCAAAGTGTATTAATTCGCTTAGAGCTGAAAATTGGTACGAATGTTTGGAACACCATTATATATATGAAATGTAAAAAGCCCGCATCGATCCCACACTTGCAATTTATTTTATTCAAGGCCAATATGGGTTTTTAGCCGAACAGTAAGTTTTTTGATAAAATAGATCAGACAAAAATTGTAGATTATGCAATTACCTATAAAAATGGTCTCTACAATTTTTCTCCTAAACGTCACCGTTTCTGAGATATTACTGTAAACCTACCTACCCCTATTTTTTGGTCTAATTTGACCGGACTGGTACCTTTTTTGGCTTCTTATAAACTCTGTTAAACTTTTTGCAGAAAGGCGACGGCAAAACGGCAAAGGATAAGTAATACTTTACCTAATCTCATTTAATAAAGTCGATTCCAAAGACAAATTATTATTTCAGACATTCAATATTTTACGAAGAAATATTTCAAAAGAGATTGGAATTGAATCGTGGACAATACTTTTATGTTATTTGTATAGGAAAATTGGTATGTAAATAAACAATGCTTTGTGATACCTACACATGAGACCGTAAATCCACTGTTTATTTTATTCTCTTAGTACTATAAAGCTATAATTTGGCAATGATATACATATTAATCGCGTCGACAAAGTGATAAAATAAAATCAGTAAAACAAAAATTCTTTACCTCCTGTACACGTAAAGTGGGGTGATTGTATTTTTCTTGTCTGTCTCATGGTGTGGGGTATCGTTGGATAGGTCATTCAAAAATATTACAAGTCTGTGAAATTGCTAATTTTTGTTAGTGTCAAGTGTCCTAGTCCCAGCTAAATGGTTGCTTTTTTTTTCTATATATAACGAAATTAAAAGGAAAACTATCACAGGCTTAAAAAAAAAAAAGATGGCGTCACTGCCCGAGTGACATGTCAAATTTGTGCTCCGTATTTTAAAATTATATTTAATTATTATTTAAGTGTATTTAGGGTTTAATTAGAAGTAAAACACAACAAAAAGCTATAAATTCTCAGGATTATTGTTTTAATGGAAAAATATCGAGTTATACAAAAGTTGTGGCACGGAACCGGTAACCTACCAAACAGCTGACGACTGAACCTGAAGTCTGAAGTGCTTAACTACGGATATTCTAAGGGCAGTATTGTTTATTTATAGCACACAAAGTGTAATTTTAACCTTGTGACACGTTCTTGTTAGTTTTAACGTATAAATTCTGTTGATTTAATACTGTGCAGTGAATCTAAAAAGTTTTGTTGACATCGTAGAAAACAAAATAAATCTAAGATCCCAATTGTGCATAATTCTACTAATTTATTCAGATAATTTAATAATAAATATTTACATAACGCTATGATCGTTATTTTGCATAATTTAACTAGAAAACTACAATAAAACATTCATTCAATTTCTGGGCATCTTACCCACATAAAAAAAAAGTAAAATCTCAAGTAAAGGAAAGTAAAAAAATCTTTTCGTTAGAGCAATGTTCTGTGCTTTATTGTTTATGAACTTCAGTATTTTACCTAATTTTGTTGGTGAATGTAACTGTTTGTACGGAACTCTCGTTGCGCGAGTCCGACTCGCACTTTTCTGGTTTTCTTAATGGTAGGTATGCGTCTTGCCTGGCGCAAATCAAATATTTTTCTTTCTTTCGTTCTTATATTTTAAGAGGCGGGCTTCATGCCTCAATGCAATCTCTACCTGTCAATCTTTGGGATAAAAGAATAACATTGAGATGTGGCTCACGATTCTTTAAAGTTAACTTGACCGAAGAGTTGTTAGTCGAACAAACCACTGCCCAAAGAATGGTCGCCCGAATTGACTCCTGTATATATCTACTCCTTCGTTCGCCAAAGAATAAATCAATGAAAATATATAGAAATGCACTAATTCCTATGTTTTGCAGTAGCCAAATACCCACCTCCATCTAAGTATATCGAAATTCTGCAAACATTTTTAATATCCTTTGGTAAACAATGACTACATTGTGTACTCTGATTCGGCCGTTACGATAACCTGATTAGCATAACAATTTAATAAAACAAAAGAACAAAACTGTGTAACACTTTTTTAAATTATTCTATGTTGGTCTTAAATCAAATTATGGCGTAACGATCAGCCAACGGCTTGCCTGTGTAAAGATTGAACATTTTAGCCCGAAAATCATAAAGAACAGTGTATATTTACACCTTTTCCAAGATATAATCTATCTCTAAGTAATCTAAAATTCGAAAAATTTGTTCAGCGGTTCAGTAGCGAGAAAGATAGTTTATATTTTGTAAAAACATGAGTATGCAGTAGGTACAAATTGGAATTTGTACTGCAAGGTATTGTGGTTAAAACAATGACCTGCATGTTTTGCCATAGGTAATTGCGTACAACATATAAGTAATGTACTCAAATAGGTTACGGAATTATCTAGATGCAATCTAAACAAATGCAGCAATATTTAAGAGGAACCTTTCGCTGCCGTCACTTTAGACTAAACATTATTAAAATTCATGGCATAATTTAGGAATCTTAATTGACACGGATTAAGAAAGCAAGGGGCCATTTCAGACTTCACCACAGCACCTTTGCCACAAAGGGGAAGCAAGAACTGCAGAACGGCTCCTGGTACGTTCCTAGCGTACTTCACTTGCTTCGTTTTAGTTCACACTCCCTAAGCACGAAGTCCGCAGTTTCTGCCTTTGTTACGGGTTTTCCCTACTCCCAACACCTACGGACGGATGATTCGTTCGGGGCCCAAACTACAATTGAATGACAAAACAAATTGACAGTAGTACCTACTCCCGATGTGTTTTTACCCGTCCGAAAAATTGAACATAACACTTGTTTAATAGGTTTCATCTAGGCAAGCGTGCTTCATCGTCTACCACATCATCGCTTACCACCAGGTGAGATAGTGGTCAAGCGCAAGCATATCACTAATAAAAAAATAACGGACGGGGCCGTAACTTCGTTGACGGAGATAGGGAGTAGACCACTGTTGTGAGCACAACGCACTTGAACTTTCTGAAGAACATCACCAATCAGGTCTGTGTATGTCCTTCTAGGGAAACCACTCGTATTTTTTTTCAGATTTCCAATCACTAATTGAAATTATATGTGGATGATTTCATATTCTATCCGCAAACAAAAATGTTTCCTGTTAATTAATTACCACTAAGGTAAATTTTACCTATCCTCTTCCAAGGGTGACTCAATATTCCTGAAACTTTGAATTGAGTCCACGTTACGAGTGTTGGAAACTATTTATTGATCAAATGAACAACAATATAACAATTAATTTAGGTCATGAAGTCGTAACTATCCCTTTTAGTGTGATTTGTTTTACAACAACTAGGATCCGTTTTAGCCGAAAACAATAACCGCGTCGTTTGTAAATCTAAATTCGATTTAATTAATAATACGAGGTTCTAATATAACAGTAATGGTTCTGGGTCGGCCTTGTAGGAACTATATTGACCACAGCAACAGCTATTTTGTTTTGTTATTACTCCTAGGTCTTTTCATTTTCCATTTAACCTTCATTAATAACTCAACATATTTTAATTTCATCTAAAATTATGTCTCAGCTATTTATATTCATTTTATTGTCATTTCATTTACTTGGGTTTTATTAAATTCTTAATTTGATTTATATGTTAAGTAATTTTGATAAGTAATGTAATATGTCTCGGAAATTAAAGAAATCGGTAGAAATAGAATTCTTTCTCCGGTAAATGTACACCACATTTAACTTTGACTTTATATGTCTGTCAATTATTTGGAATTTTTATTAATGGTTAATTTTAAAAATTTTCAAAATTGCAGGTCTTAAGCAGTAAACAGCTTATAGGGCTTCACTGTTACGTTTACTGTTAATTGGTCCGTAAAAATAACAATAAACGTAGGAGTAGGTACTAGGTACTGTGAGGTAGACGCGCTTCTCCGGGAACAATCTCTTTAAATGATAATAAAGTAGGTCGGCTTAATAGCGCTAGAAAAGCAATTCATTTCTTCTTATAATATTTACTTTTACATTATACAGGGTGGGCCCGAAGTCTTCGATCAAACGTAACATAATGATATTAGGAGCTATTTACAGTAGGTCTAATAGTACCAAAAATTTTATTTTTAAGGGCATTATTGTTTTTTGTTTTTACTCCTTATCACCCCATCTATCGCCCTGTTTTGATTGATCCAGGATTTTTTGCCCAGCCTGTATATATAACACTGCCTGTTTAAACCTATATGGCAATTATCCATTTTCTTAAATCTTCAAGAAGTCTGGTAGGCCAGCGTTATTTTGAGATACGATTAAGTTCTTTGCATTGATAATAACAACATACATTAAGCCTGATCAGTTCTCATATATTCTTGACGAAAGATGAGATTACTTCACCAAAATTGTTATTATCTCGGTCTCTGATTTTTTAATGACACAACAGATCAGTCAGACGCAACTTGGCAAACTCCACAAAACGAGAAACTTAACTAAAATGCCATCCGTATTTATGACCTCGTCATCATAAATCTCGAAGATTATCAAAACGATGATGAGTCAACTTTGCCCATTAGCTAAGCTCTTTAAATCCCATTACATATTTATAGATTATAAGATTAAGCATTACTTACTGGCAAACCGAGGAAATTATTTTTGTTCGCGAGCCCGTAATTAATATTGTAGGTACAACGAGTTTTAAATGAACCGTTAAATTTTATTACCTCTGTAGCTTTTCGAAATAACCACATTTTGAACTTACCCCAGCCAGTAAATCTAGGCGGTATAGCCCTCTTTTGGAAATATATTGCCAATATAACTAGGACAAAGCAAAAAAATATTAGCATAAAGGGTAGTCTAGACTCCACACAATAGGGAATAAATATTATGTTTTACGCATCCGAAGAATGTCCGAAGAATTGCTCGATGTCCAGATCCAGATAGATTACAACTTTACAGGAATGCATTGTAGATTATCTTATTATTAGTTGTTGTAATTCCTACCTACTGCCTTTTATGATATTATTTGATTTGTATTTTATGTGTGTGTTTTTTGTTAACCATATAATTGCATAGTCTAATATGTAAATTAAGTATTTTAAAGAGTTTATTAAACTTAAACTTAACAGGTTAAATACCTAATAAAAATGTGTAATTAGATTATTAGAGATCTGCTTATTGTAAGCACCTTAACAAATATCTTAATATTTGCATGCCAACTTATGGCGAAATGTGTCATTGTGCTAATAACTTATTTATACCATCTTTTGTACCGCATTTAATGCAAATAAATGACTTTGACTTTAAAACAATCTTGCTTTATCTAAGTGTCGAAAAAACCAACAGGAATTTTGCAATGGGAAGTAAACTTCGACATCGCCAGATTACTGTAATGACTACTGACTAGTAAGTACTTAAAGATACTTACCTACCTCATAAACATGATTACCACATAAATACTAAATGATCCTGAATGAATTCGTCGGAAGTCAGTACACCTACTAATTTTGGTGTCAGATTTTAATGTGTCAATCACGATTATTCAAAATATTTTTTTGTAGTTATTTAATACCTAATACAAGTTTGGTACTTGGTTTTTGTAATAATGGATCTTGACGTACTATGATGTATCGTAAGAAGTCTAGTATAGTAGTTATCAGAATTTGTAATGACAGTTACAATGGCCAACTGTGGTTGGATTGAAATGTCTAGAAGTTAAGATTTACTATTGTGGTTACAATTTGCGCCCAGACTAACCAAATTAACGGAATTCATTAAGCATCGAATCAAACACTACGACATGTGGTTATAGCTATTGTATTATCAAGGAATAAGTAGTTAATTTCTAAAACCACTGATTTTAAAATTGTTCATTATATTCATTTTCATGGTCTTCATCATTATTGGGGTCGGCGCAACACGTCTACATCTTCCATAAGCATTATTCTGATATTTGATGATTTTAAATTGCTTCAGCTAGTCGTCATTAGTAGTAACCTACTGTCTGGCTATATTATCTTTCGCATTGTCCATCCTTCGTTTCTTTGGTCTTTTCGTCCTTTTTTTAAACCCCAACGAAAACAAGGAGTGTTACAAGTTTGACGTGTGTATCTGTGTAGTATCTATCTGTGCCATCATAGCTCCTAAACTGATGAACTGTTTTTATTTTGTAAGGTGACTTTATCGAGAGTCTTCTCTATGTTTGATGACAATCGGTTAAGCCGTTCTAAAGTTATGCACATTTTGCTCTTTGAATCGGGATATTTTCGCAAGATATCGTGTTGTATTTACAAAATAAAATTGATAGATAAAATGAATAGATTGTCGATCGAAGCGTGTTTACTACTACATAAATTCACTGTAGTATATAGAGGTATTTGCGTCGGAGGCTTTTTAAATGTTACTTGTAGCCGTCCAAATTTACACTCAAATCATTCCTCACGCCATTTTCTCCGTCCCTCCGCATCACAAACTTGTGTCATGGAGTAAAAATATAAATTATTATATTGAATTTTTAAGTAGTGTGCCTACAAAGAACTTTGAACTTAAGAGATTTGAGCCGGGTTTTTGTGACCTTTTTTTGGTGTCCTTTGTGTGGAGATTTTAACTAAAGGACCTACGCAAAATATCCTACAAAATTTTTGCACTTTATTTTCTGGATAGTATTAGCATTGTTCGTAGTGCAGATTTAAATGAAAATAGAGTGTTTTCTTAGAGAAAGAAGTATTGTATAGTTTGTAATGTATTGTATGTAGGTAGGAAATGTTTACTTAATTAACTTGCACACTTCCCTCTATTCACACAATAGTCGGACTAAACTTCCGTCAAATAATATACGGCATCTACGTCAGCGTTGTTAACATTATCGCTTTCGCTTATGACTGTGGCCATGTACATATATTTTGTTTCGCTAAAGTTTTACACGTTCAACTCAGATTATCATCTGATAAATGCCTTTTGTGAAAACACAACCCATTATTTTTATCAGAGATTTCCCACATCGTCAGTTACAGATGAAATTGTATTGTGAGCAAAAAGTTTAAGAGCGAGATTATGATTCATGGTACGACTATAAATCTCAGCCGTAGCTATATTTGTCATAATCTAGATAAAATTAAGTAAAACAAGGTAGATAAAGCAGTTGGAAATCCCATTTATAAAAGGTCATATGGTCGTAATGAGTTTCGTGCTGTACCTAGTGCGGTGGGACATACCTGCCATATTTTTTGTATTCATGACGATGTTGGTAAACTCGACACAAATTATGACTAAAGAAATATAAACTTCGTACCTCAAACGCGCTTGACTAACTCAGTGCGCGTTGTATTGTATGAATATATGTCGAGATTTTGAAATAAATTGGGAGTGTTGTTATTGTCACTGCTATACGCATTCTACTTATAGTCGCATAACTCGCATATATACATACTTAAAAAGTTAGTCGCATTCATATTCCAGAGATGCATTCGTCCCTTGTCTCCAATACATAATGCATTTATGTTCATAATAGTGAATAGATGGTTATTTGATATACCTTGAGTCAATTGTGATCACTGATTCTTGTGATATATGGACCGGGTTCCTTCCTCCCGGTCGGGCGATGTCTGTTGATTGTTGCCTCGTTAAGATCAAACCCGTATCTTCTGGCCGCACTTAGTAACTGTTGGTCACTGGACCCACTTTTTGGGGAAAGACACAGTGTAAACACGTATAAAACTGGTATGTGATAAGAGGTGGTGCGCGCGAAGGGGATCGTGACTAGTGCGGGATGCGCGTGGGCACGAGCGTCGCGCGCGGCCCGCGGTTATCAACTAAACACATAAAAATGCCGGCTGGTCCACAACCACGAACACTTTTCTCATCGTGTGCCATCTTACCAGCTCGCTGTATTGTTCATTCGACAAGCTGTGACCATCTCGACAGTGTTTCCTATTCGATTCTATTTAACTATTATAATCGATTTGCAGGCGTGTTTAAAATTATCTCAAGGTTAGGTCGATTTCGATCGATGTTTGATAGTGATACACTACGTATGTTCACTGTGACGAATCGTTTTACGTTTGCTACGCTAGCGCAGGTAAGCAGGTACCTGTTTTGTGATATCACGTTTATTTTGTTTTTTTAATTCTGCTTCTGCGTAACCAGACGGACAGGATTAGAATTACTTATATATTTTTGCACTTGGTTTATCATTGCTGCATTCGCTAATCGAGTATCGACCCCACTTTGAAGTGGGTATAATAAACTAATCTTCATTATCAGTGTTAATAGCCATTAGTAGGATTAAGTCTCACAGTCACTACAATAAAATTGATTGTACTTATTTGTAAAACAGAGTTGCAGGTTCGAAACCTAAAAAAACAGCAAGACATAAGAAACTAGCAATACTAGCGCTAATTTCATAATCTTGTACCCAACCTTTTTTTTTGTTAACAGAGGAAACCCATCAAAAGGCGCTTGGACTTTTGAAAAAAAATGACCAGTGTAGTGTGGGTTTTTTACCTCACTAAAACCACCCTGTTGATCACCAACATTCAAATGAATGTGGATTGTATGTCGATGAAGCCAAAAAATAACAGGACAAGTGAACTGATTTATAAATTAGATAAGGGAGAGGACATATGCAAGTATGTGGCATTTATGAGATAATTTTCCCTATAATGAGCCCGATATAGATTTTGAAGGATGCTTTGAGAGGACGAACAATATTTACTGCTTCGGAATGCCAATCAGACAAAACCTAGGGCTTACTGATTAATATGCCACTGTTATACAGGGATAAGACAACATCGTTCTTGTAATCGATCAAACGATGGGCGTAGGAGCAATCGGACAGTCATTGTAATTACCAGTCGAATTGTACTATGATGCACATCCTCGTTCGTTAGTACTTACCTAAGTCGTTTTTCAGATTTCTTTGTCTGACATATTTTATAACTAGACCAGACGAACACTGGTTTCCATGTCTGCTCACTGCGTGCTAACATTTTCCCTATTATTAGGTGTGTGTTTCCTTTTGACCTAAATTTACCAAATCTCTCTGATATAGGTCTTATTTGGCAACATCTTCTACTCAAGACTCTTCCTGTCACTGTTTCAGGACATTTAGGTTCATCAAATTTCTTTTTTTTTTCTTTAAAAAAAAAACGTTGCCCCACACTAGGAATTTCTTCCTGTATCGTGGGTGCGTTTACAAGCATATAAATTCACATACACAACACCCAGAGCCGGAACAACTATCTGTAGGTAATACAAATATTTGTTCCGTGCGGGAATCGAATCAATCAAACGCTCAACCACCGCGCCAACAGTGCACGATAATGAAACACAGTGCACATACAAAAATGAATAATACCAACAGTACCTAACCATTATATTCACAGTCTAAACGTAGACTTCCTAGAAATCCAGAATGTCGAGTCAGCATGTGCCTAATTGTCTGTAGTTTTTGGAACGTTAAGCTAGTGCTCAATCAACGCAATTTCAGTCAACATAATCCCTTCAAATAGATAGCAAACACCCATAATATTAATATTATATCCTTTACTTTCATCGTATATGAGTACATAAGATTACCCCATAGACTTTACCATAACGTAAGATCCTTCGGGCATATTGCCTTCGAAATGATACTTATACAGTAATGTTTACGGTGCCCATTTTCCTGATTTAATCCCGAAGTCACTTTTCACGGGATCATATTAATATTGTGTATGATAGTGGGATTATTTTTAATAAATGTGAGTAAGCAACGCAGATGTATTTGATAATTGATTGCTATTTGTGTTGAGGACTTGAGGATCGTAATTATCAAATTATGTAAATGTAAGGTTTAATTAATGACGATACGGATCGGACTAATGTTTTCAAACATTTTATCTTTGCACGAAGAAGTTCAAAGAACGTCCGTACAATTTGTAAGAAAAAACAATATTGCTGTGACTGAGAATCCTGGCAAACTTTGTGCCGTATTGCGTCTTTTTATTCTTTTAAAAGTCACCAACTAAGAGTCAAGTTTTATCATTATCATAACAAAATTGCAGTTCCTTATTATCATTTTGTATCCTCAATAATATTTTTAGTGGATTGTTTGTATGGTAAAGAGAAGGGTATTCCTGTCGAGGATGTTATAAATAAATGAGATGATTTATATTTAACGATTAATGTGTGTATTTCTACTGTTTCAACTATCAACCTATAAAGCATGGTGATTATAGAAATTCTTATATAGGAATATAGAACAATATTCCCAACAGTTGGCAGAAGTCTAGGCAATTTTATTCCACAAAATTAAATGGCACCTACGGATCAGTAGGTACTTACTAGTGTCGGGACGTTTATTTTTTTAGGACGTCAAAATCAAAGATTCGATTATATTCAGTAGAGTACTAACTTAAAAAAAATATAACTTCCTTTTTTGCTTTTTTAGGTAGATGTTGACATTATAAGCATTTATACCCAAACTACCAGGAGCCCAGAATCATGAAGAAGTCTTACTATTTGCGGGGTTGGAATCATTACCGGTAAAGAATAACTAGTAAAATTCATTGTCATGGAGTTTAGCAACACTGTAAAACACTGATTTATTATAATTATTGACAACTATCTGTTGCGCGCGACTTCGTCCGCATCAAGCTCGTAAGTTTTTATTTCTTTTATTTCCCCCAGGATTTGTGCATTTGCCGGGATAAAAAGCCTATGATGCTCCTTATATTATCAGCTATCTACCAGTGAAAAGCCCGTCGGTCATCGGTGCAGCCGTTTCGGAGATAACCCGGCACAAACAGACAGACAGACAGGCAAAAATCTTAAAATAGCTTATTGGTTATTAGTACCGTATATACTTTTACATGCATTCAATAATAGCTATTTATGCAACTGTTACGTTATGGACGGTCTTTTAATACGAGTGCCATTTTTCGGTACAAGCGTAGCGCGTACCGAAATAGGTGGGCACGAGTTATTAAAAGACCAATAACGTACAGTTGCATACAAGATTTTATCTACGAAGGAAGGAATAAAACACAGATATAGACAAATAAGTATTTCAGGAAGTGGTTTATGTATTTCATTTCTCATATACATGTCTTGATTTTTCTGGTATTAAATTATTTGTAGCCGCAACTGCTCTATTTGTTATATCTGGTGGAGTATTTTCAATATCACTTGATGTTGAAGACATTTTTAATAAAATTTGGAATTAAATTTCACTCAGAATTTTTTTCATGCGTCTACTTTTTTTTTAATTTAGTCTTTATTAGGTATAAGGCAAAGATCTTGTTGCCGCCACAGCCAAATAGTATACGATAATTTCGTCCAGAGAGCGGTCGCGAGTGGACGTGTTAACATTTTTATTAACTTATTCTCAAATTTATTAAATTACTGTCAACTGATTTTAAACTCTAAGTCAACTAGTAAAAATTACATTTTTCCTTAACTCGACGTGTGTGTGCTACGTCAACGGGCGCAGCAACTTAGACGCCGGCGCAAGCCAGAAGCGAGCCCACCCGCCCCTCAAACCTGCGGTGTAAAAGAGACGGGCTCCAATAATTCATCCTACTCTACACTGGACACTGTTTAACTGATAGCAGAGTTGACCAGCCGACTACGTCACCTAAGTACGTAGAATTGTAAGGGCGCCTACACACTAGTTGAATTTATATTTACATTTACATATAAATCTCCTTACCCACGATGAGTAATTTGCGATCACCAACCGAACCACACACCCGCGGAGGATCCCAACCGGATCTTTCCAGGCTTAATACTGAAGAATTTGGAATACCACAGGTTACTTTACGGAAGAGGAAACAACCCGAACAGGAGGATTTAAAGGCTGATTTCGCCGATTTCCGGAAAGAAATAATGAACACTCTTAATGGTTTTGCTGAGACTCAAAAGGCAATCCTCAACAAAATATCAGACGATGTATCTGCCATTAAGGACGAAATGAAAAGCCTCCAGTCTATCACAAGAGAACTTGTGTCAGAACAAAGCCAGATAAAATCAGATATATTAGACCTAAAACTTGCCAGCGCGGCAACTAATACTAAAGTTGATACCATTGAAATTGACTTGAGAAACCTGAAGACAACTCCACCAGCAGAGTTAGATCTTGAGTGCCTCACCTGTGAAGATGTCGTATCTGAGCTGCATGAAAGAGAACTCAGAAGCAGAAATATAATTATAGTGGGTATACCTGAAGCAAAAAACAATAGCAAAGAGGAACGAGTTGCTTCTGACAGTAGAGAGGTCAACGAAATTATAAAAACTATTTTTCCTGACAGCCCTGAGCCTGTTAGAATTCATCGCCTTGGCTATTTTAAACCAGAAAGGGCTCGTCATATTAAAGTCTATTTACCATCTCAAGAAAGTGTGAAAAAATCAATCTACAAGAACGAAAAAGTTAAAATATACTCGGATCAAACCCCATAACAACAAAAATTCATGAGAAAATTAACAGAAGAACTACAACACCGAACACAAAATGGTGAGAAAGATCTGGTAATAAAATACGTTAATAATACACCTAAAATAATACACAAGCCATCAAAAAAATTAATTAGAACCAAACAACTACAACCGAACACTGGATAAGACAAAATAACATACGAAATCGCTAGCAGCTACAATAACCTAGGCATAAGTCGAACATCATTAAGATTTTTATATGCAAATATCCGTAGCTTGGTTAAACCTGGTAAATTAGACGAACTTAACTGTATACTGGCAAAATCCAAAAACATTCATATAGTCGTACTAGTAGAAACATGGATTAAAAACGAAACAGAAGCTAAAAGCGTACGATTACCCAACTACAAGCATTACTATAACTTCAGAACCCAGTCAAGAGGAGGCGGTGTCTCAATATTTGTCCACAAAAATATAAAACATGAGTTTATAAGTGACAAATGCGAGGATGACAACCACTTCATATGGGTGCACCTAGAAAAATTTTCTCTTGACATTGGCGCCATATATAAACCAGAAAGAACCAATTCGAAGAAGTTCCTCGAGACCTTTTCGGATGAACTTCAGAAACGGAAACGAACAATCTTATTCGGAGATTTTAACTACAACCTGCTCTCGCCGAACCGACCTACCTCTGATTATACAGATGCACTCATAGAACAGGGGTACACCATATTGAATAAAATTGATGCTAAATACTGCACTAGGGAAACTTCAACCACCAAGACTATATTGGATCATGTATGCACCAACCTCAAAGATCATAAAATACATCTAGCTATTATAGAATCCGCCATGTCTGATCATAAACAGATCTTCTTAGAAGTCAAGAGGTATAAGCCCGAGCCTATTAGAAAAATGAAATTTCAAGCTATATCATATACAAACTTATATAAAACTGTAGAAGACCTAGACTATAATAACATCGGCGAGGAATATACCAGGTTAGAGGAAGCAATTCAGTCAGCAATCATCAGAAACAAAACAGTTAAAACTAAAATACTAAATCCTCCAAAGACAGATTGGATAAATAAGGACATAATTAATCAAATATACAAAAGAAATGAACTGTGGAAAAAATACAAAAATAATCCAAGTGACCAAGATGCAAAAGAAGCATTTAAAAAAGAGAGAAACAGAGTTTTTGAGAATATTCAAGCGACAAAAAGTAAATATTATCATAAGTCTTTTAAAGAACGCGAGAGGAAACCCCTTAAGATGTGGCAATTGATAAATAGCTTGTCAAATAATAAATTAAAGAAAAGTGTTGGTCCCTCTAAATTACAATCACCAACAGAGCTGATTACTGATGAAAAGGAAATATGTGAGTGTTTTAACAACTATTTCTCCGGTATAGGTACACTTCTAGCTAATCAGATACCTGCCAAATATCATTATAACCAGACTAACACTAACACACTAAACAACACCATAAATGCAACTAAACTTACTCAGATAGCACCAGCAACGGCAGACGAAATTGGGAAAATAATTGATGACCTGAATGCAAACACAAGCACAGGTATAGACGGTATCAGTGCCAAATCACTCAAATGTGTAAAGAATCTCATATTACCTAGTCTAACTAAATGCATCAACAAATGTTTGAACAAAGGTCACTTCCCTGACACATTAAAATACGCCAAAGTTACCCCTATTTTTAAAGCTGGCTCCAAACTGTCCCCGGGAAATTATAGACCTATCTCAGTCTTGCCTGTGCTGTCTAAAGTTTTTGAAAAGCTACTGCACAATCGGCTCAGTTTATATTTAAATTCATTTAACTACCTTTCTCAACGTCAGTATGGCTTTAGATCAAAATCGAATACTCTTTCAGCAGCAACAGATTTAATCACAACTATTAAAACTAACATAGACAAGAAACACATTGCTTTGGGGATCTTCATTGACCTGAAAAAGGCGTTTGATACAGTTAGCCATAGCTTGTTAATGAGTAAACTTTCCTCGATCGGTATAACTGGAAATGCTCTCAGAATTTTTGAATCGTATCTTCAGGGGCGCCGACAGGTCGTTAAAATTGGCGACAATGTTAGCGCACCTAAGGTAATTTACTGCGGCGTGCCTCAGGGTTCGATTTGTGGTCCCCTTTTATTCCTAATCTACATTAACGATATAGACAAGATAGGCCTGAAGGGGCATATTTCTTTATATGCTGATGACACTTGTCTTTTTTATTTTGGTCACTCAATTGACTCAATAATACAGGACGCTCAAGAGGATCTCATTATCTTGGAAAGATGGTTTCTAAATAACCTGTTAACTATCAATACAGCCAAAACCAACTATATAATATTTGCAGCTAAAAATAAAAAAATCTCAGATCATAAACCTCTTAGTATTAATGGAGTCAATTTAAATAAAGTTGATAAAGATAAATATCTCGGACTTATTCTGGATAATCAACTTACATGGAAACCACATATCGAGAAAACCTGCTCTAAAATATTAAGCCTAACGGGGGCGTTACGTCGAATTGTGAGATGCTTTCCTCTTAAGGTCCGCCACACTATATATAATTCATTGGTGAAACCGCACATTGAATATCTTATAGAACTGTGGGGTTCAGCAGCTAAAACCAACCTAGAAAAGCTACAAAGAGCTCAAAACAGAATTATAAAAGTCCTATTTCACTACCACTATCTGACCCCCACACACAAAATTTACAAAGAAACCAAGCTGTTTAACATTTCTGATATATATCTATATAACACATGTATTTTAGTTCGTAAAATTCTTTCCAAGGACTTACACACACAAATCACATTTACAAAAAATATACAGGTACAAAAACGAATTCTGAGGCGCGCACAAGACTTACATATACCTAGTGCTAGAACTAACTATGGGAAAAAAAACAATAACACATGAGGGAGCAAAACTTTATAACTCACTACCAAAAGATATAAAAAATACACAATCGTTATTACTATTTAAAAAACTACTAAAGTGCCACATCTTAAAAGGTCATAAATAACTAGTTTAATATAATTCATTTGACTCTGGTGTGAACGAGTCCTTAGATTTCAAACATAAAAACAAAGATCGAGTCACCGCACGTCGACCGCATTAACGCGCCGCACGGCGGTAGACAATACAAAACTTTTAACAATTACCCTCATATATTCGTAATGTTAACACTATAGCTACTCCTGGACAACAAAAATGTATATTAATTCAATTAATGTTTAGTATTTATTTCTGTAAAAGTGATTTGTAATCTTTAGAAATAAATGAATTCAAACCGTAAAACCGTAATTTTGTTCTAAACTTGTTCCATTTTTAAAAACATAATTTATTTTGTCTCGATTTCGAATTAATATTATAGGTACCTTGCGTGACCTGGCTGTTTGTTCAGAATGTCTTTGCTTGTGTTTTAGAATTTATGACGATTCGCATAATGCAATCCGATGTCGTTATGGGTATCATAATGAAACCGCTGTCAATTTTGTAATTCGAATATAACGAAACCGAAGTAGATAAAACTTTTTTATTTAGTAAATGTGGGCATTATAGATAGGTATGTACCACAACTTAACAGTTTTGTTTCTTCGTTTTTTGAAACCGAATGCTGAAATTGAAGTTGTTTTTCACTTTGTAGTGTTTTTATTTGGAAGCCGGTTGTAACTTTTTGTAAAAGATAATATTTTTTACCTTTTAGTTGTGGTACAATCCTATCTATAATGCCCACATTTATATGCCAGAATAGATTACCTGAATAACATGAAACTTGAACACAACCAGTGAAATTAGAGTGTACCACCGTGTGTGAGTGTGTGAACTGTAACATCTGCATATCCCTTTAGAGCATACCGACGAGATGTTATGTTATGAAATGGTTTGCCGTCATTTATTGAAGAGTTCTGTTGTATATCTCCGATCCTAAGTTCTTCATCAGATCTTGATCAAATATCGACCACATGAGAAGCAACGGCTTTCAAATAAAAAAGAATTATTAAAATCGGTTCACCTATTTCTGAGGCAACACACAAAAAAAAGGAATAGTCGTATTGAGGAGGAGAAGGTTCCTCCTTTTTGAAGTCGGTTAAAAATAAAAACAAAAGCAATGAAGTGTATTTCTTGGTAATAATCCCAACCAATATTTGAAAAATATCATTACATGTTACGCACCTAGATTTTTCAAACTTTCCTGTACGGAAAATTCATGTCTTGGCTCTATTTAGTTAGACCTACAAAACGAAATATAAGGCCATGCCTTATAATAATTTACCACTAAGCGTTGTGGTAAAACGAAAACCTACGACGGGATTTTTTTCGTTAAATGGGAACTTTCGGGTTTCTAACATAATATACTCGAAAGGAAAATTTATGACAATATCGGGGTTAGATACGAGAACCTTTTCAAATTTCATTGATCACTGAACGAGAGTACATGTCACGACGCCTCTTACAGTTATCGGCATAAATTGTGTTTTCCGATGGCTGCCCAGCTAAAGGAACCTTTATCAGAAATACGGCCGAAGTATACGCATAACTATCAACATAAACATATATTATGTAGCAATAACGGTCGTGTCAAACCAGGAAAAATGTTGGTAGAATTCGGGAAAAGATGTCGAATGTTTATGATTATTTTTATTTATTGACATTTGGCTAAATTTTCATAAAGTTTATTACACTACATCGCCTCATCTGGTATTACAGAAGAGCAAGGCAACAAAATTTAATCAGGTGAAAATGTCTGCGAAGTACCAAACTCTATTTGACGTAAAAAACTAAAAACATTTTTCCTGTCTTTGAGTTTTGTTTTGCCAATACTCGGGGTATTTAACCCATGACCTGTGCCCAGAACCTTACGTCCGAGGCCAATAGCTCTGTTTTACGAGTACTAATGAGGATTCTTCTTTTTCGTGTGGGGATCTGACCATCTCTGGTGTCAGAGTTAATTAAGCCGCTTCTGGGAACCCCACAGGCCTCTGGCTTGGCCATTTCAGACTTACATCTATACCAATATTATAAAGAGGAAAGATTTTTTTGTTTGTTTGTACCGAATAGGCTCCAAAACTACTGGACCGATTTCAAAAATGCTTTCACCGTTGGGAAGCTACTCTATCCCCGGGTGACTTTTTATCCCTGTATTCCCACGGGAACGGGAACTACGCGGGTGAAACCGCGAGGCGTCCTCTAGTTAACTATATAAGTCAAGTTTTCCTCACGATGTTTTCCTTCACCGTTGCCTGTGATATATATAAACTTAGAAAGTGCATATGTATTAAAAAAGTCACGGATTCTGAAACTATTTTACCGAAAGTAAAAGCTATCAACTAAAGTAGTCATAATGTGTATGTATTTGAGCTTTTAAAGCTTTGCTCTAATTTTTCGAACCGACCATCTGAAAAACATAATTACTTTCAGTTATTTATCATAACTGTACACTAACATATTGGGCATGTTTGCTGAATTTGAACAAAACGTGTTTTCAGAATGATAATTCTCTTTTTTTATCGTGTATACGGATGGCTTTCCCCTAAAAAAATATCAGCAGGGCTTTGTTTCCGCGTATCGATGGTGGAAAGAGTTGCGAACTTGTGAATCTTTTAGCAAATCTGTGTGGGAAAGTTGGCATAGAAAAGGTGTGCTACGCGAATATATATGGGTCTATTGACGCCTATTCTTTGCAAATATACTTCGCGCGCGTTCCTTTTTCGCTTCTCTCATCCATAGTAGATGTTGCTATATATAAAAGAACAAGCACTTGTAAAAAGCTCTTTTTTCCACTATACCTTGTCTATTATGTAACACATTGCCTAAGAAATTCGTTTCGAAATATGAACATGTAGAAACAAAATTATAAAATAAAAACTAAAAAAAAACAAAATTACATAATAACAGTTATGAAATGACTTTTGTATGGAATTTTGATACTATTATGTAACTACAACGTAATTTTTTTTTTTTTTTGGCGGCCGAGTACGTTTGAAACAATTTGCAATATAAAGAAAAAAAATGTACGTAACTGAATAGGCTACTCTTGGTATAGCTTTTTCCAGCACCCCATCCGGCAGAATGATACTGAACCTGTTACCTCTGAAAAAGCGCGCGTTGATTGTGTGTGTATAGTCTGAACGAAAAACTAAAATGTTTCTAATAAATTGTTGTTGGTACTTATTTGCATTTAATTAAATAAGCTTATCAGGTAGCGAAAAAAAAATCGTTCGTGTCTCGCATCAAAAGGTTTTTTTTTAACACTCGCATGTGGCTTTCGACGTTCGCCTTCGGCTGACGTCGAAATTAGCTACATCGCTCGTGTTAAAAACTCGATTTTTATGCTTGTTACGAAATGTACTACTACTACTATTCCACTAGAGTTGCGATACGCAACTTTTTATTTTCAAGTTCACCCTTTTTATTTTTTAAACAGACTCGTGCTTGACATCTATATCTCCTGGTGGTAACCGATGATGTGTTCGACGGTGAAGTACGCTTGCCTATTCACTCTTGACTTAAAGACCCCTAGATTATAGCAATCGAGAAAAACACAAACTTCTGTAGGGAATTCCATTCCTTAGCTGTACGCATAATAAAAGTATTCCCAAAACGTTTAGTGTGTATGGATGGGATTTCCACCATGTATCGTTGGTGCATTGCCGAACGTCTGGAAGTCCAATGATGAAACTGGCCAGGCGGCATTAGATCATGCAATTCCATCGCCCACTCCCCAATATGTAACCGATAAAAACCAAAAAGCTGGCAGCTCGGCGACGACGTTCAAAGCTCTGGAGCTAACTTGACCAGTTTCTCATTGCCAATGAGCTTGTTTGGCCCGCTCTAGACAAAATGTAATTCTATTTGCGATGGGAATTGTCGAAATCAGGTGAATACTTACCTAGACTAGATCATTTACTTGTAACAGAACATCGAGCATACGCTTTTTTTAAATTTACTCAAACCACACTTCGAACATGACGCTCTATGTTTTATTACAACCTTATTTTAAAAACCAAAGAGATTTTTGATGTAATATTTTACCGAGCAAAGGCACAAGCGCTAGCTTCGTGGAGTGAGGTCAATAATGAACGCAAGATACAAATAAATTTTACAGGTAAATGCTTACTCGCCGTGACATCAAACACAGCGTCGAACATGGAAATGCTTTAGGAAACTGAGCATTTGTCTGTATTGTACCATTCGTAAGAACGTTACATTACATCGTAATGTTCGCAAAAATGCTCTAGTGTATATACAGTACACTCTGACATTTCGATTGCGCTTGGCAATCCTATACATTTTAGGCATTTTACTCAGCGCTATCGCGATGTTTTCACGGCACTTCTCTAGAGCCTCTGCTTCTTGTGGAGAGCCAGATTTAGCTCCTTTCACACATGTCACCTTTATAATTTACCTAATCCAGAGATAAAACGAACGAATTTCGACCTAATTTTATTCGTGCGGTGACGGCACTAGGGATGGACAATCGTGTGTCATTATATGTTATGTGTTATTTAAAAGTGATTCTCACAATTGAGTGAACAATTAATTGTGCATGCAATAACAGGATATTTTTTTGTAGAAATGATGTTTGAATGTACCTGCTATAAAATAATTTTACAAAGTTTCAATATTAAATTGTTGTCTATGACTATGAGGATATCACAGGAAAATAGCCACCAATGACGTGTGTGACTGAAAAGGTACATATATGCCTGATTTATTTTCATTTGTATACCAGGTTAACGCCATCAATGTTTATTTCAATTATGACCTTCAAAATGTCATTAAAATACTCAATTAAAAACTTTGACGACTATATTTCTTAAACTTTCATCCATCTCTTTTTCTTTTTTATTTGAAAGAATGAAATTGTACTTACTGAACTTTATAGGATGTTTTAAGGACTTCAAAAGTCATACCTTGTAGAAAACACGTTTTTGTGGGTCAATAAATCGATTTTTATTTTTATAAAAAATCTATTATATTATCACTTTCAATACCCTTGGTTCCATACACAGTTACTTTACCCACGTATAAAGGACACACACAATAAAAATGGACTATTTTCCTGTTGAGTCTACTGACTTACCTCCCTACATATCTATCAATAAATATGTAAGTATGTATACCTACTCGTATATGTTTCATTCATAAAGTATCGTGGAATTGTAATTTTCGATTTCCAATCCGAACTTGTCAGTATTTCCAAACAAAAAAACAACATAAACATTTCTTATATTGGTCATCCCATGGAATGAGGATATTGCGAGCCTTTTCCTCTACTTGGTTAGAGTGGAACATGCCATACAAGTACCTGTACAAATTACGATTAATTCGACATTAGTATTAACGTAGTGTTAATCTGAGTCACGTTTGACTACTAAAATTGTACTGGTAGGACTAACTTACTTCATTATAAAAGAACATAAACATCTTTATCTGACCTTGAGTCGGCGAAACCGCTAAACTTTGTAACCCTTCCTTTCTGAAGAAGTCGGGTAATAAAAATAGCTCATGCCGTAATAAAAAGATTTGTTACGCTTTCTGCAATGTTTATGCCTGGGTGAACTTACCCTTGCTTGGATACTTAGAATGTCTCCGCATACATAATTTAACTTCGAAAAGTTGTGTGGAAATCGGTTGTCGAGGCAGATTCTGCAAGCGTTCTCCTTCAGTCGTTTCTCCTTTGGACTGTTCACGGACAGGACGTTTCGTTTTTGAGAGATTCGTCGATAGAACGTTTCACCTATGGATGTTTCGCCGACAGAATGGTTCGCATTTGTTTGTTTCGAGGACAGGAATAGTCACCGTCAGATCGTTTTGTCTACGAATGTTTCGACATGGCCTTTTCACTATATAACTACAAAGCCAGTAAAAAGCTACTAGCTTGCTACAAAGACTTTTACTACATCTATCATCTATAGTACACACGTTTTAAGAAATAACTAGCTTTTTGTAACATTGATAGTAATATAGTAATAGGCGCTTGATACTTAGCTTCGTATAATAAAAATTTGGTGACAAAAATGTGGGTAGTGATGATTATCTGTTTTACTTTTATCTTCATTGGTTATAGTATGCTCTGCATCCTCATTGACGATGGTGTTTGTTTTTGTTAATGGTTTTAAAATGAATGAATGTGAAATAGTGTAGTCGAAACGTGGCAAAGATGTGTTAATTTATAAAGGATATTCGTATCATTTAAATAAAAGGCGTGATAATAACAACTATAGTGGAGATGTACGAAAAATGGTAGTACTCGGTGTAATGTATCTACTACTTCTTTGCTTACAACTAACAATCAACACATTGTGCTGTCCCAAAATCGTGATCATATGCAACCCAACCCAGAAAAACGTATTGAAATGAAGTTAAAGGCTAATTTGAAAGATAAAGCTGCAATCGATGGATTCACCTGCATAAATTGTACAGCAGTGCATCCAAATGGTACCGAGTACCAGTACTACCAGTGCTCCCCATATGCTCAATAAACATGCTAAGAGGAAAATTATTCGAAGAGAAATAAATAAAAATCTTCCACCGATTCCAAAGGATATTCATAGTGTCGTGATTCCCGAAGAATTAATGAGCAATGAATGTGGTGAACGATTTCTGATCGGGTACTATATTAATGATGATGAGTGCGTAAAAGTATTTTCCACTAAGGCAAATTTGAAATTGCTGAACGAAGCGAAGTTTTGGATGATGGTCGGGACCTTCGCTTGATGCCCGCGTCCATTCCATCAGATCTATACAATACATGCAATGGTTGGCGCACCACACTCCACATATAAAATAGTTCCCCTAGTGTACGGTTTGCTTTCTCACAAGTCAGTAAAATCTTATACATTTTTTTTAGAAATTGTTAAATGCGTGGGATTTAATAAATTGAATGTAAATTTGGATCCGGACATTATTCTCCCCGATTTTGAAGTTTCGGCTATGAAAGCCATCAAAAAAACATTTCCCAATTGTTTAAATAAACTCTGTTTTAACCACTTAAGTAAGAGTAAGAGTATATATCGTCATATTCAGCAAGCTGGTCTAGCTACAAAATACAATAATGATGCAGATTTCGCTCATAAGATGCGGCATAACGGTGCACTGGCATTTCTAGAGCCAAGTGAAATTATTGAAGCCTTTGCTATAATAAAAACGAAATTATACCGGACGAAGCAATAGATGTGATAACTAGAAACAATAATTTATTTATTTATTTATTTAAAAATTCGGATAACAGAAATCCATAGTGTTAGTAACATACCTTATACCTAGTGTTAGTAAATAATAACAATAAGGTTGAGAAGCACTTTGCACAGAAGATGAGCAAGTTTTTACTCGGTCATCCTCTCCACAAAATGCCTCATAAAAGGGGAAAACACTCGCTCGGACACTGTTTTTAGGATGCTATTACCACTGGCCCGAGTTCTAGCTGCCAGCGACGCTATCTTCTTCCGCACGATTGCGTGGAAGCCGTCAGTACGATTCAGTGTAAACATCTCTGACGCGCTACAGAACCGGGGCAGCCGCAAGAGCATCCTAAAAATATTATTATATTGGACGCGCAGGACATCTAGCGACCTTTTGGTGTAACTGGTCCATAGACCCCCCGCGTACAGACCCTGACAATATGCCTTGAAAAGTGTTATTTTGACCTGGTCTGCACAGCGGGAGAATCTACGAGCCAACATATTACCGCGGACCGCCAATGCCCTGCGCTCCCTCTCAATATCCACATTATCTTTCAGGTCGTCGGTAAGTATGTGTCCCAGATATTTAAATTGGTTCACTCTTTTTATGCTCAAGCCATTTAGGGTAAGGTTAGGTGAATAATCTGTACACTTACCGGCGACCCCAAAGACCATGTACTCACATTTCTTAACATTATATACGAGCCCGTGCGCAGCCGCGTAGTCCTCGCAAGCTTTCAGCATCTCCCTAATAGATCCCGCAGTCGGGCCCAGCAGCACCATGTCGTCTGCATAGCTGATGCTGTTAACATTAGTACCACCCACCGAACAGCCGACACGCATGCTGCTGAGCCCGACCATGAGGTCATTTACATATAGGTTGAAGAGCCTGGGAGACGTTAAACCTCCCTGCCTCACTCCGCACTCCAAACCATATGCCTCGGAGAAAGAGTTGGACCACTTCACGTGATTAGTTTGGTTCGCATACCAAAATTGCAGAACTTTAAGAACTTCCGCCGGTACATTCCTGTCCCCCAGCTTCCTCCAGAGCACATCATATGACACAAGATCAAAAGCTCTGGAAAGATCCAGGAAACAAGCATACACCGGCGTTTTACGATCCGTATAATATTGGACAGTATTCTTGAGGCTTAGGATTGCACTTTCAGTAGACATAATGTGGTTCGAAAAATATTATATCAACGGATCAATGAGAATTACAAAATCAGTTAGCTCTATAATGACAATGAAACTACTACTACCGCTATTTCCACCAGTACATGATTGTATATTATCATATGTTCCTGTAACAGAATGCCCTTGAATCGTGGCATTATAGATGGAACACACTACTAAATCGGCAGAAGTGGAACATATTTAAAACTATCTCAGAGTTTAAAAAGGAGCAAAAGAATACAGAGAACATTATTGAAAGAATAAAATCCGCAGAACCTATGTCTAAGCGAAAGCGTGTAGATACAGATTATTACAAGAAAAGGATCGAGACACATTCATCTGAAAAGAATCAAATGGACTTAAAATCATAATTAAATGGATGGGCACATATTTGTCACCTGATCTATCATTTTTTTTTTTTTAAACTGCGGTATACCTAGGTTAAAAAATATAAAATACATTAACTACTTATAATAAAACTATAAATTGTTGATGTTTTTTTTTAATCACTTTATAATATAAACAAATAAATACGTTTCTTTAATCTTTTGGTTTTATATTTCCCCAATGTTTGCAATAACAAAATAGACAAATATGGATAAGCAATAGATAAATACTATTCGTTAAAAGTAAAGGCGGTCTTACATTCAAACATTTTCTTTCTTCATTTCTTTGTAGCAAGCTTGAGTAGCTTTTTGGTGGCTTTGTAGTTAAATAGTGAAAAAGCCATGTCCAAACAATCGTAGACAAAACGATCTGTCGGCGAATATTCCTGTCCTGGAAAAGTCCTGTCGTCGAAACAAACAAATGCGAACCATTCTGTCGGGGAAACATCCATAGCTGAAACGTTCTATCGACGAATCTCTCAAAAACGAAACGTCCTGTCGGTGATCAATCCAAAGGAGAAACGACTGTCGGAGAACGCTTGCAGAATCGTCGTGGCATGGGCTATAGTGATGCGAAATAATAAGGAAATTTTTTGAGTATGACTTTGAATTGCTATAAGGTGGAAATGGACTGTGAAATATAATATGGGTACAAAGAGGGTCGCTACTGTGATGACGGCTGATAGAGTGGTATGTGAGAAGAAAACATGTTGCGCTGATCCAAAATATACCACAATCATCACCAACTTGACGCACTTGAGTCGATATAGGATATAAAAAAAAAAAAAAAAAGATTGACAGACGAGCCAGGAGACTTATTGGCAACGATGCACTGGTCGCGTCAAATCTGTCGGTTTTTACCCGACTGCCGAATTACCGTCCGTAATGTGTTTATCAGTCTATGTATGTATATTTGTTCCTATGTGGCGTTCTAGAGACCAAACGCGTTAGCCGATTTTGATGATTCTTACGTCAATAGATTCGTCTTAACCTTGCAAGTGTTACTGGCTACATTAAAATTGGAAAATAGAAAAATGGCGGATTTTTGGGGCCGACCTTTTTTTCATCCAAACCCATCGTGTGGGGTAACAAAATAAATGATTTTAAGAGGTGATTTCAAAAATATATAATAATATATAACACTTATATGTTTAAATGTACATAATAAAAAAAAATAACTAAAAAGTTATAAAAAAAAACAAGAAAAAGACTGCTTAAGAAGCGAACTAAAAGATGTAAACAAGAAGAAAATCTGGGTTTTCTCCGTAGTCGGGTTCTAGTTTTCCAATTTTTATAGATACATACATAAACTCACGCTTTTTCCCCATAGGGGGTAGGCAGAAACTACAGAACACCACCTGCTACGATCCTTTCATACTTCTTTTCCTTCACTCACATTCATATATCTAGTGATACAAACACGCCGGTTATGAGTACTGCGCACCTGGCCTTTCTGAAGAACATCACCTATAAGGTCTATGTATGTCTTTCTAGGGTGTCCCCTCCCGGCGTTTCCATTCACGTCTGCCTTGTAAGTACCTTTCGTTAGTCGCCTTTCATTCATCCTCTTAACATGGCCAAACCGTCTTAACATACTCTTTTCAATTTTAGTCACTACATCTTCTTTTAAACCTCAACGTTATCTTACTACCTCATTCCACAATCTATAATTTATAGTTACACCACACATACTTTACTTTTATAGATATTACTTCATAAAGATATATATATATTACTTCTACTTGTTTTTAAAACTACGGTATCATCATAATTTGAATCATAATAATCAGTGATTTGAATTTGTCCTAATAATTTTAATTTTAAATAATAGATTTCCTTTATAATAAGGCCTATTTCCAATTTCTTAACTAGTTTTAAAGCGTAATTAAGTGTTTTGTGCTAAATACAGACACTACAAGTGCAAAATAAGTGTTGAAATTTAATTGTGTTTCGTTGACAGTTACCGGCTCAAGCGAATGTTACTTTTTCGTCTCGGTATCAGGTACAATACTATATATTTTACTTGATATTGGATTGTTTGCGTTTTAATATTTTGCTTACAATTAATTGGATCACTTTTATTGAGGTTACAAGTTGATGCCAATGACCTATAAAACGTAAACATAACCTTAATTAGTTTGGTGACAGAACTTCTTTCTTAACTATCTAAATTTCATTTTTCCGTTCAACTAATCATCTATTACTCATTCTACTACTCTTTTCCAACATCATCTTTCTTCTCTTTAGTCATGAGTATGACTCGCAGCGCGCGGGCTCGCCTAGAAGAGACCAAACTCAGTCAGGCTTTGAGCGAATTAAAGGCGTCTCAGGAGTTCTGTGACCAACTGATAAGGGAAAAAGATGAAAACGAAATAGAGTTCCTTAGGGTCCTTGACAGGAATAGTAAACTGAAAACAGAAATGGCTCAGTTATATATTCAACACACTGATGCCATAGCAGCCCGGGACAGGCTCCAAATTGTTGTGGACGGGTTCAGCCAGTGTAGCAATGAGTATGAACAAGCTCTTAGTCACAATTATTCACTACAACAGCAGCTACATGAGGCTCAAAGTCAGATTGAACATCTTGAAACAACAAATCATAACATCACTGCCTCGTTGAATCAAAGTCTATTCAATGAATTGGTGCCTGTTGCCCCGTCAATGGTTACTGCAATAAACCCCTCTTACACACTAGATTTAACAGGTCATGATGATACAAAATCAATTAAATCATTGAGGGTAGTTACTAGGAAAAATAAAATAAAAAAATACATTAAAATTAACAAATACATAGTTAAAACTAAGAAAATGATCAAAAAACAAAGGTTTTTCATCAAAAATGTAAAACTTAATAGAGAAAGGTTGCATCTACTTAAACAATTAGATATGTATTCATTGAACTTAGAAAAAAGTACTAGAAAATACCAAACTGACACAGAAGACTTGCGGTATGAACTTGACCATCTACAGGAGAAACTTACTTCTATGACCATCAAATATACAGCCTCTGAAAACCAAATGAGGGAATATGTATTGGCAATGAATGAGCTGGTAAGCTCACAAATTAACAAATGTGATCATTGTCAACCACCATCTGTTGAACCCACACCGGACCATTCATTGACAATATGTGATGCCACCATACCGCAGTCTAGTGCAAGTTTGCCATTAGAAATTACTAACTGTTTGCCTAAAAAGAAAGTAAATACAGAAATAGTATTATTTTGTGATGAAATTGGAAAGGATTTAGGCCACTTGTTGACAAATAGATATCCAGGACACTCAATAATGAACTACTGTATGCCTGGCTGTTCTTTATTTGACATAATGAAAAAAGTTATAAAATGCAATTTTAACCAGGATACCACATTATTAATATTTATTGGTAATAGGGGTAATGTGAACAAAGGAGAATTACTCCAACATTATAGAACTTTGTGCAACCTTAGTATAAAAAAAATTGTGATGTTCACTTTCCCATACAGCCAAAGTTTGCCACAGGAAGAAAACAATCTTAGATACGAATTGAATAGGACATTACATAATTTAACATATAGTAGTAATTTATTCCATTTAATTGACACTAACAATTATGTTGGTAATCACTTTTATTTGACAAAAGATAAATTTTTCATGGATAGGTACTTTCTTTCAAAGTATTATAAAAGACAGATAGCTGTGTCGCTATCATATTATTTTTCTATTACAGCCAAGAATTTGGCTAAACAACTTGCTTCTATTGAGCAATGCCAAGGAATGTTATTTAATTCAGCCAATGATTTGGTATCAGAAATTGATATTGATAATAATTTAAATTAGAAATTAGGACAATAGGGACAACCTCTTGCAAAGTTATACAGGATAAAAATTGCAAAATAAAATCAAATAAAAGTTTAAATTCGGTAAATAGTATTAACCTGGTGCATCAAAATATTCAAGGATTTATGAACAAAGATTTAGAAGTAGAATTATTTATGAACTTTAACAGTATTGATATTCTTTGTATAACAGAACATTGGCTTAAAAGCCACCAGTTATTGTTCAATTTAAATAATCACCAGGTTGGTAGTTCATTCAGCAGAGTTAATGCTATACATGGTGGCTCATTGATTTTAGTAAGTAACCAGCTTAAATTTAAAGACCGTAAGGATATTGTGAGCCTATCTGTTGAGCGGACAGTTGAAATAGCTTGTATAGAATTGGAGCAGTTTATTGTATTAAGCTTATACAGACCGCCTTCAGGATTGTATGACTGCTTTGAAAAGGTAATGAATGAAGTGTTACACAAGATTTGTAACTCGAATAAATCCATTATCACTTGTGGTGATTTTAACGTTAATTTATTAGAAAACTCAGCTTCTTGTAGTAAAATAATAAGTCTGTTTCAGTCCTACAATCTTGTAAACCTATTTTTGGAGCCCACAAGAATAACCCCAACTAGTGCTACATGCTTAGATAATATTTATACTAATGTTATACCAGTCCACAAAGAAATTATAAATTTACTAGATTCTGATCATTGCGGGCAGAGGATTACTATACCAAACCAAAGCAACAAAGTGGCTAAAAAGGATATCACTGTTAGCCCCAAAACTGCAAGTCGCTTGGCAGCTTTTAAAGTTAAACTCATTAATAAATTACCAATTTTGTCAATTGAAGCTGATCCTAATCATCTATATGATGATTTTTTTAGTATATACTGTAAACAGTTTAATTCGACCTTTATTCCCAAGACTATCTCCGTTAATAGTAACGCATCATTCAGTGATTGGGCTACCATTGGTATTCATAAAAGTAGAACACGGCTTTATGAGCTGTACAGTGAAAGGACTTATGTAAACACTGCTGAATTTAATTTATATGTCAGAAATTATTCAAAATTATTTAAAAAAGTTTGTTGTTTGGCCAAGTCGCGTTATTTGAGCTCGAAGATTAAAAACAGTAGTAATGTTATTAAAACGACTTGGAATATTATTAATAGTGAAACGGGAAGATCTGGTAACCGAAATATTGACTACGGCCTGTCTATTAATGGCAACATCATAAAATCAGACTCACAAGTTGCAGTGGCCTTTGAAAATTTCTTTTCAGATATTCCCATTTCAACTACTAAATACTTAAACTCATCACCTTCTGTTGCTGAGTCTTTGCTAAAAGAAAATGTTAATGTTTGCAATTCGGAATTTCGTTTTGAACATATTACTTGTAAAGACATAATTAAAACCTTTCACACTTTAAATGTTAAAAAGACTGCAGATCTGTGGGGTCATTCTGTACAAGTTGCTAAGTCTATTATTGACATTGTCGCACCTAGTTTAGCTATTATCTTTAATAATTGTATCGACTGTGGGGAGTTTCCTGACCTTATGAAAAATAGTAAAATAATACCTTTGTTTAAATCAGGTAGTACATCAGACCCTACAAATTATAGACCTATTTCAGTACTACCTACGTTTAGCAAAATATTTGAGAAATTAATTTTAGAGCAATTGCAAAGATTTTTTAATAAACATAAATTATTACATACCAAACAGTTCGGTTTTACAAGGGGTCGTTCAACTACTGATGCCGGTGTTGAGCTTTTAGGACATATTTATAATGCATGGGAAGATAAGTGCGATGCCTTGGGAATCTTTTGTGATTTGTCCAAGGCATTTGATTGTGTTTTTCATGAAACGCTAATCAGGAAACTCCGACACTACGGGATCCGGAACAGCGCTCTGGATCTTCTTACTTCATATTTGAGTAATAGGATTCAGACCGTTGACGTTAATGGAAAAAGATCTCCTGGATCTATGGTAACAATGGGAGTCCCGCAGGGCTCGATTCTTGGTCCTTTCTTGTTTCTTATTTATATTAATGACTTGCCTTACCTCATAAAGGATAACCATGATATAGTGTTGTTTGCGGATGATACTTCACTTTTGTTTAAACTTAAACGTCAGCAGCTGGTTACTGTCGATGTAAATAGCGCGATCTCAAAAGTAGTTCACTGGTTCAATGTTAATAATTTACTTCTTAATGAAAAAAAAACCAAATGCATTAAGTTTACCCTACCTCACGTTAGGCAGGTGAAAACCGATGTGTTGATAAAGGGCGAAGAATTGAATCCTGAAAATAGCACAGTATTCTTAGGCTTAACTTTGGATGCTAAGCTTCAGTGGGGCCCACATATAGATAAATTGTCAAAGAAGCTAAGCTCCGCAGCATATGCTGTTAGAAAAATTCGTAATTTAACTGACATAGAGACAGCCCGTTTAGTATACTTTAGTTATTTTCATAGTGTAATGTCATACGGTATTCTGTTGTGGGGAAATGCCGCCGACATCCAGACTATCTTTGTTTTGCAGAAAAGAGCTGTTCGATCAATTTATAAATTAAGCCCGAGACACTCTCTCAGAGAGAAATTTAAGGAGATTAATGTAATGACTGTGCCTTCTCAGTATATTTATGAAAATCTTTTATATGCCCATAAAAATATAAAATTGTTTAAAAAATACAGTGATATCCATAACATAAATACTAGGAACAAACACAAATTTGTAGTACCTACAACAAGGCTCAAGAAAATAGGTGGCTCGTTTAGATGTCAATGTGTACGCTTTTATAATAAGCTTCCAAGCCACGTGCAAGATCTAAGTCTTAATAAATTCAAGTCTTTCATTAAACGTAAGTTGTGCCAGAAAGCGTTTTATACAACAAAAGATTACATTGAGGACAAAAAGGCTTGGGATTGAGCTGCTCCAATTAATTTTGTTTTTTTATTATATTTTGCACTATGCATTTTGTTATTATTCATATTTTTTTTATTTTTTTGGTTTTCTTGCAATGACAAGAATATTTACTTTTTAAAGTATTATATTATTTTATTTTAATTATTGTGAATGTGAAGACTATGTGGATATTTTTTTTTTTTGTTTTTATTTAAATTTATCTTAGTTTTTAATCATGGTCTGGCAGTTTGAGTAGTTTATGCGGCCTACCCGAATGTCCTTTCTTTGGTATTGTTCGTCGAATCGTTGAGCTCCTTAAATTCTGAGTTGAGCTGCTCGGTTATTGACAAATGCGTGCACTGACTGGACAGGTCCACTCAATCTGGCTGGTTCTTTCGTCAAAAGACCATTTCAGACATCAGTCTACATGGTCTTCACATGATCTAATCAAGATTTTGTCAGGACTTTAAAAGAGACTGTGACCTCTGAGTTTGTTTCAGCCTTTCTTCTCAGAGTAGTCAGATAGGAAACGCCGACCTCATCTAGTTTTAAAAATATGTTCGACATGTAAAAGTGTTTGTACAAACCAACTTACAGAAATAAAATCATTTATCATTTATCAATTATTCTAGTGAGCTTTTTCTTTTACAAACCATCAAACACTTCATCGTTTACCTTCAGAGCCCCTAGACAAGTTACATACTATTACTGAAAGCGTTGGCGATAGCTATTGGAAAAACTATCAAAAATATAATGTAAATGTTAAACGCTATCGAAATGACACGAGATCTGTCCCTTCGTTTAGTGAGATAGTGACCAAACGCCAGTCTATCAGTGAAAAAAGGAACGTTATATTTTTTGATAATGCCGGTACGAAACTAAGTGAAATGGACTTACACGTGTTTATACTCCTTCATGAACTTAATTATGGACTGTGGGGAATAAGTCACTTATGGGTGAAGGGGTAACTAATATTTTATCCTTATGAAATAAATGGGGCGTGCGTCATGGGCTCATTGTCATATAGTATATTATGATTGGTATCTAAATAGATATTGGGGTAATATCCTTTCATTCATTTATTCTTAAATAATTTACATTGTTTCGACCATTACATAATTAAAGTTCCAAAAACAACTATTATTACACTTAAAGAGATAAATTAAGTAATTAAAGAATATTAAGTCACATTATTTTAAAATATGTTACAAAAAAATCGTTTCAAAATTAATCAAATATACGCCAAAAGATACAATTATAACAATATAAGTTAATACAATATTAGTCACAAAAAAAAAATAGTACCTACTTCATAATCACAAATGAATTCCACAAGTAATATATCTAATTATAATGTCAAGTTGACACACAATATGTCAAAAAAATAAATATGATTCCAAATCAATCCAAATATATGTCACAAGTAATAAGTATAATGTCCAGTTAATTCAATAACTATGTTAAAAAAGTTAAAATATATAATTTTAAACTATTCCAATACATGTCAAAAGCAATAATTATAATGTCAATTTGATACAAAATATGCCAAACAGATATAATTCCAAATTAATCGTAATATATGTAGTGAAGAAACATTTAATTGGATCAAGAAAATTGATTGATTGAAGATTGGATTTTTTGGTCAAGTTAATCGAATTAAATTTCACAAAAAAATATAATGACAAGTTAATAGGTACAATATACGTCACAAAACATTGTGATTCCAAATTAAGGCAATATAATGTCACAGTAGTAATTGTTAAGTCAAAATAACGTTAAATATTAAATTAATAGTTATTTGTGTTACAAGGGGACAAACAATGACTTTCAAATAAACAGTTATGTTATGAGCGTGCGCATTTTGAAGACTCGAATAGGTCACAATTGTGACCTTTAATCTTTAGTTTATGTCACGCATGGCGAAGAGCGATAGGCTTTGTTGAAACAAAAACAAAATAAAATTAATGCCATCGTGTGTATTTGTAATTTATTTATTTATTGATTAAAATTAATATTTTTTAATGTTAGATCATCGACCACATAGCCCCTAGACGCCTTATGCTTGATCTAATACATCAAAACAATTCTGTCAACTAGCTGAGGTATGAGGCACGGGGTACTGCGCTCTGATTGGTTCCTTACCAAGGTCATACGCATCATTAAGGATGGGACAGGTTTAAATAAAACCAGGAAGGTATCGATTTTTATAAATAGTATTTGTATTTTTTGTAAATTAATATTAACTTTTTTATTATTAATTATACGGCGTTTTAAGATTTTAGTAATAACATAAAATGCTAAAATTAAAAAAAAAGAAACAAAATTCTAAAGGTAAACATACTTTTTTTTCGGTTGTTGGTTCTTAAATATAGTAATATTAAATATTAGTAAAAAACGTAATCAAAAAATCGTTTCACAATTAATAAACTATTCAATTTAATGTCTGTATTTGTAAGGTTTCTAGTTCTATCGATAACAGATTTGGTCATAGGATATGGTGCTTCACTAGTTTTGTTTACGAAATTATAGAGGACAAGAGATAGCGAAAAAAATACTTTAAAAAGAAAGAGACGCAAATATGCGGTGGGCGTGTTCACCTACAAACTTGACCCGTATAATATGAACTCCAATAAATATTATTAGAAAATAAATCTAATTATTTTTATGTAACTATTAACTTATCAATTTAATGTTATGTTATTTTTTCGGAAACTCGATGTCTAGCTGTTTTTACCATAGCAACGTATTGTACAAGAGGCCATTATAAAATTTATTTCATCATTTTTTTATTGACTGACACGGAAGTGTTTATGGCTCACAGAAGTGGTCGCTACTAATTCGAAATTGTTGAGTGGCGATCAGTATTACCTGTATATGATCTTTTTAGCCATATGTGTTGACAGACATCGCTCGCCTGTTATTAGGCGTCTAGTGGCTATCTGGTCGATGTGTTAGATGAATGAAAAGTGTGTATGTGTGCTGCCGCTATGTGCGGCACACTTTTTTCAATTGTTTTGTGAGTGTATAACGTATCTGTTTATTTGAATATCATTGGGGACAAAGTAATATTTTGTTCTTCCAGGGCGTTATTTTGAATTCAGAGCTAAGCGAAGGATTCTATAGTAGAATCACGAGCGTAGCGAGGGATTCTAACGTAGAGTCCTGAGCTTAGCAAGGAATTCAATATACGCCGCCCGAGAACAAAATAGTTTGTCCCCGAGTGATACACACTATTTTTCATCACTGCCTAAGAGAAAAATAAAAAGCTACGAGTACCTACCTATTCGAAACTAGAAAATAAATTTACAGAAAGAACTACAGTTTTTTTAAAGCACATTGCCGCCATAACTTAGAACCAGCCAGTAATTTATTCAAACATATGCGTTCGACCTATTTGGTTAACTTCACATACTTATAAACAAAGAGTAAGTATAATACTAACTCCTTACAATCACAAAAATGAGTTTATCACCATAGAGAATTGAATGTTAGTTAGTGATATTTTTTTTTAAATTAAACCTTCACGCGAGCGGCTCCAACCCAACTACGCAAATCTATCAGAAGCACGAAGCATACCAATCAGAAGAGAGAAAGCTAAAACTCCTACTGGCACAAAATTGGATTAGCTCCCGCTATCCTCTATAGACAATTGTCCTTTTGCGAATAGGTGTGATGAAAAAGTTTAGTAACTGCTGTTTCTATTAGTAGATATCAAAGTAATATTAACATTATAAGCGGGATATTTACCATGTTTACTGTTTTTAGCGAGTTTCCGATATTTAATTAATATCCCGCTTATAATGTTAATATTAGTGTTAGTGACCATGACAGTTTAAAAACTGATATCAAAGTATATTATAAATATCTAACTTCTATTATCTGACTTTTATTTTGACACCGAGTATTGAAATTTTTCAAGGCTTTTAATTTAAAGAGAGAATTTAAATGAGTATAAACCACAGACATAAATCTAAATAGATAACGCAAGTCCTTCCTATATGAAAACCAAGCGTGCCTCTTTTTCACACACAACTTAAAAACAATTTTACTTACCAATGAAAGAAAACATTTCCAATGCCTCTGCCAACTTTTTCTATACAGTCTTTACAGCTCAATATGGCATAAAAAGGATTTTTTAGAGATTTGGATTTCCGTTGCCGATAATGGTAAATGAAAAGCTCAAATTACGATCATTTATCGTAACTTTACTCCATTTTTTTGGCACGCGAAGTACATACTATCGCGTTATCAAGTTAGATTTATGTCTGTGGTGCAAACTATACATTAATAACTTCAACTCAGTCACTCTCACTTAATTGAATATTTAGTAGTTAATATAAGAGAGCAATGACTTACTAAGGAAAATTAAACCAGTAATGTGCTCTACAAATCACAATTTTTAACCCCCGCCGGCGAAACAGGGGTGTTATAAGTTTAAGACTGGGGGGTGCTCTGCCGAGCAGATCAGGGCAGGCATCATACGTCCTGATGCCACGGGGATGCGAGCCGTAACGGTAAGCTGTCCCGTCTCGGCAGCCCAAAAAATTACCGGAGAGGGCCGAAGGCTCTTGGTGGGCTGGGTTTCCGCGCAGGTGAAAGTGCTGGCAGCCAGACCTCTGAGGTGCTTCCGCTGCCATGTAGGCAATCACGTGGGAGCTCAATGCACCTCGGAGGTGGACCGCAGCGACCATTGCTTCCGCTGTGGTCAGCCCGGTCACAAGGCTGGTACGTGCAATGCCATGCCACACTGCGTCGTATGTGCAGCAGCTGGCAAGCCGGCCGACCACCGGGCCGGGAGCAAGACCTGCGCTCCACCCGCCAAAGCCAGGCGCAGGGGCAAGCACTTTACCACAGCCGTCACTACCGCGGCCACCATCACCGCCGTCACCGCCGCAGCCAACGCCACTTGCGCCGCCGCTGCCGCCCCCACTGCCGTCGTCGCCGCCGAAACCACCGCGGCAGGACCCTCAACGGGGGTTCGAGAGGGGGCTGAAATGGAGTGCCAATAACGGCCCCATTACGCCTCCTCCAGGCGAACATCAACCACTGCGCCGCTGCTCAGGATCTATTGCTCCAAAGCATGGCGCAGTGGTCAATTAACATCGCCGTGGTCGCTGAGCCGTATTTTGTCCCACCCAGGGACGACTGGGTGGAGGACCTGAGCGGCTCAGTGACCCTAATTTCGTCGGCCTCCACCGGCACACCGTCCCTCGAGGGTGTCAAGAGAGGACAGGGTTGCGTGGCAGCACGGTTCGGGGAAATAGCCGTGGTGGGGGTATACTTCTCCCCGAACCGAACTCTCGCCGAGTTCCACAACTCCCTTGCGGAGTTGAAAATCGTCGTCGTCGGGTACCGCTCCCTCCCTGTGCTCGTCCTCGGGGACTTCAATGCCAAGAATGTGGCTTGGGGTTCCCGATATACGGACACACGGGGCAGGATGGTTGAGGACTGGGCTCTGGAGACAGGCCTGGTCATCCTCAACCGGGGTTCTGTCCCTACGTGTGTGCGGATGCAGGGCGAATCGGTGGTGGATATTTCATTCGCCAGCCCCGCTCTGTCACCGCGTGTAATCGACTGGCGCGTCATGGAGGAGGTGGAGACCTATTCCGACCACCGGTATATCCGGTTCGACGTCTCCACCCAGACCTCGAGCGCGCCGGTCCGACAGACCCCGAGCGGTCCACGGTGGGCGCTGAAACAGCTGGACCGGGAGCTCCTCCTGGAAGCCTCGATCGTGCAGGCCTGGGTGTCATCACCGGATAGGCCTGCTGACATCAACAACGAGGCGGAGTGGTTCCGGGAGGCCATGTCCGAGATATGTGATGTGGCAATGCCCCGGGTCCAGCCAGAACGCGCCCAGCGCCAGGTGTACTGGTGGTCGCCAGAACTTACGGCTCTGCGCCAGGCGTGCGTTGATGCGCGACGCCGGTACACAAGGCACCGCAGGCTCCGTAACCGTCCTCCGGATACGGAGACCATTGAAGTGGAGCTGTACGAAGGGTACAGAGCGGCGAGGAGCGCCCTCCGAGTGGAGATCAAGCGAGCCAAGGCCTTGGCCCGCGAGGAGTCGCTAGGGACTCTAAACAGGGATCCGTGGGGGCGCCCCTACAAAATGGTGCGGGATAAACTCCGCCCATGGGCGCCTCCGCTGACGCAGAGTCTCAGGCCGCAGCTCGTGGAGGGCGTGGTGAGCACTCTGTTCCCTTCGCAAGGGGAACACACTCCCCCGCCAATGGCTCCACCTCTTACTGTGCCCGATGCGGAACACACCGCCGACGACGACGACAATGCTCCGGAGGTGACCGAGGTAGAACTGAGAGTGGCGGTACGTAGGCTGAATGCCAAAAATACCGCCCCAGGACCCGACGGCTTACCTGGGAAAGCCTGGGTTCTGGCCTTGGAGGCTCTCGGGCCTCGACTAAGGGGGCTCCTTAGCGCATGCTTGGAGAGGGGCCAGTTCCCACTTCGCTGGAAGACGGGGAAACTGGTCCTCATTAAGAAGCCGGGGCGCCCAGCGGACTCTCCGTCCGCTTACCGGCCCATTGTGCTGCTCGATGAGGTGGGCAAGCTCTTTGAAAGAGTTATTGCAGACCGCCTCGTTGGGCAGCTAGTGCGGGTGGGGCCGGATCTGGCGGAGACCCAGTTTGGCTTCCGCAGGGGGCGCTCTACGGTGGACGCTATCATGCGCGTGCGAGCCCTCACGACGGGGGATGCAGTCGCCCGGGGTGGGGTCGTCTTGGCGGTGTCTCTAGACATCGCCAATGCCTTCAACACCCTGCCCTGGAGTTGCATCAGGGAAGCACTCCGGTATCACCAGATGCCGCCCTACCTCTGTCGCGTGGTCGAGGCCTATTTGACGGACAGGGCCGTCATCTACCCCGGTCACCAGTATCCGTGGGACATCGGGTACGACTGGGTGCTGCGCGCCGACCTCCCTAGCGGCGTCAGCGTAATTTGCTACGCTGACGACACGCTGGTCCTGGCACAGGGGAGGTCACACCAGGCAGCGGCTGAATTAGCGACACGCGGGGTTGCGATAGTCGTCGAGAGGATCCGGCAATTGGGACTCGAGGTGGCCCTGCACAAGTCCGAGGCCATGTGTTTTCATGGTCCTCGGAATGCGCCACCGCCGGGTTCCGAAATAACGGTAGGAGGGGTTCACATCGGCGTCGGGTTGACGATGAAGTACCTGGGACTCGTCCTCGACAGCCGGTGGAATTTCGTGGAGCATTTCCGACGTTTGGCGCCCAGACTGGAGCGGGCCGGGGCTGCCCTCAAGCGTCTTTTGCCCAATCTAGGGGGTCCAAACGCCTCCTGCCGGAGGCTCTATGCGGGGGTCGTGCCGTCAATGGCCCTTTACGGCGCACCGGTGTGGGCGCGTTCCCTGAGGCGGCGACCAGCCCGGTCGTTGAACGCGTCCCAAAGGGTCATGGCCATCCGGCTGGTCCGGGGATACCGCACGGTCTCCGGTGAGGCGGCGAGCCTCCTTGCCGGATTGCCGCCATGGGATCTGGAGGCAAAAATCCTCGCGCACATTTGGGAGTGGCGCGAGGAGGCGAAACGCCGGGGAATAACTCCGCTGCCACGACAAATCGCGGTTCGGCGGACAGAGCTCCGGCAGGATCTCATGGCGACATGGAGAGAGCGACTATCGCAACCCAGTGCTGGGCACGCCACAATTGCGGCGATAAGGCCCCTCTTTGAGGAGTGGCTTGAGAGGCGCCACGGCGTCCTCACCTTCCGCCTGACGCAGGTCCTCACCGGACATGGCTGTTTCGGGAGTTTCCTGTTCCGGATAAGGCGGGAGGAAACGCCCGGGTGTCACCATTGTGTGGATCGCCCGGAGGACACGGTGGAGCATACGGTGGAGGTCTGCCCCGCTTGGGCGGAGCACCGCCGTGTCCTCGTGGAGGCGATAAGCGGTGGCGACCTCTCGCGTCCGGCCCTGGTTCAGTCCATGGTACGGGGCGAGAGGGCATGGGAAGCTGTCACCTCCTTCTGCGAAGCAGTAATGCTCGCGAAGGAGGAGGCGGAACGCGTGAGGGAGACGCAACGGAGACTCCCTCGCGCCCCTAGCCACCACAGGAGACGCCCTGGGCGTCGGGAGTCGCAAGCCGATTCCCGGCCACCGTAGGCGCGGGCTTGCGGACGGCGAGTAATGGGTAGCTCGCCGTCCGATAAGGACCAGGCCTGAGTCGACGGCGCGTAGTGTTCCACGCGCGCCTCAAAGAGATGTCAGCAAAACTGACGGGGTCCATTAGGGCCGATGCCTGTCTGGGTCGCGGATAAATTTGAAAGAGAGTTACCGCGGCCCTGGCAAAAGCAACTGAAGGAACACGGGTGGGTTTTAGTCAGTAAAAGTCTGACACGCCCTCCTGCTTCACCCAGAGCGGGAGAAGTCATTGGATGATTTCCCACCCAAAAAAAAAAAAAAAAAAAAAAAAAAAAAAAAAAAAAAAAAAAAGGGGTGTTATAAGTTTGACGTGTGTTGTGTCTGCCTGTGGCATCATAAGCTCATATACGGATAAACCGATTTTGATTTAGTTTTTTTCTTGTTTGGAAGGTAATTTTGTGTTAGTAAAAAGTAGTGTTTTTAAAAATCGGTTCAGCCGTTCAAAAGTTTATGGGCGTTTTACTGTTCTCGTCGAATCGTGGTGTCTTCGCAAGATAAATGAGTCGGGGGCTTTTTAAATTTTTAAATTTTACTTGTTTTATTCCTAAACAGACTCTTTCCTTGCAGTCGGATTTCTTGAGACTGTATCATGTTTGCAATCTATATTTTATTTATTACAAACAAAATATTTAACGTAGTTAGCTATATTCTCATCGGTTTCGGGTCCGTTGGGTCTTGACCAAACGGGTCGTCTTTAAGCACCTATCCGACTAATCTATCGGCCTTAAGATAAAGCGCCCTAAAAAGTTGTTCTATATCTCAACACGTAACGTATGGCCTCTTTTAGAATCGCAATCAGACAACCCCTGTATATGGAGGTTACATCCAAAAGCTTTTAACTGTATCTGCTTCGATATAACACACACGAGTAGGAGTAGCACATATAAATGAGTGCTACAAAATCAAACAAGAATGGAATGAATTCAGTTACCTTAATTTATTGTAAATCCTCACATTTCTTGAAGATGTGGGAATGGATATATTTCCGTATTTCTTTCGCAATTAACGTAATTCTGAGCCTACTAATTAATCGTCTCTGACAGTCCCCAGGGAATTAACGTAAAGCTGAGCTTACTGTCCAAATCTCTAATTTATTTATCATCTGACGTGCACGGTCTTTCTCTTTAGATTTTTCCAAGAGAGATCTGGGACCTATATAAAGCGTTGGTAATGGGAATACGCAATCATTGCTTTCATGGACACATGGTAGAAAAAAATGCGCATGATACTGGTTGAGACAATGGCCAGAATTTTTGACATTTTATTATTAAATAGTAAATATGTAGTTATTATATTTTTGTCTCCTCAAAATTAAACAGTGGGTAACTTATTAGGTACCAAAAAAAATGTTTAAAGATCATTAAATAAGAGCAGAATTTATATTTTTCTTCTTTTAAAACGTTGCCCCCCCCCCACACTAGGAATTGTTCCAGTGTCGTAGGTGCATTTAGATATAAACTCATATACACAAACGACCAGACCGGAGCAACTATGTTTTGGCCATACAGATATTTGTTCCGTGCGGCAAACGAACCCGCGACTTGCAACGCAGCAGTCGATCGCCCACTTCGCCAACCGTGTGGCCTACCGTGTCGTATCTTATATTGTAGAAAGAACAGATTACGCAGTAAGGCAGTGAAGGTGTTAAAGACAACCATTACTGTACACAGTTCTTCGCCAAGCGTTGTCATATCGACCGGTCCTATGCTTCTCAAAACACGGGTCCAGCGGACTCCCCCGATTCTCAACGCATTTGTTCATCGGTCTACCCCTTCCAAGACTTTCAGACGCTGCGTCTTCCAGTATCTTTGATAAGGGACCATTAGTCATTTGTTTTTCGAGCAACATGTCTTATCTCATTCAATAATAGTGTTGCTTTCCATTGGTGAAGATTTTTTGTAATCGCATCAGTATTCCCAGATACTTGTTTTACTTAAAAACATAGTGGTCAACTGAAGCACGAGTATATTTTTTGGTACTCTAAGTAGATTCTCAGTGTATTATGTTCTTTGCCTGTAGGGAAACTAAAGATTATATAAAAACACTTGTGATTTTTTAACTTTAGTTTTCTTCCAAGGGTTTGGGATGGTCCTCAAGATTGTAAAGCTTCTAAGAGATAGATACACGAAAAAGGTCTTACCTTCTCTGAAACCATTATTTTTTGCCAAAGGTAAAAGTAGTTTACCAAGTAAATAAAAAACACTTTCCTGAAATGATGAGTTTTCTATTTTGTTACTTCATTGATATTGTTACCTAGGTATAGAAAGGTACCCTAAAAGTAATCTGTATTTTACTAAGAAATCAATCAAGCTAAGATATATTTTTTTATTTACTTATAAATACTTTTAAATTGAACACGCGTTGGTTTTCTCTTTGGATTTCATCATATTTTCATAGGGTAGGTATTAATTAATATCTAATGTATCTTTAGTAACGCAAATAAGACGTTTAATCTTAGGGTACGGTCACACAAAACATCCGTATTTCTAGGATCGTTTTTAACGCATTCATCGCTACTGGAGGTGATGTTCACACCGTATTACAATACAATAATCAAATAATTTATTCAGGAAAAAACACATATACAGAATCAAAAAGTAAATACATTTTTACCAGTCAATCAATCTGTCTAGCCTTTTCCCAACTATGTTGGGGTCGGCTTCCAGTCTAACCGGATTCAGCTGAGTACCAGTGTTTTACATGGAGCGACTGCCTTTCTGACCTGCACAACCCAGTTACTGTGTAACACGGTACCCCTTGGCAAGACTGAAAACGGACAGCTGTATATTATGGCGGATCGATAATTTTTACTCCATTCGGAATAATGTCATGTTGTGAACTCGCTTATACAACTACATACGTCAGCGCCGAGTAAAAATTTGTACGATAAAGCGGACCTGTAGGCATAGCACGCACTGCGATTTTTATTCGCGCGAATTATTTTCTTGCCTAGCCTTAAACGGAGCTCTGTGTGAACGAGCACTTACTTCTAGTAAAGCTTGGTTAAATTTTGACTCTAGATATCGATTTCAATAAGTGATACTAGCTTCTATCATTATTGACTACGTTTAATTCATAAAAAGTAGTCTCAGCGATAATGAAAAAATCTTCTTTTGTTTGAAAGGGACACATAGGGGTGTATACTCCATATTTGGTCCCATAGTCATCAATACGGAGTCCCACAAGGCAGTGTGTTAGGACCTCCACTATTTTTAATATATATAAATGATCTACCTAGGGAAATAAAGCATCCTATGGTACTATTTGCTGACGACAGTACGGTAGTGATAAAATGTGACGATCCTAATGCATACGAAGCAGAAATAAATTTGACATTAAATAAAATAATTACTTGGCTAAATAATAATAATCTAGTCATAAATCTAGAAAAAACTAAAATAATGCATTTTTATCAAAGAATTCCTAATATAAACGTTGACATTAACTATTTGGGGACCAGAATAGAGTCGGCCACTGTGACTAGATTCCTTGGTGTTATTATAGATAATAACTTGTCCTGGAAACCGCAAACGGACGATATTTGTAAAAAAGTTAATAAATTTGCATATGCCCTCTATAAATTGGCTAAAATTGTAAACTTTTAATGGCCTACCATGGCTATGTTGCATCCGCACTGAGATATGGCATAATATATTGGGGCAATTCAGTCAATAAAGAGTATGTTTTCAAAGCCCAAAAAAGATGCATCAGAGCTATGTGTGGTTTGCAGAGTACTGACAGTTGTCAACCTCTATTTAAAAGCCTCAAGATCCTCACCTTGCACTCTCTGTATATATACGAAGTAAATGTATTTGTCAAAACAAACAACACTCTATATGAATTAGCTTTTAAAAGTCATTACAGGAAACTTCGTGATAAAAATAAGTTAGAGCTTGAAGTACCTTGTGCAGGTACGGCCTTAATGAGTAAAAGCTTTTTCTGTATGGCCCAGAGAATATTTAATAAGTTGCCCTGCTCAATGAAAAGTCTCGATGTAGTCAATTTCAAGCATAAATTACGTGATATATTAATACAGAAATGTTACTATAGTCTCAGTGACTATTTTGGTGACAGTTCCTTGACATAATAATATTTGTATACCCATAGCATGCCCCATGCATAAAAATGTATAATGATGACTTTGAAATTCTGTGGACAATATCACTTTTAAACTTTACCGTTAACAATAACTTATTTGACATTTAAATAACTATTTATTACTGACATAATCACATTTATAATTAATTATTGACATTACTTGACATATTAAATTACACAAATAATTGATATTGACTACGGAGTTATTATAAATTATCTTACCTAATTGGCAAAAGCCTCACATAAATGTATATTTGTACGCTACATGGCAAAACATATAGAAACTCGTATTATTGTAACATCTTGCACACTGCTGTAACCTACTTATGTTTACAAATAAAGACTGATTGATTGATTGAAGATTTTTAATATTACTTCTTATAATATTAAATTAGATCGGTGTAAAGATTACCCAAGCTAAGAACTTTTTCTTGGCACTACGAAAATAAAACAAAAAGAATACCGAGCAGAAGAATTAAGTTAATAAAGTTTCAAGAAGATTCAGATAAGATAAATCGCAGTGATTTCACGAGAGGCTGCGGAATTAATTTTCTTGAGAAGAAATGCTCGACCAGCAGGCCTAGGGTTATTAAGAACTCCACTTAAATTGTGACGGAAACTTGTCTATCTTTAATTCATGAATTTGATTGATTTAGGTGTAAATTAATATTTAGTTGTAATAGGTACTTTATATTATGTAATCTAAATTACATCCAACTTCTTATTGTCTTCTCTGTGCTTTTGAAAATTACTTACTTTTGGGTTTCGGCGCGGGGCGACATTCTATCACCCTTTTTATAATCCCTCGGATCAAGCACGAATAAATATTAGTTAATCTTTACTTTCTGAATTTGTAGGTAACGACTTTATTCTGAGTTTATTAATACGTGTATGTAACATAGCCGACCTTTAGGTGACCCAAAAAGCTCGCATTCAAATTATGTATAGCGCCTGTCCTGTTAAATAATTTTGTTTCAATACAATTCATTGCTGTCAGCCGTCTGAAATAAATTGTGGATGCCTGATCAAAATGTCTGAGCAAAATATTATTTGTCGGTTTGGTGTAGTACTCAACATGTTAAAGCAGGCAACCACTGGGTTTTAAATAGAGATATAGATAGTAACTCGTCTGCACTCCTTTCTCGTCCTCTACGCTTTGGTGGAGAACTGTCCTAAGATCTAGTTCATTGAAGTCGAATTGACTAAAGATAGACATGTCTGCACACTCATCAGATGCGATTGGCTGTTGAAAATACGTTAAACTAATCACGGCTGAGCAACGCACGTTTGACAATTTGTCACATTAAGTTTTCGATATTTTTTTGGAGCAGAAACTGTGCGTACGGCACATATTCCAAGTTCTGACTCTGACTCAGTCGCCACGACAATGGAAAAAAACATCGTTGAATCTTAAATTATTACAAGCTATAACTATGAGTTTGATGATTAAAGGATTCACAGGACGAAGAAGGCCCACTTGCTACAAGCTTGCATGCAAGTTGCATTACTTTGCGGGCTAGCGAGGCATAATGTAATCAATCACTCGATCGTGCCGTGCCCCGCAATAAAATTAAACTTGCACGCGAGTTGCTTTTATGTTGCAACGCGACATAAGGCTTCAATGATTTAGCTCATCATAGAAATAATAATATTCTCGTGATAACGCTTTTATGTTTTCGTTTTCCAACAACACGCTTTGCTTTTTGCTTGTTTGGTAGTGTAAACACAGGCCTAACTTGCTTCCCCCTTCAGAATGTGCGAGGTGGCGTGGTTTTGAGGGAGAGCGCTACGGTCGTGTAGATCCTTAAGGCAAGTCTGTGTCAAGTTCCGTGTCGAGGTTGCCACCCCGTTATTGGTCTAATTCTCTATGAATTAGACAACAGAAATACCCGGGCGATTTAACACAGGGATGGCGAGGTCATGCCTATGGGTGTTCACCATCGAACAAAAACAGATGATGGCAGTTAGGGAGGGATGAAGGAATCATTGTGGTTGAGTGGAGCAGGTTGCACACTTCACATCAGTTAGCCCGGATTTCCTGTTACACGGGAGGTCGTGGGGTAGCTACACACGATCAATCGGCTGAGCCATCCCGTAAGCGGATGTCAAGCGAGCGATTCTCGGCATGAGTTGTGGCGTAGTCATCTTAACAGTCCGAACTCAGGGATAAAAAAACACATAATTTAAAAAAAACAAGCCACAAGCTGCATCCTCGGATGCTCTTACCAGAACAACACACCAAAGACCGCGTCTTCAGATGCACCTTTCATAACTAACCCAAAGGTTTCGCCCCAGTCACTACCCTGCGGGGGTGTCGGCAATGGCTGAGACACCAATAGGCGAGGCCGCCACCGGCAAAAAGCATAAGCACAGTGCAAGGCCTAGGGGGCTCAAAAAACTTAAAAACTAAATACCGCTAACCTACTAGGGTTAGCAAGAAGAGCAAGCCTGCTCGCTCCCATATGGTTGATGGAACCTTGGTGAGCTACGTCGAAGTGGCCGCGTCGTTTTATATATACACAGATGGCTCAAAAACACAAAACGGTCCAGGTGCTCGCGAAGAGAGGCTCCGATATGTTAGTGCTAGGCCCGTACCCACTTCTTCCCCAACCTTTCTCACAAATTCGTGCATGGATTCGCCAAAGATCGACCGAACTTCAAAATTTATAAAACAGATGGTTACGGGCAGCGTATTGCAGGCAATCAAAAATGGCTATACAGAATGTATACCCGCGATTAACCAAAAAACTTCTTAGCCTGCGTAGAAATAACCTTAGAATATTTATAGAAATAATTATGGACCATAATCCCCTTAACAAAAATCTTTTTAATATAGGCGCCACAGATAACCCACTTTGCAGGAGCTGCTTTAACGCCTAAAAATCAGCCACCCACGTCATCCTGGAATGCGACGCCGTGGCTTCTCAACACTAAGAATTCCTCGGAAAAGTGAGGTTGCTTCGCCAAGTATGTGAAGCTCCCAGGCAACTTCTGTGCTTCTGGGTGGAGCAAGGTTGGCTATGTTAGCCAGAAGCTCCACGTCTAAGCGCAGAAAAGGGAATCCCTATCATCATCATCATCGATATTTCGTCTAATATGATCTAATCCAGACTACCATGTATAATTGGTATTGTTTTTTAAAACCACATACTGTTGAAAGACAAACTGAACACTTTCCTGCCTCTGTAGCTATTATTCTAACCAATGAATCCACTTATCAAACGCGATATTGATAGACAAGCTCTCAGGAGACGCCATTGAAGCGTTCGACAGACGAAGCTATCTTATAACGGATAGCAAACTATATCCCGCAGAGAACTGGATGTTTCTTAGAAAATATTTTCATCTCAAGTCAAGTTTTCTTCTTTGAATTCTTTATATAGTACCTATAGGAAATGTAGGGATCTTAATGTCAAGAAGACTTATAAATGTGCTATCCTAAAGGTATGTGAACCTATTGTTAGATTGAGCCCTATATATCAATGTGCGGGCTGTTCTGAATTTTAATATAGCAAAATACATCTATTTGTACAACCAGAAGTTCCCCGCTTTTTCGATAATTTCAATTTATGCAACACTAGTTTATGCCAGCGGCTGCGCTTGCGTAAAGTTGCAAAGCCACTCATGGGAACATATTGTTGGGATGAAAAGTATCCCAATGTCCTAATTCTAATTCAAACAATGGGTCCTGCGTTCAGCCGTTGTGCTAAGTGTCAGACTGACAGTATAATTCTAATGAGAAGTGCGATGAGATTAGTAGAAGCATATTGAAATGTAAAACCCGGTTTGGTTTTGAAATTGAAACAATAATAGCTTCCTGAAAGGCTTAGCTCACGTACCTAAACATATTTGAAAATCTGGCTCCTAAGTTATCGCAGCGGATATTAAATAGTGATATATTTTGGTAAGTTTTCCCTCTCGATTACACTTATTTCCTACTGAACGGTATGAGAAGTATTCTTCGTGCCCTGAATTGGGAAGTAGGTAGCGCTCGGTTCATTATATATTGATTCTTAACGGGTGCAAAAACTTTTTCTATGATTGATTTTTTGGTATGTTTGCCCAACTTTACATATACCGAATACATATGAAAATATCCATGTTACCAGCAAACTGAGATTTTGCGCTTTTCGTTTTGGTGGATTCTACACAAATCAGTGCGTTTTCTCACTTGCTGTCTCACAACCTTGAGGCAAGAGACGGATAGATTATAAACTGCCTATCGCTTTGCTTTGTTTATTTTTTTTTATAAAAACTATCTGTGCCAGCGGCTTCGCTCCCGTCAACTGCCTACCCTACCTACTCTACTTCGACTTTTGAAGTTTCTTGTGCGTTCTTCTTCATAACAAGCTACTTTTCCGAATGCACGGTAGAATTAATTTTTATTACGTGTAAATTTGACGTTAAAAAGTGCCACTTAATGGCTTATTTGAAATTAAAAAAATTGTCTTACTCAACCCAACCCAGGGGCAGGGAGGGTAACAACTCTAACAAAAATGGGCAATTTAAAGCTTCATTTTACGCAAACGGATCCCGGAATCGGAAAATGGTTTTCACAGACTCGTAATATTTTTGAAAGACCTATCTAACGATACCCCAAACCATGGGATACACGAAAAAAAAATTACTTTAATTTACGGGTAGGACAGGAGGTACACTTTTGCACTTTTATTTTTTTTACCACTTTTGCGGCGTGATTAAAATTATAGCTTTTTAGTACTAAGAGTCAGTTGTCATTACTCAGAACAAACCCAGACCGTGGTGGCTGGTCAAAAGGTTTACACTTTCATTGTTGACCACAGGGACCACATTGAACTTATTTCGCAGGAGACGACCTGGGCGTCGGGAGTCGCAAGCCGATTCCCGGCCACCGTAGGCGCGGGCTTGCGGACGGCAAGTAATGGTTAGCTCGCCATCTGATAAGGAGCAAGGGGCCTACTCCCTAAGCACGAAATCCGTAGTTTCGGCCTTAGTTACAAGCGTTACCTACTCCCTAACACCTACGGACGGTTCGAGTCACGAACTAAGAATGAATGACAACAAAATTTCACTACCGATGTATTTTAAACTGTCCGAAAAATTTAACTTAGCACATGTTTTTCTCACGCCAAAGTTTCGGAGTACTTTCGGACGGGGCTCCTAACTTCGTTGACAGAGATAGGAAGTAGACCCCCAGGACCGAGTCGACGGCGCGTAGTTTTCCACGCGCGCCTTAAAGAGATGTCAGCAAAAACTGACGGAGTCCGCTAGGGCCGATGCCTGTCTGGGTCGCTAATAAATTTGAAAGGGAGTTACCGTGGCCACAAACAGCTGAAGGAACACGGGTGGGATTTAATCAGTAAAAGTCTGATGCGCCCTCCCGCCTCTCCCAGAGCGGGACAAGTCATTGGATGATATCCCACACCAAAAAAAGGCAATGAACTTTAGGTTAGGTATTCTCCATACCAGCGCTTTTCAAAAGTACAACTTCTTAGGATGTGTAATGGGTGCAAATCCGACTCAAAAATCGCTTCCGTGTGTATTCAATCGTCACGATCGAAAATTTATTTCAGGTGCTAGCATTTTCCGCGGCTTCACTCCCGTAGCCTATCCTTCAGGAGTCGTGAACCTTCAACCTTCTGGGTATAGTAATAGACAGTGGATTTCCATCAGTGAAAATGTTTTCGTAATCGGTTCTATTCATTCAGAGATTAACTTTTACAAACATCAATAAAACATCTTTATATGTTAGTTTAGATAGATTAATACCGATTGTGCGCGACTTGCGTCTTATCAAACACACGCATGTAAAGCCAGTGTAGTGTACCCCTATTTAATGTCGTATTAAGTCAGACTTATTAAGTATTACGAGAACGGTGATGCGTATGTGTTACTCGTAGGAAAACGTAAGAAATCTAGTTAAAATGTTTGTTAATTGGAACCATGTAATTTACTACTAGCACTAGTTTTAATTAGAAAATAAATATTAGCTTAGGTTCTTGCCAAGATAAACCTGACCTTTCTGTTCGTGGCATGTCTGTAAAAGTCTGTTGGAAAGTAAATAGTTTACATAGACAGGTAGGCAACGAGGTATCACTGCATACATTAATTAATACTTAACCAATTTGTCTTGTGCTGGGGCTCGGGTTTCCTCTCTGTGAGTGGGAGTGGGCTATAACCCACCAAGCAGGCCCGGTGTGGGTTGGCAGATATCACTTCGATTTATCAAGAACTAAACCAACAGTGTCGTCTAATAAAGTTCTGCCATTATTGAAGCTTTTCCCAATCATGTTGATAACGATCTGTTGATTTATTTTGTTAATTCAGTCTGGCAATTACCTACCTATTATTCTTGGGTCGAATCCTATAACAATAATTTAATAACAGACGCCATAATTTGATAAAACAGGTATTCCGTGTACCCTTTTTGCGCTAACTATACCTAGTTTTGAAATTATTTCAGTTATACCATCATGGATTTGTATAGACCACCTACAGTTGAAAACCGGCAACCAGCTCGATTTCAGCTTTGCAAGAGATTTTCAATCTGGGGAGCTGGAACCGCCATCTCGACCCATCTCCTGAAGTGGTTACACCGAGCATCGAACAGGAACACGGCTAGGCCTCTTGGCGGTACGTCTTTGCCCTGTGGGTGATCGCAAGCCATCGGCCGAAGCCGACCACCAGCTAATGTTACCTGATTAGAACCATCCGGGGACCAAGTATAGGGTATCGTATGAGGTACTCGGACGAGGCACTTCGTATAATTATGATAGAACTTCACTTAGGGTAAGTTCGTTTAATCATAAATTATACTTTGTGCCTCGTCCTCGAGATTAGTGCCTGTAATTAATGATTATTATTTACATGTAGACTTTGAGAGTTAAGTTCTGGAATTATCACATACCCTATGATGAATTTGTGAAGTAAAAGCTTTCTTTCTTTAAAATTCTTAATTATATTTTTATAGACTAACCATCATGGTTGTCCATAGGTTTCACACATAGGTTCTTAATCAATTCATTCAGATATGTTCTTAATTATTTGTTTTGGCAAATTTATTATTTACTTATTTATTCTCATTGATATAATGTTTATAGACTAACAATCACAGTTGCTTTTAAGTAACATAGGTACTTAACCAAAATGTTTATATATATTCTAAATTAATTAAATAAGCAGACGTTGACTCAATTTTCATCCTACAAAAGATGGCAATCCGCGCAATCTATAAAATGGGTCCTCGCGAGTCCCTCAGAGAAAAATTTAAAGAGATCGATATACTGACTCTACCTTCACTTTATATTTTGGAATGTATTTTGTATGTCCGTAAAAATCGGGGGCTTTTCAAAACTAGAAGCGACTTCCATAATTTAAATACACGCAGTAAGCACGAAATTGTAATACCCAAATTCAGATTAACGAAAACTAGCAAGTCTTTTCTTATAAACAGTATACGCTTTTATAACAAGTTGCCAAAGTCAGTTATAGAACTGACCGATGGAAGGTTCAAAAACTACATCAAACGTATCCTTGTTAAAAAAGCATATTATAAAATCAAGGACTACGTTGAAGATAAAAACATTTGGCCTTAGATCCTTCTGCGCATGCAGCTTCCCTGGTAACTTGTAAACGGCACAAATAAGTGGATGTCTCTAACTATTCTCAATCTCATTTTTCCTTTCCTTCTTTTAATTTGACTTTTTACAATGGTTTTCAATCATCTTTATAGCCCTTAGCTAAGAATAGTTACAGCACTGATAACAACATTTGTGCCACACGTTAAATTTAGTCTTGTTATATTTATTTTTATTATTTTTTACCTTTGTATAGATTCTTTTACCGATTGTTTTGTGAATGTGTGAACATTGTAGGCCTTCTTGATGCTAGTTAACATTTGTTAACTTTTTCATTTAATATATAATCTTTTTATTTTAATTTTTTTTAGTTTCTTACGACTTATTGTAATAAGTCGGGCCTGCGTTGTCCCCCCATATCTAAGTACTAATGCTGTAACATGGAAATATTGTAAAACCAAACCATTTTTAAAAGAGTAACCATGGAGTTTCTTGCCGTGCACCTTTTGTCGACGTTTTATAAGTGCCCATGTAGGCCTATGTGAAAAAAAAAAATGATTTTGATTTATCTTTTTAACAGAATATTTGTTGCCCACTTAATATCAATATTAAGGTTTGTTTATAGAATAACAATCATAGGTGTCATTGGAAAACTAAAGTTCTTAATTAATCATTCAGTTAATATTATACATAGGTATAACTGTTTTAACAAAATACAGTTTTGCTTTTTTAATACTATTGTTAGTTTCCTTATATACTGATACTCCTTCCTTATAAGTTAAAGTTGCTGGTTGTTGTATTAGTTAGTACATGTTAGTTAAATAAGATATCTTTAATCACAGCTAAAGATTTATTTTGCTAAATCATTTTGATCCTTTACACTAAAAGTCTTTTATAAAATTTCCAGATGTACTTGAGTTGTAACTCCAGCCTGCTGTTATTAGTATCTCATAAATTGTCACACCTGGCTTTAGAAGTAGCAGCGTGGCGTGTGCTGTGAGCTAAATATACGTGTACCTACATCAATACTGCTAGTCTTTAAAGTACACTTAATCCAACGACTGATAGTCTGTTTGGACATTAATGTGGTATAGTTTCTTGGTGCCTAAAATAATTCTTATATGTTTATTAATGTAGGCTACAAGGGTTTCAGCTGGATATATTACTGTTCTTTATCTGAAGTATTGATTGATTTAGTTCATATATAAGAGATTTTCTGAGGTCTGAAATTTTGATGGTTATATGCATTGATTCTATTTCTATACTTTGATTTTATTTTTGACAGTTGTTCTAGAGACAACATCTCATTTGTGTACCAAATTCCTAATACTTCCAGAATCTGGGATGTTTGCTAGGTGGCATTGTATTTTTGGGCAGGTAAAAGGTAGTCTGAACACGCCCTTAAAATATTTTCAGAATACATTAATGTGTAAGGTATTGTCAGTGATAATGCCAATTTGTGACAGTTAAGCATTTGTTATATTTTTTACTAGAATTAGAAAGTTCTGTTAAGAAATTATATTACCGTTGGTGTTCAAGATGTTATTATTATATTTCTAAAAAAAAATATACCAGTTAATTAAACGTGTGTCAATTGTTTGAAAAAGTTTTCTAATAGAGATGCTATCATAATTTCTATTGATGATGGTAGTATGCTTCGTCATAATAGACTTTACTACCTGCACACTAGTCTCCGACAGCCAGAGTAAGGTTGGTATGGATTTTTCCCTTGCTGTGAGATACTTTATTATTTTCATTAGGTTTAAGTATGATCATCTCTAAATTATGAGAAGTTCCCAATCGGGCAGAGTTGGCCATGGTGACCACTATGATGCCCTTAGCCTTATCCATTATGATTTTTCGTAGATATTTTAATATGATTGAGAATGGTGGAAACGCAGAAAAGAAAATTGGTTATCAGTATACTGTAAATGGGTCCATTGTAAAGGCATTCGGGTTGTTATGTATTTGTGATATTTTTTGTTAATGTGACTTGCAAATAGGTAAATTTCAGAATTCCAAATTTATCTTTCAATTATTAATCATATGCATTTTCTTTTAGTTCCCATTCTACATCGGGATGTGACTTCTGCAATACAGTATCAACTACTATGATTTTCAGTCAACCTAATGTAAGGAGCGAAAATTAATTATAATGGTTTTCACACCAATGCCGCTGGCTAAGTTGAAGAGATGAGGGTAATGAATTCCACCCATTCGATTAATGCAGCCTATATTGCTGTTGGATTGTTTATACATAAGGGTATTTCACAATTATTGAAAAGTTTACCAAATATTTAAAAAGACAAAGAATGATGCTAATAAATCCAATTAAAATTCACTTGATATTCAAATTCCTTGTCTGACCACTGGCCCCTAGCAATCTCATCCCCACAGGCCATCCCCCCCTACGAATGAATGGCATATGGCCACCATTCAGGGAATTATTGTAGGGATATCTATATATTTTTCATAATTTACTTCACCTTGGAGGTTTAGGATTTTACACATTCTAGTTTTTTGGTATATATAAAGCCATCCATATTCGATAGTAGGGCACGCTGAGAGCAGTACCTAGTCCTACAAAACATATAAATTGTCAGATTTCATAATAGATAAGTTTTTCTTATCTGTAGGTAATGTTACATGACAGTTATAAGTCTTTTATCAATAATATATATCCCAAAAATATACCAGTATTAGTGGGTGTAAGTTTGTTATTTACTAACTTGTGATTAACTTCTAAGAGTTTTCAATATTTTCAGTCAACAATTAATGGCCACAGGATCTTGCGTAATTTGTTGGCAGATTTCATGACTTTTGTGAAAATGTAAGTTGCAGTGTTTTACCCAAATGGTAGTAGACCAAACTTATACAATTTTCCAAGAGGGTATTCTAGATATTTGCTAGAATTTTTGTGATATTTTATAAGAGACTGCATCTTTAATGTATTTTATGTATGGCCATGGAACTATCATTTGATATCATTTTTAATTCTGTGCACAAGTCTTCAACTTTGAAACGACTTACATCAATGTACTTATTAAGGCTTTATTGCCATTGGGTTTTTGTCTTAAGAAAAACTTGAGACAAATTTTTCTTTTCAAGGCTGGCACTTAGATATTGCATCTTATAGTGTTTTTGCAGCTGGGCTATCTTAAAGTGTTGTGGATACCCATGAAACCCTCAATCCATGATAACATGGTCTTATCATCAGTGATAAATTACCACTATTTATAAGAATTTATAAGCAACCAGGGTACCTTACTGAGTTTAGCGGCGTCGAGGTTGAGATGTAATGACTAAAGATGTAACTGTATGATGTAATGAATGATTAAAGGGTATTGTATGGCTGACTCAGGCTATAGACAGGCTCCCTGTTCTCCTGTCGCCCTTGTGGCGCTGGTGGAGCTTTCGAGTATTTTGCTTAGAATGTGTTGGGTTCTTTCTTGGCTTTGGGTGCTGTTGCAGCACCTGATTTAGAAGCCGCTTTACCAGCTCGATGAGTTTCAGCAAGTGTTTACCCGACCAGATATTTTTCTATCTTTGTGTTTTGAACTTGTCCTTAAGGTCCTTTTTTATTGAGCCGCAGCTAAATTTGCATCTAGTAATTGAGTCACAACTCACAATGTTGAACTTCACATAAGGTGCGATTGGTATCCATTAAGCAACTTAATAGATCTGTATCATTTTCTTTTGTATCCAGTACTTTGGATAATGTTGCACCTAGGATGGAGATGGTGCTGAGTAGCCTTTGTTTTGCTTCTATGGCCTTGTTTATCAATAATTTGGCCATTTTGCTGTATAGCATAAGAGCCCCAAGTTTTGTCACGTTCAATGTCAGCGGTTATTTTCCCTGCGCAAAAAGCTGTAGGGGAAATACCCGCCTGTGGTCTCTATGGAAACAGGCCTCATGTTGCAAGAAGTTCCAGACAGCTGGCCACTTCCTTGTGGAGTTCGGCCCCATCACCATACTCTGTGTTCAATGTTGGGTCAACCCAATGAATTTTGAGAGCGTCTGTGTGTTTCTGGCCTGGAATTGTGAGGAAGATCACTACTGTTCGTGGTGTCCTTTTCATTTGTGGCATCGTCGTCTAGGACTTTGCCTGGAATGATTACAAACCATTGTTTTACTGCCGGTTGATAACCGAGTTATAAAATCTGGTGGGTGTAGCAATTCCAAAGAATTGAACGAAACCAGTGAATTATTGAATGTTGTGAGACAGTCCAATGATCTGCTCGAGTGCATTCTTTAGGTAAAAGAATTAAATTATATTTCATGATCTCGTAAGTATGCGGTGAGACAGCTCGATGGCTTGCCCGAAATGCATTATTCGCTTGAGAATTATTGAATGTTGTCAGACAGTCGGATACTCTGCTCGGATAAGGTAAAATAATTAAATTATGATGATCTCGTAAGTATGCGGTGAGACAACCCGATGGCTTGCCCGAAATGCATTATTTGTTTGAGAATTATTTAATGTTGTGAGATAGTCCGATTTTCAGCTCGAATACAGTCGTTAGAAAAAAGAAATACATTTCTTTTGATTGATAATCTCGTGAATATGCAGTGGGACGGCCCGATGGCTTGCCCGAAGTGCATTATTTGTTAGAGATGCAAGTTTAAGCCGTAGGATTGGTAAAATAGTTGTAGATATATGTACAATTAAATCAAAATATAATTTTACAGAGTTAGGTACCTTGTGGGTCTAAATATGGCGTCGACTCTTGAGACGATTTTGTTTTACTTCGTTTATGTCGAGCACGTTTTAAATTATTTCCAGGTTTTTTCATTTTTCACCTGATTCTCTCGTATTCCTCGGTTGACAATGATGTGTCCTTTTTGGCATTTTCCAACTTTTAAAAACTGTTCTTTGTATTTAAAAGTTTAGTTATGTGTTGAGTAGCAACGCACTAAAACCGCGAATGACAAGTTGACAGCCGACACAGAGCTGCCAGGGAAAGAAAAAAAAAATGTCTCTTAAACATAGTGATTTGAGTAGCCTCCCGTAGCCGGTACTACATGTAAATAATAATCATTAATTACAGATACTAATCTCGAGGACGAGGCACAAAGTATAATACAACATATTTCGAAGCTGTACATATTATAAAGCTTGTTCATTACGTCAATATTCTCTGCATTCCTATCAACATGTGCCAGAATTAGACTACCACCGCATGGTACCAAACCAGAACCAGAACGTATGTACGTTCTGGTGAAGTATATTGATATGGTCGGTTAAATTAGCTTAGGTATCAGTCAGGAAATCCGATTACATGATCCGATATTTGAAGAAAAACTGGTTTGATGTTTCTTCTGATGTATCCTTCATTTCAGTGTCATTATTATTGATATAATAAATAGACCTTTTGGTTTTTTTTTTATCAGCCTAAATGGATCGGTACTAAAATACTTTTGTGTGTTTGAACTCGCTCATACAACTACCTATGCCATTGCGGAATAAAACATATACGATAAACCGGACCTGTAAAACGGACTGCTGTATATTTTGTCGAATCGGTATTTTTACTGGATCTGGATTACTGTCATGTGTGTGAACTCGCTCATACAACTGCATACGTTAGCGCCAAATAAAATCGTATGCGATAAAGCGGACTTGTTTAACGGACCTGTGTGAACTTGCACTCAGACTCTCGGGGTGGGTTTATTGAGGAAAAATGTGGCAAGTATAAAAGCGTGTGATAGATCAAAGGCAACACATATAATGTATCAATTAACTAACAAATAAATGATTGTATTTATGAAGGGATGATATAAGAATTAATATTATTAAGCTGAGCCTTACTATCGACGATGCTCATATACGAAACATATGGTGCCTCAAGATTAGGGAGACGGATCAAATTGCGGAAAGGAACATATGCAACACACCGAACATATTCCACACACCCCAGCCTATGGTGCATTATACATAGGGACCATATAAATAGGTAGGTACATGTCTTAAATGCTTTTCCAACAAAATTAATTTGATGAGGGCCCAATGAGACTGCCGATGATTAAAAAAATTGGAGAGCGCGCCTTCGCTCTTTGTGGCGTAAAAAGTTTTCCGAAACTCACAACATGTAGCCATAATTTAATCATTCCGGGTGAACAAGGTGTTATTTTGCCGAGAAATAAAGAATTCAGAGTTATTACAGCGACGATAATTGGTAAAACGAGATCTGTGTTACGAATTACGGATTAATCAGAGAAGTTATTAAAGTGTAAATATAAACGCTCAGGAGTATTGTGTTTTTATTTGTCATTAAACTTGCAAGTAGGTAAATATGCGAGTTTCCAAGTTGACCTACATACGTAGGTTTAGTCTGACACTGACGACGTCGAGCCACGGGATTATTAGCGTTACTCAAAGGTTGCAAAGCGAATGTTGTAACTTTTTGGTGTGCAATAATGTATATTCTATTCTATTGGGTAAAAAAGAAATGAAAGCCATTGCTTAGAACCGCATTATTGTCAAATAGACGCTAGTAATATTCACTAATCTATGCCCACAGTTAGAGCTGAAGTAATATCCCCAGATTGAAAACCTTTTGCAAAGCTGAAATCGAGCTGGTTGCCGGTTTTCAACTGTAAGTGGTCTATAAAAATTCATGTTGTTATAACTGAAATAATTTCAAAACTAGGTATAGTTAGCGCAAAAAGGGTACATGGAATACCTATTTCATCAAATTATGGAGTCTCTTATTAAATTATTGGTATAGGATTCGACCCAAAAATAATAGGTAGGATTGCCAGACTGAATTAACAAAATAAATCAACAGATTACACAGATCGCTGAATTTGACGAGAATCAGCTCGTGGAAATTGATGAAATGGTTTTCCTAAATGATCGATTAAAAAAGCTGCAAAGATTTCTAGTCTAGTCAACAAATTCTTTTTTTTTTTCAATTTTTTCTGCAGTCTCGGCAAAATATGAACAAGGTGTTATTCGATTTGGAATAGCATGCAGATGTTTTTTGAAAAAAAATAAGGATCCGCTCGCAAAAATTGCAAAAGTATGAAACAATTTACAGCAAAATAAAAAGGGGTTTTGATTTTTTGCAAAAATCTCAAAAATTTATTAAGATTCTGAAAATCTAAAAAATGATTCAAAAAGACGAGGCAATTTACTAAAAGGAAGTTTCGACTATCAGAACTATACGACCAATATTTAAATAATATATACATATTTTTTTGCCCAAATTTCTCTGATTCTGGCTTGCGCAAGCACTTCAGACACTTCAACTTTAAAAAAACATTTAAACATACTAAATATGAAAGGTAAGAGAAAAAAGTCAGGCACTTACTGGATAGATGAATGAACAAAAAAGCTGCAAAAAAGTTGAACAAAAAAGCATTTGTTGACTAGACTATTCATGCGAAAATGTATTGTGTGAAGACTGGGCCATAAAAAATATGAAATATTTTCATGACAGGATTTTTTGGACCGGTAACAACGTGTAGTCAACACCCCAGCTGACTCTATTGTCTCTATCACAGTGATGAAAATCTCTGAGCGCAACAGAATACAAACGTTAAGACTTGTAAATTGAAATAGGATTTAGGCCGGTCAGTTGACCCTTTTTGGGCCGACCCAGACCATTTCCCATTAAGTTAACAATGTTATTGTCAGATCGAGTATAAAAAAATCGGTTATTGCGAAAAATCGTGATCTTCTTGTCCAAGAGATAGAAGAAATTTATCGCATAGGAGTCTATGTTTGCTTCGTCTGTGAATTCTTTAGCTCTTTTGCGGTACCCTGGAGTTCATTGTGGAGCCCTGAAGGAGATCTAGATTAGCTATCGGCCTGTGAAGTCGAGCGAGTCTTTAGAAGCCCATATGCATATTTACGAACGTGATGTCAAAAATATCCATCTTATTGAAAAGAAAATTATTGGAATTCTGACAATGACACAGATTTATGTATAAATAATAAATCGTCCGACTGCTCATTCAACTGTTTAAAAAGTACGAAACTTGGATTTGTTGAAACTTCTAGTGGACTCAGAAATAGAACTCTTAGAAAATAAAATCATTATTATTTTTCTTCTTTTTCCTGAATGACAAATAATTCCGTTTAACTATAACAAATGTCGTATCTAATTTATAAACCATGTTTTTCTTTAGGCCATTATTTTTACTATGTGCTATTATCTTGTCCTTTTGTTTATTTTCACGTCTACTATATTGTATTTTTGTATTGGATTAGCTAAAATAGAATTGCTGGTGTCGGGTGCGAGTGACGGCATTAAATAGGATTATATTTTATTTTTTAGATAGAAAATAGGATCTCCCAATAACGTTTTAACGGATTTATTTAGGCAGATCAAATTTTATTACAAGACAATTCACTGATAACTGAGTAAGTAGGTATCTTTGACTCTTTATTTCTATTTATAACGATTTTACAGAAAAAGGATTGAATTAAAACACTAATGTTGTAAGCTTTTCTGGACCGACCAAGTAATTTCGGCATAAGATTTTTGTATTATGTACTTAGCAGAGATCGTAAATAATACGAGCAACAAGTACGGTGTTTGCGGTACTACATACAAGTTGACGGGGTCGCCATAAAAAATAGAGTATAAAGTGTTCTGAAAGGCTAGTGGATAAAATAGGTGTGGTAAACATGGTTCCGTAAAACGGGGTTAAATTGATTAGTTTTGAAATTAAAATTTACATAATTATTTCAATTATATTTTGAAAAATATGAAAAAAATGCAATGTTGGCGACTTTACTTGAAGTTTTATATTCTCTAATAAAATATATTTTCTACTGTTTGGGAGAAAAAAAGAGCCCATCAACGTTAAAATAAAAATGGTGTTACTTTGATATCCCATTGTTTTTTTCATTGCAACCCGAATCCAATTTATTTTTAATTAATTCTCACTGTACAGTTTAAAATATTTTTTCTGCAGCAAATAGGTGTATTCTTGCGCTGACGTTGATGCAAAACATGGCAACATGTAAGTGTTTCAAATTTAAAAAAAAATCGTTTCGTTTTCACGGAGTTAGCTTTACAAAACCTAAAAAGTTATCATCAACGTTACCCCAGATCTCAATGTAACCCCGTACTACCGGTACCAAAAAATATAACAATAACCCAATCAAAAGCAATATATTAAAGGTACGTAACTATGTTTTTCGAACTACAACGTATTTACTCATCTATCCTTCTTTTTACGTGGAATAGGTAGGTACCTACGTCTAAATATAATACGTAGGTATCACTTACGAAACATATTAATATCCTCTCCATAATTAATTAACGACATAAGAACGACATACGAAAATATAACTATAATCGGTTGTCTATTTGTATCATAGCTCCTTATACATTCCCTTTCCCATATCTTTTGTTACTTGTCAATAGTTTCCTAACTCTTGAAAGGCAGCTGTCAGTTCTAGTGCCTCGTGCTGATGTTGCCAAGCGATATTGACCACCTGTACGCGAGTAAACTTGACTAAATAATAATATTCGGAAAGCCACTGCGGACCGCTAGCTTGTGATCTTTCAAAATTTCACGAGTTCGAAACTGAAATAATACAACGTGTTTGTAATTTAAGGAAGGGGTACACGTAAATGTATAATTAAAATCACCTAAGACTTTAAATTTTAAATGAAAGATGCCGAAGATGGTTCACAAGCTGACAATAATTTCAAACTTGGTAGTACAACCCACTGGTTCCATATGCTATGTAGTGTAATGTTGTTTTTTTGTGTACTAATAAACTAAACTCAGACAAGAAGTAAATATGCGTTACGGTTGTCAGGGAGAATGGAGGAAGAAATCACGTTGAGCCCTTGAGAGTAAAATCTTTGAATCTAGAATTTAAATGTACAAAGTACTTAATCTAAATTTAATTGTAGTTTCCGACCGAAACTGGTTTTTGCGGCCGAAACCGAAACCGAATTTCGGCAACATCCTCAGTTTCGGCCGAAACCGAAACCGGAACTTACAAGGATCATGCTTTTGAGGAAAAAGTCTTTTTTTTTTTTCATTATATCACATATGCAGTCTTCGACATTTTTTTATGTTTACTACCTACTCTTATGCTAAATCACTTTATAAAAAACTTTTTGTCAAAAAATCAATCGGTTTTCAAAAAAAATGCTATAAAGCGAAAAATTACTTTCTTTTCCGAAGGCGGTGTCTTAGGCATCTATAGTTTTCCGTTTTTTGACACCGACTTTTGAAAAGAAAGTTATTTTACGCTTTGTAGTATTTTGTTTTGAAAGTCGGTTTGATTATCTCTTTTTAGTTTTGATAGATACCTCCAAATACCATAAAAATCATTTATAGCCAAAGTAAATCACAGGACGATTCCAATAAGCCCAAACACGACTAGGATCCATTGTATTATTTCGAAGTACCAGAGCCTACCTTCCGGCTTCATCATCAGATCAGTTCCATGTTACCATTTTCAATAGCACCATTTATTTAAAAGTATTTGCTTCATTATTGTCGGTTAGCTATTCAATATGTCTCATACCCGTGACATAATTAGCATTAAGGAGTTCCAGTGGCCATCTGTGGTCTTCTTCATCAGTTCCATTTCACCAAAAGACACTTTCTGAGTGTAAATGATTGCATTATTGATAAAAATTACTATTGCTACTTATCATGGCACTACCCTTGGGATATATCCTTTCCAACAAAAAAAGAATCTTCAAAATCGGTTCATAAACGACGAAGTTACCCGCGAACACACTTAAAAGCAAAAACCGGTCGAATTGATTGTGTGAAACCACCTCCTTATTTGAAGTCGGTTAAAAACTTACCAAATTCAAAATAAATTAAACGAACACACACAAACAAAACAAACTGCAAACACAAGCCAGTCACGCCGTGATTAGGTACGTGGACGCGGCAAAATGTCTTCTTCGCTTACTCGCATGGATGGAATTTAACGAGCCGAACATGACCGATCACAGCGCGAGAACTCCCAAGTGCAGTTTCGGTTTCGGTCGTAGTTTCGGCAAGTCTGCCGCCGAAACCGAAACTAAACCGAAACTGGTTTATTTGCCGAAACTCGGCCGAAACCGAAACCGACTTTCGGTCGGACACTATTTAATTGAATACATTTTTCACTAAGATATATATGTCACGATTATGGTTACCATTTCCATCTATTTTCCCAGAAAGTGAATCCTTTGAGGAAAATTCGTGCTTGTCTGTTATAATCTTTTTTTGTTGGTTTCGTACACCGTTATTAATACTTACTCTCAGGCGTTTAACAGCGTGTTGCTCGTTGAGGCATAAAATATTTTTTATTTTATTATTACTGCCATGGAAAGGAAAACACAAAAACAAACGAAGAAGACTGCCGTAATTGAAGTTATTTTCACTTTTTAGTGTTTTTATTTGGAAGTCGGTTGTATTTTTTTGTAAAAAGTTTTTTTTATTTTTCTCCGTTTAGTTGTGGTACATAATGGACCAGTTCTATAGTTAGTTACCTATAACGTCCAAAGTGGTGCCAGTATAGATTAACCCAGTAACATGAAACTTGAACAAAACCGTTGGAATGAGAGTACACCAGGGTGAAATTTATACCTGCGTACCCCTTTAGAGCGTACCAGTATGATGGTATGTTATAAAATGGTGTAAACAATAAACTGACATGCGATTGCAGCAATCCCGAGTGATTTGCTGTCATTTGTTGAAGAGTCCTGTTGTATATCTCCCAAGTTCTTCATCAGATCTTGATGAAATTTAAATGGGACCACATGATAAGGACCAGCTCTCAATTAAAAATAATCATCAAAATCGGTTCATCTAGTAAAATGTTCTGAGGTAACACACATAAAAAAAATACATTGATAACCTCCTCCTTTTTTGAAGTCGGTTAAAAACTTATAAATATATGTGTAATAACTAACGCTACGAAATGCATAGATTTAAATAATATAAAAGAAGCCGATTACGTTTCGTAGTTAGGTTGCGATTGTATTAAGAACTTCTAGTTAACAATTTCAAATATTAATGATTCTGAAAGCAACTTATTTCAATAAAAATGCACATCAGAATGAGGTAATACTGTCCCATTTACGTATATTAATAGTAATTGCTAACCCACCTTTACACATTTTAACAACATGAGGATTTAAATACATAGATATTTTAATAATAAAAATTGTCTGTGGTATGCATAAATAGCGCAGGGAAATAATGTAGTAGTGGCTCTGTGAGCTTTAGACCTTACGAGTTCGTCTTTTTACCCGACTGTCGAAGCAGGGTAATGTGTTTATCAGTCTATGTATATAAGTATGTATGTTTGTACCTACGTGGCGTTCTAGAGACCAAACGTGTTGGCCGATTTTGATGATTCTTACATCAATTGATTCGTCTTAACCTTGCGAGTGCCACTGGAAACATTAAAAATGGAAAATAGTAAAATGGCGGCTTTTGGGCGCCATATTTTGGAGGGCCGACAAAATAAAGGGTTTTAAGAGGTGATTTCAAAAATATACAACACTTATATGTTTAAATGTACCTACTTCGAAAAAAAAAATGTTAACTAAACAGTTATAATTAAAACATCTGGTTTTGGTCAGCCAGCTCGCGAATATGTGTCCTCCGACTGCACAGCATATTTTTCTTCTTGTTTATGTCTTTTTAGTTCGCTTCGTATGCAGTCGGGTTTTTTGATATTTTTATTAACATTTTTTGAATGTTTTTGTCGATTAAGTATTCAGAAAATTTTCAAAATGACTTCGCTTTTTTCCTAAATTTCCACACAACAAATCCATATATTTATCGAAACTGTTCACAAAATTTGACGAGAATTGGTTGAAAAATGCGACTTATAGAGGAGAACAGCTTGACATATGAAAAAAAAAATTAACAAGCTCACCCTCAGTTTCCCACCTTAAAATTATCGCAGAATTAATGTGACAAATTGTCAAGCACGCGTTATCTTCTGTGATTGGCTGCTGAAAATTCATTCAATCAATCACAGCAGATAACGCGGGCTTGACAATTTGTCACATTAATTCTGCGATAATTTGAAGGTGGGAAACTGAGGCTTAAACTGTGGCAATACGTCGACGACCCAACGTACTAAATATATTTGTGTTAACTTTGTTAAGAATTATTTATTAGTTTATTTTTGTATGTTTAATTTGTGTATTTTTTCTATGGGTTGCCTGAAAATAAATAATAATTATTATTATTAAACAGCCATTAATGTTATTACATTCATACATTATGGTCGTGATGTCAAACGTATTAAGAATTTGCACGAGAAACAAATGAATCCGTACTGTTGAATCATTCAAGTGGCGCGGGACACATCTTTCAAATAATTTATGGAGTCATGCGAGGTTTAATTAATACAAAGGGACAGTCTGAGGAATTCTTAATTAAATATTGTATAATGTTCTTAATGTTTAGGGTTCCGTACCTCAAAAGGAAAAAGCGGCATCCGAAAAAGGAGCCGTGCCAGAAACCATGCCTGCTGCATGTTTCATGCTCGCTTGCATGCTTGCTTGCTTACTGCATGCTTGATGCATGCTTCTTCTTACTTTTTAATCAATTATTCTTATTCTTATGCATGGTGTATGCCTGTTTGCATGTTTTTATGCTGCATGCTTGCTGCATGGATAGATAATGATGATAGATGAGATGAGTCTTTCAATTATTATGGATATGAAATATGTGCCAAAATATGATTCTACTTACAAAATTATGAGTTTCGAATGTATTATATGAGAAATAAGTGTTTCTCAAACGTTATGCAAAATAATATTATGTAAAAAGTTCTGCTATAAAGGGTGGACGCTCCGAATATAAGTACGAACGTAAACGATCAGATCGAACTTATTTTTTCGTCGTGGGTATTATAGAACACGGTATTGAGTGAAACTGTAGTCTCAAGAGGCCTAAGTTACTCGACGAAGTCAAAGTGCACACACTCCGGATCCGGCCGGCGGCCCAGCGGTTTTATGCAAACACTCGCGCGCACTATGCAGTTCTCGCTAACTTATTTCATTTCATTTTATATGTAGTTGAATCTGTTAGACTTCAGTCACGACAAAACCTCTTTTGTCGTGACTGAAATAGAAACCAAGGATGAAATATTCTAGTGGTTGATTCAGGAGTAGGTAAAACCTAGACAACACAACTTTTACCGTTTAACCAAATTATGTACTTTCTGTATCGCTCCTGTATTGGTATTAACAGAAAAATTATGAACAAAATTCTTTACAACGTTATATGTAAATAAACCTGTAAGTTTATCCAACATTAATCATATTTTCACCTGTATATCGAAAATTGGCTATATCGGCAAAAATAAAACTGGTTTTTTTGTAAATAGAAATTACACCTTCACCTCAATATATTTCATATTCGGTGTTGTTGATTTATTGACGTTTAGTATTGCTACGTCTACTACAGTTAACGGTCTAATTTTGAATACTTTTTCCAACCGGTGATTGTTAATTGTCAAGGTTTTTAGCCAATTTTTATACGTTTCAATTATAGATTACAACTAGCCTTCCGCCCGCAGCTTCGCCTGCGTAGACTACACGATATTGGATGTTTCGTATTTTTCAGTTCTGATGGGATATTGCAAATTATTATCCAAATATAGTTTTCCGCCCGCGTCTTTGTTCGCGTAGACCGCAAAATTTGCTCAAATTTATTTTAATAAATAAATGTAAATTGATACAAAATTGGCATAAACTAAATTGCCTTCCTGTTCTAATAGCCAGAGCTCCGGCCTTTCATTCCGGAGGTCTCGTGGGATCGATTTCCACGAGGAGATACACCGTTTCATCATCGGACTACCAGACGTATGGCGATGTGTAATCGACACATGGTAGACATCCCACCCATACGCACAAAACGTTTTGGGAACACTTTTATTGTGCGTACAGTTAAGGAGTGGAATGCCCTGCCGGAGTCTTTGTTTCCCGACATTTACAATCTGGCGGTCTTTAAGTCTCGAGTGAATAGGTTATTGCTAGGCAAGCGTGTTTCACCCTCGACCACATCTTCGCTTACCATCAGGTGAGATAGTGGTCAAGCGCGAGCCTAGAGGATATTAAATTAAATAAATAAATACCTGTAGTAAAGTACCTGTAGTGTTTCTTATATTACATTTGTGAGGTACATGTAACTTTGCGGTACCTTAAATTTACTCCAAGTTTACCTATTAATATTTAAGTAAGGGGTTAATGTAAGATTAGGAGTCGTAACAACAGTAATTAGGCTTGTAGATCTGTGTGCACTCTGTTAGTTTTTCTGTAGGTACGAAAAATAATTCTATCAACTAAATACGGCTGAAAAGTAGACACAGTTTCCTGATATCGGCAGTTTCCCTGTCGGGAGATCCGGGCTACGCCCGCAGCAAAGTGTGGCAGTACACTTTTCCCCCACCCACTCAGTAATTATTACCACCAAGCGAGCATCTGCCCGCAGGGCATAACCCTTCCGTGGTCTATTTAGAAGTCCCTGAAACGCCTCAAAACCCAAGTAGGAAGGTGTAACGCCAACCTCGCAAAATGGGGCTACCTCGACAGAGGATGAGGGAGGGATGTGCATGTGGCACCGAGTTGCAAACCATGCCCCACCTCCTGTCCTATCCCTTGTGGCCCAGAATATGCGATCGGGGTGATCTATGCGCTGCCACCGACAACCGTGGAAGTGGTTAAGTTTTGGGCCAAACAAATTTAAACGACTGTCGTGCCAGCGATACGAAGAACAAGAAGATCTAAATAAATTGTTCTATGACGCAATATGGGTGTACACATCTGCCTAATCTTTCGAGGAATCCAACCGTGATTTATGGATCAATCCATCTCGTTTTACATGTATCAAGGGCCGGGTAGGTTTTCACGAGACAGGTCTGAGAACCTTTTGTAATTAAAGTATGTATCTGTTCCCGAGGCCATAAAAGCCGAATTTTCGGAGAAAGCTCAGAAGGAATTTGGTAAATTACCTTACGATTGTTTCCGTTGTATATACAGTACCTACACAAACATGTTACATTCCTTGGTAACATGTGTCAGCAATCAGTCATCGACATTGATCCGCAGATCCGAAGTTTTCCCGGAGAGAAAACAAGGATTTTCTAAATACCTGTAGTCAAGTATGAAACATAAAATTTGTGAGGTACATGTAAGTTTGCGGTAACTTAAATTTACTCCAAGTTTTCCTATTAGTACATAAGTAAGGGGTTAATGTAAGATCTCTAAGCCCTCAGGCGTCGTTTCAAGTTGGTAAAATCAAGGACAGTTTTTAGGCGCAGGCCAGGTATAAAGCCCCATGATTCGGTTTTCCCAGAAAAGATTGCCAATAGAAATCAATAAGAAAAGTTTCAAAAAATTCTATGGAAGTCAAGGAACGTCAACAAAAAGGGCCTTAATTCCATTAATTCCAAACGTTTCAATCGTCTCTCAATTGTGTGTTTGACAGAAAAAAAATGCTTTTCTTTCTTTCTTTAAAAGGCAACTCATTTGTCCAAATCTGGCGCATAGTTTAGGAGCTACGATGAACATGAAATACATAAACATACACTGGACAATCATACACTCCCAGTACTTGGCTAATATTAAAACATCACCTTTCTATATTTTAACTGAATTGGTTTACAAAGTATAGAATGGAAATAAAATCTTGTAAAGATGATTCAAGTAGTTTTTTCTTGTTCAAAAATCGTCGTTATTGTTTTTTTCACAACGCAAGGACCGCTGCTTCTAAAGCGTTTTCGAAAAAAGTTTTGATAGGCTATGATATACATACAGTACAGTACCTAATCTGAGGTAAAAATATCGAATGAGTTCATCATTCATTCATTAATTCATCATGGCCCTCGATATAAATCCGTTTTATTCAAGAGTTGCATACTATATTTTATACCATGAGTACGAGAAAAATAAAGATTTAAGCGAAAAGCACAAGAAATATTATTAAATAAATAAATGATTTATTACCTTCAAAATTAACAAAAAATGTGAAACCCTGACCCCTGAGCTAGGTAACAGCACCTGTGTTTCAGGGGTCGGTGACCACCTCCGTTAACTACGTTACATAATTATAATTAATTAAACATCATTGCAATAAAATAAAAATCATTATTAAAATCCTAAATATAATAGTATATTATGCATTTAGTGAATAAAGGAGGGATTTAAAGAGAGGGCCATAGATGAATCAAGAGCAAGTGAAGGATTCTAACGACTGAATCACCACCGTAGGTTTTTTGATTCATGATGATAAGTGTTACAATCCTGAGCGACGCGAGTAATTCATGGCCCTCGATATAAATCGATTTATTCAAGCGGTTTATTCAAGAGTTGCATACTACACTTTTCAATACACGTGCTCATAAAGTGGCTCTGATTTCACAGCAATTAGGCACATAATGACACCTGTAATCAAACTATGAGTTTTTCATTGCTATTTTTCACAAGTGAGTTGTAGAGATTTTTTTTAAATTTCTTTGTTAAGTTACTTTGTTCTTAAAAAAGTTTCGATACAAAAAAGATCGGATAGGATTATAGGTGTCATTATGTCCCTAATTGTAGTGAAATTAGAGCCACTTTATGAGCAAGTGTGTTGAAAACCTAATTATTCCTTCTTAAACATGTGTTATTCATTTGTTTTTCAGGGTTTTGTTTTTCTGTAATATCATACATGTTCACTGAACTCATTCGACATTTTTATTTCGGATTAGGTACTATACTGTATGTATATGAAATAAATATTGAAATATTGTTTATATTATATCGTAGGCTGCTACCAAAGCTTTTTTTCGACAACGCTTTAGAAACAGTGGTCCTTACATTGTGCAAAAAAACGACGCAATAACGACGATTTTTGAACAAGACAAAACTACTTCAATCAAACAATCAACATTCTTCTTCAATAAGATTTTATTTTCATTCTATACTTTGTAAACCAATTCAGCTAAAATATAGAAAGGTGATGTTTTATTATTAGCCAAGTACTGGGAGTGTATGATTGTCCAGTGTATGTTTGTGTATTTCATGTTCATCGTAGCTTCTAAACTATTCGCCAGATTTGGACAAATGAGTTGTCTTTTAAAGAAAGAAAGAAAAGCGTTTTTTTCCTGTCAAACACACAATTGAGAGACGATTGAAACGGTTGGAATGAATGGAATTAAGGCCCTTTTTGTTGACGTTCCTTGACTTCCATAGAATCTTTTGTCATTGACTTCTATTGGTAACCTTTTCTGGGAAAACCGAATAATGGATGGGGCTTTATACCTGCGCCTAAAAACTGTCCTTGATTTTACCAACTTGAAACGACGCCAGAATGCTTAGAGAGCTTTTGATGTTTTTTTCATAAAAGCGTTTCAATCAAAGTAATAAAATTATGGCACCCCATGTTGACATTAGAAAAAAGTTACAGGTACTCGTACAAGCAGAATATCTTCTTCTTCTCCTAGCACTATCCCACTTTAGGTGGGGTCGGCTCTCTTAATTTTCTGGCGCCAGGACAATCTGTCCTGGGTTGTCGGGTCGGGCAATTTTTCCTCCGATAGGAGTTTTGTCATGCTAGTCCACCACGTAGCCGGAGGTCGTCCTCTACCTCTCTTATGTTCAGGTAGCTGCAATGCTTTCTTTACTACGTGTTCCTCGTCTCTTCGCATCACGTGACCATACCATCTCAGACGGCTCTCGGTTAGTTTCTCCGATATAGAAGCGACTTTAAAACTACCGCGGATATGCTCGTTTCTTACTTTATCCAGTCTCGTCACACCCCCAGACCACCTTAGCATCTTCATCTCGGCGGTGTGAAGCTTTTGTACGTGCGTCGTTTTCACTGACCAACATTCTGCTCCGTACATCATTGCCGGCCTGACCGCCGTTCTGTAGATCTTGCCTTTGGTTCTTACTGGCGTACGAGCGTCGCATAAGACTCCTGTTAGTGATCGCCACTTCAGCCATGCCACATTTACCCTGTGTAGTACATCGGCGTCGACGTCTCCTTGGTCTGTGATTACTGAGCCTAGGTATTTGAACTTGTTTATTTTCGGCACAGGAGTATAATCTGGGTAATAGATTATGGCTGGTACAAGCAGAATATGTGTTGGTAAATATACTTTTTTGACAGGAGCGGATATTTTTTTTTTTATAATTTGTGCTTTGCAAGCTGACGGTACTCTTCGTGCAGTTTAGAAAATCCTTGTTTTCTCTCCGGGAAAAGTTTGGATCTGCGGTTCAATGTCGATGACTGATTGCTGACACATGTTACCAAGGAACGTAACATTTTTGTGTACTGTACTGTATATACGACGGAAAAAGTTGGAAAGTAATTTACTGAATTCCTTCTGAGCTTTCTCCGAAAAATCGGCTTTCATGGCCTCTATGTATCTGTTATACATACTTTTATTACAAAAGGTTCTCCGAACTGTCACGTGAAAACCGACCCGGCTATTGATACATGTAAAACGAGATAGATTGATCCATAACACACGCTTGGATTCCTCGAAGATTACGCAGATATGTACACCCATAATGCGTCATAGATTCATTTATTTTCTTGATAGAATTATTTTACGTACCTACACCAAAACTGTAATAGAGTACACATACAGATCTACAAAGCTAATTACTGTTGTTACGACGCCTAATCTTACGCCAAACCCTAATGTTACATTAACCCCTTACTTATGTACTAATAGGAAAACTTGGAGTAAATTTAAGTTACCGCAAACTTTACATGTACCTCACAAATTTAATGTTTCATAGTTGACTACAGGGTCGGAAGCTCGGGCAAGAAGCATATGTTAAGGGAAAGTCATATTATAAATATGACTTTCCCTTATACTTATATCTACAATAATATAAAGGCGAAACATTGTGAGTGTGTGTGTGTTTGTATGTTTGTTACCTCTTCATGCTCAAATGGCTTGACGGATCTGAATGAAATTTGGCACAGATATATATTATAGTCTAGAATAGCACATAGGATACTTTTGATCCCGGGCATAAGTTCTCTTAGGATAATTTTCGACATTTACGCGGGCGAAGCCGCTGGCAGAAGCTAGTCACATCACACTAATATTAAAAAGGTGAAAGTCTGTGTGTTTTTATGTTATGTAATATGTTTTTTTTGTTGTTGTAATATGTTTCCTTGGGATAATTTCGACATTCACGCGGGCGAATCCGCTGGCAGAAGCTAGTATAGTATAAAAGCTGGACAGTGTGAAGTTGATTATGGTTAGAACGGGGTGACTATCAATCATGTTGCGCCTTCCTACTAAAGGAGGTAAAGAGAATGTTAAAGTGGCATTTAACCTTATGGTGATAATAATAATAATAATTTATTTGTAACATTCAAATTAACAATTTTCTCTTAAACTAAGTTGTCTAACAATGACAATGAAGTAAGTATCTAATATTGATCATGCTTAAGAGATTACGTTGACGACTGTACTAGTATAAACTGTGTCACAGTCGACATCGCCCTCCTCCCAGTTTACTTCAATATTACAAAATCAAAGTTCTAAACAAAAAAAAAAAAAAAATTGAAATAATTTGTATCACAATTTTTCTTTTTTTTTTTTTCCTTTGGCAGTAAACAAAAATTGGTAATACAAGTACCTGTGTGTTTGTGTGGTGTGTTGTGTAGTGTGATGTGTAGGTAAGTGTGTGGAAGCACTTATGACTATTTTTTATTTACTATTTCCTCCGTTTCTGCATAGTCCAACTGTAGGAGCCAGTCACGTATAACATTCCTGCACTTGCTACAAGTTAGAGGAAAGATGTTGTGGATTCGGTTCGCTTTGTTACATAATTGGTTACTTATAACATAATACTGGTGCATTGCAAGGATTGTTCTGTGGGGTGTCGATTCGCAGATTCTAGAATTATCGCGTTTATGCATCGGTTAATACTCTATGCTTTTGTGTTTACGGATTATGGTACTCCGTATAAAAAGCCGTCTCACAGTCAGTACTCGACATTCGGTATAGAGAAGATCAGTGCTGTACCTTTGGGTTCGACCAAGCATGACCTTCAAATAGCTCTCTGTGCACGCTCTAGGGGAAGTAAGACAGACTTGCCGATTCCACCCCAAATAACATAGCAGTACTGCAGCAAACTTTGGACAAGGGCGAAGTAAACGCACAGTAACGTTTCCCTATCAGCAGAATTTCTGAGCCTTCTGAATATAGGCATTATTTTTCTAATGCGGGCTGTCAACTGACCTATATGTGCTGACCATTTCAGAGAATTGTCAATGATGAGACCCAGATATTTTATAGTGGTGGTGCGAGTTAATTTAGGACAGCCACAACTTTCTGGGATGTCACAAGTATGTGCGATAACTGCAAAATCTGGTGGGGGCTGGGTATTAATGCGGTGCGAGAACGTTACATATTTGGTCTTATCAACGTTCAGCGTCAAAAGATTGTCATTAAGCCAAGTCATGATATCTTTAAGAGCTCGCTCTGCAAAGCACGGAGCCTCTTTCCAGTCCCTTCCATGCACAATCAACGCAGTGTCATCAACGTAGGTAATAATATTACAATTTGGTAGGGTCTTTAAACATAAGGTGTTGATGTACAACAGGGAGAGAGTGGGTCCAAGAACGCTGCCTTGTGGGACACCAAAGGAAAGAGTGGCTTGCGAACTCGTGTAATTACCTATCCTAACACATTGAGTTCTGTTAGAAAGGTAGGAGCGAAACATTTCCAAAGTAACCCCACGAATGCCTATCGATTCCAGTTTTGAGAGCAATATGGGTACAGAAACAGTGTCGAATGCCTTTGACAGATCGAGGAACACACCTATTACTTTCTCTTTGCTGTCAAGGCTACGGGCTATGATCTCTGTAAGCAATAAAGTAGCATCTTCTGTTGATGTACCTTTCATAAAGCCAAATTGGTTCTTTGCAATAATATCATTCTGATGAAAATATTTAGTAAGTCTAGAATTTAACAGCTTTTCAAGAATTTTGGAAATAGCGGTTTGCACCGATATCGGTCTGTAGTTTCCAACACTGTCGCTGTCACCACTCTTGTGGATAGGATGGACTAAGGCCCTCTTTAAAATATCCGGGAAAACACCAGTATCCAGGCATAGGTTACACATATGTGTAAGTGGACCAATCAGACTACCCTTCGCACTCCTCACAACCTCTGTAGGTATATTGTCAATACCAGTTGCAGAGTCTCTTTTTAGATTGACAATAATAGACTCTATTTCCCCATGACCTGTCTGGAACAGAACCATAGATTTCCTAGGTGACTTAGACAGGTCGTGTATTATTGAGGATTGATTTGGCTGTCTATTTGAGGTTCCCCTTTTATTTAATATTGCATTAGCAAGTTTTTCCCCGACCCCTGCAAAATAGTTGTTCACCGTATTAGTTGACTCGAATGGATCTGGAGTGAGAGTTAATAACTCAGATGGAGGAGGCGAAGTTTGCAATTTTGTTTACAGTATTCCACATTCCCTTTGGATTGTTTTTATTCTTTTCAAATTCCGCTTTTGCATAACATTTTATTTTTATTTTTAAAAGGTTTAATAAAGTTTAAAAGGCAAAAGTTACGGTATCTAGTATAGGTGACTTGCATGATTGCGTTGTTCTGATTTAGTTTAGCTTGCCTATGCAACTTGTCCCTATGTCTAATGCACCGTATTAAGCCCGGTGTAAGCCATGGCTTGATTGCTCGCTTTCGGCGAGGTATGGTTTTAAGCGTTGAGTGCGCACGGATAGCATTCGAAATTATGCCTACTAGAGAGTCAGCGGAGACATTGGCATTTGTGGCTGAGTAAACAGAACTAAAGTCAGTCTCCGCAAGACTTAGAACTAAAGAGGGATAATTAATCTTAAGATAAGAAGATTTTGGGTTGTGTCTTTTTATTTTACAGTCAATACAAAAAACCAGTGGCGCGTGGTCGGTTATGAATGCGTCTAGTACACAGGTAGCTGTGAATCTATCAGATCTCAGCATTACGTGATCCAAACAGCTATTATTACGAGTAGGGAAGACATGAGCAGGTAGAAAGCCGTGATAAGCCATCTGGTCTAAATATTTATCACAGTTAGGGTCATTACTACTTGGGGAGATATTTATATTAATATCTCCAATTATAGCTACTGACTTCACTGCCTTCAATGATTCAAGACACAGATCAAGGCTATCACAGAACTTATTTATGTTTCGATATGATGGTGACCGGTACACAGCCACGATGGCATAATCATCCCCAGACTGCAAAACAAGACAGTTGGCATCTATCACAGGCGGTTTCGTTATTTTATGGCTTATTTCAGATTTCACGTAAATTAGGACGCCGTCGTTCTGGTTTAGGAAGTCAGAAGAGTACGAAGTGTAGCCAGAAATTTCAGGCACTGTCGGAGATTTACTCAACCAGCATTCGGTTAGTATGAGAATGTCACACTGTATAGAGATTCTCTCAAGTAGAACGACAAGGCTATTAAAGTTACAAGCTACGCTACGTATGTTAGTGTGCATTATAGATAAAGCTGTTCGGGACAAATTAATATGATTCACTAAACTTTCTGGGGAGCAAATCCTAGAATCGGAGATTTGAACTGAATCAATATCGCTTAATATGTTATCAAAAACTAACATTATAAAGTAAAAAAAATTAAAAGATGTATCTTAATGTCATGAAAGTGTTGCAAATAGTTATTTCGAACAAACGTTATAAAATCAATTCCTACCATTATGTTGTAAAATGTAAATTTTGTAAACTTTTTCTGTAATTGTGAGTTTTCAACCAGTGATTGTGTTTGTATATTTTGTTTCATGTTAAGAGTTGAGTGACTGAATGCGTGAGGTACTTGTGATACAACATGGATACATTTTCTAAATTTAAGTATAAGGTTATATGTGTAGTTTAAATTTAAAATAATCAAGATAATTAATAACATGCAGTAATTAAGATAATATAAAGGCCATACAACATTTCCCAGTCACATTATATTTTGAGAGTGCAGCTTGTTCAAATCACTTTCGTTATCTATTCGAAGCAACGCAGCGCCCTCTTTCTGGCGGAGGAAAATCTTTCCATGGGCAGTCCAGCAGAATTGGTAGTTGTTCTTCTTACCAAACTCCCGAGCTAGGTAAAACAGTTTTCTTGCTTTTTGAGAAAGGCATTCAGAAAGATAGATTGGTTGAGGGGCACCGTCGAGTTGATAAATAAATAATGTCTCTGTCTGTACGTTTGTCACACTAATATTATTAAGGCGAAAGTTTGTGAGTGTGTGTGACTTTTTATCCCGGGAATATGTTCCCTCGGGATAATTTTCGAAGTGCACGCAGGCGAAGCTGCTGGCAGAAGTTAATACTATTATTAATACGAAAGTAAGTCGGTCTGTCTGTCTGTTATCTTTTCACGCTTAAGGTGCCCATAGTCAACGGCACGAACTATTATGTGTGCGGTGTTAAAATGCATGCTGTCTCATCCGACAACACGTGTGAAAGAGATTGATGCTGTGATGAGCAGTAAGAAGCTAGTTCTCATACTAATTAGCACTTTTGCAAATTTGTAGCGAAATGGATGATGATTTAGGACGAAAACGAGCGCGCGTAATTTTATGAATAGGCCTTTGGGAGTCTAGATATCATGAAAAAACCACTAAATGTATAAATTCACTAAATGTTGAAATACTAATCTATCCCTGTATGGAGGCCGTTTTGCAATTTTCCTTCTTCTTATGGTAGTTATTTCCGCCCAAATATGCGTTAAAATTAGTGTTGAAATATGTAACTTTCGACACTCATAACTTTCAAATATTGTATTTTTTAATTTTCTGTTTCCATACAGGGATAGATAATGATGAGACATATTGATATCATATTTTATTTTGAATGTACACCGCCAAATAGTAAGTAATTGCCAGACTACGTTTGTATGGAAGAATTTTCGACTAGTGTAACCTTAAAGTGTTGAACTGATTTATATGAAACTTGGTATGGCGATAATTTGAGACACTGGGAAGGACATAGGTAGAATAGTTTTTATCCTTAGGGGTGACAAAACAAGTTATATGCGAACGAAGCCGCTGGCAGAAGCTAGTATTATAAATGTGGATGTTTGTTACTCAATCACACGAGAATGGCTGAAGGTATCAATATGAAATTTGCCACAGAGACCGATTATGGTCTGAAATAGCACCAGTGGCGGCGTGGCATGGGTTGGCACCCGAGGCGGTTTTCTATTGAGCAACCCCAAAATAAAACAACCAAAAGTGACTATAAAAAGAAATATTGCAAGAGCGAGCAAAGTGAGCTTGAAAATATAAAAATATTGCCTCTGATTGTTAAGATTTTCTTTTACTATTCATACCGACTGACATAGAAGTCTACTTAAATAAGCATAATAGAGAGATACATGAAGATGAAAGAGTGAGCGTAGTGCAATTTTATATCTGTATTCGTAGAAGTTGCAGTGTCAACTCATGCAAAAACATGTTCATAAACGAGGATGCAAGAGCAAGTGAAGCGAGCTCTATGTTTTAGCACGCTGCCCCGGATAAGTTAGGTACTTAGGTTTTCCATTAAACAGTTCCTTTTTTTGTTAATTGTGGGTTTATAAAAACTATATGGCTAGGGGCGCCAAATCTTTACATACGCAACTATACAGTGATTGACGTTGGACGTTCGATTGTGTGGATTTATTCGGCCCAGCTCGTATAGCCCAGTGTCGAATATCACCACTATACACGCAAAAACAAATCGGAATAATATGCGTTTATAAATCAACTTAGGATGTATTAAAAAACCAACAGTGCATTTTATTTTATGATTTTTTCAAATATTTTATTTTATGATTTATTTGGTGAAGCGTGAAGCTGCTGCCCGAAAATTTTAGCAACTCACCTCGGCTTTTTGATTGTTTATGTAATTTAATCAAATATACGGGATGCAAATGCACCTCCTTGCACTTCCTCCCAGCATCCGTCGTCTTGCCCATCATGCTAGCCGCATGAGTCCCAAACGTGTTGTCACCCTGTGGTGCCTGGTACCCCCCCAGGTGACGCGTTTGCGTCACCCGTCGCCTTGCGTCGTTAGCGACGAAGCTCTTTTTGGCCTTAGAGGCCTGGGCTGAGGATTTTATTCCTCTAACCTCCTACAACTTGGAAGTCGTCCTCCTCTGAGGAGGTGGAGGGAGCGGAAGAATCCCAAGATTTATCATCTCGATGATTGTCGGGGAAGGGGGTTAACTCCATAGGGGAGTCAGAGCGAGAGTTTGGCTCATTGGCCTGATTGATGGACGATGGAGCGTCCTGAGAAGAGGTGGGAGACTTAGGTATTTGAGTAGACCTGGCTGGGGGGATAGGTGAGGGCGACCTTGGTGAGTCTTCCTCTGGGAATAGCTTGTAAGCCTTAAGAGGGTTCACAATCGGGCCCAAATCGGGTGGGGTGGGGGTAGTGGCAGCTTCAAATGCTGCGGCAAACTTCAGACTTCTTGTTTAGACTTGAAAAAGTATAGTATTATAGTTTTTTTGGAAAAATCTGTAATACTGTTACCCACGCTATGCTTTTTGCCCGAGCTTCCCTTATATATATTTTTATGTATGACGCTTTTTATAGATGGTCCGATTTCAAAAAATCTGTTTTTATTGGCAAGAGTAGGTATACCTCAAAATTAATCAAATTTGAAAAATAAAATACAACCTTCAAGGTAGGAAAAACAGATTTTCACTCGGAATTTTAAATTGTGAACCGATTCTGTTGAAATTAAGTAAACTGAAAAGCGATATATATCTTTTCAACAAAAAAATTACCGAACTAAATAACAAACTGAAAAAATTATCTGCGCAACGAAATAAAGAATTGAAAAGGAAAATATAAATAAAAATATCACATCACACTAATATTATAAAGGAGTAAGTCTGTGAGTGTGTTTGTATGTTTGTTACTTCTTCACGCTCAAACGATTGGACGGATCTGGATGAAATTTGGCACAAAGATAGATTATAGTCTGGAATAGCACATAAGATACATTTTATCGCGTGAATATGAACCCTTGGGATAATTATCGACATTCCGCGGGCGAAGCTGCTAGTAGAAGCTAGTTAATAATATAATTGTTTGTTTGGCGCCGCCTCAAAATACTAGACTAAAAATAATTTTTATTTTTAGCTTTTCAATTCTTTAATTTGTCACGCGGTTAATTTTTTTGTTAAAAAGGTTTTATGCTTTATGAATTTGCAAACAAATGTAATGTTCGCGAGCGTTGTTTTTGAGCATAACTTCGTGGGTTATATTCCCGAGATGGGCACAGTGGTTTTTCCATGAGGAATTTCTTAGCAGCGTCCCAAAGCCTGGATTTGTATTTTGTTGATGGCAATATAATCAGGTTCTGTTTGATATTATAGATGTGTATTTAGTGTCGTAAATGCCTTGTGTTTACAGTATCTAAATGAAGGTGAAACAACGCCCCCCCCGGTGGGTTCCCGCATTGTGGCTCAGTAGCCGTGATTTGGTCACCCACAGTAAAGCGAAGAGGAACCCGAGGAGGGACTGCTCGTCATTTGACGATAAGCCGACGACGTAGCGGCCAACAAGTTGTTTGCGGGCGAGATGTCGTATGCGGTCTCCCATCCAGGCTGTGCGATTGTGGAATGAGTTGCCCTTGTCAATAAGACAAGCCCAGTCATTGGCTGATTTTAAAAACCTGGTTAGAAACCATTTCCTTTCTCTCTAACGTTTATTCAGTTTAGATCTAATTTATTACATCATTATTCAACACTTTTTAATTTTTTTCCATCTATGAATATGTACAACACGTAGTATTATATGTACGTTTATATATAAGCGTATGTATAGTATTTAATATAGTAATATATATTTTATATCTATACCAATATTATAAAGAGGAAAGATTTTTTTGTTTGTTTGTTTGTACCAAATAGGCTCCGAAAGTACCGGACAGATTTAAAAAATTCTTTCATCTATGGAAAGCTACATTATTCCCGAGTAATATAGGCTATAATTTTGACGGGATCGAAGCCGCGGGGGTCACCTAGTATATATATATATATATATTAATGTAGCATTACGCCACAGACTACCCCTTGTTTTATTCTAAGTTATTTAGGTACATCCAAAGGTTGTCTGTCAGCGATAAGGCCACCTTTGTACCAGTAGAAATAAGTATTATCTTAAAACAGATGTGTAACTTTAGTTTTTGGTGTACAATAAAGTATATTCTATTCTATTCATACCCATACGGTAACGCGGATGAGGATCGCAGGCCGCGGCGGGGGAGGAGTGCCGGTATTGCGGTGCGCCGCTCTCCATTTGACCTTGACCCATCACAACGGGACCAAGGGTGCCATATACGGGGTTTCTGGCGCCCATGTGCTGCTTTGGTCCCCGGGGTGGTCACGGTGTACAGTGAGTTCTGGTGCGCCGGTGATGGGGGTACTCCCCAGAGGAGGGTGCGTTGACAGACAGCCGCGGCGGGTTTGCGGTGAGTGCTAACACGTTGCCCGTGTGCCCGCCATAAGTGGCACAGGAGGACACCGTGGAGTTTACGTGGGTTGATGTCCCACATAACTGCACTATCTCTTCATGGTAGTACAGTATGCATGAGCATTTGTCACCGCAAAAAAAAAGGTGCGACAACGGTAGGTGAATTATTGACATTCGGGCTTTCAGGTTTTTTAATATTTATAATGGAAGGAGCGGATCCTTCAATCTATCAAAACGTCAAAATATGTGGAGCGGAGTGAAAGGTGCTGTAATCCTCAATCATCTGTCGCATTAATACAATTTACTGAAACGACGCAGCAGCCGGGTTTGTGGGTACTTTATTCATGTCGTATCACCGGTAAGAATGTACCAAGCTACAATATTTGATTAGGTATTTTGTTTACTAAATGAACTTCAGTCATTAATCTTAATAATTGGCATTATAATACGTAGCCTACGTAGATACAGTAGCAAGTGACCGTACTTTATTTTATCTACTAAAAGATTTGTTTATCTGCTAAAGAACATAGTTAAGTTAATAGAACCCGTTCTTTATATCCATAGAGGTATAGATATCTAATCTAAATATCTCAAAACTGTTCCCTTAGGTTTCTAAACGACTGATCTGTGCTGTCCTTTTTTAAATATTCAACTTACCTTCTTGTCTGCTTGAAACTTACTTAAGTTGTTTAATGGACCTTGCGCATAATAAATGAGTTCGATATATTCTTCGAAACTACTTCGAACTATTAATTAGGTTTTGTTCGAAGAGTACAGATTTTTAGTTTAAACTTAGTTCTTACATACTACTGTAAAGATTTATTTTTATGTAAAATAGTCTACACACCTGAGTAATTTATATTTACTGTTTTAATCATAAAGTTTTATGACGAGAAAGGTGTGTAAAAGTTATCGTCTTTTATGATATTTACATGGAATCGTCACATCAAAGTAATGCAAAGGCATATGACATTATGGAGAGGTGTGTAGTGTAACTATGGTATACGAACGGTAACCAAGGTCAAAGTCAAATTCTTTATTTAAATTAGGACACTAAGCGGCACTTTTGAAAGACAAAGTTTTTTTTTTTTTAAATATAATAATTGTTTAACCGTCCATTCGCAAAGGTAGATTGTTAAGGAGAAGATTGGACAAGAAACTGCACAATCTTAAAAAAAAAGTGTGTTAAGATTTTCCTACATACATTAATTCAAATACGTGAGGAAGATGCACCCAGTATAACACTACTATACTACGTATGAGTATTACAAGCACTAACAGTTAAAATTCATTTGATAAATAGAAACATGGTTCTCAGATAAATATTTTTTTTGCAAACAGTGGTAAAATACCTAATCCAACAACAATGGAACAGTGTGTGAGTGAATTTCTTAAAACCAAAAAAGAAAACAATATTTTGATCAAGAGTTCTAAACTTTATTTCATTTAGTTTAAATATAACACAAGGTATTTTGTTATAGAATTGAATACAGTACCCCATGAAAGATGTGTGTACTTTTGATGGTTAATAAGATGGTCGATCTAACTTATCTTTATTATTTATAGTGTTTCAGGTTCAAATGGAACCTTAACCTTTTTTATTAGAAATTCTAAAGGACTCCTAAAGGTCAAAACTAACTGTTAATAATCCTCAGAAATTGAAGAAAGGCCACGACTATTAGGAAAATCCTAGTAAACGCGATGTCTCTCTCTTGGCCAATTTACAGGTATGTGTAGTTATGGTCTAAGGATAGACTGGCTATCAACTAATCTGCCAAGCTATGATCATTACACATTGATTGTTAAGCGTATCGGCCAATCGTTATCCCAAGATAGAAAAGTAAACATTTATGGTCTCCAGATAAGAAACTACTAGTAGAAACTATAGTCACGATCCCCAATAAATCAAATGGCTTGTCACGCGATATTTAAAATGGCTCATAATATCATTTCACCTCAAATAACTAGAGATAATATAATGTTTCAAGAACAGGGGAATCAGCAGCGTCGTGTGGAACAGGTTGCGTCTTACATCGTTACAAACTTAGCCGTATTAAACTTAAGCGGGGTTTATACCGCCCCATATATTACGTCTTTTGACGCGGCTTCAAGTGAAATGGATGTCTTTAAGTAGGTAATGCTTGGAAAGACTTGAGGTTATGCTCGATCGATGGAATTATTTAGTGGTTAAACCATTGAGTTGAACTATTTTAGAGACGGTATTGGAAAATTGTCGAGCGATAGTGAGTTTACTCCAGAGTTTATCAAAAAAGGCGCTTTAGAAATTATTAATAAATCTACAACAGGAAAAATCATAAAATAAATACGAAAAAGTTAATGACGATTTGGTTTAATGGAAAACAACAATAGTAGGTGTCAAGACTGTGTCGGAATACGTCCTTTTAGTTTATTTCCAACGTTTAGCAGAAACTCGAACGTCAAGCAGCCTATGGTCCATTTACGAGTATTCTACGCTTAGATCTACAATAAGCATTAAACACAATATTCAAATCAATACATGCAGCAGCTTTTCACTGTCTCCCAGAAGGTGTGACAAGTAGAGTATGCTCCTCTGGGATAAAGCCTATTCTCGTCTTGGGCAACTTAAACCCCTCGCTTCACTCGGGACCCTACATAACTCCCTTGCTCTGCTCGAGAGTTAACCCTAGAATTCTTCGTTACGTTAAGGGTTCAATATGCCGCTCATGACGTCAGACACTGATTCATCCCCTTGCTGCATAATCCACTAAGTATATATATTTTAAATCTTTATGGAAAGTCCAATGTAAAAGTAAAACAAAAATCCAATAACATTCTGCCCACGTTAAAAATGGTTGCTTATAAGGTATTCGTGCCAATATGTAGGATACAAAGACATATTTGCGGTTTTTACGGGTATTTTGTAGAACTTGACAATATAACAGAATTCACCATCACCAGAAGAATCTGTAAGATTCATACGCTGATTGATTTTATTCGTGTTTCTTATATTATATTTACTTGGCTCCTGAACAGCATACGGTATAAGCTCCGTAATTTATGATCCCTAACTCCGGCTGAGCAGTCATTTCACTTCCGCAAATTTGGCCATCCCAGCTGTTTGTTTAGTTACCCAAGTGCATAATGCTTAAAAATATATTACCGCACCGTAAAGTATTTTCTCCTTGGCGTGAATAATCTCAGCCGGCAACCGCTTATTGGAACCGGGGCGAAAATAACAATCGGCACGGACGTGATACGATGCGCTTCTATAAATCAAACATATTTTGCGCTCCAAAAAACCGGACCTGATCAAGAATTCAGGCCCAGAATTCTTGATGTTGTAGTAAGCTAGAGGCGATACGCGCTCATAATAGACTTCTCGCTTTGAACGCATTCCACGCGTAATGGATTAGTGAAATATAAGAGTGCTACTGAATATTGGATAAGTCACGAATTGTAGTGGTACACTAGCATGTGTACGAGTACGATATAGACGAGACGTGCATTTGTTATTATTAGTACCTATTAAGGCCAATATCTCTGTATTCGCCCGGATTGACAGACATAACTATTCCACTAAATGTATTAAATAGTGGTACAGGCTTTTAATCAAATATATTAAGTTTTTTGAGTTTGTATAAAAAAACCGGCCGAGTCTGACTCGCGCGCAGAGGGTTCCGTATGAACATTAAATTATTAACATTCAACAACATAAATAGGTAACATTACTAACGTTAATAAACAATGAAACCACCGAACGTTGTTCAAACGAAGGGACAAAATTAACTTTGTCGTTCGAAAACTGTTGTCCCCTTTACATCAATATACAAAAATTTTACTTTTCCAAGTACATTTTGATAAGTTTGTCGATTATTGCCCGTAAACTTGTTAAGCCTAGTTAACTGTGATAGATTTCTCTTTAATCTCGTTATATATACTACTGCCATGACTTTTTTCACACTTCCAAAGCAACTATTTTGTTCTGAACCAAACGTTTCGTTCACCATTTGATATTTAATTGCAACACCATGTCAGTTGGCTGTCAGTGATTTGACAGCTTTTGATTAGCAGCTGACACTTGAGAAGAGTCGAAAGAGAAAATTTGTAGCTAGCACACGGTGAATTCGGGTTTTTGTGGAAACATATCTAATCGAGATGTGTTTCGCCCATGGTAATTGTTAATTGTGCGCGCCAGTCGCAATCAGGGTTGTGGGGCGCCCGCGAATTCGGTTTTGAATATATTTCACATTTACACCCGTAGTAGGAACCAGTATATCTCCCAATAAGGAACGAACCCCCTAGCTTTCCACTGCTGCGTTACGGCAGTTTCGTGGGGTACAGGTTCAGACAGGGTCCAGGAGTCCCAACGCTGCTATGGGCCCCAGTGTTTAGCTCCTGGCTTGGGACCCGAAGGCCTGTATTTAACATTTGGTAGCAAGAGCGTGGTTTGCATTCCACGATCATAGTATACGCTAGGACACTCGTTCACACTGAATGCTGTATTGTTTGTCGGTTTGCTTTTTATTGTTGAGAGTACTGGGTTGGAGAGTGGTACATTTTGAGTCTTTCAGAGTTAGCTGTGTCTTGTTAGGGGCAAACAACCCCCACAGTTAGATTCCAATTTTTTTTAATAAAGTGTACAACTCACAACTTAATATTGTCACTCCGGTAATAAAAGGTTACAGTTTTGTATTAAAATATAATTTGTTTATTTGTTGTATACAATATAGGTTTGGTGCAGACTAAATAGTCTTCCCTAATTGTATTTGATTGGATCATAGTTATTGTTGGACCTTGAACCTTCTATCTTGGCATTGTAAGTTTGTTTATATTGTAAATATACTCAGTGACCACTACAGAAGTTATTGTTTTAAAGTGTGTTGTTACCAATTATATAAGATAATTGGTTAGTTTGTTTGATATTGACAGTAATATTCTAATTGATTGAAGTTAAAGTCATTGTTTTTAACTATTAAAGTAAATTGAATATTGAATTCTTATTGTAAAATCAACCTACCCACTTTTTTGTTGATAATTTTTGTTTTTTTGAATACCCTCTTGAGTGTTGATAATTTATTTTCTTGAGGTACCCACGTTGTTTTGATAATTTATAAATTGATATTTGGGGTATAATAAATTTGTACTGAAAAATAATTAAGTAAATGTAACAGGGTTGAGTACTATTTGTTGAATTAACTTGTTGTTTCTCTTACAGATCTCCCCCATAGGCGGGGGAGCGCCTCCCCACCAACCCCAGGTGGATCCTCGACGGGGTATACCTCGCAAAGGCGGGGGCACCCCTCCATCCCCTCCTCAATTGGAGGAAGCCTCCGCTTTTCAGGACGACCACCAACCCCAGAGGGGTTATTAACATTAGGTAGTCGCTTCCCTCTCCTCCACTACAGCCGCCCAGCCAGAGACAGTCCTTCTGCCAACTGTCTCTGTAAGGATCTGAGTCCCGAAGGGTAAATCTTTGGTAGTTCGTGCCCTTTTGGATTCGGGTACTCAAGGCTGTCTTGTATCCTTTTGTTTAGTGGTAAGATTGGGTCTCCCACGTAGATTCCACCCTTCTACCATATGGGTGGTCTTAAAGCGGTTAGTCCACGGGGAGAAATTGAAATTTGTGTTTCGCCTGTTCATTGTAGGCAAAGAATCTTGGCCAAGGCCGTTGTTTTGAATGATATTTTGGGCAGACTCCCGCAGGTAACCATTAACCCTGCAGTGGTGAATTTGACGTCGGACCTAACTCCTGCCGACCCGAAGTGGTTGGTACCCGGACCCGTTCTGTAGACAGTAATACAAAAGTACTCGAAGATACTAAATTTGAAAGTTAATAGAGGAAAAGGGTCCCTCATTTGTGATTATCATATTTATTAAAACATGTTGTATTACTTCAGTAACATTTCATTGAGATTTTTGTTTCTGGGTAAATATTTGTATGTCATGCACACAATTACACGATAGTGGAATTGTCGAAATAAAAGAAGACATCACGTCTATGAGTTTTGGAAAAACGACAAGTGTTTGCTTTCAGACAACAAAAAACTAATACATCAAGAAAATACAGAATGATGTGTCCTGTCTACCTTGTATGTTATTGACGGTTTATATTTATTTCTCAAAAGATTCGCAAAACGAGAAACAAAGTTTTGATTTGGATTTAATAGCGACTAATTATTTAGAAAGGGCGACTAATTATTTAGGGCGATTAATTATTTAGGGCGCTTTCCATGCGCTGTGTGCGTTAGTTATAAAAGTAATATTTTAATTTTTGAGCAAATATGATTAAGAAACTGTTTTTATTTGGATTACAAATATTTTAATTCTCTAATTTCCACATGTTTTTTTCTTTCTTCTTTAAAAAAAGCAAGAAATTCGTTATGGTCTGAATAGGTATTCTCAGCATAGGTAATTTAGCGTAAACGGGACTTATTTTTTTAATTTTTTACCAAAATATCTATTAACGTAAATTGAAACTATATCGACTGTAGATCGTGCTCCCTGGACTTTCTAAGTCGCTATTAAATCCAAATCAAAACTTTGTTTCTCGTTTTGCGAATCTTTTGAGAAATAAATATAAACAGTAAATAACATACAAGGTAGACACGACACATCATTTTTGGGGGCCTAGTCACCCACGTCCGTAGGAACGTGCCCTTTTTCTGATTCCCTACACGTGGTCCCCGGGTGGTGCAAATCAGGTGACACTAACTGGTGGGAGGCTTCGGCCGAAGGCTTGTGACCACCCACCGGGCAAAGACGTACCGCCAAACGGCCTAGCCGTGTTCCGGTTCGGTGCTCGGTGTAGCCAACTAGAGGAGTTGGGTCGAGATAGCAGTTCCACTGCAGGTTGACCAGCCTGACGCGCGCTGTTAGGGATGTATCGGGAGACTAGTCGCGGAGGGTAGCGGGATCCGAGGCACGGTGCGCCGCTGGCCGACCGCAGGTAGTTGGGGGCCCAAGTAGTGTGCCAGCCACACACGAAAGGCTGCCCCGCCAACTGTCGAAAAATCCCGAAATGCGCCATCGTGCTGGTTGGCGACCAGATGGGGAGGGCCCGATGGACATTCCGGGGGGGCTCGGGCGTCCCCGCAGTCTCCGGACTAGTACCCCAATGATGCTGTCCTTTCAGTGCGTGTCTGAAGGTTAGCAGCGTGGAACCTCGTCTCACTTCCAACTCCTCTCCTCAGTTCACTCTTATAAAACCATGAATGATGTCAGGAAAAGGAAGATTAGTTTTAAACAGCGGCTGCACCCCCTCCCCCACAAAGTGCATATCACCAACATTAGGGGTCTGCACTCAAATCTCTCTGCAGTCCACTACCACCTGGAGACTGAGAAACCAGCGCTGTTTTTCCTTACGGAGACGCAGATAGCGAGTCCGTCAGACGTGTCGTACCTGTCTTACCCAGGATTCACCCTGGAGCACAATTTTAGACCACGGGCGGGTGTATGTATGTACGCCCGTGACGATCTTTGCTGTCGGCGTCTCCGTAACCTTGAGGACTCAAGATTCACAACGCTCTGGGTTCTGGTGGACACAGGTCTGGATAAAATTATCTACGCCTGTGTCTACCGTTCGCACAGTGGAGATCAGGAGGCAACCAGGCTCACAGAGTACCTCAGTGAGGCGGCTGATGCAGCACAGCAGCGGTACCCTTCTGCCCAATTAGTGTTACTGGGGGACTTTAATGCCCACCACCAAGAGTGGCTCTTCCCATACCAGTGCACTGATCATGCTGGACGGGAGATGCGTAAGCTTGCGCTAGCGCTAAACCTCACCCAGCTGGTCCAGGGGGCAACGAGGGTAATAGATGTTGATTCGCACACGGCGAATTGCTTGGACCTTCTGCTGACAACAGATCCAGACAGATACTCTGTGTCCGTCTATTCCCCGCCCGATCCCAGCCCAAGGGGCACCCGGCGGGTTTGGCGGTACAGGTCGGCAGATTGGGATGGCATGCGATTTTTCTTCGCATGCTATCCTTGGCAGCCTACTTGCTTTTCTTCGACTGATCCATCGTCGTATGCGGATGCCGTGACGGATGTGTTGTGTCGGGGAATGGAGTACTACATTCCGTTCACTGACGTAACAATGTCTAGCGAAGACCGGCCATGGTTTGGCGCCGAATGTAAGCGCGCCGACGCGCTTAAACATGGGGCGTACCTGGCTTGGGTCGACGCTCGATCGCGTAAGGCGAGTGACGTGGGTCAGAAGAAGAGGGCCTTCAACAGGGCTGCCAAGTCCTGCAAGATGGTGTTGCGAAGGGCTCGGTTTGATCACATTGGCCGAATAGGGACCAAACTTGCTTCTTACCCAGCAGGTAGTAAAGCGTTTTGGTCTCTGGCTAAGTCGGTCGAGTCGAACTTCTGCCGTCCCTCACTGCCACCACTGCTGAAACCCGACGGGTCACTGGCCCTATCTGTACGACCCGAACAGATGGGGCTTTCGCAGCTGGAACTACGGGTCCGGCTGTTTGGATCAGGGTACGCGGGGTCAGGTAGGCCTTCCACCATTGCAAGCGCAAAGGTGGTACCTGACATTGAGGTTGGACTCGCGGTGGTCTATGTGGTGGTTGCAGAGGAGTGGCATGTTGTCTGCTCGGCTATGTGTGGGCCGAGCGTCATTCCTCGCGCGCAACAAGTGTCTGAAGTTACCGGCCCAAGGCAAAGGGCCACCTGGTGGTCAGACGCGGGGTTCGTGAGTAACCCTCAAGCAAGTGAGCTCCTGTGAGCGAGCTGCATCTCCGGCACTTTCCTGGATAGAAAGAAGAGGACTACCCGTTGGATTAGTTTTCCGGCAACCCAGCTGTAGGCATTGGGTAGATGCGATGATTTGTATTCGAGAGGTGAGCGTGCTTACAGCTCCGGGACCATTCTGGAGAAATGGGAGCCAGCTTCTCTGGCGTCCTTAACGGGGATTGAATCCGCTAGCACCAACTGCGCTGGTGCTGGTGCTTGCACTAGTGCTGGCGTACTGGGGTGCGTGTGGTGAGCGGCTTTATTGCTCCGGTACCATTCTGGACAAATGGTAGTGAGTAATCACGGTGCAACTCACATTTTCTCTTGAGTACCAGGGGCGAGTGCTCTCGGAGGCGTGACCTACCGAAGATGGTCCCAGACACCTCGTAAGGGGTTGCCTGGTATAGTGTGCCGCTTTCCATAACGTAAGGTTGGTGAAGGAGGCCACTATAGGAAAACTCAGTAGACAAATAGGGGGTCACTGGCCCACTCCGCTGAGGAGAAAGCAAATTTATTTGCCTCTCTTTTTGCGGAATCTTCACGTCTGAATCCTGGTGATTCGCGGCCCCCTCCTCCTCGAGACGAGTATGTCGGACATTCGTATCCATCAAAAGGACGTCCGTAGGGTGCTGCGAGACCTTGACGTGAACAAGGCTAGCGGCCCTGACGGAATACGAGCACTTGTTCTAAGAACCTGTGCGCCTGAACTGTCTCCGATCTTGACACGCCTATTCCGTCTTTCGTATGAAGCTGGAAAAGTGCCGAATGCTTGGAAGCAGGCTAACGTACAGCCCGTGCCCAAGAAGGGCAGTCGAGCTGACCCGGCCAACTACAGACCCATATCTGTAACCTCCATACTCTGTAAGAGTATGGAACGTGTACTCAATACTAAGCTCCTGGCATACCTAGAAGCAAACGATATCCTTAGTGATCGCCAATACGGCTTCCGCCGAAATCGGTCTACTGGGGATCTTCTAGCGTATGCCATTCACATCTGGAGTGAGGCCATCGAGAGGCACGGGGAAGCGCTTGCCGTCTGCCTAGACATCTCGAAGGCTTTTGATAGGGTCTGGCACGAAAGCCTTATTGCTAAGCTCCCTTCATTCGGTTTGCCCGGTGGTCTGTGTGATTGGATTGCAGACTTCCTGAGAGATCGGTCCATTCGAGTGGTTATCGATGGCTGCTCGTCGGACTACTTGGATATTAATGCCGGGGTCCCTCAGGGGTCGGTACTCTCGGCAACTTTAATCTTGCTGCACATTAACGATCTGCTAAAACCCGGCACGTTTGGGTATGCAGACGACAGCACCGTTACTGAGAGATACTTGTCCAACGCTCGTGCTACGGGGCCTCAGATCCAGTCTCTCTGGGAGGCCATGGTGGAGCGCTTAAACCTGTCCTTGCAGGCAGTCTCCAAATGGGGCGATGCCAATCTGGTCAGGTTTAATGCTGCTAAAACCCAGGCGTGTCTTTTTTCCGCAAAAAAGAGTCAATTTCAGCCGGCTCCAACTTTCCGAGATGTGACCGTGCCAATAGCCGACCAGATGGTCAGACCAGAGCTTCTTGGCGTTACGTTGACATCGACTCTCAATTTTGGGCCATACATTGAGGCAAAGGCTCAGCTGGCCGCCAAAAAGCTGGGGATCCTTGCAAAGGTGAGAAGGTATTTCACGCCAGAACAGCTGCTCAGCTTGTATCAAGCGCAAGTTCGATCATGCATGGAGTACTGTTCTCATCTCTGGGACGGATCTGCCAAATACCAGCTTGATGCACTGGAGTCGATCGAAAAGCGGGCCAAGAGACTCATCAGCGATGAGGCACTGGTTAAGTCAAAGCTCCAGAGCCTTGAACATCGTCGCCGAGTTGCCAGCTTGTCGTATTTTTATCGGTTACATTTCGGGGAGTGTGCGATGGAATTGCATGATTTAATTCCACCCAGCCCGTTCCATCATCGGACTACCAGACGTACGGCGATGCGTCATCGATATATGGTGGACATCCCACCCATACGCACTAAACGTTTTGGGAATACTTTTATTATGCGTACAGCTAAGGAGTGGAATTCCCTGCCGGAGTCTGTGTTTCCCGATAGCTACAATCTAGGGATCTTTAAGTCAAGAGTGAATAGGTTACTTCTAGGCAAGCGTGCTCCACCATCGACCACATCATTGCTTACTATCGGGTGAGATAGTGGTCAAGCGCGAGCCTATATCGGATTAAAAAAAAAAAAAACGTCAATCTGTATTTTCTTGATGTATTAGTTTTTTGTTGTCTGAAAGCAAACACTTGTCGCTTTTCAAAAACTCATAGACGTGAAGTCTTTTATTTTGACAATTCCACTATCGTGTAATTGTGTGCATGACATACAAATATTTACCCAGAAAGAAGAATCTCAATGAAATGTTACGGAAGTAATACAACATGTTTTAATAAATATGATAATCACAAATGAGGGACCCTTTTCCTCTATTAACTTTCAAGTTGAGTATCTTCGGCTACTTTTGTATTACTGTCTACAGAACAGAGGAACAAAGATAAAAGTTTTATAAAAGATAAAGCTTTTTCTTTAATTAATTTTTTTAAGCACGAGAAACCACTTTATTTTTCGGCCTAAAAAATATAAACTTAAAGAAAAAGCTTCTTATCTGATAAGTCGGTTAAAAATAGATTTGTTTAGTCAACAAAACTATTTTTAACCGACTTATCAAAAAGGAGGAGGTTCTATGTCCGACTCCACAAATAAATAATCTTTACTCTGTTTGTTTTTTATATGTGTTCACCGATTACTTAGTCAATTATGGACTGATTTAGAAAATTCTTTTTTTGTTTGCAAGGGTATACTTTCGAGGTGATTCCATTTGTCACCAAATCAGGATCTGTTGTAGGGAGCTTATGTAAATCGAGGGAAAATGGATTATTTATTTCTTCTTATTGTCATGAAGCAAATTTAAACAAATGGTTTGAATGAAAATGGTACTATCGAACTGATCTGGTGAAGGATGAAGCAAGAAGGTAGGCACCGGAACTCCATAATAGAACAATGTAACCCAGTCATGTTTAGGCTTGTTGGAATTGTTATGAGAAGCTCTGGCTATAAATGATTTTCATGGTAATATATGGTAACACATAAATGTAATAAATGGGTTTTTGTTTTTAATCAACTTTGTGTTACTCAATTAGTCCTATAATAGTATAATACCCGAGCCGTTAGGTGAGGGTCTAAAGAGAGCCGAGGACGGTAATCATCAATACACTCGTGTATCATATGACGTTTTTCAACACACTTGTGAAGAAAATAATACAAAAAAAAACATTTTCAACAGTGAAAACGAGTTGTGAATATTTTTTCGCAATGTCGAGAAAAAATTACTCAGCTTTCCTATGCGCGCGCATCTAACAATGGCGATCGGCCATAGACTAAAATAATGAGTTTTCTTCGAAATAGTTTTTACAACCTCGTTTTCACAGTTGGAAATGATTTTTTTGTATTATTTTATTCACAAGTGTGTTGAAAAACGTCGTATGATACACGTGTGTATTGATGATTACCGTCCTCGGCTCTCGAATGACCCGCACCTAACGGCTCGGGTCTCAATGGCGCCTCAGCGTTAATCACCAACATTACACACTTGTACCATAATGTGCTATTATTAAACACGTACAAGTTGAAATTATCTGTTTAAATACACATGAAATGAGCAAGCACAAGGTACATTAATTTATTTGTACTATTGAGCACGATCTTTTTTGTATCAAAACTTAAAAAAACTCTATAACTCACTTGTGAATAATAGCAACGAAAAAGTCACAGTTTGATTACAGGTGTCATGTGCCTAATAAAAAAAAAAAAGAGCAGTGGTGGCCCAGTGGTATCGGCGGCGACTTACAAGTTGTAGGTCGTGGGTTCGAACCCAGGCAGGCGCTATACTTTGTGTAAATTATTTCATCACCACTGCTCTAAAAAACGGTGAAGGAAAACATCGTGAGGAAACCGGCATGTCCTAGAACCAAAAATTCGAAGACATGTGACATCCACCAACCCGCACTGGGCCCGCGTGGTGGATTATGGCCCATCCCCTCTCACAGCAGAGAGGAGGCCTGTGTCCCAGCATTGGGAACATTAATAGGCTGATGATGTGCCTAATTGCGGTGAAATTAGAGCCACTTTATGAGCAAGTGTGTTGAAAAAAGTATTATCTAAACCAAAAAGCTTCCTATTAACCAAACTAAACTAAAACTACACTAGCTATCGTTTGACCAGATTTCCTAAAGAAATACACTTGGGAGCAAATAAATCGAGCCACTACCTTTTTTCACGTAAAATGGTAAATATTTTTGGTAATATGGAACGTATCAATTCGAACTATATATCGCCTAAAAGTTTAGTTAATAACCTTTACAATGAGGGTAAATTATTGAATAATAACCTTATTGAATGATAAATTATTGGCTCTGCAAGAAAAATGGTAATTTTGATAGAAAATTTAGTAGGGCTAAAACAGTCCATAAAAACAATAAAAAACAAAATTATTGCAAAAAAAATATTCTTAATAACTGGTATTACCCCCCCGGGCCCTGATACATTCTTGTAGCCTATTAGTCATCGATCTGATCAGCGTTACGATGACATATTGTGGTATGTTCTCCCACTCTTCAAGCACAGCGACTTTAAGCTCGGGAATGGATGAAACAGCGGGAACCCTGGCTCGAACTCTCCGTTTTAGCTCGTCCCATAGGTGTTCGATCGGGTTCAAATCGGGACTTCGTGCTGGCCATACCATTTGTTGAATCCCGATCGCAGACAAGTATTCCGTAACGATCTGCGCGGTATGAGGTCTCGCATTGTCATGCATAAACAAGAAATTTTCTCCGACAAAACCAGCATACGGCATTACGTGGTTTTCAAGAATGTCAGTTATGTATCGGTCAGCTGTTAATCCACGTCTACCATTGCCATCGTTGGCGGGGTCGACGAAGACAAGTTCCGTTTTTCCGTCTAGAGAAATTCCTCCCCACACCATACAAGAACCACCACCAAAACTCACCGTTTCTCGAATGCAACATTGGGCAAATCTTTCACCAGGACGTATATACACTCGGTTTCTCCCGTCATTGCTAAAAAGACAGATTCTTGACTCGTCAGAAAACAAAACTGACCTCCAGTCTTCTAACGTCCAATTAATGTGTTCTCGAGCAAACTCCAAGCGAGATCGGCGATGAGCTACAGTCAATTTTGGGCCAGTTGCTGGTTTGTGTGATGTTAAATTTCGTTCTTTTAGTCTTCGTCTCACTGTCCACCTACTGATTGCGACTCCTCGAACGTCACGTAACGCTTGCTGTAGCTGAACAGCATTAAGTCCACGGTCGCGCAACGAATTGGTTGCAATAAAGCGGTCGTCACGTTCTGTTGTTGCCCGTGGTCGGCCAGTTCCAGGTCGCCGAACAAAAGCACCAGTCTCCAGATACCTGCGGTATACCCGCTGTACCTTTGAACGACTCAAATGAAGTCTGCGTGCCACTTCACGTTGTCCGTGTCCAACCTCAAGTAAAGCTACAACTTGGGCAGCTTCCGTCGGTGTAGTATCCATTTTATCAGGTTATTTTGATTACACAGACACAGATAAAGACAACAATAACAAGTAATATGGGTATGATTAACAAAAACCTCAAATTTAATCTTTTCTTAACAGAGTACAATAAAAATGTCATAAGCAAATTAAATGCGATAATTTTATTCTACCCTTTAAACTTTAATAAAAATGAAATTTTGACAACTAACTACCCTCATTGTAAAGGTTATTAAATACCCTTTTAGGCGATATATGTTTCGAATCGATGCGTTCCTTAATACCAAAAATAATTACCATAATGCGTGAAAAAGGAAGTGGATCGATTTATTTGCTCCCAAGTGTATATCTTCAACGGAGTCTGCCTGTAAAAAATCATTTACAATAATGTAATGTGTCTATTGGTTATTACCAAGTTTATACTTAAAAAAAATACCCATACATTCGTATAAAAATGTTTTCACAAAAAAGATACACTGGCGGAATGGTCTTGTTACTTTTTTATTGAGCGTTGGAAACACAAATTAAATTCAAGTAGAATGTAATTTATATTTTTCATTACTTAAGAGTAAGACTGGAGCAATTTATCAAACTCTAATGAAATAAGTATCAATGTGTACAGATCTACCTACTAAACTGAATACAGGCTAACATCCCCAGGGCTTACCCACTTATTAAAAGTACATGGTTGTGTACCCACACGCCCTCAACTAAATGGGCCATGTGATACGAAGCGCATCTTAACGGGTACATCAGATAACCTTAAACATTTATTGTGTTACTAGTAAGTAGAATGGATGTTTGCATGGAAAAGTAGGTCCAGTGATTGTGTGGGCACACGCAATGAGCACAAATACGAGTATGTGTAAGAAACAGTGTTATAATCAACACAATAAAAACACTGGTTCGGTGTCAAATTAAACTATTATTATTTTGTCTAGGTGCATATTAAATAATCATTTCATCATTTCCAAGCAGGCATGGACTAATTACCATACATTAAGCGACAATGAGCAAACCTAGGTACATACAATATCTATAAGGCTGACTGGTAAAACGAGGGGCACAGTCAAGAGGCCCACGACAAACTATATTTTAAAAATCCAAAGTAAATGGGAAGGGCTGACATGTGACATTTAAGTAGAGCATGTCCAACTCCATGCAATTTGAACTTTTGGACAATTGTCAAAATATACTGTGATAAGACATTTTGAACTTGCTTCCTTTGGCTCATCATAGTGGCCTTGCCGCCAACTGATCTGATCTGTTTTCCTTTTATCTGCACATTGTGAAAATCCGAAATGCGAATACCCGCATCAAACACATTTTTTTTTTTCCGAAAAAAAATAAAAAAAACTAATGGTGAAAACCCTCATTTTGTCTCTTTTATAACCAGTCGTACTGTGTGTGTGAAAACACTACTATTCAAACCAAATGAAGAAAATATTCATATTTGTGGATATTAACGGATTTTCTCACATAAGTTTGTGATTAAGGGCTCCGGTCTAGTCCGAAAAGAGGGCTACATTCCTTTTATATCATAATTTATATTGAAACTTTCATATTATTTGCTAAAGCGGCAATAGTAGACAATAAGTGAAAGGTAACCCCTTAAATTATCGTCTACTATTGCTCCTAAAATATTATTTATAAAACAATTTTCTCAATTTGCAATAGTATAAAAATAACATTTATTTTTATATTCCAAATCCCGAAGAACAATACTCTTTTGTTTTAACGAGTGTAATCACATCTGAAACGTTTTTTAGTCACTTTAATAAGGATGTAATGCTGGTTTATTATGCCGTCTTGTTTGCCAAGTCCAAAGTATTTCTTTTGCTTTTAGGTGGAAAAGTTTGTACTGCAAGACAGGAGTTTTAGTAATGATAACAATATTAAATAAAACCTGTTGTTCTGTAGGATCAAATGGATATACATTGGCAGAGAATTCTCTACGCTTTGAACCCTTCGACCCCCTTCATACCATGTACGACACGCAACGCTTGACACTGAACTGTGTTGAACTTACAATACAACCATGAAGCGATTGAAGATTTATCTAATAAAAAGTTATATAGCATGAAGTAGGTACTACTTCTCCAAATTAAACTTTTAATTAAAAAAAAGGTCAGTATAAAATCAAATAAGGACAGCCTTTTAAAGATTGTATAAATGCAAACCAATGCATGGAGAATGGAGGCCGAATATAAATTAACTGGAAAAAGGGTCCTCATACTATCTTGAATTAAGATAATCCAGCTTACAGAGATACGCATCTCTCAGGTTTTGTCGAACAAATATGAATATTTACAAAAATGTTATTATTTTGTTCTTCACTCTCTACTCTTCGTAATTCCAATACTTTCTGTTATAGTAGCAAAATAGGCTCATAATTTAGTTGACCTTGCCGCGCGACATTACGCAATATCACAATTTTTAAGGAGAGCACTTACTAAAATGCCTGCGAATATTTTTCCTCATTTCTCACGACAAAATTAAGAACATTGAAATTTTTTATTAAAGGTAAGGCAATTCTTTTGAAATCAGTTAAGCAATTTCGCGTAAATATTGGTTATTCGTTGGGTGAATTGATTTTCAAATTATATGACCACGTATTTTTTTTATGACTTATTTAACGACCGCGACCTATTTTTGAGGTGTGAAATTAAAATGTCGTCTTTATATTTTATCATTATATTTTTTTTTTATTACACTTGTCTGTAATCATACATAGACACAGTGTCGATTTAGTAATATTCAGCGCTCCCAAATAAAAGGTCACAACTATATACATAATTTTTGTAAACTCGAAATGTATGTCCAGCTCCACAGCCACTAGGGCACAAAAACAAGTGATAAGCAGAAAAGTTATGAAGTATTGTTGGACCTGCTGAAGACTGTACGAATAATTATAATGTATATTTGTGTTGTATAAACTCAATTAATTTTTTGGATTATATAACTGCACAGCACATATGTGAGTACTATGTACCAACTGTAAATCTACCATTTACTGTAACTATGTGTCGTTCGTTGACTTCAGTGTGCCCTGGCAGTTGAGTGTGTCATGCTCTCTCTAATGTCTCTCTGATGGTGGCACATCATTCGGTTCCCTTCATAATGGTTGAGCTGAGTGGTTTTTTTTTACATCGTTCTCACATATATGTATTTTTCCTACAAGATTATTGTAAATACTTGTAAAACATTTTTTTTTTTTTTAAGTTTAAATGTTGAGTTTCTTGTCCGTTCTTCTCCATAACAAGCTACATTTCCGAATGGACGGTAAAATCAATTATTATTAATGCTTAATGGCCTAATTGAATAAAGAAATTTTGATTTAAATTTTGATGAAAATGTGAAGTTGCACAGGTTGGTACAAGCTGCGAACCATTTAAAGAGAATAATAAGACCTTCGTTGACATGTAGGACATCCGTATCTTGCCTATCTATTTCAAAAATTAGCGAAGTATCATCAGCAAATAGAATTATATCCGATAATTTGGCCATCATAAAAGGGAGATCATTAATATAAAGAAGAAAAAGGAAACGACCGAGAATTGAACCTTGGGGCACGCCCATTTTGACTAGAGACCCGGAGGACGTCGTCCCATTAAAATTTACTTTTTGCTGTCTGTTTGATAAATAGGAAAGCACAAGATCAGCAGATTTTCCTCGAATTTCGTAGTGGTGTAATTTACAGATCAGTGTGTTGTGGTCGACGCAGTCGAACGCTTTTGAGAGATCGCAGAAAATGCCAATGGCATCCTGGGACTTCGCCCATGATTCCAAGATGTGGCTGATGAGTTTTAATCCCGCGTCCGTTGTCGACCTACCTTTCGTGAAACCAAACTGTTGACTATGCAGGATCCCATTTGAATTGAAGTGAGACAACATCTGTGAGTGTCTTGCCGAATCCCAGAGTTCTATACCATAAGTCCAGATGGGTCTTACGACGCGTTTGTAGATCAAAAATTTGTTTTCCACGCTAAGAGATGAATGCCTACCCAGATTTCTCCAAGTTTTTTATTTGCTTGATTGAACTTAGAATTATTATTATTTAAATGTACGACCGCTGTTGACGACAGCGACGGTGACGACTGCTTCGTTTCGTTTATTCAAGGGAAGACCATTATATGACCACGCGGTCTTAAACTTCTTTATCCAGACTGCCGTGTTATTTTTACTATTTAAGACTATGACTAAAGTCCAACCTTTAATACATTAGGTAAGTGTTTAATTTTTTTTGAAATCTTCCAATGAGTTCTCCCGCTCTGGGTGAAGCGGGAGGAAGTCTCAGGCTTTAACAGACTAAGACCCACCCGTGTTCCTTCAGTTGCTTGTGCCAGGGCTGCGGTAACCCTCTTTCCAATTTATCTGCAACCCAGACAGGCATCGGCCCTACGGACCCCGTCAGTTTTTGCTGACATCTCTTTGAGGCGTGCGCGGAACACTACGCGCCGTCGACTCGGGCCTGGTCCTTATCGCACGGCTACCTATTACTCGCCGTCCGCAAGCCCACGCCTTCGATTGCCGGGAATCAGCTTGGGACTCCCGACGCCCGGGGCGTTTCCTGCGGTAGCTTGGGACATGATACTTTAGGTACCTGAAACTAGGACTAAACTAGGACTAAAGCAAGAAACATTGCGCATCCTTCGCTGATAAATCCAATTTCGTTATGATTTTTCGAACCGATTTTTTTGTTCAAGTTTGGCAGAAAACAGCTTTAATAAAGGTAAGCTGTACCTTTGAGTTTACTTAAGTGAATTAGATAACAAAAAAATATTTTCAAAATGTTAATATCGTATCGGTCCGCAGGTATCCGATCTTTACATATAATAAATACTCTTTGATCCACATGAATGGTAGAGTGAATAGTTTGGCAGCGGTACTAGCAGAGCTAAATGATGTGTTCAATATGTCAAATTCAGTGCTTTAAAATGAAGATCTCTACATCAGCTGAGTTATTATGAGCACTCAGAACTTCTATGCAGTTTATATTATGATTCATCGCTCTATGGCGAGAAAACGGGCAGCCAATATGCCTCGGATTACGTACGTGTGCGATGCAGCCATATTTACAACTATATTTACATCCGACTGTGCAGAATTATCATTATTACTATAAGGAACTAAAAGCCGACTTTCTTTTCTTGTTGTCATGTTTATATTTGTGATAGTTATATGATAAGTGTTGCACTTGTCATATAAGTCGTACTTGTCGTATTTGTCGCACATATCACAGATGTCGCGTTTACGTATTTGTCGTACTTAAAAGTCATATAATTATTTATTTTATTTATTTATATACTTTATTGTACACCAAGATAAGACAATACAAAAATAAATATGAAAATTAAAGAAACATACAACAGGCGGCCTGATCGCGCTCTGCGATCTCTTCCAGGTAACCTTGAATGTATAGAGATAGCCTGGACACGACATGGGGTTGCACTTGGTGCCAATTTCAAATCATACAGTTAAAACAAACTACTAAAATATATACATAAATACATACATACATCTAAATAAACAAACAAGAAAACAATACAGCTTAAACAAGGACAGGTTTACAGAGACAGGTAATGTTCCTTCATAAGTTTTTAAAGACAAGCAACGACTGAGCACGTTTTATTGGATCAGGCAATGCATTCCACAAACGAGCAGCCTGGACAGTGAAAGATTTATCCAAAAATGTAGTGGAATGCATAGGCATTTTAAGTCGCAAGTTTTATGATGACCTAAGAGATTTGGTGTGGGAATCGCAGATAATAATAATAATAATAAGCCTAGGACCTCGAGGCCCATCGGCCTCTGACAGGGTCCCCGCTCCCGGTGGAAGTGTGCAGCGCATGCGATGGACGCAATCGATTAACGAAAACGTCATGCGCGCTTACTTTGGGGCTACAGAGGGGGGAAGTAACCTGACTGCGTACCGTGGTCGGATGCTCTCTCTGTTTCAGGTGCTTGAGCCAGCTATCAACGTGTCGGCCCAACGTCTATCGGATCAGGTGTGGGTAATCCAATGTAACCGTATGCTGGATGGCGCCGTACTTGCGGCGGCTACCGTACCACGGCTACTCTGTGATTCCTCACGTAGTCTATCTACGTGAGGAATCACAGAGTAGCCGTGTCTCACCTGCCTTGCCACCGGCCGCGGTGCAACTGCAACCCAGTGATTCACCGCGACCCGACCATGTTGGCGAGGACGACGACGACGGGGCTATATCTGTGAGTACCCAATGCAATGCGCGTTTGAGGAGCACTTTGGAATTCAGCGAGTATCGCTCCACACCGCCTGAGCTTAGACCTCGACTACCTCGTTTGCCCATGCATAAGAAAAATAGGGCGCTGGTGTGTGCTCTAGATTCGCAGCTATCAAATGTTTTTGACAGCAGCAATGACCTTGCCGAAACCCACTCGATCTTGTACTGTGCGGCTGCAGCAGCATGTATTGTAGCTAACGTCAAGTTTCCCAAAACTGACAGAGCTACACGACCAGCTATACCAGCTTGGCAGTGCAGGATTGAGCGTCGTATCGGTGAGGCTAGAGCACTCATCGGCAAGCTTATCTCCTTCAGGGAGGGCAATACTCGCCCTAGCGCTTTGTGAGGCGGGCGTTCTCAGGGACTGATATCAGTTCTCGAGAGTACATGTCCCGCGTCACAGAGCGTATCGACTTCCTGAAGCAGAAGATCTATGCATGGGCAAACCGTATTCGTCGGTACAAGCGGCGAGTGGAGCGATACACTCAGAATCGCACATTCCAGAGCAACGAAAGGTGGGTTTATAGGGCTTGGGAGCAACCCAACCAAGGTGTGACTGATACGCGCCTACCGGATAACGACGCCATGTGTTCGTTCTGGCGCGATATCTGGTCGGTGCCTGTCAGTCACACCGAGGGTGACTGGACTCGGGTGGTCGAACGGGCGTGCGATCCGATACCACAAATGGGGGCAATTACCATCAGCCCCCAAGATGTGGCTCGTGCAGTCCGTCCGTTGCCTAACTGGAAATCTCCAGGGCCGGACGGACTGCACAACTTTTGGTTCCAAAGGTCGCACGCTCCTTTGGCAAATCAGTTCCAGTCTGCCTTAGAGTCAGGATTGCTGCCCCAGTTCCTAACGACAGGAATAACCCACCTGCTCCACAAATCAGGTAGTATTGCGGATCCTAAAAATTATAGACCGATAACGTGCTTACCGACGGTCTATAAAGTTCTTACATCCATTCTGCGAGCGAAAATTAATTAACATTTTGACAATAACGCCATCATGTCTGCTTCTTAGAATGGATGTAGGAACGGGTCCCGCGGTACTAAGGAGCTGCTCCTCATAGACATTGCCATTAGCCAACAGGTTCGCCGTTCCCGCAAGGATCTGACGACATGTTGGATAGATTACAAGAAGGCCTATGACTCAGTGCCACATACATGGCTCATGAGGGTGCTGGAGTTGTATAAAATTGATGCAACTCTGCGCGCCTTCCTCACGTCATGTATGGGGCAGTGGAGGACGATCCTTCACTATCCAGGATGTCAACTGATTCAGGAAAACAGCGAACCTATAAGGATCGAGTGCGGAATATTTCAGGGCGACAGTCTGAGTCCTCTGTGGTTTTGTTTAGCCCTAAACCCTCTCAGTACACAGCTGGAGGATTCAGGTCTGGGCTATCGGTTGAGGAGAGGTGGTCAGGTCATGTCACACCTCCTTTACATAGATGATCTGAGGCTCTTTGCCCCCAACAACTTGCAACTGATGAAGCTACTGAAGGTAACAGAAACCTTCAACTAGAACTACGTCTTTATGTCCGTACGTAATTACGTCCGTGTTTTTTATTCTGTTCACCGATAAAAATGTCCAAGTTCAACGAGGAAACGGCTTTCAACGATTTATTTAAGAAAGTGGCAGCGTTGACGGCAAAAATCACGACTCAAACAGCTGTGATGGAGTCTCAAAACAAGAAGTTAGACGATCAACAGCAAACGATCGAAAAAAAATTCGGCACCATTACCGAACAGACGAGAGTACTTGCAGCTTTGTCCATCAAAATTGAGAAGTTCGAAGTTCAAAATACATCGAAGAGTGAGATGGATAAACTCGACGGAATACCCATTGCACAGCGTGGGAGCGAGGCAGGTATTGCAAGTGATGCCAAAGAACCGCAATGAAAGGAGACGGAACGTGCGCGCCGTGCGACTGAGCGAACTAAAAATAAGGCTGCGTCCATACCACGGAAAACCGGCGTGTGTTTATTGAAAACTCCTGAGATATCTTTGGGGGAAGACATTTCATCTGAAGAATAGAATGTAGTCAGTAGCAAAAAGCATGCAAAGAAAGTTATCGCTAATGCCTTAACAAAAGGCGGCAATGCGCAAATTGCTACAATCCAAGTTAGTCAGAGAAAAAAGTTTTTACATGTATGGTCACTACATCCGGATACATCTGAGAAGGCAATAAGTGATCACGTGACGGGATTTTGTGGTACCGACGATATTAAAGTCGAAAAGTTAATCCCGAAAAGCAAAAGAGACTACGCGTCATTTATGATTGGAGTCCCAGAATCAGTTTTTGATAAGGTGAACAACGTAGACTGCTGGCCACTTAATGCCCAATTCAACCAATGGGTGTGCTTTCGGAACTCCCGTAAACCGACACAAGGTAACCAAAGCCAACAATAAATGCATTCTAGTGTATTACCAGAACGTTCGAGGTTTGAGAACAAAAACAAAGACTTTCTTCACAAATATGTTGGCATCCTCTTACGACCTTTTTGCCATCATAGAATCGGGCCTTAATGATTCAATCCATGATGGCGAACTTATTCCACCGGATTATAAAATACTACGGTGTGATCGAGCAGATGGGCGCAAGCAAGGAGGAGTGTTCTTAGCAACATCGCCGCGTTTTGATTTAAAGGGTGTTCCAATCGCCAATGTGAACTCAGCCTTATTTGAGATTGTTTGGGCTACCGTGCACTTGGGCAATAATTTTTTGTTTTTATGTTGTGTGGTTTATATTCCACCGAAATGTGACAGTAATGAATATTTTATTTTTTATTTTATTTTTATTTTTTATTGAAAGGAACAGCAAACAGTTACATTATAAGTACTTACAACTAATTTAACAATGACAATGTTAGTAATAATATAACCCACAACGCTGTCCACAGGTAGACATAAAAGTTTAAATGAAAAAAAAAAGAAGTGTATCGCTAGGAGCTTTAGTAGCTGTACGAGCAGAAATTTGTTCTTTTATATGTTTTTATCTTTAATATATGCGATTGTTTAATATTTTAGAAACTGTATGTGTAAATTATGAGAATGTATTAGTGATGGGTGATTTTAATATGCCATCTTCATCAGTGGAAGTACAAAGTTACTTGGAGTATGTAAACGCTTTCTGTGGATTTCAGCAGGTAAATAATGTTAGTAATATAAATAATCGTACTTTGGACTTAGTACTGACTACGTTTTTGGCGAGTGAGATGGAGGTAGAACTGTCGGGTGAACCGTTGGTGAATATTGACGTTCAGCATCCTCCACTGATTGCGACAGCGAAGTTTGGAGGACAATCTAATGAGCTATTGACGGTACACAAACAGAATTCTGATTGCGAAGAGAAATCCGTATTAGATATTGATCCGAAATGGAATTTTACCAAATGTAACTTTTCCAGACTTTATAGTATTTTACAATCAGTAGATTGGGAGGCAATGTATAAGTTTTCGGATCCCGATAATGCATTAACGTTTTTTTATAGCGTAGTTAATGAAGCTATTAGTCAATGCACACCAACAAAAAAATAAAATGTAGTGGGAATAAAAGCAATTATGTGTATCAAATCTGGTACACATCTGATTTAATACGCGACTTCAAAACAAAGTGGAGGTATCATAAATTATTTAAAATTACCGGTTGCAAAAGCGATTATGAATGGTTTTCTTACTATCGAACCCAAGTTAAATATAAATTAGCGTCAACGTATGAAAATTACCAGCGTAGGTTAGAGACAAATATTAAAAACGATCCTAAATCTTTTTGGAATTTTGTTAGAGGCAAGCGTGCTAGACGCAACAAACTTCGAGTCACAAAAGATGGAAAGGAGTTGAGTGACGAAGAATGTCCGGAATGTTTGGCTTCCTTCTTTCATTCGGTGTATAACGGGGTGCGCCCGGCGCTGGACCCCGAGGAGGCGGAACGCGCGGCGGGCGCGAGCGCGGGCGCTGCGCGCGTGCTCGTTGGCGGCGGGTGCGAGCGCGGGTGCTGCGCGCGTGCTGGTACATATTAGAATATCGAATATTAAAATACCTACGGTTAAAATGTCACTGTTCAAAACATCGAAAATTTAAATATAATAATACGTGCCGCGGCAGCGGCCGGCGAGCGCTTGAAAACGACTAATCCGTTTTCCGACATGATAATATTCGCTAAACAATACGTTAAATGTTTGCAGTGGAGGACAGACTAATGACTAATATCAATGCGTTGGCAGAGTGTGACAATTTCAAATCTACCTAAATTTTTTCCACTCATACCACATAAATAATTCTTTTTTCGATATTCTAACGAGTAGGTATTTTTAACTTAGGTGAAGACAACGCTTTTTGACGTGTCGTTGTGACTTTGACATCTAATTTGTTAATCTTTATAAATTGGTTAAATAATAATAATTTAGTTAAGTTATTATTGTCTATTTTAAGTTTTATAGATTATTAAATATTTTTATAAAACTTAGGTGTTTTAAATGTTGACATTTTGAACATAGGTGTAATGACTATCGACATTTTGAATCAGTCGATATTTTAATCAGTCGGCATTCTAATCTTAGACATTTTATGCTTAGATGTAACAATTTTCAATATTTTGATACAATCGTTATTTTAATTTTCGATGTTTTGCACTGTGGCATTTTATCCGTAGGTATTTTAATCTTCGATATTCTAATATGTACCCGCGCGTGCACGTTGGCCAGATTGACCTGCGCGAGCTGCGCAACGCGCTCCGCCACCTCAAGCCCAAGTATTCGGCGGGACCAGACGGGATACCTCCGTATATAGTAAAGGACTGTAGTGCGGTGTTTGAAAGGCCATTACTGCATATTTTAAATATGTTTTTAAAGTTGGGTCAGTATCCCAACCACTGGAAAATCACTAGAGTGATCCCAGTTCCGAAGGAAGGTTCGGGAACTGATGTCAGTGGCTACCGACCGGTGGCAGTGCTGTCGGCGTTTGCTAAGGTGTTTAAATCGTTGTTGCACAAGTGTATTTCAGATCAAGTTGCTTCTCGACTGAACGACGCTCAACACGGTTTCCGGACTAGGCGAGGTACACGGAGAGTAACTTGTTGTCTTTCATGACATACCTGGCGCCTGTTGTTGGCGCTGGGGGACAGGTGCACACCGCGTACTTCGACTTTCGGAAGGCGTTCGACAATTTTTCGCGAGTTACCTTGGTGATCGCCGGCAGTACGTCGAATACGGCGTATACATCTCCAAGCCATATTTCACGTTTTCGGGGGTGAGTCAGGGTAGCAATTTTGGTCCTGTAGGGTATAAGTGAAACACTTATTCTTACGCTACACGGGAATCTAACCCGTATAGTAAGGCTATTAAACACTATAATAGCAAGCGAAGGATAGCGGGAATAATGAATACGAAAGACGAAGAAATGAAGGATATTATTAGAAATAGACGAAAGCAGTATATTGAAAGCAAATAAAGTATAACAATGACTGGTACTAGCAATTATGAAGAATATGACACAAGCAATAATTATTATAAGCGCGGCGCGAGCTGTAGGGTAGTTAGTTGAAGACTGAGGCGCGTCGCTCTGCTTGCTCGCCGCTCGGTGTCCGCGCGCCGCTGACGTAACACCGAACAAAGGATCACCTGATTTTAGGCTCTGGCGCAAACTCATAAGCGACAGCGTTTTGCTCCAAATTGTAAGGTGGTGGTCCAAGTTATTTCCGCCACATATTCCCCCCGGCCAGACCGTAACTACGGTCGATAATAATCGGGAAACCTTACTCGCCGCCCGCTCCTCGTCCTCTTTTCTTCACTTGTAGGAGGAGTGGTGGTGTCAGTAGTTGTGGTAGTTTTCTCTTGAACGTCTTCACGCATCATGTAGGCCGGTTTCAGACGATCAACCGATACATTATTCGGCTTCCCTTGTTTCTCAATAGTGAAGTACTTTGCGTGTCTCTGTAAAACCCTGTAGGGTCCTACATATGGTGGTTCGAGTGAGCGCCGTACGTAGTCTCTTCGCAGGAAGACGTGAGAAGAAGAGTGCAGATCTCGTGGCACGTAGAAGGGTGATGCAGTATGCCACGCAGTTGGTTTAGGAGTCAGCTTGGTCATGTGACATCGTAGACGGTTTGCGTACTCGGTGACGTCAGCTGTAGTAAAGTCTTCTCTTGAAGATAGGAACTGCCCAGGAAGTTGAAGTGCTTCTCCGTAGACAAGTTCGGCCGGCGTAGCCTGGATGTCTTCTTTCCACGAGTTACGCATGCCGAGAAGTACCAGTGGAAGAGCTTCTGTCCACTGTGAGGAGGTGTGGCACATGATGGCTGCCTTCAACTGTCGATGCAGCCGTTCCACGATGCCATTCGCAGCTGGATGGTAGGCAGTGGTGCGAAAGTGGTCAGCCCCCAGCAAGGCAGTGAGAGCCTTGAACAAGTGACTCTCGAATTGGTGACCACGGTCGGTGGTTATCCGTGCAGGACAGCCGAACCGGGCCACCCAACCAGTCACCAGAGCAGCTGCGCATGTCTCCGCAGTGATGTCCTTGAGGGGGTACACCTCAGGCCATCGGGTGAACCTGTCGATGACAGTAAGGCAGTACCTGTAATCACACGAAAGGGTTAATGGCCCTATGATATCGAGGTGAATGTGGGAGAAACGAGAGGATGGGGTCAGGTAAGAGGAAAGTGGGGATTTAATGTGACGTGTGACTTTACACGTCTGGCATTTTAAACATTGCCTTGCCCACTCTCTACAATTCTTGCGAATCCCTGGCTACACAAAGTGTTTTGTCACCAGTCGCACTGTAGCGGACTTCCCTGGGTGATGTAAATTATGCAGCGAGTTGAAAACATCTCTTCGTAGCGTTGGTGTTACATAGGGACGTGGAACCTGTGAGGAGATCTCACAATACACGGGTAAGTTCCCAGTATGGGTAGCTGCTATCTTTTTTAGTTTGAGCGTCGTACCATGGAGTAAGAGGTCTTGCAGTTCTGGATCATCATCCTGAAGTCGTGCAAGGTTCTCGAAGTTGATGGCAGCAGATACCTCTTCTACCCGTGATAGTGCGTCAGCAACAATGTTCTCACTGCCTGGTAAGTACCTTAGGTCTGTTGTGAATTGGCTGATGTAGTCTAGGTACCTGAACTGCCTCGGCGGAAGACTCTCCTTGTTTGATTTGAAGGCGAAGATAAGTGGCTTGTGGTCAGTGAAAATCGCGAATGTCCTAGCTTCGACCATATGACGGAAGTATTTGATGGCCTCATACACTGCTAGCAGCTCTCGATCGTATGGGCTGTACTTCTTTTGAGCATTGTTTAGCTTGTGGGAGTAAAAGGCTAGTGGCTGCCAGCTCTCACCTTTGCGTTGTTGAAGAACAGCGCCTATAGCTGTATTCGATGCGTCGGTTACAATCGCTAGGTCTGCCGAGGCATCTGGATGAGCCAAGAGCGTTGCTTTAGTCAGCGCGGACTTGCAATCGTCGAATGCCTTCAGCATCTCTGGGGACATTTGCACAGGATGCGAACCTTTGATCTTCGGACCAGCGAGGGCAGTGTTTAACGGTGCTTGTAGCTTGGCTGCGTTTGGGACAAATCGGCGATAAAAATTTATCATGCCCAAGAATCGTCGCAGCTCCTTGACGGTTTTGGGTATCGGGAACTCCTGGATGGCCAGCACTTTGGACTGAAGTGGTTTTATGCCCTCAGCTGACACACTGTAACCTAAGAAAGTCACCTCTTGTTGTCCGATGTTGCATTTCGATGTGTTGATGACGACACCGTATTGTTTCAGGCGATCAAACAATAGGCGTAGATGCTCCTTGTGGTCTTCAACACACGCTGAGAATACTAGAATATCGTCGACGTACCCGTAGCAAAAGTCTAGGCCTAGTAAGACTTCGTCAATAAACCTTTGGAAGGTTTGAGCCGCGTTTCTCAAACCAAAGGTCATGAACTCGGAGACTCGTATAGTCCGAAGGGGGTAGTTATCGCGGTTTTCGGTATATCCTCAGGGTTTATTGCAAGCTGGTTATAGGCCTTCACGAGATCTATAGTAGAGAAGACGGCGCAGCCTGCCAATTGATGGGAGAAGTCCTGAATATGGCGGATGGGGTACCTGTCAGGTATTGTTCTAGAGTTAAGTGCCCTGTAGTCTCCACATGGTCTCCATCCGTCGTCCTTCTTCTTCACCAGATGCAGTGGCGCCAACCAAGGACTCTCCGAGCGTCGTGCTACTCCACTTGCGAGCATTTGCTCGAACTCCTTCTTAGCAACCTGCAGTCGAGAAGGATCTAGGCGTCTAGGCTTACATGCTACCGGTGGCCCTGGGGTCGTCCTGATGAAGTGCAGCGTACTGTGTTTGCCCGGCACCTGTTTACCTGGAGGGCGCGTTATCTCAGGATACTCACGCAGAATTTGGTGGTAATCTGTGTCACCTACTACCGCCTTCACTGAAGCAATGTCAACTGAATTGCAGTGTACAGCTGGAACTGACAAAGAGTGAATGGACTCGGGAGGTCGAACGAGCGTGTGATCAAATACAAGAAATGGGGGCTATCACGATCAGCCCCCCAGATGTAGCCCGTGCAGTCCGTCCGTTGCCGAACTGGAAATCTCCAGGACCAGACGGATTGCACAACTTTTGGATCAAGTGGCTACAAAGGTCGCACGCTCTGTAACGTAGGATCGGTTCGGGAACAATAATACGCCAAATACTGGAATGACAGTTTATTCGCGGTACCCCCGAAGCACGTCACAATAATAAATTTAGTAAATGAAAGGGTCGCTGGTTGCAGTTGGCTGGTCAAACTTTTTATATACTATTTTATATTCATTTAACGGTTGAGGGTGGATTAATAAAATAAAAACAGAAGGCCTGTTTCCCCGAGTGCCGCAGCCAGCCAACTCCACTCCACGACGCCATGTCTCGAGCGAACCGCCTCAGCCTTAGCCGAACCCTCGGTCTTAGCCGAACAGTCGGTTTAGCTGGACAGTCAACCCCAGCCAGGCAAACAACAGGCAGCCAGACAATTTCTGGTCCCCGCCAGACACCTCCTGAAGTCACAGAACAAAGACATCTTAGAAAATAAACTTAAACCAAACTCACATGTTTTACGGTTAAACCGAACATACAAATCATTAAAACTATGGTAAATAATATCTTATACACCGGGATTTACATAGGCAAACATAATTAAAGGGCCGTCTGCCAACCAAGTTTCTTTTTTTCTTTTTTTTTTCTTTCTTTCTTTTTTTCACCCTTCATAGAGAGTGGAACGACCTAAGAATATTATAACCCGGGATACACCACGTCTACACCGTTCATATACTACGGCCTGACGCAACACGGCCTGACCCTTCCCAGTATAGGGACCGTGACTAAGGCAGCGCCTGTCCACAGACACCCACAAAGACTTGGCGGGCTTTAAATAAAAAATATATATATATAGGCCCGAGCCAAGAAACAAAATACCACCCGACAGAGCTTTTACAAAGTCGGACACGTACCTGTCGGAGGAAGAGAAGCCCGTCGGGAAGATGGGTTGGCTCAATGTCAACCCCACACCACGTTGTTCTGAAAGAAACTGACAAGTCAGCGCACAGAATTCACCACAAAAAATTATGGGGTCATTTCCTTGAACAAGGCAACTTACCGTGAGGGATAATGAGCCCAGTTTGGGAACACAATCACGCCAGGGATCACACCACGGCAGCTACATGCAGCTTCTAGGCTGCTTAACCACGACCACACACACGCGGTCTCTGGCGGCCGTTTATTTTAGGCCCCACTGATTCCGTTCATCCACGGCCGGCACAGATGGGAAACGATCAGCCGCACGGAGCCTGTTACTCCGGTGATGATTTCAGTCCACTCACAATCACAGGGCTCCACTCAAACCGTTCTCCAAAAAAACCATGCCAACGCTACGCAGTTCGTCCGAGTGAAAAAAGATGCGGCCACAGCGCGTTCTCATACCACGACACCCGCTTCGAAAACTCAAACATCAATCTTAACAAACCTTTTCCAATAATTTCTATTCTCGAAGAACTTACACGGAACAATTACTTTCCATTGAAATACACTCCCCTAGGTCTAAATCTCACACTTCCAAATATCTAAAGCCCAATTTATAACTAAGGTACATCAAAACACTATTAATCAATGACGGCATGTAAGACGATTTTGAACGAACCCTGACGCTTCGTTTCTCCCAGATAATCAGATTTTTCTCGAAGGTTCCAAACCAAAGCTCCAAATTTAACCCACATATATTTAGCGATCCCCGGAGGGGCAAGCAAAGGTAGACGGGACAACATCCCGTAATCCCCAAAACAAAACTCGAACTCCGCCCGATCGCCTATCAATAAAAAATGATTTTAAATAGGCACCCGGCTCGCTAACTATTTGCGTGTTTCCGAACGCGAAAGCCAAATGTCATACGTCAACCTGTCAATTTGTCAAAACAAATTTAAGTAAACAAATCATTTGTGGTTAAATGTTTTCATAGTAATTTTAGTGAAATTTATATGTTCAGAGTAAAATTACTACCCCAAAGTGTAGTTCTACAGTCCAGCGAGGCGCTGAGAACAAGGGAATGTCGCAAATTGATAAAATACAGTGAAACCGAGTGATGAACGAGATAACAAACTTTCTTCTAACAAGAATTCATTCCACCACAAAAATAGGTGTTACAGTATCCCCTCACCCACCAGAATTTCGCGAGAGAACGAGTGAAATTCGAGCTGGTCCCCAGCTCTATAGCCAGGTGGGAGCATAATGCATGGCAGAGCCAGAATGCATTCTGCGATTTTGCGGGACTGTTTCTTCAGCCCGTCTTTAGATACACACACACAAACACGAGAGTCTAAGGGTAGCCACCATGCCAGCCACTCTGCAATACATATCAAAAAATAATCAACACCCTTTGAGGTCCACAGTACTGAACACGATGACGCCAACGCAAGAAAAAAAGAAAACGCCCAAAGCGTAAGATCATTCTCACCAAGATCTCCGCCTCCTCCACACACTCCACCATCAACCACAGCTTCACGCCCATGCACCATCAGAAAAGGGGCGAACGTAGTAGACTCGTTCACTGCTGTGTTCAGCACAAATTGAGTTTGACAAACATTGGAATCCCAACTACGCCAATCCGTACCCACTAGTGCAGCAATCGCAGTGACGAGAGGGCGGTTATACCGTTCCACCGTGTTCACCTGGGGGCAATAAATCGGAGTACAGTGTATCTGGGGAATGTCACATTTGTCAAACAATGACTCAAACTCATGTCCAATGAACTGCGGTCCATCATCCGCAATACAAGCTTGAGGGATTCCGTGAACCAAGAACACATTCTGCTCCTCAGTCAATGCATCAAAAGGGTGCAACAGACTCACCTGGGACACCACAACTTCACCGGGTTTCCGATAAAATAAATCAGACCGACCCGTCAGACTCAATACATCAGGCGCCAAATTAAAGGCCCTCCAAAAATTTATCCCAAACAGCAGAGAGGTGGACACCTCCGGAATCACAAAAATCTTTATCACCCGCAAAACCTGGTTTACCGTCACTGGCAAGTACATATACCCAAGTACAGGGGAAGTTGAACCGTTAGCGGTCCTCACAACATCTACATCATCATATGTCAATAAAGTGATATTATCATCTGAACTATGGATCTGTGCCATATCGGCAAAATAATCCACAGCAGAACCACCAATAATCGTAATTTCCGATCCCGAATCCAAAAGGCCGGCAACAGACAAACCACAAATATCTACATTTAAATAAGGACGGGTATCGTCACCAGAAGAACGCACCGACGCTACTTGATTCGCATCCGGAGTTACCTTGTTTTTAGGAGAACACTTCGGACAATTCCTGGTGATAACACCCTTCTCTACACAGCGATAACAGATCATGATGCGAGGCGCCTTGCACTCAAGAAGGGTATGATCCTTCACCCGACACCGTACACAAAACTTATCCACCGCAGTCCCTACAGCCTCACAAACCGGGCGGTTACCCTTAGTAGTCCTATACGCGAGATCGGGGGCAACAGCGTTCTGTATATTGTGTGGAGGTTCGGTGAAAACATCCGACCTGACCTTCGCCGCTTCCAACTGCCTGCAACGCCTTTTAAGCTCAGACCACGAATCGATATCTACTAAGGCCAGTTGGAGAATATATGCTGGTCTGATATTAAATTTCGCAATGTTCAGCTTTTCCCTCTCATCCAGGGGACACTTTAAACGAGAAAAATATTTTTGTAAGATGCTGAGGTAGTGGATTAAGGACTCATCCGGACCCTGCGTCCGGGATCGGATCTCTTGAAGTAAGCGGTGGTCATAATCCGGAGGCAAGTATTCCTCGATCAGCAAATTCTTCAACTGTTCCCAATTCTCAACCTCATTTCTGATACCCCGGTACCAGCATAATGCATCATCAACAAACAGTTCGACGGCAGACTTGAACAACCTATCCGAAGAGATACCACGCGACAAACAAAGCTCCTGAACTCTTTCCAAGAATTCATGGACGCCAACCTTACCGTTGAATTTAATATTCAGGGAATGGAGATTAGCCGTACGATCACACGTGACCAAATGTCTCTCCACATCAGCACCACCAGTAGTCAGCACGGACACGTCCACCTGTGGTTTAAACTCAAAGGTACTGGAAAACGTGTGGAACAATTTATCCGTTCGTTGGAGAATAACCAAGAGGCATGCATCCAGCTCCGTCTTTAGCTCCTGGTCCCCCTTCTCCACGGGTTCGACACGGGTTAACCTATGAAATAAATGGTTCCCTAAACCTTGTATGCGGTATACCCGCTTCAGCAAGAGTGGCTTTTTGTCTAACAGTTCCTGCAGCTCTGCGAGTTTAGTTTTAATAGTTCGTAATTCAGAATTCACATTGCCTTCAAACATGTTAACCTCATCAGTGGGTATCTCTTTGGACAGAGCCCTGACTTGAGCACGCAATCGATCAACCGTGGTTTCAGGTACACCATCGCGAATGGCAACCTCGTACAGCAGCTCATCCTTATTTAAGATATGTAATCGAATGAAGCGTTCCTCCATTTGGATAAATATATTTATAAGTAAAAGTTATGAAGTTGCACAATTCAACTTATGACTAACACAAACAACATCAAAGTTTGACCGTCCCTGCGACAAAAGACCAGGGCCGAGGACCTGCACCAACAATGTGCCTGTTCGGGCTTCGATGTAACATAGGATCGGTTCGAAACAATAATACGACAAATACTGGAATGACAGTTTATTCACGGTACCCCCGCAAAGCACATCACAATAATAAATTTAGTAAATGAAAGGGTCGCTGGTTGCAGTTGGCTGGTCAAACTTTTTATATACTATTTTATATTTATTTAACGGTTGAGGGTGGATTAATAAAATCAAAAACAGGAGGCCTGTTCCCCCGAGTGCCGCAGCCAGCCAACTCCACTCCACGACGCCATGCCTCGAGCGGACCGCCTCAGCCTTAGCCGAACCCTCGGTCTTAGCCGAACAGTCGGTTTAGCTGGACAGTCAACCCCAGCCAGGCAAACAACAGGCAGCCAGACAATCTATAGTCCCCGCCAGACACCTCCTGAAGTCACAGAACAAAGACATCTTAGAAAATAAACTTAAACCAAACACACATGTTTTACGGTTAAACCGAACATACAAATCATTAAAACTATGGTAAATAATATCTTATACACCGGGATTTACATAGGCAAACATAATTAAAGGGCCGTCTGCCACCCAAGTTTTTTTTATCTTTTTTTTTTTTTCTTTCTTTCTTTCTTTCACCCTTCATAGAGAGTGGCATGACCTAAGAATATTATAACCCGGGATACACCACGTCTACAACGTTCATATACTACGGCCTGACGCAACACGGCCTGGACCCTTCCCAGTATAGGGAACGTGACTAAGGCAGCGCCTGTCCACAGACACCCACAAAGGCTTGGCCGGCTTTAAATAAAATATATATATATATAATATAGGCCCGAGCCAAGAAACAAAATACCACCTGACAGAGCTTTTACAAAGTCGGACACGTACCTGTCGGAGGAAGAGAAGCCCGTCGGGAAGATGGGTTGGCTCGATGTCAACCCCACGCCACTTTGTTCTGAAATAAACTGACAAGTCAGCGCACAGAATTCACCACAAAAAATTATGGGGTCATTTCCTTGAACAAGGCGACTTACCGTGAGGGATAATGAGCCCAGCTTGGGAACACAATCACGCCAGGGATCACACCACGGCAGCTACATGCAGCTTCTAGGCTGCTTAACCACGACCACACACACGCGGTCTCTGGCGGCCGTTTATTTTAGGCCCCACTGATTCCGTTCATCCACGGTCGGCACAGATGGGAAACGATCAGCCGCACCGAGCCTGTTACTCCGGTGATGATTTCAGTCCACTCACAATCACAGGGCTCCACTTAAACCGTTCTCCAAAAAAACCATGCCAACGCTACGCAGTTCGTCCGAGTGAAAAAAGATGCGGCCGCGGCGCGTTCTCATACCACGACACCCGCTTCGAGAACTCAAACATCAATCTTAACATACCTTTTCCAATAATTTCTATTCTTGAAGAACTTACACGGAACAATTACTTTCCAATGAAATACTCTCCCCTAGGTCTAAATCTCACACTTCCAAATATCTAAAGCCCAATTTACAACTAAGGTACATCAAAACACTATTAATCAATGACGGCATGTAAGACGATTTTGAACGCACCCTGACGCTTCGTTTCGCCCAGATAATCAGATTTTTCTCGAAGGTTCCAAACCAAAGCTCCAAATTTAAATATGAGCGATCCCCGGAGGGGCACGCAAAGGGAGACGGGACAACATCCCGTAATCCCCAAAACAAAACTCGAACTCCGCCCGATCGCCTATCAATAAAAAATGATTTTAAATAGGCACCTGGCTCGCTAACTATTTGCGTGTTTTCGAACGCGAAAGCCAAATGTCATACGTCAACCTGTCAATTTGTCAAAACAAATTTAAGTAAACAAATCATTTGAGGTTAAATGTTTTCAAAGTAATTTTAGTGAAATTGATATATTCAGAGTGAAATTACTACCCCAAAGTGTAGTTCTACAGTCCAGCGAGGCGCTGAGAACAAGGGAGTGTAAACGAGGTAACAAACTTTCTTCTAACAAGAATTCATTCCACCACAAAAATAGGTGTTACAGCTCGTTTGGCATCTCAGTACCAGGCAGGATGTAGGAACGGGTCCCGCGGTACTAAGGAGCTACTCCTTATTGATATGGCCATTAGCCAACAGGTTCGGCGTTCCCGAAAGGATCTGTCGACATGTTGGATAGATTATAAGAAGGCCTATGACTCGGTTCCTCATACATGGCTCATGCGAGTGCTAGAATTGTATAAAATAGATACAACTCTACGCACCTTCCTGATGTCGTGTATGAGGCAATGGAGCACAGTCCTTCGCTATCCAGAATGTCGAAATATCCAGAGGAATAGCGAACCTGTAAAGATCGAGCGAGGTATATTCCAGGGCGATAGTTTGAGTCCCCTTTGGTTTTGCCTAGCCTTGAATCCTCTAAGCATGATGCTGGAGAATTCAGGACTAGGCTATCGGATAAAGAGAGGTGGTCAAGATATATCTCACCTCCTTTACATGGATGACTTGAAGCTCTTTGCCCCCAGCAATCTTCAGCTGATGGAGCTACTAAAGGTAAATAATAGTAATAAATAAAGGTAGGTAATTAAAAAAAAACTATAAAAAAACAATACTATAACTACAAAAATTCCAAGTAACAAACGTATAATAAAACCCTGGATCACCGCTGGCATTCTCAAATGTATTAGAAATCGAAATATGCTACAAAAAGAGACTCGTAATGAACCCTTTAACGAAACTAAAAAAATTACTTACACACGATATAGAAATCATTGTAATAATCTAATAAAAAAAATAAAAAGAAAATATGAAAGAGAAATACTTACTAAATCAATTAAAAATAACAAACTGCTATGGAAAAATATCAAAGCAATAACTTATACTACTAAATCTAAGAAATTAAACACGGAATTGACCTATTTAAAACCGTCTCCGGTGGAGTCTGCTAATTTTGTAAATAACTTCTTCGCTAATATAGGTAAAGAGCTAGCTGAGGATATTCAATTGAATATGAGTGTGGATGATCAAAATCATTACATTAATGAGCTTCCTACACAACCACAGTCTTTTGCCCTGTACGATGCCGACATTGATGAGGTTAATAACATTATAATAAATTTGAAATCTGACAGCGCCCCTGGGTGGGACAACATCTCAACTAGGTTCATTAAATTTGTTAGACACGAAATTACTCCAGTTATTACTTATCTAGCTAATCTTTGTTTTAGAACGGGCACCTTCCCTTCTTTATTAAAGCAATCAATTATTACTCCTGTTTTCAAGGGGGGGGATAGAGACGACGTTAACAATTATAGACCTATATCAGTTCTTCCAGTAATATCTAAAATCATAGAAAAACTACTAAATAATAGACTACTAAATTACTTAACTTCTTTCAACATATTATCTCCATCTCAATTTGGGTTTAGGCAGGGTATATCAACAGAGGATGCCGTAACATCTCTTAGTACTCTTGTTGTAGAACAGCTTGATGTTGGCAAGAAATGTCTATCAGTCTTCATAGATTTAAAAAAAGCTTTTGACACCGTCTCTCTCCCCATCCTTGCGAAAAAACTTGAAAAAATTGGAATCAGAGGCACACAGCTCTCTATATTTAAAGACTATCTGTCTGATAGAAAACAAAAGGTTAAACTGGAACAGTACATCAGCGATGAAATTGGCATAACATATGGTGTACCACAAGGCAGCGTCTTGGGGCCTACTCTCTTCTTAATTTACATTAACGACCTCTGTAATATGAAGATCAAAAACGCCAAAATTTTCTCATATGCAGACGATACTGCCATTGTTTTCTCTGGGTACTCTTGGGATTCTATTAAAACTGACGCTGAATATGGTATGTCTAGGGTTGCTCAATGGCTAAAGTATAACCTCCTTACGTTAAACACATCAAAAACAAATTACATTTGCTTTACCATCAATAATCGTACACAACCCAGTCAAGATTTCAGATTAAAAATACATGTATGTAATGAAAATGATAGTGCAGCAAGAAATCAATGTAATTGCTCAATAATAGAAAAAGTGTCTTCTTTTAAATACCTAGGAGTTATACTAGATCAGAGACTATCATGGTACCCACAAGTTGAGCAGATTACTTCTAGAATAAGGAAGTTTATATGGATGTTTAAATCGCTGCGCCATGTAGTCCCAAAAACTACGTCCAATAACCCCAATTCCGAAAAATACCTTCTTAATGAAATTTATATTGCTTTAGTACAATCCATAATTTTATATTGTATTCCCATATGGGGAGGGGCTCTCAAAACCCGATTTTTAGATGTAGAAAGGGCTCAAAGAGCTCTTATAAAAGTTATGTACTTCAAAAAGCAACGTTTCCCTACTGTGAGTCTATATCAAGTGTCCAACCTACTGTCAGTTCGAAAATTATATATTGTATACACCATATTAAAAAAACATAAAACACTAACCTATGATCCTCGCATAGAAACTAAACGTAGAAAAAACATAGTCACAAATGTTCCTATAACAAAGACTACTTTTGCTAGTATCCAATTCAATAAGCGATCAGCTTATCTTTATAATAAAGTTAACAAAATATTACGGATTTTTTCGAAGACCTCTCATGAGTGCAAATCAGTACTCATAAAGTGGATAAAAACCCTAAATTATGCAGAAACAGAAAAAATATTGTTATATGTGGAATAAACTTGCATTGATTACAGAAACACACACGCACACACACACATACACACGCACGCGCACACACACACACACATACACACACACACACACACACACACACACACACACACCTAATGGTGCTGTAACCGACCCCAACTTCTAGGAGCTGGGGAATCTTATAGCACACCTTGGGCGCCTTAATAAATAAATACTTACCCACAAAATAATTAAAATACAAAACTTATGTTTACATAAATTAACTCTTGCTAAGCTGTTAATACGTTAAGGAGGAGCGGAGCCTCCTGACACAGGCATATTTACATGCTTAAAAGGAGACTCCAACAACTAATAATTATAAGAAAAAAATCTTGTTAAAGAAATAAAGATTTTGTATTTTGTAATTGAAACATTTAGTAGCGCCATCAGGATGGAGTTTGGTGTGGACAAATGTGCGGGCATGCATGTAAAGCGAGGGGAGAATGTGGGTAGGAATTCAACTTGCGGATTCCATAAACCTGAGATCCCTCTCTCCAAACGAAACCTATAAGTATTTGGGTATGTCGGAAGCGTTAGGTATCAGTACTACTGGCATGAAGCAATCGTTGAAGGAACGATTTTTTGCCCGCCTGAAGAAGGTATTCAATAGCCTTCTTTCGGGCGGAAACAAGGTGCGGCCTTTAACGGTTGGGTCATGCCGGTACTGATGTACTCTTTCGGCATACTCAAATGGACTCAGACGGAACTTGGCGTCCTGGATAGGCGGGTCCGTACACTGCTGACTGCATATCGAATGCATCACCCACGATCGTCAGTCATGAGATTGTATATCCCGCGTAAGTGTGGTGGCCGAGGCTTTTTAAACGCCAAAAATCTCCACAACCGCGAGATATGCAATCTCAGAGAATATTTTCTAAACAGCGACGTGGGTATTCATCGAGATGTAGTAGCAGTGGATAAGGGACTCACCCCGCTCTCCTTGGCGAATGAGAACTGCTTTGTGCTTGACACTAACGACTGCAAGGAGGTATGGCAGAGTAAGGAGCTTCACGGACGCTGTTTTCCGGGCCCTAAATGGGTCCGATGTAGACCAATCAGCGTCTGTGGCATAACTGCGATTCGGTGACCACTTTGGGGAAGCCGAAGGTTTTGTCTGTGCAATTATGGACGAAGTTATCATGACGAATAACTACCGGATATTTATTGTGAAGGATGGCACGGTTGACATCTGTCGGGCATGTCACCGTCCGGGTGAATCGATCCGCCACATTATCTATATATATTACAGGTATGTGCCCGACCCAGTTCTCGAGAATGGCAATATCACATTGTACTGGGATCGGTCCATCATCACTGACAGGACTATTATCGCTAATAAGCCTGATATAGTGGTGGTGGACCGAATCGAGAGGCGTGCAATTATTGTTGACATAACTGTCCCGCATGACGGGAACCTCGTGAAAGCCGAGAAAGATAAGCAAATCAAGTATATTGACTTGGCTCGCGAGGTTGTCGACATGTGGGATATGGACACAGAGATCATTGTACCGATAGTCATGTCAGCCCATGGCTTAATAGCCACGAGCCTCGACCAGCACCTTAGGAGGCTATCGTTAGGCGGATGATCCATCCGCCTAACCTGGCCTGATCCAGAAAGCAGTATTGCTGGACACTGCTCGTATTGTTAGGAGGTTCCTCTCTCTGGAACCCTGACCGCCGGTAGCTTGGACCCTGTTCCCGATACCGGTGGGCCTCTATTTTTTATATTTTTAAATGTTTTTTTTTTTAATTTATTTTATAAAAATATTTAAAAATGTAGATAAATAAGAAATTAAATAAATAAAGGACATAATAATAATCTGTATTCAAACTTGAAATTGGTAAAATATACTAATTGGTCTTACATATACAGTGGGTACAACAATGTTAGGTGCCTGTACTAGGTAATCCTGTATCACAGGCGGCGGGGGCTCAAACAATGTAATTGAAAGGACAAGGAATTATTTACAATATTTTCTTAACATTAGAATAGTGACAGATATATTGATAATCTTAATTACTAAACGGATTAAAATTAAATTCTATTAATAATAATAAACATACGATTCCTAACTTAGCTTAGATAACGTTAAATTGATTGCACATAATTATTTACACACACGGACAACGAACTTTGAGCGTCAGCAGATATTTGAGCTGGGTTAACCACTATTGCAAAATGTTTTAAAACCATTTTGCCAAAGTACGCACGGCGGCAAATTTCCTAAGACAGCAACAAATCCAGGCGAAGAAGGTCAGTGCAGTGGCTTGTTTTTGTTGAGTCGGCATCACATGAGTGTGACGCTCTAGGCGCCCTCGTGATCGACAGAGTTGATGTATCTGAATTCCGCTATCTTCCTTGCAGGGCACTCAGGATCTCCTGTTTTATGATTGCTGGGCTTTTTAAAGCGTGAGCAAGTTGCACATTTTGGTTCATCAGCTTTCTTCGCGCATTCTGTCATCGAGTGCCCTGTTTCACCACAATGCCCACACGTCGAGTTGACTTCTCTGCACGTTTTTGCTGCATGACCATACTTTTGGCACTTGTAGCACCGAGTTACCATCGTAAAATCCCTGACAGGACAGGACGTCCAATTAATAAAAAGTATCGATTGAGCGATTAGGGCTTTACGTATATCAGCTGGTACTTCAATGACGTAGTTGCAGGTCGACGCATTTCTCTTTCCAGATTTGTGGCTTAATTTTACCAAGGCCAGGAAGGATTCAAAGGGCATGTCTTCAAACTTGTCGGCTACATTTTGTTCAAAAATGCATCTGAAGACCTCATTTTCGGCCATGGAAGTCGGCACTCCTAAGATCACGATCCGGGGTTTGCGCTTGCTGGGTTCGTCGGCGGTAAGTCCATAAGTAGAGAGCTGGACTGCTTGTTTTAATTTATCAGCGTCATGTTTGGTCTCGGTGCTGATAATTACGCCTCCGTTTTTGGTTTTCCGGACACCACGAACATGCAGTGTCATTTGCTCCGGGCGTATGATCTTTTTAACGAGGTCTTTTGTTTCGTCACTCGATTTAAATTTATCTTGGGGATAAATTGCAACCGAGCTTAAATGATTGGGGCGAACAAAGTTATTTGCTCCCTTTTTTACCATTTCGGCAAAAGAAACATTTCCCGCAGTACCTGAATCCTGTATCGTATTCCTGAGTTCCATGATGTGGTCTGACAGGTCTCGTTTTTCAGTAAGGGATTCAACCGCATTATGCATTAGAAGAGTTCTAGCCTTTAGCGACTGGTATATTACTGCCATTTGTGAGGTACCGGATCCTATTTTACGGCAAAGGTTTGTTAGTTTTCCATCCGCGGCAATAGAGCAGACTTCATTCAGATGCAGCTCAATAGAAGACATCCATTTTTGAATCTCAGGCGTGGTGATGATTTCAGGTGGCGCCTCGACAGGCGAAGCAAAGGAGAGCACTGGCCCCCTTGAATTCGAGGGTCTGTTTTCCATTTTATGCGTACACTAAATCACTTTTACTTGTCCATAGTTTGTAAATGCACACATACTAAGCTAAATTAAAAGTGCAAAGTTACCAATACACTTAAGGAGGTCACTATTATTAATAATTTATTTCAACTAAATATTGCTTGTGGGCACGTCTGTACGCGACAAGCGCCAATAGCTATAGCCAATAGATAAACTGAAAACAATCCTTAAGGTAAAGAGGGGTGGGAGTGATTTAAACATCAAGTTATTAAAGATTATAATATCTTTAATAACTTGTCATATTTAAGCTATTTAATAGGTAATTATTTGAAATGTATGCAACCTTATTATAAAACTATGAAACGGATCGTATGACTTATCATAAGAATATAATATTAATATGTTGAGTTAAGTCAATAGTACGGACGTCAAAATAAATCACAAGCACGCCCCTGGCGGCAATCAAGAACAACTACGCTTTGGCGCGCTTTGTCTAACCACTTGCGTGGTGGAACAGTAGAATATAGCAGTTGACTACTGACCGTCTTAGAGCTAAGACATCGTAGAATCAGTGTCACCGTAATATAAGTAAGCAAGATTGTAACAGAGTTGTGACTATTTGAATAAACCCAGTGTATCGAGTAATTTTCGTGATTAAATTTTTACGATTGTACCCACCGACCAGCACACACACGTTGTCCTAACCTAAAGGAATACATCCTGACTTCCCGATGGTTTACACCTATCGGCCAGCCTTGATACGACAAATATAATTTATTATTGCCAAAATCCAGAACTGAAGCTTATAATTACTGGAAGTGAATGTGTTCAGAGTGAGCAGTTGCTGGTTCTTGTGATACGCGTGATCACCGTTTAAGCAAAGGCGGTTTGAGAAAAGTTTGAGAATAATCAAACGTGTCTTTCTCAGTTGTGAAACGCAATTGAACGTAAATTAAGGATTTTTGTATGGCATAAGGTATACTTTGAGTTTGACTACGTATACTTCAAACCTTGCTCAGAAACGCAGACAACTTAAAGTGACAGATAAGATAAGATAAGATAAGATCATTTATTTGCGTAAAACATGGTATACATGGGTGTTATTATAGCATATGAGATCATACATGTTTTGCTTAAAATTAAAGCATGCAAACTTACAAATTTGAATTTACAAACATTATAATTTATGTTCAAAAAAAAATCTCAATATTATAGAAACTATTTTCATTCAGCCATTTATATAATTTAATTTTAAATAACCTGTATTAATATTAATATTTTCAATACATTCGGTAATTTATTATAAACACGTACACACATAGCCAGACAGCTTTTATTATATTTTGTTAACCTAGGGCGCTCATCTAGTACTAGTCTGTATTGATCACGGCGACTTCGAGAACATATTTCCTCTGCTGTTTTGAACAATTCTTTATATTTCACAACAAACATACATGCTTCATACAAATATAATGAAGGTAAGGGTAGCAAACCAAGCTTCTTAAATATTGGTTGACATGATTCGTCAGATGGAATCCCGTATATGGCTCTTATACATTTTTTTTGGGCGACAAATGCTCTATTATGGTCTGTGCTATTTCCCCACATAATTAAACCATACCGCAACGAGGACTCAACATATGCTCGGTATGACATCACAGCCGTTTTTATATTTGTTACCTTTTTGATCTGTCTGAGAGCGTAAACAAATTTATTTATTTTATTGCATACATTATCGACCTGAGCTTTCCAGTCTAAATGTTCGTCAATTACTACTCCTAAAAACTTAGTTTGTGTCACTTGTGTAATTTGTGGTATGTCCATTTTAAAATTAAATCAATTTTGATAAGATTGATTAAATTGTATATATACAGATTTTTTAAGATTAATAGATAAATTATTATTATTTAACCAATTGATTAGATTGTCTATTGTATTATTTATGTCCGCTTCATGATCAATAATTGATTTATATTTTTTATCAGTAGTAACAATTATGGAAATGTCATCAGCAAAAAGAAAGCATTTATGATTGGTCACATTTACTATGTCGTTTATGTAGAGCAGAAATAAGATAGGGCCCAGTATGCTACCCTGGGGGACGCCGCGTCTTATATGTTTATATTCAGACGAATAGTGTGTCATGTCCCTATTTTCATCAAGTTTAGTGACAATGACACTCTGCTTTCTGTCAGTTAGATATGATGATATCCACTGAAGTGGCAGTCCTCTAATGCCGACAGCCTCTAATTTTTGTATAAATGTGTCATGTGAAACTAGATCAAATGCTTTTGACAGATCAATAAATAACCCTGTCGTCAGCTGATTGTTGTTGATATTGGTCAATATTGCTTTTAAAAGTGAAAAGATGGCTAAGGACGTGGACTTATGTTTTTGAAAGCCGAATTGCTCCTTTCTGATAATATTAAATTTCTCACAATAATTAATTATTCTTTGAAAAAAATATTGTTGTCAAAAATATTTCTCAAATATTTTTGACAAGATGGGTATTAGTGTTATGGGACGATAATTATTTATATCAGCTTTATCACCCTTTTTTAATATCGGTTTAACAATAGATATTTTTAACGCTTTAGGAAACACTCCTTGTGAAAAGGACAGGTTAATTAGATATGTCAACACTCCACCTATTTCATCAACACATGACTTAATTATTCTGGTGTTAAGTTCATCGTAGCCTTCAGAGTTGGTATTGTTCAACGACAGTATCTGTTGTCTCACCTCATTTTCGGACATGGGTGCGAGGAACATCGAGTTAGCTGTTAGAGTTTCACTACGGGAACCAGACGATCATGACTGACAGATGCTTAAATCGTGATCAGCACTTCCAGTAAAGTAAATTATATAGTGTAAATTAAATTAAACTAGACAATGCTTCCAGTTCCCTTACCTTTTTTTACTGTCGACATTTGGAATTATTTTTACATAGATTTGACATTTTGACATTTTGCTTGATATTTTTGACATTGTTGCTATATCATTTTTTGTGGACATTTAGAATTATTAATAAATAAATAATTAATTATTTAATGCATTGGTTTTTTTCCATTGTATTTGCATGCCATAGAATGACAAACATTGGTGAGCCTATCTGGTTGTTTTTGTCATCCTGCATACAAGTTTAATGCTTTGTTGTATACACATGTTTGGGCAAACAAATATAAATATAAATCATTTTTTTTGAACTCGCTCAATATTTGATTAGACCTTACAGTCAGTGTCTAAATCTCGCATTAATCTTCGCTATCTGATGAGCTTATATGCAATAATAGTGCTACAACTTTCCTATGGACATAACTCTACATCTACGTGATAAACGTAACAACTAGTTACGTGAAAAAGTTAACGAGGCTCGTTACCGAGACTGCAGCCAAATACTGTATATTCACATTGAAAAGCTTGTCCGATAAACCGATTATAACTATGTTTGGCACAAAGGCTTTTTCATAGTTACACTTAATTAAAGTTGAGATTAACTCGATTGCGAGTAGCACGAAACTGGCTTTTACGAAAAAAATAAAAAAGAGGCCCTAACAAGGAGTTTCATTAAAATGTTACTAATAATCTGTGCCGGTTTAAAAATGGAATGCTAACGGATTTCCAGAGATCTTTGTATTAGATAGGGACTTCTGTTTAAAACCTTTTGTTTTTGATGTTTTTGGTGTAAATCTAAATAAATAGCCCTTTTGCAGCCACAAGTCCTGGTTTGTTTATTACTTTTCATTGAAATAGTTTTAAGATAAAAAACAATAAATATAAACAGATTTACTTTTTTTGTTGTATTTTCGTGGTATCTTACTGTGGTTATAAGAGCAGCCAAGGTTGATAACAATTTTGGTTACTACTTAAGCGTAAACATCTAAACAATTTGTTTTTCTTGTAGGTTTTTTCAGTTAATCGAAATTGTGAGTGCCGTAAAAGGTTCGCGAGCGGACACGGTTAGTTTCGTGTGTCGGGAACAGAATCGAGTTGTGAGTGACAATGGTAGCGGTACCGAGTGCAAAAAACGAACAAGAAAGAGGGTAGACCGTTTTGTCTCCTCATAAACACCCACCCGCAATGACAGTTTATCCGTGATCATGGTGCTTGCAACAGCTCCGAAATATCGGAAACTCGCTACAAACAGTAAACATGGTAAATATCCCGCTTATAATGTTAATGTTAATTGTTCTCGAAACATGTAGCCAAATCATCATTTAACTGAAGAATAACCCAGATCATGATTTCTATTCTCCTACGAATGGAGAGTTATAAAGAGGAATCTTACGTTTAAAAATTGTCATCTCGTAGCCGCAATGATAATGATATTTTGATACCAACAAAATAATATTGACGGTTTCAATTGAAGATATCATAATTGGGTAGTTGTTTTTTTATGTTTTTAAAACTTCACATTTCGGTTGTCATTGTCGTTGCAAAAAAGACTTAAATCTTTTTATATCAATTTATTGTAAGCAATTGAACATCGATAAAATTTTACAAAGAACCACGTGACTACGAATTGGCCACGGTTGGTCCCCATGTTGGTGACGTCTTAATGCTCAAGGAATTTTAATCTTAATTGATATCTCTTTTAGCCAGACTTTTGAGAGTATCGTCGACTTGATTGTAGAATGCCTCAGCATCAGACTCGGTTGAGGTGGACGTTGGAGCATATACCACTACTACATTGACAAGACATGGTTTTGTGTTGATTCTCAACGTTAGTATTCGGTCACTTACCGGGTTATATCCTAGAACCGATTTATTAACCTCGGGAGACACAGACAAAGCCTCACCATTCTTACTTTCATTTTCTGGGCCTGAAAAGTATACAGTATGTCCCTTCGGGGTTGTATAGTATCCTGAGCCTCTCATGTGAGTTTCGGTGATCCCTAGTATTTTTAGGTCGTAATGTGCTTGCTCTCTGTCTACAATCTCTTTTTTTCCCTGGTTGGATCATTCCTCGAACATTCCAGGTTGCTAATCTCAAATTGTTACGTAGTTGTGTGCGATGACCAGTTGTTTTGTCACCAGTAACATACTGTCCGCACTGTGCCTGGTGAGTCACAGCAGTGAAGCCAGTAACATATTTCCCACCATGAGACCTGGACTCAACATGGCGCCGGGTGGTAGCCGGATCGCATCCTATCGCTCTCTTTTCTTGGTCCACTTTCATAGGATTTCTTGGGAAAATAGTGCAGTGGTTTCCCCTTGCCTTCTGCACCTCAGTGATGTTATATAAGTAGTCAGTCCGCCCTGCTGCCAGCGACTAACATCCAGTTGATGAAGAGATATAACCAGATCCCCGTTCTCCCGTCTGCTTGTCGACCTATATCTTCAAAGGGATTGGGTACTCGACGTAACAGGGTTCACCACGAGTAGGTGGGAGTGGAGTTGGTGGGGAGACGATAAGTGGTTGTTCTTGTTATGCAACCATGTATTCACAAACCCTGGAACCCCCATTAATTTATATATTACATATTTACAAACACTAAAAATCTTTTTTGAACAAAAACGTGCAAATAAAACTCGGTACATTATCCTTACCCTAATTGTTCAGTAAATATCCCTCGTCGACCGATTTTCACAATTCAAGAAGTAATATTAGTTTTATCCCTATATCTGTCATGTAAGCCTAAAATAATGAAAATATCTCCATAAACAAAAAATCATGTATTCAAGTTACGTAATTTTACAACAATGTCAACTTTACTCGAAAGTTTCCTTACAAATTTACTTTTCTCAGTCTTTAGTTATCAAATAAATTTACTAATACGAATCTAATACTAAATTAGAACAAGATAACAACATCATTAACACATTCTAACTGGGATCTAGTTAGACATAGAACATTTCTCAAAATTTTAGTACAGCTCCTGTACTAGACTATTGCGCGAATCACATTAATTGGGGCGGTTTTTGTGGTATTCGTACATAATGGTATGTAGCAAGTACGATCATTCCCATGGTTCGATATTTTTGATATACTCGTATTTATCAATATATTGTCGATAATAACAAGATTGAATCGGTCAAAAGCCAAAAAAACTGTATCAGCTATGTGTTACAATGAGTAGAAATGGGCATCGTGACGTCACACGGGTTCGGGTTTGTCGGCGTGTTTTCGGTAGGAACACGATTCAAAAAAAAAACTTTTGTTTTTTTTTATTTTAGTTTTTAAAATTGCCGAAAAAAAAACAAACCAAATATAGTTTTGTTATAAAACTTATTTATGATTTTTCCATTTATTACAAAAAAAAGTTTTTTCAACAACCCAATTATTGCTCCGAAATGATCCGATAAAATCAATAACTTAAATGGGATTTGAATTTTGTACATTGAATATTGGTTGTTTGTTTATAAACCAATATTTCATATTAAAGGTACGGTAAAGTAGATATTAACAAATTAATTAATAAATAATTAACATGCCGTGACGGCAATTTGTAACCACAGCACAAATTCAGCTTAGTTTCGTGTTGTACATGGTTCAGTAATGTAAATGAAACCTTTGACGGTTATACGTGTATTGATTAATGTATTATGTAGTTGATTTGGTGATAGTTGGCAGATTTAATCCAATCGGTCACTTAGACTGAGAAAACACTGGCACATACATGGTTTTATAAAGGAATAGCTGACTTGAATCGCCAGTACATTTTGAAATCTAGATTTAGAATCTAGTAGTGTCTCTTTGTATGTTTTCATCACACTTGCACGTAAAAAGTATCTAAACATACAGGTTAACTTGGCCGTAATGCCCCATATAAAACCCTCGGGCTTTCTTTTTGTCATGAAACCCTAGGGCGGTAAGTAATATTTTTTTAATTTATGGCACAGCACACAGGTCATGCAAGTTCAAGCAAGGAGTTTACACGCAATTGAAAAATTGTCTTAAAATGTTATCTAAACAGGAATTTCTTTGCAATCTCCCTACATGTTACTTAAATACTCAACTAATGTTCTTGAATAATCGATTTTAATAGTTATAGTATGAAAACGTCGAAATTATTTAATTATTTTTACACTCCGTCATGGCTGTATACCTACGTAAGTATAGGCCCTTAACGTTTCTGAACGAAACACTGTATAATCTGTGGTAAAATTCGCCAACCGCTTAAAAAAAATTTCACGTATTTCGTAATAACAGCTGTGCTGACTTGTGTATTAAAGCTATATAATTCATAATTATTACTCGCTAATGTGATGAAAAACATTGTATGTATCACGGGCGGTACGGGAATTACGAAACTCGACTCAAAAAGCCCTCAGTCTTCGACTTCGGGCTTTTACTAGAGTCTCGGTCGTAATTCCTTACCTACCGCCCTTAATACACAATGTACTATTTCAACATAATAACATCTCATAAAGTCTCTCAATCATAACAAGTTATTGTTAAAACATGTTACTTTACACTTGAATGCGCTTATTTTATGTGACGTTAAACCAAACTAATATACTTACGAAAGAAAGAAGAAATGTAAACAAAAAGTAAATGTAAGCATTTGGCTGAAAACAAAAAGTTAGGAGAGTGCTATAAAGCAGCCATGTGAAGGCGGCTTCTATATTTTGTGGACGCAAGTAAAAGAAAATAGTTCTCCAGTGTTCTGTTCTGAGTCACTTTTAATTGCGTTGTCTTGATAGTGTAATTTATTCAGGACCGGAGCGAAGCGGTTAGAAGACGGTTGACTGGACGAATTTACTGCTTGAAGCGTTGCTTTGTTGCCACACTGTGTGCTCTATGTAGGGCGGACATTTGTTTCAGTCTGGTCTGCTAATGATCTCGTTAGTCTGTATTCATGTTCCTCTTAATTATTTTTTGCAGATGCCTTACAATATTTTAAGGCAGGTTAAAATAATTCTCCTCTATTATCTAATCGTCGCCGTGTAGATTTCATCGTTAGATACTTATGTTTGTACCTATTTCAGTTTCTTACTATGTTATGCTTTATCCATCATTTTCACGTTAAAAACATATAAGAAGGGCACGAGTATCTCGACCGCACATTATTATTACTAGCAATAGGTACAAAATAACATGTTACTGGCGAAAGTGATTGTCGAAAGATCACGATGTTTGGAGTTAACCACGTAACATTTCGATAGCGCTTGGGACAATCCCACCGCACTATTTCCAAACCACTGCAACGCCTGAAAGCCAGAATCAACATTGCCGACCACCAGAAAAGCTCTGAGGCAACGAAGCTCGACGAAGTCCCGGAGAATGACTTAACTGTCTTTGATCCCGCAACAAAATTAAGGGCCTTCCACCGCTTTAGTGCCGTAAAACGGTTACTTTCTAAAGCATAATCCTAAGTAACGGCTAGGTTAAAAGGTTTGAAATATATATATATGTCAGGTTTAGTCAATAGTACGGACGTCAAAATAAATCGCAAGCACCCCAACTGGCGGCAAAGCAAAAGCAACTACGCATTGGCGCGCTTTTTCTAACCACTTGTTTGGTGGGGCAGCAGAATATGGCAGTTGAGTACTGACCGCCTCAGGGCTAAGACGTCTTAGAATCAGTGTCGATCCGTAATATTAGTAAGCAAGATTGTAACTGTGAATATTTGAATAAACCCAGTGTATCGAATAATTTGTGTGATTTCATTTTCACGTCATAAACTAAGGAAATACATCCTGACTTCCCGATGGTTTACATGTATCGGCTAGCCTTGATGCGACATACATTTATTACTGATTCATGAACATTATTTGAGAAATATCGTTTTTTCGTGTTACTCAAAGTTTTGTTATAAAAAATAATTAACATGATATTTTTCCGCTACTTTTGGATACTCCTCCAAAACGTCTTGGATGTTTAATAATACATTATTGCAAAGGCCGGGAAATAGGCAATTGCAGGTCGAGTATGAGATTGAACTAATACGAGACATTGCCATTTCCGCCGAAGCATATATAGTGCTTTTCTAAAAATAATGCAGGGAAATAAAACAATTTTTAAATTATACACTTAATTTATTAAAAGTTACATAAACATTGCTGGAGCGTTGTAATGTTCCAAATTCAAAAAACGCTCCTGCAATGCATTTCATCAACATTGTTGGAGCGTTGTAATGTTCCAAATTCAAAAAACGTTCCCGCAATGAATTTGATTTTCTTTGTCCGTAAATTCGATACTTAGCGTGTTCTGTTTTCGAAAATATGTTTGAGAAAAATGTATTTTGTGCAGAAAAATTATGGCTAGAATTTCTTCATAACTGAAATATCATATGTAAATCAAAAAATATTTTGCAAACAAAATTGATATTCAATATTGATAACCTGGCTCCGATCGGCCGCACGGTTAGTACTGCGTTAACATTGGGGAACATATACGCCTTAATCAGAAAATAATAACTAAGTTGGAAGTTTCCACTTCCCTCCATATCAAGCAGTAACCATGTAACCATGTTAGGTTAAAAAAAGGGTCAAAAGGTCGTTTAAAACCGGGATAAGCCCAGTTGTAAACGACCAGCACCACGTATAAAAATGATCATTAATATTAATAGGTCCCAACATTGTGAGCTGTTAAATTTGATTCCAATAATAGATATGACAAAAACGCTTGAACGCACGGAAATTTGTTCTAGTTTCTACAAAGTCCGTATAGTAACTAGCTCTGTAAGCAGCCTGTACATTATCCAACATAATATTGCGTTCATTCTGCCAAAGAATACACTCCCATACGATATGATGTGCAGATTGTACATATTCGCAGTCACATGTATAAAATTGACATAAAGGCGAGGCAACAAGTCAATCCTAAACATATTGATCTTTAAACTCATTATCATCATTATGATTTCAGCCAAAGTACGTCCACTGCTGGACACAGGCCTTCCCCAAGCGTCGTCACCACACTGACCGGTCTTGCGCGACCGGATTCCCGCAGCCTTAACCAGGCCATCGCTCCACGTAGAGGCAGGTCTTCCAACGTTGTGACTCCTGGTTCGCGGTCGCCATCTTTAGACTATCGTTATTTAATTATTTGTTCTCCTTGTTAGCCTGTCACTTTACACCCTCGCGTAACCGTCGGAGTGATTTTCGTAGAGCAAGTTAGGAACTGAATACGTTTCAATGCGACACAGGTAAGGGCACATTTAACCACACCAAAATAAGGTTAGTTTTTACCACTCCAATATCTTGTAAGCTTTAAAATTTAAATCTTCAATTGATTTTAGCCAACAATTGGGCCATAAGTGTGTGCAGCCCTTATACTGTAAAATCGGTTTATACAGTCAAATTATACGGTCGTATCTGGGGAAATAAAAAAAGGTTGGCTCTAAAGGAAATTTGTGAAAGACGTCAGGCCGAACGGGCATTTCTCAGGAAGTCACGACCGTTGGAGAACGTGACCAGAAATATCACATTCATTTAGTCAAAGATCTATGCAATTGTATGTTCTTATATACAACGGAATAATGACCGGCCAAAGTTACCAGTGAAAATTATCTTCCTTGGTAGATACACACTTACTTCTGGTTAATTTGTTTTATACTCATATTATATACAAGAGTCGGCAGCCTATCTCAGCAATGAGTAGTTGGTGGTCAGATGTTCTGTAGCTACTGCACCTGTAGCCTAGTTGAGAATCTACAATCGATAGCGCTAATAGAAAACGAATCAATGTATGGAAATGATACATGTGAACGTTAAGTCACTTAGACCAGACAAATAGAAGGCGTTAACGATTGTAGAAAGAGCTTCGATACGAAACGTTTGCAACTTGGCTAGAGGGGCTGGTGTAATACATACATATATATGTTATAGGTAATTTGTGAAAACCAGGCATTGTATACAATTCCTAGGAAATCTATAGAAATCCAGGTTTATTTAGGAAATGTGTGAAATGACAATTCTAACATTAATTAATACAATATTTCCTAGAAAATGAATACATATCCTAGGATTAGTATAAATGATTCAAGGAAATTTACTTAAGACTGAAAACCAATCAAAATGAGGTTTGAAACGTGTTTAACTCCAATTACTCAATTCAGAAATCAGCCCTTCGTAACAATTAAAAATCAATCATTTAATTAAATCTGCAATTATTTATTACTACTTATAACTTACTAGTTAGAATAGATATCAGAAAGGAATAAAGGAAGCAATACCAATCAACTCACACCAGGCATAGCAGTTAGTTAGCAAGATCAGACTACCCAGAATACTACAGACGAACATTATCAGCACCTACTTACTGGGGAAAATAACAGGCCGATTTAATATCCACCCTGAGTGAAGCATTCACATCTAGTATTAGGTTAACCAAAATATTTTTTTACATTATTCCTTGCTTTGCGTACTTAAATTATTAAGCTTGGAGGAAAATAAATATTGTCTTATCACAATATACATATATGGTAAATTAAATAAACTAATCGTGTTTACTTTTGACAGAATATCTATTTTATAATAATATTTTTGGTAAAAAGGCACTTAAGCGGCTATGTGTGTATCTGCTACTAAGAAGGTATTAATGCTACGATTTGGGAATACTTTTAAATTTCTTTTACTGTTAAAGCTTTTACTGTGGGATTAATTCTGAAAACTGAAAAAATATTATTATATTAAAATTTTATAAAATTCTAGTTCTATAGTAGTATATCCTTGGTAGATACTTTACTTCTAGATTCAGTAGGACAGATTTATGTTTACATAATTCGAGACAGCTGAATTTTACGCAATTTTAATGTTCGGCCCTAATGTAAGTTGTTCGTGTTAAAGGGACGATCACATTTCAAATATTACCAATGATTTATAAAGTTAATATTGGGAGTGAAAGACTAATTAAAACAGCAAATACTCTAAAATAACCACTCATAACCCAGACGATTGAAAATGAATACATCCATACGTCAAAGATGCCGCAAACCTACCCTGCATCCTTTATATTACCGTAGGTAAAAAGTAAACCGTGTTTTGGTATTTACTACACATTAATTAAACGTTTAGGGTGTTCACTTTATACTAAATACTCTAAATAATTGCCTATACATACATACATACATAAACTCACGCCTTTTTTTCCATGGGGGTAGGCAGAAACTACAGAACGCCACCTAATTACCTATAATACTAGATTTTCCCGCAGCTTTGCTACTGTGACCTTTTCCATAGGAACTATTTTTTTTAGAATTAAAATAAGCCCATGGTACACAACATAGTTAACTTTCTATCAGTAAAGAATCTTTATAATAAATTTGGATCAGTACTTCCAGAGATTATCTTTCAGATATTAACAAACAAACCATTTTACGTAAGATTTGATTACTGTGTAGTTAACAAAGTTACTTCAGGGAACATAAAGATATGTCTAGAGTAAGTTAGTGCCACTTAAGTGACTCAAACGTCGTGTGAGTATATTTGACATGATAATAAAATTTGTTATCTATACTTTACGCTAATTAAACTTTGGCATGTAATTAATGTAAGCATATATTATGAGGTTAACCTGTTTTAAACTGATTAACTGTTTTCAGTTTGATTTCATCTGGTTAACTGATTGCGTGAATAATAAAAATCATGGACCGCAATGGAAATTCATGTTTTCGGTCGATTTGATCATATCCAAAATGTTATTACAAACTGTGGTCGTCGCCAGTAGTTTACATTATCACAAAAATATTAAATGAGTATTGACTTCTATATTTCAGGGAGGTAAGGCAAGAAAATATTCCTGACACGAATAAGAAAGAGGTTGTACTTATTAAAGTTTAAATTGGTTTTCTGGCAGAACATTAATTCTTTGTTTGCCTATTTATTTTCACAGACGATAAGCAAGCTCAAATATTCCCGGGCGACAATAAGTTTGTTAAAACTGATTATATCGCTAGTAAGTTCAAGAAAGCAGATAGCAGTATTCTAAACTAATATTATTATAGAGGTGAAATTGTCTGTAGGTAGTATTTCTGGGTTAAAATTATCCAATTGTTTAAAAAAAAACACTGATGCAACGTCACACTCGATGAGTGCCTGAGGCTTAGGTAAAAAAGGTTCAAAGTGATCTTATAAGGGTTCCTTTTTTACCTTTTTAGGTACGGAACCCTAAAAATTATAAGAATTACGAGGGATCAGAGGTAGGTACCGTTCAGAAAACTTAGTACGTGGTTCCTCGATAGCCGATTGAGTGTCACTGGCGGCGGAGGCCGCGGAATGAAAGCGCTCGCGCTTCATGTGGCAGGTGAAAGCAAGGGATTTCGGAATATATATAAGACCGCGCGCTAAAAGAAGTTGCGGTGTCCGTTTGTTCATAATTTAATATTATTTGCATCATAGATAATTTGTTAGAGAGGTTATTTAACAGTTTTAATTATTTATGAATTATGTAAGTAAGTAAATCGTGACAACGTGCACGTAATGACCTGCCAATTCTCTTCCGTGAACACTTTAAAATCCTATTCTTAAATTCATATGACACTTCAAGCTAAATAAATGTCTTTACTGCTAGCGTTAGTATCTTCGTCCACAGGCGTAAATCTGAACTTCTTAACTTGATATTTTAAGCGGGAAAATTGTTTGTAAATACCTATATATTTAGAAAAAAATGGTCCGATTTCGAAATTCTTTCACTGACAGAAAATTTCACTTAAGTATACTGTCGTTGCTTTATGTTACGGACAAATTTGGAAGCAGAAGGTAGAAGCATATAGATAATGCAAAAGAGGGTCACTTGAAAAATTATAGAAATTCATGGTTATTGGATCAACGGTTGAACTAACTGATTCAAAAGCTATTTATAAAAATATTTCAAAACCAATTAAAGTTCTGAACACGGGTTTTAAGTTCTTTAAGGCTCAAATATTTTGAGCTATGATAATATGCCTTTGTTTTATTTTTCCTCCCCGTGGTAGTGCATACAGCTACGGGGAGATAGTGCAGTTATGTGGGACTCTAACACACTAAAACTCCACGGTGTCCTCCTGTGCCGCTTATGGCACGGGCACGCGTTAGCACTCACCGCGAACCCGCCGCGGCTGTCCGTCACCGGACCGGTACGCCGTGAACACTCCAGGGACCAAATCAGCACATAGGCGCCAGACGACCCCGTGTATGGCATCCTTGGTCCCCCTGTGACGGGTCAAGGTCAATGGTCCCGCCACATACCATTTTTTGGCCGCAACGATAATATGCCTGGGCCTACACTAACCCACCTATTTAACGCGACAGTTTCAGAAAACGAAGGCATTATTTTCATTTCAGGAAAGTACTTATATCGTTGATCCTTTTACTGCCACAGTGAGCAGTTCAAAAAGATTGCGACACTTTTGTGTCTCACGAATATTGCAATTTATAAGGTATCTAAATCTAGCCTAATTCCGGGGCTCGTAAACGGCACTGAGGTACACCACTCTCGGGCACTTTATTCGAGTAATAGACTTTTAACGGCGAAAAAAAAAGTTCCTTACCATATATTTGCTGTGAAGATGTTTCTTTTTCTTTTATTTAATTATTGAGACATTAACACGTGCTCCCTGTGGAGAAGCTCGTCACCACACGGGTCAAGAGATAAGCAACTCTGGTCGAAGTTGGTCTAACCCCCCCGTAAAACACGTAAGTAAGCCTTTGGTCCGGGCTGTCATTTGAAGACCTTTGATTTCCCGGACCATTGTGACAGTCGCTACGAGTAGCCAGAAGCCGGGAAAATACCAGCCTTCATTGGATATCAGGTTGTACAGGTCAGATAGACAATCGCTCCAAGTAAAAGATTGGTATTAATATAGCTCCCGGTTAGCCTGGAACCCGACCCAACATAGTTGGAAGAGGCTAGGTTACAAAATACATTCTTGTCACTGCAATTTACTAAATGATGATGATCAAGCAGTTTGTGTTTTATAGGTGACAATAAATTATGAAACAAAGAGACATGTGAAAGTAAATATTCTATACAAAGAAACAAAATAATTTACATTGGAAAACCTCTTTTGGTTAAATAAAAAACCTCTCGAAACAACCTAAACATGGGAGTATGGTTTAATAAAAAAAGTCGGTTTAATTTTTTAGTGTTGGAACCTCATAATACCATGAAAAATAATAATTTATAGCCAGAGTACATCTCACTTCAATTCCAATAAGCACAAAAACTACTAGGATATATTGTTTTATTAAGGAGTTCCAGTACCTACCTTCCAGCTTCATCATCAGATCAGTTTGATGGTACCATTTTCATCAGTACCATTCATTTATATGTATTTGCTTCATCAAAGTCGCTTAATTATTCGAAATATCTTATACCTTTGACATACTTATTAAGGAGTTCCAGTGGCAGTCTGTGTTCTTTTTTATCAGTTCCACTTTACCAAATGATACTTTCTGAGTGCAATTGCTTGCCACGTTATTGAACATACGAAAATCAGTGTATGTCTGCCTATAATATTTGAGGAGTTCCCTTGATTTCATCAGATTGCGATTTGGATCAGAGACCATTTGAGATGATGAGTCCATTTCAAACTAAAAATAATTTTGTAAATACGTCTATACAGGGTTACAGGTTAAGTCAACCTAAATCCTTTAAGAGTTTGTAGTTACCACCATTCCTGACTGATTTGACTATGAAACCCAAACTTTGCCGTTATCAAAATATTGGACTAAGAAGATTTTTATTTAAATAACCGATTTTTTTCTATTGGCCAATTTTTTTTACTACACATAAGTTGCAAAAACAAATAAATTTGAGGCCAAATACCCAAAAACATAGAACAATCAGCAATTAAAAAAAAAACTTGTAGCCCTGACGGAGTTATGCCCAAACATAAACAAAAAAAAATTGTGACATCCGAATTGAGAACCTCTCTTGGGAAGTCGATTAGAAATATATCTTGTGGAAGTTTTCAGTTTCGTCAACATGAGTAGGCTGGTTAAGGTGTAATTACTTGAAAATCTCAGCAGTTTGCGAGGTAAATTTCGCTAAGTAAGTTTATGGGCTTGTTATATATGAGATAGAATTCAATAACCAGCTATTTGCAGTATCACTGTGGCGTAGTGTTCCTATTAGTTCACGATTAATCGCAGCTTTACCAATTCTTCTAAGACTGTGTTAAGTTGTTCAATCTGGCGTATGGCGATAAATTACATCTCGGGCACATCTTTTATCTAGTGCTTGTTGTATTTTAAGTTTAAACCAAAGAAACTTGAAACTTATCCCCTTCTGCTTGCGAAGCTATAAATTAAACAGGTTCCTTTAATTGGACCCACGCAGCGATTTCCTTCAGAGAAAACGAAGGAAAATTTTCTATCAACGAAAGCGTGGCGATAGCGATTGGAAGAAAGTCAAAAGTATATGGGAATGTCAAACGGCTATCGAAATGTCACGTGACAAATGTCTTACATTTTGACCATTGCTGACATTGAATTACACTTGTCTACAGCCTTAAAACGGTTTTGTCAAGTACTTAAACAATTTTGTGTTTACTAACTTTACCTAACTTGAAAACATTGTGTTTACTAATATTTGTTAACAGCAGTGTAGGAGCACCATTAGCTAAAAAGCTTTTCTGGGCATTACGCTTGAGTGATATTTTACTCATTGTGGCTCATTGCGTCCCATCTGTCGTTGATCCGTGTCCACCTCGGCTGTGATCCTTCAATCAATCAATCGACTCGTCTAATTAATATACTGTTAGGGGTACGTAGAGTGAGATTTTCAAAATGTCGAATTTCATAGTTTTCTGGCGTTTAGCGCGAGTTGCTTTGATAGAGTTTAATGTTCCGGAAAATTGAATCCTCTGCGCAAAACTATACTCGATTTTATATTTAATCTCATTTCTATGGCATTACTTTCACAATCAGTGTAAATTTGGCCAGAAGGTGCTTAAGCCTCAAATTTTCCAAGTTGTGGTATATTAAAGAATTATTTTCTATTTTTATTAATTTATTACTTTCTTTCTCATCAGTCATATAATTGCAAACCAAGTATTTATATTACTTCTTACTTTAATTAAAGCGGTGAGTTTTTTGTTTTTGTGCTCACACCATAAATTATTATTTTAAGTCTATACGTCAGGATTTGTAATAGGGTTTCTGTTGACTATGGTTTCCTCTTTTGTTTGTTTTATTAGATGTAAGTACTCCATGTACTAAAATAAAAAAATAATTACAAATCATTTTAATTCAAATTTTGCTTCCATGCCCGTTGTAACAACGTTTAACAGCTGTAGGTGTTTAAGAACCTTAGTCGCCAGTGTTGCCAACTGGTGGGCACAAAAACGGAAGCCCTCATTGCAATCCACTGCTGGAAGTCACTCCTAGCTAAAGGCGTGGGCAGTGAAAAAGTTGTGGCCGTAGTGTTCCTTTTTAATTGCCGTTTAATTAGTTATTTATTTATTTATTTATGTATGCTTTATTGTATGTACACCAAATTAAATCAAAGAAAGGAAACTTAAAACTAAAATACAAACAAAGGGCGGCCTTATCGCATACCGCGATCTCTTCCAGGCAACCTGGAATGGACAGTGATAGCCTGGACATGAAATGGGGTTGACATTGGTCTAACACATAACATTACGAATATTTACTTTAAATTACAATCAGATCATCATAGATACACAAATACATACATATGTTATACAATAGATACATAAATACATACGTGCTCCAATATTATAGGCAATGAAAGTAAATGTTGACTAACGACATTCACAATGAAAAGTAATGTTCTTTTACGAGTCTTTTAAATACAGGCAACAACTGGGCGCGTTTTATTGGGTCGGGCAATGCATTCCACAGACGAGCAGCTTGGACGGTAAAAGATTTATCCAAGAAAGCAGTGGAATGCATTGGCATTTTAAGTCGCAAATTATCCGATGACCTAAGTGATTTCGTGTGGGAATCGCAGATAAACTGAAAACGATCCTTGAAGTAAAAAGGAGTGGAAGGAGTAAAGAGCACATTATACAGAAGAGAAAGAATATGAGCATTCCGGCGAAGGCGAATTGGCAATCACTTGAGCTTCAAACGGAAATCGGAAACATGGTCATATTTGCGCATGGTCATATTAGTTGTTATTTTATTTACCAAAAATTATACAAGGTTGTAACGACGCATTATTCTGAAAAGTCTTTATTTCCGAAACGAAACATTTGTCGGCTTTTAATTTATAAACACTCGAATAACGTTTTCTTTTATTTTGACAATGTCACTGTGACTACGTATCATTTATTTATTTAATTATCGAATACTATTTAATTACCGGCCACATGTGCAGACCACATTGAGACACGGACATTCGGGTTTGAATTACGATCTGACAGCCACCCTAATAAACTATGAAACACTCTATTCATTTTAAAAGTATAAAACAATACCGAACCTTTTAAATTAAAACATAAATTGCTTTTTAATGTAAAAGGTGTCAGGACAAAAGTAATATTCCAACGACATTCCAAAGAGACTTCAATTATCCGATTTCTAACACGACCCAAATTAAAACAATTAAGTAATTGTACAAGGGCTGCAATAAAAATGACCTCGCAGCTGACGTGAGACTGACAAAATGACCTGTAATGAGACATGATGCCCTTGCTTCCTTTGGCTCATCGTAGTGGTCCTGCCGCCCACGCTATGATCCGTTTCCCTTTATCTTCAAATTGGGATAGGACAAAATGGGAATACCCGCAATTCAACCACAATCCAATTTTCCGCATATTTGAAAGAAAATCGAATGCTGAAAACCCTATTTATATATGTCCCTTGTATAACCAGTCGTACTGTGAGTTTGCAAACACTACTATTCAAACCAAATGAAAATAAATATTCATGTTTGTGGATGTTAACGGCTTCTCTGGCATTAGTTTGTGAGTAAGGGCTCCGGTCTAGACCGAAAAGAGGGTTACATTCCCTTTATAAGATAATTGTGATAATTTATGTTGAAACTTTCATAGTTATTTGCTAAAGCGGCAATAGTAGACAACAAGTGAAGGGTGAAGGTAACTCTTAAATTATTGTCTACTACTGCTCCTATAATTATATTTAACAAACAATTTTCTCAATTTGCAACAGTGAACTTTATAAATATAATATTTATATTATTTTCTAAAGCTCGAAGAATGTTAACTCAGCCACTATTATAAAGGTGTAATGGTATATTAATATTCCATCTTAGTTGCTAAGTCTAACTAACTATCTATTTCGTTATTAGGCTGAATAAAATGTTGCATAATTAAACTAAAAAAAGAAAAGTTTTCAAATATGAGAATATGAGAGTGCAGATGATGTCTGCTTTAGGGAAAGTGGAAAAGTTCAAAGCACAAGACGTGAGTTTTAGTAATTATACCAATATTAAATCAAAACTGCTCGGTCGGAAAAACACATATTTACGAAACGTCTAGCAATGGGACAAGAAGTATGCAAAATGTGTTGGCTAATTAATAAAAAAAGACAACTCTCAATGGCAAATAAACTCCTGCTATACAAATGTATAATAAAACCAATATGGTCTTATGGGATACAACTATGGGGCACGGCTGCCAATTCAAATATATAAATCTTACAACGATTTCAGTCAAAAATGTTGAGAATGATAGTAGATGCACCATGGTATGTCACAAATAAGACACTTTACTATGACCTCGTTATTAAAACTGTGAAAGAAGAAATAAAAGAAAAAGTCAAAACAAACAAAAAGAGATTGCAGTTACATCCAAACAAACTGGCACACCACCTCATGGATGAAATATTGCCAAGCTTTCGGAGTCTTAAAAAAAGAGTAAAGCAAGATTTGCTCTGATACATAAATTATAAGGACATGTACCTCGCACGACATAAATCTAAAGAACAAAAATATTGCTGAATGTATTTTAGATAGATTACAAAAGAGGATAAGAAAATAAAAATGAGAGTGCAGATGATGTCTGCTCTAGGGAAAGTGGAAAAGTTCGAAGCGCAAGACGTAAGTTTTAGTAATGATACCAATATTAAATCAAAGTATTCGGTATGATCATATGGAGATTGATACGTTGGCGGTGAATTTTCTACGCCTTGAAACCTTCAACCCAATTCATATAACATGCAGAACACCCGATGCTTGACACTGAACCTCTTTGAACTTACAACAATGAGGCGGTCAAACATTGAACTAATAAAAAGTTACATTGCAAGAAGCAGTACTTCTCCAAATTAAGCTTTTATTTAAACCCGACTATTTGAGGACAATAAGGAAAACTTGCAAAGGTCGAAAAAATGTAAATAAGGATGCCTTTGCATAATGTATTTATGCAAACCAATGCGTGGAGAATAGAGGTCAAATATAAATGAACTGGAATAAATACTTTTCACAAAACTTAAACCGACTTATGTCTTATTTGACTGGAGCAAAAGTCGCGATATTTATATACGGAAAAAATGCAGAAATGGAAGAACAAATATTTAAGATTGGTAAATGTTACTTGTATAAATACTGAAATTTGCCTACGAAAAGGACAATAGGAGGAAATGGAGCTATACCGAGAGTTCATGTAGAAGGCAAGGCGAAGCTATCTACGTAAATATGAATAAATAAGTGGTACACTTGTGATGAAAACTATACTCGAAATGCCCGTCTACTTCTCTTGTAAAAAAGTGATTGAAGTTTGCAAATAAATGTTAAATAATTTTCTCAAGTAGTTGCTGCTCTAGCGTGTTTGGACTAACTTTTCCTTCCACACTGCATATAACTGGCGCTCACTTCTCGAAAAATGGGAAGTAGGAACGTTTGTTTCAATTACGATCCGAGTGCTGTTTATTGGAAAAGTTACAGATGATCGGTTGGGAAACATAAGGGTAGGCTGATGGTTGGGCAGAGGGCCCGTCTTATAATATATACATTTTCTGGAGCAGATGTTCTTCAGCGGGATGGAACTCGGTAATTATTAAGCGAATCTAACTCTACTAAACTCTAGCGCTGAAAGTAGGCAAATATTCATTCAAATAATTTATTACACCTTTAACATTATACATAAAACAAAACCATCATACATAAATCAGATTGGAATTCTGCACGAGTGTTGTGTTTATATAGTTATTTTATCATATTTTTAAACTTTCTCAAGTTCACATTGTTCTCAAGTTCGCGTGAGCTTAAACATTCTTATGAAGTTTAACTAAGTAGTTTTATAAAAACTTGATCGTAAATCTAATAAAATTATTAAAACTATTTTCGATACACCATCATTATTTATACTGAGCCATACTTTTATAAGTATTTTTGTGTAACGTGTCATCAACGAAAATATTTTTAGTCCATTTATCTATACCAATATTATAAAGAGGAACGATTTTTTTGTTTGTTTGTTTGATTGTTTGTTTGTTTGTACCGAATAGGCTCCAAAACTACCGGACCGATTTAAAAAAATCTTTCACCGTTGGGAAGCTATTCTATCCCCGGGTGACATAGGCTACTTTTTATCCCTGTATTCCCATGGGAACGGGAACTACGCGGGTGAAACCGCGAGGCGTCCTCTAGTATATTTATAAATAGGTACCAATCATCCAGCTTACAGAGATAAGCATGTATTGGGCTTTGTCGAACAAGATGAAATGTTATTTTCATATTTACAACAATTGCTTATTTTTCTCTCTTCACTATTCGTAACTATAATACATTCTATTATAGTAGGTAGGTAGGTCCTTATAATTTTGGCATCTCCTGCGACGCAAAAAAATTGCGATATTGCGCGACTTGGCGCAATATCGCAATTTTTCAGGATAGCACTTACCAAAACACCTGCGAATATATTTTCTCATTTCTCACGGCAAAATTAAGATTGTTTTATTTTTTATAAAGTTAAGGCAAGTCTTTTGAAATGAGTTAACTATACGTATAAATATTGGTTATTCGTAGGGTGGATTGATTTGTAAATTGATGCATTTGATGAATTTTTAACCGACTTGAAAAAAGAGGAGGTGTCTCAATTCGGCCATATATATATATATATTTTTTATGTGTGTTCGCGGATAACTTCTTCGTTTATGAACCGATTTTGATGATTATTTTTTTGTTGGAAAGGAGATACCCCAAAGATACCATGATAAGGAAACCAGGATCTGATGATGGCATCCTAGAGAAATCGAGAGAAATCCTCAAATATTATAGTCATACATATAGCGATTTTGGTATTTTTATCAAAAATGCAATCATTCACACTCAGAAAGTGTTATTTGGTGAAATGAAACTGATGAAGAAGTCCAAAGATGGCCACTGTAACTCCTTAATGCTAAGTATGTCATGGGTATAAGATATATCGAATAGCTAACCGACTCTGACGAAGCAAATACTTATAAATAAATAGTATTGATGAAAATGTTAACATCGAACTGATCTGATGATGAAGGAAGGTAGGCACAGGAACTCCGAAATAAAAGAATGGATCTTAGCCTTGTTTCGGCTTATTGGAATCATCATAAGATTTACTTTGGCTATAAATAATTTTCATGATATTTGGAGATACCTACCTAAACCTACAAAAACTAAAAAGATATAATAAAAAAAACCTTTAACAAAAAAATCAAACCGTCTTCCAAAACAAAACAAAACACTACAAAGCGAAAAATAACTTTCTTTTCCGAAGTCGGTGTCAAAAAACAGACAAATATAGAAACCAAAGACACTGACTTCGGAAAAGAAAGTTATTTGTCGCTTTGTTGTGTTTCGTTTGTTTTGGTTTTTTACTAAACGATTGTTTCATATCGACCTCGATCTATTTTCGAGGTGCGAAATTAAAATTTCGCGCTTATATTTTATCATTATATTTTTTTCAATGACACTCGTTTGTTGTCATACATATATTTGTTAATCATTCTGTGTTATTAAACAAACAAATTAGACTTCTACGGTATACGGGGCAAAGTATATGAAAAGAAATCTAGCTATTTAAGAAATAGGAAGCAGTATACAAGTTGTAAAGAAAAGAGACAGAATATATTCTAAAAATAAATTTAAATCAACAGCAATAATAAATAAGTGTGGAGTGCTTCAGGGGAGCATTCTCGGACATATGGTTTTCTTGATTTATATTAATGATCTTCCGGAGGCCACCTTTCAGAAATGTATCCTTTTAACAGATGATACGACAGTTATTATAAACGAACAGGATAAAAACTATTACAACTCAGTTACCGAAAAGACACTGTCAGATTTAATTAGTTGGATGGCAAATAATGATTTGAATATAAATGTTAGTAAGACATATTTAATGGAATTTAACTAATATAATACGAAACAATTAATTTCAGATATTAGGTATAAAGGTGAAAAAGTACAGCAAGTGGATAACATAATTTTTTTAGGTATTAATATAGACCAACATTTAAATTGGAAAAGCCATGTAGAACATGTATGTCAGAAACTTGGTAGGTTTGTTTTTGCATTAAAAAAGCTCCGATAAAACGTTTCTGTAGTAGCAGCTCTTTTGGCTTACCATGGTTACGTGTCATCTGTGGTAAGCTATGGACTAATCATGTGGGGTAACTCGACCGATGTCGACAGAGTATTCAAGCTCCAGAAACGTTGCATCCGGGTCATATATATTGTTCCTCTATACGTGGTCACTTCGTTTTGATCTAGGAGGATGCTCGGTTCCATACCAGTTTTTCAACTCCAGCCTATCTTAATAATGTCAATATCGCAGTTTCGGAGGTACCGGCGAGATCACCAGACATGCATCCGATAGAAAACGTCTGGGTCCTGCTAAAACGAAGAACAAAGTGTTTACTCCCAACACCTGTCAATGTGGGTGAACTGCGAAGCGCCGTTCTAGGGAATGATGAAGAATACCACAGGAGACAATGAATAACATTATTCTCAACATGTCTACGCTGGTGAAATCTTTATTAGGAGCAAGTGGAGGAAACACGCAATATAATGTGATATTATTTTATTGTAAACATGTTTATTTTAATTAACTTATTTAACTTTCTTTTGTAACCTTAAAAAAAAAATTCCCATTAAGTCATGTTACTCACAAAAAATGTACTAAATACGATCTCACTTTTATTTTAAAAGCAAGATCAGATCTTCTATCTTTAAGCAAGGAAAAAATGTCTTAATATAAGATTTTTAAATTAAACCTTATTTAAAAAAAAAAAAAAAATATTTTGTTCAGCTAATTTTGCCGGTGCGTGTATATACCCCATTTTAGGTGGCAATTTAGTCTGTGGGTCTGAAGCGATTGAAATGAATTACAGATAAATGCCAGAGATCGTAGTGTTCATTATTAAATGGTTCAGCCAACAGCATGCCGCGAGCGCGAGCCAAGTTGATTGATTGATGTGAAATGGGAAAAATGTGAGCTTTCCAATTTAAAACATTGATTTCAGTAATAGGCACTTGATTATTCGATCGTCACAACGTTACTTATACTTATCGATGAAATACTAATTCTTTTTCGCTGTATTTTCCGTTGTAGTCCACGCGTGTGACCACAGAACTTAGAATTTGTTATTATATAAATGTACGACCACTCTTACGACAACGACGTCTGGTTCGGTTTAGAACCACGTAGTACTAAACTTCTGTGTCCAGACTTCCGTGCCGGCTTTACTATTTAAGTCAATGAGTCAAATTCAAACTTTGATTTAAATACTTTGGGTACCTACCTGAAACTCGGATTTAGAAAGCAAGAATCATTCCGCATCCCTCGCTGATAAATCCAATTTTGTTCAAAGATAAACCAAAACTTTTGTTCGAGTTTGACTTAAAACATCTTTATGCTTTAACAAAGGTATACCGTCTGTTTAGTGAATGAGATAACACTGAGCCAGTTGTATTATTTTTGTTAAAACACGATCGTATCGGTGCGCAGGGATCCGCTCCCTACATAAAAAATAGCTTTTTCAAAAGTGGATATTGTTCTTTAGCGTTAGTGATTTAATTTTTCTGTTTGTTGTGCCTGCTAATAGTGATCCCTAAGATCTCTTTAAAATTATTATATTTCTAGCCGTGAGAACCTGTAATTGGCTTAATGTAACGTACTCAACTTGTTTTATTCATTTTATTTATAGCTGTTGGTTTTCAATCTAATAAAAAAAATAGTATATATTAGTATGTATTTGATCCACATGAATGCATGAATGGTAGAGTAAATAGTTTGGCAGTGCTACTAGCAGAGTTAAAATAAGTTTTCAATATTTCATATTCAGTGCTTTAAAATGAAGTTCTCTATATTATCGCATACTTGCCAATATATTATGAGAACTCAAAACTTCTATGCATTAAATGTATGATTCATCGCACTATGTTGAAAGAACGGGCAACCAATATGATTCTGATTTACAACGACTTCGTCTGATATGCATCTTCTTTTTCTTGTTGTCATGTTTAGATTACTGCACTAATCAATGCTCGTGGCACAAGTGTCGCAATAGGGAATATGTATTTTTTTGTTTTTTTATCAGTTTATCAATAAAAATAGAAAACTAATGGTGAAAACAGAATCAAAGTTGATCGAGAAACGATCGAGATTTATCAATTTTAATAAATATATCTCTCTTAGAAAACACCGTTGTCTATGGCAGTTAGATTGGCGTTTTGCCATGTGACGTCAGATGGCACGTCGGACTTCTCTCTGATTATCAAGTTTGACGCTTTATAACTTCATCACTGAACAAGATATTTCAAAAACATCTATATTTATTTTAAAATATATATTTGTTTACTATAGTAGCGTGAGTTTCTCCTGTCGTACGAATCGCAAGTGTTCCTCATCCCGAAAGTCACATGTGACAGCATACGCGATGATTGTGCCTATAACGTTAATCTGGGCTTTTACGTGATAAACGTAACAACTAGTTACGTGAAAACGTTAACGAGGCTCGTTAACGAGACTGCAGCAAAAATACTGTTTATTAACTTTGAAAAGCTTGTCCGATAAACCGATTATAACAATGTTTGGCACAAAGGCTTTTCCATAGTTACACTTAATTAAAATAGAGATTAACTCAACTGCGAGTAGCACGACACTGGCTTTTACGAAAAAATACTATGGCAAGGAGTTTCACTAAAAGCTACTTAATAATCTGCCCGGTTTAGAAATGGCTTTTTGTATTATACATAATGACTCCTGTTTAAAACCTTTTAGTATTTGAAATATTTGCTGAAACGATGTTGTTGTAATAAACCTAAATAAATTGCCCTTTGCATTGTATGTTTAGGCCCAGGTTTTTGATCCCTAGTTAACTTAACCAATGATTAAATATGCTAACCAATGGTATTTCAGTAGAATGCGTTTTTTAATCAATTGTAAGTCTAACAAGTCACATAACTCATTCTCCAATGTATTTGACCATTTGCGATTAGCATATTTAATTCCATTCCAGCGAAGTCCCTACTTTGTTTTCTAGACAAAAAAACAATAAAATATATGAACAGATTGGCTTGTTTTGTTGGACCGTCGTGGTATCTTGCTATAGTTATATAAAAGCGAGCTAGGTTGATAACAATATTAGTAATAAATAAAGCATAAACATCAAATCATCTTTGTTTTTCATGAAGATTGTTTCAGTTATTTGAAATTGCTCTCGAAACACGAATAGCCTAATCATTATTCAAGTGAGAAATAACCCGGATCATAATTTTTCTTTTCCTACGAGTGGATAATATAAGGTGAATTATAGGCGCAAAAAATGTTATCTCTGAAGTCGTAGCCACACTCATAATGAGATTTTGATACCAATAAAGTAATATTTTCGAAGAGAACATATTGCGCCGAAAGGATTCGATACAATCAATAAATTTAATTGGATTTGAATTTTGTACATTCAATATTGGTTATTCATTGTTTTGAAGTGGTATAATTTTCACAATTTAACTCGAAGTATAAGTAATTATAGATTATACCAATATTTCATATTAAAGGTACGGTAAATTAGATATTAACAATTTAATTAATTAATAATTAACATGCCGCTAACGCTAACGTGTTACTAAATTGTTACCAATGCACAAATTCAGCAAAGTTTGGTGTTGTACATGGGCCTGTAAATACCTTTAACGGTTACACGTGTATTGATTAATATATTATGTAGTCGATTTGATGTTATGTAGTTCGCAGATGTAAATAATCTCAAATCCAATTGGTCTCTTAGACTGACAAAAGCACTGGCACGTACATGATTTTATAAAGGAATAGCTGACTAGAACCTCCATTACATTTAAAAATAGAATCTAGTAGTGTCTCTCTGTATTTATTGAACATAGTAAAGCCCCATATAGTCTCTCAATCATAACAAGTTATTGTTAAAACCATGTTACTTTACACTTGGACGCGCTTATTTTATGTGACGTCAAACCAAACTAATATACCTACTAACGAAACTTTCATTTGGCTGTAAACAAAAAGTTAGGGGAGAGTTGTAAAGTAGCCGTGTGAAAGCGGCTCCTATATTTTGTAGGCACCAGTAAAAAGAAAATAGTTCTCCAGTGTTCTGTCTCACTTTTCATTGCGTTGTCTTGATAGTGTAATTTATTTGAGAGTGGAGCGAAGCAGTTCCGAAGATGGCTCGTCGAATTTACAGTTTGACGCTTTGCTGCTTTACTCTGTCTGCTTTATGTGGTGCGGACTTTGATTTCGGTTTGTTCTACTTGTGAACTAGTCGCTCAATATTAAATTTCCTCTTACCTATTTGCGTAAGTTTTGCAATAATTTGAAGGCGTATAAAAAGTCCTTTTCTTTTCTCTCACAGACCTGTTATTTGTGGCCTAGATTTATTTATAAACCCAAATTTTTAATTCAATGCGGTACAATCAACCGCAATAAAAACCAAGGTAAGTTTTTACTACACTAATATCTTGTAAGAAGTAAAAAAGTGATTTTAGCTAACAGTTGGGCCATAAGTCTGCCTAGATCTTATTTTGTATCCTGATCTGCGTGTGCTCGCGGCATGCACGGCGGAGCGAAAGAAGCGCAAGTTCGCCGAAAATGACGAGAGTGACGGCGATTTCTGCACTATGATCGAGGAGAAATTTGACATATTCTCTAAGGAACAGGAAAAACACTTCCAGGACTTAATCAACACAATTAAAGAAGTCAATGCCCAAAATGTCGAATTGCGAAATAGCGTTGAGTTAATGTCAAAAAAATACGACGAGTTCTTAGTAAAAATATCGTTGCTCGAGTCTGAGAGGGTAGAAAATAAAAAATATGTTAAACTACTGGAAGAAAGACTAGAAACACAGGAACGTAAGTCGCGGGGAACCGGTATCGAAATCCGGAACTTACCAAAAACCCACGGGGAAACGAAAGTAAATCTATGCAACGATGTCATTGAAATTGGGAAAACATTGGACCTCAAAATCGACTGTTCCACTATTAGGGACATTTATAGAATACCCGCAAAAGATGGCTCTAATCCGGTTATTGTTGAATTTACTACCGTCCTAACAAAAGACAATGTATTGCGAGGGGTCAAAAGTTTCAACAAATCTAAAACCAAAGGAAATAAACTAAACTCAACTCATGTTAAGTCTGACTACCCCCTAAAACCAATTTACATTTCGGAAACATTGACGCAAAAGGCACAAAAGTTATTCTTCCAAGCAAGAATGTTTAAAAAGAACTATGGATACACATTTTGTTGGACTTCTAATGGTATAGTGTGCCTTAAGAAAAACGTGGACACTTCCCAGATTCGCATAGCCAACGAAAATGACTTAGAAAAGTTAAGAGTCTTAGAATGACTATTATTAGTTGAACTTTGTCATATTTCTTTATATACGTTTTTATTTTTTTATGTTTACCCTACTAAAATTATTTTATCTTACACATGTACACTCTACACAAATCTCACTCTTTTAAGTCTATATTGCGGACAACCGTATACACACAAGACCACTGAAAAATACTTAATAAAAACCTCAGTAGTGATGTTCCACCGAGATGTTCTAAAGTCACTTACATTCTACGAAAAATCTTCTTTGTACTTTTTTTCTATTTTGGATGTTCTGAGATGCTTACAGGTATCCCTCTGTTATTATTTTTGCTCAGTTTGCGAATTATCTAGCACGTTCATGTCTTCCTATTTATGTCCTAACTTATTCAGTCTGATTCCAACCATGGTTATGATGAAATATTTTAAAGAAATGACCTTAATCAATAACATTCGATAGTCTGAACGAACTGTCGGAAGACATAGATGGGGTAACCATCTCACAATCGCAGTCTGCTGATATTGAAGAATGTCACAAACTTATAACCTCAGCGTCGGATAGCCTCCTATTTCTAACTCAAAACATACGCAGCATCAACTGCAATATGCCAGCACTAGAAGTATTACTGACCAGACTTAAGTTCTGTGATATTATTGTGCTTACTGAGTGCTGGCTTTCACGTACTTCAGTTATTCCCAACCTTAGTGGCTATCGTTTTGAGGCAACCAAAACAAACCGTAAACAAAATGACGGTGTGGTGATTTATTATAGAGAACACCTTCGTCTTACAGTAATAGAGCCGCATTTTGAAGAAGGTAACTGGTTGCCACTTTAGATAATCACACGGCAATCATTGCTATGTATCGCTCACCTTCTTTCCGCAATCTAGATCCTTTCCTACACTCTTTAAACGAAGTACTCTCAAAATATTCCTGTTTTGAGAATATTATTGCCATGGGAGACATAAACATTCCGATCAACCATAACAAAATAGAGGTAAATGGGAAACGATACCTAACCCTTGCTGCTTCTCATGGCCTACTTCCAGCCCATACTCTTATAACACGTAGTGAAAGTGATACATGCATTGACCATGCCCTACTTACAACTAAAAGCTCTGCTATGACCATTGTGCCTAACACATCATTGACTGATCATTACCCAGTTTTGCTGAACCTAAACTTCAAGAAGACTACCCAATTCTCCCTTACATCCATTAAAAAAGTTGACACAGAAAGCTTAGAACACGACATTCAAAATATTGATCTTAATCCTATTTATAACTCACCAAATCCTAATGTTTCCCTGAAATATCTCACCGAAAGTCTTCACCAAGCTATAGTTAACAATACTAAAGTGGTAAACCTGTCAAGACGAAAGAAAATAATAAAGCCGTGGATTACTCCAGGCCTTCTGCGCTGTATGAAAAACAGAGATAAACTACTCCTAAAAGCTAAACTCTCTTCTGATAACCAAACCCTAAAAACTACCTACACGCGCTATAAAAACTTCTGCAATAACCTATTTAAAAAAGTAAAAAGAGCCTACGAGAAGGATAAGATACAAGCTGCGCAGGGGGATAACAGGAGGCTATGGAAAGTGATAAAAGAAATTACAAACGCTTCCAAAAATACAAACCATCTCAATGAACTACTGTCTGAATCAACTTCCCCTCAATCATCACTAAATGAAATTAATAGATACTTTGTAAATGTGGGTAAGTCCTTAGCTGATGGGATCGAACAAAAGAAGGCGGGCAAATTTTCGACTGCTACTGGAGGCAGTTCTCACTCTCTCGCACAGTTGAATTCTTTCGTTTTGGAGGGTACCACCGAGGAGGAGGTGGAAAGTCTCATCGCCAACCTAAAAACAAACTGTGCTACAGGCTATGACCAAATAAGCAGCTCTTTCGAAGAAATCTGTTGTATGCCCCATACATAAGAGCGGTGACAGGAGTCGTATCATTAACTACAGGCCGATTTCAATCCTCCCAGCACTTTCTAAACTTCTGGAAAGAATAATAAATACGCGACTAGTGCGATATCTAGAAAGCAAACACCTGCTTTCAACAAACCAATACGGTTTTCGGGAGTGTAGATCTACACAGACCAAGCTGTTAATAACCTCATAAACTTTATTAGTAACAAACTTGACAAAAATAAGAAATGCATCACTATTTTTCTTGATCTGGCCAAAGCTTTTGATACAATTTCTGTCCCGATATTACTCAACAAGCTGGAATTACTTGGTATTAGAGGTACTCCACTGGATCTTTTCAAAAGCTATTTGACCGGACGGCTTCAAAGTGTTCGGATTGGCAACCTTAATACTGGAGACCTTCCAGTTACGTATGGTGTGCCACAAGGCAGTATCCTGGGACCAACCCTATTTCTCGTATACATAAACGATCTCACGAATCTCAAGCTTCCCCATGGCAAAATAATCTCTTTTGCAGATGATACTGCTCTCGTGTTCTCTGCCGATACATGGGAAGTGGCTTTCGATGCTGCCCAGGGGGGTTTTGATGCTGCGAGGGAATGGCTTGAATACAATATCTTGACTCTAAATGTAGACAAAACGAAGTATATTTGCTTCGGTATACGGACAAACACAAAAAATAATTACGATCGTCGGTACATCATACCACATGAGTGTGTCTCTAAAGAAAATTGCTCTTGTACTAAATTGGAAAACGTTAAAACGTTTAAATACCTAGGCGTTATGATAGACAACAACCTCAACTTTAAAATCCACACTAAGACCCTCTGTGGTAGGATCAGGAAATTGATATACGTTTTTAAGACCCTCAGACACGTCGCCGAACCCGCTGTACTGAAGCGAATATACTTTGCCCTCTGTCAGTCCCTCATCACATACTGCATATCTGCATGGGGTGGATCCCCTAAATCTATTTTGAAGCCTGTTGAAGTTGCTCAGCGTGCCATTCTGAAGGTTAGCACCTTCAAACCAATATTGTTTCCAACCGCGGTTCTTTACGAATTTTGTGGCGTCTTAACCGTAAGACAGCTTTTTATTCTACATGTTATAACAATGCAACATAAAAATCTCACCTACGACCCACTCATTTTAAATAGACGTACAAAACACTTGGTTTGCCCTCAACCGATCGCTTTTAAAACCAAATTCGCCACTAAATTTCCTTTATTCATTGGCCCCTACATCTACAACAAGCTAAATAAAATTCTTAATTTCTACCCGATGACAAGGAAATCTTGCAAAATCAAAGTGTATGAATACCTCCAGAAACTCACGTACGAGGAGACAGAGGAGTTGCTTCGAGTTCCTAGATAGACATGGTATCATATTATATTATATGATATAATTTTGTAAATTAATAACGAAGATAGTAATAAGAGTAACAACCGGTCCGCAATCTCACACACCCTCTCACACTCACTCATCTCACTTCCATCACACACAAAGAGAGGACTAGTTACACACCTACCATTAGTATTTTTGTTCTTCTTTGTTTTACCTGTTATTAATTGGTTCTTCCTCCATTTCTATTTTGTATTGGATGACATCTTAGTTTGCATTACGTAATTTATTGTTTTTGTATTATTATATACTTATTACCTTTGTATTAGTAAGGTACATTCAAACATGGGATCATCATATTCGAAATACCTACTATTAATTGCAACTCAAGGGAATCGGCGTTGAAGGCTGAAATACAGGCTATGCCTAGTTCGGCCTCAAATGCTAATACTTTTGTGTATTTTAACATTAGTTTAAGCATTACTTGTGAAAAATGTACAAATGTCTGTGAATAAAGATTACTATTACATGTTACTTTACAGTTGGACGCGCTTATTTTATGTGACGTTAAACCAAACTAATATACTAACGAAACTTACATTTGGTTGTAAACAAAAAGTTAGGGGAGTGTTGTAAAGTAGCCGTGTGAAAGCGGCTCCTTTATTTTGTAGGCATCAGTAAAAAGAAAATAGTTCTCCAGTGTTCTGTCTCACTTTTGATTGCGTTGTTTTGATAGTGTAATTTATTTGAGAGTGGAGCGAAGCAGTTCCCAAGATGGCTCGCCGAATTTACAGTTTGACGCTTTGCTGCTATACTCTGTCTGATTTATGTGGTGCGGACTTTGATTTCGGTTTGTGAACTAGTCGCTCAATATTAAATTTCTTCTTACCTATTTGCGTAAGTTTTGCAATAATTTGAAGGCGTATAAAAAGTCCTTTTCTTTTCTCTCACAGACCTGTTATTTGTGGTCTAGATTTATTTATAAACCCAAATTTTTAATTCAATGCGGTACAATCAACCGCAATAAAAACTAAGGTAAGTTTTTACTACACTAATATCTTGTAAGAAGTAAAAAAGTGATTTTAGCTAACAGTTGGGCCATAAGTCTGCCTAGATCTTATTTTGTAAAATCTTATCGCTGGGTCGTACCGGAGGGGTCGTGGCTAAATTAAAAAAAGAGTTTCCGCAGCCCTGGCACAAGATACTAAGGGAACAGGGGTGTTTTTTAGTCAATAATATTATGACATCGTCCTGCTCCACCCAAAGCGGGACAAGTCATTGGAAGACTCCCAGACGCAAAAAAATCCTTCGTGCCGGCCGGAGGAAATAAAGACTGTGCCTAAAGGAACTTTGTGTAAGAGGCTCAGGCCGGGCAATTGCTCAGGAAGTCACGACCGCTGGAGAGCGTGACCAGAAATATCACAGTAATTTAGGCAAATATAGATAGAATTAGTCGGTAATGAATATTGCAAATTATATGTACCTATGTACAACGGCAGAATCCTCGGGGTGAAATTATTAGTGAAAATCATATTATTTGATAGATAAACACAGTCTTCTGATTTATTACTCTCATACTAATAATATGTTTTATGAGTTGCCTTAAATTACACATCAATGGGCAGCTGGTGGTCAGATGTGAAGATAAGATGACTGGAGCTGCATCTGCAGGATGGCAATTTGTATCTTTTCTACTCTTTGTTTAAAGTGTGCGAATAGATACCAGAAGGAAACAAACGAAGCAGTGTCAAACAACTTACAGCAGGAATATAGCATCCAGTTAGCAGCAAGTGGTAGCAGAGCAAGCTCAGAATATGACAATCCCACCGCACTATTCCCAAACCAATGCAACACCTGAAAGCCAGAATCAATAGTGGCGACCACCAGAAAAGCGCCGAGGCAATAATGAAGCTCGATGAAGTCCCGAAGAATGAATTTAACTGTCTTGGATCCCGCAACGAAATTAATCAGAAAAGAATAACGGAGGAGTAGGAATAATACAAATTTCCACTGCCCTCCATACCAAGCAGGAGACAGAACAAACAAGGCCAATAGGCACAAAGGGTCGTATACAATTGGGATAAGCCCAGTTGCCAAGCACCACGGATAAAAAATATCATTAATATTAATGGGTCCTAACATTATGAGTTATAATTGATTCCATTAATAGGTATGGCAAAAACGCTTTAACGCACGGAAATTAGTTCTAGTTTCTACAAGGTCCGTATAGTAAACAACTCTAGACGCATTATCCAACATAATATTGCGTTCATTCTGCCAAAAATACACTCCCATAAGATATGATCTGCAGATTGTACATATTCGCAGTCAGATAACAGAATTCGACATACGAACATTATCAGTACCTACTGAGGCAAATAACCGGCCGATTTAATATTCACCCTGTGTAAAACATTCACATCTATTAATAGATTAACCGTAAGCAAATTATACACACTTCCTTGCTTTGAACACATTATTAAGTTTGGAGTAAAATCCAAATATTGTCTGTAACAATATACGTTTATGACTGGTAAAATAATCCTGTTTACTACAGACAGAGTATCTATTTTATTTATAATGGACTGGACTTTCACAGTTAATTTGTTACAGTTTGATGCCAAATTGGTGTTATTGCTGCAACGCCTTACAGTGCGAAAATAAACGAATAAATAGAATATTTTTGTAAAAATAAACGAATGCGGATATATATTATTATCTATCTGTCACAGCTGCTTATTGCTACGATTTGGGAATTTTAATTACTTTACTGTAACAACTGAAATACTAGATAAACAGGACCTGAATTTGACATAAGTAGAGGCGTACGGCAAGGTAACCCCTTGTCACCCAGAATATTTATAACCGTACTGCAAAGCATTATGAAGAATCTGAAATAGGAAAATAAAGGCGTGTACATAAAAGGTATTTTTTTAAGCAATATAAGATTCGCAGACGATATTGTACTCTTTGCAGAAAGTGCATCAGAACTAGAAGCTATGGTAAAAGAATTACAAGCAGTTAGCCAGGCAATTGGCTTGCAACTGAACACAACAAAAACAAAATTAATGTCAAACAATAAAAAAATCCCCATAAGCTTCGACAACGGTCCTCTAGAGCAGTGTTTTTCAATCTTTTCGAATATGCAACCCCCTTTTAAGTAAAAAATTGTATCGACCCCCCAGGACCGTCATAATTTTATAATGCGGTAAGTGGGCGAGCAAACTGCACTCTTGAGATTATTTTTTGAATCTATAAGTACGTCAATGTTTAATATGTTTTAAATCATACAAATAATGTCAAAGACATATCCAAGGTAATCTATATATCTATATACTATCTATATTAATATTATAAAGAGGAAAGATTTGTATTGTGTATGTAACGAATAAACTTAAATACTACTGGACCGATTTCAAAAATTCTTTCACCCTTGGGAAGCTACTCTATCCCCGAGGGACATAGGCTACTTGTTATCCCTGAACTACGCGGGTGAAACCGCGAGGCGTCCGCTAGTAACATATATCTAAGAATGAACAGGCACAGCCTTCCACGACCTATAACCCTCACTTTTAACTGTTACCTGGCCTGCGACTGCGAACCACCAAACTAAAACTTCGGGACACCCCTGGAAGTCGCGACCCACAGTTTAAAAAGCACTGCTCTAGAGTATGCTGAAGAGTACATATATCTAGGCAAGCAAATATCATTCAAAAGATCTAGACACCGAGATGAACTGTCATAGACGTGTGAACATGGCCTGGAACAAATTTTGGAGTCTTAACGAAGTTCTCAAATCAAAGATTCCTGTAAGACTGAAGAAAAAGTCCTAGACTCGTGTGTGTTGCCTTCTCTTTCTTATGCATCACAAACATGGATATTCAACAGATACACTAGTAATAAGATACAAACCACCCAAAGAGCAATGGAGTGGAGCACTCTAAATATAAAATTAAATAAAAAAGCTTTTTTCAAAAAAATACTACCGACTTCCAAATACAAAACTACAAAGTGAAAAATAACTTTATTTTTTGAAGTCGGTGTCTTTCGTAGGTACAATTTTTTTGCGTTATGGACACCGACTTCAAAAAATAAAGATATTTTTCACTTTTTAGTTTTGTATTTGCAAGTCAGTAGTATTTTTTTGCAAAAAGTTCTTTTTATTATTCACTTTTTAACCGACTTCCCAAAAAGGAGGAGGTTCTATGTTCGACTTCAAGTTTTTTTTTTTTTTTTTTTTTTTTGTGTGTTCACCGATTACAACAAAAAAATAATTTTAAAATCGGTCCACAATTGACGGAGATATCGGTGAACATACACAAAAAAAAAAAACATAATGTCGAACATAGAACCTCCTCCTTTTTGGGAAGTCGGTTAAACATAAAAGGTCAAATGTATATGTGAGAAATACAACTAAAGTTATAGATGTTCTACAACACTATAAACAACTAAAATGGGAATGGGCTGGCCATGTTGTACGTATGAATAATAATAGATGGACAAAAAAGATAACCACTTGGATAGGGCCATCAGGAAAGAGAAAAAGAGGTAGACCTACTGAGAGGTGGCTCGACGAAATACTGAAAACAGTGGGCAATACATGGATGGAAATAGCAGTAGATAGAGATAAGTGGAGAAAAATGGAGGAGGCCTTTACTCTGAAGAGAGGTCCTTAATAATTGTGATTTGTTTTTTTTTGCATGTAATAATGAATTTTATTGTATTTTATAAATTTTAATTTGTGTTGATTTTATAATTATTATTGTAATATAAATTTAGGTTGTTTTTAAATTCTTGAATTTTATGGCATATAAAATTATGTAATTGTTTTTATTGAGGAATAAACAAGGCTTTATTAATATTATTACTTTAACAACTTTTATTGTGGGATGGGGTTAACTATGAAAATGTTTGTTTAATTCGACATAACGTTTTTAACGCGATTTTAGTGTTCAGTCACTTTAGTCCTAGTGAAAGTTGTTCGTATTTATGAGTATGTCCACCCCTCAAATATTACCAATGAATTAAAAGTTGGTATTGAAAGTGTCAGACTAGTAAAAATAGAAAAGGTTATAAAATAACAATCCCCATAATTCAGAAATGGACGTTACCGTTTGGTGAAAACTACATTAGGTAAGCGTCTATAAGGAGCCATTTTCCCTCACAAGCCGAAAGCGAGCTAGCGGCGCGAGCGAAAGCGGGTGCCTGTGTTTTGTGTTTTTCTACAGAAAATTGTATAAAAATAACGGAACAAAAATTTCGTCTCATTTCACTTTTGTAAATAGTAGCTCAATATCAATTGGCTTGATAAATTAGTTGTTTTTTGCGCTTTTACTTAAGATACTTTCATTAAGCATAGGTGCATGTGGCTACTTAACCTCAACACTTGTAAGTGTTGGGTGGCACATAATGAACCACTTTGAGAGAGTACACATTGAACCAAGTGATTCATTGAATACTACCATTGGTACATTGAGCACCATCTTAAAAGCAGACCGCGAAATATTAGAAAAGGTGGAAGAAAAGCTGGCAAAAGTATGATCTGGCTGAAAACAATAAAGATTGAAGCTAAAAAAAGTAACACTTAACTTATTCAAAGGAAAGGCAAATTCTTGTAAACGATGAAAGAGAAATGTGAACCTAGTTGAGTCTTAGGATGAAGATCAGGAATAATTTCAGCCAAGTGGATCATCATCTGGCGGTGGGATAAATGAGATCACAAGTGATGAAGATGATATAGTCCTGAAAGATGATTTTCCACCCCATTAATTCTTCTAAAATTGTATGCGTTGTTCAATCTTGCGATAAATTACAAAACGGGAATCCCTTTTATTAAGTGCTTGTTGTATTTTAAGCTTAATAAATTAACCTAAAACTTACTGCATTTTTCTCGGAAGCCATAAACAAACAGGATCTTCTTTGCAGTTTTGCCGCGCTTTACGCTTGAGTGATACTGTACTTATTGTGTCTCATTGCCGTTGTTTCCTATCTACTACTGTCTGTACTTATTTGTCACCTCAGTCGTTGGTCCGTGTCCACCTTGGGTATGTCCCTTCAATCAATTAATCGACTCGTCCAATTGCAATCAACCGCCTGAAACCACTCAGTCTTTGGGCTATATATATATAGATAGGCAAGATAGGCCTGAAAAGCCAACGTAGCATTGAAAAAGGTGAGACCGAAGTGATTCTTTTTTAACTGTTGTAACATTGTACTTTATTTAACAACCTAAATACCTTATCTTATGTAAAAGGTGGGCATAAATAAAAAAAGGCAGACTGATAATCACACCGATTTATTATTACTTAATAAAACTTACACAATCGAACAGAGTAACTAACAGCTTCGCAGTAATCGCAGCAACAAGAGAACCCAAAATGAGCTGGCAGTGCATTATATAGCTTTTCCCCTACCGGAGGCGTCTAGTAGTGGCGGCGGTGGCGTGGCTTCGCTGTGATTGGCCATCTTGAGTTGCGTGCTGTGATTGGCTGTCTTGAGTGGCGCGCTGTGATCAGCTGAGGCAACGTGGCGTAACATTCGGCCGTCCTGAAACAATGATTGCTCCCGCAATGGGAGAAGAATGTTAACTTTCAAGTAGATCAATAAGGTCTTCAGTTTCGAGCTGTTCATCAGAACTACTGGCACTGTCAGATATAGGAATCGTACCGTGATAAGGCCTCAAGGAATCCGCTACAACCAGGCCTATAAAGGCCTTGTAACCTCTGAGTCCCTTGATACTTCGGATCCTGTATCTGTCATTGCCTACCACCTTGGTTACGACGTATGGACCTGAGTAAATGTCATCTAGCTTAGTGTTAACTTTTGTGGCACTGCTTGTCGGTGCTTGCCGCCAAAGAACTAAATCACCCTTTTTATAGATGTGGCTAATTTTGCGTTTCTTGTCAAAGTTGCGTTTCATCCTATCGCTTGCTACTCTTAACTGAACACTAGCTTTGCTGCGCCTAACCTCCACTGGCTCACTAACACTTTCTTTAGTAATGACATCACAACGTGGCCTAGAACTTTTGGCAAACATCAAATCATAGGGCCTATAAGTTGTACTTTCATTTGTGGTATTGTTGATACCCCAAACAATGTCGGGTAAGCTATTGGCCCAATTATTCGCTGCTTCACTAGGGTCTGTGGCACGCAATGCATTCAATATGGTTCGGTTGGTGCGTTCCACTTGACCATTGGCTCGTGGGCATGCAACTGAGGTCAAGATATGCCTAAACTGTCTGTCAGTTGAAAACTTTTTAAAATATCTACTAGTAAAAGCCTTCCCATGATCACTTACAAGTTTATCAGGGTATCCAAATAAGCTAAATATTTTTTTTTAGTGTTCTAATGGTTTCTACTGAATTTATTGTTCGAGTGGGCTCAGCAATAACAAATTTTGAAAAAGCATCTGTCATAACTAACATATACTGATAACCTTTTAATGTTTTGCAAAAGGGGCCTAAATGGTCGACATGCACCATGAGCATAGGCTCTGTGGGTTTGGGAATAGGGAACAATTTTCCTTCTTTCTTTCCATGATCACCTTTACCATAAGCACAATGGAGACATGCATTAACATATTTTTGAATAAAGCGAGTCATTTTGGGAAACCAGTAATCTTTTTTTATCAAATCCATACATCTTTGCAAACCCACATGTCCAATATCATCATGGTGCATTTGGACCAGCCTCCATCGAGCTAACGCTGGCACTACGAGGCGTTACCATGCAATGTCTTTTTATATAACCTATCATTAATAAACACGTAATTGTTGGTTATTTCGGAAGCAGCCGAGTCATCCCTAAGCTGGTCAATCATTCGCTTTAATTTGTCGTCCTGGTACTGGACGGTATAGAACCAGTCTGACACTTCAAGGCGATTGACATTCATAGTATCGACTGGGTTCCTACTTAACGCGTCTACGTGTTTCATTCTTTCTCCGGGTCTATACTCTACACTCATATCAAAGTCTTGGATTGACAACCACCATCTGGCTATACGCGGGATAATGTCACGTTTGGTTAGGGTGGCACGAACCGCCGTGCAGTCAGTCACGATCTTAACGTGTTTCCCTACAATGTACACCCTAAATCTACGCAATGATTCGACCACGGCGAGCGTTTCGAGCTCGTAACCGTGATACATGCTTTCTTCTTTACTCGTTACCCTACTAAAATACATAACGGGGCGTAGCGAATTATCAGTCTGTTTTTGTAACAAAATGCCCGCGATACCTGATTTGCATGCATCCGTGTGAATTTCCGTTGGCAGTGCAGGGTCATATAATGCAAGTATGGGTTTTGTGCACAAACACTGTTTTAATTGTTCAAAACTATTAGATTGTTCACTGCCCCACTTCCACACAGTGTTTTTCTTTGTTAAATCTGTTATTGGGCGCGCAATTATTGCGAAATTTTTAATAAATTTACGGAAATAACTACATAACCCGATAAATTGACGTATCTCGTGAACATTGCTAGGGATGGGAAACTGCGACACCGCTGCCAATTTCGATTCACCCGGTTGAATGCCATTCGATGAAATTTCATGTCCTAAATATGTGATTTTATTTTGTAAAAAGGAACACTTGCGCATATTTAGCTTTAAATTTTCCGATTTCAATTTATAAAGGACTTTCACTAAAATATCTAAACCGGACTGCACATCGATGGAAGGTAGCAATAAATCGTCTAAAAATGCTAATACCTCATATTCGTTCGAAAAGTCGTTGCTGGTTTTCATACTACCGCCTTTAGAAACGTTATTGCAATTTCGTATAGAATCAACGATCTTGTTTATGAGTCGCATAAAAACAGACGGTGCGTTAGCCAGACCAAATGGAACACGAGTATGTTCAAAATGACCCTGTGGTGTTATAAAAGCTGTTTTGTGTACGTCTTCAGGGGCGATCCTAACTTGATGGTAACTTTGGGCTAAATCAAGACTTGTGAAGAAATTCTTGCCGGCTAACTTTGAGACCTGATCATCGATGTGGGGCAACGGATACCTATCTTTGACGGTAATGGCGTTAAGCGCCCGAAAGTCGACACAGAGCCTACTGTCGCCGTTCTTTTTCTTCACCAGGATAACTGGAGACGCGAAACAAGACTCGGACTCTCGGATTATACCTGCGTCTAATAACTCTGAGACTTTTGACCTAACTATATCCTGCTCACTATGAGACAAACGGTAAGGTTGGCGGTATATAGGCTGTTTACTTGTTAATGTTATGCTCATTTGTAATAAATCTGTACATCCCAAGTCTTTCGTTTTATTTGCAAAACAGTCACTATAATTTTTCAATAAAGTGATTAAATTATTGTGATCATTTTTATTTAATTCACCCGACCTGATATCATTTAAGTTTACTCCCCCAATAGTGCCTGCATTGGCTAGGCTAGTGTGCAAAACAGACGCAATAGGATGGCTATAATCATTATTGGCTTTAGCTGTGGAAGTCGATGGCAAAGTGTAATTTTGTAGGCTAACCTGAACTGGTAGTGGCGAAGTGATGCAGCTGTCGGCTCTGGTCAGTACTTCACCAGGCTCCCAGGTGATGTTTTGAGCGCCATTGTTGATGATCTTGATATATCCGATGGGGCCTCTTAGCTGCGTGGCTGGAATCGAGTAGGCTACACCTCGCAGCTCATAATGTTGTGGCGTAGTGACGACATCGTTGTCTTCATCATTGTCCAGCACATTAACTTTGATGATGGAATGTCCTGGCAATAGGCTCTCTTTTTCAGCAGTGACGACCTTGAAGCGAGTGCGCTCTTCAATTACATCCATGTGTCTTGTAAAGTCGAAATCTTGTTTGAGGGTAGCTCTTCCTTCGCTAACCAACAAAGACATACCGTCGCTGTTGATAATTGGCTGCCCAACCAACAGATTTATGTTCCCCATCTCCACGTTTGATAAATGAGCCTTGCAGTGGATAAGTATGCCGTCGATTTCCAGCTGGAAAGTTACTTGTCCGCGGCTGGGTAAATGTTCTCCGGAGAAGCCTTTGAGGACGGTGTTAGATGGGATGATTTCGAGATCCAGCAGTTCTGACACTCGAGTTGAGAGCACGTTGACTTGACTGCCGGTGTCAATGTAAGATTTAACGTAAGTGCCATTAATCTTTACCGTTTTTTCGTAAATCTTGTTGTAGTTTTGTAGTAGCTTGATTTCTTTGACTTCATCGACGCCTTGTTTCGAAACATTTACGCAGCGTGGAGCAATGTGGCCTTGCTTACCACACTTGTAGCATTTCCGCAAATCTGGATAAGGGCAGTTACGTAGTATGTGCCCAGTTTTTTTACAGCGCGGACACGGGTCGACGTCAGGGTTGATAGGAGTATATTTTTTATCGTTTCCTTGTCGATTGTTGGCATCTTTATTTGGCGCACGTGTTCCGCTCGACGTTGGTGGAGGTTGGTAATCATCCAGCGCGGAAAGAAAGCCTTCATATAGTTCTTCAGGTCGCTCGCACTGGTAAGCTCTCGCATTCGCTTGGAGGGATAGTGGTAGACCGCGAATGATGCAGGAAACAGTTGCGTTGTCGGACAACTTACACCGGAAGCACATGGCCACTTTGTCCTGGTAGTATTTCGTCATCGATTCTGTAGCTTGTTTCTTCCGGTTCATCATCTCTTCTAACATGTTACCGAAATCACGATGTCTGGGAAACGCACGCATCAACATCTGCTTCCAATCTTGCCAGGAAAAATCATATTCATCAAGCCGATTGTACCATCTTCTAGCTTGACCTCTTAATCTGTCTTGCAGGTGAAATGACTTCGTAGTTTCACTCCAGCCATGAATCTCGCCGAGCTGATCGATCTTTTTGAGCCATGCTGACGCAGTAGTGCATTCTTCACTATCGGGATCAAACTCTGGTATCAGAGAGGCCGCGCGGAGTTCTTTTCTTGTGGTGATGGAGGGTGTCTCGTCGTTTAACTCACGCATGGCTTTTTGTACCTCGGTTTCCAAAAGTTTTCTAAGAATTTTTCGGGCTGGTGGGATTTCTGGTGATGTGACGTCATCTTCATCGCCGCTCGTTTCGGATGCTTCTTCATATTGGGATTCACGACTTCCTGACTTACGTCCTAACCTTGTCGCCTCGGCGTGATTACGCTTCATAGCTTTCTCTATTTATCCCCACTTCTGAGATGTAAAAGGTGGGCATAAATAAAAAAAGGCAGACTGATAATCACACCGATTTATTATTACTTAATAAAACTTACACAATCGAACAGAGTAACTAACAGCTTCGCAGTAATCGCAGCAACAAGAGAACCCAAAATGAGCTGGCAGTGCATTATATAGCTTTTCCCCTACCGGAGGCGTCCAGTAGTGGCGGCGGTGGCGTGGCTTCGCTGTGATTGGCCATCTTGAGTTGCGTGCTGTGATTGGCTGTCTTGAGTGGCGCGCTGTGATCAGCTGAGGCAACGTGGCGTAACACTTAGTATAATAACCAACATAAGTGGGAAACTAAATCTAAGCAATTATTATTTTGCGTTTGTGCTGATCAACGGAAAGTTCCACACCGAGCCCACGACTGTTCTAGTGTCTTGTCTCACTCGCTCACGACCAATCCTGCTCACCCTTCCGTTTGCCCGAGCGGAGAGCCGGAGAGGCTTATTTAGCTCATTAGGACCAGAACGCACGCTCCTAATCACGGTCTTCTGCCGGGTCATCTGAACAGTAACATCCACCGTGCGACCATTAAATTACTTATTTTATTTAAATCAACTTTAATATAATCAATCTTCTTCAGGGGAGGCGCTTTTTCAGTCTCCTCAGCGATGTGCCCTAACAGGCGTTGTTCAGAGGGAGCGCCGGGGTAGTCTTTAGAGAGCTCCTTCTGGTGATCACCGGGTTGTTTTTAGTGAGGTAAAACGCCCACACTCCCTGGTCTTAGCTCCAAAAGTTCGGGAGCCTTTTGAAGATTTCCCCAGGTTAAATTTAAAAAAAAATACCGCCGGTAACACGTGGTCAAAAAACCAGCATAAGCTGGCCTCTTAGTTTATTGAAACTCCGTATTATGCTAGGCTCAAAAGGCTTAAGACAAAATTACATTTTTATCAAAGTAGAGAAGTCAAAATGAAAAGGATTGAATGTGACATTTCGGTAGCGCTTATCAATCACATGCTCTACGAGTACATTGAAGTATGTCTAGAGTCAAAGAAAAGACCATGGACCACGTAAGATCGATTGTACTTACTTCTGATCTGTGAAAATCTTTTGGCGGGTATGTAGACACGAAGGGACCTCTTAGAACTGAGATTATTTATAGATGAACTAGCACTCTGCCCGCGACTTCGTTCGCGTGATTTCGTTTATGCTATAAATGATATTCTTATATGCAGCAGTTAGTGAAGGCGACCAAAAATTAGCTATTAATAAAACAATAAAAAATGGGTATCGTAGATATACAGGGTTTATTGGATTGGGACGATTCGTTATTTGACTTAAAGAATAATAAATTTTAGGTTACCGCCACAAAGTAAAATCCTCCCCTAAAAACTTATCAACCCCTCTTGCCCCGTTGGGGGTCGAGTTTTGAAAAACCTAAATATGCTATTCACTCTTTTCTTCTCTTTTTTATTTATCGTTTATGTTAGTCAGATAGCGCAGTGCGATTCCTCAAAAAAAACTTTAAATCCCCTAACCCTATCTGGGAGAGAGTTTCAAAAATGTTTTATGTAAATTTTGAGGATCAACCTTATCCCCAAGGAATTTGATTTTACATACAAACTAATTTTTACCCTTTTAAGCTCCTTAAAGGTTGAATGGCCGCAAAATTGCGCCTTAGTGCTCCCCTAGAACCCCATGTCAAAAACGAAACCCTGTCCAGTAAGATTCTTAGCTTGAGTTAGTTTCGAAAATCTTATAATGGCAACCTTTATTGTATCCTTATGTTGGTATTTGCGCCAAGTTTTAAATTTATTTTTTTGAAGAAATAAGATTCTTCAAAAAATCTTTAACAGGGGGTGTTTTGGGAGTAGATAAGTAAACTGTATTTTGGGAGTAGATAAGTAAAAGTAATAATGAAAACCTTTATTGTTTATTGAGGTTGGTGTTTATGCCAAGTTTATTAACCGAAGATATAAGATTCTGCAAAACAATTAACATCCCCTAAATCATCTTTTGGAGGTAGTTTGGAAAAACTAAAAATGAAAGCCTTTATTGTTTATTTATGTCAAGTTTCATGTTTATTAACTGAAGTAATAACATTCTTAAAAAAAGATTTAACACCCCTTAATCGTCTTTTGGGGGTAGTTTCAAATAATAATAATAACAACCTTTATTATTCATATAAGTTAGTATTTGTAGCAAGTTTCAATTTTATTGACCCAAAAAAACAGATTTTTCCATACAAACATCAACACCCCCTAAATCGACTTTGGGGGTTGTTTCAAAAGACTAATAATGATAACCTTTATTGTTTATTGAGGTTGGTATTTATGTCAAGTTTCATGTTTATTAACCTAAGCTATGAGATTCTTCAAAAAAAAATAACATCCCCTAAATCATCCTTTGGGGGTAGTTTCGAAAAACGAACAATGAAAGCATTTATTGTTTATCTGATTGGTATTTAAGTCAAGTTTCAAATTTATTAACTGTAGTAATAAGATTCTTCAAAAAAAATAACATCCCCTAAATCGTCTTTTAGGGGTGGTTTCAAAAAATAATAATAGCAACCTTTCTTATTCATTTAGGTTAGTATTTGTGGCAAGTTTCAAGTTTATTGACCCAAAAAATCAGACTTTGCCATACAAACTTCAACACCCCCTAAATTATCATTTGGGGGTAGTTTCGAACTACTAATAATGACAATCTTTATCATTTACTTAGAATACTATTTGTGCTAAGTTTCAAGAATTTTGGCCGAAGGAATTAGATTTTTCATACAATCTTTCAACCCTCTTTTTACCCCTTTAGGGTTGGAAATTCCAAAAATCCTTTCTTAGTGCACATTTACGTCACTTGAGGAACCTTTCTGCCAAATTGTATGCTTCTAGGCGTAGCAGTTTTGGCTGTGCGTTGATTGATCAGTCAGTCAGTCAGTGAGTCAGTCAGTCACCTTTCTTTTTTTGCTTTTATATATATAGATAGATGTAAACCTTAGACTATCATCACCGTCTTCATCATTTCAGAAGAATGACGTCCACTGCTGGACATAAGCATCCAGTGTCTCTCATCCAGCGGATTCCCGCAACCTTCACTAGGTCATCGGTCCACCTAAGGCCCCGGCCTTCCAAAGCTACATCTTCCGGTACGCGGTAACCGCTCCAGAACTTTTTGGTTTTATCGACGCGGGCTGCATACTACAAACAATAATTTGGGAATATTTGGGCTAATTAATAAAAACAAACCTAATTATTTAAATCAAAAACATGATCTTGCTTATGTTCTATATTTCGTTACTGTTGGTGGACCTGGATCAACAAGGCGCAATTGTCAAAAAGCACGCAGAAACCATAATTAAGTAGAATTGTAGACCATTGTTATTTTAATCTTCAACCGTCAAAAACAACTACGTTGTCCCAGCTTTGTTTTTGTTATTTTACGGGTAGCAATCCTTTAATAAATACCTAAATGAATTGCCTACACAGAGTATAAAAAGCAAACAATTTTATAATGTACTTAATATTAGGGGTTAAATTATGATATTGCCGATTAGTACTGAAAAATTCAAATTAGTTTTTTTTTTTAAATTTTACATATTTATTTAATCAAAACCATTATTATCTATACATTGCTGCCATCTAAAAGGAAGATCATGTATGCTTTTGCGATAGAACTCTGGTGATCTAGATTCGACAAACTGTGTGAAAGTATTTTGTACTGCCTACTGAGAAGAAAACTTTTTATCACATAGAAATTTGTCCAAATCACGAAAAAAATGGTAGTCCGTTGGAGCAAGGTCTGATGAATACACAGGATGACGAATGGTTTCTAATTGCAGTTCCTGTAGAGTTAAAACGGTTGCTCGTGCTGTATGAGGTCTCGTATCATGGAACAATAATGGTGAAGATCGATTCATGAGTCGGGGCTGTTTTACTGCTAGTTTTGCTAACATTGTGAAGTAGTATAGTACTCCGTCTGTGTAGCCGTATACTACTTACAATATTATATAAATATTAGCTTTGTAGCCACTGAGGTAATTATTGGTAGCAAAGAAATAAAATACTGAGCAAGAGCGACAGAGTTATATTCAACTTAGCAGGTAGGAAACAATAATAATTTTGCATTCAACCTACACCGGTATTTATACTAAAATGTTCTCGTGCTGCGTTGAGTCATGCGATTGAACTTGCCTACTCGCTACAACACTCCCCCAGCGAGACCGTGACTACGGGCGATAGTAATCAGGAAATCTCACTGTCCTGCCGCTTCTTGTCTTTCTGACTGTGTTATCAGGTTGCACTGGATCCGGAGTTTCGGTTTGACTTTGACCTGGATCCAGATCTTCTCTCGCCATGTATGCTGGTTTAACACGGTCAATTGTCACCTTCTGTCTCTTCCCACGCACTTCGATGTCCACAGTCTTCTGGTCGCGACCAAGGACTTTGTGAGGACCTGTATATGGGGCCTGCAGTGATCTACGACCTGGACCTTCGCGCAGGAAGACGTGGGTTGCCGTACTCAGGTCTTTCGGGATGTAGAAGAGGCGGTTTGAGCTCATATGCCACGAAGTTGGTTGTGGCGTCAGCTTGGTCATGTGTGCGCGCAGCCTGCTGACCAGCTCACTCATGTCCACGACATCCTTTGAGGCTTCTGTGAGGAACTGTCCAGGCAAGCGAAGTGGCTCGCCGTAGACGAGTTCAGCGGTTGTTGCGTCTAGGTCTTCCTTCCATGCGCTGCGGATTCCTAGCAGCACCCACGGAAGTACCTCTGTCCAGCTTGAATTCGCATGGCACATGATCGCGGCCTTTAATTGCCGGTGCAGTCTCTCGACGAGGCCGTTAGCTGCGGGATGGTAAGAAGTGGTTAAGTGGTGAGTGGCGCCTATGAGGGCGGCTAGGTTCTTGAAGGTGCGACATTCAAATTGCCTTCCGCGATCCGTTGTGATATGCTCGGGACAGCCGAACCGGGCTATCCACCCAGAGGTGAGGGCTGCGGCGCAGGTCTCTGCGGTAATGTCCTGCAGTGGGTACGCTTCGGGCCAACGCGTTGCGCGGTCGACGATCGTGAGGCAGTACCTGTGGTTAGAAGACAACGGTAAGGGACCAACTAAATCAAGATGGATATGGCGAAAGCGTGCTGATGGTGGTTTGAATGCCTGTAATGGGGCTGTGGTATGGCGTGTCACCTTGCTCTTCTGACACGCTTCACATTCTTTTGCCATTTTTCTGCAGTCCTTTCTAACTCCTGGCCAAACAAACCTTTCAGTGACCAACTGTACACTTGCTTTTCGTCCAGGATGGCTGAGGTTATGAAGGGAAGTGAATACCTGCTTGCGGAACGATCTTGTAATAAATGGGCGTGGAGTACCCGTTACGTCGCAGTAGATCTCGACATTAGATTCGGGTAGTTTCACCTTCCTCAGCTTCAAAGATGATCCATCTCTCAGCAAGTTCTGCAGTTCGGGGTCGGTTTGCTGTTCCTTGGCCAGGGATTGGTAATCCAAGGGCAGATGAAGCTCATTAATGCGTGAAAGGGTGTCTGCCACCACGTTGTCCTTACCGGCTATGTACCTGATATCGGTCGTAAATTGGCCTATATAATCCAGGTACCTAAATTGACGGGGAGGGCAGTTTGAGCGCGGATTTGCGAACGCATACGTTAGCGGCTTGTGGTCCGTTGTGACGTGGAATGCACGTGCCTCCACCATGAAGCGAAAGTATCTGATTGCCTCATATATTGCCAACAGCTCTCGATTGTACGGGCTGTACTTCTTCTGCGAAGGGCTGAGCTTCCTCGAAAAAAATGCCAGTGGCTGCCATTCCACCTTGCTCCGCTGTTGCAGTACTGCTCCGATTGCGGTATCAGAAGCATCCGTCAAGATGTTCAGCTCTGCGGAAGGGTCTGGATGCACCAAGAGCGTGGCTTCTGAAAGACTCTGTTTGCAGCTGTTGAAAGCTTTTAGCAGCTCTGATGTCATATTGACTGGATGCGATCCTTTGACTTTAGGACCTGCGAGCAAATTATTGAGAGGTGCCTGTTTGGAAGCTGCTCCCGGAATGAATCGGCGATAAAAATTGATCATTCCAAGGAATCGCCTTAGTTCCTTTACCGTCTTAGGCGCAGGGAAGTCTTGAATGGCCTGGACCTTGCAGGCAGGAGGTTGAGTGCCTGACGCGGAGACTTTGTATCCCAAGAACATCACCTCTGCTTGGCCGAAAATACACTTGCTGGTATTTAACAGTACACCGTATTTGACCAATCTCTCGAAAAGTTGTTTGAGGTGCTGCTGGTGCTGATGGATATCCTTGCTGAAGATCAGAATGTCGTCGAGATAGCCATAGCAGAATGTTAGATCCCGCAGAACTTCATCCATGAACCTCTGGAAGGTCTGGGCTGCATTTCTAAGTCCAAAGGTCATGAATAGGAACTCAAACAAACCAAATGGTGTTGTTATCGCCGTCTTGGGTATGTCTTCTTCAAAGACCGGGATCTGGTTGTAAGCCTTCACCAAGTCTATGGTGGAGAAGATGGTACTGCCCGCCAACTCGTGAGTGAAGTCTTGCAGGTGCCTGATAGGGTAGACATCCGGAATGGTTCGTGCGTTCAATGCTCGGTAGTCTCCACATGGACGCCACCCGTCGTTCTTCTTAGGCGCTAAGTGTAGAGGCGAGGACCAGGCGCTTTCCGAAGGGCGCGCTGTCCCATTTTGCAGCATCTCCTCAAATTCGTGCTTCGCTATCTTAAGGCGTTGTGGGTCCAAACGACGGGGACGGCTAGAGACCGGTGGTCCTGGCGTGGTACGTATATGGTGCAGCGTATTGTGCTTTGGTACCCCTGGTTTACCAGCAGGACGAGTGAGGTCAGGGTATTCCTTCAAGATGCGGTGGTAGCTGCTGTCTTCGGCTATGGTGCGGACTGACGATATGACTTCGGTAGATATAGATTGTGGTGCCTGGATCGTAAGTGACGTCAGATTATCTATGAGGCGTTGGTTTCGGCAGTCGACAATCAGATTGTAGTAAGCTAAAAAGTCGACTCCGATTATAGGCTTGGTGACATCAGCAATTATGAACCTCCATGTGAATGTGCGGCGAAGTCCAAAGTCCACTGTCAGAGGAAGAAAACCGAATGTGCTGATGACTGACCCATTTGCTGCAAATAACTCGTACTTTGTCTTCATGCGGGGCTCCCGAACAGCGGATCGTGGGAAGACACACAGATCTGAACCCGTATCTATGAGATATTGTATCTTCGTGTTGCGATCCGTAATGAACAGGCGGCTCGATATTGCGTGGCAGTCGTAAACCGCCCTTACTGGCTGCCTTGAGGGTTTAACGGCTTCTTTGCATAGGCGCACGGTTGTATGCATCTGCGGGCGTTATCACCAAATCGGTGATGGTAGTGGCAGTACCAGTTGTCTTTGGGGCGCGAATTCGATCGGCGGCGGTTCTGGCTGTACCTGCCTCTAGACCGGGAACGCGGTGACCTATGACTTAACTGCGCGCTCATAACGTCCAGCTTCCGTGCCATGTCTTCCACTCTCTGGGTCAATGCTTCAATAGCGCTGCCTTGTTGATCCGTTGAAGGCCGTGAATTAGCTACTTGCCCGGGCACTGGCGCGCTAGTAGCGGCGACTTGCGTTGTTACTGGAACGAGTTCATTTATTCGGTCCACCAATTCTGCTACATCTTCTAAACTGGAACTTGCTTGCATTGCGACTATAGTTTGAAGGTTTGCCGGCAGCCTATTAGACCAGATGGACCTGATAAACTCGGTCGGGACAGTGGGACCTGCTAGCTGCTGCAGGTGGCGGAGGAATTGTGTGGGCTTCCTGTCTCCCAACTCCTCGTGCATGAGCAGCTGTTTAATCTTGTGTTCCTGTGAGGCGGACAACCGCTTGATCAGCTCTGCCTTCAGCTTCTCGTATTTGCCGGTAGTGGGGGGACTGATTATGAGGTCACGTACTTGTGCTGAGTGTTGAGGTTCCAGCTGACCCAGAACGTGATAAAACTTCGTGCTGTCTGCGGTAATGTTGGAGAGGATGAACTGACCTTCGATCTGCGCGAACCATAATAGAGGATCCTCGGCGTTGAATGCTGGAGTCTTCACCCCCACCCGGTAAGTCATGAAGGAATCCTTGTCCTCTGCCGTTTTGTCCTGCATAATTGATGCTGCACAGGCTTCAGTTCCTCAATTCCGTAATCCGGAACGAACGTCGGGGTCACCAGTGAAGTAGTATAGTACTCCGTCTGTGTAGCCGTATACTACTTACAATATTATATAAATATTAGCTTTGTAGCCACTGAGGTAATTATTGGTAGCAAAGAAATAAAATACTGAGCAAGAGCGACAGAGTTATATTCAACTTAGCAGGTAGGAAACAATAATAATTTTGCATTCAACCTACACCGGTATTTATACTAAAATGTTCTCGTGCTGCGTTGAGTCGTGCGATTGAACTTGCCTACTCGCTACAATTGTTCAATGTTTGGCACAGTAGACATCTGCCGTTATTGTTTTACCAGATCGGAGAAAGCTATAGTGAATAACACCATGCTGAGACCACCAAACAGTTACCATTACCTTTTTATTGGTAAGCTTTGCTTTAGGACCCTGTTACATGCGGCGTTTGACCTAGGGTCAGCCATTGCATTTTTCGCTTACGGTTATCGTAAAGAATCCACTTTTCATCACATGTCATATTTAAATCCAATATTCCTTCATTTCTGTATCGATTCAACAAGGCAACACAAGTTTCAAGTCATCAGTCAAATCACCATTTTTCATATGTTTTTATTTTATTGATTTGACGCAAATGAGTCAATATTGTTAGTAAGGTAACGTTAAACTATGCCGCTAATTCCAGAGTAGTTTGGCGCGGATCGGCTTCCACCATCTCTTTCAATTCATTGTTATTCACCTGTGTGGGCGGTCTTTCACGTGGATCGTTCTTCAAATCAAAGTCTCCATCAGGAACGCGTTTAAACCATTATAATCGCACGGTGCGTTCATTAGCAGGCCCCTCTCCAAAGGCAACATTGATATTGCGAGCTGTTTCTGCCGCGTTACTTCCGCGTCGGAACTCGTATTCAATAATCACTCGAATTTTCGAAGTATCCATCTTTCTTGTCTAAGCTGAATAAAAAAAACAACTGAACGTCGACAATCGAATGCTGAAATTTTTTTTAAAGAAGAACGTCATAGGTACCATGTGTAAAAAGGTTTCACTCAAAAATCTCAAACCATGAAGGTTCTATGTAAATTCGAATTACCTATCACAATAAAACGGCAATTCCATACTTTAACCCTTATTAAAATACATGTATATAAAAAAAATTAAAACCCCCGAGGTTTTTAAACTACATAATTTATCTATAGCAGACACTGTCAGGATGGATCGATTTTTTTTCTAAATTTTGGAATGGAACTATTGTCAAAAGTTGACTCTACTAAAACCATTAATAAAGACATAATTAAGCTGATTGTTATATTTTAGGAAATACTGCCCCAGACTCTGTGAATTAAAAGAATAAAACTATTTCAGGCATTTTTGTAATTTACGTTTTATGGTAACAAAATTGCATTTTTTTAATTTGTGTGTGTGTGTTCATTTACTTTGAAAGAATAAAGTTATAATATTTATGTTTTAAAACTGCTATTACTCTATACTTAAACAGCGATAAGTGAAACGCACAGGACAGATCAGTGTGGCGACGCTTCGGGGATGATATGTACAGCAGTGGACGTCTTTCGGCTGAAATGATGAATGGTCATGATGAAACAGCAATAATTATTTTTCTTATATATCGGCAAATACCAAAAAACTTGTAAATTAATCAATTTTCTAATCTTTTAGATTTAAATACAGGCGTTATCTTTCGAGATTCCAAACGTGTTCTTAGAAACCCAACTCTCCTTATAGAACCACAAACTGCAGCAGAGGTCTCCGTCACAATTTTCACACTTCTTTCAGTGGCTTGAGTGTGACAAGGGTAACTTTTGAGAAGGGGTAAAATCAGTGACTAAATATTTTCCGGCCTCTGGATGCATTCGTTGATTGTAGAGTTTATTTTTCTGATGGCTGGAGGCCCGGTCACTATCACATCTTTCCGGGTAATAATGTCAATGTAGTCTTCAGCACTGAAATTAAATTTAGGAACTCTAAACTTTTTCACGCTGCTAATAACCGAATCTCGCGATTTCACTATCTTCCGCAACGATAAAACTCTAACATGTTTTGTGTCGTCAGTCAACATTGTTAGTAAAATGTTCTCTGCATGACCAAAGTAACCATACATGCTACTATATTGAACAAAGATTGCGCGTTTTCTTTAAATAATTGAAGACGCTTCTGATATGACTCGAGGTTTTTTCTTGACTTGTATGGTTTGAGTATACTGCGATATTTATCATGCATTCTTTAATTTTTTATAACTAATCGAGATTCAATAGTAAAACCTTTTGCAAGCGTCGGTAGCAAGATTTCATTTTGGTTTTTATTTATTTCGATTCATCCAGACGTATAATATATTCATATGAAGGTAAATTATTGCGTATAAATCACACCCTTGGTCAATACAGAACACTGCAAGTCATTACGGAGAGAAGACAACAACATTGTCAATGAATTAAAATACAAAAGCGAAATCCGTTCCGGTGCAAAGATCGCCACATGGTCCACACGTACTAATTTTGCAAGCTTTTTATTTTAACTTGCAATGCATGCATGTATGTTCGGTTCAAATCTTGCAACTGAATTTTAAAGCAGTTATCCTCAAGCGATTAAGATGCAATTTTGCATACACGTCTGATTTGGATGACAATGCAAGGTTACGTTAAAATGCTAATTTAAAAAAATCTCTATAACTGTATACATCGTTTTGCTCTGGCAAGATACGTAATAAGCCTTGCATGCGGCTGGTATTACTTAGCTAGGAACTTCTCTTATAAATAATTTGTATTGTTCCCACACTGCTAAACTCATAGATATAAATCTAACTAGATGACGTGATTGTATGTACTTCGCTTGCCAAAAAACGGAGTAAAGTTACGATCAATGATCGTAATCTGATCTTTTCATTCAGCATTATCACCATCGGAAATCCACCGATATCTAGAAAAAGCGTTTTTATGAAATAGCTGTAAATAATGTATAGAAAAAGTTGGCCGAGGCATTGGAAATGTTTTCTTTCATTGGTAAGTAAATTTGTTTTTAAATTGTTTGGGAAAAGTGGCACGCTTCGTTTTCATATAGATGGAGGGACTTGCGTTATTTAGTTAGATTTATGTCTGTGCTAAACTAGTCTATTTGTGCCATCGTGCATACTTTGCGGCCGGCTAATCTCGCAGTTCCGGAACCGACGGTTGGAATAACTGTAAAACAAATGACATTTATTAAAATACTTTAATCTCCCCGATCGTGCATGGTACCCTAACCATTTTGTGGTTAATACTTACTTGTACAATTTACATATTTTGTTGAAAACAGACAATTCTAGGAACACGTGGAATGAAACTACTAGGTTACTAGTTGGTTACTATTAAATTAAACTTGAAAATTTTGTCGAATCTGCCTTTCGGTAACTTGCTTTATTCATCACTTAAAATGCTAATAAGAATCTAAGTATATAATATAATGTATGTAACAACTTTATTTTTAAATAATAAGCTTTTAAAAACAAACGTATAAAGCATTAAGGCTTAATGCCCTGTTGAAAATAAATGCTGATTTATTCTTTAGAAGATTTTAATTTAATTAAGTTAATGTTTTTGAATTACTTATGTTAAGAGAGGAAAGAGAGAAATGGACCAAAATAATCACTGAGGTATATCCAAGAGATGGCAAAAGGAGCAAAAGACGACCAGTAAAACGTTCGGAAGACGACGGCGACGTCAAAAGAAAGGCTGGTCCAGAATAGATACGGAAGACGAGAGACTGACAGAATATGTGGAAATCTACGTCGAAGAACAAGCTGCTTCTAAAAATGTTCCGAAACCGTCTATAATATAGTAAATTAATTGAGTTTAATTAAGATATTCGTATATATGCCAAAGACGTGGCGAAAAACAGCAATGGACCGAAACAAGTAGAGGGAATTAGAAGAGGCTTATGTCAAAAGACAACCTGACCTGGTAGCTGATAATTAGATAAGATAAGATTTAATTTAGATTACTTAGTAATGTTTAGTTATCATTAGCTAGATTAATCTGCCTAGCTTTATCCCAACTTTGTTGGGGTCGGCTTCCAGTCTAACCGGATTCAGCTGAGTACTATTATTTTACATGGAGCGACTGCCTATCTTACCTCCACAACCCAGTAACTGGGTAACACGGTACCCCTTGGCTAGACTGGTGTCAGATCTCAAGCTTCTCACTACTCGTAACGACTGTCAAAGATCTTCAAATGACAGCCAGCCGGGATCAACGGCTTAACGTGAAAACTCTGTAGAACCTGCAATAAAAGCCAATTTTAATTAATTCACTTTCACGAAGCAATTTAGCAATAGAATTACAGATCGAGACAATAAGTTTGGCCCTTTTCGCTGTTATTGGACAAGGCAAGGCAATCAACATTAACGAGTTGGTAAAATTTTATTCATTTTATGAACATTTAAGGACCTACAAACAATGCTATTTAAAAAGGAAAAATGTGTTGCCTATTATAGGCCATAACCTTTTCTTAAAAACAAGGCTTAAGCAAAAAAGACGAATGCCATTTTTTGAATGTTCCACGATCGGGTTAAAGATAGACAATAATAGCGTGCCACGGAGGCTTAGATTATGCATACACACCACCATATTTTATAGCTCCTTATAGGTAGACAATACTGTTTCGTATTGTGTACCTAAATTATCTGCCTAGATAACTAGCTAATTATTTCTATATATCAGACGTAAAAACTATCTAATAACTAATAAGATTTAGTACCTAATTCAATTATATTAAATTTCCATTTGTGAAACCGAAATTACCATAAGCTGAATGCGAACTGTTTTAAAGTATTGCTTGATCTACTGAGGACATAGACAAGTGCGACAAAGATACTCGTAGATAAGTACGACAATGTTTGATTACGTTCCAATACCATTTATATTGGAATTTAACAAGGAGCAATATACATTGGAGATGAATCTTTTAAACGTAGTTAATGGGTGATTTAAGTGGGTAACTTAAGGGGGATGCTGCAGTGTTTTATCAAACGTCTTTCTTACGATTTTCTTACTCTCTAAATTCAAATTACCCGATTTAATGACTAATTTATAAAACCATATTTTCGGTCAATCCTAACATAGAGTTGAATTGATAATTTTACTTCGAAAAATTCAATATTTGTTACGGTTACGGTCTCGAGTATTTTTTTTTATTACCATACATTACTTACTGACCTAATACTGATCTGAAAATTTAAAAAAGGTAAGAAAAATTTTACAAATCGCGGGCTATCCAGGCTCTTAATACCTGTCTACCTATACAGTGCATCGTAAAAGTATCAACCGACTTAAAAGGGTCGTTTTAGTGCTTTGTACTTTAAAAAGATAATTTATTTAATGGTTCTGTGGACCCAGTGACGTAGTATGTTTCATAGCCTGCAAAAAATTGCAAAAATAAGTTATAATGAACTAACAACTGATATAGTTGTTCCCAATTTTTTTAATAATAAAACAATATTTTGGTGGTGGTTTTAATAATAACTAAATAAATGAGCCGACAAACGGATTTTAAAGATTTTTAATTATAAGACAAAATTATTGGTACTTTATTATTGGTACTTTATTATAAGGCTAAGAAGAGGCTATATTCCCCCATTGCGCGTCAACAAGCAGACACAATAGAAACCACAATAGCTTACGCATACATGGTGTGCGCGCGACGTTTGAGGCGTACAATATTATAAATTAGTTTAGTTAAAAAATAGATAATTTTTATACAAGATAATTATGAATGAAATGTCAAAATTAATAATTATATAATGTCAAATGCTTAAAAAAATAATTATCAATTCAAGTTAACAAGTGTAAATAAGTATTAATAAAATGAAATGTCAAAATTTATAATTAAAAAATTCATTAACTGAATAGAAACAATTGTCTAAAAGCCAGGCAAATATTGTTTTCCTAAATTTATTAGTGGGCAACAATCTGATGCGTGGGGGTAAATTGTTAAAAATTTTGATTGCCATGCAATTGGAATTCCTGCTATACAATTGTAGTCTCTGGCTAGGAACAAGTAATTTGTTTGGGCTTCTGCTCTTCACTCTTTTAGAAATATGTTCATACAATGGGAACATATGCGAATACTTTATAATAAAAATACAAATCTCATAAATATATAGGCAAGGAAGTGGAAGAATTTTTAGTGCTTTAAATAATGGCTTACAATGATCTAAATATTCAGCTCCATACACAGCTCTGACACATTTTTTTTGTGCAATGAATGCACTGTTCACATCTACTGAATTACTCCATATCACGAGGCCGTAACGCAGCACTGATGCAACATAGCCATGATAAGCACTTAGGGCTGTTTCTTTACTGGCTATTCTTCTGAGTTTTCGAAGCGCAAACACAAATTTGTCGAGACGAGTGCAGACTTTTTTTACATGTTCTTTCCAATTTAATTTTTCATCAATAACTATGCCCAAGAATAAGGTTGAAGGTACAGGTTCCAAAATTGAATTATTGTAATGTATTTGAGGTGGTTTTACTAAAGAATTGTATGTTTGAAATTGTACTAACTTTGTTTTTTCAATATTTACACGTAAATTATTAGATTCCAGCCATTTAATTGCTTTTAGTATTTCATTGTTAGTGTCAGTTTCTAGGTCATTTCTATTTGAAGATTGTATTGTGAGAGTAGTGTCATCAGCAAATAGTGTACAATTATGTTTTAGGTTCTTACAAAAGTCATTTATGTATATTATAAATAATGGGGCCCCTAATACGCTTCCCTGAGGAACACCACAGCTATTTATTTTTAAATCTGAACTGTATGTTTTGTTTGTGTTATTATCAATTTTTGTTACTACTGTCCTTTGCTGGCGACTCGATAAATAGCTTTGAAGCCAGTCATGTGCCTTGCCTCTTATGCCGTATTTCTCCATTTTGCAAAGTAGGCGATTATGTGGGACAAAATCAAATGCTTTGCTCATATCTAAAAACACTGACAATACAGGCATTTTATTATTAAGGGCTTCAGAAATCAGTTTGACCAAAGCAAAACAAGCAAGAGATGTTGAACTATTCTTCCTAAAACCAAATTGGTTCTCAGTAAGAATGCTGTTTTTGTTTAAAAAGTTAATGATTTTCCCGTACATTGCCTTTTCAAAAATCTTTGATAGGATAGGGATCAATGTAATGGGTCTATAATTGGACATATCCGTGCGGTTACCTTTTTTGTATAGCGGTTTGACAATAGATTGTTTTAATCTAGTAGGAAATGTGCCTGTCTCAAATGACAGATTAATTAAATAACTTAAAGGTTCTACTATGATTTTGCTGCTTAGTTTTATTATTTTTGTGGTTATTTCATCATATCCAGTAGCGTTAGTATCATTTAAAGAGTTCATACATTTTATAATGTCTTGTTCATTCACTGGAGTCAAAAAGATACTGCCAGTGTTAGTGGTAATGTCAATGTTACTTACGTTATTACTATTGCTAAGATTAAATTTATTGGTCATTTCTATAAAATAGTTATTAAATTGATTGCACATGTCATAAGGATAATTAATTATATTATCATTTATTATTAATTCTTTGATGTCATTTTTATAATTATCATTATTATTTATATTATTTTTTATAATAGACCATGTTGATTTGCATTTATTTTTAGAATTATATAAATATTTTTTGTTATTTATCAATTGTGAATGTGATATACATGTTTTTAAAATTCTAGAATAGGTCAGGTATCTTCTTTTATGGTTTTTTTTTTATTAAGGCATCATGTTGGTAATTATAATATAAAGTTCTCTTTTTTATGCACGATATTTTTATACCTTTACTTATCCATTTATTTTTTATTGGTTTATTATATTTTTTTATTGTTATTTCTGGGAAACATAGTTTGTAAAAGAGAATATATAGGTCATGAAATATGTTAAATGCAATGTTGAAATCTGTTTCTTCATATATTTCATTAAAACTTAAAGCAGATATACACTCAAGAAATTTTTTAATATTGTTTTTATTGTAATCTTTTTTGCTAGGAACTTAGGAAGTAGGACAATGAAAGTGGAAAAAATATAGCTCTTTGTTCTCTAGACAGAAGGTACATGATCAAGATATTTAAGGGTGAGTTCAGACTTGTGAAATTTAATTTTAGAAATAGGTAGGTATCTGTAACAATATTATATAACTGGGGGGCTGCAAGTAATTTTGAATTTTTCATTGTAAATCGTTTATTTGTGTGTATATCTTCTTCATAATATTTACTTTGCAAATTATACTTTGCACAAGTCGGACCATAATTAATATTTCACATGAACTTGGGGTTAATAGGAGGAAATAATAATAACGTGTAGGGTAGACCGGGGTCAGTTGTATCACATTTGGAGCAATACAATAGATAACTCCACGCTGTGACAGGGTTACGCAGGGTCTGCAGGGACGGGCACGGGAATCTTCTCGCATTTATCAGCATTACACTAGTGAGCACAGTTACATGCCCCTAACATGGTTGAGTGAAGTCCATTTTGGACCATAAATTGCAAGCTTTTTTTTCAGTTTATTGGGTATGGCGAAGATTTTTACAGCTACAGTACAATTTAGTTTTATTTCCCTAGCGTTAGATTCAAGTCTTGTCTGGGAGCAAATGACGACGAAATGCAAAGTAGAGGACGATCGCCTAGGAGCTTGTTCGTTTCTGCCTAACGCTTCTAACTGTGGTAGTAAAAGTCATTTTATCGTAGTTCAAGCTCGGTTTCACATCGGCACCTACATCCAAATGTGAACAACGTGGAAATGATTTTAAACATCGTGCCTTTCGTGACTAGCAAAGCTCTCAGACGCCATGACGTCAACTTGTTACTTTTGACGTCGTGTTTTCGAATGAAGCAAATTACAAAAAATAGAATCATTCATTGTATTTAGAGAAGATGATTACTGTTGACATAATGTAACAAGTAGGATGGTAACATGGCAGCTACAAAAGTGGAATGTTGTTTGCCGTGTTTCAGGTTGTTTTATTTCTTCCAATGTTTTGTGGCAGTTGAAATTATAAGATTTCTTTTCGTTCACTGTGCTGGATGTTTTCCCACTCTCTGAAAAGGCACGTTGTACACGAATACGAATAATGATAAATCTTATCTATCTGCCTTAATTTTTATTTTATAAATCTATACAATAATGTTTGTACAGTCTAATTATGTATTAAGTATAATTGTGGGTTAATATACGGATTTCGAATAAAACATAAATCTACATTGGCGAAAGTAAATAGACAAATTTCAAGACAATGTTTTCTTATGAATTAAAGTAATTTATGGTTATTTGGCCCTTAATCGCAGAATTAAAGCAAACGCTTTAATTCTGCGATTAGGCGGAACTATCACGAATAATATTTACCTCAACTGTATTAAGATATCATTTACGTATCAAAATGTTTAGATATGTTCACTATTTACACGATATAACTTTAACAACAGAACTTTATGCTTACGTATAGTTATAATTAGATATTTTAATACGTCGTGCGTATATAGATAATATTCGCAGTAGCCATTGAGATTGTATTTATCATTTTATTACAATCGTATATTTGAAATTGTATTTATAATATTGTCAGCTATCACTCCCCTAGAACTTGAATCTAGTTGTTACGTAGTACTTCGTAGCCTACTTGCTACTAGCGATAACAGGAAAAGCGGAATTCGGTATTGAACATAAATATTGCATTTCAAATTCTCAAGTCAAGATGTCGGCTCGATGTGGCTTCATCTTGAATCTTTGAGAGCCGATTTTCTTCGATTCAAATTGTTACATACTGTTTTGTTGCTCAAAGTATAAATGTCACATAAAACCTATATTTGCAACTGCACAAACTACATAAAAAATCATTATTTATGAGTGTATATCTCGTACATAAAACAAAAAATTAAAAAAAAATAAAAATATAGAGATTTTTTATAGCATATTTACACTTTTACAGCCTTTTTTTTTATTCTCATACACTTATTTTTAACCAGTTAATTTAAAAACATTATTTATCGAACAACAAAGTTATGAATTTTCATCAAATGGGACTAACTAAATGATAACCGAAAGATATGTTACATTTGGTCTTAACTCATTCACAAGCCCTGGTTAATCCATCTATTAACAAACGTATTCTAACTCTTTAAGCTCGCGAGATCTCTTAGTTCACATCACTCACACTCACTCAGTAAGCATCGCAGTGCTTATCAGAGAAGTTTAAGTAGTTTCAAAATTTTTGTTTTAAGTAATGGACAGCGCTCAGTCGCAGATCTCGTTTGGGTACGGTGGAGACCGTGTACAAGCCGCTGCTGTCCGTCGCTTCGTCGGTGCTCTCCGTCAATTAGGAAATATCAATGTTTTCCACCTTGTACAGGAAGCGCCGTCGCCGCATGTCTTATGACCTGCCGTTTGGCGAGATTGTGACCGTGCTGCAGTTGGCGCGGGTGGAGCGCGTTGAACTCCTGCGCGGGTTTAAAAGAATCAAGTTTTCGCTTTTCCTTTTCCCATGACAGTTGCAGAATGTTAACTCTTTCATACCTTTCCTGATGTTTTTGGATAAGAAAGCGTATAAGAGTGGGTTTATACCGGAATTGAAGTATGTGATGAATAAAGTGAGGGGCGTGAGTAGAGTACTGAAATCACTGGGGCCCTCGTAGCCGCTGGACCAGTACTGCCACATCTTATGCGGGTGGAAAGGCAGGTTGTGGATGGCGAAGGTGAGCACGACGACGATGAGCATGCGCACGATGCCGCGGCGCGCCCACAACTCGTTGCGTGACAGATGGCTGAGGTGGTGACAGTTGCGCGTCTCGTGACCGCGCGCCGATTTCGACAACATCTTGCCCGTCTGACTGCTGCTGCTCTTTGTCACCACTTTCTGTATTGAAGAAATATTCAGTGAGAATTTTGTACAGATACAGCTGTAGATATGTGGATTGGTGGTATCTAGGGTAACACATTACACCAACCAGTAAAAATACATCATAAATCAAAAGTAGGATTTTGTTAAAAAACAATTGTTTACCTGCAGGTGTTGTTTTTATTTTCCATGTCTATGAAACAAAATAATCGTCTCTATAATGTGAACTTAATACTATACTTAAAGCTAATAACCTATGGTATTCGTAACTGATGGTGTTGTTTCTCTTGTGACTGTTACTCATTCGTGTATGACTCTCCTTCTGAACTATTATAAATTAGCAGAAAATAAAATCAAGACGGTTTGGAAAATTATAAATAATGAAACGAACAGGAATAAAAGAAATAATCCTGATTACACGCTTGAGACCACACACGGACTTATTAGAGATAACAAAAAAGTTGCGCAAGAATTTGTAAATTTCTTTACCAACATCCCAATTAAAACTACTGAAACCTTAAATTCTTCGCCCGCGCTTGCTTTTGGATTATTAAACGCGAACGTTTCAGCCTGCCCGAATGTATTTAACTTTTCACATATAAACCCCATAACAGTAATAAAAGCTTTTAAGCAAATCAAGATCAAACCGACTGAAGATCTGTGGGGAATGTCCATCAAAGCTTGTACCTCCATTATTCAGACTATAGCGCCGTACTTAGCTGTAATTTTTAATTTGTGTGTGGATCAAGGAGTCTTTCCGGATCTAATGAAATATAGTAAGGTTATACCACTTTTTAAATCCGGGGACAGTAAAGACACAAATAATTATAGACCAATATCCGTGTTGCCGGTTTTCAGCAAGGTATTTGAGAAGATAATGCTTAATCAAATGCTCATTCATTTTAATACGAATAAAATCTTGCATGATAAACAGTATGGTTTCACCAAAGGACGTTGTACAACTGACGCTGGTGTCACCCTATTAAAACACATCTTTAATGCGTGGGAAGAGTCGCAGGATGCCATAGGTATCTTCTGCGACCTGTCGAAGGCGTTTGATTGCGTTAATCATGAAACATTACTTCTGAAACTTGAGCATTACGGGCTAGGTCAATCAGCGTTAAGTTTGGTTGAATCTTATTTAAGTGATAGACAGCAATTAGTTCAGATAAACGGTGTGAATTCGTCGGGGTTAAACGTGAAAATGGGGGTACCCCAGGGCTCAATATTAGGTCCTTTCTTATTTTTAATATACATAAACGATTTACCCCGTTTATTGGAAAACAAACTAAACATGGTGTTATTTGCTGATGACACATCTTTAATTTTTAAAATAAATAGACGTACTTGTCAGGTTGACGACGTAAATAACGCGCTACGGCAGGTTCAGGATTGGTTCACTGCAAATAATTTAGTTTTAAATGGTAAAAAAACCAAGTGCGTAAAATTTTCCTTGCCGAATGTAAAAAGTACTGATTGTGACATTATCTTAAACAAGGAGAAGCTAGAATTCGTCGATAAAACGGTTTTCCTGGGGATCACGCTAGACTCAACGTTACAATGGGGTCCTCATTTAATATCACTTGCAGGGCGGCTAAGTTCGGCAGCTTATGCTGTTAGAAAGATTCGTCAATTTAGTGATGTAGATACCGCGAGGCTGGTCTATTTTAGTTACTTTCATAGTATAATGTCTTACGGTATTTTACTATGGGGAAGGGCTGCAGACATTGAGTCAATTTTTATTCTGCAAAAACGAGCCATCAGAGCGATATACAATCTTCGCCGGCGCGATTCTCTAAGGGAACTGTTTAAGGGCATTAACATCATGACGGTTCCTTGTCAATATATTTATGAAAATATCATGTACGTGAGAAAAAATTTACATCTTTTTAGTAAAAACGGAGATAGACATAATTACATTACTAGAAATAGGGACCAATTAGTTCAACCAGGTTTCAGACTGGCTAAAGTAGCCTCTTCTTTCATGGGGTACTGTACAAAATGTTACAATAAAATTCCTCCCCACATTCTAGAACTGAATGAGACGAAATTTAAAACTTGTATAAAACGCACACTATGCAGGCAGGCATATTATAAGTTGGGGGATTACATCACTGATAAAAATGCTTGGCTCAATGCTACTCTTGCTCCACAACCACTAGGGCGCAAAAACAAGTGATATGCAGAACATTATTGTTTTGTAGAATTGTTGGACCTGCTGAAGACTGTATGTATATATTTGTATTATATAGACTCAATTTCTTTTAGTATAGTATAACTGCGCAGCACGTGTGTGAGTACTATGTACCCAACTGTAAATCTACCATTTGCTGTACCTCGGTGTCGTTCGTTGACTTGTGTTTGCCCTGGCAGTTGAGTGTGTCATGCTCTCTCAAATGTCTCTCTGATGGTGGCGTGTGTGTTGGATCATTCGGTTCCCTTCATGATGGTTGAGCTGGGTGGTGCCGATTCATGCGTCATGTTCGTGAACGGGCGCCGTCAGTTGGGATTGGTCTTAACTTAACTGCTTCGGATGCTAGTGTTTTTCTAGCGCTTATTATGTAACTGCACAGTACATGTGTGAGTACTTTTAATACTTTGTACCTGTACGTAGTATAGTATGTAGTGATTCTGGGTGCATTGTCCTCACACATATAAATTTATTAATGTATGTACTTATGTACCTAAATATTGTAAAAAAACATATTTTTTTTTTTAAAAGAGTAAGTATGGAGTTTCTTGTGCGTTCTTCTCCATAACAAGCTACTTTCCGAATGCACGGTAGAATCAATTTTTATTCCTTGTAAATTTTAATGTAACTAACGTTCAAAAGTGCCGCTTTGTGGCCTAGTTGAAATAAAAATATCTTTGTCTTTGTCTTTGTCTTGTCTTTGTCTATTACTTATGTGTTACGTGTTTTGTGTGTATTCGGACAATATAAACTAGCTGTGAGTTTTTTTTTATTATCGATAGGCTCGCGCTTGACCACTATCTCACCTGATGGTAAGCGATGATGTGGTCGCCAGTTAACACGCTTGTCTAGAAGTAACCTATTCACTCATACTCTTGACTTAAAGACACCTAAGTTGTAGCTATCTAGAAACAGAGACTCCGGCAGGGAACTCCACTCCTTGGCTGTACCCATAATGAAAGTATTTCCAAAACGTTTAGTGCGTATGGGTGGGATGTCCACCATGTACCGATGGCGCATCGCCGTACGTCTTGTCGTCCAATGATAAAACGGGCTAGGCGGAATTACATCATGCAATTCCATCGCACACTCTCCGAAATGCAATCGATAAGCTGGCAACTCGACGACGATGTTCAAGACTCTAGAGCTTTGACTCGACCAGTGCCTCATTGCCGATGAGAATTTCGGCCCATTTTTTGATCAACACTAGTGCATCAAGCTGGTATTTCGCAGATCCGGCCCAGAGAAGCAAACAGTATTCCATTCAAGATCGAACTTGCGCTTAATATAACTTAAGCAGCTGTTCCGACGTGTAGTATTCACCTTCGCAAGGATCCCCAACTTTTTGGCAGCTAGTTGAGCCTTTGCCTCAATTTATGGTCCGAAATTGAGTGTCGATGTCAACGTTACGAAGGCTGCAAAGGGCAGATTTGGAGGCGTACGCAGATGGCCAAGGCTGCTATGAGCAAGATGTCGAGGATATGGAAGAATAGAAATGTCTCCAATAACACAAAGAAGAGTGTTTCGTCCCGATTTTTACTTGCACCGTGTCGGTGGGCGGTCAACGATTTGTCAGCTGACACTTGACAGTCGAAAGAGAAATTTTGTAACGTGAACACGCTGAAGTCGGGTTCTTGTCGAAACATATCTAATCGAGATGTGTTTCGCCCATTGTAAATGTTAATTGCACCCACCGTTCGCAATCGGTGTGTGGGGCGCCCGCGAGGGTGGTTAAGAATATATTTTCACGCGCAGCGAGGCGCTTTTGTGGGCAACGCGTTTGTGTCTGCCTGGAAGCCGAAGCCCGGCTCAGAACGCGTTGGTGGTCCCAATCCAATCATTGACCTTTATTATATATATATTCTCCTATCCTTAACCTCACGGCACGATATTGGTCGACCCCCAGAAGTCTACCGCAGGAATCGAAGGTCGTCACACTTCTCAACTGTCAGATAGGTACCAGGAGGTTTATCTATTCGCTGGTCTGACCAGATCAGGGCCATTACGGGAGTCACTGTGACCACTGCTATGAGAAGAGCCGAAGACAGGGTGGCTTGGAAGCAGCTCATCGTTAATTCCGTCAAAGCTTTTCAAGATGGGCACGACATTCAGAAATGAAGACAACGAATAAGAAGAAGAGTCAACGTTACGCCAAGAAGCTCAAGATGGTCCGTTATCTGTACGGTTACACCTCGGCAAGATGGAGCCTGGTGAAATTGGCTCTTTTTAGCGGAGGAAAACTTGAGCAGATTGGCATCGCCTTATTCGGAGACTGCTCCAAGGACAAGCTCAAGCACTCCACCATGGCCTCACAGAGAGACCGGACCTGGGGCCCAGTAGCCCGTGCGTTGGACAAGTATCTCTCAGCAACAGTGCAGTCGTCTGCATACCCAAAGGTACGGGATTTAGCAGTTCATTTATACGCAGCAAGAATAATGTCGCTGAGAGTACTGACCCCTTAGGGAGCAATTAGTAACCAATTGGTCCGACGAGCAGCCATCGAACCCAACTATCCTCATTGACTTTTCATGTGTCTTCACCTACACCATCTGACATTTCTAAACTGGTGACCCTCGAGTATGTACTATCGCGGTCTTTTCCGCCTGATATATTTTTTTTTCGCCTGTATCTTGCTGCGGCGCCATGCCACGGTCGCTTAAAGTTTTTCCTTTTAGGAAAGCGATAACGCAATTAGTTGCAACCTGCACTGCGTTTAACTGCTTACTGCTTTGTTGTAATTTTGACGCGCGAACTCGAAATACTTTCTCGCTCACTCATGCCCTATCTGTTACAATTTCTTTGTTGGTTTTAAAGAAAAATGCTAGCCATTGGTCATCCTTACATAGTATAAAACAAAGTTGCTTTCCGCTGTCTGTCCCTATGTATGCTTAGATCTTTAAAACTACTCAACGCATTTTGATGCGGTTTTTTTAATAGATAGAGTGATTCAAGAGGGAGGTTTATATGTAGAATACACACAGGCGAAGCCACTGGCAGAAGCTAGTTATATCTATATATAGTATTTTGTTGGTTAATAATAATAGACAATCTTTTTACCCGACTGCCAAGGAAGGGTTATGTTTTTGCGCGTATCTTGTTTGTTTATAAATTTCTTTATTACCTCGTATCTTCCAAACGGCTGGATGGATTGCGACAGTTAAGGTATCGTTAGATTCGTCTCAAAATCAGTGCCTTCAGGATTTTTAAAATTTATCATTTTAGGTATTTATTATGCCATTTCAAAAGTTTTGTATTTACATCTACCCGACAGTAGATCGTAATTTTGTAAAGAATTACATCAACTATTGTTTTTAAAAACTGTTGCTTGTAATAAGGCCCAGTTTTTTTCTTATGCTTGGTTAACTCAATGGTTAAATATGCTAACTAATGGTTTAAACAACCTTCTACTGGCCTGGCACGCATCACAAAATGTACGAACGACTCAACCTGCTATTTACCTCCGGTCTCTGGAGGGGAGTGATTTAGCGGCAACAACGCTACAACCTAAGAACTAATGATATGACGTCACACAAATCCTGTATCACGCAAATAACAATTTCGGTGCTATTTGAACATATTTAGTGGTCCGACAGTAACCGTTGGGCAGTTGCCCAGTCTAGACACAACACCCGTGTGGTCGGAGGATCATCCCTTTTCCATGGAGGTTTGTGTGACTTTCCACCCTGTCCCGCACACGCCAAATTGGCTTAATATTCCATTTGATGAAAAAGCAATTTGGTCAGAACATGAAAATAAACCGTAAAATGAACCGGACGTAAAGAATTTCACCATCCCATATATTCCCCTAGGTATCGTAAGAGTCGACTAAGGGACACACCAGAGAATGGGCAGCAGCGTTCTTTCTTCACTTTAACAACAAACTGCGATAGCCAACCTGCCTGCCAAGCGTGGCGATTACGGCAAACCACCCCAAACCAATATGAATAGCAGAAGGACTGCAGCGATGTGTGAGACAGGGAAACGTCATATCTCCGAAACTGTTCACCACTGCACTGGATGATATCTTCAAGGTTCTGGACTGAAGAGGGCTGGGCATCAATGTTAATGGCGAATACATCACTCACCTTCGGTTTGTCGACAATATAGTGGTCATGGCTGAAACTATGGAGGATCTCAGTGCAATGCTGGATGACCTCAGTAGAACTTCTGAAAGTGTGAGTCTTAAAATGAACATGGACAAAACCAAGGTGATGTTAAATGCCCATGTTACACCCACTCCTATCAAGGTCGGAGTCTATACACTCGAAGTTGTGGGTGACTATGTCTACTTGGGACAAACGATCCAGTTGGGTAGGGTCAACTTCGAGAAAGACGTCAACCGTTGAATCCGACTCGGCTGGGCAGTGTTCGGAAAGTTGCGTGGTATATTCTCATCCAACTTACCACAGTGTCTCAAGACGGAAGTCTATGACTAGTGTGTGTTGCCTGTGATGACATATGGCTCTGAGACGTGGTCGCTCACAATGGGCCTCATCAGAAAGCTTAAAGTCAACCAAAGGGCAATGGAGAGGGCTATGCTCGTAGTTTCCATGCGTGATCGAATCAAAAATGTAGAGATCCGCAAGAGAACCAGGGTTACCGACATAGCACGAATAGTTGTCAAACTTAAGTAGCAGTAGGGCGGGGTACATTGCTCGTAGAATGGATGGCCGATGGGGTAGAAAGGTTCTGGAGTGGCGACCGCGAATCTGAAGAAGTTGCGTTGCAAGGCTACCACCAGATGGACCTATGTCCTGGTGAAGGTTGCGGGGATCCACTGGATGCGAGACGCACGGGACCGATCAATGTGGCGACGCTTGGGGGAGGCCTATGTAATTTCACTTCAACTCAATACATTTAATTTCTAGCAGTGGACGTCTTTCGGCTGATATGATGATGATGATGAAAATAAAAATTATATTGATAGGTAAAATCCACAGAACCATTAAAGTACTCGTGAGAGCCATTTTAGACAGACTGTGAACTTTTGATGAACCAATTAAAGAGTCTACTTAACAATGAGTTGTGTGTTGATGAACAATTTTGAGTTAAGTTTACTCAGAATTAAATATTTATTTATTTATTTATTATATACTTTATTGTACACCACAAAAATACAAACATATAGAACAAACATTTTTACAATGTACAATGTTAATGTTAATTGTACAATGGGCGGTCTTATGGCACAGGGTAAAAATACAAACATATAGAACAAACATTTTTACAATGTACAATGTTAATGTTAATTGTACAATGGGCGGTCTTATGGCACAGGGTAATAATGACTTATTTGTCTTACAGACAAATAAGTCATTATTAATTTACCTAGAGCACAATAAATAAACTTCACTCCTGTATTTTGTTTAATATTTATGAATGGTCTAACCACCCCCACATAAATATATCTCAGTTTGTCTGATTGAGACGAGGCTTCTAGTAGCGTTTTTCATTGACTGAGACAAAAATGTTTACCGAGTAAAAAGTTTAAGACGTGGCAGAGAAACTTCGCTCTTATGAACACTACTTTATCATTGAGATGGTGAGAATATAACGTATGTAGTGGGAAAATGTACTTAAGTACACGTAGGATCTAATAAGTAAAAGGTATGGCAGGATGATTGTCGTGTAGTTTAATATAATTGGTTGACGAAGACCTGGATTTGGCGTGAGATGTCCTTTGTTACCTTCCACGTTTCGCACCCGTAGAGCAGCACGGATTTGACATTGGACCCGAAGATTTTGAGTTTAACCCTTCGGGTCAGTTTCCGCGATTGCTACACAGGTCTCAGCTGTGCGAAGGTAGCTCGCGCTTTGGCGATCCGTGAAGTGATATCCTCTTCAGTTCCTCCAGTCTCTGACACGACACTCCCGAGATACGTGAATTTGTGGACGCGTTCCACAACCTCTGTGCCGATTAACATCGGTGATGAATTCCTCACACCTGTACGCATCTCCTGGGTCTTCCGGATGTTAATTTTGAGCCCATTTTTCGCCGCCTCCTGGCGCAGGTCGTCCAGTTTCGCTTGCATGTCGGCATGTGTATGACTCAGTAGTCATAGATCATCAGCATAATCCAGGTCTTCCAAGACGTTGTTCAATCCCCACTCTACCCCGCGACAGCTACTATCGTTAATGCGCAACATGATTCCGTCGAGAACGATTATAAAAAGGAGGGGCGAAAGAAGACAGCCCTGGTGGACACCAGCGTGCACTGTGATGTCCTCTGAAATGAGGCCTTCGTGAGTCACCTTGCAGGAATATTTCCTGTAAATGCTCTCCAACAGGCGGACCACTCCTATGTCCAACAGGCGGGACCAGAAGCTGGACCACTGCAGTGTATCAAAGGCCTTTTCTGCTGCCTGCTCGAGAATGATACGAAGAGTGTTAATCTGGTCCGTGCATGAGCGGCTCGAATGGAAGCCCACCTGCTCCCCGCGCAGAAGAGGCTCAACGGCCTTCGACAACCTATCAAGTAAAAGCTTACAGAAGGCTTTAGAGGAAGACGACAGCAACGTAATCCCCCTCCAGTTATCGCAACTGCTGAGATCACCTTTCTTGGGCACGGTAATTAAAAGTCCCTTGTTCCAGCGATCCGTGAGTTCTTCAGCGGTCCATATCCTTTCAATTAAAAGTGTCAGCACGTCGACGGCGGATGCTAAGTCTGCTTGTAACATTTCCGCAGTTATCAGGTCGAGTCCAGGTGCTTTGCCTGCCTTCAAAGAGAGGATCGCTTCAGTCTCCTCAGAGGCTGGTTCCGTGTCGATGTCGAGAGGTCGAGGTGGTGTAGAACCTACCTGCAGCGCATCAGGCGTCAGAGATGCTGACAATCGGAAGACCTCCTCAAAGTGCTGGCACCAGCGCTGCGGCCGCCCCGCCGACGTCACAAGCTGATCCTCTCTGGATTTAAGCGGCATCTTCTTCTTGAGCCGTCTGTTTCCTGCCAAGGTCTTCGTGGTTTTATACAGCTCTTTCAAGTTGCCGGAGTTCGCAGCGTGTTGAGTACGATCAGCAATATCATCAGCCCAACGCCTTCTATCTGCACGCGTACTGCGATAAATCGCCTTGCGCTTCTGGCGGTATTAGGCATTGAGGTCGGCTCGTTCGGCATCATCACGCGTCTCAAGCAGTTTGAGGTGTAACTTCCTTCTATCCTCAATGAGGCTCCACGTTTGAAGTGACATCCAATCCTCGCGCGCATGAGTTGATTTATGCCCAAGGACCACGGAGCTGGTTTCCGTATAGGCCTTTCTAATGCGGCTCCACTCCTTGTCCACTGAGTCCGCAGCATCTTCCAGTCCAGAGAACCGATTGTGTAGCTCAAGCCGAAAAGCCTTACGGGTGTCCGAATTATAAAGTTTACTCACAACGTACCTTCACCCCACTTTGCCGTGTTCTCCAGTTGCACGGATTACCGCAACCTTAAGCCGAACTTCAGCATCTACCAAATGATGGTCACTATCTTAATCGGCGCCTCTACGGTTGCGGACATCAAGCAATGAAGAACGCCATTTGGAGCTAATGGCAATATGGTCGATCTGGTTCTTGGTGACTATATCGGGTGAATTCCAGGTGTATTTGTGGTGGTCATCATGAATAAACAATGTGCCTCCGATGGTCAAGTCGTGGTTCTGACAAAATCCCCATTGTCATTGCATACTCCAAGACCGTGTGTTTCCATATGTCGTTCGCGGTTAGTGTTATGTTGTTACGATGTCTTCGTCGTATGCTCGGAATTTACTGGCCCGTGATCATCTCTAATCTGTTGGACAGATGCCACGAGACCCCGATCGATCGCCAGATCAAGTGGCGTAAATGGTGTTGGATTAGTTACACGCTCCGGACGGATTCCGAGCACATTCCTAAACAGGCCTTGGATTGGAATCCTCAAGGAAAAAGGAAACGAGGCCCTCCCCGTCAAACATGGCGACGCACCGTATTGGCTGAAGCGACGAGTATCGGAATGGCGTGGAGCGAGGTGAAGCGCGAAGCTCAAGACCGGTCTCGATGGAGGATTACTGTGGAAGCCCTCTGCCCCAGCTAGGGGCCATAGGATCTTAAGTCAAGTTAATATAATAAATAATAAAATAAATAATAAATAAAATAAAGTTTATTGATACTTCAGTTTACTTAAGGGTTTAGTGTTTGGAGCCTCCTTTTAAGCAAATAATGCCTGTGTTAGGAGACTCCCCTCTTCCATAATATAGCAATAATTAAGTAGTTGGTTAAAAATAACAAATAATTACTAAAGATGATGTTGAGAGTATTTCTCGAGTGTGGAAATCTGTGCGTAGACAAACTGTGGGGGTGTTAGTGTGTGTGAGGGTGAGTGTGAGAGTGTAGTGAGGTTGTGTGTGAAAGTATATGTGATAGTGCATTTGCTAATGTATGTGCTCTAGAAGTGCCTCCGTGTCATCGTAAGTAAGTGTCTTAATCCAATTGGTTAAGATTTTCTTACATTTAAAACTTATTTTATTGTATAAGCATATTTTTTTGTTTATTTTATTATATAGTTTAGCAGATCGTTCATTAAATTGACTGGTGGCAAATATCGTTTTGGTCTGTAGGATTTGTGCAACAATGTCAGCCCTTCTTTTCTGAAATAAAACTGGGTCATACGGCAGGGTTTTGTGCTTTTTTAAGACTGTTTGTATAATATAAAGTTTTCTTACGGAAAGAAGGTCACTGATTTTGTATAAAGTTGGTTTTCACTGCTCCTCCCCAAATAGGATACAGTATAGCAAAATTATAATAATGTTTGACACATTTTTTTTTGTTTATGCCTCGTATATTTTCCTACATAAATAGAGTAAGGGACACTGAAAAAAGGAATCGCGATTAAGACCCTTCGCGACCGATATACAACCATAGATAATGATCAGACCATGTAGCGATGAAAAACAGAATCTAATTATAAAGTTTTTGGCCAAGTCTGTCATAATTATTGAAGGTTATATCAACGTAATATTGTGAAATAATACTACTACTTTCTTTGCGGAAATAAACCAGAGTGATCTCCACAATGCAGTCCGTCAATCGCGAGCGAGCCCATTCACTTGCTAAACGTTCTATCGCCGCAAGCCGTCGCTCGTCACAATGCCCGCTCATATCCGCCGCCACACGATTACACAAACGTTCTAGCTGCCTGTAACCCCGTACACAAACTTTAAACCTGCCAAATAATTCTCGAACTTGATCCTAAAATCCCAACTGACAAAGGCATTACAGATCAAAAGCATTCTCGAGTAAACAGAAGTACAAAGTGAGGAAGCTTTCCTTCATATTGTTTTGATTGGTATTCGATTGACGGCGTACTTCCCGTATCGTACCTTCCAATTATACCTTTAACACGTTCGCTGCCAAGGACTCGCTTCGCGCGAGACACAATGGCTTTTTATTTTTTGCAGCAATTACGGCAACGAACGTGTTAACCGCAGTCATGAATATTTTAATGGAATCAGTGGGTAAAACTTACAATGAAAACTCGAATTCATTGCGTTCATTTATGCAAAAGAGGCAGAAGGCACATCTGTGTCACGCGGCATACTGTTTACCATCAAGCCGCAGAATTATTTGGCTTTTAGTATGTGCCTTTGTTTTAAGCTTTGAATTAAAGTACAAAAGGCAGCCCAACTTTTTTCTTACTTACTTTTATAAGTAGGAAAATTTGAACAGGCTTGTCGCTTTGAATTTTCGAATACTTAGGTGCCAAACCTATGAATGATTTCACAGTTGGGCGAATAATGAAAGGTGGATAGACGAACGAAACGAATTATTCAGTCTAGTTGTTTATAGTGTCTTAGTGAATTATGGCTTGAATAAAAACCTGGACTAGATCTGAATAATGTCACAGGTATTAGAGGCGGATAAATAAAGCTTGTTCAATGAAGTACGGTTATTGTTGGCAGACTGGGCTGATGGGACGATGACCCCATTAAACAACCTTATTAGAATATGTAGAGCAGGCAGAAGATAGAGTTTCTCTATTTTTCTATCACAATAAAGTTTCGTAAATATACAATAAGAAGAATATATTCATAGTAACCTTTTCATCAGTGCCGACTAAGGGCCGGTGGGGGTCGAAGGGTGCTGTTGCAAACTTCTCCGGGCGTGGAAATTGCGTCCCACAGCACTAAACCCGTTCCAAATGATCTGAACTCTGCCATAGATCCACTGCGATGCTAGTTGTACAGCACCTGAGACAAGAACAAGCTTATTTGAGAAAATACAAAGTTTTAATACACAGTGTAGTTATTTGATTCGTTTACCTTTTTCTATAGATATATTCCGGTCAAATTAGACATATCAAAGTGCATTAATTCGCATAAAGCTGGAAATTGGTATGAATTTTCGGAACGCCATTATAAACGAAATGTAAAAAATTCCCATCGATCCCACACTTGCAAAAATTTTATTCAAGGTCAAAGTTTGAAAATATTTTTAGCCGAAAAGTAAGTTTTATTATAAAAATTGTTCAGCCAAAAATTGTTGATTATGCAATTATCTATATTTATTTATTTATGTACACACAAAACACTTAAAAGAGAAAATACATATAAAGATAGAAGAGCACAAAGGTGCTGCTTATTTCTAGAGAAATTTCTTCCAGCAGACCTGCGATAGGAGAGTTGGATAAGAAACATAGACACAGTGTGTAGAAGTACAAGGAAAGGAAATATACTGTAAACCTTAACTAATATAAAAATAGTATATAAAAAAAAACTATAAATACCTAAAGATATCCAGGAAAAAAAAAACCTAACTGTAAAATAAACAAATACCTATTGTTATAGGTATTTGTTCCGTAAGAAAACTTTATATTATACAAACAGTCTTAAAAAAGCACAAAACCCTGCCGTATGACCCAGTTTTATTTCAGAAAAGAAGGGCTGACATTGTTGCACAAATCCTACAGACCAAAACGATATTTGCCACCAGTCAATTTAATAAACGATCTGCTAAACTATATAATAAAATAAACAAAAAAATATTATTTTTAGCCGAAAAGTAAGTTTTATTATAAAAATTGTTCAGCCAAAAATTGTTGATTACGCAATTATCTATATTTATTTATTTATGTACACACAAAACACTTAAAAGAGAAAATACATATAAAGATAGAAGAGCACAAAGGTGCTGCTTATTTCTAGAGAAATTTCTTCCAGCAGACCTGCGATAGGAGAGTTGGATAAGAAACATAGACACAGTGTGTAGAAGTACAAGGAAAGGAAATATACTGTAAACCTTAACTAATATAAAAATAGTATATAAAAAAAAACTATAAATACCTAAAGATATCCAGGAAAAAAAAAACCTAACTGTAAAATAAACAAATACCTATTGTTATAGGTATTTGTTTATTTTACAGTTAGGTATATGTTTATAAGATCACGTGATAGAAGAAAGATAGTGTTCTTTGACTTGCTTTTTAAAAGCAGAGATACTTTTAGCGTCACGGATCTTAGGTGGAAGTGAGTTCCACAGTCATACTGCATGAACAGAGAAGGAGTGGGAATAGAAACAAGTTTTATGGGATGGGAAGTTGAGAAAAGAGAAAAATTGAAATTGAGTTTAAGGCGGGATCTACAGAGGATGTCAGGAGGGCGAGTAAACGAAAAACGATCACGCAGGTAGCCAGGGGATGCAGGGTTAAAAAGGATGTTGAACAGGAGACATAATATGCGAGTGTTGCTGCGAAGACGAATAGGAGGGGGACTTGAGATCCTTGCGGAACTGAGAGACATGATCGTATTTCCTAAGACCAAAAACAAAACGAATACACAGGTTTTGCAAGCGCTCAAGCTTATTTAAGAGCTCCTCAGTAGCATCCAGATAGCAGGCATCGGCGTAGTCTATGATTGGCTGAATTAAAGTTTGGGCTAGGTAAATTTTAGTTTTAAATGGTAGGAACCTTTGAAGAGTTTTTAAAGAGTGGAAGGAGAAATGCACCTTACGACTAACTTCATTAACTTGCGCTCGCCAAGTAAGATTGCTGTCAAATAAGACACCGAGATTCTTTGCTGTATCGGTGTAAGCAATGGTCGAGCCGTTAAGGGATAATGGCGTCAAGGTAGAAGTGTCAAGCGCAGTTCGATAACATCGACTGCCTATGATTATGGCCTGGGACTTGGAAGGATTAATCTGTAAGCCATAAGACTTAGCCCATTCACTAATTCTCTCCAGGTCACGATTCATATCATTAATCGCTAAGTCCACGTCGGCGAGCAGGAAATGGTTATAAAGCTGCAAATCGTCTGCGTAAAGATGGAAGTTGGAGGTGATAACCTTGGTAACAGTATTTATGAAGATAGAGAAAAGAAGAGGAGAGAGAACGCCACCCTGAGGAACACCAGCAGTGAGATCACACCAATCAGAGAAGATATCTTCAAGGCGGACACACTGAGAGCGGCCCCGAAGATATGAGTCAAACCAGGCTAATGCAGAAGAAGAGAAATTAATAGATTTCAAGATCCCAAGCAGAATGTCGAAATCCACAGAGTTGAATGCACAACTGAAGTCAAGTAGGACTAACACGGTTAGAGACTTATTGTCCATAGCCCTGCGGATGTCATCAGTGACCTTCAAAAGTGCAGTTACAGTACTGTGACCCGCACGAAAGCCAGATTGGAACGGACAGATAAGTGCATTAGAAGAAAGAAATAAAAATAGTCTCTACAATTTTTCTTCTAAATGTCACCGTTTCTGATATATAATGGTTGAAAAAGTTGTATTCTTCATAATATGCCCACGTTTCCACGCCACCTGGGAGATAATGTACTTGACGCATTTTTTTTATGTGGTTTCGCCGATTGGCCTATTCCACAAACTATTGTGATCCTGTTTAATTCAATATTTAATATTATGTAAAAACTGGTACTATTGGAAATGACACTAACCTTTTTTTTGATCACCCTGGGAAAAAATGCATTACGCATACCCGCCCATTGGGGGAATGGGGAGGCTATGTGGGACTCCCCGGGCTAGCCCGGTATACCCACTAAAATAACCCAGCGGCACTCCTGCATCGTCTGAATGGAGGAGAACTAACCTAACCTTTTTTTTTGTTTGATCACGGTGGGAAAAATGCATTACGCATACCCACCCATTGGGGGAATGGGGGGGCTATGTGGGACTCCCCGGGCAAGCCCGGTATACCGACTAAACTCATTGGCACTCCCGCATCGTCTGAATGGAGGAGAACTGGGAAACCGGCACAGCCTTTACGTCCAGCCCTCCGCCGACAACCGCCCGCCTTTTAGGGCAGACCCTTCACGCCCCTCCCTCAGCGGAGGGGCCCGGAAACGACCGCGAGTCCTCGGCCGTTCCCGCCCGACGAGGGTGATTAGTGCAATGCAGACGAAAGGCGCCCCCGAGCCTCTCGCCTGATAATCACCACCAGGAGGTGGGAGGAGACGATCGTACAACCGCCTTCTCCCACCCCTTCTCCGCCTGCGGAGCGGCGGCGCGAGAGGATCATCCTCCCACGCACGCTCCACCCCCTCCTTTTGCGACATCACGACCTCACAAAAAGTGGCAACCGCCGCCCAGGCATCCTCACTCCCCAGCATGGAGTTGACCACGCCGGGAAGCGAGAGGTCCTGCCCGATCACTCCTGTCAGGGCACGGCGCAGCTCTGCCCAGGCTGGGCACACATCAAGGGTGTGCTGCGCCGTGTCCTCCACCGCACCGCAGTCGTGGTACGCAGGGGTTTCCTCCCTCCGGATCCGGTGCAGGTGCGTTCCGAAACAACCATGTCCGGACAACACCTGCACTAGACGGAAAGAGTGGAAACCATGTGGGCGCTCGAGCCAGCCCTGCAGGACTGGACCGAGCGCATCCAGCGTCCGGTGGCTAAAGGCGGCGGAGGAGAGGTCCTCCGTCCAATGGACGACGATAGCGCTACCCGCCTCCCGCCGCACGGCTTCCCACTCTTCAGTGGCGGGGCGCTCCCCGAGCGCCTTCCGCCGCGCCGTCCACTCGTACACTCTGGCAAGCACCCATGCCTCCAACTCCCAGGTAGGAATGTCGGCCAGAGCGCACGCCGCCGAGAAACTCACTGAGCGGTAGGCCCTCGCCACCCGCTGTGCAATGGCCCTTTGTGGCCTGCGGATGGCGGTTGCATTCTCACTCCTGTGGAGGGAGTCCGCCCAGATGGGTGCCCCGTAGAGGGCCATGCTTTTCAAGATGCCGACATAGAGGCGCCGGCATCGCGTCTTGGGCCCAGGTTCGGGAGGAGCCATGAGGGGGCGTCCGCGGCTTTCAGCAGGCGCGTCGACAGCCCGCTAAAGTGCGGGCCGAAGCGCCACCTGCTGTCTAGCACGAGGCCCAGATACTTCATCTGGGGGCCGATTCTACTAATTTGCAAAATTACACGTCCTATCGCTATTACGCAACGGTGCTATTCCTATCACCGTGCGATGGTTACCTTTAAAGTCATTCTACTATTTGTTATGTCAGAACGGGAACCAAACCGCTGCTGAATTGGAACGGGAATGTAATCGAATTTAGAAACGTTAACCTGTGATACCAGCATGACAAATAGTATGTTCTGATGTTACCACAGTATAAAATATAAATGTTACTAAATAGATAAAAGGGTCACCAAACGTGTTATTTAATAAAATAAATTAATCAAACCATATTACTTAATATTTTATTGATTCAAAAATGAAAAATGTAGACGGTAAAATAATATAAACTTAGAAAAACGTTTCATTTTACGACTCTTGCAAGCCAGTTAAGTGAAATGAAACGTTTTGGTTATCTCAAAGTTATTTAAATGTAAACAATCAGCGGCAAGCAAAAACTTTTGTTGGAGTATTTGTTTATTATATTATGAGTTATTTTATTATATTATTGCTTATTTATTTATCAAGTCAAATATTGCACCATAGACTGTTATTGTTGTTATGTATTGTATCCAGTGCTAAGCGACAAGTGTATATGTAAATATTGACGACCCACTTGAGGCCTTGAGGGTTCCACACAACGCTAAGTTTTTTATCTCTTTTAGTTTTGGAATTGTTACAAATGTAGAGTGCGGACCAAGCTTTCTGAAATAAATGAAGGTTTCAGGGCTACAGGGGGTGGACCGAGCAGGGTACCTCAGTTAACTCCTCTAGAGAAAAGGGTGGCTGCCCTTCTAGGTAGAGATGTTGGCCTGTTTACTGGAGTCCGTCAAGATCCAGAGATTCAAATTGAGGTGATAAGATTATTGTTGATCATGATAATTAAATTCCAAAAATTCAGTAATTTATCTTACATGTTTTATATTTTTTTTGTTCAAACAGTACCTCAATAATACTGAAGATATAGAAGTGGAACAGGAAGTGGCACTGCCAGTGTCAAACTCACCTGTTTTGTGAGTAACCTACTTCACCTTTTTGAGAATTGATATTAGCCATTTACTTACTAATCATTATTTATAAATTCCTTCTTTCAGAGAATTATATTTTATTCAAGAGAGTTCCGCCGCTCATGGAAATATGTCACTAGCGGTTTCGAGCAGAACAGCAACACTGGAATCACCAACAATTACAACAGAATCTCAGCAGAGAGATGCACCTGTGGAAGTGGTGGAAGCAGTAGATGTTCAGCCGGCTAGTCAAGGCTCCACACCACCACCAATAGGTTCTCATTATTTAATAACTTATCATATTGATTTTGTGTCATAAGATTATATTTTAAAACATGAATTAATGAAAAGCAGCAAGTTAAGTTTTTGACACAGTCACTTTTTATTTCATAAAATCTATACAATAACAAACTCAACAAAAAAATCTTAACACAAAGTTCAAATATTCATGGACCTATATTATCTATTTAACATAGAAAAACGCCAATCCATAAAAAGCGCTCTCAAGGGTCCTTCCACTTGACGACCCTTGGCTCACTAATAAATAACCAACAGCAGGTACTAAGGCGAGCAACACTCATACGTCCATGCAAACCAAAACGAAACATTAACTCTATATTTAATGTGTATAAAAATAGATTCTTACGTTTTCTTTAATAATCGGAAGGCCTAGCAACCGACAGCCATGACAGCCAGACAAAATCGCCCGCGCGCATGTGGTGCCCGACCCCAAGTATATCAGAGTGTCATTTAGTTTAACAGAAAACTGCCAATTAGAACCCAATTTATATATTATTTTAACTGACAAATTCTGTTTTTTATGATAACCATAATTAATTACATATTGTAGGGAACATGACAGCTCTCGATGAGGCCAGGGCAACCATAGCTCGCAGAGATGCGTGCGCGAACAGATGCCACATTGGCCACAGCAGCATTAAATATATCGACTGCTTTGACCAGCATGGCGGAGTCTGCGCATCTACTTATCTCGAAATATCTTAGACGCAGGTTTATAGATCGAACTTAATCTAACCTTAACCTGAGCTCAATTGCGCTTCATCCGAAAATTAACCTTATTTGGATATAGTTCATGTTCTATTTCATATGATAAGCTTGATCCCAGATGTCTGGAAGAATATGCTACTCAACGTTATTGTAATAAGGTTTATTTTCGGATGAAGCGTAACTCTGACAAGCTTAAGTGATTTGGGCCGAAGTATTTTTTTTGACATTGAGTACCTGAGTATAGTCGCATAGAGATTGCATTGTGTGCAGTGGTTCAATCAACAGTGTTAGATAAAGTTTTACGAATTGTAGTTTGTATAGTTGTAGGCTAATAATAACATTATACAAAGCAACCAGGTTTTATTTATATATTTTATAATAATGGCAATATTGTTTGTTTCAGATGAATAAGTAATGAAGATGACTGATGCATGGATCAAGAAGATTATTGCAGTATATAGTATTATATAGTATTCATAATCAATCTCAAAACAATTGTTTCATTAAAACCACACCTAATACTTCTTTTGTTTTAATGGTTAAGCTATATTATCATTTACTTATATCCTAAAATATAAAAAAACTAAAATGACTAAAACTAAATTTAATAATTTGAGATAGACACTACAAGTACAATATGTTTCTTAAATTTTAACAGAGCTACGTCTGTTAAAATGTAAAAAGACACATTTAACTTGGATTGGTACTGCGGTTGGCATTAACAAAATTAATATTTATTGCCTTGAAGACCACAGGCGTTGCACCAAAGCTGCTTGGTAATTCCGCCCTTGTTCTAAAAGGTAATTCGCGCGCCGCCGTGCTCCATGACCACCAGGAATTAATCCAGCAGCATCATTTACTTCTCCATGCTGCTGCCCCATAACTTCTAGGTCCTCATCATCTAACTCAAGACCTGACTTGAGCGAAATGTTGTGCAGTACACAACAAGCATTTGTTATTTTTGCTGCAACTTCTGGCTTGTAGTGCAGCTTTCTATCAACTAGTAAGCATCTGCAATAACAATGTAATTTGTAATAAAAGCAATTTTCATTTTATTATAAATTTACTAAAGAGGTATAATAAAATGTATACCTAAATCGAGCTTTTAAAATTCCTATACATCGTTCTACAACATTTCTCGTACAAATATGCTTCTCAGTGTAGTATGCTTCTGGACTGTTTGGATTAGCATTGAGTATAGGGGTCATCATTGCTCGCCTTAAAGGAAATCCTGAATCGCCTGCAAAATTAATATAGTTAATAAGCATGTAATCAAAGAGGGATGTTACACTGTTATAAATCTAGGATCAAGTCTCATATCCTATAAATGTATGTAATAAATATTATGAACACAAAGTACTCTTTTTATGTCTTCTATCTAGTCAAATATGATCTATGATTCTAGATGCAAATAGTATGATAGTTTAGTATCCCCTATATTAGATATTATTGAGTAAACTGTGATGAAATAATTACCTAATAAATAAAAATCTTCACCAGTAGTGTTAATCAATTCATCCAGGATTGGCTTTAGGGGATTATTATTCCATGCAGCACTATCATGAGTTGATCCCGGGTTACTCGGATCAACACACAAAATTCGGGCATCTGAATCACAAATCTGAAAAAGTTTAAGATATTAATATTTATTTATTTCGACTGCTATCTCTTTAAAGATTTTAAAGAAGAAACAACTCACAATTAAAGTATTTAAGGAATGATATCCCTTTCGGTTAAAATAACGTTCTTCGTGAATTTTTGGCGGAACTATAGCAACATGTGTACCGTCAATGCACCCCAGAACTCCAGAAATGCCAAACTTTCTATAGAAGCTGTAAACAACACATTATTTATATTAATAAGGATATGAGCTAATGGCTCTTCATACAGTCAGAAACGGATATAATGCAATACTTGCCCTCTTTTGATTTCATCACGATCTTCTCTGGAGCTTGGAAATTTAACATATATTTTAAAAATATTTGGCATGTTTAGCACCTCAGTCACTTGTTTAAGTGCTCGAGAAACTGAGGGTTGTGATACGGCATGACATTGCGACTGTCCTACCAGTGTTTGGTACGAACCAGTCGCATAAAAAGCCAGTGCAACCAAGATCTAAAACAACAATTGAGAATATTTTATCAAGTTGTGAAACACATACTAGCGCATAATTGTACAATTACTGAGTGCTTACCTTTGTTTTCGTATCAATTGCATCAGAACGAAGATTAACGGGCATATCAGGACAGATTTCCTCAGTTAGAGCCCTTGCAAGATCTTTGGAGAGTCGGTATGTTTTAATGAACTGTCGATCCGTCAAGTCAAAAGCATCATTGTACATTCTTGACGATACATTTTTTCTTCTTACACTTCCATTGTCAACCTCATGGGCAAGGTCAACAAAATCCATATAGAACATCATTATTTTTAGATAAAAAGTGAAAAAAATCCTAGACCGATACCACAAAAGTTGCACTTTACCAACTTTTACTCAACCGCGAATTTTGACACATGAACCGTCCGATTGTCGTTCCGCTGCGATTCTATCAATGTGTCAAAACATTAGTAGAATGCGTGTAAATGTCACGCTTGCGTTCGACTTTGTTAGCAGAATACGAACTTGCGGTTGTCTCGATCGATCGTTGCGTTTCGACTAAACCGTAACTTATTTTGGATCGTTATTCATTAGTAGAATGAGAAAACGCTATAAAGCTGTGATTCAGCTGCGATTACGCTGCGATTGTCACACAATATGGTTAGTAGAATCGGCCCCCTGGGCCCCGACCCCTATCCAGACGCCCTCCACGACGATGTGGGCGTCAGGAGGGCAGTGCTGCCGAGGCCCGTGAAAGAACACGGCCTCGGTCTTGTTCAGCGCTACCCTCAATCCAAGCTGGCGGATCCTACCTGCCACTAAGGATCCGCCAGCCGAGGCCAGTCAGGCCAGCTAGCTTGGCATCACCCGCCTAGCATCTAGTCAACCATTGTGACATCAACCGCATTGGATATAGCACTCAGACCGGGTGTACGGTATACGCTGGTGATCAGTCAGCGTTTAAGAAAGGATGGTTTGGATAGGTTCGAACAAGAAATCTATATTTTTATTTACTAACGTAATTGGCCGATTCACATACCTTATATTACAACAATTAACGGCATCACCCGCCTAGGATCTAGCCAACAATTGTGGCATCACCCGCATTGGACATAGCCCCCTAATTTGGCATCACCCGCACTGTAACTAACATTGTGACACGAGAATTTTATATATAAGATTTTATTAGGTAATCATGAATATTATATGTTATAAATTTTAGCTTAGCTTTACTATGAGATTTTAAAATGATTTCTTACTAATTTATTATTTTATTTTCTTGACTTTTTTTTATTATTGTACGGGTGGACCGTACATGCTGCCTATCACGAGAGACTAAGATAAAAAGAAAAATAAAATATAAAATCAAAACATTAAAAAATTTAAGCATCTATACATAAAGAAAACAATTAATTGAAAGCACAATTTGGGTAGATACGCAAGAAACTTAATAGATAAAGTCTCTAAAAAGTCTTATTCATTTTCACTGTAAATAGATTTGCGGAACACAGGCGACGTTGCCTTGTTTTGTTTTGTTTACACCACTGAGTACACTAGCACTCTGAAGCTGCTGATGAGTCGAGTGATCAGGCAGAGCGACGCTACGCACACGCCCAAGGCAGCGCCACACGTACACAGCTCCTGGCGCGCACAGGGCGAACACCACTGAGTATATCACCGTGTAGTGAGTGATGCACGTCGTGATATGAGAACCCGTCGTCCAAATCTTCATCAATGCTCGGTTCATGTGTAATCTGATTCAACTTTTTATGGACTTCCTTTACCAGACCTTGAATCTCGTTGTGGGTGTGGTCAGACTGTTCGTCGATTGCACCGATAGGTATCGATAAATTGATTATATTGCTGACCAAAATTTACCTTAATTTTCAACTTTTTGTATTTTTCATAATTTTGCCTGTACTTGTACTATAAGACCTTGCTTTTAACCAAAATTGACAATACTAGGTCAACAGGAAATAACCTATAGGTTTTGGGTCGAAAACCTATATGGTAGTTCCCGTTGACCTAGAATCACGAAATTTGGCAAAAAGTAAGGTCTTATAGCACAAATACAGACAAAATTCCAAAAAATTAAGAAAGCCGAAAATTAAGGTATATTATGGTACTTACAAGTTTTCGCGAAAAACTAAATTTGCTTATATCTTTTTATCGCGGTGACTCAGGACCTTGGTTTTTATAATTTTCACACGTTCCTGAGAAAATCGGTGGTGACACACTTTCAAGTTTTCGCGAAAATCTAGATTTGCCTATATCTTTAAAACTTAGCCACCAATAACCTATTTTATTATGGCGTTAAAATTCAAATTCTAAATCTTTATTTCGAGCGAAGAATCTTGAAGGGTTAGTAACAATGTGATAGCATTTAAACTAAGTATTAGTAAACAACACGATACGGTGACATATGTAACTGAAAGCAGTGAACTACGTATATATACGAACAGTCCACTCTGTCAGCAATCATTTCAGAACCCTGTTAGAGCTGTCCATAACTCGGGCCATCATTGATGTTGCGCGCTTGCGCATTATCGCGTGAAAACAAACGCGCTGCCGCAAACATCCCTGACGCACTACATCGCCAAGGCAACCCCATCAGTTTTCTGAACGCGTTATTATACTGGACACGAAGGGCTCCATACGACGCCCGTGAATACTTATCCCACAGGCTGCAAGTGTAGAAGGTGGTTCAGAATGCTCTAAAGAGCGTCACCTTTATTTCTGCAGTACAATGTGCAAACCTGCGAGCTATCATATTCGCACGCTTGGAAAGAGCCCTTCGTTCCCTTTCAATGTCAGCATTGTCCTTTAAAGCTTATTATTGACACAGACACCGTCAGTATGGCAACAGAAATGTTGACTGCTAAGCGCCTGAATCAGGGCATTTATATACAAATTGAAGAGGGCAGGCGAGGTCAATCCCCCCTGTCTCACTCCACACTCCAATTGATAAGGCTCCGACAGCACACCCGCTCACCGAACTCTATTGATCTGGCTTCCATATCGATGCCTGAAGATACTTATAAGCTCGATAGGCAAGCTTATAGGTTTAAGTTTCCTCCATAATATATCTTAGGAAACCAGATCAAAAGCCCTAAACCGATCGAGGAAGCAAGCGAAAACAGGTGTTTCTCTTTTTGTGTAGTACCAAGCAGACCATCATGCACCTTAGCGACTATGGTTGCTAGAGAAATAGGTCTATAGTTTCCCCTAACCGAAAGATCACCTGTTTTACTTTTAACAATGGGAACCACGATCGTCCTCATTAGGCAAGTATGAATGACCAATACATCAATTGTACAGCAGTGCCAAAACCCTCGGTAAGTGAGGACCGGCGTATTGCAAACGCTCGAGCTACTGAGCCGATCATGTCCAGGGGACTTACCTCTAGACGTAGACCTGATGACCCTAGCCACATATTTGGCACTGAACGTGTGCTCACCTTGCCACAACGGGGCTCAGCAGCATCTCACAAGAACTCCCTAGCGATGACTTTAAAACAAACCGATTTCTAAAATGTTTTGCATTATCCTTCACATCACTCACACCATTCACACTAACAGGCAGGCTTGGCCGAATGCTAAATTTATTAGCGCTCTTCCAGAAACCGCGACAATCACGCTTTGAATGCTTAGAGGCAATTATGTCCATCTTTATCTGTATATTTGTCTGTATAATGGGTAGGTACGGAACCCTCGGTGCACGAGTTTGACTCGCACTTGGCCGGTTTTATTTTTAATTAATTTTGATTGAAAACCTAAATATTTAATCGGTCAAATACCAAGTCTGGGCACCTAATTAATTAAAGAATTCAAAGTGAACGTTATTAATTTTCAAGTGCTTTTACTACTTTTGACAATTAATTTTGTAGATATTGCTTCAAGCAAATTCTGAATTAACAGTTCCGAGAACTGAACGGTCAAGTGACTGAATATTATCTTCTAGAAGTTAATATTATCGGCTTATCAATGAAAATAAAAATGTTGTTGACAGTTTTAATAATGTTCATACATTTTACAACGAAAACTTAATTAAGTATTATTTTTGTTCGTTTGGTAGATTTAATTATTTTGAAAATATGCCTTATACAACGATGATTTCACTAACCAATCAAAACCAAATTAAATCTCAAATATTTATTGCATCCATAATGCACACTTACAAGTGGTAATTATGAATAAATAGACTGACATCGGTGAAGGGAAATCTGAATTAATTCTGAAATCATCATCCAAGAGCAACGGTGGTCGTACCTTCTTTGTACGAGTATAGTCGAGGCAAGGGAGGACAAAAGCCGTGGCTTGGACACCCACGGTGAAGCGAAGAGGAAACCGAGGAGGTGCCGGTCTTCAGGGCTTTTGCCGACAAGCCGACGACGTTGCGGCCAACAAGTAGGTTGCGGTGCCACTTGGGCGACATTGCATCTGTGGCGGGCCGCGATCATCGGCTGAGGGTTGGAGGCCGCGGCGGTAGAGAAGTGCCGGTATTGTGGTGCGCCGTGTTTCCTACCTACTGTGGCCTAGACGGGATCGCCACCGTCTGATGGCGGACGTGGTGGGGTTGCAGGGGAGGAAGAGTGTCGGTATGACGTTGGCTGCTCACCCTATCTCCTGCGGACGAAAAATTATAGTCGGCGGGGCCTCTAACCTGACCACTCGCATGAGCACAACAAGGGTGCTATACACGGGGTCGTCTGGCGCCCATGTGCTGATTTGGTCCCTGGGGTGGTCACGGCATGGAATGTGTTCTGGAGTGCCGGTTATAAGGGTACCTCCTCAGAGGTGGGTCCGTTGAAGGACAACCGCGGCGCTTTCACGGATGATTGCTGTGCTAACTCATGCCCGTGTGCCAGCCATAAGCGGCACAGGAGGACCCCGTGAAATTTTGCGCTATCTCCCCGCACAGTATGCAAGAGCAATTCACCATGCCAAAAATAACCCTCGTATTACTATGCATAAAAGCCAGAGTCATTTAAAAGTAAACATTCAGATTCAGTCGAATACAGTTAAAATAATTCAAACTGAAATATATGTATAGCTTAAGTCAAAGCAATCTCTTACGAGGTGATGGTTGCCCAATCCTAAGTCAATACCAAAAGGTTCAACTGAAAACTTCCCTTATTTAAAATTGAGCTTTACTTATAAGTTAGAATTAATAAACATTCTCAAGAATCACGTTGTCATTCAAATAATTAAATAATTTTTCTTTTAGGGTATAAAAGAGCTTATAATTTATCATGTTTCATACAAAAATGTGAATCCAATAAAAATGTATGAAACAGATTTTTTTTGGTATTTCTGTTATGTTCGTACTCAACATCCGTGTTTACATCTCTTAAACGATGTATTAAAAGTCAACCTGTATGTATGCAGATCAAGTCTAGCCACGAATGCGCTCCCATACATCGCTATAGAATTTGCTTGTGCAACCTAATTATCGAAACTTAGCTGAGCATCCGCCGTCATTTAGCTTAAACACGCTATATGTTGAGGGAATTGGAAAGTAGTTACTTAACTAAGCACTGAAGCTGTAAGATAAGTAAGGCAATCTTAGGAAAAGGGTTGCTTCAGACACAAAAGGTTACTTGATTTACATGTCCTGAAACGTAGTTGTTAAATAATCAAGCTGTATTTTGATAAATGCAGTCTATACTAACACTGTTTCAGCATTGCAATAACAGAATAATTAATCACAGTGAGGTTTTGTTTCGTACCAACTAGAAACGACATTTAATTAACTTACTGTTTCTTCTTATTCATTAAGAGACAGCATAGCAATGGAAGAATAAAAAATGTGTCCTAGTTTTGTAGTTTTCTTCTGTTGTAATAAAGTCCGTATTCTGTTTCTCAAACCTGAATGTAATATTCTCTAAGTAAAGATACAATTGCTTGACAGATAAAGTGAAAGTTAAAAGGAAATTGCCAATGTCCGTAAGAAAAATCAAAAATGTCTCAGAGACCTTCCCAAAATAAATCTGCAATTAAAAGTGAAATAATTTATGAATAGATAAGGAAGAGGCGCATTTAAATTCATAGTCCTTTCCAAATTTTATGTCTCTCGTGGTTGCAATTTCTCGGTTGACACCAGTTGAGACTTTTAAATTAAGTTGGCCACTGGGCTGATCGCTTTTAAAAAAAGGCTGCCTGTCAGCAGCTGTGTAGTCTTATGCTTTTATGTTAAGATGGAGCTTATTCTACCATATTAAGTTCAGAAACTTATTAAAACTAACTTAACATTATTTTATTATCTACAATAAGTTCCGCTCGCGAGTCCCTCAGAGAAAAATTTAAAGAGATCGACATACTGACTCTACCTTCACTTTATATTTTTGAATGTATTTTGTATGTCCGTAAAAATCGAGGGCTTTTCAAAACTAGAAGCGACTTCCATAATTTAAATATACGCAGTAAGCATGAAATTGTAATACCCAAATTCAGATTAACGAAAACTAGCAAATCTTTTCTTATAAACAGTATACGCTTTTATAACAAGTTGCCAAAGTCAGTTATAGAACTGACCGATGGAAAGTTCAAAAACTACATCAAACGTATCCTTGTTAAAAAAGCATATTATAAAATCAAGGACTACGTTGAAGATAAAAACATTTGGCCTTAGCTCCTTCTGCGCATGCAGCTTCCCTGGTAACTTGTAAACGGCACAAATATGTGGATGTCTCTAACTATTCTCAATCTCATTTTTTCTTTCCTTCTTTTAATTAGACTTTTTACAATGGTTTTCAATCATTTTTATAGCCCTTTGCTAGGAATAGTTATATAGCACTGATAACAAAATTTGTGCCACATGTTAAATTTAGTCTTGTTATACTTCTATTTTTTTTTTCCTATGTATAGATTCTTGTTAAGACATCACTAGCGCTCGTTGCCATCCCTACACGCCGGGCGACTGCGGCGGAGCGGCGGGTGCGGAGGGGGCTCGACCTGCGAGCGCGCACCGGCCAGTCCAGCTGATCAAGCACTGCATTACTCACTACCGTCCTGAGTGCGCGCTTCACATTCCGCCTTCAACCCAGTATTTTGACTGTCGACCCTTGTCATCTTTATTGTAAAAATATAACTGTTAAAACACAAGGTCAGTGTTTGTCCTATTACCACCTCTAGAGCACGAACCACCTTCTTTCCATGGTCCTTCGAACTTTCGACGAGCAGCAAACCAGCAGCCAAAAGTGACAAGCGGGTTTTTCAAATTTGAAAACGGCCGTTAGAAACTGGACTTCGAGATCAAGACGACATCCCGCCCTTCGTGCGTGCCTGGTTCCAGTCTCCGGTCATCATCTTCAGCGCCTTTGTGAAGAGGCGTATTGAGCGAGGGAGCATAGTTCTTCGTTGGCAGCACAGCAGTGTCATCGCAACGTCGCAGCCCGAGCGGAGCCCAAGAACATTGCCACCCGTTCCAAGAAGACGCAAGAAAACGTTCAGCGGACGCGCAGTCAATGGATTTTGTGAGATCTTTCCATATTCACACTAACATTTGTACACATTTCACTAACATTATCATTCCACTAGAGAATTAGATAGTGCATTAGACCAGAGAATCATTCATTTGGTAGTCATCTCAGTGAGTAGAATCGCATAACGTTAATTACATTAACTAGCCTTTGTTGATTATGCTAAAACCTAATTTAATACTCCTTATTGACAATCTCATTTTTGTTCAAGTTCAAATTTCAACCCATTCATACACGAGTAGAATTCCCTATTAAACTAAAACCCATTCATATAGAATCATTAGTAATAAGTGCTTAATAATCAAATTTAAAAACATTTGAAACATTATTTTTATTTTTTTTAAGGTACCCGTTTTTTTTTATAATTCAGTTTGAATTCAATTTTTTTTCTAACGCCTAACGGATTTGAATAGCAACGTAACATCGGTCAGCTGTTTGCCTTTAGCTTGATAGCAGGCGCATAGTTAAGTTTGGTTTTAGTGCTATTAGCATTTTTTCCTTGTTAAGGTTTATTCTTACTTTTTTATATTTATATTTCTTCTTTCACTAGCGCTAAAAGCTATCCTCCTGTTTAGCCATGGCTGAAGAGGTGACGGTTAAAGAACTGACAAGGAAACGCGCCTCAATTAAATCACAGCTAACTCAATTCACAAATTTTCTAGCTACCAGTAAATCTTGCGAACAGCTTAGTGAGGAACAACTTGTAGAGTTGGACATCAGAATTGAGAAAATGGTAACCTTATATGCCACCTATGATCAGTTACAGGGTCAACTGGAGTACCTGTCTGCTAGGCCCGACGAGCAGTTTACCGAACGAGAGCAATTCGAGAACATCTACTATAGGCAACTCGCGGCTGCCCGCGCGCTGCTGTCACGGCATCGTGCGCAGCTGGCGTCAAAGGTAGGCTCCGGTGAGCAACTTTCTGTGGTTACTAGACATAATAATGTTAGACTTCCTAAAATTCATCTACCTCACTTTAACGGCGGCTATAGGGATTGGTTAGAATTTAAAGATATTTACGTTTCTTTGATCCACGAAGACAAAAATATAGACAACGTAAATAAGTTTCACTACTTACGATCGTCACTTAATGGCAGCGCAGCATTAGTTATTAAAAGATTAGATTTTAGAGGGGACAACTACGATAATGCGTGGCAGTTGCTATGTGAAAGGTACGACAACAAGCAGTTGTTAGTGAACAATCACATTCAGGCTTTGTTTAGCGTGGAACCACTTCAAAAAGAGAGTAGTGTGGGCCTGCGCGAGATTGTCGACGTGACTAGGAAAAATCTTAGGTCATTGGCAACCCTAGGCAGGTCCGTACAACATTGGGGTGACATGGTGATACATTTAATGGCATCTAAGTTAGACTCTGTCACCAGTAGACAGTGGGAAGAACATAGGAACACTCTGGCTGAGTATCCATCTTTGGATGAATTTATTAAATTTGCTTCTAGCCGTTGCAATCTTTTAGAAACACTTGAGGAGGCTAAGAGTTTAAGGACAAAGCCGGAATCATCACACAGTAAGCCTAAAAGCTTCTCTATATTAACAAGTAAGGGTAAATCAGATGTTTCTTGTCCCCTGTGTAAACAGAAGCATTACATATTTAGTTGTGAACAGTTCAAGGCGCTAGCAGTCGCAGCACGCTTCTCTAAAGCGAAGGAATTTAAACTTTGTTTGAATTGTTTGCACCCAGGTCATTTTGGGGCTACTTGTCCACATGGACACTGCAAATATTGCAAGAAAAGGCACAATACAATGTTGCATTCTCACGATGATGACCCTAATTCCAGTAAGGAGCATATAACTTTGGCAGGTACTAATTATGAATTTTCATCTCGTCATGTATTACTTTCCACAGCTTTGGTAAGAGTCACGGACAATTCCGGGACGCCGCACAGCGCCAGAGTCTTGCTTGACAATGGAAGCACGGCACATTTCATAACCAAGGACCTTTGTGGTAAGCTACATTTACCTATTCGTAGTGTAAGCTCACAGGTTGCGGGCATTAACAGTCAGGTGTCCACCATTACACAAACATGTGCTGTACATATTCAGTCGTGTGATGGGTCATATAACATTGACATTGATTGTTTTGTCTTGCCCAACATTACCACTCACATACCACATACATACTTAGACTTAGCTGACTTGCAGCTACCAGCAGGAATAAGTCTGGCCGATCCATCCTTTAATGTCCCCTCCACTATCGACATACTTGTTGGAGCCGATATATTTTGGGGTGTGATTGGTCGCAATCGTATACGGTTAGGTAGACATATGCCAACGCTTTTCGAGACCAAGCTCGGATGGCTCATATCAGGCGCCATACCTCAACCTAATTCAACCCACTCATCGGTGTGTATGTTCACCCATGATAGGCGCACCACAAGCGTACAAGCGCCCATGGACCTCTCAAGATTCTGGGAACTTGATTCAATTTCACCCAAGTACAATTTCACATCTGAAGAGCGAGCATGTGAACAGAATTACAAAACCACTACTAGGCGTAATGCTGAAGGACGTTTTGTCGTCACCATTCCATTAAAGGAATCCCCTGAAGCGTTAGGTAATTCCTTTGAGATGGCTAAACGACGCTTTCTGTCGTTGGAGCGTAGACTCGACAGAGACCCAACACTTAAGCATCGCTACGTAGAGTTCTTGCAGGAGTATGAAGCATTAGGTCATATGAGCAAAGTCTCACAGCCTTCTTCATCTCATGTATATTACCTTCCACACCATGGTGTAATCAGAGAGTCCAGTACAACGACAAAGCTTCGAGTTGTCTTCGACGCATCTGCCGTCACAACTTCGGGTAAGTCGTTTAACGACATTCAAAGCATAGGTCCTAGAGTTCAGGACGACTTACTGTCCATTTTATTGAGGTTTCGTCAGCATAAATACGTCGTATCGTCAGATATTGAAAAGTTCTTTCGACAAATTGAAGTGGACGAATCGCAGCGATCACTACAACAGATATTGTGGCGCTCTGATCCATCGTTACCTCTTAAAACGTACATGTTAAACACCGTCACTTACGGAACAGCTTCTGCTCCGTTCATTAGTACACGATGTTTATCACAATTAGCGAAGGAAGCCACGCACACACGCACACAACATTATATACAACATGATTTTTACGTAGATGATTACCTGTCAGGAAGTGACTCTATAGAGAGTACTATAACATTGTGTAGAGATGTCATCAGCACACTTGAAACTGCACAACTTAATCTTCGGAAGTGGCAGTCTAACAGCGTACAAATACTACAGGCAGTCACTACAACCAAAAATCCATCATCCACTCAAACCACATCCACGACAGCACATACAGAGACTCTTAACACAGTCAGCTTAAGTATCGACGAACCCAGTAAAACTCTCGGGCTTAATTGGCATTGTCATACTGACTGTCTGACGTTCTCCATACATGTAATGAAATATACAGATACTCCTATTACAAAACGACATATTCTTTCCACAATAGCGCAAGTGTTCGACCCACTGGGACTTGTCTCTCCATGTATTATCGAAGTTAAGATAATCTTGCAAAAATTATGGATAGACAAGTGCGCATGGGACGATGAGGTTAATGTGGACATTAAAAGGTTATGGGTGAAGTTCACACAAACTTTACCACAGCTTAATCACCTTAGCATACCACGTTGGGTGGTATGTGATAGGCCTACGTCCGTTGAGATACATATTTTCACAGATGCGTCCGAAAAGGCATACAGAGCTTGTATATACATTCGTTCCGTAGCTAGTGGTGGCACCGTTCATACACATCTACTCGCGTCTAAAAGTAAGGTAGCACCCATCAAGTCGACTACAATCCCAAGGCTAGAGCTTTGTGGGGCCTTATTAGGGACAAGGTTGTGTGCAAAGGTACAAGAGTCGTTAACACTTAAACCCGACAAATGCATATTCTGGTGTGATTCAATGATTGTCCTGGGTTGGCTGTCTGCTTCACCTAGCACCCTTAAGCCGTTCGTCAGGCATAGAGTTTCGGAGATACGGGAAGGCTTTGGTGATTACACCTGGCGATATGTGCCGTCCAAGGACAACCCTGCAGACCTTGTTTCCCGTGGTCTGAGCGCTGACTTAATAGGTCAATCTTCCATGTGGTGGTCGGGGCCTTCATTCCTATTAACAGACCCAGCTCTTTGGCCTTCAATGCCTAACTCAGATGTTGACACAATACTACCAGAACTATTGAAATCACATTCTCTAAACACTGATAATCAAGCATTACATATCACTAACACTAATCCTAATACTGATACTGGAAATAACTCATTTCACGACTTAATCAATAATTCTTCTAACTATGTACATTTACAACGTTTATTAGCATACGTATTTAGATTCATTAATCGGTCTAAGAGAGTAAATAATCACAGCCCTACCCTTACTTATACAGAATTAACTTACAGCGCTAATTTCATAATTAAAACAGTTCAGAGGGAAATGTTTCCTGAAGAGTACGAGCTACTTTCATCAGGTAAACCATTGCCAAATAAGAATCGTCTGAAGAAGTTGTCGCCTTTCATCGATTCTGGTATTATACGAGTCGGAGGCAGATTGGATAATTCTTGCTACGACTATAATGTCAGGCACCCAATTATTATATGCAGCAAACATAATTTCGCTAAACTTATTTTCAATTCTTTTCATTTACGCTTATTCCACGCTGGCCCACAACTCCTCTTAGCCACGATTCGACACGAGTATTGGCCTTAGGGTGGTAGAAACCTTGCCAAATCAACTGCCCATAAGTGCGTTAAATGCCAACGGTTCAACGGAAAAACAGTTCAACCCATCATGGGTAATTTACCTAAGGAACGAGTTCAGTTGGAATTTCCTTTCCTAGAGACTGGTACAGACTACGCCGGACCCATCCTCCTAGCCGATCGCAAAGGTAGAGGATGTAGATTAGTAAAATCATATATTTGTGTTTTTGTATGTCTAGCCACAAGGGCGGTTCATCTGGAGCTTGTCTCAGATCTTACAAAACATGCCTTTATTGCAGCACTGAACAGGTTTATTGCTCGTCGTGGTAAGCCAAGAACTATTTATTCCGACAACGGTACAACCTTTGTTGGCACCTGTAATGAAATGGCTGATATACTCAAACAGGATCTCTCTTCAGGCATGTTAAGACATCACTAGCGCTCGTTGCCATCCCTACACGCCGGGCGACCGCGGCGGAGCGGCGGGTGCGGAGGGGGCTCGACCTGCGAGCGCGCACCGGCCAGTCCAGCTGATCAAGCACTGCATTACTCACTACCGTCCTGAGTGCGCGCTTCACATTCCGCCTTCAACCCAGTATTTTGACTGTCGACCCTTGTCATCTTTATTGTAAAAATATAACTGTTAAAACACAAGGTCAGTGTTTGTCCTATTACCACCTCTAGGGCACGAACCACCTTCTTTCCATTCTTTTACCGATTGTTTTGTGAATGTGTGAACATTGTAGGCCTTCTAGATGCATAATATGTCTAATTGACATTTGTTAACTTTTTTTATATAATTTATAATCTTTTTATTTTATTTTTTTAGTTTCTTATGACTTATTGTCATAAGTCGGGCCTACGTTGTCCCCCCATATCTAAGTACTAATGCTGTAACATGGAAATATTGTAAAACCAAACCATTTTTAAAAGAGTAACCATGGAGTTTTTTGCCGGTTCTTCTCCATAGGAAACGACCAACCCGAACCGTGCACCTTTTGTCGACGCTTTATAAGTGCCCATGTAGGCCTATGTGAAATATAAAAAAAATATTTAATTTTGATTTTTTTCATTTTATACGAGGAGCAGTGTTAGCCCAGTGGTTACGTCCCAGATTTACGAGTCGTAGACAGAAAATAGGCCAAAGTCCCAGCAGTGGAAACGATAGAAGGTTGATTATGCTTATACGCTAAGTTGGTATAATATATCTGAATATTATTTCATTTCAGACACTGAACTTAGAAACACATGAACATGAAACACGGTTAACAATCTTAACGACCAAGCATGTGTTATTACTACTGTTTAGCTAATTACTTTGTAACAACAGTTAGTACTTCGTCAGTAAAACCAAACTGGGCTGGCAGTTTACATAGAGTGGGCATTAAGATAAATGCTTTAAGGCCCAAACTGTTGTCTATGGCCCCTACTTGACATATATATAGGACTCTCTTAGTTGCAATAAAATCCGATATAATATGCTTACGAAGTTCTCTCTTAGATTAAGATAAGCCGTCCTTTTTCACAAATCTATGGATATTTGGGCAAACTATATATTTAGTTACCTTGGGACATGTATTTTATAGAAATACCGTCGCAGTCATAATTAATTTCAAATGTATACATTGGAGCAGTCATGTGGAAGATAAATTTATGAGTGTTTTTAAACATGGAATGTCTGTCTTCGGACGCGCCTGTTGTGTTCCGGTTCGCACCTGAAACGGACACGATCACGGCATGTAGCAACCGGTTAGTGTACACAAACCGCTAAGAAGTTGAAAGGTTATATTAACGCCATTGGTTACTAGGTATTATGTTATATTGAACATTATTTATAAGCCTGTAAGATTCCGTATTAAATTATGTATTTCTTTGAATTAAACTAACTGAATTCACAATGGGCCTAAACAGAAAGCTAACAGTCACCCAAAGGGCAATAAAAGGGCTATGCTCGGAGTTTCAGAAATCCGCAAGAGAACCTGGGTTACCGACATTGCCCGAAGAATTGCCAAACTTAAGTGGCAGTGGGCAGGGCACATTGCTCGCAGAACGGATGGTCGATGGGGCAGAAAGATTCTGGAGTGGCGACCGCGAACCGGGAACCAAATGTTGCGTTGGAAGGCCTCCTACCAGGTGGACCGAAGACCTGGTGAAGGTTGCGGGGATCCGCTGGATTCGAGACGCACGCGCCTGATAAATGTGGCGACACTTGGGAGAGGCCTATGTCCAGCAGTGGACGTTTTTCGGCTGATATGATGAACTCATGAATGCAACGGAACCCACCAAGCTACTAAATAACATAACATCACACCTGTATTTCCAGAAGAGTTAGGCAGAGGTGCACCTATTTAGTAGAACCATTCGTACGCGAGTCCGACTCACACTTGGTCGGCTTTTTCGTCTTTATCTACCTATATATTTGCGCACGGTATTCCAGTTGGTAGATATACATAATGACATATTAACATTTAATAACTATACATGTTCACATAAAATAATAGGAGATACGTATGGTGTATTTTTCGTAGGTGTTCAATTCCGTGATGAATGCGCTCTGAAAGTTCAATTTTGTAAAAAATATTACATGAAGCTGTTTTGGTGTTTTTGAGTCCCATTGACTTAAAAGCAGCCTTAATATTTTATATATGTTTGTTCCAGTACGTGGCCACTTTAATTGCAGCGTTAGTGGCATTCATCAGATCCTCAAAAGTGCACTTGTGGCACCCTCATTATGGCCACTTGGGACACACTCCATCATGCGAATGTTCTGTACAGGGGAACCGGACTCACATTTGGCATCACACGGAGCTACAAAACACATTTTGCCAAGTTATGAACTTGCTTAAATTATGTGTTTATGTGACCTTAGTGATCAAAACTTGTGATTTTATAATCCTATTTGGATCACAAATTACGTAGAGCATGAAAAAAAATGTTAATTACTCCATAAGAATGTATTTCAGCATCCAATAATATGTCTAACAACGTTACGTTACTAATATTGATGGATGAACTCATGTTGGCGTGAAAAAATTGTTCCCTAGACAGTAGAAAGCTGACCTCTTGATGTGTAACAAAATAAAAAGGCTTTATCGTCTGTATTTACGTCCGCGGAATGATGACATAGGCCGGCCTCTCAAAAATGAATAATTAATCTTTAGCTTTGTATTCTACAGGCTGGAGTATCTACTGTGTGTAGTTAACACCTTTATTTTACCCTTTTTCAGCGAATTCAGTGTGTGATGTTTCTTCTTTATATTATTGCTTGGCAAACAAGTAGGCGGATAACCTGGTTTCAGTGCCATATAAAGCTTAACCCTTAAACGTCGTTTATCATTAGTCTACAGCTGAAGGTACACTACTAGAATGCTAGAATCGAAAGCCATTCGTCTTATATTTCGAAAAAAATCATACAACAGCTACCAGTTACCATGCGATGATTGTCGCTCCACGTCGATCGTCGAACTCGCTCTAAGACGTCCCCCATGGAATTTCGGGGAACAGACATCTAATTATGCCGATAGCAAAATTCATTCATAAGCAATCATCATAATTCTGTGTAACAGGGAAAATTTTCTACAGGCTTTAAGACTTAATCCTATATCCGGGATTAACTTTCAAGACTCTTAGACCATTTGGTATGTAAAACAGCAGATTATCTATGGCAGCTCCCTGACAATTAGCGCTTATTATAACCACATATATTTATCCGAGTTGATTTTTTCAGGTTATAACAGAGCCGATATATGAACAAGATGACAAATGCGGGGAAAACATTATAACAATAGAAGCATAATCGTTCTATAATGTTTGCACTACACACGTTTTGTGAGCAGTAAATTACAGAAAACATATAAGGTTCGAGCCCACGACCTACAACTCGTAAAGCGGGGCCGTTATCAAATGGCCACCAGTGCTCAATATGAGGCAGTCCTATATCCTAAATTAGTTTCCTACCTCTGTGTTTTTAGAAACAAACAAGTACGCAATGTTAGAGAAAATAAGCTGTTCCATCTACAGCAAATACGAATTGAAAGTTAATTAAAACTGAGCAAGTAAATACTTGTAACATGTCTTAGGCAGCCCGACCATGAGTGACGTGGCGGAAAATTCTAGAAATACCGGTTTGTTGATTCAGTCGCGTAATGTGCAGTATTAGATTTCCTTTAGGGTTAAAAACATTTATTTTTATCAAAAGATCATTACTATTCATCTAAAATTGGGCAAGGTATAAAAATATACCTAGGTACTTTATTCTTCTGAAACAATTCACTGTGAAAGCACATAATTAGAGATTAGAGAGAAGATTTTTTTTTTAAACAAATAACTCTTTGAAATCTTTAAATGAACGAAAAAGTGTTCATAACAGTAACGCATTGTGAGCACTTCAAACCATCCACAATGCGAAGTTTTTGTTGTTCCACTAAACTTGTAAAAACGGCCACAAAGGGTCGTAACGATTGACTCATGTTGACCACAATGCCACGCATCAACCTATGTACACGATGAATAAATATGTGTGTTTTGTATCTACAAAACACACTTTATCATTCAACCTACATTTAAACTACGAGTACGTTTGCGTGGCTCTAGTAACTGTGAAAGCACTGGAGCACTAAACACTAGATGCAAGTCTCATTTCATGCAGTCATCAGTTGCCGCCACTTATAAGCGAGGGAAAATACGGTCTAATTTACACAGCTGTCGACTTCAAGAACATTTGATGTAAATGTTTTATAGCTGTTGGGAATGTTTCGAAGTATGTTTATTTTACTTTGTAATATGATTTGTTATTGAGTGACAAATAGAGTCTGTCGCATGCCGAACGAAACGTGGGCTCGTTTAACACAGGATGAAGAAGGAGAATGCAGGACATCCTGGATTTTTTTATTGGGACAATCCCAAACCACTGCAACTCCTGAAAGCCAGAATCAACAGTGGCGACCACCAGAAAAGCGCCGAGGCAATGAAGCTCGACGAAGTCCCGGAGAATGAATTTAACTGTCTTGGATCCAGCAACGAAATTAATCAGAAAAGAATAATGGAGGTGTAAGAAAAATACAAATTGCCACTTCCCTCCATATCAAGCAGGAGACAGAACAAACAAGACCAATAGGCACAAAGGGTCGTTTACAACTGGGATAAGCCCAGTTGCCTAGCACCACGGATAAAAATTAGAATTAATATTAATGGGTCCTAACATTGTGAGCTGTTATATTTGATTCAAATAATAGGTATGGCAAAAACGCTTGAACGCACGGAAATTTGTTCTAGTTTACACAAGGTCCGTATAGTAAACAGCTCCTGATACAGCCTGTACATTATTCAACATAGTATTGCGTTCATTCTGCCAAAGAATATACTCCTATAAGATATGATGTGCAGATTGTACATATTCGCAGTCAGATGTAGAACACTGACATAATGGAGAGGCAACAAGCTTGAAGGAAAATAATTTACTTTTAAAGTTACCATGCCCTGTGAGAAATTGGGCAACACAGTGATCCACCTCCAGCCACGTCCTGGCCAGCCGGATGGAAAGAATTGGTGGAGATGTCGGCCCTTGATGGAATTATCCCAACTACATTGCCATTCTGATAAAAGTTCCTCCCAGACGTCAATATGTGGTTTAAATAATCTAGAGATTTTGTCACGGTCACTCCGCGTTAAAAAGTCCGAGTCCATGGTCTCTTTTGCGGTATAGTACATTGCAGCACGTCACTGCACTTCAAGGTCGACCGGAAGTACGCCATCAAGTACCGGTAAGGCCTCAGTACTAACCGTCCTGTATGCTTTGCATAAGAATATCAAATCCAAACGCTGACTCTGAAGTAATTTACGTCGTACCGCCCCTATTGTGGCCCTATCAGCCCAAACAGGCGCCCCATAGCAGATACAACCCAAGTAAGGAGCCCCATAAATAGTCTTTAAAGTCAAAAAAGACAGACCCCACGTAGATTTAGATATTCTCGTTAAGGCATAGAAGTTCTTTTTTGCTTTTTCACAGTCGATTTTAATATGATCTATAAATGCATAATTCCTCTCTAACACTAGACCAAGTTAGCACACGGACTGCTTCCTTTTTACCGGAACGTTATTAAATTTAATAGTAGGACACGATTTAAGATTACCTTTCAAAATGAGCTGATAAGTTTTATGCAGAGCAAAGGTCAGGCGGTTTCGATCGCCCCACTGAGATAATAATCGTAGGCAAGTGTCAGCCAAGTTCTCGAGTCCAGCTCGAGTACTTGATTGAATGAGCAGAAGACCGTCGTCCGCGTAACCGGTAAATGAACAGCCGCTTGGAAGCGGAATCGCGAGGAAATCATCAAAGCCTAAATTCCATAAAGGTGGACCAATAACCGAACCCTAAGGACATCCCATGGTGAGAGACTTCAACATGGAATGATGGCCGAGTTTGAGTTTCGCGGAACCATTTAAAAATTAAGAGTAAACTAAATTGTATATATTTCTATAGCAGCCTCGAGTTTTCATTTTAAGTAATAGCATTGGCCACCATGCGTTATCAAAAGCCCCAGAAATATATAGAAAAATCCCAATTACATACTTATGTTCAGATGTATTAACTATTTTCCTAACAGTAAGGGCCGCGTCTACGGTAGATTTTCCAATAGTGAAACCGAATTGATTATTATGAAATTTTGTTCCGTCCGGTAGCAACCGTGGAACGATAAGGCGCTCCAGGAATTTTTCCAAAGATGGAAGTAATGTTATGGGCCGGTACGACTTCGGGTCGTCCGGGGGTTTGTCGCCACTTTTCGGGTTGATTCGTATAAATCCGCGTCGCCAAATACGAGGAAATACGCCCTCCGCAATACAACGGTTGTAAACGGTTAAAATCGCATCACCGGCTGTTTTACACGCTTCTATAATCATCCGATTAGATATTTTATCTTCACCTGATGACTTGTTGAGTGGTAACCTCTTGACAACGTTAATAAATTCGTCAGTGGATGGAAGGTCTGACGCTGGTGATTCAGGTGGTACAGCTGCCCACGCTCTGATCTGTTGATGGTATTCGTTGTCATTAGCTAGTTAGTCATCAGGTATAAGAGTATTCAGCAAAACTTCAGTTGTTTCCTCAATACCGGTGGTGTGTTTATTATTTACTTTAATATTCTGAACAAACGCGAGGTCGACTGATCGACTGGCTTTAAACTCATGATATAAAGGAGACCACGGACCTTCTTTATCTAATTTTTCTACTAATTTACGCAATAAATTACCCTTTGATTTTTTCACCGATGCTCTGTAGCGGCACCTGGCAACTCTAAACGTATTTAACGCAATGGAAAGAGGGTCACTGGTAACCTTACGTTTTTTAAGCTTGTTAAGATGTTTACGCGCTCGGCGATAATTTTTACGCTGTTCAGTTAGGTAGTCACACCACCAATCACATATACGTATATTGGTCATAGATCCATGACCAATGGCAATGTCAGCACAGTATGTGAAGGTGTCTGACATAATTTTAGCACTTTCTTCAGCTGAAAGCTCATCACGAGTGAAGTCTTTGGCGTGAGACGCAACAAGCGAGCTAAAGAATTCCCAATTCGCACCCTTACATTTATACCTAAAGTGACCAATGACATGTGACGTAGCCTGAGTAAAAACTGGAACAAATTCTTACACGATCAAGCGTTGATCACTATAAGATGCGTCCGCTAGGACACGCCACCTATCCAAGCGTACGTCTGCACTAGAAAGTGTGACGTCAATACAAGATTCGCTCATTTGGCTGCAAAAAGTTGGTGGTGCGTCAGGGGTATTATGAATAGTCAGATTCATTTCAGCAATGAAATCTTCAACAGCGCAGCGTCGTTCATAATCCGTAGACCGAACTTTGCCATACCAGAGTGATGATGACGCATTAACATCAGCGCCAACGATAACTTTGCAGCCCGCGAGCGACTGTAAGACGTGACGGAAGTTATGTATATGAGGAACAACAGGGTCTGAATATTGAAAGTAGCAGCTCACAACGTAAACTTTAAAAAAAGACGATGAGACCTCCGCAACGGCAAAATGGGTGTCATAAGGTTACGCAAAGAAGTTACAGTGAAGTTAGAAGAATGCGCCACGTAAATTCCGGCTCGTGCTTTGCCATCCAACTGTACTACTTTGTGACGTAAACGCGCGTTTTGATATTGTTCTTGAACAAGCACGATATCTAAGTTATAATCGATAGTTAGTTTGTCCAGTTCAGAAGTCGCTACCCTATCGTTGTGGAGATTTAATTATCCTATGGTTAATCCATCCATTATTTTTTAGTAGTTGGTGTTGAGGATAAGTTGTTCGAGTTTAAGTTTATAAGTTCCACACCCATCTGATCCACATCGATGGTCAGACGGTTTCTTAGAGCGTTTACACGCCACGCAAGACGGTGTATAATTTATATTGTCTTCATGCGGGCAGTCTTTGATTTCATGTGTCTCAGAGCAAATAGCGCAGGTAGGTGATTTAATAGTGCAGTGTTTCTTAACATGACCGAACTGTTGACAATGTGCACAACGTACTACGTCGACATCATCAATGAAACGGCAAGTCGCCCAATCAATACATAATTTATCCTTGGTCGAGACTAAATGTTTCCGGACCGCGGACTCGAGTTCAATGCCTATCAATTTCCGACCGTTGTTTAGTGAACGCCTACGTATGATTTTTGTTGATTTAATAAATTCGTCTTCTTTTAGTGACAACTCGTCTTTAATGTTTTGATAGTACAACGCATGCAAAAAGGCACTGTCCTCCATTGAGGATGGGACGTCTTTAACTAAAATACGAGGCTTACGGCCTTTTGGTTTTTCAAGTCGCAAGTCAGCGGACCGGGCATCGACCGATTGCAACTTTTTGATTTGTAAATCGTTAGCGACACGTAACAAGACGCCAGACTTCGCAGCCTTCTTGACACCTACAATTTGAAAGCCGTCACTAGGATCTATAGCTTTCATGAGCGCTTGTTTAGTCGCGGAAGAAGTTGCGAAATCAGCTGAATGCTCATCAGTAGGGTAGGCTACAAGACACGGAAGTTTGGCACGGGAATTTACTTGTGGAACTACTTTAGGTAAACGAAGTTTTAATTTGTCAGCATATGAGGTATTATTGACATCAGACTTGGCAATATCGACACCGGTATTATGTTTGATTTTATCTAATTCGCGTTCCGTATTGGCCAACTTAGTCTCGTTGGCGGATGATTTTATGGCTAGCAATGAGACAATAGCCGTTATGCGCTGAGTCATGTCTATAATTGCGGATTTATTTGCTCGTTAATTTTAGAAAGGTACGCAGACGCCTTAGAAACCAAATCACAATAGTCGTCATTGCTTACATTAGTGACATTTAATAACGGCAAAGACTTTACAATTGACTCTGATGTTTGCATTCGCTTAGATCTATCTTCGGGTGATATGTAAGAAGGAGACGTTTCACTAAATAAACGCTTAGCATTAGCGGAGGTCGTCGGTGACCTTGGTTTATTTATTCGGCGGAATAATATTTCTCCACCACGATCAGGTGGGTCATCATTGATAGATAACATAATTACTTATATAAATTAAACTAATAAGCGTATTAGAACGTAAAAAGTGAAAGATTAACGGACGATACAATTATTTAGATATACCCACACGTCAAGAAAAGTAAATGTACTCACCGATAGCTGACGAAATTAACTAATAACAAGTAAATAACGGACGTAAATACGTTTAAAAACTTACGATACCAGCACTTATCACAATGACACAATTGACAGCCACTCACAAGCCGGAAATAAATTTCGGAACACGACAATTGCAATTAAAACAGGGAGCGAACAGATCACCGCTAACCAATGCGAGCGCGCGGAGGGAAGTAACAAGGACATCCTGGATGTCTTTCTTTAGAAATAGAATGTAGTAGTACAGAATCCCACTGGAAGAAATATAGTGAGACTCCCTTTGCCAGACGGAGACAGAACGGATTGAAAATCACCCTTTTTATGGGTAGAGTCGGCCCGGGGTTAGTATACACCGCTGGTTTTGGCAACTGCAATCACAACTCACAGGTTCATTAAATAGGCTGTTTCACCCAAATACTAACCACAGCAACGTTAATGGTAGAAATTGGTATAAGTTGGCTACGGTTAGGACCTAGGGAGGGGCTTTTTAATGTACCGGCAACCCGTACAAATTTATTAAAGTTTGCACCAGTGATTCGTGCAATTAGAATACTTAATAGCATCTCTCTGCGTTTGGACATATTTTCTTGCTCTTTGGCGGAATTCCAGAGGGTGACTCTTAGTGTTGGGACTGTACTATTAGTAATGTATGACTACTTTTGTTAGCTTGGGTCTTACCTGTTAAAACAAATGTATGTGTTAATTAATAAATAAATAAATAAAGTTGTGGTAACTCATACCAGGACAAGGCTCAACGTAAAATATTACTAGATGTGAAACCAAATGTGCTGTCCCATAGAAAAAAAATCTACACAGAGCTAGAAGCAACTATTGATTCGAAAAGCTTATGCGGGCCTTACGTGATTCAGTTACCATGTAGGCCTGAATACCGTGTCAGTCATAAGGGAATACAGAATAAGGGATTCGCAGATTAAAGTCTTTGGTATTCTCATTATAATTATGTAGTTCTTCTATACAAAACACTAAGTACCAAATTCTAAGAGTTTGGTGAATAATTAATCAAGAACACATTATGTTAGCACAATGTAGACAACCACTGTTTCAACATGAAACATTACGTAATCTAATATAATAGATAAATGGCTATACCTACTAACTTTGTTATTGAAGTACGCAATTTTGTAACAAATATTGTTTATTTATTTATTTATTTAAACTTCATGTACAATGGTGATACATAGGCGGACTTAATGCAGCAAGGCATTCTCTACCAGTCAACCTTTGGGTTAAAAAGGACACAACAGTGGTAGGAGTACAAAAATAAAATAAAATGAACAATAATTAAAATCAGATATTAATAAACAATCTAACTAATAAAATACATAAATAATTACTAAAACAATAGACTAATAAATATTATAATAAATACAATATCATTATTTATTCTAAATGAAACAGAAATTTAAATATAATAACTATGACGAAGACCGAGCTATGTGAGAGAGGACAAGTAATATTTCCGGATTCTACGCTTAAATGAAAATTTACTCTCAGCTTTTTTTATGTCAAGGGGAAGCACGTTCCAGAGTTTTATAGTAGAGACAGTGTAAGAATTAGATAGAAACCCAGTGCGGTGAGAAGGAATATGGAGAAGTAAGTTTTTTGAAGCTCGAAGGTTAAGATCGTGAGAACTGCCCAACACTTTAAAATATTGTTTTAAATAATCAGGAGTACAAGGATCGTTCATGATGTTGAAGAGCATGCAGAGGGATCTGAGGGATCTCCTCTGACGGATAGGCAGCCATTTAAGCTGAGAACGGAAAGAAGAAATGTGATCATATTTACGAAGCCCGAAAATAAAGCGAATACAGTTGTTAAGAAGTCGATCCATTTTGTTAAGAAGTTCTTGGGATAGATCAGAGTAACAAACATCAGCATAGTCGATTATAGGCAATACAAGAGCCTGAACCAAGGTGGTTTTAGTGCTAGACGGAAGAAAATGTTTGAATCTATAGAGAGACCGCAGTGAGAATGAGACTCTCTGGCTTATCTGAGCGACCTGCTTATTCCAGCTTAACTTGTCATCAATGTATAGGCCTAAGTCTTTAACGTGAGGCGAGAGTGGGATGACGGTATTGCCGAAAATAAGCGGCGATAGAAAGCTAGTGTCCAAGGTACGTAGAAAATACGAACTACCAATAAGGATAGCCTGACATTTACTGACATTGACAGTTACCCCAAATCTGCTAGACCAGTCAGCGATTGCTTGAAGGTCAGCATTTAACAGTGAGATGCAGTTATCCAGATTGAGAATGTCAGATTGCGCGTAGAGCTGCAGGTCATCAGCATACAGATGGTAGGAGCATTTGAGAATAGTAGTAATAGAGTTAATAAATAATGAAAATAAGAGTGGAGAGAGTATACCGCCTTGTGGAACGCCTGTTACCAGAGCGCACCAATCAGAGAATTTCTGATCAACACGCACCGCCTGCTGGCGACCACGAAGATATGATGAAAACCAATCCCGTGCCAACGAAGAAACCCCAATTTGAGACAGGATGGCCAGGAGAATGTCGTGATCGACGGTATTAAATGCATTGGAGAAATCAATTAAAACCAACACCGTCAACCTCGAACTCTCCAAGCCGTTTCTGACGTCTTCAGTAACTTTAAGCAAGGCTGTGGCTGTACTATGGCCGGGCCGAAAACCAGATTGGAAAGGGGACAATAGGTTATTCCGGGACACGAAGGAGGATATTTGGTTTAGAGCAACTGCTTCCAGGATCTTAGATAGGAAAGGGAGAATGGAGATTGGTCTGTAGTGATTAGATAAGGTGGGGTTGGAAATTTTCGGAAGAGGGATAATGAATGCTTTACGCCAGGTGGTAGGAAACTCACCAGCCTGCAGAGAGAAGTTGATGATGTGTGTGATAATGGGAAGGATACTTTTAAAAATGAGGGATAACATGGATCTGCTCACTCCATCACAGCCAACAGCCTTGGACTTAATTGCAGTGAACGTTTTGAGGATCTCAGCGTCAGTCACCGGGGAAAAAGAAAAAGATTCGGGAGGTGCAATTGGCATGGAAGTAATATCACGAATAGTATTATTCTTAACAACAGCCGTGAGCATAGTTGACGATGAAAAGTGATTATTCAAATCATTCAGAGACATATGAGATGATACAGTATGAGAGGATGATTGCGTGATTCCAATTGATTTGAGAAACTTCCATATGTCAGCCGGAGAAGAATTAAGGACATTTTCACAAATGTATCGGCGTTTGGAAGCTCTTACCATCTGATTACAGCGGTTTCTAGCCAACTTGTACAGGCTCCAGTTCTCCTCACTGCGATCCCTTCTATATCTCCGAAAAGCCCTGTCACGCCGTCTCATCGCCAAACGAACTCCAGGACTAATCCATGGAGCCGGAGGGCGCTTAACACGGACAGCCCTGAGTGGCGCATGCGCATCGAAAAGCTGAAGCACGGACCTGTTGAACATATGCACTTTCTCATCCACAGTTGCTGCCTGAACAACTTCAACCCAATCAATATCTTTGTTTGCTTGCCTTTCCTAAGGAAACAAGTGATTATAAAGTGTTGCCAGAAAAGTGCTTGTAATTTGCAAAGTTAGAAATGAAAAAGCACTGCAAAGCCATAATTTTGGCAATTATGTGTCGGCTACTTGGTTTAAAGGTTCAGCAAGTATCGCAGATTAAAATTGCATTGGTATTTTATTTTACTAAAATAATTTTGAAAGTGGCACTAAGGTATTTGAAAGTTTAAGTTAACATCAACACAGATAATTTCAATTATAATAATAATAATAATAAACTTTATTTCATTAAAACACAGATTTAACATGTTTTTAGTAAACACAATTTAAATGAGCTTAGGTAGTAACACAATGTAATACAATATAGGAACTGAAATCTGTACACAATATGGAAAACCCTGCCTCTCAAACTAGGTAGGTAACCTGTATCTTGAGAGACAGTGATTCAGCGTAAAATGTGATGCTACAAGTATAATAGTAGACTGTGTCGATCTACCTGAGCGATTATGAATTAATTCAAGTAGTAGTTTAAATTTATACGTGATGTGTGTGTCTGTTTGCGTGTGTGTGCGCGTGAGTGTGTGTGTGTGTAGGTGCGTGCGTGTGTGTGTGTTGGTATATTATATTGTGTGATTTGGGATATGTAATTATATTTAGGATACAGGGTAAAAGCTTATACAAAATATATTAAGCGTTAAAAATAAAAAGCAGGTAAGTACCTGATATTTACTCTGACAAAATAGATTTATTCCGTTCTAATACCAACAATTAATACCTCTTGTATTTGTTTCAACTAATATTTATTTTCTATTCCAAACGGATACCACTCTTTAAATAATTAAATATAAATTGCGAACGAATACTAATAAACTGAATTTGGTACAGCCAGCTCAGTGAAACCTGATCAAATTAAAGGACAAGGCCAGTCCAGTTTCTGTTTGGACGTCGGCATTCACTCTCAATACCTAAGCAGATAGATAGTAAATAGTGGAAGGATATAGGCAGGTACAGTCAGTCACAGATGATGTCTCATTTAATATACATTTATTCTTATGAGTACCTAACCAGGCAACCAGGTATAGGCATTTATTATACAAGAAGGTAGGTAGGAAGGTAGGAAGGTAGTAAGGAAGGTAGGTAGGTTGACTAACCTATTATAATTTTTTTATTGAAATACGCAATTTTGTAACAAAAATTGTTTGGCTGGCCTTTCCTGGAGAAACAGGTGATTGCTCATTGTTTGTAATGTGCAAAGTTAGAAATTAAAACGCAATCCAAAGCCACAATTTTGGCAATTATGTGTCGGCTACTTGATTTAAAGGTTCGGGAAGTATTTTTAAAGTGCGAACGATTACTAACAACTTGAATTTGGTACAGTCAGCTCAGTCAAACCTAATCAAATTAAAGGACATGGCCAGTTTTAGACGTCCATACAGAAACTGGCCTTATTCTTTACTTTGATTACTGAAATTTAATAATTTAAAGAGTGGTATCCGTTCGAAATAGAAAATAAATATGAGTTGAAACAATTACTAGTGGTAGGATAGGTGTTGGTATTGGAACGGAATAAATCGAAAAATTTAGGGATTACAGCGAGATTTTGTCAGTTAATAAATATCTAACATTAAAAAATTGACGATCGATAATCTCAAAAAATAAGCACCTAAATAAATTGCCTCCCGGTTACATACTAAAACGTTGTGTTTTTACTGAAACCTTAAGGTTAAAGTAATGAAAAAAGTATTAATTCTGAATGAACGGAGTTAATACCCCACTAGCTACCTTTTTGATATTTCAATGTGCGTCTGGCTGGGCAATAGGTCTGTTCAGATTCAGAGTATTTATCTCCATAATGTTCATAAACCTTTCTAATAAAACGGTTCGTGGGTTCAATTCTCAGTAAAGGATGTATATGTTAGTAAACATGGGCATAACAAGTTGAAGGATTATAGTTCACGTCACAGACATAAATCTAACTAGATAACGCAGGTCCCTCCATGTGTATGAAAACCAAGCGTGCCACTTTTTCACACACAATTTAAAAACAAATTTACTTGCCAATGAAAGAAAACATTTCCAGTGCCTCGGCCAACGTTTTCTATACAATTTGTTCAGCTCAATATGGCATGATTGGGCATTTTTCTATATTTCGGTGGATTTCCGGTGCCAGTGATGCTAAATCAATGCTCAAGGTACGATCATTGATCGTAATTTTACTCCGTTTTTTGACACGCGAAGTACTTGCTGTTCATGTGGATTTTTATATTTGTTATCTGCGGTTCATGTGGATTTTTATATTGAACTAGAAATTGTCTGATCTTTCCTTGACCTTGCCCTTGTTGGATGAAGTAACACGATTGGGAATAAAAGCAACCTACGTGATACTACTACGAGAAAGCTGACCTCTTGATGTGTAACAAAATAAAAAGGCTTTATCGTCTGTATTTACGTCCGTGGAATGATGACATAGGCCGGCCTCTCAACAATGAATAATTATGTAATCTTTAGCTTTGTATTCTACAGGCCGGAGTATCTATTGTACCATGTTTATTATACCCTTCTTTCAGCGAATTCAGTGAGTGATGTTATTGCTTCTTTATATTATTGCGTGTCAAACAAGTAGGCGGATAACCTGGTTACAGTGCTCTCAGGTCAAGCCATAATAAAGTTTACCCTAAAAGACGTTCGTCATCAACCTAGAGCAGTAGGTACGCTACTAGACTGCTAGAATCGAAAGCCATTCGTCTTATTATTCGGAAAAAAAAATCCTGCAGCAGCTACCAGTTACCATGCGATGATCATCGCCCCACGTCGATCGTCGAACTCGCTCTAAGACGTCATGAAATTTCGGGGAACAGGCATCCAATTACGCTGGTAGCAAAATTCATTCATAAGAAATCATCATAATTCCGTGTGACAGGGAAAATTTTCTATAGGTTTTTTAGACTAAATCCTATATCCGAGTTTAACTTTGAAGACTCTTAGACTGTTTAGTATGTTAAACAGCAGATTATGAGTGGCAGCTCTCTGACAATTGGAGCTCATAATAACCACATATATTTTGCCGAGTTCATTTATTTAAGGTTATAACAGAGCCGATATATGAACAAGATGACAAATGTGGGGAAAACGTTATAACAATATAAGCATAATCATTCTATAATGTTTGCACTACTGGGACATATGCCTCTGATATGCGAAAAATACTGGGCCGTAATTCACTGCGAGGACCTAGTTCGGATTGGTGACTCTCGTATCGAACTATTGGTTGATGTTTTTCTTCACCCGTTTTGAGAGCAGTAAATTACAGAAGACATATAAGGTTCGAGCCCACGACCTACAACTCGTAAAGCGGGGCCGTTATCAAATGGCCACCAGTGCTCAAAATGAGGCAGTCCTATATCTTAAATTAGTTTCCTACCTCTGTGTTTTTAGAAACAAACAAGTACGCTATGTTAGAGAAAATAAGCTGTTCCATCTACAGCAAATACGAATTGCAAGTTAATTAAAACTGAGCAAGTAAATACTTGTAACATGTCTGAGGCAGCCCGACCATGAGTGACGTGGCGGAAAATTCTAGAAATACGGGTTTGTTGATTCAGTCGCGTAATGTGCGGTTTTAGATTTCCATTAGGTTTAAAGACATTTATTTTTATCAAAAGAAGATCATTACTGTTCATATAAAATTGGGTCAGATATAAAAAGTATACCTATGTACTTAATTCTTCTCAAACAATTCACTGTGAAAGCACATAATTAGATATTAGTGAGGAGAAACTTTTTTTTAACAACTCTTTCCAAAAAGTGTTCATAACCGTAACGCATTGCAGGCACTTCAAACCTTCCACAATGCGAAGTTTTTGTTGTACCACTAAACTTGTAAAAACGGCCACAAAGGGTCATAACGATTCACTCATGTTGACCACAAAGCCACGCATGAACCTATGTACACGAAGAAAAAAGATGTGTGTTTTGTACCTACAAAACACACTTTATCATTCGACCTACATTTAAACTACGAGTACGTTTGCATGGCTTTAGTAAGCGTAAAAGCACTGGAGCACTAAACACTAGCTGTAAGTCTGCCGCATCCTATCAGTTACCGTCACTTATAAGCGAGGAAAAATTCGGTCTAATTTACACAGCTGTCGACTTCAGAAAGTTAACATTTGATGTAAATGTCTTATAGCTGTTGGGAATGTTTTGAAGTATATTTCTTTTACTTTAAAGTGAAGTATGATTTGTTAATTAGTAACAAATAGATTCCATCGCATGCCGAACGAACCGTGGGCTCTTATAACTTAGGATGAGGATGGAGAAGGCAGGATAACCTGGATGACTTTCATCAGAAATAGAATGAAGTAGTGCAGAATCACGACCACTGGAAGAATTGGAAGGAGAATCCCTTTGCCAGTGAGACAGTACGGATTGAAAATAAATAGCCCTTTTTACGGGTAGAGTTGGCCTGGCGTTAGTATACACCGCTTGGTTTGGCAACTGCAATCACAACTCACAGGTTCATTAAATAGTCTCTTTCACCCAACTACTAACCACAGCAACGTTAATGGTAGAAATTGGTATAAGTTGTGGTAACTCATACCAGGACAAGGCTCAACGTAAAATATTACTAGATGTGAAACCAAATGTGCTGTCCCATAGAAAAAAAATCTACACATAGCTAGAAGCAACTATTGATTCTAAAAGCTTATGCGGGCCTTACGTGATTCAGTTACCATGTAGGCCTGAATACCGTGTCAGTCATAAGGGAATCCAGAATAAGGGATTTTCAGATTAAAGTCTTTGGTATTCTCATTATAATTATGTAGTTCTTATATACAAAACACTAAGTACCAAATTCTAAGAGTTTGGTGAATAATTAATCAAGAACACATTATGTTAGCACAATGTAGACAACCACTGTTTCAACATGAAACATTACGTAATCTAATATAATAGATAAATGGCTATACCTACTAACTTTGTTATTGAAGTACGCAATTTTGTAACAAATATTGTTTGCTTGGCCTTTCCTGAGGAAACAAGTGATTATAAAGTGTTGCCAGAAAAGTGCTTGTAATTTGCAAAGATAGAAATGTAAAAGCACTGCAAAGCTACAATTTTGGCAATTATGTGTCGGCTACTTGGTTTATAGGTTCAGCAAGTATCGCAGATAAAAATTGCATTGAATTTTTTTTTGGACTAAAATAATTTTGAAAGTGGCACTAAGGTTGTTGAAAGTTTAAGTTAATATCAACACAGATAATTTCAATTATATTTGGGATACAGGGTAAAAGCTTATACAAAATATATTAAGCGTTAAAAATAAAATGCAGGTAAGTACCTGACATTTACCTGGACAAAATAGATTTATTCCGTTCTAATACCAACAACTAATACCACTGGTAATTGTTTCAACTAATATTTATTTTCTATTCCAAACGGATACCACTTGTCAGGGTGGACTGTATGTATGTTGAATGTTGATTGATGAGTAAAACTTCGGGCTTCTTGTTTCTTAATTTATTCCCAGGAGTGGCTTGCTGCTGACGGTTGAGTGACGAAATGTTGAATGACAAATTTGCCTCGTGAGATGATCGCTATGTCCCTGCAGGGGGACATGGCGGGGCGGGTCGTAGGCATCGCCTTTATCCCGCGGCTTTCTGTGCGTGCTCGTAACTACGAGCACGATTCCTTTTTGTTTGCCTTCTTGGCTTACAGTATATGACAGGCGTGCATACACTGCCTGTCAGTAGTGTGGTTGCATTATGTACAGTGGGAGCGTCGCGACGCTGCCTCGCAGCGTCGATTTTTCACGACACCTGTGCGACACACTCCCGCACGGTGAGACTGTAGGCGAACCTACAGAGGCCACGCGAGAGATAGTCAGCGAACAGATGCCGGCTATATTGACGCGCCCAGCTGTGGATGTTGATCCCCGCCTGACACGCTTCCAGAGCTAGCCGGTTACGTCCCAGGCTAAGGGACCGTATATGTATGTTTGAACGGTATAGTAATTGCGTAACACCGTTCATGTATGTAACGAAGCACACTCCGCGCGCGACTTATACTTGTTACGTGAGTTCATACGCTTGTGGAGTCATGATTGTATGTTTACAATGTACATAGTGCCTATATTAACTTAGAACACTATATACACTGAATGTATGTACTAGGTATAGTGTTATTGTATGAACGAGGCGCGTGTTATATGGTGTGCGGCTCGTTCAGCGTCAATCCGGTAATGAGGCTGCGGGGGGGGTAGGGTTGGGGGGGAGCATGGGCGGGGCCTATGTATTACACAGGTCGCGCGGGAGACGGCGGGCGTCCGGCGGGCGGGAGTGCCACGGCGCTATCTGCGCAATATGTGGGTGGGCAGAGGTGTCGGCGCGCGCAAACATATTAGTAGAGAGTCGGGCGCAGAATTCGTCCAGGCTCTCAATCCCTAGGTCGCGTGCTATTACGTCGTTCCTCACGTAGCGAGGTGCATCCGTTATCCGACGCAGCGTTAGATTTTGCTGCGCACGGATACGTTTCTTGTTGGTCTCGCTAGTGAGGACGTACCACGACGGAGCGGCATATGTGATGACTGGGCGTATGTAGGTCTTGTATACGCCCAGTTTTGTGCGTATAGGAAGTCGGGACGAGAGCACTGGCTTGAGCATGGCGCGCACCGTTCTAGCCTTCGCTACGACCTGTTTAACATGGCCTCCCATGTTGAGTCTCCTGTCGATGGTCACCCCCAGGTATTTCGCCCGGGGGGTCCACTCGATATCTACCCCCTGCAGCGTAAGGGGTGGTGGGAGGTGGGCGCACCCGACAATTAGGGCCTGTGTCTTACCCACGTTCACCGACAGCCGCCACTTCGACAGCCACTCGGGAAGTATGTTGAGCACGCGCTGCATTTTGACGGCCGCGTGACGCGCATTTAGCGATGTACATATGTACGCGGCGTCGTCGGCATACAGCGCGAGCGTGGATTCCGGTGTCGTGGGGATGTCGTCGGTGTAACATGAGTAGCACAGTGGCGAGACACATCCGCCCTGTGGCACGCCTGCCGCTATGGGTCGGGCGCTCGAGAGTACACCATCGACCACCACCCTGTATGTCCTGTTTGCCAGGAAGGAGGAGACCACCTTTACTACCCGACGGGGCGTGTCGGTCTTTGACATTTTGAATATTAGGCCCTCGTGCCAGACGCGATCGAACGCTTTTTCCATATCCAGGAATACTGCAACTGCGTGCTCCTTTTTATTTAGCGTTGATGTAAGCAGGTGCAGTACCCTGGATAGCTGGAGCGTCGTTGAGTGCTCCGAGCGGAACCCGAACTGTTCCGGTCTGGGTGTTATGTGTTGTGTGAGATGTCGCAGCAGGAGTGCTTCGAACACCTTGGAGATTGTTGACAATAGCGTTATGGGCCGATAGCTCTCCGGCTTCAGCACGTTCTTATGCGCCTTGGGCAGCATAATGACGCGCCCCTCCTTCCAGCATGGAGGGAAGGACCCAGTGCGCAGTACACCCGTGAACAGGCGCGCCAACGCTGCCACTGTACGATATGGCAGGTGGCGCAGCACTGTATTGGTTATACCGTCGGCACCAGGCGCTTTCCTCAGCTTGGTGCGGAGTATGGCGCGTCTGACTGCGCAAGGCGAGAAAAAGATAGGTGCTTCATCGAGTGCTATCGGCGATTCGAAGTACTCGACAAGGTGTTTCTCGACTGCCGCGACATGTTCGTGGTTGTCAGTCGGGTTGGGCTGGAACTGACGCTCCAGGTGATCAGCGAAGATCTCAGCGCGGTCTGGCGCGGTGTATCTTGGCGCCCCGTCGCTATGTAGTAATGGGCGCACCGGAGCTGGGGCATTCGACACCTGCCTGCACACTCTGTGTATCGCAGGCCAGTCTCCCTCGGTGGATTCTATGTATTGCTCCCAGCTCTCGGCGTTGTGCGCCTGGAGCTTGGCCCGTACCTTTTCTGCGTGACGGTTGAGCTCTGCTTTCATTACTGGGCAGCGGGTGACTTGCCACCGCTTACGTAGGCGCCTAGTTTGGGCGACTAACTTTGCTAAGTAGCTAGGCAGGGGTTTATTAATAGGCCCCCGCTCGTGCGTACTTTCAGTTGTCGCCTCGGTGTAGGCGCGTTGTATGCAAGCGGTGATGTCCGCTGCCAGTTTGCCCACGTCCGCGTCGGTGTTTACGGGCCAGGTAGGGGTGGTGGCCTCTATCCCTTCCTGGAACTTTTTCCAGTCCGTTTTTCGACGTGGCGCTGGGGGCGAGAGTATGGTCGGCATCTCAGATAGGACGACGAGTACTGGTTGGTGATCTGACAGTAACTCGTCGTCTATAACTTGCTGCGCGATCTGGCAGGTTAGGCCGCTATGGATAACGATATCGAGCACATCAGGTGTTTGTAGGCGGTTTGCCGGGTAGTGTGTCGGCACTTCGGGGCCCGACACCGTGTATCCATGCGCCTCTGAGTCGGCGAAGAGACGGTTTCCTCCCGTGTTACGTGTGGTAGAGTTCCACGCGGGATGTTTACAGTTCATGTCGCCGGCCAGGAGGGCCGGGTGCGAGGTGTTCGTGACCAGCGCCCTCAGTTCGCCTACATTGTAGCGGTTTGAGGGCGGGCTGTAGACTGCGTATATGTCCAGGTCCTCGCCGGCGACGTGAACCTGTATTCCCAGCGCGTAAAACGTGTCGACTGGGGGCGGGGGAAGGGGTTGGTGGACGACTCTCCGCCTAACTAATACCACCAGACCGCGATAAATGTTGCCGGTGGCCGACCTCTCGTCCCTTCTATATATGAGATATCCTGGGAACCTAATCTTGTCCTTAGGCCCCAGGAATGTCTCACTGATGAGCGCCACGTCGATGAGCTGCTCTTTGAGGAGGAGGCGGAGCGGGACGACCTTGTCGCGCAGGCCGTGCGAGTTCCAATGCATGATCCTCAGGCTAGCCATGGTACATTTGCAATAGTTCGGCTAGCCCGTCGAGGATCACTAACTCCACGTCCTGGCCTTGTCTGATGGCCTTTATAAGGTCCATCAGAAGCTTGATGGCGCAGGCTGTAAATTCATGTCTCGGTTTTTGTGTAGGTATCGAGTATTTCTCCGAGTTTGTCGGAGCTTGTCGCTGCTGACTTGGCGCGGCGACTGTGACCTTCTTGGTTTGGGTGGCTGGTGCAAAACTTTGTGCGCCTTGCGCCTCTACTGTTTGCCGCGCCTTCCCTTGGCTTCTTTGCCTCTTGGGCTTTTGTTCAGCAGCGACAGGGGCGGTCTGCGCCGCCGCCTGCGCCTTTTGCGTGACGACATTTGTCGTCCCGTCTGTTTTTGTTTCGTTCGAGGTGGGGGGTTGGGACTGTTTACCCTTCTTCCCCCCCCTCCTGTTATTCCTCCGTCTCCCGGAGGGGGCTTCTTGCCTATTTGTAGGCCCGTTCGCTGCCGCCATCAGAGACTCGCTAGGAGTCTCCTTTTCCTCGGCATTTACTATCTTATAGTTGGCACTTTGCATGTGGTTTGCACTTTGCATTGTTCGCTTTGTGCTGGCGACAGTACCCGCTCGCCTATTTTTTGCCTCCTGTATATATACAGGGCAGCGCGGATTGCTAGCTGGGTGCTCCCCCGCGCAGTTAGCACAGGTCGCCGGCTCTGTCTTTGGGCGCGGGCAGTCCCTGGCGGCATGATTCTCGCCGCATCTCACGCAGGCGAGCGGGCGGTGGCACAGATGCGAGCTGTGTCTAAACTTTTGGCATCTGTGACACTGGGCGGGCCCTTGCTTACCCCTCCACGCCTCTATCTTGACACCACGCATGTATAAAGTCGTGGTGATGTCGTAGACCTTGCGGAAGTCAGGCGTCCTCTTTATGACTGCATGGAATATGCAGCCGGGTCGTTCTCCACGCGCCTTAATGTGGCGGACGTACTCCGGTTCAAAACCATGCAGTCGCAGCTCCTCCTCTATTTCTTCAATCTCGGTATCAGCTGGGAGCCCTCTGATGGCGAGTTTGACGCTCCTCTCAGCGGGTAAGGAATAGGCGAACCAACTGAGGCCGCTTTCCTTTTCGAGGTCGGTGAGGTATCGCTGTACGACCCTGTACTCCTCCGCGCTTTCCGGTAGAAACCTAATTCCGGCTTGGTACGGACGCGCGTTAGGAGGATGGCCCAGCTTTTCCCTCACCGCCTTGAAGTGTGCCGCCCAGTTGGGTAGCTTTTCCACGATGAGAGGTGGGTATCTAGGCTTCTTGGCCTTTTTCTGAGCCGCGGCAGTGGCCTGTCTCGACGCGCTCGCATTAGACCGATTGTTTACATCGGTTACGTGCTGCGCGGAAACTAGGTCATCGCTCGCCACTGGCTCAGAAATTTTAGGGGTGGGTTCTGAGTGTCTTCGCCCGTCAGTGGCGTAGCGGGCGGGCGAAACCGGGCCGCCCCCCCCGCGCTGTGTGCGCTGGGGTAGGGGCGGGTCGACGCAGCAACGCTTTGCCGCTTCTATCTCGCCCTCATCCGGGCTTCTTGGTCTGCGCTGGGCTCTAGTAGCGACCTCGAGATTGAACTCGTAGTCGAAGCCCAGCGCATTAGTATTTTCTACTTCTCTGTCCGTACACTTTATGTAAGTATGGTACTCACCCTTGTTTACGTCGGTCCTATCGGACATGTCTGGCGACATGTCACGGCGATCGACGCCTGAACTCGCCGACTCAGCCGACATATCCGACCCTTGACGGGAGGAGTATGCTGACATCATGGCCGGGGAGTCCTGGGCGGACCCTCTGGGTGGTGGAGGCGAGGTGAAAAGGGTCTTGGCTACCCTTCTCAACTCAACCTCTGTAGCATTATTGGCACTGGCCAATCGGTGACGCGGAAGTGGCGCCGCGACGCGGCGTAAGTCCGAACTATTTTTCCTCGACGCTGATTGGTCAGCGGCCGAGGAAATTTTTGCGGTATGCAGCGGTGCATTTGATGCACTCTTTTGGGGTGGACACGCAGTAGGCGCACTTGCTGTCGCTACCCTTGCGTAGGTGATGTTTTTGGCCGAGTTAGGCGCAGCGGAGCGCACATTCGGCGGACTAAAAGTTTTTAGGTTACTGGGCGGCACCACGGGGCTCGCATGATCCCTGCTTTCTCGCGTCGACGACGCCACGGGGCGTACAGACTGCGACACGGTCGCGCGCTGTCCCGGCGCAGCTGGGCGCACGGCGGCGGCGGCGGCGCGAACAACTTGGGCGCGGCTCGGTGGTCCGGTCGTTCCCGGTGCCTGTGTTGGTACAGGGCGGAATGCAGGCGGCCGTATGGGCACTGCAGGTTGTCGGATCGACGGCGGCACGGGCGAAACGCGCGCAGTCGCCGATGTCGGCGGCGATCCGACGTACACTATGCCTGTACGGCTAGGCGGGGTCCTGAAGGTATCAGGGGTAGCAGGCATGGGCGATGTTCCTCTGACGCTGGGCAGCGACGACGAACGATCTCCCATCTGGCTGGCAGTAGAACGGCTGGAAGAGGAGGTGTCTTGGTCACTGGGACCTCGACCATCAGCATTCCTTTGTTCATCATCACGAGTTGGGGGCGGCATGATAATAACAGTGGCCTCCGCAGCCGCGTCGGTTTGTTACCAAACCGGGCAGCGCGGGGCAGCAACTTCCTGTTGCGCTCCCCGAGGAATTTATTTACTTACGTAAACAACACCTCAGAGAACCCAACAGGTAGTTACATAAGATAACGGCTCGGGCGGATATGTGACGACGCTTCGGAGGCAGCAGGCACTCAACAAACACGACGACACTAGGCGACCACTGGGCGAATCCTCGACAAATTTGCAGCAAGCCACCCATTATTTATACAATTTAGCTTAGTGCCAGTAAAAGGGTGGCGTAGAGCGCAGGTAGTTTCCGCTCGGCCAATCGGAGCGCGCGTCGCGCGCCCCCTCCCGTGCCCCTTCCCGTGCCCCTTCCGTAGTCTGCACATGTGGTCGGGGCAGGTCTCGACTTGTCCGATATTATCCGCGTGGTGATTTTAACCACGCTCTATGCCACCTTACAATAATGCTTAGGTACTCATATACTTACGTCTAAGGGAGTAATACAAACCTAATCTAATTATTTACATGGAAAAGCCCTACTTAAATCCGTCTTTATTCCATACTTAAATCTAAACCTTAAACAATCATGCAATCCTACTTTATTACAGTTATCTATTTACTTATGTCTATCTAGTTTATTTATTTACATCGGTATCATAATTACACATATCATATCATAGCTACGTCGTCCGTAACATCCTCCCCCCGGCGCAGGGCTACCGTAGCCTAATCTTCAACGCAGAGGACGGCGAGCTTCGTGACTGGACGCCGTAGGATGCCCGCTGTAGTTCTGACGTCTGCCGATCGCACCTTGCCGTCAGGACCATCGTAGACTGCTTCCACGACGCCTCGAGGCCACGTTCCTCTTGGTAGTGAGGAGTCGATGACGATGACCAGGTCGCCAACTTGCAGCGGCCGTCGTTGGTCATCTGACGCTCCGCGGGGCACCAGCGTGGGCAGGTACTCGTCTACCCAGCGCCGCCAGAAGTGGTCGGCGAGCGCCTGGGCAGCTCTCCATTGCTTGCGGCTGGCCTCATCACAAGGCCCAGTGCGGGGAAGGCCTGAGGAGGTTCCGATGAGGAAGTGGTTCGGCGTGAGTGCCTCCGGATCCTTGGGATCGACGGAGACATGGGTCAGAGGCCGAGAATTTATAGAGTGCTCGGCCTCTGTCAGCAGCGTCGACAGCACTTCTTCTTTCAGCGCCCTCTGATGCAGCGTCGCTCCTAGCGCCGCCTTAACGGAGCGCACCAGTCGCTCCCAGGCTCCCCCCATATGCGGCGCTCCTGGTGGGATGAACTTCCACTTCATGCGGTGTTCCAACCCAAGTCGCGCGAAATCCTTCGTCCATTCTTGGTACGCCATTCGTAGTTCGGCGTCCGCTCCTCTGAAGTTGGTTCCGTTGTCCGAGTACATTACTCTGGGCCAACCTCTTCGCGCTGCCATTCTTCGTATGGCCATTAGCGCCGAGTCGGTAGACAGACTCGATACCAACTCCAGGTGTACTGCCCTCGTCGTCAGGCAGGTAAACAGGGCCCCCCATCGCTTTTCGTGTCTTCTGCCTATGACTACTGTCATCGGGCCAAAATAATCGGTCCCGCAGTGAGTGAAGGGTCGCTGTGTCTTCGTAATTCGCTCTACAGGTAAGTCTCCTGTCGTTGGCTTCACTGGCATAGCCTTCCTAATGCGGCAGAGCTGGCATCGCTGGGCAATGGCTCGCACTGTCGGGCGTAGATTGACTACCCAGTATCGCTGTCGTAGTTCGTTGATCACGCGTTCGTTATTAGCGTGACCAGCTTTGCGATGTGCGTCCTCTACCAATAGCCGCGTGAACGGATGTTTGCCGTGCAGAATCACTGGCGTCTTCTTGGTGTCCATGACTGCTGCGTGTCCAATCCTTCCTCTCACCTTGAGGACGTCATCTTCCAGGTAAGGGTCCAGTTTATACAGGCTGCTGGACTTGGGCACCGGCTTCCCTTTCTGTAGTATCCGTATATCTTCGGCGTAGTCTTCGAGCTGTGCTTGTTTTAGCCATAATTTCTCGGCCTTTTCAATTAGGTCGACGGTCATCTGGCTGGTCCTGTCCTTGCACTTTTCTTTGAAAAGGAAGGGCATAGCTGTCGCTCGTAACAACTTCTCGTAAGAAGAGAATCTGCTTATGTCGGGCAGGTAGTCTCGTTCACTTTTCTCTTCTGTCGTTACGTACGTCGCTTCGTCTTCGGTCGCGTCGTTCTTGGCCTTTTCTTTCGGCCAGGACTCTTCGTCTTCGTACAGAAACGCAGGACCGGTGAACCATCTGTCTTCAGGTTTCATGTGCACGGTGTAGTTAGGGCGTGTAGCGTCGTCTGCCACGTTATGATCGGTGGGCACCCATCTCCACTGGCTGGCGTCGGTTAGCTCCGCAATCTCACCCAGGCGATGCGCCACGAATGCAGTGTACTTCACGGCGTCTTTCTCGATCCATCGCAGTACGGTTTGTGAGTCCGTCCAATATGTCACTCTTCTGGGCTTGTCTCGGTGCTCCATGATTATCGTGTCCGCCAGCCGTGCGCCAATCACCGCTGCCTGTAGCTCTAGTCGCGGGATGGTAACTGGCTTCAGGGGAGCTACTCGTGCCTTCGCCGCGACCAGCCTTATGTCTACTCTTCCGTCTGACTTCTGGATCCTCCAGTAGGCTGTCGCTGCGTATGCTTGCTCGCTGGCATCACAGAAAACATGTAGGTCCAGTATGTCGTCCGGGCCCTTGGCGTAGCACCTCGGGATGCGAAGCTTTGTCACCTCGTTCAAACTTCGTAGCCATTCTTCGAAGTGCTGCGCGTCTTCTTCTGGGATTGCCTCATCCCAGCCTATACCATGTCGCCACAGGTTCTGGAGCACGATCTTGCCGGTGACAGTGAAGTGGCTGATGAGACCCAGCGGATCGTAGACCGCCATCACCGCTCCAAGGGCCTCTCGTTTCGTCGGAGCTCTGTCTCTAGTCTTCACTTCGGGGGACAGTCGACTCAGCCCAGTGTTGAAGCCTAGCTTATCTGAGCCTGTCTGCCAAAGTAAGCCCAGTGTTTTGTCCGTGTTCTCTTCGCGTTGTCCGAATCGTACTTCCGTGTCGTGCGCCTGTCTCTCCGGGGTTATGCTCTTCACCACGTCGGATTTATTTGAGCACCAACCTCTCAAATTGAAGTGTGCATTCTGGTGGATCATCATGACCTCACGCGCTGTCTTGATCGCCTCGTCTTCGGTCGCCATGCTGTCTACGTAATCGTCCATGTAGTGGCTCGACGTTATAGCTTGCACGGCGTCGGGGTATTCATGCGTGTACAGCCTCGCGTTAGCGTCTCGTACTGTGTGCGCGATGAAGGGTGAACACGAAGCGCCGAAGATCATTGATGTCATCTTATACTTCTTCGGTGGCTCAGAGCGATCTTCACCTCGCCAGAGAAACATCTGCGCAGCTTGGTCTTGTTTCCTTATTTTCACTTGCAGAAACATTTCTTGTATGTCTGCAGTGACGGCTACTGGACGCTCTCTGAATCGAAACAGAATCCCTGGCAGCGATTTCAGGAGATCAGGTCCTTCCAGTAGGTAGTCGTTCAGGCACACTCCACTATAACGGTGCGCGGCGTCGAACACTAGGCGCATCTTTCCCGGCTTATTTGGATTCACGACCGGGAAATGCGGCAGGTACCACACTTTCTTACTTGCGTCTTCTGTTCCATTGCACTCCTGGGCGTATCCTTTGTCAAGTAGGTTCTTGACCAGGGTGCTGTACTGTGCTGCGAAGTGTGGCGACGAATCCATCTTCCTTTCTATCGTCTTCAATCGACGTAGTGCACAGTTGTAGTTGTTGGGCATCGAGGCATTCTCATCACGCCACGGTAACCCAACCTCGAAGTGAACACCGACTTTTTTCATGGTGCCCTCAACCACGTCAATCGCCTTCTGGTCGTCTGGTTTGACCTTCCTGGCCAAAGAAACTCCAAGGGCGTCTATCTTGAAGTGCGACTTCATCAGTTCCTCTACACGACGTACGTCATCTGTCTGTCTTGCTGCAGACACGTCGTATAGATGTAGCACGACTTGTCCCTCTTGTTCCTTCAGCGTGGCGCGCGGTGCGGTCCCGTGGATCACCCATCCCAACTGAGTGTAAGAAGCTGCAGGTTCATGCTTCTTGCCCATGCGTAGTTCACGTGTGACTATTAGGTGCCAGTTGTCAGCACCTATTAGTACCATCGGTGTAGCTTCTCCGTAGTACGCGTCATTTTGTATGTCCCGGAGGTGTGGATAGTTAATTAGTGTCGACCTATCCACTGTCTGACCATGAAGTCGCAGGTTTCTCATAGTCCGTGCGCGTAGTGCATGAAATTCACCGCCCGGGCCGCGTATCTGTAGCTTCACCTCTTGGCTGCATTCTTCGCGTTGTTGCGAAGTCACACTTTGAATGCGTAGAGTGGAGACCGGCCCGCTTATGTGTAGACGGCGTGTTATTTCTTCGTCGACGAGCGATATCGTTGAGCCTTCGTCCAATAGAGCGAAGGTCGATATTTGCCCGCCGGGCCCTTTTAATATCACGGGGCACATTTTCAATAACACGCGCTGCGACGCATTGCTTGGCGCGGACACGGTCATTACTGCTTCTTGTGTGTGCGGGTTCTCGACGTCGGTCGCCTTGTCTGACTTTTCATTTGGCGGCGCCTCTCGTTCTTTGTGCAGCAGCGCGTGATGTGGGCGGCTGCATGTCCCTTTGCCGCACCGCTTTGCTCGGCAATGCTCGCGTCGATGGCGGCTCGTCACACACTTGAAGCACATCTTGGCGGTACGTACCCATTCCCATCTTTGATCGAGACTCATCCTCAGGAACTTTGTGCACTTAGGTACTTCATGGTCGCCGCCACAACACAAACACTCTTGTTTTCCGTCTTCATGGTTGCCCGACTTCGTTGTGTAGATTGCTTCTCGGCCCGCCTTCTTCCTTGTGTTGAGTTGCGACACGCTTCTCGTTTCCTTCCTCGGGGCGGGTGCGGGCGTCGCATTTGTGAAGGCGAACCTCATAGCTCGGTCGGCCTCCCGCATCAGGAACCTGGATAGTACCATCACCTCAGGTTCACGCGACGATTCCGCAGCTTCAGAAGCGTAGTCACACCATCTTGATTTAATGTGCGGGCTCAGCTTTTCTACAACTTCGCGAACCAACATCGGGTTCCATAGGTAACCACGGTTGTCCATCTTGGATAGCACGCACACAATGTTCTGGAATTTCACCGCGAACGAATTCAAGTCATTGGCCGCTCCCGTGAGTCTAGGTAACTTTTTTAAATCTGTCATCACTCGATCCATTAGTATCTCCGGCCTCCCGTAGTACTGTTCCAGTGTCTTCATAATCACTTGCGGGTCGGACGCGGAGTACAGGAGCGCTGACACTGCTTCCCTTGCTTCACCCTTAATGCAGTTGCGCAATCTCGCCAAATTCTCGAACGCGGTGAACTTGCATAAACTCGATGAGTCATCGTACGCCGCCTTAAATGGCAACCATTCAGTGGCCGCTCCCGTAAATGCAGGTAGCTCGGTCACTTGTCGAGGCGGCGGGCGTACGCGTATCATTTTCTCCAATGTGTCGGCCAACTGATCGATTCCTCTTCCGAGTCGACGTTCTCCTCTGGTAGGTGAACGCGAGGCGGATCGTTGCCTTCTTCGGTCATTCATGGCAGGTGCGGCGGCATCAATGTACGTGGCGGGTTCGACGTAGGTGGCGTTCTCTGGGGCGGTGTGCGTGGCGGCGGGCTGCGGTGGTTGCTCTGTCTGCAACCGATCCGCGACTGGAGGGCGGCTTCGGTCATTATTTTGAAGCCACTCGTCCACCCTGCCTTCACTCATACACACGGAGCCCTCTTCACGGGCCTCTGCCTCTGCCTCTATCGCCGACACTTCATATTCGAGTCGCTTACTGACGAGCGCCTTTTCAAGTTCAAGTTGCTCGTTCCTTATTTCAGCGATCCTCTTCTGTGCCTCGTATTCTGCCTTCTTCACTCGTGCCACGTCACTACCATACGATCTTCTGGAACGTATCGTACTTGCTGTTGTCCTCACAGAAGTATCGTGTGCAGCTGTCATAGTTCTCGCCGAGTCCTGGGTTCGTAGTGCGGAGAGCGTCAACGGATAACACGACGCGGATGGCGTAGCGAGCGATTCGCTATAGTCGTACGCGGTCGCGGTGGCTCTACTTGCAGGTAAGCGAGGAGCCGGCGCGGCGGATGCGCCGTCGGTCGTCGTCGACGCAACCCTCCCCGCCGCGGCGGGTGCGGGGGGTGCGGACGCGAGCGCGGGGGCGGCGGGGTCGGACCCAGCCGCGGGCGCACCGCTCGGGGTGCGCGGGAGCGCGGACGCGACGGTCGACGGCGACCTAGGCGATTCGACGAATGTGCGCGGGCGTCGACTATCGTAGCCCGATTCCGATTCGGTTTCCTTAGCTGTGACGCTTCTAGTCTTCATGCTTGATCTTGAAGTTTAATCTTGATTACAATCGACGATCTTCTGGCTTGAAGTTGGTCTTGATTCAATCTTCAATCGGCGATCTTCTGTCTTCGATGTAGTCTTGATTAAATCTTCAAACGGTGATCTTCTTTCTTCGATGTTGATATCAAGCACGGATTTTTCTATATATCCGTTGCTCGATGGACTAGATGTAGGCGCAGAATCTTCTTTAATATCCGTAGCTCGAAGGACCAGCTGTCAGGGTGGACTGTATGTATGTTGAATGTTGATTGATGAGTAAAACTTCGGGCTTCTTGTTTCTTAATTTATTCCCAGGAGTGGCTTGCTGCTGACGGTTGAGTGACGAAATGTTGAATGACAAATTTGCAGCAAGCCACCCATTATTTATACAATTTAGCTTAGTGCCAGTAAAAGGGTGGCGTAGAGCGCAGGTAGTTTCCGCTCGGCCAATCGGAGCGCGCGTCGCGCGCCCCCTCCCGTGCCCCTTCCCGTGCCCCTTCCGTAGTCTGCACATGTGGTCGGGGCAGGTCTCGACTTGTCCGATATTATCCGCGTGGTGATTTTAACCACGCTCTATGCCACCTTACAATAATGCTTAGGTACTCATATACTTACGTCTAAGGGAGTAATACAAACCTAATCTAATTATTTACATGGAAAAGCCCTACTTAAATCCGTCTTTATTCCATACTTAAATCTAAACCTTAAACAATCATGCAATCCTACTTTATTACAGTTATCTATTTACTTATGTCTATCTAGTTTATTTATTTACATCGGTATCATAATTACACATATCATATCATAGCTACGTCGTCCGTAACACCACTCTTTAAATAATTAAATACAAATTGCGATACATACGACTAAATTGAATTTGGTACAGTCAGCCTGATCAAATTAAAGGACAAGGCCAGTCTAGTTTCTGTTTGGACGTCGGCATTCACTCACAATACCTAAGCAGATAAATAGTAAATAGTGGAAGGATATAGGCAGTTACAGTAAGTCACAGATGATGTCTGATTTAATATACATTTATTCTTATAAGTACACACATCAACACGGTCTAGGGATATTTCATACTCAATTAAATAACTCAAAAAGTACTGGCCGCATTGGAATCTTTTATACACCGATTTGTTTGTAATTTATCTCAGACTAATTCCAAATTCAAATTTTTGAAAATTCTTTTGTTTTGGTGGCATAAAATTGTCTTGATGTGTAGGAGAGGGAATTTTCATTTATGCGAAATTTAGAAAACAATACGAATTACGTTTAGTTACAGTTTTTTTTCATTTTTAAACGAAAGATAAAGTTAAAATTGAGGTATTGTAGCCATGCAACGCCAACATTTGACGAGGGCGGAGATGTTACGAGCTGTGGGAATGCTGGAAGCTGGGTCTGTTCAGCGTTATGTTGCTGAGGCCATAGGGACCCACCAAAATGTAATTTCAAGATTGTGGACACGCTATCGTGCCACAGGTGAAGTAGCGGAGAGGCACCGGGGGCCAAGTCGCATCACTACCCCCAGACAAGACCGATTTTTACAAATTACTGCGCGAGCTCAACCAAATGCAACGGCGACTCAATTGGTCCAAAGGCTGCGAGTGGAACACCAAATGCTTGTGAGTGACCAAACTGTAAGAAGGCGACTGCATGAAAGCAATCTACGCTCTCGTAGACCACTCCGGGTCCCACCTTTACGGAGAGGCAATCGTGGACGACGATTAGAATGGGTTCGGAACCACGTGGACTGGGGCCGTGAGCAATGGTCCAATGTGCTGTTCACGGATGAATCCAGGTTCGGCTTCCATCCAGATTCACGAAGGACGCGTGTTTGGCGAGTTCCTGGACGATGGAACCGTCTTCAGAACCCTCAGGAAGTTCACCCATACCAAGGAGGAACAATTATGGTTTGGGCAGGAATTCGTCTTGGAGGACGGACGGATCTCGTTTGGGTGCGGGGCAATATGACGGCAGAACGATACGTCCAACAGGTGCTGGGGCCCGTAATGTTGCCCCACAGAACACAAATGGGACAAGATTTCCTGCTCATGCACGACAATGCCCGGGCACACACGGCGAGAACACATCTTACAGCAGCAGCACACACACACAATGTTAGACTGGCCTGCTCAATCGCCAGATCTAAATCCCATTGAGCATGCGTGGGATATGCTGCAAAGAAGATCTCTGAAGGAAGTTCCTGAAAATCTGGCTACAGAAGATCAACTTTTTGCGCACCTCAGAAGGACATGGGACAATATTCCGCAGCAAGACATTGACAACCTTGTTCTGAGCATGCCGAATCGTTGCCGATGTGTTATGAACATCATGGGCGCTTTCTAAGACTACTAACTTCAAGTTTATAAACACAAATTAAATGATTTTTCTATTTTTTTTAGTTTTTACTCATAAATTAAAAGTTAATTCATATACGGTTTCTGTCTATGCTTCATTTTTTTTCCATAAAATCCTGAAATTTTAATCGAAGTACCTTAACCATTATTAAAAAATGGTAGAATATTAAATAACGTATCTTTTAAATATATACATGTCATATAAATAATTAACACATTGATAGTAATTCGCTTTTTTAAAAATATCCCTAGACCGTGTTGATGTGTTTACCTATCCAGGCAACCAGGTATAGCCATTTATTATATTAGAAGGTAGGTAGGAAGGTAGCTTCCCTACTAACTTTTTTTTATTGAAGTACGCAATTTTGTAACAAACATTATTTGCCTGACCTTTCCTGGGGAAACAAGTGATTGCGCATTGTTGCCAGAAAAGTGCTTGTAATGCGCAAAGTTAGAAATGAAAACGCACTCCAAAGCCACAATTTTGTCAATTATGTGTCGGCTACTTGATTTACAGGTTCAGGAAGTATCTTTAAAGTGCGAACGAATACTAATAACTTGAATTTGGTAAAGTCAACTCAGTCAAACCTAATCAAAGTAAAGGACAAGGCCAGTTTCTGTTTGGACGTCTGGAATTGGCAATGTCCTTTAATTTTATAAGGTTTGACCGAGCTGACTGTACCAAATTCAAGTTGTCTGTATTCGTTCGCACATTAAATTTAATTATTTAAAGAGTGGTATCCGTTCAGAATATAAAATAAATATGAGTTGTATTAGTTGTTGGTTGGAACGGAATAAATCGCAAAATATCGGGATTACAGCGAAATTTTGTCAGCTAATCGCCTGATGAATAAATAGCTAAGATTAAAAGAAATTGCCAATCATTTATAATCTCAAAAAATAGGCATCTAAATAAATTGCCCTTTATTATATTAACTTATTAATTATTATATTAACCGGTAGGTTACACAATAAGTAGTTGTGATTTTTCTGAAACTTTTGGGTTAAAGTAATGACAAACTTATTCATTCTGAATGAACGGAGTTAATACCCCATTAACTACCTCTTTGATATTTCAATGTGCGTCTGGCTGGGCAATAGGTCTGTTCAGATTCAGAGTACTTATCTCCATAATGTTCATAAACCTTTCTAATAAAACGGTTCGTGGGTTCCATTCTCAGTAAAGGTTAGTAAACTCGGGCATAACAAGTTGAAGGATAATTGTTCACGTCATAGACATAAATCTAACTAGATAACGCAGGTCCATCTGTATAAAAACCAAGCGGTGCCACTTTATCACACACAATTTAAAAACAAATTTACTTACCAATGAAAGAAAACATTTCCAGTGCCTCGGCCAACTTATTCTATACAGTTTTTACAGCTCAATATGGCATAATTAGGCCTTTTTTCTAAAGGAGAATGCCCATTTTGTATGGAGAAATGTACTGACCGAAACATTTTAGTGTTCTGATAAAAACACCTTTATTTGATTATGTTACCTTAATTAATTACACTTACCAACTTTAGTCAATTTACATTGCGGAAGTTAAGAGATATTGAACGAAATATATTAATTTTTAGGTTACAGTAAATTCACAGCAATATGGACTCTATGCCAACATATTTAAGATTTGTATTCGTTAGACATTTGTTCAAGTGCTGTTAAGATATATAATGTTATTCTTACTTACCGGTGTAGATCCAAGCCCGTAATATGGTCCAATATATTATCAAGAATCTTCGACAAAATTTTATGTCTGCGCATATATGGCGCCAACATCAAAGAACAATTGAGACACCAACTTCGAACAGTAGCCATGTCGGAAATAACAAATATAAAGTCCTGTCTTATTAAGCACTATTTTCACAAACACACGGCGGTGTTGTAGTGATAAGTATTTAGTAACGGCGGAACGTAAAACTCAACTTGACGCAACAAAACACAAACAAAACAAATGAAAAGACGACTACTGTCACTGTCAAATGAAATGACTGACAATTATAGGCATGTTACCAAATCGGTAATATAATCAATTTCTAAAAACATGATTCATTTGTTATCTTGGTTTGCATTAAACTAGTAAACCACACCAATTAAAAAATAAGTTTGTTCTTTACATTAAAGAGGTGAATCCGGATGGATTGATTCAGTGTTTCAGGTATATTATAAAAAAAAAAAACGATTTTTCAATCTTCATCTTTAATCGATGTCAGATCATGTCAACATGCCTCAACATAATCATGTCAACATAAATGGCGGAATATGTTTGAGCTGTGAAACATAAGTAAAAATACTTATTAATTCAAGAGAATGAACCCTACTAGGAATCTTCTTGAAAAGAAGTTAAAATATTTTTGTTTTATTTATTGTCCAGAAATGATTGTGACACAATAAACTTTTTTTAAGTACTGTCCATGGGCATTCTCCTTTCGGTGGATTTCCGGTGCCGGTAATGCTAAATGACAAGCTCAAAGTACGATCATTGATCGTTATTTATACTCCGTTTTTTGACACGCGATGTACATACAATCGCGTCATCTAGTTTGATTTATATCTGTGGTTCACGTGGATTTTTACATTGAACTAGAAATTGCCTAATCTTTCCTAGAAAGCCCAGTAACACGATTATGAATATAAAGGAAATGGATCTATCTTGCATCAAATATTATTCATGTTTAAGTGTCTATGTTAAGATGTTTGTTAACAAAACATGCCTAAACAGCTTAACGGATTTGGATGAAAGAAAAAAGAAGAACACACGTGAAGAGAACACAGGTGGATTAGGACCAGGAATACCTACTTTATTAGCAGTGGATCTTTATACTTTATATCCGTGCATAATTTTCGACTTTCACGCAGGCGAAGCCGTTTTTAAAAACTACTTCCGTTGGTCATCGTGCTAGTACTCGATTAGTTTATCAAATTATTATAAACAGATCTTGATAAAATGGAATCTCATTGCGTTATCCTGATTAAACCATTACCCAGTTACATGAAAACGTTTGCACAAGAACTATAATAACCATATTTGCACCGTAACACAGATTAAAATGGACCTCGCTTTACACAAATGTGTGTAGGTACCAATTTACACCTGCGAATTGTTTTTAAACAAGGTAGCAAAAGCTTAGAGGATTTTGTATTCGACTTTAATTCGGTAAACAAATGCGAGATAACTACAATAGGCTATTGAGCTTAAATAGGATTTGCGTATAAATGGGACGACTGTTTAGCACTCAAATGTTTCCAAATCCTTGTTATAGTGAGTGTTCAAATACAACTGTTACGTTATTAAAACAAGATACTAAAAGTAAGATGGCAGCAAACACTAAACAAGTTTTGAGTTTTGGTGCTAAACTGCTGAGACAAGTGAAATAACAACTAAAAATATGCATAAGCGTTCATCTTTCGCCATAAAGCGCGATGCGACAATGCTACAACGATGTGACAATACTTTTCATAGAAATTGTTCTGAAAGTGTTTTATAGGATAGATAGATATATTTCTATGAAAACACTTCGTCGCATCGTTGTCAGTTACTGGAGGGACCCTTCAGCCCCATGTCACAACCCTTTACAAACAGTTTAATACAGCACGTGGAGACGCATACTGACACGAATGCAAAGTTCGTCTTGGTCTGTGGGACGTAGATGCTTGTTAAGTCCCTCTTCTAAAGTTGTGATATGGATTTGGTGCTCCCATAATTAACAATCTACTATCCTCATGTGTATATTCTCTACGCAACTGAGGTTAGCTGTTGGAGAACCCAACGATGGGTTAAGTTCGCTTTTGTACATAAACTGCCCTATCGTATTTGTATGTTGTTATGTTTTGTGTACAATAAAGAATTAGAATAAGAAAAGTCTACATCATGTACAAAAGCTTGCATCGTATGGGTATCATTTAAATCAAAACTACTCAGTATTTTTCCATTTATGTTGGAATCTCTACAACCAAGTATCTGAGTAAACAGTAGGAATCCTTTGGCAAGACTGGTATAAGATATTTTGGCTTCTGATCAATGTTCTACAAATGCCAACCAGGACCAACAACTTAACGTATTTTCCGATCCACGGAGGGGTCTTGATATGTAGTGAATGGTCACCCATCTCCAGACCGAGACGTGTGAAGTCCTTTCCTCTTTAAGACGACGACATTCGCCAACGACCTTGAGGGAACAAAACGCGCACTTGTTATACACCAGCGCGACCGAAATTCAGTAGTTTTTTGTACCTTCCTTATTATTCTATGACTTTAATAAAAAAAAGCCTCAGATCAAAATGTAGATAATTATATTGTCATGGTCATGGGGCCAGAGGGCAAGTCTCCTTTTTAAGGAGATCTCTTGCCCACTGATCGACACTGTGCGTGACCAGAGGGCTAGCTCGTTCTTTGCGCAAAGAATCAGCATTGACATTCAACGTGGCAATGCTGCTAGTCTTCTGGGCACGTTCCCGGATGCCAGCGATGTGTAGGAGTACTCCGACGCCTAAGTGTACCATTATATTGTATATAATGTAAGTAGTTAGGTTTAGTATCATTTTGTATAGTTTACTTTTGTTTAAGTATGTACATACATATACCTATTTTCAAACAAGTTCTTTAAATTGTACTTGAGATGGTGACAATTTCATTAAAATACGTCCGGTAGTTTTGGTGACATTGTCGTTTTGTTGTCCGTGTTAGACATAACTTTAGAAAATAATTATTCTTTGATATGCAAATAAAACTCAAAATTTTCTAAGAACAAATTATTAAAAAATGGTCTAAAACTTACGACTAGCCATTTAGACGTGATTCTCATTTTATAATCAGCTAGTGAGGGGTATTTCCATCTTAAATATACAGATAAATATCTTTAAAAAAGCGGGTAACAAATGAACTCCAGCGTCCTCAGATGTCAAGGCTAAGTCGGCTACCCGATGATTGATTATGTTTTATAGAAAGTCTTTAGAGAGAAACTTAGTAATTTTTTAACAAGAGAAGCGTTCAGTATACCTCATCATCTTAGAAAATTAAAAGTTTACCACACTGAAATCACGTAAAGTTTCAGTAATGTTAACTTAACTAAACGTAATGAAGACAGCGGTCAGAGGTAATTAGCACAAGTTTACAGTTTACACAAGTTAGCACGTTCCGAACAGTTTCAACGGGACAGAGGCTCATCATAATTCTATTAAAGGAATTTCTATCTGACTTACTTATACTGAGTGAATTATGTGTAAAGTGTATCTCACCGAAAACATTTTCATGTAAAATATAGCTTAGACGAGACCTCATACTGTCAAAAAGTTATCAGACCCAAGAGAGCCAAGCTTGGAACTCTACACGCCCTATCTTCACAAACTCTACATCTTAGTCAAAATATGTGGCTTGGTCGTTTCGCTACTGGCACATGCCTTGTTACTAGAAGTCGCCACTTATAACTTTCACGTATTTTGTATGCGCAACTCCTCGTCGCCATATTTCGTTACTACAAGAATTATTGTATAACAGAAAAGAAATGATCAATGAATACATTTTTCACCTTACGCCCATGTGACGGTAGCGAAACGTCCAAGCCACATATTTTGACTAGTGTAGAGTTTGTGAATTTAGGGCTTGTAGAATCGGGGCGTGTAGAGTAAGAAGCTTGGCTCTACATGAGATCTGATAACTTTTTGACAGTGCGAGCCATATGGTCTCGTCTTGGCAACATTTTACATGAAAATGTTTTTGGTGGTATTTCACTTCTTTTTGTAAGTAGCTTATGACTTTTTTTTTATTTTGTAAATTTTTCCATTCCTTAATTTAAAGGCTGCAAAAAATCCTGAAATATGTATTTTATTATTTATAACAAGGAGTCCCTATATCAATTATCAGACGTCTAGCATCAAAATTTGCGGCAGTCAAATCAAATCAAAATTTCTTTATTCAATTAGGCCATTAAGCGGCACTTTCGAACGTCAAAATTAAAAATTAAATGTAATAATAATTGATTCTACCATCCATTCGGAAATGTAGCTTGTTATGGAGAATAACGGACAAGAAACTCCAAACTTACTCTTTTAAAAAAAATGTGTTTTACAAGTATTTGGTTACAATAATCTTGTAGGAAAAATACATATATGTGAGAACGATGTAAAAAAAAAACGCACTTAAAAGCGTCTAGAGTGAAACAAACAATTAAAAATACAATAAATAGGTAATTAAAAACAGGCGGAGGCAGCTAAGATATGACCAATCCCAACTGACGGCGCCCGTTCACGAACATGACACATGAATCGGCACCACTCAGCTCAACCATCATGAAGGGAACCGAATGATCCAACACATGTGCCACCATCAGAGAGACATTAGAGAGAGCATGACACACTCAACTGCCAGGGCACACTGAAGTCAACGAACGACACATAGGTACAGTAAATGGTAGATTTACAGTTGGTACATAGTACTCACATATGTGCTGTGCAGTTATATAATCCAAAAAAAATAAATTGAGTTTATACAATACAAATATACATTATAATTATTCGTACAGTCTTCAGCAGGTCCAACAATACTTCAGAACTGTTCTGCTTATCACTTGTTTTTGTGCCCTAGTGGCTGTGGAGCTGGATTAGCGTTGGGCCAAGCATTTTTATCAGCGATGTAATCCCCCAACCTATAATATGCCTGCCTGCATAGTGTGCGTTTTATACAAGTTTTAAATTTCGTTTCATTCAATTCTAGAATGTGTGGCGGTATTTTATTGTAACATTTTATACAGTACCCCCTAAAAGATGACGCTACTTTAGCCAGCCTGAAACCTGGTTGATTTAATTGGTCCCTATTTCTAGTAACATAACTATGTCTATCGCTGTTTTTACTAAAACGATGTAAATTCTTTCTAACGTACATGATGTTTTCGTAAATATATTGACAAGGTACCGTCATGATGTTAATGTCCTTAAACAGTTCCCTTAGAGAATCGCGCCGGCGAAGATTGTATATCGCTCTGATGGCTCGTTATTGCAGAACAAAAATTGACTGAATGTCTGCAGCCCTTCCCCATAGTAATATGCCGTAAGACATTATACTATGAAAGTAACTAAAATAGACCAGCCTCGCGGTATCTACATCAGTAAATTGACGAATTTTTCTAACAGCATAAGCCGCCGAACTTAACCGCCCCGCAAGTGATATTAAATGAGGACCCCATTGTAACCCTGAGTCTAGCGTGATACCCAGGAAAACCGTTTTGTCGACGAATTCTAGCTTCTCGTTGTTTAATATAATGTCACAATCATACCTTTTGACATTCGGCAAGGCAAATTTTGCACACTTAGTTTTTTTAGCATTCAAAACTAAATTATTAGCAGTGAACCAATTTAGAACTTGCCGCAATGCATTATTTACGTCGGCAACGTTACTCGTACGTCTATTTATGTTAAAAATTAAAGAAGTGTCATCAGCAAATAACACCATGTTCAGTTTGTTTTTCAATAGATGGGGTAAATCGTTAATGTATACTAAAAATAAGAAAGGACCTAAAATTGAGCCCTGGGGTACTCCCATTTTTACGTTCAAACCCGACTAATTGACACCGTTTATTTGAACTAATTGCTGTCTATCATTCAAATAGGATTTTACTAAATTTTATGCTGATTGGCCTAGCCCGTAATGCTCAAGTTTCAAAAGCAATGTTTCATGATCAACGCAATCAAACGCCTTCGACAGGTCGCAGAAGATACCTATGGCATCTTGTCCCTCCTCCCACGCATCAAAGATGTGTTTTATTAAGGTGACACCAGCGTCGGTTGTACAACGTCCTTTGGTGAAACCATATTGTTTCTCGTGTAGGATGTTTTTCGTATTAAAATAAATGAGCATTTGATTTAGCATTATCTTTTCAAATACCTTGCTGAAAACCGGCAACACGGATACTGGTCTATAATTATTTGTGTCTTTACTGTCCCCGGATTTAAAAAGTGGTATAACCTTACTATATTTCATTAGATCCGGAAAGACTCCTTGATCTATACACAAATTAAAAATTAAAGCTAAGTACGGCGCTATAGTCTGAATAATGGAGGTACAAACTTTGATGGACATTCCCCATAGATCTTCTGTCAGTTTTATCTTTATTTGCTTAAAAGCTTTTATCACTGTTATTGGGTTTATATGTGAAAAGTTTAATTCAGTCGGGCATGCTGAAACGTTAGCGTGTAATAAACCATAAGCGAGCGACGGCGAAGAATTTAAGGTTTCAGTAGTTTTAATTGGGATGCTGGTAAAGAAATTTACAAATTCTTGAGCAACTTCTTTGTTATCTCTAATAAGTCCATGTGTAGTCTCAAGCGTGTAATCAGTCTCATACTAACTTCCAAGTTATAGATTTATGTGTACTAATAGGTACTAGCTTATATAACAAATTTCAGCTTTTCCATTACTTCGGGAAGTAGCTTAAGAATTGTGTAACTAACAAAACAATTAAACCGACTTCTATAGCAAAACACTACAAACCTAAAAATAAATTTGTTTTCCGAAGTCGGTGTCTTTACGTTTTTCGACACCGACTTCGGAAAACAAAGTTATTTTTCGCTTTGTAGTGTTTTGCTTTAGAAGTAGGTTTAATTGTTTTGTTAGGAACTCTTTTATTTAACTCTTTTTAGTGTTGAAGGAATTTGAGGTACTATTACCATGAAAATATTTTATAGCCAGAACACATCTCATTTCAATTCCAATAAGCCCAAACACTAATAGCATACATTGTTTTATTACGGAGTTCCAGTACCTACCTTCCGGCTTCATCACCAGATCAGTTCGATGATACTATTTTCATCGGTACCATTTATTTATATGTATTTGCTTCATCATAGTCGCTTAACTATTCGAGATATCTTATACCCATGACATACTTATTAGAGAGTTCCAGTGGCCATCTGTGGTCTTCTTCAACAGTTCCACTTCACCAAATGATACATTCTGAGTGCAAATGCTTACTCAAAATGTAATACTCAGAATGTATCATGATATGTATAATAACATGATCAGAAATACCAAAATCACTATACACAATATTTGGCAAGAGTTTCCTCGATTTCCATGGGTACCCATCATCAGATTCTGATTTGGTGACAATAGGACCACTTCTAGAGTACACTCATTCAAACAAAAAAAATTTGCAAATCCGTCTATATATTATGACGGAGTTATGCCCGAATACGTATAGAAAAACAAAATAAATTGCAATATCCAGATTGTGAACTTCCTCCTTTTTGGGAAATCGGTAAATCTAAAGTATAAGAGCTATGCAATTGAAATTTTACATGTTTAATAAGTCTGCTATTGAGATCACATCCCGAGAATTTTGTTTATCTGGTATAATGCAAACCCAAGTTACGAGGGTTCAAAAAAATGACGAAGCGCTTCGGGAAAAGATAGGTGCAGGTGCTCTTGTGCTTCTATTGGCACGCCTTGGCCGCACTGCCGTGCTTCCAGATTTTATTTATAACAAGGAGTCCCTATATCAATTTTCAGACCTCTAACATCAAAATTTGCGAAAGTCTCATATAAACTGCCATGCCGTTTATGTGGTTTGGGGTTAAAGTTCCAAGCTTTAGATTTTTTTTATTGTTTGTGTACTAATACTAGCTTAGATTCCAAATTTCAGTTTTCTAGGACTTCAGGAGTTACCCTAAGAATTTTGATGATCATGAGTGAATGAGTGAGTCAGTGACGAAATAGGGGATATTCAGATATCAATAAAATCTAAAGTATAAGAGCTCTGCAATTAAAACTTTATATGTTTAATATAAAGCCCACTATTAAAATCGTATACCGAGATATTTGTTTATCTGAACCCTTATAACTTGGGTTTGGATTACACATCCAAACCCAAGTTATAAGGGTTCCCTATCTGGGTGGCGGATAAATTTGAAAGAGAGTTACCGCGGCCCAAGCACAGGCAACTGTAGGAACACGGGTGGGTTTTAGTCAGTAAAATTCTGACACGCCCTCCCGCTTGACCCAGGGCGAGAGAAGTCATTGGATGATTTCAAACCACAAAAAAATAAAAAATAAAGTTATGAGGTTTCAAAAAAACGCCGAAGTGCTTTGAAAAAAGATAGGTAGTGCCCTTGCGCTTCGCTTGGCTCGTCTTGGCGGGGGCACTACAGTGCCATTATTATATTATCAGCAGTACCCCCATTCATTAAACTTGTGACTCAGTTACTGACGTTACCCTTTCAAAAGAACACTTTTAATCGTTAAAGTTTGAACCATATGAGCTTATATTATTTTTCCTATTGTTTCCCGACTTCATGGCATTCAAGGCGCATATTTTGAGTGTTTTATATAAAAAGTTGAGTGGTTATCAGACGTTTGTCCTCTATGAAAAACGTCTGTGATTCAACTTTTATTAGTATAGTATATTTTTAGGACTTTCTGCAATAACATAAATAAATTGTTACCACGCACGCCAATTTTCTTCCCCATCACGGAAATTCCGTCCTAACGAGGATCATTAGAGTAAGCACAACATCGTGATAAATAACGAGGACGAAAGACATGATTCCTCTAATGCCATAAGTTATTAGGTATAACGACCAAGTTTCCTCAGTCACCTGCCCCCCAAAGTCAATTATTCTATTAATAAATGCCTTGGAACGTAAATAGGACTATGAACATAACATTAGGGACCTAATAGGTATTACTAGACTTTGTCAACAACACTAAAAGCATTACGTTGACATTTTCTTAAGGTTTGGCATTACGTAGGTAATCAAAGCCGTAGCTAGTTTATAGGTTAGTGTAGTGATTTATAATACCGATGAAGCGTGTCTTTTTAAGATTTTGAGTGCTCATTTGCCAGCAATCCGTTCAACTGAAACACGATTATTTGCGGTTGAATATCCTTTTGTGAAATAACGAATTAACAGGTTTGGAATTTCCTTCAGTATTACCAACATTGAAAGGACCTGAGTAGGTAGTTGCCGGCATAGAAAAATCATCGCTTTTGACGTCAAGAGAGGGAGTAATTTAACTCCTGCTTATTTGTGGCCAATCATCGAACAAAAACTTTTCGAAACTAATTAGTGTCTATTTGCGTGAAACTTTAAAAAATTAAATTAATTTTTAATGAAGCGGATTTCTGTGGTTCACAAAGTGTGCGTCAGAGAGAGTAAATTCAGATATAAGCTAGCAAATAAATTATGTAAGCGAATTAATTAAACAAGCACATGGGGAGACGAAGTTTGACAATTAAATGTGCCGGTTAAAATGTAGAAAATATAGAGACGAAAATTAAATTTATATAGTATCCGAATAGGTACCTATATAGGACTGGGCAGACCTGTTAGGTGTTTGCAAAATGGTAGGACCAGAAGAGGGTTCGCCATCTAATTAGGTACGACAGCTAATAAAGATATTTAGCAGAAGATGACATACCTAATACGCCAAGTAAAAAGATGATGAAGTCTACATTGTAATAGTGATGTTTAAGGCGCTACCCCGAGCAAAACGCCGCGCTAGCCGTTTTTCGTGCAGTTTTTAGGGGCTATCTACTCGTTATTTAAAATGAAATATCAACTAATAAAAATACATCCAATTTCTACATATTATTGATTCCAAAATTGTAGAATTCTTTTTTTTTTTAATGTAGTATATGTTTCACTAATCTCCTTCCAACAAAACCATAGAAATGAGAAATAATGATTGATAGCATGCATCTCCTCGTAAAGTGTTCATTAATAATTGTTTGTACTAACACTAATGGATAGACAATTTGATAACGAACATTTTGGTAGATTTATTTTTTTCAAAAGACTAATATTCGATTTTATAAAGAAGTTATTCTAAAATCTGGGCGTATTCACTACTGTAATTCATGCGAAACGAGTGCCGCTAGGCCAATAGGAATGCTCAAATCTCATGCTGATTTTTTGGTCAGGGTACGGCCTTAAGTTGTCCTCACAGTCGTTATTTGTTTTTTTTTGTAGGATCATTTTGTAGTTAATGGATCCGCTAAGCTAAAATTAATATACGAAACGTTATAAATATAATTGCTCCATATATATATAACAGTAAAAAACCGAGCTCTTATCTCGACGCAATAAAAAAATATGGTCCAATCTCATTTATTTTTGCATTACAATTGGGTCGCTCATCAGAACCTTTATAGAAGGTTCCCCATTGACTTAGAATTTTTAAATTTTACAAAGTTTGAATACAATTTTAATATAAAATACTGAAATTCCTTAGTTTCATTTTAGAAGCTAATTATCTGATAAAAAAAACTTTTATAAAAACAAAAGAAAATTAGTCAGTATATTAGTCAGAGAATTTAGGTCACATTTAATTGGATACCTGGCGACAAAATGCCTACAAACACTCATACGCCATAATAACAAAATGTAACATTTCCAATCCATTAATGAACCCGAGTATATCTCTGCAATAGGATTATAATTATATCGGTTTCTATTCGCACGTGGAAATTCTATACAATATGCCGAATTGTATTTCAACTGAAAGCAAAAGAGAAGATGTTTATTATATTAAATGTGATAGTGTTATTATCTAAGTAACGAATGGGAATTAATACAATTATAAGGGTTCCCGTCATTTTATGCACTGATCCCTAACCATGAATAACTTTACTCTGAGCAAATTATATCTATAAACTAAATATTCTGATTGTTATTGGGGTTCTAAGTAAAGCTGGACAATTCAATATTCTTTCATTCTAAATATTGGTACTAACTTTTTATTCCTACGCAGTAATGTTTTATCAGTCCTATCGGCAAAAAATATTATACAGATTTGTGCCCTGGGCTAACTTCTCATGTCGGGTAAATAGTTATTGCGTTTTCCCATTCTGTGTTCTTCTTTGCTGAAGGTCGTGTCCATCCTGAAAAGCTTTGAGGAATTCACCGACGAGCCGCTTTCAGGCCACTCTGCCCTCGGCTCTCTTCAGGGCAGTGGTCACGGTGAGTCCGGTAATCAACCTCGATATGATCTGACCAAGGTGTAGGTGAACGACCGCGTTATGAAATACAATTATAACTAAGGTAGCTACATTAAAATTAAACAAAACAAACAATCCACAAACAATCCCCAAACAATTTAAAATAAAAATGAATAATAATGGACTATCAAATAAATATTATCACTAGATTCAGCGCACATCTGTGGCCTATATGATGTTGAATTGATATATCCTTTCATAAAATCAGCATATTTAGTTAAAGCCGAGACTTATGAAAAGAGATTTGAAATGTGAGTGATTTATTCATTCGGACCTAAGTGTGTATGAGCACTTTATGCTAATTACCTTAATAAGCACTGACGCGCCGCTAATATATAAGTATGGTAGAAAGACCGGTGTGAGAGAGATTTTTATGCAGTTATTCGTGTGGTAGATTAAGCTATGCTTCAGGTCGTGTCGCAGCAAAAAGTCTTCTGAAAATGGAAAGCGCTGTGACAGCAAAAGTGAATAAAATTGATTATTTAATTTCGTTTATTAAGCCGACTCAACTCCGCTAGGAATTTTATTTTTCCGAACCAAAACACATTGTTGTACCAGACTAAATTAAAAAACAATTGTTTCCATTTATCTTTGTCCTCGTAATAACAAACTGCCTGCTGAAAATTCTGGCCGTGACTTACATATTTTTCACATAACAAATCTAAAACATAAGTGCAAACCCGGAATGGAATTGATTTTCAGTGTGCCGAGGTTAACATGTTTGCTCGTAGGCCTAAAAAGATTGGTTTGCAATATTGTTTGTATTTTAGCCATCGATTGCTGAGTGCTTCTATTTAATTATAACTTTAAAAAATCCTGATCTACATCACGCATTAAAATACCGTAGATGAGGAGTAAAACAATATTGACTATGAACGATCTGTTTCAACACTAGGTGACTAGACAAAACTGTTCTGCGTACTTCAGCCGAAACGGTTTTAATTCTCATGTGCGTACTGTCATATAATGCTGTCGATATCCTATCACATGAAGAAAATTAATGTGAAACTATCTACCAGTAAAACAAACATAAGAGGTATGTTACAAAGATGAACGTAAAATTTACCGACGAGTGTACGTGCAGGTACATATGTATGTACTTAGGCATCCCTCTCCAATCGTTATTATGGAATGAAATTACAAGGCTCGGTTGTCCTACAATGAATCTTCTCTCGTCCTATAATGAGTCTTAAATTAAGATTCAGAGCCTTTATTAAGATGTTATGAACTAACTTTGGGGCTATAGACAAATTAAATCTAATGAATAAGACACTGTCTAATAAAATAGTGTTGTTGGAAGTAATTGAAAGACTCACAGGTAGAAATGTTTAGGTACAGTTCTAATTTCAATGTTCCGTGGTGAATAATAAAAGAAGTTTTTATCACATCTATTCAAAGAAAGAAAGAAAGAAAGAAAGAAAGAAACTTTATTTGCAAATATGGGTACAGTCATGCTTGATGTCATTTATAGGTTACAATGTTCAGCCATATTTTACCAGCGGCATGCAAATACATTCATTAAAATTTGATTAGAAAATTCAATATAAAACAAAAACATGTCAACCAACAATAATAGCATTAACATTCATTATAATTTGATTAAAAAATTCAATATAAGACAAAAACATGTCAACTAACAAAAATAGCATTAGTGGCCAAGACTATAAAAATTACAATGCACAATTTAATTCATAATGTCATAATCCTGATTCACAATGTCATAATTTCATAATTTAATTCATAATGTCATAATTTCATAATTTAATTCATAATGTCATAATTTCATAATTTAATTCAAAATGTCATAATTTAATATATTCCTTAATTTAATTCAAAAAGAGCTAATTTATTCCTCGTAAACAGGGACCGAAATAGTTCATTAATCCCTTAGGGACCAAAATAGATTTGAATTTGGAAAGTGGATGTTGTTAGTAAATGTTCCAATCAGCAAAGAGGTGAATCACAAACCATGCAGGAACAATGTATTGAATATGTGACTGGCTGAAAAACTGCGAGTGCACCAAATAAAATAAAAAGTTGATGAAAAATAAACAACGCGCGAACTAGCCTCAAAGGTAAGTTTAGATGGCGCCACAGGAATCAGAGTAAACAAACCAAACTGTTAAAGTCGAGCGATGAAATTTCGCAGTTTATGTGTAGGGGATTCAGGGGCAGGGTGGATAGGTTCTGTGAGTGTTACAGATACAGGAGTGAAAAAAGCTTATATTTCCGTTACACGACACGATTAATAAACACAGTTTATACAGATAGTCAAATACGATAATTTTCCTTACTTACTAGAGTTATAACACTGACACTAAACTGTAAAACATAATAAAATAATACTGGGCACTATATACAAGATGAGGCGCGACTAGAGCCAACAACGCCGACTTATACGTTGTTGCTCGATTGACTGTTTGATGAAGACTGAAGGGTCGCCTTTATTTTTTTTAATTTTTTTTTTCTAGGTGGCGTCTCGCAACTCAGTCAAAGTGACCGGCTATTGCTTAACCGGGCTTCCCTGTGGAGACTAAGCTATATAGCCTCCAGCCAGGCACAAAAATACTAAAACTAAGCGACCACGCTAAGGGCTACCCCCTGTGGGGTCGAACCTTGGCTCAGGGCGTCGCTGGGGGGACAGCTAGGGCTGGATCTAGTAAAAGTGATTCTACCATCCGTTCGGAAAAAGCCTACGTGGAGAAGAACGGACAAGAAACTCCAATTAACTAATTAGAAGTTAGCTATGGCTCGCGTTTCGCGGGCTGGCTTGTAAATCTTGTTGGGGACGTCGCGGCGGGCCTCGGCGGCGAGGGCGGAACGAAGGCGATCTTTGTTTGCGAATTGTGCTGGTCTTTGGGTTGCTCTCTTGAAACAGGGTAGTGGCGTCATCGGGGTTGGAGAGAGTGAGCCTTGGTCGGCGAACTTTAGATATTTGGGAGAGTTCGTAGCGGGAGGCCGCTTAATTAGGGGGTTACTATGATTGACAGCAGAGTCGAAAAAGCGTATGGTAATGCGTTTCATAAACTGCTGTATTGTGGGGATTCGGAGATCGACATGGAGTTCCTGGTTCCGAGCGAACCAGGGGGCCCCAGTGATTTTTCGGAGGAATCGGTTTTGTATAACCTGAAGCTTGTGAATGTGACGGGGCTTAGCGTGTGCGAAGACAGCGCATGTATAGGTCATGATGGGACGGATGACCGCAGTGAAAATGCGCAGCTTGCACCTAAGTGACAAGCCGCTGCTTGCGTTCACCAACCCATGAAGTCTGCCCATAGCGAAGGCGGCTCGCGAGCGCGCCGCCTTTATGTACTTGGCGAAAGTGAGGTGGTTGTCAAGGGTGACACCTAGGTATTTGGCTTGGCATTCCCAAGGGATCGGCTTGCCGTACATGGTTATGGGTTTGGAGGAGTGGAGGTTTTTATATCTATTATTGTATTTTCGGTCAGGCCTCGAGAAGAGGACAGCCTGGCTTTTGTCTGGATTGACTTCTATTCTCCAGAGGCGAAACCACTTGGCCAGTGTGTTGGCGGCTCTCTGGAGTTTTAGGGCTATGGCATAAAGCTTAGGCCAGTGTAATAAAGGGCCGTGTCGTCAGCGAATAGTGCCAACTGGCTGTCTTTGGTTTTTGGGATATCGCTTGTGTACAGCGTGAAGGCAATGGGGGATAATAAGCAGCCTTGGGGGACTCCGGCTCGTATGGGGTGAGGGGAGGAGAGTTCTCCCTCGACACGATAGCGGAAAGTTCGGTCCGACATCCAGTCTCGTAAGATGAGCACGAGACGATCTGGCACTTTGAGTTTGTATAGCTTATAAATTAAGCCATTGTGCCTGACTTTGTCGAACGCTTTCGCTATGTCGAAGAACAAGGCACCCGTCATCAGACCACGCTGAAAACCAGCACTAGTGTGTTCAACGATGCGGTGAACTTGTTGAGGGCAAGAGTGTTCAGAACGAAAGCCGAATTGCTCGTGGGGGATAAGGCTCTTTCGCTCGACAAAGTCTTTGAGCCGCTTATAAATAAGCCGCACATAGACCTTTCCGAGGGAGTTGAGTAGGCTGATGGGACGATAACTGGTAGGCTCCGATTTGGGTTTACCCGGTTTAGGGATGCCTATCACAGTGGCCTGTTTCCAGGCTTGGGGGAAGATATTTTTGCTTAATGCAGCGTTGAATATGGCCGTCATTAGCAGTATTATATGGTGAGGGAGGAGTTTCAACACCTTATTGGTGATGCCATCTAAGCCCGGGGCTTTGTTAGAGTGAAGCCTTTTGATGACCTCCTCTACTTCGTCTGGGGTGACGGGAGGTAGCGGGTCATCAGGGTCTTCAACGGGTGGAAGGGAGGTCCTACGTTCGACTTTAGCGTCCACCATGTCTAGGTGGGCTTGGTCTACTGGTTGGGAGCTGAGTGTGAAATTCGAGGCTGTCAGCCAGGCATTCGGCTTTTTCAGAGTTTTCAAATGCTACACTCTTATCGGGGCGAAAATAAATCTGTGCGTTACGCATGTGAGTTCTGTTTGCGACACAGGGAAAGTTCCTGTAATGACGGATAGCTGCGTTCTTCTTGGTTATCAGCCTCCGTACATCGTCCGGGAGTCCAGCACTGGAACCTCCCTTGAACATTCGTACAGGACAGATTGTACGTGAGCTGTAAGCGAGTCGATCGCCGCTGTCGTGTCAGCGACTGATTTTAGGACATTGGGGATTGAGTCTAACTGGGGGGACTTGTCAGATTTCAGTTTAGCGCTTACTTTCCTCCAGTCGGTGATCTTTTTAGTAGGGGGTGGCTGTCCTGGATCTGGGAGGCCTGAGCGACTACCTAGGTGTAAGATCACGGGACGGTGATCTGAATCTAGCTCGTCTATCGCTTTTATAGAGCGTAACTGAAGGTTAACGTTCTTAAGCAGCGCTACATCAAGGACATCCGGTCTATGGTTAACATTATCCGGGAAGTGAGTGAAGCTCATCGGGGCGAGGACATCATAATGGAGGGTTGAGCCTAGGTTCAGCAACAACTTTCCTCTAGGGTTAGTAACGGTACTGTTCCAGGATGGGTCTTTAGCATTGAGATCACCTGCTAGGATAACAGAGTCACTCAAGCCGAAGAGGGCAGTAAGGTCTTGTTTGAGACCGTTTGGGTTATCTCCCGATGACGCCTGGTGTGGAGGGCAATAGGCGGAGATTATGGTGATAGACTGATGACCAGTCATTCCAAGCCGACAGGCTGAGTACTCTAGGTACGAAGTGGGGTCGGGTGGGCAGTCTTACTGCCAAACACTTTACACGTGCAGCCTGTGGGTTAACAACACACTCGGAACATACAACGCCTTGCGTATTCTATACAACAACGCGTTCAGGTTGCTGCTGGGGCTACTATGTTCGCAGAAGCGCACACGGATGGCTTTCATGCCCGAATAAGGAAACAATGTGCGTCGCTGCTGCGTCGCGTTAGGTCCAGCAGCAACAGCTTACTAAGCGTGTTCGCGGACAGGTGGGACTCTCCACTGCTGCGCCACTGGATGCGCTTGCACACTGCCTTGTGAGCAGTGGACAGTTCCTCCGCGTCAAATTTTTTATGTGTTGCCTCTGGTTTTTGTTCGTTTGTATCTTTTTATGTATGGTAACTGTTTTCTTCGTTGTATTTTGTGTTGTTTGTTTTGTTTATTGTCTGTATTGTTTTTTGTATACTCATTCTATGTTTTGTAAGTGTACCTATGGACAGAAAGTCTGAAATATACTATAATTTTATTTTATTTAATTTCAACTCAGAATTTAAGGAGCTCATCGATTCGATGAACAATACCAAAGTAAGGATATTCGGGTAGGCCGCATAAATTACTCAAACTGCCAGACCATGATTAAAAACTAAGCTAAATTTAAATTAAAACAAAAAAAAACACATAGAATGATCCACATAGTCTTCACATTCACAATAAATAAAATAATATAATACTTTAAAAAGTAAATATTCTTGTCATTGCAAGAAAAAAAAATATACTAACAAAATTCACGGTGCAAAATATAATAAAAAAACAAAATTAATTGGAGCAGCTCAATCCCAAGCCTTTTTGTCTTCAAGGTAATCTTTAGTTGAATAAAACGTTTTCTGGCACAACTTACGTTTAATGAAAGATTTGAATTTATTAAGACTTAGATCTTGTACGTGGCTTGGAAGCTTATTATAAAAGCGTACACATTGACATCTAAACGAGCCACCTATTTTCTTGAGCCTTCTTGAGGTACTACGAATTTGTGTTTATTCCTAGTATTTATGTTATGGATATCACTGTATTTTTTAAACAATTTTATATTTTTATGGGCATATAAAAGATTTTCATAAATATACTGAGAAGGCACAGTCATTACATTAATTTCCTTAAATTTCTCTCTGAGTGAGTGTCTCGGGCTTAATTTATAAATTGATCGAACAGCTCTTTTCTGCAAAACAAAGATAGTCTGGATGTCGGCGGCATTTCCCCACAACAGAATACGACATTACACTATGAAAATAGCTAAAGTATACTAAACGGGCTGTCTCTATCTCAGTTAAATTACGAATTTATCTAACAGCATATGCTGCGGAGCTTAGCTTCTTTGACAATTTATCTATATGTGGGCCCCACTGAAGCTTAGCATCTAAAGTTAAGCCTAAGAATACTGTGCTATTTTCAGGATTCAATTCTTCGCCCTTTATCAACACATCCTATTACTCAAATATGAAGTAAGAAGATCCAGAGCGCCGTTCCGGATCCCGTAATGGCGGAGTTTCCTGATTAGTGTTTCATGAAAAACACAATCAAATGCTTTGGACAAATCACAAAAGATTCCCAAGGCATCGCACTTATCTTCCCATGCATTATAAATATGTCCTAAAAGTTCAACACATCAGTAGTTGAACGACCCCTTGTAAAACCGAACTGTTTGGTATGTAATAATTTATGTTTATTAAAAATCTTTGCAATTGCTCTAAAATTATTTTTTTAAATATTTTGCTAAACGTAGGTAGTACTGAAATAGGTCTATAATTTGTAGGGTCTGATGTACTATCTGATTTAAACAAAGGTATTATTTTACTATTTTTCATAAGGTCAGGCAACTCCCCACAGTCGATACAATTATTAAAGATAATAGCTAAACTAGGTGCGACAATGTCAATAATAGACTTAGCAACTTCTACAGTGTGACCCCACAGATCTGCAGTCTTTTTAACATTTAAAGTGTGAAAGGTTTGAATTATGTCTTTACAAGTAATATGTTCAAAAAGAAATTCCGAATCGCAAACATTAACATTTTCTTTTCGCAAAGACTCAGCAACAGAAGGTGATGAGATTAAGGATTTAGTCGTTGAAATGGGAATATCTGAAAATAAATTTTCAAAGGCCACTGCGACTTGTGAGTCTGATTTTATGATGTTGCCATTAATCGACAGGCCGTAGTCAATATTTCGGTTACCAGATCTTCCCGTTTCACTATTAATAATATTCCAAGTCGTTTTAATAACATTACTACTGTTTTTAATCTTTGAGCTCAAATAACGCGACTTGGCCAAACAACAAACTTTTTTAAATAATTTTGAATAATTTCTAACATATAAATTAAATTCAGCAGTGTTTACATAAGTCCTTTCACTGTACAGCTCATAAAGCCGTGTTCTACTTTTATGAATACCAATGGTAGCCCAATTACTGAATGATGCGTTACTATTAACGGAGATAGTCTTGGGAATAAAGGTCGAATTAAATTGTTTACTGTATATACTAAAAAAAAACATCATATAGATGATTAGGATCAGCATCAATTGACAAAATTGGTAATTTATTAATGAGTTTAACTTTAAAAGCTGCCAAGCGACTTGCAGTTTTGGGGTTAACAGTGATATCCTTTTTAGCCACTTTGTTGTTTTGGTTTGGTATAATAATCTTCTGCCCGCAATGATCAGAATCTAGTAAATTTATAATTTCTCACATTAGTATAAATATTATCTAAGCATGTAGCACTAGAAGGGGTTATTCTTGTGGGCTCCAAAAATAGGTTTACAAGATTGTAGGACTGAAACAGACTTATTATTTTACTACAAGAACCTGAGTTTTCTAATAAATTAACATTAAAATCACCACAAGTGATAATGGATTTATTCGAGTTAAATCGAGTTAAATCTTGTGTAACATTTCATCCATTAACCTTTTCGAAGCAGTCATACAATCCTGAAGGGGTCTGTATACGCTTAATACAATAAACTGCTCCAATTCCATACAAGCTATTTCAACTGTCCGCTCAACAGATAGGCTTACAATATGCTTACGGTCTTTAAATTTAAGCTGGTTACTTACTAAAATCAATGAGCCACCATGTATAGCATTAACTCTGCTGAATGAACTACCAACCTGGTGATTATTAAAATTGAACAATAACTGGTGGCTATTAAGCCAATGTTCTGTTATACAAAGAATATCAATACTGATAAAGTTCATAAATAATTCTACTTCTAAATCTTTGTTCATAAATCCTTGAATATTTTGATGCACCAGGTTAATAATATTTACCGAATTTAAACTTTTATTTGATTTTACTTTGCAATTTTTATCCTGTATACTTTTGCAAGAGGTTGTCCCTATTGTCCTTATTTCTAATTTAAATTACTATCAATTTCAATTTCTGATACCAAATTATTGGCTGAATTAAATAACATTCCTTGGCATTGCTCAATAGAAATAAGTTGTTTTGCCTTTAGTTCGTTTAGTTGTGTAATAGAAAAATAATATAATAGCGACACAGCTATCTGTCTTTTATAATACTTTGAAAGAAAGTACCTATCCATGAAAAATTTATCTTTTGTCAAATAAAAGTGATTACCAACATAATTGTTAGTGTCAATTAAATGGAATAAATTACTACTATATGTTAAATTATGTAATGTCCTATTCGATTCATACCTAAGTATGTTTTCTTCCTGTGGCAAACTTTGGCTGTATGGGAATGTGAACATCACAAGTTTTTTTTAAACTAAGGTTGCACAAAGATCTATAATGTTGGAGTAATTCTCCTTTGTTCACATTACCCCTATTACCAATGAATATTAATAATGTAGTATCCTGCTTAAAATTGCATTTTATAACTTTTTTCATTATGTCAAATAAAGAACAACCAGGCATACAGTAGTTCATTATTGAGTGTCCTGGATATCTATTTGTCAACAAGTGGCCTAGATCCTTTCCAATTTAATTACAAAATAATACTATTTCTGTGTTTACATTCTTTTTAGGCAAACGGTTAGTAATTTCTAATGGCAAACTTGCACTAGACTGCGGTATGGTGGCATTACATATTGTCAATGAATGGTCTGGTGTGGGTTCAACGGATGTTGGTTGACAATGATCACATTTGTTAGTTTGTGAGCTTACCAGCTCATTCATTGCCAATACAAAATACAAATATAATCAGAGAAATATTGGTCAACCTGAGTAATGTGTCATAACCATTAAAGATAGACCAACTGTAAAATTATGTAACCGGTGTAACCGGTAAACTTATTATTTCTGAGAGTACTGAATCTATATTATTATTGTCCAAGTATCAAATTTAGTAAAAAAAACATCTTATTTTACATCAATTAACAACAGTTGTAGAAAGGTTATTGTCATAAAACTATGGTCCAGAGTTGGGTCTGTATCTAGGCTATCTGGTTATACCCATGATATCAAAGTTACATTCATAGGGGCCCAAGTATTTCTACTTACAAAATGTGTTTTACTTATTGTTTTACCATAATAGGAATTTAGTTTTTTGAAGCACTAATTTGTAAGACATTTTTGTGATGGTTTCTCCTCAATTTGATCAAAGTTTCCTTCTCTGTTCCTCTTTCATCAACTCTGTTTTGCTCCAAACAATGGTAGCTACCTATATAATAGCCCCTCATTGTTTTTTTTTTCTTTCTAGTCCTGTAAGTATAAATAAGGTTTTTACCACCATATGGTTAAACATGCGTATATGATGAGTAGAACTAAAAAACATAATTTTGTAGTGGTATTTAATTAGAACACAATGTTATGTACTTTTTAATGTATATAGCATTAGTAAACACAATAATTACTGAGTTTATGTGAATGAAGGTTGCCATAGGATTATACAAAGACCTGTGAAAATCCTTCTTTTTTAAATCTTCTGAATTAAAACGGTCAGGACCGGAAATGTTATTTCTGCATCAAAAAACACAACACTGATGCATTCTTGACCAACAGCTAGCAATATTATTATTATTTGATTTATGAACGCTAATTATTCTTAAAAACAGTATATAAAGTTCTGTAACCACAAACAGTAGTAGTCGCAATGTTGTTATTTTTATAGTAGCAATACTGGCGGTAGCAATTGGCAGTAATGTTCCCTATTAAATGCATTCTGCCTTCGTTCGTAGTTGTTTGAAATTTAGATTTTAGAATTATACAAAATGTGTGCGTCTTCCTCAAGTGAAAGTATTACAATCAAGTTTCTCAAAAACTACATCCTGGAACACCGTTTTCTAATTCGCAAGCTGTAAATAAATCTACAGCAGAGGTGGCCCAGTGGTTACAGTCCCGACTTACGAGTTGTAGGTCGTGGGCTCGAACCCGAGCAGGCGCTTTACTTTGTGTAATTTATTTCATCACCACTGCTCTCAAAACGGTCAAGGAAAACATCGTGAGGAAACCGGCATGTCCTAGAACCAAAAATTCAAAGACATGTGACATCTACCATACCGCACTGGGCCCGCGACGTGGATTATAGCCCAGTCCCTTTATGAGAGGAGGCCTGTGTCCCAGCATTGGGAACATTAAAAGGCTGATGATGTGATGTGAAATAAATCTACAACTGTAACTGATGGAACTAATCAAACTGTTACGCTGCACTTCCATAATTGTTTAAATATAAACATTAACCTCTAATTATTTTGTTTTATGTCTTATAGTTTTTAATTTTATGTAAATAAATAAATATAACGTTCTTGTTCATAAGTTGCACTTACTTATTTTCTCATAGAGGGCGATAAAAAGTAGAGTGTCCACCTCGGGAGCAACACTATTTTAAGCTCGAGTGACGTACCCCTCGCTGCACTCAGGATACTACTTTAGAACCCCTCGCTACGCTCAGGATTCTACTCTAGAATCCTTCGCTCCGCTCTGGATTCAAAAAAACACTCTCGCCTTTAAAATATTTGTTTGCTCCCTAGGTAAACAATCTACTATTTACAGGTGTTTGTCATCCCACGCAGTTTTCAAGAAAGTGTAAATAATATTTATAAAGTTAATGAAATAATAGTTCTGCTACTCGTGTGCTCGATGCATCGTTGTCGCATTTTGTCGGAGCCTGTTAAGCCTGTAGATGTGATAAAATGAATAAAGTATTTCAAGAGTATGGATCCGGTCTCCTATCAGTTAATCTATAACCTATAAGGTGACCACTAATTCGTCTGTCAAGCATCGTGTTTATCGCGATATTTACGACCTTTTGTACGACCATTAGGCAGATTATCCGGACGTTTTGACATGATAATGATAAAAGGATTATCTTATTGTCGGGTCAATGGCCAGCATGATTGGTAAAATATACCTACGTATTTTCTTACACAGAAACGGATAGGCTAGTTTTTCGGGCTAATGTTGTCAGTAGCCTTGGATCTTCGATCACTAATAAAATTAGTATCGAAGTCTATGACATTCAACGATAGTGTATATATGAGTCTGTATTTTCCTTGATCGGGCCAGTCCTTCTAGATATTACCCATAACAAACAAACCTACAGTGATGGCCCAGGGGTAAAGGCCGTGACTTACGTGTCGCGTAGGTCGTGGTTTCGAATCCAGGCAGGTTCTTTACTTTGTGTAAATTATTTCATCAACAAACAAGAAACAAACTGCTGACACAAGTGAAATAACAACTGAAATCGCATGAGCTTTCATCTTTCGCCATAGAGCGCGATGTGACAATGCCACAACGGTGGGACAATACTTTTCATAAAAATTGTTCTCAAACTGCTCTCTCTATAGGATAGACGGATATATTTGTATGAAAACACTTCGTTGCATCGCTGTCAGTTGCTAGAAGGATCTTTCAGCCCCATGTCACAATTCTTTTCAAATAGTTTAATACAGAACGTGGAGATGTATACTGACACGAATGCAAACTCGTCTCGGTCTGTGGGACATAGATGCTTGTTAAGTCTCTCTTCTAAAGTTGTGATATGGATTTGGTGCTCACATAATTATCAATCTACTATCCTCATATGTATATTTTTTTACGTAACTGAGGTTTGCTTTTAGTCTACATCATGTTCAAAAGCTTGCATCGATTGGGTATCATTTAAATCAAAACTTTCCAGTCTTTTGCCATTTATGTTGGGAGTCTTTACAACCCAGTATCTTAGTAAACTATGGGAATCCTTTGTCAAGACTGTAGTCAGATATTTGTAAATCTTTGAACGTCTACAAACACAACTTCTACATATGTCAACCAGGACCAACAACTAAACGTATTTTGCGAGCCACGGAGGGGCCTTGATATGTTTGAATGGTCACCCATCTTCGGATCGAGACGTTTGAAGTCCTCTCCTCTTTAAGACCCAACGACCTTGAGAGAACAAAACGCGCACTAGTTAAGTGTGGTAGCCCTACTACAATTAGCTTTGTCAGCAGTACAGCTTCTTCCAAATCTAGTGAGTAAGTAATTATAATGCAGGACATTGTCGTCACGCTACAATTGTCATCTTAGCATAATTTAGCTATAAGAACTTTGTATCTTTAGGATTAAGACATTATTATCATTACTGTCACTCTGTCGGTTAAATAAAGTTATGTCTCCGACTTTCGTTAACTTAATTGGCGCTGCCGGTAGGATCGCTATAGTCACTCAGTATAGTATAAAACTTTAAAAGCTACTGTGACGTCTGTTCCAACAGTTTAACAGAGATCGCCGAACAAACAAATTTATTGAGCAACTTCATCGAGATGCTAACGTTGAGTGTGGTGATAATAGTCCAAGGAGGAGATGGGAGTAACTTCGGGACTGTGAGTAGAACTTTTTCACTATCCTTTCGGATGTCCTCTTTGATTAGATATATGTGTTTGTGTTATTAGGGGACGGGCAATACCTGGGTAACATACATATTTTATTACGATAGAACTTTCGTGATAAAATAAATAGATAGATATATTTATTTTAGTAAATTTTATAACGATACCAATCTCGTGAAAAACAATTAGGTAGGCATTATTGTTTAGTACCGGTTTATTACGATATAATTTTTGTATTAAACTGTGCCAGTAAGTAATTAGTTTCTTGGTGTGTGTAGCGTTTCGAATATCAATAAAAATGGATCAGATCGTACAAGTTATGTCAACAATGACTAGCATTATTCTGGAATTTAGTGGCGATGCTAGACAGCTCACACTGTTTATTAAAATAATGCGAATATATATTAAATAAGTTCCGAAGGGGATGTTCAGAACGAATACTTGTATCACGTCGTAACTAGTAGACTTTCAGGTAAAGCCACCAGGTGACACAGCCCCCAAAGATTCCCGTCAAATTCAACGAACTGTGTAATCTCTTGATTATTTTGTTAATTCAGTCTGGCAATTACCTACCTATTATTTTAGGGTCAAATCCTATGAAAATAATTTAATAACAGACGCCATAATTTGATAAAATAGGTATTCCGTGTACCCTTTTTGCGCTAACTTTACCTAGTTTTGAAATGATTTCAACTATAACAACATTCATTTGTATAAACCACCCACAGTTGGCAACCCCCTCGATTTCAGCTTTGCAAGAGCTTTTCAATCTAGGGCGATTAATTTGGCTCTAACTGCGGGCACAGTTTCGTGAATATAACTAGCGTCTATTTAACAATAATGCGGTTCTAAGCAACGGCTTTCATTTGTTTGTTACCACAAAACTTACAACATTCGGGAGGAGTGTGGGGGGGGGGTTGCCCCTTTGAGTAACGCTAGTAATCCCGTGGTTCGAAGTGGTCAGTGGCAAACCTATGTATAGGACAGACAAAATATTTTCCTGGAAATCTAGGTGTTCATTTTAAGAGAAAAATGCGAAGCCTTGCCATGTACTTGACTTAACTTAACAATGTGGTCGTTCATAGTTCATTCGTCATTAAGTGTAGAGCTCACAGTCTCACTTGGGTATAGTAGAGGCAACCTACGTCACACAACAAGTCACGATAGCTATCAACTGGAGTGGGTGACATTACCTGCATCTGTGTGTTGCCAAGCGATTAGTTGCATGAGCAACTAGGTACTACTGAAGAAAATTACAGTATTTCACTATCCAGATAGATTCTCTTACAGTTTCACGTAGAAAAAAAAGAAGTTCTAAAATTATCCATGAAATCTTAACAATGGTTCCTTTTAGTACAAAATCATCAAATTAGAATCTTTTTGGGAATAGATGTTTAAATTAGGTTCATTTGCAACTTAAAAGTTATCTTTCAGGAAAATGTTAGAATAATAAAAATGAATACTCTAACTTTGTCCTTCAAGAAGCTTTTTCTCCAAAACCAATTTGTTACCCCAAGTCCCTTAGTTAACAAGCAAGAAAAGTAAGATCATGCCGTTTCATACTCATTATATTTAATAATCATAAATTTGACCCTGTTCCCGACGCCGCCCGTGTACTATTATTTAGTATAATTTATTTTAAAGAAAAATTTCAAAAAGTAGTTATTATGTACCTACTTAAATAAAAACGAAAAACTATAATACATCTTTATTTTTCTTGAATTCATAATATTACTGTTTAATATAATGCGAAGATAAACTTTTTGGAAGTAGTATAGTCCTGTGTTATAGTTCACAGATAACCTGTGTCATTCTGGAAAATTATGGGTATGCAATGATTTACAACTACCTACATATCAATATTCTGTTTGTATAATATTGCAATACTTGTTTATTGCTAACGCCTGACCTCATCATGAAAGCGAAGTCGTGAGCGGCGGATGGCAGACTATTTACATTTCTAAGAGCTGACCAACAGTGGAAGGTATTGTGACCTTTGTAGGGCCATTGTGTGCTGATAAATATTCAACCTCCACGTATCGCTACAGTTCCCTGGCAGTTAGTACTACACGCGGTTTCTAGTGATAATAACGAATCTTGTGTTGTCGAATCCTCATATTTATCTTCTTTTTATAATCGAAGCAGTTCGGTGGAAAGTTATATTATATTCATCCCCGTCAAAGTGACATACCAATATTTATGAAAAGCTCTTGTGACATGGAGCGTAAACGTGCATTATTAAAATACTTTTAACATGGGTTTGTGAACGGGCACCTACTTACAACAATATTGTTATTTAAAACCAAGGAGTTTTACTACCTATTCAGCCAGATTTGATTCCTGGCTGAAGAAAGAGCAACTAAGTTCACAATCAAAGAAGTAAGTACTTCATTAATTACACATTAAGATAAGGTAAATAGATGGTAGTACGATGGCAATCATTAAGGCGCTGTAATTATCTCAAGTTCGTTAACATACTTATCTGTCAATGTTGGCTTTTAGGGATTTTAGCCTAGGTAACCTTATTAAAAACACGTTGACTGCCTAATTTTATCTTTCCGTCTTCGGTTTCTTAATCAGAAACTCATTTGCTTTTAGATTAGCTGCGAATTTTTGAAACTGTTCAAACATAAAAATTAAATAAGATTCAAAGCCTCCTGTTACTATTTGGTTAAGCTTCTTACACACATAATATATACCCTTTGGGCATAGGACATGTAAAAATATAGCAATGAAAGCCGACTAATGAAAGAATCAGTATAATTGGCAGATTTGCCGTAGGTGCTTTTTTGAGGTTTAAGATGGCATTACTAAAAACACTAATTCAAAACTTAACAAAAGCTTTGCTAGCTATTAATATTTGAATCAAACATACATTTTAATTTATTCAGTTATGATAATTGCGGCTAGATATTTTTTTTATGTAATTCACTAACCTGATGTACAATAGAGTATGCAAAAAAATAATGTACAACAACAAAAGCCTGGATGACACCTACTAGACGTGAATCATACATGCATATTATAATAACACTTATTATTTAAAAAATTATAAAAAGGATATAAGAAAAAAGAGCCGTTAACTATGAATTAATATAGGAAATAACAAAAGAGTAAAAATTAAAACAAAATTAACTCAAAATTAAATTAAAATCAAATCACAGTTGAATTCAATATTTCTAGGCAACCCTGCAGCAATCTATTCTACTATAAAGTATCATTCATGAAAATTAAATATAATCAAAAACCTTGATTCCTGCAGGTTTCTGCAGTCGGATCTTAGGCTATTAAATCACCTCTTAAATAATAGATAAACTTAAATGAAATATGGAAAATACCGTGTCGGACTTCGCACATTTGCGATTTCCGTTTAACAATTTTTGGTCAGTGGGTCGTCTTAGGGGCGGTTTCAATATATTGGTAATAGTAGGGGAAATAAAAAAAATATTCAGAATAAAATGTGTGACAGACGACGGATAGACAGACGGACGCGTGAGTTACAGCAATATGTCTCCATTTCGACCCTTGGAGTACGAAATTTTAAAAAGTAAAGCAGGAGAGACGAAAAGGTGGAAAAAAAATCTTCTGCAATCTCTTTCCGGAAAGCTGAAAAAAAGGTATAGAAAAAAATTGGCAAAGGTTGTTAAAGAAAGCAGAATTCTTTGAAAGATTTAATGAGATGAAAGCCAAGATCATCATTTTTGCGCGGTATTTCTCAACGACTGTGTTAGAAATAATGTCAAATATGAGAGAACGATAAGTAAACACGAACTCGGTAGAATTTTAACAATCATGGCGCTGATATTTGATTCCAATCTTCGAAATGGCTTAGTGGGCGTTAATTATTCCACTTATGGCACCTGCGAAAATTATCGATAGGTGCCGTATGTGGAATACCTCAGGTGCCATTTTGTACACGTTTTAATAGACTGAATATATCATGTTTACTGTTGATTGTTGTAATTATATATTAAACTTTTTCTTTTTCAAAAATTTCCTAACTTTTATTCAAATCATATAACCCTGCCTGAGGTTTTTCATTCAGACTGTACAAAATTTGCTTAAAAAAGTATAGTCCAAAACAGCACTCAAATATATTAATAATAATGAAATTCCTGTTTCGACCTGATCGGACGAAACTCAGCGGCCGAAACGCCTACTAAAACCTCAAAATTATCTTATGTAACAGGAAAAATAGGCGACTCGAACGAAAGCAAGCACTCATTTTAATAGTCATTAAATTTATAGTTTTAGTTTGAATCGAAGCCAGTTGTTAATAAATTGATGAGTAGTTACGAACTGCTTCGGTTTCATCGCGATTAATTGCGAAGTTAGGTACGAGTACCTCCTTAATTTTCACACTTGGGAGATTTTACCTTACCTCCAGTTTTTTAGCTGAAAGCTGAAATAAATCCAAACTTACAAACACTATCACACTATTACCTACAAAAGTTATTACGCAGATTAAGTTTACCTTTCTGTTACTGAAAACCGACAGATGTTGTTCTATAAACAAACATCCCATAAAAAACACCTCCAGTTTTACCCAAATTTTAACATTTTCTGGGAATATTTTAATTTTTTATCCACTTGTTATGACTGATTCGGAATATAACTTACATTTTAAACAAAAATAAACGGTCCAAGTGTTCTCAAGTCTCTCGTTGAAGTAGGCGCACAATGCCACATTCGCATAATGACATATTGTAATTTCGCAAAATTTCAGAATATAACTACATCACAAAACGTCACATTAGCAAAATCTAAGGCAAATGCATTTTTCACATAATGTCAAATTCTTGAAATGTCACTTCGGAGAAGAATGTTTTTTTTTATTTGGACGTTAATATATTTTTATGAATAATCACTTAGCTAAAACTTTAAGGACTATTGATGACAAGCAAATTGTAGAATGAATGCTGCAATTCTCAATAAAATCAATAAATTGATTATTCGTCTCACAGACTTTGTTCTGTGCTTTAATGAAAGGATATCAAATGTACTACAACTTTATTTCTGATGACTTTTCTTATAGGATGAACGATTTGCCAATATCTTGATCCAGACGGGAGTAAAACTACAAATGTTCAATAATCGAGAAAAATGGACCATCTTCGAAGGACCATAGCTTGGTCGCTATAGGGTTTATAGAGCAGTGATTGGGCTTAAATTGATGCAAATTTAATTAACTTTAAGCTCAAATTCTTTAGCTCAGCTCTCAGGCAAGTGCTTGCCCACTTGCATCTGTTCTTACATTTGCGGGCTATGATTTTGAGAAGTTGTGGTGGATCTGGCTTGTTGATAGTTACTAGTTTGATGAGGCCGAGCTTATTTCCCAACACCACTCGTTGATGACCTTCTCTATCCGCTAAAATATCACAGTGAGCACACGTTTCTCGAAGTTACAAATTTGGATTAACACTTCCCTAACTGGCCCATACAACATACTAAATTCCAGAACTACATCAATCTTTGCGATTTTAATGTTTATTTATTTATCAATTTTTTATTCATAAATCATCATCCTGCTGCAAAAAGTCACTCACACTCACGACTTTAACAATCTTTTATTTTGATTAAAGTAAATCGCACATTATGATAAATTACTTTTTGAGAATGTGTCATTTTGAGAAAAGACAATATGCGAATGTGTCATTTTGCACCAATATGTCATTTTGCGAATGTGGCATTGTGTGCCGAATCCTTTTCGATTACCAACGAACAGCATTTTATTTTATTTATGTAGAAAAAGATATATATATGTATAGTAGCCATTATACAAAGTTGGTAGATATTCTTCTTAGGTTACCTACTTTTCTAGCAATGGTGTCTAAGTTCACTCTGAAAACCGAACCCATGATTTCAAGTTAGCTGCGGTAATGGGTGGTCTACATCTTAAAACTGATTGGTTAAGGCATTTTAATTTAGTAAAAGTGATTCGACGTTTCTGTACTAAAGTGGTTAATATATTATCAATAAATTAGCCTTTATTACCAAATTCCTTTGAAAGGAATTTACTTTAACGTTGTTAATAAATATTTGCAGGGTACAACGCCTCCGAGAATTCTTAAAATGTCCTCTAGTTCACCCAGACAGGCGAGGGTTGGTACGCATATTTCCTTCAATCCTCTATTCGGATAAATTGTTGATTTCATGGGTGTATGGTCACATGTCTAACTCTAATGGAAGATAACACTATTATTAGATATACTTAGAAAGAAAATGTTTGTCAAAGCATCAGTCAACGTGAAAATTGCAAAAGCATTTTGTATAATAATAATGTGACAACTCTCATCAAAATAAGAGTGAGCCAGGTGTGAAGGATTTAATATACTTACCTATCTTTAGATCGCTAGATTTTCTGTGTTCAGTACGAGTACCTGTCAATAAATAAAATCTCACATTGCAATATTTTTTTATAGAAATATTGTTTAAATGTGTAGCGTCAGCGACCTACGAAACGCTTCGAAAACACTGCAGCCATTCCATTAAAAGCAAATCCATTATTAAGTAACAAAGTTAGAAATAGAAATGGTTTGAAAACCAATATTTTTATTACAGCACTCTCAAATGTTACTTTTACGTAACAATTACAAAAGCGACTTGACACGGTGATTCCGCGCCATTGACGCTGCGTAATGCGTTAAATAGTAGCAGGCATTTTCAAAACACTAGTTAATGTCTGACTATGAATGCATTTCAGTAATAGAACACTTATAATTGTTGTTATTCGTGTGTTTTCAGCGCATCTGTGGAAGGGCTGCGCTTTGATTCTCATTTCTCATTCAGTGTTCGTGTAGCGGGGCCCCGGTTCAGTGCTTTCGAACGTCGTCGCGCGCCCCGTCGCGTCCACAGGAAATCTAAACATCTTACAAAATCTCGTACCTTCCTCCCTGAGGATTTGCACCATTTGGTCGAGCGTCTAGTCAACGTCATCTGTGGTTTCCACGACAGCGAACCGGTTCTCCAGGTCTGACTGGAACGCTTCAGATCCTAACATAGTTTGGAGCATGTTTGGACGGAGCCTAGACTTCATCAAACGAGTTCTCTCAAGCTTGAAGTTGATATTCAGAGAGCCTCGGACAAGTCTGTGATCGCTGCCGGTATTAAATCTATTGATCACTGAGACATCCCTGAATATATGATTTTTATCTGTTAAGATGAAGTCTATCTCATTTTTGGTCATAGTGTCAGGGCTTTGCCACGTCCACTTCCTTTGGGGCTGATGAGGATTTTATATTCGAGTTTAATTCGGTAAACAAATGCGAGGTAACTACAATAGGTCATTGAGCTTAAATAGGATTTGCATATAAATGGGACGACTGATAGCACTCCAATGGCTCCAAGTCCTTATTATAGTGAGTGTTCAAATACAACTGTTACGTTATTAAAACAAGATACTAAAAGTAAGACGGGAGCAAACACTAAACATGTTTTGCGTTTTGATGCTAAACTGCTGAAACATCTTTCGCCATAGAGCGCGATGTGACAATACCACAACGATGGGACAATACTTTTCATAAAAATTGTTCTCAAACTGTTTATAGGATATATAGATAAATTTCTATGAAAACACTTCGTCGCATCGCTGTCAGTTGCTGGAAGGACCCTTCATCCCCATGTCACAATCCTTTGCAAACAGTTTAATACAGAACGTGGAGACGCATACTGACAGGAATGCAAAGCTCTTCTCGGTGTGTGGGACGTAGATGCTTGTTAAGTCCTTCTTCTAAAGTTATATCACTGATTTGGTGCTCCCATAATTATCAATCTACTATCCTCGTATATTTTTCCACGCAATTGAGGTTTGCTGTTAGAGAACCCAACTATGGGTTAAGTTCGCCTTTGTGCATAAATGTCCTATTGTACTTATTTTTATGTACAATATAGAATAAGAAACGTCTACATCATGTACAAAAGCTTGCATCGATTGGGTATCTTTAAATCAAAACTTTCCAGTCCTTTCCCATTTATTTTGGGAGTCTTTACAACACAGTATCTGAGTAAACAATGGGAATCCTTTGGCAAGACTGTTGTCAGATATTTGTAGATCTTTGAACATCATTACCCGTAATGACATTCAAAGATCTACAAATGTCAACTAGGACCAACAACTTAATGAATTTTCCGAGCCACGGAGGGGCCTTGATATGTTTGAATGGTCACCCATCTTCGGCTCGAGACGTATGAAGTCCTCTCCTCTTTAAGACCCAACGACCTTGAGGGAACAAAACGCGCACTAGTTAAGTGTGGTAGCCCTACTACAATAAGCTTTGTCAGCAGTACAGCTTCTTCCAAATCTAGTAAGTAATTATAATGTAAGACATTGTCGTCACGCTACAATTATCATCTTAGCATAATTTAGTTATAAGAACTTTGTATTTTTAGGATTAAGACATTATTATCTTTACTGTCACTCTGTCGGTTAAATAAAATTATTTTTATAAACTCTCCGACTATCGTTAACTTAATTGGCGCAGCCGGTAGGATCGCTGTAGTCATTCAGTATAGTATAAAACTCTACAAGCTACTGTGACGTCTGTTCCAACGGTTTAACAGAGATCGCCGAACAAACAAATTTATTGAGCAACTTCATCGAGATGCTGACGCTGAGTGTGGTGATAATAGTCCAAGGAGGAGATGGGAGTAACTTCGGGACTGTGAGTAGAACTTATTCACTATCCTTTCGGTTTTCCTTTACGTTTTCCTCTTTTATTAGGTATATGTGTTTGTGTTATTAGGGGTCGGGCAATAACTGGGTAATATACGTATTTTATTACGATAGAACTTTCGCGATAAAATAAATAGATAGATATATTTATTTTAGTAAATTTTATAACGATACCAATCACGTGAAAAACAATTAAGTAGGCAATAACAATTTCTGATATTTACGAACGATTTACTTAACCTAGCAACAAACATAAAATCAAATATGAAAATAATAGCATTGGCTGATGATACTAATGCTATTGTTAGCGAAGATACTGCGGACTCATTGAGCAACACTGTAAACAAGGCTCTTGTTTTTTTTCAATTATGGTTTATGGCTAAATAAATTAAACATAAATACTAAAAAAACAAACATTATATTGTTTAAGTCTACATCACGCAATAATGATAGTTTAGATATAATGTTAAATGGAGACAAAATATATTGTGTAGACTCAGTAAATTTTTTAGGAGTTCATGTTGATTCATTATTAAATTGGAAAAATGAACTAAAAGCCATAGATGGATCAATTTCATCAGCATGTTATGCGCTTAGGAGCCTGCGAGATGAACTTAGTGTAAATATTTTAAAATCGGTTTACTATGCATTGGTGGAGTCAAGATTAAGATATAGTATTCAACTATGGGGAAATAGCTACAGGTATAAATAACTCTTACAGGGCATTTGTACTGCAAAAGAGGGCGATCAGAACAATAGTCCGCATTCCCCAAGTCGAGTCCTGTCGGGAATATTTCAAAAAGCTTTCCATCCTTACGGTACCAAGCCTTTACATATTAACAGTCTTGACCAGCCTGGCAAAGCACATAAGTGAATATGAAACGAAGGAAGAAAGACACCATAGGGAAACCACACGGAACCAATACTTGAAGCTCGGCATTAGTTCCAAACTGAATATTGTGAGACATTGTGTTAAGTATCAAGCGGTGAAACTATTTAACTGCTTGCCTAAGGATCTAAGATGTATATTATATAGAACAACCTTGTTTAAAAAGAGGCTTAGGGAATTTCTATTGGAAAAATGTTTTTATTCCGTTAATGAACTTATGATAAATGATTAATATGACTTAGGTAACCGTGTAGATTATGTGAATTTCTAATGACATGTTTTAGACTATTTGAATTATTTTGGTTAGGACCTTTTTAGATTATTTATTGACATTTTATTTTTTATTGATATGTATTACATTATTAAATTTATTTGTTTGACATTATTAGATTCTCTATTAAAATTTTTAATTGAATATTTTTATGACATGTATTAGATTATTTAAATGATTTTGGCTATGACATTTTTAGATTATTTATTGACATTTTATTAGATTATTTAATTATTTTGTTGGACATGTTTACATTATTTATTTGAATGGTTATGACATGTATTAGATTATTTTAATTGATTTTGGTAGTGACATTTTTGGACTATTTATTGAAGCTATGTGCAATTATCGGATGAGTTTTAATTTCTGTGGTTTGTTTTTGAGATTAGATTATATAATAAGTGGCATTTTTACGACATGTATTGTATTTAAATAAATTTTGTGATGACATTTTAAGATTGTTATCGTTTTATTTTTATGATTTTTTTTTGATTGAGTTGTTTGACATTTGTAGAGTGTTTATTGAAATGGTTTAGATTATCATTATATTGGATGTGTGTATGTTTTTGATGTATCGGATTGGTTTGATTTATTGTGGTTTTGTCATGTTTTAGATTATTATTTGAAATTTGCTATGACATTTTTAGAGTATTTATTGAATTTTGTTGACATGTATTAGATTTTATTATATTGAATTAAGTAATCAATTTTTGTATATGACATGTCTAGACTATTATTATTGTTGTTCTCGATTTTTATTATTTTGGATGAAAATGTTTTTAATTGTGACAATGGATGTACTTGAATTTGATTAATATTATAAATGTAATGGTTATATTTTTGGTCCGCAGTTGAGAATTTGTTTAGGCTTGTTTTTTAATTATTTTTTGTAAACATTCAGACACAGTGTAAAATTGTTAATGAATAAATGAAATTAAATGAAATGAAATATAGTTTAGTACCAGTTTATTACGATATAATTTTTGTATTAAACTGTGCCACTAAGTAATTAGTTTCTTGGTGTGTGTAGCATTTCGAAAAACAATAAAAATTGATCAGATCGTACAAGTTCTGTCAACAATGACTAGCATTATTCCGGAATTTAGTGGCGATGCTAGACAGCTCCCACTGTTCATTAAAAAAAAATATATATAAAATAAGTTCCGAAGGGGATGTTCAAAACGAATACTTGTATCACGTCGTAACTAGTCGACTTTCAGGTAAAGCCACCTGATGACACTGTCCCCAAAGATTCCCGTCAAATTCAACGAACTGTGTAATCTCTTGATTATTTTGATAATTCAGTCTGGCAATTACCTACCTAATATTTGAACTTCAATTTTCATGAGATTATTTTAATTTTATTCGAACTTACCTCATTTGGAGAGAATTTGGCTTATTCCCACTTAATGGTTTTGTTTGAAAATTTCGTATTTTTCTATAACATACTGAGTTATTTGTTTAATTTTTAATGTCTAGATCATTTTCGAAGTTAAGGAAATCATTGTGCCCAACTTTACGCAAACTAAGAGGGCCAGGCCACTTGAGGTGAGAAGAAATGAGCACACCTACAGAGTGCTGTGCAAAATTCACCGTTTACTTGTTTTAACCATTTAATGCAGTTTCCAATGGTTCAGAGAGACTAATGCTATTGTGAGAGCACCAGGGCAAGGCAGAAAACTTGTACATCTAACAGAAATAATCTTTTTATGTAAATTAGTTTTCGCAAAAACCCGCTATTAAAGGCCGTTTAAGCAAGGAATGAGCTGCAGGAAGTCCGAGGTGCAACAGAAAGTAAGTTTATGGTAAGAAGGAGGTTGGAAGAACTGGTTTTGGTTCGTTCATCCTCGCCGAAGATCTAATAATTGAGGATCACCACCTTTGTACAGGAGTAACTTTTGCTCGGGAATATCGACTTTGGGCACGGACTAATGGAGTAAAATATTATTCAGTGATGAGTGTGGAATTAGTTTAAATATAATTAAAAGACGGGAATGCATTTATAAACATGAAAAAGAGTATCATAATCTGTCATTTTTTTAATTTACAGTGGCATATGGTAGAGGAGATCATACGATAGACATGCATACGATAGACACGTCTGGAACCTGCTAAAACGAAGAGCAAAGTTTATACTCCCAACACCTATCAAAGTGCGTGAACTTCGAAGCGCCGTTGTAGGGAATGACAAAGACTACCACAGGAGACAATGAAAAACATTATTCTTAACATGTCTAGGCGGGTGAAAAGTTTATTAAGAGCAGGTGGATTAAATACGCAATATAATGTGATATTTACTTATTGTAAAAATGTTTTTTAAATAATTTTATTAACTTTCCTTTGTAACCTTAAACAATCAACAATGTCTAGTTTTCCCATTAAGTCATATTACTCACAAAAAATGTACTCGATGCAATCTCATTTTTATTTAAAAAGGTGTATTTTTAAGCAAGGAAAAATGTCTTAATATAAGTTTTAAATTAAATGTTATTTTTAAAAATCGTCATTTTTATTTCAATCCGCTAATTTTGCCGGTGTGTGTATACATTATAGCACACCACAAAACTTACAACATCTAACATCTGGGGCAGGGGGAGGGGATAGCCCCTTTGAGTAACGCTAATAAATAATGCCGTGGTTCGACGTGGTCAGTAGAAAACCTACGTATACGACAGTTAAAATATTTTCCTGGAAACCTAGGTGTTCATTTTAAGAGAAAAATTTACTTGACTTAATTTAACAATGTGGTCGTTCATAGTTCATTCTTTAGCTAGAATAATTAAGACGACGACTAACGCCAACGACCTTGAGCGAACAAAATGCGCACACGTTTCACACCCGCGCGACCCAAAATTTAGTAGTTTTTTTCTACATTCCTTATTATTCTGTGACTTTAAAAAAAAGCTTCAGATCAAAATGTAGATAATCAAATTGTCTTTGAGATGGTGTCGATTTCATTAAAATACGCCCAGCGGTTTTGGTGCGATTGTCGTGTTTTTGTCCATTATAGACATAACTTTGATCAAATTATTGAGAAAATGGTCTAATATATAATATATAAAAATGTTATGTTGGTTTGTGTACGCTTAAAAAACTCAAAAAGTTCTGCACCGATCGAGCTGAAATTTTAGCGTGATATATAATCCGCATCAAGGATTGTTTTTATCAATATTTTTTTTTGTTGCAGGGCAGGCAAGGCGGGTAGCCAATTGGGGGGTCAGCTAGTTTATCATATTTTTTCCAAAAAATTTCGGCTAGCAGTTTAGACGTGATTCTCATTTTGAAATCTCTCAAAGGAATCGGTGCCTTAAGTGTCGAGCTCAGAGTCTCACTTGGGTAGTAGAGTTATAGTATGACCCTACGTCACACAACAAGTCACGATAGCTATCAACCGGAGTGGGCGACATTACGTGCATCCGTGTGTTCAAATACAACTGTGACGTTATTAAAACAAGATACTAAAAGTAAGATGGAATCAAACACTAAACAAGTTTTGCGTTTTGGTGCTAAACTGCTGAAACAAGTGAAATAACAACTGAAAATGCATGAGCCATAGAGCGCGATGTGACAATAGTTTTCATAGAAATTGTTCTCAAACTATTTTATAGGATAGATAGATATATTTCTATGAGAACACTTCGTCACATCGCTGTCAGTTGCTGGAAGGACCCTTCAGCCCCATGTCACAATCCTTTGCAAACAGTTTAATACAGAACGTGGAGACGCATACTGACACGAATGCAAAGTTCGTCTTGGTCTGTGGGACGTAGATACTTGTTAAGTCCCTCTTCTAAAGTTGTGATATGGATATGGTGCTCCCATAATTATCAATCTACTATCCTTATATGTATATTTCTCTACGTAACTGAGGTTTGCTTTTAGAGAACCCAACTATGGGTTAAGTACGCCTTTGTACATAAACTTTCCTATTGTACCTATTTGTATGTTATTATGTTTTGTGTACAATAAAGAATAAGAATAAGAAAAGTCTACATCATGTTCAAAAGCTTGCATCGATTGGGTATCATTTAAATCAAAACTTTAGAGTCTTCTCCCATTTATGTTGGGAGTCTTTACAACCTTTTTGGCAAGACTGTTGTCAGATATTTGTAGATCTTTGAAAGTCATTACCCGTAATGACATTCAAAGATCTACAAATGTCAACTAGGACCAACAACTAAATGAATTTTCCGAGCTTCGGAGGGGCCTTGATATGTTTCAATGGTCACCCATCTTCGGATCGAGACGTATGAAGTCCTCTCCTCTTTAAGACCCAACGACCTTGAGGGAACAAAACGCGTACTAGTTAAGTGTGGTAGCTCTACTACAATTAGCTTTGTCAGCAGTACAGATTCTTCCAAATCTAGTAAGTAATTATAATGTAAGACATTGTCGTCACGCTACAATTGTTATCTTAGCATAATTTAGCCATAAGAACTTTGTATCTTTGGGATTAAGACATTATTATCTTTACTGTCACTCTGTCGGTTAAATAAAGTTATTTTTATAAACTCTCCGACTGTCTTTAACTTAATTGGCGCAGCCGGTAGGATCGCTGTAGTCACTCAGTATAGTATAAAACTCTACAAGCTACTGTGACGTCTGTTCCAACGGTTTAACAGAGATCGCCGAACAAACAAATTTATTGAGCAACTTCATCGAGATGCTGACGCTGAGTGTGGTGATAATAGTCCAAGGAGGAGATGGGAGTAACTTCGGGACTGTGAGTAGAACTTATTCACTATCCTTTCGGTTTTCCTCTTTGATTAGATATATGTGTTTGTGTTATTAGGGGTCGGACAATACCTGGGTAACATACATATTTTATTACCATAGAACTTTCGTGATAAAATAAATAGATATATTTATTTTAGTACATTTTATAACGATACCAATCTCGTGATAAAACAATTAGGTATAATTTTGTATTAAACTGTGTCACTAAGTAATTAGTTTCTTAGTGCGTTTCGAAAAACAATAAAAATTGATCAGATCGTACAAGTTCTGTCAACAATGACAGCTCCCACTGTTCATTAAAAAAATGCGAATATTTATTAAATAAGTTCCGAAGGGGATGTAAAGTCTACTAGTTACGACGCGATACAAGTATTCGTCAGAACGAATACTTGTATCACGCGATACAAGTATTCGTCAGAACGAATACTTGTATCGCGTCGTAACTAGTAGACTTTCAGGTAAAGCCACCTGGTGACACAGCCCCCAAAGATTTCCGTCAAATTCAACGATCTGTGTAATCTCTTGATTATTTTGTTAATTCAGTCTGGCAATTACCTACCTATTATTTTTGGGTCAAATCCTATGACAATAATTTAATAACAGACGCCATAATTTGATAAAATAGGTATTCCGTGTACCCTTTTTGCGCTAACTTTACCTAGTTATGAAATTATTTCAAATATAAAAACATTCATTTGTATAAACCACCCACAGTTGGCAACCCCCTCAATTTCAGCTTTGCAAGAGCTTTTCAATCTGGGGCGATTACTTCGGCTCTTACTGTGGGCACAGTTTCGTGAATATTACTAGCGTCTATTGAACAATAATGCGGTTCTAAGCAACAGCTTTCATTTGTTTGTTACCCAATAAAATATAATACACACACTGGCAAATTTAGCGGAACAAGAAAAAATGTTTGCAAAACTTTTGTTGTTACCGTTGCTCGGTGGTTTTTCTTTTGTTTTATAATAAAACCAATTATTCCTAATTGATAAAACAATTGAACTTCACTTTTCATGAGATTATTTTAATTTTATTCGAACTTACCTCATTTGGAGAGAATTTGGCTTATTCCCACTTAATGGTTTTGTTTGAAAATTTCGTAATTTTTCTATAACATACTGAGTTATTTGTTTAATTTTTAATGTCTAGATCATTTTCGAAGTTAAGGAAATCATTGTACCCAACTTTACGCAAACTAAGAGGGCCAGGCCACTTGAGGTGAGAAGAAATGAGCACACCTACAGAGTGCTGTGCAAAATTCACCGTTTACTTGTTTTAACCATTTAATGCAGTTTCCAATGGTTCAGAAAGACTAATGCTATTGTGAGAGCACCAGGGCAAGGCAGAAAACTTGTACATCTAACAGAAATAATCTTATTATGTAATTTCGTTTTCGCAAAAACCCGCTATTAAAGGCCGTTTAAGCAAGGAATGAGCTGGAGGAAGTTCAAGGTGCAACAGAAAGTAAGTTTCTGGTAAGAAGGAGGTTGGAAGAACTGGTTTTGGTTCGTTCATCCTCGCCGAAGATCTAATAATTGAGGATCACCACCTTTGTACAGGAGTAACTTTTGCTCGGGAATATCGACTTTGGGCACGGACTAATGGAGTAAAATATTGTTCAGTGATTAGTGTGGAATTAATTTAAATCGAATTGAAAGACGGCAATGCATTTATAAACATGAAATAGTGTATCATAATCTGTCATTTTTTTAATCTACAATGGCATATGGTAGAGGAGATCATACGATAGACATGCATACGATAGACACGGCTGGGACCTGCTAAAACGAAGAGCAAAGTTTATACTCCCAACACCTGTTAATGTGCGTGAACTGCGAAGCGCCGTTGTAGGGAATGACAAAGACTACCACAGGAGACAATGAAAAACATTATTCTTAACATGTCTAGGCGGGTGAAAAGTTTATTAAGAGCAAGTGGATGAAATACGCAATATAATGTGATATTTTCTTATTGTAAAAATGTTTTTTAAATAATTTTATTAACTTTCCTTTGTAACCTTAAAAAATCAACAATGTCCAGTTTTCCCTTTAAGTCATATTACTCACAAAAAATATACCAGATGCGATCTCATTTTTAACCGACTTCGCAGAAAGGAGGAGGTTTTCAATTCGACTGTATTTTTTTTTATGTGTGTTACCTCAGAACTTTTTACTGGGTGAACCGATTTTGATAATTCTTTTTTTTATTTGAAAGCTGGTGCTTGTCATGTGGTCCCATTTAAGAATTTCGGAGATATACATCAGAACTCTTCAATAAATGACGGCAAATCACTCGGGATAGCTGCATTCGGATGTCTGTTTATTGTTTACATCATTTCATAACATAACATCACACTATCACGCTCTCAAGGGGTACGCAGGCTGAACAGTTCACCCTGGTATACTCTTATTCCACTGTTTTTGTCTAAGTTGCATGTTTCTGGGTTAATCTATTCTGGCTTCACTTTGGAGAATTGGTCCATTATGGACCATAACTAAAAAGTTTTATTTAAAAATGTGTATTTTTAAGCAAGGAAAAATGTCTTAATATAAATTTTAAATTAAATGTTATTTTTTTTAAATTGCCAATTTTATTTTGTTCCTCTAATTTTGCCGGTGTGTGTATACATTGTAGCACACCACAACACTTACAACATCCAACACCTGGGGGACCCTTTGAGTAACGCTAATAATCCCGTAGTTCAACGTGGTCAGTAGAAAACCAACGTATAGGACAGTTAAAATATTTCCTGGAAACCTAGGTGTTCATTTTAAGAGAAAAATGTACTTGACTTAATTTAACAATGTGGTCGTTCATAGTTCATTCTTTAGCTAGTGTCATTAAGACGACGACTAACGCCAACGACCTTGAGCGAACAAAATGCGCACTCGTTTCACACCCGCGCGACCCAAAATTTTGTAGTTTTTTGTACTTTCCTTATTATTCTGTGACTTTAAAAAAAAGCTTCAGATCAAAATGTGGATAATCAAATTGTCTTTGAGATGGTGTCGGTTTTATTAAAAATACGCCCAGCGGTTTTGGTGCGATTGTCGTGTTTTTGTCCGTTATAAACATAACTTTGATGAGAAAATGGTCTAATATAACATATTTTTCCAAAAAGTTACGACTAGCAGTTTATACGTGATGATTCTTATTTTAAAATCAGCTACTCAAAGGAATCGGTGCCTTAAGTGTCGAGCTCACATTCTCACTTGGGTAGTAGAGTTATAGTATGACCCTACGTCACACAACAAGTCACGATAGCTATCAACTGGAGTGGGCGACATTACGCGCATGTTCCCAAGCGATTAGTTGCACGAGCAACTAGGTACTACTGAAGAAAATTACAGTATTTCACTTACTGATGAAGAGAGCAGTGGTGGCCCAGTGGCATCAGCCGCGACTTACAAGTTGTAGGTCGTGTGTTCGAGCCCAGGTAGGCTCTATACTTTGTGTAAATTATTTCATCACCACATTCACCACTGCTCTCAAAACGGTGAAGGAAAACATCGTGAGGAAACCAGCATGTCCTAGAACCAAAAAATCGAAGACGTGACATCCACCAACCCGCACTGGGCCCGCGTGGTGGATTATGGCCCATCCCCTCTCACTGAGAGGTGGCCTGTGCCCCAGCAGTGGGAACATTAATAGGCTGATGATGTGATGTGATGTGACTTACCGGATAAATTCTCTTACAGTTTCAGGTAGAAAAAAAAAAGAAGTTTTAAAATTATCCATGAAATCTTAAAATAGGTACCTTTTAGTACAAAATCATCAAATTAGAATCTTTTTGGGAATAGATGTTTAAATTAGGCTCATTAGCAACTTAAAAGTTATCTTTCAGGAAAATGTTAGAATAATTTAAATGAATACTCTAACTTTGTTCTTCAAGAAGCTTTTTCTCCAAAACCAATTTGTTACCCAAAGTCCCTTAGTTACCAAGCATGAAAAGTAAGATCATACTCATTATATTTAATAATCATAAATTTGACCCTGTTCCCGACGCCGCCGGTGGACTATTTTTTTTTTAAAGAAATATTTCAAAAAGTAGTTATTATGTTCCTACTTAAATAAAAACGAAAAGCTATAATAAATCTTTATTTTCTTGAATTCATAATATTACTCTTACTGTTTAATATAAAGCACATTCTTAGAAAGATGAACTTTTTGGAAGTAGTATAGTCCTGTGTTACAGTTCACAGATAACCTATGTATCTCTGGATAATTATGGGCAGACCAATGATTTACAACTACCTACATATCAATACTCAGTTTGCATAATATTGCAATACTTGTTTATTGCTAACGCCTGACCTCATCATGAAAGCGAAGTCGTGAGCGGCGGACGGCAGACTATTTACATGTCTAAGAGCTGACCAACAGTGCAAGGTATTGTGGCCTTTGTTGGTCCATTGTGTGCTGATAAATATTCAACCACCACGTATCGCTACAGTTCCCTGGCAGTTAGTACTACACGCGGTTTCTAGTGATAATAACGAAGCTTGTGTTGTTGAATCCTCATATTTTCTTTTTTTGTTTTTATAATCGAAGCAGTTCGGTAGACAATTCTATTATATTTACCCCCGTCAAAGTGACATACAAATATTTATGAAAAGCTCTTGTGACATGAGAGCGTAGAGGTGCGTTAATAAAATACTTATACCGTGGGTTTGTGAACGGGTACCTACTTACAACAATATTGTTATTTTAAAAACCAAGGAGTTTTAATACCTATTCAGCTAGATTTGATTCCTGGCTGAAGAAAGAGCAACTAAGTTCACAATCAAAGAAGTAAGTACTTCATCAATTACACATTAAGATAAGGTAAATAGATGGTAGTACGATGGCAATCATTAAGGCGCTGTAATTATCTCAAGTTCGTTAACATACTTATCTGTCAATGTTGGTTTTTAGGGATTTTAGCCTAGGTAACCTTATTAAAAACACGTTGACTGCCTAATTTTATCTTTCCGTCTTCGGTTGCTTAATTAGAAACTCATTTGCTTTTAGATTAGCTGCGAATTTTTGTAACTGTTCAAACATAAAAAATAAATTAGATTCAGAGCCTCTTGTTACTATTTGGTTAAGCTTCTTACACACATAATATATACCCTTTGGGCATACGACATGTAAGAATATAGCAATAAAAGCCGAGCAATGTAAGAATCAGTATAATTGGCAGATTTGCTGTAGATACTTTTTTGAGGTTTAAGATGGCAGTACTAAAAACACTAATTCAAAACATAACAAAAGCTTAGCTAGGTATTAATATTTGAATCAAACATACATTTTAATTTATTTAGTTATGGTAACTGCGGCTAGATATTTTTTACAATAGAGTATGCAAAAAATAATGTACAAAAAAAAAGTCTGATTGACACCTACTAGACGCTAATCTTACATGCACATTATAAAACACTTCTTATTTAAAAAAAACTGGCCAAGTGCGAGTCGGACTCGCGCACGAAGGGTTCCGTACCATTACTGCAAAAAACGACAAAAAAATCACGTTTGTTGTATGGGAGCCCCACTTGAATATTTATTTTATTCTGTTTTTAGTATTTGTTGTTATAGCGGCAACAGAAATACATCATTTGTGAAAATTGCAACTGACTTGCTATCACGGTTCATGAGTTACAGCCTGGTGACAGACCGACAGACAGACGGACCGCGGAGTCTCAGTAATAGGGTCCCGTTTTTACCCTTTGGGTACGGAACCCTACAAATTATAAAAATAATTTTAGAAAATCTTAAATAATTTTCAACCGTAAAATATGACTTAAGATAGAAAATAACAAAAGAGTAAAAAATAAAATAAAAAAACAAAATGAAATTAAAATCAAATCACAGTTGAATCCAATATTTCCAGGCAACCCTGCAGCAATCTATTCTACTATAAAGTATCATTCATGAAAATGAAGTATAATCAAAAACCCTGATCACTGCAGGTTTCTGCAGTCGGATCTTCGGCTATTAAATCACCTCTTAAATAATAGATAAACCTAATTTAAATATAGAAAATAACGGCCAAGTGTGTGTCGGACTTCGCACATTTGCGATTTCCGTATACCAATTTTTCAATATGTTGGTATTTGTCAGTAAAATTTACGTAATAATAAACATTATCACTTCGTTCATAGGTCAATGGGAAGTAAAAAAGATATCAAGAATAAAATGTGTGACAGACGAAGGACAGACAGATGGACGCGTAAGTGACAGCAATAGGTCTCCATTTGTACCCTTGGAGTACGCAATCCTAAAAAGTAAAGCAAGAGAGACGAAAAGGTGGAACAAAAATCTTCTGCAACACGTCTCTTTCTGGAAAGCTAAAAAAAAAGGTTTAGAAAAAAAAATGCGGAAGGTGGTTAAGGAAAGCAGAATTCTTTGAAAGATTTAATGAGAGGAAAGCCAAGATCATCATTTTTGCGCGGTATTTCTCAACGTCTGTGTTAGAAATAATGTCAAATATGAGAGAACGATAAGTAAACACGAACTCGGTAGAAATTTAACAATCATGGCGCTGATATTTGATTCAATTCCTCAAAATGGCTTAGTAGGCGTATTTATTCCACTTATGGCACCTGCGAAAAATATCGATAGGTGCCGTATGTGGAATACCTCAGGTGCCATTTTGTACACGTTTTAATTGACTGATTATCGTGATTTATCATGTTTACTGTTGATTGTTGTAATTGTATATTAAGCTATTTCTTTCTTTAAAAATTCCCTGACTTTTACTTAAATAATATAACCCTACCTAAGGTTTTTCATTCTGACTGTACACAATTTGCTTAAAAAAAAGTATATTCCGAAACAGCACTCAATAATATTAATAAAAATGAAATTCCTATTACGACCAGATCGGACGAAACTCAGCGGCCGAAACGCCTACTAAGCCCTCAAAATTATCTTATGTAACAGAAGAAATAGACGACTCGAACGAAAGCGAGCACTCATTTTAATAGTCATTAAATTTATAGTTTTAGTTTGAATCGAACCCAGTTGTTAATAAATTGATGAGTAGTTACGAACTGATTCTGTTTCATCGCGATAAATTGCGAAGTTAGGTACGAGTACCTCCTTAATTTTCACACTTGGGAGATTTTCTTTACCTCCAGTTTTTTAGCTGACTGCTGAAATAAATCCAAACATACAAACACTATCACACTATTACCTACAAAAGTTATTACGCAGATTGAGTTTACCTTTCTGTTACTGAAAACCGACAGATGTTGTTCTATAAACAAACATCCCATAAAAAACACCTCCAGTTTTACCCAAATTTTAACATTTTCTGGGAATCTTTAAGTTTTTAATTTTTGATTCGGCATATAACGAACATTTCAAAACAAAAATAATCGGTCCAAGTGTCTCGCTGGATAAGACGAACAATGCCACTTTCGCAAAATGACATATTGGAATATCGAAACGTCATATTCTCAAATTGTCATATTCTGAATTAGTAAAATGCAATTTTTGCAAAATTGTTGAAATGTCACTTCGGACACGTAATCTATTTTTTTATTTGGACGTTAATATGTTTTTATGAATAATCATATGAATATTGATAGTTACTAGTTTGATGAGGCCGAGCTTATTTCCCAACACATGGTGATGACCTTCTCTAACCGCTAAAATATCGCAGTGAGCACACGTTTTTCGAAGTTAGAAATTTGGATTAACACTTCCCTAACTGGCCCATACAACTTACTGAAATCCAATCCTTCTTCATAAATCTTTGCGATTTTAATGTTTATTTATTTATCATTTTTTTATTCATAAATCATCAACCTACTGCAAAAAGTCAGTCACACTCATGACTATAACAATCTTTTATTGTCATTAAAGTAAATCGCACATTATATTATATGACTTTTTGCGAATGTGTCATTTTGCTAGTGTGGCATATTGAGAAAAAACATTTTTCGAATGTGTCATATTGCATCAATATGTCATTTTGCGAATGTAGCATTGTGCGCCGAATCCGTTTCGCTTACCAACGAACAGCATTTTATTTCATGTATGTAGAAAAAGATATATATAATAGCCATTATACAAAGTTGGTAATATTCTTCTTAGTTTACCTACTTTTCTAGCAATGGTGTTTAAGCTCACTCTGAAAACCGAACCCATGATTACAAGTTAGCTGCGGTAATGGGTGGTCTACATCTTAAAACTGATTGGTTAAGGCATTTTAATTTAGTAAAAGTGATTCGACGTTTCTGTACTAAAGTGGTTAATATATTATCGATAAATTAGCCTTTATTACCAAATTCCTTTGAAAGGAATTTACTTTAACGTTGTTAATAAATATTTGCAGGGTACAACGCCTCCGAGAATTCTTAAAATGTCCTCTAGTTCACCCAGACAGGGGAGGGTTGGTACGCATAGTTCCTTCAATCCTCTATTCTGATAAATTGTTGATTTCATGGGTGTATGGTCACATGCCTAACTCTAATGGAAGATAACACGAATATTAGATATACTCAGAAAGAAAATGTTTGTCAAAGGATCAGTCAACGTGAAAATTGCTAAAGCATTTTTTATAATAATAATGTGACAACTCTCATTGAAATAAGAGTGAGCCAGGTGTGAAGGATTTAATATACTTACCTATCTTTAAAACGCTAGATTTTCTGTGTTCAGTACGAGTACCTGTCAATAAATAAAATCTCACATTGCAATATTTTTTCATAGAAATATTGTTTAAATGTGCGGCGTCCTACGAAAAGCCCCGAACACACTGCAGCCATTCTTTTAAAAGCTTATCCATTATTAAGTAACAAAGTTAGAAAAATAAATGATTTAAAAACCAATATTTTTTATTACAGAACTCTCAAATGTTACTTTTACGTAACAATTACAAAATCTTAAGATTTGTCGCCGGTGATTCCGCGCACTTGACGCTGAGCAATGCGTTAAATAGTAGCAGGGATTATAAAAACACTAGTTAATAGTTAATGTCTGACCATGAATGAATTTCAGTAATAGAACACTTATAATTGTTGTTATTCGTGTGTTTTCAGCGCATCTGTGGAAGGGCTGCGCTTTGATTCTCATTTCTCATTCAGTGTTCGTGTAGCGGGGCCCCGGTTCAGTGCTTTCGAACGTCGTCGCGCGCTCCGTCGCGTCCACAGGAGCCATTCGATAAACTTCCGCAAATATCTCGCTACAGTGCTTATAAAAGTTATTATTATGTGAAAAAGTTTATGCAAATATTGATTCTGAATTACTTGTTTTGGTTTCAAAAAAAGTTTATGGAGTTAAGTTTATAAAACAATATTTATCTAACTACAATTATTTTTAAAAGGTAAGCTTTGAATGGAAGTTTCTTTTTAGTATTTTAATAGTTTACGTTACGGATATATTTAAAAATAATTAAATACGAGTAAATTAAAATATAACAACTTTTCTTTTTATATTTTAATTTGTTGGGACGTATCTAAATATTACTCATTACTATTTGATACATTTTAAATTAATATGCTTCTTTTAGAAACTTAAAATACTTATTTACGTTAATGTTCCATCAAAATAAATAAATGTTGGACCTGAATAGTATCATTTTACGTCTGGCTGTTTCTATTCTAAACAGCGCGAGATTGCTGAAACTGCGGTATCTATTCATGCCTCATTTGAAAAGCGCTAAGAAATCTCGCGAAGCAGTTTATATCTATCAATATTTATACAGCACTAGGAGCTTACTGGACGTACCTTAGTATTATCCCAAATATTACGACGTGGATTTTTAAAGGCCGTACAAATTAATAAAATTTATATCCGTCTTTCATATTCTTTCACTTTCAAAAAATCTGTAAAATATTAAAAAAAAAATTGACGGAATTATTTAGGCCTTCCGTAATATGTGGGTTATAGTAAAAAAAAATATTTAATGAAATAGGAATTTAGTTTAGTTTCACTTAAAACTAGTTTATCACAATTATCACCAAGCCACCAAAGGTGTAAATTTCCAAAAAGATATTATTCCGATTATAACAATTTATTGTTATTTTATTTTTTCTTTTTAAAATCTCTTCTTGAGTTAGAATTTTAATTTATCTACAGGCTACTTAATCACCGACAATTATAAAGGCAATTTTTCTTTCAAAAATTCCTATGTTGCACATGGGACGGTCCTCTCCAAAATTTCGCCACAAAACCCTTTTTACCCGTTGCATATTCTAAATTTTTTCGTGCTGTCTGCAAAAATGCAAAGCCAGTGGCCGGAATTTCATTTTATTTATACGAATATTTTAGTCATCGTTTTTTTTTTTGGAACTCCGCTGAATACTGGTTACCTGTACGAAATTTATGGAAATTGGAACCACACGCAGTTCAGCAACAATATTTCAATTCTCGCATGTCTCGAGAGGACACACCCATTGGGAATCAAGTTTTGATAGGGTTGAATTTTCAATTGTCAGCTTACATTTCCGCTGTCAAAATGTCAATACCTTTGTTAAATGTTATTCGACGATTGAAAAGTCAGTAAGTATTTTTTGTAGCTAGAGCCATGTGATAGCTAGACGCTTATACCTACCTAGATATTATTTTATTAGTATAGTCTGCTTCTACGTGACTGACTTATTTTCTTTCTCTCTCTGAATATAACATTTTCTAAGTAATGAAAAGTTCTGAAATGAGGAGTTGTTGGGGTCTAGACAAGTGTCATTCGAAGTCAGCGACTGCAATGGTCAAAATGCCAAAATGTTCGTTTTCGTTAGCGTTTGTCAATCCCATATATTTTTGTCACTTTTTCATCTTCGCAATCATTTTCTTCAGGTGTCAATTAGCAGACACAATAGAAATTACCATTGTTTTAATCCGGTTCGGCAATATGGACAGTTAAGAGGTTTCTTAAGCCCAAATACACCTTAAATCAAAGATCTATAAGTTATATTTATATGATATTGTAATATTAACATATAACACATATCGTCTATGATAAAAGATTTTTGACATTTTTTTTTGATAGCACCATAAAAACAAGAGCAGGACAGAGCTATGCAAGACAACTAGCTCCGTCCTGCTCATGTTTCATATACATCTGTCCCTTACACACACTCAAAATAACCTTGCTCTAAGAGCTTATGGTTACCCAAAACTTTCATAATTTCCTAATACGAAATCTGTCCATAAAATTATGTGATTTTGCCTTTTCAGTTTTGCTAGTGCCATATATATTCTTAACTGTAAGGTAATTAATTTTATTATTGTGACGGTATTATTCACGGAATAAAATAAGTACAACGAAATTTTACGCCAAAATTTCGTTGTAGTTACTTTATTCTGTTCACAATATGCTTAGTGGAAGTGGAATTATAAAATTATTGTTGGGTACACTGCTGTACACACTGCCGAGGTAATAGTATAGTACAAACAACCGACTTTTCCTCCATTGCAACCAAATAGGATCAAAGATCTATGATAATATGATTCTAGAGGTCATATATTTAGGATAAGAGATAGGATCCTATATATGATCCTAAATATAATATGCTATTGTAATATCCCCTCTAGAATCGAAGATAGTGTTGATGAGATTGTGACGTTTTCGTTGATAGAATGTGACGTTTCTAGAGCCTCGAATATTTTTAATTTATTTTTGGACGGGGCAGCAAGGCCTTTTCAAAATATGTTAATGCCATGAGCAAGTATGTACTTAAGAAGTTAAGGACTGTTTTCTCTAGCTGCGTTTTACTGAAGGTGAAGCTCACAAAAACCACAATATCTACTATGAAATTTTATTATTTTCAACCTCCAAGCAAAATTGCTATGTGGAGGTTAGAGAGTTATGGATAAAGGCATCTAGTAAAATTACAGGCATATGCAATATTCCAGCGATGTCTCTTAGGTTGAAAAAGTATTGAAACACGCTTTGACGTATGGCATTTGCTCTGGTTACCACATTCCTTAGAATACCATACCCTTGAGGCCTGTTTTCAAACGTATCTCAAAAATATATAAGTTTTATCTTTTTAACATAATCTTTTAAGACAACTAAAACATTTTTACGCGATATCGTCTATCGCAATTTTTGGCGGAATACGTAGATGGACTAGGTAGTATACTATATAGTATTCAGTAATAATAAGGCGGTACCTATAGGTACCTATAGGTACTTGTTTTCCGCTAATGCAGTACCTAATAGATTTTTATGTATTATCCGTTGCTAATACTTTCGAAAGATAAGCAACTTCGCAAAGCACGTTGAGGATTTTCTTGGTAGATTTAACGAATAAGCCGCACTCTTTTCATCTAGCAATTACCATACAAACGTAGTCTGGCGATTACTCCACTGTTTGACTATGTACGTTCAAAATAAAAAATGATATCAATTTGTTTCATCATTATCTCAGGGCTAGATAATGACGAAACAAATTGATATCATTTTTTATTTTGGAAAAAAAAAAATATCTATATATATATATTTGAATGTTATGAGCGTCGACAGTTCCATATTTCACGCATCTTTGGGCGGAAATAAATACTATAAGAAGAAGGAAAACTGCAAAACGGCCTCCATACTAGGGATAGATTAGTAATTCAACAATGCAAATAATTTTATTTTGATAATATACATTTAGTCGTTTTTTCACGATATATAGACTCCCAAAGGTCGGTTTATAAAATTTCGCGCGCTCGTTTTAGTCCTAAATCATCATCCATTTCGATACAAATTTGCAAAAGTGCTCATTTGTACGCGAACTAGCTTCTTACTGCTCACCACAGCATCTATCTCTTTCGCACGTGTTGTCGGATGAAATAGCCGCGCACAAAATAGTTCGTGCCGTCGACTAGGGGAACCTTAAACATCCAAATCATCTCACCACATCTTTCTGGGCTAGTTTCGGCATCGCCTTCTATCTTCAGAAATCAACTGCGTGGGGACCCTTATCCTGGCGTATTATAAATATTAAACTGTTCTTTAGGTAATTCAGAGCAGATGATCATGAGAAAGATCGTGATGCTGTTGACCTGTGTGAACAAACTCAAAGCATGTAGGCGTCCCTAATTTGCCAATACACATGAATAATTAAATTACTGGCTTGGAAAAATACCAAACGAATGTCACGTAAAAAGGCTTATTTCACGTTCAATGCACATCATATTTTCTTTAAGATAATTTAATCGTATGGTTATCAGAATTTCAAGCTTATTTTCTTTTCTTTTGTTATTTTTCTATGGACGGCTCAAGAGGTTCTCCGAAAAGGGAATGCCCATCTTGGCATACAATTTTTAGGCATAATATTGTTTGGCATAACGTTTTCGCATAACTTTTATTACAATAATAATACTGTGGCATAAAAATACTTTAGTTATGCTAGCCTTTGCATTATTGCATAGGTTAGCATAACTGTCTTTTGGTCTAATTTGTTTTGGCATAATTTGGAAATGCATAATTTTTTAGGCATAAGATTTAGTGATCATAATAATTTTTAATTTGATGATTTTATGTTGTTTTATTTCGATGTGTGTGTTTTTGCGTTGGGTCATTGCCGCATTGTCCACCTTTGAGCCGCTAACATGTTTGTTTTATTCCAAAGTACATTATGCGCTTGACATTATGCTTTATATAATAATTCTATAAAGCTTCATTATTATTATGCCAGCAGTATTTTTGGCAAAAGATTTATGCCTAATAATATTATGCGTCATTATGCTCAATTTCATTATGCCAATGTAAATTATACCAATATGTTTTAGGCTTGTCATTAGTAAACCCTCCAAAAGTAGTTTAGATATCGATATCTACATGTAGTTTGAATGGCTATATCTACACTACTTGGTGAGACTTCTAAGATTATTCAAGTAGTTGATCAACATTTGCATTATGTACCTATTGTATGATAGCTATAAAGGCCCTTAAATTCCATTGGTATTTCATTGAAAATGTATCTCTAAAAAAAACTAGCTGTACGATAAATGTTATCTTGTCCAAACCAAACCGTTCTTTCAAAAGTCCCATTGGAAAAAGCACTCTTAGATTTGTCAAATTTTAGGCACCTTTTCCATTTTTTCGTTCACTAAGAACCTTGTTCGCAGCAACATGATCGAAAAAATAACAACGAACTGCATTTGCATTTACGGAATAGGTATAGAAGATTACAGCAGTAAGTTCAGACGTACAACTAATCACAAGAATCTAACTTGTATGTTTGCCGCGTATTGAGAGATTCTATCGGCAGTTGTACACGTCAATCAGTAAACCCGTCGCGAATCTGGCAAACGACCCAAGATCTGGATTGACCCGACTTATCAAAGATATCCTAGACGTCAGCCTGTACGAGATTAGGATGGCTCTAAAACAACTTAAGCAAGGCACCGGCAGGCTTATTACGTATGAAACAGCAATCAGCAATAATTGCTCAGATATTGTGCAATCATCGCGCGATTATCGCTTTACGACATAAAATCAGAAAGATTATTTTTGGGAAATAATTGCTCTTCAATCGCGAATCCGCATTATGTATGAGCTGTAGCCATACCATAATAATTTTACGACAGCACTGCTAACAATAAAAATCTGCTAACTAAAATGTGCATTTATCGCAAGGTGATCGCGATCATTTCGTATTTCGTATTTTGACAGTCAGACATTCTTATAACAATCGACTTTTACGAATACATTTTAATCGATTTTACACATTGTCATTTTAGTCATCCAATTTTTCAGATAATGTCATAAAAATCAAATTAATAATTATATTATGTAAATAAATTGAAAACATCCAATATCCACTGCCATATTTATTGTTACACAAATACTTTACATCTGTAAATATAAATTTATCGGAATATTGGAGCTAAATAGTAATCAATTGACTATTGTAAAAAAAAAACAGCGTCCACGAAGTGTTGCATTTTCAATTATGCTGGTTAGTTTATCAAACGATAATTTTTTTAAATCATTGGACAGGCATTGCTCCTGTTAAAAGAATATGTAAAAAAAGACTTGACTTAATTATACTGACGCGGGTCATGACGAAATTACGGTCGAAGGCCTCACGAGGGTGCAAAACCGGTCCTTGAGGCCCCTTCAGAATCTGTTTGATTCCGTCTTCCTCGACTGCAAAACGCCACAGGCATAGTGCAGGGGTGTGGTAGTACTTTTTTTCAAGATGGGCGACAATTCCTGCCTGAAAAATTATAAGCTCATCTCACTTCTTAGTCATGTCTACAAGTTGTTTTCAAGAGTCATCACGTGCGCAGGTTTGACGATTTTCAGTCTCCGCAACAAGCTGGTGGATTCCGAAAAGGCTAGGCACGGTAGTCACATATGTGATGTACGCGTCGGTAGGTTTTAAAGCAGACCGAAGAATATAACCTGCCTCTCTGCTTAGCGTTTGTGGACTACGAGAAAGCCTCCGATTCAATCAAGACTTGGGCTGCACTGCATTCTCTTCAACGATGCCAAATCGACTATCAGTACGTCGAGCTGTTGAAGTGTTTAAGTTATTCTTCTCCGGATCGAATATAAGTGGGTCGAGTGGACGCGGACCCTTACTAAACACCCTATGGCATGACAATCAGACTTATTTATTATTTCTATTTTAAAGCTAAATGCTGTTAGTTGAATTTAAAGATTTGTTGATAACCATTTTAAAAAGTTCCCATCTATTATCTGAGTTTGAGTGACAGTTTTTTAAGTAAAATATTCTACCTAAAGTGCCTTTTATTTGTAAATTACGATTCTTAGAGGTTTCATTTTAATACAAAGAATGTCTGTGCGAGATATCTTAAATATATTTGTATTAAGTATGTACTTGATTGAAAGAGAATCCTCACAATTAAATAAATAGATTTGCAAACATTTGTTATGACTACTTAAGTACGTAAGCACTTATTGTACGTGCTGAAATCATTTTAATTGGGTTGTCCCTTGAAATATAATGATAAAGCTATCACTTGTTTTCGACGTATTTAAGTACAGGCATCTAATGTACCCACCTGCTGCAAAATACCAACATATTGGTAGGTATGAATAGCATTTAATAACCTTCCAGCCTTAACAATTTGTTTAACAAATTTTAAAAGGCTGATGCCATTTTTACAGTTGGCATTTTGAAGTGCGTTATAGTGCTGAAAAAGGTACAGTTAGATTTATAATGGCATGTGTTAAAACCAAAGAACTCTACATGTTCATACCAAATTTAGGATTCAGCAATAGTCCTGGTATTGGCTCATAAAGGAGTCATAGGATTATATTGGCCCGCAGATGTTCTCTTATAAGCGCTTACAAGTCTAAGTAACCGGAGCGATTCCTCCTAATTGCAATTATACTTGGTGTATGCTTTTATCAGTCTTGGGCCTATATGGCCAGGAAATATGTTATTGTAAACGGCTACAAGATAAAGTTATAGTAGTAAATGTACTTAAGTTAAAACATTATTTATTTATGCGCAGTAGCAAATATTGATGCCATAATCGGACCTTTATAAGTCAAAATAGCTTTATAAAGTACGCATTTCAGGATAATTTAGCTTTTTGGGTATGAATTGCTTATGATCCGATTTCTAAAATTCTTTTACTGATAGAATGTTACACTGTTACTGTGTATTAGGATTCTTCTTATTAAAGGGTCCTGATTCTGCTAAAAAGTTAGTGTGATATGACGCGATATGTGCGTGTAATACATGCATCATGAACGTAGAATATTAGTATAAAACCTTTTTCATCATGTCGACTTAGCTGCACCAAGAACTTAAAAACCCTAGAGCTTAAATTTTACTTTGAGTCATTTGAGTTCAATGCTCACAGTTTAGTTTTTATAAAATTTTAGCACGATATTTTCGCAGAATATTTGAAATACCAGACAGTACCTAATAATGTGACCTCTTTACTTGATTACAACCTTCGGATAAAGTAACCTTATAAGAGGATCATTAGGTATCATTTTACTTTATACATTTCTTAAAATAAAAATAAATTTGTTCAAACGTTAGATCGAGGTTACATACCTATTTTTTGTAGAAAAAAGGAGCAATTTCAGTACGCTTTGTATTAATCTGACAGAAGGCTGGCCGAGTTGAGAAGACCATTTTTAATGAATCACCATAGTTTTACATATTTGTATTGCGGACGAGAGCTTTTTCCCGCTGTTATACAGAATCTATTTTAAAAGACTACAGTACCCGTAACAGCCTATCCACCGAAATAACGGTACGCCGTTTGAAAAACGTAATCTTTACCAGTGGGTAGCTATCAAAATGTCGCCGATCAATATATTTCCTCCTGTAATAGCCCGAACTACGGTAAAACCTAGGATTTACCGTGAAAACCTTAGATTTACCAATCCTTACTGCTAAAACCGTCCGAAATGATAAGGTATCGTTAATTTTACTTAGCAATCTTGAATTGTAAATGTTCAAAAATTGTAATGTCTGAGACACACTATGATACCAAATGATGAGAAAAATTAAGGACTGATTGATTAGCTTCACCTATTTATGAATTAACACTAAAATACCAAAATGCTTTTAAAATATTTTCGAATTCATTTAACGGTTTTTTTTTTAATCATGGAGGTTTTTACGTATTTATCATGAAACAAATGTTATCTTAAGATTTACCTTGCGATTGCTGAGGACAGCCCAAAATTAGCCATTAACGTTCATTTCGGACGATTACCTGTAAGACTTGGTAAATCTTAGGATTTACCGGTAAAGCAACATATTCATTGAATGTTAACCAAAATAAGGACGAATCTTTAACTTCCCATTTCGTAGAATTATCCCGTTTTTTCTTAGAAACGAATCATCATTTTGAAAGGTGAAAGGATTTTCAGTATAATCCTATGTACGTCAATAATTTCCAGTGTAATAAACCCTTAATAATAAGCTTTGAAATTACTGGCTTCAGGATAAATGACCGCCAATTTTTTGCCCACGGTTAAGTTTGTGCCTAGAGGCTCTGCGTCAGCGCCTTCCGTAAAGTTTAATAGCTTTTCATTACAAACAATTCAACTGAGTTAATTTTTATTTAAGTTGACGCTTTTCCCGTTTTTGTCTTAGACCATCCTGTTTGTATGGTACCTAAGTGAAAGTATCACTGACGACTTAGGTGACTCATCCGCAAAATATATCATCCGCGGCTGCAACGACATCCTTTTGAAATTGTAAGACGACGAATCATCCGCAAGCTCGGATGAGACGTCGCATAGTTAATATTGATGTGGTCATATCGGCCTAATAGACTGATTGACTCGGGATCAAATTCGGGAATTTGGTTTTTTATGAGATGGAAGAATATTTCATAGCTTGTTTGCTTTTTATTTGGAAATAAGGCATATACTGCTGGTATTATATTCGTATGTGTATTGTACTGCCCACGTCAACATGTAACGTATAAAACTGCTTAAAGGGAGGGACAACGGCTTTAAAAGTTCCATCACAAAATACATGTTTTGCCTTCTTGAGAATTTCTTTGGATTCTTCAGTAGCAAACAGTAATATCCTATTATTTTTCTCGCTATAGTTTGTCGAGTCGCCGCAAACACGTTGGTCAAAACTTCCTCCAGAAGCCTACAACGCGCCTAAGATTTTTATGGCAGCATCGCACAGGATATCGTTAAACTATTAAGTAATCTGTGATATCGAAAAAAAATGGGGAGGCTATGGAAGTGTTAAGATTTATTGGTAATACTAACCAAACCACCTATCGAGGCAATCCTCGGTTTGGTTACAAGTTAATTTTATAACTTACATAAATAACGTTTTAACCGACTTCAAAAAAAGGATGAGGTTCTCAATTCGTCGGAATCTTTTTTTTTTTTTTATTTTCCCCGATTACTCAAAGAAGCCTGGACCGATTTCAAAAAATCTTCTTCAACAATGTATCCTAGTCGTGCTTGGGCTTATTGGAATCGTCATGAGATGTACTTTGGCCATAAATGATTATCATGTTAATTGGAGATACCTACCAAAACAAAAAAGAGAAAAATTAAAATAAAAAATTAACAAAAAATCAAACCGACTTTCAGAACAAAAAAAACTACAAAGCAAAAAATAACTTTCTTTTCCGAAGTCGGTGTCGAAAAACTGAAAAAAATGGGTACAAAAGACACCGACATCGGAAAAGAAAGTAATTTTTTGCTTTGTGGGTTTTTTTGTGCTGGAAGTCGATTTGATTTTTTGTTAATAAGTTATTTCACAACAATAAAAGGTGCCAATCAAAAGCAGATTGAAATGCCGCGCTGTACTTTATAAAATATCAATTTATATTATGGATGTGACAAACTACACGATTAAAGTTTCACGAATTAAGGCCCCACAGACAGCCTGGCGGGAATTGACAGTGCAACTACGATACGAGGACCAATGTTTCACACAAATAAATTATCTGACCGTAGAAGACCTAAATCCGTAAAAAATATCGGTGGGAGCCTTTGTACACAAAGCCTCTGTTTTTATTATTCTACTTGTTGCCCGAATTGAAGCTAAGGTCAGGACTTGGTAAATCTGAGAGTTTTTATAAAAAAATACCTACTTATACAGTCTGTGTAAACAAAATGTCAGGTAGGCAGTAGGTACAAGAAGGTAGGGTCTCAACTCTCAACTTGCTTGAAGTTTATTGCCTAAAACACAGAAGTATCTTCAGAGTGTATTAGATATCTAACTTTGAACAGTTTCTTGTGTTTTGATATTTAGTTTTTGTTTTCGGATGCTAGGAATGTTTTCTGCGAGAAAAACCGGCCAAGTGCGTGCACAAAGGGTTCCATATAAACAGAAGCATAAAAAAAAAACATTACTAACGTTCATGATCAAGGAAATCACCGAAAATTGCTCTAACGAAGGTACAAAATTAACTTTGCCTTTCGAAAACGTTTGTCCCCATACATCAATATACAATTTTTTACTTTATAAACTAGTCGGCTATTACTCATAAATTTGTAAAGCCTACTTAGCTGTGATAATTTTCCTTTTAATTTCACATATCCGAAAGCAACCATTTAGCCGGCAGGGAGGGGGGACACTTGACTTTAAAAAAAATATCAATTTAAAGCATAGTTTTACGCAAACGAATCCCTGAATCAGAAAATGGTTATCGGAGTCCGTAATATTTATAAAGGCTTCCCACTAATTGTACAGTTGGAAAAAAAAATACCTTTGTGTTATTTTACCATTTTGTCGGCGTGATTAATTTGACATGTATATCCATGCCAAATAATAGCTTTCTAGTCCTAAGAGTCTCTTAGCTAAGCTGCGGAAAGACGGATATGACGAAATTATAAGGGTTCCTTGTTGACTACGGAACCCTAAAAACAGGCATTATATTATTATAGTGATGAAAATTCCCTAAGTTCTCCTTTTTAGGTTTATGTTCAAAATATTTTCTGAAATTACTTCTATCGCATAAAAGCCAATGGCATGCCTAGTCTAGTAGTACCTAATCGCTTTCCGATGAGCATAGTACCTAGAAAAATGAAATAATAAATCCTCAAAGACCTTTCGATCGTTATAGGAACGTGCACTTATGAACAATTTGGTTCAGCACTTAAAATATGACCAGAATAAAACCAGTAGGTAGGTACTAAAATGTTAATAGGTACCCACTAAAATGTCCCGAGAACAAAAAAAAATCTTATTAAAAGTAAGAGCCAGCGCGCACTAGCGACTTTTTGGTGACCGGTGATTATTGCTCCATACTGATTCCCTGAACGATCAAACTCGTTCAGGGAATCAGTATGGAGCTATAAAAATGCGTGCTGTTTTACCTGGGACAAACGGTCCAGCTGGCTATGTCCAATTTCGAGAAAGAGGTCAACCGTCGAATCCGACTCGGCTGGGCAGCGTTTGGAAAGTTGCGTGGTATCTTGTCGTCCAATTTACCGCAGTGTCTCAAGACAAAAGTCTATGACCAGTGTGTGTTGCCAGTGATCACCTATGGGAAACCAAGACGTGGTCGCTAACAATGGGCCTTATCAGAAAGCTTAAAGTCATCCAAAGGGCAATGTAGAGGGCTGTGCTCGGAATTTCCATGCGTGATCACGTCAGAAATTATGAAATCCGCAGGAGAGGCAAAGTTACCGACATAGCCCGAAGAATTGCCAAACTTAAGTGGCATTGGGCAGGGCACGCAGAACGGATGGCCGAAAAGTTCTGGAATGGCCGCGAACCGGAAGACTCGATACTTTGGAAGGCCTCCCACTAGGTGGTCCGACGACCTGGTTAAGGTTGCGGGAAGGCGCACGGGATCGGTCAATGTGGCGACGCCTGGAGGAGGCCTATGTCCAGCAGTGGACGTTTTTCGGTTGAAATGATGGCGTGCAGTTCAATATAGCTCCATACTGATTCCCTGAACGAGCAAACTATCGGTCAACAAAAAGTCGCTAGTACGCGCTGGCTCTAATAATTTCCACTTCAATAGATATAAGGTCAATACGTATCAAGTCTTTTAATCTGTATGTAATGTTAACGTTAGAATCTATCTTGATCGAGACTTCAACTTAGATAAATGAGGTTACATTGCCCATAATTTGATTAGTTATTCGAGTACGAACGTGGCAAAATTGTAAAGAAACGTGTTTTTCTGTGAGCTGATCAATCAGTATGTTGGGGTCCTAATAAGATGTGAGTCGTATAGACCCAAATAAGGTTCGCCGATAGGGTAACAAATAGTATAGTGCGACTTAAACTTAATGTCGTCTGTGAAGTTCGATTTCCACTGTGCAGTAACCCACAACTCAGCTCGAAACACTCACTCGTAGCAAATTCATGTGACAGCGAGTGTCACATGAATTTGCTACGAGTGAGTGTTTCGAGCCGCCATTAGATTTAATTTACCTGTATGAAAATTTTGAAGAGAGTCCGAGAGTTTTTGTTGTGAAAATAAACACGACATAGATACAACACTCTCAAGTTTGTCTAGTTAAGGTAAGTATCATAAAAACATAACTACCAAGGTCAATATCGTGTTGTATAAGTAAGTAGGTAGTACCTATACTTGCCAAGTACGATAAGTGGTGAGCATCTCTCCCGATTTAGATGGGAATTTGATCATGACAGAAATGCCGTTAGAATTCGTATCGAGTCGAAGTGCCATTGTATTTATATCTCACTTATTTTGGAAGTCCAAGACGAGAGAAATTCGTTTACAATATTATCCAATTTTCCTTTTAAGGAAGTGTTTCCACCAAGTAATGAACGGCCAATTATTTTTTAAAGTTGTTTTCAGGAAATTGTATCTTCATTAGGAGACTCGAGACTTGACTCTACTTTGAAATATTTAATTTGAAATTAAGGTGTACCTTTGGGGTAAATAATTAAAATATCTGAATATATTATGCAGTAGCAGTGGTGTCTCATTCCATACAAAGAAACTGTCCCGACGTACTGTACTAATTATTTATAAATCGATCGCGTTCGGTTCCATTTTACTCATATAGATGGTGATCTATCTATCGCCGTGGAACGGAACCAAACGCGATTGATTTATGAAAAAGAATTGGTATAATCAGATGTAAAACGCTAGATACTTCGGCACGGTTTCTTTGTATGGGATGAGGCATCTGTATGCTAGTATTATATTATCTGTAGCAACATCATTTATATCTCGTGATTACTCGAAAATTAATGTTCACACGAGAAAGCATTATCATAGTCATATCTAAGTTAGTTAAGACATAGTTACATAATGTAGATTAATTCGTCGTAGGAGACCTTATTGCAAAAACAGGTGTGAAGTTTAATATTGAATAACTAGCTTCTGCCCACGGCTTCTCCCGCGTGAACACGGAACATTATTCGGAACATAAAAGGCATCCTGCCAAACCAGGTTCTGATCAATCCATATGCCAAGTTTCATTCAAATCTGTTCAGCTGTTAAGATGTAAAAGTGTTACAATCAAACAAACTCATATTCGCCACGGTTTTACACCAAAGACAGAAAATACTTTAAAAAAACCGGGCGCATACTTTTGTATGCAAATCGCTTAAACATTCGATTGAACTTCATGTGACTATCGCTTACGATGCGATTTATCTAATGTGCTGCCAGAGAATGATTTATTTGACTCCAATCTGCTGACATGAATTTTAAATTAGCAAAGTTGTGCCCGCGCCAATTTTTGCCGATTAGATAAAGGTACTAACCGAAAGAAATGCCAATTTTTTGAAGGAAGACATAGCTAAGTAGATACTACGCTATAAAATCCATGAGCAATATTATAAGAACGTGTAACCCAGTAACTGAGGTAGAGCAGAAGAAGAGAAGGTAGTACCCTTCATGTAAAATTGAAGAACTGTATCTGGTTTGACAAGAAGCGATCTACATAGCAGTTAAAACACTAGGCACGATATACAGCCCAGTACATGACGTTATTGATTATATTGCTATTATTCAACTGCCAAGTCATATCTGCATGCAGTGTTTATCGTCATAAACAGCAGATTGTGGCGAATACGTTTATGGGCCTTCCGTATTGCGTTGTATGAACTAATGAAATGCATTAACAGTTTCAGTTTCGGAGTCGATAGCATTACCCCGTTCTATTTAGCTATGAGTATTATTACCTATTACACATTATCTAGAAACCGTTTTGTAACAAATCGATAGCTTTTACAATTTTGACGTGAGGTAAATAGTTCGGGAACTATTGCCAAGATAATTTGTATATTGGATGCCAATACATTATTCCAAATGTTGTTTATGTTGCACGATGGAGTATTATTAGCCCTGACAAATGACTTGAATTTTTTCGCTGTGATTTTACACACTTTCTTGTTGTTTTGGTTCCAGATTGGCTAATGAATGCTGTATTATGTAAACAGATTATCTTCGGAGATGCCATTGTTTTAATAGACTAAGGTCATCATGGTAGTTCCGATTTAGAATAGGAAATACCATTACCAACCCACATTTTTTTATATATACCTACTAAGTAAATTCATATGTAGGTTAAATACAAAAAGTATGTTTTATGTAATTATTATCATATTATGTAAAAGAGACAATAAGCCGAGCCTGAGGGCTTCAACTGGGCACAAAACAAACTTCGGCCTGTCACAGAATTCATAATGAAAAACTTAATAATAGACTGACTGGGGGCTAACCTAGGTCTCTACGCAACTTACTTACAATGACAAAAGGAGAAGTGGCGTTATTGTGTACTAAACGTGTCCAGAACAAACTTTACTGAACGCTATGAGCGTGTTTGTTGGTTTATTTCTATTTTTGATGACACGTTTTCTACTTTTGTTGCAAAATCACTATAGATTTTCACTATGTGACCAAATGCCACTAACAATTCAGGTCTTTCAGGAATTTCTCGGCATTTTACGAACAGGAAATGTAGACAGATTCGACATTTTATTTTGTTTTGAAATGTATTCGTATTTTTCTAGTAACTCGATAACTGAGATTGTGAATCAATTGGCACAGTCTTAAAACTGATTTTCTGTCGAAAATCTAATTTTTGTTTTACGTAACTTTCTTAGTATTCGTATTTATCAATTGACCTACGAATGACTTCTATGAAAATAACAACGTAATTAAACTATAATTGGAGTTCTGTTTGAGTTCGATAAGGCTTTTAGATGATTCGTAATAAATTCTGGGTAGAACAATAAAAAAGAAATTGTTGTGGCACTTATGTTGAATTAAATGGTCACGATAGTGTATGGTACACACGGGGGGTCGCGATAAATTAGTTGGGTTGAATTAACGCGGTAAACAAGGCTGGCTTCAGTACGTGATCAAATAAACCCAAAATTCAACACATCTCATAAAGCCTCTTGTTTAACTCAGATTAAGCCGTAATTCAGGAGTCAGTCAGTGGTAACCCAATAGGGAAGTGAAGGTTATTTGTTGCCTAGATCTGTGAATAGTTCCGTGTGATCCAACTTCGAGAGTTGACTCGCGACAAGGGCAGCATAAGTAACTTCTAAATCGGAATGCCTAACATTTTGTAGCTAATGCCTAACTGTTTGTCTAGGCTTGGCTTTAATTTAACACTGAAAACATGTGGTTCACCGTAATAACAAATTAATCATTCAATTAACTTGGGTGGCTGGACATAGGCTGCTTCAAAGTTGCGCCTCAATACTTGGGTCAGTGCCAAGAAGCAGATATTATTAAAGCACTAAAGACAAAGCGCCACTTCGTGTCTTAAAAGGCCACACGTGTTTACACTCTTTTCCCTCGTTAATTTAGGATCGCAAATATAGGTCTCTCTGCAATGTCTGTGGATGTTATATAGTTCGACTAATACTTCAAGGGTGAATGGTGATTTATGTAATTATTGTTGTGCTTTGGCCATTACCTACTCGTTGGAGCAGACGAGTCTTTGAGTGAAGACCGTCAATCGGAAAACACGGCGTGGGTAGCTCAGCCCGTTGAATCGACGAGCTGGAGAAACTGTACGTACTACCAAGGTCTGAGCTTAATGAATTATTCGAATTCATTAAACTCGTATAGTGTTTATTGGATATTTCATTCCTTGAGAGAGGCTATGGTGGAGCGTACAGATTTGACCTTAAGTCACGTCTCCCGTTTGGGTGATAACAATCTGGTCTCTTTTAACGCCACCAAAACACAGGCATGTCTTTTTACCGCAAAAAGGACTAATTTCATCCAAACGCCTACTTTTCGGGGTGCATCTGTTCCTGTAACTGATCGGCTCGAGCTCCTTGGCATGGAGTTGACATCCAGTCTCTACTTCGGCGCCTCCATCTAGTACAAAGCCCAAATTGCGGCAAAGAAACTGGTCGTCCCTAAACAGAGTGACGCGATACTTTATGCCTGGACAGCTATTAACTCTTTACAAGGCGCAAGTCCGATCGTGCATGGAGTATTGCAGCCACCTCTGGGATGGCTCAGCTAAATATCAGCTTGCCGCGCTTGACTCGGTGGAACGCAGAGCTAAGAGACTAATTGGCGACGTCAAACTGGTGGATGCGAAGCTTCACAGCTTGGCTCATCGCCGTAAGGTTTCCTGCTTGTCGGTCTTCTACAGACTGTATTTTGGCGAGTGTGCTCATGAACTCCACGACCTCATCCCAGCGGCCCCCTTCTACCATCGGACATCTAGACGCACTGCAAGTTACCATCCTCACCTAGTTGCCATTCCACCAATTCGCACCAAGCGCTTCCAAACATCCTTCATAATGCGCACAGCAAAAGATTGGAACTCACTGTCTGCGTCTGTGTTTTCGAACGCATACAACCCGAATCTCTTCAAAGTTAGAGTGAACAGGCTTCTTCTGGGTGAGCTCACTCCATCGTCGACTTTGTCTCTGTCACCTCTGACCTAGACTAGAGTCAAGAGCAAACCAATAACAAATAAAAAAATATAAAAAACCTACTTTGCAGCAATACAATGAAATCCTTCTCAAAGAGTTAAATGTGATTTATCTAACCGTCGTGTATCTGTCTCAGGCCAAATGAGAGGCTCCAAACCAAACGTATAGATAGGAGTTATTACTGCGCTCTCAGTGCATGGTTAGATCATCCGTAAAGTGACCTTGGGGAGAAAAGTAACCACTATAGTACGTGCCGCTGTGCTGGTATTGCACCGCGAACTTGTTAGAGGACACAATACCTGGTTTCTCTTGGGACGTTCCTAATTAAGGTGTAGCTGGCGGCAGGTGAGTTCCACCAGAGATCCCAAAGCTGTTGTGTTGAGCACCGTCAAGGGAATCAGTGGTTTAAAATGGTAGGAGACCGAAAATTTTCGTGTGGCCCAGAGGGACCATAAGTCCGGAACTTTGGACTTCTCATGTTATTATGGATTCTAAAACTAGACAGTTTTTACTGGTAACGGATTAAGAATCATTCAGATTTAGATATTCATAACACCTACATTTTATATAAAATTTACAGTAACGGTATCCCACGCCGACGCTAAATATAAAACAAAATTGCAATATAAACAATTTATTCATTGTTGAAATTAATTGTTTTGTCTATTCTATTCATAGCGTGAAATGAACTTTTAGTATTAAATTGATGTTTTGTTCTATCTTTGATTAGAAAACTTTGCAATTTTGTTATTTTACAAATTGACCTGCAAGGAGTTATTGAACCTGAAACCATTATTGTAATACTGATACAATAATTGTTTTATCAAAATTGAAAGAAATGCTTTCTTCAATGTTTTGTTAACAGTTGTAATATTAGGCAACTAACTATTTCCTTTGTTGTCTCCGCGTTAGTAAATATGTGTTTAAAAAAAAAATATATATAAATTTCGCTCACTCTGTTCGTAGATGTGTTATTAATATTTATTAATTTTACAGAATATCCGCAAACACAAGGAACAACATAACGAAATATTTCTATAAGTATTTTACACAGACATAAATCTAAATAGATAACGCAAGTCCCTCCATCTGTATGAAAACCAAGCGTGCCACTTTTCCTCAAACAATATAAAAACAAATTTACTTACCAATGATATAAAACATTTCCAATGCCTCGGACAACTATTTCTATACATTCTTTACAGCTCAATATGGCTTATAAAGGATTTTTTCTAGATTTCGGTGGATTTCCGGTGCCGATAATGCTAAATTAAAATCTTAGATAACGATCATTGATCGTAACTTTACTCCGTTTTTTGGCACGCGAAGTACATACAATCACGTCATCTAGTTAGATATATGTTTGAGGTATTTTGCCTCTCGTTTGAAAGAGTCTTCGTTTTGTTGTACAAGTTTGTTATCATATTTGTCCAAATTGCTTTAAAATACAACTGTTTAACACTCTCCAGCGCTTGTTGCGTTTGAATGTTTTGTTTGATTCATTTATACTTTTACTTGGAATTGGGTTATTTATTCCAATCTTCAACACGTTCTTTAGCCTGGGGCTGGGTTCAATTAATCTAATCAATTACTTTTGTTGTGTAATCGTGAAAACAGAGTTTTGTGCGCACAGCTAAGGAGTGGAATTCCCTTCCGGAGTCTTTGTTCCCTAATAGCTACAACCTTGGGGTCTTTAAGACAAGAGTGAATAGGTTTCTTCTAGGCAAGCGTGCTTCACCGTAGACCATGTCATCGCTTGACATCAGGCGAGATAGTGGTCAAACGCGAGCCTATAGGTTACAAAAAAATAAATTTTTAATAGTGTTCGAAGAGTATTGTACGAAAAGTCGGTTAAAAAGCATATTTTTTATAAACATTAGACAAATCATTTAATTATAAATTAAAAAGTTGTTCTTTTTTAGGGTTCCGTTGTAAACAAGGAACCTTTATAGTTTCGCTATGTCCGTCTGTCCGTCCGTTCGTCCGTCTAGCTCAGTGACTAAGTACTTACACTAGAAAGCTATAATTTGACATGGATGTACATATTATTAACGCGGACGAAGTGGTAAATCAAAAATATTACCGGTCTTTGAAAATCATTTTTCAATTCAACGATCTGTATGCGTAAAGTTAAGCTTTAAATTGAAAATATTTGTTAGAGTCAAGTTTGGGGGACCCTTGCCAGCTAAATGGTTGCTTTTGGATATGTGATAAAATTCTCGGCCTGTAAGGTATATATGTTATACACCAAGTGACGGGGCTTGAAGATGACTTTTCTACAGAGTTTCGAGAGAAGTTTGACTTTTTTAAAGAGATCTGAACTTTGTACCTTTAGGGCGTGGTCTTCAATTTCCTGAAAAAATTTAGCAACGTAGTTGTTTTTGTCACGGCGGCATAATATCTGTATTATCCTGCTCAGCGCCGAGTATCTATCACGATCCCCTTGGTTAGTCAAGCCCATCAGTTTCAGCTCTTTCCTCTCTTGAATTTTAGACCAAGTGTCAACTGAAAGCCATGACTGTCTGCGAAAGGATGAAGTGCGTCGCTTGGTGATTTTGTGTACCGTCATTCTAAATAGGTCATTTATGTGATTCCATTGGTCGTTTGCACTTGCGTTTCTGTTGGTGGATCTTCAGCTATGGCGTCGTTGATGCCCCTGCAGAACGCTGGTAGTTCCAGAGTGCGTGGTTTTATTCGTAGCCCTTTCTTCACTGTATTTAGGCGCAAGGCAAACTTGGCTACCAGAAGACAGTGATCGGATCCACAATGTTGGGCTACTGATCATAACGTAATCAATTTGATTGCGAAATCGATCGCCTGGGGACTTTCACGTATAGACGTCTTGGAGGGTACTGAAAGCAGGTGATCATGATGGTCAAATTTCTGGCGATGTAGAATGCCAGTAGTCCCTCTTCCTCTTGATTATTCCGGATCGTGCTGCCCACTTTTGCGTTCCAGTCCCCAATCATCAACGTAATCCCACGCTTTGGGATCATAAGTCATAAGTAATTTATTTCTAAACAACAATCATGGATAACGTTGTCTCCAACAAGATGTAAAAGTCGTCTTATGACATCATCCTTTGCAGCCGCTGTTGCGGCATACACCACGACAAATTTGACATTTATAATATTTTTATTATTTTTTTGATACTATGTAATGCCTTGAAATGCTACATAGCCCCCTTCCTCTCTCCTAATTTTTGCTGTGCCCGACGGGGTCCATATTGATCTTTTACCATGTCTATACCATCTATGTAATACATATGGAATGCAATAAAGTATTGAGTATTGAGTTCATTGCACAGGGGCGTGTGTTCAGTCTGAGGGTAGGGAGCCAGAAACTACGGACATTCCAGGTTGAGATCTGTCGTTGTTCTCGGATGGAAATGTTCGTTTTATGTTCACCAGTAGCATGTCCACTAGCAGATACCCGGTGGTCTGTCTTAGTAGCAGCTTCGGTGAAAAAGTTTCTAAAAGATCTGCACACAATGTATATTTAATAGTACAAAAGTTTTCACTTTTTCACATGGTATTTTTCTTCCCAAATTAAATGTATTTTTCTTTAAGTTCTTATTGGATAGGTACTGGGTATCAGGTGATCAGTTGAAAACTCAAATTAAGGAGCGCTCGATCCTTTCGTACGCCTCAGGGAATTTCAATCATTGAGCTTATTTTATTTTAATAATACGGGTACCTATTTTAAGCTTTTAAATTACAGGAAGAAGCAGGTTTTATGTTTGATTGGGATTAATTGCAAATCCTCCACCGCGCAGTTATTGGAGCCTTATGAATAACCCTATACTTGTTATTGTCAGTCCCGGGAATCAAACCAGGGTTTAAAATAGCGCTTGCAATCTCTAGACCAACACGGCATCCCAAGTGAGAAGTTTTAGCTTTAAGGTGGTCCTAGTCGACGGCACCAACTATTTTGTGCGCGGGGTTAAAATGCATGCTATTTAAAACACGTTCGAAAGGGATAGATGCTGTGATGAATCTGGTTCGCGTACGAATTAGCATTTTTGCGAATTTGATGATGATTTAGGACGAAAACGAGAGCGCGAAATTTTATAAACAGACCTTTGGTAGTGTGGATAGCCTGAAAAACGAATTAATGTATATTTTCAAAATAAAATTATTTGCATTGTTGAACTACTAATCTATCCGTGTATGGCGGTTGTTTTGCAATTTTCCTTCTTTTTATGGTATTTATTTCCACCCAAATATGCGTTAAAATTTGTGTTGAAATATGGAACTTTCGACGCTCATAATTTTCAAATATATATTTTTTACATTTTTGTTTCCATACAGGGCTAGATAATAAAGAGACAAATTGATATCTTTTTTTATTTTGAACGTTACATAGTCAAACAGTTGAGTAATCGCCAGACTACGTCTGTATGGAAGAATGATCGATAGTGCAACCTTTAGAGCGTTTACGCGGCTTGTTGTCTCATACCAACTTGCAAGTCAAAAATATGGAAAAATATAAACCAATTTTAGGTTCTTAATTTCGATTAAGCGTTAAATGTGACTAAACAAATTTTCTCAAACATGCATGGAAATACTGTCATAATTTTCGAAAACAGAACACGCAAAGTATCGAATTTGCGGACAAAGCAAATCAAATCCATTGCAGGAGCATTTTTTGAATTTGGAACATTACAACGCTCTAGCAATGTTGTTGTAACTTTTAATAAATTAAATTTATAATATAAAAATTATGTTTTATTTCCCTTCATTCTTTTGAGAAAAGCACTATATAAGCCTCGGCGGAAATGGCAATTGCCTGTCACGTATTAGTGAAGTCCTCGCCTACGGCTCGGCCTTCAATCTCATACTCGACCTGTAATTGCCTATTTTCCGGCCTTTGCAATAATATACTATTAAATGCCAGTATCGCCAGTCAATAATATTGTTAAACAAAAAACCAAGCCGATATCATTAGCATTCCTATTATATAATGGTTTGGTAACCCGCAGTGTAAAATACCATTAGGTTTTTATTATACGCATTAATGTAGGTTAGGAACGGAAATAAATGTTTTCAAACACCTAATAATGCTAACAGCTTTTCCGTTTTGTACCAAAAAAACTATTACGCCTATGAGCGATTCTTTTCAATGTTAGAACTGGAAAATATTTCGCCTACGTTGCCAAGTTTTTCATAGACTACAGAGGTTTTTTGTTCTGAACTTACACTGTAGTTTTTAGGCTGATTTACTTGTTCACTAACAGATTGTGAAAAGGCAGAATGATAAATCTGAGGATATGTTCACATAGAGCATCCGTATTTCAAGATCGTTTTTAACGGATCCGTCGCTACTGGTGGTGATGTACACACCGCATTTACAGTACCGTTTTAACGGATACGTCGCTTCTTGGGGTAATATTCACATATTTGGGGGTACACCACATTTTGCTAGTTTACTACCAACTTTCAAACAAAACGGATCAGTATTTTAATATTGTTGTGTGCGTGAACGCGTTCATACAACTACCTGCGCCATTGCCAAATAAAAACGTATACGATAAAGCGGATCTGTAAAACGGACTGATGTATATTTTGACGGATCGGTATATTTTACTGGGTCTGGAACACTTTCATGTGTGTGAACTCGCTCATACATACGTCAGCACCGAATAAAACGTATACGATAAGGCGGACCTGTGAAACAGACCTCTATGTGAACGAGCACTTACGACTTGGAAAACTTCCGTGGCATTGGCAAGAATGACTTTAAGGAGTGTCCTCACTGGGAGCTTTCGTTCGTGAGCATTTGTAAACAAGCAATCGTGGGCGAGTAACAAATGCTGCCCAGTGAGCCCAGCATTTGCGTTCGAGCAAAACTATGAACCTTCGAGTCGAACATTCCCTTGCGAGCTTGGAGCATTCGAATACGATCTCGTTAAATGTCATTCATTTCAAAATGTCGGATAGAGCGGTTGTTGTGGCTGCAGTATTTTTGTTTTTTTTTTATTGACCTCGAAGGTCACAAACACTTAAGATCAAGAAACTGTTCCATGCTTTACATACATACTCATTCATTTCATCATCTGAGTTCTCGCTTTCGAGCGTTTTATTTGCGTGAACATTCGAATGCGAGCCGTTTCCGCGAAAATGTTGCGACGTCCAACCGGCCGAAGTTTGCTTGCGTGTAAGCTTTGTAACGCTCGGCTCAACGTCGACACCACTCGAATATTCGATGTAGAATGCTCATTACAAATGAATGCTCTCAGTGAGGACGCTCCTTTAAATGTTATGTACCTGGGTCATTCATGTGTAACTGCTTGTTATTCCTAAGTCATTCATGTGAAACTGTTTGTTATTCATAAATAAATATGTACATATTCATGACTTCATAATTTAAACCGAGTAAACAACAAATGTAATCAAATGACTTTCTCTTTTCAAAATATTCGGAACATTATAAGTTACAGAGTTCCTATTTAGATTTTATGTAGGATAACTGACGAGCTGATAGAGATATTTGACATTCATATATAAGCTCCGCGTTTTTCTGATAGTAGTATGAGAAAAAAACCCGACTGCTTAAAAAGCGAATTAAAAGACGTAAACAAGAAGAAAATCATGCTGTGCAGTCGGAGGATACGTATACGCGAGCTGACTTACCAAAACCAGATGTATCCTCCGACTGCACAGCATGATTTTCTTCTTGTTTACGTCTTTTTAGTTCGCTTTTTAAGCAGTCGGGTTTTTTGATATTATAAATAAACTTTTTTTATTTACAAATTCTTTGTTATTTTTTTAATTAGGTACATTTAAACATAGAAGTGTTATATATTTTTGAAATCACCTCTTAAAACCCTTTATTTTGATACCCCACACGATGGGTTAAGAAGAAAAAAAAAATGTTGCCCCCACAAAATGGCGCCCAAAATCCGCCATTTTTATCTTTTTCCATTTTTATTTAGCCAGTGACACTCGCAGGGTTAAGACGAATCGATTGACGTAAGAATCATCAAAATCGGCCAACGCGTTTGGTCTCTAGAACGCCACATAGGAACAAACATACATACATACTTACATACATACATAAACTGATAAACACATTACCCTCCTTCGGCAGTCGGATAAAAAGCGCGGAGCTTATGAAGGTCGATCAAATTAATCTTACGTTTATTAGAAAGCTGACCGTATTTGTAGGATAATTTTAGCTGTGAGCTCATGGCTTAATAAATCAGCCACACGGGCCGATCTTCGAAGTTGACCGAAGCTTGCCGTAAGATCCATTTTGAATTAACCACGTAACGTCAAGACATATCGATAGATGTTGATGACTGTTTGTCTGGATGATACTGTAGACTTATTGATGTGATAGGGTTCGCTGGCGGGAGTACTTGAGCGGCGTTATAGGCACAAAAGAAAGCCTTGTTGGATTGAATACGTTGAATTGAATCGTTGTTTGTTTTCTTAGAATGTACTACACTTGTGACGCTGCTGATTCGGAATGAATGAGCGCAGATGTTTAGCCTCTACAAAAAAAACAGACGCATCCCCACGCTTACGCTGGGACGCGTGGTCTCTACTGACCTAACCAACCACAACACGCCGATCCGCGCGGGCATCTGATCTTGCGAGCGTTGGCCAATAAGGGCGCTCTAACTTGTTAGCGCGAAACTCTTGCAGCGTGGTATACAATGTTGAACTTATGACTAATACATGTTGAAACACTTAATCTATCTAATTATAATACATTTCAACAATAAACCTTAACTTAAACACTAAAAACGCCCATATACTAAAAATACCCTGGTGGCATCTTAAGTAACTAGAAGTCAAAGGCCGCGTATTTTAGGGCCTCTCGTTCCGGCACGCGATTGGCCGGTGCCGGGTCAAAATCTTGCTACCTGAAAAGGAGTAAAAAACGATCTTATGGCAAAACTATTATTGTTTCTATGCTAATATAGCGCTGAATACAGCAAGTCATTATTCCTAGCCTACACTTAGATGTCAACTTGATAATTATACAATAACAATTTAAAGATAAGAACTACACTTACATGACATATACGCTTAAAATTACTCTTTATTTTTTACTACTTAATCATATGATCGATCTCTTATGCTAATCTTGACTCGTCGCTAACAGTAGAGCATGTACATTTTAAACTTTAGACCATCGTTATCACTGATAAAATGTGGCTTGCCGGTTTTGTTACCATTAACATGATTGCGTCTTTCTGTACCTATATAGTAAGTAAACTGCAGTGCTCTACATCGGCGCGCTACCACTTACGTACTTTGTGTCTACATGCTGCTACTTGAAGCTAACATGCTCCTAAGTAGCTTACGTAACTTGTGTAGTGTAACAAACTAGCAAATAATGATACAACTGAACACCGCCTTGTTAGTAAACGGTTCACCTACTCGACAAACATTTACTTTCATCAATCAATAAAATGTAAATTGAATGTCGATTTTTTATGTGAGATGAGAACCCATATTATTATAGTTGACCTGATAATGTTATCCTCTCATGATTACAAAAATCCCATAGAGAAATTTACTTTCGGATTTTTCAAATTTGCCTATATTTCTGGCAAATTTTCTATCATGTATTCACATACATTAAAAAAAAGTTAATAAAAAAAAATAAAAAAACCCGACTGCTTAAAAAGCGAACTAAAAAGACGTAAACAAGAAGAATATCATGCTGTGCAGTCGGAGGATACATATTCGCGAGCTAGCTGACCAAAGCCAAATTTTTTATTTTATTTTTTTTAATTCACTTTTTTATTTACAACTTTTTAGTTTTTTTTAATTAGGTACATTTAAACATATAAGTATTATATATTTTTGAATTCACCTCTTAAAACCCTTTATCTTGATACCCCACACGATGGGTTTGGAAGAAAAAAAAATATTCTCTCCTACAAAATGGCACCCAAAATCCGCCATTTTTTTATTTTCCACTCGCAGGGTTAAGACGAATCAATTGACGTAAGAATCATCAAAATCGGCCAACGCGTTTGGTCTCTAGAACGCCACATAGGAACAAACTTACATACATACTTACATAGACTGATAAACATGTTACCCTCCTTCGGCAGTCGGGTAAAAAGTACCAAACCGGTCCAGCCATTCTCAAGTGATACGTTTACTAACGAAGAACATTTCATAGAAGATGTGCAAAGACAATTATCCTAAGCTGTTGTGGTTTGACTTTGATAAATAGATAGTTCAAAATGGTGTGTCTAGACCTTTTTCTTTGGAACACCTAGTGGTTTCAAGTTAAATTTAATATCTTATACTCAGTACTGCTAACCCTAGCAACTGTGAATAAATTCAAACTTCTAGACCAACGGAAGCAAAAGATATCATCGTTTATGTCGTAAATTTGACGAATCGCAAAGGAATTTAAACCTATAGCGTAATGCCCAATGACCTAAATAAACCATGAAATTTGGCAAGAAGCAATGTCTTATTGCAGAAGTAAAGGAAAACCTCCGAAAACTGTAAATTTGTACCTAAATATAAAAAGATAATTAACGTATTTACAGTTGGTAAATTAACCGAGACTTATATCGATGAATGGGGACAACAGTATTCCAAGGGCAAAGTTAATTTTGTTCCTTAATTCATAAGCACTGTTCGGCGCTTTCATTGTTTATGAACTTCAGTAATATTAACTAATTATTTTGCTGAATGTACGGAAACTTCAATGCGCGAGTCCGACTCGCACTTTTTTCTTCTATTGTTAGATAACGAAAGCTTACAATAACTTTAACTAGTTATAAACTAGTACATTAAGTTACAAGTATGTAATGTTGGTGATTACCGTTGAGGCGCCATTGAGCCTCGAGCCGTCAGGCGAGGGTCTTAAGAGAGCCGAGGACGGTAATCATTAATATACACGTGTATCATACGACGTTTTTCAACACACTTGTGAAGAAAATAATACTAAAAAATCATTTCCAACAGTGAAAACGGGATGTAGTAATTTTTCACAATGGAGGGCAAAATTAATCAGTTATCCTATTCGCGCCCATCTAACAATGGCGATCAGCCATAGACTAAAAGGAATGAGCTTTTTTTTTGGCTTTTCGCGGATAGCGTTTTAGCCACGTACAAAATGGGGCATTTTAAGTTTTCTTTATTACAGACAAAAACAAAATTTATATTTGAGTGAAAGTTTTATTTATTAAACACTTACTAGTCGAATTTATCTATTTAAATACAAAGTTGCATGAAATGTGTTGCATTTGTACTATTTTAAGAACTTTTTAGAAACTTTTTTAAGAACAAAGCAACTCAACCAATAAATTAAAAAAAACTCTATAACTCACATAAGAATAATAGCAATGAAAAAGTCACAGTTTGATAACAGGTGTTATTATGTGCCTAATTGCGGTGAAATTAGAGCCACTTTATGAGCAAGTGTGTTGAAAAAATTATTATAAAAACGGTCAATCAGTTAATAATTTTGGAACAGTCGGTTATTTTGTTTATATTAAAAAAAAAATCTTTTGTTTTTTGTTTTATTAATGAACGAGTTCTCCAAATAAGTTGTGGTAAAAGATTATTTCTTTTTCTAAAAAAGTTAGCTTATCTTGAGTTTGTGCCAAAGTAGTTACTTAAATGTGTTACGATATTTATATTTTTGGTATGGTCTATTTAGTAGCTTTCATTTGATACCCATATTGTAAAGAAAACTAAAAAAAAATGTGTCACCCCCTCTTTTGGAAGAGGGGCGCCATATTTAAAAATTATATAGCCTTTCTTTGTCACTTTTACTATTGAGACGAATTCTACGACACCTATCGTATAAATCATAATCCGTCAAGCTTTTTGGGCTGTAGAGCGTGATATATAAATGGACATACATACAATATACGCTTTAAAAACATTACCCTCCCGCAGTTGGGTAAATAAACCTATGTACAAACAGTTTTATTACGTTTTTGTATGAACATTGAAATCATGACAGGACTATGACGACATCTGTGTGGTCACATCACACATCATCATGACAGGACTATGACGACATATGTGTGGTCACATCACACATCATCAGCCTTTTTAATTTTCCCACTGCTGGGACACAGGCCTCCTCTCATAGAGGGAGTGGGCTATAATCCACCACGCGGGCCCAGTGCGGATTGGTAGATGTCAAATGTCTTTGAATTTTTGTTTCTAGGACATGCCGGTTTCCTCACGATGTTTTCCTTCACCGTTTTCTGTGTGGTCAGCTAATGTAAAATTAAAACCATTATTATTACATTACATTTTTCTGCAGCTTGGGCAATATATTACTCATTCTTTGTAAAGCACCTGAGTTTAATGAATACGGCTAAAGCTTTTAAGTACTAACGATCTGCTGGCCCATTGCCAGACAATATTGCAAGGTACTTGTCTGTTGACAGAAAAATATTAATAGGTATGCATTTTTATCACTTCAGATTAAAAAAAATATTTGTCGAAGTTATTGTAGCTACTTGTGCCGTACAAAAAATCTTCAAGACTTATGCAAAGGGACGAATAAATATTGAATAAATAAGTATATCGTAGGTAATGTGTGTATATTTTGCATAACTGCCAATAAAAGCCTTCCACGAAACTGCCTCCCTCTTCCGCTGATAAATCCAAACGATTGAACGTGGATCAGTGAGCCACGTAACGATACCACAACTGTAGGTAACTGGTTAGTTAGTTTGTTTATTTCCGGGGTTTTTTAGAGAATTATATACCCAAGAGGATACCACTAGTTGCTGACCTAATGAATATTTACTTGCGTCCTGTCTTAGTTTGATGTAGAACGCCGCACCAGGTGGAAGCCGTCGTTACATTTACTAGGCTGCGCTTAACCTTGCTAACCAACAACATATTGACAATATGCCACGGTAAACCAACTAAATATTGCAGTACTGACCCTAACCCGCATCTTGTTGCCTTTGTAAATACAGCCATACAGTTCACCCAGTAAATACCAAGTGTGCAGAATAACAATAAGTAAATCGATACAGTCATTACTTTCTTATATGACTGTACAGTCAGCATCAAAGGTTTGAAATGAAATAGATTAAAAACAACCTCTTTTGAGAAATATTTTCGATGTTTCAAGGTATTTTCTCCTCAGGCGGAATTTGTTTCCTTTGCCGTGTTTATAGAAAAAAAGGCCGTGGTTTTCTTACCGAAATACATAGCGGATTAAAAACAAAGTTTTTTTAGCCAGTTTGCCAGTTCTTTCCGCTTATTATAAAAGGTAATTTGATAATTTTATAATGAAAATGTAATAAATTGTTAGATAACCATTTGTTACAAACGTTTCTGTTTAAATTGACAGTAAAAATGTTTCGTAGTTTATTCACTGTACTAACTTCTTACATTAGAGCAGAATGCACTAAAATGTGGCATGAACACTTCGACCAAAGGTCACTGAGCAAGGGAAACTGGTATCAAACGATCCAACCAACACTTTCGCGTTGTTCATGGTTCGACCAGGTAAACATGAGTCAAGCAGAAATCGTTGTGGCTCTTCGGGTTCGATCGGGACACATACCAATGAACAGTTTTGCCTATCTTATGGGTAAGGTTGCTTCACCAAATTGTCTGGAGTGCAGTATAGTGGAAGACACTTACCATATACTGATGGAATGCGTCCGGAACGAGACCGAAAGAAATTCAATTCTACCTTAGTCACTAGATGTAGGAAGATGCAACAGTGTTCTTGCGTCACCTTTGTCAAGGGAGGCAAGAGCTTTGTATAAGCTAGCCAAAGCTGGCTTTAGAACATAGGGATTGGTCAATTAATTTAAAATCTTAGTTATTATTTATTTGTATTAACTTTGTATACCTACGAGGCTGGCATAGTCGCTTCGCGATTAAAGCCTTTTTTCAAATAAAGAGATTAAAAAAAATACTTCTTACATAACAAAAACCTATCAAGGTTAAAGAAGCTCTTATAGAAGATCCTAATCAGGTTCCCATACAATAAGCTCGTTCATGCTTGCCTGCCTGCGAGTATACACTTTATATAATACACTTCAAGAACCTGGAAAGCTGTTTTTTCATCGTAGTCTTTTCTCCTAAATGGAGCAGACAGCGGTGTAATATGCCCCCTAGGATTTCTCGAAGGTATTTCGAGATTAAATCCGCTAAGCTTGGGTTTATTTGGCTTCATCAAATTGTTTGCAAAAGGTAATAATTTTCTTTCAATATTCGATGACACAAGAGCAAAATTAATTATAGGCCGCAATAAATTGTGTCGGAACTTAAATTAGTTTACTAATGGGCGGTTAAAGATGAGTTTTGGAATAATGTCACAGCGAACTTATAGCTGTCACAAGTTACGAGCTCGATACTGTAATACATTGTTCTTGGCTGCCCAAACCCTGAACATGAGCCTAAGTACCTAAATGTGTGTTCGTTCAATTACATAAGCGCCTATAAAGTAGCTGATTTATGGTGTTATCATAGCTGTTCCGTTTCTCTATTCAAATTAGGGTGGAACCGGACGTGATAGCTTGTAGACTGCTGTTTTTATATCCACACGCCATGTGTTGTAATAAAGGCCACGTAGACAGTTCGTTTTCAAAGGATGGTGTAACACGAGAACGCGTTATAACGATGGCAGTTTGTTTTAAGAAAATGCTATTCAGGCTATCGATTGGGAAACGCGACAAATTGGTTCGTTCCTTATTGACGAATGGCGCGATCACTGTTTTAGTTTCTGGGTGTTTTAGTCGATAAAATAGTTATTTGATGGGATATTGATAACCTAATCAGAGTTTGTTATCTAACACTGATATTAAGTGGGTGTAGAATTGTTTTCTAGCCTTTTTGGGATTTGTTCATGATGATACCTACACTCGATGAGTAATCTTTACACCGTATCGCCACTCTTTTCAATTCTTAATAATAGTACATTATTGCAAAGGCCGGCAAATAGGCAATTGCAGGTCGAGTATGAGATTGAAGGCCGTTTCGTAGGCGAGGACTTCATTAATACGGGACAGGCAATTGCCATTTCCGCCGAGGCATATATAGTGCTTTTCTCAAAAGAATGCAGGAAAATAAAACATAATTTTTATATTATACATTTAATTTATTAAAAGTTACAACAACATCGCTGGAGCGTTGTAATGTTCCAAATTCAAAAAACCCTCCTGCAATGGTTTGATTTTCTTTGTCCGTAAATTCGATACTTCGAGTGTTCTGATTTCGAAAATAGTGACAATATTTCCATGCATGTTTGAGAAAAAAATATTTATATACCAATAACTAATGTGAACGATAGACAATAAGTTTTGTCTTTGAAGAGTGCGTAAGTATTCACGGCAGATCTGCGAGGAGTAGTCCTTTGATCGTAATTCAATATAATACAATGATGAAATTAAATAGAGAAAAATGTAAGTTTATTAAGCCTCTTGTGTTGGAAGACGCGGCTTTGATCCGTAATTTAGAAATGTGTCATATTATGTTGGTTGATTTAGTTCTCGCCAAACTTCTTGGCCGCCCTGATGTTGGCTACAATGGCTGTGCAGCAGAAAATCTTCTTCACTAGCAATTCCTGCCTGTATCGTGGGTGCGTTTACAAATATTTAAACTCACATATATAAGACCATACAAAACAGCACCGCGCCACGACTTGCACATCGGAAACCCAACTTCAGACCGGCCAAGAAGTTTGGCGAGAACTATATCAAAGAACATAATATCACACATTTCTACTTAGCGGATCCAAGCCGCGTCCACAAAGGACGTAATAGGTAAAAATAAATAAATGTAAAACAATTTTAATACAATGCGAATTTAAAGTTACTAATTTCACGTCAATTAGTATAATTGGGAGTAAAAGTATGAATGCAAATGAAAAGGAACGGTGGGAGGAAAGGCAAATACCTGGCAAATGTTTTGATTTTTAAGCATTTACACACCCAAATGAATTCAATCACATAAATTGGGGATTCAATAAACAATTTTGAAAAGAGATTCGTATGAAAAGAAGCCATGAACAGCCGACTCCAAATAAATTGGGATAAGGCTGTGAGAAAGTTTTAGGAAACAGGAAGTAATTTTCTACCTATTAATGAACCCCTCGTCGTTATGAGTTGTATTGTGCCCATCGATGACGTACAGTCACAAACATAAATAATTATATGACAATTACGGCGAATTCAAAAGCGACTTTCTCCTAATAGGTATGTATATTGATTTAAATTCGGTGTTTTGAACGGGATCCCTTTTTTTCGCATAATGTTCTTTTTCATAATATACTTTGGCATAAATGTTTTGGCATAATTTGTTTTGCCATATTTTTTTTTGGCATACAATTTTTGTTGGCATAAAATTATCTTGAAGACTAATTTGCTTGGGCATAATTTTAATTCCCATAATGTTACTAGCCCTAACATTATACATTAGCCTTAGCATTATAGTATTAAAGCATAAAAATTAAAAGGAATAACGGAAACAAATTTGAGTTATTTTTACGTATTTTATATAATATTATGTAACTGTCATGCATTACAAATTATCATGCATCTGACAATAATCACATTTTGACAAGGTAGGCGTGTTTTTACTATTTTCAAATATTTTATTGTAGGTGTATATTTTTAGCAATTGCTTTTATATGCAAGTTTCCAAGTATATTCATTATCTTTACCTTATAAAAAGAACCTGGCTCCCAGGGTATCAAGAACCTAGCTGACAGAAAGGAGCGAGCGTAGTATAGCGCGTGCGACGAAATTTTTTGACAGGAAACGAGAGACGAGCGCAGCGAGAAGCCAGAAAAAAAAACCATGCATAGAATAAGAATTATTTATTTATATTGTTTAGAAATGTGTATTAGTGTCTAACATTTTTGGAGTTAATTATTATGCGTATTTGATATGCTTAAAAAAAAATGTTTTAATATCATTATGCGTAAACAAATTTATGCTTTAGAATGTTATGTGTAAACATTATTATGATATGATTTGAGTAATTATGCTAAAAAAATAATCGTAAATATAATTCATTTGACTCGTCAAATGTGACCCAAAAATCGACAAAACCCTGGCACAAAATAAGGGTGCCATGTTTTTCATTCATCATTATCACCATCATATCAGCCGAAACATAGTCCACTGCTGAACATAGGCCTCACCCACGCGTCGTCACATTGATCGGTCCCGTGCGTCTCGCATCAGGCGGATCCCCGCAACCTTCACCAGGTCATCGGTCCACCTGGTGGGAGGTCTTCCAACGCAACGTCTTCCGGTTCGCGGTCGCCACTCCAGAACCTTTCTGCCTCATCGGCCATCCGTTCTGCTAGAAATGTGCCCTGCCCACTGCCACTTAAGTTTGGCAATTCTTCGGGATATGTCGGAAACCCTGGTTCTCTTGCGGATCTCTACATTTCTGATTCGATTGCGCTAGAGCCTAGCATGCATAGCATAGCCCTCGTCATTGCCCTTTTATTTTCATAATATTTTTAATTTCAATGGCTATCATAGAAATATTGAAACAAAAAAACATGCGAAAAATATGTGAATATTTTAAGTTTTCTAAGTTATTATACCTAAAAGACATATCTATAAGGAAGTCATTTTAATTATGTTAGCCATTATTTTTGGGAATGGCGAATCTCAGTTATTTATTTGCCTAATATGTATATATTAGGCAAATAAATAAAAACGATTCAGGTGAATCGTCTAATCAAGGTTTCTTTTTCATCCTACATACTACTGTACTGTATTAATCTTCTTTGTATTTCTAACGATACTGATGTATCAATATTAGCCTCCGTATTGTATGTTAGGGAGTCTGATAGGTTATTATGGGCTTACCTTAGGGTTAGTAGGTAAGTTACGAGTAACTTCAAATCTATACTAATATTAAAAAGCTGAAAAGTTTGTTTGTTTGAACGCGCTAATCTCAGGCACTACTGGTTGGAATTGAAAAATTCTTTTTGTGTTTGATAGTCCATTTATCGAGGAAGGTTATAGGCTATATAAAATCACGCTACAACCAATAGGAGTGGAGCATAAATGAACAATGTTGCATAAACGGGAAAATATATTTTTTTTCGAGAGCTTCCGTTGCATGCGCTTCGTAAACGGTTTAAGTTACGCAACAATCACGTATATAGGTTAGGTAGGGTAGATGGGTAGGTAGGTAGCCAGTTGCCGGAAGCGAAGCTGCGAGAGGCAGCTAGTATTTTAAAATACTGGCTGTACAGTGTGCGTTTCTTAATGATATAGGTAAGCTATGATATGGTTTCTTAATCTTAGACACATTCGTTAGAATTTTATGCTCTCGAATATCTTTATTTATGGACAGTCTTTTCCCCAATCTTTTCCGGGTTTGAACATAGGCTTGCCGAAGCTCATGGCATGATGCACTGCTGTTTTAGTATGAGATTTACTACTGCGCAGCCATTGTAGCCAAGTTCAGGCCGGCTAAGAAGATTGGGGAGTACCTTACATACAAAACTCTTCATAGACGAGGACCATTTATACAAACAGCATATAGCAGCATCTTTATGTAGCAGACAGGTGGTCAACCTCCGTGTTTTTAAGAAACGATGGCATTCGCAACGGAGTCTGACAAAAACACTTATTTTTTTTATTTTCTGGCTGCGATGCAAATGTGCCTTAAAATCTACTAGAATTGGCACACAGATCATAGAAGTAGCTATTCCTACTAGTAGTGAATAATGTATTTATTAATTTCCAATTGATCATGCGATAAACATTGCACGATCAATTAACGTAAATTCGTAATTGAGCTACATCGTAAAATTACCAGTCACTTCATGAAATCGCCCATTTAACGTACAAGCTACGACTTTAATATTCATTCATTAGTATCTTTGTAAAACAATTCAAAGATTTACGGTATCAGACATTTTCATAATAAATAAGACGATGACTTTTTATTTTTTGATCAAATAATAAAGCTTTATCATATTCCAAATACATTTACCTGTTACGAGCAGGCGGGAATAAAATTTAATATAGGTAATTTGGCATGGCCGGTTTTACCTATATTTAACACCGTCAAAACTGATTCACATCCGTACACTTCAACGTAAGGTTCAGTTGAAAACCAGCGTCAGGCAACTCCTAGTTGTCTGGCATTCTGCTGAACTGGACCTTTTTGGCGCAGCCGCGGGGCACACTATGTATGTAATTGTTTTAAAATTAATTTCCCTTTTATTTGTACCTACATTGTGTGTATCTGTGTGTGCCAAATAAACTTGTTTTCTTTCTTTCTTTACCTGGAAATGTATAAAACTTTCACTTTTATAATATTAACATAATAATTCAACGTGCTTATGTTAACTACTTAGAATATGACGCAAAAGTTACCCAGACTGCTGCGGGCTATTTTTGTGGATACAATAGACAAAACCGTAAAACTCAGATTTTATCGTAGACTTGCGTGGAAGATGACGTCACTAATTTTACGGTAACCATCGTCTAAAGAGGTAATGTATGAAGCCAACTGGCCTGTCTAGTCACATACAATATGGCTCATCAATTATTTGGTACTACTATCATCAAAAGAAAACCTTTTTAGCAGTTAACCTATTTTTAGCAGTTAAAATTTGATAGAACTTTGCAGAATACATTTAAAATCCAATAAATAGATGGGGTCCGAGTGCGCATCGTGTTTTTCGAAACATTAGCACAAAGATCGTCTACTCTTCAGCTGACCAGAGGGTTGGCCTTTTCTTCAGCCAGATAATCAGCATTGCCATTCATCGTGGCAATGCTGTCAGCGTTCTGGGCACGTTACCCATTGACATCGATGTGGACGATTTTTTTGATGCACAATGAGGTTCCATCTCCCATTTGTATTTGTATATAGCCTTGTTTTTTATATATGTTATTGAATATATGTTAATATATTAAATTGATAATTACGCTGACAATCTAATATAATTAGGTATGGTAATTTTATTTATTCTGAGTATGGGCGTTACTGTCTCGTTATAGGTACCTTAATTATTGTTTCAGTATTTTTGATTAGCCAGTCAAATAAATTGACCGACTAATATATTTTAAATATATATGAAAGTAAATAAATGTCAATAATTTACTTTAAAAAAAAACAAACAATCATAAACACCAGGCTGTTTTCAGTAAAACTAGGCGACACATCAATGTAATGTGTATATATTTCGCAAGGAAAGAAGGATACCAGAGATTTCACGAAATCCCTAGGGATACCACGAAATCACGGCAGGTGTCGAGTATTCTTGTTTATTACGTTTTCTTACTTAAAATACTTAGTAATATCAAAATCAAAAACATTTTTTTTATTTCACATGGGCCTACATGGGCACTTATAAAACGTCGACAAAATGTGCACGGTTCGGGTTGGTCGTTTCCTATGGAGAAGAACCGGCAAGAAACTCCATGGTTACTCTTTTAAAAATGGTTTGGTTTTACAATATTTCCATGTTACAGCATTAGTACTTAGATATGGGGGGACAACGTAGGCTCGAATTATGACAATAAGTCGTAAGAAATTAAAAAAAAAAGAAAAAGATTACATAAAAAAGTTAACAAATGTTAACTAGCTAGATGCGAAGGCCTACAATGTTCACACATTCACAAAACAATCGGTAAAAGAATCTATACAAAGGTAAAAAATAATAAAAATAAGTATAACAAGACTAAATTTAACATGTTGCACAAATTTTGTTATCAGTGCTGTAACTATTCTTAGCAAAGGGCTATAAAGATGATTGAAAACCATTGTAAAAAGTTTAATTAAAAGAAGGAAAGAAAAAATGAGATTGAGAATAGTTAGAAACATCCACATATTTGTGCCGTTTACAAGTTACCAGGGAAGCTGCATGCGCAGAAGGAGCTAAGGCCAAATATTTTTATCTTCAACGTAGTCCTTGATTTTATAATATGCTTTTTTAACAAGGATACGTTTGATGTAGTTTTTGAACCTTCCATCGGTCAGTTCTATAACTGACTTTGGCAACTTATTATAAAAGCGTATACTGTTTATAAGAAAAGACTTGCTAGTTTTCGTTAATCTGAATTTGGGTATTACAATTTCGTGCTTACTGCGTGTATTTAAATTAAGGAAGTCGCTTCTAGTTTTGAAAAGCCCCCGATTTTTACGGAAATACAAAAAACATTCCAAAATATAAAGTGAAGGTAGAGTCAGTATATCGATCTCTTTAATTTTTTCTCTGAGGGACTCGCGAGGACCCATTTTATAGATTGCGCGGATTGCCCTCTTTTGTAGGATGAAAATTGAGTCAACGTCTGCTGCTGATCCCCACAGAAGAATGCCATAAGACATAATACTGTGGAAATAAGCATAGTATACTAACCTAGCTGTAGCTACATCGGTTAGCTGCCTTATTTTCCTTACTGCATATGCAGCCGAACTTGACCTACCCGAAAGAGTTCTAATGTGCATGCCCCACTGCAATTTTGAATCGATAGTAATCCCTAAGAATGCAGTTTCCGTTATAACTTCAAGATTTTTGCCGTCAAGGTTTAAGTTTAGGTCATGTTGTGGTACATTTGGTAAAGAGAACTTTAGACATTTTGTTTTTTTCGCATTCAGTAAAAGATTGTTAGCTGCGAACCATCTTGAGAGAACAATTAGACTTTCGTTGACATTTATGACATCCGTATCTTGCCTATCTATTTTAAAAATTAGCGAAGTATCATCAGCAAATAGAATTATATCCAATAATTTGGCCATCAAAAAAGGGAGATCATTAATGTAAACAAGAAAAAGAAAAGGGCCGAGAATTGAACCTTGGGGCACGCCCATCTTGACTAGAGACCCGGAGGACGTCGCCCCATTAACATTTACTTTTTGCTGTCTGTTTGATAAATAGGAAAGCACGAGATCAGCAGGTTTTCCACGAATTCCGTATTGGTGTAATTTACAGATCAGTGTGTTGTGGTCGATGCAGTCGAAAGCTTTTGAGAGATCACAGAAAATGCCAATGGCATCCTGGGACCTCTCCCAAGCCTCCAAGATGTGGCTGATGAGTTTTACTCCCGCGTCCGTTGTCGACCTACCTTTCGTGAAACCAAACTGTTGACTATGCAGTATCCCATTTGAATTGAAGTGAGACAACATCTGTTCCAGCATGATTTTTCAAAGATTTTACTCAATGCTGGAAGCACGGATATAGGTCTATAATTAGAAGGATCACTCTTACAGCCTGATTTGAAAATTGGTACTACTTTACTGTGTTTCATTAAGTCAGGAAAAGTGCCGCTGTCCAAACATTGATTGAATATGCCTGTTAGGACAGGAGCAATTGAGTCAATAATATCTCCAAGAACCCTAACGGATATCCCCCACAAGTCTTCAGTATTTTTTATATTGAGACTTTTGAACGCGTTTTTAATTGAATCAATACATATTGGTTTAAATTTAAAGATTGGTATGTCTTTAGTAAAGTTTTCTTTAAGAAGAGCTTCAGCTAATTTAGAAGAGGAAGGAAGAGACTTCGTAACCTCTAACGGAATGTTGGTAAAGAAATTTTCTAATGTCTCAGCGACTTCTTGCCTATCAGAAATATATTATGACAAGATTCTAATATAGTTCCAGTGATATGTCGTTTCACTAAACTAAATCTAGTTAAATGAGAAAAGTGTTGATGGATTAAATAATGAAAACAAAATTACAAATTAACAGAAGCATTTTTATTACCCTCCCTGGTAACCTCATTTCCCTGCCACGTAGGTTACATACATATTACAACCATATTTAAACCAAGCAGTATTGAACAAAACAAATCCGGACGCCAGGCTTATTATATTACGTATCTTTTGCAAGAGCAAAACGATAGCGATCAAACGCTTTATGTCATAAAAGTCTGAATTACCTGCAGTGTAGGTATGGTAGGTCCTACATAATCGTTTGCTAATCGCTCGATGTTTGTCAAATGAATTTATTTAAGAGAAAAAAACCGCCAACAACTCTAAAACTTTTGTATGGAAGAGCAATTATTGCTCAAAAACCCCTTACGCTTTGCTCTTGCAAAAGATACGTAATAAGCTTGCGGGGCTTCTCGGGAACTAGTTTGTTAATTAATAACTAGTTAGTCAGTTAATCTTCTGAAAATGAATAATATCTGTAAATCTTTTAAAATGTAAACACATTTTGGGTCTTACTCATAAAAATCACGACGGTGTTTAGCAAATAGGGTTTTCAGGAATATTCACGCTACCAGTTAGTGCCACTTTGGCAACAGGTCCTCCGTGTTGTTTTTATAAATAAGGGTGACATTAGAACATTTGTCAATATGTTCACTTCAGGGAGAAGAATGTTTACGACCACTCGCACAACAAAGCCGGCTATTAAGTAATAAAAGTCATCAAAGGCTAGATCGTCGTCGGCTGACAAACAAGTGGTCATAAAACTGTTTTACTATGTCCAAATAGACCTATAAATGATTTCCTGCGATAAGCTCCAAAAAGAAAAAAAAGGTTATTTTCGTCGACACATATTATGTGACCCGCGAGTGTTTTTCATAAGACTGTCAACATAATTTGTTTTAGAGCTTGCCATCATTTTGTGAAGCCTTTGAGACCTTAAATTGTGTCAGTGTTCCTCCCCGAGCGACTAAAATATGATACCTTAGAGATAAAAACCGGCCAAGTGCGAATCTGACTCGCGCTACATTCACTAAAATAAATAGGTAACATTGCTCTAACGAAGGGACAAAATTAACTTTGTCGTTCGAATACTATTGTCCATGTGTCCATGTACATCAAAATACAACATTTTTACTTTTCCAAGCACAATTTATAAGTTGGTCGACTATTACTCGTAATTCTGTAAAGCAGCTGTGATAGTTTTCCTTTAAATTTCGTTATATATACTACTGCCGTGAATTTTTCACGTATCCAAAAGCAACCATTTAGCTGGCAGGGAAACTTGACTCTAACAAAAATTTGCCATTTAAAGCTTAACTTTACGCAAATGGATCCCTGAATCATAAAATAGTTTTCACAGGCCCGTAATATTTTTGAATGGCCTACCCAACGGTACCCCACACCGTGAGATAGATGACAAAAACAAACATCCCCACTTTACGAGCACAGAAAAAAAACCATGGTTTTATTTTACCACTTTGTCTGCGTGATTAATATGTATATTTATGCCAAATTATATATTTCTTGTACAAAGTGTCTGTGAGTTAAGCTGCGGACGGACAGACGAAAATGGCGTAACTATAAAGGTTCCTTGTTGACTACGGAACTCTTAAAGAGCCTGTCGAAGACTTGATATAAGATGTTGCCTTACCTACGCACTATCTAAGTAATTGTTCTTAGAAGAATCTCAGAAATATAAATTTCCAGGACAGTTAGTTAGAATTTAGAGGTAAACGTAGTTGGGATTCCATTAATACGAAATTGTAACGTAAACTTTTTTGTTTAAACAAAATCGTAAAATTTAATGTCTAGATATAGAGCCATTATAGCGTCTACGTTAGCATAATCATACAAATATTGCTAAAAATAATGTTCAATATAACATAACACCTAGTAACCAATGGCGTGAATATAACCTTTCAACTTCTTAGCGGCTTGTGTACACTAACCGGTTGCTACATGCCGTGATCGCGTTCGTTTCAGGTGCGAGCCGGAACACAGCAGGCGCTTCCGACGACAGACATTCCTTGTTTAAAAACACTCATAAAATTATCTTCCACATGACTGCTCCATTGTATACATTTGAAATTAATGGCTCGCACATTATGAACGGCCGGTTATTTTTGTTTCGCATTAAAACGATTTGTTATTTCACTGTAGTATTTTTTTTTTGTTGCCGAGATATGAGCTAATGGCTTTTGGGGATCGTTGTGGAAATGATTAAGTGAAGTGACCAGTGTCCATGTCATCTAATAAACATACAGCCCGGCGAGCACGGCCTACTGTGACATGGCTTAAGTTCCACTTTTTATCACCGTTTGGGCGATAAAGCCATTTTGTCTTAAATGCTAGCTAGCATGGCGGCGTGAGATATTTTCTTTACTTGTGGCATACGTTCTTGACGTTTATTTTTTCTTTTTCGGAAATTTTCCAATTTTATTGCAGTTTCCGGTTAATCTTGACCTATAAACCATTTAGGTTCTGAGAAGCAAAACGGTGTGTCCTAGCCAAAAAATAACCAAAATTTTGCCCCTCCACCTTTGCCCCCCCCTTTGCTACCCCCATGCACAAGATATATATAGAAGTCAGCAACAAGAAAGGCAGGTCGCGCCTTTAAAATATTTCACATGTTTGACCCGTACTAGCATTTAAGACAAATTGTAGACATAACATAATTTATCATGTCTTGTCACAAATGTCTTGGGTACGCCCATGCTCGCTCCGCAGGTCGATTAAATACCTTTTGCTTTCGTTTGTTTGTCGTTCTTAAGGGTGTAGTCTACTGTCATCCACCGTCCACTTCTTAGAATAGACTTTTCCAAAAACCGACCTTTAAAGGGGTAAAAAGATGGTAAACATTTCAAAGTCAATGAAATTCATTCGAGTGGATTCGCATAATAGCTATTTATGCAACTGTTACGTTATGGACGGTCTTTTAATACGAGTGCCATTTTTAGGTATATATACAAGCGTAGCGCGTACCGAAATAGGTGGGCACGAGTTATTAAAAGACCAATAACGTAAAGTTGCATACTAGTAGTTTATGAAACTGTTGCATAATGAGGGGTATTAAAACATGAGTGTGTGTTTAAAAACCGAGCCGTAGGCGAGGTTTTTAATAGTTTTCACACGAATGTTTTAATACCTAGTTATGTGCAGTTTCATACACTACTTTATCTACACTCATAAATTGGGATTGAACCTACTAAATACCTCTTTTTGCATTTTCCATGCCATACAATCGTGATAGCATTTGTCATATATTTTTCTCGACTTTGCTGGTAATAATTTAAGAGTAATTGCCTTCGCCGAATCTAAAATATCGGGCGGAGTCAAATTTTCTTCACATTCACTGATATCAGACATTTTTAAACAATAATTTAAATAACTCATAAAATTCAGTAAAGTTAAACTTGCAAAACGTATGAATGGCGCCAAAACCGAGCACATCACCGCATTAACCGCGCATGCGCTAAGGCTTAGCACGCACTGAGATCTTCATTCGCGCGATTTTTTCCGTCCATTCTGCGACCTATGGAATTGTAAGAAGTTGTTCGCATTGCGGTAAAGAAATCGTGCAGAAATAATACCACAAGAAAACCGTGTTTTGCCACAGAATCCAACGCACAACGGCGCGAATTTTATTCGCCCGAATATTTTGAGCTCTATGAACAGTTCTAGCTGTGCATAGAGCTAACAAAATTCGCGCGAACAAAAATCGCAGTGCGCGCTAAAGCGGGCATTGTCATAGACAATTTAAAATTGGAATCAAATCTTTTTATAATAGGTACTATAAAATGGCATTACAAAAAAAATATTGATGGAAACTCCTTAGTAATTAACTTCTTGGATTTGTCCTGTATCGTAATAGAAAAAAAATTGTTTTATAGCATTATTTTGTTAGAGAAATAGTGTTATAATAAAATTCTATTTTTAAATTTCGATATTGTGTTTATAAAGTATGCCAATATAAACTCGTTTTGAATTTTATAATTCGAATATTACGATATGAGAGTAGATAAAAGATTTTATCTACGAAGGAAGGAATAAAATACAGATATAGACAAATAAGTATTTTTAATAGAAACTTAACTACACACTGACTATTCTTTATCCCGCGTCCACTTTTTTTTATTTTTTCTTAATTAGGAACTAGCTGACCCTCGGGGCTTCGCTCACGTCAACTGGCTACCTACCTACCCTGGCTACCGTGCCCCAAACCTGGCTACTCTGGCTACCCTGGCTACCCTGGCTTCCCTGGCTACTCTGGCTACCTTGCCCCTATCCTGGCTATCCTGGCTACCATGGCTACCCTGGCTACTCTAGCTTCCCTGGCCACCCTGGCTACCCTGGCTTCCCTGGCTACTCTGGCTACTCTGGCTACTCTGACTACCCTGGCTAGCTTGCCCCTACCCTGCCTACCCTGGCAACCATGGCTATCCTGGCTACCATGGCTACCCTGCCTACCCTGGTTACCATGGCTACGCTGGCTACCCTGGCCACCCTGGCTACCCTGGCTACCCTGCCTACCCTACCTACCCTGGCTACCCTGCCTATCTACCTAGATTTTTTTATCTATCATCAATAGTTTCCTCAGCGCACGCCAAATAATGTATTTTACAGGCAACATTTTGCTACCTTGGGTTACATTATTGCAATTTTCATGAGGATCTCTTTTTTTGGAAATATATTATAGCCTATGACACTCAGAAATAATGTAGCTTTCTACTGGTGAAAGAATTTTCAAAATCGGTTCAGTAGATCCAGAGATTACCCCTTACAAAGAGGTAAAGTTTGTGAGTTTGTGACGTTTCACAAACTTTACCTCTTTGTAATATTAGTATAGATAAGGCAAAGATCTTGTAGCCGCAACAGCCAATTAGTATACGATACTTTTGTTCTAAACTTGTGCCATTTTTAAAAACATAATTTACATTGTCTCGATTTCGAAGTAATATTATAGGTACCTGGCTGTATGTTCAGAATGTCTTTGCTTGTGTTTTAGAATTTATGACGATTTGCATAATGCAACCCGATGTCGTTATGGGTATCATAATGAAACCGCTGTCAATTTTGTAATTCGAATATAACGAAACCGAAGTAGATAAAAAGCCAATATGATATCATTTAAAGAATAACCACGCCTAATAAAGTAATAATTGAAAATATTATTGGACAGTCTAGAGCCTGTTATTTTGAGACCAAGATGAATTGAATTCCAATTCATTTGTCAAAGCGAATAAAATTGTTCAGAAAACATTTTAAATTGCCGCTTTTGTTCAGCTCGCGGATAAATCAAACGGATTTTCTTGGTAAGTTCACTGAGGGGATTTTAGTGTTACCAAGGACCGAATAAAAGATAATTATTTTAAAAGATTTTGAGATTTATAATATAACTAGCTTCTGCCAACGGCTTCGCCCGCGTGAAAGTCGAAAATGATTCCGAGGAAATATATTCCCGGGTTAAAAGTATTCTATATGCAATTCCTGACTATAATTTATCTCTGTGCCAAATTTCATCCAGGTCCGTGCAGCCGTTCGAGCGTGAAGATGTAAAAAACTCACAAACACACACGCACACACTATTTCGCCTTTATAATATTATTAGTTTGATGTGATAATAGCCAATGCCTCGGTCCCCGAGAATGTTGTTAATTGACATTTAAATTTGAAAAAGATTTGTTACAAAGAAATTTAAATTGAGTTGAGGGTCGATGGATTGAGTGTTGGAAAAATTAGATTGGATGACAGCGGGATGCACGAAAGAAATGCTGTTGAGTTAGTTTTTCTCATCCCTAGGATCGCCAGCCTCTTATTGGGTGGGGCCACCCAAAATCACAAACTATCTAAAAAAGGAGATTATCCATCGAAAGTCCTGTTAAATCCATCTATCCGTTATCGCAAAACGGATAGATGGATTTGACAGATTGATGATTTGGATTTTGACGTTTTGCGATGCCTAAGCAGGAGAACTGACTTTTCTCAGTTTTTGTGTATTTATATTATTACAATAGACACATACTACTCGTATCCGCGTACGATCAACACACAAGCCAAAACAAAAAGCATCATCAATCATCACATTTCACACTTTATATATTATATAAAACCGGCCAAGTACGAGTCGGACTCGCACACGAAGGGTTCCGTACTTGGTAAATTGCGGTTTACGATTTATGATGTATTAAAAAACTACTTACTAGATCTAAAATTAATTCGGTTTAGAAAAAAAATATATTTAATACCTCAATATAATTTTTTTAAGACCTGTCCATAGACACCCCACATATACATGTGGCAAAAAAAAAAATTTGGAAACTCAAAAAAAAATATTATTCAGTTCTAAGTATGGGGAAACCCCAAAATATATTGTTTTTTTTTTCTATTTTTGTGTGAAAATCTTAGTGCGGTTTACAGAATACATCTACTTACCAAGTTTCAACAGCATAGTTCTTATAGTTTCGGAAAAAAATGGCTGTGACATACGGACGGACAGACAGACGGACAGACAGACATGACGAATCCATAAGGGTTCCGTTTTTTGCCATTTGGCTACGGAACCCTAATATGATATTATAAAGGCGAAAGTCTGTGAGTGTGTTTGTATGTTTGTTACTTCTTCACGCTCAAACGGCTGGACAGATATGGATGAAATTTGGCACAGAGATAGATTATAGTCTGGAATAGCACATAGGATACTTCCCGGCTTTATGTTCCCTTGGGATAATTTTCGACATTCACGAGGGCGAAGCCGCTGGCAGAAGCTAGTCTGAAATAGTTTTCTTTGGGTTTTATTTTAGTAAATTATCGTCATGTAATTTGTAGTCATGTTATTTATACGAGTAGCACCTAATAGTGTTGAAGTATATATATTATTTTTATAACACTGAATTTCAGTATTCCAAAAAAAGTAAATTTCTTTAACCTGTGGTTATATTTTTATCATCGCTAGGCCGAAAGTATTCACGTTACACGCGTGTAACAAAAAGTGTTTACTTAGGTACTTTTGTTAGATACCCTAACGGAAGGGTCACAAAGGTTACATTTTGTTTTAAAAGGACTTTGTGGACGGCTGTACGGCTCAGTGGACTTGATTAAAGTATTAATAGATAGATCCCCAACTCTGATTGTACTGTGATTTTTGTTAAATAATAGAGCCTATTTGGGCAAAGCGTAGTCTTTAGTTTAAGTGCATTGAGCTTGTTGGCTTTCTCTCCTAAGCCAACCCGGTCCCTTTATAGTTGAGGAACCACGGATCCCTGGAACTAAGAACCAAAATTTTAATTCCAAGGCCTTTTAAATATTCCTAATTAATAGAAAACATAATGTTAAAGTATAATTCGAAGTGAGTTTTGGTAGCAATTAGGTTATTTATTTATTAAAAAGAGTTAACAGTATGTGTGTATATATTATCATTAAAAAATTAGATGTCAAAGTCACAACGACACGTCAAAAAGCGTTGTCTTATAACTAGTCAAATAACCCGCCCCTAACTGTTCCCGGCGCAAAGGTGCCCATAACGCTTGCTGCATTGCCACGTTGGATTGCAATGGCTAACCTTTGCACCAAGTCAACCGTTTTGACACTCAGCCTATGCCCTATCTCACTAATGAGCTTCTTGGCCTCATTGCTCCAACCACCCATGGTCTCAACGGCAATGGACCTTATTAGAATAATAAATAATATTTCGGTCTTCGGGTGTAATACAAAAATCTAGCTGATCCGATAGATACCTAGTCTATATAGTTAGGTTGATACAGGATGCAGCGAAAAGATTCCCGAACAGCAAAACGCCCACCACACATGCTCACCGCGTGTTGATATGAATAATAAATTAGCGATACGGTAAAATATTATATTTACCTTAACCAATACCTCAGCGAAACGTCAAAATAAAATTATAACATATAGGTCGGTACATGTATAAACATCCGTATTGTTACCAATTCTTGTAGTCTTGTTCTACATACAACATGAAATTCTTCCTTCTATTTATACCTATGTTTATAGAACGGAACCATTTTCTCCATGTTGAAAAGCACGTGAATATCGGCCCGTGTGTTCTTTATCAAGAATATTTTTTTACGTAGACGCGATTAAAGGTCTACGGAATGCTGAATAATCATCTGTTTCATTGTACTGTAGGTATATCGAAATAACGAGGCATATTACTTGCTAATTTTCTCTTTGGAAAGGCAAACAAATATGTTTTATTGAGTACATTTTAAGTATTGACTTTGAAAAGGTTGGGATGAAATTGGCTTTCTGCGAAGTACTTATACATACACATAGGTATAGATAAATCAATCTGTTCCAATGAATCTGTGTCTCGTAGGTCTGATCGGATGTGGACTGGACACACACTTAACTATCCCTTCAGTTTAAACAATTCGTGTTTGGGAGTGATCCGCAGGCTTATTACGTATGAAACAACAATCAGCAATAATCGCACAGCGATTATACAATCATCGCGCGATTATCGCTTTACGTCATAAAATCGGCAGGCTTATTTTTGAAATTATTGCTCTTCAATCGCAAATCCGCATTATGTATGAGCGATAGCCACACCATAATAATTTTACGACAGCACTGCTAACAATAAAAACCTGGTTAATCAATTATGCATGTATCGCAAGGTAATCGCGATCATTAATTTCGTATTACGCATGGTTTTTGGCAGCAGAGCGACAGCCATGGGCGAGCTATGTGGCTGTCAAATTGCGATTACTTTTTCCCTTGTTTTTGGTCGATTGCCAATCGCTCGCTGATGGCTGAGTAGGTACAGAAGTTTTTGAGTATTTGGTGGCATTTTTTTGTGTGTTACCTAGTGAATATTGTAATGACAAATTGGTGTAGTTTTATGTCTCAAATGTCAACGCAACTGGACAATTTGTTGAATCATTGAAACAGACGTGATCTCGGTAAAGTGGAATAGAATTGCAAACACCAGTGACGACTATTATGTCTAAAGTAAATTGGAAAACAAGTGTGTTCAACGATCTATTTCATAGCTCATATACGAGATGATAATGTCCATCTAATGATGTCCTAATGCGTTTTCGACTCAATTTCTTATAAAAATCGACTATTACAAAGCAATTTTAATCGATTTCACACATTGACATCTTAGTCAACCAATTTTTCAAATAGTTTAAATAAAAGACAATGGCAGAAGCTCATACATTGTTTTAGCTGAGATTGAATTCCTATGTAAATCAATGATAAATATGATTTAACTCAGGGCCATGTTCTGAATTAGTATGTGCAAAATATTTTGTTCGAGAACGCCGAGAATAATAGAGTAACTTTTAATAATGTGTTTAATTGGTAATATTATTCAATTTCGTGGAAGTAAAAGGATACGTATTTCCCTTACCTAGTTATTTCAGCATAAATATAAAAATATACTCTTTGAAATGAGTATATTTATTTATACTAAGCGACTTTGACATCTTTCAAAAGGTCCTCGTCAACAACCAAGCTATATTTTTTATAGACTTGTATACTAGTCTTCTTGCCTATCATTAATTGAAAGTAAGTAATTCATTTATTTCTACTACACTACCTTCCTGCAAGGAACACCTACACTTAGACATAAACTGTATTGTTAATTCATTTTATTATAATAACAAATACAATAGTGATTTATTTACTACAGTCACTACTTGTCACTTGGCAGAATGAGTGTAAGATGGCAACACTAAGTTAGTAAAATTTAATGTAAAAATCAAATAAATTTCATTTATATTGTTTTTTTTATACGTGGTCTACCAGTTAATGTTATACTTTGAAAAAACGTAGACAATTAATGTTTTTTTTTTATATTACTCACTTTCAGTCGCTCAAATTTAAGTCGGCTAAGATTTCGCCTTTGTTCTTTTCAAATTAATTATTATATTATGTAAATATAATGAAAATATCCAATATTCACTGCCATATTTACTGTTACAAATACTTTACATCTGCAAATATTAATTTAACGGAATATCATCAGGTATAACAGCTTCTGATAAAAGTAACTTTAAAAAAAAGGCTTGACTTAAAGGCCTCAGTAGCCAGGTCATTATATTGATCGCGCGATAATTGCACAATTATTGTTACTTGCTGTTCCTTATGCAATAAGCCTGCCGTAGACGCGAATTTTGATAAGGACACACAGATCTACAGGTTAATTGAACACGGAACTAGACCATCGGCTCTAGAAACAGTGACATTTTACGAGCGAATAACGACTGACTGAAAATTCAAAATGTTTGGGATAGATCACGTGAGATTCTGGTAGCGCATGTCGATACTATAAATGAAGTTTATCACAATCGTAATCGATGACAACTACTGACAGAACCACAATTTTCCAAACCGGGAAAAATTACAAAAAAGGGAGCCCTTTGACAAATACAAAAACATGCCAAAAATAAATAATAATAATATTGATACATGTAGTTTTTTCTAGGTCCTCATTTTCTAGGTCCTTGAGGCCATCTGCGGGTTGTGTGTCAGGGTTCTCAGACACTTCGTGAATAACTTTAACTTTATTTCCCAGTGACCCAGTGACTTAATATTGGAGCCCTCTGGGGATGCCAACCCCATCCTCTGTCGTCGCAACGTCAAGACAATCTGTCTTATTCTTGAGATAGATAGAGTCTCAATTAATTTGCACAGAATTTTGTTTTCGCTGCTACATAGTTTTAGATAGATTAGTATTAGATTTTATTTTCAAGTTTTGTAAGGTACCTACCTATAATTCAACTCAATATTGCATTTAAACGGCTTCAACCAGCGGCACCACCAAATCCTAAAATGAAAAAATATACCAAGGGAACATACCTCCTCCCGGGCTAGAAATTAAACTATGGATCAAATCAGTTCAGCCGTTGAGCCGAGATTAATTATTTGTATCAAACATTCAAACTTAAATATAATTTATAATATTAGTAGGAATTAGAATTGTGATTGTAATTAAACTCCTATTACACGATTCAGCAGTACCATTAAAAAGAGAAATACGACTCATATTTGTCTTGCATTGTGCCTAAACGGAGACGGACCGGGTAAACTAGTCCATGTGACGTGGCTTCCTATTTTTGTCGACAGATGACGGAACATTTTGGAGACAGATTACCCGAGTAATATACGAGGAAGCCGTAAAGCGTGTAATTACATATCTCTGAGTGTTTACGAATTTATGAGGGATCACTTTATCCGGACACCCGATAAGATAAAATGTTAGAGCCCTTATTGCAACCGTATGGAGGGCAATTTCCACGGTGTCGTATTAGTTATGTACATACCTGTTACCCTTTCACTACTTTGTAAACTTACCTATAGTTACACTGGTTACGTTCTAAACACAATTTAATTCAAAGAAGCCCACGATTTAAAATGGAAGTTTGTTTGAATAATTTAGCTGACACATTTCAACATGCCGCGTTTCCAACTCGTAATGTTTACAATATGAAAAGTCGGAAAACTTACAAAGAGGCGCTCAAGTTTTGAAATGTTATTTATTAAATCTTAAGATTGATTCTGAAGCTTATGAATTTATTGAGAGGCAAAGTCTTTGTAATCAAAAATCTGCTGATTCTTTAGCCCTCGTACATTCAACGTGACGGATTACTCTTCCATTTCCGTGCGGAATTACAAGCATGCAGTCTTTTCATCTTCAGGGTTGTTTATTTTGAGACAAATAAAGTAGCTTCAATTACTTATGGAAAATAATGCCCTCGTGAGAAAGCGTATGAAAAGAATAACTGTAAAAAATAAATTTACCTAAAGTAATTTCGTCCCTTTGACAAAATATAAGGTTGTTAGTCCCGCAGTTGTTAACAATGCCTGTATTAACAACTGTTTATAATGAATGTGAATTGTGTACATTTGAATTTGAAGTAGGTACACAATTTTGGGTCTTTGAAAATTTGTTGTAAGAAAAATATAAATATGTATACACTGAGATAGGTACGCGATACATTTCAGATTTTTATGTGTTCCTATAAATCTATTACGTCCTAATTATAGCGTGTTTGTATGTAGTATAAGCAAAGAGTAAAATATTGCATGTTCTGCTTTTAATTACTGCAACATCTGAAAACATACAACGGCCGCGGCTAGAATTAATTTTAAATAAGTATTAATTGTTATTTACCTACTGAATTTTCTTATTTTTGTTGAAATCAATAACACCAGTTACCTAAAAGTACAAAATGCAGTTCAGTTACTTGTTAGGAGCTCGCATTCCGGATCTCTAATAAAGGTATTGATTTTGACGAATTTCACAGAGCTTGGGAGTTGTAATTTGTTTACCTGGATTAGTAAATTTCAATGTTATTCAGTCATCTAAGTCGACATGGCACAGACATAAAGGAAAATTATTATTGTAAATATGTACGCGTACCTTAATGTCTCAACAAATATGCCTATCAAATAGTGCGCGAACACTTGTCGCCTGCGATTGTTCGACAAATACGTTTTCTCTAAAATGGTATGTAATGTTGCCATAACATCTCTAATAAGTATCCAGAAAGTGAACTCTACCGGAGACTTATTCACAACTGTCCAGTAAGAAGCGAGATTTTAAATTTGGAATCTCGTACTGTCCAGTAAGTAAATATGTAATTTACTTACTGGACAGTGGGGCATCCTCTTTAGATCTGCTTATTACCAGACACAGATTAGATTTTAACATTTATAACATGGTTATAGGAGGGAGGCTCCATATATATATCTATCTCTCTATTTGGTATGACATTTTATGAGATAGATATATTTTTGGAGCCTTAAACAGCCATTTTATAGTATGTGACACTTGTCGAGAATAGTGTGGGATTTTATGTTTGTATTTAGTAATTTCAGTGTATAAAGCATGTTGGATTAAAACTTTCCATTCTAAATTTAACATGGAGTTCCAAAAACAATAATTTACATTTTTTTACTATAACATCATGTAATGTAAAAATAGAACAATGTTCAAAACTAAACGCAAACTTTTTAGTAAACAAAAACAACGACTGGCGGGATTTCACATTCAATTCCGACAATTGTGTTTTAGTTAAACGAATTCGTTGTTAAACTTTTTTTCACTTTTGAGAAAAGCATTATACAAGCCTCAACCAGTAAGAAAGCCATCCTGGCCTCGTATATAACCGGACCTCACCTGCGGTTCGGTCCGGTTAACTCATACTTGGCCAGGAAGGCTTACTTACTGGATTCTGCAGTAATGTACTATTAATTAACAGTTTCAACACACTGTTTGACTTATGTAACTACCCTATATTCAATATATATATACATATATATATCAATAGGACACCCACACACAACTGGAGCAAACAAATTTTACCGTATCGACGTAATTTATGATTTATTCGAACGTGGGCTTTGTATAGTCATAAGCAGAGATCGATGTTTGTTGCTATTTTCGAATAAACATATTTTTCACAAATAATTTGACACGTTTCCGTCTGCACTCTTCTCTTTGTTTATACAATAAGTTGATCTGCTTAGTATCGTTTAGCTGACGCTAAAAGCGAATATGATTAATCACCGTTCGTCGATCAATAACACGTAAAACATAGTTTGTGAATGAAATTCATTTTATGTGGGAAGTTAGGAATATTTGACGCCGCGCATCCGTACATTAATCTAGTAGAAATTGAAAAAGACAAGATAATTAATAACTGGAACGCCAGAATTTTTACAAAATATCTTGCTTCGGTTATCATTGCAGACACCGTGTTTTCCAAACAAATAAAAAAATAACAGCTTAATAATAGCTTTTCATTTAGCATTATCAGCACCGGAAATCCACCGAAATCTATAAAAATGCCTAATTATGCCATATTGAGCTGTAAAAACTGTATAGAAAAAGTTGACTGCGGCATTGTAAATGTTTTCTTTCTTTGGTAAGTAAATTTGTTGTTAAATTGTGTGTGATAAAGTGGCAAGCTTTGTTTTCATACAGATGGAGGGACTTGCGTTATCTAGTTAGATTTATGGCTGTGTTTAGCCATCAAGTTAAAGAAACAACCTTTTTGTTCTGTTTCGGTGTAGAGCACGAACATAAAAAATCATAGTTTCATTTTAACATCGGTTGAACATTCAGTTATGTAGTTTGTTCACAGTGGTTTGATTGCTAATCAGATGGGTTGGATTATTGAACTTGACCCGTTTATTTTAGTTACTGCTACCGAAAATCTGACTAACGGGAAACACTGCAATAACTTGTAATGTTGAATTTTGGCCTGAGCCCCAATATTGGACATAACTGTGGATATCTAAATTTAATTGAAAACAAACAACAGCAGAATAGTGTAAAAGTTTATATTCATAAATATAGAAGACATGAAGCTCGCCGCCACCGAGGCTTAGTTTTTTTTTTAGAGTTCCGTAACCAACAAGGAACCCTTAAGGTTTCGCCATGTCCGTCTGTCCGTCCGCAGCTTAGCTCAGAGACTCTTAGTACTAGAAGCTAGAATGTGGCATGGATATGCACATTAATCACGCTGACAAAGCGGTAAAACAAACTTTGATTGGCTTTGGATTTTTTTCACTTTGATTGGGGATAGTTTTTTTCTCCTCTGTCCCATGGTGTGGGGTATCGTTGGATAGGCCATTTAAAAATTTTACGGGGCTATGAATATTATTTTTCGATTCAGGGATCCGTTTGCGTAAAATTAAGCTATTTAAAGTAAATTTATGTTAAGAGATGAAAATGTTGAGATGGATGTGCGGAGTGACGAGATTGGATAAAGTGAGAAATGAGTATATTAGAGGCAGTTTGAAAATGGCGCCAGTGACAGAAAAGTAGAAGGGAAACCGTTTGTCCTGGTATGGTCATGTGATGAGGAGGGATGAAACGCATGTTACTAAAAGAGTTATGAATATAAATGTGGATGGATGGAGAGGAAGAGGAAGGCCAAAGAAAAATGGATGGACTGTGTGAGGAGTGATATGAAGGAAAAGGGAGTCAGTAATAGCGTGACAGGGGACAGAACGGTATGGAAGAAGAAAACGTGTTGCGCCGACCCCAAGTAACATGGGATAAGGGCAGGAAGATAATAGTAAAAGTATATGAAAGTAAATTTTTGTTAGAGTGAAGTATCCTTCCAGCTTGTGAATTAGCTTGCCAGCTAATTCACAATCACAAGCTAAATGTTTCAATCACAGCAGTATACTACTGCTGTGATTTTTATAACGAAATTTAAAGGAAACCTACTACATCTAAGTAAGCTTTATAAGTTTACGAGTAATAGTCGGCCAACTTATAAAATTTACACAGGAAAGTCTAAATTTTGTATATTGATGTATGGGGACAACAGTTTTCGAACGGCAAAGTTAGTTTTGTCTCTTCGTTAAAGCAATGTTTGGTGATTTCATTGATCATGAACGTTAGTAATTTATTTTGATGAATGTAGCTGTTTATACAGAACCCACTGTGCGCGAGTCAGACTCGCACTTGGCCGGTTTTTTTTACTACTTGTCTATATTTTTTATTTAGGTGAGTAACTTTTAAAATAGGTTTCTTTGTGATCATTATTTATGGATAACACAAGAAGCCGTAAAATGGTTATCATCTCCATTTATTCGGTAAAAGGGTTTAGACCAAAATTATTTATTCAGTCGAACTAAAACTAGTGCCTAGGTTATTATTACCAACCCTGTTTTAGAGTGAGGTGTGGTCAGGACGTGATATTCGGATGACGGCTCCCACAGAAAGGCTCGACGCGACAATGCTGCGACGTGTTTCATACGTTTCATAGAAATTATCTTTGGTCAAATCCAATAAAACGCGCAGTTGCATAATTGTCGCACTGTCGCATCGCACCAATGTGGAAGGAGCTTTATTATACATATTTATGCCAGGTGAGCGGTCAGAAAGGTACCGCTATCCTATGTAGCCGCTAAAAAGCTAACCGAAAAGGGTTAACCCGCTATAAAAGAGGTTTTACTACGTAGAATGTAGGTGTCAGTCTAGTTACGGAGTAAAACAGAATTATTTTATCATGATAACATGCTTGGTATTGTTTTCGAACCAAAATAAGGGTAAAATTACATTAGTCATTGAACTCCGCAGATGAGGTGGTTATCGATATCCAATTATCCAATAAAGATAAAACAAAAAAGGCAATGGAAGGTGTAGATAGTTGTTTTGTTTTATTACCATTCGCCAATTTAATTGAAATCTGTAGGCAAGCCACTTATTTTTAGTCAACCTATCTGCCTAGCCTTTTAACAGCTACGAGTATGTCGTGGTCGGCTTCCAGTCACACTTGATGCGGCAGAATACCAGTAATTTACATGGAACGCCTACTTATCAGATCTTTCGAACCAGTATCAGGGTAAACTGCTACCTCTTGGCATGACTAGTGTAATATTTCCTGGCTTTTAAATATCTGTACCAATATTTTACATGGAACACCTACTTATCAGATCTTTCGAACCAGTATCAGGGTAAACCGCTAGCTCTTGGCATGACTAGTGTCATATTTCCGGGCTTTTCAATATCTATACCAATATTTTACATGGAACGCCTACTTATCAGATCTTTCGAACCAGTATCAGGGTTAACCGCTACCTCTTGGCATGACTAGTGTCATATTTCCTAGCTTCTAAATATCCGTACCAGTATTTTACAGTTCAGTGGACTTGATTAAAGTATTATTAGATAGATCCCCAACTCTGAACTACTGTGATTTTTGTTAATTAATAGAGCCTGTATGGGCAAAGCGTAGTCTTTAGTTTAAGTTCATTGAGCTTGTTGGCTTTCTCTGCTAAGCCAACCCAGTCCCTTTATAGTTGAGGAACCACGGATCCCTGGAACTGAGAACCAAAATTTAAATTCCAAGACCTTTTAAATATTCGTAATTATTAGAAAATATAATGTTAAAGTATAATTCGAAGTGAGTTTTGGTAGCAATTAGGTTATTTATTTATTTAAAAGAGTTAACAGTATGTGTGTATATATTATCATTAAAAAATTAGTTGTCAAAGTCACAACGACACGTCAAAAAGCGTTGTCTTATAACTAGTCAAATAACCCGCCCCTAACTGTTCCCGGCGCAAAGGTGCCCATAACGCTTGCTGCATTGCCACGTTGGATGGCAATGGCTACCTTTACACCAAGAACGAGCCGGAGCGGGAGTCAACCATTTTGTCACTCAGCCTATGCCCTATCTCACTAATGAGCTTCTTGACCTCATTGCCCCAACCACCCATGGTCTCAACGGCAATGGACCTTATTAGAATAAGTAAATAATATTTCGGTCTTCGGGTGTAATACAAAAATCTAGCTGATCCGATAGATACCTAGTCTGTATAGTCAGGTTGATACAGGATGCAGCGAAAAGATTCCCGAACAGCAAAACGCCCACCACACATGCTCACCGCGTGTTGATATGAATAATAAATTAGCGATACTGTAAAATATTATATTTACCTTAACTAATACCTCAGCGAAAACTCAAAATAAAAATTATAACATATAGGTCGGTACATGTATAAACATCCGTATTGTTACCAATTCTTGTAGTCTTGTTCTACATACAACATGAAATTCTTCCTTCTATTTATACCTATGTTTATAGAACGGAACCATTTTCTCCATGTTGAAAAGCACGTGAATATCGGCCCGTGTGTTCTTTATCAAGAATATTTTTTTACGTAGACGCGATTAATGGTCTGCGGAATGCTGAATAATCATCTGTTTCATTGTACTGTAGGTATACATTGTAACGAGGCATATTACTTGCTAATTTTCTCTTTGGAAAGGCAAACAAATATGTTTTATTGAGTGCATTTTAAGTATTGACTTTGAAAAGGTTGGGATGAAATTGGCTTTCTGCGAAGTACTTATACTCGTACATACACATAGGTATAGATAAATCAATCTGTTCCAATGAATCTGTGTCTCGTAGGTCTGATCGGATGTGGACTGGACACACACTTAACTATCCCTTCAGTTTAAACGATTCGTGTTTGGGAGTGATCCGCAGGCTTATTACGTATGAAACAACAATCAGCAATAATCGCACAGCGATTATACAATCATCGCGCGATTATCGCTTTACGTCATACAATCGGCAGGCTTATTTTTGAAATTATTGCTCTTCAATCGCAAATCCGCATTATGTATGAGCGATAGCCACACCATAATAATTTTACGACAGCACTGCTAACAATAAAAACCTGGTTAATCAATTATGCATGTATCGCAAGGTAATCGCGATCATTAATTTCGTATTACGCATGGTTTTTGGCAGCAGAGCGACAGCCATGGGCTAGCTATGTCGCTGTCAAATTGCGATTACTTTTTCCCTTGTTTTTAGTCGATTACCAATCGCTCGCTGATGGCTGAGTAGGTACAGAAGTTTTTGAGTATTTGGTGGCATTTTTTTGTGTGTTATTTATTTTGTGGCCACCTAGTGAATATTGTAATGACAAATTGGTGTAGTTTTATGTCTCAAATGTCAACGCAACTGGACAATTTGTTGAATCATTGCAACAGACGTGATCTCGGTAAAGTGGAATAGAATTGCAAACACCAGTGACGACTATTATGTCTAAAGTAAAATGGAAAACAAGTGTGTTCGACGATCTATTTCATAGCTCAAATACGAGATGATAATGTCCATCTAATGATGTCCTAATGCGTTTTCGATTCAATTTCTTATAAAAATCGACTATTACAAAGCAATTTTAATCGATTTCACACATTGACATCTTAGTCAACCAATTTTTCAAATAGTTTAAATAATAGACAGTGGCAGAAGCCCATACATTGTTTTAGCTGAGATTGAATTCCTATGTAAATCAATGATAAATATGATTTAACTCAGGGCCATGTTCTGAATTAGTATGTGCAAAAAATTTTGTTCGAGAACGCCGAGAATAATAGAGTAACTTTTAATAATGTGTTTAATTGGTAATATTATTCAATTTCGTGGAAGTAAAAGGATACGTATTTCCCTTACCTAGTTATTTCAGCATAAATATAAAAATATACTCTTTGAAATGAGTATATTTATTTATACTAAGCGACTTTGACATCTATCAAAAGGTCCTCGTCAACAACCAAGCTATATTTTTTATAGACTTGTATACTAGTCTTCTTGCCTATCATTAATTGAAAGTAAGTAATTCATTTATTTCTACTACACTACCTTCCTGTAAGGAACACCTACACTTAGACATAAACTGTATTGTTAATTCATTTTATTATAATAACAAATACAATAGTGATTTATTTACTACAGTCACTACTTGTCACTTGGCAGAATAAGTGTAAGATGGCAACACTAAGTTAATGAAATTTAATGTAAAAATCAAATAAATTTCATTTATATTGTTTTTTTTATACGTGGTCTACCAGTTAATGTTATACTTTGAAAAAACGTAGACAATTAATGTTTTTTTTTTTATATTACTCACTTTCAGTCGCTCAAATTTAAGTCGGCTAAGATTTCGCCTTTGTTTTTTTCAAATTAATTATTATATTATCTAAATATAATGAAAATATCGCTTCTGATAAAAGTAACTTTAAAAAAAAGGCTTGACTTAAAGGCCTCAGTAGCCAGGTCATTATATTGATCGCGCGATAATTGAACAATTATTGTTACTTGCTGTTCCTTATGTAATAAGCCTGCCGTAGACGCGAATTTTGATAAGGACACACAGATCTACAGGTTAATTGAACACGGAACTAGACCATCGGCTCTAGAAACAGTGACATTCTACGAGCGAATAACGACTGACTGAAAATTCAAAATGTTTGGGTAGATCACGTGAGATTCTGGTAGCGCATGTCGATACTATAAATGAAGTTTATCACAATCGTAATCGATGACAACTACTGACAGAACCACAATTTGCCAAACCGGGAAAAAATTACAAAAAAAAGGGAGCTCTTTGACAAATACAAAAACATGCCAAAAATAAAGAATAATAATATTAATACATGTAGTTTTTTCTAGGTCCTCATGCTAGCCTTGAGGCCATCTGCGGGTTGTGTGTCAGGGTTCTCAGACACTTCGTGAATAAGTTTAACTTTATTTCCCAGTGACCCAATGACTTAATATTGGAGCCCTCTGGGGATGCCAACCCCATCCCTTGTCGTCGCCACGTCAAGACAATCTGTCTTATTCTTGAGATAGATAGAGTCTCAATTAATTTGCACAGAATTTTGTTTTCTCTGCTATATAGTTTCAGATAGATTAGTATTAGATTTTATTTTCAAGTTTTGTAAGGTACCTATAATACAACTCAATATTGTATTTATTTTACAAACGGCTTCAACCAGCGGCACCACCAAATCCTAAAATGAAAAATATTCCAAGGGAACATACCTCCTCCCGGGCTAGAAATTAAACTATGGGTCAAATCAGTTCAGCCGTTGAGCCGAGATTGATTATTTGTATCAAACATTCAAACTTAAATATAATTTATAATATTAGTAGGAATTAGAATATTGATTGTAATTAAACTCCTATTAGACGATTCAGCAGTACCATTAAAAAGAGAAATACGATTCATATTTGTCTTGCATTGTGCATAAACGGAGACGGACCGAGTAAACTAGTCCATGCGACGCGGCGTCCTATTTTTGTCGACAGACGACGGAACATTTTGGAGACAGATTACCCGAGTAATATACGAGGAAGCCGTAAAGCGTGTAATTACATATCTCTGAGTGTTTACGAATTTATGAGGGATCACTTTATCCGGACACCCGATAAGATAAAATGTTAGAGCCCTTATTGCAACCGTATGGAGGGCAATTTCCACGGTGTAGTATTAGTTATGTACATACCTGTTACCCTTTCACTACTTTGTAAACTTACCTATAGTTACACTGGTTACGTTCTAAACACAATTTAATTCAAAGAAGCCCACGATTTAAAATGGAAGTTTGTTTGAATAATTTAGCTGACACATTTCAACATGCCGCGTTTCCAACTCGTAATGTTCACAATATGAAAAGTCGGAAAACTTACAAAGAGGCGTTCAAGTTGAGTCATGTTTTGAAATGTTATTTATTAAATCTTAAGATTGATTCTGAAGCTTATGAATTTATTGAGAGGCAAATTCTTTGTAAGCAAAAATCTGATGTTTCTTTAGCCCTCGTACATTCAACATGACGGATTCCTCTTTCATTTCCGTGCGGAAATATAAGCAAGCAGTCTTTTCGTCTTCAGGGTTGTTTATTTTGAGACAAATAAAGTAGCTTCAATTATTTATGGAAAATAATGCCCTCGTGAGAAAGCGTATGAAAAGAATAACTGTAAAAAATAAATTTACCTAAAGTAATTTCGTCCCTTTGACAAAAAATAAGGTTTTTGGTCCCGCAGTTGTTAACAATGCCTGTGTTAACAACTGTTTATAATGAATGTGATTTATGTACATTTGAATTTGAAGTAGGTACACAATTTTGGGTCTTTGAAAATTTGTTGTAGGAAAAATATAAATATGTATACACCGAGATAGGTAAGCGATACATTTCAGATTTTTATGTATTCCTATAAATCTATTACGTCCTAATTATAGCGTGTTTGTATGTAGTATAAGCAAAGAGAAAAATATTACATGTTCTGCTTTTAATTACTGCAACATCTGAAAACATACAACGGCCGCGGTTAGAATTTATTTTAAATAAGTATTCATTGTTATTTACCTATAGAATTTTCTTATTTTTGTTGGAATCAATATTACTAGTTACCTAAAAGTAAAAAATGTTAGTCAGTTACCTGTTAGGAGCAAGCATTCCGGATCTCTAATAAACTTATTGATTTTGACGAATTTCACAGAGCTTGGGAGTTGTAATTTGTTTACCTGCATCAATAAATTTCAATCTTATTCAGTCATCTAAGTCGACATGGCACTGGCATAAAGGAAAATTATTATTACAAATATGTATGCGTACCTTAATGTCTCAACAAATATGCCTATCAAATAGTGCGCGAACACGTGTCGTCTGCGATTGTTCGACAAATACGTTTAATTAACTGTTTCAACACACTGTTTGACTTCTGTAACTACCCTATAGGCAATATACATTTATATACATATATATATATCAAAACGACACCCACACACAACTAGAGCAAACAAATTTTACCGTATCGACGTAATTTATTATTTTATTCTAACGTGGGCTTTGTATAGTCATAAGCAGAGATCGATGTTTGTTGCTATTTTAGAATAAACATATTTTTCACAAATAATTTGACACGTTTCCGTCTGCACTCTTCTCTTTGTTTATACAATAAGTTGATCTGCTTAGTATCGTTTAGCTGACGCTAAAAGCGAATATGATTAATCACCGTTCGTCGATCCATAACACATTAAACATAGTTTGTGAATGAAATTCGGCATTTTATGTGGGAAGTTAGGAATATTTGACGCGGTGCATCCGGAACGTTAATCTAGTAGAAATTGAAAAAGACAAGATAATTAATAACTGGAACGCCAGAATTTTTAGAAAATATCTTGCTTCGGTACATCATTGCAGACATTTGTTTCCCATAAAATTAAAAAAAAAAATTAAGGACCCAATTGAATTAGGTTAAGGTGCGGCGGGGTGGCGCTTGGGCCACCCTTGAGCCGCGAACATGTTTATTTTATTCCAAAGAACATTATGTATAAATATAATTATGCGTTTATAACATTATGCTTTATAAAATATAGGAGAAATACAGAACTTTAGGTGGAAGTAGCTCATAAAATTGTTTCCTATTCTGTAAGGAACGATGTTACGAGTATATGAATAATAGAGGCCGAGAATTCACAACTATGTATATTATTATCTGTATCACAACTTGGATCCAAAATATGAAAATGTGTTCGGAAATCTTTCGAAAGCGATCCTTTTTCTTTACTTTTACTCAAATAAATGACAATGAAAATAATGCTAATCTAGAAAAGGATCCAAAGAATAAAATAGATGGATAGCGAAATAACAAAAAGATGCGTGAAGCTATGCGTTTGTTGTGAAGTTTAACAGTTGTATCGTTTGGGTGTAGAGACGAACCGAAAAATTCGTCATTTCACTTTAAACATTGGATAAACATTTGGTTATGTACTTAGTTTGTTCACAATGGTTTGATTGTTAGTCAAATGAGTTGGATTATTGTTCTTGTTACGTTTATTTTAGAATTATATGAATCATAGAGATAATTCCATAATTGTATCATAAATCGGTTGTGTTTAAATTGTGTCCCAAAATGTTTCAGAAGCGATCCTTTTCTGTGCTTCCTTTGTTTCTAGACACAAATAAAGTCACTGAAAATAGTGCATACCCAGAAAATAAACATAAAATAAAATAAATACGACGCCTGAAGCTGTGAGCGTATAATCACACAGATATAAATCTAACTAGAAGACGCGATTGTATGTACTTTGCGTGTCATAAAACAGAGTAAAATGACGATCAATGATTGTACATTGAGCTTTTCATTTAGCATTATCAGCACCGGAAATCCACCGAAATCTAGAAAATGCGTAATTATACCATATTGAGCTGTAAAAACTGTATAGAAAAAGTTGGCCGAGGCACTAGAAATATTTTCTTTCTTTGGTAAGTAAATTTGTTTTTAAATTGTGTGTGAAAAAGTGGCACGCTTGGTTTTCATACATATGGAGGGACCTGTCTTATCTATTTAGATTTATGGCTGTGGTTAGCCATCAAGTTAAAAAAAGAACCTTTTTGTTTCGTTTCGGTGTAGAGAACGAACATAAAAATTCATAGTTTCATTTTAACATCGGTTGTACATTCAGTTATGTAGTTTGTTCACAATGGTTTGATTGCTAATCAGATGGGTTGGATTATTGAAATTGACCCGTTTATTTAAGTTACTCCTACCGTAAATCTGACTAACGGGAAACACCGCAATAACTTGTAATGTTGATTTTTGACCTGAACCCCAATATTGGACATAACTGTGAACATCTAAATTTAATTGAAAACAAACAACAGAATTAATTTTTTTAGGGTTCCGTAATCAACAATCTTAAAAAATAAAAAAAATCCCTTATAGTTTCGCCATGTTCGTCTGTCCGTCCGCAGCTTAGCTCAGAGACTCTTAGGACTAGAAAGCTAGAATGTGGCATGGACATACATATTAATCACGCCGACAAAGTGGTAAAACAAACTTTGATTGGCTTTGGATTTTTTGTACTTTGATTGGGGATAGTTTTTTTTCTAACTAGAAAAAAAACTATCGTTGGATAGGCCATTTAAAAATTTTACGGGTCTATGAACATCATTTTTCGAGTCAGGGATCCGTTTTCGTAAAATTAAGCTATTTAAAGTAAATTTTTGTTAAGAGATGAAAATTTTGAGATGGATGTGCGGAGTGACGAGATTGGATAAAGTGAGAAATGACTATATTAGAGGCAGTTTGAAAGTGGCGCCAGTGACAGAAAAGTTGAAGGGAAACCGTTTATCCTGGTATGGTCATGAGATGAGGAGGGATGAAACGCATGTTACTAAAAGAGTTATGAATATAAATGTGGATGGATGGAGAGGAAGAGGAAGGCCAAAGAAAAGATGGATGGACTGTGTGAGGAGCGATATGAAGGAAAAGGGAGTCAGTAATAGCGTGACAGGGGACAGAACGGTATGGAAGAAGAAAACGTGTTGCGCCGACCCCAAGTAACATGGGATAAGGGCAGGAAGATGATGAAAGTAAATTTTTGTTAGAGTCAAGTGTCCTTCCCCCCTGCCAGCTAAATGTTTTACAATCACAAGCTAAATGTTTCAATCACAGCAGTATACTACTGCTGTGATTTTTATAACGAAGTTTAAAGGAAACCTACTACATCTAAGCATCTAAGTAAGCTTTATAAGTTTACGAGTAATAGTCGGCGAACTTATAAAATTTACATGGAAAAGTCTAAATTTTGTATATTGATGTATGGGGACAACAGTTTTCGAACGGCAAAGTTAGTTTTGTCTCTTCGTTAAAGCAATGTTTGGTGATTTCATTGATCATGAACGTTAGTAATTTATTTTGAATGTAGCTGTTTATACGGAACCCACTGTGCGCGAGTCAGACTCGCACTTGGCCGGTTTTTTTTACTACTTGTCTATATTTTTTATTTAGGTGAGTAACTTTTAAAATAGGTTTCTTTGTGATCATTATTTATGGATAACACAAGCAGCCGTATAATGGTTATCTCCATTTATTCGGTAAAAGGGTTTAGACCAAATTATTTATTCAGTCGAACTAAAACTAGTGCCTAGGTTATTATTACCAACCCTGTTTTAGAGTGTGGTGTGGTTTGGACGTGATATTCGGATGACGGCTCCCACAGAAAGGCTCGACGCGACAATGCTGCGAAGTGTTTTGTACGTTTCATAAAAATTATCTTTGGATCAAATTCAATAAAACGCGCATTTGCATAATTTTCGCAATGTCGCGTCGCACCTGTGGAAGGAGCTTTGTAACATATTTGTGCCAGGTGAGCGGCCAGAAAGGTACCGCTATCCTATAAGCCGCTAAAAAGCTAACTGGAAAGGATTAACCCGCTATAAAAGAAGTTTTACTACGTAGAATGTAGGTGTTAGTCTAGTTACGGAGTAAAACAGAATTATTTTATCATGATAACATGCTTGGGTAGGTATTGTTTTCGAACCAAAATAAGGGTAAAATTACATTAGTCATTGAACTCCGCAGATGAGTGGTTATCGATATCCAATTATCCAATAAAGATTAAACAAAAAAGGCAATGAAAGGTGTAGATAGTTTTTTTGTTTTATCACCATTCGCCAATTTAATCGAAATCTGTAGGCAAACCACTTATTTTTAGTCAACCTATCTGCCCAGCCTTTTAACAGTTACGAGTATGTCGTGGTCAGCTTCCAGTCACACTTGATGCGGCAGAGTACCAGTAATTTACATGGAACACCTACTTATCAGATGTTTCGAACCAGTATCAGGGTAAACCGCTACCTCTTGGCATGACTAGTGTCATATTGCCGGGCTTTTAAATATCTGTACCAATATTTTACATAGAACGCCTACTTATCAGATCTTTCGAACCAGTATCAGGGTAAACCGCTACCTTTTGGCATGACTAGTGTCATATTTCCTGGTTTTTAAATATCTGTACCAATATTTTACATGGAACGCCTACTTATCAGATCTTTCGAATCAGTATCAGGGTAAACCGCTACCTCTTGACATGACTAGTGTCATATTGCCGGGCTTTTAAATATCTGTACCAATATTTTACATAGACCGCCTACTTATCAGATCTTTCGAACCAGTATCAGGGTAAACCGCTACCTCTTGGCATGACTAATGTCATATTTCCGGGCTTTTAAATATCTGTACCAATATTTTACATAGAACGCCTACTTATCAGATCTTTCGAACCAGTATCAGGGTAAACCGCTACCTTTTGGCATGACTAGTGTCATATTTCCTGGTTTTTAAATATCTGTACCAATATTTTACATGGAACGCCTACTTATCAGATCTTTCGAACCAGTATCAGGGTAAACCGCTACCTCTTGACATGACTAGTGTCATATTTCCTGGTTTTTCAATATCTGTACCAATATTTAACATGGAACGCGTACTTATCAGATCACCGAGGGTTCCGTCCAAACCTCAGCTTAAAGGTATTATAGACCTGAGTATTTGATATGAATTTCAATTTAATACCTCTACGCGTTCATGAGGAAATGGGTAGTTTGTTTAAAATTATTAAAAATATTTTTATTATATGATGTGACTAAAAATTTACGGTTTTCGCAATTTTTCGTTTATCTGTGCTATAAGACGTTGCTTCGTACCAAATTTCAAGATTCTGAGTTCACGGGAAGTACCCTGTAGGTTTTGATTCCCTTGTGAGTGTCGAAAAATTTGCGGAAATTTGCGACATAAACGGCTGTATCTATTGATTGCGTTGGCTTCGAAGTTTCATTTTTTCACAGCTTTAAGGGACAGTAGACTTGAGTATTTGATATAAATTTCAGCTTGATACCTCTACGTGTTCTTGATAACCTTTTTATCAAGAACACGTAGAGGTATCAAGCTAACGAAGTGTCTTGACAGACAGACAGGCGGACGGACAACAAAGTGAGGGTTCTGTTTTTTTCCTTTCCAAGGTACGGAACCCTAAAAAGAATAAATAAAAATTGTTTTTGTTACTTTAAGATCTACTTGCAATTAGCCCCAAATTTCGCCGTTTCATTTAATCCACGATTTTTGGCCCACTCTGTATTTATGTTAACGAGCATATATCTTCGTAGAAATAGGTCCTCATTTATATAAAGACCGCAGCGTCTGTCTACTAGATAGATTTAGTACTAATTATTGCATTAATGAACTAACGATTACGGGTGCGGTGAGGGTGAGATACAGCTCTTAATGGAACGATGCTATCAAGTGGCTTCTGAAAGGGGTATGAATATTTATCGCGCAATGTTTTTACACATCGGAAAAACTAGAAATATATATCGCATTTGTCAATAATGACATAGATAATTGTCACAGTTTTGATTGTCAAAGCTACATATTTGTCAAAACCATGGCTTATTTGTCAAGGTTTTGCGACAGAAGCTGATTAATAAACCAAGAAATGTATAAAAGAATATAAAGGATTGCCGGAGTTTTGGCGGGCTTTTTTCGGGTGAAGTTCAGCAGCTAATATTATTTGCAGATTGAGTCCTAGTGGTAATTGTGATATAAAATTGGTGTAGTTTTGTGTTTGTTTTATATGAAATCATTGACAGAAGTGATCTCGGGATAGTGGAGCGGAAAACTTCAATTCAAGTCGATACAATTAGCTGCCGAATACTCAAAAAAACATCTGTTACATCCGCATTCTAATACATTTATAGAATTCAAGAAAGAACGCTAACACTGGCATACATTTTAATCCTAAAAGGATCGCCACAAAAAGCTCAAGATATTAAATAAAAAATAATTTGCAAATTCAATAATATCCATGAGTCTTCACTACACGACATTGGCAGAAATTGTCTTCTGCAAATTACCATAAAAAAAAAATAAAAAAACAAGATGGCCACATTTTCACAGGTCACCCGTCATTTGACCGCTTTATTAAATAGCCACACTATAACGAAGTTGTAAAAACAAAAATAAAAAAAACGTTTAATTCAGACTATTTAAATGTCTTTTTTTTTATTTTTTATTTTTTTAAAGGTTTTTATTCTTTGTCAATGCTATCATAGTTTGTGAAAGAGAAATAGAGCTATTCGTCTTGTATAGTTCCGTATCTCTCTCACTGCGGAATAGGGCCCCAGATTACAGAGTGGCAAACTTTTGTGACGTGAACTGGAACGCGCTGTTAAATCTCACCTTAACAGTCGTTATTTACTGTAGCCAATTAAATCTTGATATGTGATTTAAACTTAAAGGATTTGTCAAAGAAATCGCCTGTCATTCAAATGCCTAGCAAGCTAGGTAACAACTTGTTAGTATCCAATCTTACCCTAATTAAAATAGATAAAAGGTCGTCACCATTATAAGCTATTATTGGATTCCAGGTATTTTGTGGCAGAATCTTTTTCTCTCATAGGTACTCTAGTTAGGACATAGTAATTTGTCGCTACGAGCTAATCTTTATAATATAAGTAGATTATATTGGTTCGGCGGCTCTATAGATGACACTCTTTGCAAAAATAATCTGTGTTTGTAATGGGCACAAATCCTAAACCCTAATCTTATTTTGGACGAAGTAAGTCTTTGACAAAGACTTTGATCATTTTATTATGTTTTAGCTACATTTAGATATGATCGTTTTCTGCAAAGAAATTACCGAAACGACCGACAAATTAAACGCAAGCTACGCGACTGGCTGTTGAAAATTCATTGAAATAACCACCGCAAATAGCATTTTTATTAATATAATAAAGACCTTGACTTACTCGACTGGCTGACCTTTACTTAATTAGGATCCTATGTCCTCCATCGCGATCGGTCTTAAACTTCACGCTCCACGTCATTCCGCTGCTCCTTGCTCCTTCACCTAATACGGTCCGTTGCCAGGTTCGATGAGGACGGCCACATTTCCTTTTCCCTTGAGGTTTCCAGTTCCTGTCCTGTTTAGGAATGTGATCGGAATCCCTCCGGTGCGTGTGACCAATCCATCTCCATTTACGACGCTTGATCTGGCGTTCGATCGGGGTCTTGTAGTTTCTCTCCAACAGTTCTACATTAGAGATGGTCTCAGACCAGTACCTGTATTGCGAGGATAAGACGAAGACATCGGTTGACGAAGACATGGATTTGGCGTGAGATGTCCATTGTTACCTTCCACGATTCACACCCGTAGAGCAGCATGGATTTGACATTGGATACGAAAAATTTGAGTTTAATCATGCGGGCTGTACGAAGGTAGCTCGTGCTTTGGAGATAAGTGAATAACTACCTTAGTGGTTTATATATGTATCAGTATATCTAGAATTATGAATTCCAAAAGTATCAAACGAAAAGATTCTCGAATCGCAGCGTATCTACCTTAGCTTTAGATTTTTCTCATTACTTGCTAGTGACAGAACTGATAGACATTTTCCTTCGGGATTCGTGCCTCAAATATTGAACAATCAGATGTTATAGAGCAATCGAATCGAACGACAAGCCTCCCGCAGACAGGTGCGAAGCGGTGGAGCGACAACGCTTTTTATAGAATAATATTTTTTCTTAAATTTTGTCTACTGTTATCTATGAAAACGCCATGTCACTTTGTCACGTTGCACTTGTCTGCGAGTGCCTTTAAAAAGAAAGGCATCTAGGTTATAGACACTCAACAACCCAATCTTTGAAGTGGTAAGGGTAAACTTGGGCTCAACCAGTGTTAAGCATGTTAACAAGGTCTAATAGACTGATTTTAGTTTGTTTAACCTAACCCAACATAGTTTTACCAATGAGATCCACTTTTGTAGCTGAACTTACCTACGTAATTGTCAAAGGTCGACCCGTGAAATTCAGTCTAGTTTAACCTAATATTGTAATTTAGTTGACTAAAATTTTATTAGCTACACAGTTTAGCAGATAGATAAATGGGAAAATAAATAATGAGAATGAGAACATGAAGTAATAAAAATAATTAGAAATTATTTTAGAAAATCCGACTTACTTTTTGTTATTCTCTTACTCCTCCAAAATAATGCTTCTAAAAAGATGGGATGAAGAAAAGGGATTTTGACTGTGTGAATGAAAGTATATTTTTTCATAAATCTATGTGAAATTCGTGTCCGACCAAACCACGATTTTCAACGAGGTCGGCCGAAATTATAACAGAAACTGCGGTCGTTCACTATTTAAAATACCGCGTTGATTTATCCTGTTTGTACAGCAGTTAAAGTTCTTAGTATTGAAATGGAGTGGTGTTATCGCGGCGCGGCAGCGGCCACCGAAATCCTTTGAGCGCGTTAATACTTCGATACTAGTCCACACGCTTTGCAATATACATACGGGGCGATTACATTCACTAATTGTCTCTCGGCGAGATAGTGTAGGTTATTATAGTGTAATATTGGGGCTAATTTAAATGAATAATGATAAGTAAAAGTATTTGAGATCTAGTTCAAGAGAACCAAGGTTACCGACATAGCCCGAAGAATTGCGAAACATAAGTGGCTGTGGACAGGGCACATTTCTCGCAGAACGGATGGCCGATGAGGCAGAAAGGTTCTGGAGTGGCGACCGCGAACTGGAAGACATTGCGTTGGAAGGCCTCCCACCAGGTGGACCGATGACCTGGTGAAGGTTACGGGGATCCGTTGGATGCGGGACGCTCGGGACCGGTCAATGTGGCGACGCTTGGGGAGGCCTATGTCCAGCAGTGGTCGTCTTTCGGCTAATATTATGATGATGATGACAAGTATTTAAGAATTCGTGTCGTACGCGACCAAATTCATCATGTACACGACATGAATCATGTGGGACCTAGGCACGAATCTTGTCTAGCGCAGATTTTTTTCTTGTTTAGCACCGTGGCAATGTAATCGTAGATACATAGTTCGTGTGTAGAAGTGACACGAATTCTTGCGTAGACTTAAAAGCAAGCGGCTTTAGCATAATGAAGTTATTTATGTGTCAATCTCCTGTCAACTGGTTACAATTCAAGTTACTGTTTTCAACTCATGAGATTTATCAGTTGTTAATTTTGCCAGCAATTTTGTTTGATCACTCTTTCTGAAACTATTGCCGGACTTTTTTTCAGAATTTGGAGTTGAACTTTCATCAAAAACTACTACAGGCCTGAAAACCTCCCAAAATTATGCATTGAAGTACGGTTTGACACGTTCTTTGTTCCACACACCCGATTCAGAAATTAGTCCCAACCATCTAACTCTTCTGGTGGATGAATTTTGACTTTACAATGATTCGACCAATCAAAAAGTTATAGTTAGATAATTTTATCCAAAGCATAAATTCCTGCGGAGAAAACGGGGAGGGATCTCCTAGGACACCTTTCTTTTTCCTTTTTTTGCTATTTTCTAGAGATGTTCTGACTATGACTTTGGCCGACTAGCCATCTAGCTGATTAGTCGGTTGTAAAGAGGCTGACTAGTCGGCCATTTTACTCTGTTTTCGGAAATTACCGTGAGCCTTCGTTTACAGCTGATTCGCGCGGTTGTCGCAACCTCCGCTGCGAGCATCTCGGAACATGTTTTGTTTGCTTCGCATTGTTTCATGATTTTTGATTTTGCACGGGTCGGAGCGGTGTATTGTGTAAAAAAAATACAATAGTATTATTGTACATTTAGTGAAATTAAAATATAATCATTTAATAAAAAAGCTCGTGTTTGGATTTTTTTCCTCCTATGTACATTTTATTGAGAAATACATACACAGTAAGAAGCCTCTTTGCCGAATAGTCGCCCGACTACGAAAGTGGCCGGATAGTCGCCGACTGGTCGGTCGGAACAACCTTAGTATTTTCTCAATAAAACACGTTAAGTGAAATGTTTGGCTAAGATTACACAAGGGTATACGCAGAATTATTAAATTGTTTTAAATCCCTCACAAGAAGACAGCTGAAAGCCCAAGTTAGTAAGCTTGGCGAACCAACGTAAAAACAAATTCTTTTGGAATTGAATAACGTTGTTATTCATAGCAATACAGTTAATCTAGAGTTGTATTTTGATACTAAGATTTATTAAATAAAAGCCTTTTAGTTTTCCCCTTTTCGGTTCAATATTCTTAATGGAGGACCTACCTAATCTCATAATTCTGAATCATGATAGCGTCGTCAGTCTGTAAGCAAATACTTACTGCTTTAAAGTTCTAAAGCAGTGATCATAATACCTTTTATAATAACTTCTACTTAAGTATTTAAATATTATTACCGTCTTTCACCACTGTTAAACAGCCAGTATATTTTGTTGAAATGTCTCCGTGAAGGCTTAGGCTTAGTGAAAGTGAGATGACCTGCCATTCCACCAATATTGCTATTCTGTCAAAATATCACCGTGAAAGCATAGGTGAAGTGAAAATAAAGTAAGCTGTCAATGTGGAATGACGGTTCACGTCAACTCACTGCAACTAAGTGTTCACGGTGAGATGTTTACAGAATAGACCGGCTGAAGTTTATTTATATATATTATTTATTTATGTACACACGCAACACTTCACTGAGAAAAGAAAGAATATAGATAGAAGAGCACAAAGGTACTGCTAATTGTAATAGATATTTCTTCCAGCAGACCTGCGACAGGAAAGTTGATGAGAGACGAAGACACAGTGTGTAGAAATAAATAAGGAAACCTAAAACATACTATAATAACTTAACTAATTTTATGTAAATTACACATATACTTTAACTAAATGAAAATGAAGTACATAAAAAATACATACATATTATCTATACTTCTATAGGTACTAATATTATAAAGAGGAAAGATTTGTATTTTTGTATGTAACGAATACACTTAAAAACTACTAGACCGAAATCAAAAATACTTTTACCGTTGGGAAGACACTATCCCCGAGTGACATAGGCTACTTTTATCCCTGTATTCCCACGGGAACGGGAACTACGCGAGTGAAGCCGCGAGGCATCCGCTAGTAATATACAAAATTACAATATGGTAGAGAGTTATTTAACTTCACGTAACTTTTCACGGTGAGATGTTTATAGATTTAGCTGCAAAACACGTCTGCAGATCCTCTTGACACGCTATACAAACAATAAATTAAACATTCAAACAATGGTTGTCGCTTCAAGTTTAATGCATCATCTCAAACGTTCCTTACTAAACAATTAGGCACATCAAGTCAATGAAAGGTTGTACGTGCTCAATCTCAAAGGGCTCGCAATAAAACTGAAACCCTTCACGCCAAGGGGATTTATGGTATTATTGTTTGTGTTCATAAATAATGAGGAAATTGAAAAAATGCAAGAAAGGTGTCTGTTTTTTATGCGAAAAAATGCTGACATAGAGCAGTGTAGTTAATTTAATTATGTGAAGTGTTCCTTTAGGACTTACGCAAAGGAGACGCCCGTACGTTCCTAGCCACCGCAGGAGACGCCAGGGCGGGACAGGAGGGCGTTGGGAGTCGCAAGCCGATTCCCGGCAACCCGAGGCGCGGGCTTGCGGACGGCAAGAAATGGGTAACTCGCCGTCCAATAAGGACCAGGCCCGAGTAAGTGTTCCACGCGCGCCTTAAAGGGATGTCAGCAAGAAATTTTTAATATTTTTTTTTAAAATAAAATTTGTTATAATTTTTTCGAAATTTCGTCGTCTTTGTCGGCTTGTCGCGTAGTACCTGAGAGAGTCTCAACTAAGTACTTTCTAATTAAAGTAAGGCTTTAGTGGGTAACTTTTGTAGTTAAGTAGCAGCTGCCTATCTGCTGAAAATGTAGTGCTAATTCCGAAGTTTGGCTTATCGATGTTTCTAAAGAGGAGTATGCTAACATTTTTAATCTAATCTACTCCGTCGAGGATAAGGCCAAAGTTTTAGTAAACTTATCTACTTGGACTTGGTCTGCAAAGTAATCCTGTGGAAGGTCTAGCTATTTATTTAAAGAATCCAGAAGTTTTTTGACGTCATCAGAGTTAATATTAGATCATCATGGTAGATTTCTTCCCTTTCCAGTGACTAAGTACCAATTTGCTATCTACCAAACAAAACAAAAACAACCAAAAAATAATTAACCCATAAGGTCCATTATCCATTGTGTTTTAATGTTGACTTTAGCACCTTTATGTGGGTCACCATATTAAATGTAGCGCGATCATTGACATTTACTCCATTGCCTGATTTACATTCCGAAATACAATGCGTGAATAACACAAATTAAAATGGAATCGTAAAAGATTACAAACACATTTCCCGTGAAACTGTTTATGACACCTTTAGGAAATTTATTGCAGGAAATTACACCGATTCTGGGAAAGCAACCGTAGAGAATAGCCGAAAGAAAATCACCCGCACATGAATATTAATATCACAGAAACGATCTGAAATAAAATTATATGTTAATCTAAATTATAGGTTCCTTTGACTATGAATTTCTATAATATATTGTTTATATACGGCAAATCAATCAATCTGCCTAGACTTTTTCCAACTATGTTGGGGTCGGCTTCCAGTCTAACCGGATTCAGCTGAGTACCAGTGTTTTACATGGAGCGACTGCCTATCTGACCTCCACAACCCAGTAACTGGGTAACACGATACCCCTTGGCAAGACTGGTGTCAGATCTCAAGCTTCTGACTACTCGTAACGACTGTCAAAATTCTTCAAATGACAGCCGGGACCAACGGCTTAACGTACTTTCCGAGGCACGGCGGCAACTCGGTATATTGAAATGGGGTCACCATTTCAACATACAAAGTTTTCTCCTTCAGTCCATCCAGGGACTGACCTCGTCAAGCGTTGCTTAACCTTGAAGATCGACCGGTGCGGCTGTTATTATTTAGCCACGAGCTCTTCTACATATGGCAAATAATTTTCTTTAATGGCCTATTAAAACCCATTTTCATCTAAATAAAAAGACTTCGTCGCACTTCGAATGGCCCCTGTAATAACTGCCCCCTGAACCAAGTTACAGAGGTTTCGTATCGAATCTCTTTCTACAATCGTTAACGCCTTATTCTCTTACCTCTCTAAAAATATCGATGATAAATAAAGAAATAGACAATTGAATGGGGAACGAGTTCCAAGAATTTGGCCATTTAATTAAGGGCACAAGTCTCCAATGTCCCAAAATATAGAATGGTTTTCCGAATTCTGAAGTAATTTTATAGGGACACAGCCGAAAATGAAAGCAGTGTACTCACAAAGAGATCAAAAATAATTGAGGGCAACCGCTACAAGCAAAAATGTGTTATGTTTCCTGTTAAAAAGCAAACCGCTTTCATATAAAATACGGTATTATGTTCATACATCGTAACACGAGTTGTTCAATGAAGTAAGAAATACTTAAGTACTGCCTGCCTAGGAGGAAGTTGTATATTTACATGCTTAGATACGCACGGTTTTTATAACACAGTCGCTGTCTACTGGTGCGACTTCTTTTCTCATTAATTTAGTAACTACCAAGTTTAGAAGATTTATTCTAAGATCATAATTCTTCATTTATTAAAATAGTTTGCGGCCTAATACTTTTCCTTAATAGCACTTGGGGCTTCAAAAAATTAGTCCTTCGAGAAGGATTCTCAGTATTCTAGGCTTCATATAGTCGAGACGTTATAGGGTAAGAATTTATATGAAAGGTTAGGTAGGTATACCTAAAACCTAGATAAGGATTTCCATTAAATACCTAGGTATGACCTTGGTCAGTAAGGAGTTCTAAAACCTGAACAGCGCGGGGGATTGAGCAGTACCAAGCTAATTACAGGTATAATATAAGATGAATTATTTCGCTTATGATATGTTATAAAAATCAACACCAAAAACGATAGATAATCTATGATGCTAGGATGCCAGGGTTTTTAGCATACAATTATTTATTCAGAATGAGAGTCACATATAAGATTTCATTATCTATTTAGTGAACTTACAACGTAAAACTACCTTTGTAGCAAGAATGTTACAAGGTTAAATGCGACTTCCATAAAGATTACAGAAGTTTTTACTGCCACTCGAGTATCTTTTGGAGATATCAATATTTCCGTTCATTTACTTTGAATGTTTGTTTGACTTGTAAAGTGCCTAATTATAGCATTGTTACGCATGGTGTTCACTCAAGCAACTTTTTATTGCAGAAGTTTTATTTAGATTGTTTTTCTTGGGCAAACTTGGAGAAAGTCAACTTTCCGTAAGTATATCGCGGAGCAAATCTCTTGTTTACGTCGATTTGACATAAAACGCCTGCTTACGTGCAACAAGCTTTACATCATCTCTAAAATTGGGCATGATAAGGCCAAATGAAATAGTTTTTGTGTAGATTTAAAAAAATCAAATACTGTATCTATATGTATTTGTCAGATCTAGCGGCGAGCGTGTCGTTGTCAATGAATAGATACCACTCAAGTCAAGTGTTTAGTGTAGTGGAGTGGAGACAAACCATGTAGCCTTCTGCCACATCTACATATTATGTATGTGTTTTAGCGTCAAGTGCACCTCTTGACTTGATAAAAACTGGTCGAGTGTGCGTTGAGCCGCGGTGGTACAAACTTACCAATAACTATGTTTTAAAACCTGATAGATTCACGTTCCGATACTAAAAAGATTTTCATCTAAAATTTTTCTAACAATAATGTTAGTATCCACATAAAATTTATTACAGTATGAACAAATCGAGTTATTTACATTCCGAGAAGAGAAATCTTTTGGAGCTGAGTAATATTTATTTGGGTAATACCAATATCCTAACCAGACATGGGTAGCTGTTTTGAGTCCTAAAGACATCTGTTTTCTTCCATAATAAAGTGGAATACACACCAGACGGTTGTTATGTATTTCGAGCATGTTTCGGCCCGCAATAAAAATAGCAATCAATTGTATGAGGTCCCTTAAATATTCACTGAACAGTTAACTTTTCAATTTCGTTGCAAGCGTGCTTAATTATTCCGCAATATGGTTGATGAATGCATTTTGTATTAAAACAAAAATATATTTATGTTGCCTTATGTTGGCTATTTTTAGTTGTGCGTGTTTGTAACAAATGCTGCTCATTTTATTTAAGTAATTAGAGACATTCGTACAATAAATACGTAGAAAACTGAGTGGTTCAAGGTTACTTTAATAATTCAAAAGAAAATATCACAGAACGTTTGCTTTATAAAGTATCGATTTCGATACACGAGGTAGTTCGTCGTTCTCGTGATAGAACTCCGTGTTAGTTAGTTTCCCTAGGTAGGTACTGAAGCTTAATGATGTCGCCATGTTGCCGCTATTTCAGCACTCCTCTTTTTATTCGCAAACTTGTATGAATGACATCGCTACAGAATAAAAATGTTCAAACTTAATAAAATAGAATCACTTAAATACATGTTTTTCTTAGCTAAATAGAGCTGCACCTGTAGCCGAGATGACAATCTACAATCAATAACGCTAGTAGAAAACGAATCAATGTATGGGAATGACACATCGGAGCGTTAAGTCACTTGTTCAGACCATACAAATAGAAGGCGTTAACGATTGTAGAAAGAGATTCGATACGAAACGTTTGTAACTTGGCTGAAATCAAAAACGATTTAATAGTGAAAGGGCCTGAAATTACAAACCACTGGAACAGGATGCCTAAGTTTTCATAATATCTATTAATAAAAACTGATTGTAGGAAGGGTGGCCTTAACCGCTGCGAGGCTCCGGGCGGGCGGCAGATATTTGCGAGGCCCTTGTCCTTTTTACAATGTATAAGATGAAGTGATGATATACGAGAAATGGAAAACTTGGCACTTATTATTATTAATACTTGTGAGGGATTGTGGTGTCAAGTACTCAAGGCCATGAAAAAGCTCAACCATGGCGGCAAATAAGGATGAAGAGCCAGCGATTAGTTTGCTAGACAAGGCAAATGTCTCAAAAAAAGGAAAAAGCTTTGCCTGAATGATACGGACACTACACTTAACATCTTAACTACCAGAAAATGAGACAGTAGAAAATGTATTATTTATCGGTCAACTGGCAGTTAAGTTAGCAAAGGAGCCTTAAGGTGTTGAGGTTGCACTAGTCGACGACACGAACTATTTTGTGCGCGGGGTTAAAATGGATGCTATCTCATCCGACAAAACGTGCGAAAGAGATAGATGCTGTGATGAGCAGTAAGAAGCTAGTTCACGTACGAATACACACTTTTACAAATTTTTTGCGAAATAGATGATGTTTTAGGACGAAAACGAGTGCGCGAAATTTTATAAACAGACTTGGGAGTATGAATATCATGAAAAAACGACTAGATTATCTATTCAAAATAAAATTATTTGCATTGTAGAACTAATTATCTATCCCTGTATGGTGACCAATTTGCAATTTTCCTTCTTCTTACTGTATTTATTTGCGCCCAAAAATGCGTTAAAATTAGTGTTGAAATATGGAATTTTAGACGCTCATAACTTACAAATATATATTGTTTTTACTTTTTCTTTCCATACAGGGCTAGATAATGATAAGACAAATTGATATCATTTTTTATTTTAAACATACACCGTCAAACTGTGGAGTAATCGCCATAATACGTTTGTATGAAAGAATGATCGACCAGGGCAACCTTAAGGTTACCTATATGATATGGTTGCCTGGAACCAGTTTGCAACATTCCGACGGCTCTCATCATCTCTTCTCGTGTCAAATGATGTCGTCGCTCTATATCAATGCATTTTTTTTCAATTCCGATGCAAAAATTGTGACGGTTTTGTTAAAACGCTATTACAAACTTTTATAGTAATCCTGATCGTCAGTTGATTTTCTATTTTTAAACAAAATTTAATGCTCATTTCCATGTCCATTAATTATTAGATTTATCGTGTAAAATAATTTTCAAATTCAGAACTAAGTACTTCATTGCTGTTTTGTTTTGATTTCCGTGTGAAATATATACAGCTGTAAAATAGCAGCTTTAGCAGCTTTCCTCCCATTTTTTAAATTAATTACATTATGTTAAAAGAGTATTAACAACTCTGTATACTTCCATTTTGATTGATAGCGTCCGTTCTGCACCAAGCTATATAAAAAAGTACTCTGTGGCACCAAGGACAAAGTGCAACTGATAGAAAGCCGACGACTGACGAAACACGAAGTTTGCCGAGGGATATTAAGAAAATGTTTGTACTGTACTGTTATGTAACTTGAAAGTAATGAAGCTTTCTACTAGTGAAGGAATCTGTGTAATCGGATCAGGATCTCTAGAGATTAAGTTTTATAAAAGTACTCAGTACTTTATCTCTTCATAATAGGTGCTACTATTTTCCCCCGAGCTTGTTACTGTGGCCTATCACGCAGAATAGACTACATATTATCCTGACATTTTCAGGATAAAAAGTAGCCTATGGGACTCAGCGGTATTGTAACGTTCTTTATGTAAAATCTATCGGATTTTTGTAAATGGATCAGTGCCTACTTCCAAAGTAACTTTGTCTTAACAAAACAAAACAATTTTTCCTTTTTATATTACTAGGAAAGTCCGACCCTTAATCTAAATTTGAGATAAACTTAGGAAAAACTAAAATTGTATCAGCCTGGGCTAATGTAGGAACAATTTTGTGTTGTATTTGTTTCGATGAGAATAGATAGTGATTTCTAATTAGGTACTATTTACCAGTATCTCCTGCTGCGTAGCGGGCCTTATGTGTAATATCCGGATTAACGATGGTCCGTTCTGAAATAATGAACCTCGTAATGAGGACAGCGGTTAAGGTCAGCAAAAATTTTACCAACTTGCGCTTCAGTTCCTAAATCTACACGGAATTAAGATTTCTTCGTATTACGTATTCTGTTTACCGAAAGTCTGATAGCCGGATTTGTCAAGGGGTTTCATGTTAACTGACCGGGCTGAGGCTGACCCCAACAACTTTGGGAAAAGGGCAGGCAGATGATGATGTCGTTTATATGCCTATGAAGTCAAGAATTAAAAAAAAGAATGTATGTAGGTTCGCAATCCGCAGCATCTATAATGAATTTTATACTACTTTTAGATGGGTTACAAAAATTTTACACCTTCTGTTTTGGTATAGCCAGAGGGCGAATAAACATTTTATGCCTTAAAACATTTTATTAAGTTTGAAATAGTGCCTGCCTTGCCAAAATAGTTGTATTAAAGTAATTTAGGGTAGGGAGAACTAATTAAAATGTATGGCCACACATACTGAGTTTAGTTTTTATTTTGGACCGACTACACTCGATTGTAAAAAAGTATAGATTTTTTTTAAACGGGTTGTGTAATTAATAAAATTCTTCTATGTAGGTACTAATTGCTTTTGGGTAGAAATATTGAAAAGGGATTCATTATAATACTAAAATTCTCCGCCTACACAGTCTCAACAATTTTTACAATGCTACGGTTTCGTATAAAAAAGAGGGTTCTGTATTTTTACAACAAAGTGTGAAAATTGAAAACGAAAATGTTTCTTGCTATAAAAGATAAAATACGACTTTAGTTGAAAGTGCTTTACATTATTTTACCTGGAATTTGAATGCAGAATGTGAAATAAAAATTCCATCTGTTTTCAAAATAATTCTATTTAACGGAGGGACGTAATACATATTTAATGATAATAATATCATATTTTCTGTGGAATGTGTTTGAAATAGGAGCATAAGGTGAAAGTGACAAACAAAAAATAGTTTAACGTTAATTTCAAATGTCTCCGTAAGCTTCAACATAATACAATCTGGAACATATTGATGTTGATAAGGAGGTCTCATCAACATCAATAGGCTCTCGTCTTCCCTTTGGTAAAAACCAGCCCCAAAGGTATTCAAATAAAGTTCTTGAGACGGTGCCTCAGGGAGACATAAGTACCTATTTTTTGACATCAACAGAGTTAATATAAGATCATCGTTATAGATTTCTTCCCTTTCCAGTGACTAAGTAGCAATTTGTTATCTCCGAAACAAAACAAAACACACATGGAAATAATTAACCCATAAGGTCTATTATCCATTGTGTTTTAATGTTGACTTCAGCACCTTTATGTGGGTCACCATAATAAATGTACCACAATCATTGACATTTACCCCGTTACCTGATTTACATTCCGAAACAGAATGCGTAAATACCACAAATTAAAATGGAAACGTAAAAGAATACAAACACATTTCCCGTGGAATTGTTTATGACACCTTTAAGAAATTTATTGCAGGAAATTATCCCGATTTTGGGAAAGCAACCGTAGAGAATAGCCGCGAGAAAATCACCGGCACATGAATATTAAATTAATATCTCAGAAACGATCTAAAATTATAGGTTAATCTAGGCCCCGGGGCATCTTTGACTGTGAATTTGTATAATCTATTGTTTACGTACGGCAAATAATTTTCTTTAATGGCCTTTTAAAACCCATTTTCATCTAAATAAGATTTTAAGTCGGTCGCACTTCGTCTGGCTCCAGTAATAACTGCCCCCTTAACCAAGTTACAAACGTTTCGTATCGAATCTCTTTCTACAATCGTTAACGCCTTCTACTTGAATGGTCTGACCAGTTTCTCAACGTTTAGATGTGTCAGTCATTCCCATACATTGATTTGTTTTCTACTAGCGTTATCGATTGTAGATTGCCAACTTGGCTACAGGTGATGGCTACTCTCTTACTTCACTAACAATATCGATGTTCAATAAAGAAATAGACAATTGAATGGAGAACGATTTCCAAGAATTTGGCCATTTAATTAAGGGCACAAGTCTCCAATGTCCCAAAATATAGAATGCTTTTCCGAATTCTGAAGTAATTTTATAGAGACACAGCCGAAAATGAAAGCAGTGTACTCACAAAGAGATCAAAAATAATTGAGGGCAACCGCTACAAGCAAAAATGTGTTGTTTCCTGGTAAAAAGCAAACCGCTTTCATTTAAAATACGGTATTATGTTCATACAATGTAACACGAGTTATTCAATGAAGTAAGAAATACTTCAGTACTGCCTGCCTAGGAGGAAGTTGTATATTTACATGCTTAGATACGCACGGTCACTTCACTTGAGTTTTTATAACACAGTCGTTGTCGACTGGTGCGACTTCTTTTCTCTTTAATTCTTTAAATTAGTAACTACTAAGTTAAGAAGATTTATTCTAAGATCATTATTCTTCATTTATTAAAATATTTTGCGGCCTAATACTTGTCCTTAATAGTACTTGGGGCTTCAACGAATTAGTCCTTCGAGAAGGGTTCTCAGTATTCTAGGCCTCATTTAGTCGAGACCTTATAGGGTAAGATTTTTTATGAAAGGTTAGGTAGGTATACCTTAAACCTAGATAAGGATTTCCATTAAATACCTAGGTATGACCTAGGTCAGTAGGGAGTTCTAAAACCTGAACGGCGCGGGGGATTGAGCAGTACTAAGCTAAGTACAGGTATAATATAAGATGAATTATTTCGCTTATGATATGTTATAAAAATCAACACCAAAAACGATAGATAATCTATGATGCTAGGATGCCAGGGTTTTTAGCATACAATTATTTATTCAGAATGAGAGTCACATATAAGATTTCATTAACTATTTAGTGAACTTACAACGTAAAACTACCTTTGTAGCAAGAATGTTACAAGGTTAAATTCGACTTCCAAAAAGATTACAGAAGTTTTTACTGCCACTCGAGTATCTTTTGGAGATATCAATATTTCCGTTCATTTACTTTGAATGTTTGTTTGACTTCTAAAGTGCCTTATTATAGCATTGTTACGCATGGTGTTCACTCAAGCAACTTTTTGTTGCAGAAGTTTTATTTAGATTGTTTTTTTTGGGCAAACTTGGAGAAAGTCAACTTTCCGTAAATATATCGCGGAGCAAGTCTCTTGTTTACATCGATTTGACATAAAACGCCTGCTTCTGTGCAACAAGCTTAACATCATCTCTAAAATTGGGCATGATAAGGCCAAATGAAATGGTTTTTGTGTAGATTTAAAAAAATCAAATACTGTATCTATATGTATTTGTCAGATCTAGCGGCGAGCGTGTCGTTGTCAATGAATAGATACCACTCAAGTCAAGTGTTTAGTGTAGTGGAGTGGAGACAAACCATGTAGCCTTCTGCCACATCTACATATTATGTATGTGTTTTAGCGTCAAGTGCACCTCTTGACTTGATAAAAACCGGTCGAGTGTGCGTTGAGCCGCGGTGGTACGAACTTACCAATAACTATGTTTTCAAACCTGATAGATTCTCGTTCCAATACTAAAAGATTTTTAACAAAATTTTTCTAACAATAATGTTAGTATCCACATAAAATTTATTACAGTATGAACAAATCGAGTTATTTACATTCCGAGAAGAGAAATCTTTTGCAACTGAGTAATATTTATTTGGGTAATACCAATATCCTAACCAGACATGGGTAGCTGTCTTAAGTCCTAAAGACATCTGTTTTCTTCGATAATAAAGTGAACTACACACCAGACGGTTGTTATGTATTTCGAGCATGTTTCGGCCCGCAATAAAAATAGCAATCAATTGTATGAGGTCCCTTAAATATTCACTGAACAGTTAACTTTTCAATTTCGTTGTAAGCGTGCTTAATTATGCCGCAATATGGTTGATGAATGCAATTTGTATTAAAACAAAAATATATTTATGTTGCCTTATGTTGGCTATTTTTAGTTGTGCGTGTTTGTAACAAATGCTGCTCATTTTATTTAAGTAATTAGAGACATTCGTACAGTAAATACGTAGAAAACTGAGTGGTTCAAGGTTACTTTAATAATTCAAAAGAAAATATCACAGAACGTTTGCTTTATAAAGTATCGATTTCGATACACGAGGTAGTTCGTCGTTCTCGTGATAGAACTCCGTGTTAGTTAGTTTCCCTAGGTAGGTACTGAAGCTTAATGATGTCGCCATGTTGCCGCTATTTCAGCACTCCTCTTTTTATTCGCAAAGTTGTATGAATGACATCGCTACAGAATAAAAATGTTCAAACTTAATAAAATAGAATCACTTAAATACATGTTTTTCTTAGCTAAATAGAGCTGCACCTGTAGCCGAGATGACAATCTACAATCAATAACGCTAGTAGAAAACGAATCAATGTATGGGAATGACACATCGGAGCGTTAAGTCACTTGTTCAGACCATACAAATAGAAGGCGTTAACGATTGTAGAAAGAGATTCGATACGAAACGTTTGTAACTTGGCTGAAATCAAAAACGATTTAATAGTGAAAGGGCCTGAAATTACAAACCACTGGAACAGGATGCCTAAGTTTTCATAATATCTATTAATAAAAACTGATTGTAGGAAGGGTGGCCTTAACCGCTGCGAGGCTCCGGGTGGGCGGCAGATATTTGCGAGGCCCTTGTCCTTTTAACAATGTATAAGATGAAGTGATGATATACGAGAAATGGAAAACTTGGCACTTATTATTATTAATACTTGTGAGGGATTGTGGTGTCAAGTACTCAAGGCCATGAAAAAGCTCAACCATGGCGGCAAATAAGGATGAAGAGCCAGCGATTAGTTTGCTAGACAAGGCAAATGTCTCAAAAAAAGGAAAAAGCTTTGCCTGAATGATACGGACACTACACTTAACATCTTAACTACCAGAAAATGAGACAGTAGAAAATGTATTATTTATCGGTCAACTGGCAGTTAAGTTAGCAAAGGAGCCTTAAGGTGTTAAGGTTGCACTAGTCGACGACACGAACTATTTTGTGCGCGGGGTTAAAATGGATGCTATCTCATCCGACAAAACGTGCGAAAGAGATAGATGCTGTGATGAGCAGTAAGAAGCTAGTTCACGTACGAATACACACTTTTACAATTTTTTTGCGAAATAGATGATGTTTTAGGACGAAAACGAGTGCGCGAAATTTTATAAACAGACTTGGGAGTATGAATATCATGAAAAAACGACTAGATTATCTATTCAAAATAAAATTATTTGCATTGTATACACTATACACTAATTATCTATCCCTGTATGGTGACCAATTTGCAATTTTCCTTCTTCTTACTGTATTTATTTGCGCCCAAAAATGCGTTAAAATTAGTGTTAAAATATGGAATTTTCGACGCTCATAACTTACAAATATATATTGTTTTTACTTTTTCTTTCCATACAGGGCTAGATAATGATAAGACAAATTAATATAATTTTTTATTTTAAACATACACTGTCAAACTGTGGAGTAATCGCCATAATACGTTTGTATGAAAGAATGTTCGACTAGGGCAACCTTAAGGTTACCTATATGATATGGTTGCCTGGAACCAGTTTGCAACATTCCGACGGCTCTCATCATCTCTTCTCGTGTCAAATGATGTCGTCGCTCTATATCAATGCATTTTTTTTCAAATCCGATGCAAAAATTGTGACGGTTTTGTTAAAACGCTATTACAAACTTTTATAGTAATCCTGATCGTCAGTTGATTTTCTATTTTTAAACAAAATTTAATGCTAATTTCCATGTCCATTAATTATTAGATTTATCGTGTAAAATAATTTTCAAATTCAGAACTAAGTACTTCGTTGTTGTTTTGTTTTGATTTCCGTGTGAAATATATACAGCTGTAAAATAGCAGCTTTAGCAGCTTTCCTCCCATTTTTTTAATTAATTACATTATGTTAAAAGAGTATTAACAACTCTGTATACTTCCAATTTGATTGATAGCGTCCGTTCTGCACCAAGCTATATAGAAAAGTACTCTGTGGCACCAAGGACAAAGTGCAACTGATAGAAAGCCGACGACTGACGAAACACGAAGTTTGCCGAGGGATATTAAGAAAATGTTTGTACTGTACTGTTATGTAACTTGAAAGTAATGAAGCTTTCTACTAGTGAAGGAATCTGTGTAATCGGATCACGATCTCTAGAGATTAAGTTTTATAAAAGTACTTAGTACTTTATCTCTTCATAATAGGTGCTACTATTTTCCCCCGAGCTTGTTACTGTGGCCTATCACGCAGAATAGCCTACATTTTATCCTGACATTTCAGGATAAAAAGTAGCCTATGGGACTCAGCGGTATTGTAACGTTCTTTATGTAAAATCTATCGAATTTTTTGTAAATGGATCAGTGCCTACTTCCAAAGTAACTTTGTCTTAACAAAACAAAACAATTTTTCCTTTTTATATTACTAGGAAAGACCGACCCTAAATCTAAATTTGAGATAAACTTAGGAAAAACTAAAATTGTATCAGCCTGGGCTAATGTAGGAACAATTTTGTGTTGTATTTGTTTCGATGAGAATAGATAGTGATTTCTAATTAGGTACTATTTACCAGTATCTCTTGCTGCGTAGCGGGCCTTATGTGTAATATCCGGATTAACGATGGTCCGTTCTGAAATAATGAACCTCGTAATGAGGACAGCGGTTAAGGTCAGCAAAAATTTTACCAACTTGCGCTTCAGTTCCTAAATCTACACGGAATTAAGATTTCTTCGTATTACGTATTCTGTTTACCGAAAGTCTGATAGCCGGATTTGTCAAGGGGTTTCATGTTATCTTACCGGGCTGAGGCTGACCCCAACAACTTTGGGAAAAGGGCAGGCAGATGATGATGTCGTTTATATGCCTATGAAGTCAAGAATTAAAAAAAATAATGTATGTAGGTTCGCAATCCGCAGCATCTATAATGAATTTTATACTACTTTTAGATGGGTTACAAAAATTTTACACCTTCTGTTTTGGTATAGCCAGAGGGCGAATAAACATTTTATGCCTTAAAACATTTTATTAAGTTTGAAATAGTGCCTGCCTTGCCAAAATAGTTGTATTAAAGTAATTTAGGGTAGGGAGAACTAATTAAAATGTATGGCCACACATACTGAGTTTAGTTTTTATTTTGGACCGACTACACTCGATTGTAAAAAAGTATAGGTACTAATTGCTTTTGGGTAGAAATATTGAAAAGGGATTCATTATAATACTAAAATTCTCCGCCTACACAGTCTCAACAATTTTTACAATGCTACGGTTTCGTATAAAAAAGAGGGTTCTGTATTTTTACAACAAAGTGTGAAAATTGAAAACGAAAATGTTTCTTGCTATAAAAGATAAAATACGACTTTAGTTGAAAGTGCTTTACATTATTTTACCTGGAATTTGAATGCAGAATGTGAAATAAAAATTCCATCTGTTTTCAAAATAATTCTATTTAACGGAGGGACGTAATACATATTTAATGATAATAATATCATATTTTCTGTGGAATGTGTTTGAAATAGGAGCATAAGGTGAAAGTGAAAAGAAAAGGAGATGACTCAAACAAAAAATAGTTTAACGTTAATTTCAAATGTCTCCGTAAGCTTCAACATAATACAATCTGGAACCTATTGATGTTGATAAGGAGGTCTCATCAACATCAATAGGCTCTCGTCTTCCCTTTGGTAAAAACCAGCCCTAAAGGTATTCAAATAAAGTTCTTGAGACGGTGCCTCAGGGAGACATAAGTACCTATTTTTTGACATCAACAGAGTTAATATAAGATCATCGTTATAGATTTCTTCCCTTTCCAGTGACTAAGTAGCAATTTGTTATCTCCGAAACAAAACAAAAACACACATGGAAATAATTAACATTGTGTTTTAATGTTGACTTCAGCACCTTTATGTGGGTCACCATAATAAATGTACCACAATCATTGACATTTACCCCGTTACCTGATTTACATTCCGAAACAGAATGCGTAAATACCACAAATTAAAATGGAAACGTAAAAGAATACAAACACATTTCCCGTGGAATTGTTAATGATACCTTTAAGAAATTTATTGCAGGAAATTATCCCGATTCTGGGAAAGCAATCGTAGAGAATAGCCGCGAGAAAATCACCGGCACATGAATATTAAATTAATATCTCAGAAACGATCTAAAATTATAGGTTAATCTAGGCCCCGGGGCATCTTTGACTGTGAATTTGTATAATCTATTGTTTACGTACGGCAAATAATTTTCTTTAATGGCCTTTTAAAACCCATTTTCATCTAAATAAGATTTTAAGTCGGTCGCACTTCGTCTGGCTCCTGTAATAACTGCCCCCTTAACCAAGTTACAAACGTTTCGTATCGAATCTCTTTCTACAATCGTTAACGCCTTCTACTTGAATGGTCTGACCAGTTTCTCAACGTTTAGATGTGTCAGTCATTCCCATACATTGATTTGTTTTCTACTAGCGTTATCGATTGTAGATTGCCAACTTGGCTACAGGTGATGGCTACTCTCTTACTTCACTAACAATATCGATGTTCAATAAAGAAATGGACAATTGAATGGAGAACGATTTCCAAGAATTTGGCCATTTAATTAAGGGCACAAGTCTCCAATGTGCCAAAATATAGAATGGTTTTCCGAATTCTGAAGTAATTTTATAGAGACACAGCCGAAAATGAAAGCAGTGTACTCACAAAGAGATCAAAAATAATTGAGGGCAACCGCTACAAGCAAAAATGTGTTGTTTCCTGGTAAAAAGCAAACCGCTTTCATTTAAAATACGGTATTATGTTCATACAACGTAACACGAGTTATTCAATGAAGTAAGAAATACTTAAGTACTGCCTGCCTAGGAGGAAGTTGTATATTTACATGCTTAGATACGCACGGTCACTTCACTTGAGTTTTTATAACACAGTCGTTGTCGACTGGTGCGACTTCTTTTCTCTTTAATTCTTTAAATTAGTAACTACTAAGTTAAGAAGATTTATTCTAAGATCATTATTCTTCATTTATTAAAATATTTTGCGGCCTAATACTTGTCCTTAATAGTACTTGGGGCTTCAACGAATTAGTCCTTCGAGAAGGGTTCTCAGTATTCTAGGCCTCATTTAGTCGAGACCTTATAGGGTAAGATTTTTTATGAAAGGTTAGGTAGGTATACCTTAAACCTAGATAAGGATTTCCATTAAATACCTAGGTATGACCTAGGTCAGTAGGGAGTTCTAAAACCTGAACGGCGCGGGGGATTGAGCAGTACTAAGCTAAGTACAGGTATAATATAAGATGAATTATTTCGCTTATGATATGTTATAAAAATCAACACCAAAAACGATAGATAATCTATGATGCTAGGATGCCAGGGTTTTTAGCATACAATTATTTATTCAGAATGAGAGTCACATATAAGATTTCATTAACTATTTAGTGAACTTACAACGTAAAACTACCTTTGTAGCAAGAATGTTACAAGGTTAAATGCGACTTCCAAAAAGATTACAGAAGTTTTTACTGCCACTCGAGTATCTTTTGGAGATATCAATATTTCCGTTCATTTACTTTGAATGTTTGTTTGACTTGTAAAGTGCCTTATTATAGCATTGTTACGCATGGTGTTCACTCAAGCAACTTTTTGTTGCAGAAGTTTTATTTAGATTGTTTTTCTTGGGCAAACTTGGAGAAAGTCAACTTTCCGTAAATATATAGCGGAGCAAGTCTCTTGTTTACGTCGATTTGACATAAAACGCCTGCTTGTGTGCAACAAGCTTTACATCATCTCTAAAATTGGGCATGATAAGGCCAAATGAAATAGTTTTTGTATAGTTTTAAAAAAAATCAAATACTGTATCTATATGTATTTGTCAGAACTAGCGGCGAGCGTGTCGTTGTCAATGAATAGATACCACTCAAGCCAAGTGTTTAGTGTAGTGGAGTGGAGACAAACCTTGTAGCCTTCTGCCACATCTACATATGTATGTGTTTTAGCGTCAAGTGCACCTCTTGACTTGATAAAAACCGGTCGAGTGTGCGTTGAGCCGCGGTGGTACGAACTTACCAATAACTATGTTTTCAAACCTGATAGATTCAACAAAAATGTTAGTATCCACATAAAATTTATTACAGTATGAACAAATCGAGTTATTTACATTCCGAGAAGAGAAATCTTTTGCAGCTGAGTAATATTTATTTGGGTAATACCAATATCCTAACCAGACATGGGTAGCTGATTTGAGTCCTAAAGACATCTGTTTTCTTCCATAATAAAGTGGAATACACACCAGACGGTTGTTATGTATTTCGAGCATGTTTCGGCCCGCAATAAAAATAGCAATCAATTGTATGAGGTCCCTTAAATATTAACTGAACAGTTAACTTTTCAATTTCGTTGCAAGCGTGCTTAATTATTCCGCAATATGGTTGATGAATGCAATTTGTGTTAAAACAAAAATATATTTATGTTGCCTTATGTTGACTATTTTTAGTTGTGCGTGTTTATAACAAATGCTACTCATTTTATTTAGGTAATTAGAGATATTCCTACAATAAATACGTAGAAAATTGAGTGGTTCAATGTTACTATAATAATTCAAAAGAAAATATCACAGAACGTTTGCTTTACAAAGTATCGATTTCGATACATGAGGTAGTTCGTCGTTCTCGTGATAGAACTCCGTGTTAGTTAGTTTCCATAGGTAGGTACTGCAGCTTAATGATGTCGCCATGTTGCCGCTATTTCAGCACTCCTCTTTATTCGCAAACTTGTATGAATGGCATCGCTACAGAATAAAACTTTTCAGACTTAATAAAATAAAAATGAACTTAATTACATGTTTTTCTTAACCGAATAGAGCTAGCTTTTTGTTTTAATGGCGAAAGGGTCTTAAATAAGAAACCAATGGCAAAGGGTGCATAATTTTTCATAATATCTATTAACAAAAACTGGTTGTGGCCTAACCGCTGCGAGGCTCCGGGCGGGCGGCAGATATTTGCGAAGCCATTTTCCTTTTTTTACAATGTATAAGATGAAGTGATGATAATTATGTATGATATAGATAGATGAGAAATGGAAAACTTGGCACTTGCCCATTATATTTATATTATAATATAATTATTATAATACTGTACTATGACATACTTAATCGAACAATTATTATTTAATTATTATGAATAACTGTTTGCCAAGGCCCCTGAAACAGCGAGGCCCCGGGCGACTGCCCTGTTCGCCACCCCTTAAGGCCAACACTGGATTGTGGTGTCAAGTACCCAAGGCCACGAATAAGCTCAACCGTGGCGGCAAACAAGGATGAAGGGCCAGCAATTAGTTAGCTAGACATGACAAATATCTCAAAAAAAGGAAAAAGCTTTGCCTGTATGATACAGACACGACACTTAAAGGTACCATACCTTAACTGCCAGACAGTGAGAAAATAGAAAATGTACTGTTTGTCGGTCACCTGACAGTTAAGGTAGCAAAGGAGCCTTAAGCATATCATATATATAATAGGTAAGTACCTTCTACCTATATGGTATGCGTAAGGTTACCTATACTATATGGTTGCCTGGAACCAGCTTGCAACATTCCAACGGCTCTCATCATTTCTTCTCGTGGCAATTAATGTCGTCGCTCCATATCGATAATTTTTTACAGTTCCGATGCAAAAATTGTAATGGTTTTGTAAAAACGCTATTACACACTTTTATAGTTATCCTGATTGTCAATTGATTTTCTATTTTTAATCAATATTTTAAAGAAAATTCTTTATTCAAACAGTAGCGCGGTACTGTACGGTAATTACAATATTAAGAAGAATATTTAAATCGAAGTAAATTGCATATCAAGTTTTATACGCGATTCGTGAGTTTTCTATCATGAAATGTACAACTATTTTCTTGATGTACCTCGGCAATTATCGCATTTCCGAATACAAACGAATGCTAATTTTCTATGTCCATTAAATATTATATTTATCATGTAAAATAATTTTCAAATTCAGAACTAAGTACTTCATTGTTTTTTTGTTTTGATTTCCGTGTAAAATATATACAGCTGTAAAAATAGCAGCTTTCCTCTCATTTTTTTTAAATTAATTATATTAAGTTAAAAGTATTAACAACTCTATTTACTTCCAAGTTGATTGAGAGCGTCCGGTCTGCACCAAGCTATATAAAAAAGTACTCTGTGGCACCAAGGCAAAGGGCAACTGATAGAAATCCGACGACTGACGTAACACGAAGTTTGCCGAGGGATATTAAGAAAATGTTTGTACTATACTGTTATGTAACATGAAAGTAATGAAGCTTTCTACTAGTGAAGGAATCTGTGTAATCGGATCACGATCTCTAGAGATTAACTTTTATAAAAGTTATTAGTACTTTATCCCTTCATATTAGGTAATAGTGTTTCTCTCGGTCTCGTTACTGCGGCTTATCACGCAGAGTAGGCTACTTTTTATCCTGACATTTTCAGGATAAAAGTAGCCTATGGGACTCAGCGGTATTGTAACGTTCTGTTAGTAAATTCTTTCAGAATTTTTGTATTGCATCAGTACCTACTTCCAAAGTAACTTCCTCTTAACAAAAAAACAATTTTTCCTTTTCACATTACTAGGAAAGGCCGACCCTAAATCTAAATTTGAGATAAACTTAGGAAAAACTAAAATTGTATTAGCCTGGTGTAATGTAGGAACAATTTTGTGTTGTATTTTTTTCGATGAGAATAGATAGTGATTTCTAATTAGGTACTATTTACCAGTATCTCTATTTCCTATGGTGTAGCGGGCCTAAGGTGTAATATCCGGATTAACGATGGTCCATTCTGACCCGAAATAATGAACCTCGTTATGAGGACAGCGGTTAAGGTCAGCGAAAATTTTACCAACTTGCGCTTCAGTTCCTAAACCTACACGGAACTAAGATTTCTTCGTATTACGAATTCTATTTACCGAAAGTCTGACAACCGGATTTGCCAAGGGGTATCGTGTTATCTTACCAGGCTGAGGTTGACCCCAACAATTTTGAGAAAAGGGCAGGCAGATGATGATGTTGTTTGTATGCCTACGAATTCAACAATTTAAAAAGGCAATCCGCAGCCTCTATAATGAATTTTATACTACTTTTAGATGGGTTACAAAAATTTTACACCTTCTGTTTTGGTAGGTCACGTATAGTGTGGTATTCTGCTAAACAGATCCACATTTTTTTAACTCTATTTACAATTCATAACACTATACAAACCATACCTTCATATATTTTGATATTTTATCAACTTTTGTAATTCATTTTTATGTTTTCTTTCTTTTGTTATCATCTGAAAAGCATACTTTTAGTTATATCTGATTGTTTTAATATCTGAAACTTAAATTATATCGTTAATTTGTAATTCATGCAATATTTTTCTACTGTGACATTTTCATCTGACATGACATCTGTCTGTCTATTTTATTTTTCTTAAAACCATAGACCGTAACATAGGTACCATGGACTAAACCTCCTTTAAGCTAGGTTTACACTATTATAAGGGTAGCGTAGACAGACCCCTTTGTGAACCGTTTTTATTCGTTCTGGTCTTTATTTCTTAATTGAAATTTGAATTTGAAATGTAGATAGAACACAGAACGAAGAAAAACGGGCGTCAATTTTTAGTTTCGATTCTGGACTGAACGCCGAAAGTCGGTTGACTACTTAATGATACCAAGTGCATTTTCTGATCTGAAAACTCCTGGAAAAACTCTAAACTATGAATTATCAGCTTATGTAAAACTATTATTATCTGAAGTGCTCCAATTAAATATATTTTGGGTGGATCCCGAGAGCATTATTTCATGGAAACAGCCTCAACGGTCATCTCTTGGCATCAAAGGCCACGCTGTTTGGTGTATTGAGCCATAGCCGGCCTCCACATCCCTTGGAGCCTACGTACTTACCTGTTTGCCTGTTTATCCGACCTGCTTCCATCCTGCTGCCTACTCCACTGCCTAACTGCCCGATTACCCGCTTATCTGGCTACCACCCGTCTGCTTGTCCGCTGCTCACCTGCCTACCTCGGGCATTCCACGACTTCCTGCCCGAGCTGCTGCCTGGATAGCTGCCCACGTCGTGCGAAGCCCTACCGTTTTATTATCTATATCCTTTTTATTTTCTTAGCTTTCATTTTAATAACCTTTAATTCATAATTATTTAATTTTATTAACGTGGCTTACGTTTAGCTCCCTCTTGAGCTAAACGTAACGCTACAATAGCCAGAGGGCGAATAAATATTTTATGCCTAAAAAACATTTTATTAAGTTTGAAATAGCGCCTGCCTTGATATAGTTGCCAAAATAGTTTTATTAAAGTAATTTAGGGTAGGGAGAACTAATTAAAATGTATGGCCACACAGACTGGGTTTAGATTTTATTTATAATTTTATTTTGTCCCAACTACACCCCATTGTAAAAAAGTATCGATTTTTTTTAAACGGGTTGAGTAATTAATAAAATTCATATATGTAGTTACTTATTGCTTTTGGGTAGAAATATTGAAAAGGGATTCATTCTAATACTAAAATTTTTCGCCTACACAGTCTCAACAATTTTTTACAAGGCTACGGTTTCGTAGAAAAAAGAGCGTACCATATTTTTACAACAAAGTGTGAAAATTGAAAACGAAAATGTTTCTGGTGATAAAAGATAAAATACGACTTTAGTTGAAAGTGTTTTACATTATTTTACCTGGAATTTGAATGCGGAATGTGAAATAAAAATTCCATCTGTTTTTCAAAATAACTTTATTTAACGGAGGGACGTAATACATATTTAATGATAATAATATCATATTTTCTGTAGAATGTGTTTGAAATAGGAGCATAAGGTGAAAGTGAAAAGAAAAGGAGATGACTCAAACAAAAAATAGTTTTACGTTAATTTCAAATGTCTCCGTAAGCTTCAACACAATACAATCTGGAACCTATTGATGTTGATAAGGAGGTCTCATCAACATCAAAAGGCTCTCGTCTTCCCTTTGGTAAAAACCAGCCCTAAAGGTATTCAAATAAAGTTCTTGAGTAGGATACGGTGCCTCAGGGAAACATAAGTACCTATATTTTGACATCAACAGAGTTAATATAAGATCATCGTTATAGATTTCTTCCTTTTCCAGTGACTAAGTACCAATTTGTTATCTACCAAACAAAACAAAAACACACATGGAAATAATTAACCCATAAGGTTTATTATCCATTGTGTTTTAATGTTGACTTCAGCACCTTTATGTGGGTCACCATAATAAATGTAGCGAGCTCATTGACATTTACTCCGTTACCTGATTTACATTCCGAAATAGAATGCATGAATATCACGAATTAAAATGGAAACGTAAAAGTATACAAACACTTTTCCCGTGGAACTGTTTATGACACCTTTAGGAAATTTACTGCAGGAAATTAAACCGATTCTGGGCTAGCAACCGTAAAGAATAGCAGAGAGAAAATCATGGGCACATGAATTTTAAATTTGTATCTCAGACGCTTATCTCAAATTATAGGTTAATCTGGGCCCCGAGGAACCATTGACTATGAATTAGTATAATCTATTCTTTGCGTACGGCAAATAATTTTCTTTAATGGCCTTTTAAAACCCATTTTACCTAAATAAGATTTTAACTCGGTCGCGCTTCGTTTGACTCTAATTGCTGTGCTTTATTCTTACTTCTCTAACAATACATACATAAACTCAAGCCTTTTTCCCATGGGTGTAGGCAGAAACTACAGAACGCCACCTGCTACGATCCTTGCATACTTCTTTTGCTTCACTCACATTCATACATCTAGTCATACACACACGCCGGTTATGAGTACTGCGCACCTGGCCTTTCTGAAGAACATCACCTATAAGGTCTATGTATGTCTTTCTAGGGCGTCCCCTCCCGGCGTTTCCATTCACGTCTGCCTTGTAAATACTTTTCGTTAGTCGCCTTTTATTCATCCTCTCATCATCTGCCTAGCCTTTTCCCAACTATGTTGGGGTCGGCTTCCAGTCTAACCGGATTCAGCTGAGTACCAGTATTTTACATGGAGCGACTGCCTATCTGACCTCCACAACCCAGTAACTGAGTAATACGGTACCCCTTGGCTAGACTGGTGTCAGATCTCAACCTTCTGACTACTCGTAACGACTGTCAAAGATCTTCAAATGACAGCCGGGACCAACAGCTTAACGTGCTTTCCGAGGCACGGCGGAAACCCGGTATGTTGAAATGGTCACCCATCCACGGCCCGACCTCGTCAAGCGTTGCTTAACCTTAAGATCGACCCGTACGGCTGTTATTATGTAGCCACGAGCTCCTCCTCTCAACATGGCATCTTTTATTCATCCTCTCAACATGGCCAAACCAACATCAATGACAAACAATGTCGATGTTAAATAAAGAAATAGGCAATTTAATGGGCAACGACTTCAAAGAATTTGGCTATTTAATTAAGGGCACAAGTCCCCAATTTCCCAAAACATAGAATGGTTTTCCGAACTCTGAAGTAATTCTATAGGGACACAGCCGAAAATGAAAGCAGTGTGCTAACAAATATAGCAAAAACTATTGACGGCAACCGCTACAATCAAAAAAGTGTTATGTTTCCTGTTAAAAAGAAAACCGCTTCCATATAAACTACGGTATTATGTTCATGCAACGTAATACGCGTTGTTCAATGTAGTAAGGAATACTTAAGTACTGCCTGCCTAGGAGGAAGTAGTATCATAAGCATATACATGATTAGATACGCACGGTCACTTCACTTGAGTTTTTATAATACAGTCGTTGTCAACTGGTGCGACTTCTTTTCTCATTAATTTAGTAACTACCAAGTTTAGAATAAATCTAAGATCATAATTCTTCATTTATTAAAATAGTTTGCCGCCTAATACGTGTGTGTTAGTAGTACTTGGGGCTTCAACGAATTAGTCCTTCGAGAAGGATTCTCAGTATTCTAGGCCTCATTTAGTTGAGACGTTATAGTGTAAGAATTTATATGAAACGTTAGGTAGCTATACCTAAAACCTAGATAAGGATTTCCATTAAATACCCAGGTATGACCTAGGTCAATAGGGAGTTCTAAAACCTGAACGGCGCGGGGGATTGAGCAATACTAAGCTAAGTACAGGTATAATATAGGCTGAAATCTTTCGCTTATGATATGTTATAAAATCTACACCAAACTCGATAGATAACCTATGATGCTAGGGTTTTTAAGCATACAATTATTAATTCAGAATGAGAGTCGCATATAAGATTTCATTAACTATTAAGTAAACTTACAACGTAAAACTATCTTTGTAGCAAGAATGTTACAAGGTTAAATGCGACTTCCAAAAAGATTACAGAGGTTTTTACTGCCACTCGAGTATCTTTTGGAGATATCAATATTTCCGTTCATTTACTTTGAATGTTTGTTTGACTTCTAAAGTGCCTTATTATAGCATTGTTACGCATGGTGTTCACTCAAGCAACTTTTTGTTGCAGAAGTTTTATTTAGATTGTTTTTCTTGGGCAAACTTGGAGATAGTCAACTTTCCGTAAATATATCGCGGAGCAAGTCTCTTGTTTACGTCGATTTGACATAAAACTCCTGCTTGTGTGCAACAAGCTTTACATCATCTCTAAAATTGGGCATGATAAGGCCAAATGAAATAGTTTTTGTATAGATTTTTTTAAATCAAGTACTGTATCTCTATGTATTTGTCAGAACTAGCGGCGAGCTCGTTGTCAATGAATAGATACCACTCAAGTCAAATGTTTAGTGTAGTGGAGTGGAGACAAACCTTGTAGCCTTCTACCACATCTACATATGTATGTGTTTTAGCGTCAAGTGCACCTCTTGACTTGATAAAAACCGGTCGAGTGTGCGTTGAGCCGCGGTGGTACGAACTTACCAATAACTATGTTTTCAAACCTGATAGATTCAACAAAAATGTTAGTATCCACATAAAATTTATTACAGTATGAACAAATCGAGTTATTTACATTCCGAGAAGAGAAATCTTTTGCAACTGAGTAATATTTATTTGGGTAATACCAATATCCTAACCAGACATGGGTAGCTGATTTGAGTCCTAAAGACATCTGTTTTCTTCCATAATAAAGTGGAATACACACCAGACGGTTGTTATGTATTTCGAGCATGTTTCGGCCCGCAATAAAAATAGCAATCAATTGTATGAGGTCCCTTAAATATTCACTGAACAGTTAACTTTTCAATTTCGTTGCAAGCGTGCTTAATTATTCCGCAATATGGTTGATGAATGCAATTTGTGTTAAAACAAAAATATATTTATGTTGCCTTATGTTGGCTATTTTTAGTTGTGCGTGTTTGTAACAAATGCTACTCATTTTATTTAAGTAATTAGAGATATTCCTACAATAAATACGTAGAAAATTGAGTGGTTCAATGTTACTATAATAATTCAAAAGAAAATATCACAGAACGTTTGCTTTACAAAGTATCGATTTCGATACATGAGGTAGTTCGTCGTTCTCGTGATAGAACTCCGTGTTAGTTAGTTTCCATAGGTGGGTACTGCAGCTTAATGATGTCGCCATGTTGCCGCTATTTCAGCACTCCTCTTTATTCGCAAACTTGTATGAATGGCATCGCTACAGAATAAAACTTTTCAGACTTAATAAAATAAAAATGAACTTAATTACATGTTTTTCTTAACCGAATAGAGCTAGCTTTTTGTTTTAATAGCGAAAGGGTCTTAAATAACAAACCAATGGCAAAGGGTGCATAATTTTTCATAATATCTATTAACAAAAACTGGTTGTGGCCTAACCGCTGCGAGGCTCCGGGCGGGCGGCAGATATTTGCGAAGCCATTTTCCTTTTTTTACAATGTATAAGATGAAGTGATGATAATTATGTATGATATAGATAGATGAGAAATGGAAAACTTGGCACTTACCCATTATATTTATATTATATTATAATAATTATATTATAATATAATATTATAATATAATTATTATAATACTGTACTATGAAATACTTAATCGAACAATTATTATTTAATTATTATGAATAACTGTTTGCCAAGGCCCCTGAAACAGCGAGGCCCCGGGCGATTGCCCTGTTCGCCACCCCTTAAGGCCAACACTGGATTGTGGTGTCAAGAACCCAAGGCCACGAATAAGCTCAACCGTGGCGGCAAACAAGGATGAAGGGCCAGCGATTAGTTAGCTAGACATGACAAATATCACAAAAAGAGGAAAAAGCTTTGCCTGTATGATACAGACACGACACTTAAAGGTACTATACCTTAACTGCCAGACAGTGAGAAAATAGAAAATGTATTGTTTGTCGGTCACCTGGCAGTTAAGGTAGCAAAGGAGCATATCATATAGATAATAGGTAAGTATCTACTACCTATGTGATAAGCTTAAGTTTACCTATATGATATGGTTGCTTGGAACAGCTTGCAACATTCCAACGGCTCTCATCATTTCTTCTCGTGGCAATTAATGTCGTCGCTCCATATCGATGCAATTTTTTACAGTTCCGATGCAAACATTGTAATGGTTTTGTAAAAACGCTATTACACACTTTTATAGTTATCCTGATTGTCAGTTGATTTTCTATTTTTAATCAATATTTTAAAGAAAATTCTTTATTCAAACAGTAGCGCGGTACTGTACGGTAATTACAACAGTAAAAAGAATATTTAAATCGAAGTAAATTGCATATCTAGTTTTATACGTGATTTTGTTCTATCATGAAATGTATACGCGATTCGTGAGTTTTCTATCATGAAATATACAACTATTTTCTTGATGTACCTCGGCAATTATCGCATTTCCGAATACAAACGAATGCTAATTTCTAAGTCCATTAAATATAAGACTTATCGTGTAAAATAATTTTCAAATTCAGAGCTAAGTACTTTATTGTTGTTTTGTTTTGATTTCCGTGTGAAATATATAAAGCTGTTAAAATAGCAGCTTTAGCAGCTTTCCTCCAATTTTAACCAACTTCGCAAAAAGGAGGAGGTTTTCAATTCGGTTTTTTTTTGTATTTGTTACCTCAGAACTTTTAACTGGGTGGACCTATTTTGATGAATCTTTTTTCATTTGAAAGCTGGTGCTTGTGCATTTATTCTTATCATCTATTAATTTCATCAAGATCTGATAAAGAAATTCGGAGATATACATCAGAACTCTTCAATAAATGACGGCAAATCACTCGGGATAGCTGCAATCGGATGTCTGTTTATTGTTCACATTATTTCAGGTGTGAACAGTTCACCCTGTTATACTCTAATTCCACCGTTTTTGTTTAAGTTGCATGTTTCTGGGTTAATCTATTCTGGCTTCACTTTGGAGAAATGGTCCATTATGTACCACAACTAAAAAGTGTAAAATAAAAAACTTTTTAACAAAAAATACAACAGACTTCAAAATACAAACACTACAAAGTGAAAAATAACTTCAATTTCGGAAGTCGGTGTCAAAAAATGAAGAAACCAAAACAAGAACACCAAGTTGATTGAGAGCGTCCGTACTGCACCAAGCTATATAAAAAAGTACTCTGTGGCACCAAGGCAAAGGGCAACTGATAGAAATCCGACGACTGACGAAACACGAAGTTTGCCGAGGGATATTAAGAAAATGTTTGTACTGTACTGTTATGTAACTTGAAAGTAATGAAGCTTTCTACTAGTGAAGGAATCTGTGTAATCGGATCACGATCTCTAGAGATTAAGTTTTATAAAAGTACTTAGTACTTTATCTCTTCATAATAGGTACTACTATTTTCCCCCGAGCTTGTTACTGTGGACTATCACGCAGAACCGCCTACTTTTTATCCTGACATTTTCAGGATAAAAGTAGCCTATGGGACTCAGCGGTATTGTAACGTTCTGTTAGTAAATTCTTTCAGAATTTTTGTATTGAATCAGTACCTACTTCCAAAGTAACTTCCTCTTAACAAAAAAACAATTTTTCCTTTTCACATTACTAGGAAAGGCCGACCCTAAATCTAAATTTGAGATAAACTTAGGAAAAACTAAAATTGTATCAGCCTGGTGTAATGTAGGAACAATTTTGTGTTGTATTTGTTTCGATGAGAATAGATAGTGATTTCTAATTAGGTACTATTTACCAGTATCTCTATTTCCTATTGTGTAGCGGGCCTAAGGTGTAATATCCGGATTAACGATGGTCCATTCTGACCCGAAATAATGAACCTCGTTATGAGGACAGTGGTTAAAGTCAGCGAAAATTTTACCAACTTGCGCTTCAGTTCCTAAACCTACACGGAACTAAGATTTCTTCGTATTACGTATTCTATTTACCGAAAGTCTGATGACCGGATTTGCCAAGGGGTATCGTGTTATCTTACCGGGCTGAGACTGACCCCAACAATTTTGGGAAAAGGGCAGGCAGATGATGATGTCGTTTGTATGCCTATGAAGACAAGAATTTAAAAAAAGAACGTATTTATGTAGGCAATCCGCAGCCTCTATAATGAATTGTATACTACTTTTAGATGGGTAGTAAAAAAATTACACTTTCTGTTTTGGTAGGTCACGTATAGCCAGAGGGCGAATAAACATTTTATGCCTTAAAACATTTTATTCAATTTGAAATAGTGCCTGCCTTGATATTGATGAATATAGTTTTAATAAAGTAATTTAGGTTAGGGAAAACCAATTAAAATATATGGCCACACAGACTGTGTTTAGTTTTTATTTATAATTTTATTTTGGGCCGACTACACTCGATTGTAAAAAAGTATAGTTTTTTTTTAAACGGGTTGTGTAATTAATAAAATTCTTATATGTAGGTACTTATTGCTTTTGGGTAGAAATATTAAAAAGGAATGCATTCTAATACTAAAATTCTAATACTAAAATTCTCCGCCTACACAGTCTCAACCATTTTTACAATGCTACGGTTTCGTATAAAAAAGAGGGTTCTGTATTTTTACAACAAAGTGTGAAAATTGAAAACGAAAATGTTTCTGGCGATAAAATATAAAATACGACTTTAGTTGAAAGTGTTTTACATTATTTTACCAGGAATTTGAAGGCGGAATGTTAAATAAAATTCCATCTTTTTTTCAAAATAACTTTATTTAATGATAATAATATCATATTTTCCGTGGAATGTGTTTGAAATGGGAGCATAAGGTAGAAATAAAAGGAGATGACTCAAACAACCAATCGGTTTACATTATTTTCACATGACTGTCTCCGTAAGCTTCAACAAAATACAATCTGGAACCCATTGATGTTGATAAGGAGGTCTCATCAACATCAATAGGCTCTTCCCTTTGGTAAAAATCAGCCCCAAAGCCAGGTATTCAAATAAACTTCTTGAGTCGGATACGGTGCCTTAGGGTGCCATAAGTACCTATCATTATAATGCATTCGAGTGACCGCAAAACTCTCAAAAGAAATCAAGAACTTGGTAGAATATAGCATAGCATCGTAAGATTGCATTCATGCTAGCTGGGCAGATTTTCACGACGATGTAAAGTTATTTCCCCTACATTTATTTGCTAGGGTTCAGTACTAAAAAAATAATACCGTAATTAATGATAAGAGTAGGGTCTGTCTGTTTGTACTGGCAACGTAGATAGTACCACCTGTGTCCTACTAGTTCACGAGCTGTCATCTAAAATCCCGCGACATATAGAAAGGTTTAATATTTTACTACACGAAAGTAGAAAAGACTTGTGGTACTTAGCGATTTAGTTTTCATCAAAATCGAGCCTGAGACACATTCCGTTATATTTTTATTATTTCTAATAATATAGTTAATATATAGTTTCTGATTGAACCACACTTGGAAAACTCAACTAGTTGGTATATGCTACACCTAAATAATATGTAGATAAGCGATGCCATTATATTATAAAAGGCATCAATATATTTTTTTTTCTTTGGTACGGAACCTTATCTACGTGTCGACTGCGATCGATTCAATCTACAAACTTTACTCGCGTGTTTGGCAGCTTTTTTATAAGTTCTAATAAATCCTAAAATAACTGACTAAGACGCTTTATGTCTTCAACAGTACTTTAAATATTTCTTTCATTTTTAGACAGTTAATACAATCAAGTTTTGAAAGTGTAACAGCTATCCAACTTCTAAAGAGTCACAGAGGATTTGTAAAAACATCTTCAATACTTCGTTAGCTTGTGACCTTGATTCAGGGAATTTCTCTATTTTTATCTATCACGGTAATCTGTTTATAATAAACGTTTCATACAATAACATAAAAAGCTATTAAACTATAAAATGGGCGCAGGCATTTATGTAACACGTACCTCGCTATGTTAGATTCGTGGAAGAATATATTTTGGAATGTCCGTTCGTTTTTCTCGCCCCGTAAATTGTTTTTGGTTGGCATTTGCTTCGAGAAATATTCAAAATATTTATCTAACAAGTAGACACATTCCAGGAATTATTTGGATACTTGTACACGTGTATTTACACGTATCTACCAATAATGTAATTCAAAACGATCTGAAAAAAATGTACAGGCAGTGTCGCTAACACGATCATAACAAACGTATCGTGGTAAGGGGCGTCCTTGACGCTTTTACTTAACATTCAATTATTTTCAGTAATGAGTTTATACCTCCTAAACGCGTGGACCAATGTACATGATTTAAACGGATATAATGGTTCTACCTACTAAAACATGTTTTTAAGTTACGTAATTATATTTTTTTGGAACAAGTTGGATCGATGACTTTTATTTTTAACCGACTTCCCAAAAAGGAGGAGGTTATCAATTCGACGGTTTTTTTATGTTATTGTTCCATTATATACCACAACTAAAAAGTGAAAAATTAAAATAAACTTTTTACAAAAAATACAACCGACTTCCAAATAAAAACACTACAAAGTGTAAAATAACCTCAATTTCGGAAGATTGTGTTAAAAAAACGTAGAAACGAAAACAAGAACACCGACTTCCGAAATTGAAGTTATTTTTCACTTTGTAGTGTTTTTTTTTGCAAGTCGGTTGTATTTTTTTGTTATCTGGCTGAGAATTTAACATGCAAATACTCAAAAGTATTTTAAATAAATCCATCATGCATGATACGATCAAAAACTCACTTAGGTCCCGACGATAGGTAACAGATAGAACTTTAACATAGTTACTAATAAAACATAACTTTTCCTTATTTTTCCCAGGCTTTCTGTTTTATTTCTGTCCTTGTATTTTCTTCAAGTTAATGCTATCAAGTTCAATTCCCTGAGTTTGCCAATCTCCAAGGGGATTTGGCAGTGTAGCGGATTATGATGACTGCTTGCTTGTTGCCTTGAGTCTGGCAATAAATAATTATTTGGGTAATAGGAGGCAAGTCTTGGCTACGTGAAATTTGTGCAGTCTTCGCTTAAAGGCATACATAAATTCTTTTTTTTTCTCCTTTTTTTTATCTGTCTGGTCTTGAAAGCCCCGAGAACAGATATAATTATTTTTTTTAGAAAACTAAGGAATATTTTACTTCATATACTCAAGTAAAATATTCCTTTGCCCATTCATCTCACAGTTTTACCAATTAAAATATATATTCTTACATAGGTGTTCATTAGTCATTAGTAATTTATTCATGATACATCATACATGAACAACACTGTATCTGAACATTTACACAAATAAATAAAAACCAAATTAGTCACAAAAACCATTAATGATACAATTTAATTCAATTACATACGTTCCATATTACACCATTATAAAAATAAAAAACAATTATTAGTTAATTACTACAATTCTTTGTGTAAATTAAAATTAGATCCTCAAACAATAAACATTAATTTTACATATCTTATTCAATACATACGTTCCATGGATATCATAATCAATAAAAAAAAACAATAATAATATTAAGCAGTACTAGTTCATATGAGATAAAAAGATTTCATTGAGGGATGTAAGTGAGAACGGACCATCCAATTGATATAAAATCTTCTTGGTTGTAAAATCCAGATTAGAGTCGGGATTGTCTTAGATATAAAACTTTAATAGAAGAGAAGCCCTGAGGAATCCCTAAAGAGTGATATAAAAACACTATTTTCCCCGAGCAATTTTATTGATAACTAGCAGTTACCCGTGACTTCGTCCGCGTGGAATTCGATTTGTCATGCACTGTTTAGTGGTTAATAATACATATTTTTTTCTCCCATCACAGTCTGATAAGTTTACGTTAGTGCCTAATAATATACTTTGAAAAAGAAGTTAGATAGTAGACACATTAAAAAAATCTTTATATACTCGAATAACGTTGATGTTTTTCCCCATGAGGCATTTCTAACCCGCGAACAAGCCTCATACATACAGTTAGCCGTGGGAAAAACAATTAGACCTTAGGTCGTTTTTAGGTTCTACCTTTGACTCTTGTTTATGGTCATCGCGAAGTAAGCGGCAACCGCAAATTCTTTGCGCTTAAATTAAAAGAGGAAGTGGTTAGGAATGAGTGGTATGTGCGGGATAAAAACAGTTTCACCTAAGCCACACCCAGTGAGAATTTCGGCTTCGATAATGTTTCTCTAAAGAGCAGTTTCCTTAAGTCGGGTACTATTGCGCAGCTTGGGAGGAGTATGATGTTAACTTCGATTTTGCGTGAAGGAAGCCGACCCGCAGTGAGTTTATGGACACTGTTAAAAGATGTATATATACCACTTCTGCAATTTTTTTATGCATTAACTGCAGCGACTTGATTGTTTCTTAGAGGCAGTATAGCGCGTTCACACCCAAGAATTTTCTTGCTGCGTTATACTTGACAGGTTTCCGAATGCTGAACATATAAGTTCGTCGCCGTAAGAAATGATTCTGCAAAGTTTATCGGGAAGAGTCACCTGACCGTGTTCCTCGTCTAATCTTTAACAAAACATCGGAAAATTTATGAGCAAATCAAATCAAATCAAATCTTTTTATTGTGGGCATACGAGTAGGTTATACAGACAGATGTTAGGTAAATTTCAGTTCCATTATGTCCTGCCTAGCAGGCATACAATAATTAAGTCAACATGCAAAATAATCATAGATATCACATATAAAGCAAATCTTACAAAATACGAATTAGGTGCATGGTGACAGATTGTAGTAGATACTAATTATGTATTAAGAAAATCTTGGATCGTGTAGTAGGCTTTGTCAATTAAAAAATTACGTAATTTATATTTGAATAGTGGCAGTTCCTTAGTGTTTAAAATGTCCACAGGTATCCTATTGTAAATTTTAGATGCCATCCCGAAAAGACTTTTGCTCAGAAGAGCAGTTCTATGTGGTATACTAGATATTTTAAGTATATACCTTTTTGATTTTAGTTCACCGAATAGATTTTTATTAATTTTAACAAATACCGCAACTTCATAGATATAAGCTAATGGAAAGGTTAGAATTTTAAACTCTTTAAAATGTGGTTCGCATGATTCAGGAACAAAGATACCAGCAATTGCGCGAACGCATCTTTTTTGCGCTTTAAACACTGATTCTTTATTTGTGGCGTTGCCCCAGAATATAATAGCGTATTTTAGGGTTGATGATACGTAGGCATGATAGGCAGTTAATAGAGCCGATTGATCGACAACTTTAGACAATTTGTAAAGAGCATATGAGTACTGGTTCAGTTTACTGCATACTGTGTCAATGTGTGTTTGCCAAGTCATATCATTATCTATCCATAGCCCCAAAAATTTTACGCAGCTGACTTGTTCAATTACTGTACTATCATGTTGAATGTTGAAATTGTTTTTACTCTTTCGAGGGAATGTGACTAATTTAGTTTTTTCTTAATTGATAACCAGGTTGTTATTTGTCAGCCAGTTAATTATTACATTAAGGGTACTATTTACATCTGCTTCAAAAGTATCCATATTTTCACCAGTAATAATAACTGTGCTGTCGTCAGCGAAAAGAATCATAGGGTGTTGTGTGACGTTAGGCAGATCGTTAATGTAAATTAAGAATAAGGGCGGCCCTAACACACTACCTTGTGGTACACCGTATAGTACTTTTTTAGGTTTAGATTGATGTTTTGTTCTGTGCCATTGAAAGAGCTGATGTCGTTTATTTCTACAACCTGATATCTATCACTTAAATAAGATTCTAATAATCTATGGACATTGCCCCTTATTCCGTAATTGTACAGTTTATTCAGAAGTGTTTCATGGTGTACGTAGTCAAACGCTTTGGTCATGTCCATAAACATTGCAGTCACGGGAACACGTTTGTCAATATTTGTATAAATTGGTTTTAAAAGATCATAAATTGCTAAGTCAGTTGATTTATTTTTCCTAAAGCCTTTTTGTTCCTTTGCAAACAGATTGTTTTTTTTCAAAATGAGTACTGATTGCATGATATATAACTTTTTCTAATATCTTAGAAAATATAGGGATCACTGCTATAGGCCTATAGGACGCCATATCCTCCTTGTTATTTTTCTTGAATAGTGGCTTTACTTCAGACTTTTTCAGTTTGCTCGGGAAAACACCGTGTTCAATACACAAATTGAAGATATGACTGAGTATTGGGCTGATAACATGCGCTACTTCTTTGATTGAAGAGGTTGTAATGTCATCATATCCAGTACTTTTAGTGTTCTTTAAGGATTTAATTATTTTGTAAATGTCATATGGAATTACAGGATTTAAGAACAAAGATTTATAAGAGTTTTTATGTGATGTCAAATTATTGTTATTATTTAAATTATTATTACTATTATTGTGAGATGTCAACGTCAAATTATTATTATTTAAATTATTATTACTAGGATTGTGAGATGTCGATGTCAAAATATCATTATTATATAAATCACTATTACTATTATTGTAAGATGTCGAGTTCATTACAGAATCATTTATTACACATGATAAAATGATATTGGAATTCTTAAGTATATTTATTGGTTTGATTATATTAACTAAGTATTTATTAAATTCTTCAGCAATAATTTGAGGGTCAGATATAGTTTGATCGTTTACTTTTATTTGTTTAATATTTTCTTTTGGTAATTGACTTTTGTTTGCTTTAATTATTTCCCCATGTGGCTTTTGATTTGTTTTCTGCATTAGATATAAGATAATTGTTTTGAGACTTTTGTGTAAGTTTTACTATATTTTTTAGTCGAGTGCTATACTGCTTGAGAGCATTTTTTTTGGCTTCACTTGGTTTGATTCTATATTTCCATAGTAGATGTCTTTTGTGTCGACAACACAGACTAATTCCCTTAGATAGCCATTTAGGTTTTCTAGCAATATTGTTTTTTATTCTTATAACTGGAAAGCAAAGGTCATAAAAAAGTTTATAGTATTCCAAAAATGAATTATAAGCTAGTTCTGGATCATCAGTAGAGTATATATCTTGAAAACTTAGGCTCATTAGGGATTCCCTAAATTTAGTTACGTTTTCTTTACTGAAGTCTCGCTTTTTTGTGTACCAAAATTTAAGGATGCAAGTTTTTTTTACCGGAAAATTTAGTAATTGAGCCGTATGGTCTGACATACCCAGGTCAATGATTTCGCATTTGCTACCTCTAATATTGTGAAAAATGTTGTCAATGCACGTGTTACTCCTTGGCCGAGTCGGATTGCGCGTGCCAATTTTCATATCAAAGTTGGAAATTATATGTATCAATCTCAGGGAACTGGAATATCTTTTTAACAAATCGATGTTGTAATCACCACACAATAGTTTTTGTGAGCTTCCGGTTACGCAATTTATAATGTATAGCATGTAAGACGTTAAAGAAAGTATTAAGTTCATCTTGGGTGCATTTTGGTGGTCGGTATATACATATGATTACAATATTATGTTCCAGTAGTTCAATAGCTGAACATTTTGGTACATTAGAAACACTAAGGCCGACTATTTCTTGTAGTACTTTGTATTTATGAATGTTTTTTAAAAGTATACACGATCCTCCCTTTCTATTGTGCCTATTATAGGATGCTGCCAAAGTATAATTTGGAAGCGTTAGGTACATGAGGTCAGAGTTAATCATATTATGTTCTGTAATACAGATAATATCAACATCCTTCCCTGAGTTCTTTAGATATTCAAGGTTTACACATAACAAGTCCGATTTACTTATCAATCCATTCACATTTTGATGCATCACAACCAAATTATTATATACGAAAAAAATCTTTGTTACTATATATATTCTGTTTTTCCAACATAAAACTACCACTACACGAGGAGATATTAGAGTTAGATTCTAATATAATGTCATTATTGAAAACTTTTATCTCATTTATAAGCTTACGAACATCATTCAGTATCGTGTAAATGCCGTTGTTGCTAATACACCCTGTCCGCTTGTGGAACATATTGTAGTTCCATTCTAAATTTAAATTTGAGTCAAGTGTATAGGCATATTCGTGCGACATTACATCTAAGCAAAGTAAGTTATTAAAATTTCCAATTCTAGCGTTAAACATGTTAGCATGATCAATACATTTATAAGTAGGGAGACATAAAATAATGTTTGTATTATGTATTTCTATGAGGCTATTTCTTATAAAGACAATCAATTTAAAGTAGTCTTTCGTCGTTATGAAGTCCTCAGGGCCAATCAATATAACACAATAGTCCTCCATTGTGTAATGTTGTAATTTTGATTTGAGTCCCGTCAACAATGTTTCAATACCACAATTAGGTGTCAAGAGATGACATGTTTTATAATTCGGGAATAGATCTATAACTTTTGCCAGAATCTTATTAGTTATCACTTATAATGCACAGCTTCTGTTGTTTTGCTTTTAATTTATGTTTTTTTAGTACATTATGGTGTATAATTCCTGAGCGTGTGAATCGTATCTTTTCTATACAAGGCCATAAGAAGAAATGCTTCAGTTAATCTTTAATCTCATCAGCTCTTGTTCGTCGACTTATGACAGGAATTAAGGGTTTACCTGAAATCTTCAGAGAAAAGTAATGTAACCTTGCCCATTGATCTCTCATCTCATCCTGTCCATGGCTTCGACGGCTTTCTTATTGGCCATTGTGCATTCATCCCAAACAATAAAACGATAATCCTAAAACAGTCTTGCTTTATCACAATTTCGTGTTACCGCGGTGTTACGTTGCTGTCTAAATCGATTGGGATTTTGAATATTGTGTGAGCTGTTCTACCGCCAGGAATTAACGTGGTTGCCTGAAGAAGCTATAGCTAACGCAATTTTTTCTTGTCGTCTAAGAAAAATTGCTTCCCTTCATTATGAAGTACACTTTGAACAACTGTGAGAAATATTTCCCTTTGTTCCGATGTGAAATGAGATAAGTGATCATTAACTATGTCGGTCAATTCAGTGGAGCTGTAGTTTGTCTCAGCTGTATATTCACGAAAACGCGACGTTGCTCAGATGTTTGAGGAACATGCAGGCCATATTCACGAAAAGAGTTCCCCCAATTGTATAAAAACAATATCTTGAACAGCACAAAGGGAATTATTTGTCACCCTTTCGTGTGTAAGATTAATTTCCTGCTCTAAATTGCGCCTTAGAAGGCGTAAGAAGTCTTCACATAGATATGTTCAATATGTTTCCCAAAACGTCAAGGGATCTGCAACACTACAGAAAACCAACTTCACTTCAAACATATGACGCAAGCGATTGGGACTATCGCTGACACAAGCCTCCTCAAGAGTATCGTCCCAGTGTTGGTCACCTTCTAGCAAGTAAAGTGCTCTACATGCTGCTTGAAATGTTGGATGCTCTACACCACCAACTGTTTTGAGAAAGGTTAAAGTAGTGGGCCTCGAACAGTATGCAGCAACAGACGCAAGGAATAGCATTCACTATTGTTGAGGTGGACTGTATATACTCGTCCTAAAGTAGAGTCTGAATAACCAAATCACGAAGCAAAATTTATAATTCCATTTATCTGGCCAAGTCAATTTGCAGTTAAATTAGCGTACAAAAGTCACAAAATGTACTAATCTATAGTGAGCTGAAATAATTAGATACTACAATTGAGTGTTAGCTACATAGCAAAGAATGCAATTCAAAAACAGACGTAGAAAAACCGAGGAGAGTCGTGTAGACGCGGAGACTCTTAACACTGCAATTCAAACAAATGAACCAAGCCATAATTATATCTAGCTTGGTGGTTAAATTTGGCTCGCTAATGACATGAAATGACATGTCTCTAACGAGCCAAATTTCAGGTTGGGCACGCCACGAAAGACGGAAAGATGGGCCATTGTCGGAGACACCGCATATAAATTTGAGTTCTGGGCTGTCGATTATATCTGGTGAATATCTTTGTTACGGTCGACTTATGTTCTGAGTCTATTTAGAGACTACCAAGTCTCCTTTGGTAACGCGTGCCAAGATAGAAGGCTCTCAGGCAGTTCAAGTTGGGTTGTAGTCAGGGATTTAAGCAACTCTTGTCCTCTAACTAATTATAGACTAATTCCCGCCACCCAATCCTCAATTTCTACCACGTTAGTTTTCGCCATTTAATATCAGTGCGACAAAGACCTATATACTGGAAATTTTTTGGGTGCGTGCATCCAGTCTCTGGTGGTTATTAGTCTCTGGCGCACTGATATTTAGTGCCAACATTTGACGGGGTGGAAATTGTGCATTAAGTGGCGTGAATTATTATAAATAAATGTTTGACAAAATAAATGCAAAATAGTTGATTTTATATTAATATTAGTATAATAATAGAGCAAAAAAAAAACTAGAGATATTCGAACTTACGACGAAAGAGTTGGAAGTCTTGTATCTAAACCACCAAGCTATGTATTCCGTTGACAATGGATTAAAATAGCAGTTCTAATACATGTCGCGATCTACATATTACTATATAGGTACTACTAACTCTCCATAATAAATAGTGTGATAATATATAGCCTATACAGTGGCCCGTCCATTAGGGAATACCTTGCAAAAAAAAATCTTGAGTAATTACAATCTTGCGCTACACATTGTTTATCCCCCATAGTAATTAGCGTGATAATATATAACCTATAGGTTTACCAGACCTATAGATAACGTTTTGCATTATTTTTGTCCTCTTTTTTCGGCCCGAGCTAAACTATAGTAGAAAACACACATAATGCAACATTGCTTATCCTCCAAGGGGTATCTCTCTTAAAACGTGCCAAAAAATACTAGAAAACAAACCTTCACTGTATTTAAAGAAAAAAATATTCACTAACCGAGTAAACACTTTTCTTGCAAGTTGCTGCTAACACCTATCTATCTATCGCCGTGGAACGGAACTGAACGCGATGGATGGACAAAAAATAATCAGACGAAAAACGCTAGTTACGTCGGGACGGTTTGTTTGTATGGGACGAGGTATCTGTATGCTAGTATTATATCTGTGCCCAAGGCAAATAGAGTGATAATTGTTTGCCTATATGTTGCTCTGATCTCTAAGAATGTGATTTTTTTTTAACAGAATCTGTTCTGTAGTCAATTGAATGCATTGCAGAAGACAAACAGCAAAAATACTTCAATATACTTCATATACCAAAAAAAAACTTTTTTGCAAAAAAATACTACCGACTTCCAAATACAAAACTACAAAGTGAAAAATAACTTAATTTTTTGAAGTCGGTGTCTTTCGTAGGTACCATTTTTTTGCGTTATGGACACCGACTTCAAAAAATTAAGTTATTTTTCACTTTGTAGTTTTGTATTTGGAAGTCGGTAGAATTTTTTGGCAAAAAGTTTTTTTATTTTTCACTTTTTAGTTGTACGAACCTAATAGGCAAGTTAGTAAGGGAACTATTTCGCCAGAATAGATTTCATGAAACTTGAACATAACCGGTGAAATGAGAGATCTGCTTACCCCTTAAGAGCGAACTGGCGTGATGTTATGTTATGAAATGTTATAAACAACAAACAGACATGCGATTGCAGCAATCCCGAGAGATTTGCCGTTATTTATTGAAGAGTTCTGTAGTATATCTCCAAAGTTCTTCATCAGATCTCCACCAAATTAAAATGGGACCAATTTCGAAACATACTTTTTCAAACAAAAAAAGAATTTTCAAAATCGGTCCACAATTGACGGAGTAATCGATGATTATACACAAAAAAAAAAAAAAAGAAAAACAAACATGAAGTCGAACATAGAACCTCCTCCTTTTTGGAAAGTCGGTTAAATATTCAATGCACAGTTTTGACGTCTCTACGATTTTAGGTCTCTATGATTTTATTATATGTATAGATTATATTTTCGTGGCGTAGTACGACAATGGGACGATATTTTTTCATGTGGAATTATTCTATTCTATCTCATTGTGAGACTTTTTGTATCTTTTACAGGTAAAGTTTTTCAATTCTTATTTTGCTTTATCATCTTTGCCGCTCCAACGGATCCTGCTACAGGAAATATATACAATAGAGTACCTAAACATACTCTGCAAAACTTCTCTGGTTCACACTACCCTCTAAATATTTATTTGCATAGGGACGTTGCGCCCAGCAAATTGTATCATAAACACGTTGAAGGTATTTTATTGCTTTACGAATACCGGAAAGTTGTATTTTATTTGCGAAAGGAAATATTAAAACGAGCTGGAAGTTAAGTATTCAAAACAGAATCTGATGAAACCCAGACGTTTGTAATGAAGTGTTTCTTTTGGTTAGCTTGTTATTTATTACTTCGCATAAATAGCAACCGCCTCTCACTACAGCTGTTTTCGTTTTAGGAAAAAATCTTAAGAATCCTAAATTGTGTTTAACTTTAATTGCTACTACCATTCGTTGCTAAGCTATCGTAACAACAAATGAAAATCCCATTAGGACACAAAAGGAAGGTAAAGTATGTATGTATAGAGAGAGATTGCGAAAACATAGAAGAAAATACAACAATGGCACGATAATAATGGTTCAAATTCTCAGATCAATATCTCCATAATATAACAATAAAGATTGTCACGTCGTCATGAGTTGGGTCTAATATAACTCACTTTTATGACATCTGAATATGTGATAAAATATTATAAAGAGGAAAGATTTTTTTGTTTGTTTGTACCGAATAGGCTCTGAATTTACCGATTTGTAATTTCTTCCACCTATGGCAAGCTACATTATTCCCGGGTAACATAGGTTATAATTTTGACGGGAGCTAAGCCGCGGGGATCAGCTAGTAAGTGATAAAGAGGGCAAATACCATTACAACTTAACCCTTCTATCATCAAAATCGCAGGCCTAAAGTTTCAGAAGTACCGTTGTATTGTGGTACCAACTCTTGTTAATAAGTTCAGCCACTATAGCAACATACAGTTTTCGGTGTTATTCTATCAGCCGTTGTGGTTGTGCCTATGATATCGTCATCCGGGCAGATGGGATGTGCCGCGAGCAAATTTTAGAACAAAAATCACGCAACACGATTTTAGTGCTATTCCACTTTATTGTATTTCATGATGAAACGACATTACCGTTGTTACATAAAAATGTATATTCCATATGAGCCATAAAAGCTATAGAAGGTTGGGCATTTACATAGATTTCATGTTTTCCGTTTTAGTATATAAAGCCATAAGTATCTACGTCTAAAATTACACACGTTTAAGAAAAATGTGTTGGAAAATTCACTACAAAAATAACCTCCATGTGGTATAATTACTGTAAATACTTAGATACGGTTGTTTTATTTACGATAACGGTTAAATTCTAGCTCAATTTCTCATGTTTGTTATGAATACACGTGCCGTATTTTAAGATTGTGTATTTTCTTTTCCTTTATGGTCTCAGCGCATTGTAAATGTTAAAATTTCGTTCTTGTTTCAGGAGATGGCTGACGAAGCGCGTGATTCAGTAAAGAATGAACCATGATCGAAACGTCAACTGAAAATATGTACGGTATCAAGTTATTCGTAACCAAAGATTTGAAGCAGAACAATGTATGGGGGTTTGTTAACAAGACGGAGGCTGTTGACGGGAGTGCTGTTAATGTGTCGAGAGTGAACCAGACAATATACTCGCTCAGTGATGACGAGTATATATTCGACAGAACGGACGTTCGGGCAATATTTATTACACTGTATACGATCGTGTTCTGTTGCTGTTTCTTTGGTAAGTATAATAATTTAATTTTGAAATAATATTAAACATTTGATGTTATGATTAGATTCTGTTGTACCACTTATCAATGAATCAATTTGAATCTAGGTCGAGTAATGTGTTGTAAAAGGTGACTTAGTAACTTTTGATTCGGACACGCAGAAAACTACATTGTTTTTAGAGTTGCGAGACGGACATTAAATTAACGAAGTCTGCATTAGCATTACAAGAGATAAAAGCTTGCTGATTTTAAATCAAATAGTTTACTGCGATAAAATTGCCCCCTACTAAGTAAATACTAGCGAACATATTACTTAATAAAAAGGAAAACACATGTTGCACACGAGAAAATACAGAAGGAAACTTCCTTTATTAATAAGTAAACATATTAAGTAGCATTATATCCTTATCCTGTCAAGTTGGGGAGCACCATAAACCCTTTTCTCGAAGTAACTCTACCATACATTCTTATAAGCATTACTTAATTATGCAAAATGATTGTAATTTACACCGTTACAGTCTTCATTCTCAAAGTGAACAATATAATCTAATTAGAAGTTTATTGCCTCATAATGTATTATTAATGAGACATTATCTTACATTTTCGGCTTTGCAATATTATTATGTTCTTGTTCGTTCATATGAAATCTTGAATGAGAGGGATTACCGAAAAATCTGATTTAAGCTCATATCCAAGGAGAATATTTCCAAATTAAAAGTTGTTCGGTCTTATATTTCAGGTGATTTCTCGCCTCTACAGATTTTCCTCAAGTCAAAGAGCAAGAAATTTTCTCATTTTATGGCTTGTACTTAATTGATTACTTTTTAAATGCTTAAAGATTTAGAATTCTCGCCGTTTCTTTTAAGTGTTGTTCATGCAGAAGCTTTTTAAATAAAGTTGCTGCTTAGACGGGCTGGCCTTTTCAAGTAGATAAAAACTATAACGGTCTTATTACAAAAAGCGATTTAACAAAAAACACAGGTTTAAGCCTTGTTTATACCGTAGTTTATAGAGGTTTCAACCTATGGTTTTTAGATAAACCGCTTTTTGTAATAAGACTGAAAGCGTTCCAAAAAAATACTACAAAGTGTAGATTGATTGGATTAGTACGTATTTTAGAAGGTTAAGTAATGTGTGTTCTGCACAGTGCACACACATTAGTAGTGCTGGCTTTATAACTCATACACATTTGGCTACCTAAACCAGAAGTAAACACTCATCAATTACGTCCATATACATTGACATCATTACCAAGTCGAATACGAGTATATTCTCGGTAACAACATGTTCTCGAACATTCTCTAATATCTGGCAACGTAGCGCTGAATTATTATGAGAAGTATTTGCTTTGTAGTGATTATAATGAGACATGTGTGCAAATCTATTTGATAGATATGTAACTAGTAAAATACACAAGATACTCAAACCAGACATAATTATTACGAGTAATATATTAGGATTACCTATTTATTGATAAATATGTACCTAGTATTGAAGTGATCAAAACTCTCTAAAGGTTTAATGCCAGGTATAATATAGACTGTCTATTTATGATATCCCTAATATGGTTTAGGTACTACTGTACTGTAATCTTCGAGACTAAAAAACTACAAAGTGAAAATAACTTTCTTTTTGAAAGTCGGTGTCTTTGGTAGGTACCAATTTTTTGAGTTATGGTATTTTTTTGTAAAAAAGATTTTTATTTTTCACTTTGTTGTACCTACCTAAAAGGCAATTTGTTTAGTAAGGTACCTTTATTGCCAGAATAGATTACCCGAATGTCATGAAACTTGAACATAACCGGTGAAATGAGAGTGTACAAAGTATTATATTCTATTCTAGTCGTACCAACGTGGACTGTACACATCTGCGTACCCCTTTAGAGCTTACTGGCGTGATGTTATGTTATGAAATAGTATAAACAATAAACAGACTTGCGATTGCAGCAATCTCGAAAGATTTGACGTTATTTATTGAAGAGTTCTGTTGTATATCTCCGAAGTTCTTCATCAGATCTTCACCAAGTTATTAAGATATATTTATTTGCTTAAACATGGGTACACATACAATATGCATGCAAGATAACAAAAAATAATAAAAGATTCCTACATGTTTGCCACATGCTATGGCGTGCAAATATTATGCAAGTTAAATTATAACCGAAAACAATTAATAGATTTAAATATAAATGAATTCCATAATTATCACCAATGAAATTAAAATAATAATATCAATAAAAAAATGTCAAACAGCATTAAAATTATTAAATCTATGGAAAAAATATAAATCAAATGTCAACATGTAAATAGTGCATGTCAAATTACAGTAAAAATGAATCAAATATAAAATAACACTAACACATCACTATCAAAATTAAACAACAGAATATAAATCAAATGTCAATTAAAATAATGCATGTCAAATATAAAAATAATCAAATGTCAAAATATAAATATCAATCAAATGTCAAATAGGAATAGAGAATAAAAAATAAAAACTATATAAAAATTTCAATTAAATATCAAACAAAATTTGATATTAGATTAGATTAAACATTAAATTTAGATTAAACATTGTATAAATACTAAAGTATGCAAGATATTAGATCGAATTAAAATTCATTATTTATAGAAATGTATTATTATTGTCAGGGAAAGATAAAACTGATTCAAAAACTTTTTCAGATAAAAATTCGGAGACACTATAATATGCCTTTTGCGAAAGAAACACTTTCAACTGACACTTGAATGCCTTACCATTTAGCTCCTTCCAACGTTTAGGCAATATGTTAAATATAGTAGGCGCCATACATACGATAGATCTTTGCATGAGTGACGTTTTTGCTGAATGGCCTTGAAGAACGGTCATATCACGTCTGTTACGCGGTACAACGTCCTGTAGACGTGGAAACAAATTGGGGTTTGTTTTAACAAACATTGCGGTTTCGAGTATATACAGACAAGGAAGAGTTAATATCTTGTACCTTTTAAAATATGGTTTACAGGTATCGACCGTTTTTAGCCCGAACATGGATCTAATGCATCTCTTTTGGGCCTTAAATGCCGCGTTAGCGTCTGTAGAGTTTCCCCAAAATATGATACCGTATCTTAGGTGAGACGCAACTATGCCATGGTAGGCCGCAATCAGTGTATCCACATTCACAACTGCAGCTAGAGAGTGCAACGCGAATGCAGTACTACATTTTTTTTTGCAAAGATTCTCGATTTGTGATTTCCAGTCAAGCCTTTTATCAATTATTAGTCCAAGGAATTTAGTAGTATTTACGATTTCAACAATTTTATTATCTATAATTATGTCCATATTTTCTACAGTCAATCGTTGGCTGAAATGTTTGATTTTAGTTTTGTCTAAATTTATCTTTAAGTTATTGTTGTTTAACCATTCTATTATAGATGTCAAGGTATCGTGAATGTCAAGTTTATATTGGATCATGTCATAGCTACTACTAGAAACTGTCACCGTGCTATCATCTGCAAATAAAGTCATAGGATGTGGAATTGATTTTGGCAAGTCATTAATGTATAGTGTAAAAAGTGGCGGTGCCAATACACTACCTTGTGGAACACCAAAAATTGTTTGACGTTCATCTGATACGTATACTTCTTCCTTTTTAGTGGTTATATTAATTCTAGTAATTTCTGTCTTTTGCTTTCTATTGTCTAAATAGGATTTAATTAAATTAAGAACATTGCCTCTTATACCATACTTTTCAAGTTTATTTATTAGAATGTCATGATTAACGTAGTCGAATGCTTGAGTCATATCGCAGAAGATAGCACATACAGGTGTTCTTTTATCCACTTTTATCAATACAGTGTATAAAAAGTCGTAAATCGCCATATTTATGGTCTTATTTTCGCGAAAACCCTTCTGCTCATTACATAATATATTATTTTTCTCTATGTAACCGTTTAATTCCTTTTGAATGAATTTCTCAAATATTTTCGAGAAGATAGGAATCAGAGAAATAGGCCTGTAAAATTCCACGAGCTCTCTATCTTCTTTCTTAAACACTGGCTTAACGATCGCTATTTTTAGTGCGTCAGGAAACGTGCCATCTACAATACACAGATTTATAATATGAGACAAATGGTCGCATATTTCAGATGCGACAGCTTTTATTACTTTGGTTGATATGCCATCGTATCCTACGCTATTTGTGTTTTTTAAGGCCTTGATAATAGTATGTGCCTGTTGTGGTGTACAGGGCGCCATAAACATCGAGTCTTTGTTGTTTAAGATGGACCGTGTAGTTTTATAATTGGATTGGGTGGGTTTTATTTTATTAATAAAATAGTCATTGAATTGGTTGGCATCCGTAATTTTGTCATTATTAATTTTAATTTTCTAAATATAATTTTTAGGTACATTAAATTTATCTTGATTTATTATTTGCCAGGCGGTTTTACATTTATTGTGTGATGTTTTGATTTTATAGTTATTTTGTGAACGCTGTGTAAGAGTCATAATTTTTCTAAAACGCTTAGAGTATTCTTTAAAGCGAGTTTTATTTAATTTATTTGATTTCAATCTGTAGGTCCACAAAAGTTGACGTTTTTTTTTACTACAGGATTTAATACCTTTAGATATCCATCTTGGCTTAGTTATTACATTTACTGTAACCATGGTCCTAGGAAAACAGAGGTTGTAGAAAAAAGAAAATATTTCATGAAATTTGTTGTATGCAATGTTCGGGTCATCCGTTTCATATATTTCGGAGAAATACATTTTGTTTATACAATATTTAAATTTAGATGTATTTTCCTTGCTGTAATTGCGTCTAATAGCACCGTATTTGTCGATCGTACATATCTTATTTACCGGGCATTTTAAAATCTGGGCTGTGTGGTCTGAAAGGGCAAACTCTAAGACTTCTGATTTACACCGTTTGTTATAATTATGCGCAAAATTATCGATACATGTTTGACTTTCCGTTTGAGTAGGTTGATATATTGCTAGTTTAAGGTTGAAGCTAAGTAGAAGGCACTCAAACTCTATCAACTGATAATTCCTTTTAAATATGTCTATATTGAAATCGCCGGCTATTACAATATTTTTATAGACATTCTTTGATAATTCATGTAAGACTAATTCGAATTGATCAAAGAAACTATTAAGATTGTTAGTATTTGGAACTCTGTAAACACATACAAAAGCAGTCTTGTACTTGGTGAGCTCAATGGCATAGCATTCAAAAGTCCCTGTTATTGACATTTTTGAGATTTTCAATAACTCTTTCCATTCGTGTCCATTTCTAATTAGGATACATGCTCCTCCTCTCTTAACTTTTTTTCTACTATAGTGAGCGGCTAAGCAGTAGTTTGGTATGGTTAACTGGTTTTCGTAGCCTTCCATCATAAAATGTTCTGTAACGCATATTATATCCACTTGTATGTTTTTTTCTGTAAGTTCAGTCAGACTGTGAGCGCATCCGCCTTGTTCAATAAACCTGCTATGTTCTGGTGCATTACATGAAGATGTTTAGAGACGAAAAAGTTCTCCATGTGACAGATTATCCATACACACAGTATCAGTTCATGTCAGTCGAAGTCATCAGGTTATTATATTTTATGTCATCAATTAATCTAATTATATCCTTAAAAATTATATGTATTCCAGTAGTATTTATTGCTCCAGTCCGTCTATTATACTCAGTGTAGCTGTAGGTGAGATTTTTATTGCTGTCTATTAGATATGCGTATTCGTGCGTCAGTATGTCCAAGAAAAGTAAGTTATTAAATGCTCCACTCTTGAATTATATAAATTAGTGTAATTCTCGCATTTATACGTTGGAGCGCACAAAATAAAGTTAGTATGGTTGATTTCCTGTAGTACTTGTCTGATATGCACAATAATGTCAAAGTAGCTGTTTGTAGTTCGGAAGTCTTCTTCACCTAACATAATTATACAATAGTCCTCTAACGTAAAGTCGGATACTTTGGCTTTCAATCCAAATATTATGGGACCAATATCGGAACATACTCTTATAAACAGAAAATAATAATTTTCTAAATCGGTCCACAATTGACGGAGAAATCGGTGAAGAAGCAAAGTTCGAATTGCTTTAGAAATATCGTATTGTGAAATATACGAGAGTTCTCCAAAATGTTTACGTGGTTCATAACTTTCGATTGAAGCGCTACTTTCCGAGAACTGTTTGCTTTTCTATCTAAAATGGGTATGACGTTTAGTGGTTGCCAGTTCTTATAACTCACTATAATGTGTAGGATTTTACCTTAATAACGGAGCCAAAAGAGAAGAAAAATCGGGCGCATTGCACACGTGTGGGCTTGTCTTAAATCGCTTGGAAGACTCGTATCTCATAAGATTACATATAGTATTTTCCTCAACGGCTATATTGTTTGTTGAAATTGTTATTTTTTACTTGTTTTTTGTCACTTATAACAACCATACCATTGCACCATTTAAAATAAAATTGACGAAGGAATTTAAGTTTTCAACAACGTGCGGCCACTTGTATACGTTAGGTGATAAATTGGGTAATTTTGTATTCAGTATCACGTCGTTAGCCGCAGTTGTATAAAATTTGCATGAAAATTGTAATTGAAATACAATTACAATTTTCATTGTCGAAACCTCTTAAAATAGCAATGTATTTTCTCTTTGTGTTGGATTCAAAATGTTGTGCTAAATTGTAAATTAGACGAAGTGGAGGTAGAAGCCAGGAAGCCACAATCGAAATATTGTCTTTAAATTAAAATGTTCTTTAATGTGTTTGCTTAAGCAAATGAGGCTTTTATTTGAAAAAAGTATTATGTATATATTAAGTATTTCACATCAATGGCGAGGCCGACGATATAGAGGTTATAGCTGAGACCATGGAGGACCTCAGTACAATGCTCGATAATCTCAGTAGAGCTTCCGAAAGAGTGGCTCTTAGGATTAACATGGATAAAACCAAAGTAATGTTGAATGCCCATGTTACACTCACTCCTATCAAGGTCGGAGACTCTACACTCGGAGTTGTGGGCGACTATGTCTACCATGTCTACCTGGGACAAACGATGCAATTGGATAGGGCCAATTTCGAGAAAGATGCGGGGTATCTTCTCGTCCAACTTACCACAGTGTCTCAAGACGAAAATCTATGACCAGTGTGTGTTGCCAGAGATGACATATGGCTTTGAGACGTGGTCGCTTACAATTGCCCTTATCAGAAAGCTTACAGTCACTCAAAGGGCAATGGAAAGGGCTATGCTCGGAGTTTCCTTGCGTGATTGAATCAGAAATGTAGAGATCCGCAAGAGAACCAGGGTTACCGACATAGCCCGAAGAATTGCCAAACTTAAGTGGCAGTGGGCAGGGCACATTGCTCGCAGAACGGTTAGCCGATGGGGTAGAAAGGTTCTGGAATGGTGACCGCGAACCGGAAGACGTTGCGTTGGAAGGCCTCCTCAGGTGGACCGATGACCTGCTGAAGGTTGCGGGGATCCGCTGGTTGCGACACTTCGGGACGCCTATGTGCAGCAGTGGACGTCTTTCGGCTGATATGATGATGATGAAGTATTATTGTGATTACTGGTAACCAATTCAAATATCTCTAGCTACAATAGCTGTCTTATAACGTGTTGGTTACATCAAAATCATGAATAAAATTGAAAACATTTTTAAGTTGAAAACTAAAAATAAGCTAAAAACGATTTACTTTGGTCTTATTTTAAGCAGAACCATTTTAAAATTTAAATACTTGACAGCATAGTTTAGAAGGATAATCATTGTATGTGCCTGTAAGTAGCACTTACAGATAATGAGTAGAGCCCTTAAAAAATAAGGTAAAATAGGTAGGTATTAAGTAAGGGGATGGTCAATTTCAATAACGGTTTTTAATAAAAATATTTCATGTTGATATTTTTTCTCTTTGTGTTTAATAAAAATAGTATAAATTTATCATTTGTAAAAAATGGTTTGTTTTCAATGAAGCAATGAAATAGTTTCTAGAAATATTGGAAGAGAGAAGTTTATAGGTTCCAAATACTATAAAGAGGTTAAAAATAACATATTATTAATTTAACATTAAACAATTCGAATAACGCAAACCTGTTGGAAGAGAAGCCTTTATTCTGTTGTGTTTAGTTAATACATGCTTAAGTCGTGACAATCTAAGAACTCCAATGACATTTCTCATTTTACATGCCACGATAACTTTGTACGTAATAAATTATAATTTCAATATATAAAAAAAAAACCCGACACATTTATCTTGCGAAAACATCCCGATTCAAACAGTAAAACGCCCATAACTTTTGAACGGCTCAACCGATCTTATTCAAACATAGCTAAGAACACTCTCGACAGAATAAACTTTCAAACAAAAGAAACAAAAATCGGTAAATCGGTAAATCAAAATCGGTTCATCGGTTGAGGCGCTATAACGCCACAGACAGACACACAGATACAGCAACACACGTCAAACTTATAACACCCCTCTTTTACCAGCGGGGTTTAAAAATAAACATTGATATGTATTGTACACAGATACACAGCAACACACGTCAAACTTATAACACCCCTCTTTTTTCGTCGGGGATTAAAAACCCAATTCATAATCCAAATTAATTACTATGTTACGCATACACTTTAACAACGATTTTCATTCGTAAGCATCAAGTTTACTTAATTATTATTAAGTATTTTGTAGCTGTCAAATCTGGCTTCTTAGATTGTCACGACTCTAGGTTCTAGATTTATAAGTTAATCAATACTTCATGTTTTGGTAATTTATTATCTAAAACAAACTAATTAAGCCGAGGATAAACGGTTAAGTTCCGGATTAATTAAATAACTGTTTTGTAAATTCATACGTATGAATTCAGTCTATAAAATATTTCTTTTAGATGTTCTTGCACAGACAAATATTCATTACGAAGGTAGTTGTTTCAGGTAGGGTTATCATTTCAAAAGGAAATCCGTCAATAAGACGGGCATTTGCAAAAAGTTCGCCACTAAATTTTTAATCCTCTCTTAACTGTATTAGTTACTAGCTTTTGCCAGCGGCTTCGCTCGCGTGAATGTCGAAAATTATCCCAAGGGATCATATTCCCGGGATAAAAGTATCTTATATGCTATTCCAGACTATATTCTATCTCTGTGCCAAATTTCATCCAGATCCGTTCAGTAATTTTTGCATGAAAGAGTAAAAAACATACAAAGACAGACACACTCAGTAACTTTCGCCTTTACATTGTGTGATATTTTCTGGAAAGTTTCTTCAAAAGCGAAAAGTCTAAGCGAATAAGGTTCTAATAAACTTCAGACGACTGAGTGAAAAACGTTAGACCAATCCGGTCGGGCAACCCTAGTTCCTAGCAGCTTACCCGATTTATATGCAGACGATGCAGGTTAATTTGCTCGAGCTAACTGTGATCGTGAACTATTGCAGGCTTGAGCTGAAACCGTGCACGGCTAGCTACTTAAGAAGGGAGACTTAACAAACAACTATTAAGTGGCCTTTACACCCTACCGTCCATAAAACTTTAGCAAAAGCATAAGTTTTCACACTTTCGCAAGTTTTCTCAGATTAGCCCGGAGAGATTCATAGAAATGATGTAATAAGTCTGAGAATTTGTAGGTCGACATTAAAAGGAAAATGTACCGAGTATTACTGAAATAACGAAAACTGTTTTATTCTTGGCTTGAACCTATTTCTAGCGTTATTTCGGCCTAATATATTTTATTTGTGTAACTCTACCACTGAGCACTGGGGACTTAGTTTTTTTTTCAAATTCGTTACTTGTTCTATAATGAGATCTCTATATATTTGCTGTCGTCTGTTCATATATAAAATATAACTAACTAGTCACTTCGTAATAAATATCTTATAATAAAAATGAACACAAAAAAGGACTAATTGTCTGTAGTTTTGGAAAACAATTTGTTTTTCATATGTCAACGAACCTCTTTAAATATGAATCAAGAATTTACCATCAACATTTCCTTTTACATATTTTTCTCTCAGGAAATTAAAGCCAGAATAATACTTTATTAAAATGTGACTGTCATATATTAATGTGTTCATAATATAAATTAAGTTTCATGACATTCATTAAATTAATTATGATATCACGTAGAGGAATTCTTTTTTGTGACGTCATTTCTTTTTTATTTTTGTTTTACTTCTATTTACTGTTTTGTTAACTTTTCTCTGAACATAGAATCATTATATTAGGTATTTATTTCCTACCTACCTACCCCGTTCTCCATCAAGTGTATCTTTATCTGTCTATTACAAAGTAGGCGAAAAATTCGTATATATATGTATGTATAGTAGTCACAGCGGATGTAAGTGTCTCTGTAGTTAGCACTGCGAACCATTGCGCAAGAAACACTTTGTCATCGAGTAAGCGAGATAGGACGCTACGACAAACGTAAGCGAGTGAAAGAGGCAGTTATACAATGCTATCTTCTACTTCAACATTGACAGAAAAATAGTAACTGCGCAAGGTCTTGCAGCCAACTTCAGAGACACAAAGATACACTGTGACTACTACTGTAGCAGCGGTGTATTCTCCCAAGTGTTAGGTAGAGGCAAAGATAATATAATACTACAGTACAGATACCCAATCCCATACAAAGAAATGTCACCTCCTTAAGTCGGGCTATTGGTCGGGCTATTTTTTCTTTTTCCATATTTTTAACAGGCGGCAGCACCAGTGACTCTTTAATAGCCCGAGACTGTGGTTTTCTAACGCCATCTAGTAGTTTGCCTAGATACTAAATCATATGGCAATTTGAGCGAGGAATCGTATCATGTAGGTACTCAGAGACGTTATTTGCCAGTTGTCTTGTCCTTGAACGCTTACTTCGTATTCGTAATAATAACATTAGGTATGTTCGGTTCGGGACAGACTCCGCTCAGACCGCGGTAACTTCTTAAATCTAAGTGGTCGCATTGTGTAGCGAATTTCACAATATTCACGAATATTCCAAATCAATCAAAACTGTAGAATTCGTTGTAGAATTAAATGTAGGTAGTTAGCTTGCTTCCGCGGCAACGGAATGACACGAAGTAGGTACCTACTTCATGTCATTTTATTATTCACTATAAGGGTTATCCTTTTTTACCCGGCTGCAAGGAAAGGGTTATGTTTTTCGCGCGTATCTTGTATGTAAGTATGTGTGTAATATTCTTTATTACCTCGTATCTTTCAAACCACAAAACGGATTTTTATAATTAAGACATCGTTAGATAGGTCTTGGCCACCCAAATATTCTTAGATAAGTGCCATTAAAAAAAAATTGCGGATTTTGGGCTCCATATTGTAGAGGTTGCCATTTTTTATCTTCGTAACCCGTCGAGTGGGGTATCAAAATGAAGGGCTTTTAGTGGTGATTACAAAAATACATACCACGTATATGTTTAAAACAATTTATAAAAAAAAAAAACTTAAAAGTTGTAAATAAAAAAAGCTAATTTAAAAATCAAAAAGGAAGCGAACTCAAAAGCTGTAAACAAGTAAAAATCGTGCTGTGCCGTCGGAGGATCAGGCAGTTCGCGAATATGTATCCTCCGACTGCACAGCTAGTTATTTTCTTGTTTACAGCTTTTTAGTTCGCTTTTGAAGCAGTCGGATGTTTGATTTTTAAATTAGCTTTTTTATTTTAGGTTGGTACTTAGATATATAAAGAACAAGATGTTTTTACAAAAATGATTACTTTTAATACTTTAGTTAGGTACGCAGCATGGCAGTACCTACCCTACCCCTCACGCCCGCTGTCACATGAAATTGCTAGCGCGTAGTGGCTCACGAAGTGTTTCGAGCCGTTATTAAGTTTGAATCAAACTGTACCTACTATGCGACACGTAAACTCGGACGGCAAGCGGCACACGCGTCGCGTTATCTCTTATTTTAGTACCCGTGCGATTTGAGTAGGCCCTAGCGCGATACGAGTCCTGTTCCAGCGAGGTATCTAGTTAATTCGACGTGTAAACAAGCTTCACAAAAATGTGATTTTAAATAATAGACCAAAACTTTAATATTTGAAATTACGCCTATAATAAATAATATCTTTTAAATTACGCCTATAATAAATAATAACTATCCTACAAAATGAATCTTACGATGGATATATAGTTTAGGACGAATTGTGAAACACGCCATCTATTGCAAAGAACTCAAAACAAAACGAAAAGTCGATGGCTACTTTCAACTAATTTAACATACAAAGTCTTCACTTATCTTTTTTGTTCAAAAAAACTGATTAATGAGTTTAAATGGATAAATTAACATTAAAGAAGCAAGTTTTGATTTTTACTAAACTTATTTCAGCCTGAATCTGCTGTTAAACATTTTAATTGATTGTTACTTTCACATTTGTTACCTATGCTGCCATCTATGATCTTTTTTTAATACTAATTATAATTTGTATGAGTTGATACCCCATGGTAGAGGGTACACTTATATTAACCCATCCACATTTTACGTTTAAGTCCCTTGTTATAGGAGGTGAGCATATTGCCATCAACCGGGCATAACTTCTGATTCCGGGATGCACTTGAGATATTCCTGACAAAATTTTCCAATAACGTTTTGTCCAATCCGTTTATCAAACTCAAGACCTCGGGCTCAGTAGAGCGCTTGCAAACTCTAGACATTATCACTATTGTCAATTACCAGATCAACATTCGACTTCATTCACCTAAAATCTTTGTAAAGTATCTTATTATTGGAACATTTAAATGCCTAATAATAATAATATCTATAATTATTGTGATCTAGGTTATTATTGAAACTGAAATGATTTTGTTTAAAGACTGATTTCAATTAATTTAATTGGGTATAATAACGAAGCTGTTATTTTCACTAAATAAACAGCAAAATTTAAATAAACCTCATTGAAAATGGAAACAGTACTGTCAACATTAAAGTAATTATTATGAGCATTCGTAATGTAATTATTGAAAATTTGATTTTTGTGTGGCCTTTTTTCCGTTTAACACTATAATTACCGTACATTTTCCGAGATAAAATGAATCCTAAAATCGCCGCCAATTAGCAAAAAAATAAAAGTCATTGATCCAACTTAAAAACATGATTTTTTGTTTATGGAGAAATTTTGATAATTTTGGTCTCAAATGAAAGGTATAGGCGTAGAACTATTTTATCCGTTTAAATCATGTAAATCGGTCCACCTGTTTATGAGATATTAACTCATTACAGAATTCCAAGTGAAAGGGTCAAGGATGCCCCTTACCGCGATACGTTTGTTTTGATCGTCTTAATGACACTGCCTATACATGTTTTTTGTATCGTTTTGAAATATTAGAATATATTGGTAGACAGATGTTAACGACTTTATTTTTGTGTTATCTGGCGGTGAATTTAATGCCATTCAGTGACAGAGTATTTTTTTATCTGTGAAAGAATTTTCGTAATTGTACTAAAACAACAATTTAATATAAATAAACAAACAATTTTAGCTAAACATCTATTTCGATGGAATGGAAATAGTTTCCACAATTATTCGTCCCCAGAAACATCCAAATCAATTTGAAATTCCCATTATTCTATTGACGATCTGTCAGATGCAAGTAAAAGACTATTATGTTCTCAGTTGGCTATGCACAGCGAACATGGCGACTAATGCATTGTTAGCTTGCACACATTCGCGCAACGTGCTTGTAAATTGTTTCATTAGAACCACTGAGTACAATGTTGTGGCCTATATGGACACTCATACCAAGGGCGGTTACGTAATACACGTCCGTGTCCGTGATCCATGTTCGTGATTTGAGTGCCGTGTTCAAAATATTCTGGATTATGACAGCCTATTTTTTTATATAGCGCAATAATATTGTAGAGCCGCCTTATTTGAGAAATTATTAGTTCACCATACAAACTTTCACCTCTCTTTTCACACCCTTATGGATGATTGCTGGGATAAAACTATTCTATGTCCTTCCCAGGGTCTAAAACTATCTCCGTGACAAATTTAATCTAAATTAGTTCAGCGGTTTAAGCGTGAAAAGGTAACAGACTTTCGCATTTATAATATTAAGTATGGATTATGACGATAAACTCTATCAGTTTGGATGTAGTGCATAAGCTTCCCTACAAGAAGTACTACGGCTATTTTGGAACCAAAATCTCACGGACAAGGATTGTATGTACTCATCGCCCTAAAGGTGTCGTAACTAAACGTTTTTATTGAATTTATATAGTACTAGCGGACGCCTCGCGGTTTCACCCGCGTACTTCCCGTTCCCGTAGGAATACAGGGATAAAAAGGAGCCTATGTCACCCGGGGATAGTGTAGCTTACTAACAGTGAAATAATTTTTGACACCGGTCCAGTAGTTTTTAAGTCTATGCGTTACACTCTTTATAATATTAGTATAGGAGTATAGATTAGTAATATTAGTAATTAGTACAGAAAACATAATGCACAAATAAAAATAACAAGTACCGAGGGGGACATATTGCCTTAAGCATTTTCTACCACTCGACCTTAGGGTGGTGTAGAAGTAGAAGATGCAAATTAGAAGAAAGTCAAACAGAAAAAAAAGATACTTAAATACAAACTGGTATGCTATATTTAGCTACTGTATTTATTAAAAATATTTTCTTGGTGATGGCTTTCATTATATTTTGTAAGAACAGCCACCCTAGCCAAGTTATAAACGTTTCGTATCGAATCTCTTTCTACAATCGTTAATAAAATTTGTATGGTCTGACCACGTGACTTAATGTTCAGATGTGTCATTCCCCTACATTGATTTACGGCTACTAGCGCTATCGATTGTAGATTTTCAACATGGCTACAGGTGCTGTGCTGTCATACTTAGCGCTTTAGGCTGGGCGTTGTCTATCAGTGGGTGAATTTAATAATTTTATTAAGCAGACATACTGTAGCAACGGACTCAATTAAATATAAAACATTCCTAGGAATGAATACCAAAACTCTAATAAAATAACGTTTATTTATTATTCCCACAGTTTTAATTAATGTGAAAGCTCTCGGAATTAAAAGTGCGTTTATGCCTGAATTAATAGTAAACAGATATGTATTGATTGCGACAGATAGACAATGTATTGCCTAATTATTTCGCTACTTCTATATTGACATGAAAATTTATCATCATATTAGCCGAAAGACGTCCACTGCTCACATAGGCCTCCCCCAAGCGTCGCAACATTGTCCGGTCCCGTGCGTCTCGCAACCAGTGGATCCCCGCAACCTTCACCAGGTCATCGGTCCACCTGGTGGGGGGCCTTCTAACGCAACGTCTTCCGGTTCCCGGCGCCACTTTAGTTTGGCAATTCTTCGGGCTATTTCGGTAACCCTGGTTCTCTTGCGGATCTCTACATTTCTGATTCGATCACGCAAGGAAACTCCGAGCCTAGCCCTTTCCATTGCCCTTTGAGTGACTGTAAGCTTCCTGATAAGGCCCATTGTAAGCGACCACGTCTCAGAGCCATATGTCATCACTGGCAACACGAATGTAAGTTTATATAACTTGATAATACAACTTACAAAACATGAACATCAGACGATTTTTTACGAGACATATAACTAAGTAACAGACAACTTTGATGTTTTCCTTCGATTCCTAGAAGGAGGATCATCTTTATTTTGCTTTGTGTAGTATTTTAGTTTATATTTTTTTTACAAAATATGTTCATCGTTTACGAAAACAAAATAAGTGTTGTCTTGTTATATTGAGAAACGACCGGTAAATAAGTTTCCTGTAATCAATATCATCAATCATCATCACTACATTTATTAAGTCGTTTTTGAACATCGAAAATATTTCCAAAATAAATAGCTAGGTTATTAAATAATGGATAACCAACAGAACTTCTGTCTTGTTGTGCACGCATCACGTAAAATGTACGAAACAATGTAGATAACTTAAAGTACACATAAAAAATGTGCGTTACTTGAAGTATTATTTAGTTTTTGTTTCATCGCAATCAGTTCGGTCTATCAAAAGATACATGAATTTAAAGTGTTCAAGAAGTAAAATTTATCATAACACACGCAATTTAGATACTCGGACAGTTGATCTCCATATTCGATAGATGGCGTTGTGCATTTGACTTCATTTTCTGAACGCCGTGTTAAGGCGCTACCCCAAGCAAAACGCCGCGCTAGCCGTTTTTCGTGCAGTTTTTAGGAGCTATCTACTCGTTATTTAAAATGAAATATCAAATAATAAAAATACATTAAATTTCTACATATTAGTGTGTCCAAAATTGTAGATTTCTTTTTTTTTAATGATTTATATGTATCACTAATCTCCTTCCAACAAAACCATAAAAATGAGAAATAATTATTGATAGCATGCATCTCCTCGTAAAGTGTTCATTAATATTATTTTTGTACTAACACTAATGGATAGACAATTTGATAACGAACATTTTGTAAGTTTAATTTTTTTTCAAAAGACCAATGTTTGATTTTATAAAGATTTTATTTTAAAATCTGGGCGTATTCACTATTGTAATTCATGCGCCACCAGTGCCGCTAGGCCAATAGGAATGCTCATATCTCATGCTGATTTTTTGGTCAGATTCTCCGCGGCAGAATGACCCTAGAAAAAAAATGGTAAGTAGGTAGGATAGGCAGTTGACGGGAGCAAAGCCGCGGGCACAGCTAGTAATTCATATATTTAAAATTCATATATATTTGTTTCAGGTAACTTGCTCGTTATCCTCGTGGTAACTCTATCGAGGCGCCTGCGCTCCATAACCAACTTCTTTTTGGCGAATCTGGCCGTGGCTGATTTATGCGTTGGCGTGTTTTGTGTCTTCCAAAATCTGACTATATATCTTATACCGAGGTGAGTGAATCGTAGCATCAGGTAAACAAGGCTTGTAAACACAGCGTATACTTAAAACAGCATGTTGAATGAATTAGTGTGTGTTGGAAGGCCCGAAGCGGTCAAATGTAAAAATAATGGCTGCGCGGAAAGGTATTTTGGTAAATGGAGTGTACTTTGTAGGCAGCGAGCGCTGTGTACGTGAGATAGGCATGATCTTAGACATAAATATCACAACAAGAAATAGGTCACGGAATATCTATATCCCAATTATTGCGACACGTTTGAATGGTGTGTACTGAAAGAATTTTCTATCACCATTAACATTTTTCGAGGCATTTACTTATGAATCAAAGACGCAATTCATGCAAAAAATAACTCTCTAAAAAGATAAAGAACCCAAAATTTTATCGAGTTATGCGAGCAAAAATCTTCTGAACAGATTATTTTTTTATTTCGATCCAAAATTTATAAAAAAATCACGTTGTAAGCCGCGTTAACTGCGTATAGGTAATTGTTTTTTATTTTCCACATGAATACATTTACTTTGACCTGCAGTCACATATTACATTTGCGTATCGTGTAACACGTACGCAAGTAAACAAAGTCTAATGTCGAACGCGTGTCCGTTTAATTAATCCCAAATGAACGTTTTGTTTGCGCTTCGTTAACTACGTTGACTTTATATTTTTTCATAATTCGGATGCAGTAAACCTCTTTGGAAGGTTACTGCGGTTGGAAAAGCCGAAAAAATTAACACTTTGATAACAAAAAAATCTTTTTAATTGGGCATTTTTTTTCCAAGTTTCAGTGTTGCTTGAGGTTGATATATTGGTAAGAGCTAACGTATCGACCCAATTAGTCTCGCTTGAAGATTAATGGATTATCCTTTCAATTAGAAAATCATTTTCAATGAAACCAATTAATTCAGCAGGATTAAATTCAACATCGAGGTTGCAATAAATTAAGTTACCTTTATTTACGTAGTAACTATTCAGTAATCTGTGGTAGCATGTGTGTATGCGATAGGGTCGCGAGTAGTTATCGCTTGTCCAATTCGGTTTTTGATAACACTGTCACGAACAGAGACGGTGGTGAAATAGCTACAACTGTAGTCTTATAAAGCCAGAATCACATCACATCACATCATCAGCCTATTAATGTTCCCACTGCTGGGACACAGGCCTCCTCTCTGTGAGAGGGAATGGGCTGTAATCCACCACGCGGGCCCAGTGCGGGTTGGTGGATGTCACATGTCTTCGAATTTTTGGTTCTAGGACATGCCGGTTTCCTCACGATGTTTTCCTTCACCGTTTTGAGAGCAGTGGTGAAGAAATAACTTACACAAAGTAAAGCGCCTGCCTGGGCTCGAACCCACGACCTACAACTTGTAAGTCGCGGCCGATACCACTGGGCCACCGCTGCTCCAGCCAAAAGCCAGAATGATAAAGGAAAAAGAATAGAAAATCTACAGATAGGGAGGGGCCTATAGTCTATGACAAAACATTATTTCAGAAGGGTCTTGCCTACTTCCGGATCTTTCGAATGGAAAAATTGTCCTCGTTATTCCTAAAATTGTTTGATAAAGTGAAGGAAATAAGAGGCTTTGACATAAAAACATGAGAGGTGGATGTGATTATTGAAGAGCGCGGGGAGTGAGTGGGTGTCAGGGAAATGATTTATTGTCAAATCGTAAATAACGCTTGTATGTACTTATACTTATTTATTTATCACAAGGGCAGACATGGTAATATGGGTCATGATAAGTGTATAATATAATATCAGTTAGTAATTAACCTACTGCTGATGCGATATTTTCTGTTATAGGTAGATACACCAAGCATTAATAGACTTATTACGTACGTATCGTTCGTGGCGTATTATTTCATGTTAGAAAATCTAAACCAATTAAACTTAAGGGTCAAACCTTTCACTAGCAGACTCAAACTTGTTTCCAAACATTGCCGGAACTATAGTTCCTCTAAGTGGAACTCCGTGTTATTTTGCGCTACGAATAACATAGTCACAAATCTAGTCACTAGTCATGTTGAGAGATTGGTCCGTCCTTCGGTCGGATTCCGAAATATTAAAGGATTACTCGTATGTATCCTGAGAAAACGTGCCTGGAAATCCTAACGAATTACCCGGCGAGTGATGATTGATGACTACAGCTGACCGTGAGCTAGAATAACATGTTTAAATGATTGAAACCGAAATAATGAATCAGACATTGATATGTTACATATGTAATATGTAATAGTAAATAAGAAACTAGTACACAAATGTATGATGTTGAAATTCAGAACCTTGAAAGGGAATTATTGAGTAGGGAAAATACACTCAAGGAAGTATTTTGTAAATATGAATGTAGTAAACAGATGTTGAGTGAACGCATGCAGGAGGCCTGTGAGTTGGTGGACCTGGTGAAGTATAATGCAGAGAGGTGCGAATCATTGACTAACAACCTCACCTGTAGTTGTGCTGCCGCTCTGCCACCTCTCATGTCACAACATGTTGCTACTACAACTTTACCCATTGATCATACTGCAACAACTTTGAACCCCACCAAAAGTAATGTCTTAGTATTTTCTGATAGATTAGGAACAGGTTTTAGATCTTTGTTAAATAACCGTTCTAAACATACAATAGTGAACCATTGTTATCATAAACTGCAATTTAATGAGCTTATCCATAAAATTCAATAGACACAATTGAATGAGCAAACTACTGTAGTACTTCTTATTGGAAATAGCCTTAGTATAACAAAAAGGGACATAGTTAATGGTATTGACACCCTACTTAAGTTAAGATTAAACAAATTAATATTATGTGCATTGCCCTATTCTGGCAAGTTACTTGTTCATGAAAATGAATACATTTCTAGTTTGAATAACCTGATGCATATTTTATCTTGTCGTCATAGTGACCGTTTATTGTTTTTTGACACCAACAATTTTGTTAGTGATTTTGTTTGATTGGGAACCATGTTTCTTCCCAAAAATAGTCGACATTTATTAGCTACATTGTTAGCTTTTAATATACACGCAGTTATTGATAATTTAACTGAGACTAGGTTTAGTGATTTAAAAGTATTATCCAGTTTTTCTGATAATACTTTAAACGATGATTCTTTAAACGATTAGAGCCGACAAAAGAGAAGTCGAATAGTAATATTTTACTATATCATCAAAATATAAATCGCTTCTCCGGCAAAATTTTAGACGTGGAATTGTTAGTAGATAAATACCACATGGATATCTTATGTTTTTGTGGAACTTGGTTAAAACCAGATAGGATGTTGTTTAATGTAAATAATTTCTCAGTTGCCAGCGCGTACAACAGATCCACAGTGGGTGGTGGTACCCTGATACTTTGTAATAGTCATTTAAAATATAAGGAAAGGAAGGATATCACTGCTTAATCTGTTGATCGCTTGTGTGAGGTAGCATGTGCAGAGCTCGAGGGGCATACTGTCTTGTGCGTTTACAGACCACCAGCATCAATCCTGTCATTGTTTTTGATTACAATGGAAGAATTATTAAGTAAACTTTTCAGAGATAATAAATTAGTTTTTGTTTGTGGCAACTTAAATATAGATCTGTTAGTCAACTCGCCTGAAAAATGTAAGCTCATTTCATTATTTAAATCATTTAACCTAAAATATTTATTTAATGAACCAACAAGAATAACAGCAACTTCAGCTTCTTGCATAGATAATGTATTCACTAATTGTAAAGTAAAAGATTCGTTTTTAATTAGTGGCGTTAGGTCAGACCATACTGGTCAACTAGTATCTTTTGAGTCAAATAAAAAAATTAACCTAGCTAAATCAATTCGATTAAGACCACTTACTAAAAATAAATTAATCTATTTTAATAATAATGTTTTTAGCAACCTTTGTAACGCCAGTTTTGATTCAAACGACCCCAATATAAATTACGGCACGTTGTTTTCAACAGTTTGCCAAGAATTCAATAAAACGTGTAATGTAAAAACAGTTAAATTCAACAATTCCAAATTAAAATTTAGTGAATGGGCCACTGTGGGCATAAGAAAAAGCCGAGATATCTTATATAATTTATATTACGAAAAATCTTTGACTTCCGATCAAGTTTTTCACATTTATGTTAGAAACTATTCCAAAATATTCAAAAGAGTCTGCGCTCAAGCAAAATCTCTAATAATAATTAACAAAATTGGTGCTTCTAATAATAAAATAAAAACTGTGTGGCAATTAATTAATAGAGAAACTGGAAAGATACAACAACGCGATCAGAATGAGTTGTCTTTGAAAATAACTAATCAAACCATTTCTGATAGGCAAGAAGTCGCTGAGACATTACAAAATTTCTTTACCAACATTCCGTTAGAGGTTACGAAGTCTCTTCCTTCCTCATCTAAATTAGCTGAAGCTCTTCTTAAAGAAAACTTTACTAAAGACATACCAATCTTTAAATTTAAACCAATATGTATTGATACAATTAAAAACGCGTTCAAAAGTCTCAATATAAAAAATACTGAAGACTTGTGGGGGATATCCCCCACAAGTCTTCAGTATTCTTTCGTTAGGGTTCCGTTAGGGTTCTTGGAGATATTATTGACTCAATTGCTCCTGTCCTAACAGGCATATTCAATCAATGTTTGGACAGCGGCACTTTTCCTGACTTAATGAAACACAGTAAAGTAGTACCAATTTTCAAATCAGGCTGTAAGAGTGATCCTTCTAATTATAGACCTATATCCGTGCTTCCAGCATTGAGTAAAATCTATGAAAAAATCATGCTGGAACAGATGTTGTTCACTTCAATTCAAATGGGATCCTGCATAGTCAACAGTTTGGTTTCACGAAAGGTAGGTCGTCAACGGACGCGGGATAAAACTCATCAGTCACATCTTGGAGGTTTGGGAGAGGTCCCAGGATGCCATTGGCATTTTCTGTGATCTCTCAAAAGCTTTCGACTGCGTCGACCACAACACACTGATCTGTAAATTACACCACTACGGAATTCTTGGAAAATCTGCTGATCTCGTGCTTTCCTATTTATCAAACAGACAGCAAAAAGTAAATGTTAATGGGGCGAAGTCCTCCGGGTCCCTAGTCAAGATGGGCGTGCCCCAAGGTTCAATTCTCGGCCCTTTCCTTTTTCTTGTTTACATTAATGATCTCCCTTTTATGATGGCCAAATTATCGGATATAATTCTATTTGCTGATGATACTTCGCTAATTTTTAAAATAGATAGGCAAGATACGGATGTCTTAAATGTCAACGAAAGTCTGATTGTTCTCTCAAAATGGTTCGCAGCTAACAATCTTTTACTGAATGCGAAAAAAACAAAATGTCTTAAGTTCTCTTTACCAAATGTACCACAACATGACCTAAACCTAAATCTTGACGGCAAAAATCTTGAAGTTATAACGGAAACTGTATTCTTAGGGATTACTATCGATTCAAAATTGCAGTGGGGCGCGCACATTAGAACTCTTTCGGGTAGGTTAAGTTCGGCTGCATATGCAGTAAGGAAAATAAGGCAGCTAACCGATGTAGCTACAGCTAGGTTAGTATACTATGCTTATTTCCACAGTATTATGTCTTATGGCATTCTGCTGTGGGGATCAGCAGCAGACGTTGACTCAATTTTCATCCTACAAAAGAGGGCAATCCGCGCAATCTATAAAATGGGTCCTCGCGAGTCCCTCAGAGAAAATTTAAAGAGATCGATATACTGACTCTACCTTCACTTTATATTTTGGAATGTATTTTGTATGTCCGTAAAAATCGGGGGCTTTTCAAAACTAGAAGCGACTTCCATAATTTAAATACACGCAGTAAGCACGAAATTATAATACCCAAATTCAGATTAACGAAAACTAGCAAGTCTTTTCTTATAAACAGTATACGCTTTTATAACAAGTTGCCAAAGTCAGTTATAGAACTGACCGATGGAAGGTTCAAAAACTACATCAAACGTATCCTTATTAACAAAGCATATTATAAAATCAAGGACTACGTTGAAGATAAAAACATTTGGCCTTAGCTCCTTCTGCGCATGCAGCTTCCCTGGTAACTTGTAAACGGCACAAATAAGTGGATGTCTCTAACTATTCTCAATCTCATTTTTTCTTTCCTTCTTTTAATTAGACTTTTTACAATGGTTTTCAATCATCTTTATAGCCCTTTGCTAAGAATAGCTACAGCACTGATAACAACATTTGTGCCACACGTTAAATTTAGTCTTGTTATACTTATTTTTTTTTTACCTTTGTATAGATTATTTTACCGATTGTTTTGTGAATGTGTGAACATTGTAGGCCTTCTTGATGCTTGTTAACATTTGTTAACTTTTTTATTTAATATATAATCTTTTTTTTTTTTTTTTTTTTAGTTTCTTACGACTTATTGTCATAAGTCGGGCCTGCGTTGTCCCCCCATACCTAAGTACTAATGCTGTAACATGGAAATATTGTAAAACCAAACCATTTTTAAAAGAGTAACCATGGAGTTTCTTGCCGGTTCTTCTCCATAGGAAACGACCAACCCGAACCGTGCACCTTTTGTCGACGTTTTATAAGTGCCCATGTAGGCCTATATGAAATAAAAAAAATATTGGTTTTGAATTGAATGTTTTTGATTATGAAAACGAGGCCAACAGTACACAGCCTGCTGTCAATATGGCATATTGAATTTTAGAAAAAAGTCGGCTTTGCAGATTGTCAAACTTTCTCTGTTCTGTGACCCACACCTACCCAATATCCAATGTGACAGGTTATTTCTATATTTGTAGGTTATTTGTATAGTGCCATATTATATTATCGCCGCTTTCTCTGTTCTGTGACCCACACCTCCCCAATATCCAATGTGACAGGTTCTTTCTATATTTGTAGGTTATTTTTATAGTGCCATATAGTATTATCGCCCAAGTAATCATTGTACGTAATGCTATGGATTAAATAACTGAGAAGTAATGGGAAACAGGGCTTTTGAGGTCATTTGTACGATATACATGTAGACAGCTGGTTCCATTTATAGACTAGACATCTACAGACATCTGAAGAATAAAGAACTGAATTAATTGGCCATGAGTTTCAAAGTCGAACTGACGAAGTGGATTAGATCTACTTGTAGCCTCTTTAGATCTATAAATAGCATAATAGCCTCCTCGCATGTAGAAATTATAGAAATGAGCTTAACGCCCACTGCTTAACCCATTCAGATGAACGAATTCATTCTCCGTCCGTTTAGAATGTTTTCAACAATTTTAGTAACGGGTCACGTGTAGAATGTTCAAATTCAATTTGAAGTGGTTACCTACGTTAACTGCGCGGTTCACTTGTTTATATTTTGAATAGACTGGTGGATATTAGATCTTGGATGAGTCAGAAATGATAAATAACACATTCTGACATTAGCTCGTCAAGTCACGTAAAGAAGGAACGCGGTCGGTACGAGCGATATAGGTTTTAATCGAGTGCTCCCGATTGCCCGAAGTTCACTTATTCTAAGATCGTTCGCCCAAATGTTCGAGCAATCAATCAAACCAACAGGTCTTTGGTCAAACGAACATTCGAGCGAACGTTATCGCTCTCTTATTAAGGCGTATATATTCCCCAATGTTAACGCAGTACTGGCCGTGCGCCCAGAATATCAATATTGAATCTCCTTTTGGACAGTTTTGTTTGCAAAATATTCTTTGATCTAAAGAAAAGAAAGAAACAACACATTTTTTTGACACTAGCCAGAGCAAACAACACAAAAATAAAAAATAAAACTTAGACTAAACAACAATAATCTACCTAATGTTTTTCGACACCGACTTCCGAAAAAGAAGTTATTTTTCACATTGTAGTGTTTTTATTTGGAAGTCGGTAAAAATTTTTGTAGAAAAGTTTTTTACACAGAAAAAATTATGTCTAGAATTTCTTCATAATTGAAATAGCATATGTAAATCAAAGAATATTTTGCAAGATCTTCACAAAATTAAAATGGGACCAATTTGGGAACATACTCTTTCCGACAATATTTCAAAGAAGACTTTTCATTATCGGTCCACAATAGACGGATAAATCGGCGAACACACGAAAAAAAAACAATCATTAAGTCGAACATAGAACCGCCTCCTTTTTGGAAAGTCGGTTAAAACATTATCAAAAGGAGGAGTATCCAAAAGTAGCGAAAAAACGTGTTGTCAATTATTTTTTTAACGCAAAACTATTAGTTACATGAAAAAATATGTTTCATGATGTTTCACGAATTATACTAAGAAGTATGCTTTAGAAAGGAACCTTTTTACGGCACTAAAGCAGTGGAAGGCCCTTAATATTGCGCTTGATAAACAGATCAGTAATCCCAGAGAGTATATAGTTAGTAGAGTTTTACCAGCAAAATCGCTTTTTCACCTTTTACGAAATTGAGACATTTGCAGCCAGAAGTACATCCATCACATATACCTAACCTACGCAGAAAATCTAACAGCAAATTTATAATACCGCACAAATTGAAAATGGTGTTTGCTTCGGGCATCTCATGAAGATTTACTTGAATTTCGCGAAGCAATAACAGCGATAAACGATCTAACCCGACGTCAAAATTCAGCGATTTGTGAACATATTTTTCTATTTTCAGCTGGGTTTTTGGAGACTTTCTATGCAAAATGTACCAGTTCGTACACTCGCTGAGCTACACAGCGTCGATATTCATTCTAGTGGTGATTTGCACGGAGAGATACTTCGCTATTATACACCCCATCACTTGCAAACAAATCCTCACTTCAACACGGCTCAGGGTAAGATCCAGTGTGTCACGACCTCACAGACGGCGAACAGCGAGGAAACGATTTCATTTGAATTGACTACCTCAATTCCCCCGCGAGCGACGCCTGGATAGGCCGGTCTTTTCCGTGAACCTTATGAATTGGTATAACATTATTCAGGTCGACAAATGGCGTCGATTTCACGCCACTGTTCGCCGTTACGTCGTAATATTGAAATAGTTTAGTAGCCATCGTAACTCATTTCACAGATCATCTAATAAGTCAAAGTTTGGTAGATACTTACCTGACTCAAATAATATCTGGCATAAATTATTTTACTTTCGAGTATTGCCGGCTTTGCAACTAGCTTTTAAAGCAATTTTGTGACCTACATAGCCCGGCTATCCGGCTAGCACAAGTATAATCCAAATAGCGCTGTGGCGTCAGTGTTGTGCGAATATAATATAATAAGCAAGTTTGCTAGATTGACTAGACCTCCCTTTGCCTCTGAAAATATGTAGATTTCACTCCAGCTTCAGCTTTTAGAATAAATATCACTGTTTAATATTACTAAAACGTCCTAGTCAGCTGTAGTGTCAAAATATTAATTTGGATTTAGTTTCAATTAAAAAGTTTTGCTAAATTATGAGGCTAACCAACTGTGGAACAAAGTTATTGTCGTTTGACAAATCTGTTTGAAACAGGCTGAGTGAAAATTAAAACAAAAATAAAAGTAGTAGATGTTAAGACGTGTTTTGAATCACACTCGAAATTACAATTCAACAGAAGCCCATTATGTTTGAAAACATCGTCTACTACACAAAAAATAACACAATTAATTTTGTTGAGTTACCAAAATGAAAAGATAATGCCATTGCGAGGGTGTTAAGGGTCAAGCAGATCGGTTCTACGTGACAAAGTATTGTTGTCACATTTTGGCACCCCACCACTCTCAGGAGCTTTTACGCAATTAGAATGCTGATTAAATCTTATTCTGTTTTTAAACAGTTGGTTATACTCGGCGTGTGGATCACTAGTGCAGCCTACAGCGCCCCCAAGTTCATCTGGGTAGAGACCATCACCAACGACCTCGGCGATGGTCACATGGAGACAATATGCATTCCGCACCGAAGGAAGTACAACTCAGAGCTGTTCGACATGGTGAACTTCGGGCTTCTCTACGTGACTCCGTTGTGCGTCATGACGGTAAGTCTAATATGATATTTATAATAGGAGCTTAACTATTCACTTACCACTGTACTGTAGAGCTTTAACGCGCTCTACAGGACCAGGTTGAAGGATCTTCAGCTATTATAGAAAGCCTGTAGACTATTTAATTTTATTATAGATAACGAATTTTCATAACCACGTCTTACCACCGATTTTTGAATTAAATATTCGTAGTTGAGTATTTGTGAAACTTCACTTTAGCCTGAATTACAGTCAAACGTTGACATTGATGTCGGGTTTGATACGTTTTTAACTCCATGTACCTACTCAATTAAGGAAACGGCTATAAAGCAAATCTGCCCCGCAAAACTAAAACCGATTCTAAATTCGAATGAGTAAGTTATTCAAATCTAGCGAGAACCATTTTTCTTTCAGCTTGCATGATTTAAGATTCCTATTAGCACCTGGTGGGATGGGAATTTTTAGTTAAGATAGTGAACTTACTGTAGGCGTGTGGCAAACGGACGTAATTTTGTGAGTTTTGTATCGCGTTTTTTTGAGTCACGTAATTTACACTACATTGAAACCTTAGAATAATTATTCTAAGTTTGAAACATGTCGCCGTATGACACATGTGAAAAGGAATACAGCGTAAATTATGTGACTCAAAAAACGTATCTCACAATACACCACACTAAATTACGTTCGTTAGCCTCCCCCTACAATACCTACTACCTTATCTATTGTTCAAAATGATCAAATCTCACACAAATCATGGATAAAAGCGCTATCCACAGTTATTTCCATTTTATCATCCAAAGTAACGACATTATATTGTTTTTGGAAAATAACTTTTGCATTAATTTTAACGTTACGACATCATAACTATTGTTTGTTAATATTTTTAGGACGATCAGTAACTGGGATACAGCTAAGTCTATTATTATTAAAAGCATTAATTTTATTTTACGTTGGTGCTTCGGAATAAGACATGATTTTCTTTAGAATATACAACAAAGTCGTGTTAGTTACACCACCACTCAGGAACGGCTGGACCAATTTTTATTATTTTTGTGTTTTTCGATTTGTTTTCGTCCGGTATAGGTAAGGAATATGTATTATAACAACGAAAAAATTAACGATAAAAAAACATTTTCCCATACATTTTGCGAACACAGCGCCATCTCTGATACATCATGATAGAAACAAGGCACACACAAAAATAAACATGGCGTTGTATGCTGGTTCCGGTATTGCCAATAGATAGCGTTGTTGATTTTTCTGACATTCATCCTATAATTCTAATAAATAAAACACAAAAAATATTCTACTTATGTCCGTTATAGACTTTGAAACCATCCGACCGTTATGCCCCAAACCGGTTTCATTGCATTAGAAAGGCAATGCGAAGATGGTATATGACCAAAAACAATATTGGTAGGTAGGTAGGGTAGGTAGGTATGTAGGGTAGGCAAAGGGAGGAGTAGGTAGGTATGTAGGGTAGGGTAAGATAGGGCAGGTAGATACGTAGGGTAGGTAGGTATATGTACGGTAGGGTAGGGTAGGTAGGGTAGGAAGGTATGTAGGGTAGGGTAGGGTAGGGTAGGGTAGGTAGGTGCCATTTTGCTCAAGATAGTTCTCACGTACAGTTAATTAAGTGATCTCATATATATCAATATTATTCAACACGTGTTACGAACGCCCGCCAACAACAACTGTTCCGTCCCGATCATTGGTATTTACTTGCAACACCGTGTCAGTGGGCTGTCAACGATTTTGACAGCTGACACTAAACAGTCGAAAGAAAAAGCTTGTAATGTGAACACGCCGAAGTCGGGTTTTTGTCGAAACATATCGAATCGAGATGTGTTTCACCCATTGTATTTGTTAATCGCGCCCGCCGTTCGCAATCGGCGTTGTGGAGCGCCCCTAAAGTGGGTTTAGAGTATATTTTCACGCGCAGCGAAGTGCTTTTGCGGGAAACGTGCTGCCTGGTGGACGCCGGCCGGATTCTTCGGTCCAGACAGCCGTCAGTCTATCCCTTTTGTCCTTTATTATATATATATTCTGTTATCCCTAACCTCACGGCACGAGATTGATCGACGCCCAGGAGTCTACCGCAGGAATCTAAGGTAAGTGACGACACTATTACCGGCCAACCCTTGTGGCACCTTATACCTGTGAGATAGGTACCAGTATCTCTCGCAATAGGGAGCAAATCCCTAGCTTTCCACTGCTGCGTTACGGCAGTTTCGTGGGTACAGGTTCAGACAGGGTCCAGGAGTTCCCAACGCTGCTATGGGCCCCAGTGATGAGCTCCTGGCTTGGGATCCGCAGACCTGTATTTAACAACAACCATTGTGTTACCTGTATTTAATAAACCATTATATTATTAAACGACAATTATAAATACTATGATACTCAGAATCTTTGAAATAATTTATATGGCAAAACAACGTTTGTCAGGTCAGCAGTCTCTGAATAAAATGACATTTTTATTAAGAATTTATGTTAAATTTCAACTTATTACATTTAAATACCTATAAGATAATGAAATTAAGTTGATATAGCCAGAAAATCTAACGGTAAAGAAAAGGTAAAGAAGATAGCGGGAATCAGATGCTTGTAACCACAGCATGTTTGCGAATATCCCACAGAGAAATCTTTGTATCATTCGCCTCGGATTTCGTGAAGTTCATTCCACGCTAACATTCCTTTTTCATTGCTGACGTCACGGACTCTGTAACCGACGGACGCAAATTACGACAGATATTGGCTCCAGATAGCTGTACAAAGAGACAAAGAGCTTATCAAGCAAAAATAGCCCCGATACTGCATCTTGTACTTAGCGCTCCATTTTTTATGAAAAGTAGACAAATTCGCAGATATTAGTTTCTACATTTAACATCAAAGGAACTGGATAAATGTCAAAAGTCAAAACTTCTATTAAAATAAGGCGAGTAAGATAACCTATTTCGAACGCGGCTTCAGAATTGCCTCGGTTGCAAGCTGGTGGTGCAAATATCTCTTTTAGAGCTTACATTTGCGATTTTTTGAATATTAAAGGCCGTCACTTTGCTCGTGTAGGTTTTATTTATCAAATAAGTTTTGAAGGTTTTATAATTTACGGCTTTTCAGTTTAAAACACATTAGTATTTGAGCAACATTCTTATGGGCTAAATCAATATCAATACATATAATAAATCTGTAGAAAAGTCGTTTTTGTACATCGGATATATTGCCAAAAAATTGCCAGGGTGTTAAAGGATAACCAACATAACCCATAGCCAGCATTTTTCAATTTTTGTCTGTTTAGTTGTGCATGCATCACGTAAAATGTACGAAACCAATGTAAATAACTTTCATACATAAACATTTTGTAATGTAACTTGAATTAATAATTAGTTTTGATATCATCGCAATCGGTTCACTCTATCAAAAGATAGATAAATATAAAGTGTTCAAGAAGTAAAATATAACAACACGCAATTCAGATATTCGGACAGTTGAACTCCATCGATAGATGGCGTTGTGCATTTGTAGTAGTATGCCGTTGACGGGAAAAAAGCCGCGAGCCCATCTAGTCCCTAATAAATTTCAGTAGTCCTCAATTTATAGCTTTGAAACAACAAAAATACGAAATAAACTTTTCCTTTGACTGAAGGCAGACAACGTTCTGTATTTTATGCCACATTTTAATCTTAACTTCGTTTGTATTTAACTCTTACGTCAGCTGCTGAATATTTTAATACAGAGAGGATGTCCGTAAAGCAGAATTTTAATGATCGTGTGGGCTGTTTGTTTGTCGGTACACTGCGAGCACTTCCTCTACGACTAACAAAGTGAGGTATGAGAGTGATACATTCTGCCGGGCGAGCACGGCTTTTGTGATAGGCTTGAGTTACGCATTTTATCACGGTTTTAGCTTCCTTACTGTGATAAAAATGTGTGACAGTTGACCGTGCTCGCTCGGCTAGTCAAGATCAGCGTCGGTCATAGCTTGTTGATTTTTAAGAAAATATTTTTTCTTAATAATCTGGCTGACTTGCAGTTGCACATTCTGTATGTTTTTCATGTAATGATATGTTAAGATCAGAAACTATTAAGTTTCTGATCTTAACAAATGATTGATTTGTACCTGGAAACAATTGAACTGTAGGTAGTTTTAAACACAATAACGAATATAAAAAATATTTTTGTTAGGACAGGATTACAATTTAAAGAAATATCCAACATAGCAAAACAATTAATTGCAGGGATTTTTGAATGTTGCGCTGTAGAGTTATTATCTTATAAAATTATTATTATTTGTATATATAGAATTCCTAAACCTAATTATGAAGTCTTTTATGAAAAATTAGATAATATTTTAACTAAAGTTTGTATATGTACAAATAAAAAAATCGTCGTGTGTGGTGATTTCAATATTGATGTTTTGAAGAAAAACAAGACTACATTAGAATTTGAGTATTTTCTTATGAAGTATGATCTACAACTAGCTCTTTATACTCCTACAAGGTTAAATAGTAACACTTGTATTGATAACTTTGCGCACAACTACAGAAAAAACTGCAAAGCTGAAGTTAAGGATCTGGTTCTTTCAGATCATACGTCTCAAATACTTAAAGTACCTATTAACAAAACTTGTAAACTACAGTATTAAAAAGCAGGACATAAGCTTGAATAATTTAAAAACTTTTAAAACGCATCTTAGCTCTCTATCATTTATACAAGTTTTCGATTCTATGGACGCAAACAAAGCTTTTGACAATTTCATGGACGATTTCTCTTTTTTATATAAATTATGTTTTCCGGAAAAAATTATAACCATCAAAACAAATAAGGAAACGAAATGGATATCTCGAGGAATAAAAATATGCAATAAGAAACAAAGACAGTTACTTTGGGAATATAGATTAAATTGTGACTCAGTGAAAAAAAAGGTTCTTAAAAACTATACAAAGCTTTATAGAAAAATTATCAAGCTAACACAAAAAGCACAAAATAATCATTATATAAACAACGCCCAAAATAAATCGAAAGCTACCTGGCAAATCTATACCAATATTATAAAGAGGAAAGATTTTTTTTGTTTGTTTGTTTGTTTGTACCGAATAAGCTCCAAAACTACTGGACCGATTTCAAAAATTCTTTCACCGTTGGGAAGCTACTCTATCCCCGGGTGACATAGGCTTCTTTTTATCCCTGTGGGAATACAGGGATAAAAAGTGGACGGGAACGGGAACTACGTGGGTGAAACCGCGAGGCGTCCTCTAGTAATAAATAAAACCAAATTGTGTTTGCCACAGGAGCCTCTCATGTGCATTAATATAGATAATTTGTCGATTACCGACCCCGCAGACATAGCAAACGAAAATAATAATTATTTTATTGATGACATTGAAAATAATTTAAAAACACACATCAAATTGAACAATATTAACTTTCATGATCAGACATTGAATTCCTTATTTATGCAACCTGTTACAATTGACGACATAATAAAAATAATTTCCAGCCTAAAAAACACAAGTACTGTAGGATACGATGGCGTTTCTACTAAAGTCATAAAATTCATTAAAGACATAATAGCACCTCCATTAGTGCATATAATTAACTTGTGTATTAATGATGGCATATTTGCAGACAAGCTAAAAAAAATTATAATAAAACCTTTATTTAAAAGAGATGACAAAACAAATTTAAAAAACTATAGAGCTATTGCAAAAATTTCATTTTTTTCAAAAATTATTGAGGTGGTCATATATAATTCTCTTTACGCATACTTCGAAAAATATGATTTATTTTGTAATGAACAAAAGGGGTTCCGTAAGAATACTACAGTTAATATGGCACTCTTTGACCTATTAACTAACATCATGTCATCTGTAGATAACAGAAATCCAGTATGTGCGATTTATACTGATATGACCAAGGCTTTTGACTATGTGGACCATGAGATTCTGTTACACAAGCTACATAGTTATGGTGTAAGAGGGAACATCCTACAGCTGGTAGAATCGTACTTGAGAGATAGACTGCAATAATTTATAATTTTTAATTTATAATTTTTTTTTATTTTTATACAAGTGTCACAGATACATAAAAGCTCTGCCTCCTGAACTAGGTAGTTAACCTGTATCTCAGGAGACAGGTCCCTTCCAAATTACATAATACAATTAGTTTACATGCTAGGCACAGTGCTAATTAAACATTTAAAATAAAACAAATTTTAATCTATGAAACGCATGATGCAATGCGTAGAAGTTTCTAGAATTTGTCCAAAGAGTAAATTAGAGACAATATATGTATCTAAACCGAGGAATATAAAATATGGTGTGCCACAAGGTAGTGTACTTGGACCGCCATTTTTTTTAATATACATCAACGATCTCCTGAAAGTAACACTAAATAAAATGGTTCATTTTGCGGATCTGTCATCCGCAAAATGAACCATACCCTTCCAACTTCGACGTCGTCAGGGAAATAGGGTTGTAGCAAGTATCAGTCTTTTACTCTTTCATCCATACTAATATGCAAATAACCCTGTCTGCCTGTCAGTTACCTTTTCACGTCTTAACGGCTGAACGGATTTGGAAGAAGAAGCATTGTGACATTGATGACACACAAGTAGACCATGTCCTGGATTAAAATATAGAGTACATTTTATGCCGGTATTATGTTTCCTTAGGACATCATTTCAAACTGGTGAAGTCGCTGGAAGAAGCTATTAAGCATATAATAATCCTTAAGAACATAAAATCCATGTATTGTACAAACGACCAAAATAACATTGAACGGTAATGTAATGGTAACTACACCTCACAGACTTCTGCTCTAATACTTATAATAAAAACGCCGCCTTTGGCTCGAATGGCGGACTTAAAATTTTAAAGCATCGCGCGACGCTATTCTGAAAACGTTAAAGTTCATAAAGTGAAAATACCTTGAAAATGAAACTGTCTATGTTTACTGTAGAAATATATTAAACCTGGCTTTGCCAGAACTTTCTATTTTTTCTGTCCAACGGCACCTAATTCTTGGCAAGAAATTATCAACGCGTGAAAGTATCATCATCATCAACATCATCAGTTTAGTAATGTTCCCACTGCTGGGACACAGGTCTCCTCTCTGTGAGAGGGAATGGGCCGTTATCCACCACGCAGGACCAGTGCGGGTTGGTGGATGCCAAATGTCTTCGATTTTTTGGTTCTAAGACATGCCGGTTTTCAAACGATGTTTTCCTTCACCGTTTTGAGAGCAGAATGTGTGAATAGATGACAATTGACTTCGGAAATTCATTCAACCAATCGTTTGATATTTTGGGTTAGGTGCATAACGACTTTAAAAGCAAAACGACTTAGTTTCATAAGATCTTGGTAGCTAAATGTCTAATTGTGCAAACGTCTTAATAGTAGAATGCCTGGGTTTAAGATTGGACTTAGTTCTATAACGTTTTGTTTGTATAACGCCCGAATATCGAAATGTCCCAGTAGAAAACGGCAACGTATTCAGAACGTACTGATAGTAAAACGACTAGGCAGGCATATCGTCAAAAAAAATTAAAACCTTTTGTCAACAAATTCTTGACGAGAGCCGGGTTTTTCAAAAATACCATGTTTAACACTGAATTGACACTTGGGCCTTCAAAATAACATCAAGATTTACTTTAAATTGTTGGTCGCATATAGGAGGTGTCAATAAAGAACATTATATAGAGTATTGCCAGTCCCTCCAAAGGGACCCCCCCTTTATTATTTATTTTATTTAAATACTAGTTTCTGCCCGCTACTCCGTCCAAGGCCTAGACAATCATTCTACTCACTAGGGCATTCTGCAAAAAACGCATTGTGCTTACTAAGGCACTATGAAACTAAGTCGTTTTGCTTTTATAGTCGTTATGCAATCTAATCCTTACGAACCTAACCCGATATTTTGTCACATTATTTTGTGATAGTTTTCCTTCCAAAAGATGGGTCTTGTCTACTAATCACTTAGTAAAAAGAAAAATAGAAAGCGTCGGAAGTATTGTATCGAAATATGATAAACGATGAGCGAGTCGATATTCGGGAAAATATCGAGATGAGCTTGAGCAAACTTGTTTCTAACAAAAATATGCTTATCGCTAAGGGTCTTGCAAGCATAATATTATATATCATCAACCGCGAATGTTTTAGACACGAGTTTGGAGAGGGTGTTTTCAAAGATACCATGTAACGCCCAAACGGATATTAGGAACATTATATAGTGCCTGGTGGTTGTTTGAAACCTTCATACTGTGTGCAAAAATAGCTATTGATGCAGCAATAAATATCGCTGACTTCGATCATTAATTTGCTTTATCGCACTGCAACATTAATGGACTCAGGTTCACAATGTACTCAGTATAAAATAATTTTGTAATGTAGACATTTTAATGAATATGTGCCTGAGGCCCTGTTAAATACAGGTCTGCGTATCCCAAGCCAGGAGTTCAAAACTGGGGCCCATAGCAGCCTTGCGACTCCTGGATCCTGTCATATCCTGTACCCACGAAACTGCGGTTCACAGCAGTGGAAAGCTGGGGGTCTGTTCCTTATTAGGAAATAAACTGGTTCCTGTCTGACAGGTGGGAAATGGGACAGATACACAAATTAACACCAGCACTCACCTTGATTCCCGCGGTGATAATCTGGGCTCGCTCAATCACGCGCCTGGCCGAGGGTAGAATATATATATAATAAAGGACAATGATCGGATGGGACCACATACGCGTTCTAAGCTGGGCTCCTGATTCCAGGCAGACACATACACATTCCCGTCAAAAGCACTTCGCTGCGCGTGAAATATACACAAATCCGAACGCACGGGCGCAGCACAATACCGATCGCGAATGGCGGGCGCAATTACAAAACACGGTGGGTGAATTATATAGCGATTGGCATATAATCCCACGAGAACCCGATTTCTCCGTGTGCTCGTTTGTGAAATCCAATCGCTATCCAAAATGAAAATGAAAGTCCAAGTTAACAAGATCGAGTATGTACCAAGTACATGCTAACAATACTGACTTCCACTGATTTTGTTTTAAAACGAGTAACGTCTGGCGCGTCTCGGATCTTGGACTTGAGCACCTTAATGTAAAAAAAAACAGCCAACCAACCACAACTGTCCCTTTCCAGTTTGAGATAAGTTGAGTGCGAGCATGAGCAACCAGATTACGGGCCAAAGCGCTTTAGTTAGGTATCTGAGTTTTTCATAGATGGCACTGACATCGATAAAGCAAAAATGATGTAAGAACACCTATGCTGGTAGTTAATACTAGCTTTTACCGAAGTCAAAAGTCAAAAATATTTGTTTCATCTAGGTCATTGTGTCTCGCGTGGAGCCACATTTCGGGCACTCAAGGGGTTAAGGACAGATTTTAAAATGTTTAAATTGGTTTTATAATCGTTTTAATGACCGTTAAGAAAGTTCTACGTAAATAAATTATTTTCCACACAAATTTTACTACCCCTTTTCACGCTTTAAGGAGTTGAATTACATTTTCTTATTCCTTGTAAACATCATAAAAGCAACCTCTGTACAAAATTTCAACTTTTTAAGTCTGAGGTGGACGTTGAATTTCGGTGAACGAATGAGTCAGGACTTTTCTTTCTAAATGTAATAGATACCTACAAAATAAGTTCTGTTATATAAGTCTAAAATTGTCTACCCGATAAATGAGCAAGCGAATTCTCTGCATGAGGAGAGGCATTTGGCCTAATTACCCTGCAGTGGGAGACAAAAGGCTCATCTTATTCTTATCCATCTATATTTCTTCATCCATAAAGCTGCTTGAGACTGAAGACTACTAGATACGTATTGGAAATTAAAAATAAATGTATTCGCCCATTCATCCGTGCAACCGCAATATGCAATATAAACTGCCGATAGTAGTATTTGTTCCCGGCAGATATCTTTGCCCGCGGTTCTATTCAGCCATTGTTTGACATAATGACTTCAGCAACTGAGGACGTTCTGTTTTTATATCGAATTTAAATAATCTCTTTTCTGAGCTTACTTAAATCTCCAAAGTATACAAAATAGTTTGATGTTTTCTCCTGAAATTTTTCTGTAACCGTGAATCTATTCTGCGGTAAACAATTTGAATTGGTATTGTTAATGTTTTGAGAACTTCAATAAAAGTATCAAAGCTAGAACAGTTTCTTCTTGACATTTATATAATATCTATAATAAAGTACCTAGGTTCTAGGTACTTGTGAAAGTATCGGCAAACGCTGAATCTTTAGAATATTTGCCGAAAAATATGAAATGTAAAGTTATTTCTCGGCATGAAAGAGAGTGGACGGATGTTCGTGCCAATGTCAGGAATAGGCACTTACCGCCTACCCTCTTTCAGTAATTCTATTTACACAATCAATCGGCAGAGACCCGAAAGAGTTCCATTTGTACACAAATTTCCGTGTGATACAAGTAGCTTGGACATTTCACATAATAGTTCTCCAAATTGCTCAAACATCATACACCACGGTGTATGATGTTTGAGCACGTTCCATCGATATGGAACACGTTCCATACCGATCAAATCAGTCTCGATAGTAGATTCATGACTATTTTAGGACATATTTCGGACCGGAACAGAGAATTTTTATGTACTAACTAACTAATAAGACACATCTAACGCTTAGCTAACGCTAAGTATGATCAAGTAGTACCTTCTAATAAAATGTTACATCACTATTACTTCTCATAACAATATATGAAAATACACAGTATACAGAATGTTACTGTTACCAAGTAACATTGAGCTGAATTAAATTGTTTGATATCTGATGTGGTCGCTTCAAATTAAACCAAACCATGAAGTAACGCCTAACCATGAGCGTGTACACAAAGTAACAAAGTAGGTAAGCAACAGACACGTATAAACACCCAAAGCTTTTAGGCCCGAAAACAAGAACGATGTGCAGCCCAGAATCTCGTTTGAAAGCTGTCAGATTTGATACTTATCTCGACTCCAATCTAGTTTTAGATCAAAATTACATGAATGAGCTTTATTCTAGAATAACCTCAGGCTTTTCACAATATTATTTTTAGAACATACGTGACACAAAGTCGAAACACTCCATGAATATTTTATTTAAAAGAGTCAAAAATTAAAACTTCTACTTTTACTGTTTCTGAACTATTTCTAGGGTTGCAATATGCTCAATATAAGGGCGTAGTAACATAGTAAATAACAAAGTCTTCTATAGATATTCTAACGTAACACATAACATTATTATACACACATCAACACGGTCTAGGGATATTTCATACTCAATTAAATAACTCGAAAAGTACTGGCCGCATTGGAATCTTTTATACACCGATTTGTTTGTAATTTATCTCAGACTAATTCAAAATTCAAATTTTTGAAAATTCTTTTGTTTCGATGGCATAAAAATGTCTTGATGTGTAGGAGAGGGAATTTTCATTTGTGCGAAATTTTGAAAACAATACGAATTACGTTTAGTTACAGTTTTTTTTCATTTTTAAACGAAAGATAAATTTAAAATTGAGGTATTGTAGCCATGCAACGCCAACATTTGACGAGGGCGGAGATGTTACGAGCTGTGGGAATGCTGGAAGCTGGGTCCGTTCAGCGTAATGTTGCTGAGGCCATAGGGACCCACCAAAATGTAATTTCAAGATTGTGGACACGCTATCGTGCCACAGGTGAAGTAGCGGAGAGGCACCGGGGGCCAAGTCGCATCACTACCCCCAGACAAGACCGATTTTTGCAAATTACTGCGCGAGCTCAACCAAATGCAACGGCGACTCAATTGGTCCAAAGGCTGCGAGTGGAACACCAAGTGCTTGTGAGTGACCAAACTGTAAGAAGGCGACTGCATGAAAGCAATCTACGCTCTCGTAGACCACTCCGGGTCCCACCTTTACGGAGAGGCAATCGTGGACGACGATTAGAATGGGTTCGGAACCACGTGGACTGGGGCCGTGAGCAATGGTCCAATGTGCTGTTCACGGATGAATCCAGGTTCGGCTTCCATCCAGATTCCAGAGTCCTTCGTGGACGCGTGTTTGGCGAGTTCCTGGACGATGGAGCCGTCTTCAGAACCCTCAGGAAGTTCACCCATACCAAGGAGGAACAATTATGGTTTGGGCAGGAAATCGTCTTGGAGGACGGACGGATCTCGTTTGGGTGCGGGGCAATATGACGGTAGAACGATACGTCCAACAGGTGCTGGGGCCCGTAATCTTGCCCCACAGAACACAAATGGGACAAGATTTCCTGCTCATGCACGACAAAGCCCGGGCACACACGGCGAGAACGGTAGCAGCTTGGTTACATGCACACAATGTTAGGGCCTTAGACTGGCCTGCTCAATCGCCAGATCTAAATCCCATTGAGCATGCGTGGGATATGCTGCAAAGAAGAGCTCTGAAGGAAGTTCCTGAAAATCTGGCTACAGAAGATCAAATTTTTGCGCAACTCAGAAGGACATGGGACAGTATTCCGCAGCAAGACATTGACAACCTTGTTCTGAGCATGCCGAATCGTTGCCGATGTGTTATGAACATCATGGGCGCTTTCTCAGACTACTAACTTCAAGTTTATAAACACAAATTAAATGATTTTTCTATTTTTTTCAGTTTTTACTCATAAATTAAAAGTTAATTCATATACGGCTTCCGTCTATGCTTCATTTTTTTTCCATAAAATCCTGAAATTTTAATCGAAGTACCTTAACCATTATTAAAAAATGGTAGAATATTAAATAACGTATCTTTTAAATATATACATGCCACATAAATTATTAACACATTGATAGTAATTCGCTTTTGAAAAATATCCCTAGACCGTGTTGATGTGTTTATACTACCCATTCCCAAACACAAACAAAAACACCTTGTAATCGCTTTTATTTCTTTTATTATACTCGGACAAACAAACATATCAGAATACTGGATAAGTAGGTACTTTTAGATAGGATTATTTTTACAGTACGAGGAGTCCTTATCTTCATATCTGATGAAGCTGGATTATTTTCTTCTCTGTAATAAGCAATTATGCGGGTAAGTGGTCTAATAGTATAAATAAGTTAAGAGTGGATCAATGAAAGGAGAACAAAAAAACTTTAAGTGAACGTTAAATGTTTTAAGTGGCTTTATATTAAGCTTTATTTTAGTTTCTAATTAATGGTAGTTAAAGAAAGGTAGATAAGTGCTTAACCAAAGACTTTGGTTAAACACTTTTACTACTTTGTTCCAAAGTACTAAGGCGTTCCTAGTATTTCAAAACAGGCGTTAAAAACTAGCCGATTTCAAGTACGTCCGCGTACCCTATCCATACGTGCGTAAATCACTAAATCGGTAGGCAAGGAAGTCAATTTCACTATACGATCACGTTGCAGATAAATAAATTCAATGTAGCAAACAAAATCACATATATACACATTGAGGACGGAACCCCTAAACATAAATTGATTTGTCGATTTGTCGAACAAAATGTGAAGCCATTTCCTTTTATCGAAACGTTATGAAATGAGGTTAGGTAGGTAATAACAACCATTTTATGATTTTGCCGATAAATAAATATATAAATCGCCCACATCTAATCCCCTGCTATTTTTTTTTATTATTTCCTTTCTGATCCACTACAAACTTTGACATTCCGGTCTTATCTCCTTGGTAAGTACAGTCAAGAGATAACAGTTGAATATTAGTAGTGTTAGTAAAGATTTTCATAGATAGGTAACAAATGAAATGAGTTTTTTTTTAATTTATTTCGACTACTTGTGATTGTATTTACTTAAAAAGAAAAATAATATTTTAAATAAGCCAAGCTAAAGGTTGCGGTTTGATCTTAAAGCTTGTATTAGTTTCAAGCAAACTTTGGAAATTGATCTCAATCTGTTACTCTAGTTAATAACAGATCAGGTTTTGAAAGTTTTCTTCCAATACATTATTAGAAAGAGAAATTTACATTGCTTTTCTAGGATTGAGAACTATTTAGTTTATTTTGAAGGTGATAAGGACTATATTTATTTTAACTGAGACTTATATTTCAGCAGCGTACATAATGACAACTGTAAAATTATATTGTGCTTAGATTCTAGTCTATAAAGTTCTAGGCTGACCGCTGCCATCTTCTCATACATAATTCGAATATATATATTGTTTTTATGGAAATAAATATGAAGATTTTGAGTTATAAAAAAATCACCTTTCTAAACACCAACATTGAAATAATTCTCGTAGATACACAAAAGTATTTCAATAAAAAAGTTGTTCGCTTTACTTTTTGATAGGGATTTGTTTGACCACCAGCGCCCCAAAAACTTCAGGAGGAAAAGTTAAAGAACCCTTAATTAACATTTCCACTGAAAAATATAGGGGTATATAGTATATATCTTTAAATGACAGCAAAAATAAAACGATACCTACTCGTAACACTAGCCAGTGCAATACTAAGTAGGTACTATTTTTTATTCAGGACATAGACCGTAGTGCAAAAAGAAACCCTTCTACTAAGTGCAGTCAAAGAACGATAAGACCGAGCAACTTAACTATAAATATTATATTATAAAGAGGTAAAATTGTAGGTTTGTTTCATTATCACCAGCCTTTTAATGTGCCCACTGCTGGGGCACAGGCTTCCTCTCTGTGAGTGGTAATTGGCCGTAATCCACCACGCGGGCCCAGTGCGGGTTGGTAGATGTCATATTGTATGTCTTCGGATTTTTATTTTAAGGACATGCCTGGCATGTTTTCTCATGATGTTTTTCTTCACCGTTTTGTGGGCATCTACCTGCCTGGGTTTGAAACCACGACAAGTAAGCGCGGCCGTTACCACTGGGCCATCACTGTACGTTTGTTTGGGGTACTATCTAGAAGGACTGGCCCGATTTAGAAAATTTAGACTGATAGAAAGCTACACTATCGTTGAGTGTCATAGACATCGATTACTTATTTTGTTATTGATCGAAGATCCTAGGCTAGATACAACATTATCTCGAAAAAGTAGCCTATCCGTTTCTGCGTAAGAAAATACCTAGGTATATTTTACCAATATTGCTGGCCATTGATCCGATAATAAGATAATCCTTTTATCATTATCATGTCAAAACGTCCGGCTAATCTGGTCCTAGTGGTCGTACAAAAGGTCGTATATATCGCGATAAACACGATGCTTGACAGACGAATTAGTAGTCACCATATAGGTTGTATATTAAGTGATAGGAGACCGGATCCATATTCTTGAAATAATATATTCATTTTATCACATCTACAGGCTTAATAGGCTCCCACAAAATGCGACAACGATGCATAGAAGATTTTTCATATAAATTGTTATTTCTATCTGGAGAACAATTTAAGAATAATTTCTATGAAAAACCGTTGCATCGCATCTGTTTTGGGAGCCTTTAACCTCTTAACCAAGATGGTGCGGCCTTCGAGGCCAGCTGAAATTCATGAAAACCAAACTGAGTCCGGTCGGGGATGTGAAGGCAAGTGCGAGTAGATGCCGCAATGGCCAGGAGGAACACTATGGGGGTTTAGTCGGTCGGAATGAGTCATATTTATACTATTTTTCAAATGGTATACGAGACTAGAAAAGCCAGAACTAACCCGGACGAGTATCAGAACAATTTTTATTAAATTAAATTAAAATTAAAAAATCATTTATTTCGGAACCAGTCCATATGCATACCATGTGAAATTAAAATTATTAGATACATTAAAAATTATTACAATTGGAACAACATTACAAAAATCATTAAAACACATTATAAATTACAATTAAAAATACATTACAAAGTCATTAAATACATTATAAATTAACAAAAACAAAAAATATTAAATACACGATGTTTCATCTTATTCTAAATTTAGGTTTGGATCCGGAGTGCTCAACATGCAGCCTGGTCCAGCACCGCATTATTGGGCAATCCAGATCCAGATCCATCCTCCATGCAAACAGCTGCAGGTAGCCGTTGGAACTGCCTCGTATGCGTCGCATCACCTTTATAATTAATATATACTCTTTCTTGAGAACTGCGTGGGATGACAAACACCTGAAAAACTTCTTTTATTATTCACCATACCTCATATTCATCCACATTCAACCTGTGAGTCTTTCAATTACTTACAACAATACTATTTTATAAGACACTGTCTTATTCATTAGATTGAATTTGTCTAAAGCTCCAAGGTTAGTTCATAACATCTTAATGACGGCTCTGAATCTTAATTCAAGACTCACTGTAGGACGAGAAAAGATTCATTGTAGAACAAACGAGCCATGTAATTTCATTCCATAATAACGATTGGAGAGGGATGCCTAAGTACATACATACATTTTACGTTCATACATTACCGATTTGTATATGTTAGAACTTTGATCTTTGTAACATACATCTTATGTTTGTACTGATAGATAGTTACCCATTAATTTTGTTTGCGTGACATATCGACAGCATTATATAACAGTACGCACATGAATGTTAAATAAAACAGTGTCGGCTGAACAAGCAGAACAATTTTGTTTAGTCACCTAATGTTGGAACAGATTGTTCATAGTGAAGATTGTTTTACTCCTCATCTAAGGTATTTTAATGCGTGATGCAGGTCAGGAATTTTTAAATTTATAATTAAAATAGAAGCACTCTGCAATCGATGGCTAAAGGACAAACAATATTGCAAACCAATATTTTTAGGCCGACGAGCTACATCGGCATACTGTAAATCAATTCCATTCCGGGATTGCACTTACGTTTTAGATTTTTTATGTGAAAAACATGTAAATCACGGCCAGACAACTTTTCAGTGAGCAGTTTGTTATTACGAGTACAAAGATAAATGGAAGCAATTGTTTTTTTTTTTTAATTTGGTCTGGTACAATAATGTGTTTTGGTTCGGAAAAATTAAGTTCCTAGCGGTTTACATGTTGTGTTACTTTATGGGTATTTATTTTAACCGTAGGTACGATGTGGGTGGATTGGATTATTCGGCTTTGTAAACGAAATTAAATTATTTATTCTATTCACTTTTACTGTCATTTTTTTTTTGCTATCGTTTCATTCTTTCCATTTTCAGACGATTTTTTGCTGCGACATTACCTGAAGCATAGCTTAATCCGCCACACGAATAACTGCATAAAATCTCTCTCACCCCGGTCTTGCCACCCTACTTCTATTTCAGTGCTTATTAAGGTAATTAGCGTCAAGTGCTCAAACACACTTAGCTCCGAAAAAATAAATCACTCTCATTTGAAATCCCTTTTCATAAGTCTCGGCTTTAACTAAATAATATGCTTATTTTATGAAAGGGAATTTCAATTCAACATCATATAAGCCACAAATGTGCGCTGAATCTAGTGATCATATTTATTTGATACTTCACTATTACTCATTTTTATTTTAAATTCTTTGGCGTTTGGTTGTTTTGTTTAATTTTAAGGTACCTTAGTTATGATTTTATTTAACCACACGGCTCACCTACAAGTTGGTCATTTCAAATCAAGGTTGATTGCCGGACTCACCGTGACCACTGCCCTAAGAAGAGCCGAAGGCAGAGTGGCCTGAAAGCAGTTCGTCAGTGAATTATTCAAAGCTTTTCAGGATGGACACGACTTTCAGCAAAGATGAACACAGGATGTAAAAACGCAATAAATCTTTGCCCGAAAAGAGAACTGAGCCCAGGGCACAAATCTGTATACAGTGGCGGTAGCTTCATATAAGCCCAAAAGCGACATGCCTTACTAAAATGCTCGATAGAGAATCAATATCAAACCTGAACTATTTAAAAGTTCACGCGCTTAATTCTTATCAAAATAACACAAAGTATCTAACTATGCCACACTTTGTTCGCGCCCGCCCAGAGTTTCGCATTTGCAGTTGCAGCATCTACATATAGCTATCTCGCTTACACGCACCGGCTTTTGCCGGGCTTTCAAATACTATCTCTGCCTCTTTTGCACTTATAGCGATGTGCCGTATAACGAGTTAGAAACTTGTGCGTCTACAAGACGATCAGTTTGGAAGATTTAAGCCGTGCATGCCTATGAAGTTGCACGCGTATGCGTGACCTTGTCACCTTGCCAACTCTGCAGTGTTGCCGTTTTAGCGACGTTGTATAGCGTTACGTTTAGCTCAAAGGGATGTAAACGTAAGCCACGTTAATAAAATTAAATAATTATAAACTAAAAATTAATAAAAGGATATTAAGAATAAAAACAGAAGGGCCGGCTTCGCACGACGTGGGGTGCTGCAGTTAGGCAGCTAACCAGGCAGCAGGACGGGCTGGAAGCCCTGGGTAGGCATATGAGCAGGCACCACGACGGCAATCGGATAGGCAGGCTGTAGAGTAGGGCAGGCAATCGGATAGGCAGGATGCAGAGTACACAGCAGGACGGATAGGCAGGCACTGGACAGACTGGAACTGTTGTTATCCCTAACCATTATATTGGTTCTTTGAAACTTGGATACTAATATAAGGATTGATTTTAAAATGTTTGAATTGTTTTTTTTTTGTTTCAAAGCCGTTAAGAAGTTCTACGTAAATAAATTATTTTCTACACAAACTTTGCTACCCCTTTTCACCCTTTAAGGAGTGGTTGAATTACATTTTCTTATTCCTTGTAAACATCATAAAGGTAACCTCTGTACAAAGTTTATTTTTTTTTAGTTCTGTGTATATAATGATAGGATTGTTAAGGGAGGGGGTGGTGTTGCTATTTATCTTCGTAGCGATTTTCCCTACAAAATCGTTGCATCATCTCCTTCATTATACAGTGCTTCTGTTGAGTACCTCTTTTTGGAGATCTACATCAAAGGGGTAAAACCCTGCTTGGTGTTGTGTACTGTCCGCCCGCCGTTGACTATTTCCTCAACCTGGAATTAGCCCTAGAGTCTGTAGGATCAGAGTACGTACATTGCGTCATCATGGGCGATTTCAATATTTCGACCTTTCCCATCCAACTCCTCGTTCCCGTAAACTTCTCCACATCATTGAGTCCGTTAGTCTCCACGTTATTCCTTTGAAATCCACACATTTCAATATCACAGGGGATGACACGTGGCTCGACCTAATCCTAACGTCCACTCCCTCCCTTGTTTCCTCTCATGGTCAGTGTCCAGCACCTGGCTTTTCCCACCATGACCTAATTTTCCTCTCATATGTCCTAAAACCACCTAAACCTCTTCCTAAAGTTCTGCACATTCGTTGTTTTGCGCGTCTGGATGTAGAGAAGCTCCGTCAGGATGCGGCGGAACTCAACTGGAGTCACCTTGCTGCGGCAAAACCTATAGACGAAAAACTGCGTATCTTTAATCGGACGGTCCTTGCTCTCTACGACAAACACGCCCCGGTCAAGATGGTTAAACTCAGGCGTCCACCTGCTCCTTGGATGACAGCAGGGGTTCGTATGGCGATGAGACGCAGGGACCGAGCCTTTCGGAAATTTAAAAAATATCGCAGTGAGGAAAATAGGAACATTTTCAAAGCTGCTAGAAATCGATGTAATCAGGTGATACGCAACGCCAAACGCCGCCATATTCTAGAAAACATTTCTTCTTCTTCTCCTGCCGATATTTGGAAATTCCTTGGAACTCTCGGTATCGGTAGGCCTCGTCATGTGGATTTCCCCAAGACGATTGGCCTGGAAGAAATCAACCGTCACTTTACAACCACTTGCCATTTGGATTCCCAAATGTTGTCTCAGACGGTCGATTCCATTACTAGCCTACCCAGTCCTATTATAGAACCATTCCGATTTTCTCCAGCTACCGAGGATGAAATTAAAAAGATGATCCTTTCTATAAAATCCAAGGCTGTGGGCCATGATGATATTAGTCGCCAAATGGTCACCTTGATCCTTGAATTTCTTCTTCCTCCGATAACCCATATAATAAACTTTTCCCTAGATTCCGGTCAGTTCCCATCCCTGTGGCGAATGGCCTATGTCCGTCCACTTCCCAAAATTTCAAATCCCTCCCTACCTAATCATTTTCGACCTATTTCCATACTCCCGTTTCTGTCAAAAGTCCTCGAGGCCTGTGTCCACAAGCAGTTTTCGGGGTTCGTTCACCGTAACAACCTTGTCAGCTTATTTCAGTCTGGGTTCAGGCCTGGGCACAGTACTGCATCCGCTCTCCTCAAAGTGACTGGTGACATCAGAGAGGTAATGGAGGATACCAAGGTTACCGTTTTGGTACTTATTGATTTCTCCAATGCCTTTAACGCCGTCAGTCACGATGTTCTTCTGTCTATCCTCTCACATCTAATGGTTTCTTCTGAGGCGCTGGAATGGTTCTCTTCTTATCTTCGGGGACGTCAGCAGTCGGTTCGCGTCGACGAGAATTCGTCTGATCATCTTTATGCCGATGATCTTCAACTGTATGCAGCTGCGCGGGTGGAAGGTTTATCGGACGCTATAGAAGATGTAAGCCAAGAAGCTCGCGTATGGTGGGTAGAGTGGCGGTTAGCTCTCTTCCTTCTCTTATTTTCGATGGTACCGTTATTCCTATTAGCCCTAGCGTAAAAGATCTCGGTTTACATCTTGATTCAACGCTTGGCTGGCATAGTCAGGTTACTAGTGTCAGTCAAAGAGTCAACGGCACTTTGCGATACCTGTATCGTCTGAGGAACTTTTTGCCCGCAAAGACGAAGACTATGCTTGTGCAGACCTTAATTTTTCCCATAGTCGACTATGGTGACGTGTGCTACTTCGACTTGAGTGCGGTTCTGCTGGATAAGCTTGATAGGCTCCTCAATAACTGCATTCGGTTCATATTTAATTTGAGGAAATATGACCATGTGTCGAGCTACAGGTCTGAGCTCAAATGGATGCCCATTCGCCAGAGAAGGTGTTTTCGCGCTCTAACTACGATTTTCTCCCTACTCAACTCTCCCACTCCACCTTCTTATCTTATGTCTCACTTTCAATATTTAAGTTCTTCTCACTCTAGGAATCTGCGTTCTTCCAACAATCTGCTCTTACTCTGTCCTTCTCATACTACTGATTTTGTTCATTCTTCCTTTCATATTCAGTCTATTCTTCTTTGGAACGCGCTTCCTTTTGAAATTAGGGCGGCAACCAGTCGTTATGCTTTCAAGCGGAAATTGCAGTATTATTATCAGCGGGGGTAGGGTCATCTCGGTAACTTATTTTCATTACTTTATTAAATATATATATATTTATTTAGATATGTATCATATAATATATGTATGTATATGTATTTTAAGCAATTAAATTTTTTATTTTGTTGTTAAATTGTTGATTCAAACAATGCACCTGCCATGTTTTCTCTTCACCACCCTTGGTTGACTGGTAGAGAATACCTAAGGCATTAAGTTCGCCATTGTACCTTTGTGCATGAAGTTTAAATAAATAAATAAATATATACATATATTCTGTGGTGGACGTGGAATGTCGGTGAATGAATGAGTCAGGACTTTTCTTTCTAAATTTATTAGATACCTAAAAAATAAGTTCTGTTATATAAGTCTAAAATTGTCTACCCGATAAATGAGCAAGCGAATTCTCTGCATGACGAGAGGCATTTGCCCTAATTACCTTGCAGTGGGAGACAAACAGGCTCATCTTATTCTCATCCATCTATATTTCTTCATCCATAAAGCTGCTTGAGACTGAAGACTACTAGATACGTATTGGAAATTAAAAATAAATGTATTCGCCCATTCATCCGTGCAACCGCAATATGCAATATAAACTGCCGATAGTAGTATTTGTTCCCGGCAGATATCTTTGCCCGCGGTTCTATTCAACCATTGTTCGACATAATGACTTCAGCAACTGAGGACGTTCTGTTTTTATATCGAATTTAAATAATCTCTTTTCTGAGCTTACTTAAATCTCCAAAGTATACAAAATAGTTTGATGTTTTCTCCTGAAATTATTCTGTAACCGTGAATTTATTTTCTAAACAATTTGAATTGGTATTGTTAATGTTTTGAGAACTTCAATAAAAGTATCAAAGCTAGAACAGTTTCTTCTTGACATTTATATAATGTCTATCATAAAGTACCTAGGTTCTAGGTACTTGTGAAAGTTTCGGCAAAAGCTGAGTCTTTAGAATATTTGCCGAAAAATATGAAATGTAAAGTTATTTCTCGGCATGAAAGAGAGTGGACGGATGTTCGTGCCAATGTCAGGAATAGGCACTTGCCGCCTACCCTCTTCCAGTAATTCTATTTACACAATCAATCGGCAGAGACCCGAGAGAGTTCCATTTGCACACAAATTTCCGTGTGATACAAGTAGCTTGGACGTTTCACATAATAGTTCTCCAAATTGCTCAAACATCATACACCACGGTATATGATGTTTGAGCACGTTCCATCAACATGGAACACGTTCCATACCGATCAAATCAGTCTCGATAGTAGATTCATGACTATTTTAGGACATATTTCGGACCGGAACCGAGAATTTTTATGTACTAACTAACTAATAAGACACATCTAACGCTTAGCTAACTCTAAGTATGATCAAGTAGTACCTTCTAATAAAATGTTACATCACTATTACTTCTCATAACAATATATGAAAATATACAGTATACAGAATGTTACTGTTACCAAGTAACATTGAGCTGAATTAAATTGTTTGATATCTGATGTGGTCGCTTCAAATTAAACCAAACCATGAAGTAACGCCTAACCATGAGCGTGTACACAAAGTAACAAAGTAGGTAAGCAACAGACACGTATAAACACCCAAAGCTTTTAGGCCCGAAAACAAGAACGATGTGCAGCCCTGAATCTCGTTTGAAAGCTGTCAGATTTGATACTTATCTCGACTCCAATCTAGTTTTAGATCAAAATTACATGAATGAGCTTCATTCTAGAATAACCTCAGGCTTTTCACAATATTATTTTTAGAACATACGTGACACAAAGTCGAAACACTCCATGAATATTTTATTTAAAAGAGTCAAAAATTAAAACTTCTTCTTTTACTGTTTCTGAACTATTTCTAGGGTTGCAATATGCTCAATATAAGGGCGTAGTAACATAGTAAATAACAAAGTCTTCTATAGATATTCTAACGTAACACATAACATTATTATACACACATCAACACGGTCTAGGGATATTTCATACTCAATTAAATTACTCAAAAAGTACTGGCCGCATTGGAATCTTTTATACACCGATTTGTTTGTAATTTATCTCAGACTAATTCAAAATTCAAATTTTTGAAAATTCCTTTGTTTCGGTGGCATAAAAATGTCTTGAGAGGGAATTTTCATTTGTGCGAAATTTTGAAAACAATACGAATTACGTTTAGTTACAGTTTTTTTTTCATTTTTAAACGAAAGATAAAGTTAAAATTGAGGTATTGTAGCCATGCAACGCCAACATTTGACGAGGACGGAGATGTTACGAGCTGTGGGAATGCTGGAAGCTGGGTCTGTTCAGCGTAATGTTGCTGAGGCCATAGGGACCCACCAAAATGTAGTTTCAAGATTGTGGACACGCTATCGTGCCACAGGTGAAGTAGCGGAGAGGCACCGGGGGCCAAGTCGCATCACTACCCCCAGACAAGACCGATTTTTGCAAATTACTGCGCGAGCTCAACCAAATGCAACGGCGACTCAATTGGTCCAAAGGCTGCGAGTGGAACACCAAGTGCTTGTGAGTGACCAAACTGTAAGAAGGCGACTGCATGAAAGCAATATACGCTCTCGTAGACCACTCCGGGTCCCACCTTTACGGAGAGGCAATCGTGGACGACGATTAGAATGGGTTCGGAACCACGTGGACTGGGGCCGTGAGCAATGGTCCAATGTGCTGTTCACGGATGAATCCAGGTTCGGCTTCCATCCAGATTCCAGAGTCCTTCGTGGACGCGTGTTTGGCGAGTTCCTGGACGATGGAGCCGTCTTCAGAACCCTCAGGAAGTTCACCCATACCAAGGAGGAACAATTATGGTTTGGGCAGGAATTCGTCTTGGAGGACGGACGGATCTCGTTTGGGTGCGGGGCAATATGACGGTAGAACGATACGTCCAACAGTTGCTGGGGCCCGTAATCTTGCCCCACAGAACACAAATGGGGCAAGATTTCCTGCTCATGCACGACAAAGCCCGGGCACACACGGCGAGAACGGTAGCAGCTTGGTTACATACACACAATGTTAGGGCCTTAGACTGGCCTGCTCAATCGCCAGATCTAAATCCCATTGAGCATGCGTGGGATATGCTGCAAAGAAGAGCTCTGAAGGAAGTGCCTGAAAATCTGGCTACAGAAGATCAACTTTTTGCGCACCTCAGAAGGACATGGACAGTATTCCGCAGCAAGACATTGACAACCTTGTTCTGAGCATGCCGAATCGTTGCCGATGTGTTATGAACATCATGGGCGCTTTCTCAGACTACTAACTTCATGTTTATGAACACAAATTAAATGATTTTTCTATTTTTTTCAGTTTTTACTCATAAATTAAAAGTTAATTCATATACGGTTTCCGTCTATGCTTAATTTTTTTTCCATAAAATCCTGAAATTTTAATCGAAGTACCTTAACCATTATCAAAAAATGGTAGAATATTAAATAACGTATCTTTTAAATATATACATGTCACATAAATTATTAACACATTGATAGTAATTCGCTTTTTTTTAAATATCCCTAGACCGTGTTGATGTGTTTATACTACCCATTCCCAAACACAAACAAAAACACCTTGTAATCGCTTTTATTTCTTTTATTATACTCGGACAAACAAACATATCAGAATACTGGATAAGTAGGTACTTTTAGATAGGATTATTTTTACAGTACGAGAGGTCCTTATTTTCATATCTGATGAAGCTGGATTATTTTCTTCTCTGTAATAAGCAATTATGCGGGTAAGTGGTCTAATAGTATAAATAAGTTAAGAGTGGATCAATGAAAGAAGAACAAAAGAACTTTAAGGGAACGTTACATGTTTTAAGTGGCTTTCTATTAAGCTTTATTTTAGTTTCTAATTAATGGTAGTTAAAGAAAGGTAGATAAGTGCTTAACCAAAGACTTTGGTTAAACACTTTTACTACTTTGTTCCAAAGTACTAAGGCGTTCCTAGTATTTCAAAACAGGCGTTAAAAACTAGCCGATTTCAAGTACGTCCGCGTACCCTATCCATACGTGCGTAAATCACTAAATCGGTAGGCAAGGAAGACAATTTCACTATACGATCACGTTGCTGATAAATAAATTCAATGTAGCAAACAAAATCACATATATACACATTGGGGACGGAACCTCTAAACATAAATTGATTTGTCGATTTGTCGAACAAAATGTGAAGCCATTTCCTTTTATCGAAACGTTATGAAATGAGGTTAGGTAGGTAATAACAACCATTTTAAGATTTTGCCGATCAAATCGCCCACATCTAATCCCCTGCTATTTTTTTTTTATTATTTCCTTTCTGATTCACTACAAACTTTGACATTCCGGTCTGATCTCCTTGGTAAGTACAGTCAAAAGATAACAGTTGAATATTAGTAGTGTTAGTAAAGATTTTCATAGATAGGTAACAAATGAAATGATTTTTTTTTAATTTATTTCGACTACTTGTGATTGTATTTACTTAAAAAGAAAAATAATATTTTAAATAAGCCAAGCTAAAGGTTGCGGTTTGATCTTAAAGCTTGTATTAGTTTCAAGCAAACTTTGGAAATTGATCTCAATCTGTTACTCTAGTTAATAACAGATCAGGTTTTGAAAGTTTTCTTCCAATACATTATTAGAAAGAGAAATTTACATTGCTTTTCTAGGATTGAGAACTATTTAGTTTATTTTGAAGGTGATAAGGACTATATTTATTTTAACTGAGACTTATATTTCAGCAGCGTACATAATGACAACTGTAAAATTATATTGTGCTTAGATTCTAGTCTATAAAGTTCTAGGCTGACCGCTGCCATCTTCTCATACATAATTCGAATATATATATTGTTTTTATGGAAATAAATATGAAGATTTTGAGTTATAAAAAAATCACCTTTCTAAACACCAACATTGAAATAATTCTCGTAGAGACACAAAAGTACTTCAATAAAAAAGTTGTCCGTTTTACTTTTTGATAGGGATTTGTTTGACCACCAGCGCCCCAAAAACTTCAGGAAAAGTTATAGAACCCTTAATTAACATTTCCACTGAAAAATATAGGGGTATATAGTATATATCTTTATATGACAGCAAAAATAAAACGATACCTACTCGTAACACTAGCCAGTGCAATACTAAGTAGGTACTATTTTTTATTCAGGACATAGACCGTAGTGCAAAAATAACCCCTTCTACTAAGTGTAGTCAAAGAATGATAAGATCGAGCAACTTAACTATAAATATTATATTATAAATAGGTAAAATTGTAGGTTTGTTTCATTATCACCAGCCTTTTAATGTGCCCACTGCTGGGGCACAGGCTTCCTCTCTGTGAGTGGTAATGGGCCGTAATCCACCACGCGGGCCCAGTGCGGGTTGGTAGATGTCACATTGTATGTCTTCGGATTTTTATTTCAAGGACATGCCTGGCATGTTTTCTCATTATGTTTTTCTTCACCGTTTTGAGAGCATCTACCTGCCTGGGTTCGAAACCACGACAAGTAAGTCGCGGCCGTTACCACTGGGCCATCACTGTAGGTTTGTTTGGGATAATATCTAGAAGGACTGGCCCGATTTAGAAAATTTTGACTGAAAGATTGTTTTGTGTCCTAGATATCGATTACTTATTTTGTTATTGATCGCAGATCCTAGGCTAGATACAATATTATCTCGAAAAAGTAGCCTGTCCGTTTCTGCGTAAGAAAATACTTAAGTATATTTTACCAATCTTGCTGGCCATTGATCCGACAATAAAATAATCCTTTTATCATTATCATGTCAAAACGTCCGGATAATCTGCCTAATGGTCGTACAAAAGATCGTATATATCGCGATAAACACGATGTTTGACAGACGAATTAGCAGTCACCATATAGGTTGTATATTAACTGATAGGAGACCGGATCCATACTCTTGAAAATATTTATTCATTTTATCACATCTACGGGCTTAACCAAAAAATGCGACAACGATGCATCGAAGCTTTCTCATATAAATGTTATTTCTATCTGGAGAACAATTTAAGAATAATTTCTATGAAAAACCATTGCATCGCATCTGTCTTGGGAGCCTTTAACCTCTTAACCAAGATGGTGCGGCCTTCGGGGCCAGCTGAAATTCATGAAAAACAAACTGAGTCCGGTCGGGGATGTAAAGGCTGTGCGAGTAGATGCCGCAATGGCCAGGAGGAACTCTATGGGGGTTTAGTTGGTCGGAATGAGTCATATTTATACTATTTTTCAAATTGTATGCGAGACTAGAAAAGCCAAAACTAACCCACACGAGCTGCAGAACAAGTTTTTTTAGTACCTTTATAATTATTATTTACTCTTTCATGAGAATTGCGTGGGATGACAAACACCTGAAAAACTTCTGTTATTATTCACCACGGAACATTGAAATTAAAACTGTACCTAAATATTTCTACCTGTGAGTCTTTCAATTACTTACAACAATACTATTTTATAAGACACTGTCTTATTCATTAGATTTAATTTGTCTAAAGCTCCAAGGTTAGTTCATAACATCTTAATAAAGGCTCTGAATCTTAATTTAAGACTCATTGTAGGACGACCGAGCCTTGTAATTTCATTCCATAATAACGATTGAACAGAGATGCCTAAGTACATACATACATTTTACGTTCATACATTACCGATTTGTATGTGTTAGAACTTTGATCTATGTATATATATATCTTATGTTTGTACTGATAGATAGTTTGCCATTAATTTTGTTCGCGTGACATATCGACAGCATTATATAACAGTACGCACATGAATGTTAAATAAAACAGTGTCGGCTGAAGTAAGCAGTACAGTTTTGTCTAGTCACCTAGTGTTGGAACAGATTGTTCATAGTCAAGATTCAAAATCAAAATCAAAATCAATTTTTTTATTTCACATAGGCCTACATGGGCACTTATAAAACGTCGACAAAATGAGCACGGTTCGGGTTGGTCGTTTCCTATGGAGAAGAACCGGCAAGAAACTCCATGGTTACTCTTTTAAAAATGGTTTGGTTTTACAATATTTACATGTTACAGCATTAGTACTTAGATATGGGGAGACAACGTAGGCCCGAATTATGACAATAAGTCGTAAGAAACTAAAAAAAAAGAAAAAGATTATATAAAAAAGTTAACAAATGTTAACTAGCATTTAGAAGGCCTACAATGTTCACACATTCACAAAACAATCGGTAAAAGAATCTATACAAAGGTAAAAAATAATAAAAATAAGTATAACAAGACTAAATTTAACATGTTGCACAAATTTTGTTATCAGTGCTGTAACTATTCTTAGCAAAGGGCTTTAAAGATGATTGAAAACCATTTTAAAAAGTCTAATTAAAAGAAGGAAAGAAAAAATGAGATTGAGAATAGTTAGAGACATCCACATATTTGTGCCGTTTACAAGTTACCAGGGAAGCTGCATGCGCAGAAGGAGCTAAGGCCAAATGTTTTTATCTTCAACGTAGTCCTTGATTTTATAATATGCTTTTTTAACAATGATACGTTTGATGTAGTTTTTGAACCTTCCATCGGTCAGTTCTATAACTGACTTTGGCAACTTGTTATAAAAGCGTATACTGTTTATAAGAAAAGACTTGCTAGTTTTCGTTAATCTGAATTTGGGTATTACAATTTCGTGCTTACTGCGTGTATTTAAATTATGGAAGTCGCTTCTAGTTTTGAAAAGCCCCCGATTTTTACAGACATACAAAATACATTCCAAAATATAAAGTGAAGGTAGAGTCAGTATATCGATCTCTTTAAATTTTTCTCTGAGGGACTCGCGAGGACCCATTTTATAGATTGCGCGGATTGCCCTCTTTTGTAGGATGAAAATTGAGTCAACGTCTGCTGCTGATTGGGGATCAGCAGCAGACGTTGACTGCCATAAGACATAATACTGTGGAAATAAGCATAGTATACTAACCTAGCTGTAGATACATCGATTAGCTGCCTTATTTTCCTTACTGCATATGCAGCCGAACTTAACCTACCCGAAAGAGTTCTAATGTGCGCGCCCCACTGCAATTTTGAATCGATAGTAATACCCAAGAATACAGTTTCCGTTATAACTTCAAGATTTTTGCCGTCAAGATTTAAGTTTAGGTCATGTTGTGGTAAATTCGGTAAAGAGAACTTTAGACATTTTGTTTTTTTCGCATTCAGTAAAAGATTGTTAGCTGCGAACCATTTTGAGAGAACAATTAGACTTTTGTTGACATTTATGATATCCGTATCTTGCCTATCTATTTTAAAAATTAGCGAAGTATCATCAGCAAATAGAATTATATCCGAAAATTTGGCCATCATAAAAGGGAGATCATTAATGTAAACAAGAAAAAGGAAAGGGCCGAGAATTGAACCTTGGGGCACGGCCATCTTGACTAGAGACCCGGAGGACGTCGCCCCATTAACATTTACTTTTTGCTGTCTGTTTGATAAATAGGAAAGCACGAGATCAGCAGATTTTCCACGAATTCCGTAGTGGTGTAATTTACAGATCAGTGTGTTGTGGTCGACGCAGTCGAAAGCTTTTGAGAGATCACAGAAAATGCCAATGGCATCCTGGGACCTCTCCCAAGCCTCCAAGATGTGGCTGATGAGTTTTACTCCCGCGTCCGTTGTCGACCTACCTTTCGTAAAACCAAACTGTTGATTGTTTTACTCCTCATCTAAGGTATTTTAATGCGTGATGTAGGTCAGGAATTTTTAAATTTATAATTAAAATAGAAGCACTCTGCAATCGATGGCTAAAGGACAAACAATATTGCAAACCAATATTTTTAGGCTGACGAGCTACATCGGCTTACTGTAAATCAAATCCATTCCGGGCTTGCACTTACGTTTTAGATTTTTTATGTGAAAAACATGTAAATCACGGCCAGACAACTTTTCAGCGGGCAATTTTTTATTAAGAGTACAAAGATAAATGGAAGCAATTGTTATTTTTTAATTTGGTCTGGTACATCAATGTGTTTTGGTTCGGAAAAATAAAGTTCCTAGCGGTTTACATGTTGTGTTACTTTAAGGGTGTTTATTTATTTTAACCGTAGGTTCGAAGTTGGTGGATCGGATTGTAAGGATTTGTAAACGAAATTAAATTATTTATTCATGCACTTTTGCTGTCACAGCGCATTCCATTTTCAGATGACTTTTTGGTGCGACACGACCTGAAGCACAGCTTAATCCGTAACACGAATTACTACATAAAAATCTCTCTCACACCGGTTTTTCCACCATACTTCTATTTCTGCGGTGCGTCAGTGCTTATTAAGGTAATTAGCGTCAAGTGCTCATACACGCTCAGGTCCGAAATAAGAAATCACTCTCATTTTAAATATGTTTTATAAGTCTCGGCTTTAACTAAATAATATGCTGATTTTATGAAAGGGCATTTCATTTCAACTTTATATAGGCCACAAATGTGCGCTGAATCTATTGATCATATTTATTTGATAGTTAAATATTATTCATTTTTATTTTAAATTGTGTGGGGATTATTTATTTTTGTTTAATTTTAATGTCGTGTTAGTTTTAATGTTACGCGGCCGTTCACCTACACCTTGGTCAGATCAAATCAAGGTTGATAACCGGGCTCACAGTGACCACTGCCCTGAGAAGAGCCGAAGGCAGAGTGGCCTGAAAGCAGCTCGTCAGTGAATTCTTCAAAGCTTTTCAGGATGGACACAACCTTCAGCAAAGACGAACACAGGATGGGAAAACGCAATAAATCTTTGCTTGAAAAGAGAACTGAGCCCAGGGCACAAATCTGTATAATATTTTTTGCCGATACGACTGATAAAACTTTACTGGGTAGGAATAAAAAGTTAGGACCAACCGTTAGAATGAAAGAATATTGAATTGTCCAGCTTAACTGAGAACCCCAATAACAATCGGAATATTTAGTTTATTGATATAATTTGCACAGAGTAAAGTTATTCATGGTTAGGGATCAGTGCACTAAAATGACGGGAACCCTTATAATTGTATTAAATTGCAGTAGTTACTAAGATAATAACATTATCACATTTCATATAATAATCATCTTATCTTTTGCTTTCAGTTGAAATACGATTCGGCATTGAAGTCCAAATTGAATAGAATTTACATGTGCGAATAGAAACAGATCTAATTATTATCTTATTGCAGAGTTATACTCGGGTTCATTTTTGGATTGACAATGTTAGATTTTGTTGTTATGTGTGTTTGTAGGCATATTGTCGACAATTAAATGAGAACCAAATTCTCTGACTATTTAAGTGACAAACTTGGATTTTGTTTTTATAAAAGTATATTTTTTTCAGATAATTTACTTCTAAAATGAAACTAAGGAAATTAAGTATTTTAGGTTTTCTAGCCTACTAAAGTAATAATCATAATCATAATCATAATCATTTATTCATTTGCGAATATGGGTACAAAAGTAAAGATATTATACAAACAATAGTGTCCATTAGCCATATCCTACCATAAGGTATGCAAATTACAAATACACAGGTATCCTATAAAACTAGAATTTATAAGTGAAAATATATTACTTATGTATGGAGATAGTTTAACATTATATATGTGTATCCTGTAAATATTCAGTGACAGAGTAGTACGCTTTTTTTAGTAGCAGTATTTTTATATTGTTTTTAAATATATTAATATCACTTATCTCCAGAATTGAATTTGGTAAATGGTTATATATGCGTGGAGCCATACATAATATACTTTTGTTTAATAACGCTGTTTTATTGCTTGGTAAACATACTTTGAATCTGTATCTTTTGCTATTTAACTTATTAAAATAGTTTGTATTCTTCCTAACGAAAATTATTACCTCCAATATATATATACATGGCAACGTAAGAATCTTTAATTTCAAAAATGATGGTCTGCAGCTGTCAGTTACTTTAATGCTATTTATGGCTCGTATACATTTCTTCTGGGCTTTAAACACTGCTTCTTTATTAGTAGAATTACCCCAAAAAATAACACAATACTTAAGAATAGGTGCAACATAGCCGTTGTAGGCTGTAAGGACTGTAGAAGTGTTGACCGTTTGTTTAAGTTTAAACAATGCATAAGAAAATGTGTTCAATTTAGTGCATAATGTATGGATATGTTCTTTAAAATTTAAATTATTATCTATCTGTATACCAAGAAATCTCGTAACGTCAACTTCTTGGATGCTATTATTTTGGTAATTTATGTTCATATTTGCTATTTTACTTACTCTACTTCTGAACGTCATGAAATTGGTTTTGTCGAGATTGATATGTAAATTGTTTGATGTTAACCAGTTTACAATGCTATCTAAAGTCATATTTATCTCAAGTTCCATGTGTGATTTATTATCTCCTGTGAACAGTACTGTACTATCATCAGCAAATAGGATTGTGTTGTATTTTGTCGCTTTTGGAAGATCATTGATGTATATTATAAAAAATGGCGGACCCAATACACTTCCTTGTGGAACGCCAGATATACCTGTCTACATGAGGATGAATAAGTTATCATTTTTTTTACATTAGGACATATCCTTGTTATTTGTGTTATTTGCGTTCTATTACTTAAGTATGATTTAATCAGGTCATAAATGTTTCCTCTGACACCATAAGCGTATAATTTATTTAAGAGTATATTGTGATCCACATAATCGAAAGCTTTTGTGAGGTCCATAAACAGTGCGCACGTTTGTTTACCTCGATCCATGTGGGTTAATATGTTGTGGAGAAAATTATATACTGCTATGTTAATTGTTTTATTTTTACGAAAACCAGTCTGTTCTTTGCAAAGTAAATTGTTTCTCAATCTAAATTTTAATAAAGTAGTAATAGCCAAATCAGAGGCCTGTGGGGATTCCCAGAGGCGCCTTAATTAACTCTGACACTAGAGGTGGCCACACCTCACACGAAAAGAAGAAGAAGCCTACTAAAGTATGAAAACTTCGTAAGAATTTAAAAATTCTAGGTCAGTGGAGAACCTTCTATAAAGGTTCTAATGAGCGACCCAATATCGATGAAAAAATAAATGAGATTGAACCATATTTTTTATTGCGTTAAGATAAGAGCAAGTTACTGTAATATGGAGCAGTTGTATTTATGACTTTTCGTATATTAATTTTAACTTAGCAGATCCATAAACTACAAAATTATGCCATAACAAATCAAATAAACATCACTACTACAGTAACAATGTAGACTTCATCATCTTTTTACTCGGCGTCATCTTCTGCCAGACATCTTTATTACCTGTAATACCTAATTAATATGGAGAACCCTCTTCTGGTCCCACCATCTTGCAAACCCCTAAGGTCATCCCGGTACTAAATAAGTACGTATTACATTTCATTTATTCATTAACAATTTTACAGTGTGTCTGAATGTTTACAAAAAAGAATTACATACAAGCTAATATCAATTTTTAACTAAGGACCAACACAGATTCAACATTACATTTATAAAATTAATCAAATTTAAGTACCTACATCCATTGTCACAATTAAATTAATTTTGCACAAAATACATTAAAAAATTATAATAATTTTGAATAACAATAATAATAATCTAGACATGTCATTTAAAAAAAAATAACATAATTCAATATAATAAAATCTAATAAATGTCAACAAAATACAATAAATTTAATACTCCAAAAATGTCATATAATAATCGGAAAATATGTTCCAAATTTTTACATATTTTCTAAATTTTAACCGGCACATTTAACCGTCAAACTTTGTCTCCACATGTGCTTGTTTAATAACTTCTCTTAAATAATTTATAATTGCAAGCTTATATCTGAATTTATTCTGCGTCTGAGCACACTTTGTGAACCACAGAACGCCGCATCATAAACAATTAATTTGAATATTTAAAGTTTCACGCAAATTGACACTAATTGGTTTCGAAAAGTGTTTTGATCGAAGATTCGCCACAAATGAGCAGGAGTTAAATTACTGAGTGCTCATTTGCCAGCATTCCGTTCAACTGAAATACGATTATTTGCGGTTGAATGTCGTTTTGTAAAATAATTAATTAACAGATTTGGAATTTCCATTAGTATTATTAACATTGAAAGGACCCGTATAGTTAAAACATAGAAAAAACCGGCATAGAAAAAACATCCCTATTGACGTCAAGAGGGCTCTTAAAAGACGATCAAAAGGATTAAGCCAGAAGAAGGGCATTGCGGTCATTAATATTTCATTTGCTAAGCACACTGATTTTATTTGATTTTTATAATAAACTCGTTCTATTAGAGCTCTTTGTGAATATGTTCGTCTGGGCACAACTCAACATCTACTGCTACAATACATATCAATGTTTATTTTTAACCCCCGCTGGAAAAAGAGGGGTGTTATAAGTTTGACGTGTGTTGCTGTGTATCTTTGTATCTGTGTGTCTGTGTATCTGTGTATGCAAAAAGTGGCAAGAAAATCACGTCTGTTGTATGGGAACCCCACTTAAATATTTATTTTATTGTTGTTATAGCGGCAACAAAAATACATCATCTGTGAATATTTCAACTGCCTAGCTATCGCGGTTCATGGGATAAAGCCTGGTGACGGACAGACAGACAGACAAACGGACCGCGGGGTCTTAGTAATAGGGTCCCGTTTTTACCCTTTGGTTACGGAAACCTCAAAAACATACACCCAGAAAAATAAGTAAATACCTAGAAGCATTACTGAGCAAGAATTACATATTATTGAGCACAGCTCTTTTAAAACTTAGTGATGCTGCCTGAAAATAAGTCGAAGACAAAATCGTGAAAAAAAGTTACAAGTTGTGTTGCTATGTTCAAGTCTGCAGGGAGTGTCGGTCTAATTACAGGCACATGAGATATGCCCGCTTTGTGGCCGGTATAGACACATATTGTAGATGTAAGTATATAACATATATGTATAATATAACTTACATCTAAAGACGCTGTGTAAACGAACACTCGAAATCATAAAAAGACACGTTTCATCGGTATTATAAATCAATACACTAACCTATAAACTAGCTACACCTTTGATTACCTACGTAATGTCAAACCTTAAGAAAATGTCAACGTAATGCCGCCTCCACACGCTCGCTTTTTGCCACAAACAGGGCGAACAGCAAACACGTGCCGAACACTGACCACAAACACCTAACACAAAGACCCAACACAATCACGGCATCCACACGCTTGGCGAACATGCTAGTCTATTCCGGATTGGCAAACATGGCAGAAAACGAACTTGTTGTGGCAGCGATTACTTTCGGGTTAAACTCCTCATTTTTCCTTACAATTTAGCTTAGGATACACAAAATGTCACGATTCGTAAGTTTGACCACCACTATCAACTCCGTCCGCCACCCGCAAGCTCGCGCGTACTACTGTACTGAACAAGCGTGTGGATACATCACAAACACGTTCGTCGAACACCCTTTGATTTGTGCACAAAAACCGACACCGATGCCAAACACGGGCGAACACAAACAAAAACAAACAAAAACAGCCAAACACAATCAAACACCCATCCACATGTTCGTGTTCGTTGTTTGTTTTTTGCTGTTCGCCATTGTTTGGCAAGCGTGTGGAGGAGGCTTATTGCTTTAAGTGTTGTTGACAAAGTCTAGTAATACCTATTAGGTCCCTAAACTTATGTTCATAGCCCTATTACGTTCCATGTCATTTATTACTAGAAGAATTTACTTTGGGGCAGGTGACTAAGGAAACTTGGGAATTCTTGTCGTTATACCTAATAACTTTTGCCATTAGACGAATCATATCTTCCTTCGTTATTTATCACGATGTTGTGCTTACTGTAATGATCCTCGTTAGGGCGAAATTTCCGTGATGAGGAGGAAAATTTGCGTACGTCACGTGGTTACAAATTATCTCTGTTGTTGCAGAAAGTCCTGAAAATATACATGAGACACAAATTATACGGTCATTAAAAAAAGTTGAGAGGTTACAGACGTTATTCATAGAGGAAAAACGTCTGATGACCACTTACATTTTTACATAAAGCACTCACAATATGTTTTGTCCATCACTTGTTGTGCGCCTTGAATGCCTGGAAGTCGCGAAACAATAGGGAAAAAAAAAGCTCGTATGGTAGAAACTATAACGTTTAAAAGTGTTCGTTTAAAAGGGTAACGTCAGTAACTGGGTCACAAGTTTAATGAATGGGGATACTGCTGATAATATAATAATGGCACGGTAGTGCACCCGCCAAGACGAGCTAAGCGAAGCACATGGACATTATGTAGCTGGAAAGGCCTGTCGTCGAAAGTGATATAAATGAAAGGTTCTGTCGGCGAAATGTGCCTAGGTGAAAGACTCTGCTGGTGAAAAGGAAATAAATGAATCATTCTGTCGACGAACAGTCCAATGGCGAATCGGTCTTAGGAGAACGGTTGCTGAATCCAAGCATTTGCACTCAGAACGTATCATTTGGTGAAGTGGAAATGGTAAAGAAGACCACAGATTGCCACTGGAACTCCTTAATAAGTATATCTGGGTATAAGATATCTCGAATAGTTAAGCGACTATAATGGTGATGAAGCCGGAAGGTAGGCACTGGAACTTCGTAATAAAACAATGTATCCTATTAGTGTTTGGGCTTATTGGAATTGAAATGAGATGTGTTCAGTCTATACAATATATTCATGGTAATATTACCTCAAATTCCTTCAACACTCAAAGATTGAAATAAATAACTTTCTACCAAAACAATTAAACCTACTTCTAAAGCAAAACACTCTTAAAAATAAATTTGTTTTCCGAAGTCGGTGTCTTTACGTTTTTCGACACCGACTTCGGAAAACAAATTTATTTTTAAGAGTGTTTTGCTATAGAAGACGGTTTAATTATTTTTTTTAGTTACACAATTCTTAAGTTACTTCCCGAAGTAATAGAAAAGCTGAAATTTGGTACGTAAGCTAGTACCTATTAGTACACAAAAATATAAAACTTGGACTTTTTACCCCCAACCCCTTAAACTAGGGGATGGAAGTTAGTATGAGATTTCCGCAAATTTTGATGGTAGACGTCTGACTCCTGTGGCAACACTACAGCTAACAGCTGATTTGAATTTGTCCTAATAATTTTAATTTTAAATATTAGTTTTTCCTTCATAATAAGGCCTATTTCCAATTTATTAACTAGTTTTAAAGCGTAATTAAGTGTTTTGTGTTAAATACAGACACTTCAAGTGCAAAATAAGTGTTAAAATTTAATTGTGTTTCGTTGACAGTTACCGGCTCAAGCGAATGTTACTTTTTCGCCTCGGTATCAGGTACAATACAATATATTTTACTTGAATTTGGATTGTTTGCGTTTTAATATTTTGTTAACAATTAATTGGATCACTTTTATTACGGTTACAAGTTGATGCCAATGACCTATAAAACGTAAACATAACCTTAATTAGTTTGGTGACTGAACTTCTTTCTTAAAGATCTAAATTTCATTTCTCAACTAATTATCTGTTACTCATTCCACTTCTCTTTTCCGACCTCTTCTCTTTAATCATGATTATGACTCGCAGCGCGCGGGCTCGCCTAGAAGAGACCAAACTCAGTCAGGCTTTGAGCGAATTAAAGGCGTCTCAGGAGTTCTGTGACCAACTGATAAGGGAAAAAGATGAAAACGAAATAGAGTTCCTTAATGTCCTTGACAGGAATAGCAAACTGAAAACAGAAATGGCTCAGTTATATTTATTTATTTATTTATTTATTAGATGGAAAACCAACAGCTATACATAAAATGAATACACAAGTTGAGTATGTTACATGAAGCCAATTACAGGTTCTCACGGCTAGAGATATATTAATTTTAAAGAGATCTTAGGGATCACTAGCAGCAGGCACAACAAGCAGAAAAATTTAATCACTAACGCTAAAGGACAATATTGCACACTATCCACCTTTGAAAAAGTCAAGGTTAATCTGCTTACGCACTGACAAGCTTTTAGTGGTAAACACATCAAACGAGAACTCCTTACACAATAAGTTAAGATCCTTACTCGCTCGCACTAAGTATGAATTACGCCTGTAGTTAGATGAAGAGGAGGGAATGGAGATAGGTGGATTAAATCTTACTGATCTTTGCGGAACATTGAAATACAGTTTATGGAGGAGATCAGGGCAGTCGATTTCATTTGACAATATTTTTAAAAGATATGTGCAATCCGCTATCCTGCGACGATTCCTAAGTGGTTGCAGATGGAATTTCTTGCAAAGGTCCAAGTAATTTTCAGAACGATATTGAATACGGAGGCGAAAACACATAAAGCGAAGGAATCTTTTTTGGATACTTTCAATACGGTCTATGTATTTATTGTAACAAGGGTTCCAAATTTGAGACGCATACTCGAGATGACTCCGCACAAATGAGCAATACAAAATCTTTAGGGTTTTCGCTTTCTTAAAGCATCCTGCAAGTCTCATGACAAAGCCGAGGGACTTCGAGGCTTTAGCCACTATATGTTCCACGTGTGTGTTAAATAAAAGCTTAGAATCGTGATAGACTCCTAAGTCACGCACTCCATCGCATCGCTGTAGTAGCTGCCCTTTAAGTATGTAAGTAGTAGGGAGTGGCACACGTCTTCTGGTAAATGATATTATGGAGCATTTAGAAGGGTTCAAGTCCAATTTATTGATGCGGCAGTAATCATCTAAACGTGCTAAGTCTGATTGGAGAGCATCCATATCATCCAATGATGAAATTGAAGAAAATATCTTCATATCAGCAGCAAAGCAGAGCAAGTTAGAATGGTGAAAACACGAGCCAATGTCGCTCACGTAGATGATAAAAAGTAAAGGACCCATTAGAGAACCCTGAGGAACACCACTGGGTGCCGACACCCAGCTTGAGATGTAGTTACTAACAACGACTGCTTGAGACCTGTTATCCAAATATGAGGAAAACCAGCGAAGTAAGTCGCCTCTAATACCGTTGTTAAAAAGCTTCGTTTTGAGGATGTTATGATCGATTCTATCAAAAGATTTGCTATAGTCCGTGTAAACGACATCCACCTGTGCCCCATCATCCATCCTTTCCGTTAGGAAGTCATTAAGCAGAGTCAAGTTAGAAACAGTTGAACGGCTTTTGAGGAACCCATGCTGTGAGGGACTAAAAGACTTACTGAGCGCAGCATACACTTGGTCATAGACCACCCTCTCAAAAATCTTTGCTAATATGCACAGTTTAGAAATTGGCCTATAGTTAACTACTTCACTTTAATGCCCTTTTTTATGCACAGGAGTTATAAAGGCAGACTTCCAGATATGGGGAACAGTACATGAAGAGAGTGATTTTTTAAACAAGAGAGATACTGGCAAGGCAATGGATTTAGCACATCCGATCAAAAATTTTGGTGGTAAGTGGTCCGGGCCACCAGATTTAAATGGATCAATATTATTAATTAAATCAGCTATAACATTTGGTTCAATTTCAATAGAGTGAATATCCGAAGGCATATTAAGATTTACCGCCGTTTGGATAGAACAATGATTATTGGTAGACGATACATCACAAGGGTTAAGATATGTAGAATAAAAGTGGGCAGAAAACGCGTTACAGATAGAGTCAGGAGAGGAAAGTGTCACATCACCATACTTCAGGTAGCTGGGCATGGTATTGGTCTTAGACCGCTGCTTCACAAAGCTCCAGAAGCGCTTAGGGTTCCGTTCAATGCAGGCTTCTGTAGCCGCTAAATAGTTGGCATAACAATCCACTTCCAGCTTTTTAACTCTTTCCCGTAGATGTTTAAAGGTAGCTTCATCAGACAGCCTACCGTACAATTTAAATTTACACACTCAACACACTGATGCCATAGCGGCCCGGGACAGACTCCAAGTTGTTGTGGACGGGTTCAGCCAGTGTAGCAATGAGTATGAACAAGCTCTTAGTCACAAATATTTACTACAACAGCAGCTACATGAGGCTCAAAGTCAGATTCAATATCTTGAAACTACAAATCATAACATCACTGCCTCGTTGAATCAAAGTCTATTCAATGAATTGGTGCCTGTTGCGCCGTCAATGGTTACTGCAATAAATCCCTCTTACACAATAGATTTAACAGGTCATGATGATTCAAAATCAATTAAACAGTCACTAGTAAAAATAAAATAAAAAGTACATTAAAATTAACAAATACATAGAATGATAAAAAAACAAAGGTTTTTCATCAAAAATGTAAAACTTAATAGAGAAAGGTTGCATCTACTTAAACAATTAGATATGTATTCATTTAATTTAGATAAAAGTACTAGGAAATACCAAACTGACACAGAAGACTTGCGGTATGAACTTGACCATCTACAGGAGAAACTTACTTCTATGACCATCAAATATACAGCCTCTGAAAACCAAATGAGGGAATATGTATTGGCAATGAATGAGGTGGTAAGCTCACAAACTAACAAATGTGATCATTGTCAACCACCATCTGTTGAACCCACACCGGACCATTCATTGACAATATGTGATGCCACCATACCGCAGTCTAGTGCAAGTTTGCCATTAGAAATTACTAACCGTTAAAAGCCTAAAAAGAATGTAAATACAGAATTAGTATTATTTTGTGATGAAATTGGAAAGGATCTAGGCCACTTGTTGACAAATAGATATCCAAGACACTCAATAATGAACTACTGTATGCCTGGTTGTTCTTTATTTGACATAATGAAAAAAGTTATAAAATGCAATTTTAACCAGGATACTACATTATTAATATTTATTGGTAATAGGGGTAATGTGAACAATGGAGAATTACTCCAACATTATAGCTCTTTGTGCAACCTTAGTTTGAAAAAAATTGTGATGTTCACATTCCCATACAGCCAAAGTTTGCCACAGGAAGAAAACATACTTAGGTATGAATTGAATAGGACATTACATAATTTAACATATAGTAGTAATTTATTCCATTTAATTGACACTAACAATTATGTTGGTAATCACTTTTATTTGACAAAAGATAAATATTTCATGGATAGGTACTTTCTTTCAAAGTATTATAAAAGACAGATAGCTGTGTCGCTATCATATTATTTTTCTATTACAGCCAAGAATTTGGCTAAACAACTTGCTTCTATTGAGCAATGCCAAGGAATGTTATTTAATTCAGCCAATAATTTGGTATCAGAAATTGATATTGATAGTAATTTAAATTAGAAATAAGGACAATAGGGACAACCTCTTGCAAAAGTATACAGGATAAAAATTGCAAAAAAAATCAAATAAAAGTTTAAATTCGGTAGATAGTATTAACCTGGTGCATCAAAATATTCAAGGATTTATGAACAAAGATTTAGAAGTAGAATTATTTATGAACTTTAACAGTATTGATATTCTTTGTATAACAGAACATTGGCTTAAAAGCTATTGTTCAATTTTAATAATCACCAGGTTGGCAGTTCATTCAGCAGAGTTAATGCTTTACATGGTGGCTCATTGATTTTAGTAAGTAACCATCTTAAATTTAAAGACCGTAAGGATATTGTGAGCCTATCTGTTGAGCAGACAGTTGAAATAGCTTGTATAGAATTGGAGCAGTTTATTGTATTAAGCGTATACAGACCCCCTTCAGGATTGTATGACTGCTTCGAAAAGGTAATGGATGAAGTGTTACACAAGATTTGTAACTCGAATAAATCCATTATCACTTGTGGTGATTTTAATGTTGATTTATTAGAAAAATCAGGTTCTTGTAGTAAAATAATAAGTCTGTTTCAGTCCTACAATCTTGTAAACCTATTTTTGGAGCCCACAAGAATAACCCCTTCTAGTGCTACATGCTTACATAATATTTATACTATAATGTTTTACCAGTCCATAAAGAAATTATAAATTTACTAGATTCTGATCATTGCGGGCAGAGGATTACTATACCAAACCAAAACAACAAAGTGGCTAAAAAAAAATATCACTGTTAACCCCAAAACTGCAAGTCGCTTGGCAGCTTTTAAAGTTAAACTCATTAATAAATTACCAATTTTGTCAATTGATGCTGATCCTAATCATCTATATGATGATTTTTTTAGTATATACTGTAAACAATTTAATGCGACCTTTATTCCCAAGACTATCTCCGTTAATAGTAACGCATCATTCAGTGATTGGGCTACCATTGGTATTCATAAAAGTAGAACACGGCTTTATGAGCTGTACAGTGAAAGGACTTATGTAAACACTGCTGAATTTAATTTACATGTTAGAAATTATTCAAAATTATTTAAAAAAGTTTGTTGTTTGGCCAAGTCGCGTTATTTAAGCTCAAAGATGCAAAACAGTAGTAATGTTATTAAAACGACTTGGAATATTATTAATAGTGAAACGGGAAGATCTGGTAACCGAAATATTTACTACGGCCTGTCTATTAATGGCAACATCATAAAATCAGACCCACAAGTCGCAGTGGCCTTTGAAATTTCTTTTCAGATATTCCCATTTTAACGACTAAATCCTTAAACTCATCACCTTCTGTTGCTGAGTCTTTGCTAAAAGAAAATGTTAATGTTTGCGATTCGGAATTTCTTTTTGAGCATATAACTTGTAAAGACATAATTAAAACATTTCACACTTTAAATGTTAAAAAGACTGCAGATCTGTGGGGTCATTCTGTAGAAGTTGCTAAGTCTATTATTGACATTGTCGCACCTAGTTTAGCTATTATCTTTAATAATGAACCTTATAAGAACCTTATAAATAGACCTTATGAGAAATAGTAAAATAATACCTTTGTTTAAATCAGGTAGTACATCAGACCCTACAAATTATAGACCTATTGCAGTACTACCTACGTTTAGCAAAATATTTGAGAAATTATTTTTAGAGCAGTTGCAAAGATTTTTTAATAAACATAAATTATTACATACCAAACAGTTCGGTTTTACAAGGGGTCGTTCAACTACTGTTGAACTTTTTAGGACATATTTATAATGCATGGGAAGATAAGTGCGATGCCTTGGGAATCTTTTGTGATTTGTCCAAAGCATTTGATTGTGTTTTTCATGAAACGCTAATCAGGAAACTCCGCCACCACGGGATCCGGAACAGCGCTCTGGATCTTCTTACTTCATATTTGAGTAATAGGATTCAGACCGTTGACGTTAATGGAAAAAGATCTCCTGGATCTATGGTAACAATGGGAGTCCCGCAGGGCTCGATTCTTGGTCCTTTCTTGTTTCTTATTTATAATAATGACTTGCCTTATCTCATAAAGGATAACCATGATTTAGTGTTGTTTGCGGATGATACTTCACTTTTGTTTAAACTTAAACGTCAGCAGCTGGTTACTGACGATGTAAATAGCGCGATCTCAAAAGTAGTTCACTGGTTCAATGTTAATAATTTACTTCTTAATGAAAAAAAACCAAATGCATTAAGTTTACCCTACCTCAAGTTAGGCAGGTGAAAGCCGATGTGTTGATAAAGGGCGAAGAATTGAATCCTGAAAATAGCACAGTATTCTTAGGCTTAACTTTGGATGCTAAGCTTCAGTGGGGCCCACATATAGATAAATTGTCAAAGAAGATAAGCTCCGCAGCATATGCTGTTAGAAAAATTCGTAATTTAACTAACATAGAGACAGCCCGTTTAGTATACTTTAGCTATTTTCATAGTGTAATGTCGTACGGTATTCTGTTGTGGGGAAATGCCGCCGACATCCAGACTATCTTTGTTTTGCAGAAAAGAGCTGTTCGGTCAATTTATTAATTAAGCCCGAGACACTCTCTCAGAGAGAAATTTAAGGAGATTAATGTAATGACTGTGCCTTCTCAGTATATTTATGAAAATCTTTTATATGCCCATAAAAATATAAAATTGTTTACAAAATACAGTGATATCCATAACATAAATACTAGGAATAAACACAAATTTGTAGTACCTACAACAAGGCTCAAGAAAATAGGTGGCTCGTTTAGATGTCAATGTGTACGCTTTTATAATAAGCTTCCAAGCCAAGTACAAGATCTAAGTCTTAATAAATTTAAATCTTTCATTAAACGTAAGTTGTGCTAGAAAGCGTTTTATACAACTAAAGATTACCTTGAAGACAAAAAGGCTTGGGATTGAGTTGCTCCAATTAATTTTGTTTTTTTTAATTATATTTTGCACCGTGAATTTTGTTATTATAATATATATATATATATTTTTGGTTTTCTTGCAAGGACAATAACATTTACTTTTTAGAGTATTATATTATTTTTTATTAATTATTGTGAATGTGAAGACTATGTGGATCATTCTTTTTTGTTTTAATTTAAATTTATTTAGTTTTTAATCATGGTCTGGCAGTTTGAGTAGTTTATGCGGCCTTCCCGAATGTCCTTTCTTTGGTATTGTTCGTCGAATCGTTGAGCTCCTTAAATTCTGAGTTGAGTTAAATTCTCGGTTATTGACAAATGCGTGCACTGACTGGACAGATCCAATCAATCTGGCTGGTTCTTTCCTCAAAAGACCATTTCAGACATCAGTCTACAGGGTCTTCACATGATCTAACCAATATTTTGTCTGGACTTTAAAAGAGACTGTGACCTCTGAGTTTGTTTCGGCCTTTCTTCTCAGAGTAGTCAGATAGGAAACGCCGACCTCATCTAGTTTAAAAAAATATTCGACATGTAAAAGTGTTTGTATAAACCAACTTACAGAAATAAAATCATTTGATAATTGATATAGGGACTCCTTGTTATAAATAATAAAATACATATTTCAGGACTTTTTGTAAATCACACTCTCCACCCTTTAAATTAGGGAATGGAAAAAAAAAACAAAATAAAAAAAAATTGTCATAAGCAACTTACAGAAAGAAGTGAAATACCACCAATAACATTTTCATGTAAAATGTTGCCGAGACGAGACCATATGGCTCGCTCTGTCAAAAAGTTATCGGATCTCATGTAGAGCCAAGCTTCTTACTCTACACGCCCTGATTCTACAAGCCCTAACTCTACAAACTCTACACTTTAGTCAAAATATGTGGCTTGGCCGTTTCGCTACCGTCACATGGGCGTAAGGTAAAAAAAATATTCACTGATCATTACTTTTCTGTTATACAATAATTCTTGTAGTAACCAAATATGGCGACGAAGAGTTGCGCATACAAAATACGTGAAAGTTATATATAATATATAAGTGGCGACTTCTACTAGAAGTGCCAAGGCATGTGCCAGTAGCGAAACGACCAATCCACATATTTTGACTAAGATGTTAGAGTTTGTGAAGTTAGGGCGTGTACAGTTCCAAGCTTGGCTCTCTTGGGTCTGATAGCTTTTTGATTGTACGAGCCATATGGTCTCGTCTAGGCTATATTTTATTGACATTACATGAAAATGTATTCGGTGAGATACACTTTATACATAATTCACTCAGTGTAAGTAACTTAGTTAGAAATTCGTTTAATAGGATTATGATAAGCCTCTGTTCCTTTGAAACTGTGCGGAACGAGTAAACTAGTGTAAACTGTAAACTTGTACTAATTACGTCTGACCGCTGCTGTCTTCTGTTACGGTTAGTTAAGTTAAGATTACTGAAACTTTATGTGATTTCAGTGGCGTAAAGTTTTAATTTTCTAAGATGATGAGGTATAATAAACGCTTCCCTTGTTAAAACAATGACTAAGTTTCTCTCTAAAGACTTTCTATAAAACATAATCAATCATCGGGTAGCGGACTTAGCCTTGACATCTGAGGATGCTGGGATTACATTTGTTATCCGCTATTTTAATTTATATTTAAGACGGAAATATCCATCAGCATAGTGTTATTTTCTTTTTAATATCGTTGCACATGCTGAGATAGGAGCCTTTTTGGTCTCGCACGGGGTTATTTATTTTAATTTTGTATTATTGTTTTTGTTTTGTAAATATATTTATTTCTTTCTTTCAGCAGCTGATTTTAAAATGCGAATCACGTCTAAACGGCTTGTCGTATTTTTTTGGGAATAATGTATGTAGTAAGAAAGTCGTATATCATAGTATAATTAATTTGTAACACAGACAAAAATACGACAATCTCAACAAAACCGCCGGACATATTTTAATGAAACTGTCGCCATCTCAAAGACAATTTAATGAATTTATTTGTAAAACAAAGGTGTAAATAATGTACATACTTAAACACTAAACAAAAGTAAACTATACAAAATTATATTAAACCTAACCACTTACATTATATACAAAAGAAAGGTACACTTAGGCGTTGAAGTACTCGTCCACATCGCTGTCATCCGGTAACGTGCCCAGAAGACTGGCAGCATTGCCACGTTGAATGGCAATGCTGAGCAAAGAACGAGTCAGCCCTGTGGTCACGTACAGTGTCGATCAGTCGGCGAGAGATCTCCTTAAAAAGGAGACGTGCACTCTGGCCCCATGACCATGACAATCACAACCAATGACAATCTACATGACAATCTACATTTTGATCTGAGGCTTTTTTTATTATAGTTATAAAATAATAAGGAAGGTACAAAAAACTGCTAAATTTTCGGTCGCGGGGGTATAAAACGAGTGCGCGTTTTGTACCCTCAAGGTCGTTGGCGAATGACGTCGTCTTAAAGAGGAGAGGACTTCATACATCTCGGTCCGAAGATAGGTGACCATTCACTACATATAAAGACCCCTCAGTGGCTCGGAAAATAAATTAAGTCGTTAGTCCCGGTTGGCATTTGTAGATCTGTAGGTAAAATATCTGATACCAGCCTTACCAAAGGATTCCTATCGTTTACTCAGATACCTGGTTGTAGAGATTCCCAATCGATGCAAGCTTTTGTACATGATGTAGACTTTTCTTATTCTTATTCTTTATTGTACACAAAACATAACAACATACAAATACAATAGGTTGGTTTATGTACAAAGGCGAACTTAACCCATCGTTGGGTTCTCTAACAGCAAACCTCATTTGTGTAGAGAAATATACATATGAGGATAGTAGATTGACGACTATGGGAGTACCAAATCCATGTCACAACTTTAGAAGAGGGTCTTAACAAGCATCTACGTCCCGCACACCGAGACGAGCTTTGCATTCGTGTCAGTATGCGTCTCCACGTTCTGTATTAAACTGTATGCAAACTTACGATTGTGACATGGGGCTGAAGGGTCTTTCCAGCAATTGACAACGATGCGATGAAGTGTTTTCATAGAAATGTATCTATCTATCGTATAGAGCAGTTTGAGAGAAATTTCTATGATAAGTATTAGTTTTAAGTATTATTAAAAGTACAACCACCTTTTTATCTAAGTTTTGTGACGATATTAATAATCATTTAAATAAAAAGCAATTTGTAGTAGTAGTAGTATTTTTTTTATTTCAAAAGAGAATTTACTCTAGAAAAAAATACTTTATTAAATGCAATGGAGGAGTGCGGGGTGGTGGAACCACTTAACGCAACGAGCATGGTATCGGCAGGTAAATTTGATGTACCTAGAATAAGGAATTCCGTTCCCACAGACAAAGCGTGTAAACGGTTAAGATGTTATAAACTTGTACTATAATAAATAAATAATAATAAATAAGTATTGACACATCGTTGTGGCATTGTCGCATCGCACTTTATGGCGAAAGATGAAAGCTCTTGCGTATTTTTAACCGACTTTCAAAAAAGGCCTAGAGGTTCTATGTTCGACTTCATGAACGATTTTTTTTTTTTGTATTTTCACCGATATCTCCGTCAATTGTGAACCGATTTTGAAAATTCTTTTTTTGTTTGATAGAGTATGTTTCGAAATCGATCCCATTTTAATTTGGTGAAGATCTGATGAGGAACTTTGGAGATATACAACAGAACTCTTCAATTAATAACGGCAAATCTCTCAGGATTGCTGCAATCGCATTTCTGTTTATTGTTTACACCATTTCATAACATAACATCACGGCAGTACACTATAAGAGGTACGCAGATGTGTACAGTTCACCTTGGTACACTCTCATTTCACGGGCTATGTTCATGGTATTCGGGTAATCTATTCTGGCATTATAAGTACCTACCTTACTAAAGGCACTTGCCTTGCTTAATAGCTACAACTAAAAAGTGTAAAATTAAAAACTTTTTTCAAAAAAATTCTACCGACTTCCAACTAAAAACACTACAAAGTGAAAAATAACTTTCTTTTTCGATGTCGGTGTCCATAGCGAAAAAAAATGGTACCTACCAAAGACACTGCCTTCGAAAAAGAAAGTTATTTTTCACTTTGTAGTGTTTCTAGTTGGAAGTCGGTAGATTTTTTTTGTAAAATAGTTTTTTTTCAGTTGTTATTTCACTTGTTCCACCAAAACGCAAAACTTGTTTACTGTTTGGTCCCGTCTTACTTTTAGTATCTTGTTTTAATAACGTAACAGTTGTATTTGAACATTCACTATAATAAGGATTTGGAACCATTGGAGTGCTAAACAGTCGTCCCATTTATACGCAAATCCTATTTAAGCTCAATGACCTGCTGTAGTTATCTCGCATTTACCGAATTAAACTCGAATATAAAATCCTCTAAGCTTTTGCTATCTTCTTTAAAAACAATTCGCAGGTGTAAATTGGTACCTACACACATTTGTGTAAAGCGAGGTCCATTTTAATCTGTGTTACGGTGCAAATATGATAAGTACAGTTCTTATTTAAACGTTTTCATGTAACTGGGTAATGGTTTAATCAGGGTAACGCAATGAGATTCCATTTTATCAAGTTCTGTTTATAATAATTTGATAAACTAATCGAGGACTAGCACAAGTACTAACGGCAAGTAGCTTTTCCAACGGCTTCGCCTGCGTAAAAGGCGAAAATTATCCCAGGATATAAAATAAAAAGAATCACTGCTATAAAAAGTAGGTATTCCTTGTTCTAATCCACCCGTGTTCTGTTCACGTGTGTTATTTTTTTCTTTCATCCCAATCTGTTAAGCTGTTTAGGCATGTTTTGATAACAAACATCTAAACATAGACAATTAAACGTGAATAATATTTGATGCAATATAGATACATTTCCTTTGTATTAATAATCGTGTTAATTCATCAAACAAGGCCTTTCTAGGAAAGATCATGACATTTCTAGTTCAATATAAAAATCCACGTGAACCACATATATAAATCAAACTAGATGACGCGATTGTATGTACTTCGCGATCAATGATCGTACATTGAGCTTTTCATTTAGCATTATCGGCACCGGAAATCTACCCAAATCTAGAAAAATGGTTAATTATGCCAAATTGAGCTGTGAAAACTGTATAGAAAAAGTTGGCCGAGGCATTGGAAATGTTTTCTTTCATTTGTAAGTAAATTTGATTTTAAATTGTGTGTGATTAAGTGGCACGCTTGGTTTTCATACAGATGGAGGGACTTGCGTTATCTAGTTAAAATTATGTCTGTGATGCGAACAATAATCCTTCAACTTGTTATGTCCCGTGTTTACTGACATATACACCCTTTACTTAGAACTGAAGCCACGAACTGTTTTATTAGAATGAACAGACCTATTGCGCCAACCAGACACACATCAAAGAGGTAGCTAGTGGGGTATCAACTCCGTTCATTCAGAATGAATACCTTTTTTCATTACTTTAACCCGAAGGTTTCAGAAAAAAACATTTTTCTCTGGGAAAATGTGAGGTACTTACCTACATTTTATTTTTTATGCTTAATATATTTTGTATAGGCTTGTACCCTGTATCTTAAATATAATTGAAATGATCTGTGTTGATATTAAATTAAACTTTCAAATAAGTAAGTGCCACTTTCAACATTATTTTATTAGGTAAAATAAAATACCAATGCATTTTTAATCTGCGATACTTGCTGAATCTAAAAGCCTAAAACCTAACCTGAAGTAGCCGAAACATAATTACCAAAATTGTGGCTTTGGAGTGCGTTTTCATTTATAACTTTCCACATTACAAGCACTTTTCTGAGAACAATGAGCAATCACTTGTTTCCCTAGGAAAGGCCAGGCAAACAATCTTTGTTAAAAATTGCGTACTTCAATAAAAAAATTAGTAAGGAAGCAGGTATAGCTATTTATTATATTAGAGTAACTGAAGTTTCATGCTGAAACAGTGGTTGTCTACATTGTGCTAGCATAATATGTTCTTGATTAATTATACACCACACTCTTAGTATTAGGTACTTAGTATTTTGTTAACAAGAACTACATAGTTTTAATGAGAATACCTAAGACTTTAATCTGAGATTCCCTTATTCTAGATTCCCTTAAGACTGACTCGAAATTCAGGCCTACATGGTAAGTTAATCACGTAAGATAAGCTTTTAGAAACAATAGTTGCTGCTAGCTCTGTGTTGAAAATTTTTTCTGTGGGACAGCACATTTGGTTTCAGATCTAGTGTTATTTTGCGTTAAGCCTTGTCCCGGTATGAATTACCACAACCTATACCAATTTCTATCATTAACGTTGCGGTAGTTAGTAGTTGGAAATAAGATCACTCAGCGGGCTTAGTAGACGTTTCGGCCGCTGAGATTCATCCGATCCGATCGAAACAGGAATTTCATTAAAATTAATATTTTTGAGTTTAATTAAATTAATAGTTTGAGAAGATTCGTCACACCGGGCGAATCTTTTTTAGAGGCAAAGTAACGTCAGAAACATAATTATTAATTATAAATAAAATAAACATTAATAAGTGATCTCTCACGGGTCGCTTTATTTTCGACTTTTGGCATGTTGCACGCACATTAACACACAATTATTTTCAGATCATAGGACAACACATGAGAATTAAAGATTTCTAGTTGTTATAGGTATATGATTGTTTTTTTAATGAATATAGTTGATATTATTTTGATCGTACTGAACAGACTGATTGTTCTCAATATTATATTAACATAAGAAGAGGTTATTTTGATATCGTAAGTTAGTCACTGATATTTGACGCTATTGTTCATTATTTTCAGTATTTTAGTAAAGTGATTGTTAATTAGGTAATTGATATACAAGACTCATTATAGTAATTTACATTTAATTTTATTGTTGTACACGTTTCAATTGATATATATTGTTCCTTTTCTAGGGTACATCAACAGGATGGACCCTAATTTTATTATAATCTAGCCTTATAAATAGACTAATAAGTAATTTAATTAAAAAATATTGTCTGTACTAAGAATGTGTCCAATAGCACTTTCCTTATTGTCTCTATTAAGGCGAATACACTTCGTTCTTGTGTTCGTTTGGTAGCACTTTTGTACGTTACACTATTAACATTCACTAACACTAACTCGAACGGTTTTGTTATTTTTGGTCTTCTCACTATGTTTGTGTGGTCGAGAAGCTGGATTGCGATTGTGCACGTCGAGCGTTCACATGCTGATGAAGTCTCTTTTCGTGAGCTTCTGCAAATTTCTGGATCACTTTTTCGATGAACTCAACTTTTAGGTCCCGATAGAGCGCATTTATAATTGCCCTTAGAACTTTGTTCTGGAATCGTTGTATAATTAATATATTGCTCTGTTTGGTGCAGCCCCATAGCTGAATACTATAAGTCCAAACTGCAAGACAGCAAGGAGTTTCTTCCAAGTAGTCAATACATTATTTTATATCGGAGTTCGGGTGCTTCTTTTTTCTTCTTGACGTGGGCTTTCCAGTGTAACTTTGCATAATTTTTCTATATAAGACTGATTATTGTGATTTATCATATTTACTGTTGATTTTTGTAAATTGTTTATTAAACTTTCTTTTTTCCAACCATTCCGTGACTTTTACTTAAATAATATAAACCTACCTAATGTTTTCATTCCGACTGTACAAAATTTGTTAAAACTATAGTCCGAAACACCACTCCAAAATATTTATGATACTGAAATTCCTGTTTCGACCGGATCGGACGAAACTCAGCGGCAGAAACGCCTAATAAGCCACTCAGTGGTGTATCAAAGATCTATTTATTTTCAGTCCGTACTGTCTCACTGACAAAGGGAGTCTCAATCTATTTCTTTTTTGTACTACTTCATTCCATTTCTGAAGAAATACATCCAGAACGTCCTCTGTCTTATCCTTCTTCAGCCTATGTTAAACGAGCCCACGCGACCACGGTTCATTCGGCATGCAACAGATTCTATTTGTCACTCAATAACAAATCATACTTCAAAGTAAAAGAAACACACTTCAAAACATTCCCAACAGCTATAAAACATTTACATTAAATTTTAACTTCCTGAAGTCGACAGCTGTGTAAATTAGACCAAATTTTCACTCGCTTATAAGTGGCGGCAATTGATAGGATGCGGCAGACTTACAGCTAGTGTTTAGTGCTCCAGTGCTTTCACACTTACTAAAGCCATGCAAATGTACCTACTCGTAGTTTAAATTTAGGTTGAATGACAAAGTGTGTTTTGTAGCTACATAGGTTGATGCGTGGCTTTGTGGTCAACATGAGCGAGTTCGTTACGACCCTTTGTGGCCGTATTTACAAGTTTAGTGGTACAACAAACATCGCACTGTGGATGGTTTGAAGTGCCCAAAATGCGTTACGGTTATGAACACTTTTTCGTTCATTGAAAGTTTTCAAAGAGTTATATGTTTAAAAAAAGTTTCTGCTCTCTAATTTTGTAATTATTTGCTTTCACAGTGAATTTTATGAGAAGAAATTCTGTTGGTATATTTTTTATACCTTCCCCAATTTTAGATGAACATGAACGATCTTCTTTTGATAAAAATAAATGTCTGTAAACCTATTGGAAATCTAATACCGACTGAATCAACACACCCGTATTTCTAGAATTTTCAACCTCGTCACTCACGGCCGGGCTGCTTCAGACATGTTACAAGTATTTACTTGCTCAGTATTAATTGACTTGCAATTAGTATTTGCTTTAAATGGAAATTTTCTCTAACATTGTGTACTTGTTGGTTTCTAAAAACACAGAGGTAGGGAAATAATGTAAGACATAGGATTCCACATATTGAGAACTGGTGCCCATTTGTTAGCGGCCCCGCTTTACGAGTAGTAGGTCGTGGGCTCGAACCTTATGTCTTCTGTAATTTATTTCATCACTACTGCTCTCAAAACGAACTAAGAAAAACATCGCGAGGAAACTGCCATGTCCTAGAATAGAAACAAAAATCCGACATACGACATTCACCAACCCGAACTAGGTCCTCGCAGTGAATTACGGCCCAGTCTCTTTCGCAGATCAAAGGCCTGTCGCAGCAGTGGATACATTACAGAACGATTATATTTTATGCCATTATAAAATTTTCCCCGCATTTACCTTTAGGACATACCTGCTCTGTCATAACCTTAAACAAAGGAACTCGGTTAAATATTATATGTCGCCCGGGCGGCACCGTAACCTACTTGTTGGCCCCTACGTCGTTGGCTTATCGGCAAACTCCCTCCTCGGATTCCTCTTCGCTTCACCGTGGGTTACCAAGCCACGGCTACAGAGCCCCCCCACCTCGACAATGCGGGTACCCACCGGGGGAGTTGAGAGACCGGCCTATGTCATCATTCCGCGGACGTAAATACAGATGACAAACCCTTTTTATTTTGTTACACCTCCCTGCCTAGGGAACAAATGTTTTACGTCAACATGAGTTAATCCATCAATATTAGTAACGTAACGCTGTTAGACATAATATTGGGTGCTGAAATACATTATTAAAGGGTTTTTTTTTCATGCATTACGTAATTTACGAACAAAAGAGGATTATAAAATCAAGTTTTGATCACTCAGTTATTAGAAACAACTTGACAAAATGTGTTTTGTAGCTCCGTGTGATACCAAATGTGAGTGCGGTGCCCCTGTTCAGAACACTCGCATGATGGTGTGTGTCCCAAGTGGCCATAATGAGGGTGCCACAAGTGCACTTTTGAGGTTCTGATGTACGCCACTAACACTGTAATTAACGTGGCCACCTACGGGACCCAAAATAATTAAAATATTAAAGTTGCTTTCAAGTCAATGGGACTCGAAAACACCAAAACAGCTTCATATAATTATGATATCAAAATTGAACTTTCATAGCGCATTCTTCACGGAATTGGACACCTATGAAAAATACACTATACGTTTCTCCTATTCTTTTATGTGTACAGTTAGAATTATTCATTTTAGTAGGTAATTACATAGTATCTACTTACTGCAAACCCATGCGCAAATATATAGGTAGATAAAGACAAAAAAAAATATAGGCAAGGTGCGGTATAAAGTACATACTGTAAATTTGCCAACTTTTGCTAACCAACGCCCATATTTAAATACGTCATATCTGTCTAAATGCGAACACGGAAACAGTGTAGCTTAATTATTTATTTATAGGTGTATCTAATTAGTAATAATTAATTATTAAAAGATACACGAGATAAGCGTTTGTTTAATAGTGGAGTTAACGGGGTTGAGTTCCAGCTTTTCATTTATACATATTTGTTATGTTGTTTGTTACGATTCTTGTTACAATTTAAATATTTAGTGGCTAGCCTCGTTGGTCCAGTGATCGCAAGCGCTACTGCTAAACATGAGGTCCTGGGTTCGATGGATATTTCCATCTGGAATTTCTCAGTAGCAGCCTGAATTATGGACTTGTGCCCGGTTGATAGCAATATGTTCGCCACCTATCATATGGGACTTATACTTGACTGGTGAAATGTGGGTGTATGTACTTAATAGGTCACCAGTCAAGTCACATATAATAGGTGGCAAGCCTGTATGTAGGTATTTAATAGGTCCGCCCACCAACTAACCCCAGGAAAGACGGTGGCACAGTGATCACTTGCTGCAGCGAGACTCAAGGGAGGTGCTTTTCCAGAGTCCCCAGGAATAACAGGCGCGTTGCACAGAGGGTGTTCCGGGGTGGTCTGTTGAGAGGTCAAGGCAATACTTATGTTTGCCAATTATTCTGGCTATGTCGGAGAACCTGGTTCTCTTTCTGATCTCTACATTTCTGATTCGATCACGCAAGGAAACTCCGAGCAAAGCCCTGGCCATTGCGCTTTGGGTGACTGTAAGCTTTCTTATGAGGCTCATTGTGAGTTCAGTAGGTTTAATTCAAAGAAATGCTTAATTAAATACGGCATCTTACAGGCTTAGTTCACAGCTGATACGCTGAGACTTCTCTCTCACGCGAGCAAATGTACTTTCTAAGCTGTGAATGCACTTATTACTGCGACGGTACTTCTATGAAATACATGTCTCAAGGTAACTAAAAATATAGTTTTTACAAATATCAATAGATTTGTGAAAAAAGCTTATCTTAATTCAAGAGATTTTTTCCTAAGCGCATGAGCATATTATATCGGTTTTTTTTTAGAGGACATAGACAACAGATTGGGCCGTAAAGCATTTATCTTAATGCCCATTGTATGAAAACTACTAGCCGCTTGGTGTTACTGACCAAGTACTAACTGTTGTTACAAAATAATTAGCTAAACAGTAGTAATAACACACGTTTGGCCGTGTAGATTGTTAACCGTGTTTCATGTTTACGTGTTTCTAAGTTTAGTGTCCGAAATAAAATAATATTCATCAATATTATACCAACTTATCGTAGCATAATCATCCTTCTAAAGTTCCCACCGCTGGGACACTGGCCTGTTCTCTGTGAGGGAGGGAATTAACCTAACCTTATCCACCACCCGCGCCAGTGCGGGTTGGTGGAAGTCACATGTCTTCGCATTTTTGGTTTTAGGACATATACCGTTTTCCTCACGATGTTTTCCTTCACCGTTTTTAGAGCAGTGGTGATGAAATAATTTACACAAATTAAAGCGCCTGCCTAACCTAACCTAATCTAACCTACGACACATAAATCAGGAACCACTGGGATAACAATGCTCCTCGTATAAAACGAAACTTATCGTAAAGAATTTTAAAAAATATAGTTAGTTTGTATAAGTCTGATGTAACTACGGAGAAAATTATAAATATATTGCTACAGCTTCTGAACTTAATATCGTAGAATAAGCTCCTTTTTAAGATTAAAGCATAAGACGACACAGCCACTGACAAGTAGCCTTTTTGTAAAAGCTATCTGCCCAGTGGCAAACTTAATTTAAAAGTCTCAACTGGTCTCAACCGAGAAATTGCAACCACGAGAGACATCAAATTTAAACAGGACTATGAATTTAAATGAGCCTCTTCCTTATCTACTCATAATTAATGTCACTTTTAATTGCAGAATTATTTTGGGCAGGTCTCTGAGACATTTTTGATTTTATGGACATTAGCGATTTCCTTTTAACTGTCACTTAATCTGTCATGCAATTTTATCTTCACTTAGAGAATATTACATTCAGGTTTGAGAAACAGAATACGGACTTAATTACAATAGAAAACTACAAAACTAGGACACATTTTTCTTCCATTGCTATGCTGTCTCTTAATGAATAAGAAGAAACAGAAAGTTAATTAAATGTTGTTTCTATTAGTTATGAAACAAAACCTCACTTTGAAGCTAGTGACTGGGCTTGTCTTACTGACATCGGCAGCTCATTCCACAATCGCACAGCCTGGACCGTGAACGATTTAGTGTAGAACTTAGTAGAATGAGCGGGCATCAAAAGCCTTAAATTTTCAGATGATTTCAAGTATCTAAAATGTATGTCATGAGGAACTTAAAGCGTTTTTTTGAGTTAAGAGGGTTGTAGGAATAAGCAAAACACTGTAGAGTAAAAATAAAATGTGGGCATTCCGGCAAAGGCGGATTAGCAGCCACATGACCTTAATACGAAATTCAGAAACATGGTCATATTTGCGTAAACTAAATATGAATCTAAGGCAAAAGTTTTGGAGTCGCTTAAGCTTACCTAGCTGTACTTCAGTTAGATCGAAATAACTGAAATCTGCATAATCAAGGATTGGGAGAAGGAGGGATTGGAAAAGCGCAGTTTCGGTGGCGTTGGAAAAAAATTGCGCAGTCTTCGCAAAGACCCCGCAGACGCAAACACCTTGCGGCTAACCTCCTGCAGCTGAGCTCCTCCCGCGAAATATCTTTGTAACGAAAATAGCCAGGTCTTTCACTGAGTCGCTGTATGGAATAGCTGAGTCATCAAAAACAATCCGGGGGAGCTGCGACCAGTTAATTCTTGAGCGCAGCCTAGGGCTACCGACAACCGCAGGATTAAATCTGAGACCATGGGCCAAACTCCACTCAGAAATACGACCTAAATCTTTATTAATCATATTAATTGCCTCAGACTATTTATCTACCGGAGCTTGAGAATATATTTGCAAAGCGTCAGCCTAAAGGTGGTAGGACGAAAGAAGGTCATTGGAAATATAATTGATAAAAAATAGTGACAAGAAGAGGCGATAGAACGCTCCCCTGAGGTACGCCTGCAGAGGTATTGCACCATGACGAAGAAGAACCTTCAATGCACATACGTTGTTGGCGGCCACACAGGTAACTACAAAACCAATCACTGTTGGAGATAATAATATGTTAAGAGAGCTGCGTATGCCGAGTAAAATATCAAAATCGACGGTGTTAAAAGCATTGCTGATATCTAATAAGGAAAGTATCGTTTGATTTACATTTTCCATACTTAGTCTAACATCGTCCGTAAAGCTAAGAAGAGCTGTTGTAATACTATGTCCTGGGCGAAACCCGGTCTGGAAAAGTTAAGGAGGTGGTACTTGCACAGGAATGTGACAAGTTGGTTATGAATAAGGCGTTCAAGAACTTTGATAATATGGAGATAGGAATAAATTCAGTGAAGGAAACAGAAATACGCTTTTTTAGAAGAGAAATAATTTGAGCTTCTTTCCAAGAAGAGTGAAAAACAACGCAGGATAAGGAATGGTTAAGGATATGAGAGATGACAGGTAGGATTTCGTGAAGGATAGGAAGTATTATCTTGCGACTGATACAGTCACTACCAACAGCATTCGACGAGATAGATTATATACTTTTCTTAACATCACAATCGGAGAAATGATTGAAGACGAATGGTGAATAATCCTGAGTGGGAAGAGATGACAGATCATGCAACTTTTTTTCTTTGATAGTATCATTGAATTTAGAAGAAATGAAAAAATGTTGATTAATTAATTCAAGATATATATCTTTAGGAATAGAATCTTGGCTCGATTTTCCTTGACTCGATTTCCCATTGATCTACGAAATTGCCAGACTTTAACTGGGTCACCGTTTTTAACGGACTTATGAATGTGGCGGCGTCGGACATCCCTACACAGCAAGATGCTGCGATTGTGAATTGCAACATACTTCTCGCGAGTAAAAGAATTTGGTCTGCTTTTATATCTTGATTTAGCTGCAGCTTTCCTCTGCAATAAGTCTTTCAGACCATCTGATAGCCATGGGGCTGGCAGGTGCTTAATTTTTACAGGCCGAACAGGTGCATGGACGTCATAAAGCTGGAGAAGCTTAGTATTAAGTAAATTGACTTTAACATCAATCGACTCAGCGGCAATGACATCAGACCAGTCAATGTCGCTAGCATCCTCACACAGATTCACAAGATTCATACTACCAAAACTACACCGGAGAAGTATCATAGGTTTAGCCACAGATAATATAATACCAGCATATAGATGCCTCATCCCAAACAAAGAAAACGTGCCGTAACTAGCTTGTTTATCTGATTAAGATGATAATTTTTATAAGCACTTCGATCGCGTTCGAAGGAAGTATTGAAGTTAACGAGGAGACTTTCAAAAGCGTACTTTGAAAGGTGTCCGCGCGGCAATCAATATCTGCCTATTTATTATGGTGTGTTATAAAAATACGTGTATTACTCTTACGTTGATTACCTTTCTTATTTAATATATAATTAAATATTAAATTAAATCATAATAATTATGCAAGTTTGTCACAGTTAGCCAAATTATTAGAAAAAAGGTTGCACAAATAATAATAAAAAAATTACAACTAAAAATGCATTTAATTTAGATAAAGCATAGAACATGCTTACATGCTTAGCAGATAAATCTGCTAAGAAATCTTAGATAAATCAAATCAAATCAAGTCTTTTTTTTTTTTTTCACATAGGCCTACATGGGCACTTATAAAACGTCGACAAAAGGTGCAGATAGTAGTAAGTAGTACGTTCCTGTGTGCTAATTTTACACCTTGCGTATTTTCAACCTGCACGCTAGAGAGCCACTGCTAAAATATCTATTTGCTATCTTTTATTTTTTTGCCTTTGAAACGTTGTGCATGAAGTCTAGATACCTACATAAATATATTTTTTTGCAAAGGGTATTGATGTTTTGTTGATTGTTTTTGTGGCCTTATGTGAAATTACAGACAGAAATCAGTTTTGTATCTGCCTCAATGGTTGACTTTTCATCGGTTTTCAGCTATTTCCCAGTAAAATTGTGTAAAATTAAATATAAGTGAGGGAGAATGGCACTATGGATTCTGTATATCTCTATCGCATTCTAGAATGATTATGACTTAATAGCCTTCACGGTCCCAGACTTAACAAGGTTCTACTTAGAAGTGAAAAAACTAAAGCGAGAAGTGCTAAAAGGTTATGTTTCGCAGAAACAGTGAAAGCGCAGAGCCTTACAATTTGCATAAACATGAATAATTATGTATTCATAACACTTACTTTCTTTTATGAGACAACATCTTTTTTTTATTGTCAAAAATGTTTGTAGAGTTCCTCTGAAATTAACAGTAGACATAACCTCTTGAATAAAGAAACCGGCAATTTTCATAATTAAACTACGCCCGTGTTCCGTAGGGGTAGATTGAGGAATACACCTACTCATATTTCGACAGTCATTCAATGTGTCTGGACTTGTAGTAATAAAGCTTTAAGGCCGTAAAATACACTTAATATTATCAATGAAAACACCCCCCTTATGGGGTTTAATTCATAATTTTTTTATTACATTTCATAAAATTCGCTTTTAGGGATTATTTTTAGGCACTAATATAATTAAAATTAATTGGCTTGGAGCTGTGATTATTTTGTGAGTATGTAGATATTTTTTTTTGGCTAAAGAAATGCTCAATTATGTGGGACTTGCACCCACTAAAACTCCACGGTGTCCTCCTGTGCCACTTCGGGCCCGTGTTCCCGGCACGCGTTAGCACTCACCCCCCATAACCGGCGCACCAGAACACATTGCACGCCGTGACCGCTCCAGGGACCAAACCAGCACATGGGTGCCAGACGACCCCGTGTATTGTGAGTGTGTAGACCAAGTAAAACACTAACAAAATATCATTTAATGTACGCATCGGTTACACCTAGGTTCAAAGTGATGGTTGTTAGAACATGTGGATATCGTAATAAGTTAGGTCGGTACATTGCTCTATTTTTGAGGGTGTGGTGATTTGAATCCTTAATTGTTAAGTGTTTTTATCGAAAAAATTAACTATATTTTATTTCCTTAAAGTTATATTACTACATTTCCGGACACATTGTATAACAAGCGGGGCAGGGGCCGCCTTAACCGCTGCGTGGCTGGAGGCTGGAGGCCATTTGCGAGGCCCTTGTTCATATTGACGTTTTGAAAAAGTAGTCATTTTTCGAAGTTGTCATTTTGCAAAGTTTACAGTTTGCGAAGTTGACGTTTTGAGAAGTTGTCATTAGGCGAAGTTGTCATTCTACAAAATTGGCATTTTGAAAAGTTGGCATTCTGCGTCAGAACTTCTTGTCCTTTTTGCAATGTACGAGTATGTGATGAAGTGATGATAGACGAGACATGCAAAACTTGCCACTTGACGACGAGAAATACATATTTTGCTATGGAATACAACGAATAACTGTATGCTTTCTTAGGTTTTTGAAAAAGTTTAAATTGTTAGTTTTTGCAAGAGCGAGGCTCCGGGTGGTTGCCCATCTCGCCACCCTATGAATGAGCCTATTATATAAATATAGTCTACCTTGATTAAAGTCGGCCTTCTAGTTTGAATTCTCTGGACCACTTTAGTAAGATACATCACCAATATTGAAACGATATCTTACTAATACTAGAAACGTTAAAGTTTGTATGGATGTGTATTTGTGGATGTATGTTTGTTACTCAATCACGCCAGAACGGTTGAACGGATCTGGATGAAATTTGGCACAGAGCTAGCAAAGTAGCCTTTGTGCTATTCCAGGCTATAGGCTATAGTCTGGAATAGCACATAGGCTAAAAGTAGCCCGGTATAATTTTCCCGTGGGATGATAAAACACTTTACATGCAGGCGAAGCCGCTGGCAGAAGCTAGTGTTCTATAAATCCGATTCAATACAAAAAGGCGTTATTATTATCTACTTCGATCAAATTTCTTCATTTATAAAATCTGGCCACGTGCGTGTCAGGACCCGCGCAGTAATAGGGAGCCGAAATTGCACAATAATGCGGACTAAGATGAGGGTTTTTTGTTGTTACATGAACATTAAAACGGTTTCAGCGGCTCACAACGTCTAAAAACGGGGCCACATAGGACGATGGTTACTGAAGAAGAAGTTATAAAATCTAACTTCGCAAGTGAAGTTTTATTTTAGAATGAATATTTTCAAACAACCTACTTAACTCAAATTATTCAATGATAGGCACAAACAACCAACGTAAATAAGCTGCAATAAATATTATATATGAAGCACGTCAATTGCGATACGAGCGCGCGTTAGAGCCACGGGGAATGGTTGGTACGTTCCTGGATCCTCCCAAGCACGCTCCTTGTTTCTTTCTCTTTCGGAATTTGAAAAATTTTGAATGTATTCACTAATTCTATTAATTCTATTAATTCCATTAATTCTATTAATTCTATTAATTCTATTAATTCTATTAATTCTATTAATTCTATTAATTCTATTAATTCTATTAATTCTATTAATTCTATTAATTCTATTAATTCTATTAATTCTATTAATTCTATTAATTCTATTAATTCTATTAATTCTATTAATTCTATTAATTCTATTAATTCTATTAATTCTATTAATTCTATTAATTCTATTAATTCTATTAATTCTATTAATTCTATTAATTCTATTAATTCTATTAATTCTATTAATTCTATTAATTCTATTAATTCTATTAATTCTATTAATTCTATTAATTCTATTAATTCTATTAATTCTATTAATTCTATTAATTCTATTAATTCTATTAATTCTATTAATTCTATTAATTCTATTAATTCTATTAATTCTATTAATTCTATGAATTCTATTAATTCTATGAATTCTATGAATTCTATGAATTCTATTAATTCTATTAATTCTATTAATAATGTTGCACCACCCCGGGCGGGGGCAACGGAAGAAGCGAGCTCGGGAAATGATATTGAGGTATGCAAGTTGGAATGTTGGGACTATGAATGGAAGAGCCAGAGAGTTAGCGGACGTATTAAAAAGAAGACGAATAAATTTAGCGTGTTTACAGGAAACTAAATGGAGGGGAACCAAAGCGAGAGAAATAGGTGAGGGATACAAGTTTTTCTACTGTGGAAGCGACGGGAAAAGGAATGGTGTGGGAATAGTGTTAGATAGTAATTTGAAAGAAAGTGTGATGGATATAAAAAGGATTAATGACAGACTGATAGTTGTGAAAGTTATGTTAGAGAATGTGGTGTTGAATGTAGTTAGTGTGTATGCACCGCAGGTAGGGTGTGATGAAACGGTGAAAGAGAAGTTTTGGGAGAATTTTGATACAGCCTTGATGACCATCCCTGTGCATGAGGAATTGATAGTTGGAGGAGATTTTAATTCTATTAATTCTATTAATTCTATTAATTCTATGAATTCTATTAATTCTATGAATTCTATTAATTCTATTAATTCTATTAATTCTATTAATTCTATTAATTCTATTAATTCTATTAATTCTATTAATTCTATTAATTCTATTAATTCTATTAATTCTATTAATTCTATTAATTCTATTAATTCTATTAATTCTATTAATTCTATTAATTCTATTAATTCTATTAATAATGTTGCACCACCCCGGGCGGGGGCAACGGAAGAAGCGAGCTCGGGAAATGATATTGAGGTATGCAAGTTGGAATGTTGGGACTATGAATGGAAGAGCCAGAGAGTTAGCGGACGTATTAAAAAGAAGACGAATAAATTTAGCGTGTTTACAGGAAACTAAATGGAGGGGAACCAAAGCGAGAGAAATAGGTGAGGGATACAAGTTTTTCTACTGTGGAAGCGACGGGAAAAGGAATGGTGTGGGAATAGTGTTAGATAGTAATTTGAAAGAAAGTGTGATGGATATAAAAAGGATTAATGACAGACTGATAGTTGTGAAAGTTATGTTAGAGAATGTGGTGTTGAATGTAGTTAGTGTGTATGCACCGCAGGTAGGGTGTGATGAAACGGTGAAAGAGAAGTTTTGGGAGAATTTTGATACAGCCTTGATGACCATCCCTGTGCATGAGGAATTGATAGTTGGAGGAGATTTTAATTTTAATGGACATGTGGGTAGAATGAAAGGGATTTATGAAAGAGTGCACGGGGGATGGGGATTTGGGAGTACGAACAACGAGGGAGAGTCGCTGCTTCAATCCGCTACTGCATTTGACCTGGCAGTAGCTAACACTTGGTTTCAGAAAAAAGACGAACATCTCATCACCTACAAAAGTGGTAACCACAAGACCTAAATCGACTACCTTCTCGTCAGACGTGGCAGCATACAGCACATCAAAGATTGCAAAGTGCTGCCAGGAGAAGACTTGGTGTCTCAGCACAGACTCCTGGTTATGAAACAAGTAGTAAAAATACAGTGTACAAAAAGCAAAGAGCGTCCCCCTCCTAAAATAAAATGGCATATGCTAGAGAATAATGTTTGTGCGAAGAAGTTTCGAGAGCGAGTCGTAGATAAAATGATAGAGATGGGAGACATGGAAGATCGAAGTGTTAACGAAAGTTGGAAGGAGATTGCTGGATGTATTAGGTGTTCGGCGAAGGATATTTTGGGAGAGACGAAAGGAAGGGGTACGATAGATAGGGACATATGGTGGTGGTCAACGGGAGTACAGAATGTGTTAAAGGAAAAGAAGAAAAAAATCAAGGAATGGCAAAGTGTAGAACAGGAAAATGCTAGTTTGAAAGTTGCAAAAAAGGGTGAGTATGATGCTGCAAAGAAAAAAGCTAAGAAAGCTGTGGCTATAGCGAGAGCAAAAGCTCAAGACAAGCTATACGACGCGCTGGATAGTCCAGCAGGCCAAAAGGACCTGTACCGGCTGGCTAGAGCTAGGGAGAAAAGTGCGAGAGATATCTGTCAGATAAGATGTATAAAAGATGAGGCTGGAATGATTCTTTCTGATGACGAAAAAATTAAGGATAGGTGGAAGGAATACTTTGAGAAACAGATGAATGAAGAAAATAACTGGAGTGGTATGTTAGAAAATAAACCTGTGAATGAGGGATTAGTGAGAATGATTAGTATGGATGAAGTAAGAATAGCAGTAAATGGAATGAAGAACGGTAAGGCAGTTGGTCCGGACGGAATACCAGTTGAAGTGTGGAAGATATTGCGCGTAGATGGATGGACGTGGTTAGCTTTATTCTTCAATAAGTTGTTACGGGAAGAAGCCATACCTGATGAATGGTGCAATAGTTCGCTGGTGCCCATCTTTAAAAACAAAGGCGATGTGCTGGAGTGCAACAACTATAGAGGAATAAAGCTAATGTCACATAGTATGAAAGCTTGGGAGAAAGTTATTGAAAGGCGGCTGAGAGAAGAGAGTGAAATATCGCAGAACCAATTCGGTTTTATGCCTGGTCGGGGTACAACGGATGCCATTTTCGTAATCCGCTAGTTGTGCGAGAAATACAGAGGTGCACATAAAAACTTGCACATGGTGTTCGTTGACCTCGAAAAGGCATACGACAGGGTACCCCGGGAGGTTTTGTGGTGGGCCCTTAAGAAGAAAGGTGTGCCTGGGAAGTATGTACAGTTGATCCGAGCGATGTACAGTCGATGCAGTACCCAAGTTCGGTCCACAGTGGGCACTACTGGTAGCTTCAGTGTGGCAGTTGGCTTACACCAGGGATCGGCTCTCAGTCCCTACCTCTTCCTGATGATAATGGACGCACTGACGTCAGACATACAGGAGGAGGCACCCTGGTGTATGCTGTTTGCCGACGACATTGTGCTGGTTGCCGAGAGTGGCCTAGAGGTCCAGAACAAATTGGAGATGTGGTGGCACAGACTGGAGAGTGTTGGCTTGAAATTGAGCAGAACTAAAACCGAATACTTGTTCTGCGATTTTGGCGGTCTCTCCAGTTCCGTGCCTCTAACTCTCGCTGGGACACCCATACCGATGTGCTCCGACTTCCGGTACCTAGGGTCGCTTGTCCAAGGGGATGGCGAGGTAGACCGAGACGTAACGCACCGGATCGGCTCGGGATGGATGAAATGGCGACAACTCACTGGAACAACTTGTGACCCACGGATGCCCCTCAAGTTAAAGGGGAAAATTTACAAGTCCGTGATTAGACCTGTCGTACTGTATGGATCAGAATGTTGGGCTGTGAAAAAGATGGATGAAAAGAGATTGCATGTAGCAGAGATGAGAATGTTGAGATGGATGTGCGGAGTGACGAGAATAGATAAAGTGAGAAATGAGTATATTAGAGGAAGTTTGAAAGTGGCGCCAGTGACAGAAAAGTTGAAAGGAAACCGTTTGTCCTGGTATGGCCATCCGATGAGGAGGGATGAAGCGCATGTTACTAAAAGAGTTATGAATATAAATGTGGATGGATGGAGAGGGAGGGGACGGCCAAAGAAAAGATGGATGGACTGTGTGAGGAGTGATATGAAAGAAAAGGGAGTCAGTGATAGCGTGACTGGGGACAGGACGATATGGAAGAGGAAAACGTGTTGCGTCGACCCCAAGTATATTACTCGTAAACTTATAAAGCCTACTTAGCTGTGATAGATTTCCTTTCAATTTCATTATATATATACTAATGCTGTAATTTTTTTCACATAGCCAAAAGCAACCATTTCACGGGCAGGGGGGGGGACGCTTGACTCTAACAAAAAAATTCAATTTCAAGCTTAATTTTACGCAATCGCATCTCTGAATCGAAACATGGTTTTAAGAGACACATAATATTTTTGAATGGCATATCCAACGATATCCCACACCATGGGATAGACGAGACAAAAATACAGGCTCACTATGTCTATAGGAGGTAACCGAAATAAACATATATTTCATAATTTTATTTTACCACTTTGTCGGAATTATTAATAAGTATATCTATGCCAAATTATAGCTTTCTAGTACTAAGAGTCTCTGTGCTAAGCTGCGGAGGGATAGACGGACATAGCAAAACTATAAGGGTCCCTTGTAGACTTAAAAACCCAAAAAATTCAACAGATCACCTCAGCAGTAATCTACGTCGTGGATCACATGATGTGGCCGACCATTTTATGAAATGGTTGTATTTCATTATAATTATGGCCAGCTAAAACTGACCGTATCGTTAAAACATCAACGTTTGATGATATTATGACAATGTACATTTGGCCATAAATTATTTATACAACCATGAAATATAGAAAAAGCAGCAACAGCTGTTTTATACATTTTGATTAGTTCTATGAACGTTTTTGTATGAACAGCAAATATCGTTTTTAGGGTTCCGTACCCAAAGGGTAAAAACGGTACCCTTTACTAAGACACCGCGATCCGTCTGTCTGTCTGTCTGTCTGTCACCAGGCTGTATCTCATGAACCGTGATAGCAAGAGAGTTGAAATTTTCACAGATGATGTATTTCTGTTGCCGATAAATTATGCGGTCAAGTGGACCTTCGGGTCCAGTAACGAGCGGGCCCAGCTGACCAAAGACTCTGTAACAATAAATACTAAAAACTGAATAAAATAATTATTTAAGTGGGGCAAAAGGTTCACGATTTCTGATAACTGCACCGTGTATTAAAAACTGTATATTTTCTCTAATAAGCTTGTTCTTGTCTCAGGTCCTGTACACGCGCATCGCAGTGGGTCTATGGCAGAGTTCTCACGCGCTGCAGCATTTGGAACGGGTTCAGTGCTGTGGGACACAATATCCTCGCCCGGAGAAGTCTGCAGCAGCACCCTTCGATCCCAACCGGCCCTTAGTCGGCACTGATGAAAAGGTTACTATTAATATATTCGTCTTCTTATATATTTACGAAACTTTATTGTGATAGAAAATATACAGAAACTCTATCTTCTTCCTGCTCTACATATTCTAATAAGGTTGTTTAATGAGGTCATCGTCTCATAAACCCAGTCTGCCAACAATTACCATACTTTATTAAATAAGCTTTATTTATTCGACTCCAAAACCAGTGAAATTATTCAGATCTAGTCCAGGCTTTTATTCAAGCCATAATTCAGTTAGACTCTAAATAACGAGCCTAAATAATTGGTTTTGTTTGTCTATCCGCCTTTCATTATACGTCCAACTATGAAATCATTCATAGGTATGTCACCAAAGTATTCTAAAATTCTAAGCAGCAAGCCTGTTAAAATTCCGCTACATATAAAATTAAGTATGAAAAAGTTGGCCCGCCTTTTGTACTTTAATTAAAAACCAAAAACCAAGGCATATGCTAAAAGCCAAATAATTCTGCGGTTTGATGGTAAACAGAATTCCGCGTGACACAGGTGTGCCCTCTGCCTCTTTTGCATATTGAACGCAATCAATTCGAGTTTTCATTGTAATTTTTACCCACTGATTCCATTAAAATATTTATGACTGCGGTTAAATGAATAATTATTGGTAGGTACGATACGGGAAGTACGCCGCCAATCGAATACCAATGAAAAAAAATATGAAGGAAAGCTTCCTAACTTTGTACTTCTGTTTACTCGAGAAATGCTTTTGATCTGAAATGCCTTTGTCAGTTGGGATCTTAGGTTCGAGTTCGAGAATTATTTGGCAGGTATAAAGTTTGTGTGCGGGGTTACAGGCAGCTGGAACGTTTGTGTAATCGTGTGGCAGCGGATATGAGCGGGCATTGTGACGAGCGACGGCTTGCGGCGATGGCAAGTGAATGGGCTCGCTCGCGATAGACGGACTGCATTGTGGAGATCACTCTGGTTTATTGTCGCAAAGAAAGTAGTAGTATTCTTTCACAGTATTACGTTGCGAAAAGCGATTCCTTCCTTTCAGCGTCCCTTACTCTATTTATGTAGGAAACTATACGAGGATTTTTTTTACTAAAAACTTTAAACTACACGATAATCATCCTGCCATACCTTATACTTATTAGATCCTACGTGTACTTAATTACGTTTTCCCACTACATAGGTTACTAGAAGACGCCTCGCGGTTTCACCCGCGTAGTTCCCGTTCCCGTGGGAATACAGGGATAAAAAGTAGCCTATGTCACCCGGGAATAGAGTAGCTTCCCAAAGGTGAAGTTTTGGAGCCTATTCGGTACAAACAAACAAACAAACAAAAAAATCTTTCCTCTTTATAATATTGGTATAGATATTCTCACTATCTCAAGAATATAGTAGTATTCATAGGAGCGAAGTTCCTCTGGCACGTCTTAAACTTTTTACTCGGCAAACATTTTCGTCTCAGTCAATGAAAAGACGCTACTTGAAGCATGGTCTCAAACAGACAAACTGAGGTATATGTGTGGAGGTGGTTAGACCATTCATAAATATTAAACAACACACAGGAGAGTAGAGTGAAGTTTATTTGTTGTGCTCTAGGTAAATTAATAATGATTTATTAAATGCTGAGTAAACTTAACTCAAAATTGTCCATCAGCGGCATCAACCAACCTAAGTTAGGGCGATGACGAGATTTGACCTGAAGAGTAGGTACAACTCATTAATAAGTAGACTCTCCGATTAGTTCATCAAAAGTTCTTACTCTGTCTAAGATGACTAACGACTACTTTAATTCAAATTGGTTAGCAACGAATACCCGGCAGTCATATTCTACATTTCAATATATATTTTTATTTTCATCATCATCATAATAATATCAGCTGAAAAGCGTCCACTGCTTGACAATAAATGTATTGAGTATTGACATAAGCTTCCCGACCGGACTGATCAATGTGGCAACGCTTGGCCCTACATTGATCGGTCCCGTGCATCTCGCATCCAGCGGATCGCCGCAAACTTCACCAGGTCATAGGTCCACCTGGTGGGAGGCCTTCCAACGCAACGTCCGCCGGTCGCGGTCGCCACTTCAGAACCTTTCTGCCTGATCGGCCATCCGTTCTGCAAGCAATGTGCCCTACCCACTGCCACTTAAGTTTTTACACAATTCTTCGGGCTATGTTGATAACCCTGTTTCTCTAGCGGATCTCTACATTTCTGATTCGACCATGCAAGGAAACTCCGAGAACAGCCCTCTCCATTGCCCTTTGGGTAACTGTTAGCTTTCTGATGAGGTCCATTGTGAGAGACCACGTCTCAGAGACCCCTTTCTCGAAGTTGGCCCTTACCAACTGGATCATTTGTCCCAGGTAGACATAGTCGCCCACAACTTCGAGTATAGAGTCTCCAACCTTAATAGGAGTGGTTGAAACATGGGCATTCAACATCACCTTGGTTTTGTACATGTTCATTTTTAAGACTCACTCTTTCAGGAGCTCTATTGAGGCCATCGAGCATTGCACTGAGATCCTCCATAGTCTTAGCCATGACCACTATATCGTTGGCAAACCGAAGGTGAGTCATGTATTCGCCAATAACGTTGATGCCTAGCCCTCTTCAGACCAGAACCTTAGAGACATCCTCTAGTGCAGCGATGAACAGTTTCGGAGATATGACGTCTCCCTGTCTTACACCTCGCTGCAGAAGGACGGGTTCCGAGGTCTGATCCTGAAGTCAAACTGACATGTAGGCGTTTTTGTACACATACTTCAACACTTCGATGTACCGGTAGTCAATTTGGCACCGTTGGAGAGACTGCAGTACAGCCCAAGTCTCGATTGAATCGAAGGCTTTCTCGTAGTCCACAAACGCTAAACAGAGAGGTAAGTTGTACTCTTCGGTCTTCTGTATAACCGTATGTATGTGGTCCATGGTGCTGAAACTTTTACGGAATCCAGCTTGTTTGAGAGGCTGGAAATCGTCAATACTGTGCGCGAGACGATTCGTTATAACTTTTGAAAGTATCTTGTAGTCATAGCTAAGAAGTGAGATGGGCCTATAGTTCTTCAGCAGGGCATTGTCACCTTGAAGAAGAGTACCACCACACCCCTGCACCATGCCTGTGGCGTATTTCCTTCAAGTATGATAGAATCAAACAGCTTCTGGAGTGCCTTAAGTACTGGGTTTCCACCCGCCTTCAGAAATTCAGCCGTAATTTCGTCATCACCTGGTGCCTTGTTGTTCTTAAGCCATTTCTGAGTCATCCTAATCTCATACAGTCTGACGGCCGGAATCTCATCTGCATAGTATTGGGTCAATCTAGCTCTAGGGTCATTTGCTAGATTCTGATCGAAGGAATTTATGTTCACATTACACAGACGTACTCTATTTACGTGGAAGTAAAGAAGTAGGTGATAATATTGTTTCATAGACATAGTAAAATAATAAAAATCCTAATTTTGATTTAAGATTTATTTTCACTGGTTGGTGTTACCCTAGATACCACCAATCCACATATCTACAGCTGGATCTGTACAAAATTCTCATTAAATATTTTTTCAATACAGAAAGTGGTGACGAAGAGCAGCAGCAGTCAGACGGGCAAGACGTCGTCGAAATCGGGACGTGGTCATGAGACGCGCAACTGTCACCACCTCAGCCATCTGTCGCGCAACGTGTTGCGTGCGCGCCGCGGGGTCGTGCGCATGCTCATCGTCGTCGTGCTCACCTTCGCCATCTGCAACCTGCCTTTCCATGCGCGCAAGATGTGGCAGTACTGGTCTAGTGGCTACGAGGGCCCCAGCGACTTCAGCACTCTACTCACGCCCCTCACTTTCCTCATCACATACTTCAATTCCGGTATAAACCCACTCTTATACGCTTTCTTATCCAAAAACTTCAGGAAAGGTATGAAAGAGTTAATATTCTGCAACTGTCATGGGAAAAGGAAAAGCGAAAATTTGATTCTTTTAAACCCGGTGGGTGGCGTCGGTCTGCGCAGGAGTTCGACGCGCTCCACCCGCGCCAACTGCAGCACGGTCACAATCGCGCCAAACGGCGAGTCATGAGACATGCGGCGACGGCGCTTCCTGTACAAGGTGGAAAACATTGATATTTCCTGATTGACGGAGAGCACCGACGAAGTGACGGACAGCAGCGGCTTGTACACGGTCTCCACCGTATCCAGACGAGATCTGTACGACTGAGACACGTGAGCGAAGCAAGCGCTGTCCATTACCTAAAACAAAAAAAAATGAGACTTATAAGTAACCTTCGCTGATAAGCACTGTGATGCTAACTGAGTGAGTGTGAGTGATGTGAACTAAGTGATCTCGCGAGCTTAAAGAGTTAGAATACGTTTGTTAATAGATGGATTAACCAGGGCGTGTGAATGAGTTAAGACCAAATGTAACATATCTTTCGGTTATCCTTTGGTTAATCCTATTTGATGAAAATTTATGACTTTGTTGTTGGATAAATAATGTTTTTAAATTAACAGGTTAAAAATAAGTGTACGAGAATCTAATGACTGTAAAAAGTGTAAATATGCTATTTAAATTCATCAAATTTACATAAAATGCAATATTTACGAGTTAAACACACATAAATAATGAATTTTTATGTAGTTGGTGCAGTTGCAAATATAGGTTTTACTCTGAGCTACAAAACTGTATATTAGTATTTGAATCGAAGAAAATTGGCTCTCATAGATTCAAGATGAAGCCACATCGAGCCAACATCTTGGCCTGAGAATTTGAAATGCAATATTTATGTTCAATACCGAATTCCGCTTACCCTGCTATCGCTAGTAGCAATTAGACTACGAAGTACTACGTAACAACTAGATTCAAGTTCTAGGGGAGTGATAGCTGACAATATTATAATAACAATTTCAAATATACGATTGTAATAAAATGTTAAATACAATCTAAATGGCTACTGCGAATATTATCACGCACGACTTATTAAAATATATAATTATAACTATACGTAAGCATAAAGTTCTGTTGTTAAAGTTATATCGTGTAAATAGTGAACATATCTAAACATTTTGATACGTAAACTAGATCTTAAAACAGTTGAGGTAGTTCCGCCTAACCGCAGAAATAAAGCAAACAATGGCCAAATAACCATAAATTACTTTAATTCATAAGAAAACATTGGCTTGAAATTTGTCTATTTACTTTCGCCAATGTAGATTTATGTTTTATTCGTATATTTTCCCACAATTATACTTAATACATAATTGGACTGTACGAACATTATTGTATAGATTTATAAAATAAAAATTAAGGCAGTAAGATACAATCTATCATTATTCGTATTCGTGTACAACGTGCCTTTTCAGAGAGTGGGAAAACTTCCAGCACAGTGAAAGAAAAGAAATCTTATAATATCAACAGCCTCAAAACGTTTGAAGAAATAAAACAACATGGAACACGGCAAACAACATTTCACTTTTGTAGCTGCCATGTTACCATCCTACTTGTTACATTATGTCAACAGTAATCATCTTCTCCAAATACAATGAATGATTCTATTTTTGGTAATTTGTTTCTCTTCGAAAACATGATATCAAAAGTAACAAGTCATGGCGTCTGAGAGCTTTGCTAGTCACGAAAGGCACGATGTATAAATTTATTTCCACGTTGTTCTCGTTGTCTTTATGTAATAATAAAGTTTACATAAATGTACAAATTACTAGTAGGTAGTTGAGTATTAAAGTAGAAAAGACGGGGGACAGTTGGAACATTTGGATGTAGGCGCCCGTAGCGAGGTCGTTACGTACGAAACCGGGCTTGAACGACGATAAAATGACTTTATTTGTCCTCAAATGGGTACAACTTGAGCTTTAACTACCACAGTTAGAAGCGTTAGGCAGGAACGAATAAGCGCCTAGGCGATCGTGCTCTACTTTGAATTTCGTCGTCATTTGCTCCCAGGCAAGACTGGAATCTAAGGCTATCTGAATAAAACTAAGGGCCAATTTTACCAATGAAACCAAACGCGATTAGTTCAATTAAACGCAGTTTATGCATATACAGCGTCCTGATTGGTTGAGTCCGCTGAGAAACTGCCAATCAGAAAGCTATATTTGCATAAACTGAATTTTATTTTAGATTCGTTTTATTGGTGAAATGTTAGATACAGTTTTTGTCTTAACCATACATGGTCAAAAATTTATTTCACTCAACCATGCTAGGGGCATGTAACTGTGTTCACTAGAGTAATGCTGATAAATGCGAGTAGATTCGGCTGCCCGTCCCTGCAGACCCTGCGTAACCCTGTCACAGCGTGGAGTTATTTATAGTATTGCTTCAAACGTGATACAACTGACCCCGGTCTACCCTACCAGTTGTTATTATTTCCTCCTATTAAACCCCCAAGTTCATGTTAAGTATTCATTTTTGTTGGACTTGTGCAATACTTATTATAATATGCAAAGCAATTAGTGGGCGAAGCTATACAAACAATCACACGACGTACAATGAAAAATTCGAAATCAAAAATTACTTGCAGTCCCTCCAAGTGATACCTACCTTTTTCTATAATTAAATTGCACAAGTCTGTACTTACCCTTAAATAGCCTGATCATGTACCTTCTGTCTAGAGAACATAGAGCTACTATTTTTTTCACTTTCATTGTACTACTTCCTAGTATCTACCAATTATTATGTTTTTCTGATTGTTAAAATGCTAAGTAAAATATATTTTTCACTGTAATCTATGAAATATTATGTATTATTGATGTACCAATAATTTTGTCATAAAATATAATAAAAAATCTTTAAAATACGTTTATCAGCACTACTTTCGCAATTGTTATTTTATTCTTACTTTTTTTTAGCAAATTTTTGTAGTCTATGGAACATACTTCGTCCACTCAACCATTAAATAAATTATCTTTTAAAAATACAAAGCTCTAAAAGGACCCTTTTATGTAAGTCGAAAATTTTCCGATCACTGTATAGGTATGTATTAAGCGCCTGGGTAGCCCGCGATTCAAACAATTTTTCTTATCTTTTTTTTTAATTTCAGATCAGTATTAGGTCAGTATGTAAAGTGTGGTACTAAAAAAGTTACTGGAGGCCGTAACCGTAACAAATATTGTATTTACCGAAGTAAAATTATCAATTCAACTCTAAGTTAGCAATGCTAACTTAGAGTTGAATTGATAATTTTTCCAAAAATGATAATTTTTATAAAACCCTATTTTTGTTCCAAAAATAGGGTTTTATAAATTAGGCATTAAATCGGGTAATTGAATTTGGAGACTAAGAAAAACGTAAGAAAGTCGTTTGACTAAACACTGCAGCATTCCCCTTAAGTTACCCACTTAAATCACCCATGAACTACGTTTAAAAGATCCATCTTCAATTAACATTGCCCTTTGTTTAGTTCCAATATAAATAGTATTGGAAAAGTAATAAAAAATTGTCGTACTTATCTATCATTGTCGCAATTGTCTATGTCCTTACTAGATCAAGGAATGCTTTGAAACAGCTCGCCTTCAGTTTATGAGAATTTTGGTTTGACAAATGGAAATGTAATAGAATTGAGTTGATATCTTATTTGTTATTAGATCACGTCTGAGATATGGAAATATGTATCTAGTTGTCTCGGCAGATAATTTAGGTACACAATACTAGACAGTATTTATTTGGGACAATCCCACCGCACTATTCCCAAACCACTGCAACTCCTGAAATCCAGAATCAACAGTGGCGACCACCAGAAAAGCGCCGAGGCAATGAAGCTCGACGAAGTTCCGGAGAATGAATTTAACTGTCTTGGATCCCGCAACGAAATTAATCATAAAAGAATAAAGGAGTAGAAAAAAAAAGTTTTTTTTCGCTATCCTCCATATCAAGCAGGAAACAGAACAAACAATGCCAATAGGCACAAAGGGTCGTTTACAACTGGGATAAGCCCAGTTGCCTAGCACCACGGATAAAAAAGAAAATGCATTAATATTAATGGGTCCTAACATTGTGACTAGACCGTATTTTCTACCAATAAGGTAATATAAAATATGGCGGTGACTATGCATAATCTAAGTCTATGTGGCACGCTATTATTGTCTATCTTGAACCCGACTGTGGAACATACCAAAAATGGCATTCCTCCTTTTTGCCCAAGCCTTGTTTTTGAGAAAATTGCATTGTTTTCTCATGTTGTTTGCTCATGCATACTGCGTTACCACGGGGAGATAGCGCAGTTATGTGGGACTCTAACCCTCTAAAACGCCACAACCTCTAAACACACACACAAACTCACCAGAACACACTGTACGCCGTGACCAGGGACCAATCCAGCACATGAGCGCTAGACGACCCCGTGTATGGCACCCTTGGTCCCCCTGTGACACGCCAAGGTTCCACCACCTACCATTTTTCGGCCGCAGGGGAAAGGGAGAGCGACCAACGCTATACCGACACTCCTCCTCCCCTACAGCCCCACCGCGTCCGCCATCAGACAGTGGCGACCCCACCCAGGCCGCGGAAGGTAGGGAGAGAGGCGCACCGCAATACCAGCATTCCTCTCCCACCGCGGCCTCCAACCCTCAGCCGCGATATCGTATGGGACCTGGGACGCTCCATATGACATTGACGATGTCGCCTGTTACCAAACGGCACCGTAACCTACTAGTTGGCCGCTACGTCGTCGGTTTAATCGGCCCTGACGAGCGGCCCCTCCTCGGGTTTTTCTTCGCTTCACCGTGGGTGACCAATCCACTGTTACTGAGCCCCGCCGCCTCGACAATGCGGGAACTCACCTCACTTACCTAGATCTACTTACCTACTCTACCTACCTACCGATTTTTTTCTAGGGACATTCTTCCGCGGAGAATCTTAACACCGCCATTCAAAAAATGACGTCAAATGCACAACGCCATCTATCGAATATGGAGATCAATTACTGTCCGAGTATCTGAATTGCGTGTCTTGAACACTTTAAATTCATCCAACGTTTGCTAAAGTGAACCGATTGCCATAAAAAAACAACAAAGTAATACTTTAAGTTACGCACATATTTTATGTATAAAAGTTACCTACATTAATGGTTTCGTACATTTTACGTGATGCGTGTACAAAAACAGATAAATAGACAAACAATCCAAAAATACTGGTAATGGGTTCTGTTGGTTATCCTTTAACATACTGACTATTTTTTTTGAAATATTTTCGATGTACGAAAACTACTTTTCTACAGATTTATTATTGTATTGATTGATAATGATGATAATTGATTGATGATGATTGACGATTTCGGAACACTATTAGAAACAGCTTGAATTTCGTCATAAGGAGCGTCCTCACTGAGAGAATGAGCATTCGACGTCGAATATTCGAGTGGTGTGGACGTTGAGCCGAGCGTTACAAAGCTTACACGCAAGCGCGAACTTTGACCGGTGTGGACGTCGCAACGATTTTCGCGGAAACGGCTCGCCTTCGAGCGTTCACGCAAATAAAACGCTTGAAAGCGAGTACTCAGATAATGGCATGAATGAGTATATATGTCGGCATATTATTGACCTCTTGTAAGCAAGGAACAGTTCCTTGATCTTAAGTATTTGTGACATTCTTGGTCAATCGTATTTTCGAATGAATGATATTTAAGATCGTATTCGAATGCTCCAAGCTCGCAAGGAAATGTTCGACTCGAACGTTCATATTTTTGCTCGAAAGTGAATGCTGGGCTCGCTGGGAAGCATTTGTTGCTCGCCTACGATTGCTTGTTTAAAATGCTCACAAAATAATGCTCTCAGTGAGGACGTTCCTAAAGACCTTCTCTAAAGATTTCCACATCTGTCAGTCTCTCACCGTATCTATTCTGGACCGGCCTTCGTTTTGACGTCTCCGTCGTATGCCCACCACGTTTTATTGGCCGTCCTTTGCTCCTTTTGCCATCCCTTGGGTGACTGTTATGGTCCATTTATCTTTGTCCTCTCTTAACATAAGTAATTTAATAACATTAACTTACATAAATGAAAATCTTCTAAAGAATAAATCAGCATTTATTTTCAATAGTGCATTAAGCCTTACTTCCTTCAAATTTTGTTTTTAAAAGCTATTTTATTTAAAAATAAAGTTGGTACATACATTGCAGTATATACTTAGATTATTATTAGCATTTTAAGTGATGAGTAAAGCAAATTACTGAAAGGCAGAATCGATTAAATTTAAAGTATAATTTAATGGTAAGGTTTCATTACACGTGTTTCTAGAATTGTGTGTTTCAAGGCGGTATACTCTCTCCTCTTTTATTCTCTTTATTTATTAACTCCATTACTGTCATCCTCAAATGTTCTTACCATCTGTACGCTGATGACTTGCAACTTTACGCTCAATCAGACATTGCCAACCTTGACAATTGCATTTCATTACTCAATGCTGATCTTCGAGCTATCAGTGAGTTGTCTGGCAAATTTGGGGTTTCTGTTAACGTCGGGAAATGTCAGGCCATACTCATTGGTAGTTCGTACTATTTGAGAAGTGTGAACACTGGCCAACTCATGCCACTGATGTACGAGAACTCCGTCATTCACACCATGTACACCTCATGTAAAAGATTTAGGTCTGTACATTGACGACAGTTTTAGTTGGAATAAGCACGTGGCTCAGGTGAGCCAGAAAGTCGCGTTCTCGCTGCGGTCTCTCTATAGATTCAAGCATTTCCTCCCATCCAGCACCAAAATCACTTTGGTCCAGTCACTTGTGCTTCCTATTATCGACTATGCTGATGTTTGTTATCCTGATCTATCCCAAGAACTTCTAAATAAATTTGATCGACTTGTCAACAATTGTATTCGCTTTGTTTTTGGCCTTCGTAAATACGATCACATTTCTTCCTACCGTTCTCAGCTTAAATGGCTGCCTATCCGCCTCAGGAGGTCCCTTAGATCTCTCTGCTTGCTCTTCACTACTATGAATGATCCTTGTGCTCCCGATTATCTAAAAACTTATTTCAAAGTGTTGGGCAGTTCTCATAGTCGTAACCTTCGAGCTTTCAAAAATCTACTTCTCCAAATTCCTTCACACCGCACTGGTTTTATGTCCAATTCATTCGCTGTCTCAACAATAAAGCTCTGGAACGCGCTACCCTTTGGCATTAAAAAGGCTAAAAGCAAATTCACTTTTAAAAGAAAGGTTCGTGATTACTATTTGAATCAAACTAAATAGCTCTCATCTAGAGACATAATAATTATTAACAGGTTTCTCGTTTTTTTTTATTATTGTTATTTATTAGTCTATTTTATTTGTATATGTGTATTATATTAATATATATATATATGTAAGTATATTGTTATAGCGGTTTGAGAAACCTCTTCATCCTTGTGTCTATCATGAAAAGTGGACTGTATTTGAAGGGTTCTGGCAATAGTGCGTTGAAAATAAGCGGGAAAATATTCACGGATCAATTCGGGCGATCTAGTATGGAAATGAGGGAAGTAGTACGCCTTACCTTGTAGTGGTCGATGCCAGCCCACGTGTGGCAGCGAGCTGGTGTTCTTCTACTCCTAAATGGCTCCTTCATGATCCACACACTTCACACAATTGATTTATATCCGCGAGGCGGGTTAATAGACACGGTTCACAAGGTTCTCTGCAATCTAACTAATTAGATGCATCAGTCTCCAGCCAGGTGGCTTGGAAAGCTGGCGGTTGAGATACGAGGCCCGTTCACGTTGAAGTTTCGGTTCGTTCTGGCGACCTGTCATTAAGGCGTACATAAAGGGAAAAGGAATGAGGAAGGAACGAGATAATTAGGATATCGATCGCCCGCGAAATCTCAAATGCGTTTGTCTAAGTGTTTTTGGTCATTGATTTATGACATTTACAAGAGATGGCGCTACCATTTTCCCGGCCTTAAAGGGTCACCTTTAATGAAAATTAAACTTAGCCCTATGAGGTGTACTACCGTATACCTATTCAGCAATACGGACTAAGATGCGGATTTTTACATTTCAATTATTAAGATTTAAGATAAATACTGCGAGTTGCATAATACATTAAGTTGCATACCTATAGTTAAATTTTAATAGAAAATTATGTTGCGTCGCTAACTAACTAAAACTAAGAGACCTAACTATCAAGCCAGGCCTTATTGAGTCGGTAATGGGCACAGACGCACAACAGGGCGCACATAGCTACCCTTTGCGGTTTTCACAGTAACAACACGGGTTGTACCGTCCTTGGAGGTATGCAATTTATCAATAATGCCTAACGGCCATGAAAGGGGCGGAGAGTTATCAGTAATGATAACTACAATAGTACCCTCTTGTATAGAAGGTGCAGGACTATTCCATTTGGATCTAGCCTGAAGTTGATGAAAGTATTCTGAACGCCAGCGCTGCCAGAACGACTGCACCAGTTTGTCAAGTAGAGTATGTCGCTGAAGCAAGCTGAGCGAGTCTGCTTCAGGAGCGGGAAGGGACAACAATGGCGCGGTGTGCAAGAAATGCGCAGGGGTCAGTGCTGAAAGTTCAGTAGGGTCACTACTCAAAACAGTAAGTGGCCGCGAATTAACTAGAGCCTCAACTTGACTAAGGACAGTTATAAGTTCCTCGTAGGAGAGGATTTGTTGACCTATAACTTTAAAAAGGTGAGTTTTAACTACCTTAACCATACTTTCCCAACATCCTCCAAAATGTGGGGAAACAGGCGGAATAAACTTCCAATCTATATGATTGAAGGAAAGTTCTTCCTCAAGATGAGGACGAAAATCTTTAAGAAATTTGTGAAGGTCGCGTAAATAAGAACTTGCTAACGAAACAAGTACCGTTATCGGTATATAAGCATTTAATAGGACCGCATCGCGAAAGAAAGCGTTTTAAGGCTGCAAGGAAAGTCACTGTACTTAAATCTGTTGCCACTTCAATGTGCGTGGCACGCGTCGTCAAACACGTAAAAATGCAGAGCCAAGCCTTACGGCTCTTAACACCTCGACCACGAAATGGTGTGTACTGCAGCGGGCCTGCATAGTCACAGCCGGTGTGAGTGAACGCCTTGTCGACTTGGTTAACACACTGGCTAGGTAGATCTGCCATAAGTGGAAGAATAGGACGCGGGCGGAACTTAAAGCAAGTGTTACAGTTGTGGATTCTGTGACGAATTATTCGACGTGCAGCTAAAATCCAATAATTATGCCTGAGTAAGGACATAAGCAACTCCGGACCGGCATGAAGATGTTTCTTGTGACAAAAGTCAACAAGAAGATCAACAATATGGTCATGACGTGGTAGAATACAGGGATGTTTATATTCGTAGGGTTCGTCCGAATTTGTGAGACGACCACCAACTCGTATGATGCCGTGCTCATCGAGAAACGGCTTAAGCTTATGGATGGCGGGAGTATATGGTTTATTGTTTTTTAAATTTAAAATATCGTTACGGAAATGAACATCCTGTACAGCTCGCAGCAATATAATTTCTGCATATTTCAGATCAGAGCTTGATACAGTACGTGCACTAGGCAGTTGTCTTAAAAACTTATAGACGTAAACAATAGCGCGTAGCAACTTAGACCACGACGAAACACGTAGTGCTAGCGCGTCAATTGGTGATTCCGTAACCTCAGAAACCACGGCATGAGCGACTGATTTCTGTTCGGGTACGCCCTCATGCAGTGCATTGTGTTCGAAAGTATGTATGGGCCACTCAGCTGGGTCATGAGAAACCCACGATGGTCCACGATACCACAATGGATGCTGCAAGAGCTTAGCTGGCGTGACACCACGAGACAGACAATCAGCGGGGTTCTCAGTACCTGCGACATGGTTGAAACAATTAGCGGGTATAAGCTCTATCAGCTTAGTAACCCGATTGGCAACAAAAGTTTGCCAGCGGTGCGGTGAGGAATTTATCCAGGCGAGCACTACTTTAGAGTCAGTAAACGCGTATACCTTATGGATGCGGTAGTGGGGCGATATTGTGTCTTGTACCTTGCGAAGCAACTTAGACAACAGTAGGGCCGCGCACAACTCTAGTCTAGCCACCGAAATGGTTTTCACAGGTGAGACTTTAGACTTCGCACTAACTAACTGCACGGAGTAGTTAGAACCATTGTATATTTGCATGTATACGACTCCACCGTAAGCACGCTCGCTGGCGTCAGCGAAACCTACTAAATTCATGGTGCATCCGTCGACCAACCCCAGATGACGCGGGATAATAATTTCATTAAGCGTAGAAAGCTCAGTACAAAACTGCTTCCAAGCGGTGACTATATGTTCAGGTGGTATGTCGTCCCAGTCACACTTTGCTAGCCAAAGTTCCTTAATTAAGAGCTTAGCGTACAGAATAGTGGGGGCGACAAAACCCATTAAGTCCCATAGCCGAGCCACTGTGGAAAGCATGGTTCGCTTGGTACATTTATCATCTGGTGTGGTGACGTCAAAGCGGAAACTGTCACAAGACTTGTCCCAGCGTAAACCCAGGACCTTATGCGGTATAGACTTCTCATACTCGATATCGGGCGAAGCCTTATGAGTATCAGGTATGTGTGCGAGAACCTCTTTCGAGTTACTTGTCCATTTGACAAGGTCGAAATGGCCTCGCTTGAAGAGCTGAATAAGCTCATCACAAAGCGAAATTGCTTGCGGTATGGACATGACACTACAGGCAATGTCATCCATATATAGGGCGGAAGAAGCAGCAGCAGACGCTGCAGGGAAATTATCGCCTTCATCAGCGACTAACTGGCGGACTACACGTAACGCGTGATATGGACTAGACTTAAATCCGAAGCAAACACGATTAAATTGGTAGACCATTATAGGTTCATGTTTACTGAATCTGTAAAAGATGCGTTGAAATCTACGGTCCGATTCACGAACGCCGACATTGAGAAACATTTGGCGGCAATCAGCAGACAGGGCTATTTGAAAGAGACGAAAACGAATTATAATATTAAATAAATCACCCTGTAGATTAGGGCCTGCATGTAGAATGTCATTGATCGACTGTCCCGATGTAGTTTGACTACTAGCGTCTAAAACTACGCGAAGTTTAGTAGAAGTCTTATCTTCGCGAACGACACAGTGATGCGGAATGTAATACGACAGATTAGAAACGTTGTCATCTTTTAAAACCGGACTCAAATATCCCTTGTTAATGTAGTCCCGCATGACGTCATTGTAAGCGCTGCGTAACCCTAAGGACGCATCAAGTTTGCGCTCCAAACAATGAAAACGCCTAAGTGCGGCAGCGTATGAGTCGCCTAGCGAATAAGGGTCGTCGCAAAATGGCAGCGACACAATATATCTACCACTGTCATCGCGAACAGTGGTAGCGCGAAAATGTTCTTCGCACTCGAGATCCTTACGGCTCTGCGAGGGCGAGGCGGAAATTTCTTCAAGCTCCCAGAATCGCTTGAGAAGCGAATCTAAACTGGGATCTTGAAGAACAGAACAACATGAAGTTGTACTCGTACAGTGTGAAGTATGTGCCGTAGGTACGGAACCCATAACCACATACCCCAACACAGTTTCAATAGCGGGAGGTATATTATATTGCTCGCTATGCACTATGTTAGGCAAAAGCAAGCGCGGGAATATAGCAGCACCAATCAAAACATCGATACCGCTCGGCTCCGCAAACTTCGAATCTGCGAGCGGTAATGTTTTGAGATGTGTAAGTTTAGAGACATCGACGAGAGCGGTCGGCAATGTCTCCGTTATACGTTCAACAATAAGCGAAGAAACGTTAAAATTAATATCATTACTAAAACGAGAATATAATTTAATATCTACGGAACCTTTAACTGGTTTTTCCGACCCACCGATTCCTTTAACTATTAAATTAGAAGTATGAAAGTTCTTCCAAAGTCCTAGACGCTTAAAACATTCAGAAGTAATAAAATTACTTTGAGATGCGCTATCTAGTAAACAACGTATTATGTGCGGCTTATCATTTACATCGTAAATTACGACTTGAGCAGTAGCGAGCAGAACGGTTGTATACGCCGTACATTGCGGGCTATCTCTCGCCGACGGCGACGCCGCAACGCACCGAGCGTCAATCGAACGCGATCGAGCGGCGCCAGCGACAGAGGTCGTACACAACGATACCTCAGACTGTGAGGTAATAGAAGGTACAGTCGGCATAGGCGTTGGGACCGGATTCGGATGTGACGTCACTACAGTTGATAATTGCGGGTTTTTATTAAAATGTAACAATGTATGATGACGTTGATTACATGCGCGACACTTTAATTTAGAAGAACAGTTAACCGTTTTATGTTTAATACTCAAACAATTGACACAAGCATTGTTGCCTTTCACACATTTGAAACGAGCTGTCGGAGTCAAATTATCAAAAGCGGGACATTTATATAAGTGTTCATGGATATATGCTTCGCACAGACACTTGTTTGAATTATTTAACTCAGAGCAAGCTACATAGGATTGTGGATTAGGGGCGGTCATTTTATTATTAAAACTACGCGATTTATTAGACTTATGTGAATTGTCCGAACTATTAGGCTTATTATTGTTAGCTAAGGGTGGTTGGGTATTACGGAATATCCGACACTGATCATTGATGAAGGTGACAAAACTATCTAGAGTGGGAATTTTACGATTACGTTCTGTCATCTCGAAAGCGCGAATAGTTTCAGTGTCAAACTTTTTTATTGCGAGGTGCAATAAAATGAAATCCAGAAGGTCAACTAATTTTAGATTCTTTAGGGAATTAATTGCGGTGACGAACTTGTCCACGAATAGCCGGTAATTCGAAACAGACGCGGGACCGGACAATTTAAGATTTAAAGCTTGATCCAAATAGGTAGACGCGAGGACACGAATATCCTGGTACCTATCGAGGAGTGCCTGGAACATGACTTGGTAATTCTCAGCACACGGTGTGACTCCCGCGAACACAGACTGTGCCTTCGGCGACAGCTTACCTATTAAACAACCTGTCTGCATCCGTCAGCGACTTATTGTCATGAACTGTAGATTTAAAACTTGCATAAAATAATGGCCAGTTTCGTATATCACCGTCGAACGACATGAGTTCGATTGGCGGCAACCTTGGTCTACATGTTGCGGAATCACTCATACTGTGCCTCCCGGACGGCTTATCTTCCAATTGAGACATCACACGTTTCACGGAACAATACATATCCTCGAATGAGGCGTAGGCTTGATAGCTAGGCTTCGCATCGGGATATATAGCCAGTAACCTAGCATTATAATCATCCAATAATTTATGAAAGTCCGTTCGAATATCATCTATTGTTACACAAGAACTGAGAAAGCCTTCTCTCACCGATTCGGAAGTATTAGCGACTTTAGAGCGATCATAAATTGACTGAATACGCTCGAAAAGTATGTTACGCTTAGCTTCTAAAATCACCAACTGTTGATCTTCCGAAGAAGCGATTGCTTTCGCATCACGCGGCATTGTTATGTTATGTTACAAATAACCACACAAACAAAACAATGTACGGTAATTATTTAAACGAACAATTATATGTAGAAAAGTAATACTACTGATTGTGACTGTACTGTGACAACGGGTTTCGCAATATTTGCGTAGTAACGAAGTAAGTTTTTTCGTAGTACCCACTAACCAAAGTAATTATATAGTACAAAATGTTAATAGCATTACTATCCTAACCAGTTTTATTTTTAAGTTTGAATATTGTTTAAGATAAATGAATAGATATAAATATGCAACTTATAGCCCGCAATCGTCTAAACGTATTCGGTAAAGTTATGATATTTATACTGCGTAGGTACCTACAAGTAGTAAACCTATTTTATTTTTCTCTTATAGAATGAATGTCTACCCCGCGGTATTCGGAAAGTAACTTATTCCTAACACTTTATAATTGGAGGTGGGTGATTCCTATAAGGGCGGTTAAACTAAAAGACGTTTGAAATATGGAAATTTACAATACGACAAGTTAGTTTTTTAATAATATATTTATTATTTTTAATAATAGCAGATACGTAATTATGAACCTGCTATAGCGGCGTTGATGGAACCACGTATTGGGTTTACAACTTGATTATGTGGGTAGGCGGCTAGGTGCCACGACCCTAGTAGGAATTTATAATTGATTCCTACGTAAGAAATAAAGGAAAATGGATATATTATAGTAATATATCGGGCTACGAAGGACCAAAAATGTTATAGCGGTTTGAGAAACCTCTTCATCCTTGTGTCTATCATGAAAAGTGGACTGTATTTGAAGGGTTCTGGCAATAGTGCGTTGAAAATAAGCGGGAAAATATTCACGGATCAATTCGGGCGATCTAGTATGAAAATGAGGGAAGTAGTACGCCTTACCTTGTAGTGGTCGATGCCAGCCCACGTGTGGCAGCGAGCTGGTGTTCTTCTACTCCTAAATGGCTCCTTCATGATCCACACACTTCACACAATTGTTTTATATCCGCGAGGCGGGTTAATAGACACGGTTCACAAGGTTCTCTGCAATCTAACTAATTAGATGCATCAGTCTCCAGCCAGGTGGCTTGGAAAGCTGGCGGTTGAGATACGAGGCCCGTTCACGTTGAAGTTTCGGTTCGTTCTGGCGACCTGTCATTAAGGCGTACATAAAGGGAAAAGGAATGAGGAAGGAACGAGATAATTAGGATATCGATCGCCCGCGAAATCTCAAATGCGTTTGTCTAAGTGTTTTTGGTCATTGATTTATGACATTTACAAGAGATGGCGCTACCATATATACTTTTTCGTATACAAGTTGTCTTTTTTAATATTATTTTGTACCCGCTCACAACGTTGTCCTTATTAACCCAATGGTTGACTGGTAGAGAATGCCTTGTGGCATTAAGTCCGCCTATGTACCACTATTGTACATGAAGTTTAAATAAATAAATAAATTGTTTGTTTTCAACAAAATATGTAAATTGTACAAGTAAGTATTAACCACAAAATGGTACCCTAATGCACCATCGGGGAAGTTAAAGTATTTTACTAAATGTCATTTGTTTTACAGTTATTCCAACCGTCACCGTCGGTTCCGGAACTGCGAGATTAACCGTCCACAAAGTACCTATGCACGATGGCACAAATAGACTAGTTTAGCAGTTTGGACAGAATATAAATTATTGTAATGGAAGTTCCTAGCTAGGTAATAACAGCGGCACGGCAGGCTTAATACGTATCTTGCCAAAGCAAAACAATATATACAGATTTTTTTGAGTTACTGGCTTCTTTTTTTTAAAACAAGCTTTTTAGCTTACCGTGCATTGCCATTCAAACAAACCAGACGTCTATGCAAAATTTCATCTTAATCGGTTGAAGATAACTGCTTTAAAATTCAGTTGCAAATTTTAACCCATACAATGCAAGTTAATAAAATGCTTGTAAAATTAGTACGTGGCAACCATGTGGCGACCTTTGGAACTCATTCTCGACCATAAAAAATTAGAAAATTTATTAAATTACAAGTTTTTTGGTATTAAGACAACCACTGCTGGACATAGGCCTCCCCCAAGCGTCGCTGCGATTATTAGTCCTGTGCGTTTCGCGTATCGCTGTTTATATATATAGTAATAACAGCTTTAAGACATAAATATTAGGTCCTTACCTATGAAATTGGCGTTTAGTCGTACTGGCCACTTTGATCTCAAATATCTCCTCTCCTCTTTTTTAAATTTATACAGCAATTTACTCATGCTATTGTGTTTGGAAAACTGTAATTCATTTGTTTTTTTCTTTGTGCCAGTCAGTTTACAAACTGGAAAACTTGAAATATCGCGTTATTTACGAGTACGAGTTCCATCGTGGCACCAGTGCTGCAGAAGCGGCTCGCGGATCTAATATTATAACTTTGTTCTTGTAAAGTAAATAAACTTACACACAAATGAAAAAATGCAGTTTTATTAACACAAAACGTAAATCACAATATTGCTTGCAATTTTTTTTTTTGGAACGAAGTTCCTTAACGCGCGTTGTGAAAGGGGGCTAGTCGGAAAAAATTAAGACCAAAAGTTGTAACTACACTTTTTGTTGTAAGCCGTGCGGCGTGCGCGTGTTTCTCTATCTGTCTCTCTCTCTCTCATAGAAAGCAAGCCAGTTATTTTCGTTTCGTCTTTCTATTTCGCATAAACTTCGTTCCATCCGGGTGTCCCTTGACACCTCAAGTTTTTTTTTATTCAGTGAGTCTGGGGCAGTATTTCCTGAAATATAACAATCACTTTAAAAGATTTTATTAAAGTGATTGTTATATTTCATGACACTACTAAAACCATTTAGACTGACAAATTCTTAATGGTTTTAGTGGTGTCAACTTTTGACAATAGCTCCATTCCAAAATTCAGAAAAAAAACGATCCACCCTGACAGTGTCTATACATAAATTATGTAGTTTAAAAACCGTGACTTAATAAGCCTCGGGGATTTTTAAATTTTAATTTATACATGTATTTTATAAAGTACAGAACATTTTTTTTTCTTTTTGCCCTCAGTGTAGGCAATTCATTTAGGTATTTATTAAAGAATTGCGACCCGTAAAAGTACAAATACAAAGCTGGGACTGGGTTGAAGATTAAAATAACAATGGTCTACAATTCTACTTAATTATGGTTTCTGCGTGCTTTGTTTACCTAAAACAATTGGGGCCTGTGAATCCAGGTCCACCTTCAGTAACGAGATAAAGAACATAAATCATCATCATCATCATTCATCATCATTTCAGCCGAAAGACGTCCACTGCTGGACATAGGCCTCCCCCAGGCGTCGCCACATTGACCGATCCGGTGCGTCTCGCATCCAGCGCCTTCCCGCAACCTTAACCAGGTCATCAGTCCACCTAGTGGGAGGCCTTCCAACGTATCGTCTTCCGGTTCGCGGTCGCCATTCCAGAACCTTTCAGCCCCATCGGGCATCCGTTCTGCAAGCAATGTGCCCTGCCCACTGCCACTTAAGTTTGGCAATTCTTCGGGCTATGTCGGTAACTTTGGTTCTCCTGCGGATATCATCATTCCGACGAGGATGAGCTGCAAGTGGGGCAATTTGGAGTTGGACAACGGAACCACCGGGGTCACCTACTGGCCAGTTTTATGGAGAAGGAGGGCCTCTATATGATGAACTCCTTCTTCAAAAAGCGTGAACACAGGAAGTGGACCTGGCAGAGCCCCGATGGTGCAACATAAAATGAGATCGACTTCATCATGTCAACCAAGAAGCAAATGTTCAATGATGTCTCTGTGATCAATTCGGTAAAAACCGGGAGCGATCACCGCATGGTAAGAGGCACATTGAACATTAATATTAAGCTTGAAAGGTCTCGACTGATGAAGTCCACGCTCCGGCGAGCACAGATCCAAGTCCAAAACCCCGAGAGCTTTCAGCTCGAACTCCAGAATCGTTTCGAGTGCCTAGGGAGCTCCGTGGATGAATATAGCAACGGGTTCGTGGAAGCTGTCCATACGGTCGGGTCTAAGTTTTTCAAGACCCGTCGTAAAGATAGAAACAAAAAGCTCTCTGATCACACCCTCAAGCTTATGAAGGAGAGGCGTGAGATGATCCTGCAGTCTTCAGATGAGGCGTGCAAATACCGGCAGCTCAATAGACAGATCTCTAAATCCTTGAAAAGAGACCTCCGCCGCTTCAATACCGAGCGTATTAAAGACGCTATCGAGCGAAATAAAGGCTCCAAGGTGTTCTCAAGAGATCTGGCTATTGGGCAGAGCCAACTCACGAAACTGAAGACCGACGATGGCAGGATCGTATCCGCCAAACCGGAGCTTCTCAGGGAGATCGAGACATTCTATGGGCAGTTGTACACTTCGATCAGCAAGCCCGTTGCAAGTTTAGCAAACGACCCAAGAGCTAGATTGACCCGACACTATACCGAAGATATCCCGGACGTCAGCCTGTACGAGATTAGGATGGCTCTGAAACAGCTCAAAAACAACAAGGCGCCGGGTGATGACGGAATTACGGCCGAACTCCTGAAGGCGGGTGGAAAACCGGTCCTTAGGGCCCTTCAGAAACTGTTTGATTCCGTCATACTCGAGGGCAAAACGCCACAGGCATGGTGCAGGGGTGTGGTGGTACTCTTCTTCAAGAAGGGCGACAATGCCCGGTTGAGGAACTATAGGCCCATCTCACTTCTTAGCCATGTCTACAAGTTGTTTTCAAGAGTCATCACGAATCGTCTCGCGCGCAGGTTTGACGATTTCCAGCCTCCCGAACAAGCCGGATTCCGAAAAGGCTTTAGCACCGTAGACCACATACATACGCTGCGGCAGGTTATACAGAAGACCGAAGAGTATAACCTGCCTCTCTGTTTAGCGTTTGTGGACTACGAGAAAGCCTTCGATTCGATAGAGACTTGGGCTGTACTGCAGTCTCTCCAACGGTGCCAGATCGACTACCGGTACATTGAGGTGTTGAAGTGTTTGTACAAAAACGCCACCATGTCAGTCCGTCTTCAGGATCAGACCTCGAAACCAATCCTTCTCCAGCGCGGCGTGAGACAGGGAGACGTCATTTCTCCGAAACTGTTCACTGCTGCGCTGGAGGATGTCTTCAAGGTTCTGGACTGGAGGGGGCTGGGCATCAACGTTAATGGCGAGTACATTACTCACCTTCGGTTTGCCGACGACATAGTGGTCATGGCTGAGACCATGGAGAGCCTCAGTAAAATGCTCGATGACCTCAGTAGAGCTTCCGAAAGAGTGGGTCTTAAAATGAACATGGACAAAACCAAGATCATGGTGAATGCCCATGTAACACCCACTCCTATCAAGGTCGGAGACTCTACTCTCGAAGTTGTAGACGAGTATGTCTACCTGGGACAAACGGTCCAGTTGGGTAGGTCCAATTTCGAGAAAGAGGTCAACCGTCGAATCCGACTCGGCTGGGCGGCGTTCGGGAAGTTGCGTGGTATCTTCTCGTCCAATTTACCGCAGTGTCTCATGACAAAAGTCTATGACCAGTGTGTGTTGCCAGTGATCACCTATGGGACCGAGACGTGGTCGCTCACAATGGGCCTTATCAGAAAGCTCAAAGTCACCCAAAGGATTGCCCTTTGGGTGACTTTGAGCTTTCTGCTGGAGAGGGCTATGCTCGGAATTTCCTTGCGTGATCACGTCAGGAATGATGATATCCGCAGGAGAACCAAAGTTACAAGAGCATAAATAAGATCATGTTTTTTATTAGAATAATTACGTTTGTAGTTTTTATAGAGAATTTTATTTGAATAGCCCATATATTCCCGAATTATTGTTTTGTTACCCAAGGTTGCACGCGTCGATGAAGCCAAAAGTTCAGGAGCGGCGACCGCGTACCGGAAGACTCAGCTTTGGAAGGCCCCCTTTAGTTGGACCGATGATCTGGTGAAGGTTGCGGGAATCCGCTGGATGAGAGAGGCACAGGAGCGGTCAATGTGACGACGCTTGGGGGTTGCCTATGTCCAGCAAGGAGGGGCGAAAGCGTAAGCGGGCCAAGAGGCTCATCGGCGATGAGGCACTGGTTAAGTCAAAGCTCCAGAACTTTGAACATCGTCGCCGACTTGCTAGCTTGTCGGTTTTTTATCGGTTACATTTCGGGGAGTGTGCGATGGAATTGCATGATTTAATTCCACCCAGCCCGTTCCATCATCGGACTACCAGACGTACGGCGATGCGTCATCGGTACATGATGGACATCCCACCCATACGCACTAAACGTTTTGAGAATACTTTTATTATGCGTACAGCTAAGGAGTGGAATTCCCTGCCGGAGTCTGTATTTCCCGATAGCTACAATCTAGGTGTCTTTAAGTCAAGAGTGAATAGGTTACTTCTAGGCAAGCGTGCTCCACCGTCGGACACATCATCGCTTACTATCAGGTGAGATAGTGGTCAAGCGCGAGCCTATATTAGATTAAAAAAAAAGCAATGGACGTCTTTCGGCTGAAATTATGAAGATGATGATGATGGTCCAAGGTTTACATTCATCTATAAATAATCTCAGTTCTTATGAGGTCCCTACTTATCTACATACCAGCCAAAAGTTTTCACAGACCAGAAATACGTACATTCGATCTTACGTGGTCGATGGTAACATTTTGACCTTTGTCTCTAGACAAAGAGAGATTCGATCAGCAATAACGATTGTTGCAAACTTCAATGTACTCGTAGAGCATGTGATTGATAAGCGCTACCGAAATTCAATCCGTTTAATTTTGACTTCTCTACTCTGATAAAAGGTTCAAGACCAAAGTTTTGACGTAATCGCACAAAGGTGTAAATAGTTATAAGATTTTAGGTAGGTAAATAGAATATCAACTTACTTAACTAAAGTCTTACAACTATTTACACACACCCTAATAATTATATTGTGCTACTTTTATTTTCCAGTGTGACACATTTTCCGTTGTGCAATTATGTCAAAAATTCCATAATGTAGTTTTGTCTTGAGCTTTTAAGCCTAGCGTAATACGGAGTTTCAATAAACTAAGAGGCCGGCTTATGCTAGTTTTGTAACAACGACCTGCGGTAATTTTTTTTAACTTGTGGAACCATCAAAAGGCGCCTGGACTGTTGGGGAAAGACCGTGCAGGCTTTTTACCTCACTAAAACCACCCCGGTGATCACCATCAGCATGTAGAAGAGGAGCTCTCTAAATACTACCCCGGAGCTCCCTCTGTGCAACGCCTGTTAGGGCACATCCCTGGGGAGACTGAAAAAGCGCCTCCCCTGAGCTTTGATATGTACGGCCCTTTTCCTGGAGTCACTTGGTGAGAGGACAAAGTCTCAAATCAGAGCGCCCGCAACCCGGAGTCCCGCCTGCTTATGATGCAGACGGGATTTCGGCGATTTAGGCATCGGAGCGATTGCCTCCCCGACGCCTTCTTCGCCGAGCCGCATCGGCTCTTTCGCGATCCCGCTCGGCGACCTCTTTCTGGACCATCACAGTCTCACAGAAGGAGGCCATTTCCCTCCAGTTATCTGACTCTGCCAGCGTGACCTGCGGTACATAATACAAAAAAAAAAGACGGAGGGTACATATTCGCGGGCTGACTGACCAAAACTAGATGTATCCTCCGTCTGCACAGCACGGTTTTCTTCTTGCTTACGTCTTTTTAGTTCGCTTCATAAGTAGTCTACAATAATTCAAAAAACCCTTTTTGATATTTTTATTAACTTTTTTTATTTATAAGTTTTTCTTTATTTATTTTTCGAATTATTTATTTTAAACATATAAGTGTTACATATTTTCGAAATTAGCTAATAAAATCCTTTATTTTGATACCCCACATGATGGGTTTGGAAGAAAAAATGGGGGCACCCACAATATGGCATCAAAAACCGCATTTTTTTTATTTTCCAATTTTAATGTAGCCAGTGACGATAAATTATAGCATAAATACGATAAATTCGATTGACGTAAGAATCATCAAAATCGGCCAACGCGTTTGGTCTCTAAACCGGCACATTGGAACAAACATACATACATAAATAGGCTCAATCATACATACATACATACATAGACTGAAAAACACACTACCCTCCTTCGGCACTCGGGTAAAAAAAAGAAAGTTTAACAGATCAAAAGTCCGTTGTTATTATTTAATTGACATTTATTGGATTTCCATAATTTTACAAACGATAATTTATGTCGATATACCGGCAAACCATTATATTTAAAATAATTAACTTTGCATGTAATTGGATACTTTCATCCAAATTAAATTGATATTAATGTTTTTATTGAAATAATGTATTTCATTAGTAGTTGACCGGACCTTTAAGTACAAATTTTATTGATTAATATTATTTTATTAATTAGGATTTTAATGTAGATCAAAAGGTACGTATTATACTTATATCTATTGTTATGATACAAGTAGGGTGTGCGTGTACAGTTTGTAATGTATATAGAAACTTGACGAAAATAAACGAAAAGTGCTTATCATCTCATATCATCTCGTACCTGCTTATGTAAAAATACTTCTACAAGTGAATTTTTGTCTCTACTTCTAAATTTGAATGAGTGTTTAAATCACAACAGACCTTCTTTGTGACAGCCTGTATGCTACAAGGTTCCCTTCAGCTGGCAACCCAAATAGTACCGTACCTAGATCTTACCGAACTTTTCAGTTGTTGACCTAAAAAAAACATTAATAATTTAGGACAGCTTTGATTGTAGGTACAGGAAATAAACTCTGACAGTCTTATTACAAAAAACGAAATAAACCTTGGTTTAAACCTGTACTATCAAGCCCAGGCTTATCTGAAAAACCATGGTCTAAATTTGTCCGTATTACAAAACTTCAAAAAAGCGTGGTTTTCATAGTCCCGTAATTTGAACCATTGTCAATATATCAACCACAGATTAATACAAATATCATTCGTTCACCATAATATCATTCAATTGCAACGTTCCGTATGCCCAGAAATAAAAACGTTTTGATTATACGATAAGGATTAAATTACGTTTAAGAGTGTTAAAAATATTGAAACTTTGTTATTTTGCATGGATATATAAACATTTGTTATTTATCGATTGAAGTTTTGTTTAGATTTAAGCAAATTGCTTAAATTCTTAATAATTACTAATAATACATCTACGTACGTGTAACGAATCGTAACATTCTCGCGCGTTATATGAAACTATAACATTAAACAAAACCATCGCAAGCTGAACAAAGTTCACTAAGCTTTGGAATTTTAAGTTGTCGAAGTCTCTAATATTATAGATCAATTGCCTATTTGTTAATAATACTCGTATATATAATGATATATTGCGATGGTCCAACAAAAAAAAACGATCTGAGAATTGGAGTACCGAGGAAAAAGTAATATATTAAATTAACCATGTTAATATCCATTTTCGGGTAAAATCAACAAAACACAATAAAAAAGATGCTATAACCTAAAAGAGAAACTGACAGATACGACTTAGACCATCGTTAAACTAGGGGCCGCTGAGGTTTAGCGTTAGACCATGATTTGGACTACGGTTTATCGCTAAACCATTATTTGTAATATCATTTTTGTGTAAACCACAGTTTATAGAGATTTAAACCTGGGTTTGTAGTTAAACCGCTTTTTGTAATAAGACAGTGAGTGTATATTTTAATTTCATTATTAACAAAGAAGCTTCCACAAGATTTAATCAAACAAAGTCGACACTTCAACGAAAAGTTAAATTAACTACTTTGTTTGCACACAATCATTAATTTTAATGTATTCTGTAATACGCTGTAACTTGATATAATTATACCAAAATACATCAACAAGTGTTAGAATTATCTCATCATGCAAAAGCTTTTGATCTTTGATACTGAAATTATAGCGTTGATGCTATTAAACTGTTTACAGAGGTGAGAACATCGTTTATTGTTTTGAACAATGTACCATTAGCAATTATAATGAATCTCAGTAATACTCTTTTACCTTAAAATAGTATTGGATATTTAATAGCTTACCTAAATAAATAACGTGTAATTCAGTAAAATATTTTTACCACTATTAGATGTGAAATTCAGAAGGCCTAGTGTAAGTTTTACACTGAATTAGCGTATGTCAAATCGTATTGAATAAATTATGTTTCACTGTATTGTCACTAGATGGTGCTTATCCAATGTCGATGAAAATTGACGCCGAACACTTAGAATCTAAACAGCGACACTGAAGGCTTGGCATCGCTTCTGCCCAAGTAATTTGATGGAATAATATGTAATGTACATTACCAACCGGCTCCAAAAAAAAAAGATTTTCACCAAACATTAACACACTTACTTATTGGAGAAACAAACGTAATAAATGAGCAGTCGGGTTTCATTGAACAGGCGTAAGAAATATGTCGTAATAAAATAAAACACAATTTGCTTTTGGAAAAATAATAGTCGAAGGAAAATAGATTTCAGTTAAGTGGAGACAAGAGCTCTTTGTTTCAGTCATAAGTTTAAAGGCTCTCTACATGGAGAACATTCCTCCCTTGCGTGTGATGGTAGAGAAAATATATATGTTTTTTGAATTGGCTTCTCCGAGGTAAATCATTCGTGACAACTTTTATTTTGTACCTAAAATATGAAAATTTCCTGTTTTGAAATTAAAATACCGTAAAACAGCTTTAAACAGTTTTCAGCCTCAATAGATCGTAGCTTGTACACATTTATATAAAACATAACAACAAAATAAAAGTGACAGTTAAAAAAAGAATCACTTAGGTCTCACCTTTTTCAATGCTACGTTGGCTTTTCAGGCCTAACTGGCTATCTATATACATAATATAGCCTAAAGACTGAGTGTCTTCAGGCGGTGTGGTGTGTGTGGTGGTGTCTTCAGGTGGTCATTGAAGAGATACACCCAAGGTGGACACGGACCAACGACAGTGGCGACACAAAAGGTACAAACAGTAGTAGATAGGAGACAACGGCAATGAGACATAATAAATACAGTATCACTCAAGCCTAAATCGCGGCAAAACTGCAAACCTTCTACCAGAAAACCGTTAGCTTTAAAGGTTCAGTTAAAATATCCTGTTTATTTATGGCTTCCGAGGAAAAGGCAGTACGTTTTAGGTTGCTTTGTTTAAACTTAAAATACAACAACCACTAAAAAGTTTAGCGATGCACGATATGTAATTTACCGCAAGATTGAACAACGTATACAGTTTTAGAAGAGTTCAAGGACAGTTGCGACTAATGGTAATTTCGTGAACTAATATACAATTCGTGAATATATCACTATCATCTAATAAACATTTCGTGAACACTGCGCTACAGTGATTTCTGGAGATATGAGATAACTTCATATTGAGTGCCGTCTCAGTTATAACGAGCGCATAAACTTACCTACCTAGTGAAATTTACCGCACAAACTATAAGGAGATTTTCAAGTAATATTGCTACTACTTAACCTACATACTCGTGTTGACGAAACGTTAAATGTACACAAGATATATTTTATTAAATCTGATTCTTATGTTTGATATGTTAAGGTTGTTTTAAGAGGTTTTTATTAAACCAAAAAAGTTTCTCAACGGTAATTACTTTCTATCTTTTTATAAAACTTTTACGTTTATTTTGTTTCATTATGTATCGTGACCTATAAACCACAAACTGCTTGATTATCGTTATTTTGTAAATTGCGATGACACGAAGTTATTTTTCTCATTCAATCTGCGTAATCCTTTCCCAGCTCTGCTTGTGTTCCAGTCTGACCAGATGTTATGTGAATACCAGTATTTTGCATGGAGCGACTGCCTGCATAACCAGATTCACAATGAAGACTGGCGGTTTTCGGACTTGTAATACTGTCACAACAGTACGGGCCGTCAAAGATCTTCAAATGACAGCCCGGCTCAATGGCTTACGTGTTTTCCGCGGCACGTAGTGGTCTCGGTAAGTATATCCCAGCCACAGACCAACTTTGGCAAGCTTTGATTAACCCATATCCGTGCGGTGACGAGTGCCTCCATAGAAGGGCACGTGTTTATGTAATTATTTTTAACAAATACATGTAACCGACCCCCAAAACAAAACACTACAAAGCAAAAAATCACTTTCTTTTCTTAAGTCGGTGTCTTTCGTACCTATATTTTTAATTTTTTAGTTTTGATAAGTACCTCAAATTACCATGAAAATCATTTATAAGTAGCCAAAGTACATTTCATGACGTTGCCAATAAGCCCAAACACGACGGGAATACATTGTTTTATTTCAGAGTTCTAGCGCCTACCTTCCAGCTTCATCATTAGATCAGTTCGATGGAAACTATCAGTAGGTATCCGTGACATAGTTATCATTAAGGAGTTCCAATGGCTATCTGTGGTCTTCTTCATCAGTTCCACTTAGCCAAATGATACTATTTAAGAAAGAAAGAATGAAAAAACGTTCATTTGCGCCAGGCACGACGCATACCATAAAAAAACAAAGTATGCGTCAAAACCACGCAAAACGGTCATCGCTCAGCATAATGCTGAGACTCTGCGCAAGACAGAGCCACAGCGCTGGTTTTCAGCGATAGCCGGTGTCGATTGGGTGACGTCAAAACAATGAAACCTTGCAGATGCTTGCTATATTCATGAAAATACCAAAATCGCTATATGTCTGCCTACAATATTTGAGGCGTTCTGTTGGCTTCCTTGGGATCCTATCTTCAGATTCTGACTTGGTGACAATGGGACTAGTTCGAGAGTATACCATTTCATACAAAAATAAATTTATTGCGAATCCGTTTATAAATGACGGTGTTATGCCCGAACAAACAAAAAAACTACTGAATTGAGAACCTCCTCCTTTTTGGGAAGTTGGTTAATAAAATAAAAATCTTCGGGTTTAAATATGCCAAGAAATACTTTCTTTCGTCGTAAAAAGTCTATTACTCGACTAAAGTGCCCGAGATACTTGTACCTCAGTGCCGGCTACGAGCCCCGGGAGTTATACTAGATTTAGATACCTAACTTATAAATTGAAATATTCCTGAGACACATAAGTGTCGCAATATTTTTGAACTGCTTACTGTAGCAATAATAGAATCAAAGATATACTTTCCTAAAATTAAAAAAAGGCTTGTGTACTGAATCTTTCGCGTAAAATAAGTAGGCTAGATATTATCATAGCTCAAAATATTTGAGCAGATAGGGTATAAAAGAACTCAAGTAACCTTTAATAAAAATGGCTCTTGAATCAGTTTTCTTCTGGCTTTTAGTCCCGGCTTCGTAAGTTACATAAAAATACTATAAACCTCGACAATATGTAGCTCTCTTTTGGTGGAAGATTTTTTTTTAATCGGTTCGGTAATTACCTCCAGAGATCATTATTTACAAGCATTTAAACAAACATTTTGAACTCTGCCCCCTAGCCAAGTTACAAACGTTTCGTATCGAATCACTTTCTACAATCGTTAACACCTTCTATTTGTATGGTCTGACCACGTGACTTAACGTTCAAATGTGTCATTCCCTTACATTGATTCGTTTTCTATCAGCGTTATCGATTGTAGATTGTCATCTTGGCTACAGCATCTGTAGCACCTGATAATATCAAGTTAAGACATCAGATATCCTCCTGTTGACATAGGTAGTGGAGGTGTGGCGCTTGCAGTAAATACTTCTCTCTGCGTATGAAGTGTTATGCGAATTTTTTAATAGGATTTTAAAACATATAAAATTGTGAATTCTATTGAAAACGTTTTTTTAATGGATTCAACAGTGCGAGATATAATATTGCTTGTCAATACATATTCAATGAGTCCAAACACGATGGTGCTATCTTGTTTGGTTGAGGTGTTCCTATTCCACCTTCCGGGTCCATTTTGAAACCAGTTCCACAGTACCAAATTATTTCAAAGTTACTGTACGGCAACTTTCGGCTTAATCGAATGGCATGTGGAAGTGCATGAAAAATTGATTACTAGTTGCCGGACACAATACGAAAACAATAAACAATAATAAAGCTTGTAATAATAATAAATAAAAGTGGCCGGTGGCTGATAGCCGTAGGCGCGAGTAACAAAAGAATGTAAAAGTTAATTCAATATTAGGAATATATATGCCAATATGCGCGACAAAACCTTTCAATGACTCCGATCTCGCAACACTAGGTACTTCTACTTACCAACACATGAAAAACAATTGTCAGGGTAACCGAAGCCTAATTTCGACTCTACTAAATGGAATGACAATAACATACGTGATGGGGACAAGTGTTAATTGCTACTAGAGGTAGAACGGAACTCATTAAAGCTTCAAACGCGACTATTTACTCGTTCTACGTTCTGTAATTTAAAAAAACAAAAATTCTCTGATAGTTAATTAAAAAACTGGCCAAGTGAGAGTTGGACTCGCAAACGAAGGGTCCGTACTATTATCGCAAAAATGGCAAAAAAAAAACACGTTTGTTGTATGGGAGCCCCACTTAAATATTTATTTTATTCTGTTTTTAGTATTTGTTGTTATAGCGGCAACAGAAATACATCATCTGTGAAATCTGTGTTTAACTGTCTAGCTATCACGGTTCATGAAATACAGCCTGGTGACAGACGGACAGAAAGACAGATAGACAGAAGGATCATGGAGTCTTAGTTATAGGGTCCCGTTTTTACCCTAAAAACTAGCTTTTACCCCATGCCCATGCCACCCCATGTCTGCTCACGTGGCGTATTCTATAGCTTGCGTGCTCTTTTAGTGTTAAATTGTGTTTGCGAAATTAACCCAGAAATACTTCCAAAAATAAACAAAGAGTTTCACCACTTTATAATATTAGTTTGGAATACAGCTTTACTTTCTTGAACTAACTAGCGATGCAATTAGTTTTAACAAACTTGTTATCGCCGGGGAATGTTTGATCGTCTGTGAAAATAAATAGGCAATCAAGGAATGAATTTTCTACCAGAAAATAAATTTAAACTACTCGTTTAATCAAAACTCTTTCTTAATCGTGTGATAAATATTTACTTTCGAAATAAATAAAGAAGTACCTATTTAATATTTTTGTGATAATAATGTACCCTATAGGCGACGACCACAGTTTGTAATAACATTTTGGATATGATCAAATGGACCCGAAACTTAGATTTCAATTGCAGTCCATGATTTTCATTATTCAAGTCATATGAACTCTGAAAACAGTTAATCAGTTTAATAGAGATTAATCTCACAATATAGGCTTATATTAATTACATTCACCATCATTACAGCCGAAAGATATCCACTGCTGGACATAGGCCTCCCCCAGGCGTCGCCACATTGACCGATCCCGTGCGTCTCGCATCCTGCGCCTTCCCGTAACCTTAACCAGGTCATCAGTCCACCTAGTGGGAGGCCTTCCAACGTATCGTCTTCCGGTTCGCGGTCGCCATTCCAGAACTTTTCAGCCCCATCGGCTATCCGTTCTGCGAGCAATGTGCCCTGCCCACTGCCACTTAAGTTTGGCTATTCTTCGGGCTATGTCGGTAACTTTGGTTCTCCTGCAGATATCATCATTTCTGACGTGATCACGCAAGGAAATGCCGAGCATAGCCCTCTCCATTGCACTTTGGGTGACTTTGAGCATTCTGATAAGGCCCATTGTGAGCGACCACGTCTCGGTCCCAAAGGTGATCACTGGCAACTCACACTGGTCATAGACTTTTGTCTTGAGATACTGCGGTAAATTGGACGAGAAGATAACACGCAACTTTCCGAACGCCGCCCAGCCGAATCGGATTCGACGGTTGACCTCTTTCTCGAAATTGTACCCAACTGGACCGTTTGTCCCAGGTAGACATAATCGTCTACAACTTCGAGTGTAGAGTCTCCGACCTTAATAGGAGTGGGTGTTACATGGGCATTCACCACGACCATGGTTTTGTCCATGTTCATTTTAAGACGCACTCTTTCGGAAGCTCTACTGAGGTCATCGAGCATTTTACTGAGGCTCTCCATGGTCTCAGCCATGACCACTATGTCGTCGGCAAACCGAAGGTGAGTGATGTACTCGCCATTAACATTGATGCCCAGCCCCCTCCAGTCCAGAACCTTGAAGACATCCTCCATTGCAGTAGTGAACAGTTTCGGAGAAATGACGTCTCCCTGTCTCACGCCGCGCTGGAGAAGGATTGGTTTCAAGGTCTGATCCTGAAGACGGACTGACATGGTGGCGTTTTTGTACAGACACTTTAACACCTCAATGTACCGGTAGTCAACCTGGCACCGTTGGAGAGACTGCAGTACAGCCCAAGTCTCGATCGAATCGTAGGCTTTCTCGTAGTCCACAAGCGCTAAACAGAGAGGCAGGTTATACTCTTCGGTCTTCTGTATAACCTGCCGCAGCGTATGTATGTGGTCTACGGTGCTAAAGCCTTTTCGGAATCCGGCTTGTTCGGGGGGATAGAAATTGTAAAACCTGCGCGTGATGACTCTTGAAAACAACTTGTAGACATGACTAAGAAGTGAGATGGGCCTATAGTTCTTCAGCCGGGCATTGTCACCCTTCTTGAAGAAGAGTACCACCACACCCCTGCACCATGCCTGTGGCGTTTTGCCCTCGAGTACTAATTACATGCCAAAGTTTAATAATCGTAAAGTCTACATAGCAAAATTGTTATTATGAGAAATGAACTCACACGAAGTATTTTTGTTGGACCTCATAAAACTCAGTAAAGTAGTTCCATTTCTTAAATCCGGGCATAGCAAAGACGCCAATAATTATAGACCAGTGTCAATTCCGACGGTTCAATGCTCAACCAATTGTTGCGTCATTTTAACAAGTATTCTATCTTTCATGGTCAACAGTATGGTTTCACCAAAGGGCTTTGCATAACTGACGCTGGCATCACCCTAATAAGGAACATCTTTAACACCTGAAAAGAAGCACAAACCGCCATTGAAATCTTTTGCGACCTCCATGAGACACTATTGTTGAAGTTCGAGCTCTATGGGATTATAAATACGGCCCTTTACTTAGATCATATTTGAAGGCCAGACTAGTTAAAGTTCAGATAAACGGCGTAAAATCACTAGGTTCTGATTTGGCAATGGTGTTCCTCAAGGCTCGTAATTGGGCCCATTCCTGATTTTAGATTAACATTGACGAATGTTAGAAGTAGCGAATGCGACATCATATTGAATAGAGAAAAGCTGGACTTTATAAATTAAATAGTTTTCCTAGGAATCACTCTAGACACAAAGTATACTATGTGGGCCGCGACGCGCCGCAGACAAAGTCCACTACTATTTATTTTATTATTATGCACGCATTACATACATTGACATTACGATTTTTCAGGGATTCTCGTGCAATACACTTATACAGAGCTCAGCCGCAGTCCCAAATATTTTTCAGTTAATAATATGTAAAAGCTGAGCCATATTTTTAAATAATAATATTCTAAACTACCACTCATTTATTTTTTCAAACACAAAAGAGGTACATTTTTTAGCAAAATAATAAAATAAACTTTCTTGTTTTAAAAATAGTAATGACTGTTCCCCTTACTCATAATTTATAGGGAAACCTAAAAGAAAATCCTTCCTACGGAATACTCGTCACACGGGTCCGACTCTTACTTGGCTGGTTATTATTTTTCCATTTAGCTTATTGGTGGTATTATCGGCAATGAGTAGATTAATCTAGACACATTTCAGTGAGCGATGTACATTCCTTGCATATGTACAGGAAGGCAGCGTGAAATTACATAAAGATGCTTAGGATCATAAAATTCAATATCTAAGAAAATAATAATTTACTTTATGTCCATAGACGAAATTGTACAGTATACCTTTTTATACGGTACGAAGCTGTCACCCTTCTAGATCTCAACTCTTCTTTGTCGAGCTTGTTGCCTTTTCACCTTTTTTATGTTTTTGGTGGGATCGTTATTACATCATTGTTATGTCTTGTTACCCTCCAATCATCGTTGTATGTGGCGTCGTGATCTTTATTTATTTATTATTTATTTATTGCAATTACTCTCTGCACTCACAGTTTCACCCAACACGTGCAGAGAGTCAATATTTATAGAGTTACATAAGTCAAATTATATTAATAATTTAAAATTCACCCAGATTAAACACAGACAGGCAAATCAATTAAACCAACATTAATAAACAAAAACATAATTCAATAAAAAATAATTCAACAAATAATAATAACAGTCCAATAATAAAAATCAAAAATAATAATTTAAATTCAGTAATAAATTAACAATAACAATTTCATAATAATAATTCAACAATTTCCAATTAACTCGTTTAGTCGCTAAAACATTCTTTGCAACTCTTCAAAAACACACGCACATTGGAGTGGAATATGTCCACATCCGGATGCTGAGCAGTCAGGGTGTTGAGCAATGAAACAGCTTGATTTGATGCTGCATATTGTGCGGTACGAGTCCGGACTCTGGATGTCGCTAAAAGCGGACGCGAGCGCAGTCGCGTGTATTGAGCCGGCGCGGATAGTCCACAGCGTGACAACGCCGTAGGATTGTCAATTTTGCCGTTGAGTAATAAGAAATAATGCAGAAGGAGTGCGCATTTACGTCTCAGCTCGAGGGTATCAATACCCACCATTCCTGATACGAACAGAGAGTGATACAAGTAGGGATAATACCCATACATTTTTTTGTAAAGGTACCGGCAGAACTTCCGCTGCACCCGCTCCAACAGGAGATTGTACTTTAACTCGTGTGGATCCCACACAATCGAATTAAATTCAAGTTTGCTGCGGACAAATGCGAAGTAAAGTGCCACAATTGCATGTTTGCCGGTAAACCGAGCCGACTGCCTCATGACAAACCCGAGAGATTTGTGTGCTTGTTTACACAGAGTGGTTATGTGGTCATTAAAAGTCAGCCCGGTGTCCAGCACTACACCGAGATCGCGGATTGTTGTGACGCGCTCCAGCGGGGTGCCCGACACACTGTACGTATATAAATGCGGGGAGCGCCGGCGAGAAAATGTAATGGTCTTACACTTAGATGTATTGAATTCCAAGCGGTTGCGGTTGCTCCAGGCTACCACATTGTCGATGTCCCGCTGAAGAGCATCACAATCAGCCGCAGTCCCTATACTAGAGTAGATCTTTAGATCATCAGCAAACATGAGGCACTTCGCCGTCCGAATGACCTCCGGCAAGTCATTCACCATGACAAGGAATTGGGTTGGGCCAAAAGTGCTTCCCTGACTTACTCCTGACTGCGTTACATACGTTTCAGACCGATAACCGGCGATCTGAACATATTGCCTTCGATTACCAAAATAGCTACAGAATAGCTTTAATAATTTAGGCGTAAATCCTATGGCCGAAAATTTATGCAATAGCATGTCATTATCGACACGGTCAAAAGCTTTTTTAAAGTCAAAATAAGCTGCATCTACCTGCTTGTTGCTGTCCATCTCAGTGACAGCATAATCTACAAGATTGACTAGGTTGGTTGCAGTTGACCTACCGGCTCTGAACCCATGTTGACAATCGCTCAGTAGCGGTCCGATCTGTCTGGTTATGTGTCGGTTCAATATAGACTCGAATAACTTGCCGAAGGCCGATAGGACAGCGATAGGCCTGTAGTTTGAGATGTGAGACCTTGAGCCATCCTTGTGTATGGGAGTCACACGAGAAAGTTTCCAAAGCGATGGATAGATTGCGCTTTGAACAGCAAGATTAAAAATAAATAATAAGGGTATCTCAAAAGCCGTTATGCAGTCTTTCACAAAAAACGGGGGAATACCATCTGGCCCGGTGGATGAATGGGGCTTCAAGCGCTTGACAGCTTGCAGCAGATCTTTACTACTTATGCTGTCCAGCGCAATGCGGGATGATGACACAACTGACTCCCCTTGCTCAGATATTTCGTGAGACAGCAAGGGCGTATCTGGTAAAAAAACCGATTCAAAATATTTTGCGAAAGCATTTTTTTTATTTTTTTTTAATTTTTTTTTTTCATTTAATTGATATTGATGATCTGGATACCCGCTAAGGCATGTAAGCTTTATATGATTTATTTTTAGACAAATCGTTTGTGAACTTATACTACGAACTCCTCTTTTAAATTAAGAATCAATATAGTAGCAACTCTAGTGACTCCGGCAAGTTTAAGTAACAATGGTCGAGGACAGCGGGAGTGGTCCTTCTGTATTCTTTCTATTTTGTGCTCTAAACTACAAATAACAATGTGGTCCTCACATAACATAACATCTCTTGCGGGTCGGCTAAGCTCAGTCGCTTATTCTGTTAGAAAGATATGACAGTTAACGAATGTAGAAACCGCACGTTTGGTCTATTTTAGTTACATTCTCAGCATTATGTAATACGGTATCTTGCTTTGGGGTCGGGCGACTGATATAAAATCCATATTTATATTTCATATTGATTCGTTTCTGTCACTAAATTTTGTAGCACTACATATTGACTTTTTATGACAATATTTCAATTATTATAAATTGAAAATGTTACCAAGTAACCGGCTATATATTTGTATTCCGTAAAATGTTGTTTCGGTGTGGTGAAAATCTGGCAAATAAATCATTTGGCAAATCAAAAATGTTCAAAATAGGCTTCGGCCAAAAGCAAAAAGTTATTTTGTAAATCGGTGAAATGTAGTTCGGTAAAATAATACATATGCCATAATATACTTCGATGATCTGAAAATATGTCAAATAATGCATATAGCAAAAAAGACGTCAACAGTTTTTGGTAAAAAGAAAATCGAACAAAAAAAATCGGAAATGTGTCCGGTTCCTCTTTCACAAAGAAGATGCCTGTGTCCCAGCAGTGATTAAGCAGTGTATACAGCTGATGATTAAGGAAAATTATATATCTCTTTAGTAAATTTAGTGATAGACACAATTGTAATACTAGAAATAAAGGATAAGTTAGATCAAACATCTTAAATATTAGCTAAAGTAGACACATCTTTCATGGGTTAAATTCTATACCAAAACTCCTTGTTATATTAAAACAAAATGATTTTTTGTTTAACTTTTGTTAAAGGTATTTTTCACTTTATAAACAAGCATAATTATGCTTGTTTATAAAGCATAATAATGCCTTGAATAATTATATAAATTTTATCTAAACTATAGATTGCCCTATGGAGCAGGAAACATGCTGGTCCTGCGCCATATATAGTTTAGATATATCATCTATAGTTTAGATAAAATCAAACTGGTTAATTTATATTATATTCATAATTATCGTATCGCTTTTTTTCTCTTTTTATTTAAGAAATTGACTCACACACTGTTTCGTTGTTGTTGAATTAGGTAATTTACCTATGTTTGCAATATTGGTAAGTGAGAGAGAGTGTGAGAACCATGTCTCTATTTATCAAATAAATTAATTTACCTCTTAGTGATTGTAATACTTTATACCTTTAGGTAGTATAGTAGTGTTAGTCTGGGTGCATCGTCCTCACGTATATGACTTAATGAATGTATGTAAATGTTGTAAAACACTCTTTTTTATATTAAGTGTAAAGTTTTTTTCCCGTTCTTCTCCATACCAAGCTATTTTTTCGGAAAGACGGTAGAAACAATCATTATTACTTTTAAATTTAAATTCTTGACGTTCAAAATTGTGACCTAGTTGAAATAAAGAATTTTGACTTTTGACTTTTTGTTTGAGACTTTTATGTGTCACTAACTTATTCAAGACAAATTATCTTTATGTCCCTTCAAGTAACTTTATTATCTCCACAGTTATTTAAATTATAAAATTGTTTGTTAGTAAAAGATAATCTTTGGAAGTACTGATACAATTATGAAGATTCTTTACTGACAGAAAGCTACCTAATTGTTGTGTACCATGGGCTCATTTGTGTCCTGAAAAAAAGTACAGTTCCAATGAGAAACGTCACAGTAAAAATGCATGAAAAAACTAGTATTATAGGAACATGTGTTATATCACATCTATTATATTAGAATATTGAGTAGAAAGTGGAAATCCTAAACGTTTCATTAAGGAAGTAAATACCAAAGCATTGTTAGCTTGTACTCTAAAGGATGGGCTTCGTTTTTTGATGTTTGGGAGTATTCATACTCACTCCTATAGGTTATGAACTGGTGATTGTTATTTTAGAACCTTTTCTATTTTTACTAGTCTTTCACTTTATTTCATTGGTAATCTTAGAGGGAAAACATTAAACATTGTGAAGAAACCTGGACTTATTAATGTAAGTCTGAAATTGCCAATCCGCATTGCGCAAGCGTGGTGATCAATGCTCGTGCACATAGACTAATATATATAGATTGAGACTCGTGCCTTCTCTGTATGAGAAGAGGCCTTTGCACTGCAGAAGGACAGTTACAGCCTGGTATTATATTACATATTATATTTTTGTGGGGTGGGTGTACTCTTGAATAAGAACAACTTTCATTAGGACTGAAGTGAATGAACACTAAAATCGCGTAAAAAGGTCTACTGTTTTAACGGTATGTCGAATTAAACAAACATTTTCAGAGTTAATCCCATCCCACAGTAAAAGTTGTTACAGTCACATCACACATTACATCATCAGAATTTTAATGTTCGCACTGCTGGGACACAGGTCTCCTCTCATAGAGGGAGTGGGCTATAATCCACCACGCGGGCACAGTGCGGATTGGTAGATGTCACATGTCTTTGAATTTCTGGTTCTAGGACATGCCGGTTTCCTCACGATGTTTTCCTTCACCGTTTTGAGAGCAGTGGTGATGAAATAAATTACACAAAGTAAAGCGCCTGTTCGGGTTCGAACCTACAACCTTCAACTCGTAAGTCGGGACCGTATCCACTGGGCCACCACTGCTCCTACTGTTGTTACAGTAAAAGTATATAAAAAGTATTCCCAAATCGTAGCAAGCAGCTGTGACAGATAGACAAATAAGCGCATGTTTGTTTTTTACCCGGCTGCAAGGAAAGGGTTATGTTTTCCGCGCGTATCTTGTATGTTTGTATGTATGTAATATTCTTTATTACCTCTTATCTTGCAAACCACTAAACGGATTTTTATAATTAATACATCGTTAGATAGGGCTTGGCCGCCAAAGTGTTCTTAGATAATTGACGTTAAAAAATAACAAAAATGGCGGGTTTTTGTACGCCATATTGGGGGGAATCAATTTTTATTTTCTTCGAAGCCCATCGAGTGGGGTATCAAAATGAAGGATTTTTAGAGGCGATTACAAAAATATATAACACTTATATGTTTAAATTTGATTCGAAAAAAATATTCAACTAAAAAGTTGTTAATAAAAAAAGTTAATTTAAAAATCAAAAACCCGACTGCTTAATTAGCGAACTAAAAAGATGTAAACAAGTAGAAAATATTGCTGTGCAGTCGGAGGATCAGGTGGTCAGCCAGCTCGCGAATATGTATCCTCCGACTGCACAAATAATACAAATATTCTATTTATTCGTTAATTTTCGCACTGTAAGGTGTTGCAGCAATAACACCAATTGAGATAAAGTCGTGGTTTCCTCACGAATATTATTATTAAATAGATACTCTGTCTGTCGTAAACAGGGTTATTTTACCAGTCATAAATGTATATTGTCACAGACAATATTTGTATGTTACCCCAAACTTAATAATGTATGCAAAGCAAGGAAGTGTGTATAATTTGCTTCCAAATAATCTAATAATACATGTGAATGTTTCACAGAGGGTGGATATTTAATCAGCCTGTTGTTTGCCTCAGTACTGATAATGATCGTCTGTCGTATTCTGGTAGGTCTGACTGCGAATATGTACAATCTGCACATCATATCTTATGGGAGTGTATTCTTTGGCAAAATGAACGCAATATTATGTTGGATAATGTACAGGCTGCATCTAGAGTTGTTTACTATACGGACCTTGTAGAAACTAGAACAATTTCCGCGCGTTCAAGCGTATTTGCCATACCTATTATTGGAATCAAATTTAACAGCTCACAGTGTTAGGACCCATTAATATTAATAATAATTTTTATTCGTGGTGCTAGGCAACTGGGCTTATCCCAGTTCTAAATGACCCTTTGTGCTTATTGGCCTTTTTTGTTCTGTCTCCTGCTTGGTATGGAGGGAAGTGGCAATTTGTATTTTTCCTACTTTCTCGTTATTCTTTTCTCATTAATTTCGTTGCGGGATCCAAGACAGTTAAATTCATTCTTCGGGACTTCGTCGAGCTTCATTGCCTCAGCGCTAATCTGGTGGTCACCACTGTTGATTCTGGATTTCATGAGTTGCAGTAGTTTGGGAATAGTGCGCTTGGATTGTCGTATTCTGAGCTTGCTCTGCTACCACTTGCTGGTAACTGGCTGCCATATTCCTGCTGTAAATTGGTTGACACCGCATCGTTTGTTTTCTTCTGGTATGTATTTGCACAACTCAAACAAAGAGGGAAAACGATACAAGTTGCCATCCTGCAGGTGCAGCTTCAGTCGTCTTATCTTCACATCTGACCACCAGCTGCCCATTGATGTGTAATTTAAGGTGACTCATCAACATATTATGACTATTTAAGGCCAAAATTCTTACCATTTCACACTAAGGTTATTCTTGCGCAATCCCTTCTTCTACCGCTCATAGACTATGCGGATGTCAGTTTTTAGATACAACGGAGGTACTCCTTAATAAACTCGAACGACTGCAGAACTTGTGCATCCGCTTCATTTTTGGCCTTCGCAAATTCGACCATGCGGCATTTCGGAACAGATTGAAGTGGCTGCCGATTCGTCGTCGTCGAGATATCCATATCCTGCCCCTTCTCTATACTATCCTGCACAATCCTAATTCTCCTCAATACCTTCGTGAACGCTTTAAGTACCTTGTCCCGAGGGGTAAAACCCAGCCACTTCTCTTCTCGTTCGCCCTCCATGACACACTTCCAGCCGCTATGATGACTCTTTCTCTGCTACTGCAGTGCGTCTCTGGAACTCTCTCCCACACTCCCTACGCGACAGTCCTTCTCTAGAGGTCTTTAAGAGGAAGATTAAGGATCATTTCCTTGCGCAATGACATAATATATATATTTATATATAGTATTTATTATAGGATATATTTAAGTATGTTTATTTTAACTATATACTTTTAAACTAATTTTGCGTTTATAATATTATTATTTCTATTTTTATGCACTTGCCATGCTATCTCGTCACCGCCTTTGGTTGACTGATAGAGAATGCCTAAGGCATTAAGTCCGCCTATGTACTTTTATGTTGCATGAAGTTTTAATAAATAATAAATAAATAATATTAGTGTGTATATAGAATATGTATTTAAGTAAGTAAATTTTATTTAATTCGTCATTCGTTATTTTAAAATTGTACACTGGATCCTACCCTCCATAATGCCATCTTTCTCTGTCACCCTAGGGTTTGCTGTAAGAGAACTCAACATTGAGTTAAGCTCGCCTTTGTTACATGTACTTTATTATCACACTGTATGTTATGTTTTTTTGGTGTACAATAAAGTATTAAGAATGAAAGTAATAAATCAGAAGTCTGTTTTTATCTATCAAGGAATATGATTTTCAATAATAATTTTGCCCCAAGGATTCGCCCGTTTAATATAGGTACATATAATTTGTAATATTCATTACTAACTATAATTGCCTAAATTACTGTGATATTTTTGGTCACGGAGACCGTGACTTCCTGAGCAAAGCCCGGCCGGAGCGTCTCACAAAAGTTCCTTTCACAGTCTCTATTTCCCCCGGTCGGCACGAAGGATTTTTTTTACGTCTGAGTGTCTTGTCCCGCTTTGGGTGGAGCAGGACGGTGTCAGACTTTTACTGACTAAAACCCACCCCTGTTCCCTTGGTGCCAGGGCTACAGTAACTCTCTTTCAAATTTATCCACGAGCCATCTGGTACGACCCAGCGATAAGATTTTACAGTAGTTAGTTTTATCTAGGCAGACTTATGGCCCAACTGTTAGCTAAAATCACTTTTTTATTTCTTACAAGATATTGGTGTAGGTACTTAAGTCTTTGCTTTTCCACCTTTACGTACCAATTTTTTGTAACCGCAATAAGACTCATTATGTATAGATACTCTTTCCTAAGATACAAACAGGTTTCCTGCCTAGTTTAGGAAAGGGAGTCCTAAGACACATTTTATATTTGTTGTACGGATTTTTGTTTATAACATTTAAGTATGTAAGACAACTCTGTATGCCATGTAAAAAGTACTTGTTGAATGTTTTTTTATTATTATTTAAAAAAAAAACTAAAAAAACTTGCCTGAGTTTTCAGTGCGGTTGATTGTACCGCATTGAAACAAAAAAATGGGATTAGAAATGAGTCAAAAAAAACACAAACTAAACATGGTGCTATTTGCTGATGACACATCTTTAATTTTTAAAATAAATAGACGTACTTTTCAGGTTGACGACGTAAATAACGCGCTACGGCAGGTACAAGATTGGTTCACTGCCAATAATTTAGTTTTAAATGGTAAAAAAACCAAGTGCGTAAAATTTTCCTTGCCGAATGTAAAAAGTACTGATTGTGACATTATATTAAACAAGGAGAAGCTAGAATTCGTCTATAAAACGGTTTTCCTGGGGATCACGCTAGACTCAACTTTACAATGGGGTCCTCATTTAATATCACTTGCAGGGCGGCTAAGTTCGGCAGCTTATGCTGTTAGAAAGATTCGTCAATTTAGTGATGTAGATACCGCGAGGCTGGTCTATTTTAGTTATTTTCATAGTATAATGTCTTACGGTATTTTACTATGGGGAAGGGCTGCAGACATTGAGTCAATTTTTATTCTGCAAAAACGAGCCATCAGAGCTATATACAATCTACGCCGGCGCGATTCTCTAAGGGAATTGTTTAAGGGCGTTAACATCATGAAGGTTCCTTGTCAATATATTTATGAAAACATCATGTACGTGAGAAAGAATTTACATCTTTTTAGTAAAAACGGAGATAGTCATAATTACATTACTAGAAATAGGGACCAATTAGTTCAACCAGGTTTCAGACTGACTAAAGTAGCCTCTTCTTTCATGGGGTACTGTACAAAATGTTACAATAAATTCCTCCCCACATTCTAGAACTGAATGAGACGAAATTTAAAACTTGTATAAAACGCACACTATGCAGTCAGGCATATTATAAGTTGGGGGATTACATCACTGATAAAAATGCTTGGCTCAATGCTAGTCTTACTCCACAACCACTAGGGCGCAAAAACAAGTGATATGCAGAACATTATTGTTTTGTAGAATTATTGGACCTGCTGAAGACTGTATGAATATATTTGTATTATATAGACTCAATTTCTTTTAGTATTGTATAACTGCGGAGCACATGTGTGAGTACTATGTACCCAACTGTAAATCTACCATTTGCTGTACCTTGGTGTCGTTCGTTGACTTGTATTTGCCCTGGCAGTTGAGTGTGTCATGCTCTCTCAAATGTCTCTCTGATGGTGGCGCGTGTGTTGGATCATTCGGTTCCCTTCATGATGGTTGAGCTGGGTGGTGCCGATTCATGCGTCATGTTCGTGAACGGGCGCCGTCAGTTGGGATTGGTCTTAACTGCTTCGGATGCTAGTGTTTTTCTAGTACCTATTATGTAACTGCACAGTACATATGTGAGTACTTTTAATACTTTTTGTACCTGTAAGTAGTATAGTATGTAGTGATTCTGGGAGCATTGTCCTCACACATATAAATTTATTAATGTATGTACTTATATACCTAAATATTGTAAAAAAAACTTTTTTTTTTTTTAAATTTTAAGTATGGAGTTTCTTGTGCGTTGCTCCGCTTCGCTCCGCTTCACTCCGCTTCGCTCCGCTTTTGAATAAATTACACTGTCAAGACAACTCAATGAAAAGTGAGACAGAACACTGGAGAACTATTTTAATTTTACTGGCGTCTACAAAATATAGGAGCCACTTTAACACGGCTGCTTTACAACACTCCCCTAACTTTTTGTTTACAGCCAAATGTAAGTTTCCTAAGAATACTAGTTTGGTTTAACGTCACATAAAATAAGCGTGTCCAACTGAAAAGTAACATGGTTTTAAAAATAACTTGTTATGATTATGAGACATTATGGGGATTTACTATATTCAATAAATATAGAGAGACACTACTAGATAATATTTTTTAAATGTAATGGAGGTTCAAGTTAACTATTCCTTTATAAAATAATGTCTGTGCCAGTGGTTTCTCAGTCTGACACCGATTGGATTTTAAATTATGAACAACTGCAAACTATCATCAAATCGACTACATAATATATTAATCAATACACGTTTATCATTATGTTTTTATTTTAATATTATTTAACCTATAAAGTGTTTGTAAAAAGTATATATAAATTTTTCTACATTTGAAGATTTTTTTGCCGTCTGGTTTGCCATAATGTTGGTAAAGCCCAGGTTAACTATATATAAGGAGAGCTTTTTTATTTTCATAAGTATGTCATGTTTTGATTTGTTTTTTTCTTTTTATATGTTTTAAAATTTACAATAAGAGTTTATATTATAGTTTATATTTAATCGATAATCCAAAATGCATGCTGTGGCCTCCTATAATTGAGGGAGTGCACTTGTCATATTGATGAATTTTTGTATTTTTTGTGTACATCTTTCGTTGGAGGTCCTGAATAAATAAATAAATAAATAAATACACGTGTAACCGTTAAAGGTAATTACAGGCCCATATTCAACACCAAACTGTGCTGAATTTGTGCTTTGGTAACAATTTAGCGACACGTTTGCGTTAGCAGCATGTTAATTATTAATTAATTAAATTATGAATCTAATTCACCGTACCTTTAATGTAAAATATTAGTTTCCAATTATATAATAGATTACTATTATATAATTGGTTAAACTTGGAGTTAAATTGTGAAAATGATACCACTTCAATACAATGAACAAACGATATTGAATGTACAAAATTCAAATCCAATTTAATTTATTGATTGTATCGTATCATTTCGGAGCAATATGATCTTTTTGCCAATATTATTTTATTAGTATCGAAATCTCATTATAATATATGTGCGACTTAAGAGATGTCAATTTTTGCGCATATGACTCACCTTATATTATCCACTAGTAGGAGAAGAGAAATCATGATCTGGGTTATTCCTCAGTTGAATGATGATTTGGGTACTCATGTTTCGAGAGCAATTTCGAATATCTGAAACAAACTTCAAGCAAAACAATGATGTTTTGATGTTTACGCTTTAGTTGTTACTAATATTGTTATCAACCTAGCTCACTCTTATATATCTATAGCAAGATACCACAAAGCTACACCAAAACAAGTGAATCCATTTGTATATTTAATTATTTTTTGTCTAGAAAACAAAGTAGGTACTTCGCTGGAATGGACTGAGGCCCAGTTTTTTTTATCCTAACACCAATAGTTAAATATGCTAATCAATGGTTTAAATTTTCATTAAAATGCGTTTATTCATCATTTGTAAGTCTAACAAGTGGTCAAATATTTAATTCTCCAATTTATTTGACCATTTGTGAGGTTAACAATTGATTAAAAAATGCATTTTACATACATACATACAAACATAAACTCACGCCCGATCTTTACATACTTCTTTTGCTTCACTCACATTCATACATCTAGTCATACACACACGCCGGTTATGAGTACTACGCACATGGCCTTGCTGAAGAACATCACCTATAAGGTCTACCTTGTAAATACCTTTCGTTAGTCGCCTTTCATTCTTCCAACCCATCTTAACATACTCGTTTCGGTTTTAAACCACAACGTTGTATTATTACCTCATTCCTCAATCTATCATTTAAAGTTACACCACACATACTTAATACACATTAATCCTACTTTAATGATTTTTTTTGCCATACCCAATCTTCACTTCCATACATAAGTGTAGGCACCAGCACGCTGTTGTGAACGGTGAATCGAGCCTCCGGAGATATCGACTCGCTGGTCACAACTATATGTATAGCACCATTCACTTTATTCTCTGCATTCACTCTCCTTTCCACATCCTCTTCAATCTTTCTATCCCTTGTGATCATATTTCCCAGATATACAAACTCGTTCACTTGCGCAATACTCTTATCGTTTATATTCACTTCACACTCCGATACATCTTCTTCTCTTTCAAACACCATTACCTTAGTCTTGTTCACATTTATACTCAACCCTTTTAACTTAAAAGCTTCATTTATCACAGTCACCATGTCTTGCAACTGTTCTGCTGACGATGCAAGTAGAACTTGATCATCTGCATAGAGAAGGCAACTGATTCATCCTCAATCCGCACTCATGCACTTTCAAACCTATCAGACAACTATCCATGAACAAGTTGAACAGCCACGGTGACGCTACAAAGCCCTGTCTAACACCCCTTGAGATGGAAAACCAGTCCGTATACGCTCCATTAATCCTAACACAAGCATTGGAATCCCTACAAAGAGATTACAGTGCCCGTACCAAGCGCCAGTCCACACCGTACCCGGATAGCGTCGACCACAGTTCATCCCTCCACACACTGTCATAGGTCTTATCCAAGTCAACGAAAGCACAGTAGACTTTTTTCGCCAGACGTTTTTCAGCTATGCTCCTCAAGGCGAAGATCCGATCCATACAGCCCATTCCCTCTAAATCCTACTTGCACATCCTATAATTGTTCATCCGTCACTTTTACCACTCTATACATTAAAACTTTCGCTTATAATTTGCCAACAACACCCAAAAGACTAATGCCGCGGTAGTTTTTACACTCCTGCTGTGAGCCTTTTCCCTTATATAGTGGTACGATTACAGCCTTGCACAAGTCATCCGGCACGCGGCCATATCTCCAACACATATTTAAGATCCGGCAGGCTTGCTAGCACCCCGTCACCGCCCTACAGCATTTCAAAAGATGCTCGGTCATACCCTGCAGCTTTACCAATCTTCATCCCACGTGCTTTTATATCTCATCCATTTCTATTTCAGTCTCAAGCTTTTGCTCTCCGTCTGGGTTTGGGTCTTGACAACTGGCTTCTAACCAGTTACCCACTCCTTGCATACTATCCTGACAACTAAATAAACTTTCAAAATATCCCTTCCAGCGTTTCAAGACCTTGGATTCTTCGCTTAGTAAGCCACCTTCTGCTCTTAATACATTCATGCTCGATGTTTTTGTCACTCCGCGAGCCAATCTTACCTGTTTCCAAAACAACTTAACATTGCCCCTGAAGATATCGGAGAACTTACTGTTATATTTTTATTCCTTTTCATCCTTGTTTATTTTTACCACCTCTTAGACTTTCGCTTTCATTTGATTGTACGTTACTTTCACTCTTGACGGATCATCCGTCACGTTTGTTGCCCTTATTCATTCCAATTTGGGCCTTACAGGCTAACACATTAAACCAAGCCTCTTTCTTCTTCTTAACCTCCTCTTTTACTTCATCATCTACCCAAGTATTATTCTTTCTACTACCATGTTTCCCCTTCGCTGTACCACATAACTTTGCGGCTACGTTCACCATACTACTTTTAACTATTTCCCACACATCCTAAACTAAAATCATTCATATCATGAAATATCTTATCCGTCTTCTGTTTTACTTCCCTCTTATATTCCTCCTTCACTTTTAGTTCTTGTAATCTTTCTTCTTTTATTCTTTCTAACGCGGTCACAGGAACTTGAACTCGATGACGCCATTGATTGAACAGACCCAGCCACCCAACACATAACCAGATACCCCTACATTAGCACCCCGATAGGCTCTTGTATCTGCAACTTTGTTCTTCAATCTTTTATCTACAATAACAAACAAATCAATCATACTTCTACTGTCTTGCCTTTCCCACGTATACCTATGGATATTTCTATGATCAAACATAGTGTTCATTACACACAGGCCCTTCTCTACACATACTTCTAGTAAATTCATCGCATTCTCATTCGCTCTATTGTCCCCGAATGCGCCTAATACTTTTTCGAACCCATTCCTCTTCACACCAATCCGAGTGTCGCCGAGCATAACAATCTTCTCGTTAGACCTACATTCATTCAATATATCTCCCAAACTTCCCCAGAATTGCTCTCTCTCAGAAGGTGAGCATCCCATATCGGGTGTATTCACGCACACAATAAAGATAGGGTATAGGCCCACCTTAATTCTCATCGAAATAATCCTAGGAATCACACAAGCGTAATCTTTTACACACCTCATCATCCGCTCCGAGAGGATAACCCCCACGCCCTGACAGGCCCTCTGTGTCTCTTGAACGCCGGACCAGATAGCAGTCAGGGACCCGTGTTTAGACATATCCACTCTTTTTCTTTTTGTCTCATTCACTCATAACACATCTATCCTTTTGTCCTTCACTATTTCACATAATTCATCCATATTATCTTATCATCCCTCCCTGCACATTCAGCGTAGCTAAGCGACGATCCGCATCTCGCTTTTCGCCCCATGAGAACAATTGACGTGGTGTGTTGTGTGGCGAACATCACCGCCGTCTCCGAGTAGATTATTTGGACTCATTTTGTCCCCACGAATAGCAAGGGCAACTATGTCCACGATCTACAGAGCCTCGCTTGTAGAGATAAGGCTGGATAGTGCCTGGGGGCGCCCGGTGGTTGAGTACTACGGATCAAAAAACTCGGCCTAAACATATCAGGACTGTTTTGACTGCAATGGGCTTTTACCAAAAAGGTTAGGATTAAGCCAACAACATCGATTCAACAGATCATTAATGTTCAGCAGGAATAATCTTGCCGAGAGCACTGACCCCTGAGGGACTCCGGCGTTGATATCTAACTGACCGGACGAGCAGCCGTCGATAACCACTCGGATGGATCGACCCCTCAGGAAGTCCGCAATCTAATTACACAGACCACTAGGCAGACCGAAGGAAGGAAGCTTACAAATGAGGCTTTCGTGCCAGACCCTGTCGAAATCGAGTTGGCTAGCGCTTCCCCATGACTCTCGGTGGCCTCACTCTAGAAGTGAATGGCATACGCTAGAAGATCCCCAGTGGACCGATTTCGGCGGAAGCCGTATAGGCGGTCACTGAGGATGTCGTTCGCTTCTAGTTATGCCAGGAGCTTACCGTAGAGCACACGTGCCATACTCTTACAGAGGATGGACGTTACAGATATGGGTCTGTAGTTAGCTGGGTCAGCTCGACTGCCCTTCTTGGGTACGGGCTGTATGTTGGCTTGCTTCCAAGCCTGCGGCACTTTACCTGTCTCTATTGAAAGGTGATATAGGCGTGTCAAGATCAGGTGCCATTTTGTACGCTTTTTAATTGATATAAAAGACTAATTATTGTGCTTTATCATGTTTACTGCTGATTGTTGGAATGGTATTCTTTAATTATTTATTGTTCACCAAAACAATACATTTACACAAAGTGAAATCAATATTCATTTACAAAGGCGAGCTTAACTCCAAAATGGAGTTTTCTCCCAGCAAAATTTTGAGTGATAGAGATCATAATAATTGAGGGTAGTAATCCAGTGTACAATTTTACAGTAAGATACTCATTAAATATATAATAATAATACATACATAATATATAATAATAAAATAACTACGTTCATAAATACAAATATATATATATACGTATATATCTACTAATATTATTAATTGCGTTGAAAGAAATTGCTCCTTAATTTTCCTCTTGAAGACATCAAGAGAAGGGCTATAGCGTAGGGAGTGTGGGAGAGAGTTCCAGAGATGCACCGCAGTAACAGAGAAGGAACCATCATAGCGGCTGGGAGTGTGACGAGGAGTTCGAAGAAGAAGCGAAGTGGCTGTGCGACAAGCTATGGCGGCACCAGTGGCGGTGGCTGCGACGGTGACGGTGGTGGTTGAGGGATTACTCCTGCCCCTGGCCTTGACGGGTGGAGCGCAGGCCTTGCTGCCAGCCCGGTGATCGGCCGGCTTGCCCGCTGCTGCACATACGACGCAGTGTGGCGTGGCATTGCACGAACCGGCCTTGTGACCGGGCTGACCACAGCGGAAGCAGTGATCGCTGCGGTTCACCTCCGAGGTGGACCGAGCTCCCACGTGGTTGCCCACATGGCAGCGGAAGCACCCCAGGGGTCTGGGTTCGGTACCCTCGGGACAAGGTACTCAAACCGTTCGCAAAGATATTGAGGAGAAGTAGGATTGTGCAGGATAGTATAGAGAAGGGATAGGATGTGGGTATCTCGTCGACGCCGAATTGGCAGCCACTTCAATCTGGTCCGAAATTCCGACACATGGTCGTACTTGTGGAGGCCAAAAATAAAGCGGATGCACAAGTTCTGCAGTCGCTCGAGTATGTTTAGGAGTACCTCCCTTGCATCTAGAAAACAGACATCCACATAGTCTATCAGCGGCAGAAGAAGAGATTGCGCAAGAGTTACCTTAGTGTGAAATGGTAAGAATTTTTGGAGACGTTTAAGAGACTGAAACGAGTAGAAGACCTTCTTACTCACATCAGCAATATGAACCTCCCAAGAGAGGTTAGTATCAATATGGACGCCCAAGTTTTTCGCGCTTTTGGGCAATATATGGGCACAGAATTATACATAACTGGCGGGAGGGACTGGGGATCTAGTAAATTGAGCATGTATCTGCCACCAATAACGAGCGCTTGAGATTTAGTTGGGTTCAGGAGAAGTCCAAAGGAATTAGCCCACTGGTTGATACTTTCAAGGTCATTATTGATGGCAGCCACAGCCTCAGCGAGTTCACCCACTTTAAAATGGCGATACAACTGCAAGTCGTCTGCACAGAGATGATAGTTAGCATTTATAAAAATTGAGAAGAGAAGAGGAGAGAGGACACGACTCTGAGGAACGCCCGAAGCCAAGTCACACCATTCAGAGGAATCCTCATCGGATCGAATAGACTGCCAGCGGCCCCGAAGATAAGAATTGAACCACTCAATTAATTGAACCACTCAATTATTGAACCACTCAATTATTGAACCACTCAATTAATTGAACCAATCAATAATTGAACTACACAATTATGAATATTAATTAAGCTTTATCTTTTCCAAAAATTGCCTGACTTTTACTAAAATAATATAACCCTACCTAAGGTTTTTCATTCTGTCTGTTTTGCTTAAAAAACGTATAGTCCGAAACACCATTCAAAAATATTAATAATAATGGAATTCCTGTTTCGACCGGATCGGACGAAACTCAGCGGCCAAAACGCTTACTAAGCCTATAAAATGCATAGAAGTTCCGAGTGCTCATCATATCTTGGCAAGTATGTGATGATATAGAGAACTTCGTTTAAACTTCTTTCGCACTGAATATATATGTCAAATATTGAAAACATAATTTAACTCTACTAGTACCACAGCCAAACTATTCGATCTACCATTCATGTGGATCAAATATTATTATTTATTTATTTAGACTTCATGCACAAAAGGTACAAAAGCGGACTTAATGCCTTAGGCATTCTCTACCAGTCAACCAAGGGTGGTGAAGAGATAACATGGCAGGTGCATTGTTTAATAATAAAAATAGAACCAATTATTATATAACATACTAAAATAGGTGAAATACACATACATATATATAGAAAATAATATATACTTATATAAATACATATATATTTATAAAGTAACAGAAAAGAAGAAAGTGAGATGACTCTGCTTAGTTGTTTTGAAGGTGAATCCGCAATTTCCGCTTGAATGCATACCGACTGGTGGCCGTCCTGATCTCGGGAGGAAGCGCATTCCAAAGAAGAATGGACTGTATATGAAAGGAAGAATGAACAAAATCAGTCGAATGAGACGGACAGAGTAAGAGGAGATTATTAGAAGAACGCAGATTGCGAGCATGTGAAGAACATAGATATTGAAAGTTAGACATGAGATAAGAAGGAGGGGTGGGAGAATTGAGCAGGGAGAAAAGTGTGGTCAAAGCTCGTAAACATCTCCTCTGGCGAATGGGCAGCCATTTTAACTCAGACCTGTAGTTCGACACATGGTCATATTTTCTGAGGTTGAATATAAATCTGATACAGTTGTTCAAAACCCTATCTAGTTTATCCAGCAAGACCGCGTTCAAGTCAAAGTAGCACACGTCACCATAGTCGACCACTGGGAAAATTAAAGTCTGCACAAGCATCATCTTTGTCTTTACGGGTAAAAACCTCCTCAAACGATATAAGGATCGCAAACTGCCGTTGGCTTTTTGACTGACACTGGCGACCTGACTTTGCGAACTAAGTGTCGAGTCAAGATGCAAACCGAGATCTTTCACACTGGGGCTAATGGGAATGACGGAACCATTAAAAATAATCGGAGTAAGAGAGCTAACCGTCACTCTACCCATCATGCGCGAGATTCCAATCACAATGGCCTGACATTTTGAGGGGTTTACGGACACACCAAAATCTGTCAGACCAGTCTTTGACAGCATTCAAATCCCGGTTTACATCCTCTATGGCGTCCAATAAATCTTCCATCCTCGCCGATGTGTACAGTTGGAGATCATCGGCATAAAGATGATACGAACACCGAAGACAGTGAGTTATAAAATTAATGAAGATGGAGAATAACAATGGAGATAGAATACCGCCCTGCGGAACACCAGCCTCCAGATCACGCCAATTCGATGAACTCTCATCAACGCGAACCGACTGCTGACGTCCCCGAAGATAAGAGGAGAACCATTCCAGCGCCTCGGAAGAAACCATAAGATGGGAGAGGATAGATAGGAGTATATCATGACTGACGGCGTTAAAGGCGTTGGAGAAATCAATTAATACTAATACAGTCACCTTAGTGTCCTCCATAGCTTCTCTAATGTCGCCAGTCACTTTAAGGAGTGCGGAGGCTGTACTGTGCCCGGGTCTGAATCCAGACTGGAAGGAGCTTATAAGGCGGTTTCGGTGAACAAACCCCGAAAATTGCTTGTGTACGCAGGCCTCAAGCACTTTGGATAGGAAAGGGAGGATGGAAATTGGCCGAAAATGGTTAGGTAGGGAGGGATTTGAGATTTTAGGGAGTGGACGTACATAGGCCATACGCCATAGGGATGGGAATTGACCGGAATCGAGAGAAAAGTTGATGATGTGGGTAATCGGTGGGAGAAGAAAGTCGAGGATCAAGGTGACCATGTAACGACTAATGTCATCATGGCCCACAGCCTTAGATTTTATTGATAGGATCATCTGTTTAATTTCCACTTCGGTGGCTGGATTAAAGCGAAATGGTTCTATTATAGGACCGGGTAGGCCAGTAATGTAATCAACCGTCTGAAACAACATTTGGGAATCCAAATGGCTAATTGTTGTGAAGTGACGGTTGATTTCATACAGGCCAATCGTCCTAGGGAATTCCACATGACGATTCCTACCTATACCAAGAGTTCCTAGGAATTTCCAGATATCGGCAGGAGAAGAAGATGAGATATTTTCGAGAATATGGCGGCGCTTGGCGTTACGTATCACCTGATTACACCGATTTCTTGCAGCTCTGAAGAGGTTCTTATTATCCTCGCAGCGATCCCTCTTAAATTTCGCGAGGCGCGATCCCTGCATCTCATCGCCATACGTACTCCAGCCGTCAACCAAGGAGCAGGTGGACGCTTAAGTTTTACTTTCTTTACAGGAGCATGTCTGTCGTAGAGGGCAAGGATCGCCTGATTAAAAATACGAAGTTTATCATCAACCCCTTTTGCCGCCGCAAGATGTCCCCAATCAAGTTCCGACGCATCCTGACGCAGCTTCTCAACATCCATGCGCGCGAAACAACGCATGTGCAGAACTTTAGGGAGAGGTTTAGGTGGTTTCAGGACATATGAGAGGAAAATGAGGTCATGGTGGGAAAAGCCAGGTGCAGGACACTGACCATGAGAGGAAACTAGGGAGGGGGTGGACTTGAGGACTAAGTCGAGCCATGTGTCATCGCCTGAGACATTTAAATGAGTGGGCTGCAGTGGAAGAACATGGAGACTAACGGATTCAATGATGTGAAGGAGTTTACGGGAACGAGGGGATGGACGACTAAGGTCTGTGTTGAAATCGCCCATGATGACGCAATGTGCATACTCCGACCCTATCGATTCCAGCGCCAATTCGAGGTTGGAAAAGTAGTCAACGGCGGGCGGACAGTAGACTACACCAAGAAGGGTCTTGACACCTTTGACATAAATTTCCAGAAAGAGAAACTCAGCAGAAGCACAAGGAAGGAGAAGACGCAATGATTTTGAAAGGGAAATCACTACGGAGATAGATAGCGACATCACCTCCTCCCTTTCCAATTCTATCGTTGCGGATGAGAATGAAACCGGGAAGAGGGTAGGTGGTAGAGAGAAGATGAGGTTTGAGCCAACTCTCCGAAACCAGCACGGCGTGGACATTGGCGTCAGAAAAGGTGTCGAGCAAATCACCGTAGTGACTTGGCACACTCTGAGCGTTAATATGGCAAACATTAAATAAATGACCTTTTTGTTGATTGAAGCTCTGACGCACAAAGTCACCAAGGGTGTCGGTCAAGGAAGTGAAACTTGCATTAGCGGAAGACTTAACGGATTCAATTGCTGAGTGAAAAGAATCATCATCAGAAGACATATAATAAGAATAATATAAATACCTAACAAATATACAATTAAACTTTAGCTAAAAACTATATTGACGGTGCAACACCATCATCTGTGCACCACCCACCAGCCTTACCAGTATAATATACATACACCACAACATAAATAAAAATATGAAAGAGAAAACAATAACAATATGAAACAAATATCAAACCAATACCATTATACAAGCTAGGAACAAATCGAAGAAAAGAACGAAACGACATTTGAAAAAGTAACATTTAGCAAGAACGAAACGCAATTGACAGAACACAAAACAAACAACTACAACGGAACATTAATATACGTTTATGACATTATACTGACACTGACAATTTATAAGTTCAAAACAAAGAAGAATACAATAAAAAAAAAGACAATCATTTCATGTTTCTACACAAATACCCCCAGAAACATTTGAAAACATAAAATAAGAAACATTGTACGGGTACTAAAAAAAGAAAAAAATGCAACTAATTTGAAAATTGATTCTACACAAATACCCTCAGAGGATGTTAAAAAAAAAAAAAAAAAAAACATAAGTGGGTATACGTGTACGAACATTAATAAACAATAACAATGTGAATCGTGCCACCCCAAACAGATACAGTGTTAATATTATAAGTATGTTAAATGTTTCTGACGTAACAACTAATTCTTACGCACTCCGGAACCCAGCCTGCTCCCCACTGCAGCCAACAGCAACAACCAACAGCTATACATAAAATGAATAAAACAAGTTAAGTACGTTACATTAAGCCAATTACAGGTTCTCACGGCTTGAAATATAATATTTTTAAAGAGATCTTAGGGATCACTAGCAGCAGGCACAACAATCAGAAAAAATAAATCACTAACGCTAAAGAACAATATTGCACAATATCCACTTTTGAAAAAGTTGTAACAATTATTAATAGCGTTACATTTATTAGCGACATCTAGTGACAAACATGAGAATCATCTTGGGTGTGCTACTATTTCATCGTTTTTTTTTTGGTACTAGATGGCGTTGATGTATGATATTAATTTATTATGATTTTAAAAATATTTTAGATTTGTGTGTAATAATTAAATCAACAAACGCACAATTCAACCTATAAACAAAAACAAAGATCGAACCTTATATTAGATTTTGTTGCAAGTAAATCTATTAACCTATGAACGCTCGATTGTCTATGGTTTGCAAGGATTACATTTCTTTTTGAGATTGTGCACCTGAGATCGGTAGCACCTAATTAACCAAAAGAAAAGTTAGCAAATCCTGATGGTGACACGAGGATCAAAGGTGGCTAGCGTACAGATGAAATACTCTAGTGAATCAATGTTTCAGTAGGCGCTGTAAGTATTAGTTTGATATGTCTAAATTTCCATGCTTGTGAAACATACACTTATCATGAATTTTTCACCTTGGCAGGATGCCTTAGGATAATTTAATATATATATAAAATAAACATATAAATATGGTCAACTCAGCATAGAATCTTCATTATGCAACTCCAGTAGCAGTTTCCGAATACATATGGCATCTTGACCTGCACGAAGCTTAGACACAACTTCACAGGCTGACGATACTGTTTAATATATCATATCTCTAATGGTGACTACTAGGTTAAATGTATCCCATTTAAATGTAAGTTGCGTGTACTTTATATTACTCAAGAAACTGTAGTGACGGACTGGATGTGTGAATATTAAACTTGTTGACCAACTATGTGATCTTTTACTTATATCAACATCATGAGAATCTATCCCTATATCAGTCTCATGCAGATTACCTACCCCTGGGTTGGTCGGTGAGTAAGGCATAAATTATACCTTACAAAGTCAATTATTATGTAGAGAGCGGATCCCTGCGCACTGATACGATCGTGTTTTAACAAAAAGAATACAACTGGCTCAGTGTTATCTCATTCACTCGAGTAAAACAAACGGTATAGCTTACCTTTGTTAAACCATAAAGCTGTTTTAAGTCAAACTCGAACAAAAGTTTCGGTTTATCTTTGAACAAAATTGGATTTATCAGCGAGGGATGCGGAATGTTTCTTGCTTTCTAAATCCGAGTTTCAGGTAGGTACCGAATGTATTTAAATCTAAGGTTGGATTTGAGTCATTGACTTAAATAGTAAAAACGACACGGAAGTCTGGACACAGAAGTTTAGGACCGCGTAGTCCTAAAACGAACGAAACGAACCAGACGTCGTTGTCCTCAAGAGTGGCCGTACATGTATATTAGAAAAAAAAACAAGTTCTTTGATCACATGCGTGGACTACAATAGAAAATACAGCGAAAAAGAATTAGTATTTCATTTCTTCGGTAAATATAAGTAACATTGTGACGACCGAATAATCAAGTACCTATTACTGAAATCTATGTTTTAAATTGGAAATCTTACATTTTTCCCATTTGCATCAATCAATCTCTATAATCTCTAAACTTGGCTCGTGCTCGCGGCAGACTATTGTTTGTACCTTTTAATAATGAACTCTACGATATCTGGCATTTGTCTGTAATTAATTTTAATCGTTTCAGAACCATAGACTAAAGTGTCACCTAAAATGGGGTCTATAGATATGGGCTAACAATAGCCATTACCTGCGATTGTAATTTTGTCTTTTCTTTGAGAAGTTTTGTCTTCATTCAGAAGTGACGAAAATTGGTCTTTTACTGAACTTAAGCACCTAATTTGGCACCTCTAGACGTGTATTAATTTTTATATCTACGATCTTATTCATTTTAATTGTACAGTATAATTATGTGGAGAATTCATAGCTACCACCTACGCAACAACTCTATAAATACTCATGTTCTGTAATCCTTATAGCACAAATATTGAGGTTACTAACGTTGCCTTGCGTGTAAATAGGTAATTTTCTCAATATATTTTACAACACCCAGTACCAACATTCATAAAAAAGGATCACAAGATATTTTACCGCAAAATAATACTTACTTCTTAAAACATTTTCCCTAGAATACAATACGTAGGTGTCGGTCCATCAGGTACGTAAAATATCCTGATTTAAGAAAGAAAGAAAGAAACATATATATTTTTTGACCCGCACAGGAAACACGAGATAAGCAAAACACAAACTATAATTAAACAAATTAAAATAAATAACCCCGTGCGAGACCAAATAGGCTCCTATCTCAGTAAGTGCAAAAGAAAATAACGCTGCACTGATATTCTGATAGGGCCCACTGTTGATGCCACGGACACATTCACGGAAACGGAACATACAATATTTAAAGCAAACACACTAAAAACATGTTTGTGTTGCAATTTTCTATAAATACACTGATGAAGTGCGATTCCGCTACATAGGTAAATGTAAAAAAAATATAATACTATTATATATTAAAACTGTTATACAACAGTATGTTTGCAAAGATATTCTTCAATATAAGTTTTTAAACTGTCATGGTCATTAACATTATAACCGGGATATTTACCATGTTTACTGTTTGTAGCGAGTTTCCGATATTTTGGTGCTGTTGCACCATGATCACAGATAAACTGAAGTTATTGCGGGTGGGTGTTTATGAGGAGACAAATCGGTCTACCATCTTTCTTGTTCGTTTTTTGCACTCGGTACCGCTACCATTGTCACTCACAACTCCATTCTGTTCCCGACACACGAAATTCACTGAGTCCGCTCGCGAACTTTTTACGGCACTTTTTCGAGGTTTACACAGCTGAACCACTGGATTCCAAGCTCTCGACAGTTGTAACCCATCCTCCCGGTTGAAATTTTTATATTTGGTAATCTCCATAGCTTCATCTCCAGCTCACCAGTCTAGGGATATAGTGGCGTTCTGTCGAAATGACCTGAGGGTTATGTAACTCAATCCAGTGGTTCAATCCTGATTCCAAAAGATGTTGAGCTATGGCCGATTTTTGGGTGTCGGAAACTCGCTACAAACAGTAAACATGGTAAATATCCCGGTTATAATGTTAATCTTATATTCTTCAATGTTCAAAAATGTTTAATAATAATAATTCACGCTTTGTTGAAAAAGAAGAAAGTTCTTCAGCAGGGTAGGTACGTAAATAAAGGCTGGCTTAGAGGTTGTTTCTGGTTTGAGTTACGTATTAAAATTTCTTGAAAAGTACAAAAGTGTAGTGTGTAGCTATTTAAATACTCTGTTAAAATAATCAAATACCTTTTAAGGGTCTTTATAGACGTGCCACAAGCAATAATGCACCACGACGGAAAAAATATTGCAGGGCTTCGAGTAGGGCTTGTACCTACCTGTGCACTTATTCATACATTTTGAGTTCACAAAAATGATGTGTGAGGTTGTGGCCTTTTATTTAAAAGAGCGCTGAATATTATTAAATCAACACTGGGTTTATGTATGACTATAAACGAGTGTCATTGAAAAAATATAATCAATAATATTATAATTATAAAGCTGAAGAATTTATTTGTTTCTTTGTTTGTTTGTCTGAACGCGCTAATCTCAGGAATTACTGGTTGGAATTGAAAAAATATTTTTGTGTTGGATAGTCCATTTATCGAGGAAGGTTATAGGCTATAAAACATCACGCTACTACCAAACGGAGCGGAGCATAAATAAAAATGTTGCAAAAACGTGAAAAAATCTTTTTGAGAGCTTCCGTTGCGTGCGCTGCGTAAACGGTTAAAATTACGCAACAATCATGTGTATGTAGGGTAAGTAGGGTAGATGGGTAGGTAGGCAGTTGACGGAAGCGAAGCCGCGTGGGACAGCTAGTGATAAAATATAAAGTCGACATTTTAATTTCGCACCTCGAAAATAGTTCGAGGTCGATAAAACGACCGTTAAATAAAAATCTTTTTAACTAAAAAATCAAACCGACGTCCAAAACAAACAAAACACTACAAAGCGACAAATAACTTTCTTTGGTACCTATTGTTTTCCATTTTTTGACACCGACTTCGGAAAAGAAAGTTATTTTTCGCTTTGTAGTGTTTTGTTTTGTTTTGGAAGACGGTTTGATTTTTTTGTTAAACCTTTTGTATTTATCTCGTTTTATTTTTGGTAGGTAGGTACCTACAAATATCATGAAAATCATTTATAGGTAAAGTAAATCTCATGACGATTCCAATAAGCCCAAACAAGACTAGGATCCATTGTTTTATTTCGGAGTTCCATTGCCTACCTTCCGGCTTCATCATCAGATCACTTTGATGTTACCATTTTCATTAGTACCATTTATTTATAAGTATTTGCTTCATCATAGTCGGTTAGCTATTCGATAAATCTTATATACCCATGACATACATAGCATTAAGGAGTTCCAGTGGCCATCTTTGGTCTTCTTCATCAGTTCCATTTCACCAAATCACACTTTCTGAGTATGAATGATTGCATTGTTGATAAAAAATACCAAAATCGCTATAAGTATGACTATAATATTTGAGCATTTCCCTCGCTTTCTCTAGGATTCCCTCATCAGATCCAGGTTTCTTTATCATAGTACCATCTTTGGGATATGTCCTTTCCAACAAAAAAAGAATCATCAAAATCGGTTCATAAACGACGAAGTAATCCGCGAACACACATAAATATATATATATATACGGTCCAATTGAGAAACCTCCTCCATTTTTGAAGTCGGTTAGAAATACATGGTCATATAATTTGCAAATCAATTCACCCTACGAATAACCAATATTTATACGTAGTGCTTAACTCATTTAAAAAGAATTGCCTTTACTTTAATAAAAAAATCTTAATCTTTCCGTGAGAAATAAGAAAATATATTCGCAGGTTTTTTGGTAAGTGCTATCCTGAAAAGTTGCGATATTGCGCAAAGTCGCGCAGGTAATGCCAAAATTATAAGAACCTACCTACCTACTATAATAGAAACTATTATAATTACGAAGGGTGAAAAGAGAATAATAAGCAATTGTTGTAAATATGAAAATAACATTTCATCTTGTTCGACAAAACCTGAGACATGCGTAACTCTGTAAGCTGCATTATTGGATTAGTTGATTGGTACAATTTATAAATATATAAGTGGTGCAGTGCTAGAATTTAGTAGAGTTAGATTTGCTTATTATTTACTGAGTTCCATTTCGCTGAAGAACATCTGCTCCAGAAAATATACATATTATAAGTCGTGCCCTCTGCCCTACCATCGACCTCTCCTTATGTTTACCAACCATTCATCTGAAACTTTTCTCTTTTCGGATCGTAATTGAAACAAATATTCCTACTGCCCAGTTTTTGAGAAGTGAGCGCCAGTTACATACAGCGAGGAAGAAAAAGTTAGTGCAAACACGGTGGAGCAGCCACTACCTGAGGAAATGATTTAACATTTATTAGCAAACTTCAATCACTTTTATAAAAGAGATATAGGCGGGCTCTTTGATTATAGTTTTCTTCACAATTGTACCACTCATTTATTCATATTTAGTTTATTATATTTTATTTGTATGTTTTGTAGCATGATCGCTACAAGACGCTTTGCTTTAGCCTCTTTTTAATGTGTCGATACAATGTCGGTTACAATTATTCAAATTTGCATATTTCGTTTGTCAAGAAAACAGAAAGATATTTTTTCTGGGACTGGCAGATAGAATTTGATAAAAATGTTTGGCTCTGAAATCATCTATTAAATTAATTATTGGTATTTTTATAGTAACTGTTTAAAAGTATGTTTTAAAATGACCAGCAACAATATGACCATGGCTATATTAATTTTTGTGCCGAGGACCCTTCTCGCGGACCGCATGTCTCTGTGACAGAGCTCTGTCAGAGTCACCAGCTATCGTTTCACTACCATGGCTTGCCACAATTGCCGTGCGACAGACTGGAGGACTCGGCGGTCTTGCCAATACTGGTGACAAGCCAATCATAAAAAAAACCTTGTCGCTGACAAGATTTTGTGCATCATGAATCAAAACTAGTACGTAATGACAATTCTTCCTAATTGTTCTTTAAAATATCTTTTTCTTCTGGAATTGCAGACCCTTTTGGTTCCATAATTTTGATCGTCCGTTTCCTTGTCTGTAAACATCAGTTGTGCCGACTTCGGCTCTTTTGCCCCGGTTCATAACGAATGACCTCTGGAGTACCTGCAGTCTTTGGGATTCTGAACATCTCTTAATGGGTTCCGTACATATTTTTGTAAGCAGCCTTAGTTTTTGGGAGAGGTTCTACAGAAGGCTGTTTTGTTCATCCAGCGTCGATTCCCGACTAATGGCTGTTATATATCATACTTTTTATTTAGTTTGTTTTTAACGTAGCTTACCTTTTCAGTTCTCGTTGTTAAAAACTTTTATTACTTTACTTATATCACGTTATGGTCGATCTTTACTTGAATGATTAAGCCATCATTAAACCGGTTATAACTGCGTTGAAGATTAGGCACGTGAATTTAGCTTTATTCATATTAACATATGTTTATTTTATTTAATATTTAAATTGATTAATATGATATTGTCTATTGCGTGATTCCTATTTTTTAAATAAGGTGTTTTATCTGTTTCTATTTATTTTATACTTGCGGTGCTTATTTTTTATTCAAAATTATACGTTATCGTTGCGTTATTATTTTATAAAACAACAGTTTGTATGTTTATGTGTTTGAATGTTTGCATTATCAGATTGTGATCATTCTTTTTTTGTTAGATTACGTAGGGATACGTAAACTTACGGAACAGAGCAAATTTCATCAAAATCGGTTCAGCAGATTTCATGATATATATTTTTGTTTCACTTTGTCCCACACTAGGAATTTAGCCTGTATCGTGGGTCCGTTTACAAACATATAAACTCACATATTTGTTCCGTGCGGGAATCTAACTCGCGACACGCAGCGCAGCAGTCAATTGCTCAACCACTGCGCCAACCGTGCGCCGATAAGGAACATACAATCGAATTCTTTAGCGATTATCTGCGCGAATGTGTTAATTAAGTTATTATGGGTATTTCGTCAATCCATTAGGTACCTTACTATAGAATAAAATAAATATAAAAAATAAATATACAGTCAAATTGAAAACCTCCTCCTTTTTGTGAAGTCGGTTAATAACTGACTACTAAAGTAAAAAGTCCAAAAATTACTTTTGTTTCGGAAGTCGGTTTTGAAAAACGATAAAAAACAAGAGGTACCAAATACACCGACTGCCGAAGCGAAAGTTATTTTTGCACTTTTTACCGACTTCATTAGTCCTTTGCTGTAAAACCGGTTTATCTTTTGTAAAAAAGTTTTTATTCCAGTTAATTTTTTATTTGATCTCTGTTCTCCACGCATTGGTTTGCATAAATACATTAAACAAAGGCATCCTTATTTATATTTTGCAGACCTTTGCAGGTTTTCCGTATTGTCCTCAAATAGTCGGGTTTAAATTCAAGTTTAATTTGGAGAAGTTGTGATTCTTGCAATGTAACTTTTTATAAGTTAAGTTTTTTAATCAGAACTTTATTTGTAAAACATAGGTTACACAGCCGTGTGTGGGGTGTTACAACATGAAAGAGACTCTCTATGTTTTGCCATGAGGCGTACAAATATGATTTTCAATATCCAATATAATTGATTACTGATACAATAAATTAACAATAGAAAAAGTTCAATAGAAAGAGTTCAATGTTCGATCGCCTCTTTGTTGTAGGTTCTATGAGTTTCAGTGTCAAGCATCGCGTGTCGTGCATATTATATGAGTCGGGTTGAAGGGTTCAAAGCGTAGGCAATTCACCGCCAACGTATCTCCATATGATCATACCGAACAGTTTTGATTTAATATTGGTTTCATTATTAAAACTCACGTCTTGCGCTTCGAACTTTTCCACTTTCCCTAGAGCTGACATCATCTGCACTCTCATATTTGAAAGCTTTTCTTTTGTTTTTGTTTACTTATGCAGAATTTTCTTTAGCCTAAAAACGAAAGAGATACTTAGATACAGCAACTAAGATGGAATATTAATATATCATTACACCTTTATAATAATGGCTGTGAAAACATTCTTCCAGATTTAGAAAATAACATAAATATTGTTTTTATAAAGTTGACTGTTGCAAATTAAGAAAATTGTTTGTTAAATAAAATTATAGGAGAAATAGTAGACAATCATTTAAGACTACCCTACACTTATTGTCTACTATTGCCGCTTTAGCAAATAACTATGAACATTTCAATATAAATTATCACAATTGTCTTATAAAGGGAATGTAATCCTCTTTTCGGTCTAGACCGGAGCTCTAATTCACAAACTAATGTGAGAAAAGCCGTTAACATCCACAAACATGAATATTTACTTACATTTGGTTTGAATAGTAGTATTTGCAAACTTGCAGTACGACTAGTTATACAAGGGACATATATAAATAGGGTTTTCAGCATTCGATTTTCTTTCAAATATGCGGAAAATTGGAATGGGTTGAATTGCGGGTATAACATTTTGGCCTATCCCAATTTGAAGATAAAGGGAAAACGGATCATACGGTGGACGGCAGGGCCACTATGATGAGCCAAAGGAAGCAAGGCCATCATGTCTCATCACAGCTCATTTTGTCGGTGTGGTTGCCCGCGCAAGTATAAATTAAATGAACGTTGAAAACCTTATCACAATAAATGGTTTCATGCAATTTAAAAAAAATACCAAACATGTGAGCATACCTATAGTAACCAGTAACTTGGTTATAAAGGTCAAATAGGCAGTCGGTCCATGCAGGTGGCATCTAGTCAGACTGAAGCTAACAATGCAAGGAAGTAAAAGATGAGCTAGGTAGGTTAACAAGTCCTTGGGCTGTAAACAAAGTGACATTCTAACAGCGATAACGATTACCGAAAAGTTCAAAATGCATGGGATTGGACATACGCTATCTAAAACTCATATGTCAGCCCTTACCATTTATTTTGGACCTTTGAAATATAATTTGTCGTGGGCATCATGACTGTGTCCCTCGTTTTACCACTCAGCCTTATAGATATTGTATGTACCTATGTTCGCTCGTTTTTGCTTACACACGCATGGTAATCAGGTTATGCCTGCTCGGTCTGTTTTGACTGCACAGGAGGCGGTGAATTAATCCTACAGTGAAATCTCTATTACCACAAAGTATGTAAGCGGCGCGCCGCAGACTACAAAGCCACTTCAAACAAAGAGAAATTTTGCACGCACACATTGATATTACGATTTTACAGGGATTCTCCTATTACCTACACTTGAGTAGTTGCGAGAGCAGTGGTGGCCCAGTGGTATTGGCTGCGACTTACAAGTTGTAGGTCGTGGGTTCGAACCCAGGCAGGCGCTTTACTTTGTGTAAATTATTTTGTCACCACTGCTCTCAAAAACGGTGAAGGAAAACATCGTGAGGAAACCGGCATGTCCTAGAATCAAAAATTCGAAGATATGTGACATCCACCAACCCGCACTGGTCCCACGTGGTGGATTATGGCCCTTCACCTCTCACAGAGAGGAGGCCTGTGTCCCAGCAGTGGGAACATTAATAGGCTGATGATGTGATGTGAGTTGTTGCGAGTCTTACTAATAACTTTGAGATATAGATTTAAAAACATTTAAATTGTATATTCTGGAATTATGCCTACAACACTACTTTCATTATTTACAAAGTAGTTTCTAAAATTCTCATTAGCCTTAATAACTGTTTATAGTAGGCTAGAGTTGATAAAATATAATTAGAGATGAGAAGTTCGAAGACGACATTAATTATAGCGCTTTAATGATGAATACATTATGTTCTTTTAAGTTAAAAGGTATGAGTATAAATGTGAACAAGACTAAGGTAATGGTGTTTGAAAGAGAAGACGATGTATCGGAGTGTGAAGTGAAAATAAATGATAAGATTGTGGAGCAAGTGAACGAGTTTGTATATCTGGGAAGTATGTTCACAAGGGATGGATAGATTGAAGAGGATGTGGAAAGGAGAGTGAATGCAGGGAATAAAGTGAATGGTGCTATACATGCGGTTGTGACCAGCAAATCGATGTCTCCAGAAGCTCGACTCGCTCGCTCGTTCACAACAGCGTGCTGGTGCCTACACCAGTGTATGCGAAGTATGTGTGGTGTAACTTTAAATGATAGGTTGAGGAATGAGGTAATAAGACAACGTTGTGGTCTAAAAGAAGATGTAGTGACTAAAATTGAAAAGAGTACGTTAAGATGGTTTGGCCATGTTGAGAGGATGAATGAAAGGCAACTAACGAAATGTATTTACAAGGCAGACGCCGGGAGGGGACGCCCTAGAAAGACATACATAGACCTTATAGGTGATGTTCTTCAAAAAGGCCAGGTGCTCAGTACTCATAACCGGCGTGTGTGTATGACTAGATGTATGAACGTGAGTGAAGCAAAAGAAGTATGTAAGGATCGTAGCAGGTGGCGTTCTGTAGTTTCTGTTTACCCCCATGGGAAAAAGGCGTGAGTTTATGTATGTATGTATGTATTATGTTCTGTAAGAATTGATTAAATAAAAATAAAGTATGTAATAAAATTAGAGAAGAAACTTATTTCGTTCCATATTCTCAACCTTTTAAATTAGTTTCTTCATGGAAATCTATTTAGACTGATGGAATATATGAACGTCCATGAATTATTTAATTGACTGTCCAAGTTTTTATTTTATATGAATGGAAAATTCAATAAAATCAATTATACGTAAATCAATAACTTCAAGGTAAAATCTACTTAGCTCGTCATCGTAGCGACAACGCGGAAACATAGCTGTACTCGAACGCGAAAGCTCGGCTACGGTATTAAGGAAAAATATTATAAAAGAACCTTTACAATTAATAAATATAATCGATTACATACTAATTATTATAGTTTGGTTATAAACCAATCAATTTACCTAACCTTTTCTCACCAATGTTGGGATAGCTTCCAGTCTAATCGGATGCAGCCGTGTACCATTATTTTTCATGGAACGATTGCCTATCTTATCTCCACACACATACATAACACGATACACATACATAGAGACAATAATTTTAATAAATCGAATTACTTTTTAATTTGTCAAAGTCAAAGTCAATGTCCAATATATTTATTATTTATTTTATTTATACACATTCAATATATTTATCACGTTAAATTCCCGAGATATATTGTTTCTCAATTATGAAACACGAATGTTTAAAGTTAATATATTTATTTCAACTAAGCCACCAAGCGGCACTTTTGAACATCAACAATTAAAATGTACAAGTAATAAAAATTGATTCTACCTTGCATTCGGAAAAGTATGCAGAAGAACGCAAAAGAAACTCCATACTTACTCTTTTAAAAAAATAAGTGTTTTACAATATTTACATAAGTACATACATTAATACCGTATAGTGACGGACGTAAAGAATTTCACCATTCCATATCTTCCCGTGGGTCTCGTAAGAGGCCACTAAGGGACACACCAGCAAATGGGCAGCAGCGTTCTCTGTACACTTTAAGAACAAACTGCGATCGCTAACCCGCGTGCCAAGCGTGGCGATTACGGCAAACCCCCCAAAACCAAAATGAATAGCACAACCAAAAAGCAGCCCCGAGTGCCCGGCAGCCTGTCTACCCTCGCCTACGGTAGCAGTTGAGGAGACGGCGTAGTAAGGGGTGCGAAGAACCGGAGTGGACCCGGCTACCCCAATAAACACCGACGACTGGACCCGGCAACGTATAACACGCGAACACTCCGGACCGACGAGAAGATGGCCGAACTCGAGAAAGAATTGAGCAGGTTACGACGGAGTATTATAGGGTTTTATAGCGTACCCAAAACGGGACCCTATTAGGCTATTACTAAGACTCCACGGTCCGTCTGTTTGTCTGACTGTCACCAGGCTGTATCTCATGAGCCGTGATAGCTAGACAGTTGAAATTTTCTCAGAAGATGTATTTCTATTGCCGCTATAAAAACAAATACTAAAAACATAATAAAACAATCATCTGCCTAGCTTATTTCTTTTCGGTATAAATAAAGAAATAAGCTAGGCAGATGCATGTCATGACTGTGGCAAGAAGGCTTCCTCAGCATAAAGTAATCTGATGTATCCGATAAGATTCGCTTCGTATCACATGGCATATAGCTAAGACCGTGTCGGTACACTACTAAATACTTTTATTAAGTGGCTAAGCCCTGGGGATGTTACCCTGATATTAAAGTTATCTATCTGTAAACGTTGGTATAAATTACTTATTTCATTAGAACATGATACATTTTCTCTCTTTCCGTGCGGCTATGGTGGAGCGCTTGAGCTTGCCCTTGGAGGCAGTCTCCGAATGGGGCGATGCCAATCTAGACAAGTTCAATGCCGCTTAAATACAGCCGTGTCTTTTCTCCGCTAAAAAGAGGCAATTTCACCCGGTTCCATCTTTCCGAGGTGTAACCCCGTCTATAATAATAATATATAATAACATAAAAGTATGTCTATATAGCTCAATTTGTTTTTGTTGTGTTCTGGATTTAGGTCTACTGGACACACTTTTTCTCTGTCTCTAATATTGATTGTGTCAATGTCATGCATACCTGCTTTTTGTATGGTTACTGAAATGCCGATTTTCGATGTTATTTTGATTTGAATTGTAAGTGACAGTGCTGTTGGTATGCTTATTATAAATAAATAAATAACTTAAATTCTTACATAAGCAGAAATTAACCAAATTTGTTGCAAATCTTGCATTTTTGCTCCAAGAATCTCATATAACCTTCCGAAGCAACAAATTGAAGAAGTTCAATAAGAGCTCACAACCAAAGCGAGCAAAACAACACATTGATTCTGATGATCGGATAATTGAAGCACAAATGCAATCGACATCAGGAGACATTAGTGTTGGCCACTTTTTAGAGAAACTTTGCTGGTTCGCATATAAACGTTGTTGTTTTATTTTTACTTTGGCCCAAAGATAAGTTTGTTTTTTGTTTACTTTTGTTTTGCATTAAAATTATAATATCCATCATTTTTTTATTAAAGTGCTGGTGCCATCTCTATAGGTAGGGAACAAACAATCTCACTAGTAACAATAATATTAATTAATATAAATGGTGGTACTATAGAGAACGAGATTTCACGCTAGTACCACCGGTGGTACAGTTCGGTGTTACTGGTGGACAACCCACCTATACGCGCTAAACGTTTTGGAAATACTTTCATTATGCATACAGCTAAGGTGTGGAATGCCCTGCCGGAGTCTTTGTTTCCCGATAACCTCGGTTCTATAAGTCAAGAGTGAATAGGTTATTTTTAGGCAAGCGTGCTACACCGCCGACCACATCATCGCTTACTACCAGGTGAGATAGTGGTCAAGCGCGAGCCTATCTATAACAAAAAAAAAACCGGCCAAGTGCGAGTCGGACTCGCGCTCGATATTGAAGAAATCTGTAAAAAACTTAACAGTTTTGCTTTTGCTCTTTATAAGCTGTCCAAATATGTGAACCGTGACGCTGTGCTTATTGCCTACCATAGCTACGTAGAATCAGTTCTAAGATAAGGAGTCATCTTCTGGGGTAACTCGACAGACAAGAATTACGTATTCATAGCAACAAAAAAATGCGTACGTGCTATATGTAATCTGCACTCAACGGACAGTTGTAAGCCTTATTTTAAATCCTTGAAGTTTCAAACATAGCCGTCATTATACATCTTTGAGGTGGCAGTGTTCGTTAAGACAAGCCCACAGCTTTTCAAAATAAGAGCCCCAGCTGATCCATGGTTAAGAAAAAGGGATTCGAACATTCTTTGTGTTGATCGCAGTAAAACAGCCATCCTACGTAAAAGTATTTACCGAATGGCTACAGTTATTTTCAATAAAATTCCACGACAGATAAAGAATCTTAATAATAATATGTTTAACTACCGGAAATACATTGTGAAAGACGGTACGGTTGACATCTGTCGGGCATGTCACCGACCGGGGGAATCCATCCGTCACATTATCTCCGGTTGTTCTAGTCTAGCTAACGGAGACTATTTGCATAGACACAACCTTGTAGCCAGGATTATCCATCAGCAACTTGCTCTTAAATACAATCTTGTGGAATCGGAAGTGCCTTACTATAAGTATGTGCCCGACCCAGTTCTCGAAAATGCCAATGTCACGTTGTATTGGGATCGGTCTATCATCACTGACAGGACTATTGTTGCCAATAAGCCTGACATAGTGGTGATAGACCGACTAGAGCGTCGCGCAATGATTGTTGGTATAGCGGTCCGCCATGACGAAAACCTCGTGAAGGCTGAGAGAGATAAGAAAAGCAAGTATCTTGATATGGCTCGCGAGGTTGTCGACATGTGGGACGTGAATACGATCATTGTGCCGATAGTCGTTACGGCCAATGGCATAATAGCCAAGAGCCTCGACGAAAATCTGAGGAGGCCCTCGTTGGGCAGCTGGATCAAGGGCTTGATCCAGAAAGCAATACTCCTGGACACGGCGCGTATCGTTAGGAGGTTCCTCTCTCAGAAGCCCTGACCACCGGTAGCTTGGACCCTGTTCCCGATACCGGTGGGCTATTATTTTTTATTTTTAAATGTTTCATTTTTTTATTTTTTTATAAATATAAAAAATGTAAAAATATGTATATAAAATGAATAAATGGAATAATATGTTTAAAAAGAAACTGAAACAATTTAATTCATAAATGTTATCACTCCACAACTGAGATTATGGAGGACACCCCTGACATTTAGCATATTACAATATTACATTTAGATTATTATTATTATTTTGACATTGGTAATTGTGTGTTAGTAAGTAAGTAATTGAATGATTTCATTTAAAATGTGTCTGTTGTTTCGACACCACTAAATTTGTTAATATTTGTATGCTCTCGAGTAAAATGTAGCGAGCTGACCACCTGATTATAACATCTTATTGTATTGAAACAAACATTTACGAATAAATATGATTTGATTTGCGCACGAAGGCTCGGAACCCCGGCTACGGATACAGTTATCGCAAAAAAAAACAGAAAAAATACACGTTTGTTGTATGGGAGCCCCACTAAAATATTTATTTTATTATGTTTTTAGTCTTTATTGTTATAGCGGCAATAGGAATACATCTTCTGAGAAATTTTCAACTGTCTAGCTATCACGGTTCATGAGATACGGCCTGGTGACAGACAGACAGACGGATCCCGTTAGGGTCCCGTTTTTAACCTTTGGGTACGGAACCCTAAAAAAGAAATTGCTCCCGCCTGTAATTTTAAGTGATGGAAAGAATAAATAAATAAATGTTTCATTCTACTTGAATTTAATTTGTGTTTCCAACGCTTAATAAATATGGTAACAAGACCATCCCGCCAGTAGCTCGGTATATTTTTTGTAAAGTGTCAGGTTGTATTTAAAGTATAAAGTTAAATAAACGATTGAAATAGAGACGGTTCAAAATATACTTTTACAGGGCAAACGCTTTTGATGAAATATTTATTTAGGCAATCTGATCAAAAGTTATTTTAATCAACTTTTTTCTCGCCTTATTAAAATAATAACTGAAAGAAAAAGCTTTCCAATCAATATATTGTTAACAGTAACACAAAGGTACTCAAAACAACTCTACTTGAAAGATAATGGAGGAAACCCCCACATTAGAGATATATTATCATTTAATTAAAACAACTACAGAGTTTTCCATTGACTCAAAAAGAAAAAGAACATTTAAGACATGTTGTATTATTACAGCAAATTTTATTTACGTGTTTCGATCTTAGAAAATATTTGTATGTCATGTACACTGTGGTGGTGTGACTGTTCCTAAATAACCCTAGACTGATAAAATCTTCGTTTTTCTTTTTAGATTTAGAGTTCAAGGTCGAAGGCTCCTTGAGAAAGGAGAATAAGTGCCCCCCCTCCACACAGATTTGTAAGGCCCGACGAATCCTGACTGGACACCTTTCCACCGATTATAAGTGAATTCCAAATTATGTTTTGTTTTGGAATTCACAGTTATAAGATTATAACTTGGAAGTGGTTTAGAAAGATAAAATATAACTAAAGGGATATAAGAAGGGGTAAGCTCGCTCCATCGTCGACTCTGTCTCTGTCACCTCTGACCTAGACTAGAGTCAAGAGCAAACCCTTGACTATAAAAAAAGTATATGAAAAGAGTACTAAATCAAAGACCGAATAGTGGTCGCGGATAGTGAATATACCTTCAAGAATTAATACAAATACATCACCTGCCATCATTTCTTAGCGTTTGAGCTGTTAAGAAGAAATGATGAAACAAACTTCCCAGCACACATTTCTGTCTGTTAAAGGACTATATAAGTAAAACAATAGCAATGTATGAAGTTAATTAGACAAAAGGGTTGCAAAGTGTATTATTTACCCAACGGAAGATCAGTGGAAAAACGCTACGCTTGCATAGAGAAATACATTACTTTGAATTAAGTTAATGAGTTCCTTGGCAATAGTCTAGATTCCCACCCTAGTGACGGGCGACCTCTTTACAACAGCAGGCACGTCGTACGTGTATTGCACTTAAACATGTTTTACACAATCTTAAGACAAAGGACAGTTTTGTGCCTAAGTGCCTCTGCCATTGAACGAGACATGCTTCCAGAATTACTGGACACGCACTATAATAAATAGCTCAACCTCGACCTAATCATCCCTTTCTAAATCAATACAAAACTATAGCAAGCGTAACGTAGACTTAGTCTGATGCAGGTTCCCCGTAATGGCCATGCGAAATGCGAATGCGTCGAAATGGATTAAGTCGTCACTTCACACTTCTTTAAAATCCGCAATTTTAAAGATGCTTCAGTTTAATTGGCAGCCGTGCGACTTCAACAACGGGGCTTTTCCACTGGACATCCAACGTGTCTCGCTATATGTTTTATCAGAGTTTAGCCCGATGACCCGGTGTGTTTTAACGAGACACGAGACGTGACTCTAACCTTCATTAAAATAATCATATCCACAGTTTGTGATGTTCAGCAATGACTACCCCCTTTAGTTTGCAAGTGTACATACATAAACCGCAATGCAAGGAGTCCCGCAGTCAGACCTTCTATAGGAAACAGTGTTCATTATTAGTACTTGGTCGACCTACGTCCCCAATTAAGGGTGGCCATGTAGGCTATTTTACACAAATAGTGAAAATTTCACTAGCTTGGCTTGACACTTGGACTTGATCAGAAAATTGACCAGACCGAGATTCGAGATATATTTCGTTCCAGATCTGAATCGCTAATTGTGGACTTCACCAGTACCATAAGGAAGGAGTCATTGGTGGCTAGGTACAAAAAATATAACAAAGAAAGACGTGAGATAAAGCAAGTACAGTTGAACTGACAGCTCATTAATCTGCCAGGAGTACCTAACTTCTAAAGCTAGGCATCTTTTCTATAATGCTCGCTTAAATGTTAAGAATAAAAAGCTCCTTGCGGCTTGGACTTCATATGGAAAGATTTATGTGAAGAAGGACGAGAATGCAACACCTGTCCGTATTGATGAAGAAACTGATTTTCGGGAGCTGTTGTTGTGACTAATTTCAGATATTAATTGTTCCTATTATTATTCAATTTTTGTAGCATGTTTTTATGTATTTTTACAATTAATCTTAAGTTCCTGTTCCCGTTTTTGCAGAATTACACCTGTTAACACTAATTACAGTTACTTCACATACACTTCCAAATTTCCTCCAACACTGAGTACTCTCGAGCGATTAGTAAAAACCCAAACGTACTACTGGGAACTAGATCCTGTATTTTTTGCACTTTATTCTATTAAGACAGTTAAAGCTATTTATGTTCCAGATATAAGTTTATATAGTTTATTTTCATTCCTGTTCCGTCACGTATTAAACGTGACTCTAAATTTTCTTTTCAAGTTAGCCTACTAAAACTAACATGCAAAGTATCGAAATAGGCTTAGATCTGGATTCAATTAAGGTAGCTAAGACTGTCAAGTGCGACGTAGAGAGTGCAGAAAGACATATAGTCGGTAATGGGCATACCATCAACATAATATCACAAAATATTCTCAACTTCTCAACGGAGCTTCTCATTACTTGCTTGTCTACTGCAATCAAAGACAATTCCAGTATAATGAAAACTAATAAGAGAAGATTGATTACTAAACCGTGGATCACGAAGGGGTTGTTACGTTGTATGAGAAACCGGGATAGTTTGCATAAAAAACTAAAAGTGAATCCTACTGACGACATTATTAAAACTACTTACAAACGCTACCGAAACTATTGTAACACCTTACTCAAAAAAGCAAAAAAGACTTACGAAAAATTGGAGGTGGATAATGCTTAGGGCAACAAAAAGCAGTTATGGGAGGTTATAAAAAGAATAAGCTGTTCTGACAAGAAAAAAGACATAAACGACGTCAACCGTTTTTTTGCTAATGTGGGTGCTAATCTCGCGAATAAGATCTCCACTGAAAAGCGAACTTCTTCTACTTACTGTAACGATCATTTGTCGAATAGGTCCCTTAATTCAATGGTCATCCTTCCTGCTGATGAGCAAGAAATTTTCACTCTTATCAGTGGGTTGAAGGATAAATGCGCAGCAGGTATTGACTTGATCAGTGGCAAAATAATCAAAAGATATGTAAACATCCTTGTCTCCCCTATTACTCACATCTGTAACCTTGCAATTTCTACAGGGGTTTGCCCAGAGGTATTTAAAATAGCTCTTATAAAGCCTATCCATAAAGCTGGCGGTAAAGACTGTGTCAATAACTACCGACCCATTTCTATTCTGCCAGCACTTTCCGAGGTCTTAGAGTGCCTAATTAATAACCGTCTGATCAAATTTCTTGAGACAAATAAACTCCTTTCTCCTTCACAATTTGGATTCAGAACCGGCAGGAGTACCAATGATGCTGTCCACGAGCTTATTAACTCTATAGTTGTCAATATGGACGATAAAAAGAAATGTTTAGCGGTGTTTCTCGACCTTGCGAAGGCGTTTGACACAGTCTCCATCCCACACCTCCTTTTAAAGGTGGATCGGCTTGGTGTAAGAGGGGTTCCTCTTAAATTATTGGAGAACTACCTTACTGGGAGAAAACAAAATCAACAATAGATTGAGCGATGAACTGTCAGTAAATTTCAGAGTGCCACAGGGTAGTATAATCGGACCAACGCTCTTCCTGGTGTACATCAACGACCTCTGTCAGCTTTCTCTCTCAAAAGGAAAAATTGTCACTTTTGCAGACGATACAGCCCTGTTTTTTAGTGGTGATTGCTGGGATGAGGTCTTCGATGTTGCTCAACTGGGCGTGGACATGGTTAGCGATTGGTTGCAACACAATCTACTGACACTAAACGTATCGAAAACCAAATATGTCACCTTCGCACACAGATCAAACCTTCTTCCTCCATCGTCCCTTAACCTTACGGTGCACTCGTGTCTCTCAACAGACCCCGGGTGTATGTGTCCCATCCTCGAGAGGACCGATAGTTTGAAATACCTGGGTATCATTATTGACTGTCATCTTTCCTTCAAGACTCATTTTGATGCACTTGTACCTCGGTTGCGGAAACTAATCTATATATATTTAAAAACTTAAGACACACTGTAGACCGTAGGACCATTAAAACTATATACTTTGCCCTCTGCCAGTCATTAATTGAGTATTGCATCACTTCATGGGGCGGTGCCGCCAAAACCCACCTTATTGAGGTTGAAAGGGCGCAACGCGCTATTCTTAAGGTGCAAGTCCCCCTTTTCGTTTTCCGACCGCAGACTTATATAAGAAATGGGACATTCTTACAGTCAGACAATCTTTCATTCTGCTTACTATAGGGAAAAAACACTCCCAGCTACAGTTTGATTCAAAGCTAACAAAAAACAAGCGGCGTAAGGGAAGAGTCTGCCTCTCGTCACATTTCAAATCAGCACTCCCTCAGAAATTCTTTTGCTTCCTTGGACAGTTTTTATATAATAAATTAAATGTCACCCTTAATCTGTATCCTAAAACTAAAACTAATTGTATGAAAACAGTTAAAAAAATTCTTAAAACCCTTGATTACCAAAAAACGGAGAATCTGTTAACAGTTCTAAAATAATGTTCTCTAATATCCCCCTGCCTAAAAAAAACGATCTACACTTTATACTCGCTCTCACACATTTTAAAATTCATATACACGACACTTCACAACATAAATAAATACACAATTCGCATTAACCGTCACTTCTCTAATTTATATAATTATATAGTGTTTATCTAATTGTATTTTGTTAATTTTCGTATTATCACTTGCGTGCAACTGAACTACATTTTTTTTGTGGGGGCCTGGTGACCTGTAACACAAGTTTTTTTGAAAAACCTACTTCAGGCACCAGTCTCTTGCAATGGTGTATTAAAGATTAAGCGTTGATTGTAATGTTAATTTTAAGGCAACCATTGTAAAGAGAAAATAAATGAAATATTGATTGATTTGATTGATTAACGGTTCCGCCTTCGATGTATGTAATGTCAGATAAAGGTCAAACATGGTTCATAATCAAATGACTAATTGTTTAGTGTATAAATGATGGATTAGGGTATGAAAGTGTGACGGAAGCCTTCACCGCTTCCGTAGACCAAATGCTACTGATAAATATCTACCAAGGTGTGGATTAGGAGATAAATACCAGGTCACGCCAAGCTAGAATAAAAGAGTATATTAGTGAATTGTCCCTACCTATTAAATACAATGATTAAATATGTTGATAAATGTGTTGATGGGGCTGCCGCATCACTGCAGCGTCTCTACGATGTTCGCGGCGGCTGACACAGACGGCTTTGCCGCTATTATGCGCAAACGGTGCGCTTCTATCATGCGCCGCACGCGCGAAAGTCCCAACACAATCCTGCGCGCGCTGGCGGACCGGTGGGACTCTACGATGCTGGCTCACTGGATACGGCTGCACGCTGTCGTATAGTGATTTGTCACCATCATCGGTGAACCCACCCGGACCTGCCAATTACTTTTTTTTTATTAAATAAAATTGTTATTAGTGTATAGTATTTAATTAAATTATTTTTATTAAAAGTCAATCAATTATTAATTATTACTAACACTAGTTTGTAAGCTCGCAATTAGATAGATAGATAAATCATTTATTTAGTGCACACAAAAGACACAGCACAACACACAAAATCTTAATTAAATTATTACAATTTTTATGTATGTTTAAAAACAAGGTGCCAACATAAAAAGAAAAAGGAAACTTAACTTACGAAATTAAAGTCAAAGTGACAAACAAATATGACTAACAAATATGGATGTAATCATAACATGAATCTGAAATAAATGATGATTTATTTATTTCTTATTATTAAAGACTTATAAGTCACTCTGACACTAACTCATACAATATTAACACGAGATTAATCAAAATTATAATTAACTTAGTAATTAACACTCGTTGCCACGATAGTTATAACGACTCGACTCTCGTCTATTGGTTCCAAAGCTATGCCCTATGTCTCCCTAACAATCTAGTATCTCGACAAGTATGTCTTCTATCGTGGCCTACAGCCAACTGCCACTTCCTTGTCCATTTCATTCACCACCTACCTGACCTAAGCCTCCCTGTAGTACCCCGCCCCCTAGACCGCTACGATTTCTAAAAATTATCACGATATTCCGCTCTCACGTATCCACAGCTGCGAGTACTTTTTTATTGCAGCCCTTGTACAATTTCTTAACTGTTTTAAAATGGGTCGTCTTAGAAATTGGATATTTAAAGTCTCTTTAGAATTTCGTTGGAATATTACTTTTTTCTTGACAGCTTTTACATTAAAAGGCAATTTATGTGTTTATTTAAAAGGTTCGGTATTGTTTTATCCTTTTAAAAAGAATAGAGTGTTTCATAGTTTATTAGGGTGGCTGTCAGACCGTAACTCAAACCCGAATGTCCGTGTCTCAATGTGGTCTGCACATGTGGTCGGTAATTAAATAGTATTCGATAATTAAATAAATAAATGATACGTAGTCACAGTGGCATTGCCAAGATAAAAGAAGACGTTACTTACCAAATGACAATACCACTGTGACCGCGTATTATTTGAAACACTCGTATGTTTATGAATTGCAAGCTGACAATTGTTTCGTTTCAGACTTCACAAAACTAGTGTACATGTTACTCGTACGTGTCGGAAATAAAGATATATCAGAATAATGCGTCGTCACAACCTTTCATATTTTTTGGTAAATGAAATAACAACTAATTAAAATTCAATTAAAAAGGAACACTTCGACCACAACTTTTTGAGTGACTTCCAGCAGTGGATTGCAATGAGGGCTTCCGTTTTTGTGCCCACCAGGTGGCACCACTGGCGAATAAGGTCCTTAAATACAGCTGTTAAACGTTGTTACAACGCGCACGAAAGCAAAACTATTGCATAAATTAAAGTAAGAAGTAATATAAATACTTGGTTTGCAATTATATGACTGCTGAGAAAGAAAATAATAAATTATTAAAAACAGAAACAAATTATATTATATTCCGCTACTTGAATTATTTGAGGCTTCAGCACCTTCTGGCGGAATTCACACTGATTGTGAAAGTAATGCTGTAGAAGTGAGTTTAAAAATAAAATCGAGTATGCCGCAATTTTGCGCAGCCCCGAGCACCTTGGCCAGTTTTTCAAAAAATCTGGCTATGTGCAAGTCTGACTCGCGCACGAAGATTTCCGTACCATTACCGCAAAAAACGGCAAAAAATCACGTTTCTTATAGGGGAGCCTCACTTAATTAAATATTTATTTGATTCTGTTTTTAGTATTGGTTGTTATAGCGACAACAGAAATACATCATCTGTAAAAATTTCAACTGTCTAGCTATCACGGTTTTTGAGATACAACCTGGTGACAGACGGACAGACAGACGGATCGTGGAGTCTTAGTAATAGGGTCCTGTTTTTATCCTTTGGATTTTTATCCACCCTAAAAAAGGAGAATTAAATTTTCCGAAACATTAAACACTATCAAAGCAGTGGTACGTTGGAAGGCCTCCCACTAGGTGGACTGATGACCTGGTTAAGGTTGCGGGAAGGCGCTGGATGCGAGACGCACGGGATCGGTCAATGTGGCGACGCCTGGGGGAGGCCTATTTCGATAGCGTTTGACATTCCCATATTTTTTTGAATTTATTCTATTCTGCGATTAACCGTACCCCAAACTTAAGCATTTTCAAGATATTGGTCGTTGAAGTTTTTTTTTATTGTTGGTTTTTGTCTATTGGCCTATTTTTTTGGGTATTTTGCCTCAAATTTATTTGCTTTTGCAATTTTTTTGTAGTACAATTTTTTTTTAGTACAAAAAAATAGCCAATAGACAAATATCGTCAGTTAAAAAAACTAAAATTCTAAATCCAATATTTTGAAAACGTTAAGTTGGGGTATGGTGTTTCATAGTCAAATCAGTCAGAAATGGTGGAAACTACAACCTCTTAAAGGATCCAGGTCTACTTAACCTGTAGCACTGTATAGACATATTTACAAAATTATTTTTAGTTTTAAAGGGAATACTCTCGAGGTGGTCTCTTTGTCACCAAATCAGAATCTGATGATGGGATCCCATGGAAATCGAGGGAACTCCTCAAATATTATAGGCAGACATATAGCAATTTTGGAATGTTCAATAACTTGGCAAGCAATTGCACTCAGAAAGTATCCTTTGGTAAAGTGGAACTGATGAAAAAGAACACAGATGGCCACTGGAACTCCTTAATAAGTATGTCATGGGTATAAGATATCTCGAATAGTTAAGCGACTTTAATGAAGCAAATACATATAAAAAAATGGATTTGATGAAAATGGTACCATCGAACGGATCTGATGATGAAGCCGGCAGGTAGGTATGTAATGTATCCTAGTCGTGTTCGGGCTTATTGCAATTGAAGTGAGATGTACTCTGCCTATAAATTATTTTCATGGTAATTTGAGGTACTAACACAACAAAGAGTAAAATAAAAACATTTTTGACAAAAAGTTAAACCGACTTCTCTTAATTTGTTTGTTAAAATTTTCTTTTATTAAACCTTACTCTCATGTTTAGGTTGTTTCAAGAGGTATTTATTTAACTAAAAAAAGATTTCCAATGTAAATTACTTTGTATCTCTTTGTCGTTTAGAATTTTTGCTCTCATATATTATTGTCTTTTGTTTTCACAATTTATTGTCACGTATAAAACACAAACTGCTTGATCATCGTCATTTAGTAAATTGCAGTGACGAGAAGGTATTTTTTAGCCTAGCCTTTTTCAACTATGTTGGGTCGGGTTCCAATCTAACCGGCAGGCTTATTACGTATGAAACAGCAATCAGCAATGATCGCGCAGAGATTGTACAATCATCGCGCGATTATCGCTTTACGTCAAAAAATCGGCAGGCTTATTTTTGAGAAATAATTGCTCTTCAATCGCGAATCCGCATTATGTATGAGCCATAGCCACACCATAATAATTTTTGCGACAGTACTGCTAACAATAAAATCTGGTAAATAAAATATGCATTTATCGCAAGGTGATCGCGATCATTTCGTATTACGTATGGTTTTTGACAGCAGAGCGTCAGCCATCGGCGAGCAATGTGGCTGTCAAATTGCGATTACTTTTTCCCTTGTTGTTGCTCGATTGCCAATCGCTCGCTGATGCCTGAGGTAGGTACAGAAGTTTTTGAGATTTTGGCGGCTTTTTTCGTGTGTTATTTTGTGGCTACTTTAATTATCCGCAAATTAGAATAATAATATAAAAGTAAATATTGAAATAACAAATTCCTAGTGAATATTGTAATTACAAATTGGTGTTGTTTTGTGTCTCTAATGTCTACGCAACTGGACTATTTGTTGAATCATTGAAACAGACGTGATCTCGGTAAATTTGAGGTTTTTTTTACTGTAGTGTTGGCTATATTAACGAAGCTTATATGTTTACTACAAATACTTACAAACACATTAGAATGTGATAAGTCCGCAATAAGTATCTTTTATTATATATTTTTTATATGGCAAGCACCGATGTCAACTATTCTGCCAATGTCTAAAGTATATTGGAAAAATCTATTTTACATTTAATAGCTCAAATACGAGACGGTGTAGTCTATTTAGTGATGTCCTAATACGTTATCGATTCGAATTCTTATAACAATCGACTATTACGAAAAAAATGTAATCGATTTTACACATTGGTATTTTAGTCATCCAATTTTTCAAATTAATTACTATATTATGTAAACAAAATGAAAATATCCAATATTCACTACCATATTTACTTTTACACAAATGCTTTACCTCTTCGAATATTAATTTATCGGAATATTGGAGATAAATAGTAATCAAATTGACTATTGTAAAAAAAACAGCCTCCACGAAGTGTTGCTCTTTCATAAGCTGGTTAAATCATCAAACGATACATTTTATAAATCATCGGACAGATAAAATAGCTTCTGTTAAAAGTGAGTGTCATAAAAAAAGACTTGACTTAAAGGCCTCAGTAGCCAGTTCACTAAATTGATCGCGCAATAATTGTACAATTATCGCTACTTGCTGTTTCTTACGTAATAAGCCCGCGGGTGCTGTATTAATACCAATATTTTACTTGGAGCGATTGTCTATCTGACCTTCACATCCTGATACCCAATGAAGACTGATTTTTTTCGGGCTAGTGGCTCGTAACGACTGTCACAATCTCCCGGGATGTCAAAGATATTCAAATGACAACCCGAACCATCGGGTTACTTACGTGTTTTACGGAGGGGTTAGAACAACTTGGACCAGCGTTGCTTGACTCTTGACCGGTGTTGCGACGAGCTTCTCCACAGAGGAGCACGTGTTTATGTCTCAATAATTAAATAAAAGAAAAAGAAACATCTTCACAGCAAGTATATGGCATAGAACTTTGTTTTTTCGCCGTTAAAAGTCTATTACTCGACTAAAGTGCCCGAGAGAGTTGTACCTCAGTGACGCTTACGAGCCCCGGGATTTAGGCTAGATTTAGATACCTTATAAATTGCAATATTCGTGAGACACAAAAGTGTCGCAATCTTTTTGAACTGCTCACTGTAGCTTAGACATGGGTGATAAATAACGTCACAGTGAATAAATCATCGTGATCTGCCACCTGAGAATATCACAGTGACTTTTTAGAAAATAACGTCGTTCTTAAATAACGCTGTTCCTTTCCGTCTCATTCACTCTGTCTCACTCCAGTCACTGCGATGCTTCAGGTTAAATATGGAACGAGAATATATAGGAACGTCCAGCCGCTCCTGGGGCCGCCTGCGCTTAGAGTACTTCGGACAAAGTCGCCAATTTTTGGGATCGTGAACGCGCGGACGGAGAGGCAGCGTTGGGTTTAGCACGCATTGCGGTTTTTAGCCGCTAGAGTTTATTCGCGCGAATCTTTATCCGCGTACTAAATACTCTATATTATATACGCACTGCGGATAAAAATCCGAGCGAAATTTTTCTCTTTCCGTCTGTTCATAGAGCTCAAAATATTCGCTGCAATTTAATTCAAAACAAACACGGATTTCTTGCGGGTAATATTTCCGCGCGAAATTTTTACCGCAATGCGTGCAGCTTCATACAATTCCATAGGTCGCAGAAGGGGCGGAAAAAATCGCGCGAATAAAAATTGCAGTGCGTGCTAAGCCTTAATAGCAATATTAACCTCGAACTTTGACTGAGTTTACTCATTGTAATTTGTCAAGTGCACGTATTATTTTGCGAATAAGCGTCTTAATTATCAAATTTCCGCCTGCGGACGAAGATACTGGCGCTAGCAGTAAAGACTTTATACTTGGCTTGAAGTGTCATGTGCATGTTAGAATAGGATTTTAAAGTTTACACGGAAGAGAATTCGCAAGTCGTTAGGTACACGTGACCAAAGAATATAAGTTAATAATGCGTATAACCTCTAGAAGATTACTAGTAAAATTACACGCGATTGAAATTTTTCTCTTTCCGCCTGTTCATAGAGCTCAAAATATTCGCTGCAATTTAATTCAAAACAAACACTGGCGACGACTACAGTTTGTAATAACATTGTGGATAATCTAATCGACCGGAACAGTAAATTTCCTTTACTGTCCATGATTTTCATTATTCACGTAATATGCACTCTGAAAACAGTTTATCAGTTTGATACAGATTAACCTCACAATATAGGCTTACAATAATTACATGCCAAAGTTGAATTAGCGTAAAGTATAGATAACAAACTTCGTTATAATGTGAATTGTACTCACACGACGTTTGAGACCCTTAAGTGGCACTAACTTACTCTAGACATATCTTTATGTTACAGCTTTAGCTTACACTAGGGCCGAACACAAAAATTGCGTAAAATTCAGCTGTCTCGACGTTATATCGAATTATGTAAAAATAAATTTGTCCTTCTGAACCTAGAAAAATAAAGTATCTGTCAAAATATTATGTTTTCCAGTTTTCCAGAATGAATCCCATAGTGAAAGTTGTAACAGTTAAAGAAATTTAAAAGTATTCCCAAATCGTAGCATTAATACCTTTTTCTCAAACATGCATGGAAATTTGAGCATTATTTTGACAACCTTCTTCGAGATAAATCGCAATTGCTGTACTGGCCAAATACATGCGCGCAGCGGCCGGCAAAAGTTGTATGAAAATCCATATCTGTCGTGTCTAGCGGCCAAATAAATTCCATAGTAAACTCATAAATGTCGTGTAATTTAAAAATGGAACGATCTTTTTCGCCGAAGCATGGCCACCAAGGAGGTAACTTATCAAAGGTTTCATTTAAATTTCGAACTGGCTTGCAAATAGAACGCTGTTTATTGAAAAAAAAAAAACAAATGAACACTAACGCGGGAGCAATTATTGTTGTTCGTCATTGATTTTGACAAAATGAGTTCTAGGTACTACTTAGTTTAAATTTCCGCGCATATTTGAGAAAAGTACTATACAAGCCTTGGCCACAACTAGGCATTGATGGACTTACGTATGTGTGCCTCGGCTTCGCCTCGGCCCACATTCACACGTTCGTCCATCAATGCCTCTTTTGCTGGCCGCTGCAGTAATGTACTATTTACTAGCTGAAGTAAGTAACGCAAGTAGAAATAGCCGCTTATGTGCCTTTTTACCAAAAATATTATTATAAAATAGATATCCTGTCTGTAGTCCATCATCATCAGCCTTTTAATGTTCCCACTGCTGGGACACAGGCCTCCTCTCCGTGAAAGGGATTGGTCCGTAATCCACCACGCGGGCCCAGTGCGGGTTTGTTTTGTTAAAGTTACCATTTACGTGTATTGTAGACAATATGTATTTTCTTCCAAGCTTAATATTATGCAAAACATGTATAATTTTCTTTTGCTTGACCTAATAATAAGATGTGAATGTTTTATTCAGAGTGGATATTAAATCGGCCTGTTATTTTCCCTAGTAGGTACTGATAATGTTCGTCTGTAGTATTCTGGCAGTTTGACCTTGCTAGCTAACTGATATGCCTGCTGTAAGATGATTGGTACTGCTTCCTTTATTCCTTTCTGATATTTATTCTAACTAGTAAGTTATAAGTAGTAATAAATAGTAGTAGATTTAATTGATTGACCGAATGTTTTTAATTGTTACGAAGGGTTGTTTTCTGAATTGAGTAATTGGGAGTTAAAAACGTCTCAAACCCTTAAGTAGGGTTTAACAGTCATTTTGACAGGTTTTCAGTTTTAAGTAAATTTCCTTGAACCACTTAGGAAATGTATACAAGTCCTAGGATATGTATGCATTTTTTAGGAAATTAATGTTAGAATTATCATTTCACACATTTCCTAAATAAACCCGGCATTCAGATATAAAAATAAACTAGAACTCATCAGCGTACGCACTAATTACAGTAGAAGGACTATATTATGTGAAGGAGCACAGCTGTTCAATTAATTGCCGGATGATATAAAGGAGTTTCATAATGTGAATACATTTATGAAACAAGTATGTACATTATAACTTCTAAGGCTCTGGAGGAAATTGAATTATTACTGTATTATCATACTTATTACTCTGTATCTCATTATAAGCGGACTGTAAGTTCTTATGAGAAATAAATTTCTTTAAATCGAATTCTGTAGGTTTCCTAGGAATCGTATTCAATTCCTGGTTTTCACAGATTTCCTACAACAGATATATATATGTATTACACCAGTCCCACTAACCAAGTTACAAACGTTTCGTATCGAATCTCTACAATCGTTAACGCCTACTATTTGTTTGGTCTGACCACGTGACTTAACGTTCAGATGTATCATTCCCACACATTGATTCATTTTCTATTAGCGTTATCTATTGTAGATTGTCAACTTGGCTACAGGTGAAGTAGCCACAGAACATTTTACCACCAACTACCCATTGCTGAGATATTCAAGGCTGCCGACACTGGTACATAATACGAGTATAAATAAATAAACCAGAGGTAAGTGTGTATCTGTATCCTACCAAGGAAGGTAATTGTCACTGGTAATTTTGGCCGATCAATCTTCCGTTTTATATGGTAAGATAAAATTCCATCGATCTTTGCCTAAATGACTGTGATATCTCTGATCATGTTCTTCAGCGGTCGTGACTTCCTGAGAAATGCCCGGTCGGCCTGAGCGTCTTTCACAAATTTCCTTAAAGCCAGCCTTTTTTTATTTTCTCCGATACGACCCAGCGATAAGATTTTACAGTATTAAGGTATAAGCAGACTTATGGGGCTTATGCCGTTTATTTATCCACCCTAAAACAGCCACCATAAGGTGGATCTCGGAAGTGCGTGTCCATCTATCCACCCTGAACGGGGTGAATAATCGGCATTCACTTCTGATTGTTCTGCCGACTTTTTACCCCAAGTACAGTAGACAGTCGAATAATCTATTTAAAAAAACTTGCACCCTGTATTTCTAAAAATCACATTTTCATTAAACAAAAAAAACTTATCTGCCAACTAAAATAAGTTTAAAATAAAGTACACCCGTGCAAAGCCGAGGCGGGGTAGATAGTATTTAAGTAGTATTCTTTTGGTGGATAGATGGACACGCGTTTCACTACACAAAAAAAAAAACACTACCGAACCAGTGTCCAATAAAACTATTATTATCTTATTTCAAGTTTTAGTTTACCGGCATTTATATCCTCGGTCCACGGTACTGAGAAATTAATCAGGAATATCCTAGCTCCCATACTGATTAATTTTGATGTGCCGTGCTTCACCGAGGCTATTGATGCTTGGAGACTCGCTTGCCCGAACTGTAATCCCCCCGACTACCCATCTTCCCAGAGACGGTGGGATGAGCCGCTCTGCAGAGCAGTTCAGGAGCACCTTATTGCCACTTCAGCCACTCCTGCCGAGCGCGCTCGCCTGCTGGCTGTGGGTGAGTGGGAGTCGGGCCTCTGGCTTCACGCAATACCGTCGTCGAACATAGGCACCTTGTTCGACGACACTACTTTCCGCCTCGCTGCTTCCTTACGTCTTGGCGCTCCTTGTTGTACTCCACATCGTTGCCACTGTGGCGAAGTTGTCAACAGCCTCGGTCACCACGGTCTTTCATGCAGCCGAAGTGCGGGTCGCTTCGCTCGGCACGGAAACTTAAACGACATCATCCGACGTGCTCTCGTCACCGTCGGCGTTCCGGCCGTATTAGAACCCCATGGCCTGGCACGTGACGATGGCAAAAGACCGGACGGGATGTCTTTGTTTCCATGGAAGATGGGTAGGCCTTTAGTGTGGGACGCTACTTGTGTCGATACTCTTGCGCCATCCCATCTTCCGAGTTAATCGTGCTGTGCTGGCACTGCCGCTGCGGCAGCAGAGAACCTCAAACGGCGGAAATATAATAACCTCATCGGTAGTTATATTTTCGAACCGTTTGGGGTTGAAACTCTTGGTCCGTGGGGTCCGAGTGCTCACGCTTTGTTTAAAGATCTGTCCAAACGCCTAGTTGACACTTCGCGTGACCCAAGGGCTGGCTTTTATCTTGGTCAGAGATTAAGCATTGCCATACAACGTGGCAATGCTGCCAGCCTTTTGGGTACATTACCAGTGGGCAACAATGTGGAGGAGTTTTTCGACGCCATATTTTAGTTGTGTATATTTTTAGTTTTAGTTAGTAAGAAGTTTTTGGTTAAAGTGTATATGTTTGTAGTCTTAGTTATTTAAGTAATTTATACACTGTATATACTTTTATCTATGTAAATATATTATCTTATCTAGGTACATATATATCATTATCATAACCATCATTTCAGCCAAAAGACATCAACTGCTGGACATAGGCGTTCCCCAGTGCGTCTCGCGTACATGTACATATATTCACACTATAATAATTATGTAGCCGGCAATACTATGTTTATTCAATGTAAGGGTTCATAAATAATTCCATTAATTAATTTTATTAATGCGGTAGCCCGTAGCCGTGCTTTGGCGTAGCTGCTACGGCGTAGTACAGCTACGTTTCCGCGTATTCGCTACGATGACGAGCTTAGTAATATATTTTACCTTGAATTTATTGATGTATGTATAATTGCTGTTATTGATTTTTCCATTCATATCAAATGAAAAATTTTACAGTCAATTAAATAATTTATGGAAGTTAATTTATTCCATCAGTCTCAATAAATTTCTACGAAGAAACTCTTTTAAAAGTTTAAGCGTGTCAGACAATATAACTTTATTTGTATTACTTACTTTGTTTTTATTTATAAAATACGATCATATTTCTTCCTACCGTTCTCAGCTTAAATGGCTGCCTATCCGCCTCAGGAGGTCCCTCAGATCTCTCTGCTTGCTCTTCACTATTATGAACGACCCTTGTGCTCCCGATTATCTAAAAAAAAAATTCAAAGTATTGGGCAGTTCTCACAGTCGTAATCTTCAGCTTTTAAAAATCTAGTCCTCCAAATTCCTTCACACCGCACCGGTTAGTTAGTTCCGTATGGTGCCGGACGTAAAGAATTTCACCATCCCATGTCTTCCCGTGGGTGTCGTAAGAGGCGACTAAAGGAAAAACCAGAGAATGGGCAGCAGCGTTCTCTGTGCTTCTATAACAACCATACTGCGATCGCCAACCCGCCTGCCAAGCGTGGCGATTATGGCAAAACCCCCCAATGAATAGCACAAATATAAAATGGCCCCTAGTACCCGGCAGCTTGCCTACCCTCGACTACGGTAGCGGTCGATGCTACGGCATGGCAAGGGGTGCTAAGAATCTCCGGACGAGATCCGGCTACCCCAACAATCACCGACGACTGGACCTGGCAACGTACAACACGCGCACACTTCGGACCGACGAGAAGGTCACCGAACTCGAGGAAGAATTGAGCAGGTTGCGATGGAGTATTATAGGGTTATCTGAGGTCCGAAGAGAGGGGGAGGACTCGATAATCCTCAAATCCGGTAACCTGCTCTATTTCCGAGAGGGTGACCGGCAGTCCCAGGGTGGTGTCGGGTTTATCGTCCACAAGTCCCTTGTGAACAACGTGGTGAAAATCGAGAGTGTGTCGACCAGGGTGGCGTACCTTATACTCAGAATATCCTCAAGATATTCGCTGAAGGTCATACAGGTCTACGCCCCAACCTCGGCACACCCCGACGATGAGGTAGAGACCATGTATGAGGATATCTCCAGAGCCATGCATGGTTTCAAAACTCACTTCACCGTTGTCATGGGGGACTTCAACGCGAAACTGGGCAAACGAAACGAGGATGAGCTGCAAGTGGGGCAATTTGGAGTTGGACAACGGAACCACCGGGGTCACCTACTAGCCAGTTTTATGGAGAAGGAGGGCCTCTATATGATGAACTCCTTCTTCAAAAAGCGTGAACACAGAAAGTGGACCTGGCAGAGCCCCGATGGTGCAACAAAAAATGAGATCGACTTCATCATGTCAACCAAGAAGCAAATGTTCAATGATGTCTCTGTGATCAATTCGGTAAAAACTGGGAGCGATCACCGCATGGTAAGAGGCACATTGAACATTAATATTAAGCTTGAAAGGTCTCGACTGATGAAGTCCACGCTCCGGCCAGCACAGATCCAGGTCCAAAACCCCGAGAGCTTTCAGCTCGAACTCCAGAATCGTTTCGAATGCCTAGGGAGCTCCGTGGATGAATACAGCAACGGGTTCGTGGAAGCTGTCCATACGGTCGGGTCTAAGTTTTTCAAGACCCGTCGTACAGATAGGAACAAAAAGCTCTCTGATCATACCCTCAAGCTTATGAAGGAGAGGCGTGAGATGATCCTGCAGTCTTCAGATGAGGCGTGCAAATACCGGCGGCTCAATAGACAGATCTCTAAATCCTTGAAAAGAGACCTCCGCCGATTCAATACCGAGCGTATTAAAGACGCGATCGAGCGAAATAAAGGCTCCAAGGTGTTTGCAAGGGATCTGGCTATTGGGCAGAGCCAACTCACGAAACTGAAGACCGACGATGGCAGGATCGTATCCGCCAAACCGGAGCTTCTAAGGGAGATCGAGACATTCTATGGACAGTTGTACACATCGATCAGCAAGCCCGTTGCGAGTCTAGCAAACGATCCAAGAGCTAGATTGACCCGGCACTATACCGAAGATATCCCGGACGTCAGCCTGTACGAGATTAGGATGGCTCTGAAACAGCTCAAAAACAACAAGGCGCCGGGTGATGACGGAATTACGGCCGAACTCCTGAAGGCGGGTGGCAAACCGGTCCTTAGGGCCCTTCAGAAGCTGTTTGATTCCGTCATACTCGAGGGCAAAACGCCACAGGCATGGTGCAGGGGTGTGGTGGTACTCTTCTTCAAGAAGGGCGACAATGCCCGGCTGAAGAACTATAGGCCCATCTCACTTCTTAGCCATGTCTACAAGTTGTTTTCAAGAGTCATCACGAATCGTCTCGCGCGCAGGTTTGACGATTTCCAGCCCCCCGAACAAGCCGGATTCCGAAAAGGCTTTAGCACCGTAGACCACATACATACGCTGAGGCAGGTTATACAGAAGACCGAAGAGTATAACCTGCCTCTATGTTTAGCGTTTGTGGACTACGAGAAAGCCTTCGATTCGATCGAAACTTGGGCTGTACTGCAGTCTCTCCAACGGTGCCAGATCGACTACCGGTACATTGAGGTGTTGAAGTGTTTGTACAAAAACGCCACCATGTCAGTCCGTCTTCAGGATCAGACCTCGAAACCAATCCTTCTCCAGCGCGGCGTGAGACAGGGAGACGTCATTTCTCCGAAACTGTTCACTGCTGCGCTGGAGGATGTCTTCAAGGTTCTGGACTGGAGGGGGCTGGGCATCAACGTTAATGGCGAGTACATTACTCACCTTCGGTTTGCCGACGACATAGTGGTCATGGCTGAGACCATGGAGAGCCTCAGTAAAATGCTCGATGACCTCAGTAGAGCTTCCGAAAGAGTGGGTCTTAAAATGAACATGGACAAAACCAAGATCATGGTGAATGCCCATGTAACACCCACTCCCATCAAGGTCGGAGACTCTACACTCGAAGTTGTAGACCATTATGTCTACCTGGGACAAACGGTCCAGTTGGGTAGGTCCAATTTCGAGAAAGAGATCAACCGTCGAATCCGACTCGGCTGGGCGGCGTTCGGGAAGTTGCGTGGTATCTTCTCGTCCAATTTACCGCAGTGTCTCAAGACAAAAGTCTATGACCAGTGTGTGTTGCCAGTGATCACCTATGGAACCGAGACGTGGTCGCTCACAATGGGCCTTATCAGAAAGCTCAAAGTCACCCAAAGGGCAATGGAGAGGGCTATGCTCGGAATTTCCTTGCGTGATCACGTCAGAAATGATGATATCCGCAGGAGAACCAAAGTTACCGACATAGCCCGAAGAATTGCCAAACTTAAGTGGCAGTGGGCAGGGCACATTGCTCGCAGAACGGATGGCCGATGGGGCCGAAAAGTTCTGGAATGGCGACCGCGAACCGGAAGACGATACGCTGGAAGGCCTCCCACTAGGTGGACTGATGACCTGGTTAAGGTTGCGGGAAGGCGCTGGATGCGAGACGCACGGGATCGGTCAATGTGGCGACGCCTGGGGGAGGCCTATGTCCAGCAGTGGACGTCTTTCGGCTGAAATGATGATGATGATGCACCGGTTTTATGTCCAATTCATACGCTGTCTCAACAATTAAGTTCTGGAACGCATTAAAGAGGCTGAAAGCAAATTCACTTTTAAAAGAAGACTTCGTGACCACTATTTAAGTCAGACTAAATAGCTTTCGGCTGGAGACAGAAGTCTAGTCATAATTATTATTATCAGGATTTTCGTTTTGAGAAAAATAGCTTGTAATCCTTTTGCATGAATGTTGGTACTGATCGTTTCAAAAAATATTATGAGTAAATGACCCATTTACTCGCAAGGCAACGTTAGTAACCTCAATAATTGTGCTATAAAGGTATGAATACTACACAAATATACTGTGCAATTAAAAAGAAAATGATCGTCGATATAAAAAAATAATACACGTCTAGAATTCACAAATTAGGCGCTTAAGTTCAATTCTCGTTACTTTCTTTGACTTACGCGTGACTTACGCGTGACTACTGCTGTATTTTCTATTATAGTGCACGCATGTGACCACAGAACTTAGATTTTTTCTTATTTAAATGTGCGACCTCTGTTGACTACAGCGACGGTGACGACTGGTTCGTTTCGTTCGTTCAAGGGAAGACCATTTTAGGACTACGCGGTCATAAACTTCTGTATTCAGACTGCCGTATCATTTTTACTATTTAAGTCAATGGCTAAAATCCAACTAGGATACTAGGTTTCTTATACATATTAATGCTCATTGTGTGTGCCAAATAAACATGTTTTTTTCTGTTTCTTTCTATTTTAGCAGTCTAAGAGAAAATTCGTACCAATTTTCTCCACACAATCACTGGACCGACTTTTCCATGCAAACATCCATATTACATACTAGTAACATAATAAATGTTTAAAGTGATCTGATGTATCCGATACGATTCACTTCGTATCAGATAGCCCATTTAGTTGAGGGGGTATCGGTACACAACTAAGTACTTTTAATTAGTAACTAAGCCCTGGGGAATCTGTAATCAATTTAGTAGGTAGATCTAAAAATCTGAAACATTGATACTTATTTCATTAGAACATGATAAATTGCTCCAGTCTCAATCTTAAGTGAAGGAAAAAATAAATTACATTCTACTTTAATTTAATTTGTGTTTCCAACGCTTAATAAATATGTAACAAGACCATTCCGCCAGTGAAGCGAAATTGAGACTCTGTCGAAATAATTAACTGTCGAAATTCAGAATGACACTCCCCCACTGAGTGTCATTAGTAAACAGTAGTTCGACAACTCATTGCTTCGACAGAACATATATCCGACTAGCATTAGTTCGACAGATTATACTTCGACAACACACATCTTCGAAGAACACTACTTCGACAAAACCATTCCTCGATATGCACTTGTTCGGCGGATCTCTAGTTCGACGGAACATAACTTCGACATAATACTGCTCTGAAATGTGACAATAATAATTGAATTTCGCTTTATATGAAGTTGTAGGCAGGCAGTGACCAATCTAAAAGAAAGAAAACAAAACCGATGAGGCAGGGCCGACTTAAACCTATTGGAGGCCCTGGGCACATTAGGATAATGAGACCCCTATACATTTATTGCCGAAAAGTCAGACATAAATTGATTGCAGAAACTTGACACAGTTAGTTTGTTGGATTCGGTTTCTCAATGACATTGTTTATGTATAAATTTTATATCTATATATATGTATCAAGTATATATTTTTAAGTAGTAAGTTTAGTAATTTCTTTTTATTTTATTTTTTCTACTCGTTCTTTCAGTTAATTGCACCTGCCATGTTTTATCTCTGCACCACCCTAAGGTCGACTGGTAGGAAATGCCTAAGGCATTAAGTCCGCCTTTGTATTTGTGCATAAAGTTTTAGTAAATAAATAAATATTTCCTTCGAAAAAAAACGAGTATGACTGACTACAATAACTTCTTGCCTATTAGTTTTTGCATGCTCGAAGCTACTCTACTCTCGCCCGAAAATCAGGCTTTCCGATTTCAGCATGTACAATTTATGTAATGGTAACACTGCTTTAAGGCTGGGTTATTCGAGTCTGTAGGGGTCAAAAAGGCTACCAACGCCCGCGAGACATTACATAAAAAAAAAGAACCGCTCAAGTGCGAGTCAGAAAATGATCCTTGATTTTCTTCTTGAAGAAATTCAGAGAAGGGCTGTCGCGTAGGGAATGTGGTAGAGAGTTCCAGAGACGTACTGCAGTAACAGAGAATAAGCTATTATAGCGGCTAGAAGTGTCCCACGTCACACTTCTAGCCGCTTTAATAGCTTCTTCTCTCTCTAGTACGAAGGAGAAGAGAAGTGGAAGTGCGACAGGGTTTACCCCTCGGGACAAAGTACCCAAAGCGTTCACAAAGGTATTGAGGAGAATTAGGATTGTGTAGGATAGAATATATATATATATAATATAGAGAAGAAATAGGATATGAGTATCTCGACGACGCCGAATCAGCAGCCAGTTCAATTTAGTCCGAAACGCCGACACGTGATCGTATTGTCACATTTCAGGGCAGTATTATGTCGAAGTTATGTTCCGTCAAACTAGAGATCCGCCGAACAAGTGCATATCGAGGAATGGTTTTGTCGAAGCAGTGTTCTTCGAAGATGTGTGTTGTCGAAGTATAATCTGTCGAACTAATGCTAGTCGAATATATGTTCTGTCGAAGCAATGAGTTGTCGAACTACTGTTTTTCGAAATTGAGACTCTGTCGAAATAATTAACTGTCGAAATTCAGAATGACACTCAAAGTTGGAAAGTGGGGATGACTTTACTCTCTCTTGTCTATGCCATGGTGTTTTGGAAAGGCCATTCAAAAATAATACGGGTCTGTGAAAACCATTTTTCGGTTCAGGGATACGTTTGCGTAAAAGTAGGTTTTAAATGGCTAATTTTTGTTAGAGTCATGTGTCCCCCCCTGCCAGTTGCTATCGGATATGTAAAAAAAATCACAGCAGTAGTATATATAACGAAATTAAAGGGAAAACGATCACAGCTAAGCAGGCTTACAAGTTTACGGGAAAAAGTCGACCAACTTATCAAAATGTACTTGGAAAGTAAAATTTTTGTATATTGATGTAAGGAGACAACAGTTTTCGAACGGCAAAGTTAATGTTGTCCCTTCGTTTGAGCAATGTTCGGTGTTTTCATTGTTTATGAACGTTAGTAATATTACCTATTATTTTGGTGAATGTTAATAATTTGATGTTCATACGGAACCCTATGTGCGCGAGTCAGACTCGCACTTGCCCGGCTTATTTTTTAATATAAACTCAAAAGACTTAAATTATTTGATTAAAAGCCTGTCCCACTATTTAATGCATTTAGTATAATAATTAGGTCAGTCTATCTGGCCGAATACAGTGCAATTGGCCGTAATCAATACATATAATAAAATCTGTAGAAAAGACGTTTTTGTATATTGAAAATAAAAATAAAAAAATAGCAAAGGTGTTTAAGGATAACCAACAGAACCCATTTCCAGCATTTTTGAAATTTTTGTCTGTTTATATGTGCACGCATCACGTAACATGTAGAAAACCAATGTAATTATCTTTTATCAGCCTGCGCCTGACTTTAAGATTAGAATACATTCCTGTCGTACCCCAACCCAATCTACCTGTAGTTGCCCTGTAATTCAGAAGGTAAATTCCGTCAAGTACCTAGGTATTGTAGTAGATCAAAGGTTAAGCTGGTACCCACACCTCGAACTAACTATAGGGAGGGTAAGAAAACTCATATGGGTTTTCAAATCTTTGAGACACATTATGAGTACAGAACTTCAAAATAAAATATATATCGCACTGGCCCAATCTGTAATCATATATTGTATCTCGGTATGGGGTGGAGCAGCTAAGTCGTATTTTATAGAACTAGAGAGGGCACAGAGATCCTTGATTAAGGTCATGTACTGTAAGCCCTATAGGTTCCCTACTGAAACTCTTTACGCAAGCTCTAAGCTGCTCTCCGTCAGAAAACTGTATATATTACACATGGTACTAAGATATCACAAAATTCTACCCTTTAGCCATGCCAAACTTAAAAAAAGACGGTGTGATATAGTAGCCCCTACATACTCAGCACGTTCAACTTTTGCTAGTCGCCAAAATGTAACTCAAGCCCCACTCGTTTATAATAAAGTAAATCGCGTACTTAACATTTACCCTATGCAATTGTACGAGTGTAAGAAAACATTGACGGAATGGATCTTCACACTTAATTATGATGCCGTGGAAGGCATTTTGGCTACACTGGGATGAACGTCATGCATACACATACTCCTACATGCACACACACACACAATCCAACACACACACACACACACTCCAACACTCATTCACACATCCACACGCCCATTCACACACACACACCTACTCATACACATACACACAAAATATAAAATATACATTCACACATAAACATACTTATGAACACACATTTATACAAAACACACTCTACTTTCACACACTGCCATAAGCACGATCTTCATTTTTCTTTCTATTAGTTTATAATAAAAATGTGTAACTTATACCTAATTAGCACAACAAAACAATTGTAATTAATCGAGGAAGAGTGAGGTTAATCCCATCACAAGTATCTTCGGATTACTTTCTGGGAAGCCCCGGCAACTTAATTGTATAGATTTAAGATAATAAACACATTTTTTTTTTTTTTTTTTTTTATAAAACAAAATATGCGTAACTTGAAGTATTACTTAGTTTTTGTTTAATCACAATCGGTTCACTCTATCAAAAGTTAGATGAATTTAAAGTGTTCAAGAAGTAAAATATTACAACACACGCAATTCACATACTCGGATAGTTGAACTCCATATTCGATAGATGTGTTGTGCAGTTGACGTAATTTTCTGAATGGCGGTGTTAAGATTCTCCGCGAAAAATGACACAAGAAAAAAAAACCGGCCAGGTGCGAGTCGGACTCACGCACAAAATGTTCCGTACCATTATCGCAAATAAAAACAGGCCAAGTGACAGTCGGACTCGCGCACGAAGGGTTCCGTACAATTATCGCAAAAAACGGCAAAAAAATCACGTTTGTTGTATGGGAGCCCCTTTCAAATATTTATTTTATTCTGTTTTTAGTATTTTTTGTTATAGCGGCAACAGAAATACATCATCTGTGAACATTTCAACAGTCTATCTATCACGGTTCATGAGATACAGCCTGGTGACAGACAGACAGACAGACGGACCGCGGAGTCTTAGTAATAGGGTCCCGTTTTTACCCTTTGGGTACAGAACCCTAAAAACGGCAAAAAAATCACGTTTGTTGTATGGGAGCCTTACTTAAATATTTATTTTATTCTGTGTTTAGTATTTGTTGTTATACCGACAACAGAAATACATCATCTGTGAAAATTTCAAATGCCTATCTATCACGGTTTATGAGATACAGCCTGGTTACAGACGGACAGAAAGACAGACAGACGGACCGCGGAAAATTACTAATAGATTCCCGTTTTTACCCTTTGGGTACGGAACCCTAAAATAGTAGGTAGGTAGGGTAGTTAGCAAGCCAAGTAGGGTAGGCAGGTAGGTAGGGTAGGTTGCAAGTAAAGTAGAGTGGGCAGGTGGGCGAGAGTGTCAACTATATAAGTCAATTCAGCGAGATGCCTTCAAGGGCTATTTCAGGTGTGGATAAAGTAAGAATAATAATTCGGCACGAGGCATAAAAAAATACGTTTTATGAGGTTTTAGGTCTCTAATCATACTACTAATGTCAATGATGACGTCAACGTGTGTGCAATGTGGTTCGTAATTTTTGCCGCCGCTACTGCCCGTCTGAAAAGCCTAATGATAAAAGCTGGCCTACTACACCCATGCTGCTGGGTTCGAGACCCCGCTATGGATACTTATTTTTTTGTTTTCGTTTCGCTGCCCAAGTTAGGTGCTGATTTATTTGTCTCCCTAGGTATTTTGTATTCGTAACTTGTTCGATTTTCGAGCACACACAATTTTCGTTATTGATATTACCACAAACATGCAGTTTTATTTGCAGATCTCGTTCTGGCGCTGACCGATCAGTCACACTAAAAACACATCGCCTTAGTTTTACCGACGTTCAGAGTCAGTAGATTATTTTGCAGCCAGATAGCAACCCTCTCGAGTCCCTCCTGAGCCACACAAACGACTTCACTCCAAGTTTTCGCATGAAAAATTATTGCGGTATCATCTGCAAAGATAAAGACGCTGGCATTACGTTGTTCAAGAGAATATAGGTAGTTTCAGGAACAACGTGGTGCCTAAGACACTGCCTTGGGGTATGCCGTAACCTACATTTGCAATATTACTGACATATTCACCAATGCGGACGCGCTGTTTTCGCTCTAATAGGTAGGACTTAAACTTAGCTAAGCCTCTTATCCCGAACACCTCCAGTTCTGTTCTCCCTAGAGTAAATAATATTCTGTGTAGGTAGGTAAGTTGGGTAGGTAGGTAGGTAGGTTAGGTAAGACGTGGGTAGGTAAGTAGAGTAAGGTAGGCAGTTGACGGGAGCGAAGCCGCGGGCACAGCTAGTAGGTACTAAAAATAACAAATGCACGTCTCGTATATATCGTACTCGTACATACGAGTACGCTAATGTAGCACTACAATTCGTTAGTTATCCAATATTCAGTAGCACTCTTCTATTTCACTAATCCATTACGCGTGGATTGCGTTCAAAGCGAAAAGTCGTCGAATTTTTCGATTTGTGCGTATCTATTATGTGCGCGTATCGCCTCTAGCTTACTACATCATCAGGCATTCCGGGCCAAAATGCCCGATAAGGTCCGGTTTTTGGAAGCGCAAAATATATTTGATTTATCACGCATCGTATCACGTCCATGCCAATTGTTATTTTCACCCCAGTTCCAACAAGCGGTTGCCGGCTGAGATTAGTTTTTCGCCAGTGAAATACTATACGGTGCGGTAAAACATTCTTAAGCCTTATGCACTTGGGTAACTTAACAAACAGCTGGGATGGCGAAACTTGCGGACGTGAACTGACTGCTCAGCCAGAGTTACGGATCATAAATTACGGAGCTTATACAATATGCTGTTCAAGAGCCAAGTATAAGAAACACGAATAAAATCACTCAGCGTATGAATCTTACATATTCTTCTGGTGAATTCTGGTATATTGTCAAGTTCTAAAAAATACCCGAAAAAACCGCAAATATTTCTTTGTATCCTACATATTGGCACGAATACCTTTTTGGCAACTATTTTTAACGTGGGCAGAATGTTATTGGATTTTTGTTTTAAATTTACATTGCACTTTGCATAACCATTTAATTATTTTATAGTAGATTATGCACCAAGGGGATAAAGCAGTGTCTTACGTCACAGGCGGCATATTGAACCCTGACCGCAACGAAGGACCGTTGAGTTCACCGTAGCGTTATGTAGGGTCCTGAGTAAAGCGAGGTGTTCAAGACGACAGGCTTTATCCCAGAGGAGCATACTCTACTTTTCACACCTTCTGCAAGTCAATAAAAAGCTGTATGTATTGATTTCAATATTGTGTTTAGTCGTTATTGTAGATCTGAGCTTTGAATAAATACACCATAGGCTGCTGGACTTTCGAGTTTCTGCTAAATGTTGGAAATAAACTAAAAGGACGGATTGCGATATAGTCTTGACTCTTATTTTTGTTGGTCTCCATTGAACAAATTCGTCACAGGCTTTATCGTATCTGTGTTTTGATTTTTTCGGTAGCAGATTCATTAATTAATAATTTCTAAAGCGCCTGTTTTGATAAACTCTGGAGTAAAATCACTATCGCTCGACAATTTGCCAAACAGTCTCTAAAATAGTTCAACTCAATGGTTTAACCACTAAATAATTCCATCGATCGAGCATAACCTCAAGTCTTTCCAAGCATTACCTACTTAAAGACATCCATTTCACTTGAAACCGCGTCAAAAGACGTAATATATGGGGCGGTATAAACCCCGCCTAAGTTTGTAACGATATATAGGACGCAACCTGTTCCACACGACGCTGCTGATTCCCCTGTTCTTGAATGATTATATTCTCACTAGTGAATTGGGGTGAAATGATATTAAGGCCTACGCAGACCGGGACGGCATGGCAAGAGATTATTTTTTTCCTAATGGACATTCAAACGTATCGATATAGAAATACGACATAAATTGCTATGCTTTAAAATGATGCCGTGGCATCGAAAGGGATTTCAATGAACGGCATTGAATGACGCGCCACGGGCTCCCACGGTGGGATGCCGTGGCGTCCTGCGGTAGGCAACGGCATGCCAAGGACTCCGGCGCTCGTTATGACATACCGCGGAGTGAGGCGGCCGTGGCATGCCGTGGCAAAGCGCTGGAATGCCGCGGTATCCAAGCGGCTAATGTGCGCTGACTGACGGCAAAATCTCTTGCCATGCCGTCCCGGTCTGCGTAGGCCTTTATGAGCCATATTAAATATTGAGTGACAAGCCATTTTGATTTTACTGTCAGGTAAATAGGGGATCGTGAATATAGTTTCTAGTAATCGTTTCTTATCTGCAGACCGTAAATGTTTATGCTTCTATCTTGGAATAACGATTGACCGATACGCTTAACAATCAATGTGTAACGATCATAGCTTGGCAGATTAGTTGATAGTCACTCTATACTTAGAGCGTAAATACACACGCCTGTAAATTGGCCATAATAAATTCTGATTAGTGAATGTCACAATGGCATGCAAGCTACATGAAAACTTTTATGCAAGTTATAGGCATATGTATTTTCGTCCTTTGTCGTATGTTCTATCTCTAAATCTCGACCTTTTGGGTAATACAAAATAGGTCAACCGATACCTCTTTGTGTCTTGAACCGCAGAATGTGGCATGAATCATCTAAAATTTATGACAGACTTCACATCTGACACTTGACAGCTAGAATTACCTCACTTAGACGGGGATCAGACACTAACCGTTGGCGCCGAATGTATTAGTCTGCCTGAAATCCGACCCAGACTTGATTGGGCAAGGGCTTAATCGTAGAAGTTCTTCTTTACGATCAAATTGATGACATCGCATTTACTAGGATTTTCCTAATAGTCTTGGCCTGTCTTCAAATTCTGATGATTATTAATAATTAGTATTGATCTTTAAGAGTTCTTTAGTGGATCATTTTAATGACTACCTGTAGGTCTAGAAATTCTGTTAAAAAAAGGTTCCATATGAAACCATTTGGAACCTGAAACACTATAAATAATAAAGCTAAGTTAGATCAATCATCTTATAGATTAGCAAAATTACACAGATCTTTCATGGGGTACTGTGTTAAATTATATAACAAAATACCTTGTGATATATTTAAACTAAATGAAAGAAAGTTTAAAACTCTTGATTAAAATATAGTTTTTTTTTTGTTTTAGGAAATTGACTCGCACACTGTTCCGTTGTTGTAGAATTTACTATGTGAGAACCATGTCTCTATTCATCAAATGAATTTTACCTGTTAGTGTTTGTAATACTTATAATTAGTTTAGTAGTGTTATACTGAGTGCATCTTCCTCACGTATATGAATTAATGTATGTAGGTATGTAAATATCTTAAAACATTTTTTTTAAGAATAATTGTGATATTTCTTGTCCGTTCTTTTCCATAACAATCTATCTTTACGAATGGACGGTGGAATCCATTAATATATATTTAGGAATATGATTTTCGTCCGTAGGTTATCGTCCGTAGACCACAGGTACACTACATACTTCTTCACAATGTCATATGCCTTTGCATTACTTTGATGTGAAGTTTCCATGTTAATATCATCAAAAGACGATAACTTTTACACACCTTTCTCGTCATAAAACTTTATGATTAAAACAGTAAACATAAATTACTTGGGTGTGCAGAATATTTTACATAAGGATAAATCTATACAATACTAAGAAAGAACTAAGTTTAAACTAAAAATCTGTTCCTTTCGAACAAAACCTAATTAATAGTTCGGAGTGGTTTCGAAGTATATATCGAACTCATTGATTATGCTCCAGACCCATTAAACAACTTAAGTAAGTTTCAAGCAGACACGAAGGTAAGTTGAATATTTAAAAAAGGTAAGTACAGATAAGTCTTTTAGAAACCTGAGGGAACAGTTTTGAGATATTTAGATTAGATATCTATTCCTCTTAAATGGATTTCAGGAACGGGCTATTTTAACTTAACTATGTTCTTTATATAATCAAATCTTTTGGTAGATAATATAAAGTACGGTCACTTGTTACTGTATCTACGTAGGCTACGTATTATAATACCAATTATTAAGACCAATAACTGAAGTTCATTCAGTAAATAAAATACCTGATAAAATGTTGTAGCTTGGAACATTCTTACCGGTGCTACGACACGAATAAAGTACCCACAAACTCGGCTGCTCTGTCGTTTCAGCAAATTTTATTAACGCGACAGATGATTGAAGATTACAGCACCTTTCACTCTGCTCCACATATTTTGACGTTTTGATAGATTGAAGGATCCCCTCCTTCCATTCTCAATATTAAAACACCTGAATGCCCGACATGAATGTCAATAAATCACCTACCGTTGTTTCACCTACATTTATGTACTGTAAACACAACACATTTACGGCACTAAATAAAATAAATAAAAAATTTCTCTTCCACAAAGGTTTCTTAAACTTACACTTAAACTTAACATAATGGTGCAATATTACTAGGTAAATCCTGTGTGGGAGACTGGCATTTGTACTAGAAAATCCTGTCACACAGATTACCAGAACCCACAACAGAACTGTGATTATTAGTCGATTTGATTACAATTATTTATACCTTTGGTAAAGTTCACGGAAAATAATGGAATACATATTAATTTTGAATTATTATTACATTATATTTTTTTTTATATTAAAGTATTATTAAATTCATATATTCTTAGATTATTATAACATTATTAAAAAATATATATTAAAGTATAATTAAATACAAATATTCTCAGATTATTATATTTTTCTTTTTATATATTTTTTTTTATTAGATTTATTATTACAAAATGTTTAAATTCATACAATAATTTAACTAAATTGATATGAGTTGTGAAGTAATGGTGTGGTGTGCAGGTCGTTATTTTGTGGTGTGGGGGTCATTATAATGTGGTGTGGAGGTGAAAATAAAATTAAGATGGGACCACAATAAGTTTTTCGGTTAAATACACATCTATAATATCAAACAGCACAGGTGTACTGACTATCTACAGTATACCCAGAATAAATGGCCATCAACCAAACACAAATCCAGGCTTTGGGATGCTGCTGAGGAATTTCCCGTGGATAAAACACATGGCCCATCTCGGGAATATAACCCAGGATGTTATGCTCAAAAGTAACGCTCGCGAACATTACACAATATCAAAAGTCTGCAAATCAAAGAAGCACAAAACCTTTTTAACAAAAAATAAATAATCGCGCGACGAAATAAAGAATTGAAAAGTAAAATAGTACATTTCATGTCGAGATTTTAACACGAGCGATATAGCCAATTTTTGCGTCGAAAGCTACTTGCAAGTGTTAAAATAAAGCCTTTTTATGCGAGACACGAACGATTATTGTCCACTACCTGATGAGCTTAATAAATAAATGCAAATAAGTTCAAACAACAATTTATTAGAAACAGCTTAAAATTTTGCAATAAGTAAATTTTAGTTTTTCGTTCAGACTGAAAACCTCAGACTATAATATACACACAATCAACCCGCGCTTTTTCGAGAGGTAACAGGTTCAGTATCATTCTGCCGGATGGGGTGGTGGAAAAAGCGTTGGCGTAGCGGCAGAATGCCTCTACCAACAGTAGCCTATTCAGTTACGTACTTTTTTTTTCTTTGAATTGCAAATTGTTTCATTCGTACTTAGCCGCCAAATAGAAAAATAATTACGTTGTAGTTACACATTGATATCAAAACGCCATACAAAAGTAATTTCATAACTGTTATAATGTAATTTTTGTTTTTATTTTTGTTAAATACAGCTCTTCGGGTCCCAAGCCAGGAGATAAACACCGAGGCCCATAGCGGCGTTGGGACTCCTGGACCCTTTCTGAACCTGTATCCCACGAAACTGCCGTAACGCAGCAGTGGGAAGCTAGGGGATTTGCTCCTTATTGGGAGATATACTGGTTCCTACTAAGGGTGTAAGGTGTCACAAAGGTTGGCCGGTACTATTCTATTCACTTACCTGGGTTTGCTGCGGTAGGCTCCTGGGGGTCGATCAATACCGTGCCGTGCCGAGAGATTAGGGATAGGAGAATATATATAATATTAGGACAATAAGGGATAGACTGACGGCTGTTTGGACCGAAGGCTCCGGCGTCCACCAGGCAAAACACGTTTCCTGCAAAAGCACTTCGATGTACATGAAATATATTCAAAACCGACTTCGCGGGGCGGGTGCAATTAACAATTACAATGGGCGAAACACATCTCGATTAGATATGTTTCCACAAAAACCCGAATTCACCGTGTGTTCACTACAAATTTTCTTTCTCGACTCTTGTCAAGTGTCAGCTGTCAATCCAAACTGACAAATCGTTGACAGCCCACTGACATGGTGTTGCAATAATAAAATATCAAATAGTGAACGAATCGTTTGGTTCAGAACAATTTTCTTTTATAATCTTGTGTCTAAATTTTCGAAACCAATTTCTTAGGCAATGTGTTACATAATAGACAAGGTAGTGGAAAAATAACTTTTGGTTTAGCATTTTGAGTTGGAGCCAATCAAATAAAAATGCACATTATTTTTTTTTTTTTTTTTTTTTTTTTTTTTTTTTTTTTTTAAACTTTGCCCCACACTAGGAATTTCTTCCTGTATCGTGGGTGCGTTTACAAACATATAAACTCACATACACAACACCCAGAGCCGAAACAACTATCTGTAGGTCATACAAATATTTGTTCCGTGCGGGAATCGAACCCGCGACACGCAGCGCAGCAGTCAATCGCTCAACCACTGCGCCAACCGTGCGCCCATTAAAAGTATACAATGATTATAGCTAGGTTGATCATCTTTGATTTTTTGTTTGGCGCCGCTTCAAAATACTAGACTAAAAGGTATTTCTATTTTTTGCTTTTCAGTTTGTTATTAGGTATTCGGTAATTTTTTTTTTTTTTATTTTTTTTTCCGCCTTTCAGTTTACTTAATTTCAACAGAATCGGTTCATAATTGAACATTCAGAGAGAAAAATATCATTAAATCCTTTTTTGCTATATTTAGGGTTGGATTTTATTTCTCAAATAGGATCAACTTTGATGTATACCTAAGCTTTCGAATACAAAAATTAATTCTTGAAATCGAACCACTCTATAAGAAGTTATGCGCAGTTATATAAATAGTATATTATAAAGGTTGTCTGGTAGATATCGCTGTCAGCGATAAGGCCGCCTTTGTACCCGTAGAATTATTTCTACGGGTACAAAGGCGGCCTTTTATTATTGTAAAAGAGATGCGTAACTTTAGTTTTTGGTGTACAATAAAATATATTCTATTCTGTTATTCTTGCCCGGGCAAGAAGCATAGCGACACTAACTACTTCTCAAAAAAATATATAATAGCGTTACTATACTTTCTCATGTCTGGACACATGCAATCGACGACGCCATTATAATTAAACCAAAACAACACACGAGTGCATTTGTAGCGGAGATAACAAAAAAAATGTTCGTTGCTTTCTTAAGATTTTTGTGAAGGTTTATAAAAACCCTTCACAAAAATCTTGTAAACCAATATTTTGTATTATCAATACAACATATTAGTTCACAGGTAGCTGTATTTAATAATTAATATTTACAGATACCTGTGAATTACTTCTGTTTATTCAATTGTATGTTGTATAATTTATTGTTAATTTTTGTTTATCTAACAATAAAACTTCACGTCTTGGCTTGTTTCTAATATTGGCATATTTGGCAAAACGGATAGGTCCACAAAGGTCCCGTATAAGTTGATCCAGCAATAAAATTTGAGTAGTCAAATTTTAAGAAGACAAAGATTGCGGAGTAAGCAGGCCCCATCGAAACTTAAAATAAAAGAACTGCATAAGCAAAGTCATAATGCAAAACATAAACCAGATTTTAGGGTTCCATTTCGTCAACAAGGAACTCTTAGTTTTGCCATGTCCGTCTATTCGTCTGTCCGCAGCTTAGATCAGAGACTCTTAGTACTAGAAAGCTTTAATTTGTGATGGATATACAAATTAATCACGCCCGGACAAAGCATATAACAAAAAAACAAAAGAAATGTTTTTAGTGCCTCCTGCACACGTAAAGTTATAATATATAATATCATCATCACATCATCAGCCTATTAAAGTTCCCACTGCTGGGACACAGGCCTCCTCTCTGTGAGAGGGGGTGGGCCATAATCCACCACGCGGGCCCAGTGCGGGTTGGTGGATGTCACATGTCTTCGATTTTTTAGTTCTAGGACATGTCGGTTTCCTCACGATGTTTTCCTTCACCGTTTTTGAGAGCAGTGGTGATGAAATAATTTACACAAAGTATAGCGCCTGCCTGGGTTCGAACCCACGACCTACAACTTGTAAGTCGCGGCCGATACCACTGGACCAACACTGCTCTCATATATAATATATATAAAGTTTATCATCAAAAAAGCCAAATACAATTTTTCCATCTCAATCAAACATAAAAACGCCAGTATATGATGTACAACACTATGCATTATTTGAGACAGAGTGAACTTCTGTGTCTGTGCTAGTATAAACTGTGTTACAGACACAGGCGCATTCCTCTTACAGTTCATTTACAATTTGCTGCACCTTGTAGGAGTTTTGGTAATCATAAATGTATTTGAATATAAGTACATTAACACTTATTAAAATTTATGTAAGCAACCAATGAGTGTATGTGTGTGTGTCTGTGGGTGTATGTGTGAGTGTGTGCGTGTGTTTGGTTGTGTTTTTGGCATATTACACGGTATAAAATAATAACATAAAACAGCACTTTAAATCTGTTTTTACATGCGTTCATAAGATTTTTTTTACAAAGAGTTGTTCAGTCTCATCGTACGTTAACTTTTGGAGTAAACTACTAACTACAGTTTTACATTTAAATCTAGGTAAGGGATATACGTTGCAGGTTTCTTTTATAATGTTATAAAGGTGACTGCTAAGCCACGGGTAGCTTCGCCTCGCCAGAGCAGTTTTGGTGGTGACAGGTGGGCATACAGGACCTTGTTTTTTTTTTTTTTTTCACATAGGCCTACATGGGCACTTATAAAACGACAAAAGGGACAAGACATACAAGACAAGACTATAAAAGCGTATACTGTTTATAAGAAAAGGCTTGCTAGTTTTCGTTAATCTGAATTTGGGTATTACAATTTCGTGCTTACTGCGTGTATTTAAATTATGGAAGTCGCTTCTAGTTTTGAAAAGCACTCGATTTTTACGGACATACAAAATACATTTCAAAATATAAAGTGAAGGTAGAGTCAGTATATCGATCTCTTTAAATTTTTCTCTAAGAACGAAACTTAAACTAAAAGACGTAAAGACGTTGTCCCCCCATATCTAAGTACTAATGCTGTAACGACAACCCGAACCGTGCACCTTTTGTCGACGTTTTATAAGTGCCCATGTAGGCCTAAGTGAAATAAAAAAAAATGATTTTGATTTTATTTTGCTTCAGGAACCTTGGGTCATAGGTCAATGATGAGTTTACACGTAAAGTGATGTTAAGAGCACAGAGCTGTCGGACAGTGAGTACAGATACGTCTTTATAGAGCTGGGTAGTCGGGTTCCGATAAGGTTTGTGAAGCATGACTTTCAAGACAGCTCTTTGTGCCCTCTCAAGGCGAAGTAAATACGTTTTATGAGTACCACCCCAGGCAGATATGCAATAGATAAGAAGTGACTGAGCCAAGGCAAAATAAATAGTTTTTAACAGTCGGTCGGCAACTACACCTCTTATTTTTTTCATAGGAAACATTAGCTTACGAACACGCGCAACTGTCACACTGATATGCTTATGCCAAATCAATGTGTTATCGATGTGCACCCCCAAGTTTTGACAACAAGAGCTTCTTTGTATAGTAGGACAGCTGCAAGGCGTCAGTGTAGGGTGACAACTATGGGCTTTAACGTCTGGCATACTAGGCTTTGTAGCAGAGTTCGCTGAGAAAGGGACATAGTGGGTTTTAGCACGTGTGTGAGTACTATGTACCCAACTGTAAATCTACCATTTGCTGTACCTTTGTGTCGTTCGTTGACTTATGTTTGCCCTGGCAGTTGAGTGTGTCATGCTCTCTCAAATGTCTCTCTGATGGTGGCGCGTGTGTTGAATCATTCGGTTCCCTTCATGATGGTTGAACTGGGTGGTGCCGATTCATGCATCATGTTCGTGAACGGGCGCCGTCAGTTGGGATTAGTCTTAACTAAGCTGCTTTGGATGCTAATGTTTTTTCTAGTGCCTATTATGTAACTGCACGGTACATGTGTGAGTACTTTTAATACTTTGTACCTGTACGTAGTATAGTATGTAGCGATTCTGGGTGCATTGTCCTCACACATATGAATTTATTAATGTATGTACTTATGTACCTAAATATGGTAAAAAATTAGGTAATTGGTTTGGCGCAATTATGTTGTTGCATTCAAGATAGCTAAGCAATCTTTTGTTCAGGACCTTCTCCATAATTTTGGAAAGTATGGTGAGTACAGATATAGGCCTATAGTTCTCGAAACGGTCACCATCCCCACCCTTAAATACTGGAGTGACTAATGCCTTCTTAAAACTGTCAGGGAAAATCCCTTTTAAGATGCACAAGTTGGAATGTGTGTCGTTAGTAATGTTACCTATTTATTTTGGTGAATGTAGCTGTTTATACAGAACCGTCTGTGCGCTAGTCAGACTCACACTTGGCTGGTTTTTTTATTGTTAAGACAGTAGCGCTGACAAATTTCTGAACCACTAACATTGGATTCATTGTAATCAGTTTAAAAGTCGGGCGCACGAAGACTGCGCTTCTTAAGTAAGAATTGGCAACTACTTCTGTGATGAAAGTGAAGACTGATTGAAACTAAAACAACATATTCTTTTTATACTTGGCAAAACGGAAAATTGACACCTTTTTTAATGCTCATAATTTTGTTTTTTTTTTTTTTTTATTTATTATGGTTTTGCTCTTGACTCTAGTCTAGGTCAGAGGTGACAGAGACAAAGTCGACGATGGAGTGAGCTTACCCAGAAGATGCCTGTTCACTCTAACTTTGAAGAGATTCGGGTTGTAAGCGTCCGGAAACACAGACGCAGGCAGTGAGTTCCACTCTTTTGCCGTGCGCATTATGAAGGATGTTTGGAAGCGCTTGGTGCGAATTGGTGGAATGGCAACTATGTGAGGATGGTAACTTGCAGTGCGTCTAGATGTCCGATGGTAGAAGGGGGCCGGTGGGATGAGGTCGTGGAGTTCATGAGCACACTCTCCAAAATACAGTCTGTAGAAGACCGACAAGCAGGCAACCTTGCGGCTATGAGCCAAGCTGTGTTAGAAAGTGTTTAAGTTTCATAATTTTAGATGGTATTTTCCAAAGATGGCGCCACTTTGACACGGTATACATCGGCTCCGTAGAAAATAATTTACAAATACTTTGAAAGTGATTTCCGAATAATAACAACTGTATGTGCAAAGAGATAAAGTGCAATGTGAGTGAGTGACACGAAAAGACAATCAAAAATTAATTCAAAACTTAGTTTATTTAACAAGGTGCATAGTGTAAACAAACGTGTCAATCGTATGAAAATTGTGGACTTGTGCGCGCTTTTGGAGTCAAGCTACCTCGAACTGAATACTATAGTGTGTATGCAAAATGCGAACAAACTCAAAATCAGTGCTAAGAAGAAAGTTTAAAATATTATAACCTATAAACATTGATGACTTGCAAACTGCTATTTCCTTAACCGACTGCGCCAAAAAATCACTGAATAGCGACATCTGTTGCTATAGGGTTACACTAACATCGCCACCGATTCCAGCGCGTGATCAGCGAGTGATCAGTGATCCACAATCCATATCACTACAACAGCTACTAGAGGGCGTAACTTGTATCAAAACAAACAACTTTAACAACGAAATCATGGAAGAAATTCTAAACAAGCTTAAAGCAATAAAGATGGAGCTGGACGATCAAAGACGGGAAATCCGGGAAACTGGGAAGAATGTTACTGAACAAGTCACTCAAAACTTTAACAATATTTTTGAAGAAAAATTCCTAGCATGGGAAGAAAAACATGAAAAACTAAAAGAAATAGTAGAAAACCAGGAAAAAAGGATCTACTTTATCGAAAAACAGGAAAGGAAAAGAAATTTGGTATTTTTCGGCATTGAGGAAACTGAAAATTCATACGATAGTCTGGAGAGGAACATTATTAAATGGATGGAACAATACCTCTCTATGAAACTAAACTACAACGACATACAAGAAGTTAAAAGAATAGGGAAGAAGTCTGATAGGCCACGCCCATTAGTGGTGTTTTTCTACACTAGGCACAAAAATAAAAATAATGAAACAAAAAGGAGCACTTAAAGATACAGAATACTATATTAAGGAAGATTACCCAAAACAAGTTCTTGAGAAAAGAAGAGAACTACAGGAGCTAGTGAAACTGGAGAAACAGAAGGGGAATATAGTTAAAATAAAATATGATAAACTGGTCGTAATAAAACCCAATCAGAAAAGGCAACTCGACACTTCACCGACAAACGACTCCCAAATACAAACAAGGCTAGCACACATGTCAATAAAAAGAATAAAATGCTGAAAACTCGCTCCCCTGCGCGTAGATCGAACAGTGTCTCTGAAGGAGTCCTGAAGCCAAGCATGTTAAACTTTTTAGTTAACAAAAAGACCAGCAACACAACAGAGCCGGACATTAAAACCAGAAATAATAACTTCTAACAATCATAGCCCCCCTCCCGCAATGGTAATATAAACAATTTAGCATATACAAGTAACAATAATCATCTTCCAACCCGGTTGGTCACCGTGGAAGATTACGACCAAAACCCTCCGAATTTAAACCTCAAGAAAAAACAACTAAAGAAAAACCATCTCAAGAAAAAAAAACAACTAAAAAAGAAAAAAAAACAAATAAAGAAAAAACAACTAAATGAAAAAAAGAAACTCAAGAAAAAACAAATAAAGAAAAAAATAATAATAATCCAACTAAAGAAAAACCAACCCAAGAAAAAACATCTAAAGAAAAACAACTCAAGAAAAAAACAACTAAATGAAATAAAAGAAAAACAAGAAAAAAAAAAAAAAACCAACTTAAGAAAAAAACAACTAAAGAAAAAATAACTAATGAAAAAAAAACAAACTCAAGAAAAAACAACTAATGAAAAAACAACTAAAGAAAAAACAACTCAAGAAAACCCAAGAAAAAACAAATAAAGAAAAACAACTCAAAAAAAAAACAACTAAATGAAAACAAGAAAAATGCACTGGAGGAGGCCTATACCCGAATAGGGGTTCCTATTCAAGAAAATGAAAATTGTAAAAGGGTATAGTGCAAAAACAAAAGTGAAGAATGCACCTAATATACTAAATATAATATATATACACATATTCTGTAATAGTCTAAGGATGGGAAATAATAAAGGCTTTTTTATTTTATTTATTTATTTTCCAAAGATGATTAAACATAGTACAAAAGCTTTGGCCCGTGGAAAATGTTCTAATATCCCGAGGCAATAATATACCGGGATGGATAGTTTCCTATGTGTTATTCCAGACCATAATCTATCTCTGTGCCAAATTTCATATTGATCCCTTCAGCCATTCTGGTGTGATTGAGAAACAAACATCAATCCATCCATCTAAACTTTCACATTTATAATACTACCAATAATACCAGCGGCTTCGCCCGCGTGAAAAGTGTTTTGTCATCCCAAGGGAACATTATACCGTGATAAAAAGTAGCCTATGTACAGCACATAGGCTACTTTTTATTGCGGTTTAATGTCTAGATTTAGACATTATCTATCTAGTATTATAATTATCCAGACTATAATCTATCACTGAATAAAATTTCATCCCGATCCATTCAGCCGTTCTGGTGTGATTGAGTGACAAACAACATCCATCCACATTTTTGATATTAGTAAGATTAAAAGTGCAGAGAGCTGTGCTAGTAATCAGGTTGTGTTTTATTTACACTTTGCATGCATCTTGCCCGGGCATCCCCTACATGACGAATTGAGAACCTCCTCCTTTTATTTGTCGGTTAAAAACTAAATTACCACCTGTAGTAAAGTAATAATAATAAAAGCCTTTATTAACAATCTTATATGTTACATTTCATCCTATAATTACTTATGTACTACTAATATTAAATATGGTTGTTTATGAAAGCAACGTAATATTTTTTGTATTAGACACCGGTTTCGTGATTGTCTTGCTCTTTGGCATAGGCCTCCCCTTGCTATCCTCTTCCAGCATGGTCCTGCTAGCTCCTTGATATCATCCTCCCATCTCCGATGCTGTCTGCCTTTACTTCTCTTTTTATATCTAGGGCACCATTCCGTCACTTCGTTCGTCCACTTTTCTGTCTTACTTCTTGTTAGGTGTCCTGCCCATTTCCATTTCAGTTGCTTGATTTGGTATTTTATATCTATAATCTTGGTTTGTTTTCTGATTGTTTTTAACCTAATTTTGTCTTTTGATTTTATGTTGAGTATGCTTCTTTCCATTCGGTGTTGACAAGTTTCTAGTGATTTGATATTTTTCTTTGTACAACTCCATGTCTGACATCCGTAGGTCATGCTTGGTAGAATGCATGTATTAAATATTTTCTTCTTCCCTTCTATTGGTATATCCGAGTTTTTCATTACGTCTTTTAGAGCCCAGTATCTCTTCCATCCTAGGTTTATTCTATTTTGAATTTCTTTTGTTGTGATGTCTGTTGGAGATATTATTTGGCCTAAGTATGTATATTCGTTTACGTAGTAAAGTAAGAAACATTAAATATGTGAGGTTCATGTAAGTTTGCGGTAACTACTCCCAAGTTTACCTATTAGTACATACGTAAGGGGTTAATGTAAGAATAGGGTTTGGCGTAAGATTGGGAGTCGTAACAACAGTAATTAGCTTTGTAGATATGTGTGTGTACTCTGTTACAGCTTTGTTGTAGGTACGTAAAATAAGTCTATGAACAAAATAAATGGATCTATGACGCAATATGGGTGTACATATCTGCGTAATCTTCGAGGAATCCAAGCGTGTATTATGGATTAATCCATGTCGTTTTACATGTATCAAGGGCCGGGTACACGAGACAGGTCTGAGAACTTTTTGTAATTAAAGTATGTATCTGTTCCCGAGGCCATGAAAGCCGATTTTTCGGCGAAAGCTCAGAAGGAATTCGGGAAATTACTTGGCGGCTTTTTCCGTCGTATATACAGTACCTACACAAAAATGTTACGTTCCTTGGTAACATGTGTCAGCAATCAGTCATCGACATTGATCCGCAGATCTGAAGTTTTCCCGGAGAGAAAACAAGGATTTTTATTTACCCACACATGTTCTGCTTGTACCTGTTACTTTTTTGTAATGTCAACATAGGGTGCCATAATTTCATTACTTTGATTGAACCGCTTTTATGAAAAAACATCAAAAGCTCTCTTCTCCTTCAGGCTTCGTTTCAAGTTGGTAAAATCAAGGACAATTTTTAAGCCAACGTCAATATTCTTCCCCGGTTTTCCCAGAAAAGATTGCCAATAGAAATCAATAAGAAAAGTTGCAAAAGATTCTATGGCAGTCAAGGAACGTCAACAAAAAGGGCCTTAATTCCATTAATTCCAAACGTTTCAATGGTCTCTCAATTGATTTGTAGAACCATTTTTTTTGTAAAAATTGGAAAGATCGGAAATAAGTTTACATACAAAACTAATTTCAGTTTTTTTTTCTGTAATTACAAAAAAAAAAAAAAAATGAAAATATTGTTTAGAATCCGGTACCGAAAACACCCCGACAGTTTCCCGAACAAACCCGAGCCCGTGTGACGTCATGACGTTCATTTCTATTCATTTTACCAAAAGCAGCAAATAGCTGCTACAGTGTTTTGACTTATAACCTATTCAATCTTGTTATTATCGTCAATATATTGATGAAAATCAAATATATTAATAAAAAAATCGAACCTTAAAAGTTATCGTGCTTGCTTCGTTCCATTATGTACGAAAACTACAAAAAAAACCACATTAAGTATATGTTATTCGCATAATAGCCAAGTACCTACCTAGCAATCTGTACTAAAGTTTTGAGAAATTTTCTATGCCTAACTAGACAAAGAAAATTTCTCAAAAGACAGTCTGTGATACATTGCGGGCCATTTTGGCAAAGTTTATTTATTTAAAAAGTTCTACATATAATAACCTAAAGTGCCGCTAAAAATCCTGCCGAATACGTACATTTTTTTGGCGGAGTCAATTATAGCATACGGAATCATGAGCTACGGGCGAACATTTAAATCACATATTGAAAAATTTGCAAACGGCAAATTAGACTTTTAACAAGTAAAATATCAAAATTTAAAAAACGATAACGATCTAAACAGTAAAACGCGTTCTCATGTCTGAACACATGCAATCGACGACACCTTTATAGTTAACAAACAATACACGAGTGCATTTGTAGTGGAGATAACAAAAAAAATGTTCGTTGTTTTCTTAAGATTTTTGTGAAGGTTTATAAACCAATATTTTGTATTATCATTACAAAATATTGGTTCACAGGTAGCTGTATATAATAATTAATATTTACAGCTACCTGTGAATTACTTCTGTTTAATCAATTGTATGTTGTATAATTTATTGTTGATTTTTGTTAATCTAACAATAAAATTTCACGTCTTGGCTTGTTTCTAATATTGGCAAAACGCATAGGTCCACAAAGGATCCACCTGTTTAGGTTGATCCAGCAATAAAATTTGAGAAGACAAATTTTAAGAATACAAAGAGTTCGGAGTAAGCAGGCCCCCGCAAAACTTAAAATAAAAGATCTGCATAAGCAAAGTCATAATGCAAAACATAAACCAGATTTTAGGGTTCCATAGTCAACAAGGAACCCTTAGTTTCACACTGTCCGTCTTGAAGACGGATGTCTGTCCGCAGCTTCTTTCAGAGACTCTTAGTACTAGAAAGCTTTTATTTGGTATGGATATAAACATTAATCAGGCCGACAAAACAGTAAAACAAAAAAAATCCTCCTGCACACTTAAAGGTGGAGTGTTTTTTTTCTCGTCTAATCCATGGTGTGAGGTATTGTTGGATAGGCTATTCCATGGTATAATAATATACTCCGTATACTTCGCCTGGTACGTTCTTCCCGTGACAGCTGGGTCACGTGATAGGCCTAAGACTACGTCATCAATTGCGTTGCGGTTCTCAAACTTTTTTAGTGGGAAAAAATAATACAATAAGTACAAAATTTTAAACATTTATAATAAATCGACATATTTGATATTTTTCGTATTTTTTTACTTTGCTTCTTTTTTAATTCATTGCATATTACGGTTTTATTTAGTTTCCTCACGCGTAGATAGAATGAGATGAGAATGTTGAGATGGATGTGCGAATTGACGAGAATGGATGAAGTGAGAAATGAGTACCTATATTAGAGGAAGTTTGAAAGTGGCTACAATGACAGAAAAGTTGAAAGGAAACCGTTTGTCCTGGTATGGTCATGAGATGAGGAGGGATGAAACGCATGTTACCTACTAAAAGAGTTATGAATACAAATGTGGATGGATGGAGAGGGAGGGGACGGCCAAAGAAAAGATTGATGGACTGTGTGACGAGTGATATGAAAGAAAAGGGAGTCAGTGATGGCGTGATGGAGGAAAGGACGGTATTGAAGAAGAAAAAGTGTTGCGCCGACCCCAAGTGACATAGGGCAAGGGCAGAACTAAACAGATTACTACCTCATAATGAATTTGAGGATACAAGTCCATGAACAATCCGAGTAAAATTTGTGAAAATGAATTTTTCATTGTGCAACGTTTGACCGTGGTATTGATTAAATTCTTTCTCCTTTATATCAGCAACCCTGATCAATTATTTGCTAGGGTAAATCAGTGTTCCCCTCGACACAAAATAAAAAACAATCACATACACCGCTACTAATTTTATTTTTTTAGCCTGGGGAAATGCTCATTCATGCTATGCTACCACGGGGAGATAGCATTTCAACCAACTAAAACTCCACGGTGTCCTCCTGTGCCGCTTATGGCGGGAACACGGGCTCGCGTTAGTACTCACCGCGAACCTGCCGCGGCTGTCCGTCACCGAACCCTCCTTTGGGGTGTACCTTCCATCACGCGCGCACTAGAACACATTGCACGCCGTGCTTACCCTAGGGATCAAACCAGCACATGGGCGCCAAACGACCCCGTGTATGGCACCCTTGGTCCCCCTGTGACGGGACAAGTCAGTGGCCCTGCCACCTACAACTTTTCGGCCACATGGGATAGGAACCTCCCCTGCAGCCCCACCGCGTCCGCAATCAGACGGTGGCGACCCCGTTCAGGCCACGGAAGGTAGGGAGAGCGTCGCACCGCAATACCGGCACTCCTCTCCCGCCTCGGTCTCCAATTCTCAACCGCGATATCATATGGGACGCTCCATATGGCATCGTGGCTCGCCTCAAATGCGATGTCGTCTGTAGCCAAGCGCAACCTACTGGTGGCCGCTACGTTGTCGGCTTAATCAGCAAAAGCCCTGACGAGCGGTCCCTCCTCGGGTTTCTCTTCGCTTCACCGTGGGTGACCAAGCCACGGCTACTGAGACACGGAACGAAACTACGCCTGAACTTATCTGTCGAGTTTTTTATTTGCTCTGAGAGCTCGACTGACAAGCTAAGGCGTAGTTTAGTTATACGTGTAATTGTGTATGTATACGGCAAGGCGTAGTTTTAACCCGCGTCACTTTATTGTTTGCAACGTTCCATCTTGACTTTTTATTTGATCTGAGGTCTAGGTATACAATGTCTCTGACAAAACAAATGATGTAAAAGTCACACGCTGCGTCTGTCTGTCTGTGTGAACGTGATAAAATGGACCAATTTATTTTAGTTCGGGACTAAAACCCATAAAACTTGACTTGACTAAAATAAGTCAAAAACTAATTAGGTTAGGTTAAGTTCGGACGTGCAGCCGTATTGACACAACTATGCCTTGAATTATGGAATTTACAACGCGTAGATAAATGAAGTAATATGTAGAAAGGCACATACCAGTTCTTTTAGTTGAAGTTAGTTACAATTTTGTAGCCACGCATATGATAGCGTCTTTTAGATAGCCTTTTATAATTCTGTTTTTATAGTTGAGTACGGAACAATTAACAGTTTTTCTTGTGTATCTTTCAGAGTTTACGGGTCCACGGGTTCACCACAAATGTTTCGGAGCCACATTATTTTGCTCACCGAGTGAAACAACGCTATAGGTGTGAGCGACACGACAATAGCGATCAAATGGCCAGTTGTCAGTATGACACTTGTCAATTCGTTGTGTTGCCACTGTGTGTGATTGAATTACCCTAGCAAAATGCATTTTTTTACTTAACAAAACAATTATGAACTAATAATTCAATATATAAATTAATTTAACACTAAATAGATGAACAAAGGAGTTACTAAATAGTTAGGCTAGTTAGTAATTTATTTTATTTTCATTATCTACATGAGAAAGTACCTAAATTTTCTGATAAGGACAATCAATGGTAACACTTATCGTGACGTAGTCTTCGGCCATCCAGGGAAGAGAATACCATGTGTTATTATACCATCGGCTATTCAAAAATATTACGGGACTGTGAAAACCATTTTTCGATTCAGGGATCGATTTTCGTAAAATTAAGCTTTAGATTTCTAATTTTTGTTAGCGCAAGTGTATTACCATTATATGTGAAAAAAATCACGTTAGTAGTATATATACTGAAATTAAAACGAAAACTATCAGGGCTAAGTACTTTTACAAGTTTACGAGTAATAGTCAACAAAAACGTATATTGATGTAAGGGGACACAGGGGGTTTTCGACTGCCAAAGTTATCCCTACGTTAGAGCTATATTCGGTACTTTCATTGTTTAAGAACCTTAGTAATGTTACCTATTTATTTTGGTGAATGTAGCTGTTTATACAGAACCCTCTGTGCGCGAGTCAGACTCGCACTTGGCTGGTTTTTTATTGTTAAGACAATAGCGCTGACAAATTTCTGAACCACCATCACAAGATTGGATTCAGTGTAATCAGTTTAAAAGTCGGGCGCATGAAGACTGCGCTTCTTATGTAAGACTTGGCAGCTACTTCTGTGATGAAAGTGAAGACTGATTGAAACTAAAACAACATATCCTTTTTGCACTTGGGGAATATCCATTTTGCCCAACCCCTCCGGGCAAAATAGATAATAGACACCTTTTTTTAATGCTCATAATTTTGTTATAAAGTGTTTAAGTTTTATAAGTTTAGATGGTATTTTCCAAAGATTAAACATAGTACAAAGCTTTGGCCCGCGGCTTCGCCCGCATGGAAAATGTTCTATTATCCCGACGGAACATTATACCGGGGTGGAGTATCCTATGTGCTATTCCTGACCATAATCTATCTCTGTGCCAAATTTCATAATGATCCCTTCAGCCATGCTGGTGTGATTGAGTAACAAACATCCATCCATCCATCTAAACTTTCATATTTATAATACTAGCTTCGCCCGCGTGAAAAGTGTATTATCATCACAAAGGAACATAATAGGTACCGCGATAAAAACACTACAAAGTGAAAAATTACTTTCTTTTTCGAAGTCGGTGTCTTTGGTAGGTACCAATTTTTTTCACTATGGACACCGACTTCGAAAAAGAAAGTTATTTTCACTTTGTAGTGTTTTTAGTTGGAAGTAGGTAGATTTTTTTTTCAAAAAATGTTTTTTATTTTACACTTTTTAGTTGTACCTATTATGCAACTTGCCTTTAGTAAGGTAGGTACTTATAATGCCAGAATAGATTACCCGAATACCATGAACATAGCCGGCGAAATGAGAGTGTACCAAGGTGAACTGTACACATCTGCGTAACTATTATAGTGTACTGCCGTGATGTTATGTTATGAAATGGTATAAACAATAAACAGACATGCGAATGCAGCAATCCCGAGAGATTTGCCGTTATTTATTGAAGAGTTCTGTTGTATATCTCCGAAGTTCTTCATCAAATCTTCACCAAATTAAAATGGGACCAATTTCGAAACATACTCTATCAAACAAAAAAAGAATTTTCATAATCAGTTCACAATTGACGGAGATATCGGCGAACAAACACCAAAAAAAAACATACAAGAAGTCGAAAATAGTACCTCCTCCTTTTTTGAAAGTCGGTTAAAAAGTAGCATATGTGCTATTCCAGACTATAATCTATCTCTGTATAATATTTCATCCCGATCCATTCAGCCGTTCTGGTGTGATTGAGTGACAAACAACATCCATCCACATTTAGATATTAGTAAGATTAAAAGTGCAGAGAGCTGTGCTAGTAATCAGGTTGTGTTTTATTTACATTTTCCATGCATCTTGCTCGGGCATCCCGTACATGTCGAATTGAGAACTTTATTTGTCGGTTAAAAACTAAATTACCACCTGTAGTAAAGTAATAATAATAAAAGCCTTTATTAACAATCTTATATGTTACATTTCATCTTATAATTACTTATGTACTACTAATATTAAATATGGTTGTTTATGAAAGCAACGTAATATTTTTTGTATTAGACACCGGTTTCGTGATTGTCTTGCTCTTTGGCATAGGCCTCCCCAAGTGTTCTCCACAACGATCTATCCCTTGCTATCCTCTTCCAGCATGGTCCTGCTAGCTCCTTGATATCATCCTCCCATCTCCGATGCTGTCTGCCTTTACTTCTCTTTTTATATCTAGGGCACCATTCCGTCACTTCGTTCGTCCACTTTTCTGTCTTACTTCTTGTTAGGTGTCCTGCCCATTTCCATTTCAGTTGTTTGATTTGGTATTTTATATCTATAATCTTGGTTTGTTTTCTGATTGTTTTTAACCTAATTTTGTCTTTTGATTTTATGTTGAGTATGCTTCTTTCCATTCGGTGTTGACAAGTTTCTAGTGATTTGATATTTTTCTTTGTACAACTCCATGTCTGACATCCGTAGGTCATGCTTGGTAGAATGCATGTATTAAATATTTTCTTCTTCCCTTCTATTGGTATATCCGAGTTTTTCATTACGTCTTTTAGAGCCCAGTATCTCTTCCATCCTAGGTTTATTCTATTTTGAATTTCTTTTGTTGTGATGTCTGTTGGAGATATTATTTGGCCTAAGTATGTATATTCGTTTACGTAGTAAAGTAAGAAACATTAAATATGTGAGGTTCATGTAAGTTTGCGGTAACTACTCCCAAGTTTACCTATTAGTACATACGTAAGGGGTTAATGTAAGAATAGGGTTTGGCGTAAGATTGGGAGTCGTAACAACAGTAATTAGCTTTGTAGATATGTGTGTGTACTCTGTTACAGCTTTGTTGTAGGTACGTAAAATAAGTCTATGAACAAAATAAATGGATCTATGACGCAATATGGGTGTACATATCTGCGTAATCTTCGAGGAATCCAAGCGTGTGTTATGGATGTGCCATGTCGTTTTACATGTATCAAGGGCCGGGTACACGAGACAGGTCTGAGAACTTTTTGTAATTAAAGTATACATCTGTTCCCGAGGCCATGAAAGCCGATTTTTCGGCGAAAGCTCAGAAGGAATTCGGGAAATTACTTGGCGGCTTTTTCCGTCGTATATACAGTACCTACACAAAAATGTTACGTTCCTTGGTAACATGTGTAAGCAATCAGTCATTGACATTGATCCGCAGATCCGAAGTTTTCCCGGATAGAAAACAAGGATTTTTATTTACCCACACATATTCTGCTTGTACCTGTTACTTTTTTCTAATGTCAACATAGGGTGCCATAATTTCATTACTTTGATTGAACCGCTTTTATGAAAAAACATCAAAAGCTCTCTTCTCCTTCAGGCTTCGTTTCAAGTTGGTAAAATCAAGGACAATTTTTAAGCCAACGTCAATATTTATCCCTGATTCGGTTTTCCCAGAAAAGATTGCCAATAGAAATCAATAAGAAAAGTTGCAAAAGATTCTATGGCAGTCAAGGAACGTCAACAAAAAGGGCCCTAATTCCATTAAATCCAAACGTTTCAATGGTCTCTCAATTGATTTGTAGAACCATTTTTTTTGTAAAAATTAGAAAGATCGGAAATAAGTTTTCATACAAAACTAATTTCAGTTTTTTTTCTGTAATTACAAAAAAAAAATCAAAATGAAAATATTGTTTTGAATCCGGCACCTAAAACACCCCGACAGTTTCCCGAACAAACCCGAGCCCGTGTGACGTCACGACGTTCATTTCTATTCATTTTACCAAAAGCAGCAAATAGCTGATACAGTGTTTTGACTTAGAACCTATTCAATCTTGTTATTATCATATTTTTATTGATGAAAATCAAATATATTAATAAAAAAAATCGAACCTTAAAAGTTATCGTGCTTGCTTCGTTCCATTATGTACGAAAACTACAAAAAAATCCACATTAGGTATATGTTATTCGCATAATAGCCAAGTACCTACCTAGCAATCTGTACTAAAGTTTTGAGAAATTTTCTATGCCTAACTAGAAAAAGAAAATTTCTCAAAAGACAGTCTGTGATACATTGCGGGCCATTTTGGCAAAGTTTATTTATTTAAAAAGTTCTACATATAGTTAATAACCTAAAGTGCCGCTAAAAATCCTGCCGAATACGTACATTTTTTTGGCGGAGTCAATTATAGCATACGGAATCATGAGCTACGGGCGAACATTTAAATCACATATTGAAAAATTTGCAAACGGCAAATTAGACTTTTAACAAGTAAAATTTCAAAATTTAAAAAACGATAACGATCTAAACAGTAAAACACGCATAACTTTTGAACGGCTGAACCGATTTTATTCAAACATAGCTAAGAACACTCTCGATACAATCACCTTTCAAACAAAAAAAACTAAATCAAAATCGGTTCATCCGTTGAGGCGCTATGATGCCACAGACAGACACACAGATACACAGACACACAGATACACAGATACACAGACATACAGATACACAGATACACAGTAACACACCTCAAACTTATAACACCCCTCTTTTTCCGTCGGGGGTTAAAAATAATAGTACCCACAAAAATAAAATACCAGTACAAAGAAAAAGTTCTGGAGCTTTTCAAATATTGCAAAATTCTGCCAGTACAGACTAGGCTTAACATGACCCTCTTAATTGAACAATTTAATAATAAAACCATTCAAAAACCCATATCACATAAAATAATCACCAGAAGTATCACAAATAATCAATTAAGTACCTCAGGGTAAAAACTATTATGGAAGCGAACGACAAAATTCTTGATTCCCACTCTATTATATGAAATCCCACCAAACATAAAAGATTATTAAAATATATATAGAATACAAAAAAATACTATAACGACTACATATTAACTTAGACTTACTAAAAATTTTAATTTACACTAGAAGGAAAAATTTTAAAACTCAGTTAAAAATGTATCAACCTATATATCATGTTGAGCTACCAGTTTTCTAATGCACAGTTGCGCACAACTTGGAGAAACGTCACAAATAAAATATTCACATACCCACAATCACTCTCACAATTGCTCTTTTCTTTTACTGATAGATGTTTAAATAAAGGATTGCGTGAATGTTTAGTTTTTAGGATGAGTAAATAGTTGAGTAGTTAGTTAATATAGATATTAAGGCGAATTTAACACAAGCCCATACAGGTTTATTGGTACAAAATTGAAGTGAAATTGTACTCAAGACTATTTATGAGTAAATAAATAAAAAAGATACTACGCAGTCAAGTTTTTGGGAGCGTTATGACGTTTAAATAAAAGAATATGAATACGTGTGAGCAGAAGCGGATGCTCTCATGTAATGTCTAATAATCCTATCGGTTACATGTTTCGACTTACTGCTACTTAAAGTGCTAAATTAACAGAAATGCATGGAACTTTCTGGAAGGGCCACCCTAAACTGCAATCGTGCATTTCATGCTCTCACAGTGATTACTCGATGCGGTTCAGGTTGCATAACTCCTCCCTCCTCAAGAACGAAATTACACAAACCCGGCTGCTCTGTCGTTTCAGCAAATTCTATTAACGCGACAGATGATTGAGGACTACAGCACTTTTCACTCCGCTCCACATATTTTGACGTTTTGATAGATTGTAGGATCCCCTCCTTCCATTCTCAATATTAAAACACCTGAATGCCCGACATGAATGTCAATAAGTCACCTACCGTTGTTTCACCTACATTTAGGCACAAAATAGAAAGTATACAGAAGGGCCACTCCCGCCCTTTCGAAAATTGACAGCTAAACTTGACAGATTCACTAGGGTTGCTTCTATGTTGATTTCGATTTTAAAAAAAAGAGTAGTTTGTATATGTTACAAACATAAATACATTGATTCGTCTTAACATACATCATATCATGCTTACATGCCTTAGGGGAAAGACAATACATCAAATATCCATTAAAGACCACGACTCCACATACGACGAAGATTGGGTGGTAACAAGACATAAAAACTATTGTAATCATGAGCCTACTAAAAACATTAAAATGTGAAAAGCACCAAGCTCGACAAAAATATAAATGTGAAAAAAAAGTTAATAAAATTCATAAACCCGACTGCTTAAGAAGCGAATAAGAAATATGTACTTAAACAAGATGATAATTATGCTGTGCAGTCGGAGGAAACATATTTGTGAGCTGGATGACTTAAATCATATTGTTATGACAAGTTTCATAACCTTTTTAAATTTCGTCCATGGGCTTAAAATAATTTATTATTTTCATAGATATTGAATTTCTAACTTGTCATCTTGAAAAATTGAATGACCTTTATAACATAACAAGTAAAATTTCAAAATTTAAAAAACCCCCGACACATTTATCTTGCGAAAACATCCCGATTCAAACAGTAAAACGCCCATAACTTTTGAACGGCTGAACCGTTTTTTTTTAAACATAGCTAAGAACACTCTCGACACAATCACCTTTCCAACAAAAAAAACTAAATCAAAATCGGTTCATCCGTTGAGGCGCTATGATGCCACAGACAGACACACAGATACACAGATACACAGATACACAGATACACAGATACACAGATACACAGATACACAGATACACAGCAACACACCTCAAACTTATAACACCCCTCTTTTTCCGTCGGGGGTTAAAAATGAATGAAAGAACGAATTCAAAGTATATTCGGTCTGTAACAATTAACAAAGGTAACCCAGCCAATGCAACCTCGTTACAGTACTTTATGTATGAATGACGTGACAAACGCCTGCGCAAAGCATTCGTGACAGCCACGACTGAGTTCGGTCCAATATTGTCCAATATACCCTGTAAAATCACAATGTCAATGTGTGTGTGCAAAATGACGCTTTGTTCGTAGTGGCCTCTCTGTCTGCGGCGCGCCGCCGCTTACGTACTTTGTGATTTAGGTACTGTAAACACAACGCATTTACGACACTAAATAAACAAATAAAAAATGATTTCTCTTCCACAAAGGTTTCTTATAAACTATTACATAATGGTGCAATATTACTTGGTAAATCCTTTTTGGGAGACTGGCATCTGTACTAGGAAATCCTGTCACAAAGATTACCAGGCCCCCCAACTGAACTGTAATTATTAGTCGATTTGATTACAACTATTGATACCTTTGGTAAAGTACACGGAAAAGAATGGAATACATATTATTTTTAAATTATTATTCCATTATTACAATTTTTATATTAAAGTATTATTAAATTCATATATTCTTAGATTATTATTACATTATTAAAAAATATATATTAAAGTATTATTTAATTTTTAATAATTTTTCGAGCCGAGGCTGCGCTAGAGGGACAAGAGATCTGTGTCGGGGCTTTCCTCGACATAGAGGGAGCCTTCGACAAGACAACATTTGAGTCCATACGCATCGCTGCAAAGGAACATGGCATCAATGATACCACGTGCAACTGGATTGACTATATGCTGAGAAGCAGAATAGTCAGATCGGAACTGATGGGAGACAGACTTAGTGCAAAAACAACAAGAGGTTGTCCGCAGGGTGGAGTGCTGTCACCATTATTATGGTGCTTGGTAGGAGACTCGCTACTTACCAAGCTCAATACTGGACCATTCTACACAGTAGGCTATGCAGATGACATAGCTATAATGGTTAATGGTAAATTCCCGAACATAGTCTCTGGACTATTACAACAGGCATTGAGGATGACAGAGGAATGGTGTACAAAGAACCACCTCTCTATCAACCCAAGCAAAGCAGTCATTGTTCCATTCACGAGGAAGAGACAATTAGGAAACCTAGGATAGCTCTCCCTCAATGGAATAAAGCTGCCCTGGTCTACCGAAGTAAAATATCTGGGTGTAACGCTTGATAGAGAACTCAGGTGGAAAACTCATGTGGAAAATATTACGACGAAAGCCCTACGAGTGTTCGGCATGTGTCGTTCCACCTACGGTAAAACTTGGGGGTTAAAGCCCAAAGTGATACGATGGCTGTACCGGACAATGATAATACCTATTATCACATACGGCAGCATAGTGTGGTGGCCCAGAACAAAGCTTGCCTCGTGCAAAGCGCCACTCACCAAATTACAAAGAACAGTGTGTCTAGGCATCACGGGTGCTTTCAGGACAACACCTACGGCAGCGATTGAGAGATACCTCAATATCCCTCCTCTGCATATGATGGTTGAATTCGAGGCAAGGAAGACATTACACGGACTTGCTGTGGCTGGACTATGGGATGCCTCTAAGCCTAGGACCAACCATACAAAGTTTGACGGGAATGAAGGCCTGGATCGGGTAACAAGCATGTTATCCGATAAAATGCAAACTATGTTTGTGTTTGAAAGGTCTTTCAAGGTCCAAATCCCTACAATAGAGGACTGGACGAAGGGAATCGATCCACCAGAACAAGACAGTCTGGTGTGGTACACTGATGGATCCAAAATGGAATCAGGTACAGGGGCGGGAATATACGCAAAAGGTTACAAATGTAGCAAAAGCCTAGGGAAAATGGCAACTGTATTCCAAGCGGAAACTTATGCCATAATAACCTGTGCTCAAGAGAATATAGATAGAGGAACCAGAGGTAAATCCATATATATTCTTAGTGACAGTCAGGCTGCAATCAAAGCCATGGCATCCTACAAAGTGGACTCCGGACTTATTCTGGATGCTGTCCAAACCCTAAACAGGCTTGGGAAGCACAACAGGGTAAGACTGATGTGGGTCCCTGGGCACAAAGGAATCCATGGTAACGAAATGGCAGATGAACTGGCAAGAGAGGGCTCAGCAAATGACTTTGTGGGTCCAGAACCATGTGTAGGCATCTCGACGTGCCTCGTAAAGGCCGCATTTAGGGAGTTTGCAGATCACAGACAGCGAACTCATTGGCAATCTAGCACCGGTCTACAACACTCCAAGAAATTCCTAGGCTCTACGTTCAAAGCCCGGGAATGCATTTGGAACATGAGCAGGGGGCAAATCCGCTACCTGCTTGGGGCCTTTACTGGGCACTTTGGAACCAACGACATGCTCATGAAGATGGGTTTAACCGCGACACCCATGTGCAGGTTGTGTGGGGAACATACGGAACGCATGGAGCACCTTCTTTGCACATGCGATGCACTGGCTGGTAAGCGAATGAGTCTCTTAGGGGTTGGATATCCAAGACCAGAAGACTATAGGCTCATATCTCCCAGTCTCGTTGTAAAATTCATGAAAAGAGTTTTCAACGAGATTGGGGAGGAGTAAGGTATCTAGGGGACCACAATAGATCCCAATGGGTCGAAGTGTCCGAGTTATTTCTCGGCCCCTCCACAAGATAAGATAAGATTATTTAATTTAAAAATTCTTGGATTATTATTAATTATTTTTAAATTACAAAATATTTTTTCTTTTTTTATATTAAATTTTTATTATATTAATTATTACAAAATATTTAAATTCTACAATAATTTAAATTAAATTGTTATGAGTTGTGAAGTAATGGTGTGGTATGGAGGTAGTTATTTTATGGTGTAGGAGTCGTTATTATGTGGTGTGGACGTGAAAATAAAATTAAAATGGGACGACAAGAAGTTTTTCGGTTACATACACATCTATAATATCAAACAGCACAGGTGTACTGACTACCGTACACCCAGAATAAATTGCCATCAACCAAACACAAATCCAGGCTTTAGGATGCTGCTGATGACAGATATACACACAATCAACGCGCGCTTTTTCGAGAGGTAACAGGTTCAGTATTATTCTGCCGAACGGGGCGGTGGAAAAAGCGCGGGCGTAGCGGCAGAATGCGTCTACCAACAGTAGCCTATTCAGTTACGTACTTTTTTTTCCTTTGAATTGCAAATTGTTTCACTCGTACTTGGCCGCCAAAAAGAAAAATAATTACGTTGTAGTTACATAATGATATCAAAACCTCATACAAAAGTAATTTCGTAACTGTTATAATGTAACTTTGTTTTTTTTTTTTTTTTAATTATATCTTGTATAAAAAAATTCATATTTCGAAACCAATTTCTTAGGAAATGTGTTACATAACCAAGCGGATGTAGGTCTATATATAGGATGATAGGTGCCAGGGACATGAAGGATGCTTTTAAATCAGCGAACTTACTTGCTTGTGTCACCAAAATACTCTGTTACGAGGCTTTGACAGGTCGTGGAAAAATAACTTTTTCAACATACTTGCTCATAAAGTGGCTCTAATTTCACCGCAATTAGGCAAATAATGACACCTGTAATCAAACTGTGACTTTTTCATTGCTATTATTCACAAGTGAGTTATAGAGTTTTTTTTTTAATTTTTCTGGTTGAGTTGCTTTGTTCTTAAAAAAGTTTCGATACAAAAAAGAACGTGCTCAATAGTACAAATGCAACACATTTCACGCAACTTCGTATTTAAATAGATATTTTCAACTTGTACGTGTTTAATAAATAAAACGATCACTCAAATTTATCTTTTGTTTTTCTCTGTAATAAAGAAAACTTGAAATTCCGCATTTTGTACGTGGCTAAAACGCTATCCGCGAAAAGTTAAAAAAAAAAGGAAACCTCATTCTTTTAGGCTATGGGCGATCACCATTGTTAGATGCGCGCGCATAGGAAAACTGATTATTTTTCCCGGCATTGCGAAAAAAAATTCACAACTCGTTTTCACTGTTCAAAATTATTTTTAAGTATTATTTTCTTCACAAGTGTGTTGAAAAACGTCGTATAATACACATGTGAATTGATGATTACCGTCACCGTCAGTGATAATCACCAACATTACACACTTGTACCATAATGTACTATTAGTTTAGCATTTAGAGTTGGAGCCAAACAAACAAACACGTAAATTATTGAAAGTGTACAATGATTCTAGCTAGGTTGATCATCTTTGAATGTTTGTTTGGCGCCGCTTCAAAATACTAGACTAAAAGTTATTTTTATTTTTTGCTTTTCAGTTTGTTATTAGTCGGTATTTTTTTTTTTTAATTTTTTTTTGCTTTTAGTTTACTTAATTTCAACAGAATCGGTTGGTCGGTACAGTCAGAGGAAAATTATCTTATTGATATATCCTTTTTTGCTATCTTCAGGATTGGATTTTATTTTTCAAATAGGATCAACTTTAAGCCTAAGCTTTACAATAAAACAATATTTTTTGGAATCGGACCACTTTATAAGAAGTTCAATCTGCCTAGCCTTTTCCCAAATATATTGGGGTCGGCTTCCAGTCTAACCGGATTCAGCTAAGTACCAGTGTTTTACATGGAGCGACTGCCTATCTGACCTCCACAACCAAGTAACTGACATTTTTTTTTAATATTTATCTAACAATAAAATTTTACGTCTTGGCTTGTTTTTAATATTGGCATATTTGGCAAAACGGATAGGTCCACAAAGGATCCACCCGTTTAAGTTGATCCAGCAATAAAATTTTAAAAAGTAAAATTTTAAGAAGACAAAGATTTCGGAGTAAGCAGGCCCCATCAAAACTTTAAATATAAGATCTGCATAAGCAAAGTCATAATGCAAAACATAAACCAGATTTTAGGGTTCCATAGTCAACAAGGAACCCTTAGTTCGCCATGTGCGTCTTGAATACGGATGTCTGTCTGCAGCTTAGTACTAGAAAGCTTTAATTTGGTATAGATATACACATTAATCACGCCTAATTTGTTGTGCCTCCTGCACACGTAACGTTGGTATGATTTTTTTTCTCGTCTAATCCATGGTGTGAGGTATCGTTGGATAGGCTATTCAGAAATATTACGGGACCGTGAAAACCATGTTTCGATTCAAGGATCCGTTTTCGTAAAATTAAACTTAAAATTTCAAATTTTTGTTAGCGCAAGCGTATCCCCCTTATATGTGAAAAAATTCACGGCAGTAGTATATATATATTAAAATTAAAACGAAAACTATCAGAGCTAAATACTTTTACAAGTTTACGAGTAATAATCAACCAACTTATAAATTGTTCTTGGAAATGTAAAAAAATGTATATTGATGTAAGGGGACACAGGGGGTTTTCGAACGCCAAAGTAAATTTTTGTCCCTTCGTTAGAGCAATATTCGGTGCTTTCATTGTTTATGAACCTTAGTAATGTTACCTATTTATTTTGGTGAATGTAGCTGTTTATACAGAACCCTCTGTGCGCGAGTCAGACTCGCACTTGGCTGGTTTTTTATTGTTAAGACAATAGCGCTGACAAATTTCTGAACCACCATCACAAGATTGGATTCAGTGTAATCAGTTTAAAAGTCGGGCGCATGAAGACTGCGCTTCTTATGTAAGACTTGGCAGCTACTTCTGTGATGAAAGTGAAGACTGATTGAAACTAAAACAACATATCCTTTTTGCACTTGGGGAATATCCATTTTGCCCAACCCCTCCGGGCAAAATAGATAATAGACACCTTTTTTTAATGCTCATAATTTTGTTATAAAGTGTTTAAGTTTTATAAGTTTAGATGGTATTTTCCAAAGATTAAACATAGTACAAAGCTTTGGCCCGCGGCTTCGCCCGCATGGAAAATGTTCTATTATCCCGACGGAACATTATACCGGGGTGGAGTATCCTATGTGCTATTCCTGACCATAATCTATCTCTGTGCCAAATTTCATAATGATCCCTTCAGCCATGCTGGTGTGATTGAGTAACAAACATCCATCCATCCATCTAAACTTTCATATTTATAATACTAGCTTCGCCCGCGTGAAAAGTGTATTATCATCACAAAGGAACATAATAGGTACCGCGATAAAAACACTACAAAGTGAAATATTACTTTCTTTTTCGAAGTCGGTGTCTTTGGTAGGTACCAATTTTTTTCACTATGGACACCGACTTCGAAAAAGAAAGTTATTTTCACTTTGTAGTGTTTTTAGTTGGAAGTAGGTAGATTTTTTTTTCAAAAAATGTTTTTTATTTTACACTTTTTAGTTGTACCTATTATGCAACTTGCCTTTAGTAAGGTAGGTACTTATAATGCCAGAATAGATTACCCGAAAACCATGAACATAGCCGGCGAAATGACAGTGTACCAAGGTGAACTGTACACATCTGCGTAACTATTATAGTGTACTGCCGTGATGTTATGTTATGAAATGGTATAAACAATAAACAGACATGCGAATGCAGCAATCCCGAGAGATTTGCCGTTATTTATTGAAGAGTTCTGTTGTATATCTCCGAAGTTCTTCATCAAATCTTCACCAAATTAAAATGGGACCAATTTCGAAACATACTCTATCAAACAAAAAAAGAATTTTCATAATCAGTTCACAATTGACGGAGATATCGGCGAACAAACACCAAAAAAAAACATACAAGAAGTCGAAAATAGTACCTCCTCCTTTTTTGAAAGTCGGTTAAAAAGTAGCATATGTGCTATTCCAGACTATAATCTATCTCTGTATAATATTTCATCCCGATCCATTCAGCCGTTCTGGTGTGATTGAGTGACAAACAACATCCATCCACATTTAGATATTAGTAAGATTAAAAGTGCAGAGAGCTGTGCTAGTAATCAGGTTGTGTTTTATTTACATTTTCCATGCATCTTGCTCGGGCATCCCGTACATGTCGAATTGAGAACTTTATTTGTCGGTTAAAAACTAAATTACCACCTGTAGTAAAGTAATAATAATAAAAGCCTTTATTAACAATCTTATATGTTACATTTCATCTTATAATTACTTATGTACTACTAATATTAAATATGGTTGTTTATGAAAGCAACGTAATATTTTTTGTATTAGACACCGGTTTCGTGATTGTCTTGCTCTTTGGCATAGGCCTCCCCAAGTGTTCTCCACAACGATCTATCCCTTGCTATCCTCTTCCAGCATGGTCCTGCTAGCTCCTTGATATCATCCTCCCATCTCCGATGCTGTCTGCCTTTACTTCTCTTTTTATATCTAGGGCACCATTCCGTCACTTCGTTCGTCCACTTTTCTGTCTTACTTCTTGTTAGGTGTCCTGCCCATTTCCATTTCAGTTGTTTGATTTGGTATTTTATATCTATAATCTTGGTTTGTTTTCTGATTGTTTTTAACCTAATTTTGTCTTTTGATTTTATGTTGAGTATGCTTCTTTCCATTCGGTGTTGACAAGTTTCTAGTGATTTGATATTTTTCTTTGTACAACTCCATGTCTGACATCCGTAGGTCATGCTTGGTAGAATGCATGTATTAAATATTTTCTTCTTCCCTTCTATTGGTATATCCGAGTTTTTCATTACGTCTTTTAGAGCCCAGTATCTCTTCCATCCTAGGTTTATTCTATTTTGAATTTCTTTTGTTGTGATGTCTGTTGGAGATATTATTTGGCCTAAGTATGTATATTCGTTTACGTAGTAAAGTAAGAAACATTAAATATGTGAGGTTCATGTAAGTTTGCGGTAACTACTCCCAAGTTTACCTATTAGTACATACGTAAGGGGTTAATGTAAGAATAGGGTTTGGCGTAAGATTGGGAGTCGTAACAACAGTAATTAGCTTTGTAGATATGTGTGTGTACTCTGTTACAGCTTTGTTGTAGGTACGTAAAATAAGTCTATGAACAAAATAAATGGATCTATGACGCAATATGGGTGTACATATCTGCGTAATCTTCGAGGAATCCAAGCGTGTGTTATGGATGTGCCATGTCGTTTTACATGTATCAAGGGCCGGGTACACGAGACAGGTCTGAGAACTTTTTGTAATTAAAGTATACATCTGTTCCCGAGGCCATGAAAGCCGATTTTTCGGCGAAAGCTCAGAAGGAATTCGGGAAATTACTTGGCGGCTTTTTCCGTCGTATATACAGTACCTACACAAAAATGTTACGTTCCTTGGTAACATGTGTAAGCAATCAGTCATTGACATTGATCCGCAGATCCGAAGTTTTCCCGGATAGAAAACAAGGATTTTTATTTACCCACACATATTCTGCTTGTACCTGTTACTTTTTTCTAATGTCAACATAGGGTGCCATAATTTCATTACTTTGATTGAACCGCTTTTATGAAAAAACATCAAAAGCTCTCTTCTCCTTCAGGCTTCGTTTCAAGTTGGTAAAATCAAGGACAATTTTTAAGCCAACGTCAATATTTATCCCTGATTCGGTTTTCCCAGAAAAGATTGCCAATAGAAATCAATAAGAAAAGTTGCAAAAGATTCTATGGCAGTCAAGGAACGTCAACAAAAAGGGCCCTAATTCCATTAAATCCAAACGTTTCAATGGTCTCTCAATTGATTTGTAGAACCATTTTTTTTGTAAAAATTAGAAAGATCGGAAATAAGTTTTCATACAAAACTAATTTCAGTTTTTTTTCTGTAATTACAAAAAAAAAAATCAAAATGAAAATATTGTTTTGAATCCGGCACCTAAAACACCCCGACAGTTTCCCGAACAAACCCGAGCCCGTGTGACGTCACGACGTTCATTTCTATTCATTTTACCAAAAGCAGCAAATAGCTGATACAGTGTTTTGACTTAGAACCTATTCAATCTTGTTATTATCATATTTTTATTGATGAAAATCAAATATATTAATAAAAAAAATCGAACCTTAAAAGTTATCGTGCTTGCTTCGTTCCATTATGTACGAAAACTACAAAAAAATCCACATTAGGTATATGTTATTCGCATAATAGCCAAGTACCTACCTAGCAATCTGTACTAAAGTTTTGAGAAATTTTCTATGCCTAACTAGAAAAAGAAAATTTCTCAAAAGACAGTCTGTGATACATTGCGGGCCATTTTGGCAAAGTTTATTTATTTAAAAAGTTCTACATATAGTTAATAACCTAAAGTGCCGCTAAAAATCCTGCCGAATACGTACATTTTTTTGGCGGAGTCAATTATAGCATACGGAATCATGAGCTACGGGCGAACATTTAAATCACATATTGAAAAATTTGCAAACGGCAAATTAGACTTTTAACAAGTAAAATTTCAAAAATTTAAAAAACGATAACGATCTAAACAGTAAAACACGCATAACTTTTGAACGGCTGAACCGATTTTATTCAAACATAGCTAAGAACACTCTCGATACAATCACCTTTCAACAAAAAAAACTAAATCAAAATCGGTTCATCCGTTGAGGCGCTATGATGCACAGACAGACACACAGATACACAGACACACAGATACACAGATACACAGACATACAGATACACAGATACACAGTAACACACCTCAAACTTATAACACCCCTCTTTTTCCGTCGGGGGTTAAAAAATAATAGTACCCACAAAAATAAAATACCAGTACAAAGAAAAAGTTCTGGAGCTTTTCAATATTGCAAATTCTGCCAGTACAGACTAGGCTTAACATGACCCTCTTAATTGAACAATTTAATAATAAAACCATTCAAAAACCCATATCACATAAAATAATCACCAGAAGTATCACAAATAATCAATTAAGTACCTCAGGGTAAAAACTATTATGGAAGCGAACGACAAAATTCTTGATTCCCACTCTATTATATGAAATCCCACCAAACATAAAAGATTATTAAAATATATATAGAATACAAAAAAATACTATAACGACTACATATTAACTTAGACTTACTAAAAATTTTAATTTACACTAGAAGGAAAAAATTTTAAAACTCAGTTAAAAATGTATCAACCTATATATCATGTTGAGCTACCAGTTTTCTAATGCACAGTTGCGCACAACTTGGAGAAACGTCACAAATAAAATATTCACATACCCACAATCACTCTCACAATTGCTCTTTTCTTTTACTGATAGATGTTTAAATAAAGGATTGCGTGAATGTTTAGTTTTTAGGATGAGTAAATAGTTGAGTAGTTAGTTAATATAGATATTAAGGCGAATTTAACACAAGCCCATACAGGTTTATTGGTACAAAATTGAAGTGAAATTGTACTCAAGACTATTTATGAGTAAATAAATAAAAAAGATACTACGCAGTCAAGTTTTTGGGAGCGTTATGACGTTTAAATAAAAGAATATGAATACGTGTGAGCAGAAGCGGATGCTCTCATGTAATGTCTAATAATCCTATCGGTTACATGTTTCGACTTACTGCTACTTAAAGTGCTAAATTAACAGAAATGCATGGAACTTTCTGGAAGGGCCACCCTAAACTGCAATCGTGCATTTCATGCTCTCACAGTGATTACTCGATGCGGTTCAGGTTGCATAACTCCTCCCTCCTCAAGAACGAAATTACACAAACCCGGCTGCTCTGTCGTTTCAGCAAATTCTATTAACGCGACAGATGATTGAGGACTACAGCACTTTTCACTCCGCTCCACATATTTTGACGTTTTGATAGATTGTAGGATCCCCTCCTTCCATTCTCAATATTAAAACACCTGAATGCCCGACATGAATGTCAATAAGTCACCTACCGTTGTTTCACCTACATTTAGGCACAAAATAGAAAGTATACAGAAGGGCCACTCCCGCCCTTTCGAAAATTGACAGCTAAACTTGACAGATTCACTAGGGTTGCTTCTATGTTGATTTCGATTTTAAAAAAAAGAGTAGTTTGTATATGTTACAAACATAAATACATTGATTCGTCTTAACATACATCATATCATGCTTACATGCCTTAGGGGAAAGACAATACATCAAATATCCATTAAAGACCACGACTCCACATACGACGAAGATTGGGTGGTAACAAGACATAAAAACTATTGTAATCATGAGCCTACTAAAAACATTAAAATGTGAAAAGCACCAAGCTCGACAAAAATATAAATGTGAAAAAAAAGTTAATAAAATTCATAAACCCGACTGCTTAAGAAGCGAATAAGAAATATGTACTTAAACAAGATGATAATTATGCTGTGCAGTCGGAGGAAACATATTTGTGAGCTGGATGACTTAAATCATATTGTTATGACAAGTTTCATAACCTTTTTAAATTTCGTCCATGGGCTTAAAATAATTTATTATTTTCATAGATATTGAATTTCTAACTTGTCATCTTGAAAAATTGAATGACCTTTATAACATAACAAGTAAAATTTCAAAATTTAAAAAACCCCCGACACATTTATCTTGCGAAAACATCCCGATTCAAACAGTAAAACGCCCATAACTTTTGAACGGCTGAACCGTTTTTTTTTAAACATAGCTAAGAACACTCTCGACACAATCACCTTTCCAACAAAAAAAACTAAATCAAAATCGGTTCATCCGTTGAGGCGCTATGATGCCACAGACAGACACACAGATACACAGATACACAGATACACAGATACACAGATACACAGATACACAGATACACAGATACACAGATACACAGCAACACACCTCAAACTTATAACACCCCTCTTTTTCCGTCGGGGGTTAAAAATGAATGAAAGAACGAATTCAAAGTATATTCGGTCTGTAACAATTAACAAAGGTAACCCAGCCAATGCAACCTCGTTACAGTACTTTATGTATGAATGACGTGACAAACGCCTGCGCAAAGCATTCGTGACAGCCACGACTGAGTTCGGTCCAATATTGTCCAATATACCCTGTAAAATCACAATGTCAATGTGTGTGTGCAAAATGACGCTTTGTTCGTAGTGGCCTCTCTGTCTGCGGCGCGCCGCCGCTTACGTACTTTGTGATTTAGGTACTGTAAACACAACGCATTTACGACACTAAATAAACAAATAAAAAATGATTTCTCTTCCACAAAGGTTTCTTATAAACTATTACATAATGGTGCAATATTACTTGGTAAATCCTTTTTGGGAGACTGGCATCTGTACTAGGAAATCCTGTCACAAAGATTACCAGGCCCCCCAACTGAACTGTAATTATTAGTCGATTTGATTACAACTATTGATACCTTTGGTAAAGTACACGGAAAAGAATGGAATACATATTATTTTTAAATTATTATTCCATTATTACAATTTTTATATTAAAGTATTATTAAATTCATATATTCTTAGATTATTATTACATTATTAAAAAATATATATTAAAGTATTATTTAATTTTTAATAATTTTTCGAGCCGAGGCTGCGCTAGAGGGACAAGAGATCTGTGTCGGGGCTTTCCTCGACATAGAGGGAGCCTTCGACAAGACAACATTTGAGTCCATACGCATCGCTGCAAAGGAACATGGCATCAATGATACCACGTGCAACTGGATTGACTATATGCTGAGAAGCAGAATAGTCAGATCGGAACTGATGGGAGACAGACTTAGTGCAAAAACAACAAGAGGTTGTCCGCAGGGTGGAGTGCTGTCACCATTATTATGGTGCTTGGTAGGAGACTCGCTACTTACCAAGCTCAATACTGGACCATTCTACACAGTAGGCTATGCAGATGACATAGCTATAATGGTTAATGGTAAATTCCCGAACATAGTCTCTGGACTATTACAACAGGCATTGAGGATGACAGAGGAATGGTGTACAAAGAACCACCTCTCTATCAACCCAAGCAAAGCAGTCATTGTTCCATTCACGAGGAAGAGACAATTAGGAAACCTAGGATAGCTCTCCCTCAATGGAATAAAGCTGCCCTGGTCTACCGAAGTAAAATATCTGGGTGTAACGCTTGATAGAGAACTCAGGTGGAAAACTCATGTGGAAAATATTACGACGAAAGCCCTACGAGTGTTCGGCATGTGTCGTTCCACCTACGGTAAAACTTGGGGGTTAAAGCCCAAAGTGATACGATGGCTGTACCGGACAATGATAATACCTATTATCACATACGGCAGCATAGTGTGGTGGCCCAGAACAAAGCTTGCCTCGTGCAAAGCGCCACTCACCAAATTACAAAGAACAGTGTGTCTAGGCATCACGGGTGCTTTCAGGACAACACCTACGGCAGCGATTGAGAGATACCTCAATATCCCTCCTCTGCATATGATGGTTGAATTCGAGGCAAGGAAGACATTACACGGACTTGCTGTGGCTGGACTATGGGATGCCTCTAAGCCTAGGACCAACCATACAAAGTTTGACGGGAATGAAGGCCTGGATCGGGTAACAAGCATGTTATCCGATAAAATGCAAACTATGTTTGTGTTTGAAAGGTCTTTCAAGGTCCAAATCCCTACAATAGAGGACTGGACGAAGGGAATCGATCCACCAGAACAAGACAGTCTGGTGTGGTACACTGATGGATCCAAAATGGAATCAGGTACAGGGGCGGGAATATACGCAAAAGGTTACAAATGTAGCAAAAGCCTAGGGAAAATGGCAACTGTATTCCAAGCGGAAACTTATGCCATAATAACCTGTGCTCAAGAGAATATAGATAGAGGAACCAGAGGTAAATCCATATATATTCTTAGTGACAGTCAGGCTGCAATCAAAGCCATGGCATCCTACAAAGTGGACTCCGGACTTATTCTGGATGCTGTCCAAACCCTAAACAGGCTTGGGAAGCACAACAGGGTAAGACTGATGTGGGTCCCTGGGCACAAAGGAATCCATGGTAACGAAATGGCAGATGAACTGGCAAGAGAGGGCTCAGCAAATGACTTTGTGGGTCCAGAACCATGTGTAGGCATCTCGACGTGCCTCGTAAAGGCCGCATTTAGGGAGTTTGCAGATCACAGACAGCGAACTCATTGGCAATCTAGCACCGGTCTACAACACTCCAAGAAATTCCTAGGCTCTACGTTCAAAGCCCGGGAATGCATTTGGAACATGAGCAGGGGGCAAATCCGCTACCTGCTTGGGGCCTTTACTGGGCACTTTGGAACCAACGACATGCTCATGAAGATGGGTTTAACCGCGACACCCATGTGCAGGTTGTGTGGGGAACATACGGAACGCATGGAGCACCTTCTTTGCACATGCGATGCACTGGCTGGTAAGCGAATGAGTCTCTTAGGGGTTGGATATCCAAGACCAGAAGACTATAGGCTCATATCTCCCAGTCTCGTTGTAAAATTCATGAAAAGAGTTTTCAACGAGATTGGGGAGGAGTAAGGTATCTAGGGGACCACAATAGATCCCAATGGGTCGAAGTGTCCGAGTTATTTCTCGGCCCCTCCACAAGATAAGATAAGATTATTTAATTTAAAAATTCTTGGATTATTATTAATTATTTTTAAATTACAAAATATTTTTTCTTTTTTTATATTAAATTTTTATTATATTAATTATTACAAAATATTTAAATTCTACAATAATTTAAATTAAATTGTTATGAGTTGTGAAGTAATGGTGTGGTATGGAGGTAGTTATTTTATGGTGTAGGAGTCGTTATTATGTGGTGTGGACGTGAAAATAAAATTAAAATGGGACGACAAGAAGTTTTTCGGTTACATACACATCTATAATATCAAACAGCACAGGTGTACTGACTACCGTACACCCAGAATAAATTGCCATCAACCAAACACAAATCCAGGCTTTAGGATGCTGCTGATGACAGATATACACACAATCAACGCGCGCTTTTTCGAGAGGTAACAGGTTCAGTATTATTCTGCCGAACGGGGCGGTGGAAAAAGCGCGGGCGTAGCGGCAGAATGCGTCTACCAACAGTAGCCTATTCAGTTACGTACTTTTTTTTCCTTTGAATTGCAAATTGTTTCACTCGTACTTGGCCGCCAAAAAGAAAAATAATTACGTTGTAGTTACATAATGATATCAAAACCTCATACAAAAGTAATTTCGTAACTGTTATAATGTAACTTTGTTTTTTTTTTTTTTTTAATTATATCTTGTATAAAAAAATTCATATTTCGAAACCAATTTCTTAGGAAATGTGTTACATAACCAAGCGGATGTAGGTCTATATATAGGATGATAGGTGCCAGGGACATGAAGGATGCTTTTAAATCAGCGAACTTACTTGCTTGTGTCACCAAAATACTCTGTTACGAGGCTTTGACAGGTCGTGGAAAAATAACTTTTTCAACATACTTGCTCATAAAGTGGCTCTAATTTCACCGCAATTAGGCAAATAATGACACCTGTAATCAAACTGTGACTTTTTCATTGCTATTATTCACAAGTGAGTTATAGAGTTTTTTTTTTAATTTTTCTGGTTGAGTTGCTTTGTTCTTAAAAAAGTTTCGATACAAAAAAGAACGTGCTCAATAGTACAAATGCAACACATTTCACGCAACTTCGTATTTAAATAGATATTTTCAACTTGTACGTGTTTAATAAATAAAACGATCACTCAAATTTATCTTTTGTTTTTCTCTGTAATAAAGAAAACTTGAAATTCCGCATTTTGTACGTGGCTAAAACGCTATCCGCGAAAAGTTAAAAAAAAAAGGAAACCTCATTCTTTTAGGCTATGGGCGATCACCATTGTTAGATGCGCGCGCATAGGAAAACTGATTATTTTTCCCGGCATTGCGAAAAAAAATTCACAACTCGTTTTCACTGTTCAAAATTATTTTTAAGTATTATTTTCTTCACAAGTGTGTTGAAAAACGTCGTATAATACACATGTGAATTGATGATTACCGTCACCGTCAGTGATAATCACCAACATTACACACTTGTACCATAATGTACTATTAGTTTAGCATTTAGAGTTGGAGCCAAACAAACAAACACGTAAATTATTGAAAGTGTACAATGATTCTAGCTAGGTTGATCATCTTTGAATGTTTGTTTGGCGCCGCTTCAAAATACTAGACTAAAAGTTATTTTTATTTTTTGCTTTTCAGTTTGTTATTAGTCGGTATTTTTTTTTTTTAATTTTTTTTTGCTTTTAGTTTACTTAATTTCAACAGAATCGGTTGGTCGGTACAGTCAGAGGAAAATTATCTTATTGATATATCCTTTTTTGCTATCTTCAGGATTGGATTTTATTTTTCAAATAGGATCAACTTTAAGCCTAAGCTTTACAATAAAACAATATTTTTTGGAATCGGACCACTTTATAAGAAGTTCAATCTGCCTAGCCTTTTCCCAAATATATTGGGGTCGGCTTCCAGTCTAACCGGATTCAGCTAAGTACCAGTGTTTTACATGGAGCGACTGCCTATCTGACCTCCACAACCAAGTAACTGACATTTTTTTTTAATATTTATCTAACAATAAAATTTTACGTCTTGGCTTGTTTTTAATATTGGCATATTTGGCAAAACGGATAGGTCCACAAAGGATCCACCCGTTTAAGTTGATCCAGCAATAAAATTTTAAAAAGTAAAATTTTAAGAAGACAAAGATTTCGGAGTAAGCAGGCCCCATCAAAACTTTAAATATAAGATCTGCATAAGCAAAGTCATAATGCAAAACATAAACCAGATTTTAGGGTTCCATAGTCAACAAGGAACCCTTAGTTCGCCATGTGCGTCTTGAATACGGATGTCTGTCTGCAGCTTAGTACTAGAAAGCTTTAATTTGGTATAGATATACACATTAATCACGCCTAATTTGTTGTGCCTCCTGCACACGTAACGTTGGTATGATTTTTTTTCTCGTCTAATCCATGGTGTGAGGTATCGTTGGATAGGCTATTCAGAAATATTACGGGACCGTGAAAACCATGTTTCGATTCAAGGATCCGTTTTCGTAAAATTAAACTTAAAATTTCAAATTTTTGTTAGCGCAAGCGTATCCCCCTTATATGTGAAAAAATTCACGGCAGTAGTATATATATATTAAAATTAAAACGAAAACTATCAGAGCTAAATACTTTTACAAGTTTACGAGTAATAATCAACCAACTTATAAATTGTTCTTGGAAATGTAAAAAAATGTATATTGATGTAAGGGGACACAGGGGGTTTTCGAACGCCAAAGTAAATTTTTGTCCCTTCGTTAGAGCAATATTCGGTGCTTTCATTGTTTATGAACCTTAGTAATGTTACCTATTTATTTTGGTGAATGTAGCTGTTTATACAGAACCCTCTGTGCGCGAGTCAGACTCGCACTTGGCTGGTTTTTTATTGTTAAGACAATAGCGCTGACAAATTTCTGAACCACCATCACAAGATTGGATTCAGTGTAATCAGTTTAAAAGTCGGGCGCATGAAGACTGCGCTTCTTATGTAAGACTTGGCAGCTACTTCTGTGATGAAAGTGAAGACTGATTGAAACTAAAACAACATATCCTTTTTGCACTTGGGGAATATCCATTTTGCCCAACCCCTCCGGGCAAAATAGATAATAGACACCTTTTTTTAATGCTCATAATTTTGTTATAAAGTGTTTAAGTTTTATAAGTTTAGATGGTATTTTCCAAAGATTAAACATAGTACAAAGCTTTGGCCCGCGGCTTCGCCCGCATGGAAAATGTTCTATTATCCCGACGGAACATTATACCGGGGTGGAGTATCCTATGTGCTATTCCTGACCATAATCTATCTCTGTGCCAAATTTCATAATGATCCCTTCAGCCATGCTGGTGTGATTGAGTAACAAACATCCATCCATCCATCTAAACTTTCATATTTATAATACTAGCTTCGCCCGCGTGAAAAGTGTATTATCATCACAAAGGAACATAATAGGTACCGCGATAAAAACACTACAAAGTGAAATATTACTTTCTTTTTCGAAGTCGGTGTCTTTGGTAGGTACCAATTTTTTTCACTATGGACACCGACTTCGAAAAAGAAAGTTATTTTCACTTTGTAGTGTTTTTAGTTGGAAGTAGGTAGATTTTTTTTTCAAAAAATGTTTTTTATTTTACACTTTTTAGTTGTACCTATTATGCAACTTGCCTTTAGTAAGGTAGGTACTTATAATGCCAGAATAGATTACCCGAAAACCATGAACATAGCCGGCGAAATGACAGTGTACCAAGGTGAACTGTACACATCTGCGTAACTATTATAGTGTACTGCCGTGATGTTATGTTATGAAATGGTATAAACAATAAACAGACATGCGAATGCAGCAATCCCGAGAGATTTGCCGTTATTTATTGAAGAGTTCTGTTGTATATCTCCGAAGTTCTTCATCAAATCTTCACCAAATTAAAATGGGACCAATTTCGAAACATACTCTATCAAACAAAAAAAGAATTTTCATAATCAGTTCACAATTGACGGAGATATCGGCGAACAAACACCAAAAAAAAACATACAAGAAGTCGAAAATAGTACCTCCTCCTTTTTTGAAAGTCGGTTAAAAAGTAGCATATGTGCTATTCCAGACTATAATCTATCTCTGTATAATATTTCATCCCGATCCATTCAGCCGTTCTGGTGTGATTGAGTGACAAACAACATCCATCCACATTTAGATATTAGTAAGATTAAAAGTGCAGAGAGCTGTGCTAGTAATCAGGTTGTGTTTTATTTACATTTTCCATGCATCTTGCTCGGGCATCCCGTACATGTCGAATTGAGAACTTTATTTGTCGGTTAAAAACTAAATTACCACCTGTAGTAAAGTAATAATAATAAAAGCCTTTATTAACAATCTTATATGTTACATTTCATCTTATAATTACTTATGTACTACTAATATTAAATATGGTTGTTTATGAAAGCAACGTAATATTTTTTGTATTAGACACCGGTTTCGTGATTGTCTTGCTCTTTGGCATAGGCCTCCCCAAGTGTTCTCCACAACGATCTATCCCTTGCTATCCTCTTCCAGCATGGTCCTGCTAGCTCCTTGATATCATCCTCCCATCTCCGATGCTGTCTGCCTTTACTTCTCTTTTTATATCTAGGGCACCATTCCGTCACTTCGTTCGTCCACTTTTCTGTCTTACTTCTTGTTAGGTGTCCTGCCCATTTCCATTTCAGTTGTTTGATTTGGTATTTTATATCTATAATCTTGGTTTGTTTTCTGATTGTTTTTAACCTAATTTTGTCTTTTGATTTTATGTTGAGTATGCTTCTTTCCATTCGGTGTTGACAAGTTTCTAGTGATTTGATATTTTTCTTTGTACAACTCCATGTCTGACATCCGTAGGTCATGCTTGGTAGAATGCATGTATTAAATATTTTCTTCTTCCCTTCTATTGGTATATCCGAGTTTTTCATTACGTCTTTTAGAGCCCAGTATCTCTTCCATCCTAGGTTTATTCTATTTTGAATTTCTTTTGTTGTGATGTCTGTTGGAGATATTATTTGGCCTAAGTATGTATATTCGTTTACGTAGTAAAGTAAGAAACATTAAATATGTGAGGTTCATGTAAGTTTGCGGTAACTACTCCCAAGTTTACCTATTAGTACATACGTAAGGGGTTAATGTAAGAATAGGGTTTGGCGTAAGATTGGGAGTCGTAACAACAGTAATTAGCTTTGTAGATATGTGTGTGTACTCTGTTACAGCTTTGTTGTAGGTACGTAAAATAAGTCTATGAACAAAATAAATGGATCTATGACGCAATATGGGTGTACATATCTGCGTAATCTTCGAGGAATCCAAGCGTGTGTTATGGATGTGCCATGTCGTTTTACATGTATCAAGGGCCGGGTACACGAGACAGGTCTGAGAACTTTTTGTAATTAAAGTATACATCTGTTCCCGAGGCCATGAAAGCCGATTTTTCGGCGAAAGCTCAGAAGGAATTCGGGAAATTACTTGGCGGCTTTTTCCGTCGTATATACAGTACCTACACAAAAATGTTACGTTCCTTGGTAACATGTGTAAGCAATCAGTCATTGACATTGATCCGCAGATCCGAAGTTTTCCCGGATAGAAAACAAGGATTTTTATTTACCCACACATATTCTGCTTGTACCTGTTACTTTTTTCTAATGTCAACATAGGGTGCCATAATTTCATTACTTTGATTGAACCGCTTTTATGAAAAAACATCAAAAGCTCTCTTCTCCTTCAGGCTTCGTTTCAAGTTGGTAAAATCAAGGACAATTTTTAAGCCAACGTCAATATTTATCCCTGATTCGGTTTTCCCAGAAAAGATTGCCAATAGAAATCAATAAGAAAAGTTGCAAAAGATTCTATGGCAGTCAAGGAACGTCAACAAAAAGGGCCCTAATTCCATTAAATCCAAACGTTTCAATGGTCTCTCAATTGATTTGTAGAACCATTTTTTTTGTAAAAATTAGAAAGATCGGAAATAAGTTTTCATACAAAACTAATTTCAGTTTTTTTTCTGTAATTACAAAAAAAAAAACAAAATGAAAATATTGTTTTGAATCCGGCACCTAAAACACCCCGACAGTTTCCCGAACAAACCCGAGCCCGTGTGACGTCACGACGTTCATTTCTATTCATTTTACCAAAAGCAGCAAATAGCTGATACAGTGTTTTGACTTAGAACCTATTCAATCTTGTTATTATCATATTTTTATTGATGAAAATCAAATATATTAATAAAAAAAATCGAACCTTAAAAGTTATCGTGCTTGCTTCGTTCCATTATGTACGAAAACTACAAAAAAATCCACATTAGGTATATGTTATTCGCATAATAGCCAAGTACCTACCTAGCAATCTGTACTAAAGTTTTGAGAAATTTTCTATGCCTAACTAGAAAAAGAAAATTTCTCAAAAGACAGTCTGTGATACATTGCGGGCCATTTTGGCAAAGTTTATTTATTTAAAAAGTTCTACATATAGTTAATAACCTAAAGTGCCGCTAAAAATCCTGCCGAATACGTACATTTTTTTGGCGGAGTCAATTATAGCATACGGAATCATGAGCTACGGGCGAACATTTAAATCACATATTGAAAAATTTGCAAACGGCAAATTAGACTTTTAACAAGTAAAATTTCAAAATTTAAAAAACGATAACGATCTAAACAGTAAAACACGCATAACTTTTGAACGGCTGAACCGATTTTATTCAAACATAGCTAAGAACACTCTCGATACAATCACCTTTCAAACAAAAAAAACTAAATCAAAATCGGTTCATCCGTTGAGGCGCTATGATGCCACAGACAGACACACAGATACACAGACACACAGATACACAGATACACAGACATACAGATACACAGATACACAGTAACACACCTCAAACTTATAACACCCCTCTTTTTCCGTCGGGGGTTAAAAATAATAGTACCCACAAAAATAAAATACCAGTACAAAGAAAAAGTTCTGGAGCTTTTCAAATATTGCAAAATTCTGCCAGTACAGACTAGGCTTAACATGACCCTCTTAATTGAACAATTTAATAATAAAACCATTCAAAAACCCATATCACATAAAATAATCACCAGAAGTATCACAAATAATCAATTAAGTACCTCAGGGTAAAAACTATTATGGAAGCGAACGACAAAATTCTTGATTCCCACTCTATTATATGAAATCCCACCAAACATAAAAGATTATTAAAATATATATAGAATACAAAAAAATACTATAACGACTACATATTAACTTAGACTTACTAAAAATTTTAATTTACACTAGAAGGAAAAATTTTAAAACTCAGTTAAAAATGTATCAACCTATATATCATGTTGAGCTACCAGTTTTCTAATGCACAGTTGCGCACAACTTGGAGAAACGTCACAAATAAAATATTCACATACCCACAATCACTCTCACAATTGCTCTTTTCTTTTACTGATAGATGTTTAAATAAAGGATTGCGTGAATGTTTAGTTTTTAGGATGAGTAAATAGTTGAGTAGTTAGTTAATATAGATATTAAGGCGAATTTAACACAAGCCCATACAGGTTTATTGGTACAAAATTGAAGTGAAATTGTACTCAAGACTATTTATGAGTAAATAAATAAAAAAGATACTACGCAGTCAAGTTTTTGGGAGCGTTATGACGTTTAAATAAAAGAATATGAATACGTGTGAGCAGAAGCGGATGCTCTCATGTAATGTCTAATAATCCTATCGGTTACATGTTTCGACTTACTGCTACTTAAAGTGCTAAATTAACAGAAATGCATGGAACTTTCTGGAAGGGCCACCCTAAACTGCAATCGTGCATTTCATGCTCTCACAGTGATTACTCGATGCGGTTCAGGTTGCATAACTCCTCCCTCCTCAAGAACGAAATTACACAAACCCGGCTGCTCTGTCGTTTCAGCAAATTCTATTAACGCGACAGATGATTGAGGACTACAGCACTTTTCACTCCGCTCCACATATTTTGACGTTTTGATAGATTGTAGGATCCCCTCCTTCCATTCTCAATATTAAAACACCTGAATGCCCGACATGAATGTCAATAAGTCACCTACCGTTGTTTCACCTACATTTAGGCACAAAATAGAAAGTATACAGAAGGGCCACTCCCGCCCTTTCGAAAATTGACAGCTAAACTTGACAGATTCACTAGGGTTGCTTCTATGTTGATTTCGATTTTAAAAAAAAGAGTAGTTTGTATATGTTACAAACATAAATACATTGATTCGTCTTAACATACATCATATCATGCTTACATGCCTTAGGGGAAAGACAATACATCAAATATCCATTAAAGACCACGACTCCACATACGACGAAGATTGGGTGGTAACAAGACATAAAAACTATTGTAATCATGAGCCTACTAAAAACATTAAAATGTGAAAAGCACCAAGCTCGACAAAAATATAAATGTGAAAAAAAAGTTAATAAAATTCATAAACCCGACTGCTTAAGAAGCGAATAAGAAATATGTACTTAAACAAGATGATAATTATGCTGTGCAGTCGGAGGAAACATATTTGTGAGCTGGATGACTTAAATCATATTGTTATGACAAGTTTCATAACCTTTTTAAATTTCGTCCATGGGCTTAAAATAATTTATTATTTTCATAGATATTGAATTTCTAACTTGTCATCTTGAAAAATTGAATGACCTTTATAACATAACAAGTAAAATTTCAAAATTTAAAAAACCCCCGACACATTTATCTTGCGAAAACATCCCGATTCAAACAGTAAAACGCCCATAACTTTTGAACGGCTGAACCGTTTTTTTTTAAACATAGCTAAGAACACTCTCGACACAATCACCTTTCCAACAAAAAAAACTAAATCAAAATCGGTTCATCCGTTGAGGCGCTATGATGCCACAGACAGACACACAGATACACAGATACACAGATACACAGATACACAGATACACAGATACACAGATACACAGATACACAGCAACACACCTCAAACTTATAACACCCCTCTTTTTCCGTCGGGGGTTAAAAATGAATGAAAGAACGAATTCAAAGTATATTCGGTCTGTAACAATTAACAAAGGTAACCCAGCCAATGCAACCTCGTTACAGTACTTTATGTATGAATGACGTGACAAACGCCTGCGCAAAGCATTCGTGACAGCCACGACTGAGTTCGGTCCAATATTGTCCAATATACCCTGTAAAATCACAATGTCAATGTGTGTGTGCAAAATGACGCTTTGTTCGTAGTGGCCTCTCTGTCTGCGGCGCGCCGCCGCTTACGTACTTTGTGATTTAGGTACTGTAAACACAACGCATTTACGACACTAAATAAACAAATAAAAAATGATTTCTCTTCCACAAAGGTTTCTTATAAACTATTACATAATGGTGCAATATTACTTGGTAAATCCTTTTTGGGAGACTGGCATCTGTACTAGGAAATCCTGTCACAAAGATTACCAGGCCCCCCAACTGAACTGTAATTATTAGTCGATTTGATTACAACTATTGATACCTTTGGTAAAGTACACGGAAAAGAATGGAATACATATTATTTTTAAATTATTATTCCATTATTACAATTTTTATATTAAAGTATTATTAAATTCATATATTCTTAGATTATTATTACATTATTAAAAAATATATATTAAAGTATTATTTAATTTTTAATAATTTTTCGAGCCGAGGCTGCGCTAGAGGGACAAGAGATCTGTGTCGGGGCTTTCCTCGACATAGAGGGAGCCTTCGACAAGACAACATTTGAGTCCATACGCATCGCTGCAAAGGAACATGGCATCAATGATACCACGTGCAACTGGATTGACTATATGCTGAGAAGCAGAATAGTCAGATCGGAACTGATGGGAGACAGACTTAGTGCAAAAACAACAAGAGGTTGTCCGCAGGGTGGAGTGCTGTCACCATTATTATGGTGCTTGGTAGGAGACTCGCTACTTACCAAGCTCAATACTGGACCATTCTACACAGTAGGCTATGCAGATGACATAGCTATAATGGTTAATGGTAAATTCCCGAACATAGTCTCTGGACTATTACAACAGGCATTGAGGATGACAGAGGAATGGTGTACAAAGAACCACCTCTCTATCAACCCAAGCAAAGCAGTCATTGTTCCATTCACGAGGAAGAGACAATTAGGAAACCTAGGATAGCTCTCCCTCAATGGAATAAAGCTGCCCTGGTCTACCGAAGTAAAATATCTGGGTGTAACGCTTGATAGAGAACTCAGGTGGAAAACTCATGTGGAAAATATTACGACGAAAGCCCTACGAGTGTTCGGCATGTGTCGTTCCACCTACGGTAAAACTTGGGGGTTAAAGCCCAAAGTGATACGATGGCTGTACCGGACAATGATAATACCTATTATCACATACGGCAGCATAGTGTGGTGGCCCAGAACAAAGCTTGCCTCGTGCAAAGCGCCACTCACCAAATTACAAAGAACAGTGTGTCTAGGCATCACGGGTGCTTTCAGGACAACACCTACGGCAGCGATTGAGAGATACCTCAATATCCCTCCTCTGCATATGATGGTTGAATTCGAGGCAAGGAAGACATTACACGGACTTGCTGTGGCTGGACTATGGGATGCCTCTAAGCCTAGGACCAACCATACAAAGTTTGACGGGAATGAAGGCCTGGATCGGGTAACAAGCATGTTATCCGATAAAATGCAAACTATGTTTGTGTTTGAAAGGTCTTTCAAGGTCCAAATCCCTACAATAGAGGACTGGACGAAGGGAATCGATCCACCAGAACAAGACAGTCTGGTGTGGTACACTGATGGATCCAAAATGGAATCAGGTACAGGGGCGGGAATATACGCAAAAGGTTACAAATGTAGCAAAAGCCTAGGGAAAATGGCAACTGTATTCCAAGCGGAAACTTATGCCATAATAACCTGTGCTCAAGAGAATATAGATAGAGGAACCAGAGGTAAATCCATATATATTCTTAGTGACAGTCAGGCTGCAATCAAAGCCATGGCATCCTACAAAGTGGACTCCGGACTTATTCTGGATGCTGTCCAAACCCTAAACAGGCTTGGGAAGCACAACAGGGTAAGACTGATGTGGGTCCCTGGGCACAAAGGAATCCATGGTAACGAAATGGCAGATGAACTGGCAAGAGAGGGCTCAGCAAATGACTTTGTGGGTCCAGAACCATGTGTAGGCATCTCGACGTGCCTCGTAAAGGCCGCATTTAGGGAGTTTGCAGATCACAGACAGCGAACTCATTGGCAATCTAGCACCGGTCTACAACACTCCAAGAAATTCCTAGGCTCTACGTTCAAAGCCCGGGAATGCATTTGGAACATGAGCAGGGGGCAAATCCGCTACCTGCTTGGGGCCTTTACTGGGCACTTTGGAACCAACGACATGCTCATGAAGATGGGTTTAACCGCGACACCCATGTGCAGGTTGTGTGGGGAACATACGGAACGCATGGAGCACCTTCTTTGCACATGCGATGCACTGGCTGGTAAGCGAATGAGTCTCTTAGGGGTTGGATATCCAAGACCAGAAGACTATAGGCTCATATCTCCCAGTCTCGTTGTAAAATTCATGAAAAGAGTTTTCAACGAGATTGGGGAGGAGTAAGGTATCTAGGGGACCACAATAGATCCCAATGGGTCGAAGTGTCCGAGTTATTTCTCGGCCCCTCCACAAGATAAGATAAGATTATTTAATTTAAAAATTCTTGGATTATTATTAATTATTTTTAAATTACAAAATATTTTTTCTTTTTTTATATTAAATTTTTATTATATTAATTATTACAAAATATTTAAATTCTACAATAATTTAAATTAAATTGTTATGAGTTGTGAAGTAATGGTGTGGTATGGAGGTAGTTATTTTATGGTGTAGGAGTCGTTATTATGTGGTGTGGACGTGAAAATAAAATTAAAATGGGACGACAAGAAGTTTTTCGGTTACATACACATCTATAATATCAAACAGCACAGGTGTACTGACTACCGTACACCCAGAATAAATTGCCATCAACCAAACACAAATCCAGGCTTTAGGATGCTGCTGATGACAGATATACACACAATCAACGCGCGCTTTTTCGAGAGGTAACAGGTTCAGTATTATTCTGCCGAACGGGGCGGTGGAAAAAGCGCGGGCGTAGCGGCAGAATGCGTCTACCAACAGTAGCCTATTCAGTTACGTACTTTTTTTTCCTTTGAATTGCAAATTGTTTCACTCGTACTTGGCCGCCAAAAAGAAAAATAATTACGTTGTAGTTACATAATGATATCAAAACCTCATACAAAAGTAATTTCGTAACTGTTATAATGTAACTTTGTTTTTTTTTTTTTTTTAATTATATCTTGTATAAAAAAATTCATATTTCGAAACCAATTTCTTAGGAAATGTGTTACATAACCAAGCGGATGTAGGTCTATATATAGGATGATAGGTGCCAGGGACATGAAGGATGCTTTTAAATCAGCGAACTTACTTGCTTGTGTCACCAAAATACTCTGTTACGAGGCTTTGACAGGTCGTGGAAAAATAACTTTTTCAACATACTTGCTCATAAAGTGGCTCTAATTTCACCGCAATTAGGCAAATAATGACACCTGTAATCAAACTGTGACTTTTTCATTGCTATTATTCACAAGTGAGTTATAGAGTTTTTTTTTTAATTTTTCTGGTTGAGTTGCTTTGTTCTTAAAAAAGTTTCGATACAAAAAAGAACGTGCTCAATAGTACAAATGCAACACATTTCACGCAACTTCGTATTTAAATAGATATTTTCAACTTGTACGTGTTTAATAAATAAAACGATCACTCAAATTTATCTTTTGTTTTTCTCTGTAATAAAGAAAACTTGAAATTCCGCATTTTGTACGTGGCTAAAACGCTATCCGCGAAAAGTTAAAAAAAAAAGGAAACCTCATTCTTTTAGGCTATGGGCGATCACCATTGTTAGATGCGCGCGCATAGGAAAACTGATTATTTTTCCCGGCATTGCGAAAAAAAATTCACAACTCGTTTTCACTGTTCAAAATTATTTTTAAGTATTATTTTCTTCACAAGTGTGTTGAAAAACGTCGTATAATACACATGTGAATTGATGATTACCGTCACCGTCAGTGATAATCACCAACATTACACACTTGTACCATAATGTACTATTAGTTTAGCATTTAGAGTTGGAGCCAAACAAACAAACACGTAAATTATTGAAAGTGTACAATGATTCTAGCTAGGTTGATCATCTTTGAATGTTTGTTTGGCGCCGCTTCAAAATACTAGACTAAAAGTTATTTTTATTTTTTGCTTTTCAGTTTGTTATTAGTCGGTATTTTTTTTTTTTAATTTTTTTTTGCTTTTAGTTTACTTAATTTCAACAGAATCGGTTGGTCGGTACAGTCAGAGGAAAATTATCTTATTGATATATCCTTTTTTGCTATCTTCAGGATTGGATTTTATTTTTCAAATAGGATCAACTTTAAGCCTAAGCTTTACAATAAAACAATATTTTTTGGAATCGGACCACTTTATAAGAAGTTCAATCTGCCTAGCCTTTTCCCAAATATATTGGGGTCGGCTTCCAGTCTAACCGGATTCAGCTAAGTACCAGTGTTTTACATGGAGCGACTGCCTATCTGACCTCCACAACCAAGTAACTGACATTTTTTTTTAATATTTATCTAACAATAAAATTTTACGTCTTGGCTTGTTTTTAATATTGGCATATTTGGCAAAACGGATAGGTCCACAAAGGATCCACCCGTTTAAGTTGATCCAGCAATAAAATTTTAAAAAGTAAAATTTTAAGAAGACAAAGATTTCGGAGTAAGCAGGCCCCATCAAAACTTTAAATATAAGATCTGCATAAGCAAAGTCATAATGCAAAACATAAACCAGATTTTAGGGTTCCATAGTCAACAAGGAACCCTTAGTTCGCCATGTGCGTCTTGAATACGGATGTCTGTCTGCAGCTTAGTACTAGAAAGCTTTAATTTGGTATAGATATACACATTAATCACGCCTAATTTGTTGTGCCTCCTGCACACGTAACGTTGGTATGATTTTTTTTCTCGTCTAATCCATGGTGTGAGGTATCGTTGGATAGGCTATTCAGAAATATTACGGGACCGTGAAAACCATGTTTCGATTCAAGGATCCGTTTTCGTAAAATTAAACTTAAAATTTCAAATTTTTGTTAGCGCAAGCGTATCCCCCTTATATGTGAAAAAATTCACGGCAGTAGTATATATATATTAAAATTAAAACGAAAACTATCAGAGCTAAATACTTTTACAAGTTTACGAGTAATAATCAACCAACTTATAAATTGTTCTTGGAAATGTAAAAAAATGTATATTGATGTAAGGGGACACAGGGGGTTTTCGAACGCCAAAGTAAATTTTTGTCCCTTCGTTAGAGCAATATTCGGTGCTTTCATTGTTTATGAACCTTAGTAATGTTACCTATTTATTTTGGTGAATGTAGCTGTTTATACAGAACCCTCTGTGCGCGAGTCAGACTCGCACTTGGCTGGTTTTTTATTGTTAAGACAATAGCGCTGACAAATTTCTGAACCACCATCACAAGATTGGATTCAGTGTAATCAGTTTAAAAGTCGGGCGCATGAAGACTGCGCTTCTTATGTAAGACTTGGCAGCTACTTCTGTGATGAAAGTGAAGACTGATTGAAACTAAAACAACATATCCTTTTTGCACTTGGGGAATATCCATTTTGCCCAACCCCTCCGGGCAAAATAGATAATAGACACCTTTTTTTAATGCTCATAATTTTGTTATAAAGTGTTTAAGTTTTATAAGTTTAGATGGTATTTTCCAAAGATTAAACATAGTACAAAGCTTTGGCCCGCGGCTTCGCCCGCATGGAAAATGTTCTATTATCCCGACGGAACATTATACCGGGGTGGAGTATCCTATGTGCTATTCCTGACCATAATCTATCTCTGTGCCAAATTTCATAATGATCCCTTCAGCCATGCTGGTGTGATTGAGTAACAAACATCCATCCATCCATCTAAACTTTCATATTTATAATACTAGCTTCGCCCGCGTGAAAAGTGTATTATCATCACAAAGGAACATAATAGGTACCGCGATAAAAACACTACAAAGTGAAATATTACTTTCTTTTTCGAAGTCGGTGTCTTTGGTAGGTACCAATTTTTTTCACTATGGACACCGACTTCGAAAAAGAAAGTTATTTTCACTTTGTAGTGTTTTTAGTTGGAAGTAGGTAGATTTTTTTTTCAAAAAATGTTTTTTATTTTACACTTTTTAGTTGTACCTATTATGCAACTTGCCTTTAGTAAGGTAGGTACTTATAATGCCAGAATAGATTACCCGAAAACCATGAACATAGCCGGCGAAATGACAGTGTACCAAGGTGAACTGTACACATCTGCGTAACTATTATAGTGTACTGCCGTGATGTTATGTTATGAAATGGTATAAACAATAAACAGACATGCGAATGCAGCAATCCCGAGAGATTTGCCGTTATTTATTGAAGAGTTCTGTTGTATATCTCCGAAGTTCTTCATCAAATCTTCACCAAATTAAAATGGGACCAATTTCGAAACATACTCTATCAAACAAAAAAAGAATTTTCATAATCAGTTCACAATTGACGGAGATATCGGCGAACAAACACCAAAAAAAAACATACAAGAAGTCGAAAATAGTACCTCCTCCTTTTTTGAAAGTCGGTTAAAAAGTAGCATATGTGCTATTCCAGACTATAATCTATCTCTGTATAATATTTCATCCCGATCCATTCAGCCGTTCTGGTGTGATTGAGTGACAAACAACATCCATCCACATTTAGATATTAGTAAGATTAAAAGTGCAGAGAGCTGTGCTAGTAATCAGGTTGTGTTTTATTTACATTTTCCATGCATCTTGCTCGGGCATCCCGTACATGTCGAATTGAGAACTTTATTTGTCGGTTAAAAACTAAATTACCACCTGTAGTAAAGTAATAATAATAAAAGCCTTTATTAACAATCTTATATGTTACATTTCATCTTATAATTACTTATGTACTACTAATATTAAATATGGTTGTTTATGAAAGCAACGTAATATTTTTTGTATTAGACACCGGTTTCGTGATTGTCTTGCTCTTTGGCATAGGCCTCCCCAAGTGTTCTCCACAACGATCTATCCCTTGCTATCCTCTTCCAGCATGGTCCTGCTAGCTCCTTGATATCATCCTCCCATCTCCGATGCTGTCTGCCTTTACTTCTCTTTTTATATCTAGGGCACCATTCCGTCACTTCGTTCGTCCACTTTTCTGTCTTACTTCTTGTTAGGTGTCCTGCCCATTTCCATTTCAGTTGTTTGATTTGGTATTTTATATCTATAATCTTGGTTTGTTTTCTGATTGTTTTTAACCTAATTTTGTCTTTTGATTTTATGTTGAGTATGCTTCTTTCCATTCGGTGTTGACAAGTTTCTATTGATTTGATATTTTTCTTTGTACAACTCCATGTCTGTCATCCGTAGGTCATGCTTGGTAGAATGACCGAATGAATGTATTAAATATTTTCTTCTTCCCTTTTATTGGTATATCCGAGTTTTTCATTACGTCTTTTAGAGCCCAGTATCTCTTCCAACCTAGGTTTATTCTATTTTGAATTTCTTTTGTTGTGATGTCTGTTGGAGATATTATTTGGCCTAAGTATGTATATTCGTTTTCAACACACATGCTCATAAAGTGGCTCTAATTTCACCGCAATTAGGCATATAATGACACCTGTTATCAAACTGTGACTTTTTCATTACTATTATTCACAAGTGAGTTATAGAGTTTTTTTATTTTATTTATTGATTGAGTTGCTTTGTTCTTAAAAAAGTTTCCATACAAAAAAGGTCGTGCTCAATAGTACAAATGCAACACATTTCATGCAACTTCGTATTTAAATAGATAATTTCAACTTGTACGTGTTTAATAAATAAAACTCGCACTCAAATATAAATTTTGTTTATGTCTGTAATAAAGAAAACTTGATATTCCCCATTTTGTACGTGGCCGTGGCTAAAACGCAATCCGCAAAAAGCCATAAAAAAAAACATTATTTTTAGTCCGCTGATCGCCATAGACTAAAAATAATGTTTTTTTATTGTTAGATGCGCGCGCATAGGGAAACTGATTAAATTTTGCCCGACATTGCGAAATAAATTTCACAACTCGTTTTCACTGTTGGAAATGATTTTTTTATATTATTTTCTTCACAAGTGTGTTGAAAAACGTCGTATGATACACGTGTGTATTGATGATTACCGTCCTCGGCTCTCTTAAGACCCTCACCTAACGGCTCGGGTCTCAATGACGCCTCAGCGGTAATCACCAACATTACACACTTGTACCATAATGTACTATTACGTAGTAAAGTAAGAAACATTAAATATGTGAGGTTCATGTTAGTTTGCGGTAACTACTCCAAGTTTACCTATTAGTACATACGTAAGGGGTTAATTTAAGATTAGGGTTTGGCGTAAGATTAGACGTCGTAACAACAGTAATTAGGTTTGTAGATATGTGTGTGTACTCTGTTACAGTTTTGTTGTAGGTACGTAAAATAAGTCTATGAACAAAATAAATGGATCTATGACGCAATATGGGTGTACATATCTGCGTAATCTTCGAGGAATCCAAGCGTGTGTTATGGATGTGCCATGTCGTTTTACATGTATCAAGGGCCGGGTACACGAGACAGGTCTGAGAACTTTTTGTAATTAAAGTATACATCTGTTCCCGAGGCCATGAAAGCCGATTTTTCGGCGAAAGCTCAGAAGGAATTCGGTAAATTACTTGGCGGCTTTTTCCGTCGTACCTACACAAAAATGTTACGTTCCTTGGTAACATGTGTTAGCAATCAGTCATTGACATTGATCCGCAGATCCAAAGTTTTCCCGGATAGAAAACAAGAATTTTTATTTACCCACACATATTCTGCTTGTACCTGTTACTTTTTTCTAATGTCAACATAGGGTGCCATAATTTCATTACTTTGATTGAACCGCTTTTATGAAAAAACATCAAAAGCTCTCTTCTCCTTCAGGCTTCGTTTCAAGTTGGTAAAATCAAGGACAATTTTTAAGTCAACGTCGATATTCATCCCTGATTCGGTTTTCCCAGAAAAGGTTGCCAATAGAAATCAATAAGAAAAGTTGCAAAAGATTCTATGGCAGTCAAGGAACGTCAACAAAAAGGGCCTTAATTCCATTAATTCCAAACGTTTCAATGGTCTCTCAATTGATTTATTGAAACATTTTTTTTTTTTTTTTATGTTGGAAAGATCGTGTATCTCGTATTCAAGTAAAAGATTTGTGTAAACTTTTATAGTGTTTATTTAACTACAAACTTAGATATTAATATTTATTACAAATATTATGAATGCGAGAGATATGTTGATGTGCCTTGGGGAAGGGCCACAGACTACTTAGAGATACTACGTATGGAAGGGCAAAGGTGAGCTGTCAAAATGACAACCACAAATAACATTTTCTACACTGGTTTCGTTCAGGATCACTATAATACAGATTGTATATAAGTTTTCATACAAAACTGTTTTTAGTATTTTTTTTTCTGTAATTACAAAAAAATATTAAAATGAAAATATTGTTTTGAATCCGGTACCGAAAACACCCCGACAGTTTCCCGAACAAACCCGATCCCGTGTGACGTCACGACGTTCATTTCTATTCATTTTACCAAAAGCAGCAAATAGCTGATACAGTGTTTTGACTTATAACCTATTCAATCTTGTTATTATCGTCAATATATTGATGAAAATCAAATATATTAATTAAAAAAATCGAACCTTAAAAGTTATCGTGTTTGCTTTGTTCCATTAAGTACGAATACTACAAAAAAGCCACATTAAGTATATGTTATTCGCATAATTTATTTATTTATTTATTTGACACCAATAAGTACAACATCTTACAGTATTTCCAAGATGATGTTATACCACATAATAAATAATGTTATACACTATATACGAGTAGAAACATAAAAGTTTAACAATAAAAATAAAATAACAAAAATCAAGAAACCATTCGTATATGTATGCCTCCTTCAATGCACCTTTGTGCTCCTGACACAAATTTCGGCAGGCTATGGAACACATCTTCCGATGGCATATTATTTATAATACGCGCGGCCCTTGACAAAGGGGCAAACTTTAATAAATTTGTCCTAGCCCTTGGCACATCTAACAAAGTGGGTCGGCGGCGCGCACCCACATACCCATCCGGTACATGCAGCCGCAGCGCCTCCAGTACATCTGGATGATGCACCAGCCCGCGCAGAACTCTCGCCGCGTATTTTACTAAAGCGACGTCCCTCCTAACCGCCAGCCTAGTATACCCGACCATGCCCAACACAAACAGACTCGGATACATCAACGGGTAGAATAGGTAAACCCCATATTGCTTCAAATATAAATATCTAGTGAATTTATTTTGGATTTTTTCGATCATGAGACTATATTTGTCCTCATGCGGATTCCATATAATGGCACTTGTCTCAAGATGACTACGAACCAAAGTATTATAAAGTATTTTTACCACTGCTACACTTTTAAAATCCGTACATTGTCGTAAAATAAAACCTAAATTTCTAAAGGATTTGCTACATAACTCCATAATGTGATTGCGAAACATCAACTCGACCAGAATATGAACACCAAGATCCCGCATTTGCGTGACACGCGGCATCACTATGCCGTCCATCTCATACTGAGTTTGTAGTGGGACACGCGCGCGACTGTACGTCATCACGCAACATTTGGTCACATTGAAGACCAGTTTGTTTTCCTGACTCCATTGTACCACCTTGTCGAGATCGCGCTGAAGCCTCTCACAATCCGAGGCGCTCGCTACAGAGATAAACACTAATAATAGCCAATATATATTATTATTATTATTATATATTAATATAGATAATAGCCAAGTACCTACCTAGCAATCTGTACTAAAGTTTTGAGAAATTTTCTATGCCTAACTAGACAAAGAAAATTTCTCAAAGGACAGTCTGTGATACATTGCGGGCCATTTTGGCAAAGTTTATTTATTTAAAAAGTTCTACATATATTAACCTAAAGTGCCGCTACAAATCCTGCCGAATACGTACATTGCTTTGGCGGCGTCAATTATAGCATACGGAATCATGAGCTACGGGCGAACATTTAAATCACATATTGAAAAATTTGCAAACGGCAAATTAGACTTTTAAAAATAATAGTACCCACAAAAATAAAATACCAGTACAAAGAAAAAGTTCTGGAGCTTTTCAAATATTGCAAAATTCTGACAGTACAGACTAGACTTAACATGACCCTCTTAATTGAACAATTTAATAATAAAACCATTCAAAAACCCATATCACATAAAATAATCACCAGCAGTATCACAAATAATCAATCAGGGTAAAACTATTATGGAAGGCGAACGACAAAATTCTTGATTCCCACTCTATTATATGAAATCCCACCAAACATAAAAGATTATTAAATTGTAAAAATTATAAACTCAAATACAAAAAATACTATAACGACTACATATTAACTTAGGCTTACTAAAAATTTTAATTTACACTAGAAGGAAAAATAAAAAAAACTCAGTTAAAAATGTATCAACCTATATATCATGTCGAGCTACCAGTTTTCTAATGATTGGCACAGTTGCGCAGTTAGAATCATGAATGGAATTCTATATAAAAGTATTGGTATCTACCAAGATAGCAAGCTTTGAATGTCAAGATGGTTATTGGTTATTTACTGTGTGTCAGAGAGTATCTGGTGTGTAAGGAAAGGGTTTTATGAATAAAAGCACAGAAAGACAAGACTAGGTATTTATTTAAGTAAGGCTTGTCAATTAATTCATATTTAGAAGGCTCATTAGCTTACTGCCCGTTCGCTAGACTAGTTCTCGTGGGGAAGAAGGGCAACAAACCCCACGGAAGCTCTTTCGTAGTATTTGTCGATATCTTTTACAAACACAAAGTATTTACAATATTATAGATTCAAAATAACAAGGATAAGGCAAAGGACAGAGTAGCCCTTAAATCAATATAACATATTAGGAATAAAGGCCATAATACGATATAGATATAGCTTCAACACAACCATTAGAAATAATAAAGTATAATATCAAATAACTTACGTTAGTCTTGTGTAGTCGATCTTACACCAAGTATTATAAAGTAGTATACTTCTAAATAACAATATCTAGCCTGTACTGGCTTGTAGTTCAACAAAAAGTAATCCGCTTATCAATTACACAATATTTTATAATATCGGGTCTATGTGTCTCAATACGTCCAATATGAGAAAATGGCGCGGTATCCCGCCATTTTCTATATTGCTTCAAATAATCTCAAAATTAGGTGAACAATAATCAATTACTATGAAGTGAATATGTTTTAAAACGTATCAAGACAATTAAGGAATTTAATATCGCCTATATAGCAATTCTTAATCAATATTCGAAAGAATATTGATACTAACAGACAGTATTGTACTAATTGTTTCAAAGGACTTATAATACCAATATAGCATTATAAAATCCAGGATACATCACAATGATCATTACAAATTACGTAATCATTTATAGGTATATTATCAACGTGGTTTAAATATAAGTTTAGAGTTATTTCCTGTACACACAACAATATTTACTTAGGTTGGTACTATTTTACATTTGAAGGTAGTTGACACCACAATAATAATTAAGGTAGGTACTTAGACATTTGTCGGTAGGTGCTTAATAAATATGACAGGTATGTATTATGTAGCAAACCATTAAAAAATGAAAATTAACGATTTAATGACGTCACACATACTTCAAATTCTATCACGCACAACTTGGAGAAACGTCACAAACAAAATATTCACATACCCACAATCACTCTCACATTTGCACTTTTCTTTTACTGATAGATGATTAAATAAAGGATTGCGTGAATGTTTAGTTTTTAGGATGAGTGAATAGTTGAGTAGTTAGTTAATATAGATATTAAGGCGTATTTAACACAAACCCATACAGGTTTATTGTACAAAATTAAAGTGAAATTGTACTCAAGATTATTTATGAGTAAATAAATAAAAAAGATACTACGCTGTGTTCAAGAAACAAAGATTTTAGATTCAGAAAACCACTTCCATTTCTATCTATGGGTTTAACTAAGTTTTTTACAACGCCTAACTTGATGAGTAAAGGCGGTCAAATTGTATTGTTTTTGGTTTGTAATGTAGTTGGTTTGTATTGTTGTGTTTGTTATTGTCTACTAAAGGATCAATTTTTCTGCTGTATGTTGTTCTCGATTAATTTGAAGTAAACTGTCCACAAACTTAAATAAAAAAACTGATTAATTTCAGCACTTCCCATACATATTGTAATATATAATTGTAACTTACAAAAATTTACTTAAAACTAATAAAAATATACTTGACACTTAACAAACACCGGTTGGAAAAAGTACTAGAAATAAGACCGCCGCTAACTGTCGTAGACGTTGTAGCAATACTAAACATCAATAAATCAATAATACCGAATTAAAAATATATTGAGGTCAGGGTATAATTTTGTATTTGCGAAATACCAGTTTTATTTTTGGCGGTATAGCCAATTTTCGATATACTTTATTATGAAAAAAATATAGGTTATTAAACTTGCAGGGCTATTTACATATGTCGATGTAATATAATATTTTCATTAATCTTCTGTTAATACCTACCTATACCTGAGAGATACAGAAAATTCATAATTGGTTTAATGGCAAAAAGTTTTTTTTGTCTAGATTTAACCTACTCCTACTCCTGAAGCACCCACTACAATATTTCATCCCTAGTTTCTATTTCAGTCACGACAAAAGAGGTTTTAAGTCTAACTGATTCAACTACATATAAAATGAAATGAAAAAAGTTAGCGGGAACTGCATAGTGTGCGCGAGTGTTTGCATAAAACCGCTGGGCCGCCGGCCGGATCCGGAGTGTGTGCACTTTGACTTCGTCGAGTAACTTAGGCCTCTTGAGACTACAGTTTCACTCAATACCGTGTTCTATTATACCCGCGACGAAAAAATAAGTTCGATCTGATCATTTATGTTAGAGATCACGGCATACTTATATTTGGAGGGTCTACTCTTTATAGCAGAAATTTTATGTCATTATGTATAACGTTTGGGAAACACTTATTTATCATACATTCAAAACTCATAATTTTGTAACTAGAATCATATATAAGCATAAATTTCATATCGATAATAATTAGAAAGTAGAACCATCATATCGCAGAAAATACAAAGTCAGAATCGTCTTTTAGCATACATTTTATATCGATAGTCATTAAAAGGTAGAACTATCATCTCAGAAAGTTTACAGTTAGAATCAACTTTTGGAATCAACTTTTGGCATACATTTTATATCCATAATAATTGAAAGACTCATCTCATCTATCATCATTATCTATGCATGCAGCAAGCATGCAGCATACAAACATGCAAATAGGCATACACCATGCATAAGAATAATTCATTAAAAAGTAAAAACATGCATGTAGCAAGCATGCAGCATGCAAGCAAGCATGCAAGCGAGCATGAAACATGCAGCAGGCATGGTTTCTGGCACGGCTCCTGCACTGCGGGGCTTCGGCGGTCCCACGCGAGCTTATCGTAGCAGATGTTTTTACGCTCGCCGCCGCGCTTCTACTAAGATCGCGGGCCGCCTCTATCCTCCGCGCCTACATTGGTTTAAATTACAGAAGTCTAAGGGGCAGACGGTACTACCGAAGTCGAAGAGTACTGAAGTCGGTTTTGCAGCGATTCGTTTCGGTCACTAACTTTTGTACCGCAACATATTGACTTTTTAAGACAATATTTTAATTTAAGGTTTAAAACGATATTTTAGAGAAATGGCAATATGCCTCATAAAATTTCCTAATGAAATTCTGCCATCTTCATCGCATGCCAAGTGAAATTATACCAAATAATAGTCACTCTAAATAAACGTTATGCTAAACGAAATATGCGGCATTTTAACTTTGCGGTAATTATGCCAAATAAAATTCTGCCGTCTTATAAGTATGCCATTGCAAATTCGGCCAAACAATAATTTTATTAAATATTTTTTTACCATAAAAATATACGTTTAAGGGGGCGTTCCACAGGGCTCTCATATCGGCCCAATACTATTTATTGTCTTTGTCAATGATACACGTGAATGCTTACGTTTCTGCGAATGTTTAATGTACGCCGATGACTTCAAATTTAGTAAAATAATTGACTCAAACGATGATTCTGAGCCATTACAGAATGATCTGGGTAAGTTAATCGACTGGTGTGTTAACAATGACATGGACTTAAACATTAATAAATGTTTTCACATTAAGTTTTCTAGGAAGAAACTCTTAGTGCCGTCTGTGTATTACATTGGTACCCACGTCATCCAGGAAGTAGAACGAATCAGAGATTTGGGTGTAGTTTTTGATTAAAAGCTTACGTTTATACCTCACTTGGAGAGCATTACCAAGCGAGCCGCTAGAATGTTGGGATTTGTTATTAGAAACGTGGTTGGCTTTCGACGGAATAAGACTAAGATTTTATTGTACAACTGTTACGTTCGTAGTATTTTGGAGTACTGTAGCACTGTTTGGAGGCCGCATAAGCGTAGCGTACTACACATAAGTTGAGATTAGAGCGTATTCAGAAGAGGTTCCTCTGGCATTTGGCATATTCCTGCGGAATTACCAAAAATAAGCCATCGTACGCGGCTAGGCTATCGCAATTTAGGATAAACTCTTTAGAGAAACGTAGAAATATCATAGATTCAAGTTTCTTAATTAAAATCTTGCGTAACAAAATAGACTGTCCTCAGTTATTGGGCAGGATCAGGTTTCGAGCTCCAGCTAGACAGCTCCGTTCTCCTATCAGTCCTTTTTACCCTCCACCACGAAGAACCGTCCGCGGTGACAATTCGGCCCTTCCTCGGCTGTGTAAACTATTAAATAGTTGCAGCGATTTAGTAGACGTACTACATGCGGACTCACTTACCAAGACCCGAAAATTTACACACGATTTTATGTAGTCTAATTATGGTTATAAATTTTAATTTTATAGTGTAAGATGTTTTAGGTATCATTTTATACCATTTTTTTGTTCTATTAGGTTATTAAGTTGTTTCTGAATGTTTGTTTTAGCTTATGCATGTGTGTGTACCTGTAAAAAATTGTGACACTCAACTATAGTTTTAAGTGAATAATTACTGTAATATTCTTAGTGTTAACAATTGTTGGTGAGCCTAATAAATAAATAAATATGAAATAATTTTTGACCAAGATTAAACTGTGGTAATACGTCGACGACCCAACGTGCTAAATATATTTGTGTTAACTTTGTTAAGAATTATTTATCAGTTTATTTTTGTATGGTTAGTTTGTGTATTTTATGTATGGGTTACCTGAAAATAAATAGTCATTATTATTACTAAACGGCCATTCGTGCTATTACATTTATACATAATGGTCGTGATGTCAAACGTATTAAGAACTTGGACGAGAAACAAATGAATTCGTACTGTTGAATCATTCAAGTGGCGCGGGACACATCTTTCAAAGAATTTATGGAATCATGCGAGGTTTAATTAATACAAAGGGACAGTCTGAGGAACATGCAGTGAGATATATGCCAAGTGTTTTATGCCAAATAAATTTCGGAGCATCAAGACTTGCCAGATTCGGAATGGCATGAGAAGATTATTTGAATTTTTCTGTTCGAGATTAAAAATGTACAGTTTTCTGATTTTTCCCTTTACTTATAGTATAAGACGATATTACTTGCCAAAGGACAATGGCAGAAGCCCATATTTTTTTTTAGCTGAGATTAAATTCCTACGTCATTAAATGAAAAATATCTGGTTTAACTCAGGGTCATATTCTGAATTAGTTTTTCCAAGATTTTTCATTCGAGAACGCCATGGATATTCGGTTATGAACTTTTGTAGGTTATGCCTGGGTAACTTTTAATAATGTGTTTGATAGGTAATATTATTAAATTTCGTGGAAGTTTAAGGGCAATATCGTATCAGTATTTCCCTTACCTATTTATTTCAGTATGAAATGTAAAATATACTCTTTGGAAAGAATATATTTATTTATAATAAGCTACTTTGACGTGTATCAAACGGTCGTCGTCAACAACCAAGGACTATTTTTTTGGACACTAGTCTTTTTGCCTATCATAAATTGAAAGTAAGTAATTTATTTATTTCTACTACACTATAGTATTCTTATCTACCTGCAAGGAATACCTACACTTATAGATACACTGTATTTATATATCATTAACTCAATTTTATTATAATAACAAATACAATAGCCATATACTTACTACAGTCACTACTTGTCACTTGGCAGAATAAGTGTAAAACTAAGCTAATGAGATTTGACGAAAATATCAAATAACTTTATTTTATAAAGTTTTTTTCTATCCGTGGTGAACCAGTTAATGTTATACCTACTTTGAAAAAACGTAGATAATCAATGACATTTATTTCGTATATAACTCACTTTCAGACGCTCAAATTCAGTCGACTACGATTTCGCCATTGTTCTTTCATAGTTCTAGGTCAACGGAAATTGCCCTATAAATTTTGATTTCCTTGAGAGTGTCGAAATATACGTTTTTTGCGGCATAAACGGCTATTTTATTTTACGTTAACTTAGAAGTTTTATTTTTCACAGCTTCAAGGGACTGTAGACCTGAGTATATGGTTTTAATTTCAACTCGATACCTCCACGCATTGACAGACTGTCTTGACAGACAGACGGACAACAAAGTGATCCTATAAGGGTTCCACTTTTTCCTTTTGAGGTACAGAACCATAAACATTAAGAACATTATACAACATTTAATTAAGAATTCCTCAGACTGTCCCTTTGTATTAATTAAACCTCGCATGATTCCATAAATTCTTTGAAAGATGTGTCCCGCGCCACTTGAATGATTCAACAGTACGAATTCATTTGTTTCTCGTCCAAGTTCTTAATACGTTTGACATCACGACCATTATGTATAAATGTAATAGCACGAATGGCCGTTTAGTAATAATAATGACTATTTATTTTCAGGTAACCCATACATAAAATACACAAACTAACCATACAAAAATAAACTGATAAATAATTCTTAACAAAGTTAACACAAATATATTTAGCACGTTGGGTCGTCGACGTATTACCACAGATTAATCTTGGTCAAAAATTATTTCATATTTATTTATTTATTAGGCTCACCAACAATTGTTAACACTAAGAATATTACAGTAATTATTCACTTAAAACTATAGTTGAGTTTCACAATTTTTTACAGGTACACACACATGCATAAGCTAAAACAAACATTCAGAAACAACTTAATAACCTAATAGAACAAAATAATGATATAAATGATAACTAAAACATCTTACACTATAAAATTAAAATTTATAACCATAATTAGACTACATAAAATCGTGTGTCAATTTTCGGGTCTTGGTAAGTGAGTCCGCATGTAGTACGTCTACTAAATCGCTCCAACTATTTAATAGTTTACACAGCCGAGGAAGGGCCGAATTGTCACCGCGGACAGTTCTTCGTGGTGGAGGGTAAAAAAGACTGATAGGAGAACGGAGCTGTCTAGCTGGAGCTCGAAACCTGATCCTGCCCAATAACTGAGGACAGTCTATTTTGTTACGCAAGATTTTAATTAAGAAACTTGAATCTATGATATTTCTACGTTTCTCTAAAGAGTTTATCCTAAATTGCGATAGCCTAGCCGCGTTATTTTTGGTAATTCCGCAGGAATATGCCAAATGCCAAAGGAACCTCTTCTGAATACGCTCCAATCTCAACTTATGTGTAGTACGCTACGCTTATGCGGCCTCCAAACAGTGCTACAGTACTCCAAAATACTACGAACGTAACAGTTGTACAATAAAATCTTAGTCTTATTCCGTCGAAAGCCAACCACGTTTCTAATAACAAATCCCAACATTCTAGAGGCTCGCTTGGTAATGCTCTCCAAGTGAGGTATAAACGTAAGCTTTTAATCAAATACTACACCCAAATCTCTGATTCGTTCTACTTCCTGGATGACGTGGGTACCAATGTAATACACAGACGGCACTAAGAGCTTCTTCCTAGAAAACTTAATGTGAAAACATTTATTAATGTTTAAGTCCATGTCATTGTTAACACACCAGTCGATTAACTTACCCAGATCATTCTGTAATGGCTCAGAATCATCGTTTGAGTCCATTATTTTACTAAATTTGTAGTCATCGGCGTACATTAAACATTCGCAGAAACGTAAGCATTCACGTGTATCATTGACAAAGACAATAAATAGTATTGGGCCGATATGAGAGCCCTGTGGAACGCTCGATGTAATCGCACAATTACCAGATTGGAAGCCATTAACTGCAACAAAGTAGAACTGGTTCTCTAAGTAAGATTTCAACCAAGCTGGTAAATTACCAGTAATGCCGTATGCCTTTAACTTTTACATAAGGATATCGTGTGACACACGGTCAAAAGCCTTACTAAAATCTCTATATCAAAAATAAACTAATTAATAACTCTAGAGACCGATTGGCCGATATTGGAGAGTGTTGATGATTTACGAACGGTTTTTGATGATTTTTACGTCAATCGAGTGCCACTGGCAACATTAAAAATGGAAAATAGAAAAATGGCGGCTTTTGGGCGCCCTATTGTGGAGGTCCAAGTTTTTCCAGTCCCATCGTTTGGTATAACAAAATAAAAGGATTTATGAGGTGATTTCAAAAAAAACCAACACTTATAATATGTTTAAATATACCTACTACAAAAAAAAAAACTAAAAAGTTATAAATAAAAAACATCTGGTTTTGGTCAGCCAGCTCGCGAATATGTATCCTCCGACTGCACATCATGATTTTCTTCTTGTTTACTTCTTATTAGTTCGCTTGTTAAGCAGTCGGGTTTTTTGATTTTTCTAATTAACTTTTTTTTAAGAAAGAGAAGATAGAAGTTTTTAATAAAGTCGCAACCTAACTACGAAACGTAATCGGTATCTTTTATATTATTTAATTATATTCATTTCGTAGCATTAATTATTAAACAGATGTTTATTAGTTTTTGGCTGGATTGTTTAGCTGTTGAGCAACATTATAACTGATAATGCTTGCACTGTCTGAAGACGTTCACTCAAATCTGTGTGATGTTTTGTTCAAGAGACCACCCCAGAATGATATAAATTCGTTTATCATGATGAGACCATTAAATTTATTGTATAAACTTTAAAAGAGACTGACTTCTTTGTTTGTTTTTGTTTCCCTTTCCATGGCAGTAAAAATAAAATAAAAAATATTTTATGCCTCAACGAGCAACACGCTGTTTTATAGGCCTGAGAGTAAGTATTAATTACGGTGTGCGAAACCAACAAAAACAGATAAGCTTACTGAGAAAATATTTTAACAAAAGAAAATCGGCATCTACTCCTGAAAAAAATCCACAAAATTATATTTATTAATGTGCGCGAATTTTCCTCAAAGGATTCGCTTTCTGGGAAAATAGATGGAAATGGTAACCATAATCGTGGCATATATATCTTAATGAAAAATATTTTCAATTCAATATAGATTAAGTACTTTTTGCATTTAAATTCTAGATATAAAATTTTTACATAAGTTGCAATGAAAAAATAAATTTAAACGTCATCATCATCTTCCCCTTATCCCATGTTACTTGTAGTTCCATTCTTCCTGACAACCGTAACGCATATTCACTTCTTGTTTAAGTATAATTTATTAGTACATAAAAAAACAACAACACAGTACATAGCTTAAGGAAACAGTGGGTTGTACTACCAAGTTTGAAATTATTGTCAGCTTGTTATCAATCTTGGGCATCTTTCATTTGTAATTTTAAGTCTTAGGTAATTTAATATTTATTTTAGGTAATATATTTTTTTTTTTTTTTTTTTTTTTTATGGGTTTGCTCTTGACTCTAGTCTAAGTCATAGGTGACAGAGACAGAGTCGACGATGGAGTGAGCTTACCCAGAAGGAGCCTGTTTACTCTAACTTTGAAGAGATTCGGGTTGAATGCGTTCGGAAACACAGATGCAGGTAGTGAGTTCCATTCATTCGCTGTGCGCATTATGAAGGATGTTTGGAAGCGCTTGGTGCGAATTGGTGGAATGGCAACAAGGTAAGGATGGTAACTTGCAGTGCATCTAGATGTCCGATGGTAGAAGGGGGCTGGTGGGATGAGGTCGTGGAGTTCTTGAGCACACTCACCGAAATATAGTCTGTAGAAGACCGACAAGCAGGCAACCTTGCGGCGATGAGCCAAGCTGTGAAGCTTGGTATCCACCAGTTCACCAGTTGGTATTTTATATATTCACGTGTAAGGGGTACACGTGAATATATAATTTAAATTACCTAAGACTTAAGATTTTAAATTACAAACACGGTGTATTTAATCCCATTTTTATTTTATCGTATCGTTTCGTTTCAGCCCATCAGGGCTCGTTTATTTTTCTCAAACTGTGGAAGAAATATATATTTTTATTAGAGAATATAAAACTTTAAGTAAAGTCGCCAACACTGCATTTTTTCATAATTTTCCAAATATAATTGAAGTAGTTTTATATTATTTCAAAATTAATAAATTTAACCCCGTTTTACGGCACCATCTTTACTAGACCTATTTTATCCACTAGTCGGTACCTTTTTAGGCAACTTTATACTCTAATTTTTATGTGGTTGTTAAATACAGGTCTTCTGGTCCCAAGTCAGGAGTTATACACCGGGGCCCATAGCGGCGTTGGGACTCCTGGACCCTGTCTGAACCTGTACCCCTCGAAACCGCGGTTCACGGCAGTGGAAAGCTAGGGATTTGCTCCTTATTGGGAGATATACTGGTTCCTACTACGGGTATAAGGTGGCACAAGGGTTGGCCGGTAATATTATAGGCACTTACCTTAGATTCCTGCGGTAGACTCCTGGGGGTCGATCAATATCGTGCCGTGAGGTTAGGGATAGGAGAATATATATATAATAAAGGACAATGATTGGATTGGGAGCGTTCTGATCCAGGCTTCGGCTTCCAGGCAGACACACACGCGTTTCTCACAAAAACGCCTCGCTGCGCGTGAAAATATATTCTAAACCACCCTCGAGGGTGCCCCACATACCGATTGCGAACGGCTGGCGCGATTAACCATTACAAATGGGCGTAACACATCCCGATTCGATATGCTTCGACAAGACCCGACTTCCGCGTGTTCACGTTACAAATTTTCTCTTTCGACTGTTAAGTGTCAGCTGTCAAAATCGTTGACAGCCCACCGACACGGTGTTGCAAGTAAACATTAAAAAATGGGACGAAACAGTGGTGAACCCGTCAACTTGTATGTAGTACCGTAAACACCGTACTTGTTGCTCGTATTATTTACGATCTCTGCAAAGTAAATAATACAAAAATCATATACCGAAATTCCTGGCCGGTCCAGAAAAGCATACAGAATTAGTTTTTTAATTCATTTCTTTTTCTGTAGAATCGTTATAAATAGAGTTAAAGAGACAAGATACCTACTTACTCATTTATCAGATCAGTAAATTGTCTTGCGAACTGCCTAAATAACTCCGTTAAAACGTTATTGGGTGATCCTATTTTCTATCTAATAAATAAAATTAATTCGAACGAATCCTATTTGATACCGTCACTCGCACCCGACACCAGCATTTCTATTTAGCGAATACAATACAAAAATACAATATTGAGTCTGGCAATCGAAAATAGAGACTGAAAAAGCGCGGAAAGTTTTAAAAATATCAGCATAGCAACCCCGAAACTAGTATGAAATACCTGGAATAACCTAATTTGATACTTTAGAACTATTAATTTTACTTATTCTGAATAAAAATACTATAGGTAGGCAATACTTTAGTTATTATGTACTTATCAATCCGAATAAAAAAAAAACAACAGTATTCTATAATAATTTTGGTTGTGAATAAACCAAAATACCATATTCAAAATCTGTTTCTAAGACTATCATGTGAAAAGATTCATTAATTGTCACTGGAATCACTGTTTCGTACATTAATAATGAAACTTTATAAATTATTTTCTGTAATTCTGTACCTTTAATTATATTTATTTTCAACATGTATGACACGATAAGTCATTTTCTTGCACTCCTCTGCTAACTATTTCACCCAAGTTCTGTGTGCTTCTGGGTTCTTATACTATATTTCTGCTCTAAATCCGTAACTTTTTCAATAGTTTTCACTATCTCATTAACCCCTGCTACATCCTCCAGATCTCCTGTAAAAGAAAAAAAAATGTTAAAATTACAATGCAACCTTTATTATGGTATGATAAATAACCACAATGCATTATTATGAAGGTGTTTAACTTATAAAATGAATGAAATGTAATAATAGAGAAATAGTTTGGCATCAATAGTAATTACGAATTAAAACAAAGTATCAAATTATTAGCGTCCTAATATCTTATGAAACCTAACACCACATGGAAACAACCTTGTTTTTGTTTGAATTCTTTGTCTTTCTCTTGTTGTTTTTTTTGATATTTAGTCATCATGCGGAACAACATCTCCCGTAATCCACTTTTAATTGTTTTATTCATTTTTTACTGAATAAAAATAATGGCCTAAAGAAAAACATGGTTTATAAATTAGATCCGACAGTCATTTGTTTTAGTTTAACGAAATTAATTGTCATTCAGGAAAAATAAGAAATATAATAATTATTTTATTTTCTAAGAGCATTTCTAGGTCCAATAGATACAAATCCAAGTTTCGTACTGTTCGGGGTTGGGATAAGATTGAGATAATGGATGAGGTAAAAGATGAAAGTCAGTATAGGGTTAATAAATTCACTGTATTGTCTGGACACAATTAAGAAATTAAGCCTAATTTATACTAAGGTGAATGATATGGGATTATGAGTCACGCGCACGGTATGCTGCCGAATTACGTACTAAACTATTGCTGTGTAAGTGCAATAATATAAATGATGGAAACATACTGAGCGGGTGGCGTAATAATGCTGACCCAGGTAAACGTACTGTACGGTGGTAGACCCGTACATGCTCCCGGGGGCAAAGATAGGGGTTAGTAGGATAAAGATGGAGATGAGATTTACAAGATGATAAACAATATTCAACTTATCAGCTATATGACAGGGATAGGGATTAGTAGTGAGAGATTAACAGTATTTCGAACAATTACAAGTAGTCTAGAGCAACTACTTATCTTAGATCGGGAAGGGAAAATACGCGAAAAACCGGGGACGACGCCCTATCTTCTGTTTGTAAACAATCGCTAGATTTAATAAGATTTTTGGGAACACTTTTCACAGATTGACTAAATTGCCCCTTTTCCCTAAGATCACAACACTCACTCACTGCCCTTTTCACTTTGATTAAAGATTGCCCTTTTTCCCTAACCGCACTACACTCACTTATAACACTCTCATTTCCGGGATGTGAAGAGATCGCAGTAGCAGTAGGTGCCTCTCCAGCAGGCACCGAGGGTTCTCGACGTGTTGACCGCCTGAGACGCCGCCAACAGTATACCGCTGCAGTTATCAGGATTCCAAGGATTAGAGCATACAAGACGCTATAAAGATGTACGTCGTGATAGGATATTTTATCACTCCATGTTTCAGTTTGTTTCATGATCTCAATCTTTTTCTGTATATCTTCAAATTGTCGTAATATTTCAGAATTATTAGGATTAATTTCAGGAGATTCAGGGGTAGATATGTTGAATATATGATTAATAGGTGATATTTGTGGCGCAATCATTCTTGGACCAATACTCATTTTGCTAGACAGCCTTTTAGTAGAATGGACAACGAAATTGTCCGTCTTTATCATACAGCCTTCCTCCACATTCAACAGACCTGCGTTCATTATTTTAATGGCGGTAATTTCGCCGTCACAGAGAAGTTTAAAGTTGCATTCATTACAACAAAAATAATAATATTTATTATCCACTGTTAATTCTTTCCAAATGTTTTTACAAGGGGTTCTAATAGTTTCACAGGTTCTTGTGTGTGGGATCGTTTCACACAAGCTGTGATCATCTTTTAAGATATTTATAGGGTTTTTTGTATGACATAAAATCATCCCAGGATTTTGTCTTATACAAGACTGGAGATCAGCATCAGTAAGGGTTACGTATGAGTCTTTTCTGAGGTTAATGGCAGCAAAACTTGAGATAGCTTTCACATGTATCATGTCATGGTTCAATAATCGTGGGACTGGAATGAGATTAAAGATTTCGTAAAGGTCTCTTTCGATGAGGGGTATTCTTATTTCAATGATCAAGTACTTACTATAGTACTTAGTCCGCACTTTTATCAAGTTGTAGAGATCCTTGAGATTCAAATGGTCGACAGGAAGTGCCATGTCTTTGGGGATATGTGCTGATATAGAACTTAATTCCGTTCTCAGCTGTTTAGGAGATATAAGATGGAAGTCCAATTTTCCATTGTAAATATTAGTTATCGTATCAAGAATGGAGTCTTGTATTTTCCTGAGGCTATACAGTAAGTTATTCGCCGTCATAGCAGATGCTAAGAAATCGGTAACTAAAGTCATGTTCTGTACATGGCGTTGAAGATCTTGACAGGATTCTTTAAGGTAATTAAACTTTTGATTTATCGATTTATGATGTTTGTTCGCAGCTTTCTCCATTCTTTTCATAAGATTAAACTCGGCTTCCACGATTGAGGTTTGGTTTTTCCAGAGGTTATACAAATGTTTATCATTTTCTTTCAAAAGGTCGATGTCTTGTGCGTATTTCTCCGCAAAACGCTGATCTAGTACGCCAAACAAGCTGTTTGCGACGTAGCCTACTCCGTCTATTAGTCCACGACGCCGGCGCCGCCGCTCATATCCAGTTACAAATGATTCATTCATTGTCAACATACTATCGTAATGTTTAATTTCTTCGAACTCGTGCCCGAGTTGTAAGATGATACCGGCGCAAGGTGTGTGTTCTTTAATAGTTGAGCATAATGTTTCAAGATAATTGATATACTTCTCGAGTGCCGACGTGCCTTCTTTGTAGGGATATGTGTCATAATAAACAATTAAACGCCAATCGTCTCTAATAAGATGCATGTTGGAGATTTTATCGAAATAAACGCTGTTGTTGCTCAAAGGGGTAGAGCTATAAGATGCTTGAGATAAGTTTATTAGTGACAATAAGAATAGCGTTAATGACAGAGCTATAGTCGACAAGGAGATACGCTTGGGATTTTTCTTCCTTGGTGCTTCATCCTTTATCTTCGTGTCACTAGGAGGATTATTGTCTCTGTCCGCTGGTAATAAAGATAGCTTAACAACAGGCCGTTTTAGGAAACCATTTTTGGTTTTAAGGGTAACGACTCTGACGTGTCCGTCAGAACCAGGATGCAGTTCTACTATACGCCCTAGAGCCCACTTTCCAGGTGGAAGATTTTCATCTTTGATGATAACAATATCGTTGAGACTGAGATTCCTTTGGGATTGTCTCCATTTTGCTCTAATGGATAACTGTGAGAGATATTCATTTTTCCACTGGGCCCAAATATGTCTATAAATTTTTTGTACCAAGTGCCACCGCGTCCTTAGATCATTTTCTGTTTCAAAGATCGTTAAGGTAGGCCCACTTGCAAGAAAGTGTGCTGGGGTTAAGAAGTCTATGTCCTCGGGATCCTCCTTCAAAGGACAAAGTGGTCGAGAGTTTAAACAACCCTCGAGTTGAGACAGGAGGGTACTATATTCTTCGTAGGTGAGTTTTTGCTCACCAACAACACGCCTAAGATGGTGTTTTAAACTCTTCACCGCAGCTTCCCAAAGTCCGCCAGCAGAAGGCCATGACGGAGCATTAAAATGCCACTCGATGTTCATTTCTGCGACGATAGATAATGTTTCTTGGCTTGATAATATTTCTGAGATTTCTAAGATTTCTTGTTTTAGAATCTTGTTAGCTCCAATGAAGTTAGTTCCTTGATCACTGTAGATGTGCCCGGGAACTCCTCTTCTGGCTGACATACGTCTGAGCGTTGTAGGGTTTCTTCGGGGGCGAATAGGATCGCGAGATGAGACAAAGTGGCGCCTTCCTAGGCACCGGGATTTACCAGGATCACGAGATGAGTCAAGGTGGCGCCTTCCTAGGCACCGGGATCACGAGATGAAACAAATTGGTGCCTTCCTAGGCACCAGGATTGAACAGGATCACGATATGATGCAAAGAGGCGCCTTCCAAGGCACCGGGATCACGAGATGAAACACACTGTATATTCCAAGGTTTCTAATTGCGTATAACGAAACCGGTAAAACACACACACAAAAACACAAAATTTTGCACACGCGTTTCGGTCTTGCTAACGTGCTCGAAGGACCAATGTTCGGGGTTGGGATAAGATTGAGATAATGGATGAGGTAAAAGATGAAAGTCAGTATAGGGTTAATAAATTCACTGTATTGTCTGGACACAATTAAGAAATTAAGCCTAATTTATACTAAGGTGAATGATATGGGATTATGAGTCACGCGCACGGTATGCTGCCGAATTACGTACTAAACTATTGCTGTGTAAGTGCAATAATATAAATGATGGAAACATACTGAGCGGGTGGCGTAATAATGCTGACCCAGGTAAACGTACTGTACGGTGGTAGACCCGTACACGTACTTTTTTAAACATTTGAATGAGCAGTTGGACGACAAATTTATTATTTAGACATAAATCTATGTCATTGGCAGCATTCCAATAATTTTCTTTTCCATATGATGGATATTTTTGACATCACGTTCGTAAATATAGGCGCATAAGGGCTTCTAAAGACTCGCACGACTTCACAGGTCGATTGCTATTAGATCTTCTTCAAGGCTCCACAATGAACACCAGGGTACCGCAAAAGAGCTAAAGAATTCACCAAACATAGACTCCTAAGCGATGAATTTCTTCTATCTCTTGGACAAGAAGATCACGGTTTTTAGCAATAACCAATATTTTATACTCGTTCTGACAATAACATTGTTAACTTAATGGGAAATCGCCTGGGTTAGCCCAAAAAAGGGGTCAGTGGGTCGTCTTAGGAGGGTCAACTGACCGGCCTAAATCCAATTTCAATTTACAAGTCATTAACGCCTGTATTCTGTTACGCTCAGAGATTTTCATCACTACACGTTGTTAATGGTTCAAAAAATCCTGAAAATATTTAATATCTTTTATGGCCCAGTCTTCACACAATACATTTTCGCATGAATAATCTAGTCATCAAATGCTTGTTTGTCCAACTTTTTCACAGTTTTTTTGTTCATTCATTTATCCAGTAAGTGCCTGAAATTTGTCTCTTACCTTTCATATTTAGTATGTTTAAATATTTTTTTAAAGATGATGTGTCCGAAGTGCTTGCACAAGCCAGGGTACCCGTATTATTTTCATGCATATGGGCAAAAAATAAAATATTATATAAACATGGGTCGTATAGTTCTGATAGTCGAAACTTCCTTTTAGTAAATTGCCTCTTCTTTTTGAATCTTTTTTTAGATTTTATGAATCTTAATTAATTATTGAGATTTTTGCAAAAAAAACCAAATTTCCTTTTTTATTTTTCGGTAAATTGTTTCTAACTTTTGCAATTTTAACGAGTGATTTTGATATATTAATCAAATATTATCTACATGTTATTCCAAATCGAATAACAACTTGTTCATATTTGGCCGAGAGTGCTGAAAAAAAAATTAACAAAAAAATGTTAGTTGATTAGACTAGAAATCTTTTTGCATGGCTCAGCTGTGCGGAGAAATAGTAAAACGTAATCAATTTAGGCATAAATGTAGCTAGCAACTTATTACAAAACCATCGTTTCTTTTTCCACAATAGAATTCGCCACATTGAGTCAATTACTTTGCTGCCGAGGGACCATACACAATATTTACTGTCTCGGGTTTGCCAACTGTTGTCAGAATATGCTATCGAAATACCATTCTAATAAAGTTTTCTTGAGCGTGTCCTACTAGCAACTGCTGGCGGTATCAAATTAATATACGTTTTGTGAGAAAATAAAGTAAACATATTGTTTTCCTTTTTCTACCTATAACAAGAAATCTGTTCGCTAGTACATAAGTAGTCTATCTTTATTTCCAGAGACTGTAGATAAACTTCTAATTCTTGTCTCTTATTACTAATACCGCATGGTATTAGATTTTTTTTATCTAATGTGCTGTATCTATACCATCTATACCAATATTATAAAGAGGAAAGATTTTTTTGTTTGTTTGTACCGAATAGGCTCCAAAACTACTGGACCGATTTCAAAAATTCTTTCACCGTTGGGAAGCTACTCTATCCCCGGGTGACATAGGCTACTTTTTATCCCTGTATTCCCACGGGAACGGGAACTACGCGGGTGGAACCGCGAGGCGTCCTCTAGTTAGTAATAAAACCAGAACGTTTGTACGTTCTGGTTTTATTACTATTATCCAATTTAATAGTCCGATAATTGAAGAAAAACTGGTTTGATGTCTCTTCTGATGTATTCATGTATACCTTCATTTCAGTGTCATTATTATTGATTTCATAAACCTGTAATTTCTAAAACACCTAGTCCTATAGAATGTAGTTCTATAGGACTAGATCTTAATTTTTTGAAATGTGAGTTATTTTATCTGACAGTACCGACAGACAAGAGACACTTTCAAAATTCAATAAAATAGCCCCTGAAATCAAAATTATTGAAAAAAGCTCTCTTCGTCTCCTTGGGTCCTCAGTCTTTGATGATTCCTTTCCTAATTTTATTGAGGAAAAAATTCAAAATTTCAACAACATATCGGATAGATTGCTCCAAATTAACATGCATTCGGCTATCACCATAATTCGCTTTTGTTGTTTTGGCCCCAAATTAACATACTTCCTTCGTGCTTCCCATCTATGGAAGCACCCTCCTCTTTTAGAAAAAATGGACCAAGTTATCCGTCATACACTAACTTTAATTTTAAATGTTAATAAAATAAAGAAACGGCATTTTGCATTTATTGCCATCCTACACACTACTGTTACAGACCACCGTACAACCTTTCTGTCGTTATCTAAAATAAAACATTGCCAAATTGCAACAACAGCTATTACAAAAATTTATTTTGAAAGTGCTTTACAATATTTAAAGGTAAAAAATCTATAGACATTACTCTTCTGTGATAATCCTAATTACATTACAGACTGTTTAATACAAGATTTATTATATTGAGTCACTAAAAATAAATACTGCTATTCACAAGATCCCTAAAAGTAAACGAATAATTAAGCCCTGGATCACAGAAGGCATACTAAGATGTATAAAAAATCGTAATAAGCTCCAAAAACAATCTCGAGACGACCCCCATAATGAAATAAAAAAATAGCATATGCTCGTTACAGAAACGATTGCAACAAACTTATAAAAAAAAAAAAATACGAAAGAAACCTTCTTAATAAATCGTTGAAAAATAACAAACTTCTATGGAAAAACCTGAAAACCATCACATACAAATAAATCTACTAGAACTAATTCTGAATTAACTAATCTAAAAGCGTCATCTACGGAATCAGCAAACTACATTAATAAATATTTCGCAAATGTTGGTAACCAACTTGCTAATGAAATCCAACAAACCGTAACCCAGAATGACCTAAACCTATACCTAAGTTCCTTACCTAGTCTCTCTAAATCTTTTGTTCTTCTTGATACAGATAACAATGAAGTAAATTGTATAATAAACTCTCTAAAATCAGATAGTGCCCCAGGATGGGATAATATCTCTACTAGTTATCTGAAACATGTAAAATATGAAATAATTCCAATTATACCGCATTTAGCTAATCTTTGTTTTAAACAAGGCACCTTCCCTAACTCTTTAAAAAAATCAATAATAATCCCGATACACAAGGGTGGACAGGGGGGATGTTAATAACTACAGACCAATTTTTGTTATTCCTGTTATTGCAAAAATATTAGAAAAACTTTTAAATACCAGATATCTTCTAACCAACAACATTTTATCTCCCTCTCAATTTGGCTCTAGACGCGGTATTTCTACGGAAGATGCTATCACATCTTTAACTTCTGTGCTAAAAGAACTTGACAAAGGAACTAGTTATTTATCTGTTTTTATAGACCTAAAAAAGGCCTTCGACACGGTCTCTATTCCCATCCTTGTCCAAAAATTAGAAAAAATTGGTATTAGAGATACACAACTAGCTATATTTACCGATTACCTGACAAATAGAAAACAGAAGGTTAAGCTAGAGAATGTTGTCAGCGAGGACGTGGATGTAACATGCGGCGTACCTCATGGAAGCGTTTTGGGCCCTACTCTATTCCTCATTTATCTAAACGACTTATGTAATATGACAATCAACCATGCAAAAATTTTTTCGTATGCCGATGACACCGCAATCGTCTTCACCGGCTCAACCTAGGCTAAAACCAATACAGAAAATGGTATGGCACAAGTAGCTTCATGGCTAAAAACTAATCTCCTTACGTTAAACACGAGCAAAACTAATTATATCTGCTTCACCATATATAAAAATGTCCAACCAGAACATGATTTCAACATTAAAATACATGAGTGTAGGAGTGTGGCTGATTATGACTATAATTATCCAACCATCAATAAAGTTAATCACGTTAAGTATCTAGGTATAATGTTGGACCAAAGTCTGTCCTGGTATCCTCAAATCGAACAAATAACTGCGAGAATACGAAAATTTATTTATTTATTTATACACATTGTCCCAAGGAGAGGACATCCAAAAATCTTCTAAATGAAGTGTATATCTCGCTAGTTCAATCCGTAATAATATACTGTATTTCCATTTGGGGAGGCGCTCGTAAAACACGTTTTCTTGATGTTGAAAGAGCGCAACGGACACTAATAAAAGTAATGTATTTTAAAAAAAGGACCTTTCCTACTTATGAGCTATACCAAATTAGTTGTTTATTATCAGTCCGAAAATTATATATTATACACGTTGTACTAAAAAAAACATAAAACCCTACCATTAGATCCCAATATATTGACTAGAATAAGGAAACACAATGTTGCTTGTACCCATTTTGTAAAACCAGAATTTGCAAATATTCAGTATGACAGACGCTCGTCTTACTTATATAATAAAATAAATAAATTAATAGATATATATACTAAACCGTTTAAAGAATGCAATTCGTTACTGATTAAGTGGATAAATAAGTTATGCTACGATGAAAAAGAGAATCTTCTATAAACTGTCAACTAAAAACTGTTTCTATTTACTCAAATCACTTCCGTATAAAAAAACCATGCACACACACACCCTATCACACACACCCACACATACACACACACACATACACACACACCAACAGACTAAGGATTAAGAAAAAACTAAAAATAGACTATTAATTATTCATTTTCAATGCACTTTTGTCTTGTAACTTATTACACTCGTAAGATATAAAAGAGCGGCGCCTTCTGGTACAGACATCTATATGCTTAAAAGGAGACGCCACCAACTGTATAACATTGTATAACGTGTAATAACGAAATAAACAATTTTTGATTTTTTGATTTTGAAATGTGGCCATGGACGACCGAGCTTGGGCACAAGCTACTCTTTCCATCCTTATGGGAGGCCTCGGCGTCCGCAAAATTTCTAGTATTAGTTTACCGGCATTTATAGCCTCGGTCCACGGTACTGAGAAATTAATCAATTTCTCAGTACCGTCAATCAAAAAAAAAAAAATACGATTAATTTTGATGTGCCGTGCTTCACCGAGGCTGTTGATGCTTGGGGACTCGCTTGCCCGAATTGTAATCTCCCCGACTACCCATCATCCCAGAGACTGTGGGATGAGCCGATCTGCAGAGCAGTTCAGGAGCACCAAATTGCCACTTCTGCCACTCCTGCCGAGCGCGCTCGCATTTTGATTTTGATTTAGTGCCTTTTGGGCAATTATACAAGCGTGTGGTAGATCAAAGGTAACACATAGAATGTATCAATTAACTAACCAATAAATGATTGTATTAATGAAGGGATGATATAAGGATTAATATTATTAAGCTGAGCCTTACTAACGACGATGCTCATATACGAAACATAATTATGATGTCTCAAGATTAGGGACACGGATCAAATTGCGGTAAGGAAAATATGCAAGACACCAAACATATTCCACACACCCCAACCTATGGCGCATTATAAATAGGGACCATATAAATAGGTAGGTAGATGTTTTAAATGCTTTTCCAACAAAATTAATTTGATGAGGGCCCATTGAGACCGCCGATGATTAAAAAAATTGGAGAACGCGCCTCGCTCTTAGTTTGCCGAAACTCACAACAAATATCAGTAATTTAATAATTCCGGGTGAACAAGGTGTTATTTTGCCGAGAAATAAAGAATTCAGAGTTATTACAGGGACGATAATTGGTGAAACGAGATCTGTGTTGCGAATTACAGATTCATCAGAGAAGTTATTAAAGTGTAAATATGAACGCCCAGGAGTATTGTGTTTTTATTTGTCATTATTCTTGCTAGTAGGTAGATATGCGAGCTTCCCAATTGACCTACAGGCTTGATCTCAGATTACTAAATTCTCAATATACCAGATTCTCAAATACCAGATTAACTAAACACCAGATTCTTAATATATCAGATTTCAAACAGTCGAAGTCAAAATATTTATTATTATAAAACTTTTTGCAGCAAATAGTTTGCATATTGCACATTGTGCAATAAAATACTGTCTAGTTTTCTTTTACCTATTTCGAAGAATTACGAAACTTAAAGGGCAGTGGGCAGGGCACATTGCTCAGAACGGATGGCCAATGGGGCCGAAAAGTTCTGGAATAGCGACCGCGAACCGGAAGACGATGCGTTGGAAGGCCTCCCACTAGATGGACCGAGGACCTGGTTAAGGTTGTGGGAATGCGCTGGGTGCGAGACGCACGGGATCGGTCAATGTGGCGACGCCTGGGGAGGCCTAATTTTATCTTATTAACTTTAATAATAATTATTAAATTTGCAGTGGACGTCTTTCGGCTGAAATGATGATGTTCATCATTTTTGTTTTATTGACATTGTCATGAAGTCGTTTTTTACTATTTTTTTTTGTTTTTTTTTAAATAATTAGACAAACATAGACCTTATTGGTGAAGTTCTTCAGAAAGGCCAGGAGCGCAGTACACGTAAACGGCGTGCGTGTAAGACTAGATGTATTAACGTGAGTGAAGCAAAAGAAGTATGTTAGGATCGAAGCAGGTGGCGTGCTGTAGTTTCTGCCTACCCCCATGGGAAAAAGGTGTGAGTTTATGTATAACTTTTATACCACTGATCCATTTTATTTACATACAGACATGTAAATAAAATGGATCAGTGAACAAAATGATAAGGGATGGAACTGGATGGGAGGCAAATATGTAAAAAAAATGCACATATACCTTACATAGGTACTTTTGAATTATCAAACAGAGTATATAATCTTTTAGCTACAATAAGGTGTTGTATCTTTTTGCGACTAAGTACCTATATTTTAATTATTTCTTCTGAAACAATTTTTCATTTTACTGTACTTCTGGTATATTGCGAATCTGGTATTTAGATAAACTGGTATTTTGAGAATCTGGTAATCTGAGATCGAACTCTAATTTCTTCACAGAAATGTGTGAGTCACGCCAGTCCAGCTCAGTAGCGGAATTGTTTGAAACCGCCAACCATGCGACCGGGTTGGTAGGACAACCCTTACCAGAGTTAAAGTTAAATATTAAAAATAAAATACAAACATTACAAAAAGCCTGCTTAGCCACGACACGGGTACAAACACTATAAATACTTTTGTTTATAAACTCAAAAAAGTAACTGGACCATTTAAAAGCTTGTGCAAATTTGAAACCTTACATTATGTCTAACATAATCCGTAAATTAAAAAGCAAAACATATGTTGTGGTTTAAAAGAAGTAGTAGTGACAGAAATTGAAAAGAGTATGCTAAGATTGTTTGGCCATGTTGAGAGGATGAATGAAAGGCGACTAACAAAAGTTATACAAGGCAGACGTGAATGGAAACGCATGCCCTAGAAAGACATACAGAGACCTTATTGGTAAAGTTCTTCAGAAAGTCCAGGTGCATTCTCATAACCGGCGTGCGTGTATGACTAGATATATGAACAAAAGTCAAGCAAAAGAAGTATATTACGATCGTAGCAGGTGGCGTTCTGTAGTTTCTGACTACCCCCATGGGATAAAGGCGTTACTTTATATAAGTATGTATGTAAAAAGCAAATCCAACTTTAATTATACCAGTAGATTTGGTTAATTCAAAAAGCCAAACTCACACTTTCGCGTAGCACAAAAGTAATTTTGTGGAACTTAAACGTTTAACTTGGAATTGAAGTTTCGGAAAACTTTACAGGAATCCTTTGATTTAAAATAACTTGTTATCTGAGCACTTCATTACAACACTAAAGGTGCGAATACAGCGCGCGAACGCGATGCAAGACCGGTCTCGGTATTCGCGGTCGAGACCGAGACATGTGTCACACACAAACTCTCCTCGATTTTAGTCGTTAATATCAGTTATATTGTTGAAAATTATTACTCCTGCAATGTCCACTAATCCACTGCAATGGCATGCCAAGTTATCAAATTACTATTAGAGGAAAAAGAATACGACGATTATGATATTATTAATATAAAAATGAACAAAGATTAACTACCAACGAATTATATACAACTAGAGGCCAAAAAATATCGTTTTCAATATGGAAGTCAATAAAAAAATGGTTATTTAAATGTTAAATGACAAAATGCTCGGGAATTATGAGATCGACGCGACAGCACTCGTCAGCGAGACCGGCTAGTGTTCTTCTATTGCGCGTCGTGGTCGCGCGACCAGACCACGACGTGGTCGTGTGGTCCCGTGCGCGATCTCACTCCCAAGGACAGGTGGTGTCGCGCGTCTCCTGCTGTACTCGCGTGTCGCGGTATCAAGGTTTTCTCGCACCTTTATATTTAAAAAAATATATTTGGATTGATTAGAAAATAATATTTTATAGAAAAAGCTAAGTCTATGTGCCTGCTACTGGCTACTTATAGGAACAAAAGTTACGAACAGTAATGTAAACAACGATAAATAAGGCTCATTTTGGAACAGGGTACAAACATTTCTGTGTAAAGGTGCGAGTTCACAGCGTGACTGCGACGCGAGACCGAGACGTGCAACCGAGGCATCCTGCCACGTTCACGCGTCCCGGTCTTGGCGGATGTATTCGCGCACGAGACCGCGGCAGGTGTCGCACACAAGCTCTTGTCAATTTTACTCGTTAAAGTCGGTTATATTGTTGAAAATTATTATTCCACTAGTTTTTGCCAGCGGCTTATCCCGCGTGAATGTATACCCAGGATACATATTCCCGGGATAAAAAGTATCCTGTGTGCTATTCCCAACTATAATCTATCTCTGTGTCAAATTTCATCCAGATTCGTCCAGCCGTTTGAGCGTGAAGAATTAACAAACACACACACACACACTCGCAAACTTTCGCCTTTGTAATATTAGTGTGACGTGATGTGATATTGTAATCGAAAGCCAAGCTATCAAGTAAATATTGGAAGAAGATATTATATTATAATATAACTATTATAATAAAAATAAAGAAAGATTGGCTATCAACAAATTATATACAACTATAATAGAGGCCAAAAAATAACTTTTAAACAAAAATAATAAATTGACTACTAAAGCAAAACACAACAAAGCGAAAAATAACGTTCTTTTCCGAAGTTGGTGTCTTTGGTACCTATTGGTTTTTCGTTTTTCGACCAAAAGTCGGTTGAATATTTATAGCCAGAGCGAATAGGATCAATTGTTTTATTACGGCGTTCCAGTGCCTACCTTCCGGCTTCATCATCAGATCAGTTCGAAGGTACCATTTTCATCAATACCATTTATTTGTTCATGGCAAATACTAAAATCGCTTTGTCTGCCTATAATATTTGAGGAGTTCCCTCATTTACAATGGGATCCCATCATCAGATTCTGATTTGGTTACAATGGGACCACCTCGAGAGTATACTCTTACAAGCAAAAAAAGAATTTTGCAAAACACATGACGGAGTTATTAATATAAAAAAAGAATTGAAACATCCGAATAGAGAACCTCCAGTCAGTCCTCCTCAAGTCAGGTAAAAAATGCTTCTTTAATTGTCAAATGACAAATTGTTCGGGTATTACGAGTGCGACACGCGACACTACTCGTCCCTGAGCGAGACCGGCTAGCGGTCTTTTGTCGCGCGTCGCTATCTCTCGCGCGAACTCACTCGCATACAAAACCTAAGGACAAGTAGTGTCGCGCGTCTCCTGGCCCATGTCGCACGTCACGGTGTCGCGTCTCGGTCCGCGGTGAACTCGCACCTTAAGGCACAATTTACTTACCAACATTCATCAAGTTTGATGCTATGTAAATCCACAAAACGCCCGCTACCTACTACTTGACACTACAACAACCTTCTTGTTAATGGAACTTGAAACTCCTCGAAAGTCCTCGAAATTCCGGTAGATATACAAAGAGAAATTGGTGAACTTCATCTTTCCGTGGTGTAACCGTGCTGATAATGGACCATCTCGACCTTCTTGGTGTGTTGATGTTGACATCGACCCTCAATTTTGGTCCATTAATTGAGGCAAAAGCTCAGTTGGCTGCAAAAAACTTAGGGATCCTTGCTAAGTTTAGACAGGTACTTCACGCCTAAACAGCTGCTCAACTTGTATAAAGCGCAAGTTCGGTCATGCATGCAGTACTGCTCATACCTCTGGGATGGATCTGCCAAATACCAACTTGATATACTTGAGTCAATTGAAAGACGGGCAAAGGGGCTGATCGGCAATGATGCACTGGTCGACTTAAAGTCAGAGCCTTGAACATCGACGGTGAGTTGCCAGCCCGTCGGTGTTTTTATAAGTTATATTTCGGAGAGTGTGCGATGGACCTGCTCAATTTGATTCCGAACGGCAATGCACAAAAACACAAAGCGTTTTGCGAATACTTTCACTGAGCGTACAGCTAGGGAGTAGAATTACCTGCTGGAGTCTTTGTTTTATGAATTCATGATATCTACAATATAGGGGTCTTTAAGTCAAGATTAAATATGTTACTTCTAGGCAAGCATGCTTCTCGTCGACCATGTTATCACTTCAGGCGTCAACATCTGGCGAGATAGTGGTCAAACGTAAGCCTATCACAAATAAAATAAAACCGACCAAGTGCGTGTCGGACTTCGCACATTTAAGGTCTATCCATACACATCAGGGCCATGCCCGGGACGTGACAGGGCCGGGCCCAATCATTGAAGCTTCGTCACTGGCCCGTGCACGGACGTGTGTGAACGAGTTCATATAAAATGTACACAATGATATTTTTTTGAGCCCCTGACGGGGCACGGCCCTGATATGTGTGACCTTTAGGGTTCCCTACCAAACCGCAAAATTAAGTTGGTTGTTATAGGAAAAATGAGGAATTTGTCTGATCTGATTTATCAATATTATATTGGTATTTGTTGGTAAAATATACATAACAATTAACATTAATACTAAATTTCAATGCTCATATAAATTCTTCGCCACCAAATTCAGCTATTTTATAAAATTTTGTAAAAAAGCTGAATTTGTAGCTAAAGCTGAGTTTTTTCTCATTCCTTTGTTTTCCAATATTATTTAAAACAAAAAAAATACAGTATATATCTCAACTCTAAACAACGATACCCCATTCGATGGGCAAGGACAGACTATGGACAGATGGACAGACGAACAGACACGTGAGTAACAGCGATAGGGTTCTGTTTGGACCCTTCGAGTACGGGACCCTAACAAAACTTCCACGTCCTGTTTGTGCTTCAGTCTTGAAACGAGTGCATTGAAAACATCCTAATTTAATTAAGATTTTGTGTGTTGTGCTGTGTCCTTTGTGTGCACTAAATAAAAGATTTATCTATCTATCCTAGTGTTCTAAATACATAATGCATATACACAACAAAAAGGGAAGGTTTTATTCAATGCTAAATAATTCGTAGATAGTAGTATCTAACAACATGGTAATGTTTCTAGCAGAGTAGGCGAAATCTCAATTTATTAGGGTTCCGTACGCAAAGGGTAAAAACGGGACCTATTATTAAGACTCCGCGGTCCGTCCGTTTGTCTGTCCGTCTGTCTGTCTGTCTGTCTGTCTGTCTATCTGTCTGTCTGTCTGTCTGTCTGTCGCCAGGCTGTATCTCATGAACCGTTCAAAAGTGCCGCTTTGTGGCCTAGTTGAAATAAAATATCTTTGTCTTTGTCCAGACTGTTTAAATTTTCACTTATGATGTATTTCTGTTGCCGGTATCACAACAAATACAAACTAAAAACAGAATAAAATGAATATTTATGTGGGGCTGCCATACAAGAACCGTGATTCATTAACAGTTTTTTGCTATAATGGTACGGAACCCTTCGTGCGCGAGTCCGATTCGCACTTGGCCGGTTTTTAGTTCACGTCTTATTGCTACATAATTGCTACTCCATATAAACTCTCGTAAAATATAGAATAAAATAATGTTTGTTTAGAAAAACATAATTTTATTCTTCAACTAAACTATTCAGGTTCTAAATTAGTTGTTAGGAACTAATTTAGAAACTAAATAGTTTTGTAGGTAAGTCGAACTCGCTTGCCTAATCTTAATTAAAAGGGATGTTTTCTGGGTAGAAAAATGATATTTAATTATATTTAGTACGTCAGTGAGATTATCAAATAATATTGGACCAGAATATTTTGCTCTATCAAATAAATACAAATTTACAAAGATAAAGCGCATCAAAGTTCAGGAGTGGGGTAACTAGTAACGTCACTTTGTCAGTATAAAGTGTAGCTCGCCGTGATGTCACACCATATTTCAACGCGTCGTAATTATTTGTTTGCGTGGCAAAAGAAAAATACGTGTACAATATTTTTAGGTTATCTAACTGACGGAATTAATAAATATTTTTGGTCACTCACCTCTAACTACTGTAGTATTATATTATCTGTGCTCTAACGTTAGAGGGCGTACGTGTGTGGGTATTTTTTGATCTTTCTCTTCTAACCAATGATGTTCTAGTAAACAGATATGTTATGAGCGCGCGCATTGTTAAGATTCGAATATGTCACAATTGTGACCTTTAGTCTTTAGTTTATGTCACGCATGGCGAAGAGCGATAGGCTTTGTTGTCACAAAAACAAAATAAAAAATGCCTTGGTAATTTATTTATTTATTGATTAAAATACATATTTTTAATTTCAGATCAATGAAAAGTGTGAATGTGTGCTGCCCTGCTGCGCGGAACACTTTTTGCGATTGTTTTGTGAGTGTATAACGTATCTGATCTTTTTTATTAGAATATCATTGCTTCTAATGTTCAAAGTTTTGCTGAGAATTGGGAGGAAAGTGAATTTTGAGTTCAGTTCGCCTTTGAACATGAACTATCAAATCAATGCGTAGATGTACCTACTTTTTGTATAGAATTAGAGAGCAATGGTGGCTAAAGTTGTAAAAAACGGTTTTTTTTTCTGGGATGAAATAAACATTTAAAAAACTGGAACTGAGTAGGCTTTTTTTCAAGAGTACGAAAATTGAAATATGGTAAGGCGGTTATCGTATATGAGTTGATATTACATTTTTTATTGTTTAATAAGAAAATACCATTGGTTTATTGTTAAATAGTACATAAATGTCTTAAAATAATTGGCAACACTCACTGAAGTTTACCATTTACGGACGGGGATTTCCCTAATTACAAAAAAAGATGAAGTTTATAATAATAGGTACCCATTGACTTTAATTAAAACAAAACAACCAAGTTTAGTTTTTCCTTTTTCTGAAAAAGAGTAGAAAAAAACGACAATCCTTATTTCATTTTTTTTTTCAATACGGTTATAAAAACATTTTGTTTTTTTTAATTTACATCTCTAGTGGTGGTCCAGTGCTAACGGCCGTAACTTACAAGTTGTAGGTCGTGTATTAGAACCTAGGCAGGCGCTTTACTTTGTATAAATTATTTACATCGTCAGGAAACCGGCATGTCCTAGAACCTAAAATTCGACGATCTGTGACATTCACCAACACGCACTTGGCCCACGTGGTGGATTACAGCCCATTCCCTCTCTCGTCTGTGTCCCAGCAGTGGGAATATTAAAAAGGCTAATGAGAATGTCAAAGAATTATTAAATCTTAACGAACTTAGTTTATTTAATGATATTAACTTAGTTTATTAATGAGGAGCTCGTGGCTAAATAATAATAGCCGCACTGGTCGATCATCAAGGATAAGCAACACTTGACGAGGTGGGTCCGTGGATGGGTGACCATTTCAACATACCGAGTTTCGTCCGTGCCTCGGCAAGCACGTTAAGCCGTTGGTCCCGGCTGTCATTTGAATATCTTTGACAGTCGTTACGAGTAGTCAGAAGCCTGAGATCTGACACCAGTCTTGCCAAGGGGTATCGTGTTACCCAGTTACTGGGTTGTGGAAGTCAGATGGGCAGTCGCTCCATGTAAAACACGGGTACTCAGCTGAATCCGGTTATACTGGAAGCCGACCCCAATAGAGTTGGGAAAAGGCTAGGCAGATTGATTGTTTGAACGAACTTAGTTTATTCCTTCATGCGGGAAGTATATTCATTATAATCTAAACACAAAGATTGTCGGTTGGCCGGCGATAGGGGCAAGTGAAAGGATTGTTGTTAGACCTTTATTTTATGATAAGGGGGCCCTTTTTAAAATGGTTTTAAAGTCTGCAGCTTGATACTAGGTATCAAAGAAAATATAATAACATAGATTTGTGATTCTCATATGCCGACGAATTTCTGAATAACCGATGATAATGATTAGGTATACTTAAACTTAATTATCTACTGTAAATCTAGTACAAGAGTCGTGATTAAAGACTATAATTGAATATACCTTGTAGCAGCACCAACGCCGCCACTTACGAACTAATGACATGATGTCACACAAAAAAAAAAAAAGTTATCGGCGCGATTTGAACACACAACAAACCGACAAAAACTGTTGGGCAGTTTGCCGGGACCAGACACAACACCCGTCTGGTCGGAGGATCCTTCCTTTTCTATGGAGGTTTGTGGAACTTTACACCCTGATCCGCATGCCTCCAAAACCTATTTGACTGGAAATTAAAGGATAGAGACGTCAATAAACCCAAAATATATTTGAATACTCTAGAATCCTACTTATTTGACATACATTGAGAACAAAACAATAAATACGGTGTACATAAAAGCTCTAACACTTAAATACTTAAAAATAAATAAAATAAAAAAGCCTTTTTTTCTCCAGAAAATGCTATTTTGCGTAGTAGGTTTTGTTAGTATCAAAAGAATTAGTAGTTTATTATAATAATAGTTAGTTGTTACAATTTTATAAAAAGATTTTTAGTTTTTTTTTTTTTTTTTTTATATTTCTGATTCTGATTCTGATGGGTTAATATAATAATGAAATTATTCTGTAAGAACCCCTCTGCAGGTAAAGGCCTCCTCCAAATTGAGCCAGTTTTCTCTGGATTGCGCTGTTTGTATTTAAATACATACTGGGTACTAATTGAACAAGAATGATTTGCGATTCATGTATTTTTAATCCTCGGTCGAAGTTTTCGGCGTCTAGCCTGAGGGAATATATGAAACTTGGTGCATGTGTAAATATTGCCACCAAGGCAAGTGGACGAAAACATATATTGTGCCGTATTCGAAAAGTTTTTTTCTTATCTCCTATTTTATCGATTGCCCAAGCAATATCCTCCGAAAGGCAAACTCTGCATTGAAAAGGCTTATTTGGATTGTATTTATTCACTTTGATGCCAGATTTTCAGTTCAGAAACACTTATAAAAAGTTCATGAGTCCGTATCGAGTCTCAGAGGAAAACTGAAACGTTGACGACACCCAACATAACTTACTTACTAACGGGGACTCGCAAACGTAATATTTTAAATTTTCACACAACACCTCAGTTTTAGCATTTTATTGGCATGTTCTTATATATAGACTTACTATTTTTATATTTGGTCACCTAACCTGCATTAGTCCAGTTCTGTATGATTCCCGAAATAACTCTACCACCACGGCCAAGCCGCAATTAACCTAAGTAGGTACCAGGTGATTAGACACCGCAGTAGTTATACCTATCTACTTGGGTACAGGTACCTATTATTCTCGGCAAGGAACTTAATTTGGTCTGCCCGCGGGCTTGTAAATTACCTAGTTACGCACCTATTATTTTACCACAAAATAGCGGGCGTCAGTAACTAGGGAGTTACTTTAATTAAAGATAATATAGCTCAAACATACCCCTAGATAATCCTAGAAGTAAACGAGCAACATTTGTATAAGTAAGTTTATAACACATTTGCTCGTAAAAGGTCTCTTATTTCACCAATTTCAATATCGTAATGTATCTCATTACGTACTTGTGCGTTATTGTAATGTAAAACGCACGAGTTTCTTTTTAATATGGTAATACGCACGGTTTATCAAGATGCTCCGTTTAAAACGAACGGTACTGTTTTAAATCTTAGCGAAGAGTTTTATGTCGTGTCGCAAAAGAAAACACAGTGCGTTTTTAGTTCCAACATTTTCGTTCTGGAAATTTCGACCTGCAGAACAAGCCCCGTGGACGGCCGGATACCAAAGTTGATAATGAAGAATTGAAGGCTATTGTGGAAGCGGATCCATCGCAAACCACGTCCGAGTTAGCTGCAGGCTATAGTGTTAGTTGTTTTAATCCACTTGAAGCAAATTGGGAAGGTGAAAAAGCTTGAAAGGTGGGTACCTCATGAATTGAGTGCAGCAAACCGACAAACGCGCGTCGACTGGTGCGTTACATTACTCAACCGGCACGATAATGAAGGGATTTTAAATCGAATCATTACCTGTTATGAAAAGTGGATCCTGTACAATAATTGGAAATGCTCATCGCAATAGCTGAACCCTGGCGAACCAGCCAAATCCTGCCCTAAGCGAAAATTTACTCAAAAAAAATTACTTGTGAGCGTTTGGTGGACTAGTGCCGGTATCGTTCACTACAGCTTTCTTAAATTTGGCCAGACAATTACGGCGGATGTTTATTGTCAGCAACTGCAAACCATGATAGAAAAGTTAGCTGCTAAACAGCCGAAGCTGATCAACCGCTCTAGGCCACTGCTGCTTCAGGACAACGCTAGACCACACACTGCACAACAGACGGCTACCAAATTAGAGGAGCTTCAATTGGAATGTCTAAGACATCCATCGTACTCCCCGGACCTTGTTCCAACAGATTACCATTTTTTTCGAAATTCGGATAACTTCTTGCAAGGGAAAAAAATCAACTCCGAGTCCAAAGCGCCTTCAAAGATTTTATTGATTCCCGTCCGAATGGTTTTTTTTAGTAAAGGGATCAATAAACTAACTATGAGATGGCAAAAGTGCATAGATAGCAATAGTACTTACTTTGATTAAATAAATATATTATATTTAAAAAAAATACTTTATGTGCCTCCCTTACAAAACGCCAATTTGATATGTAATAATGTATACATAATTATTATTATATTAATTATAAAATGTTAATTCTTAAAATAAAATATATGGCGTTTCCATCCAAGCCCTTTCCATCATCGGACTTCAAGACGTACGGCAATGCGCCATCGGTCCATGGTGGACATCCCACCCATGCACACAAACCGTTTTGCAAATATTAGGTCATTACATATCGGAATCAAATGGTGCAGTTGCATCGCACACTCCCCGAAATGTAACCGATAAAAAGCCTGTCGGCTTTTTATCGGTTACAAACAGCAACCCAGCGTCGATGTTAAACGCTCTGGAGCTTTGAATCGACCAGCGCATCGTTGCCGATCAGCCTTTTGGCCCGTCTGTCAATCGACTCAAGTGCACAAGTTGGTACATGGCAGATCCGTCCCAGAGGCGAGAGCAGCACTCCATGCATTACCTAACTTGCGCTTTATACAAGTTGAGCAGCTGTTCAGGCGTGAAGTACGGCTCACCTTTGCAAGGATCCCCAACTATTTTGCAGCTACCGAGCCTTTGCTTTAATGAATGGACCAAAATTAAGAGTCGATGTCAACAGAACAGCAAGAGGGTAGAAATGGTCCATTATCGGCACGGTTACACCACGGAAAGGTGGAACCAGGTGGAATTGGCTCTTTTATGCGGAAAAAAGACACGCCTGGGTCTTATCAGCATTGAAACTGGCTAGATTGACATTGTCCCATTCGGACACTGCCTCCAAAGACAGGTTCAAGCGCTCAACCATGGTCTCCCGAAGAGACCGGCAGCCTAATTGTGTAAGTGAATTTGGCAAGGCAAAGGGTTTAAGTACCTAAGAACAATTAACCAATCACATGCGAGATGAAAGATGCGATGTAGATTTCCGTCTATGTCGTCTTGGTTGATTGTTCATACTCAAACCCTTTGCCTTGCTGAATTCAATTACGCAATTAAGCTGCTGATCAGAAGCCCAGTAGCCCGTGCGCCGGACACGTATCTCTCAGCAGCAGTGCAGTCGTCTGCATACCCTAAGGTTCCGGGTTTTAACAGGTCATTAATGTGCAGCAAAAACAATGTTGCCGAGAGCCCCAATGTTCCTGAGAGACTCCGGATTTATTAACTAACTGACCGGACGAGCAGCCATCAATAACCACTCGGATGGACCGATCCTAGGTATGGTACATATTCGCGAGCTGGCTTACCAAAACCATATGTATCCTCTGTGATTTTCTTCTTGTTAACGTCTTTTTAGTTCGCTGCTTAAGCAGTCGGGTTTTTTGATTTTCCCTTTTCATTTATAACTTTTGTTTCCGTAATCTTTTGTTTTTTTAACTAGAGGTACATTTAAACATATACGTATAAGTGTTATATATTTTTGAAATCACCTCTTAAAACCCTTTATTTTGATACCCCAAACGCTAGGGATGGAAGAAAAAGAAAAAAAATTGGCCCCCACAAAAAGGCGCCCAAATCTGAATCTGATCTCTCTCACATTTTCCAATTTTAATGTAGCCAGTGACACTCGCAAGCTTCAGACAAATCGATTGCCGTAAGAATAGTAGTGGCATCAACGCGACATGACGTCACACAAATCAAGCACCGCACAAGCAAAGTTTTCGTCGCGAATGGAACACATACAACAGACCGACAATAAACGTTGGGAAGTTGCCCAGAAAAGACACAACACCCGTCTGGTTGAAGGAGCTTCCCTTTCCCTTTTCAATGGAGGTTTGCGGGACTTTACACTGTACCGCATACCTCCAAAGACAGTCGTTACGAGTAGTCAGAAACTGAAATCTAACACCAGACCTGCCAAGGGATGTCGTGTTAACCCGTTACTGGGTTGTGGAGGTTAGATAGGCAGTTGCTCCGTGTACTGATTGGAATCCGGTTAAACAGGAGCTCGACCCTAATATAATTGGGGAAAAAGACTAGGCAGATTGAATCCCACATCTTTAATCAGGCTTTTCATGTTCTCACTGCTAGGACACCGGCTTCCTCTCTGTGAGAGAGGGAGTCCCACATATTATATGGTAAAAACCAGATAGTTGCGACACTTTTAAAAATCACTATATCTCTTAGTACAAAAAGCAAAATACTTTATTTGTAATTCTGACCGGTACTTTGGTTTTCTATCTACAAATTTATGAAATGTAAAAAACATAATCTACTTCAATGGTCGGCAGTGCAGAGTCCTGGAACACGGAGGTCTCCTTCTGAGAGAATGTCATCACGCAACAGCGGACCTCTATATTTTGGGACATCTATGCCACATAGGCGATTGTTGTCTAATCCATTAAAATTACATTTAGGATAGATGCCCCGCCGAGAAACAGGGCATCTATCCCGGAAAAACTTTGAACGCATTTTTACTTGAGACCCGGCAACTTAGTGATAGTTGGAGAATCTTTCGATAGGTTAATAAAAAACAAGTTAATTCAAAAAATCAAAATCGCTTTTGAAGCAGTCCGACTGCTTCAAAAGCGATTTTTTTATTTATAACTGTTTAGTTAATTTATTTTTCGAATTAGGTACATTTAAACATATAACTGTTGTATATTTTTTAAATCTCTTTTGAAAACTCTTTATTTTGATACACCACACGATGGGTTTGGAAGGGAAAAAAAATTTTGCACCCACAATATGGCGCCCAAAAGCCGCCATTTTTAACCGACTTCCCAAAAAGGAGGAGGTTTTTCTATTTTCCAATTTTGTGACACTCGCAGGGTTCGGACGAATCGATTGACGTAAGAACCATCAAAATCGGCCAACGCGTTTGGTCTCTAGAACGCCACATAGGAACAAACATACATACATAGACTGATAAACACATTACCCTCCTTCGGCAGGTAAATAGCATGCGATTCATCCGCAAAACTAGAGTAATTACAATCGGGGCAAGTATACCACTGGGGCAACTATTCTGGTTTTACCCTAATAAAGAGAAAACTTTTTTGTTAATATTTACAAAGGTCGTCTCTGGCAGTACCTACTGATCCGTATACTAAAATATTTATACCATCACTTTGTGTCATCGGTTCGTTTTATCCCGGAAAATGAATGGTCCCTGAGGGATAAGCCTTGGAAGCGAAACAAAAGCGAACACCCGCTCATACTAATATCTCATTATCCAGTAACCCAGTAAAGTATGGAACCATAATAACATTGGTATCGGTAATTATCCCTGAAGTTAATATTCTCTTTGATAACTGTCTGTCTAATGGGATTTACGTTCAAACCCTATACCTACATAGGTACTCATATTATACCGTTTACCGTATTAATCCGTCCCCTAATTAATGTGCGGTCTAATGAAGCAATACGCTGGATGTCTCCTATGACTAGGGTTGCCATCTCTTAAATCTGCCAACCAGGACAAGGAGCGTGAAATTCCCGGATTTCGGAGCTTACAACCCGGACATTTAAACAGATTTTATTTTCATAACTGTTTTTAAACTAAATGTAAATTTCACATATTTTTTTCTACAACACTACAAAATGAGAAATAATTTTAATTTCGGAAGTTGGTGTTTCGTTTCTTCGTTTTTTGACACCGACTTCCAAAATCTGAAATTGTTTTTCACTGGTGAAGTGTTTTTAATTGGAAGTCGGTTGTATTTTTAGTAATAAAACCTTTATTTTTAGTGGTCAATTTCTAAGCGTAATCTTACTTCTTGGATGTACGCTTGTTACTCAATCATGCCAGAACGGCTAAACGGATCTAGATGAAATTTGGAAGACGATGGATTATAGTCAGTAATAGCACAGAGGCTACTTTTTATCCCGGTACCTATAATGTTCCCTTGGGGTGAAAAAAACTTTTGACGAGGGCGAAGCCGTTGGCAGAAGCTAGTGTACAATAAACAGGCATGCAATCCCGCGTGATCTGCCGTAATTTTTGAAGAGTTCCATTGAATATCACCGAATTTTGTAACAAATATATTTCCGTAATGACTCGCGGCGACATCTGGTGTCAGGAATAGTAACTATCAAGTGTACTTTCTCACCTAGGTGTGTCACTAGGTGGTTGAGGCACTTTAGTACTAGATGGCGTTAAGGTCGGGGCGGAATTATTATAAATTCTTTACGAAACCCGCTAGATATTGTGTGTATTAATATAATTCAACAAGCACACAATCTCCTACATGTCTAGCCTATTAATGTCTAGTATACATAATTACTTAAAGAAAATATAGACATGACATCTCTATGGGTCAATAAAATTCTCAATGACTATGGCCGACGAGAGTGACATTTCTTTTTCATTACGAATGGATACCGAACAAGTAAAAAAAATAAGATCCTGGTGAAAAAGAGAATAAGTAATTAAAATGACTCGCAGGAGACAGGGAAACAGCCCTAAATTTAAAACTATTATGTGCCAGCAAGCGCTGTGAGTATTCGTGGAATTGAACTATATTTTCATGCTTGTGAGACATGTGCTTGTATGATGCTAATGCCGCATTTTCTCCCATCGACAGGGCTTCTTAGGATTAATTTAATAACAATATATAGAATAAACTTGGTCAACGACATGTATTAAGAACAGCTACACAGCATTCAACAACAGGCTCCGGACACCCATGATACTTCGGCTGGTGAAATACTCAATACTATCTGCACAGGAACGATGCTGGTTGTGACATCATACGTCTGATGCTAAGTTTAAAGGGTAGTTTATATACCATCCACAAGTAAGTGAGATACCTTTAAAATTGTGATGCAGTAGTGATGCCTGTGTATTATTAAAATAGTTGACCAAATATAAAGACTTTCATTTCTGTCGACCCTCATGCGAAATCATCCCTGCAATTGTCTCATCCAGAATATCTACCCCTGAGCTGGCTGGTGAGTAAGAAAAAGATATCTTACAATTTCTTCATCAGTTCTTCACCAAATTTAAACGGCACCAATTGGGGATCATAACCTTCCAAATAGAAAGATTTTCAAAATCGGTATACAATTGACGGAGAAATCGATGAAAAATTGTCGTTTGTGTTTTGAAGACTTTAAAATTCGCATTACAAATAAAACCCCGCCCGGACGCTTCCCGGACGCCTTATAAACTAGGGAAAAGCCGGGCAAACCCGGACGGATGGCAACCCTACCTATGACGAACATTTGCACCTACCTACATGAAAGTTCTTAGGAATATTGCCAGAGAATTTTCTTTTTCATTAAGTTGGCAATAGGTAATAATCTGAGGCCGCGTTGTCTTAATTGCAGGAGAGTTGACCGTCGTTAAATATTATTTTGTAGGACAAATAACAGACTATCAATTAGAGCTCTTAGCAGTTAAAGATTAGATATTATTTCGTAATGTGGTAGAGATATGAACAAACGGTTAAGTGCGTAGGATAGTAGCCTACTACCACTAGGTACTATTAGGATATCCTGTGGCTAGCTGTACTAACAAAAACTGAAGATTCTAAAGACAGACTAACATACTCGCTCGTCTTGAAAGTCGGATAGAGATGGATTACCTACTCTATATTTGATGTAATACTCTACAATTGTTGTTAAACAAGCTTTGCCACATTGAACATAAGACCGAAATGTGAGAGAAATAGCTACGTAACTATATATTAGGTACATATATTATCAGAAGCAGTCCTCGACGTATGTAAATCTCAACTTGTTAGGTTTCCTTAAGTACCTATAACAGAAGATAGTGTGAACACAAAACACCTTTATTAAAGTACTAAAGGATGAGACTCCAATTTCGAAACAACTCCTCCTTTATATATAAGCGAAATGAATACGTTTCATCAACGTTAGTTGTATTTATAATTATGATACGCATTTTACGTCGTTCGTGTTTTCGCATAAAATTTCTTCCTCGTAGTCAAACTTTTTAGTCCAACTGGTTTGACCACGTGGAATTGCGATTCCTTGTGGTCAAACTTTATTGACATTGCACTTTTTCAGCACGCTGTATGATAAAAATGTCGTCGAGAGCTGGATTGCACTACTTAATAAAACGATGAATAGACATCATCCAATAAAAATTGCTCGCTTGCTCAAAATATTACTAGAAAATGAAACAATTTTTTGTGAAGAACCATCTCCTCGTCGGAGTGAACATAATATAGAGATGCTTTCATTACAAAATGTCGAATGGATTGAAAAAACAATGAAATAGATGTTGATGGTTATTTTTTAAATAAAGTGAGATAGGATTCATTTTTAAATTATAACTTCGGACCGTACGAGTATTTTTTTAAATTTAATTAAGATTGTTTGTACACATTTATAACTTGACGTTGATACAGGGAGGAACATTCGACTAGTTTGACCACGAGGAAATTTAATTCCTCATGGTCAAACCAGTTGGACCAAAGTTTGACTATGAGGAAGAAGTGAAAATAACTACCACCACCATAACCATATCGCCCCCTAAAGTCTGAAAAATTTGGATGAACATTAACCTGATTTTGGATTAGGATACCAAGATACCTACGATCTTCCAATAACCGTCTTCTTCAATGTCCTACTCACCGCACTGACTTCATTCACCGTTCTTTCTTCGTTCAGTCTATTTCTCTGTGGAATGCGCTCCCCCAGGAAATCAGGATGGCAACCAACCGACTAACCTTTAAAGTCAAAGTTCGCGAGCACATTCGCAAGAAGTTGGCAGCAGTGTCGTCACAGCGCAAATTTTTGCCAATTATCTATTTCTACCAATTGTATAGGTGTATTCCTATATTTCATTTGTTATTTATTGTGTAAATTGTATTGTATTTATTAATTACTTCTGGCTTATATTTATGTATTGTATATATTTTTAAATCCATTCATTATAGTGATTGCACCTACCACTATTTATCTCTGCATCACCCAAAGGTTGACTGGTAGAAAATGCCTAAGGCATTAAGTCCGCCTCTGTACATTTGTGTGCTTAAAGTATTAAATAAATAAATAAATACCTTTATCACGGTAGTATCATTTCGCGGGCGAAACCACGTGCAAATCCAGTTTAGTATAACTTCGAATACGCGGTTCACCACCGCTACTGACATCCAATTACCTGTCTTGTATAACTTTGCCCTCAAAAACAGCCTTCACTCAAACGGCAAGAAAATTATACCATTCTTTATAAACGTACGCATCATATGTTTTCAGCCGTATTTGAGCTCTGAAATACGTACTTTTACCGCGCAATTACAATAAAAGCTTATACGCGACTCCGGGCGTCACTAACTCCAACCTCTTGCCTCTTAGCATTTACGAACTGTTTGAGGGTTGAGACGGCTAAAAAGTCGCTTTGTTACATTCCACTTCGCGCAGATAATTGTAAGGTAAAGTGCAATATGTTTTGTACCTATCTACATACTGTAGCAATTTGCTACAAGTCACATCGTCATAGCCTTTTTTTATTTCACAAACTAGTTGGTTACATCGTTTGAAATTTTTAAATTTCGACTGTAAAGAAAAAAACTGTTCTATCAAAAAATCAAACCGACTTCCAAAATAAAACACTTCAAAGCGAAAAATAACGTTCAATTTGGGCCATAAAAAATGGTTATCATCTATCTGTAGCGCTCGCCGTAGACGGTGACCGCCTTACCAGCGTCGTTTTCGAAAAAGTACGGACAAATGACACCGCCGGCCCAAAATCAACACCAAACGGAACTTTTCGAGGAATTTCATCGCGCAATGCGCGCAACGTTTGCACTAACGAACACTCATTTTGATAATAAAGTTTTTTCATTTGAATGTGATGTTCAGTCGTGTAACTTGCTATGGTGATTTGGCATAAGTAACTGAATAATAAAAAAAAAGATTTGATGGATGTCACCAAAACGAAATGGCCGCCACGGGATGCCAAAATCTACCCGCGCCAATTGAAAAAACCCTTTATTATGAAAACTTATATCGGTTGACAAAAGCTGACTACGGCTTCATCCCCCCGACAAAGCGCCTGACAAGGGGTCAGGCGCTGCTGCCCTGCCAGCAGTCTTCGTGATTCCGTACATTTTACAACGAGTTCCGTAAAGATAAAGATAAAGATAAAGATAAAGATAATTTTATTTTGCAAACATGGGTAACATTAAATGGTGACAAAAAAAAAAACATATTGAAAGTTTAGCCATATTTTACCACGTAGGCATGCAAAAGATGTAGAACATCAACTTATAACTAGATAGTAGGTAGAATTAAAAAAACATTACACGAAAAAGTAGGTACACAAAATAAACATTATTCTAACTTAAAAAATCTTTCTCAGTAAGGTATTCACTTAAATTATAATAAGCTTTCACCACTAAAAAGCTACGAAGTCTTTTTTTAAATAAATGGACTGGAAGCCCTTTCCAACTCTTAGGCAAGTGATTATAAATAACTGGAGCCATGCAGTAGACACTTTTGCGCATGAGTGCTGTCTTAGCTGGCTCCTGACAAAGCAAGCTATTGTCGCGTCTATTGCGGGGAAACACGTCAGCTATGCGTCTGAAACGACTCGGGTTTGCCTTCACAAACACAGCTACCTCTAGTATGTATAGACAAGGTAATGTTAAAATCTTATAACTTTTAAAGTATGGTTCACAACTATCCGTGGGTTTAATCTTAAACATCGATCGAATGCATCTTTTTTGCGCCTTGAAGGCGGTTTCTTTTTCAGTAGAGTTTCCCCAAAATATGATCCCATACCGTAAATGTGATTCTACTATGCCATAATAAGCAGTAAGAAGAGCATCTGTGTTAATTATAGGTGATAATGTATATAGAGCGTATGCAGACTTACTCAGCTTCTTACATAAGGTATCAATGTGTGATTTCCAATTTAATTTGCCATCTATTTTGAGACCCAAGAACTTTGTACTTTCAACTTCCTCTATGATATCATTATTGTAGTGTATATTTAAATTAATAGTAGAGGTCTGTTGTCTAAAATGGATAACTTTAGTTTTACTCAAATTTATTTTTAAATTATTCGCGTCTAGCCAGGTTACCATCTGTTGTAAACTATTATTAATGTCATTCTCATAATGATCTATCCTTCTACAAGGTATTGTAATCGTACTGTCATCCGCAAATAGTGTTACTGGTCGATCAATAGATTTCGGTAGGTCATTTATGTATAGTATAAATTTAAAGGGTCCCATAACGCTGCCTTGCGGTACCCCAAATAATAATTCACGCTCTGAAGATCGAAATATTTCTTCACGTTTATTAACTGTATTAACTTTATTAATTTCAGTAATTTGTTTTCTATTTTGTAGGTAAGAATTAAGCAAATTAAGGACATTGCCTCTCATCCCGTAGGCTTCGAGTTTCTTTAAAAGAGTAGTATAGTGTACATAGTCGAACGCCTGGGTCATGTCGCAAAATACACTACATACAGGATTCCGGATATCAACATTTTTTATGACATTGTATAAAAAATCATATATAGCCATATTGATAGTCCTATGTACACGAAATCCTTTCTGTTCCTCGCACAGAATGTTATTTTTTTCTACGAATTTATAAAGTTCCCTATAAATATATTTTTCAAAATTTTTTTGAAATAACGGGAATTAATGATATTGGGCGGTAATTTTCCATCCGTTCTCTATTTTCTTTTTTAAATAATGGCTTTATAATCGATATTTTTAATGCATCAGGGAAAACGCCTGCGCTAATACTTAAGTTAATTATGTGACTTAAATGGCCACTTATTTCCTTAGACACATGTTTTAATATTTTTGTAGCAATATCGTCATACCCTACACTATTTGTATTGTTTAATGATTTGATGATTCTCTCAATATCTTGTGGTATACTAGGAGCCATAAACATTGTTTTATTACAAGTGTCAATTCTGTTACATTTAGGTTTGCTAGTCACATCCAGTTTCCCTTGTACTTTATCGATAAAATAATTGTTAAATGCTTCGGCAATATCGTTGGGATTTGATAGAACGCTGTTATTATTTATAATTTTAGTAATATTAGACTTAGGTAGGTTAAATTTTGCACGATTTATAATTTGCCACGTGGTTTTAGACTTATTTTTAGATGTTGTTATATTATGATTGTTCTGGGCTTTTTGTGTTAGGTGTATAATTTTTTTGTGTAAGCGAGAGTAGTTCTTGAAAGTATATTTATTATATTTGTTTGGGTTTAATCTGAATTGCCACAAAAGCTTTCTTTTTTTTTGACTGCCTAGTTTAATACCTTTTGACAACCATTTAGGTCTTTTTGTGACATCTACTTTGATCAGTTTAGTTGGAAAACACAAGTCGTAAATTAATTTAAATAGATCGAGAAATTTATTATAGGCTTCATTCGGATCGATTGTGTCGTAAATCTCACCAAAAGAGAGATTTTTAATGTGGTTTTTAAAATACAAAATATTGTCTACACTGTAGTCTCTTTTGACGGTATACCAATACTTTAAGAGACACTTTGTTTGTACTGGACAGTGAAGCAGCTGTGCCGTATGATCGGACAAAGCCAGTTCGATTACTTCGGTTTTACATACTGAACTAAAATTATGAGCAAAGTTGTCTATACACGTCATACTGGCCATGCGAGTCGGCTGTCTTAATTCTAGTTTTAAGTTAAAGCTCATTAACAGACATTCGAAAGCATTTGAGTGGCTATTAGGTTTAAGCATGTCTATATTAAAATCACCTGCCATTACAATGTTGTTATATCGTGTGCGTGATATTTCTTTCAAAAGCGTTTCCATTTTATCAAAGCAGTAACTGAGATTATTTATATTTGGTACTCTGTAGATACATACAATAATTATTTTAAAAAGGGTGAGCTCAATCGCACAACATTCAAATATGCCTGACGTCGATATTTTTGAAATTTTAGGTATTTCCTTATATTGAACATCGTTTTTCACAAGAATACAAGCCCCTCCTCTTTTCCTGCCTTCCCTACAAAAACAGGCAGCTAGGTTATAATTTGGCACATACAGTTGATGTTGGAACCCTTCCATAATGAAATGTTCCGTTATACATAAAACATCCACGTCAATCTTTTTTTCGGACAGTTCATCTAGGCATACAGTTAAAACATTTGCTTTATTTAGTAAACCAGCAATATTTTGGTGTAACAATTTAATATGTTTTTTAACGAAAAAAAGTATCACTAGTGCTGTCTTTTGTGCACGAAGAAGAAATTGGGGGAGACTCACCATCAATTACATGAAAAACGTCGTAGCTATTAATCTCATTAAGCATTAAATTTATATTTTTAAATATGTTCATTATACCATTATTATTAACAGATCCACTTCTTGGCAAGAACATTTTATAATCATATGTCAAATAAAAATTACTATCAAACAAATACGCGTAGTGATGAGTACAGGCATCTAAGTATAAAAGACTGTTAAAGTTTTCTATTCTCCTATTATACATCATAGAAAAGTCATTCAATTTAAATGTAGGTGCACATATTATAATATTAGTATGATTATTTTTTAAAAGTGCTTCACGCAATGTAATTATGAGATCGACATAGTTGTTCGTTCGGCGAAAGTCTTCCTCGCCGATGAAGATCAGGCAGTAATCATCCGTAGTGTAGTCCTTCAATTTGAGATCTATGTCCCTAATAAGTGCCTCTATACCACAACCCGGTATCAAGTAGTGACAAATTTTGTAATCTAATAATGTATTTTCTGCAATCGTTAGTATTTTGTTTTTGTTGTTTGTACTCAGGATGCATACCTTTTTTTGGCTTCCTCGAACTTCTGGTTTAGGTATTTTTTTTATATTAGGCGCGTGATCTGACTTATTTTGGTTTTTCTTTTCTGTAACTTCGGTATTATTGTCCTTGTTGATCGGGTTACATGTCTGGGAACCCTTGTTGAGAGTATTTTTGTTCTCATCTTTCTTTTTCGTTTTCCTCGTTGATGTTGGTGGGGTGGAACAAGACTCGCCGTATCCGAGCTTTTTGTACAATTCTACAATCTTCTGACATTTTTCCAATTCCAACTTTAAGTTAGTATTCTCTAAGTTTAAATTCTCAATTTCATTATTTGCAATTATCAATTCCTCCTGTACAGATGATAATTTTATTTGTAAATTACGCACTTCTAAAGTTTCACTGGGGTCAGGTAGACTTTGCATCGTACTATTAAAGAGTGACGAGTCAGAAGCGTTCATAATTGACACATTATTATAAGAGTTAGATTTTCTTATTTTTCTTAAAGTTATGTTACTAGATACTCCACTCGCCATAATTTGCAGTAGGAAAAAGAAGTTTACTCAATTTAATTTACTTTTCTACCACAAGGAAGATTATTTTGTGAACTGGTATCCCCAATCACTATCTAGCGCCCCTGGTGGGCAGTAGCGTTATTATTTTAGTTCACTTTTTCGCCACGTGAACCGTTTTGTACGATGTTATGGCGCTAGTGGTCGTTTCAACTGCGCTTAGGTTGGTAGAACTGATATGCTATCTTGCTGTCACTTTAGTACGTCCATTCGCCACTTAGGCGGTTGCATATGTCGTTTTGGCGCTAGTTGTATGTTTTTAAATAAAATAAACGAACTCATAAAAGTTAAAGTCTTACTTGAGGTTGATTAAAGTGGTTTCGTTCACTGTTTATAGTTTTCTATTTCTTCTTTTGATGCACTAAGAACGTAATAATTGATTAGAATTTGCAAAAGTCACTTTTCACTGTTTATTACTGAGTTTTGGTATTCACTATTGTTCCTTTCAGTAACTGTCCTGGAACTCGATAGTTTCACTTGAAAACGTTGTCACTGGTTTGTTATGTTGTTAAGACTTTAATGATATTATTTTTCGAGTATAAACGCATATTAAAGATTTTAATTCTTTTTTTTAAATATGGGGAGCCTATGTTTACATTTGCCAGGGTTGCCAGAGTTATATACCGTATATTGTTTTTAACGGCCTGTGTTTTGCTACGAGAACTGCAGCGCGGTCTCAGCTCTGATCCAGTTTTAGAGCGCTACTACTATAGGTGGTATTTTTTATCCAGCGCGGATCTCCCACGAGTGGCTGAAGTATCATATTTTTATTTATATTAAATCTTGTGTTAGAATTAAACTAGTATTTATGTGTTAGTTTCTACTTTCTAAATTCTACGGGTGAAAACTTAGCTTTACAACGTTAAGTATTCGTTACTACCTGGATCCTTAAGCCAGAATTTAACCAGTTGCAACTGCATTGAGGATAGGCACATGTATACAGCTTCCTACCTTCAAACCTGCCAAAATTTCACTCCTAAGTTTTTATCTTACTAAATATATAAAAGGACTAGCTGACCCTCGGGGCTTCGCTCCCGTCAACTGCCTACCTACCCTGGCTACCCTGCCTACCCTGCCTACCTTGCCTATCCTATCTACCATGACTACCCTGCCTACCCTGCCTGCCCTGCCCCTACCCTGCCTTCCCTGCCTACCCTGGCTACCCTGCCAACCCTGCCTGCCCTGCCTACCCTGCCTAACCTGCCTAACCTGCCTACCCTGCCTACCCTACCTACCCTGCCTACCCTTCCTACCCTGTCTATCCTGCCTACCCCTGGCTACCCTGCCTACCCTGCCTACCCAGACTACCCAGCCTACCCAGCCTACCCTGCCTACCCTGCCCCTACCCTGGCTACCCTGCCTACCCTGACTTTCCTGCCTACCCTGCCTTTCCTGCCTACCCTGTCTACTATGCCTACCCGGCCTACCCTGCCTACCCTGCCTACTCTGCTTATCATGCCTACACTGCCTACCCTGCCTAACCAGCCTACCCTGCCTAACCAGCCTACCCTGCCTACCCTACCTATCCTGCCTACCCTGCCTTTCCTGCCTACCCTGCCTACCCTGCCTTTCCTGCCTACCCTGCCTACCCTGCCTACTCTGCTTACCCTGCCTACCCTACCTATCCTGCCTACCCTGCCTTTCCTGCCTACCCTGCCTTTCCTGCCTACCCTGCCTATCCTGCCTATCCTGCCAACCCTGCCTACTCTGCTTACCATGCCTACCCTGCCTTTCCTGCCTACCCTGCCTATCCTGCCTACCCTGCCTTTCCTGCCTACCCTGCATATCTTGCCTACCCTGCCTACTCTGCTTACCCAGCCTAACCTGCCTACCCTACCTATCCTGCCTACCCTACCTTTCCTGCCTACCTTGCCTATCCTGCCTATCCTGCCTACCCTGCCTACCCTGCCTACCTTGCATACCCTGCCTTTCCTGCCTACCCTGCCTTTCCTGCCTTTCCTGCCTACCCTGCCTATCTTGCCTACACTGCCTACCTTGCCTACTCTGCTTACCCTGCCTACCCGGCCTACCCTGCCTACCCTGCCTTTCCTGCCTACCCTGCCTATCCTGCCTACCCTGCCTACCCGGCCTACCCTGCCTACCCTGCCTTTCCTGCCTATCTTGCCTACCCTGCCTACCCTGCCTACTCTGCTTACCCTGCCTGCCCTGCCTAACCTGCCTATCCTGCCTACCCTGCCTATCCTGCCTACCATGCCTACCCTGCCTACCCTGCCTACTCTGCTTACCATGCCTACCCTGCCTACTCTGCTTACCCTGCCTACTCTGCTTACCCTGCCTACCCTGCCTACTCTGCCTACCCTGCCTACACTCCCTACTCTGCTTACCATGCCTACCCTGCCTACCCTGCCTACTCTGCTTACCCTGCCTACTCTGCTTACCCTGCCTACCCTGCCTACTCTGCCTACCCTGCCTACTCTGCCTATCCTACCTACCCTACCTACTAATTTGTATCTATCATCAATAGTTTTCTCAGCGCACGCCAAATAATGTATTTTACAGACAACATTTTGCTACCTTGGGTTACATTATTGCAATTTTCATAAGGATCTCTATTTATTTTGAAAATATTTTATAGCCTATGACACTCAGGAATAATGTAGCTTTCTACCGGTGCAAGAATTTTCAAAATCGGTTCAGTAGATCCAGAGATTACCCCTTACAACGTCACAAACTCACAAACTTTACCTCTTTATAATATTAGTATAGATTAATTCAATATCAATAACTGCGGTGTTTCCTGTATTTTTTTGTAATTTCATTTGCCTTTATGAATTCTTTTAATAATCTTCGTTGTATTTTGATTTTAAAACAAAATTATACGTATTAACGTGGTGCGAAGTGTTTTTATTTTTATAAAGTCACAATACCTAGGTAGGTAATTATTAAATCAATAAATTAGTTAGTTTTAAGCTAAACTTAAATATGTGCTCAATCTGGTGACGAGAAGAGTTCAATACTTTCTATATAGTTATTTAGTTGTACACTTTTTTTTCTGTGGGATATCATCCAGCGACTTCTCCCGCTCTGGGTGAAGCGGGAGGGCGTGTCAGACTTTTACTGACTAAAACCCACCCGTGTTCCTTCAGCTGCTTGAGCCAGGGCCATCTAACTAGGGCCGGGTAACTCTTTTTCAAATTTATCCGCGACCCAGCCAGGCATCGGCCCTAGCGGACCCCGTCAGTTTTTCTGACATCTCTTTGAGGCGCGCGTGGAACACAACGCGCCGTCGACTCGGGCCAGGGTCCTTATCGGACGGCGAGCTACCCGCTGTTCGCCGTCCGCAAGCCCGCGCCTAAGGTAGCCGGAAATCGTCTTGAGATGCCCGACGCCCGGGACGTCTCCGGCGGTGGCTAGGGGCTTGAGGGCGACCCCGTTGCGTCTCCCTCACCCGTTCCGCCTCCTCCTTCGCGAGCATTACTGCTTCGCAGAAGGAGGTGACAGCTTCCCATGCCCTCTCGCTCCGTACCATGGCCTGACCCAGAGCCGGACGCGAGAGGTCACCACCGCCGATCGCCTCCACGAGGACAGGCGGTGCTCCGCCCAAGCGGGACAGACCTCCACCGTATGCTCCACGGTGTCCTCCGGGCGATCTACTGGTGACACCCGGGTGTTTCCTCCCGCCTTTTCCTGAACAGGAACCTCCCGAAATGTACACTTAGACTTGGCTGACTGGTAGAAAATGCCTTGCATGCCAAGGCATTAAGTCCGCCTATGTACCACTAATTGTACATGAAGTTTAAATAAATAAACTTGGGTACGTACTTTCCTGGTATCAACTAAGCCCACCGTTGTACCTACACTTCTACCTAACTCTTCAGAAATAACATAACATCACGCCTATATTCCACGAAGGGTTATGGCAGAGATGAACACGATGTACACCAAAATAACACATTTCACCTGTTATTTGTTTTTACGCTTTAAAAATACAGCAGTTATGTAAATATTGAAAGATATGTTTGAGAAAAGTAATAACAGGATTCACACTTTTTATGTGTTTGTGTTTGTTCAACCTACATACATATTAATATCGTGACATGCATCAATCGCGGTTAATACGATAAATAAATCAAAGTGAAAACCTACAAGTAAAGTAGGTAGGTAAGGTACGGTAAGTAGATACGTAAGGTTACCTAATATTGTAACAAATAAGAGACAACGATCAAACCGGGCTATACCTAATAAAGAAAGTTGCGTGTTGATTTTTACGTAGTTTTCATCCATAGGGCGTAACCTACAGAAAGTTGAAGGCCGTTTACAGGCAGAAATTAATAACCTGACCAAAGCCTTTTGCTGAAAATAAAAATTAGCGACAAAATATCGACACCTGAGGAATACATAATCGAACCGTTAGTATTCCTGTCTCTGGGAAACAATACAATAAGTAGATATGTAGGCACATCTCTTCCTTGCAAGTTGTCACATCGTTGTTGCATAGTCGTATTGCGCTTGCGCCTGTCTGAGGGTTAAGAACGAACGATATCCGACGATATCGAACAAGGTATTTTGTTTTTATCTTTTTTTTTCAACAAGGTAAGGTTTATCTCTCACTAACTCTAAACAAATAGAAATAGTGAGAGATAAACCTTTCCTTTATGATTTGAACGACGAGGACTATAAAAATCGAAAAAAAAACGCAAATGCTTGGACAGAAGTTGCCCAAGAAATGGGTAGAGAAAATAGTAAGTAAACAATTTTTTTAAATATATTTTTGTTTGTTAACTGTTGCTTATTTCATTATTGTTCACTTATAGGGTCAACTCAGGCGGATCACAAACACACGACAACGCAGAAAAGTGGTCACGTTCTAACCAATGCTTATTTCCATACACATTACCCAAACACGTCGTCGACAACTTTTTATCGCTGCGTTGTCTTGTCGTTGTCGCTACAGAAGCATATCCCGTGTCATGTGTGTCTCATCATCAATGTCTCATTCTAAAGAATTAAACTACGATATAAACTCCTCACGCACTACATATGCCGATAAGTTTGTTCAGTCGCAGTTTAAGCCTAACGAGCCCAAAGCGCGAACATTCTGACAGGCATTCATTATTTCGCCGTTATCGCGTACGACATTATCTTCCTTATTGATAATTAAATAGTTGTGTAAACAACACGCTGCTTTAACAATATCAACTGTTGTATTTACATCTAACTCAAGTACAGACAAGAACAAATTATGGGCAAAAAAAAATATGGGCTACAATCCTAAACGTACTGTCCACAATTCTTCTAGCACTGCTAAGTCTCTTGTTACGAGTATATTTACTGCTCTCTGGTCACGCGCTGCGATGGTGGTTGAAAATGGGATCATTAAAAAGTTTCCAATTTAAAACCGCCATCACCAAGCAAAACTTGGAGTATTGGACGATCCTTTTCCGTAAGGGTTTCGGTTCGGGTATATACAGCTGCTGATTATTGATAAGTCTTTGAGAAGATGGTGACTTCTGAAAAATTGTACTGTCACTGTCCTTTCCGTAACTACCCACATCGATTATTGTGAATTTATAATATGGGTCGACAACAGCAAGCAATACAATAGAGAATCTTTCTTTGTAGCAGAAATGTAGTGAACCACTGTTCTTGGGGCATTTTATAAAAACATGCTTTCCATCGATGGCTCCTATACAGTTAGGAAAACCCCATCTAGCACGAAACCCTTCTTCACATTCTTTCCACGTTGTCTCGGTACGAAAGGGCAAGTAAGTTGGTCGCAGTACATTCCTGACTGCTTGACTTACTTCCTTTACAATTTCAGCGACAGTTGTAAACCCAATTCTATACGAATGTGCAATTGTTTTGTAATTATCCCCTGATGCAAGAAATCTGAAACAAAACGATTTTATTTACAGGGGGTGACCATAAGCTCTTAGAGCAAGGTAATTTTGAGTGTGTGTAAGTGACAGATGTATATGACTCGTATACATCTGTCCCTTTTTTACAGTCGAATTAAGATAGTTTTGACACGTCAGGGTACGGGGGCAGGTGCAGATCCTTAAGGATAACTACAACAAGTTCGAAAAAGCAAAACAAAAGATTTTTGTAGGATTGACCTGTTGACACAGGTCATATTAAAGGACACCTGCCTCGAATATAAACTTATTAAGTCCAAATAAAACACAGAATTCTGATTCAGCCAGTAATCCTTCGGAAGACATATCCCTTGAAGAGGTTGAACATAACCGAACCCCTGGTTCCCCAAATACCATCTTCGATGAAGTATCATCGAAGATGGTAGAGAATAGCCGTGATTCTGGATCTCCAAATTCTGAAAATAGCCGTGCATCCAGTTCTCATGAACCTATTCGGAATGAGAGACGACAACTGAGAAGACAGATAATTAGTCCAGAAATACAAGCTGTGCTTGATTATATTAAAAATAAAAATGAGTCCCGAGAAAATAAAAAAAGGCTTCGATGAAGTAGAAATATTTTTCTTGAACTACGCACAAAATTTCGAAAGAATATCTGTATATAGCTGCTCTATTACTCGATATCAGCTGCAAAACGAAAACTGTAGCACTGAAAGTATGACCGTTCAGAGTAACCCATCAGTATCAACGGATCATAGACCAAAAATTTTTTTGTTGGCAAACAAATTGTCATTTTTCCTCAGTGCCCCGTTACGTACACTCCAAACAATTTTTTTGACCTACCCCATCGAGTGGAGTTTTGTTGTTTAGAGAAGATAAATACTGTATTTTTAATTAAAAAAATATTGGAAAGCAAAGGCAAAGACAGCGGTTTTACAAAATTTTATTCCAAAGTAATTTTAACTCCTATTGACCTATGAACTCGAAATTTCGTGATAATTTTTATTATTACGTATATTTTACTAACAAATATTTTATATTATCATATTTTTCTTTGAAATTCCCTAATGTTTCCTATTAAACCCAACTTAATTTTGCGGTTTGGTACGGAACCCTTAAATGTGCGAAGTCAGACACGCACTGGGCCGGTTTTTAACGTTTGTTTCTTTTGCATATTTATTTGATTTATATGACTAGTTAGAAAAAATGTGTCTTAACGGATTTGAATAAGAAACACAATACCACATAGCATACCTTCATGCAGTTACAGCGGGGAACGATATGAAACAAAATAATAACAGGTATGTACTAATTATTCCAAAAAAATATTATACTAGTAAATAGCATCATACATGCTGCTCTTTTGATTTACCTCCCAAGTCACAACAGAGCAAAATCAGACAAATAACATGTTCCTGAAAAAGAAAGGAACAAACCATCCAAATAATTTCTCCCCATAAATACACGCCACTCGACAGGACGCCCCCAAGCGCGTAGCTAACGCCAAACTGCCAAGAAAAGATAGTAGACACCTACCATATCGTCGGGTGAGGTTTATTAGTGTCGCTCAAGCGTGAACTCGGCGTTCATGAAGTGGAAAGTATTCCTCGAAACATAACACTTACTTATTCACGCAACTGTGTAGGTACTGCTAACAAAAAAGAAAACCGCTATGACACTAACTATCACTATAAACCTTTTTTACCTCCTAGGTACGGAATCCTAGTAGGTAGGTTGCTAAGCAGGTATCTTAAACTACAATTGTTTTTTATCCATTCTGAGCAGAAACTGAATAGCCAAATTTCCAACTTCTCTTCCAAGTGAAACGTGGCACAATGTGATAAGTTATTAGGTCTGCCTCCATGTAACAAATACTTATGTTTTGTGTTGGCATACGTCACTCACATTCGCACGTACGAGTATATACGATCTGTTCGACCGTGCCTTCGTGGAGGAGTTTTAAATAATAAAAAGTGAATTTAAACAGCTAAACTTTTTATTAAGAAATATTCAAAAATAGAAAAATGAAAGTATTAAAATTAGGATTTCGAAACGAGTCGTTCTCTAGGATGTCGGTTGAAGATTGACTTTTTACCAGACTGCCGAAGCTGGGTAATGTGTTTATCACTCTATGTATGTATGTAAGTATGTATGTATGTAGGTATGTATGTTTGTTCCTTTGTGGTGTTCTAGACACCAAACGCGTTGGCCGATTTTGATGATTCTTACGTCAATCGATTCGTCTTAACCCTGCGAGTGTCACTGGCTACATTAAAATTGGAAAATAAAAAATATGGCGGATTTTGGGCGCCATATTGTGGCGCACTAAACGTCTATCAGTGCAAGTATATTTTTTCATAATCAAGTCCGTGTGCTTTTAATCATTTCAATACCACCACGCTAGCGCCGACGCAAGCGGTGGACGGACCTGTCCCCCGCACTCCTCAAGTGTGAGCGAAGCAGGTATAAATAATTCATCTCACTCTGCTTGATCGTCGTGACAACATCGGAAAACCGACGACGACGATAACGAAGACAACGCAGCTGATTACGTAGTATTGTTGGGGAGCTTGCACACTTGCAGAATGAGTTGGGATGGGTATGGGATCTACCTCCTAGCGGTCCATCCCGGGCAACGGCACCACGGGCTTGCCTGTGGTACGGCTAAATGATCCCACTTAAGCGGTGGTAGGATCCGCAAGGGGCCGCATGGCTCGCGACCACCATCCCACCGGAGTCCGGCGCCAAGCAGCTTGCTGTGTTCCGTCGGAGTGTGGGACTGCCAGTGCCTTTGGGGGAGAAGGAGGATGTCAGTTGCGCTGTTCAGAACCGGTCTTGGGCTCTGGGCAATACTTGCCGGGTAACTCATCTTGGAGGGTAGCGGGATCCGAAGCACGGTGCCAGCCGTTGGCCGACCGCAGTCAGTAGGGGGCCCAAGTAGCACGCCAGCCACGTGCCAAAGGCTGCCCCGCCAACTCGCGAAAAATCCCGGTATGCTCCAACGTGCCAGCTGGCGACTGCATGGGAGGACCCGGTGGCCATATCCGGGGGGGTTCGGGCGTCCCCGCAGTCTCCAAATGAGTTCCCCACAGGTTGGGTTAGCTCCAGTGTTCCACTTGGTTCACTGAGCAGCGCCTCGACAGTTTAACTTCTTCCCCAGCAAACTCAAAAAAAAAAAGAAAAATATGGTGAAACAACCGCTGCACTTCCTCCCACTAAAAGTGCACCTCACTAACATCAGGGGGTTGCACTCTAATCTCGATCCGGTCCACCACCACCTTGAGACCGAGAAGCCGCACCTGTTTTTCCTAACGGAGACGAAGATAACAACCCCGTCGGACGTGGCGTACCTCAACTACCCGGGTTACTCTCTTGTACAGAAGTTCAAGAAGCAAGCTGGGGTCTGTGTGTACGTCCGCGATGACATTTGTTGTCGTCGTCTCCGTTGCTTTGAGAAATCGGGTTTTTTCTGCCATATGGCTACTTGTGGACACTGGCGTGGAGAAGTCTCTCTTCATCGGCGTCTACCGATCGCACATCGGTGACCAGGAGACGACAGCGCTCTTTAACTGCCTCATGGAGTCGGCTGACATGGCCCAGCAACGGTACCCAACAGCGAAGCTTAATTTTCTGGGGGACTTTAACGCCCATCATAAGGAGTGGTTGTACCCGTACCGGAAAACTGACCATGCCGGGTTAGAGGCGCGCAAGTTTTCTCTATCGCTAGATCTAACCCAGCTGGTGAATGTGGCAACGCGGGTACCGGATGTTGACGGCCATACACCCAATTGCTTAGACCTTCTGCTGACAACTGATCCGGACAGTCATTCGGTATCGGTCTATCGGTCACAGCACCGCTGGGAACGTCTGACCATTGTCTGGTGAAATCCGTGTCGACTTGCTCTCCTCCAGATGAGAGTCCTAGAGGCACGAGGCGAGTATGGCGATACGAGTCAGCAGACTGGGACGAGATGCGGCACTTTTTTGCGTCTTATCCTTGGCGACATGTGTGCTTCTCCTCGGGTGACCTCTCGAGCTGTGCGGACGCGGTTGCGGATGTGATTCGGCAGGGAATGGAGTATTTCATTCCATTCTCCGACATTCCGCTCGGTCACAAATCCCGACCTTGGTATAATTCAGAATGTGCCCACGCTGAGGCCCAAAAAGAGTCTGCCTACCAAGCCTGGGTCGGGGCCCGCGACCGCAAAGTTAGAGCGCGTAGGGTTTGTGCGAGGAAAAGAGCTTTTAATTCAGCCACCAAGTTCTGCAAGCGGGTTTTGCGTCGGGCACGTTTTGACCATATTGGACGTATTGGGGCCAAGCTGGCATCGCACCCTCCGGGTAGTAAACAGTTTTGGTCCCTGTCTAAAGCGGTTGAATCGAATTTCTGTCGTCCCACTTTACCTCCAATGCTGAAACCTGATGGGTCGCTGGCTCACTCTGCAAGTGAGAAAGCAAATTTATTTGCATCTCTGTTTGCTAGCAATTCACGTCTGGACGCTGGATCCAAGCAACCACCTACTGTTCCTCGTTGTGACTCTTCGATGCCGGAGATAGCTGTGCACACCAAAGAGGTCCGAAGAGTATTGTGCAGTCTAGACGTGAACAAGGCCAGCGGGCCTGACGGCATACCAGCGAGAGTACTGAGGCTGTGTGCGCCCGAACTTTCTCCTGTGTTGACACGCTTGTTCCGCCTCTCTCTTGTAAAAAGAACGGTACCAAAGTCCTGGAAGCTTGCAAATGTGCAACCAGTGCCCAAAAAAGGCAACCGTGCAGACACTGTCAATTACCGTCCAATCGCCATTACCTCCATTCTGTGCAAAGTTATGGAAAGGGTACTGAACAGTAAGTTGCTGACCTACCTTGCAGACAATAATCTCCTCAGTGACCGTCAATATGGCTTTCGCCGGGGACGGTCTACTGGCGATCTTCTTGTGTATGTCACGCACTGCTGGGGCGAAGCCATCGAGAGACACGGCGAAGCACTTGCTGTTTTGCTGGATATCTCGAAGGCCTTTGACAGGGTCTGGCACGCAAGTCTACTTAGTAAGCTTCCTGCGTATGGCATCCCCGCTGGTTTTTGTAGCTGGATATCAGACTTCCTTTGCGAGCGGTCGATCCGAGTAGTCATAGACGGCTGCTCCTCTGACCTTATGGCTATTGATTCCGGAGTTCCTCAGGGGTCTGTTCTCTCTGCAACTCTATTCCTGCTGCACATCAATGACCTACTTCAGCTTGGTATTGTTGGGTACGCAGATGACAGTACTGTTTCAGAGAGATACCTGTCCAGCGCAAGAACCAGCGTGGATGAAGTTCGTTCCTTGAGAGAGACTATGGTAGAGCGGACAGATTTGACCTTAAGCCTTGTCTCCCAGTGGGGTGATGACAATCTGGTCTCCTTTAACGCCACCAAAACACAGGCGTGTCTTTTTACCGCTAAAAGGAGTATTTTCGATCCGACGCCTACTTTTCGGGGTGCGTCTGTTCCAGTGACTGATCGGCTTGAGCTCCTAGGCATGGAGTTGACATCCAGTCTTAACTTCGGCGCCTCCATTGAGTACAAGGCCCAAATTGCGGCAAAAAAACTGGGCATCCTAAATAAGGTGAAGCGATACTTTACGCCTGGACAGCTTTTAACCCTGTACAAAGCGCAAGTCCGATCATGCATGGAGTATTGCAGCCACCTTTGGGATGGCTCAGCAAAGTATCAGCTTGCCGCGCTTGACTCGGTGGAACGCAGAGCTAAGAGGCTCATCGGTGACATTGAACTGGTGGATACCAAGCTTCACAGCTTGGCTCATCGCCGCAAGGTTGCCTGCTTGTCGGTCTTCTACAGACTGTATTTCGGTGAGTGTGCTTAAGAACTGCATGACCTCATCCCACCAGCCCCCTTATACCATCGGACATCTAGACGCACTGCAAGTTACCATCCTTACCTTGTTGCCATTCCTCCAATTCGCACCAAGCGCTTCCAAACATCCTTCATAATGCGCACAGCGAATGAATGGAACTCACTACCTGCGTCTGTGTTTCCGAACGCATTCAACCCGAATCTCTTCAAAGTTAGAGGAAACAGGCTCCTTCTGGGTAAGCTCACTCCATCGTTGACTCTGTCTCTGTCACCTATGACTTAGACTAGAGTCAAGTGCAAACCCCTCTAAAATTAAAAAAAAAATGAGTGTTTTAAAATTTTCAACCGGCACGAATTCGCGAGCAGGTTCGCAATCGGATCTATCCAAACTCACGGAGGGGGAGGAGGAGACACGTCACCAACAGCAGGAGGCGTTTCGTAAATGGAACCAACCTGAACAAGGAACATAAGCAAGACTTCGATGATTTTCGCAAAGAGATAATGTCTATTCTAAACGCACATATCGAGACTCAGAATCAAATTATTAAAACCATATCCGGTGATGTCTCATCAATTAAAAACGAGATTCAAAAGCATGCTTCAGAATAAACTAAAATGAAATCTGAGATAGCCAAACTGAAAATTGCCACCACTGCTACAAACACAAAAGTCTCTGCTCTTGAAAATCAACTTGAAAACATAAAGGCAAACTCTCCACAAAAGTATGAAAATATTGTAACTTGCGAAGACGCGATTGCTGAACTCCAGGAGCGTCAATCGCGCAGTAAGAACATAATTTTGGTGGGAATGCCAGAATCCAAAGGATTAAACAAAGAGGATACAATCAATTCTGACACTAATGAAGGTATTAAAATTTCAAAATCGATAAACCCGGAGTGTCCAGAGCCAAATATGATTCGCCGTCTAGGGAAATACAAACCCGAGGCAGCCCGAATTATTAAAGTATTCCTTCCATCTCCTAATTAGGCAAAAATTGTTCTCCGAAATCAAGCAACGATGAGCGTTGAGCCCTATAAATTATTTTTAGATCAAACCCTCTATCTGCAAAAGTTTATAAAGAACCTAAAACAAGAACTACACCTACGCACGGAAAGTAGAGAAAAAGACCTTATTATAAAAAGGCATACCAAAAATAATTAAGAAAATTGCAAAAAATTAAACCAGGCAGTAATAGAACGACCAAACCCCAAAAACAAATACGAAGATATAACATACGACATAACAAATAAATACGACAGTCTATGTTTAACAAGAAAATCCCTCAAATGCTTTTATTCAAATATAAGAAGCTTAGTTAAACCCGGAAAGCTCAACGAATTGAAAATCAAAAAATCAAAATCAAAATTTGTTTATTCAATTAGTCCATTAAGCGGCACTTTCGAACGTCAAAAAAAATAATTAAATGTAATAATAATTGATTCTACCGAAATGCATACTAACAGCAATAAAAGCACGGGCGCACGGTTGGCGTAGTGGTTGAGCGATTGACTGCTGCGCTGCGTGTCGCGGGTTCGATTCCCGCACGGGACCAATATTTGTATGACCTACAAATAGTAGTTCCGGCTCTGGGTGTTTGTGTATGTGAGTTTATATGTTTGTAAACGCACCCACGATACAGGAGAAATTCCTAGTGTGGGGCAAAGTTTAAAAAAAAAAAACTTTAGAACTAAGAGCAGGGGAGGTGGTGTCTCAATTTGTATTGAAAGCAACATGAAGCACGAGTTCATTAGCCAGAAATGTGAAGATGATAACCACTTTCTTTGGGTGCACCTACAGAAATTTTCCTTGTACATATGTGGAATATATAAACCAGAAAGAACTAACACAAATAAATTCATTGAAACCTTAAAAAAAGAACTGCAAAACAAGAAAAGGACCATACTATTCGGTGATTTTAATTTTAATCTACTTGGATTTCTTTGTACTCCATGGTGCTCATGGAATACAAAGAAACACTGTCACACACACTGTGTGTGTAAACAAAATCTATACCAGACACGTACTATCCTGGACCATGTTCCTACAAACTTAGGAGGACACGATTATCACCAGGTAATAATTGAATCAAGCATGTCAGATCACAAACAGCTTTTTCTAGAGGTTAAACAGTACAAACCTGAACCAATAAAAAATGTTCAAATGAAAACACTCTTATACCAAAAAATCTATAAGACCATTGAAGCACCACTATACAGCATTGGGAAAAGACTTTTCGAAACTGGAACAGCCAATAAAATTGGCAATAAACAAGAATCATACAACGAAAATTAAGGCATTACACCCACCAAGAACAGAATGGATTCAAAAGACATTATAGACCAAATAACCACAAGGAACATATTATGGGAACAGCACAAAAGTAATCCGAACAATCCGGAGTTTGAAACGAAGTTTAAAAGTGAACGAAATAAAGTATTCTATTATATACAAACCACTAAAAATAAATATTTTAGAAAATCATTTGAATAATGCAAAGGTAAGCCGTTGAAGATGTGGAAACTTATAAATAATCTGACTAAAAACAAAATTAAAGATAGTTGTACTGCTCCTAAATTAAAAATCCCCTCAGGCTTCATTACAGACTCGGTTGAAGTCTGTGAATACTTTAATATGTATTTTGCTAGTTTAGGTATACTCTTGGCAAACAAAATACCACAATAATTACGTAAACACGACTCCATTACATACCAACGCTCCAGGCATCTCAGAAATGTCACCAACAAATGCACAGGAAATCGGAAAAATTATTGATAATTTAAAAACAAATAACAGCGCCGGCATGGATGGCATCAGTGTCAGGGCCATTAAATATATAAAAAAATTATACTGCCAAGTGTAGTTAAATGTATGAATAAATTCTTACTCGAGGGCAATTTTCCAGATACCCTTAAAATTACAAAAGTTACTCCCATATTTAATTCAGGATTCAGGATCCAAATCAGACCCGGGCAGTTATAGACCTATATCTGTGTTGACAGTGTTATCGAAAATACTGGAAAAATTTATACATTCTAGACTTATGGACTATTTAGATTCTTTCGGTTTCCTATTCAAACAGCAATATGGATTTAGGCCTAAGTCTAACGCTGCCGCTACTAATTTGGTCACGAAACTTAGAACTAAAATTGGTGGGTGTATTTATAGACTTAAAAAAGGCTTTTGATACCCTGAGTATTACTGTACTTTTACGAAAACTCACTTCCATAGGAATAACAGGAACATTTTTTCAAATGCTCGAGTCTTATTTGGAAAGTCGCTTGCAGGTTCTTAAGATAGGTAATACTAACAGTAGCTCTAAATCAATAAAATGTGGTGTACCTCAAGGATCAATAGTCGGTCCCCTTTTATTACTCATCTATATAAATAATTTACACGAGCTAGGGTTAAAAGGCCATATAACACTCTATACCGACGACACTTGTCTTTTTTACTTCGGCAGCTCCATAGAAACAATAATACAAGACGCACAGGATGACCTAGTTACTTTGGAAAGGTGGTTCTTAGACAACCTATTGACAATTAACACATCTAAGACTAACTACATAATTTTCTCGGCCAAGAACAAAAAGATCCATAATCACAACCCTCTATCTATATATGGATGTGTCCTAAATAAGGTAAACACTTAAAAGTACTTGGGCCACACTTGACGTAGCAACCACACGATAAAAGGATCTGCTCCAAGTTGTCAAGCCTTACGGGGGCACTACGTGGAATGGCTGGATGCCTACCTCCTAAAGTTCGGTACACGGTGTGTATAATTCGTTGATAAAGCCGCATTTTGAATATTTAATTGAAGTCTGGGGATATACTTCTAAACTAAACTTCCAAAAGCTTCAAATCGCCCAAAATAAATTAATTAAAGCCTTATTACAATATCACTACTTAACACCCACAGATAAAATCTATAATGACACTGGGTTATTGGCGTCTACAAAATACACAAATACAACACTTTTTTACTAATAAGAAGGGTCCTCACAAAGGAAATTCACACGGAAATAATCTTCGACAAAAACAGCGAAAAGCAAACGCGATCGACACGTAGAGCGAATGACCTAGTACTGTTGGCCGGACCTAGAACAAACCACGGCAAGAAAAATATTAGATATGAAGGAGTACAATTTTACAATTCCCTACCAAAAAATATAAAAGAGGCTAAAACTAACTTACAATTTAAAGCATTATTAAAGAAAAACATCTTTGACAGCTCCAATATAAATAAATAAAATAGTAAATAAATAAATAAAACAGTAAAAATATTGTATTGTAAATAAAAATTAAAACACCTTGTTTTGTATAGTGTGCATGGTGCTTAACAACAGCGCTGATAATAACAGCGCGCTCGATATCACAACGACAGTGTATTCGAATAGTTTTTGCAATGTACGTACTCATCATAAATGCGGGATGAAGGGAAATTTTATTGATTTTACAACTTACAAGACATTTTCCTCCAAAACTATATAAGTTATCTCCATTCTATAAAGATGGCCTTGTAGCCCTTCTATCAGGCTATTGAAATAAATAGTAGATTATTAACCAAGGAGATAAAGCAGTGTCTTCTGTCGCGGGTGACGATTTAAATCGCGAGCGTAACGAAGGACTCGAGGTTTACTCCCGAGCGTAGCGAGGGTGTTAAAAACTTAAATCACGAGCGAAGCGAGGGATTTAAGAAGAGTCCTGAGTGTAGCGAGGGATTTAAGTTCACCCAAGACTAAGCCAGCTTTATCACCGAGGAAAATACTCTACTTTTCGTACCATTTGCGAAAAAATTAACACAATTATAATATGAGATAAGCATTTATTAAAAATAATGACAATTAATAGAAGATTATTAACCAAGGGGATAAAGCAGTGTCTTCTGTCGCGGGTGACGATTTAAATGACGAGTCCTGAGTGTAGCGAGGGATTTAAGTTCACCCAAGACTAAGACAGCTTTATCACCGAGGAAAATACTCTACTTTTCGTACCATTTGCGAAAAAATTAACACAATAAAATTATGAGATAAGCATTTATTAAAAATAATGACAATTAAAAATAAATTAAAATAAACTTAACGTTTATGTAATTGAAGAAAACAAAAACGCGGCAAATTCCTAGACTAATTTTTTTTTTCGGAAAAGCAAAGGCATCAAGCTCATACGACCTCGTCGGTTTTCGTAATTTTATTTAATAATCATAACTCACTGACCTCTATTATACAAGTAGTATGATAGAGGTCAGTGTCATAACTGCATAACAAAAGCGTATTCCTTTTTCAAAAATATGTATAATGCTTTAAATACAAACTCAATGGTGTAAACACAGATGTAGTTCAGTATAAATTTCGGTAAGTATTCCAAATTCAAATCACATTCTCCCCTAGAGGATGAATGAAATTTAGTACAATTTTCTTTCTCTGTTTTTAACAGATTAAAAATGACTATTGTTATGTTTGCTTTATGTGGCATAGAATGTCACTTTTTTGAGCAAGTGGTACGAAAAAGTAAATTAAAATAAACTTAACGTTTATGTATTTGAAGAAAACAAAAACGCGGCAAATTCCTAGACTAATATTTTTTTGTCGGAAAAGCAAAGGCATCAAGCTCGGCCTCGTCGGTTTTCGTAATTTTATTTAATAATCATAACTGCATAATAAATGCGTATTCCTTTTTCAAAAATATGTATACCTAATGCTTTATATACAAACTCAATGGTGTAAACACAGATGTAGTTCAGTATAAATTTCGGTAAGTATTCCAAATTTAAATCACATTCTTCCCTAGAGGTGAATGAAATTTAGTACAATTTTCTTTCCCTGTTTTTAACAGATTAAAAATGACTATTGTTATGTTCGCTTTATGTGGCATAAAATGTCACTTTTTTGAGCAAGTGGTACGAAATAGTACATTGTGTATTAAGGGCGGTAAGTAAGGCATTACGATCGAGGCTCTAGTAGAAGCCCGAAGTCGAAGACTGAGGGCTTTCTGAGTCGAGGTTCGTAATTCCCGTACCGCCCGTGATACATACAATGTTTTTCATCACATTTGCGAGTAATAATTATGAATACGCATGAAAGCTTTAATACACAAGTCAGCACAGCTGTTACTGCTGTTATTACGAAATACGTGAACTTTTTTTTAAGCGGTTGGCGAAGTTTTGCCCAAACCACAGATTATACAGTGTTTTGTTCAGAAACTTTAAGGGCAAAAACTTACGTAGGAATACAGCCATGACGGAGTGTAAAAACAATTAAATAATTTCGACCGTCGACCACATCATCGCTTACCATCAGGTGAGATAGTGGTCAAGCGCGAGCCTATAGGATATAAAAAAAAAAAAAAAAAAAAAAAAAAAACGACGTTTTCAAACTACGAGTATAACTATTAAAATCGATTATTAAGAACATTAGTTGAGTATTTAAGTAACATGTAGCGAGATTGCATAGAAATTCCTGTTTAGTTAACATTTTAAGACAATTTTTCAATTGTGTGTAAACTCCTTGCTTGAACTTGCATGACCTATGTGCTGCGGCCTAAATTAAAAAAATATTACTTACCGCCCTAGGGTTTCATGGCAAAAAGAAAGCCCGAGGGTTTTATATGGGGCATTACGGCCAAGTTAACCTGTATGTTTAGATACTTTTTACGTGCAAGTGTGATGAAAATAATATTTATAGCTACGTTTATACCTTTCAGGCGCGTATCTACCTGAAAGCGCCATTTAACGGAAAAATGTAATTTTACAATCTCAAAAGTTAATTTTGTACTTAAACTATCTGAGCGATTTCCACTTACTAAAAACGACCCGGTAGCTATCCCGACAGGCTATCCCAGGGTAGCACTTTAGTGGATACAACTATAACCCTCGGGCGTGTATCCACCCTGGAAGGACCAATTTTACGCAAAATCGTGTGATCCCGCAATCTTGTAAGTTGACTATCCCCCAAACCATCAAAGTTATCCTCACTCTAGAAGTATGGTTGGGAAGACAGGCAAACAGGCTATCAAGTGGTAGGATTTTAGAAGGTTCATATTTAAGCTTTCAAGCACTTAGGCCACCTGAAGGCGGCTAATTTTACAAGATTGCGCGATCTCTCCATCTCGAGAGTTGATTTCTACATAAACCTCCATCTTCATCATTATCATCATCTCAATCTTCGTCATACATGGATGGTTCTAAGTACGTGCCAGCAGGCTACCGAGTGGTAATGGTTCCGAAAGCATATCTATCAGGGACACCAAGTGTCCCTGAAAGCGGTCAGCCCGCTAAAACGCGTACAGAAACCTCTGTACTGTTTCGTACAGACGCATTGTCTCAATTATGTGATCTTTATATACTAGAATTACATGACTTTAATCTAGATCCAGTATAGGTCTCGGTCTAGGTTACCTGGAGGCGCTAAAACAACAATAACATGATTATTGACTACTTATTTAAGGAAAATGTGCCTGTATTTAACTTTCCAGGGTGAAATTGTATCTTAACTTATTCCTAAATCGTAGCTTGCGCTATTTACTGTTATTATGTACTGATTATCAGTCAAAGACATAGGCTAAATAACATAGAACACCTAGTTTGTGTTTTCTGTCAAAATAAATAGGGAAATATCAAGACTGGCGCGTCAATAGAACGCCCAACTCACTAACTCAGCCCAGGAGCAGCAGGTTATTTCATGGGTCTAACTGATATGAATTTTATTTCACTTAATCTATATACTCGTACATTCCTATGCTATCTTATGGGCGACGCTTTGTCACAAACAACTTCTCTCTATTTCGCCAGGATCCTATCATCAGATCCTGACTTGATGACGATGTGGCCACCTGGGAAGTATACCCTTTCAAACAAAAGAAGATGTTTTGAAATAGGTCCAGGCTTCTTTGAGTAACTTAACTTTGAATAACTTTAGGTAACATCCTCCTTTTGTTGAAGCCGGTTAAAAAAAAATAGTAAGTTATTTATGCTCTTTTTAGTGTTTTGCTTCGGAAGTCGGTTCATTTTTGTGATAATGTTTTGCTTTTGTCATGTAAACAAAAAACCGGCCCAGTGCGAGTCGGACTCGTGCACGAAGGGTTCGTACCACTATCGCAAAAAACGGCAAAAAAGCCCGTTTGTTGTATGGGAGCCCCACTCAAATATAAATTTAATATTTGTTGTTATAACGGCAACAGAAATACCTACATCATATGTGGAAATTTCAACTGTCTACCTATCACGGTTCATGAAATACAGGCTGGCGACAGACAGGCAAACAGACAGACGGACCGCGGAGTCTTAGTAATAGGAGCCCGTTTTTACCCATTGGGTACGGAACCCTAAAAATAACGACGATACAGTGTATTAAAATTTCGCGTGAAGTCATGTTTGAGTACACACTCAAAAGTGATATCGTTGAACTTTGATGCGCGTTAGCTTTGGAGTTTTTTACTGATTTGTTAGAGTAAACAATACGTATCTACCCGTCCGTCCGTTTTACAAATCACGGACGGAATAAATAGTAGTTTATTTTTACCCAGGAATCATCCCTAATTAGGATCTTCTTCTTTAATGATTAAATTTGCGATGGCTTTGCAAAGGTTTGGCAAACTTGTGGTCCTAACTACCTAACAGAAGAGGCCAGATAATTTAGTAGGAAATGATAGGATAACGTTGGTCACCCTGTAATAAAATACACGAAGTGCTGCCAAATTAGCGCTTTCAGCGCCAGATCTAGTGCTTTTTTTGTTCCATAGCGCGTTATAGCGCCTAGCGCTAAATCTAGCGCTTTATGAAATCATATTATGATATGCACATCTACTATTATTTATTCTGTGATGTACTTAAATACTATTGAAGATTGACTTACTTAGAAGCACGGTGGATTCCACTAGTGTAGTTAACACTTATTATGGATAGAAACTTTATATAGTTTTAGGTAATTTGTCCGATAACACAATTTTACACAGTTTTTACAGTCACTTGACACTGACACAGAATTCGAAAAACAATAGTCTGAATGACTTTGAATGTTGAATATTGACCAAAGAGATTGTTCATGATTCAGAAACAATCTTTTTTAACAAATACGGCACGAAACACAATTTGTTTTAGAACTAATAAACCTAAATGCTGCTTTGATTCTTAGGTTGGTGTCTTAGTCTATGAGTTGGGGATTCCTCGATTTGGCAGCACTGACTCCTCGCTAACTCTTTTGTACTTTTGTTCTATTGTTCGACAGTAATTTATAAATTTCGACAGTTATTCTGAGTCAGACGAAAAAATAAAAATATGCCCTTATAAAAAAAATAACTACAAACTTATTGGTAGCGCCATCTCTTGTAAATGTCATAAATCAATGACCAAAAACACATAGACAAACGCATTTGAGATTTCGCGGGCGATCGATATCCTAATTATCTCGTTCCTTCCTCATTCCTTTTCCCTTTATGTACGCCTTAATGACAGGTCGCCAGAACGAACCGAAACTTCAACGTGAACGGGCCTCGTATCTCAACCGCCAGCTTTCCAAGCCACCTGGCTGGAGACTGATGCATCTAATTAGTTAGATTGCAGAGAACCTTGTGAACCGTGTCTATTAACCCGCCTCGCGGATATAAAACAATTGTGTGAAGTGTGTGGATCCTGAAGGAGCCATTTTGGAGTAGAAGAACACCAGCTCGCTGCCACACGTGGGCTGGCATCGACCACTACAAGGTAAGGCGTACTACTTCCCTCATTTCCATACTAGATCGCCCGAATTGATCCGTGAATATTTTCCCGCTTATTTTCAACGCACTATTGCCAGAACCCTTCAAATACAGTCCACTTTTCATGATAGACACAAGGATGAAGAGGTTTCTCAAACCGCTATAACACTTATAAATATCCATATTCTTAAATTACTGGGCGTTTTGTTTGTATTTGGCGCCAAATCCAGCACTTTTTGTTACAATGACCATTTAGCGCTAGAAAGCGCTTTATTGCTTAAAGCAAACAGCGCGTTATTGCTTAGACGAGTTGGCAGCACTGAATACACGTCATTTGACGTCATTCTCATTACTCCTAACTTCTTTCACTGAAATATAGCATCAGCACTAAAGCCTTCTCGCTCCTTTTTACTCTTATTAAAAAGATATATTGCTATCCTGTAGTAATGCTATACATATCTGTTTTTGAATGTTGTTTGCACAGTGTTGTTGTTACTCGCGATTGCATCGCATCGCATTCGCAATACAACGCAATTTGTGTTTGAGTTCAGCCGTAATCGAATAATTTTATTAATTTTGTACTGTAGCAGTATAAGATATAACTAAGTGAAATAATATCCGTTATCAATGCCCTACATTCTGATTAGAGGTAATTTAGCATCGTATGGACATAAAAACCCTTGGCGTGTTTTGGTATCCGGCTTGAAAGGTAGATGTTGATAAAATTCAGAAAGTAAAATGAGAAATAGGAGAACTATAAAGAAATATAATATTAATAACTAGATTTAAGCACAGTCCTCTTCTCATTTTATTTACTATTTAATACGTATCCATTTAAATCATTATACTGAAAGCCTGATTTTGTTTGTACCTATTTAGCTGGCGACATAGAACAGCTCAAGAGATTTGCATGTGGTGGCTACTGCGACGACTCCACTATTGTTTATTTACAACATCCTTGTGTTATTCTTAGCGCGCTTGAGGTATGTGACTTCAAATACTACAATCCTTTGTACTTACATAACAGCTAATTGAATCACTGCAGTTCTTCAGTTATGAGTCATATTTGTCACAGTGTTAATTGATAAATAACATTACAGGTGTTGGGTTACAAAGTTGTCGCGTCTAGCTCTACAGCTGTCAAACAAGATTATAATGAATATATGTGGACTATGAGAAAAGAGTTTTCAGAACCAGAACCCTCAATAATTGTGGAGCAAGATAATATCAACAATTTTAGCAAGGAGGCTATGCACTTGGGTAACTACCAACACCAGACAAAAGACGACGAAGTGTAAGCTAAAACCATCATATTGAAAATATATCTTGACCAGTTTAATTTATACTATGGATACAAAGGGCAGCCAGAACCTGTCTCCATGCGACTTGGCATCAATACCTTTAACTGAAGAAGACAGTGTTGTTTATATCGCTATCAAAGGGTCTTTGCATGCTAATGATTGCTCTGTCTTTGGGCTAGGGGAAGAAGAGGTACGAGCTCTTTCGAAAAAGTTTCCAGGATTTGGAGTTGTTGTGAATGGAAGTTCAATCAAATCAAATGTTCTTGATGTTCTTAATTCATTGAGCCAGCTTGGTTACAAGGTAGTTTCAAGTACTGGTGAGACAGAGATCACTTGGACTCTTCAGCGCATTATTTAATGTAACACTTAACCACTGTACTGTTCATTGCATTATTCTATTTTTGTAACAAATATGGACCATGGAAAGAATTGTGACCACTCAAACTGCACCCATGCTAATGCATCTGTTAGCCAAACATTGTCTGAAATGGATTGGGAGAGAGGCTTGTGGTATGCAGGTAATGTTATATTTATTTGTTTCTTACATTTGCATTGCTACTTTATCAGGTGTAATGTGCAACCATGTTTGTATCTCATATTTTGAAGTGTTTCCTGATAAGATAGCTTAAGAACTCCCTTATGCATGGGTGTGCCAGATAAAATTAAGCATGCGAATATTGTATATTGGTATCAGAAATATTAAATAAATACTTTATTATTACAGCCTTCTACGGTGACGAGGACAGAGTAAAATATTTGATTAATAAGGCAGGAAATGCCAAAGAAATTGTAAACACACCAGATAATTCTGGGTACTCACCGTTACACTATGCTGCACGTAAAGGATTTGTGGATATTTGTAAGATATTATTACAAAATGGGGCACTCATTGATGCAAAGACCAATAGTGGGCAAGCTACTCCATTACTCAAAGCTGCAGCGGCAGGTAATCACCTTCATCATGTTAAAATTATATAGAGAACACAAAAGTATTCAATGTATTTCCATATCTCGTCTATAGCAAATAAGGCAATTAAGCTCAACACTAATAGAACTACTTTTTATTGCTTATTGTCAATCACTTTTGAGAGGATTGCTAGTAAATACACAATCACATTTTGAGATAAGAAAGCATTGAATAATGGTTACATGTCTATATATTACATTGTATTAGTACACTATTACGAAGTTGTCACTTATCCTTCAATGCTGTTTTTAGGTAAAATTGAAACAATAGCATTCCTTATTAAATCTGGAGCTTGTGTTGATGCTCAAGATGCTGATGGTCAAACAGCTCTCCATAAAGCAGTTGAAAACAAACACTTTGACCTAGTTAATTTCTTGATGATGACATACCCTAAACTGAAAACTCTGAAGGACATTAAAGGTCAATGCCCTTCAGTTAACATGTCAAGCCCTGACTGATTTCAAGTCCAGCCAGAGATATGCAAAAGAAATGGCAGTCAGAAGTTACTCATTGCTGTTTATTGGCAAGTTACTGTGCACCTTCACCAGCTTAGGATATTCCTAGTTGGGCTTTATTTTGCATTTAGTTTTCCTTGCTATTGTTAAGTATTTATTTATGCTGTGTTGAATTTGCATGATTCAATCTGCAAAATGGTGTAACCTTATGTTTATTGGTTTGTTAATGTGCTGTATCCAATGATATTCAAATAAACAGATATGTTATGAGCGCGCGCATTTTGAAGACTTGAATAGGTCACAATTGTGACCTTTAATCTTTAGTTTATGTCACGCATGGCGAAGAGCGATAGGCTTTGTTGAAACAAAAACAAAATAAAATAAATGCCATTGTGTGTATTTGTAATTTATTTATTTATTAATTAAAATAAATATTTTTTAATGTTAGATGAATGAAAAGTGTGTATGTGTGCTGGCGCTATGTGCGGAACACTTTTTTCAATTGTTTTGTGAGTGTATAACGTATCTGTTTATTTGAATTTGCTGTATCTTTTAATGCTGTTATTTTATTTGTTAAAAATGTTTATTTTATGTTAACATTCCCTATTCTTGCTTTTATTTTGTCAAATTGCGTCATAGAAGATTTATGTTAATTGTGATTTAAATAGATATGTAATTTTTGCCGTTAGAGGTGATCACTATAAGAGAAATAATATAATATTATCGTTGTATGTTTAACACCTAATATCCTGTAATTATGTAGTCACTAATCGCAATTTTCCGTCTCATATAATAAGTTATGTGTTAGATATAAAAATTCTATGGATTATTTATGGTGTTGGTATTATGCCCAATGTTATCACTATAGTAGGTGGGTATGTTACCGTCACACAAACTGGTTTAAAAATAGAGCTTTCGGCGAAAAATACAAAGACGTTAACAGTATTTAATATTTGGGCGGGAAGGATACATCTACCTACTTTTTTATAATAATTAAACATTTCTTGTGGCCAGATGGCTTTGTTATTAATAATCACATATTTTCGGGTTATTCGGTTTAGGCAGATTCGTTATACGCCAGAAGTAACATGACCAACATAAACCATACAATTTATTTTATGGTATATTTAAAGTCAATTACAAACTAAAAACTTGATTAAAGGTACTAAGCAAAGGTAACAAAATTACAGCAAATAATCTTATTCTTAAAACTAAAAACCTTATTAACGCGAACGTAACAAAATGAGACTGTAAACACATATATACTCTATAGAGACCACATGATATCGCTCCTGATCTGACCAGATCAGGTATCAGATCAGGTCACGCGTTATTTTATCCGCAACAAATAGTTTTCCAATCAATGCACACTTTTGTATATGATCCTTACATAATTCTTCTGTAGATAACTGTAAAATATCTGTCCAAACCAGAATCTGTCCTAAACCGAATAATCCATATTTTCTACTTCAATTACCTTTGAACAAATGATCATTAATTGATAGACACAATCAGAATTTTAAAGTGTGGGTAATATGATTAAAACACTTATTTTCATATGTAGTAGTGTATTTTCAACAGAATAGGTATTATAATTTACTCACCCTGTGTAAGTAGGCTTAAAAGCAACTTGGTGTTGCTTTATTCTATGTATTATTATATCTGAATTCATATCATTTATTTTAATTACTAATTGTATTAATAATACATGTATTAATTAGTTAGACTAGATTCTTACTTCAACCAATTCACATTACTTGGACATTGTTTACAATACAAGGAGAATGAGTGGTTCATTATAATTTATTAACAAATATAAATAATCAACAATACATTGTCTACAACTAAATAGAAATAAATTGTACACTTTTTTATTTTTCACATGATACAAAACCAGAGGATCCGTTTAGCTCTCACGAAAATATAAATATCTATAAAAGTATGCATGTCTGCTCATTCTCCATTAAAAGTAGTTTTAGATAATGTAATTACTAACTTGAAATTAATATTATTCTTTACTGTTAGATGTTTTTAACAATCAACTCATTTTGAAGATTTTTATGGACAAACATATTGTGTCACATAAGTATAGATATTCTAATCAACAAATATTTTATATTTTACCCTAAGTACACCTTTGTACTACTGTGTAATTTTACGTAATAAAAATGCATATATATAGATATTTGTAGTTATTTTTCTTAATAGCCCAGACTTCTGAATCACATTACTACTTAGTACAGACCTTCGTCTTCCATCATAAGGTAACCTTTTAAGCTCTTTGGTAGAGGGAGAGACGATATAAACCGATACAATGTCTTACCGGTACTGGCGCCTATGCATCTAATTTTAATCCTACAGAGATCAGAGAGACTAAGTGGTTGTTTACAAGCATGATGTAACCAATATGCTGTGCATCCTGGTTTAGGAACGGAAGCTCCTTGTTCGGGCACCGTGACGTAATGACCTGCCTTCAGTAACATGGACGCTAGGCTGCACGACCGTCGTCTGCTCGCTATGGACAGATTGTCTATACCACAAGTGTGTAAATCGCAAGTGTTTACGTCTGCGCCATAGCGAATTAGTAGAACTGCAGCTTGATCTCTGGAAAAAGAATACCATAAATCAATGTATTTTACCTTAGCAAGAATTTCATAAAAAAAAGATACAGGGTGCTAGTCTTCACACAAGTGTCAAGAATATACCAGAATGACTACCCAGTCAATCATTCTGGTATACAGGGTGGACAATAACCCCAACTATCGCTCTGTTTCGTTTGATCCACATTTTTTTCGCACCCTGTATATTCTATCTATCTAACATCTTTAACCTTTTGAGCGCCACGGTCTTCTATAGAAGACAACCGTTTCCGTGCCCTCCACGCCACGTCTTTATTAGAAGACAATATATAATCTTATCGTTTATTACATTAAAATACATGAACAAATGCTTTGTGCATATTGCTACTATTGCCTAAAACCCTAAACTTAATGTTTTATTTCAATAGTGTTTTTTTTTCTGTTTATATAAAAAACAGAAAAATAATACCAGCCAAAATTTTTGCTGTGTCCCAGGCGCCGTAGTCTTTATAGGAAGACGCCTAGTGTTGTGGTTACTTGATTAAGTTTCTAAAATGTCGATATACACAAAAGTTAAAAAAAAAACACTTTTATTTCGAATCAAAATGTTGAGTTTTGAAATAAATGCGATCCTTATGGAGAATATACGTAATTTTGCTAGCCCTTACACATATATTTACTTAAATCTTTTAATACACACAAAGCCGGACTTTGGTTAATACTGATATCGATATTAAAAGATCCCGTCACTACGAAACTAATAGATATCGGTGCCTCGTGCGCCATGGACATCAATAGAAGACAACCTGTGACGTCATTGACGTAAGTGCATCAAGGTCAGTTTGAGATAGTGCAGCGCTGTTATGGATCGTTATCGATAAAAAAAAAATTGTGAGGCTAATGAATTACGTTCTGAAGAACTTTTAAGAATCGAGTGGATTAGGAAGCTGAATCCGATAAATACGAGAGAACATCAGACGAAGATTTTGAGTGTAGTGTAAATTACTTAACGGTAAGAAAAATTTAATAAAATATTTTCGTTTAATAACCTAATTAGATTGGCGTAAGGGCCACATTCGAAATTAGTATGATATCTCAGAATACAGACCATACCAACAATTGCGTTCTTACTTTGAATGCGATACGCCGAATCCAGAAACGAAGCGCGTAACGTGGCCAAGCAAAATCTATAATAAAATGTGTGTTTAGCATAAACACAAACATCGATACACGAAAAAAAAAAGAAAATTGAACATACACATCCCTATAAAAAATTGAAAATTTACGTGCTCCGGGCGCCACGGTCTTAAATAGAAGACTACTGGATGACGCCAAAAGACAATAGGGATGTAGCCAACTTCTTATGGCTAAATTGAGTTATGTATCTGTTTGGTCATTATCTATAGTGTATTCTGCTTTTTCTTATCACAACTATTGTTAATAAAACAAGGTATCGAAATGTGTCATTATTTTATTTATTGTTTTATCGAAATACGTCATTATTTCTATTTTTCTGGTACATTTATAAAAAAAAAACATGTGAGTAACATTTATCGATACTATAATTACCCACATCACTACTTTTAACTATATATTCGTTATACATTTATAGCTTGGCGCTGGGGGACACATCGCATTCGGTACCGCTTGGCGCTCAAAAGGTTAAACGAGCAATTCTTGTATATGTACATATATAATCTGAATCTCGGAATCGGCGGTATATCGATCTAGCTATAATAGATTCGAAAAACGAAACGAAACGTCGTTTTCTCTATTTTTACCCGAGCTAAGTCGCCCAGGGGCCTTAGTGCGAGTTTATACTCACGCTTACTCGTGATAGGTAAACGATCTCTTATGTCAAAATGTATATAAAAAGTGGTTTCTCCTTACCGTCACCAGACGGCGCTTATCCAGTTTCAATACAAAATGATGTTTACCTTAACGCGATTGAGCGTGAGGAAAAACATTAATAACTACAATTTCTATCAGTGTCAAATTGGTTAATAAGGTAGTATTACCACCAGGAAAATCTTACTCAGTGAACCAAATTCTGGATCTCGCCTTTGTACATAAACTCTGCACTATATTGTGTTATTTTTTTATCGTTGCCCCACACTAGGAGTTTCTTCCTTTATTGTGGGTGCGTTTACAAACATTTAAACTCACATAAAAGACACCCAGATCCGGAACAACTTTCTGTAGGTCATACAAATATTTGTTCCGTGCGAGAATCGAACCCGCGACACGCAGCGCTACAGCCGATCGCTCAACCACTACGTCAACCGTATCGTCCAATAAAGAATGAGAAACTATATTATTGATTATAACATTAGCAGAAATAATAGACAATAGATGAGCTTAAGAACTTACTTGTGCAACAACAGAGCCCTGTTTAACGCAGTGTCGCCCGTGAGAGCTGGCGCATTCAAATCAATTTTATAATCTATTAAACATTTCAACAATTCCTCAAAATCTTCATGGCCAGATACACTTTCAACGGCGATGTGCAACGCGTTAGCACCTGTGATACTGTTGCATAAGTTTGAATTCGCACCTGCAACAGAATTTAATATTATACAGGACTACAGGGCCTCAGTTAAGTTAAAGAGACTAGAAATTTTCTAGCATAAAGAAAAACAGCGCCTGCTACGACTCGTCTATGAAGAGTTCAAAAATTAAGAAATGAAAAGATACTAATGGCACGCGGTCGCAGCACTGACAAAGAACATTTTATTCAAATAAATGTCACTAGACGGCGCGATATGCATCGGTTTCTTATTGAATTGTGTGTAAAATTAACATTTTCTTTGATCGTAAAAATTGTATGTTCTTGTTTAATCAACTCTCCTAAGCACAAAATTATGGAATATAGGGTTCTTATTTCACATTTCAGAGATTATTTGAACGGATCATTTAAAATTGATTCTAATAGATGGCGCGGTTTTAAATATCTGAGGCATACCACTCGATTTTTTTAAATTTGTTTTGTATCACTTTTTGGTGCAATGAAACTAAAAAGTGCAAACGAATACAGTAAAACGAATCGTCACTGATTCACCGCATTCATTCAAAGTCGCTGCTAACACCATCTGCAGCCGTGGAACTGAAGCGAACGCGATCGAAGTACTTATAAAATTAATCAGACGAAAAACGCTAGTTAGTTCGGCACGGTTTCTTTGTATGGGATGAGGCATCTGTATGCAAGTATTATATTATCTGTGCTAATGGGTTGCAATCACCTACCTTTACATAACAATATTTTTACGATCGCGGGCTGTGACAGTCTGACCGCTAAAAGTAGTGGCGTATCACCATTGTCGTTGTAAAGGTTTATGCCTGCACCGTAAGCAGTCAGCATTTCAGCGATTTCTACCTAAAAAATATTATAAATGGTTACATGAATCAGTTACGTAAGCTTACGTAAGCGTATTTCAAAATATGAACCTCCTCAAAACATAATTATTCGGTTTGTATAAATTGGGCTGTTTTATGTTGATGATTAACTCAATTACTCCCGAATCTAGAACACTTAAGTTACAAGCGAAAATTGTCTCTCGTTTATGCATCAAGGCCCGTATCGCACTATCGTATAGCTAAATTGGCGTAATGGTGGACAAACCTGTCTTTGTATTATCGCATTGTGTAAAAGTCTATGCGAGTGTGTGATCCTAGCACCAGACAACAGTAAAAGTTCTACAGCTACGGCATACTTTTGCCATACAGCTTCACAAAGGGGTGTGTATCCTGAAAAATAAAAATGCTTTATTTTGTTATGATACGCCTCAAAACTTAAATTAATACAGCTGCACTGCCGTCAAAACATATTTCTCGATTATGACCATTCATTGTAAGAGACATTCGGCGTGGTTTGTTTGGACATAAAATTATTAATTAAGTACGTACATTAATTCATTCTCTTGATAGTTCCTATATAGAAAAATAAGAATTACCATGGATCTCCTCACTGTTAACATTAGCACCAGCATCAATAAGATACTTGATCACATCCATATGGCCTCTGCCAGCTGCTATGTACAATGCTGTCCTCTCATTTGCATCCCTAGCTTCTAAACTAGCTCCATTACTGACTAGAATCTTTACCTGAAAGTTATTTTTAATTAACTTAATGAAAGCTGGCATCTGGTGTAAGGTTGGCGAAGTGTCATGACCGATTTAGCAAAAAAAAAAAACAACACAGGAGGTATGGAAGGCCATGGTGGCAACCATAACTTTGTTCTGCAGTGGGATTGAGTGGGTTATTAGAGGTTGCAAAATGTTGAGGTTGTTGCTAGCAAGTTTTTAAAGCACCCGCACATAATGTGCGACGAAATTTGCAAGTGCTGATTGTGTCGTACCAACCGAGATTCGCCACAATGTGGCCAGAAGTTTATTATTACAAAACGCCTGTGTTTGAGGTACTCACCAAATCCAAGAAACCTCTTGAAGTTGCGAAATGCAGAGGTGTCATACTATCATAAGTTTTGTGATTTACATTGCTCCCAGAATTTATAAGTATATTCACAATATCTATATAGTTTTTTATTACTGCTACATGTAAAGCTGTCACTCCATCTCCTGTTTCAGCATCTACTTTGCAGCCTGAAAATATTTTAGTTTATATATAGTAAAGGTAAGACAGTGACAAGATATTGTAAGAGTAGTACAGCAGTGTTTACCAGCTTCTATCAGCAATTTGACAACTCCAGCATGACCTTGTTCTGCAGCATAATGCAAGGCAGTCTGCATGAATGCATCATGCTGGTCAATTCCATTGGTCAGCACAGAAGCTGATGCTATGGCGGCTCCAGTAGATTCCAGTATAGCTGCATACCATCTGGATAATAAAATATGAAGATGATAATTTATAAGGAGTGACACTAATGATAATTGATAAGAGTGGGATGTGTTTGACATGAAAAAGCAATTGTGAAAAATAAATAAAATATTGCGAGTTATGTATTTATATAGTGTAAACTCCATGTAATGTCACTCGATTTAACGACAAACTCCCTAAAGCGCCGAAATTACTATGTTCTATGTTCTATGTTATGGGGTTTGGTTTCCGCACTTAGTCCTTCAAGTGGACCATTGTGCGTGGGCCATGGCGGCCGCTGGGTGGATTATTCCAACCAGCCCACCTCCCTCCAGAAGCTTATTAGGGCTCCTGGCTTACTTAGAACGTCTGTGTATGATCTGGTTGACCCGAGGGTTTGTGTTCTTATATGGGTGACCTCTGTGCATTCAAAGAGAACGTGCGCAACGGTTTCCTCAGTCTCCATGCATGCCCTGCATAGGGGACTATCCGTTATGCCTATGGTGTGGAAGTGTTTGTTAAGTGAGCAGTGTCCCGTGATGGTCCCCGTCATCAGGCGCAGGCCATTCCTGTCCAGGCGTAGCAAACGTCTGGTAAGCCTACTGTCCAAAGATGGCAAAGCCTCTTTGGACTGCCTACAGCCTGGTGACGAGGTCCACCAGGTTTCCGCTTGTGCCTGGGTGAATTCCTGTAGCCACCTGCGTATTTGGTTGAAGGGGATGGGTACAACAGGTTCGGGTCCATGGACCGTCGTGCTGGATCCGCGTTTCGCAAGCTCGTCAGCCGCGTCGTTACCCAATGATCCGCTGTGTCCCTTTATCCATTGCAGTGTCACCGTGTTACGACTAGATACGGTTATTTGTTCTAGTGCGTTGTGGCATTCTAGTATTAATTTTGATGTGATATATTTTTTCCGTAAGGATTGGAGGACTGAGGCGCTGTCGGAGAGTATACGTATGTGAGTGTCCGTAACCCTCCTGGCTTCTAGGGCGTGGACCGCCAGTATGATGCCCACACACTCCGCCTGATAGACGGTGTTGAACTCTCCTAGCGGTCTGGATATATTTATATTTAGGTCGTGTGAGAAGACCCCGACTCCGGTACCGGAGTCCGTCTTCGATCCGTCAGTGTATACTCTCATCTCTTTCGAGCCCGAGTAGTCACATCGTTCTTCTGTAAGTATTATGTTGTAGTGTCTATGAAAGTGGTGTGTTTTTGGGGCTTTGTCGCATGGTGATGCTAACATGGGTTTTCGCTTGATCGCGTCCTCCTTTATGCGTGTGTGCTTAACTCTGGAGTCTTTATTTAGGGTACCTGATAGATGGAGTCTAAAAGCGGCCAGGGCTGCCTCCTCCCGCACGATAAGATGCAGGGGTGGCAGTCCCAACATTGCCTGTAGGGCGGCCGTGGGTGTAGTTCTCATACTGCTAGTTATTGCAATGCAAGCAAACCGCTGCAGTTTTTCGAGATCTCTTTGGGCTGTGCTGAGGTCTGTCCTGGGCCACCAGACCAATGAGCCGTAAGTAATGATTGGTCGGATGACTGTGGTGTATAGCCAGTGGGTGACCATGGGGCTGATTCCCCAATTCCTGCCCAGCAGTTTCTTGCACTGCCACAGGGATATACTGGCTTTTGTCGTGATATAGTTCAAGTGTTTCGCCCAATTCAATTGTTTGTCCAAGTAAATACCCAGGTACTTGGTTTCAGTTGAAAGGCTTAGGGTTGTTCCAAAGAATCTTGGTAATTGCATTGTCATTGGTTTCCTCTTTTTCGTGAAGAGAATTAGTTCCGTTTTTGTGGGGTTCACTGAGAGTTGGTGCTCGCTGCACCATTCCTCTACTAGTTTTAGGGCTTGACGCATGAGATTGCATAGAGTATTTTCGTGGGTTCCGTTTATTATTATTGTTATATCATCTGCGTATCCAACAGTGAAATAACCTTTGTCGTTGAGTTTTTTAATGAGGCTGTCTGCAACTAGGTTCCACAGGAGTGGCGAAAGGACGCCTCCCTGTGGACAGCCCTTCGCGACGACTGCCGAAATTACTTGTCTTTGGTTGGTTTAGCTTGCCTTCCATACAATGCTACACCCACTCTGAATAACGACAACAATTAAATAATAAAAAGTTACTTTTATGTTGCCAAAATTAGTAAAAACTGCACAGCTGTGTACGTTCTTTTGTCGCTTAATTATCCTAGCCCGTAATAAACTTGACTGTCAGCATCATGCATAATGAACTTTCTAAGAAATTCGTTCTTTTGTTTACAAATTGGGATTGCTTGCACATGTAGACCGTTGTAGACCATGACTAATTACAAAAACCAGGGGCTGACAGGTACTAGGGAAACAGTCACCCGTTGTTGCAATGCTATTGGTTGATGAGTATAAGTCGGTGTTACTACATTGCTCAGATATAGATTTGACTGATAGAACATAACTACTAACACTAGTCTGAAATAAACATTATCTTTTTATAATTCTGTATTTTCTATTCTCCATTTTACAACAACTCTCTATAATGCCATAAAATGCACAGTCCCTTCAGTATCATTATATAGAATTTATACTGTACTTTATTGTACACCAAGATAAAAACAATACAAAAAGACGACATCTTAAAACAAAAACAAATATACAACAGGCAGCCTTATCGTGGCCTTATCACGTTCCGAATCTCTTCCAGGCAACCTAGAATGGAAATAGACAGCCTGGACACAATATGGGGGTTGCACTTGGAGCAAATTTTTCAATAAATAAGGTTTTGTAGAGAGTTAGCTTAGAGAGCTAGGCAAGCATGCTCCACCGTCGACCACATCATCGCTTACTATCACGTGAGATAGTGGTCAAGCGCGAGCCTAAATTAGATTTTAAAAAAAAGTTGGTCATTCTATTATCACTGCACCACAAGGCAAAAGAACGATGAGAAAAAGTAACTTACTTATACATAGAAGACCAAGTTTCATCTTCACTTGTAGTAGGTGCCACATTCCCTATATCCTCATCCCATTCTAAATCAGCTTGTGGTGATGGAGTCAGTGACGATGAAGTTATTGGTGATTTCAGGCTACCCTTTTTACTTTCATCACTGCTAGATCCATCACTGTGTATAAATACAAAGTATCCTTGGTTGGTGTCTGATTGAGTATCATTATCTTTCACTCCGATTGTCTCATACTGTCCAAAATGAAAATCCTTAAAAGTTCTGTCATTCAAACTTTTGCATTTGACCACGGTCTCATCATGTTGACAATGATGCCTTAGCTTTCGTTTGTGGCACTTGACCAGCCTTTTTTTAGGAGATCCTGGCAGGTGCGGTTTTGCTACACTGGCATTAATTAATAGCTTGACAATATCAATGTTTCCATTCTTTGCTGCTTCACCTAAACTAGTTTTACCTTGGCTGGCAGTCTTATTTGGATTAGCACCTGCAATGAAACAAAGACTAGTCAAGAAGGTACTTACATTATTTTCCAAAATATTCCATTTATTATTTTAAAGTGAAGTGACTGCAAAAAATTAAAAATTACCTCTAGAAAGCGCCTGCGAAACTGCGTCCAGATCTTCAGCTAATACTGCGCGATATAAACTCTCTTCATATGAGGCTTCCATGGTATGTTAACTGATGACTTACTACCTAAACGTGATCACATATCTAGAAATCCTTACATTAATATACTCTCAAGTAGAATATTAATGGTAGAACATTGCACATTCTTAAGTATTTTTAACTAATGAAGATTTTCTTGATTAGTAATGGTTTCATGATGAAGGAGGATCGTTAATTGCGCACTCTACATTGCCCGATATTAGCAAAGACAAAATTATAATTCGCTTTCAGGCAAGCAAATTGTTTGTTATTTTTGTTTAGCTGTAGACTCCCAGTCCAGGCATTTTGACAGTATCATTCTGTTATCATACATCACTATAATAGTGGTGGGCGTTGCGACGACGAACCGTTTCTAAAGACCGTTTTTTGTTCTGCGACAGTGCAACCGTTTTACGTCCTGGGATAAAGCAGTCTTCGTTGCACAAACCTGTCTTCGAATAACTTCGTGCGATTTTTTATTTTACGCCTCAGAAAATACAGTCGAGATTCGAAAGCGAACGGATAACAACTACGACACACGTCGGTCGTCGCAGACGTCGCGTCGTCCTTTATCGTTCCACGTTCGTTCACAACACAAAATAGTTCTTGTGAAACAGTTTTTAAGTCCGTCTTCATTGCACAAACTAGTCTTCGAATAAATTGGCGCGATTTTGTATTTTATGGCTAATAAAATACAGTCCAAAGTGAATTGATTCAACTACACACAAACGTCGTCGACTCGTCGCGAATGTCGCTTATCGTTCCACGTTTGTTCACAAAGTAGTTCTTTCGTTCCGTCCTCCAAGTTTCATTCTCCAAGACGTCTTCAAACCAGTTGCGACGAAGACCGTTTTCTGCAACCGTTTTCGTCGTCGGGAAAACGGTTGCGTTTCTTCAGTCAAAAATACGACAACGACCCACCATTAAAATGTACTCTGTGGACCCACCACTATTCATCACAACAATTAAAAAAAAACTATGCTGTCAGTGTCAGTGAATTTTTTTATTTCATGTGAATTATGTTACCTGGCTACTAGGGTCTTTAAGTCCCGTACTCGGTTTTTTTTATACAGTCATTTGTAACTAAACCTATGTTTGCATTAGAAAGCGGGTGTAACACATTCCAATGTATTTTTGGCGTATTTGAAAGCAAATTTATCGAGTGAGCCGTCTAGGCTTAAACTTCTCTGAATTAATCAGTACAACAATATTTAATTCTCTGCTCCATTTTACCGAGATTTCGCCTATTTCAATGATTCAACAATTATTGTCCAGATACACTTGGGGTTGGGACACACGGACACACTAATTTCACATGGAGTTTCTTGTGCGTTCTTCTCCATAACAAGCTACTTTCCGAATGCACGGTAGAATCAATTTTTATTCCTTGTAAATTTTAATGTATCTAACGTTCAAAAGTGCCGCTTTGTGGCCTAGTTGAAATAAAATATCTTTGTCTTGTCTTGTCTTGTCACATCACTCTAGGAATCTATATGCGATTAATAAAACTGCCGCTGAAAAATCCTCGAAAAAATTATACCTCAGATTTTTCAAACTTTTAAATAAGTTCTCGCCAAACTTCTTGGAAGTTGGCTACAATGGCTGCGGAATAGTAAAAAAATCCATAGACATAATAAAGCTTAATGTTTAAAGGTGGAAACAGATTATTGAAACCCCACGCGACCCCACGCCACCCGACGTGTTGACACCCGACGCGCACCGTGCACATATACAACACCCCACATGATGCTACAACACGTTAGCTAATGTCATAGCCAGTATTGCCAGGTCTCGTTTTTGTTTTATCTCATGTCTGATCTCAATGTACTCTATACTCCATTTGCGATAACATTAGACGTTTAAATTAGCCCATATTAGGTACAGCTCATTCAACCGATTTTAACTTCTATTGTGTTTGTGATACGACAAATGATAGCTGCAGTAAACAGTTGGTTTTGATAACATGTTTATGCTTTTTATGTCATCCTTATGTTTACAGGATAGAACCCAAAATCGGTTGAACGGACTGTAAAAAGATTTGGAAATATGTCTTGATTTTAAGTTACATAAAAAAAAAAACAATTTTTATTAATTTGCTTTCCCTCTCCGTTCTATATATATTTGATACATTTCATGCAAGATAATACATAAGACGAGACATTATAATCTATAATATAAATACAGACCAGTTTTACTATAACAATAATAGAAACCATAACAAAAAACTGGTTATTTTGGGATTTACGTCATTGAGACTATGATAGGCGTATCGAAAAAGAAGTTTTAAGAAATTGCGGGCTGAAGGATAATATTTAAACTTAAGTCCATATCATTGCAAATTTGACTCAAAAAGTTACTAATTTCTATTATAGCATAAACATAAAAATTACCTTCACCGATTTTGTACCCTAAAAATGACCGTGCTGATGAAACTTTACTCTAAATTAGGGTAAATTTCCCTTTGTTGGCACCACTCGACTGACTGACGCGTGGGATCGGGTGTTAATAGAGACACACTGTGTCGAAACGTCGGGTGGCGTGTGTTCCCCCACTCCCGGCAACACGCTGATCTAAACCGACTGCATGTTGACACGTGGGAATGCGTGTGATCGCATGGCGTGTTGACTATGTGTCTCTGACCATACTAAATGTATGGGTTTTATTAGTACTTCAATGCGTCAGAAGGCGTCGGGTGGCGTGGCGTCGGGTGGGGTTTCAATAATCTGTTTCCACCTTAAATCTTATACAAAAACAGTACCGATCCCTGCCTTGCGCATCAGAAAGCCAACTTCAGGGCGGCCAAGAAGTTTGGCGAGAACCACAGGCTACTTAGAGATCTTATCTTATCTTGTGGAGGGGCCGAGAAACAACTCGGACACTTCGACCCATTGGGATCTATTGTGGTCCCCTAGATACCTTAATGCTCCCCAATCTCGTTGAAAACTCTTTACATGAATTTTACAACGAGACTGGGAGATATGAGCCTATAGTCTTAGACATACTACGTAAGCGAGAACTATACAATAGCTTATACTTCCATGCCATTCCATCGAATTTGATTCTCGATAGAGTTCTGTTATTTTATAAGTTTGACAGATGATTATTAACACAGAGAAACTACGGACAATTATTAATAAACTTAAAAAAATACTTGCTTGTTGTTTGCGTCTCTGCATTAAGTCTATGGTTTGCATGGCTTAAAGGTCTCGTAACCAAGCCAGTGGCATAGCCAGCCACACAAATTAAAAAAACAATTTAAAAAAAAATGTTGTTTGCACGTTTGCCGTTAAATTAATCATCGCATCGCCTCATCGATATTATTGATAAGTTGATAACTTATTCCAAAGAGTGTGCAAGTCTGAACTTAGTCAAGACTATTGAATTTTGTTTCTGAAAGGAATAGCAAACTACACATCCACAATGTCGAGTACATCACAAAAACATAGAAACTTCGTTGCGGAGCCCATGGGAGAAAAGCCTGTAACCGAATTAGCAGGCGTCGGTGAAGTATTGGGAAAAAGAATGGAAGGCGCGGGATTTGATAAGGTCTGTAAACAGTGAATAATTAACTATTAGGCATATTAAGCTATACATGTCCAACTATGCCAATTGTTTAGTAGATAATACACGATGTAGAGATTATCTCCTCATTTGTAAAGTGAAAATTATTATTCCTTTAGCTCAAGTTCGCCCAACCCCTGTCCCGTGGACCACGAAGGTCAAGGCATTTTAGTCTGCCCGCCGAAAGTGGTCAGCCTTTGGAAAAGAAGAGTTCTGATATGGAACCTCAGATCAAATAAAAAGTCAAGATGGAACGTTGCAAACAACAAAGTGAAGCCGGTTCAAAGTAAGCCTTGCCGTATAAATACACAATTATACGCGCACACGTATAAGGAAACTACCCCTTAGCTTGTCAGTTGAGCTTTATTATTTGATCTGTAAGCTCGAAGGACAAGCTAAGGCGTAATTTCGTTGTATGTGAGTGTGTGTAATTGTGTATTTGTACGGCAAGGCTTAGTTTGAACCGGCTTCACTTTGTTGTTTGCAACGTTCCATCTTGACTTTTTATTTGATCTGAGTATGGAACCCATTCTTAATATTTTTCACTAGGATTAAGCAGTTGAAAGTTACATGAACAAAAACTAATTATACATTTCTTTGGAATGGATTTGTTACTGAAATAGTTTATTGAAAACCTCAGTAGTAGTATTAAATAAAAATATCCCTTTAGAAATTGATATGAGAACTGAGAAGAAGACTTGCCTGTAATTTATGATATTGCTTTATAGATTGGTGGGTTCTGCATAAATACTTATGAAAATATATCTGCAACTCTGAGCTTTGTGAAAAACATATACCTACTGTACTCACTTGCTACAATACATATTTCAGATTTGACGGATTTCATTAAAAAAACTGAAAAAAAAAATTGCCCAAATATCACTGTAAAGGTCTCATTAACTTTGTTTATTATTATTATTCTATAACAAATTATTTCCATAACACTGTAGTTAAGTTTTGTTGATGGTCTGACTCAAAGTCAATATTATGATCCACCTTCAAAGGTCATTGGGCATAACCTGACCCGCTTTGCGAAGAGTGGCAGACGTTAACCAAAATAGATTTAAACTAAAGAGAATCCTAAAGAAACATTTCATTGCATATACATAATTGATTCAAAATCTATAGAGAAAAATGTATGGAGAATCATTTAAGACAGTTAAAAACGTGGCAATGCATCAAGCGTTATGTGCACCTTTGCGCAGGGAACAGTTAGGGGCGGGTTATTTAACTAGTTATAAGACAACGCTTTTTGACCTGTGGTTGTGACTTTGACATCTAATTTTTTAATGTATGTATTCTAATTATACCATTGGTGTAATTAAATGATATTTATTCTGTGCCATCATAATTAAAATGACAGTTAAAACAAAAGTTAAAATTAAATGATTTCAGAGGACTTTATTTTTCGCCTGTACTTTTTGTTAAAAATGAGGTATTTCCTTAAGTATGCCATTTCTTTTAACTTTGTTTTTTTTCACATCGAGCGGGTTCGATTCCTGGCTAAGAATATTGAGTTTTCAAAGATCCTTCAATATAGTTTTAGTTTTCATCAAAACGGTCCTGAGACTCTTTTCAGTGTTTGTAGCTTTTCCTAATAGTTTCTAATTTGGCCCACTTGAAAATCTCACCTGTATACGATAATTTTTTATTTTGATCGACATTCCCATGACTCACATTAATATGATTAATGCCATAATAAAACAAACATATATCAGTACAATACAGTCTGCTATATTTTGTAGGCAATGGGTATGATTTCCATACTAAAATGCCCTATGACCTTTGTTTCAGCTCTTCAAACATCTCCAAAATTTAACAAGCATTATTTTATTGGGCAAGCATTACGTAACCATATCTGATATCAGTATACAGCATAATGCTGATCATAAATGGTTACTTATTGTTTCTGCACTAATATAGAGAATATTATTTAATGAGGATTTTAAGTGTTCCCTTGTTTATTTTACCTTGAATATCTAGTAGGTTTTTAAGCGACTAGTCATTGTTACTACATAAATCATAGTTATTTTTAGAATATGAACCACCCTAATAAGGTCTACGCTGTTTAAATGATATTATTACCAAAAAAAATTGTTGTTAGTTAAATTAAGTACCTATATTTTGGCCAAAATTTCTTATACTTAGAAATAGTTTACCTTCTCTCACTTTCCGTAAATTGGTGATATTTAACACACTATTATGAATTTATGTGTCTAGGCACAGTCTAGGTGTGAGTTACCCAAATGCCCTAGAAGCTGATATTTTTTAGATTTATCTCCCTGAACTTCAGCACAGAAGTGGGAATAGGTTAACATATCATCCAGCCAAATGTACAATTTAACCAAAAGAATATATTTTTCAGGCGTACACGGTGTTGGGACAGTTTCTGGTGTTGAAGAAAGACAAAGAACTATTCCAGGAGTGGTTAAAAGACACATGCAATGCCAATTCAAAACAATCGGCAGACTGCTACCAGTGTTTGAAAGATTGGTGTGACGAGTTTTTGTAATGAACAGTAATCTCCAAATAATTTTTAATAACATCCTTAAATACATAAGATAATGTAAATAATATGATCTAATAATTTGTAATTACACATAAGCAATAGGTATTTCCTATATTTTTTATGTAATTTTTCATTTATTAAAATTTGTACGAGAATATTATTTTTTATTGCACTAACAAATGTAAAAGTTAATTTTCCCATTTAATTATTGTAAAGCTTGCAGTGTTTCCTATAATTATTTGAGCTATAGAGCAGAGCATGTTGTTTAACAGTACATGTTGAACACATTTCCATTGTGTATTTTTGTTAGATGTCTATGATACTGGATGACTAACCCCCAGTTTCCCAGCTCAAAATTATCGAAGAATTAATGTGACAAATTGTCAAGCACGCGTTGTCTGCTGTGATTGGTTGAATGAATTTTCAACAGCCAATCACAGCAGATAACGCGTGCTTGACAATTAATCACATTAATTCTCCGATAATTTTCAGCTAGGAAACTGGGGATAAGATACTTTTTAACTTATGCAAACCAAGTTGCTCTGTTGATTAGAGAAAAACAATTTATTTAAGAGAATTTGAATTATTCCTTACTACTTACTGGTAAAATCATTTTTACCAACAAAATTAATTTTATGAATGAAATACATACATTACAATAATGCTATTTTATAGTTTTACTAACATGTTCCCTTATAATATTACTAACTGCTGCCCGCAGCTCTGCCCGTGTGGTAGGTACCTACCTACTATGTGTTATTCTGAGCTAACTAAAACGTTCAGCAAATGCTGCTCAATAGTTTTTGCATGAAAGAGTAGTAAACATACATTCATTCTGCCAGATTTTCACATTTAAAACATGAGTAGGATGGACTAGCATTCAACATATAATACTAGAATGGGGTAGCAATAAGACACTAGGCGCCTGCGGCCTTTTCTGCCTGGGGTGACACACACACGTCACCCCAGTCAGAAAATGTCGAAAACAGTCATCTAAGTGCAAGAGTTCCAGCTGGAGTAACGTTACCGCAGCCAGATCTTTTGGGGTATTTTGAAATAAATGTTACAACCAGGTTACAACTTAATTTGTAGGTATTTGTATTTGGTATGGTTAGAATAGAATTTATTTAAAATCCTGCTACGGTAACGTTGCACGATTGCTGCATCTAGGCATCTATTAAAAAATAATTAAATAAATCCCAATTTCCCTTTAGTGTTGCCTTCCTATCGATAGGTTGTCGATACTATCGTGGCTTCGAAAAATAGTCACAATATCGATAGTATTGAATTTTACAATACTATCGATACTATTAGGTATTGATAGTATCGATAATATCACTATTATGGTGTGTTTTACTGCAATCACTGTCGATACTAATGATACTATCGATAGTAAGTTATCTATACCAATATTATAAAGAGGAAAGATTTATTTGTTTGTTTGTACCGAATAGGCTCTAAAACTACTGGACCGATTTCAAAAATTCTTTCACCGTTGGGAAGCTACTCTAACCCCGGGTGACATAGGCTACATTTTATCCCTGTATTCCCACGGGAACGGGAACTACGCGGGTGAAACCGCGAGGCGTCCTCTAGTGTTTAATAATTTTGTTATATATAAAATAAACAATGTTGTAAGGATTATTGTTTATTAACTACGTACCCATTTAAAAAAACAGTCGCTGGCAAAGATAATATTAATTAGTAAATTCGATGGTTAAATTTACTTTTTCCGCTAATAAAGGTTTGAATCCAACACGATACTATTGAATTTTGGTAAAATATCGATGTAGTAGTTAAAACTATCGATAGTTTCGACAGTGATTGCAGTAAAATATACTTACCATAATAGTGATCGATGCTATCGATAGTATCAATACCCAATAGTATCGATACTATCGATAGTATTGCTCAATTTCTTGGATAGATACTATCGATAGTATCGTAAAATTATTTCAATACCATCGATATACCTAGTGATTATTTTTCGAGGTCAACTATCGATAGTTAGGCAACACAATTTTTCTCTTGGTCACGGCATCACGCGTGAACGGCTGGACCAAAGACCTTATACTTCGTAGTAAGAAATACAAGGTCTTTGGGCTGGACCGATTTCGCTTATTCTTTTTTCGTTGTGTTTGTTAATAATAGAAGGACCAAATGAAAAAAAAAAAATAAGAATAATAAAAATTGGTACCTTACCTACTTAGGTAGGGCAGGATAGGTAGGGTAGATGAATGTTTAGTGTTTTTATGGCAAAACAAAGTTTGCCGGGTCAGCTAGTTATGTTTAATAATAAAATATTTATTTACAATCACACATTACCTCATACATTAACTTATACCTACATTAATTAAATATATTTGAGCAAGTATCTCCTCGCACACTAGTTAGTTAATACTTACAATCGTTCGGATTCACTCGGTTGGCGCCCATCGGGTTCGTGAAGGGAACACCATTTATACACATAATAATAATACCTAAATGAGATGGATAATCATTTACAACGGACGTATTTCTCGCTCTTATCGCTGAGATCCTGTATCTGTAGTGTTATGGTGCAAATAAGAGTGGTATCGCATTCCAGCAAGGTGAAGACTTTAACTCTGTTTCAAATGCAGATAATAAATTATTTGACTTCAAAACATTTGTTAATATAATTATAACTATCATGATATTATTCCAGAATTAATTCCAGGCTCAGGAACGTGGTGATTGGTACAAGAGAGAGGCCTGTGCTCAGCAGTGGGCGAAGTCGGGCTGTGGATGATCATGATCATGATTCCAGAATTTAGTATTACACATCGCTTTTGAACATATTATTACTGATTATTAGGCATTCACCGTCGATCACATCATCACTTACCATCAGGCGAGATAGTGGTCAAAAGCGAGCCTATCGATAAATAAATAAATAAAAAACCATGATGGCAATCTTCAGGAACTGGTGATTCCAATAGTGTTTGCGCTTGTGATTCAAGAATCATTACAGCAAAAGAAAATTTAGTCAGTGCTATGTCCAGTAGTAGGTACAGTCGGTCGACCTGGACACGTCTTTGGATGCACTATGAAAACCGCTCTTACTACGTAAATATAGCGCATTCAAGATCAAAGTGTATACAGAGACGTGTGGTCAATTGTTCATGTCTATACCTATATGTTTACTGGCCGATGATTTATTCAAAAAATTAATTAATTAAAATTAATATACGGTTCTCGTTCTCTTTTTAATATATTATACATATAAACCTTCCTCTGGAATCACTATCTATTAAAAAACCATATCAAAATCCGTTGCGTACCTAGTTTTAAAGATCTAAGCATACATAGGGACAGACAGCGGGCAGCGACTTTGTTTTATACTATGTAAGGATACGTCGCGGGATGCAGCACAGTAACAATATTTTATACACGCTGAAACTAGTCGTACTCACACCAAAATATGCTGGTCTAACCACCTTCCACCATAACAATTGCAATTTTTACCGGTACTAATACTGGTAATTAGATAACGTTAACTGACTTATGGGTATCGTTATTAATATCGTTACTTTTTTATCGTAAACTAACGGTAAATGGTAACGTTATAAAAAAAATAACGGTAATTCGGTCCCTGATGGTAGTCCTCGGCGGGAACAAATCTACCTAGCGCTGCAACAAACGCATCTGTGCTGAGGGCAGTTACAAGTTCCAAGTGAACCGCCTTGGAGGCCAGACAAAACAACACACACAGGTAGGCCTTGACAGCCTTGGCGTTCCGAAGTTGAGAAGTCTTTACCAAGAAGGGACCAGCGAAATCGGTTCCGACCGAAGCAAATGGTCTGCTCTCCGTCAGACGGTCGGATGGCAAATCACCCATTATGGGTTGAGTGCAACTTATAGCACTGCATACATTTAAAGATGATGCCACTATTAGTGCGTCTGGCCGACAAAATCCAAACTTCACGCTGAAAAATGGCTACGAGGGCATTGCAACCGGCGTGTGCGTTATTAATGTGTCGATCAGACACCAACAATTTCACCAACGCTCCTCCTTTAGGGAGCAACAAAGGATGGCGAGCACCATAAGGCAAGTTCAAATTCCGCAGTCGTCCTCTGACTCGGAGCACACCAGATTAGTCTAGGAATGGATTAAGACGAGCGATTGAGCCTCTCAAAGCTGAGCATTTCTTCAGGGCTTCAATAGTCTGGTCAAAGTGCTCGGCTTGTACAGCACGAACCAACAACATCAGGGCCTCTTGGCATTCATGAGGCGACAAAACTGGGGATAACAGTTTATTATTAGGGCGGTAACTCGGTAACAATTTCGACAAAGAACTGTATCTGTCCAAAAGATAAAGACAAAGACAAAGACAAAGATATTTTATTTCAACTAGGCCACAAAGCGGCACTTTTGAACGTTAGAATACATTAAAATTTACAGGGAATAAAAATTGATTCTACCGTGCATTCGGAAAGTAGCTTGTTATGGAGAAGAACGCACAAGAAACTCCATACTTACTCTTTTAAAAAAATATATGTTTTTTTACAAAATTTAGGTACATAAGTACATACATTAATAAATTTATATGTGTGAGGACAATGCACCCAGAATCACTACATACTATACTACGTACAAAGTATTAAAAGTACTCACACATGTACTGTGCAGTTACATAATAAGCACTAGAAAAACACTAGCATCCGAAGCAGTTAAGTTAAGACCAATCCCAACTGACGGCGAATAATCCAAAGTATATGCAGGTTCCGTTTCAACAATTCCAATACGCAAAACTGGCAAAACCTCTGGAGAGGAGAACCTATTCTGGGGCCAGGACGACTTGCAATGTGTCAACCAGTCTTGTCCCCACCAAAGAGAATGGTCAACAAGGGCAGGAGCCTCGCAACCACGTGACGCGTAGTTTGCGGGGTTCAATTCTCCTGTCTTTTCTTTAGTCTCAGAGTTCTGACTCTGTGAGACTCTATTCGCCACAAAAACCTCCAAAGTATGAGCTGAGGTGCGAAGACAACAAAGGACTATGCCATTATCAGTCCTTGGTCCTCAATCCGCGGGGCGGAGCCCTTCAACACGGGACCCGTAAGTCCAAAATCAAAATTTGTCTGTACAACTACTAACCTATTCGTCTGCAGAACCCACTTGGTCCCGGACAAAATCAAACCCAAAACATCCGCACCCATATACGGGTCCGGGTACCAACCACTTTGGGTCGGCAGGAGTTAGGTCCGACGTCAATTTCACCACTGCAGGGCTAATGATTACCTGCGGGTGTCTGCCCGAAATATCATTAAAAAAAACGGCCTTTGCCAAGATTCTTGGCCCACAATGAACAGGCGAAACACAAATTTCAATTTATCCCCGTTGACTAACCGCTTCAATATAATATATATGGTAGAAGGGTGGTATGACGTGGGAGACCCAATCTCTCCAATAACCAAAAGGATACAAGACAGCCTTGACAAACCGAATCCAAAAGAGCACGAACTAACAAAGATTTACTCTTCGGGCCACAGATCATTACAGGGACAGCTGGCAGAAGGACTGTCTCTGGCTGGGCGGCTGTAGTGGAGGAGAGGGAGGCGACTACCTATTGTTGATTACTGTAACGTCGGGTTCTTTAATAAAACTTTATTAGATATAAGTAAGCGGCTTTTAATGGCATCTTGAATCGTAGTCTTGTTATAGATGGCGACCACAGATGACATGTCTTTTACTCGATGGCCACACCATAGATTATACACATATTATATACTTTACATCTCCCTTTCTTTGAAGACAAAATGAAAACATGATTATACAAAATTAACTTACATTTTAAATCAACTTTTATATGAATATTTATTAATTATTAACTAACTTACTTTTACTTTCACTGAACCAAATTAGCTTAATGTTATAATAGTATAGTCATAGGATGAGATAATAATACACAGCATAACATAATATGATCATTAATTTAGGTACATAATACTAGAGATCAAGTCTATTTATGGGTTTAATTGTTCTACCGAATCTAGATAGCCGTGGTGCTATCGCTGGTTGAACTTGGTTTGACGACTGCACATGATTGGGAGTGCTTGGTGAGGAATGTGTTGAAGGTAGGAGTAATTTAGGAATGACTGGTGATTGAGCTTGTGTTGGAACTTGTTGTACTGCTGGTTCATCTGAGTATTTATTTTCCGGTACTACCACTCTGTTGCTGGTAATGTCTGCTTGTGTCTTGTGCAGATGACAGAAGTTTCTTCTAAAGATTTGGCCTTGATCAGTTTGAATTATTACTGATCTTGGTAGACCTTCAGGCTTTTCTACCACTCTTGCCCCTTCCCATTGTCGATGAGCAACTTTGTGTCTGACTTTATCATTTATTTCAAAATTGACTGGTTTTGTAGTATGCTGATTACTGTAGTTAACTTGTTTCTCTCTTAATCTTTGTAGTTCAGCTGTAACACCTTGTATTATTTTTGGTTTTAGATTATTGTCACTTGTAGGTATTGGAGATCTAGTAATTCTGCTGAAAAGCCGTTGGTTAGATGAACCTAAATGATCATTTCTTGGTGTATTTCTCCAATTTAATAAGGCAAGTTGAACATCTGACTTGTCTATGCTGCATTTTCTTAATATGTTCTTAGCTGTTTGAACTGCCTTCTCAGCAAGTCCATTGCTTTGATGGTGATGCGGACTGGATGTCACATGATTAAATCTCCACTCTTTTTGAAAGTTCTTAAATTCTCTAGACATATATTGTGTTCCATTGTCGGTTTGTAGCTCTTCTGGTACTCCATGTACGGAAAACCATCTTTTAAGTTGTTCAATTACTTCGTATGATGACTGACCTTTTAGCTGTTGAAAATCCAAATATCCAGAGTAGCTGTCACATATTACTAAGTAAGTTTTTCCTTTTAACTCAAATAGATCAGATGCGACTAGTTGCCATGGAAGTGTAGGAATCTTTTTAACTAGCACTGTATCTTTAATATTGTTTCTTTGTGTTTGTTCACAGACCGAACAACCTCTGACTAGTTTTATAATATCATCATATTGTCCTTTCCAGTAAAGAAATTGTCTGGCTCTTCTTAAGCAGCTTTGTATTCCTAGATGTCCTTGATGAATACTCTTTAACAGTTTTAGGAATTTGTGATTTTGGCACTACAATTTTGTCACCTTTGTAAATAACTCCTTTAAAGTAACTTAATTCTTCTTTAAAGTTAAAATAGTGTTGTAGCTCTGTAGGAAGTTCTTTGACATTTTCTGGAAATCCTTGCATTATTATCTTAAGAAGTAACTGTAAATGGGGATCTTCTTTTGTAGCATTAATTAAATCTTCTTTAGCATTTAATGGCATAGGTAGTATGACAGAAATCTTTAAATTTTCTTCTTGTTCATATTTCAAGTTAGATGCATCGCAATCTCGACTAAGAAAGTCTGCTAAGGGTATTTCTGTGCCCTTTTTAAATATGACTTTTGGTGAATATTGTGAAAGATTAAACATTATGCGTTGTAACCTTGCTGGAGCAGATTGTATGTTTTTCTTTAAAATTGTCTCAAGTGGTTTATGATCTGATTCCACTGTCAGTTCTTTGCCATAAACATATTCATGGAACTTCTTACATCCAAACAGTATAGCAAGTGCTTCTTTCTCTATCTGTGGATAATTCTGTTCAGATTTGGATAATGTTCTTGCTCCATAGGCTATTGGTTGTCCATCTTGAAGAAGTGCAGCTCCAAGATTTTTTGAACTTGCATCTACAGTTAGAGTTACAGGTTTGTTTACATCATATAGTCTCAGCACTGGAGGACTCTGAAGTACTTGTTTTATTTTGTTGAGGGCTTCTACATGATGACTTTCCCATGTAAAACTTGTATTTTTATGTAATAAATCTCTTAGTGGATTTGTTAGGTCTGACATGTTGGGAATAAATTTGTATAAGTAAGTGATCATACCTAGTAGTCTCTGTAGCTCTGTTTTATTTGTTGGTGTTTTCATTGCCCTTATGGCTTCCACTTTGTCTGGATCTGCTTCTAATCCACTAGCTGAGACAATGTGTCCTAAGAATTTTATTCTTTGTGCTTCAAGAATACACTTGTTTTTGTTGAGTTTGAAGCCTGATTTATTGAGTGTTTCGATTACTTCACGAACAGTTTTGCGTAGATCTTCTATAGTTTTAGCATGTATAAAAATGTCATCAATGGATACTCTTACATTTTTGAATTTGCTGAGCAAATTTGACAATATTTCTTGAAATATTTCAGGAGCTGATGATACACCAAATGGAAGTCTCTTGAAGGAATATCTTCCCCAAGGGGTAGCAAATGTCAATATTTTCTGTGTTCTTTCTGATAGCTTGATTTGCCAGAATCCTTTTGTACAATCTAATAGTGCAAAGAATTTAGAACCTTTTATGTCAGCTGAAATCTCTTCTATGGTGGTTAGTGGGTAATGACGTCTCAGAATGTTTTTGTTTACATCTGATGGGTCTATACAAATTCTTATTTTACCTTTTTGTCTTACTATTACCATAGGACTCACGGCAGGAGTAGGCTCTGTTTCTGGTTTTATGACATCTAACTTCACCATTCGGTCAAGTTCTTGCTTTACCTCGTCTCTTATAGCATGTGGAATCCTTCTTGCTGGTTTAATTTCGAGTCTGGGGTTTTCGATTAGGTCTATGTCGTATTGGTAATTTTTATAACAGCCTAAACCCATTAAATACTTCTTCATTGCACTGACTTTCCGTCAATGTTTTTACTCTTGCAACTAAACCTAGCTTCTCACATGTTTCTAGTCCTAGGATCGGTGTGACTTTTTCTTCAACTACTTTGAATAAAATTTTTGTTTCTTCATTTTTTAGTTTACAAAGTAACTCTGCTTCGCCTAGAACTACCATTTTATCCTCCGTATAGCTTATTAAATTTCTTGTTCGGCTTGCTTTCAGTCTCGTCTTCGTTTTGTCCATCAAATATCTTGGTAACACATTGCATTCTGCACCTGTGTCTAGTTTAACAGTAAACGTCACATTACCAATGTGTATTTTTTCCGTCCAGTTTTTCTTCTCGCCGGTACTTATAGCAGATATGTATACATCATCTTCAGAATTCGAGCTTTCTTCTAATGCATTCACTCTATTTTTATGTTTTGTGTCGTATTTCTTTTTAGTTTTGCACATTCTAGCGAAATGACCATTTTTCTTGCACTTAGTACACGGTTTGTTGAAAGCTGGGCATTCTCTTTGTTTATGGTTTGTACCACACCTTCTGCAGTCAAAATACTTGTTTTGATCTTGTTTTGCATTTATATTTTTCACCAATGACACTTTATCTATTTTATTTTTACCTTCAAACTCGTTCAGTTGTTTTGAAGCTTGTTCACTTGTTTTACAGATAGTTACTGCTTTTGTCAAATCTAGTTTATCTTCAGTCAATAATTTTCTCTTACTTGACTAGATCTAATTCCGAATACTATCTTGTCCTTTAGCATTTCATCAAGTAAATTGTCAAATTCGCATTTACTTGCTTGAGTTTTTATTCTGGTCAAAAACTCGTTAAATTGTTCATCTTCGTTTTGTTCAATCTTGAAAAATATATATCTTTCAAACGATACGTTGGTCTTTGGCGGAAAATACTCTTTAAACTTTTTTATGATGTTTTGTAGGTTATTTCTGTCTTCGTCGCTGAGATTGAAACTGTTGTATATGTCGATCGCGTCTGGGCCTATCACAGCCATAAATGTTGCTGCTTGGACCACGGCTGGCTTTTTATCTAGTTGAATAGCAATGGCATACCACTCAAATAGTTGTAACCATTTTTTCCAGCACGTTGCTTTGTCCGAGTCAATTTGTGGTAAGCTGGTGGCTTTATACCAGATACTGCGTCGTTCGTAGCCATTTTACGTCTTTCTCACTTATTTCCTATTCTTTGATACTTTATTATCACTTCTGACACCATGTAACGTCGGGTTCTTTAATAAAACTTTATTAGATATAAGTAAGCGGCTTTTAATGGCATCTTGAATCGTAGTCTTGTCTTGACATGTCTTTTACTCGATGGCCACACCATAGATTATACACATATTATATACTTTACAATTACCCCCCTGGGGTTGGTAATCGTCCTGAAAAGCGGACGCCTCCTCCAATTGAGGAAGGGGTGGAGGGGTGCCCCCGCCTTTGCGAGGTATAACCCGTCGAGGATCCAACTGGGGTTGGTGGGGATGCGCTCCCCCGCCTATGGGGGAGCGTCCGGCATCATCAGGGCCACCAACACCATTTTGGTCCGGACACAACACGCGGTGGTGCCTACCTTGACAGTGCGGGCAAGGATCCGACCTCTGGCAATCCCGCTGCAAATGCTGTCCCAGACAAGTGTAGCACCACTTGCGGCTGTTGGCGATTCCACGTCGGTCACTTGTGTTCCGTTCTAGGAACTTCGGACACGACGCTGGTCCGGAGAGGGCCGCTCTGGAGACCGCAAGGGACCTTCAACACCAGAATTGTCCAAAAGGCAACACTCCTCATCCAAAGACTTCAACAAATCATCAAAAGGGGGGAGGTGTGTGGCATCATCCCCACCATATTTCCCATGTGCAAAACCCCTCAACTTAGCGGTTGCCTCAACAATGTCATCCGAGAAACCGTAAAACTGCGTGAAGTCTGCCTCAACCACAGCGGCCAACTCAGTGTCCTCGGTGGACAATAGCGCCAAACACTCCGCAAAGCATTCATCCACCCTGGCTTGAAGGGCTGGGAGTTCACTAAAACGGGCCAACAAAGCCTCTGATCTATCAGATCTACTTATTAAAGATGCCACCAAGGTCACCCATCTCAATTCCGCTCTAATCTTACAAGTAAATGTATAGGCAGTCATACTTTCAAAATGGAAGCAACGGTGATTATATTAATTAATACACAAAATGTTATTAATAATATATGTGTGTAACCAAAACAACAGTTTGACAGTAATTCTCTTACCAAATTAAATATCTAATCATAAAGTCTGTAAGAGAAACAACAAGTTAATTCAACAAATAGTACTGAACCCTGTTACATTTACTTAATTATTTACCAGTACAAAATTATTATGGAACCCCAAATATCAATTTATAAATTATCAAAAACAAAGCGGGTATGGAACCCCAAATATCAATTTATAAATTATCAAAAGCAAAGTGGGTACCTCAAGAAAATAAATTATCAACACACAAGAGGGTATACAAAAAAAACAAAAATTATCAACACAAAAGTGGGTAGGTTGATTTTACAATAGAATTCAATATTCAATTTACTTTAATAGGTAAAAACAATGACTATAACTTGAATCAATTAGAATATTACTGTCAATATCAAACAAACCAACCAATTTTCTTATATAATTGGTAACAATATACTTCACAACAATAACTTCTGTAGCGGGCACTGAGTATGTTTATAATGTAAACAAACTTACCAAACCAAGATAGTAGGTTCAAGGTCCAACAATAACTATGATTTAATTAAATACAATTAGGGAAGACTATTTAGTCTGCACCAAACCTATATTGTATACAACAAATAAACAAATTATATTTTCAATACAAAACTGTAACCTTCTATCCCGGAGTGACAATATTAAGTTGTGAGTTGTACACTTTATTTTAACAAATTGGAATGTAACTGTGGGGGCTGTTCGCCACTAACAAGACACAGCAAACTCTGAGTGACTCAAAATGTACCACTTTCCAACCCAGTATTCTCAACAATAAAAAGCAAACCGACAAACAATACAGCGTTCACTGTGAACGAGTGTCCTAGCGTTTACTATGCTCGTGGAATGCAAACCACGCTCTTGCTACCAAATGTTAAATACAGGTCTTCTGGTCCCAAGCCAGGAGTTATACACCGGGGCCCATAGCGGCGTTGGTACTCCTGGACCCTGTCTGAACCTGTACCCCACGAAACCGCGGTTCGCGGCAGTGGAAAGCTAGGGATTTGCTCCTTATTGGGAGATACACTGGTTCCTACTACGGGTATAAAGTGGCACATGGGTTGGCCGGTAATATTATAGGCATTTACCTTAGACTCCTGCGGTAGACTCCTGGGGGTCGATCAATATCGTGCCGTGAGGTTAGGGATAGGAGAATATATATAATAATAAAGGACAGTGATTGGATTGGGACCACCAACGCGTTCTGGGCCGGGTTCCGGCTTCCATCAGGCACACACGCGTTTCCCACAAAAGCACCTCGATGTACTTCAAATATATATAACACCACCTTCGCGGGCGTCCCACTAACCGATTGCGAACGGAGGGTGCTATTAGCTATTACAAAGGGCGAAACACATCTCGATTCGATATGTTTCGACAAGACCCGACTTTCGCGTGTTCACGTTACAAATATTCTCTTTCGACTGTTAAGTGTCAGCTGTCAAAATCGTTGACAGCCCACCGACACGGTGTTGCAAGTAAACATTAAAAAATGGGACGAAACATCGCCTCTTGTATGTTTGTTGTTATTTTAAGGTTTCCGTGTGTAATGTTTTTATCTTGGTGTACAATAAAGTATATAATAAATAAGGTGACAAAAAATACGTCATAATAATAATAATAAAGCTTTATTTATTCCTTACACATAGTTTACATTAATTCTAAACATTATTTGTAGTGTTAGTATTATACTTATTCTAGTTTGTTAGTATATGTTATTAAACTGAGTTAACGCGTTTTGTTGTAAGGACCGCTCTAGCGGTGAAAGCCTCCTCCATTTCCTTCCATTTCGCTCTGTCTCTTGCCAGTCTGCTCCAGGTATTTCCCACCGTGGCAACTATGTCATCACTCTATCTTTTGAATGGTCTTCCTTTCCGTCTTTTCTTGTGAGTAGGGTACCAATTAGTGACAAAAAATACGTCATAGTCAAAAATATTACGCGCGTTTTTGCGTCTCATCATTCGTCTTCTTTCTTCGCAATCTTCGCTCTCCGTTCGCATAGGTTGGTCGCCAGGTTTTTTTCTTCTCTGTGATTTGTGTATGTTGTTTTTAGGATTCCGTTCCTCAAAAGGAGTAAGTAGTCACAGCGGATCTTTGTGTCTCTGAAGTTGGTTCTGCGAACGATTGCGCAAGAAATAGTTTTTCATCGAGTATACTGAATAGAGTAAGCGAGATAGGAATGTGTGACAAATGTAGCCGAGTGAAAGAAACAGTTATACAATGCTATCTTGATCTTCAACATTGGCCACAAAAATAGCTACTGCGGAGGGTCTTGCAGCCAATTTCAGAGACACAAAGATCATAGAAGGATTCCATACAGAATCACTTTGCTGTCTGTCTGGTGTCAAGACCTTTTCTTTTTCTTCATGGAAGACGCTCAACCGAGCACCTCGGGTGCTGGTGTGTCTCCTAGGAAAAGGAGACGCCCCGCTTCTCTGAGTGTCACAGATAAGACAATGGTACATAACGCATTTAAATACTTATTCAATAAAAGGAAACATAAATTGAATACGGAATTATCTGAAAAGTCCAACAAACGTTACTGTTTTACTGAAGTTCCGGGTAGTGTTATTTTCTTGTTTTGGTTTCCTATTTCTTTATTAATTGAAACTTCCAAACTTTTTTTGCATTTTTTTCTACTTTGGCAACTGAGGCACTGCCGACTATTCTCCCAGTGTCATGTAGAGACGACAGCTCAGTGAGGCGTGCCGTCAAAATGTGCTTAGTCTTTCGGTGTCATGTAGAGACGACAACGCGGCGAGGCGAGCCGTCGAACTTTGTCTATTCTTCCAGTGACATGTAGAGGCGACAGCGTGATGATATAAGCCGACGAACTTTGTCTTTTGTGGTCACTGACCTCTAATAGACAAGTACGCTGGACTAAATATACTTTATGAAATGACAGTTGATTTTTGTACCGATTCAAAGTGCCCCGCTCGAGCTTCTCAGGAACTAAAATTGACACATTTAGTGATAGGTTAATACCAAAGACCTTAAAGAAATACGTATAAGGCAATGATATTCAAATAAACAGATATGTTATGAGCGCGCGCATTGTGAAGACTCGAATAGGTCACAATTGTGACCTTTAGTTTATGTCACGCATGGCGAAGAGCAGAGGCTTTGTTGAAACAAAAAAAAAATTAAAAAAATGCCATCGTGTGTATTTGTAATTTATTTATTTATTGATTAAAATAAATATTTTTTAATGTCAGATGAATGTAAAGTGTGTTATGTGCTGCCGCTGCTACGCGGAACACTTTTTTCAATTGTTTTGTGAGTGTATAACGTATCTGTTTATTTGAATATCATTGGTATAAGGTCTTTGGTTAATACCGATATTTCTCAAGATTAGGTAATACTAATATATTCGCCTGGAAATATTATAATATTGTAACTAGTATATATCAGTATTAGTGATATTTTAAATTAAATTACACTAGGTAATATGAAAATAGTAGACTTGGCAAGGCGTATCACTCATCTACTGTATTGACTTCTCGTAGTATGTTGCAACTAAATATCTCATATTGGTATTGGTGATGAATGTTAAATGAATGCCTAATAATCAGTAATAATAATATGTTCAAAAGAAATGTGTAATACTAAATTCTGGAATAATCATCATGATCATCCACAGCCCGAATTCGCCCACTGCTGAGCACAGGACTCTCTTTTCTTGTACCAATTTCCACGTTCATGTGCCTGGAATTAATTCTGGAATAATATCATGATAATTATAATTTTATTAACAAATGTTTTGAAATCAAACAATTTATATCTGCATCTGAAACAGAGTTGAAAACTAATATAAGTCTTCACCTCACTGGAATGCGATGTCACTCATAAAATGAACCTTAACACTACAGAGACAGGATCTCAGCGATGAGAGCGAGAAATACGTCCGTTGTAAATTATTATCCATCTCATTTCACTCATTTGTATGCAAATATTTGTATGAATGATGTTCCCTTCACGAATCCGATGGGCGCCAACCGAGTGAATCCGAACTATTGTAAGTACTAACTAGTATTCTTGAGCGTGGAGATACTTGCCCAAATATACTAGTTTTAAGGATAAGTTGTTAGCCTATCGCCATATTTAAATCTCACTGATCTGAAAGTAATGCGCTATAACTTTACTAGCACGCTATCCACTAGTTTATAGCTTGCAATCTGACTGTAAATATTTTTCAGTTAACCTTTACAGCAACTTTAATTCTTTTAACTAATTAAAAATGAATCATAATAAAAATAACTGAGATTTTTTTGTCTTAATTATTCTTACAATCGATAAAGTCCATAAAATTATTTTTTTTCCAAAGAATTTCTAATAATAGTTCCATGGACGCTCACTTTAAGTCACGTTGCTATCAGCGCCAAAATGGCGAAAATCAAATGTCTACATTTTGTCATCGATAGTATGAAGTCCAGCGTACTTGTATGTTAGAGGCAAAGACCTTATACTTCGTAGTAAGAAATACGTATAAGGTCTTTGGTTAGAGGTCTCATATAGAAAAAAAAACCGACATTTTGATGTCATTGTCATTTATATATTTTGAAAGGAGTTTGATAATTTTAAGAGATAATTTTTTTTAAAGGGAATTTAAGTTGATAGGGAGGGGGATTTTAATGTTAGGAAGCATATGATACAAGTCAAAGGAGTGGGAATACGAAGGACATGAAAAAAAGATATGGTCTAGTGTACCATCATCAAGGCCGCACTTGCAGAAGAAAGTGTCACGAACACGGATCTTAGGAATACTGTACTACAGCAGTGGCCGAGTCTCAGCCTACACAAGGATGAAACAGCTCTTCTAGTAATTTTAGGGCATTTGAAAAACCAAGGTTTCCGCTGGATGTCAGGTTGAATGTTGGTTTAATACGACCCTTTGAGTTACGAGCTTGCTTCCATCTGTACTGACCACGAGTTGAATAACTTAAGTTTGTTGTCTGCACGCAAGTCGTAACTATGAAGCATATAGTGTTTTCTATCCACAGGTTTGGATGTAGCAAATTTTGCCAGAGTCAGCACACTCGTTGCCACATATACCCAAATGGCTGGGAACCCAAACTATTTCTACCTTTGTTGTGACAAGAGAAGAGTAAATTACGTATATTTCATTCACTCTTCTGCTCGTTGTTCTGACAGTTAGATCATGTTGAAAGTGCTCTCCATAAATAAGAACTTTTTAGTGTATATACTCAATATAATTACGTAAACTTTGTGCAAGTGGACTAACTAAGTGACTGGCGAGCTGTGGAAATATTGGTTGCAACGTTTGTACAGTGATTCGCGGGATAAATCGTCCGAAAAAATTGAATCAGTGAATAGTTTTACCTAAAATTGATCGATTACCCTGAACTATCCGAATACTAAGCAAAAACGCCTGAAGCAGTAGTATGGGCAAATTTTAATAGCTTGTATTGCTTTGAAATCCTAGCAGGCGTTATAACACACTCATCGCTGCAACTTATGGCCAGTATTTTTTTTTTTTTTGCTTTGTCGCCCAGCTCCACAACTAACCAACTCCTACCTATTTATTTGCTGGACAATTCAATTATGGAAAATAGTATGGATAAATCTCTATCTGAAACGGATGTCACCATAGTGGGGAAAGGTTTCTCTACACCGCCAAACTACGTCTCTCATCGTCCAGGAAAGAGGTGTAGAGCGGATATGGAAGACTCAATCAGTCAACAGTTAAATAATTTTAAAGAGGAAATGAGGAAAATGATGTCGTTTTTCTCAGAAAAGCAAGGAAATGAGATACAAAATATTAACTCTACCCTAAAAGAAATACAACAATCTAATAATAATATATATCGGCGCAAAATCAACATTAATACCGGCGTGAAGGCGTAACCGAGCGTCGAATAAATTATCATTGATTATTTTAAGTTCAAATAACGTTTGATTGCTTATTTGAATATTTAAGTTGATAAAAATCGCTCAAATGACTATTTGATTATTTTTACTCATTTTATTAACTAAAATTATTAAAATCGAATTAATCTGTACTTCTAAATTCATTTTATGATTTGTTAAATAAAAATAAGAATGCAATAACAAACAATAAACAAAGACAGTCTATTGACTTAGTCAACCGAAGATTCGTATAAATAGGACCGCCCGACCGCTTACAATTCATTCTAAGTCGAGTCGTCGGACGGTACGGAGCTCCGGAATATTGTGAGTCATTCTTTATTGTTGATAACTATTTATTGTGTGCCATTCTGTGTCATTATTGTGTGCTATCTACCTGCAAGAATATAAGTTGATATTCTTGAAGTGAAGTCTTTCATTTTCAACATGAGTAACCATCACCAGCATCAATACCAAGATGGTAATGGAGATAGTGACGTCAGCATTGCTGACGTCACTCTTTTTAAAAATAACCAGGGGGCCCGTCCCCCGTCATCAGAAGTGGGATTGGAACAGCATCCAATCCAAACCACCTCCTCATCAGCTCGATCTCCAGCTGACCAACCTGGAACCGTTACTGCTCAACGAATGGAACCAATGTCGGTTCCCACCACTTCGTTGGGCTATCCATCTCAAACTCGTAATGAGATGATTCATGCTCTGGGCCGTGATCCACCTATGGGCGTACCACCACAATTCTTTATGCAGATGATGGACACGATGCAGAAAATGTCCGAGCGTTTATGTGCGCCATCAGCAGATTCTAAAATCAGGATTAAGGATGTCTACCTGCCATCATTCGATCCTGACACCAACGTCGGCATACGTGAATGGTGTCAACATATTGACAAGGCGGTGGAACAATATAACCTGAATGATTTCGACGTTCGAATGAAGGTGTGCAGCTTACTAAGAGGACGTGCCAAGATGTGGGTGGACGACTGGATGGTGACTACGTCTTCATGGGAAGAACTACGCAGCAACCTGATTACGACGTTCGAGCCTGAGAACAGATATTCTCGGGATATTCTCAGATTTCAAGAACATGTTTACGACTCTACAAAGGACATTGCCGAGTTCTTATCACGTGCTTGGGTCCTCTGGAAAAGAGTGACAAAAGATAACCTGGACAACGGACATGCAGTGGAAGCCGTTATTGGATGCATCGATGATGAACGTGTGCGGATGGAACTGCTGAACACAAAAGCAACCACGGTGCCTGAACTTATTTCCATTGCATCCTCAATACGAAGAAAGCGTCCTCAACAGAGTTCAAACACCACTACCACTAACAAGCGTCCGCGCTTTGCAGATCACAACCAATCATCTCGGAGCTGTCAATTCTGCAAGAAAACAAACCATACGACGGACCATTGTAGATTCAAACCAGCTGATGCAAAACCTGAATCTTCCAATAAAGACCCAAAGCCATCAAATATTACTTCGTGCACATTTTGCAAGAAACCAGGCCATACTTATGAAATGTGCTACAGAAGAGATCGTTCGGTATCGTCAAACGTTAACTGTGTTTCGGGAACTCAACGCAAATACACTACGGGACCATTACCCTCTACCACTGATATCCGATCAGATTGATCAGCTAGCCAACGGACATTTCTACATAAGTTTGGACATGGCAGCCGGATTTCACCAAATACCAATTGCAGAAGGGTCAATTGAGAAGACTGCCTTCGTTACACCAGACGGACTCTACGAGTACCTCACGATCCCATTTGGATTGAGCAATGCTTGCTCAGTTTATCAGCGCTGCATCAATAGGGCCTTGTGTCCACTCCTTGGCTCTTGGTTGCGCAGGTATATGTTGATGATGTGCTGAGCAAATGTACAGACTTTGCTGAAGGGCTGTCAAACCTTGAACGCATTCTGATGGCGCTTCAACAAGCTGGCTTTTCAATCAATGCGGACAAATGCAGCTTCTTCAAGCGATCCATCGAGTACCTGGGCAACATTGTCTCGGATGGACAAGTACAACCAAGTCCTAGGAAGGTGGAAGCTCTCGTCAAGGCACCAATTCCAAAAACGGTTAAACAAGTAAGGCAGTTCAACGGTTTAGCTAGTTACTTCAGAAAATACATCCCAAACTTTTCCCGCATAATGGTGCCTCTGTACGAATTAACAAAACAAGGTGCAAAATGGGAATGGGATGAAAAACATGAAAGTGCTAGAAGTACGATAATACAATGCTTAACATCGACTCCAGTTCTGATATTGTTTCAAGAGGCAGCACCCATTCAATTGTATACTTGTACCAGTAGCCTTGGTTTTGGCGCAGTACTCGTCCAAATTATTGATGGACGACAACGAACTGTGGCTTTTATGAGTATGAGAACCACAGAAGCAGAAAGTCGCTACCATTCATACGTACTTGAGACGCTAGCTGTGGTACGTGCCATAAAGCACTTCCGACAATACCTCTACGGACGCAAGTTCACAGTCATAACGGACTGCAATGCACTCAAGGCGTCGAAACATAAAAAAGACCTTCTTCCAAGAATTCACCGCTGGTGGGCATTCCTACAAAATTATGACTTCGAGGTGGAGTACCGTAAAGGTGAACGACTCCAACATGCAGATTTCTTCAGCAGGAATCCTACTGAGCACAAAGTCAACATCATGACTAGAGATTTGGATTGGCTCAAAGTTGAACAAAGACGCGATCATCATGGAGACGTCATTTCTCTAGACTGCCCGAGTGACATGTCAAATTTGTGCTCCGTATTTTAAAATTATATTTAATTATTATTTAAGTGTATTTAGGGTTTAATTAGAAGTAAAACACAACTAAAAGCTATAAATACTCAGGATTATTGTTTTACTAGAAAAATATCGAGTTATACAAAAGTTGTGGCACGAAACCGGTAACCTACCAAACAGCTGACGACTGAACCTGAAGTCTGAAGTGCTTAACTACGGATATTCTAAGGGCAGTATTGTTTATTTATAGCACACAAAGTGTAATTTTAACCTTATAACACGTTCTTGTTAGTTTTAACGTATAAATTCTGTTGATTTAATACTGTGCAGTGAATCTAAAAAGGTTTTGTTGACATCGTAGAAAACAAAATAAATCTAAGATCCCAATTGTGCATAATTCTACTAATTTATTCAGATAATTTAATAATAATCATTTACATAACGCTATGATCGTTATTTTGCATAATTTAACTAGAAAACTACAATAAAACATTCATTCAATTTCTGGCCATCTTACCCACATAAAAAAAAAAAGGTAAAATCTCAAGGCAAAATCATAAGCAACTAAAGTCAGTAATAAATAGCTTTTTCAGCCAATTCAACAGCCTACCTCATTTCTCTTCTGAACTACACTTTATTTCCTCCATTTCCAGCTTTACTTTATTTTGTTTTTCCTCTATTCCTTCGGTTCACACCGCTTCTTTTTTTTTTTTTCTATTTCCAGTAACCTATCCTGAAACCATGCCTGTGATGACCCGTAAGGCTGCTGCTCAGGACTTAGAAATTAAACTGAGAACAGCACTCCAGGAGCTTAAAGACTCACAAAACCAATGTCGGGAGATGTTGCAAGAGAGAGAGGATTGTGAAGTAGAAGTTGAGAACATTGTATATAAAAACACAATCCTTAAACGGGTGCTAGTTGAACTTAGTCAGCAATACCAGAATGTTGTGGATGAACGCGACCAGCTGATGGTAGTCACGGATGGTTTCAATAACTGCAGTAATCTATACGAGGAGGCTTTAAGTAAAGTTAGGGATCTAGAAGAAGAATTGATTCACGCAAATAATCATATTTTTAAATTACAAAAAGAACAGGAATCAACTCAGGTTGATGAAACTTGGCATTTGTATGATGAACTTATTAAATCAAATTGTAAACCGGATTCAATACCTACAAGTAAGCTAACTGAAGATTCTTTAATAAATAAGAAAAATTGTTCTAAAGTTAGTCATAACAAACTCAAAAATATGCAAAACTAAATAGAATAATTAGAAATGGTAACAAGTTTAGGAAACAACACAAGTTCTTTATTAAAAATATTCCACTCAGGAAAGAACGTGTTGACCTAGTTAATAAATTAAATAATTACCAAATTAAATTAGAAGACAGCAAGAAAATTTATGAGATTGACACTCACCGCTTGCAGTTAGAATTGCAGGTACTTGAGAACAGACTTAGTTCTCTTTACAATAAATATACAAATTCAAAATTACAAATTAAAGAACACATTTTGGCCGCAAATGAGTTAGTGAGGTGTCAATGTAACTGCCAGACAGTCTCAAATCTAATTGTAGTCCATCCTGATGCTACAGAGGACCCGGTCCAAGCTGAGAGGGTGTCTCAAAACAGTGTCTTCGTACAAGACATATCAAATGTAGCACAGGATTTGCCTCAAGTAGACCGGCCTGAGAGTGCTGGCTTTTCATCAAGTCAAAGTAAAGAAGGTTTTCATTCAGTTATATTTTCAGACGGTATTGGAAAAGGTTTCGGTAAATTACTAAATGGCAATCAGAGTCATTCCACTTTTAATTATTGCAAGCCCGGGTCATCTTACAAGCAAATAATGGAATCTGTGACAAAGAATATTTATAAACCAGATACCAATTTAACTGTATTTGTAGGTAATAGTAAAAAAGTAAACAAAGATGACATCACTGAGTGTGTAAAAGAGATGTTAAAGTTAAATTGCAGTAAAATTATTTTGTGTGCCTTCCCTTACTTGGATAAATTGTCAAATAGACAAAATAATCACATTCACATGCTTAATAAGCATCTGCACTTTCTTGTGAGTCACTATAGTGACAAACTTGTTTTTTTTGACATCAACATTTTTGTTGATAAATTAAAGTCGACAGGCGATACTTTGTATCTGCCTCTTAGGGTAAGACATCAAATAGCTCGGCTATTATCTTATACAATAAACTCAGACATAAGTAGTATGTCGAAGTATACAGTTATTATTGATATTAGTAATAGTACTAATTTAAAGGTGGTCAATACCTTGAATAACGTTAGCAAAAATGCTATTAATATTTATTCTTTAAACTAGTTGATAGGACAAGGGAGGGTATCAATAACGGAATAGTTGCGAGTATGTCCACCATTAAAAAGGTACCTTCTTGCTCGCAAAAAAATAATTTAAGAAAAGGGTCTGAGCAGAATTCTCTGAAATTATTTCACCAAAATATTCAGGGTTTTTCTTCAAAGGAATTAGAAATCGAACTGTTTTTAGAAAAAACAATGTTTGACATTGTTTGTTTCACTGAGCATTGGCTGAAAGATTACGCAATGCTAATCAATTATGAAAATTATACTGTGGGCAGTTGTTTTAACAGAAATATTGTGTTGCGTGGGGGTTCACTTATATTAATTAAAAATGGTATTAAATCAAAACCTCGTAAAGATATAGTAGACCTCTCAGTTGAACATAGTGTTGAACTGTCCTGTGTTGAGCTGGATAAGCATGTCATAGTGTGCGTCTACAGACCCCCTAATTATAAGAACTACTCTATATTCGAGTCAGTGATGGAAGATGTTTTGGCAAAACTCGCAATGGGTAATAAACTAGTAATTGTCTGTGGTGACTTTAATATTAATATTCTAGAAGATAATTCAGATAGAAGTAGGTTATTAAATCTCTTTAAATCATTTAATTTGTCACATGTGTTTACGGAACCAACCCGAACTACGCTGACTTCTGCTACATGTATTGATAATGTTTTTTGTTGCTGCAACTACTTGGACAATGCCATTATAAATTATCTGCCTTCGGATCATAGTGGGCTACTTGTGACATTTGAGTCCAATATGCTAATTAAACAAGTGCAGATTCAATCCAGACCAATAACATCCGGTAAATTAAATAAATTTAACAGCACTTTAATCGCTAAGTTAAGCGATCAGGACCTCACAGTGAATGACGGTAATATTTTGTATGATGAAGTTTTTTCAGTGGTTCAAAAAGAGTTTAATAACACTTTTAAGAAGATAACTAAAACTGTATGCCCTAAGTTTTTATTCAGTGACTGGGCGACTACAGGACTTAGAAAAAGTAGGGAAAGACTTTACGAGCTATATGGCCTTAAGCCTTGTATGAACACTGAAACGTTTAATAAGTATGTTGCTACTTACTCGAGAATTTTTAAAAATACATGTAAGGCAGCTAAGGCCTTGTATATTAGAAATAAGGTTAAATTAGCAGAAAATAAAATCAAGACGGTTTGGAAAATTATAAATAATGAAACGAACAGGAATAAAAGAAATAATCCTGATTACACGCTTGAGACCACACACGGACTTATTAGAGATAACAAAAAAGTTGCGCAAGAATTTGTAAATTTCTTTACCAACATCCCAATTAAAACTACTGAAACCTTAAATTCTTCGCCCGCGCTTGCTTTTGGATTATTAAACGCGAACGTTTCAGCCTGCCCGAATGTATTTAACTTTTCACATATAAACCCCATAACAGTAATAAAAGCTATTAAGCAAATCAAGATCAAACCGACTGAAGATCTGTGGGGAATGTCCATCAAAGCTTGTACCTCCATTATTCAGACTATAGCGCCGTACTTAGCTGTAATTTTTAATTTGTGTGTGGATCAAGGAGTCTTTCCGGATCTAATGAAATATAGTAAGGTTATACCACTTTTTAAATCCGGGGACAGTAAAGACACAAATAATTATAGACCAGTATCCGTGTTGCCGGTTTTCAGCAAGGTATTTGAGAAGATAATGCTTAATCAAATGCTCATTCATTTTAATACGAATAAAATCTTGCATGATAAACAGTATGGTTTCACCAAAGGACGTTGTACAACTGACGCTGGTGTCACCCTATTAAAACACATCTTTAATGCGTGGGAAGAGTCGCAGGATGCCATAGGTATCTTCTGCGACCTGTCGAAGGCGTTTGATTGCGTTAATCATGAAACATTACTTCTGAAACTTGAGCATTACGGGCTAGGTCAATCAGCGTTAAGTTTGGTTGAATCTTATTTAAGTGATAGACAGCAATTAGTTCAGATAAACGGTGTGAATTCGTCGGGGTTAAACGTGAAAATGGGGGTACCCCAGGGCTCAATATTAGGTCCTTTCTTATTTTTAATATACATAAACGATTTACCCCGTTTATTGGAAAACAAACTAAACATGGTGTTATTTGCTGATGACACATCTTTAATTTTTAAAATAAATAGACGTACTTATCAGGTTGACGACGTAAATAACGCGCTACGGCAGGTTCAGGATTGGTTCACTGCAAATAATTTAGTTTTAAATGGTAAAAAAACCAAGTGCGTAAAATTTTCCTTGCCGAATGTAAAAAGTACTGATTGTGACATTATCTTAAACAAGGAGAAGCTAGAATTCGTCGATAAAACGGTTTTCCTGGGGATCACGCTAGACTCAACGTTACAATGGGGTCCTCATTTAATATCACTTGCAGGGCGGCTAAGTTCGGCAGCTTATGCTGTTAGAAAGATTCGTCAATTTAGTGATGTAGATACCGCGAGGCTGGTCTATTTTAGTTACTTTCATAGTATAATGTCTTACGGTATTTTACTATGGGGAAGGGCTGCAGACATTGAGTCAATTTTTATTCTGCAAAAACGAGCCATCAGAGCGATATACAATCTTCGCCGGCGCGATTCTCTAAGGGAACTGTTTAAGGGCACTAACATCATGACGGTTCCTTGTCAATATATTTATGAAAATATCATGTACGTGAGAAAAAATTTACATCTTTTTAGTAAAAACGGAGATAGACATAATTACATTACTAGAAATAGGGACCAATTAGTTCAACCAGGTTTCAGACTGGCTAAAGTAGCCTCTTCTTTCATGGGGTACTGTACAAAATGTTACAATAAAATTCCTCCCCACATTCTAGAACTGAATGAGACGAAATTTAAAACTTGTATAAAACGCACACTATGCAGGCAGGCATATTATAAGTTGGGGGATTACATCACTGATAAAAATGCTTGGCTCAATGCTACTCTTGCTCCACAACCACTAGGGCGCAAAAACAAGTGATATGCAGAACATTATTGTTTTGTAGAATTGTTGGACCTGCTGAAGACTGTATGAATATATTTGTATTATATAGACTCAATTTCTTTTAGTATAGTATAACTGCGCAGCACGTGTGTGAGTACTATGTACCCAACTGTAAATCTACCATATTTTGCTGTACCTCGGTGTCGTTCGTTGACTTGTGTTTGCCCTGGCAGTTGAGTGTGTCATGCTCTCTCAAATGTCTCTCTGATGGTGGCGTGTGTGTTGGATCATTCGGTTCCCTTCATGATGGTTGAGCTGGGTGGTGCCGATTCATGCGTCATGTTCGTGAACGGGCGCCGTCAGTTGGGATTGGTCTTAACTTAACTGCTTCGGATGCTAGTGTTTTTCTAGCGCTTATTATGTAACTGCAGAGTACACGTGTGAGTACTTTTAATACTTTGTACCTGTACGTAGTATAGTATGTAGTGATTCTGGGTGCATTGTCCTCACACATATAAATTTATTAATGTATGTACTTATGTACCTAAATATTGTAAAAAAAAACATTTTTTTTTTTAAAAGAGTAAGTATGGAGTTTCTTGTGCGTTCTTCTCCATAACAAGCTACTTTCCGAATGCACGGTAGAATCAATTTTTATTCCTTGTAAATTTTAATGTAACTAACGTTCAAAAGTGCCGCTTTGTGGCCTAGTTGAAATAAAATATCTTTGTCTTTGATACAGTCTGCAGAACAGGACAGACAGCGCTTCAACAAACGGAAAGCGAAAATTCATCCATTCCAAAGAGGTGATTATGTGTTGATCAAGAATAACCCTCGGAACCAGACTTCACTAGATCTTAAATTCAGTGAACCGCATGAGATCTGTAGAGTTTTAGAGAATGATCGATACTTGGTGAAGAAAGTAGTCGGCAGAGGCCGCCCACGCAAGGTCGCTCATGACCAACTTCGCCGTGCTCCGCAACCCGGTGATCAAGAGACCGTATCGGCGCATGGAGATACATCTACACCACAAAACGCAGAACCAGTGGACCCCGTGCCATCAACTTCACGAGGAGGACAGCCTGCACATCACGTCAAAGACACCAGAGACGCAGATGAAATATCATCAGAATAAATTGTGAGTATTACAACAAAATTCTTATTATTTTCATATAAACCTTTGAATAACAATATAAATCTACGAGATCCTCCGAGAATCTACGAGACCCTACGAGAAATCTACGAGACCCTCCGAGAAATCTACGAGACCCTCCGAGAAATCTACGAGACCCTTCGAGAAATCTACGAGACCCTCCGAGAAATCTACGAGACCCTCTGAGAAATCTACGAGACCCTACTAACATTTAAATCATAAACCATAGTGCAACGTAGGTTGCCTACGGATACCAATCTCAAAGAAATACCATAATTTGTTTCAGACTTAGAAGACGATCACGATCTACATTCAGGCTGGTGCAGAGCGCGCACCGCCTGTCAGAATGGCCGTATCGGCGCAAAATCAACATTAATACCGGCGTGAAGGCGTAACCGAGCGTCGAATAAATTATCATTGATTATTTTAAGTTCAAATAACGTTTGATTGCTTATTTGAATATTTAAGTTGATAAAAATCGCTCAAATGACTATTTGATTATTTTTACTCATTTTATTAACTAAAATTATTAAAATCGAATTAATCTGTACTTCTAAATTCATTTTATGATTTGTTAAATAAAAATAAGAATGCAATAACAAACAATAAACAAAGACAGTCTATTGACTTAGTCAACCGAAGATTCGTATAAATAGGTCCGCCCGACCGCTTACAATTCATTCTAAGTCGAGTCGTCGGACGGTACGGAGCTCCGGAATATTGTGAGTCATTCTTTATTGTTGATAACTATTTATTGTGTGCCATTCTGTGTCATTATTGTGTGCTATCTACCTGCAAGAATATAAGTTGATACTCTTGAAGTGAAGTCTTTCATTTTCAACATGAGTAACCATCACCAGCATCAATACCAAGATGGTAATGGAGATAGTGACTTCAGCATTGCTGACGTCACTCTTTTTAAAAATAACCAGGGGGCCCGTCCCCCGTCATATACAAAGCTCGATTGCCTACCTTACTGCACAAAATGAGGATCTCACTAAGAAAATCAACAAATTGGAAAACAAGGCCATAGAAGACAAGAAGCTCATCACTACGTTGGAGAACAAAATTGAGGATTTGCAAATGGGAGGACGGAAAACGAATTTTGTTGTTAAAAATGTACCAACAAAAAGTCATGAAACCAAAGAGGATCTCCTAGAAATGATAATGTGCCTTTCCCGAAACTTAAGTTGCAATATAAACAAATATGACATAAAGAACATCTACAGAGTGCGTGGGAAAAACCCTGAACAACAAAATAGCCCTATTATTGTGGAAACAGCCTCTACTATATTGAGATTCGAGATTCTGAGGATGGGCAAGACTTATAACATAAAAAACCAAACTAAATTGTCCTGTAAACACCTTGGTTTCAAAACCCAAGAGGATACTCTAATCTTTCTGTCGGAGCATTTAAATCCTAAAGGATCTCTACTATATTTTCTTGCCCGTGACCTGATTAAATCAGGGGCCTACAAGTTCTGTTGGACTGCATATGGGATGTATATAAAAAAGGATGAACATGCGAAATCTATAATAATTTCTTCTGAAGAACAGATACATCAACTCATAGTGAAAACATGACTAACTACATGTTGTATTTCGTGTTCACCCGGTTTACTAAATTTGATGTCAATAATTTTGTTAGTTCTTACGTCAAACTTGTTATTTTATGTATTTTCTGTAAGATGTCTCAAATTTCTAATGTTTACTTATATCACTATAAGCCACAACTCAATTTACGCTGTTACTTACACCAACACTCTCATGCATCCTCACCTATACAACTCACACAGTCGCTCCTATATAAATATTACATACCATAACTACTTACTCACTAACATTAATCTAAAACTTACCAATATGTGCTTAAGCGCCAAGGTTTAACACCTATTGCTGCAACCTACCCTAAACAATCAAAATACGTATCTCGAAAAAACATCTATTCTACTTGCTAAGATTCTAAATGGATGACGCGCTAACAACTGTAACCGATATAGATAATATTGAAATTGCCCGCACAGTCGAATGTAAGATCTCAGAGCTTGGCAGACACATTCAAATTAAGAAAAATGATCTAACCATTATTTCACAAAATATAAGGAGCATTTATCGTAATTTTGACGACTTTACACTCAACTTATCAACTATTCCTGAAACAGATAATATCGTTTTGACAGAATGTAGATTAAGTGCTAACAAACCCATTCCGCAACTGAACAGTTACGAGTCTTTCTTTACTAAACGGCGGCTAAACCAAAATGATGGAGTGGTGTTGTATGTAAAACAATCCTTAAAACCTAAAGTTAAGGAAATTTTATTATCACAGGCGTCCTGTCTTCAACTGGACGTTCTAAATAACACAGTGTTTTGTATTTACCGCTCCCCCTCAAACACAAACACTGATAACTTCATAGTGTCCCTTAGTACTCACCTAGACAAATTAAAGTCAAAGAAAAGCATAATCCTAGCGGGAGATTTAAATATAAATATTAAACCTAAAGAAATGGAATCTTCACATGACCATAAAAACAGGAATAGTTATCTTAATATGTTGTCATTGCATGGCATTCTACCTGGACATACGCTACTAACTAGAGAAAATAACTGCTTGGATCATTTCATGTTCAAAATAAATAATAAAAAGATATCGGCATTTATTGCAATACTGCATACCTCTGTTACTGACCACTTTACTACATTCTTATCCCTGTCTAAAGTAAAAAACACAAATATACCAAAAAAAAACTACTACTGTTATCGACTTTGAAGCAGCTCTGAAAGACATACAGGAAAAAAATCTAGCTGAACTATTATTTTGTAACGATCCTAATCTCCTGATTAACCTTCTCTTAAATAAACTCACTGAAACCTTAAAAAACTGTACTAAAACTCGCAAATTATCTAATAGTAAACAGATTATTAAACCGTGGATTACCAATGGCATTTTGCGCTGCATAAAAAATCGTAATACATTACAAAAACGTCATAAATCCGACCCACATAATGATATGAAAAAGATAACCTATACTAGATATAGGAATTATTGTAATAATTTAATAAAAAAACTAAAACGAAAATATGAAAGCGAACTTTTAGCAAACTCTGTTACAAATAATAAGGTACTGTGGAAAAATATAAAAAAACATCACTTATTCTAACAAATCAATAAATAACAACCTTCAACTATTAAATATCAAGTCATCTCCTCTTGAATCGGTAAACTATATAAACGAACATTTCTGTAACGTTGGCAAACAGTTGGCTCAGAAAATTAACCCTAATAATAACCCTATAATTGATCATAACAAATTAAACACACAGTGTAGTACCTTTGTCCTCCTGGATACTGACCCCAACGAAATCGATCGAATACTGGGGGGCCTAAAATCTGATAGTGCCCCCGGATGGGACAATGTTCCAACTAAACTTCTAAAACACGTACGTCAGAAAGTTGTTCCCATAATATCTCATCTTGCAAACCTCTGCTTCCAAACCGGTACCTTCCCGAACTTACTAAAACAATCAATTATAACTCCTGTTTATAAGGGGGGGGAACAGGGACGACATGAACAACTATAGGCCTATATCTGTTTTGCCATCCATTTCAAAAATTCTAGAAAAAATAATTAACAATAGACTAATCGATTACCTTACAAAATATAATTTACTTTCCCACTCCCAGTTTGGGTTTAGACAAGGTTTATCCACCGAGGATGCTGTCACTGTACTGAGTTCTCTAGTAACTGAACAACTTGATGCTGGCTATAAATGCCTGACTGTGTTCCTGGACCTAAAAAAGGCTTTCGACACCGTCTCTGTCCCTGTCCTTGTCAATAAACTCGAAAAAGCTGGCATAAGAGATATCCCACTGAAGTTACTCGAAGACTATCTCACATCTAGGAAGCAGAGAGAATTGATCAGTGAAGATGCTGAGGTCACTTACGGTGTTCCCCAGGGTAGCGTACTTGGTCCCACGTTATTTCTCGTATATCTAAATGATCTATGCAACATGCACATAAACCACGCAAAAGTTTTCTCCTACGCAGATGACACTGCTATCGTTTTCTCTGGGAACTCCTGGCAAGACGTTAAACTCAAAGCTGAGATGGGAATGGCAAAAGTAGCCAACTGGCTAAGTAATAACCTACTTACTTTAAATACAACCAAAACTAACTACATATGTTTCAGCATTAAAAATAGTAGTCAACCAAGTGAGGATCTCCATCTCAAAATACACACTTGTGGAGATGCAAAAACCAGTGACTGTAGTTGTTCATGCATTAAAAAAGTAACACAGACAAAATATCTTGGCGTGATTGTTGACCAACGACTATCCTGGCATCCACATCTTGAACAAGTCACAAATAGGGTTAGGAGATTGAGTTGGATTTTTAAGACACTTCGGCATATTGTACCAAAAAAAATGACCAGTAATCGAGACCGTCCCAGAAATGTTCTAAATGAGATCTACTTGGCTCTGGTTCAGTCAGTTTTGCTATACTGTATTCCTATTTGGGGAGGAGCAGTGAAAACCAACTTTATAGTTGTAGAGCGAGCACGAGCACGAGCACTGATAAAGATCATGTATTTTAAAAACAAAAGATATCCCACTGAGATCTTATACAAAATTTGTGACCTTCTTTCCGTAAGAAAACTTTATATTATACAAACAGTCTTAAAAAAGCACAAAACCCTGCCGAATGACCCAGTTTTATCTCAGAAAAGAAGGGCTGACATTGTTGCACAAATCCCACAGACCAAAACGATATTTGCCACCAGGCAATTTAATAAACGATCTGCTAAACTATATAATAAAATAAACAAAAAAATATGCATATACAAAAAAATAAGTTTTGAATGTAAGAAAATCTTAACCAATTGGATTAAGACACTTACTTACGATGACACGGAGGCCCTTCTAGAGCACATACATTAGCAAATGCACTATCACACACACTCTTACACACACATCCTCACTACACTCTCACAATCACCCTCACACACACTAACACCCCCACAGTTTGTTATTTTTTTATTTTATTTAATTATTTGTTATTTTAACCAACTACTTGTACTGATAGTGTTATTAATTATTGCTATATTATGGAAGATCGGAGTCTCCTAACACAGGCATTATTTGCTTAAAAGGAGGCTCCAAACACTAAACATTTAAGTAAACTGAAGCATCAATAAACTTTATTTTTATTTTTTTTTGTTATTTTTATCTACAATATTGTTGCTGTGAATTTTAGATTTTAATTGATTTTGACCTAGAGCCTGGAGATGATACCAAGCGAATTTGAAAAAAATACCGTATTTTGGATATTGTGCGTTAATATAAAATTGATGGCTTCTAGGATACCGATGCATTTTTTTTTTAAACTGAAAACTCTGGCGGACATTGGAATAAGAGAGCTATTTTAGAGTTCTGGAAGTAGGTTGAAACACCTGTACATCCCGTTGACGATAATTTAGATGCATCCGTATAGAACAAATTCCAACCCTTCCAGAATCTCTCTAAAGCCCGATCAAACACCGCTTTTACGTCCTGGGAGTTTTTTTGATACCAAAGCCCAAGACGTTCTTTGGCTTGAAATCACTAACCTCTAATATACAAGTACGCTGGACTAAATATACTATATGAAATGACAGTTGATTTTTGTGCTGATTCAAAGCGCCCCGCTCGAGCGTCTCAGGAACTAAAATTGACACATTTAGAGACAGGTTAATACCGACATTTCTCAAGATTAGGTAATACTAATATATTGGTGTGTCGTGGTGGCCCAGTGGCTAAGACCTCGCCTGTCGTGCTTGAGGTTGTGGGTTCAAATCCGGGCAAATACCAATGTGACTTTTTCAATTTCATATGTACTTTCTAAGTTTATCTTGGACATCACAGGCAACGGTGAAGGAAAACATCATGAGGAAACCTGGACTTATAGTTAATGTAAGTCTGAAATAGCCAAGTCAGAGGCCTGTGGGGTTTCCCAGAGGTGGCTTAATTAACTCTGACACCAGAGGTGGCAACACCTCACACGAAAAGAAAGACTAATATATTCGCCTGGAAATATTATAATATTGTAACTAATAGATAAGTATTAGTGATATTTTTAAATTACACTAATATCAAAATAGTAAACTTGGACACTTTTCTAATTGACTTCTCGTAGTATGTTGCAACTAAATATCTCATATTGGTATTGGTGATGAATGTTATATGAATGCCTAATAATCAGTGATAATATGTTCATAAGCAATGTGTAATACTAAATTCTGGCATCATCATCATGATCATCCATAGCCCGACTTCGCCCACTGCTGAGCACAGGCCTCTCTCTTCTTGTACCAATCACCACGTTCCCGTGCCTGGATTTAATTCTGGAATAAAATCATGATAATTACAATTTTTTTAACAAATGTTTTGAAGTCAAATAGTTTATACTCGTATCTGCATCTGAAACAGAGTTGAAAACTGATATACCTAACTGGTCTTCACCTCGCTGGAATGCGATGACGCGATGTCACTCTTATTTGCACCTTAACACTAAAGAGACAGGATCTCAGCGATGAGAGCGAGAAATACATCCGTTGTAAATTATTACCCATCTCATTCGTACGCAAATATTTGTATGAATGTTCCCTTCACGAATCCGATGGGCGCCAACCGAGTAAATCCGAACTATTGTAAGTATTAACTAACTAGTGTACTTGTGCGAGGAGATACTTGATCAAATATACTAGTTTTTAAGGATAAGGTGTTAGCCTATCCCCATATTGAAATTTCACTGATCTGACAGTAATGCGCTATAACTTTACTAGCACGCTATCCACTAGTTTATAGCTTGCAATCTGACTGAAAATATTTTTAGTTAACCTTTACAGCTATTATTCTATTACTTAAAAATGAATCATAATAAAAATAACTGGTTTTTTTTCTCTTACGTACTAAATTATTCCCACGATCGATAAAGTGCATAATAGAACTACTATTATGCACTTTATCGATCGTGGGAATAATCCCTATTATATGCAACAGTCATATAATAGGGATTATTAAAACACGAGCGTAGGTTTATCATACGAGGCGAAGCCGAGTGTGATAATAATATTATGAGAGTGTTTTAATACCTAATTATATGCCGTTGCATACACTATTTTATCTTCACTCATACAGTTGAATAATAACAAAAGTGGAAACGGAAAAAATATGTGGTATGGCCATTGAGTTAAATCTACTACGTACTAGAGAAGCTATTTCAAACAAAATATTGCGCGTAATTCGGTGACAGCGGGGCAAGCAGAAGGAGGGAGAGGGGGGGTTATGTTCTCACAGTTAAACAATCAATGCGCGCAGATGAACTTTTTCTTACACTTTGACATTTACACAAACATGGCCGCCCTCCCGCCTCCGCGGTGACGCGACGTCAAGAGATACAATAAATTATTAAAATATAATTAAATTAAGCGTGTTTTGAATTTACTGTTGAAAACTCATTCCTTGGCTTTTATTTATATTTCTCGAATTGTTTGAACAGTATCTCAATACACACGAAGGCATTTTATAAGATATCATATCATATGCGGCAGCAAATACTGGTAGAGAAGGGTATTGACAAACAGGCGAAGAGAGTTTTTTAAGCTCCTTGTACCTATTCACCAATGGAATACATTTATTATTCCAATAAGAAGAGACATTAAAAGAAAGGTTGATTTGCTCCTAAATGGGAAGTAAGGGATGGGATGAGAGGGAGAAAACTTTTGACAAGAAACGATCTGCTAAGTATTGTCTATGAAGAGTAGGTAAGGGGAGGATCTGCACATTCAACCCGGAGAGCGTTAATGGGGAAGATTTCATGGCGCCAATTACGATTCTAAGGCATTTGGCCTGGACAGAATCAAGTTTACGTAGGGCTTCTTTATTATATGGCTCAATTAAGTAACTACAGTAATCCAACACACTTCTAACCAGAGCATTGTAAACCAGTTTTAAGGTGTATGGGTGAGTCCCCACCAGACACCTGCCAGAGCCTTAAGAATCGAAACTGAGCGCTCCATTTTTTTAACTGTATTATTAATGTGATCCACACCCGACAATTTGGAATCCAGGATAACTCCCAGAAACATAGCCTTCTCCTTGACTGGTATAGCTTGGCCATCAATATTAATGTCAACTTGAGGGATAATATTTATTTATTTACTTTATTGTACACCAAGATAAAAACATAACACACGGAAACCTTAAAATAACAACAAACATACAACAGGCGGCCTTATCGCGTTCTGCGATCTCTTCCAGGCAACCCAGAATGGAGAGAGATAGCCTGGACACGACATGGGGTTGCTCTTGGTGCAATTTTAAAATTAAATAAGTTACAAACATAGGAAGCACTAATTATGAAATACTAAAATAGATACATAAATACATACATACATTTATACAGGCAAGAAAACAATACAGCTCCAACAAGAATAAGATCACAGTGACAGGTAGTGCTCCTTTACCAGTCTTTTAAATATCGGTAGTGATTGCGCGCGTTTTATTGTCACAGGCAATACGTCTGCGAGTAAAAATAACTGATGTACTTTTTGGAGCACTTAAAGATGGTTATCTTTAAGTGCTCCAAAAAGTACATCAGTAACCTATACACCAGTCAGTACACCAATGGCTGATGGGTCCATGATCTAACAGCCACAGACCAAAAATGCAATAACAGCAGCATACTGCAGAATTTAACAATTAAGATTTAAACAGGAAGGTAGATCGCAGGTATAAATATTATATTGTATAAAGGGGCACTAAGAACGCAACCCTGAGGAAGGCCCCGCCAAGCTAACCTTAGTACAGACTCCTCCCCAGGAATTCTTAATTTAAGACAATGGTCTGAAAATATACTTGATATGATCTGACGTATTTTAGACGGGATTCCCAGCTCTTTCATTTTCTGAACAGGGATGAGGACAGAATCATATGCAGCTGAAATTTCTAAGAAAACGGCTACCACAGACTCATTCCTACTAAGGGCCAGCCGGATTTCTGATGTGAGGGTACCCACACTATCAGCTGTACCCAGACTTTTTCTAAAGCCAATTTGAGTCGTTGGTAGCAATTTCCTGCTCTCCACAAACCATTCCAGACAGTTTTTAATAAGGTGTTTAATTTAATTAGTATGGACGATAGAGCAACTGGCCTGTAGGAACAATGATCACTAGGATCTTTACCAGGTTTTAATATTGGAAAAATTATTTGAACCTGCCAATCAGCAGGAATATATCCAGAGTAAAGTAATTGGCCAAGTCCAGGTAATACTGATGGGTCTTATCTCCAGCTTTGGTTATGAAGGAATACGGAAATCCATCCACCCCAGAGGCAGAGTCCCTTACATGGGCGAGGACAGATTTTAGTTCCTCCACATGTAAATGGTATGTCCAAAGGATCATCCGATGATGTTTGGTGGTTCATAGAGACGCATTCATATTTACCAGGAACATAAGCTGGGACCAACTTAAAAAAAACTGATGACTAAGCTCCCCAGACGTTATGCTCCTCAAATTATTCCTTAAGGATTTCAACCTACGCCATACTACTGAAACTGGAGTGGATGAACTTAGTGAATCACAATACCTACGCCAAACTTCTCTTTAATCTCCAATAATCGCCAACCTCTCGGCAATATATGGTGAAAAGCTATGATGTTCGCCAGTTTCATATCCAAGTTAAAATTAATTTCGGCCTCATTCCTAGCTTTGATTACAGCAGAGCATTCCCTATCCCACCATAGCGGACATGGGATTTTGCCCATTGGTAGTTTTTTGGAAGGGAAGGAATCATCAGCTGTAGCAGATATATTATGTTGGAGAATGACAAAAACATTCCTGAGCATTTTCATCATTAATGGAAGGAAGAGAGGAGACGCGTAAATCTAGAATTTTTGAGTAAAGGTCCCAATCAACTGAGTTCAGTTGGTATTTTAAAAGAGGAGCAGAGGAAATCCACCATGATGGGATAGTGATCATTCCCATAGGTCATATTCAAGCGACTCCAATTAAAAAGGCTGGCTATATTAGATGAACAAAATGTCAAATCAACACAACTGTTATTTTGCCCTGGCACAGCCCGACGTGTGGCAGACCCATCATTTATCACACATAAATTAAGTTCATCTAATAAATCCACTAGGCCCATACCAAAATTGTCGCAGGATTCTGACCCCCATCTTTAGTCAGCACTATAGATGGGGGTCAGAATCCTGCGACAATCATCCCATCCATCAAAATCAACCATGACAAGTAATGGCCCTTGTACATTACTTAACAAACTTTTTATGATATCAAGATCATCAATTTGTGGTTATGCAATATAAAAACTAAAAAAATATATCCTCAGCCTTAACAGCAACAACATTGATGTTGTCACCTACAAAGGGTAGAGGAATCGGGGAGAGTGATACTTAGTCAAGTTTTTGGAAGCGTTATGACGTTTAAATAAAAGAATTTGAATAACTGTGAGCAGAAGCGGATGCTCTCATGTAATGAATCTAATCCTATCGGTTACATGTTTCGACTTATTAAAAAAAATAAAAAAGCTTTTATTAATTCCTTATAAAGTTATAACATAAGGCATTTGTACATTGTTTTAAATTTTAAATCATTATCAATCATAATCAATCATATTATTTTATCACCATCATTAAAATCATAAGGGAAATCAGAATTTTCATTCAGTTTAAATACTCGTATGAATTTCTTACAATAAAATTAAAATAATAATTAATTCATTTAAAATTTCTTTTACAGAAAAAATAAAAAGATCTTCATTCCATCAATTATTAAAATTCATCTTTCCAACAATTGTAATCTCCATAAATTAAAAACACAATACATTAAAAGAATATAGAAGTCCATTAAATAAAATTTGCATTAAAATTAGATCACAGTATCTTTCCAGGTACATAACAAATTACCACATCATTTATAAATTTCATAATCAATTTCATTTAGCTAAAGTGCAAGTACATAACACTAAATCATAAAGCATATCATTTCATAAAATAGTAGGTACATTGTGTATTAAGGGCGGTAAGTAAGGAATTACGATCGAGACTCTAGTAGAAGCCCGAAGTCGAAGACTGAGGGCTTTCTGAGTCGAGGTTCGTAATTCCCGTACCGCCCGTGATACATACAATGTTCATCACATTTGCGAGTAATAATTATGAATAATATGCTTAAATTATGCTTATTATGCTTTAATACACAAGTCAGCACAGCTGTTATTACGAAATACGTGAACTTTTTTCTAAGCGGTTGGCGAATTTTTGCCCACACCACAGATTATACAGTGTTTGGTTCAGAAACTTTAAGGGCAAATACTTACGTAGGTATACAGCCACGACGGAGTTTAAAAAGAATTAAATAATTTCGACGTTTTCATACTACGAGTATAACTATTAAAATCGATTATTAAGAACATTAGTTGAGTATTTAAGTAACATGTAGCGAGATTGCAAAGAAATTCCTGTTCAGATAACATTTTAAGACAATTTTTCAATTGCGTGTAAACTCCTTGCTCGAACTTACATGACCTGTGTGCTGTGCCATAAATTAAAAAAAAATATTACTTACCGTCCTGGGTTTCATGACAAAAAGAAAGCCCGAGGGTTTTATAAGGGGCATTACGGCCAAGTTAACCTGTATGTTTAGATACTTTTTACGTGCAAGTGTGATGAAAATGTCATGTGATCAATTTCTCCAAACTAAAGTGTGCGGTGTTACTGATTTGATTGCAACAATAAGTAAAGTCAATTTATACTTATATAACAAACTATTATGTTATTTCCTAGATTATTCCAAAAATATACATTAAAATTATTGAGATTTATATCATCAATTATATGGACCGCCTAGTGCGGTAAAAGCCTCCTCCTTCTGTCTTCATCTTGGTCTATCTCTAGCTAGTCTACTCCATGTTTTTCCTATTAAGCCTGATATGTCGTCGCTCCATCTCTTGTTGGGTCTACCGCGTCTCCGCTTTCTGTTTATGGGCCACCAATTTGTTATTATTCTTGTCCATCTTTCATCTCTTAGTCTTTGTACATGACCCGCCTATCTCCATTTTAGTTTAAGTATTTCTTTGATTACATCTTTTGTCTCGGTTTGTTCTCGTATTGAGCTGTTTCTGATTCTATCTCTTAGTTTATGGCCCACAAAACTCCTTTCCATTGCACTTTGGCAAACTCAAAGACCATGTTTGGCAGGCGTATGTTAGACATGGCATCAAGCAGATCTCCATAGCCTTTGTCTTTAATCTGGTAGTAAGAGTGCTCTTGAAGATTTCTTTCATAGACCATTATCTACTCCATGTGTTCTTTATTCTCCCGTCAATTTCCAGCTCTGTGCAGTCTTTGGTAGAAAATAAAGTGTCCCAGATAAACATATTCACTGATCCATTCAATGGGAGTAGAGTTTAGCATATTGCTTGTTACTGTGCTGTTTGTCATAATTTTAGTTTTACTCTGGTTCACCTCAAGCCCCACTTTTTTGCATTCCTCATTAAGTGTCTATGTGTGCATGTACAAGAGCTCGTTTGAATTTCCTGAAAGTAAGACAATGTCGTCAGCAAATCGCAAATGTGAGAGGTACTGGCCATGTATCTTTAGCCCAACCTTATCCCAAGTCAAAGAGTGGAATACTTGCTCTAGGACAGCTATAAAGATTTTTGATAACAGTGGGTCTCCTTGTCTTACACCCTGTTCTATTGCAAAAGCCTGTCCGGTATTGTCGAGTTTAATTCTGGCTTTGCTGTTTTTATATATTTCCTTTATCATGGCTATGTACTCTTGATGCAATCCTTGAGCTTCTAACGCTCTCCATATAGAGCTGTGGGAAATAGAGTCGAATGCTTTTGAGTAATCAATAAATCCTATAAACAGTGGCATGTTGTACTCATTATATTTTTCAATAACTAGTTTTAGTGTATGTATGTGGTCCGCTGTAGATCGGTTACTCATGAATCCTGCCTGCTCCAATGCTTGGTTTTCATCTATTGCTCTTGTTATTCGTCTCAACAATGTAGCAGAAAACACTTTGTAGAGGCAAGACATTAGGCTTATTGGTCTGTAATTTTCGATCTTAGTGGGATCACCTTTCTTATATAAGAGTATGATGTTGGAACATGTCCACTGGCTAGGTAGTTCTTTTTTCTCCATAATATTGTTAAACAGTTTAGTTAGCGGCATGATCAATCTGTCTTTTCCTGCATTTAACATATCGTTTGTTATTAATTCTGAGTCGAGGTTCGTAATTCCCGTACCGCCCGTGATACATACAATGTTCATCACATTTGCGAGTAATAATTATGAATAATATGCTTAAATTATGCTTATTATGCTTTAATACACAAGTCAGCACAGCTGTTATTACGAAATACGTGAACTTTTTTCTAAGCGGTTGGCGAATTTTTGCCCACACCACAGATTATACAGTGTTTGGTTCAGAAACTTTAAGGGCAAATACTTACGTAGGTATACAGCCACGACGGAGTTTAAAAAGAATTAAATAATTTCGACGTTTTCATACTACGAGTATAACTATTAAAATCGATTATTAAGAACATTAGTTGAGTATTTAAGTAACATGTAGCGAGATTGCAAAGAAATTCCTGTTCAGATAACATTTTAAGACAATTTTTCAATTGCGTGTAAACTCCTTGCTCGAACTTACATGACCTGTGTGCTGTGCCATAAATTAAAAAAAAATATTACTTACCGTCCTGGGTTTCATGACAAAAAGAAAGCCCGAGGGTTTTATAAGGGGCATTACGGCCAAGTTAACCTGTATGTTTAGATACTTTTTACGTGCAAGTGTGATGAAAATGTCATGTGATCAATTTCTCCAAACTAAAGTGTGCGGTGTTACTGATTTGATTGCAACAATAAGTAAAGTCAATTTATACTTATATAACAAACTATTATGTTATTTCCTAGATTATTCCAAAAATATACATTAAAATTATTGAGATTTATATCATCAATTATATGGACCGCCTAGTGCGGTAAAAGCCTCCTCCTTCTGTCTTCATCTTGGTCTATCTCTAGCTAGTCTACTCCATGTTTTTCCTATTAAGCCTGATATGTCGTCGCTCCATCTCTTGTTGGGTCTACCGCGTCTCCGCTTTCTGTTTATGGGCCACCAATTTGTTATTATTCTTGTCCATCTTTCATCTCTTAGTCTTTGTACATGACCCACCTATCTCCATTTTAGTTTAAGTATTTCTTTGATTACATCTTTTGTCTCGGTTTGTTCTCGTATTGAGCTGTTTCTGATTCTATCTCTTAGTTTATGGCCCACAAAACTCCTTTCCATTGCACTTTGGCAAACTCAAAGACCATGTTTGGCAGGCGTATGTTAGACATGGCATCAAGCAGATCTCCATAGCCTTTGTCTTTAATCTGGTAGTAAGAGTGCTCTTGAAGATTTCTTTCATAGACCATTATCTACTCCATGTGTTCTTTATTCTCCCGTCAATTTCCAGCTCTGTGCAGTCTTTGGTAGAAAATAAAGTGTCCCAGATAAACATATTCACTGATCCATTCAATGGGAGTAGAGTTTAGCATATTGCTTGTTACTGTGCTGTTTGTCATAATTTTAGTTTTACTCTGGTTCACCTCAAGCCCCACTTTTTTGCATTCCTCATTAAGTGTCTATGTGTGCATGTACAAGAGCTCGTTTGAATTTTCTTAAAGTAAGACAATGTCGTCAGCAAATCGCAAATGTGAGAGGTACTGGCCATGTATCTTTAGCCCAACCTTATCCCAAGTCAAAGAGTGGAATACTTGCTCTAGGACAGCTATAAAGATTTTTGATAACAGTGGGTCTCCTTGTCTTACACCCTGTTCTATTGCAAAAGCCTGTCCGGTATTGTCGAGTTTAATTCTGGCTTTGCTGTTTTTATATATTTCCTTTATCATGGCTATGTACTCTTGATGCAATCCTTGAGCTTCTAACGCTCTCCATATAGAGCTGTGGGAAATAGAGTCGAATGCTTTTGAGTAATCAATAAATCCTATATACAGTGGCATGTTGTACTCATTATATTTTTCAATAACTAGTTTTAGTGTATGTATGTGGTCCGCTGTAGATCGGTTACTCATGAATCCTGCCTGCTCCAATGCTTGGTTTTCATCTATTGCTCTTGTTATTCGTCTCAACAATGTAGCAGAAAACACTTTGTAGAGGCAAGACATTAGGCTTATTGGTCTGTAATTTTCGATCTTAGTGGGATCACCTTTCTTATATAAGAGTATGATGTTGGAACATGTCCACTGGCTAGGTAGTTCTTTTTTCTCCATAATATTGTTAAACAGTTTAGTTAGCGGCATGATCAATCTGTCTTTTCCTGCATTTAACATATCGTTTGTTATTAATTCTGGACCTGGGCTCTTTTCTAATTTTAGTTTGCTTATTGAGAGCTCTATCTCGTTTTCATTGAATGGTGGAACAGAGTCATTGTTTTGAGTAATTTCCAAGTTATTTATTTCAGTGCTTGAGTTTGTCTTAGTGTACAGAGTTTTGTAGAACTGAGTAGCTACTTCGAGTAAGTCTTGCCTGTTAGTAACTTTGGCGCCTGATGAATTTTGTAGCTGTGTCATGAGATGTTTTGTGTTATTTAGGTTTTTTGACGCTCGTTTGATGGCCCCTGACTTCTCTATGTAATTTCCTATAGTGTTTATTCTTTGAGTTTTAATGTTTTGAGTTATCTTTTTATTTATGGTTCTGTATAATTGGCTTAATATGTTCTTTTTTGTCCTTGATTTATTTTCTTTATTCTTCAGTGAATGTCTTTGGTTTATAAGTTCAGTTATTTCTTCTGTGATAATGCTTTGTTTTAGTATGGTCTTGCTTGATACTGTTGATTGTTTTGAACAGTTCAATAGAGAATTTTCGATAGTGTCGTACTGTGCCTGATTGGGGTGTTATTATCTTGGCAGCATTCAGTTTTGCTGTTTATTATTGAAATTTCTTTTATTTAAAGCTGTTTTTTCAATATTTATTGTGGTTCTAACAAGACGGTGATCACTAGAGTGCTTAAAATTGCTTAAAACATTCATGTTTTCTATGAGTTGTTGAGGAAGATTTGTGGTGATATAATCTATTTTATTTTTGGTGTTACCATCTGTCTCAATTTTGGAGACTTTTTGAAAAATATATTTAATACCTTCAAGTTATGCTGATAACAAAATTCAATTAACATTTCACCTCTTTCATTCCTGTTACCATATCCAAATTCTCCCAAAATAAGGTTTTCCTCTTGTAGTGGTTTCCCAATTTTTGCATTTAGGTCACCCATCAGTATGACATTTTTCACGCACTTTTCCATTGCCTGCTTAAGAAAGTTATAGAATTGTTGTATTTCGTCATCATCTGCATTTTCTGTAGGTGCATATGCTTGGATTATTGTGTATGATTTGTTTTGTATTTTTATGTGAAGAAGTGCTACTCTTTCAGGTATTCCAATAAAGTCTTGAATGATTATATTACTTTGCTTTTTAATGAGGTAGCTCACTCCTTTCATGCCTTTAGATTCTCCATAAGAGCAGAACAAATATGCACCCCGATCCTCAATAAAGTAGCCTTGACGTTTTACTTCTGAAATGCCTACATTGTCCCATTTTATAGTCGACAGTGCATTTTCATTTTCAAGCTCAATTAGTCTTATTTCATTTGACAGCGATCTTGCGTTGAGAGTAGTAATAATTTGTGAAGGAGGGTTGTAGTCTACTACGTCTTTCGACTTACTGCTACTTAAAGTGCTGAATTAACAGAAATGCATGGAACTTTCTGGAAGGAAGGGTGGGCACCCTAAACTGCAATCGAGCATTTCATGCTCTCACAGTGATTACCCGATGCGGTTCAGGTTGCATAACTCCTCCCTCCTTAAGAACGAAATTATCAGAGTTGTTAGGATTCTGATGATTTCGCAGACAGTTTAACAATATGATTTTATATCTAAAACAAGAAAGATCATAAATCCTAAAGGCAGAATTACAATGGAATGCCATCACAATAGAATATATCTTTATATTCTAAACATAATGTACTAATGGCTTTACATTCTTCAGATGACATGTGATTCAGACGAAGCTTTTGTAAGTTAACTTAAGGTGAGATAGTGGTCAAGCGCGAGCCTATATTAGATAAAAAAAAAAAAAACTATTTAATTTTTTTCAGTTTCGTTAAAATTATTAACATCACAATCATTTATATTATTTTTATACGGTTCTACTTCGAATGGTTTAGTAATGGCAAATTTAATTGGTTTGTCAAGGGTATTTTGAATTATGGTAGTAAAGTAACCGTCCTTGCATTTAACTAAAGCGCTGGGCATACGCACACCTTCCATAAATTCTCTGAAATCTTCTAAAGCATTACCAGAATGACAATTTGCAGGAATTTTAACTCTTTGCGCTGATCGAGGTGCCAACTCTATTATATGTTTATTCTTATTGCGCATAATTGGTATCACCGTAGTTTTAGTTTTCAAGACCTCGTTTTTAAAATCTATTATCAATTCTACAGCAGATATACTAACATAAATACTGCATAAACACGCACACATACACTCTCACACTCACACTTTCACTCAAATCACCTTGTTTTTGATTATGTACTCGTATTATTATAGTTTAATAGAAACGTTTTATTTATTAAGGAGCGGAGTCTCCTAATACAGGCATCAGTTGTTTAAAAGGAGGCTCCAATCTCAAATAATATGTTGTTCAAATTTGGTTATCAAATAAACTATTTTATTTATTTATTAGTGCCTCTACACTATGTAAAATGTGGCTGAGTCACCCGCGTCCGTAGGAGAGTTACCCCTTTTGTTGTTACCCTACACGTGGTCCCCGGGTGGTGCTACTTAGGTTAATCAGGACACTAACTGGTGGTAGGTTTCGGCCGAAGGCTTGCGACCACCCACCGGGCAAAGACATACCACCAAGCGGCCTAGCCGTGTTCCGGTACGATGCTCGGTGTAGCCACTTGAGGAGTTGGGTCGAGATAGTTGTTCCACTGCATGCTGACCAGCCTGACTCTCGCTGTTTTGGGCGTATCGGGAGACTAGTCGCGGAGGGTAGCGGGATCCGAGGCACGGTGCGCCGCTGGCCGCAAGTAGTGTGCCAGCCACACACGAAAGGCTGCTTCGCCAACAGTCGAAAAATACCGGATTGCACCATCGTGCTGGTTGACGACTAGATGGGAGGGCCCGATGGGCATATCAGCAGTCACCGGACTAGTGCTCCAATGATGGCGTCCTTTCAGTGCGTGTCTGTAGGTTAGTAGCGTGGAACCTCATCTCACTTCCTTCTCCTCTCCTTTCACTCTTTTACAAAATGGCAGGTAAGAAAAAGAAAACTGGAGTAAAACAGCACCCCCTTCCCCACAAAGTGCACCTCACTAATATTAGAGGTCTGTACTTCAATCTCAATTCAGTCCACCATCACCTGGAGACTGAAAAGCCAGCACTGTTTTTCCTTACGGAGACGCAGATGGAAAGTCCGCCTGTCGTACTGCCCCCCCCGGTGGGTTCCCGCATTGTCGAGGCGGGTAGCCGTGGCTTGGTCACCCACGGTGAAGAGAAGAGGAACCCGAGGAGTGGCCGCTCGTCAGGGCTTTTGCCGATTAAGCCGACGACGTAGCGGCCAACGTAGGTTTCGGTGCCGCATGGTAACAGGCGACATCGCAACTGAGGCGGGCCGCGATGTCTTATGGAGCATCCCAGGTCCCATAAGATGTAGCGGCTGAGGTCTGGAGGCCACGGCGGGAGAGGAGTGCGCGAGAGGAGTGCGAGTATTGTAGTGCGCCGCTCTCCCTACCTTCCGCGGCCTGGACGGGGTTGCTACCGTCTGGTGGCGGACGCGTTGGGGCCGCAGGGGTGGAGGAGTGTCGGTTTTGCTCTAGCTGCTCTTCCTGTCCCCTGCGGCCGAAAAATGGTAGGTGGCGGGGCCATTGACCTTGCCCCGTCAAAGGGGGACCAAGGGTGCCATACACGGGGTCGTCTGGTGCCCATGTGCTGGTTGGTCCCTGGGGTGGTCACAGTGTACAGTGTGTTCTGGTGCGCCGGTGATGGGGGTTAGTCCCCCGAGGAGGGTTCGGTGACGGACAGCCGCGGCGGTTTCGCGGTGAGTGCTAACGCGTGCCCGAATTCCCGCCATAAGCGGCACAGGAGGACACCGTGGAGTTTTAGTGGGTTAGAGTCCCACATAACTGCACTATCTCCCCGTGGTAGTGCAGTATGCATGAGCATTTCTCCAAGCAAAAAGAAAAAAAAGACGTGTCGTACTTATCCTACCCAGGTAGAGCACAGCTTTAAACCACGCGCGGGTGTATGCATGTTTGCTCAAGACTACACTTGCTATCGCGTCTCCGTAACCTTGAAGACTTCAGGTTCTCAGTGCTGTTGGCTCTGGCGGACACAGGGCTGTGGCTGTGGCTGTGTCTACCGTTCGCACAGCGGAGATCAGGTGACAACCAGGCTTACAGATTACCTCAGTGAAGCGGCTGATGCGGCACAGCAGCGGTACCCTTCCGTCCAATTAGTGCTACTGGGGGACTTTAATGCCCACCACCAGGAGTGGCTCTTGCCATACGTGCGTGCGTAGGGTGCTGCGTAGCCTTGATGTGAACAAAGTGAGTGGCCCCGATGGAATAACAGCGATGGTGCTTAAAACCTGTGTGCCTGAATTGTCTCCGATCTTGACACGCTTATATCGCCTTTCGATAGAGACTGGAAAAGTACCGACGGCTTGGAAGCAAGCCAACGTACAGGCAAGGAAGGCAGTCGAGCTGACCCGGCCAACTACAGAGATGGGTCTCTGTAACGTCCATCCTCCTATAAGCTCCTGGTATACCTAGAAGCGAACGACATTCTCTGTGACCGCCAATACGGCTTCCGCCGAAATCGGTCCACTGGGGATCTTCTAGCGTAAGCCATTCACATCTGGAGTGAGGCCATCGAGAAACACGGGGAAGCGCTAGCCATCTCCCTCGACATCTCGAAGGCTTTCGATAGGGCCTGGCACGAAGGCCTCATTAGTAAGCTTCCTTCCTTCGGTCTGCCTAGTGGTCTGTGTAATTGGATTGCGGACTCCCTGAGGGATCGATCCATCCAAGTGGTTATGGATGGCTGCTCATCCGGTCAGTTAGATATCAACGCCGGAGTCCCTCAGGGGTCGGTGCTCTCTGCGACATTATTCTTGCTGCACATTAATGGTCTGCTAAAACCCGAAACCTTTAGGTACCGACGCACGGACTACTGGGCCTCAGATTCGGTCTCTCCGGGAGGTCATGGTTGAACGCTTGAATCTATCCTTGAAGGTGGTCTCCGAATGGGGTGATGCCAATCTGGTCAGTTTCAATGCTACTATTTTTTATTTATTTATTCATTTACACATATAATGATACACCTATTTTTACTAAGACCTAGGCGTGTTTTTTCTCTGCTGAAAAGAGCCAATTCCGCCCGGCGCCATCTTTCCGTGATGTATCCGTGCCGTTAACGGACCATCTCGAATTTCTTGGTGTTACGTTGACATCGACCCTATTTCCCAATTTCGGTCCATTCATTGAGGTGAAAGCTCAGTTGGCTGCAAAAAAGTTAGGGATTCTTGCAACGTGAGACGGTAAATGATAAATAAATGATAATGATAAATGATTTTATTTCTGTAAGTTGGTTTGTACAAGCACTTTTACATGTCGAACATACTCGTATTTTTAAAACTAGATGAGATCGGCGTTTCCTATCTGACTACTCTGAGAAGAAAGGCCGAAACAAACTCAGAGGTCACAGTCTCTTTTAAAGTCCAGACAAAATCTTGATTAGATCATGTGAAGACCATGTAGACTGATGTCTGAAATGGTCTTTTGAGGAAAGAACCAGCCAGATTGAGTGGACCTGTCCAGTCAGTGCACGCATTTGTCAATAACCGAGCAGCTCAACTCAGAATTTAAGGAGCTCAACGATTCGACGAACAATACCAAAGAAAGGACATTCGGGTAGGCCGCATAAACTACTCAAACTGCCAGACCATGATTAAACAAAGGGAACAAAGACTCCGGAAGGGAATTCCACTCCTTAGCTGTGCGCACAATGAAAGTATTAGCAAAACGCTTTGTGCGTATGGGAGGGTTGTCTACCATGTACCGATGGCGCATGGCCGTACGCCTTGTAGTCCGATGATGGAAAGGGCTAGGCGGAATCAAATTGTGCAGTTCCATCGCACACTCCCCGAAATGTAACCGATAAAAAACCGACAGACTGGCGACTCGGCGTCGATGTTCGAGGCTCTGGAGCTTTGATGCGACCAGTGCATCGTTGCCAATAAGCCTTTTGGCCCGTCTGTCAATCGACTCGAGTGCATTAAGCTGGTATTTGGCAGATCCATCCCAGAGGTGAGAGCAGTACTCCATGCATGACCGAACTTGTGCTTTATACAAGTTGAGCAGCTGTTCAGGCGTCAAGTACCGTCTCAACTTTGCAAGAATCCCCAACTTTTTTGCAGCTAACTGAGCTTCCGCCTCAATGTATGGACCGAAGTTGAGGGTAGATGTCACCGTAACACCAAGAAGGTTCGAGGTGGTCGGACGGTTACACCACGGAAAGAAGGAGCCGGGTGGAATTGGCTCTTTTTAGCGGAAAAAAGACACGTCTGGGTCTTAGCAGCATTGAAACTGACCAGATTGGCATCACCCCATTCGGAGACCGCCTTCAAGGACAGGTTCAAGCGTTCAACCATGGCCTCCCGGAGAGACCGAATCTGAGGCCCAGTAGCCCGTGCGCCGGACACGTATCTCTCAGCAACAGTGCTGTCGTCTGCTTACCTAAAGGTTCCGGGTTTTAGCAGATCATTAATGTGCAGCAAGAATAATGTTGCCGAGAGCACTGACCCCTGAGGGACGCCGGCGTTGATATCTAACTGACCGGACGAGCAGCCGTCGATAACCACTCGGATGGATCGATCCCTCAAGAAGTCCGCAATCCAATCACACAGACCACTAGGCAGACCGAAGGAAGGAAGCTTACCAATGAGGCTTTCGTGCCAGACCCTGTCAAAAGCCTTCGAGATGTCGAGGGAGACGGCTAGCGCTTCCCCGTGGCTCTCGATGGCCTCACTCCAGATGTGAATGGCATACGCTAGAAGATCCCCAGTGGACCGATTTCGGCGGAAGCCGAATTGGCGGTCACTGAGGATGTCGTTCGCTTCTAGGTATGCCAGGAGCTTACCGTTGAGCACACGTTCCTTACTCTTACAGAGGATGAACGTTATAGTTATGAATCTGTAGTTGACCGGATCAGCTCGACTGCCCTTCTTGGGCACGGGTTGAACGTTGGCCTGCTTCCAAGCCTTCGGCACTTTTCCAGTCTCTATCGAAAGGCGATATAGGCGTGTCAAGATCGGAGACAATTCAGGTGCACAGGTTTTAAGGACAATTGCTGGTATCCCGTCGGGGCCACTCGCTTTGTTCACATCAAGGCTTGCGTAGCCGTCCGTACGTAGGGTACGTACGTAGGGTGCTGCGTGCACCCTACGGACGTCCTTTTGATGAATTCGAATGTCCGACATACTCGTCACACATCCATCAGGAGATGGGGGAGGCTGCGCGCCCTCAGAATTCAGATGCGAAGATTCCACAAAAAGGGAGGCAAACAAGTTTGCCTTCTCCTCAGCGGAGTGGGCCAGTGACCCGTCAGGTTTCAGCAGTGGTGGTAGTGAGGGGTGACAAAAGTTTGATTCGACCGACTTAGCCAGGGACCAAAACGCTTTGCTACCCGCTGAGTATGAAGCAAGTTTGCGCCCGATTCTGCTAATGTGGTCAAACCGTGCTCTTCGCATCACCTTTTTGCAGGACTTGGCAGCTGTGTTGAAGGCTCTCTTCTTCTGACTCACGTCATTTGCCTTGCGCGTTCGAGCGTCGACCCATGCTTGGTAGGCCTTGTATTTAACCGCGTTGGCGTGGTTACACTCGGCTCCAAACCTTGGCCAGTCGACGCTAGACATTGTTACGTCTGAGAATGGAATATAGTACTCCATCCCCCAACGCAACACATCAGTCACAGCATCGGCGCACGACGATGGATCGTCCGAAGAGAAGCAAGCGGACTGCCAAGGATAGCATGCGAAGAAAGATCGCATCCCATCCCAATCTGCTGACTTGTACCGCCATACCCGCCGGGTGCCCTTTGGGCTGAGATCGGGCGGGGAGTAGATGGACACAGACTTCACCAGACAGTGGTCGGAACTACCAAAAGGTGAAGATATCGACACTGAGTATCGGTCTGGATCTGTTGTCAGCAGAAGGTCCAAGCAATTGGCTGTGTGCGAATCAACATCTGGCACCCTCGTTGCCCCCTGGACCAGCTGGGTGAGGTTTAGCGCTAGCGCAAGCTTGCGCATCTCTCGTCTAGCATGATCAGTGCACTGGTATGGGAAGAGCCACACCTGGTGGTGGGCATTAAAGTCCCCCAGTAGCACTAGTTGGGCGGAAGGGTACCGCTGCTGTGCCGTATCAGTCTCCTCACTGAGGTACTCTGTGAGCCTGGTTGTCTCCTGATCTCCGCTGTGCGAGCGGTAGACACAGGCATAGATAATCTTATGCAGACCTGTGTCCACCAGAGCCCACAGCACTGAGAACATGGAGTCTTCAAGGTTACGGAGACGCCGATAGCAAGTGTCGTCTTGGGCATACATGCATACACCCGCGCGTGGCTTGAAATTGTGCTCCAGGGTAAACCCTGGATAGGATAAGTACGACACGTCTGACGGACTTCCTATCTGCGTCTCCGTAAGGATAAACAGTGCTGGCTTTTCAGTCTCCAGGTGATGGTGGACTGACGTGAGATTGGAGTGCAGACCTCTAATATTAGTGAGGTGCATTTTGTGGGAGAGGGGGTGCAGCCGCTGTTTAACTCCAGTTTTCTTTTTACTTCTTGCCATTTTTGTTAGAGAGAAAGGAGAGGAGAAGGAAGTGAGATGAGGTTCCACGCTAGTTACCTACAGACGCGCACTGAAAGGACGCCATCATTGGGGCACTAGTCCGGAGACTGCGGGGACGCCCGAGCCCCCTCGGAGATGTCCATCGGACCTTCCCATCTGGTCGCCAACCAGCACGATGGTGCATTCCGTGATTTTTCGACAGTTGGCGGGGCAGCCTTTCGTGTGTGGCTGGCACACTACTTGGGCCCCCAACTACCTGCGGTCGGCCAGCGGCGCACCGTGCCTCGGATCCCGCTACCTTCCGCAACTAGTCTCCCGATACGCCAAAAACAGCGCGAGTCAGACTGGTCAGCTTGCAGTGCTACAACTATCTCGACCCAACTCCTCTAGTGGCTACACCGAGCATCGTACCGGAACACGGCTAGGCCGCTTGGCGGTCTTTGCCCGGTGGGTGGTCACAAGCCTTCGGCCAAAGCCTACCACCAGTTAGTGTCACCTGATTAGCACCACCCGGGGACCACGTGTAGGGTAACAACAATACGGGTAACTCTCCTACGGACGCGGGTGACTCAACCTCCAAAATCATTCAGTCAGTCATTACATTAATCTCCTTAAATTTCTCTCTGAGAGAGAGTCTCGGGCTTAATTTATAAATTGATCGAACAGCTCTTTTCTGCAAAACAAAGATAGTCTGGATGTCGGCGGCATTTCTCCACAACAGAATACCGTACGACATTACACTATGAAAATAGCTAAAGTATACTAAACGGGCTGTCTCTATGTCAGTTAAATTACGAATTTTTCTAACAGCATATGCTGCGGAGCTTAGCTTCTTTGACAATTTATCTATATGTGGGCCCCACTGAAGCTTAGCTTCCAAAGTTAAGCCTAAGAATACTGTGCTATTTTCAGGATTCAATTCTTCGCCCTTTATCAACACATCGGTTTTCACCTGCCTAACGTGAGGTAGGGTAAACTTAATGCATTTGGCTCTAAAATTAATATCTCAAATATTTTGCTAAACGTAGGTAGTACTGAAATAGGTCTTTTTTAAATAATTTTGAATAATTTCTAACATATAAATTAAATTCAGCAGTGTTTACATAAGTCCTTTCACTGTACAGCTCATAAAGCCGTGTTCTACTTTTATGAATACCAATGGTAGCCCAATCACTGAATGATGCGTTACTATTAACGGAGATAGTCTTTGGAACAAAGGTCGAATTAAATTGTTTACAGTATATACTAAAAAAATCATCATATAGATGATTAAGATCAGCATCAATTGACAAAATTGGTAATTTATTAATGAGTTTAACTTTAAAAGCTGCCAAGCGACTTGCAGTTTTGGGGTTAACAGTGATATCCTTTTTAGCCACTTTGTTGTTTTGGTTTGGTATAGTAATCCTCTGCCCGCAATGATCAGAATCTAGTAAATTTATAATTTATTTGTGGACTGGTATAACATTAGTATAAATATTATCTAAGCATGTAGCACTAGTTGGGGTTATTCTTGTGGGTTCCAAAAATAGGTTTACAAGATTGTAGGACTGAAACAGACTTATTATTTAACTACAAGAACCTGAGTTTTCTAATAAATTAACATTAAAATCACCACAAGTGATAATGGATTTATTCGAGTTACAAAATCTTGTGTAACACTTCATCCATTACCTTTTCAAAGCAGTCATACAATCCTGAAGGCGGTCTGTATACGCTTAATACAATAAACTGCTCCAATTCTATACAAGCTATTTCAACTGTCCGTTCAACAGATAGGCTTACAATATCCTTACGGTCTTTAAATTTAAGCTGGTTACTTACTAAAAACAATGAGCCACCATGTATAGCATTAACTCTGCTGAATAAACTACCAACCCGGTGATTATTAAAATTGAACAATAACTGGTGGCTTTTAAGCCAATGTTCTGTTTTACAACGAATATCAATACTGTTAAAGTTCATAAATAATTCTGCTTCTAAATCTTTGTTCATAAATCCTTGAATATTTTGATGCACCAGGTTAATACTATTTACCGAATTTAAACTTTTATTTGATTTTATTTTGCAATTTTTATCCTGTATACTTTTGCAAGAGGTTGTCCCTATTGTCCTAATTTCTAATTTAAATTATTATCAATATCAATTTCTGATACCAAATCATTGGCTGAATTAAATAACATTCCTGGGCATTGTTCAATAGAAGCAAGTTGTTTCGTCAAATTCTTGGCTGTAATAGAAAAATAATATGATAGCGACACAGCTATCGGTCTTTTATAATACTTTGAAAGAAAGTACCTATCCATGAAAAAATTATCTTTTGTCAAATAAAAGTGATTACCAACATAATTGTTAGTGTCAATTAAATGGAATAAATTACTACTATATGTTAAATTATGTAATGTCCTATTCAATTCATATCTAAGATTGTTTTCTTCCTGTGGCAAACTTTGGCTGTATGGGAATGTGAACATCACAATTTTTTTTAAACTAAGGTTGCATAAAGTTCTATAATGTTGCAGTAATTCTCCTTTGTTTACATTACCCCTATTACCAATAAATATTAATAATGTGGTATCCTGGTTAAAATTGCATTTTATAACATTTTTCATTATGTTACTGTATATGTGTAAAAGAAGATACAAAATAAATACGCGTGTATACGGCGTACAGTATACGTATAAGTGAGTAAAAAACGTTGAAAGTGTTTAAAGACATAGGTTCGCGTGTGCATGGCGATATACAGTGCACGAAGCCCTATCGGCGTACATAAAGCGAGATAAGTTTTAACAGAGAGGGTTGTTACCTCTCATTCCCTCCCTTAAGCGGATGGAAATATAAGGAAGAGTCGGAATAAAGCTAAGTGGTTTTATTATTTAGTGTAGTGTAATTGAGCATAAGGCAAGCATGATGCATAATTATTACTCAGGAACAAACGGGTATTGCCTAGAGGAATTTTTAACCGAATTCAAGTCAGTGGCCGAAATAAATGAATGGAGAGAGAGCGACTACAGCCTGATCTTGGGAGGATTCCTGCAGGGGGCGGCATATTATTTTTACCGTATGATTTTTAAATATGACATGTATGTATGTACATAGTACGCAAAATACGCGCTTAGACGTGGAGTTGCGGACACCAGCCCGTCTTAATCTAATCTAATCTCATATGACATGGACTTTGCAGTGTTATGCGATCACTTGAGGAGTGAATTCTCAATTTTTCACCGCAGATGTAGTTATTGCGAACAGTGCATAATAATCGCTGAAATAAAAGCAGATAAAAAACAACCTGATGTATTGTGTGAGGATGTTAATGCTCATTTATTTTCTAGTATCGTGATTAAGGACGAACAAAAACAAAACAATATACAGTGCAGTGAGAAAAGCGTTGACCACGTTGACGGAGAAGGCGACACAATTGGTGACGATGGCGATGACACCAACGGAGAGAGCTGCATGTTTGAGGACGATGGTGACCAGACCAGCGGAGATGACGGCCCCGTCCATGTCCAGTTGGAGGTGGAGTCTTCGTCGTCGTTCCAGGGCGAGCGCGCGGACGGCCCGGCTGACAACGAGTTGGACTCCCTATCCAACAGCGAGTGCATGGACGAGGGTATAGTAATGTGTTGGTCCGGTCAAATTGACTCCACTCAATGATATTCAAATAAATAGATTCGTTATACACTCACAAAACAATTGAAAAAAGTGTTCCGCACTCACACTTTTAATTCATCTAACATTTCAATACAAGTCGAAAGGGATGGCTTGATAAAACCAACAAGAAAAAAAGAGACAGCTAGTATTTGTTACTTGCGTGTGAACGTAAACAAACATTATTCTGACCACCAATGTTGTTATCTTTTTCTAACCTCCAAATATCAGAATATTAGGAAAAAAATAAATAAATTAGTAAATTGAGGCGTATTGCGTACTTAAATACGGTATGAGATCCCTTCTGTTTTATGTACTTTGGTATCATAATTGGTACAATTTCTAAATACACACGCTGACATTTTTTTATTTTGTTTTTGTTTCAACAAAGAAGAGCGATACCTCTTCGCCATGCGTGACATAAACTAAAGACTAAAGTTCACAATTGTGACCTATTCGAGTCTTCACAATGCGCACGCTCATAACATATCTGTTTATTTGAATATCATTGACTCCACTAATTCCATTTGTCTTGCAGAGAACAATGATGAGATTTCGTCGGAACAACTAGTTGTGGTTCCATCGGGAAACCAATATGTCTCGGATATTAACATGCATAAGAATCCTATTGATTTCAACCATAAAATTGAAAATAATATTGAAATTTCTCAATCTGACTTAAAACAAAATTTTATAAAAGTCATTTTGAAAAGAAATATTTTGACAGCCTTTAAGAAAAGTTTTTCTAGAAATAAATCGAGCGAGATCCGTACAAAAATTAAAAGAGTATTTAGAAAAGGTTCTTATTGCGCCAACATAAATTACAAGAAGGTGATCAATAAAAAAGTTATGTTCCGAATTAAATACAAAAAAAAAAAGTAATAAAGCTTCTTGGGGAGCAAGGTTTGGGTCAAGTACGATTACTATGATTGTTGCAAGGAAAAATTCACTTCGTATTTTCCTTAGATGTAACATTGTACAAAGATTTTTGCATTGCGAATACATAAAGCAATTCGAACTCGTAAAATGCAAAATATGGAAATTTTATAGAAAGAAGATTAGGTATAAAGTTTTGTAAATAACGTATTTATGCAAACTGATTTTGTGTCTTATATTTTGTGCTTTATTAACCAATGTTTTCTTTTCATGTCGTGCAAATTAATACGGTCCAACTTAGAAGGAATTTGCGATGCGCGCTGAGCATCGAATGAAACTAAATGCGAATGATTATTTGAATGATTTATCTGTATATGTTTTGATGAAATTAAATATTCCTCTGTCTTGTCTTTATTTACTAAATAGGATTAGCTTTTGAAATTGCTGACGAAGTCCAAATACAAATCCATAAGGACTAAGTCAGAAACAGTCAAAAATTAATAGAAAAGTCTTATAAGCCCCTAAGGCGAATAAATGCTTAGATAGCATAGATGTCATGGTAAGAAATGGTTTGACACGTAGTCCCACAGATAATACAAAAAAGGACAGTGTCAAAACCTTGTCAAAAGTAAAGCATAGTTTTCATTATAAGAATTGGTTTGACACGTAGTCACACAGATAATACAAAAAAGGACAGTGTCAAAACCTTGTCAAAAGTAAAGCATATAGTTTTCATTATAAGAATTGGTTTGACATATAGTGCTATAGACAACATAATAAAGCACAGTGTTCACACCATAATTAAATTTAATTATAATCTATGCGCCGTATTAGCCACAGATTAGTTAGGCCGGACCACAAATAGAAGTATATAACTATGTAGGTTGTATAAAGGCCCATACCAAATAGTTAGAAGATTATATGATGTAAATTATGTTATTATAAAAAAATAGGCGATTTAGGGACATAGTACATGTAAATAGATTAAACCACAAATAGATTAAAACCTTTTAATGTTAGAGTAGGATAAGAGATAGGTTTAAATAGATAAGAATAGGTTAAGGTTAGTAAGGTTTCCATATAGGAAGAGGCCTGTTGTCAAATAAAAGAAAAAAGAATATGAATGACAACTATCAAAGTTGACATATTGAAGTTAATAGGGATGGGAAAGTAGAAAAAATGTATCGATAGTTTTCTCATCGATATTTTCAAATAATATCGATATATATAATTAAATTAGTTCTTTCTGTTGCATGTGCTGATGATGTGCTGATGAGTTGTGAGCCGCAGGGGGAAGAAGAGGCTGGCAACGTTGGCGACGCATCGAAGAAATGTTTATTGGTTATGCGAATAAGGCATAGGCACAAGCCAGGGTATTAGTATAACCCAGTGGGTTTCTTAAAGTAATAGTCATAACTGAAACCGACCTTGCTAACGGGGCATAGCCTTTGCAAAGGATGTCGAGTTGACATCATTGGTCCAGTTTATGTCTGATGTTTAAAAGCGTTTCAAGCGTGACGGCGTTGATTTGTTAGTGCGTATGTGCAGCTGAAGTTAAAAGCACATATCGGAGCGTCCGATAACTCGTTTGTCATGATTAAGCCTTCCCTTTTAAGCAGGGACTGAATTACCCAAAAATTAAGGTACCTTAAAATTTCGGTATGACGTCATACCGTTAAATAAGGGTTACCGAAATATTTTGATATCGTTATTTTTTTCAGTAGCGGAATTTTGAGGTTTGAAATGCATACCGGTATATTTTGGTAGAAGTACTATAACCTTTTATAAATATTTTGGTAGCGGTACCTTACCTTAATAAATAGGGGTTTTCTTTGACGCACCGCCTCGCCACTCTGTCTGTCGACCTGTCGTGTTATTATAACTCAGTCGGTATTGGTTTTTATTTCCGATCGGAAGGACACTACTGAGGCCGGACTAAGCCGAGTGCGGTTTTCTTACGTTTCTCTGCTTTCTTTCGATTTGTTTCTATGCTATTTTCTAAAATGCATATTAGTTAGGTACCTACACTACCTACGTCCCTCTAATAGGTTAATTTAGCAACATTACAATATTGGAATACATGACAGTTACATGCCTGTAACTTGTATAAAAATGTGCTAGTAGCTTGCATGCCAATGTGCCATAATAACTTCTGATTGGTTAATGTCATATTGGCATATATGCAAGCTACTTGCACATAATTATGCCAGATACAGGCATGTGTATTTTTATGCATACTCTATTAACCACGTCGGTAGGTAGTTGATTTCGACTAGGTACCTAACTAAGAGGACCCATAAGCAAGCTTACCTACTGGCAATTTGCGAACGTTGGCGTGGCATGTGGTTTAGTAGGTAGGTAATTTATCTTACAAAGGTCACAACATGCATGACAGGCCCGCGGAGCGCCCCGGAGCCGGACTCCAGCTTCATTTCCCTTAATTTTTACATCTTTAAATATTTTGGGCCCAGTAGGTGGACACGCCAAGCTAGGCCTAGCTAGGTGCGAAACCGGTTGAGTGCTGCTCTATGGGTGCGAAATGTGGAAGGTCACAAAGGATACAAAACAAAACATCTAACGCCAATTCAAAGTTTTCGTTTTTCAACCACTGTCTTCATCGCACGGTCGCATTCTCGGTATTTACTGGCCCGCGACTATCTCCAACGTAGAGATTTTGGAGATATGCCACGAGAGCCCGATCGACCACTAGATCAAGCGTCGCAAGTGGAGATAGATTGGCCACAAGCTCCAAAGGGGTCTCGATCACATACCCAAACTGAAATCCCCAAGGCAAAAGAAAGCTTGGCCGTCCCCATCAAACCTGGCGTCGCACCATGTTGGCAGAAGCGACGAGCATCGGAATGACGTGGAGTGAGGTGAAGCGCGGGGAGGTAGCCTTTGTACATGTACTTCATTATCACATGTATGTAATGTTGTTTTTAGTATACAATAAATAATAAAGAAGCGTGAAGCTCAAGACCAATCGCGATGGTGGATATTTGTGGACGCCCTCTGCCCTTTTTTGTTAACCTTCTAAAGGCGCCAGGACTTTTGAGGAAAAGACTAGGGAGTGTGATCTTTTTAACTCACTAAAACCACCCCGGCACACATCCGTGGGGAGAATAAAAGAGCGTCTCTCCTGAGCCTCGCTGTGCACGGCAGCACGTGATCACTGTGCCACCGTCTTTCCTGGATTCACTTGGTGGGTGGACAGAGTCTCCAGTCTGAGCGCCCATGACCCCGGAATCCCGCCTGCTTATAATGCAGGGAGGGTTTCGACGTTTTAAGCATCGGGGCGATTGGCTTTCCGGCTCCTTCTTTTCCGAGTGGGATCGGCCCTATCACGACCCCGCTCGGCGGTTTTCTTCTGGACCATCACGGTCTCATCGAAGGAGGCCATTTCAGTTTTCTATCTCTCAAAAGAAAGCTTGGCCGTCCCCATCAAACCTGGCGTCGCACCATGTTGGCAGAAGCGACGAGCATCGGAATGACGTGGAGTGAGGTGAAGCGCGGGGAGGTAGACTTTGTACATGTACTTCATTATCACATGTATGTAATGTTGTTTTTAGTATACAATAAATAATAAAGAAGCGTGAAGCTCAAGACCAATCGCGATGGTGGATATTTGTGGACGCCCTCTGCCCTTTTTTGTTAACCTTCAAAAGGCGCCAGGACTTTTGAGGAAAAGACTAGGGAGTGTGATCTTTTTAACTCACTAAAACCACCCCGGCACGCATCCGTGGGGAGAATAAAAGAGCGTCTCTCCTGAGCCTCGCTGTGCACGGCAGCACGTGATCACTGTGCCACCGTTTTTCCTGGATTCACTTGGTGGGTAGACAGAGTCTCCAGTCTGAGCGCCCATGACCCCGGAATCCCGCCTGCTTATAATGCAGGGAGGGTTTCGACGTTTTAGGCATCGGGGCGATTGGCTTTCCGGCTCCTTCTTTTCCGAGTGGGATCGGCCCTATCACGACCCCGCTCGGCGGTTTTCTTCTGGACCATCACGGTCTCATCGAAGGAGGCCATTTCAGTTTTCTATCTCTCAAAAGAAAGCTTGGCCGTCCCCATCAAACCTGGCGTCGCACCATGTTGGCAGAAGCGACGAGCATCGGAATGACGTGGAGTGAGGTGAAGCGCGGGGAGGTAGACTTTGTACATGTACTTCATTATCACATGTATGTAATGTTGTTTTTAGTATACAATAAATAATAAAGAAGCGTGAAGCTCAAGACCAATCGCGATGGTGGATATTTGTGGACGCCCTCTGCCCTTTTTTGTTAACCTTCAAAAGGCGCCAGGACTTTTGAGGAAAAGACTAGGGAGTGTGATCTTTTTAACTCACTAAAACCACCCCGGCACGCATCCGTGGGGAGAATAAAAGAGCGTCTCTCCTGAGCCTCGCTGTGCACGGCAGCACGTGATCACTGTGCCACCGTTTTTCCTGGATTCACTTGGTGGGTGGACAGAGTCTCCAGTCTGAGCGCCCATGACCCCGGAATCCCGCCTGCTTATAATGCAGGGAGGGTTTCGACGTTTTAGGCATCGGGGCGATTGGCTTTCCGGCTCCTTCTTTTCCGAGTGGGATCGGCCCTATCACGACCCCGCTCGGCGGTTTTCTTCTGGACCATCACGGTCTCATCGAAGGAGGCCATTTCAGTTTTCTATCTCTGCCAGCATGACCCACACCACTGCTAGAAAAGACAGGTCTCGCCCGATCCTGGCGACTAAAAACTGCCGCTAAGAGGCCCACTGGGCACTCCTCGAGCATGTGCTGTGCAGAGTCAAGGTCGCCTCCACAGTGGTGGCAATTTGCCGTGGTGTCTCGCCCAATCCTATTCAGATATTCACCGAAGCAACCGTGCCCGGGCAGTACCTGGCTGAGCCTGTAGGAGATGCGTCCCTCTCTTTTCAGCAATGCTTCAAAGTGCGGCAGGACGGCTTCGACAACGTGCTTGTGTAAAAATTGCAGCTGCTGTAGCCACTCGCGCCACCCCTCGAGCAGCGCGTGTCACCGTTCCTGCCGTGTCTGCCTAAATACAGCGATTTCTGGCGCGCTATCACCGTTCTGGCGGATGCCGCAAATTCTTGTAAACCCTCGCTTCCATATCCGCCAGAATATCTAGCAGAGGAAAGCGTGCCAGGAGTGTTGCCGCCTCAAAAGATATCGTTCCGTAACCTCATGCGATACGAATTACCATTTTCCGCTGCAGACTATTTAGTCCTGCAGCGTCGGGCACCTGATAGTCTGCTTGACCAAACAGGCTTCCCATTAAGGGCCATCGATCGCATGACACTGCGTAGAGGCGGCGAAATTCTTCTCATGGTCCCGCGAAGTTGAGTAGTAGTGTCGCGTATGCAAAGCACCCACTGCCTTTTCAACGCGAGGGACTTGCAGGCGCTGGAAATGCTCTTCGAAGCCCCACCAACCATCCAAGGTTAGGCCAAGACAGTTAATGAATCAACCCACCTGGGCTTGCGCATCTCCAACTGTCACTGACAAGCTGGGCAGCTATCTGCCCCTCTCCAGTTTATGGAAACATAGCCTCAGTTTTATGAGGCGCTATCTACAAACCCAGCTCGCAGATCGACGCCACGACTGTTGCCACCCCGAGCTCGGAAAACTGGATGGTTTCGTCGAAGGTGTCCCCACCGGCTAACACCAGGGTGTTGTCTGCGTAAATAACGATATTAACGCCGGCCGCCGGGTCGGTCCACACTAAGGATCAAATCGTATGCAAGATAGTCATCGTCATCATCATCATTTCAGCCGCAAGACGTCCACTGCCGGACATAGGGTTATAAATGTCAGATAGGCAGTCCTTTCATGTAAAATACTAGTACTCAGCTGTATCCAGTTACACTGAAAGAAGAGCCCAACCTCTTCTTTATTTCTATTTAGTTGGGAACAAGGCTTTTTTCATCTCGCCTGATGGCAAGCTATGATGTGGTCGACGGTGAAAAACGCTTGCCTAAAATTAACTTAAAGACCACAAGGTTGCAGCTGTCAGGAAACCAAGACTCCGGCAGGGAATTCCACTTCTTAGCTATGCGCATAATGAAAGTATTCGCAAAACGCTTTGTACGTATGGGTGGGAATGGTGGGATGTCCACCATGTACCGGTGGCGCATTGCCGTACGTCTTGTTGTCCGATGACGTAAAGGGCCAGGCGGAATCAAATTGTACAGTTCCATCGCACACTCCCCGAAATGTAACCGCTATAAAACCGACAGACTGGCCACTCGGCGTCGATGTTCAATCCTCTGGAGCTTTGAGGCGACCAGTGTATCGTTGCCGATAAGCCTCTTGGCACGTTTGTCAATCGACTCAAGTGCATCAAGTTGATATTTGGCAGATCCGTCCCAGAGGTGAGAGCAGTACTCCATGCATGACCGAACTTGCGCTTTATAAAAGTTGAGCAGCTGTTCAGGCGTGAAGTACCGTCTCACCTATACAAGGATCCCCAACTTTTTTGGAGCCAACTGAGCCTTTGCCTCAATGAATGGACCAAAATTGAGGGTTGATGTTAACGTAACACCAAGAAAGTCGAGATGGTCCGTTATCGGCATGGTTACACCACGGAAAGATGGATTCGGGTGGAGGCTCTTTTTTGCGGCAAAAAGACACGGCTGTGTCCAATCAGCATTGAAACTGTCTGGTTTGGCATCGCCCCATTCGGAGACTGCCTCCAAAGACAGGTTCAAGCGCTCAACCAAGGCCTCCCTCCTGAGTGACTCCTGCGTTAATACCTAACTGACCGGACGAGTAGCCATCGATAACCACTCGGATGGACCCATTCCTCAGGAAGTCAGCAATCCAGTCACACAGACCACTAGGCAGACCGAAGGAAGGAAGTTTACCAATAAGGCTCTCATTTCAGACACTGTTGAAAGCCTTCGAGATGTCAAGGAAGACGGCAAGCGCATCCCCGTGCCTCTCGATGACCTCACTCCAGCCGTGAATGGCATACGCTAGAAGATCCCCAGTTGACCGATTTCGGCGGAAGCCGTATAGGTTGTCACTGAGGATGTCGTTGTCTTCTAGGTATGCCAGGAGCTTATTGTTCAGCACATGTTTCATACTCTAGGCTAGACGGATTAATTGATTTCATGTCAGTAAACATAATTAAAAAGTAATTTAATTTAACTCAAACATAGCCTCCGATAATTATTAATCCTATTTTCTGCCTTTGCCTAGTGTGGCGGACCACACTCGCAGAGAGCGCAGTTTAAAAAAAGTCCCGGTAGTTTTTTGGGTCCCAGTCCAACGCTGATTTAAGTTGATAAACTATCAGAGTATCAGCTATCTGTTACACGGCCGACCCCGTAGAACTTAAAAAAAAAAAACTATTTTCTACCAAACCACTTAATTATTCACAAAATCCCACAATTACACTTTTGATTAAAGTTCTATTTAATAGTACACGAAAATACACCAACCGAAATAACGACTTTCTATAATCTCTTGTATCTCTCGAGATAAGTCTAACGAATTTGGGTTTACGCGACGGCTTCCAGAATCTAACTAACTAAATTAACATTAAAATTCCGCTAATGTGCGATAACTGCAATTCAGCATTGGCTTTGCAATGAAAACTGAGACTTTAACTAGAGAATGCAAAAGTCGGCTTTATTGCCTTGTAATAAGGGTTGTAACAGATCGACAAAATAAAAACGTATTGCGCGGCACACAGTCGGCAACGAATATAGAGTTGAGTAAAAGAGTAGATTCAGCAAACAAATTGTACACAGTTCTAACGTGTTCGACATCCCCGCGCACCCGCGCCGCGCCCCTCGCATATTTTTCGGTACCGAAATCATTTTAAGGTTAAACCGTTATTTAGCCCAACCTTTATTTATAAAGGTATCGGTATAGCTCTACCTTTATTTTAAAGCGGTACCGATATTCTTTTGAGGTATCTTAACCTTTAACCGTAACCGCTTTCAATCCCTGCTTTTAAGGGTCGTACCTCAATTGTAAATGTGATTCCCCTATTAGGTAAATGCTCGGGTTAGGGTAAGGTAGGATTCATGTAACCTTTCAAGACATAGAATAGAAGCACTTATACACATATGATTCTGCGCGTCTATTCGTAGGGGCGTAGCTCATGTGAGGACTCTGCTTAACTAGAAGGCAACCTACTTGCCTACAAAAACACTGGCAATTGGTATTACTTGAAAGGTAAATGAATTTCGAACAGAAAATAAGTGAATATGTTTTGGAAAAGCTTTTGATTGTCAATTTCTAGTGGAGCCGCCCAGAAGGCAGGCATATTGTGCAATTCGTGCAAAATATAAAAGTAATTTATTTATTTAATTTTGTTAGCCTCTGTCTACGTCCTCTACAGTACTTCACTCCTGAACAGCTGCTCAACTTGTATAAAGCGCAAGTTCGGTCGTGTATTGCTCTCACCTCTGGGACGGATCTGCCAAATACCAACTTGATGCACTTGAGTCCATTGACAGACGGGCCAAGAGGCTTATTGGCAATGATGCTCTGGTCGCATCAAAGCTCCAGAGCCTCGAACATCGACGCCGAGTTGCCAGCCTGTCAGTTTTTTTGCGGTTACATTTCGGGGAGTGTTTGACGGAAATGCACAATTTGATTCCGCCTAGCCCTTTCCATCATCGGATTACAAGACGTATGGCCATTCGCCACCCCATATTGCCCCCGTTTTGCTAATACTTCATTGTGCGCACAGCTAAGGAGTGGAATTCCCTTCCGGAGTCTTTGCTCCCTGATAGCTACAACCTTGGGGTCTTTAAGTCAAGAGTGGATAGGTTACTTCTAGGCAAGCGTGCTTCACCGTAGGCCAGATCATCGCTTACCATCAGGTGAGGTAGTGGTCAAACGTGAGCCAAAAGAAAACAAAAAAAAAAACCATGACATAGTAAACCATCGAAGCTAGGGTCGACTTCATAGACATGAAATTTGTGAGTTTCATTATCATTAAAAATCGGAAATGCTGGCATGGAAAGTACTTCTTCGTGTTGGGTTGTACCGTGAGTACTTCTAACTTCAAATGGGTTTATTATACCTTAGGTCTAAGTTATAAGCCTTTTCCGGGTTTATAAATTATTTTGTACTGCCCGTATCTATCATAAACTTGGCATCTATTTCGGGTATATATATGTAGGTTAATTTAAGGCATGTATCGCAATTTAATTGTATGATTTCTCTGTTTTCCGAGGATACTGATTGAAAATCCTCATTATTTGCCGTTGAAACTTTTTTGTTAACTTCTTCCAAATAATTTTCATCTTGATTTTCGGTAAAAGGGTAATTAATACCCCTGATAATATTCATCACTATATTGGTAATCGCAGGGAAACTGACTATCATCGTAATGATCAAGGTCACGCTCATTTAATTTAAATCCTTTTATATATACCTTGGCCGGAGGCGTCGTAAGCATTGTGACGTCACTAGATTGAAGTTTGGGTTGCTGAATACCGAACGACTGTGAAGGTCTATTGAACGATTGGTTCTGGTTGCCAAATGGCTGTAAAGATTTATTATTTAACTGCTGTTGATTTCCAAATTCATGAGGGCTCATCCCAAACTGTTGGGGGCGTATCCCAAATTGTGGCGGACGCATCCCAAATTGTTGCGGACGCATCCCAAACTGGTGCGGACGCATCCCAAATTGTTGCGGACGCATCCCAAATTGTTGTTGGCGATAACCAAATGTTTGACCTTGAAATCCAATGTGTGGAGTACGCGTCCCAAATTGTTGACCTTGGGAGTTACCTAAATATAATTTCGGTTGTGTGTTTGGTTGCGTAAAAATAGGTGTATCATTATTAATAGGTTTATTATAATTATTGTTGCTGATTTTAAACCTTTGTGTATTATTTGGAATAGCATGTTTACTGGAGTACATCAACAGTGTTTTATTTCGGGCATTATATTGGTCATGGACATTGACTTCTTCTAACACGAAAGATAAAGCCTGTTCCAAAGTAGAGGGCGGTTTTAATCTCACATATTTTCAGGTAGATTATAAAGGAACACGTTTAATGACGTATAAATAGTTATTTTACTTTCACGCATACTACTCGATAATCAATTAATTTTTAATATTAAAATACACGCACTGATTGAATACGATTGCAAAATCCAAAAATGATTCACCATTATCTTATACGCAAAGTTTCCAATTCAATAGCTAAACATTCGTCACTTCGTGGGTCTCCGAAATGTTGTATTAATAACTCCTTAAACTAATCCCATGTAACAATATCCTCGCGCTCACTGATAAGCGCGGCTGTATTCCCCGCTAATCTACTCGTTATGGCATGCATTACATACAAGTTTTGCTCGTCACTTCCCATGTATTTATTTATAATATATTCACTTTTGCGTATAAAAAGATTTAAATGGCGCTTATCGCCTTCAAAAAGCGGAATAATTTTAATCATTTCATTTGGAATCATAATAATTTTTACGTTATCTTCCTTTTTTACCCGACTACCGAAGGAGGGTAATGTGTTATTCAGTCTGTATGTGTTTGTTCCTATGTGGCGTTCTAGAGACCAAACGCGTTGGCCGATTTAGATGATTCTTACGTCAATCGATTCGTCTTAACGCTGCGAGTGTCAGTGGCTACATTAAAATTGGAAAATTAAAATAAGGCGGATTTTGGGCGCCATATTGTGAGGCAACATTTTTTTTTCATTCTACCCCATCGTGTGGGGTATCAAAATAAAGGGTTTTAAGAGGTGGTCGGGGTTTTGAATCTGGATCTGTGCTGGACGGAGCGTATACTTCATCAGTCGAGACCTTTCAAGCTTGATATTAATGTTCATTGTGCCTGTTACCATGCGGTGATCGCGACCGGTTTTTACCGATTTGATCTCAGATACATTATTGAATATTTGTTTCCTGGTTGACATGATGAAGTCGATCAGAAATCATATAGTACTTTTTTATTTAGTTTTGTCAAGCTTTGGCACCTAATGCCCAAATATTAAAACGCTACTCAATTTTAAGTTAAGTCTCTTGCTGTCTCTATCACTCTAAGTCAAAGTGACTGTATCACCACGAGACTTAAGCCCTATTTACACGATACAAGTTTATTGCCTATAGCAATAAACTTCGTGTACGTTAAAACGGGCTGTTTTCCGCAACTCCACGACCAAGCGCGTATTTTGCGTACGGTAAACTTCGTGTATATAGGGCTTCAACAGCATCTCAACATCAAGTAGTGTTTGAATATTTGGCCAGAAATCCTGTAATAATATACATATTATGACTAATTTGCACAAAAGTTACGCCATCTTCCATACTTTGTACTGAGGTTGGCAGGTTTCCGTTGTCTTTCATTTGTTTTGATGAATTATCGGAAGATAAATCTGGGACAGAGGCATTTGAATCTAATTGGAGTAGATGCATCTGGATCCAACGTAGTAGATACCTGCATCAGTGGTTTATTTGAAGTTTCCATATTCTTTACTTCATTAGCAGAATGGATAACAAAATAACATCAGTTTTCGTATAACCGGAGTCACACATAATTTTACATTTATACCTTTTTAGTTGGCGTTTTTTGACAATACTATGCTCGTAGTTCAGCCTGTTCACTGTAACTTGTCCCTTGCCTTCATGTTGGCACCATGGCTTCCCAAGCTTAGACAGAGTACAGCAGGTGCTTTTGTCGACAGTAGCAGTTGCTTCTGTCAACAGCTGCAGTTGCCTCTGTCGACAGTTGAAGTTCACTTAGTCGACTACAAAGTGTGACGCTCGTCTGTGTGACGCCTTAGTTTCAATATTGAAACTAACAATATTAATAGTAACATTGCTACCAATCGCTTCACGGGATAAGTTAAAATGGACGCACTGTATGTATTCAGAAAAAACCGTAACCTAACCCTTTTGGTTGGGGTTCCATGAGCTCTGTGCAAATGCAACATAACACTTAAAACAAGTTTAAAAAAAAACGCCGCTTCTGGCACCCCGACCAAATGGGTTAGGTAAGAAGTGTAACCACCTGCGGGTGCGCCGAGCGAGTGCTACTTCCAAATTGGTAGCTTTCCATATCAATTATCATATTCGGAAATCCAACAAAAGTCTATCGACTTTTTTGCGTGGTTAACCTACTTTCTTTGATTTGTTCGAAAAATTTGTCTTCTCAACAACGTAAATAAAATAAATAATAATAATGAAAGTTGTTGAACTGTCGAAAGTAAACAGATTATGATTGATCGTGTATTACGCAATTAGGGTGCCTATGCTGACCACATCATAATACAACCATTTCATGAAATAGTCGAACACTTCATGACAGTGTTTTAATACAAAAAGTGTAGGTACTCTGCTAGCGCGCTTAAACAAATTTCAAGCAAAAAGATAAGCGCTTTGTTTACGAGGAAGTGCTGCCCTCTGCTAGCAAAACGGGCGTGTACGTTTCTCCGCAAGTTAAATAAACAAACTACCGAGTTGATTTCTATGATGAGAGAAAAGATAACCAAATGGTATTTTACCAATTTACAATGTAATAATGTAATATTACTGAATATCTATAATGTAATAATGTAATATAATATTACGGAAATGGACAAAGGTTAAGATATTCAGTAATATTACATTATTACATTGTAAATTGGTAAAATACCATTTGGTTATCTTTTCTCTCATCATAGAAATCAACTCGGTAGTTTGTTTATTTAACTTGCGGAGAAACGTACACGCCCGTTTTGCTAGTAGAGGGCAGCACTTCCTCGTAAACAAAGCGCTTATCTTTTTGCTTGAAATTTGTTTAAGCGCGCTAGCAGAGTACCTACACTTTTTGTATTAAAACACTGTCATGAAGTGTTCGACTATTTCATGAAATGGTTGTATCATGATGTGGTCAGCATAGGCACCCTAATTGCGTAATACACGATCAATCATAATCTGTTTACTTTCGACAGTTCAACAACTTTCATTATTATTATTTATTTTATTTACGTTGTTGAGAAGACAAATTTTTCGAACAAATCAAAGAAAGTAGGTTAACCACGCAAAAAAGTCGATAGACTTTTGTTGGATTTCCGAATATGATAATTGATATGGAAAGCTACCAATTTGGAAGTAGCACTCGCTCGGCGCACCCGCAGGTGGTTACACTTCTTACCTAACCCATTTGGTCGGGGTGCCAGAAGCGGCGTTTTTTTTTAAACTTGTTTTAAGTGTTATGTTGCATTTGCACAGAGCTCATGGAACCCCAACCAAAAGGGTACGGTTTTTTCTGAATACATACAGTGCGTCCATTTTAACTTGTCCCGTGAAGCGATTGGTAGCAATGTTACTATTAATATTGTTAGTTTCAATATTGAAACTAAGGCGTCACACAGACGAGCGTCACACTTTGTAGTCGACTAAGTGAACTTCAACTGTCGACAGAGGCAACTGCAGCTGTTGACAGAAGCAACTGCTACTGTCGACAAAAGCACCTGCTGTACTCTGTCTAAGCTTGGGAAGCCATGGTGCCAACATGAAGGCAAGGGACAAGTTACAGTGAACAGGCTGAACTACGAGCATAGTATTGTCAAAAAACGCCAACTAAAAAGGTATAAATGTAAAATTATGTGTGACTCCGGTTATACGAAAACTGATGTTATTTTGTTATCCATTCTGCTAATGAAGTAAAGAATATGGAAACTTCAAATAAACCACTGATGCAGGTATCTACTACGTTGGATCCAGATGCATCTACTCCAATTAGATTCAAATGCCTCTGTCCCAGATTTATCTTCCGATAATTCATCAAAACAAATAATAATAATAAATTTGTGCAAATTAGTCATAATATGTATATTATTACAGGATTTCTGGCCAAATTATATAATTTACTTCGAATTTACGTACATTGGTGTGTTTTTTTCGTGAGTATGAAGTCTATTTCGTTGAGATATCTTCTGTCCGGTGACCGCCAGGTCCTTTTTTGTGAGACTTGCTATTAAACATGGTATTTACTACCTTACAGTTGTTTTTGAGTGCAAATTCGACCAATTTTTGTCCGTGTGGAGTTCGGTTTCTGTTCGAGAATTATCCAAAAACTGTATCCTCATCTTTTTGTCCTTTCCCGACTTTTGCGTAGAAATCGCCTAGTATTACTATGTTTTTGGAGTTTACGAAGCCTATAGACTTCGTAAACTCTAATAGCTCTAATATTGTGTGATAGAACAGGTCTTTGTCTTCATTTGCCTATGATTCCGTCGGAGCGTACACTTGGATAAACGACCATATCGCATCGTCCGTTTGGATTTCTAATATGGATCGCTTCTCTATCTGAGAATGATTTTAGACTAATTACGTATATATTGTTATTCAGGTGTTTTTTTTATAAAAAATCCAACTCCATTCCTTCCTGAGACTCCGGACGAGTGGATAAGACTGTTAACATATTAGGAGTTACGATAGGCTTTAGCAAAATTCCCTAAGGAAGTCACCTGAATACCAAGTATTCCAAATAAATTTTGACCAAATAATACGTCATACTGAATGTATCTATCAGGGACTAAAATAAAATCTAATTCAACGTTTATACCATCAACACAGATCATACACAGCTTTTTTCGCGATGAACTGAAAGCATTGTCACCAACACCTCTCAAAAGAATCGGTTGATAAGTCGAGAAGCCCTAATTAAAGATTGAATTACCCCTAAGAACCGGCTCCAACTTTCCGATTTGTGACCGTGCCAGTGACGGACCACCTTGTGCTTCTTGGCGTTAATTTGACATCGACTCTCAATTTTGGCCCTTAAATTGAGGCAAAGGCTCAGCTGGCTGCCAAAAAGTCGGGGATCCTTGCAAAGGTGAGAAGGTACTTCACGCCGGAACAGCTTCTCAATTTGTATCAAGCGCAAGTTCGATCATGTATCGAGTACTGTTCTCATCTCTTATTTAATAATATCTATGACTATTTGGGGGTGTGCGGAACAGGGTGTAAAGTCCCACAAACCTCCATAGAAAAGGGAGATTCCTCCGACCAGACGGATGTTGTGTCTGGTCCGGGCAACTGCCCAACGGTTGTTGTCGGACTGTTGTATGTGTTCTTTATCGCGCCGAAAACTTTACTTGCGCGATGCAGGATTTGTGTGACGTCATGTCATTAGTTCGTAAGTGGCGGCGTTGGTGCCGCTACATCACTCCCCTCTGGAGACCGGAGGTCGATAGCAGGTTAAGTCGTCCGTACATCTCGTGATGTGTGCCTGGCCAGTGGAAGGTTGGTTCCCGTGAGTCGGAACCGGAAGTCGCAGAGTTCGCGGTGAGTCGGAACTGTATGCGGAACTATGTGCCCCAGTGAGTCGGGTTGATGAAATCCCAGTGAGTCGGGATAGTGTTGCTGGCTCCAGTAGTTCGGAGCGGTGATGATGTCCCAGTGAGTCGGGACAGAGCTGCTGGCTCCAGTGGGTCGGAGCGGTGATGAAAGAAGCTGGGGGTGATGACCAGGAATGCGCGTCCGCTGCATGCTGGTGGTCAGGATACCCCCGTAGATGCCGTGGGTACTGGCTGGCTGTGTGACTCGCTGCTCAAAAGCTTGAGAAAGTGATGATGACGTCACGACGAAGTAGCTCTGCACGAAGGCTGCGCTGACGATCACGTCGGGGTCACCAGTTGGGGCAATGCGGAACAGGGTCTAAAGTCCCACAAACCTCCATAGAAAAGGGAGGATCCTCCGACCAGACGGATGTTGTGTCTGGTCCGGGCAACTGCCCAACGGTTGTTGTCGGACTGTTGTATGTGTTCTTTATCGCGCCGAAAACTTTACTTGCGCGATGCAGGATTTGTGTAACGTCATGTCATTAGTTCGTAAGTGGCGGCGTTGGTGCCGCTACAACTACTTGCTAATATGTACATAATTACCTATCACAGTTTTTTCTTACTCCTCCATTATTCTTTTCTGATTAATTTCGTTGCGGGATCCAAGACAGTTAAATTCATTCTCCGGGACTACGTCGAGCTTCATTGCCTCGGCACTTTTTTGGTGGTCGCCACTGTCGATTCTGGCTTTCAGAAGTTGCAGTGGTTTGGGAATAGTGCGGTGGGATTGTTCTCATCTCTGGGATGGATCTGCCAAATACCAGCTTGACGCACTGGAGTCAATCGAAAAGCGGGCTAAGAGGCTCATCGGTGATGAGGTACTGGTCAATTCAAAGCTCCAGAGCCTTGAACACCAACGCCGAGTAGCCAGCTTGCCGGTTTTGTATCGGTTACATTTCGGGGAGTGTGCGTTGGAATTGCACGACCTAATTCCACCTAGCTCGTTTCATCATCGGACTACTAGACGTACGGCGATGCGCCATCGGTACATGGTGGACATCACACCCATACGCACAAAACGTTTTGGGGACACTTTCATTATGCGTACAGCTAAGGAGTGGAATTCCCTGCCGGAGTCTGTGTTTCCCGATAGCTACAATCTAGAAGTCTTTAAGTCAAGCGTGAATAGGTTATTTCTCGGCAAGTGTGTCTCACCGTCGACCACATCACCGCTTACCAACAGGTGAGATAGTGGTCAAGCGCGAGCCTATAGTAAATATATTTAAAAAAAAATTAATCGCCAATACTTTCGCGCGTTTCTTTTACTTTAAACTCAAATACGCCGCAAAAAGGCGAATTAAATAAACGTAAACAGTACTTGCGTGTAAATGTCGGCATTGCGATATTCTGTTGCTTTCTAATTAAGGTAATTTTTAGGTAACCGGTATTAAAACGGTAACCTAAATAAAGGTAAACTATTTCTTCTTCTTGGGTTACCCAGAAAGCGGTTACCTAAATCATAGAGGTTACCAAAATTCTTCGATACCGGTACCGTAATTTATAACGGTTTTCGGTCCCTGATAAAAAGGGGCGTTTCAGTGAAAACTGTTTTCACTGCTTAAATAAGAAAACTAGAGACGAAAAGTCTTCTCAAGTAAATAGCCTAGTTTTAACCAACAAAAAATTGCATACTATTAAAAAAAATCTTGATTGGCTATCGACAGTGGTGCGGCATGCTCTGTAATGCGCGAAAGTATTGGCGATTAATTTTTTTTTAAATATATTTACTATAGGCTCGCGCTTGACCGCTATCTCACCTGTTGGTAAGCGGTGATGTGGTCGACGGTGAGACACACTTGCCGAGAAATAACCTATTCACGCTTGACTTAAAGACTTCTAGATTGTAGCTATCGGGAAACACAGACTCCGGCAGGGAATTCCACTCCTTAGCTGTACGCATAATGAAAGTGTCCCCAAAACGTTTTGTGCGTATGGGTGTGATGTCCACCATGTACCGATGGCGCATCGCCGTACGTCTAGTAGTCCGATGATGAAACGAGCTAGGTGGAATTAGGTCGTGCAATTCCAACGCACACTCCCCGAAATGTAACCGATACAAAACCGGCAAGCTGGCTACTTGGCGTTGGTGTTCAAGGCTCTGGAGCTTTGAATTGACCAGTACCTCATCACCGATGAGCCTCTTAGCCCGCTTTTCGATTGACTCCAGTGCGTCAAGCTGGTATTTGGCAGATCCATCCCAGAGATGAGAACAATCCCACCGCACTATTCCCAAACCACTGCAACTTCTGAAAGCCAGAATCGACAGTGGCGACCACCAAAAAAGTGCCGAGGCAATGAAGCTCGACGTAGTCCCGGAGAATGAATTTAACTGTCTTGGATCCCGCAACGAAATTAATCAGAAAATAATAATGGAGGAGTAAGAAAAAACTGTGATAGGTAATTATGTACATATTAGCAAGTAGTTGTAGCGGCACCAACGCCGCCACTTACGAACTAATGACATGACGTTACACAAATCCTGCATCGCGCAAGTAAAGTTTTCGGCGCGATAAAGAACACATACAACAGTCCGACAACAACCGTTGGGCAGTTGCCCGGACCAGACACAACATCCGTCTGGTCGGAGGATCCTCCCTTTTCTATGGAGTTTTGTGGGACTTTAGACCCTGTTCCGCATTGCCCCAACTGGTGACCCCGACGTGATCGTCAGCGCAGCCTTCGTGCAGAGCTACTTCGTCGTGACGTCATCATCACTTTCTCAAGCTTTTGAGCAGCGAGTCACACAGCCAGCCAGTACCCACGGCATCTACGGGGGTATCCTGACCACCAGCATGCAGCGGACGCGCATTCCTGGTCATCACCCCCAGCTTCTTTCATCACCGCTCCGACCCACTGGAGCCAGCAGCTCTGTCCCGACTCACTGGAACATCATCACCGCTCCGAACTACTGGAGCCAGCAACACTATCCCGACTCACTGGGATTTCATCAACCCGACTCACTGGGGCACATAGTTCCGCATACAGTTCCGACTCACCGCGAACTCTGCGACTTCCGGTTCCGACTCACGGGAACCAACCTTCCACTGGCCAGGCACACATCACGAGATGTACGGACGACTCAACCTGCTATCGACCTCCGGTCTCCAGAGGGGAGTGATGTAGCGGCACCAACGCCGCCACTTACGAACTAATGACATGACGTCACACAAATCCTGCATCGCGCAAGTAAAGTTTTCGGCGCGATAAAGAACACATACAACAGTCCGACAACAACCGTTGGGCAGTTGCCCGGACCAGACACAACATCCGTCTGGTCGGAGGAATCTCCCTTTTCTATGGAGGTTTGTGGGACTTTACACCCTGTTCCGCACACCCCCAAATAGTCATAGATATTATTAAATAAGAGATGAGAACAGTACTCTATACATGATCGAACTTGCGCTTGATACAAATTGAGAAGCTGTTCCGGCGTGAAGTACCTTCTCACCTTTGCAAGGATCCCCGACTTTTTGGCAGCCAGCTGAGCCTTTGCCTCAATTTAAGGGCCAAAATTGAGAGTCGATGTCAAATGAACGCCAAGAAGCACAAGGTGGTCCGTCACTGGCACGGTCACAAATCGGAAAGTTGGAGCCGGTTCTTAGGGGTAATTCAATCTTTAATTAGGGCTTCTCGACTTATCAACCGATTCTTTTGAGAGGTGTTGGTGACAATGCTTTCAGTTCATCGCGAAAAAAGCTGTGTATGATCTGTGTTGATGGTATAAACGTTGAATTAGATTTTATTTTAGTCCCTGATAGATACATTCAGTATGACGTATTATTTGGTCAAAATTTATTTGGAATACCTGGTATTCAGGTGACTTCCTTAGGGAATTTTGCTAAAGCCTATCGTAACTCCTAATATGTTAACAGTCTTATCCACTCGTCCGGAGTCTCAGGAAGGAATGGAGTTGGATTTTTTATAAAAAAAACACCTGAATAACAATATATACGTAATTAGTCTAAAATCATTCTCAGATAGAGAAGCGATCCATATTAGAAATCCAAACGGACGATGCGATATGGTCGTTTATCCAAGTGTATCGCTCCGACGGAATCATAGGCAAATGAAGACAAAGACCTGTTCTATCACACAATATTAGAGCTATTAGAGTTTACGAAGTCTATAGGCTTCGTAAACTCCAAAAACATAGTAATACTAGGCGATTTCTACGCAAAAGTCGGGAAAGGACAAAAAGATGAGGATACAGTTTTTGGATAATTCTCGAACAGAAACCGAACTCCACACGGACAAAAATTGGTCGAATTTGCACTCAAAAACAACTGTAAGGTAGTAAATACCATGTTTAATAGCAAGTCTCACAAAAAAGGACCTGGCGGTCACCGGACAGAAGATATCTCAACGAAATAGACTTCATACTCACGAAAAAAACACACCAATGTACGTAAATTCGAAGTAAATTATATAATTTAAACTTTAACACAGACCGTAGAATGATAAGATGAAAACTGTCCGTGCAACTAAAACGTAAGAAGCGGATTGTAAAATCTGTCGCTACACTAGAAATCTATCTTTGGTGTCAGGAAAAGGAGCAAGATATTGCGAAAATAATTTTATGGAAGCATTATGTACAATTGTGGGAATACAAGACCAGTACAACTTATTCGAAACTATAATGATGAACATGTTGCAACTACTGCCGGCAAAAGATAGAGGTAGGAAAGATTACGTAAATCAAGAAACAAAACACCTATTAAACCAGAGAAAACTTTTATACAAGGGTAAACGAACCAACCAAATTACAGCCAAAATAACAAGAATAAGTAAGGAAATCAACAGAAACATATCACACGAAAAGAAAAAATATAGGCTAAATACTTTAGAAAGGTTAATAAAACGAACAGGCGCTTAACGTAAAGCTTACAAAGAGTTGAGTGACAAGACCAAGTGTGGAAACAAACTAACACGACGTACAGACATAATCCACGAAGCAAAACGTTTCTACAAAGGACTGAACACCAACGATCAGCAAAACAACACCAGCGACCACATTATGAGAAAAATCTTTAACGACCACAATTCTTCTGTAACCTCAATCATACCTGGAAAGGAAAGCTTTCTCAAATCTGAGATCAAATACGCCATAATCACGCAGAAAAATGATAAAACTCCCGGTAGCGACAATATTGCAAATGAAGTTCTGAAGTACCTATGCATTCCACTGCTCAAACCTTTTCAACTCCTCTTCAATAACATCCTAAGCGCAGGAATAACACCCGAACAATGGTCAAAGTCCACAATCACATTGCATCACAAAAAGGGAGATAGAAGTGAACTTGGTAATTATAGATACATGACGACAACACATAGATGACGGACGTATATGGACAAAACAACTGTTATGACTAGAACTTTGCGCCTCATACATATATTTAAATCCCTTCGAAACTCTGCTAATACCGATATACTGAAAATTGTGTATTATGCACTATACCAATCGGTTATAGGTTATTGCATCTCTATATGGGGTGCTGCAACGAAAGCTTATATCCTGAGGGCAGAGATAGCATGAAGAGCCATACTAAAAGTAATGACAAGGAAGCCCTATAGATACCCAACAACACAGCTGTACGCAGGCTGCAAGGTTCTTACGTTCCGTCAGCTCTTTGTGCTTCAATCTGTCCTTAGGAAACATAGCAGCCTTCCCCCTTCTACCACAAAAAATCGTATAAACTTTCCCTCAATCAACCAATACAGAACCATGTTCGCACAGCATCAGTATTATGTAATTAGCGCGTACATTTACAAAAACATTCATAAAAAACTGAATATCTTAGACTTCGACAAACACAACCTAAAATTAAAAGTGACTGAATGGCTACTTAAACAGGACTATGCCGCAACGGAGTCTTTACTTACCTACATCGTCTAATAAATACACTTACACACCAACACCACACCATCTACTTATCCACACTTAGGAAAGATTTAAGAAACTTAAAAAAACAATTAAATATATGTAATAGTAAATTAGAAACTAGTACACAAATGTATGATGCTGAAATTCAGAACCTTCTAAGAGAATTATTGAGTAGGGAAAATACACTTACGGACATATTTTGTAAATATGAATGTAGTCAACAGATGTTAAGTGAACGCATGCAGAAGGCCTGTGAGTTGGTAGACCTGGTGAAGTATAATGCAGAGAGGTATGAATCATTGACTAACAACCTCACCTGTAGTTGTGCTGCCGCTCCACCACCTCTCATGTCACAACATGTTGCTCCTACAACTTTACCCATCGATCATACTGCAACAACTTTGAACCCCACCAAAAGTAATGTCTTAGTATATTCTGATAGATTAGGAACAGGTTTTGGATCTTTGTTAAATAACCGTTCTAAACATACAATAGTGAACCATTGTTATCATAAACTGCAACTTAATGAGCTTATTCATAAAATTCAACAGACACAATTGAATGAGCAGACTACTGTTGTACTTCTTATTGCCAATAGCCTTAGTATAACAAAAAGGGACAAAGTTAATGGTATTGACACCCTACTTAAGTAAAGATTAGGCAAATTAATATTATGTGCATTTCCCTATTCTGACAAGTTACTTGTTCATGAAAATGAATACATTTCTAGTTTAAATAACTTGATGCATATTTTATCTTGTCGTCATAGTGACCGTTTATTGTTTTTTGACACTAACAATTTTCTTAGTGCTTTTGTTTTGATTGGGAACCATATTTTCTGCCCAAAAATAGTCGACATTTATTAGCTACATTGGGTAAATAATACACACAAATAAGTGCAATAACAATTAGTTGGACACTGATAAGAGTTAATGGGATGTTTTTCCTGTTTATGACCGACTAATGAGTTGAGGAGTGATAAAGCTGTTTTATTATTTACCTTGTAGTTATCTAATTAGTGACAAAAATAACTTGCATACCTATTTAAAGTAAAGCAAGGCAGGCATTTTGAAGAACAAATAAAGCAACGAGACTGCGACATCTAAAAAATCAATTAGACATCTGTATATATAGGGGTACCTACCTAATTTGGGATTAATATTAGACTATATACCTACGCCGATTTCTTTTTAGGCTTACGTATAGTTTATAATTCCCCCCTCTTCCCCACGTGAGATTCGGCTCGACTACCACCATGGACTTGGCTGCTAATGAAAAAGCTGTACGTTCAGATTTTTTTAACGGTAAGATGAACATTTACCTACATAATTATTAATTAGTTGATAAATGAAGATCTGGTTGGACTGCAGCCATAATCTCTGAACCCTTACACAATGCCTTTTACAAATCTTGCTCACCCTTTTCGTGACATTTTAATGTGAAACTTTAACAAAATGCACAACTTTTATTTACTGTGTAAATAAGAATTTTGTATACAGGCCATCTTTATATTATATTGTTTTTGTCATCTAGAACAAAAGATATTTCCTAAAGTCGACATGACTCATCTACTGGGCTTAAATATCATATTTATTTATTTAAAACTTCATGCACAAAGGTACAATGGCGGACTTAATGCCTTAGGCATTCTCTACCAGTCAACCAAGGGTGGTGAAGAGATAACATGGCAGGTGCATTATTTAAAAAGTGACAAGCAAAAAGAAAAAAACAATACTAATAATACGTTGTTTAAAATACACATACATATATATTTTATATAATACATACCTAAATAAATATGTATACATATATATATTAATAAAGTAACGAATAGAAGTTATCGAGATGTCCCCTCTCCCCGTTGAATATAAAACCGCAATTTCCGCTTGAAAGCATATTGACTGGTGGCCGTCCTGATTTCGAGAGGAAGCGAGTTCCAGAGAAGAATAGACTGAATATGAAAGGAAGAATGAACAAAATCAGTAGTATGAGAAGGACAAAGTAGGAGAAGATTATTGGAGGAACGCAGATTCCTAGCGTGTGAAGAACTTAAATATAGAAAATGAGACATAAGGTAAGAAGGTGGTGTGGGAGAGTTGAGTAAGGAAAAAAGCGTAGTTAGAGCGCGCAAACTTCTTCTCTGGCGAATGGACGTCTATTTGAGCTCAGACCTGTAGCTCGAAACATGGTCATATTTCCTCAAATTAAATATGAACCGAATACACTGGTTGAGGAGCCTATCAAGCTTATTCAACAGAACCGCGCTCAAGTCAAAATAACACACGTCGCCATAGTCGATTATAGGAAAAATTAAAGTCTGCACAAGCATAGTCTTTGTCTTTGCGGGTAAAAAGTTCCTCAGACGATACAGGTATCGCAAAGTGCCGTTGACGCTTTGACTGACACTAGCAACCTGGCTATGACAGCCAAGTGTTGAATCAAGATGCAAACCGAGATCTTTTACGCTAGGGCTAATGGGAACAACGGTACCATCGAAAATAAGAGGAGGAAGAGAGCTAACCGTCACTCTACCCATCATACGTGAGCTTTCTATTACAATGGCCTGACATTTAGAGGGGTTTACAGACACTCCAAATTTATCAGACCAGATTTTAATGGCGTCCAAGTCTCGGTTTACTTCTTCTATAGCGTCCGACAAACCTTCTACCCGAGCAGCCGCATACAGCTGAAGATCATCGGCATAAAGATGATACGAACACCGAAGACACTTAGTTATACAATTAATGAAGTTAGAAAATAATAATAGAGAAAGAATACCGCCTTGTGGGACACCAGCATCCAGATCACGCCAACTCGACGAGCTCTCGTCAACGCGAACTGACTGCTGACGTCCTGGAAGATAAGAAGAGAACCATTCCAGCGCCTCGGAAGAAACCATAAGATGTGAGAGGATGGATAAAAGAATATCGTGACTGACAGCGGTAAATGCATTGGAGAAATCAATGAGTACCAAAACGGTAACCTTGGTATCCTCCATCGCCTCTCTAATGTCACCAGTCACTTTGAGAAGTGCGGATGCAGTACTGTGCCCAGGCCTAAACCCAGACTGGAAAGAGCTGACAAGGTTGTTACGGTGAACGAACCCCGAAAACTGCTTGTGAACGCAGGCCTCCAGCACATTTGACAGGAAAGGAAGAATGGATATTGGTCGAAAATGATTAGGTAGAGAGGGATTTGAAATTTTTGGAAGTGGACGGACATAGGCCATGCGCCACAGGGATGGAAACTGACCGGAATCTAGGGAAAACTTTATTATATGGGTAATCGCAGGAAGAAGAAAGTCAAGGATCAAGGTGACCATATAACGACTGATGTCGTCATGACCCACAGCCTTGGATTTAATAGAAAGGATCTCCTTTTTGATTTCATCCTCAGTAGCTAGAGAAAATCGGAATGGTTCTATGATAGGACCGGGTAGCCTTGAAAATGGAATCGACCGTCTGAGACAACATTTGGGATTCCAAATGGCAAGTGGTTGTGAAGTGACAGTTGATTTCATCCAGGCTAATCGTCTTGGCAAAATTCACATGACGAGGCCTACCGATCCCGAGGGTTCCGAGGAACTTCCAGATATCGGCAGGAGAAGAAGTAGAAATGTTTTCAAGAATATAGCGGCGTTTGGCGTTGCGTATCACCTGATTACACCGATTCCTTGCAGCTTTGAACTGGTGCCTATTTTCCTCACTGCGATCCGTTTTAAATTTCCGAAAGACCCGATCCCTGCGCCTCATCGCCATACGGACCCCTGTCGTCATCCAAGGAGCGGGTGGACGCCTGAGTTTAACCCTCTTGACGGGAGCGTGTTTGTCGTAGAGAGCAAGGACCGTCCGATTGAAGATTTGCAGTTTTTCATCTACAGCCACAGCCAGGTGTCCCAAATCGACTTCCGATGCATCCCGACGCAGCTTCTCGACATCCAGTCGTGCAAAACAACGGATGTGCAGAAGGGGGAAGTTTAGGTGGTTTAAGGACATATGAGAGGAAAATGAGGTCATGATGGGCACAGCCAGGTGCAGGACACTGACCATGAGAGAAAACAAGGGAGGGTGTGGACGTTAGGATTAAGTCGAGCCACGTGTCATCTCCTGAGATATTGAAATGCGTGGGTTGCAAAGGAAGAACATGGAGACTAACGGACTCGATGATGTGGAGGAGTTTACGGGAACGAGGAGTTTGATGGGTAAGGTCTGTGTTGAAATCGCCCATGATGACGTAGTGTGCATACTCTGACCCTACAGATTCTAGCGCCAGTTCTAGGTTGAGAAAGTAGTCAACGGCGGGCGGACAGTACACCACACCAAGTAGGGTCTTAACACCTTTTATTTAGATCTCCAGAAAAAGGTACTCAGCAGAAGCACTATAAAGTGAAGGAGACGAAACAATGATTTTGTAAGGAAAATCGCTACGAAGATAAATAGCAACACCGCCTCTTCCCTTACCAATCCTATCGTTACGAATAAGAATGAAACCGGGAAGAGGGTAGGTCGTAGAAAGAAGATGGGGCTTAAGCCAACTCTCAGAAATCAGAACGGCGTGGACATTGGCGTCAGAAAAGGTTTCAAAGAGATCACTATAATGACTTGCCACACTCTGAGCATTTATATGACATACATTAAATAAATTACGGTTGTGTATGTTAAAGCTATGACGCACAAAGTCACCAAGAGTGTCAGTCGCTGAGCCAAAACTTGCAGTAGAGGGAGAGTCAAGAGATTCAACGGCAGAGTGAAAAGATTCATCATCAGATAACATAAAATAAGATTAAAAATAATATACTTAAAATAAATATTTATAAAACTATAATAATCTATGGCTATTTATTAAAATTTTACGGGTCAACACCACTATCTTTGCACCACAATAACGGAACGCAAACACACACACAACAAAAACGTGAAACAGAGTATTATGAGACGTCAATTCAATACTAAACATTTACAGTTGCAGGGTACTCAGAAACTAACAGCAGGGTATACGTACAAAATAATTTCATGCATTTTGACACAATGACAAACAAAACTTGTATTACTTACAGGTGGGATTCTCGCCACAGGTGTCTTGGTGTACACGTGCTGTTCCGAGTGTCTTGTGGTTTCAATCAGATTTTGTTACATTTGTGACGTGTTTTTGTATTTTAAGTGTGTTGTCCTTGTGTTTTTAGGTTTGTATTGTGATTGTCCTCCCTTTTACCACTTTTCATAATGGATAAGAATAAGCCACCCGATCCTGATCCGCCCGATATACCAGCCTCCCTACCTCCTTCTCCTCTCTCTCCAAACACACTTTCACAGTTTGCTGATGTTGTCTGCAGCGTAACCGAAATGGAAGTCTTACAAACACAGCAAAGTTCGCGTAAACGCCCTGGTAATTCTGAATTATCCACTCCTACATCCCCCAACAAGCAGGCTAAAAGCCAAATTGGCCGGGCCAAATACTCTGCCATAGATAAGGGTCCATATATAGTTCATGTTTCTCGTGTGGAAATACAACCAAACTCAGGCACCACACTTCACCCCGTCAACTTTGGCAAGTTTTTAATAGGCCATAATATTGCAAATGTTGTTCGTGGTGGAGTCAACAGAGTCGGTCGTAACAGGGTATCTGTTGAGTTTACATCCCCCAGGATGCTAACGCGTTTCATGTTAACACATTGCTGTTGAAACACAGTTACAATGCATCAATTCCAACTTTCAACGTCACCAGGATGGGTGTTGTGACAGGCGTCCCCGCGGATATAAGTGAAGAAGAGGCCCTAACTTATTTATCTGTACCCATGGGTTGCGGACAAATTTTAAAAGTACGCCGTATTAATCGAAAGTTCCATAAGGAAGGCACAGTGGAATGGAAACCCACTGAAACTTGCGTTCTAACATTTGACGGGCAGGTTTTACCAAAGCGAGTATACTGCTGCTACACATCCCTATCCCTTCCCGTTGAACAATATATCTTCCCAATATATGCAGGTCAAATCCGCGCTGTTGTAAATGTGGCCGCGATCACCCCGGTGATGGTTGCAACATTTCCGTCTCCAACCAAGTCTCAGTCTTATCGTAAGACTGTCACCCTCAAGCCCAGGACCCATGCCCCTCTTTCCCAATCTTTTGACAAAGCTGCTCATCAACAGTTAGTAAGCACTCCCCAATCTTCACAGTCTAACGGCTGTGCTCTTAATGATAAATATGTTCCCTACAATAGTACTGTGTCCGTCATTGAACTTCTAGTTAAACTTTTACCTACACTTATTTCTTCTTCTAGTAACTCCCAATTACCGTCCAACGTTGCCGATCAACTTATCTCTCTTATACTATTCATTAAAAATGGAGTCCCACCAAACATTTCTCCAGTGGAATGTGAGGAGCGTGTGGCATAAAAAGCACGACCTCATATTTCTCCTAAACAAATACAAGCCATTGGTTTGTTCCATAGCTGAGACTTGGCTCACCCCTAGTCTCAGCCTCCGTATGCCACACTTTAACATACTCAGATGCGATAGATCCGATGGGTATGGAGGGTCGGCTCTCTTCGTAAATAATCGGGTCCCACTTTCCCCTTTATCCCTTCCCCCCCTTCAGGGTTATTTGAGTGTAGTAGCAAGTATGGTTGAGGGTATAATAGTGTTTTCCATCTATATTGCTCACCCTCACCCTGATTTTCTGGTCACACTGAAAAACATGTTTAGTAGTGTACACGGACCATCGCTGGTTATGGGTGATTTCAACTGCCACCATTATAGATGGGGATCTGAACGCTGTGATACCTTTGGTGTAGCTCTAGTAGAAATCTTGGATGACCTAGATCTCTGTGTCTTGAACAATGGCTGTCCAACCCGTAGATCTCTTCCCGGACAACAGAAGAGTTGTGTTGATCTCACTTTTTGTTCAGTTGATCTAGCAGCATCATCCAATTGGGAATGCACATCCTTGTCGCATGGTAGTGATCATTACCCTATAGTTATTTCATTAATTAATAGAACTTATTTAGAAAAAACTTCTCCTTCACTCTTCAAATATAACTTGTCCAATCCAGATTGGACTAAGTTTGTATCATTATTGGAGCAGAAAATTGATAATCTACCAAATTTAAATTCAAGTTTATTTAATCTTTCTGATCACCGCCATGCCAAGAGCTGCTATGAAGGCTTTGTTGAGGCCGTTACCTCTAGTGCAGATTCCTGTTTCCCTTTGAAAAACAGTGCCCGGAATAAAATTCCATCACCTCCGTGGTGGGATCGGGAATGTACTTTGATGGTCAGGTCGAGGAACATAGCTGAAAAACGGTACAATCGAGAGATGAGCGTCCAAAACCTGTTGGCCTATCAGCAGGTTTATGCCAGATCCAGACGTCTACTCCGTAGGAAGAAACGGGCAGGTTGGGTTAAATTCTGCACTTCCTTATCCCCCTCCACCCCAATTTCAGTTGTATGGAAGAACATTAATAGATTTAGACGTGGTTGTTCTCTATCAATCTCTTCATCAATCGCTAGGGAAACAGCTGAACTTTTTTTTGACAAAATTGCTCCTCCATATGTCCCTCTCCCTTCTGAACTCTTTAATCCTGTGCCCTCACATATTGTATCTGTTGACCCCTTTGATACACCATTTACTATGAAGGAATTGAACTTGGTACTTAGTCATGTCCGGGACTCAGCTCCTGGTATTGACGGCGTTCCATATTCTTTTATATCTCATTCTGGGGATAAAACAAAGCAATATTTCCTAAATTTAATTAATTATTTTTATAATAACGGTTGGGTTCCAGATCATTGGAAACTGCAAATAATTATTCCCCTACTGAAACCAGGCAAACATATTGATGATCCGAATGGCCTTAGACCTATCGCCTTGTCTTCAGCCTTAGCCAAACTTATGGAACACCTTATTAAAAATCGATTAGAGTGGATAGTCGAATCTAGAGGATTACTGCCGAACTACCAATTCGGTTTTAAGCCCCTTAGCACAATGGACAGCGTTGGTATTTTAATAACAGATATTCGCTTAGCGTTTTCCAAAAACGATTCTGTAGTAGCAGCCTTCCTAGACATTTCCTCTGCGTATGATAACGTTCTGCTTCCTGTCCTCAGGCAGAAACTGCACCAGCTGAGTATTACAGTCAAGATGATCGAATGCATATGTGGACTTCTCTTGTCTCGCTCCTTGGTTCTGAGAGTCCAGGGCGAGGACTTCGACAAAAGGTAGACTTGGAGGGGCCTCCCACAGGGCTTCGTCCTCAGTCCAATTCTTTATAACTTGTACACATTCGATATTGGCTCCTGCCTAAACGACAACTGTCAAATCCTTCAGTACGCTGATGACTTAGTGCTCTATGTGTCAGTTTCCTCCATAGTTGACGCCGCGTCTTCTCTTTGCCTCTCTCTGGACTCTTTGAACCATTGGCTTTTAAGTCATGGGCTGGCGCTATCCGCGCCCAAAAGTTCGGCAGTAGTCTTTACTAGAAAAAGACTAATCCCTCATATCTCAGTGGCCATTTCAGGCAGCATTATCCCTTTAACAAATAAAGTAAAATTTTTAGGCGTTTTTCTTGACACTAAATTAATTGGTAAGTACTCGTACCATATAAACTTCTTAATACAAAAATGTGAACGAGTCATTTCGATCTTAAAAATTCTCGCGGGCGTCTGGTGGGGTGCCCACCCCTACTCTTTAAAATTAGTCTAGAATGCCTTAGTTCGTAGTATATTAGATTATGGGACGTTTCATCTGATTCCGTGTAACAGGGGTGCCTTGGCAGGGCTGTTGAATCACGCTGTTTTGTCCTATAGGTGACGTTCTTAATATGTATCCAAAGTTGTTTACTATTGTTTCCTGCTCTATTTAATTCATTTTTATCGTAATTAATTTTTAAGTTCTTTAGGAGGTTGTTGCAAAAATTTCTGTATCTCTTATAGGTTATTTTAATGATTAGATTGTCAGGGATAATCAGAGATCTAGGAGTAATCCTAGATCTCTGATGGAGTTTGTCTCTGTGTCTTATACACCGAATTAGGCCAGGAGTCATCCAAGGCTTGATGCTACGAAGTTTTTTGTTTACTATAATAGAAGTCGTATTACGTAATATTGCTAATTGAACATGTTTTATTAAGTACGATAAAGCAAAATTAGCGTCAGCAGTATTGTAAACTGGGTTAAAGTCAAGATTGCATAAATCACATTCGAGCCTGTTTGTGTTTAATTGCGTTTTCGTCTGGGGACGATTTAGCTTAGGCAGCGTTAAGTTTAGGGTTAGTAGAACAGCGTGATGGTCTGTAATAGTTGAGTTAGTAACAAGCGTAGCATATGATAAGTTGGATTTGATCATCATATGATCCAGACAGGAACCGCTCTGATGAGTAGGCAATGTGTGTGCGGGAAGAAAACCATGGTATGAGCAGATATTAAGGTAATCTTGGGTCCCAGTGTCGCAGTTTACAGCGTTAAGGTTTATATTTATATCACCTGTTAATATAACATTCTTAAAAGAGCTTAATGCTTCAAAGATCTGGTTTAAGGATGCGTGAAAAGAGTCGAAGTGTTTGGGCGTCTACTTGGATTTCAAAATGAAATACTGGAAATAATTTCTAATGCGTTTACTCTCCAAGGACTAGTCATTACAAAGGTTTTTAATCGAATAATACATGGAATAATTAAAATTGAAACAAGAAGAAGAACGATTGAACAGAATGATCATGATAGAAAATATTCACTCGCGACCGGGTTGCGCGCGCAAGTTAAATTTCTTCCTTTCGGCGCGTATAGGTATCGCCGCCGTTTTCACCGTTGTCGCGTTGCTTGGAATCGACTAGCTCGCGAGCTGCCGCGTATTCATAATAGATGGCGCTGTAGGTACCGGACATGCCGGCCGCCTTGGAATCCTCTGGTTTCAAAACTAATTAGCTACGTCGCCGTCGCCGTGCGGTGGGTGTGCGCGCTGGTGTCGACGACTTCGCGGATATCCTGTGCTTCACTCGCCGACGGTACCGGAAGCGGACAGATTTTGGAGAAAGCTCGCTGCACCAAGCCCGTCGCTGTTTGGAGTTCAGCTACACGGCTCACACCATCAGTTCCTGTGAACACCTTTACAATTCTGCCCATGCGCCATTTTAGAGGTGGTAAGTGGTCCTCCTTAATGACGGCAAGGGTATTCAATGCTAAGTCTTGATTATGTGTCTTCCACTTGGTCCTGGTCTGAAGCTCCGCTATGTAGTCGGTCGACCAACGCTTCCAGAACTGCTGCCTCATTTGTTCAACCCGCTGGAATCGCGTCAGGCGATTAATTGGCTGCTGCGTCAGGTCCTTGCAGGCTGGTGAGAGGAGTGGCCGGCCGATCAAGAAGTGTGCTGGGCTAAGTGGAAGAAGGTCTTGTGGGTCTGAGGACATAGGAAACATTGGACGGGAATTCAGGACGGCTTCGATCTGTACCAACACCGTGCTGAATTCCTCGTACGTTAGATTAGCGGTGCCCATGACCCGCCTCAGGTGGTGTTTACAGGATTTAACTCCTGCCTCCCATAATCCCCCAAAATGAGGAGCGTAAGGCGGTATAAATTTAAATTCTATATCATCATTACTTAAATTGACAATAATTTGATGTGAATGCTCATTGAACATTGACTTAACTTCTTTCATGGCTCCAATAAAATTTGTCCCATTGTCTGAGAAAATTTGAGCCGGCTTACCCCGACGGGATATAAAACTTTTTAATGCTAATATGTAATCCTGTGCAGAAAGTGTACTAACTAACTCAAGGTGTATAGCTCGTGTTATAAAACAAACAAATAGGCATATATACCCCTTTTCAAGTTTAGACCCCCTACCTTTGCGGTTCAATACAGATACGGGTCCAGCATAGTCAACCCCACAGCGAATGAAAGGAAACCCCGCTTCTAAACGCTCCGCAGGCAAGTTGCCCATGATTGGCGAAACGGTCTTTCCCCTCAGTCGCGTGCAGCGGACACACTGATGAGTTACTTTTCTGGCTAAATTTCTTCCCCCTACTGGCCACCAACTCTCCCGCATGGTAGCTAGTAGCAGTTGGGGACCAGCATGGAGAAGCTTATCATGAAAATGCTGCAACAATAATAATGTGAAACGGTGTTTACAGCATAATAGGCTAGGGTGTTTTTTGTCATAATCAAAGTTAGGCGAGTTACTTAAGCGTCCGCCTACTCTTATTATATCATGGTTGTCAAAAAATACGTTAAGGCTAGAAATTGCACTAGTAGTTTGTAATGGTAAGTTACCTTTTAATTTACTAAATTCTTTAGGAAAAGATTCCCGTTGGGCGAGTCTCGTTAACATTTGCGTTGACGCACATAACTCATTCACCGATAATGGGCCTACGATGCGATCGTGTCGTTGTGTGCGTGCATTGTGAAAGAACCGCAGTACATATGCACCTGTACGCCTTATACGATTAAACGAAGAAAACCGTTCAAAATTAATAACTGTATTTTGCGTGACGTTACAAACCATTGCTGCAGCCTGTGGTTTTAACTCAGGTAGGTCAGTGGCGTAGTCAGAGTGGGAGACTGTGCCCTGCTGCGACTCCATCAGTTCATGACACTGCAAGAATGGTGGACCGTTCCACCACAAACTGCATTCACTGAGTGTGTCTAAGCTAACTCCACGTGAGACCAAGTCCGCTGGATTATTTTTAGTACCTACATGCAACCATATAGCATTACTCGTCAGTTCATTTATCTCTACTACTCTATTTTGAACGAAGGTTTTCAACGAGTGAGGTGACATTCGAAGCCACCCAAGGACAATGGTAGAATCTGTCCAAAAGAAGATTTTATGAAAGGTTAAACGTAACGAGTTAATTATTTTTCTGTATAAACGTGCGGCGGTCAACGCTCCGCACAATTCTAAACGAGGAATACTAGTCGGTTTTAAAGGCGCAACTTTGCTTTTGGCACACAGTAACTTACAAGTAACAGCTGAGTTATCTGAATATTTATTTATTTATTTATTTATTTATTTATTTATTTATTTATTTATTTATTTATTTATTTATTTATTTATTTTAAGGAAAGCTTACAGACTAATGACAAACATAAAAAAAAATCGTGGGTAAGAAAAATGGCTAATTACAAGCTTCCACATGTATACATCGCGCTACAAATCATTTGCGTTGACATGTTGTATAATACAGCGATACATAGAATAAAATACTAATTATAGGTAGACAAAAATTCAAATAAAGTAATGTAATATGTCGAGTCGTGCAACATCAAACAAATACAATTAATGTGAAGCATAACATTTACATCGAAGAAACAAAAACAATCCTGCACTTATTTCATTTTTGACCGCCGCCAAAATATTCTCTGCTTAAGGTCTTTCTAATCTTATGTGCGCTGGTGCAAAAGAGATCGACTTCCAAGTGTATTGGTAAGGTATTGAAAGCTGCGGCACTACGTATAAGGAAGGCGTTACGCCTGTAATTGGTCGACGCGCATGGTGTCTGCAGCAATGGCCGTGTTCGTAGGCTGCCTTGGTTAGTGCGAAGAAGTATTTTGCCAAGTAGTTCGGGACAATCTACCGAGCCGTTTGCTATTTTTGCCAAAAAACATATGTCATTTATGTTACGTCTTACATGCAAAGGTAAAAAATGGTATCGCTTACACCGGTGTTCGTAGTCTACTGAGAATTGTTTCGCCTCAAAATCCAAGTATCGCAAAAACTTTCTCTGGACGGATTCGATACGAGATTTGTAGATCTCGTATTGAGGGTTCCAGACTTGAGAAACGTACTCGAGGTGACTGCGCACGAGGGAACAATATAGCACTTTTACTGGTTTTAGTGTCCGAAAGCTAGAACAAGCTCTAATAATAAAACCTAAAGCTTTGAGGGCTTTCTTGACAATGGTTTCTATGTGATCATCAAAAAGTAATTTACTGTCATGGACAACACCAAGATCCCTGATTTTATTTGCCTTACTTATGTACGTACCATCTAGCGTATATCCTGAACCAATAGTAGTTTTCAGACGAGTAAATACTACATGAAAACATTTAGACACGTTTAATTGCAATTTATTGGTTTTGCAGTATGATACGAATCTGTCAAGGTCCAACTGAAGTAACTCGGTATCAGACACTGTACGTACAGACTTAAGGATCTTCATGTCATCCGCGAATAGCAAAATATTTGAATTTAAAAAGCAGTTTTTTATGTCTGATATAAATATGGTAAATAATAACGGTCCTAAGATCGAGCCTTGGGGCACTCCTGATGGGACGGTTTTCCATCCGGAAGTGTATCCACGTAATACCACAGCCTGCGTTCGATTATCTATGTATGACTTAAACCATCGGAACAGATCCCCGTGTATTCCTGCAGATGAGATTTTCTGAAGAAGCACACGGTGATCTATTCGGTCGAAACACTTGCTGTAGTCCGTGTAAATAACATCAACCTGATATCGTTCTTCCATACCAGTGGTTATTAATTCATTGGACAATACCAGGTTTGAGGCAGTTGATCGCTTTCTGAGGAATCCATGTTGTTCATCACCAAAGTGACGCTGCAAGGCTGAATAAACTTCAGTGTGCACAACTCGTTCCAAAACTTTAGAAAAAAGACATAGCTTAGATATGGGGCGGTAATTACCTACCTGAGATTTTTCCCCCTTTTTAAAGATAGGTGTGATAAATGCCGATTTCCATACCTTCGGGACGATACCCTCTCTCAGCGATCGCTCAAACAACAAACAAACTGGCGCCACAAGACTCTTTGCACAATTAATTATGAAAATAGGGGGTATCAAGTCTGGCCCACCAGATTTAGTGGGGTCCAGGCCCTTAAGTAGCTTCAGCACCATATCAGGACACACGCCAACGGTACTCAGGTTCACTGAACCAGAAGAATAAGTATTTACATTAGTATCTAGTTCGTGAGAGTCTGGATCTGAGTCAGGTTCCTGGAAAGTGGATTGAAAGTAAGAGGAAAACAGCTCAGCGATACCCTCGCCGGCGTCTGCGGACTGATCCATATAATGCAGTACGTTAGGTAAAATGTTACCACTTCTTTTACTTTTAATATAAGACCAGAAACACTTAGGGTTTTTTGTAATTGCATATTCCATTCTTTTCATGTAATCATCAAAACAAACCGCTTCAAGTTGCTTAACTCGATTACGCAAGACAGAAAAAGAATTGTAATCGGATACATTACCGTAATTTTTATATTTATTGTGGTATTTGTGTTTTTCTTTTAATACTTTAATTAAAGCACTGGTGTACCAGGGGGGATGTGTACATTTTTTTTGTGGTTTAACGGGGATGTATAGGTCCCTTAGCTCGTATATTTTTTTATAGAAAAGGCAAAGAGCTTGATCTAGGGGTCCAGCATGCAACAGTGTTTTCCAGTCTATAAGATCTAATGCAGATGTGATTGCAGGGTAATCGCCTTGATGAAACATATATTTTACACTGGGTTTCTCGATGCATTTATGGACTTCAACGAAATCAGCGTTAATAATTAACGGTTTGTGGTGCACATCAACAGGCACCGCCAGAGGATCGCCACACTCATTCACCCTTACTGCACCATTTGAGAAAACAAGATCCAACAACCTACCATTGATATTACGCTCACTATTAAATTGAGTCAAGTTACACGCATTTATTGTGTCAAAGAAGTCCAAAAAACACCGAGCAGACACCTTCTCAGGGCACAATCCGGGGCCGCCGTCCGAATGTCGCCATTCCACGTCGCCACCGAAGTTAAAATCCCCAGTGACGATAAATGTGTCTAGCGGGTAAGCGGTCACTAACTGGTTAAGTTTATGGTGGAAGTTTTGCAACTGAGCTATGTAAGAATTGCCTGTATTTTCCTTGCACAGATACAAGGCGCAGATGTTAATATTATAGCTAACCGAAGGTTTAGACCTCTTCAGAACAACGGACACCCATATGTCCTCGGCAGAGGTCGACCAGTCACATCTTTCCACAACGGTCAGATCATTCCTCGCCGCGATCAACACTCCACCACCACGGGTCTGTTCCGTTCGGCAATAATCACGGTCCCGCCTCCAAACAAGATATCGTCCGTCCAATAACTCACTACTATTAATATCGTCAACTAACCATGTTTCTGTGAATATAATTACATCGTATGAATTCCTACAAATATTACGATATACCGCGTTTGTTTTCGAGCGCAGACCTCGCACGTTCTGATAATATATATTAATCATTTTTAAGCTTAACTGTAACACTACTAACACCGGTGCATGGGCCATTAATCAGTAACGAATTTAGCAAAATATATAAAATAATAATTGAAAACAGAAATAGCCAACAGTGATAAACTATGATGGAGGTAGACAACAAAAACCGGTAAGTATAATTTAAACACAGCGATGCACAGTGTCTAACACGGCACTTCGAAATAAACATATGTAATGCAACAAAAGGAATGGCATTCACGTCACCAACGGCACCATATCCCAAGTAAAAACTATAAGGAATATGGGTCCAATTAAATAATAATTGTAGGCAAAACAAAGTGGCAGCCATATCACTTACAAAAGATTTCACAAAATATGCGCAAAAACTCGTATTCAAAGCGTTAAAATAGTTAGCTATATACGGAAAGTAAAAATAAAGAAAGCATTTAAGATGTAGGCAGATCCCGCACTCGACAATATAAGCAAAAACTTTAAAACAACGAAAATCAAAGCATAATGAGACAAATGAATAGGCGACACTGAGCGATAACAGAACAAAAGGCAGGCGAGAATGGAATGTGTACATATAAATACCTGTGTTTCTCAAACTTTTGTTCGGCGATTTGACTTTAAACAATACTGTGTAAGCAGATTGACCAACGGTGTAGATTAAAAAAACTTTTTTAAATCTTGCTCGGTCCTGATGTGGCGCTTCGGTGATGAATGGTTTTTTCGAATAAAGATTTTGCAGCCGGTTACCCACACATATTCATATCCTTTTTCCTTTGCCAAGATCTTAGTTCTGTTGAGTAAGGCTTTGTTATCCAGCGTCAGGTGGTCGTTGATGTAAATTTTCTGATCACCACGCTGTCCCAAATCGGCCGCACTCAATATCTTGTGCTTTCTAGCCGCAGCAACAAAATCGTTTTTTAAATAGCAGTTGTGCACCGAGCAAATAATTGTTTTGCAATGGCTGTTATTTCGCGTAGGAATCCTTGCTACGTAATTTATACGTTCTTTAGGGATGGGACATTTGATTACAGTCCCTATCCTAGAAATGATGTCAAACAAATTCTCTGTGTTCGATTCGGGTACACCCTTGATCTCAACATTGTTCATCCTGGATCTCTGCTCATTGTCACGACACTGAAGTTCCAGGCTCCTACAGCGCTCTTGCAATGTGGCAATGTCTTCCTTAGTTTTTTTCAACCCATCTATCTCCTGTTCCAGTCCTGAAACTTTGCTTGTAAGATCTCTCACCGAGCCGTGCACAAACTCGAGAGACTCCTTCATCTCTGCAATGGAATTGGTCACATCAGTGAAGTCTGCTCTCATAGATTTCAGTTCCGCCAACTCCTTGTTAATCTGTCTTAAATCCTCCATCAAGACCGGCAGTGACTCCATTTGCACGGACAATCTCTTCAGTTCAGAGAGTACACTCTCCAAATCCGTTCCCGTCGAAGACCCGACCCTGGGACTCGCTGCCAGGGCTTTACAGGAATTGCATCTCCATGTCAATTTCCGATCGCCGAGCTTTCTCCATCCAGTCTCAGTGATGCCAGCGCATGGAAAGTCAAACTGACCCTTACAAGCTGTGCATCTGACCCCGTCGTTGACTTGGTTATCGCAACTCTTGCACTTGAACATGGTATTTCAAGAAGGATAAAAATAAAGTTTCAAATCTTTTCGAGTTCCCAAAATTGTTTTAATTGTGCATCTAATGTTTGCGAATAGTTACACTGAACCTGATTAATGCGCAGGCCATTATTAGTATTATACAAAGGTCCAGACATGATCCATCCTAGCTTCGTATTTTGCAAATAAGGTCCATTTTTCAACCTAATTTTACCATCAATCAATAAATCCCAAAACTTATCCGCACCTATCAAGATATCAATATCCGACGGCGAATGAAACGTGGGGTCAGCCAGTTGAATATTGTCCGGAATACTAATATTATTTATATTCAAATAAAATGCGGGTAACTTATTAGTAATACACGGCAACACTAAACATTCAATATTAGTGTGATATCGCTTATCTTTCGAGCGTAATAATATTTTACAAGTGTGTGTACACTTCGCGAGCGAATGGCCTACACCTGTAACTTGACAATTGGATTGTATTAAACTTGCATTTAGTTTATCGCATAACGATTTTCTAATAAAACACTGTTGGCTACCATTGTCAAGCAGCACGCGCGCGGTGTGATACTCGTTGTTATTATCTGCGATATCTACTAACGCTGTGGACAGCAGAACCGTAGGTAACATGGAATACGTTTGTTTACAAAGCGAATCGGTACCATCAGCTGCTGAATGCAACGAAGTTGACACGTTAGTGGTTGTCGGTTGCGACTGCGTGTTATTATTACCTAACGTAACGTTGTTTCCATCAATATGAAGCAAGCTGTTGTGCTTCTCATGGTGGCACAACCTGCACGGGCCGAACGTACATTCCTGCACACCATGACCTGAACGCAGACAGTTTTTGCAAATATTCGTAGTATTGATGAAGTTAATCCTGTCTTGAATAGGTAAGTTTATGAACTTAGTACACGCGTACAGAGAATGGTTGCCTTTGCACATCGCACACACACGCGGACCGCGCTTGCTCGATTTCGAATTTTTGTTATTGTTATTATCGCTTGCGTTCGTGGCGACGTAACTATGAGTAGCTGATGATTTTTTGGTATTCTGTTCACTACTTTTATGTGTATTTTGGTTTACTTTAATTATATCTAGCATGTCTGCTCTGTCCTTGAGGAATTTAAGTAAATCGCCTAACTGAACGAAGGGTTTAGTGTTAGAATTATGAAGTGTACCTTGGTACACTTCCCACTCGCGTTCGGTACTGGGGTCTAATTTTGACGCGACCAAATAAATAATTAAAGTGTCCCATGCATGCGTCTGTTCCCCCAGTGAAGACAGCGCACGTAGGTTACGTAAAACAGTGTCTATTAGTTTTCTAATTTGTGAAGCTGATTCTTTATGTAACGAAGGAATTGTAAAGAGCGACTTTACATGGTTGTGTTGCAAAAGCCGTATGTTATTATAACGATTTTCTAGAAGCTCCCATGCGTGAGTATAATTTTCGGCCGTAAACTCTAACGCACTAATTACATGCGATGCACTACTCGTGAGTGACGATTTTAAATAATGGAATTTTTGAATGGTATCTAAGTCCTCCCGTTCGTGTATCATACTGCAATAGGAACTTTTAAATTCTAGCCAGCTATCGTATGACCCATCAAAGGTAGGTATTTTAATGTCCGGCAACATTACACAAACTTTATTTTTAATGACAACATTATTATTATTTACAGGTACGTCGTTCTGCAGCAAGAGTTTGGCTGAAGCTACTGTTCTAAAGTACTGATCTTCGAAACGGTCTCGGTCTTCCAACTGTTTTGGAAGGTCGAGCTCGTCTGCGTTTTCTTCAATTAAACTTTGCAACTCGGTGTAATTACTTAGTAAACTCGAACTGTTATCTACGCGTAACTGTAACTCTAATATTTGTTGATCATCTAATGGGCATTTACATCTTTTAACATAATTTTCAAATAACGTTAACCGACCTTTGACTACTGCTCTTTTCTTAACAAGTTCCGACATCTTAGCTTCACTCATTTTAAGGGAAAATAAGAACGCAAGAGTACTCACTGTAATCCTTCCTGTGTGATTTAGACTTGCGCCCCGTACCGCCCGCTCAGGCCCGCGAGATTACAACTCACGGCGTCGGGTTATCACGCCGGCTGGGCAACGCCGCTCAACAACTAGGAAACAACACGAATATTAAACACAGATCGAGGATGGGATGGGTAATGAAAGGAAAACCAGACCTGCCACTCCTCTAGTCCACTCGAAGTCCTGGGTATGTAGGTAGGTACTCGTGCACGTATTCGCGTTCTCGTAATGGCGGGCGGGTGAACTTCTTCGTATTCGTAATAATGCGAAGAATTCTTGAGTTTTCACCATGAACTCCTCTTGTGGTTCTCAATTTGGCTACGAAGGACCATATGTTTGGGCGTCTACTTGGATTTCAAAATGAAATACTGGAAATAATTTCTAATGCGTTTACTCTCCAAGGACTAGCCATTACAAAGGTTTTTAATCGAATAATACATGGAATAATTAAAATTGAAACAAGAAGAAGAACGATTGAACAGAATGATCATGATAGAAAATATTCACTCGCGACCGGGTTGCGCGCGCAGGTTAAATTTCTTCCTTTCGCCGCGTATAGGTGTCGCCGCCGTTTTCACCGTTGTCGCGTTGCTTGGAATCGACTAGCTCGCGAGCTGCCGCATATTCATAATAGATGGCGCTGTAGGTACCGAACACGAAGTTTCTTGCAGAAGGGGACCTATATATAGTGATTATTGCTGTACTTGTACCAATTTTGATAACCAAACAATTACCCACACAGTCCTGAAGAATTGGTTCTTCAATTGTGACCATTAATGATTCCTTACAATAAACAACCACACCATCGTTTTGATTGTTGTTTACTGCAGTATACATTAAGTTGTATCCCGGCATTTCTGGGAGGTGTTCCTGGCGATTAGATAGCCAGCACTCGGTTAGTACCATTATGTCACAATCAAAGTTAAGTCTATGGAGAAAAACGTTAAAGCTATCTATGTTCTTATAAATACTGCGAATGTTCTGAGTTAGTATGGTTAGTGAGTTTTGATATTCAGAAAGAAATTGCCTGCAGTCCTCAACCTCGCATGACTTTGCATCGGTACGAAATGTATTATCTATATCGGTCAATAAGGTATTATCCATAGTATAAGAAAAATATAAACAATACAATTAAGTCTTAGATATATTTGAATATGTGGCGCTCTTAGGCGCCTTCATAATCAATCGAGTTAATGTACCTGTTTTCGGCAGATTTTTTAGCAGGACACTCTTGTTCTCCCGTTTTATGGCTGGCTGGTTAAGCGCAGACATGTTGCACATGTTGGCGCTTCGGTTTTCTTTGTGCAGTCGTGGATAGTGAGTCCTTCTTCACCGCAATGTCCACATGTGGGGGCAGCAACTTTACATGTCTTGGCCGCATGACCGTACTGCTGGCACTTGTAACATCTCGTTACCAGTGTGAAGTCTCGTACCGGGCAGGAAGTCCAATTGATGAACAATCTGTCTTGTGTGATGAGAGCCTTGCGGATGGTCGCTGGAACTTCTAAGATGTAATTATAGTTCTCAACATCTTTTCTACCAGATTTGTGGCTCAGTTTGATTAAGGTCAAAAAGGTATTTCTGGAGATAGTTGGCAGTTTGTCGGCTAAGTTTTGATCGTAAATGGATTTATATACCTCATTTTCTGCCATTGATGCTGGAACTCCTATCACTATTATGAGGGGTTTGCGCTTTTTCTGTTCATCGACGGTAAGCCCTGAGGAAGCAGTTTGAACCGATTGCCTCAACTTATCTAGGTCCTCTTTCGTCTCCGTGCTAATTATGAGTCCTCCTTTCCCTATCTTGCGTACGCCTCTCACTTTCAGCTTCATTTCACCTGGGCATATAATTTTTTGGACTATGTTCTTTGTTTCATCGCTGGTCTTTGAACTGTCGGTGGGATAAATCGCCACGGAGCTAAAAGTATTAGGACGAACGAAGTTGTTAGACCCCTTCTTCACCATGTCTGCAAAAGTTGATGCAGCTGTTTCCTGCCGCTTTGCACAGGATTCCTTAAAAGTCCGGTTCATCTCCATTACACACTCCTTTAGGTCCGTTACGCAGTCTCTTTCTTCGGTCAATATTTTAAGGGAGTTATGGGACCTAAGGGCATTTTGTTTAAGCGACTGGTATTGAACAGCCAGTTGCGAGACTCCATATCCAACCTTTCGGCACAAATTGGTTATTTTTAGCTTCTGATCTGAGTTAAGCTTTCCTTCAGAAGCAATAGCACATACCTCACCCAAGTGTTGTTCAATGGAACCCATCCAGTTCTGTGCCTCCGCAGTTTAGACTACCTCAACTTCTTCCTTAGCTTGATCACGTCTCGGTTGTTGGGGCTGGGTCGGTGTAGGTGTTGAAGGAGGGCTGCGCTGCATCATCCCACTCCGATTAAAGGGGCTGCCTTCCATCTTTCAGATTATAATAATATATAATCAAGTCAGTCCATTTAACCACTTATTAGCACTTCCAAAGAGTGTCAGTATTACACGTCAATATACTAAAACTAGGTCACTATTTATGCTAAAACGTTAATTTATATTATTTTTAATGCATTGATGAGCACGTCTGTATGCGACGAGTGCAATGTACAATCCTAAATGCCCTAAGGAGTCCTCTGTATTCACGGGCGAATGTGTGGCTTTATTGGAAGCATGTCTTTTTTATAGAGTCACACCATAATATTGATAAAGCCGTTATTTTCACAGACTCCCTTAGCTGTCTACAAGCCATAGTTCAAAACCCCTTCAAAAGCAAATTGCACAGCTCCCTTATTTTTGAAAATTAAAAATTCCTTATTTTCGTACGCTTATAGTCAAAAAGAGGTTCAGTTAGTTTGGATACCTAGTCATTGTGGCATCGAAGGTATTGCCTTTGTTCGCATAAGGACAGATTCTCATAAAGACAGATTAGCAGAAGGACAGATTCTCTTAAGGACAGTTTCGCATAACGACAAAGTACAGTTAAGTTAAAAATAATATATATAGGTATATTTATTTACTTTTTTACTTTACAACGAAACCAAAACAAAAAAAAGAATAAACACTCTATGACCGATATTTTATCGTTTGCGAAATCCAAAATAATGTTCTAAATTTTACTGTCAACCAAAATATCAGATTTCCTTCTTTTCTTTTCCTGCACCATGAAAACCGCTTATTAGACCACCACCAACTATTTTTAGATTGGACAGTTTTGCTTCCTCTTTCAAGAGTGTGATGAAATAAAATAAAGGTGGTCTTTTAGGAATCTTAGAATTAATCCTTGGATGGCATTCGGGGTTCGAAATTTGAATATAGCAATTAAAAATAACGCTGGTAATGAGTTTCATCCACTGTTTACTGAAATAGTCTTGTAAAAATAGGCTTTTCTCATTACTAGGGCCTAACTCGCATAGACAACTCCGGTACGCCACCGGTATAAGCGTTGCTGGCAATAGTGCTAATAGGGAGAAAAGTTAAGTGTATTTACGACCCTCTTTAGAAGATCTGAATCCAATTAACTTTTGACTTTTGCCAAATTGCATTTATAAAATGATAGTAGCAGCCTTTTATGTCAGGATATGTTAACTTGATAGCTTGGATAATAGCTTTTTCTTAATCACACTGCTTTGTAAAACTGTATGTATGCGTGGCGGTGAAAGTGTTAAGGGCCTAAAATAGTGTGCGGAACTGTACCTTTTCTGTCTTTATGCGAAACTGTCCTTATGAGAATCTGTCCTTCTGCTAATCTGTCTTTATGAGAATCTGTCCTTATGCGAACAAAGGGTAACGAATGCGCTGACACCTTAGCCAAGGATGCTTGCTCGTCAGCAACAGCTAATCTCGCCCACAATTCTTACCAGGGGTATGACTTACTGAACATGCCAAAAGTCAATCTTCTATGTACATGGCAGGAACAGTGGAATACCTCTGGTAGGAAGAAGGGTAGGTTTTACGATGCAGTACAACCTAGTATAAAACCAAAACCTTGGTTCTACCCATACAAAAAAGTGTCCAAAACCGTTGTATCCGTTCTTTGTAGAATCCGATTAGGTTTCTGTTGTACTCCAGTTTTCCTGGAAAAATTTCGCGTTCGGGATTCCTCTTTATGCGAATGCGGTTTAGAAGATGGCACGTTGGATCACATATTCTTTGAATGTTCTAACAACATCCCTCCCTTAGATTTATATAGCCGTCTCCCTAAATTCAAGATCCCACTCCCAATTAATCTCCCATCCCTTTTAACTTATTCTTCTCCAGACCTACTTGTGGCGCTGATGAGTTTTATCCGCCACAACAATATCAAATTATAATCCTTAGTTCCGATTATTAGGTCTTGTGTGGTTGTGGTGTATGAATTTTAATAATTTTAATATATTTATGTATGTATTTTTATTTTTTTGTTTTTTTCAGTCCCGTACTAACCCAGCAAAAGCAAATGATCAACTGTACCAAAAAGAACTGAGTTCACGTCTACTGTTTCTCCTTATAAAATTACCAATTTCAGACACTCTTGTATTCCAATTCACTTTAGACATTGGCAGAATAGTCGACATCGGCTTTGCTTGCCATAATAAAATATAGAATACACACACTCACACACACTTACAGGTGACAGTGAATAGGTATTATTTACATAGATAGAAGAAAGGTAAGACGAAACACAAAAGTTATATTACTGGTACAAACAAGGGATTAAAAACGACCATAATATAATAATTTGTAAGCAAATACATGTAAATCGATTGGTTAAACGTCTACTACAAAAGATGCAAAATAAATACCCATGATCCAAGTACTACAATTACATAAAAACAAAGTTCAGTAATAGTGATAATCAGCTTCTACGTACTCCACTGTTGCTTCCCGTTGCCCCAGATGATTCCACAGCAGCAGTCTTCCTAGGGTACTTGGTCAGAAAAGGATTGAGTTCATCCAAAGCACTAATCTTCAATCGTGCGCCATCCGGGGCTCTGATGACAATTATCCAGTCCTGTGTCCAGCATGCCTACATCCCAAAGTGTAAACGCGCCTTGCTAAACACAGCCTGCCTGGTCTTGGTCAAGAACTCTTAGACGGTAACCGAGGAGCCCTTCAAGCCAGACTTTGCCTTCCAGACTGCAGATTTATGGTCAATATTTGAAAATCTTACCAGTATCGGCCGGCTACGTGTGGGTCCCTTGCTTGCTGCCCCCAGTCTATGGCAAACCTTAATCGAAGATCCAGTGATGTTGGGCAGAGCCAGCAATTTTAAATGATACTTAATTATATTTTTAATTTAATTATAAAAAAAAAACTGTCTAAAAATTCGCGTCCTATCTTTTTCTACACCTACCGCCGAAAAGCGCCGATAATAATGTTTTTAGCAATCTTTGTATCGCCAGTTTTGATTCAAGAGCCCCAATATAAATTACGGCAAGTTGTTTTCTACAGTTTGGCAAGAATTCAATAAAACGTGTCCTGTAAAACCAGTCAAAGTCAACCATTCCAAATCGAAATTTAGTGAATGGGCCACCGCGGGCATAAGAAAAAGCCGAGATATCTTATGTAATTTATATTACGAAAAATCTTTGACTTCCGATCAAGTTTTTCACACGTATGTTAGAAACTATTCCAAAATATTCAAAAGAGTCTGCGCTCAAGCAAAATCTCAAATAATAATTAACAAAATTGGTATTTCTAATAATAAAATAAAAACTGTGTGGCAATTCATTAATCGAGAAACTGGAAAGACACAACAATGCGATCAGAATGGGTTGTCTTTAAAAATAACTAATCAAACCATTTCTGATACTTAAGAAGTCGCTGAGACATTTGAAAATTTATTTACCAACATTCCGTTAGAGATTACGAAGACTCTTCCCTCCTCATCTAAATTAGCTGAAGCTCTTCTTAAAGAAAACTTTACTAGAGACATACCAACCTTTAAATTTAAACCAATATGTATTGATACAATTAAAAACGCGTTCAAAAGTCTCAATATAAAAAATACTGAAGATTTGTGGGGGATATACGTTAGGGTTCTTGGAGATATTATTCACACAATTGCTCCTGTTCTAACAGGCATATTCAATCAATGTTTGGACAGCGGCACTTTTCCTGACTTAATGAAACACAGTAAAGTAGTACCAAATTTTCAAATCAGGCTGTAAGAGTGATCCTTCTAATTATAGACCTATTTCCGTGCTTCCAGCATTGAGTAAAATCTATGAAAAAATCATGCCAGAACAGATGTTGTCTCACTTCAATTCAAATGGGATCCTGCATAGTCAACAGTTTGGTTTCACGAAAGGTAGGTCGACAACGGACGCGGGAGTAAAACTCATCAGCCACGTCTTGGAATCTTGGGAGAAGTCCCAGGATGCCATTGGCATTTTCTGTGATCTCTCAAAAGCGTTCGACTGCGTCGACCACAACACACTAATCTGTAAATTACACCACTACGGAATTCGAGGAAAATCTGCTGATCTTGTGCTTTCCTATTTATCAAAAAGACAGAAAGGCAAAAAGTAAATGTTAATGGGGCGACGACGTCCTCCGGGTCTCTAGTCAAGATGGGCGTGCCCCAAGGTTCAATTCCCGGCCCTTTCCATTTTCTTGTTTACCTTTTATGATCTCCCTTTTATGAACTCCACGACCTCATCCCAACCCCTTCTATCATCGAACATCTAGACGCACTGCAAGTTACTATCCTCACATAGTTACCATTCCACCAATTCGCACCAAGCGCTTCCAAACATCCTTCATAATGCGTACTGCAAAAGAGTGGAACTGCCTGCGTCTGTGTTTCCGAACGCATACAACCCGAATCTCTTCAAAGTTAGAGTGAACAGGCTTCTTCTGGGTAAGCTCACTCCATCGTCGACTTTGTCTCTGTCACCTCTGACTTAGACTAGAGTCAAGAGCAAACCCAACAAAAAAATAAAAAATAAAGGCCAAATTATCTATCTATATCTATAAAAGCGAAAGGTGACTGACTGACTCAATGACTGACTGATCAATTGCCGCACAGCCTAAACCGCTAGGCCTAGAAGAATAAAATTTGGCAGAAAGGTCCCTCATGTGGAGTAAGTAGCACTAAGAAAGGATTTTTGGAAATTCCACACCAAAGGTTACCCCCTTTGGGGTGGAATTTCCAAAAATCCAAAAAGGGGGTTGAAAGTTTGTATGTAATTTCTACAGTTTGTAAGTTGAGCACGTGAAATTTTATATTTACGCTCTTGGTTGATAAAAAGAATTAATGTATTTATTAGTTTTTGGATATTCGACCCCTAAGGGGGTAAAAAGGGGGTTGAAAGTTTGTATGAAGTTTTTACAGTTTGCAAATAGTAGTAGTAGTAGCTATAGTAGCTGTAGTAGTAGTAGTAGCTACAGTTAGCAAATAGTAGTGCTCTTGGTTGATAAAGATAATTAATGTGTTTATTGGTTTTTCTAAATTCCAACCCTAAAAGAGTTAAAAGGGGGTTGAAAGTTTGTATGTTACTTTGTACAGTTTGTCAGTTCTAAAAAAAACTAAAATTTCACGTGCCCGTGATTGGTTGATAAAAATAATTAATATATTTATTGGTTTGTGGAAATTCGACCCCTAAGGGGGTAAAAAGAGGGTTGAAAGTTTCTATGTAATTTCTACAGTTTGAAAGTTGGACACGTGAAATTTTAGATTTAAACTCTAGGTAGATAAAAAAAACCATATATTTATTTGTTTTTGGAAATTCTATCCCTATGGGGATAAAATAGGGATTGTAACGTTATATGGAATTTCTTCGGTTTGGAAGGTAAAACATCTAAAATTGTAGGTTTTCGCCCCTAATTAATAAAAAAACAATGAGATTAATTTTTCCAGAAATGCCACCCCAAACGGGGCTAAAAAGGGGGTTGAAAGTTTGTATTTAATTTCTATAGTTTGTGAGTTAGAGTTGGAGTTGATAAAAAGAATTCATGTAATTATTAGGTTTTAGAAATTCTACCCCTAAGGGGAATAAATTAGGGGTTGAAACTTTATATGAAATTTCTTCGGTTTGGAAGATAAATTATCTAAAATAGGTAGTAGGTTTACGCTCTTGATTAATAAAAAAAGTAATGAGTTTATTGATTTCCGGAAATTCTACCCCTAATGGAGGTTAAAGGTGGCAATTTGTTGGGCTTATATATTTGGCATCAATACTAACAGCAAATATTTTTTATTGATTTAAAAGTAAAGGTTGTCATTGCAAGTTTTTCAAAACTACTCCTAAAATACGATTTAAGGGATGTTAAAGTTTGTATGGAAAATCTCATTTCTAGGATTAATAAACATGAAACTTGGGACAAATACTATCCTAAGTAAATAATAAAGGATATCATTATTAGTTTTTCGGAACTACCCCTAAAAGATGAATAGGGGGATGTTGAATATCTTGGTTTAATAAACTTGAAATTTGGCACAAATACTAACCTTAAAAATAATGTGACTTAATAATAGTTTCGAAATACCAAAATACTATTTAGGGGGTGATCAAGATTTTTGAAATATTTTATTACACATAGCTTCTTTTAATGATGTAGGTGAGCACTAAGGAGGAAGTTTAGAAAATTCAACCTTATAAGATACATTTATTTGTATAAAAACTTTTGTACAAAAAATATTACTGACTTCGAACTAAAAACACTACAAAGTGAAAAATAACTTTCTTTTTCGAAGTCGGTGTTTATAACGAAAAAAATTGGTACCTACCAAAGCCACCACATAGTCGGTGTAGGATGTCGTACGTATATCTTTACAAAGAGTAGACCTTGTCGGTAGTATTTTTATGTAAAATAGATTTTTTATTTTTCACTTTTTAGGTGGACCTAATAGGAAATTTGCCTTTAGTAAGGTACTTAATTATTTTTTGTGTATGTTCATCGTTATCTCCGTCAAACAACACTGGACAAGCGGTCCAGTTCGGTAGTTCCAAATCGTGGAAGAGGTCATCTTAGTGCCATAAGATTCTTCAAAAAACCGTTGACACACCTAAAACATCTTCTGAGGGAAATTCTGAAAAACTAATGATGGCAATTTATTATTGCCCATGGAATAAGATTTTTAACTGACTTTCCAAAAAGGAGTAAGGTTCTATGTCCTCTAAATCCTAACTTAAACCGTAGATATCTACGATATCCCATTTATCCCCAGTGGGGCGCGCACATTAGAACTCTTTCGGGCAGGTTAAGTCGGCTGCATATGCAGTAAGGAAAATAAGGCAGCTAACCGATGTAGCTACAGCTAGGTTAGTATACTATGCTTATTTCCACAGTATTATGTCTTATGGCATTCTGCTGTGGGGATCAGCAGCAGACGTTGACTCAATTTTCATCCTACAAAAGAGGGCAATTCGCGCAATCTATAAAATGGGTCCTCGCGAGTCCCTCAGAGAAAAATTTAAAGAGATCGATATACTGACTCTACCTTCACTTTATATTTTGGAATGTATTTTGTATGTAAAAATCGAGGGCTTTTCAAAACTAGAAGCGACTTCCATAATTTAAATACTCGCAGTAAGCACGAAATTGTAATACCCAAATTCAGATTAACGAAAACTAGCAAGTCTTTTCTTATAAACAGTATACGCTTTTATAACAAGTACCAAAGTCAGTTATAGAACTGACCGATGCCGATGGCAAGTTCAACAACTACATCAAACGTGTCCTAATTAAAAAAGCATATTATAAAATCAAGGACAACGTTGAAGATAAAAAAAAATATTTTGGCGTTAACTCCTTCTGCGCATGCAGCTTCCCTGGTAACTCGTAAACAGCACAAATGTGTGGATGTATCTAACTATTCTCAATCTCATTTTTCTTTCTTCTTATAATTAGACTTTTTTAAATGGTTTTCAATCATCTTTATAGCCCTTTACTACTTACTTTACCCGTATGAACCTATGAATTGTACAAATGATATTAATAGTGTCCTTAATTCTATTAGATATTTATAAAAAAGGCAATGCCGAACCTAATAATTTCTGGATATTTGTAAATTTAATTTGGTAAAACAAATTAAATTTACAAATATCCAATATTAAATAATATATCAATATTAAATAATTTGATGGGACTTTCCTATTGTAAATAATTATTAAATTGATTAACGCAAGCACGAAGTCTCAATTCAAATTTAAAGTTTCCATTACAAAGTTAACATTACACAGTCCATTTCAGTATAGTAGAACTCATTAAAATAATATAAATAAAATTATCTGGCTATAAAAATATTATAAAAAAAATGTCACCTACTGTGTTCTTATATGTGGCAGTCGGATAGAAGCAGACATCGTATGACACTAGCCAGAGTACCTATTTTAGTGATCTTTATTTTCGTAGCAATAGGGTTGCATTCATACGCAAAATAACAGTGAACGATCTGATGTCAGATGCTAGCCGCCAGTTTGAAATAAGAACTTGCGCGGTAATATTTTTGTAAAAACCATCGGAAGAGTCCGTTTATGATGTGGGCCTCTGTGGTCGGCCTTGTGTATTTAATTTTCAAATACCAATTTCAGTTTGCCCCTAAAACTATCGATGACAGTGGGCGTGGCTTAGAACCTCAGATGTCGATTGTCAACTGTTCAACCTCAGCCCTTAATTTTTTTTTTTTTTTTTAGTTTCTTCCGACTTATTGTCGGGCCTACGTTGTCCCCCCATATCTAAGTACTAATGCTGTAACATGGAAATATTTATGTATTTAAACTTCATGTACAATAGTGGTACATAGGCGGACTTAATGCCACAAGGCATTCTCTACCAGTCAACCTTTCGGTTAAAAAGGACAACGTTGTGAACGGGTACAAAATAATATTTAAACAAATTGTATATGAAAATGTATATACTTACATATATATTAATAATACACATATACAAATAAAATAGACTAATAAATACCAATTAAAAAAAACGAGAAATCTAATAATAATTATACCAACTAGACTAATATTGTAAAACCAAACCATTTTAAAAGAGTAACCATGGAGTTTCTTGCCGGTTCTTCTCCATAAGAAACGACCAACCCGGACCGTGCACCTTTTGTCGACGTTTTATAAGTGCCCATGTAGGCCAATGTGAAGTAAATAAAAAATATTTGTAAATCACTTTAGTAAAGTTAGTGATAGACACAGTTGTAACACTAGAAATAAAGATAAGTTAATAATACTATTAATAATAATAGGCAGTGAAAACAGTAGAAGCAATATTTAGGAATGTGTCTATTCACACTAGACATGAAGGTGACAATAGGAAACCGGAAGAATTTTTAGATACTCTGAAACAGAAACTAGCACTAAAAGTTCACAGGTTAAGAAGATACAAGAAAGCACAGGAACGTAAAAATGATAATTCTCTATTTGCTATGAACGAAAAGAACTTCTATTAGAAATTTACAGACTAAACAACAAAGTAACACATTACCCGAAAATACCGTAGCATTACCAACAGTAGAACAACTTGAAACATTTTGGTCTGGTATATGGGAAGAGCAAATACAACATAACGATAAATCTAATTGGATAACAGACGAAGAAACTAGATGGAGTTCATTAGAAGAAATGGAATTCGTTGAGTTTACTGATTCTGGCATTACTGGTATAACAGCAAGGCTCCACAACTGGAAATCCCCTGGTATTGATAAAATACATAATTACTGGTTTAAAAAATTAGAACCATTACATACAATTTTAGCAAAAAATTTTACAGACTTTATTTTAGGGAAACAAAATATACCCGAATTTATTGCTACAGGAATAACCTACATGTTACCAAAACCCAAATACTCACCACAGCCTGCCCAATACAGACCAATTACATGCCTACCCACAATATACAAGATCTTAACGTCAGCCATCACTAGAAAAATCAATAAACACATAGAACGACACCACATAATAGCAGAAGAGCAAAAGGGCTGCAGACGAGGTCACATGGGGTGTAAGGAACAACTAGTTATAGATTCAATAATACATAAACATGCTGCTCGAAAAATAGAAATTTACACTGCATCTACATAGATTACACAAAAAGCTTTTGATAGCATTCCACATTCTTGGCTGATCCAAATATTACAGATATATAAAATGAACCCAAAAATTATAAGCTTCTTGCAAAGTATTATGCCCCGATGGAAAACTACTCTACAATTAAATTTTCGCGACAACGTTGTAACAACACGACAAATTGCTGTTAAAAAAGACATTTATCAGGGAAATTCCCTGAGCCCTCTATGGTTTTGTCTCGCTCTGAACCCCCTATCTCACCTACTGCAACGCAGTCGGGCCGGATATGGCTTAAAACACACAACAGAAGTAACCACTATCTCTCATCTTATCTATATGGATGACATTAAATTATACGCAAAGACTGAAAAAGATATGAAAACATTAATAGAAATCACAACAGAATTCAGTAAAGACATTAACATGCAGTTTGGCCTGGACAAATGCAAAACAGTACACATAATTAGAGGTGTGTAGGCAGGTACCGGGACGTGTGGAATGAAACAGCTGATGAGATCTTATGAATTTATTATTTCGATACCCTACTATTTATACATATTTACAAAATCGTTTTCTATCCTCTACCCACATTAAAATTGGCGAAGTACCCGCCGTTGAATATAATCAGTAGAAACATCGCTGATCTCACTACAATAATACTAGTTGCGTTCAGTCCGCCGCTCAGTGTTCCCAAAGCGATGGTCGCAGGAGCACGTCGTGTTGACTACCATATCACTCTCCCTCAAGAGAAGCGTACGTTCCTCTTGACCACTCTACCGCTTCTCGTGACATAGGGTTGATTTGTAGGTGCAGCGGTCGTGGACGAGTCTTGGTGAGCTGCCGATGTATGGGAGTATGCCGGCGACGTCTGGGTGCTCGTAGAACTTGCTTCAGTTTCGTCCACCATGTAGGCTGGTTTAAGTCAATCCAGTGACACTACTGTAGTACGTAATGGTAACTGGATTTCGTAATACTTGTCACGGCGCTTCAGTACTTCATAGGGGCCATCGTACGGTGGTGTAAGTGGCGCTCTAGCTGTATCATTGCGAACGAAAACATGCGTACACGTCGATAGGTCCTTGTAAACAAAACGCTTATCAGCTGATCGTGAGCGGTGCGGCGCCGGCGAAAGGGACGTCATCGTGCGAGCGAGACGGCGTACTAGCTCGGCATCGTCAATTCTTGAATTTTGTGGCTCAAAGAAATCTGATGGTATGCGAAGTGTGGTACCATATGTCATTAAAGCTGGGCTGAGGTTGTTGTCTTGTCGCAGGGCTGTGCGTAATCCCAATAATATGGTTGGTAGTTCCTCTGTCCAATTCGTCGTTGCCCCGCGTGCCATAAGCGCCGCTTTCATTGTTCGGTGCCATCGCTCAACTTGACCATTTGACTGTGGGTGGTAAGCTGTAGTGCGAATTCAATTGATTCCCATTTTCTTCATGAGCGCTTTGAACAATGAAGACTCGAACTGGCGTCCTTGATCTGTCGTGATGCGTAGCGGGCAGCCGAATCTCACTATCCACGTTTCATATAGTACTTGCGCGACGACCTCCGCTGTAATGTCACGGACCGGAATTGCCTCGGGCCATTTGTTATAGTGACGCAGTAGCGATATTCATTTGAAAGACGCAGCGGGCCAACAATATCAGTGTGGATATGTTCGAAGCGTTGAGACGGCGGGAATTGTAATAACGGCGTGTTTACGTGCCGATGTACTTTCGCTCGCTGGCAGCTTATGCAGGCACGCGTCCACTGTGCTACTTCTTTATTCATAGACGGCCAAAACAATTTTCTTTTCAATAGTTCTCTTGTACTGCGTACTCCCGGGTGACATAACTCATGTAGCGCTTTGAAGGCTGCGTAACGGTGTTTTGCGGGTAGATACGGTCGTGGTATTGATGTTGAAAGCTTGCAGGTGATTGGTCGGTTACAACCGGGTATTGATATTTCTTTGAATATTAAGTTTTCTTGTTTTTTGAGTTTATTGAGTTCTTGGTCTTGTTGTTGATCGATGCTTAGTTGATTATAATCGATAGTTGACGGACAAATAATCTCTTCGAGTCTTGATAAGGCGTCGGCGACTGTATTTTGTTCACCCTTTATGTATGCTCGTACAAAATTTACTTATGAAATGCAGTTGTCTCTCGCGTCTTGGTGTGTCGGAGGTACTCGCTGTTCTTTTTAGAGCGTAAGTAAGCGGTTTGTGGTCTGTATATAGTACGACGTCGCAACCCTCTATTAACCGTCGAAAATGTTTAACAGCTGTATACATGGCTAGTAGTTCGCGATCGTATACACTGTATCGGCGTTGAGTAGCGCTCATTGCTTTTGAATAAAATGCTAGTGGTTTCCATACTTTGTCCACTTTTTGTTGGAGAACAGCACCAAGGCTATGATCTGATGCGTCTGTCATTATGGCAAGGGTACTACCTTGAACTGGATGTGAGAGTATGGTGGCCTCTGTGATGCTTTGGCGGCACTTCTCAAAGGCTTGCTCTGCGTCCGTTGTCCACTTGATCGGCGTGTTGTCATTACGTTTCCTGTTATGTAGGTACTTGTTAAGTTCGTTCTGTAATTCAGCTTGTCGAGGGAGGCAGTCTCGGTAAAAATTGATCATCCCCAGAAAGCGTCGTAGTTCGAGAATTGTTTTCGGTTTAGGGTAGGTAGATATAACTTTCACTCGTTCCGTTGTTGGTTTTATGCCAGTCGCCGATACTTCATAGCCAAGGAAATCTATTGTTTCTTTATCAAATTCGCATTTGCTCATGTTTAGTGTAACACCGTACTTGTCCAACCGCTGTAGAACTTGATTAAGAAGCTGTTTATGTTTTTCTTCGTTTTCTTCGAAAAGGAGTATATCGTCAATGAAACAGAAACAGCCGTCTATGCCCCTCAGTACCTCGTGCATGAATCGCTGAAACGTTTGACTGGCGTTTCGTAGTCCAAAAGTCATGCAATTAAATTCGAACATTCCGAAAGGTGTTGTGATCGCCGTTGGTGCGTCCTCCTTGGCGATTGGTATCCAATAGTACGCCATTTTTAAATCAAGTATCGAAAATATTTTCTTGTTATGTAGTTGGTACGTGAAATCTTGAATGCGAGGTACGGGATACCGATCTGGTTGAGTGACCGCGTTTAGACGTCTATAGTCGCCACACACTCGTAGTCCTCCGTCTTTTTTCTTGACTATATGAAGAGGGCTTGCCCATGGGCTTTTTGATGACTTGCAGATTCCCATTTCTAACATGCGGTCAAACTCTTCCTTGGCTGCCTTATACTTGTCCGGTGGTAGCGGGCGGGGGTGAGCGTAGAGTGGGGGGCCGGTAGTTTCGATGTGGTGGACAACGTCATGTTTCGGCGGTTGTTTCAGCGACATGGGGCGTATGACATCAGGATACCTTTTCAAAATATCATGGTATACTTGATTGTTGCTTACGATGTGGACTGATTCGGTGTTTTTAGAAACTTCTAATGCGTCGATAGATAGTTCGGTAGTCTTGTCAACTAACTTTTTCTTGTCCAGGTTCACCAGCAGTTTAAAGTGACGGAGAAAATCAGCGCCCAGTATTGAGGTTTTGAAGTCTGCCACGACGAATGACCAAACAAAATCTCTACGTAGTCCAAAATTTAGTCTGATAGTTTTCAGTCCGTAGGTCTTGATTGGTGTATTGTTTGCCGCGTATAAGTTGTAGGCGCTTGCGGTGTTGTTTCTTTTATGATTGGCAGCCAAGACGGAGATGTCAGTGCCTGTGTCCACGAGGAAACGTTCGTGAGTGTTGCGGTCGTGTACACAAAGGCGATTACTGGTGTACGGGACACCGACGTCCGCCACAATCGGTGTCATCTCTAGTTTTCCGACGGTTTCTTCCTTCTACAACATGGCGATTCACAGCGCTTTGCCTTATCTCCGAAACGGTAGTGGTAGCGACATTCCCAGTTGGCGTCTCCAGGTCTCAGTGCAGGTCCACGTTGCGTTGACCGCGATCGTGAACGGGATCGAAAGCGAGAATTGAACGTGCGGCGACGGTGTCTTTGTGGTGGCCGTTCTCGACGTAGTTCGGCGATCTCTAGCGTGAGCTTCTCCATTTGTTTTGCCAGAGTTTCTAGTTGTGTCATGGATGTGGATGTTGTAGACGAAGAGGATGGTGCTGGTGTTGTGATTGCGGCGACGCTGGGACTCTCTGCGTACTCCACCATCTTGTCGGCCATCGCAGCTAAGGTGTTCAAAGATGATTCGTTGTTTATGGACAAGACGACTCGAACTTGTGCGGGTAGGTGATTCAGCCATTCTATTCTGAGACCTTCTTCGGTAATCATGCCGCTTGCGAGCTCCCGCATCTTCCTTAGCAGCTGGGAGGGCTTCTGATCTCCTAACTCTAATCCGCTGATCAACCTCTGGAAATTTTTGACGTCTGATTTATCGTAGGCTTCGAGTAGGCGCTGTTTAGTTTTTTCATATTTCCCAGTTGCGGGTGGATTGTAAAGTATATCGGTCAAATGTTGTAAGTCGACCAAGCGGTCGACTTACAACATTTGACCGATATACTTTAGCAGCTGCTGCAGTAGATTCCGGAACTTCTGGTCATCGGAGGTCTTCAATGGGTCAATCACGGCTTCAAACTGTATGAACCAGGCACGGGGAATTTCTCTCCAAAAGGGTAAGAGGCGCGACTGTACGGATACTGTGCCCACGTCGTAATTCATCTCGGTCTGGATTTTTGCTTGTTGCTCTTCAGACATGGTAGCTTGCTCCACACAAAAACGTCTTCTTGCAAGTGTTACGTTTTATTTTAAGTTCGGGGACTGTGGAGGCAGGTACCGGGACGTGTGGAATGAAACAGCTGATGAGATCTTATGAATTTATTATTTCGATACCCTACTATTTATACATATTTACAAAATCGTTTTCTATCCTCTACCCACATTAAAATTGGCGAAGTACCCGCCGTTGAATATAATCAGTAGAAACATCGCTGACCTCACTACATAAAAACTAGTTGCGTTCAGTCCGCCGCTCAGTGTTCCCAAAGCGATGGTCGCAGGAGCACGTCGTGTTGACTCCCATAGAGGCAAAATTAAACCCGGTGACTACGCAATTGACAATAATGAAACAATTACAGCATTGGAACCAACAGATTTATATAAATACTTAGGATACAGGCAACTCAAGGGGCTAGATCACACAGCGATTAAACACACATTGAACTCTGAATATAAGAGAAGAGTGATCGCAGTATGTAAAACTCAACTTTCAGGAAAGCATTTAATAAAGGCATTGAATACCTATGCGATACCAATTCTTACGTATTCGTTTGGAATGATCAAATGGTCAAAAACAGATATCCAACAAATAGAGAGAACAACACGCACCATACTTACTAAAAACAATAATTCGCACCCTAAATCTGCAGTAGAAAGACTAACTATCAAACGACAATACGGAGGGAGAGGCCTAATAGACATTCATCATCTTTGGCAGAAACAAATAACTAGACTAAAATCATTGTTTGACACAAAATCTCACACAAGCAGTATACATAAAGCCATAGTCACAAACGATATTAACTACACCCACCTTAACTTAAGCGAAGGGAATACAAGTTACAATATCAACAATGACCCTCAAAAACAAAAGCTAGATGATTGGAAGAAGAAGGTGCTACACGGACGACACCCCCATGACCTAGAACAGTCTCATATAGATACGATAGCTTCAAATAAATGGCTCAAAATAGGAAATTTATTCCCGGAAACCGAAGCGTTTATTATAGCAATACAAGACCAAATTATCAATGCTAAAAACTACAGGAAATACATAATTAAAGACCCCACAATAACGAATGACAAATGCCGTAGGTGTCGCAATCAGCCAGAGACTATACAACACATTACAGGAGCATGCACAACGCTCACACAGACTGACTATACTCACAGACACAATCAGGTAGTAAACGTCATTCACCAAAATCTAGCAATAAAACATAAACTCATACAAGATACCAAAACGCCGTACTATAAATACGTTCCACAAACTGTTCTAGAAAACACCACACATAAACTATACTACGATCGCGCAATTCTAACCGACAGAACAGTTCACTTCAATAGACCAGATATTACTCTCCAAGACAAAGTTAACAAAATCACTTACCTAATAGATATTGCAGTACCCAACAGGCATACTTTTCAAAAGACTATAGGAGAGAAAATAAGCAAATATGTGGAACTAAAGGAAGAGGTGACCAGAATCTGGAGGCAAGAAAAAGTTTAAGTTGTACCCATAGTTGTCTCCACTACAGGTGTTATACCCAATCATCTCCACCATAGCCTCAAACTAATAGACGTAAAAGATTCAATTTACATTACACTTCAAAAAGCCGCAATTTTGAACACCTGCAGAATAGTGAGGAAGTTTATGCAAATTGAAGAAAATGAAACAGTTCACAACACTTCTTCATTATAAAAATTCACCACACGCTACATTGACTTGGCTTTGTCCCGTTGATGTAGCTTAAACTAGCCAAAGAGCTAAGAAACAGTCCATGTTTACCAAAAATAATAATAATAAGCCCCCTAAACCACCGCAAGTCCTGATTGACCATCTAATCACGTGGGGGGCGGACACACGATTGAGAAATTACTGGCGTGGCTAACGTGGCTCTGGAAACCCATTCAACATGGAGACACGTTCAAAAAGAAAACGTATAGGACCGCTGCCCGGGGGCGATCGCCGGGGCGCACCTGGAGCTGACGCATACTGTGACTGGTGTCACAGTATGCGAACCGTCAGCGGTCAAGAGTTGAACACGCGGGCTCCCACCGACAAAGATACTACAGCCGAAATCAATGGCGATGGTGACAGACTGACTAACAGGCCAGACACCCCTGTAGAACCGTATAGTCCAAGCACAGTTTCGTACACACCTTCAAGAACATCATCACCATCTATATCATCGTCACCATCTTTACCATCTTCACCCCCCATTAGTATTTTAAATACAGTTCCACCCACGCCAGCCTTGAATGTTGCGCGGGAAGTATCTAACTTCTTACCCGCGTCCACCAAGACTGGTAAAGCAAGAGTTCACATGAGATGGAGTAAAGAAGTAAACCTTTTTATCATGCGAACCTACCTATACATTACTAAATTAGAGACCGATATGACCACCTACAGACAACAACTGATTCACTTGCAGTTGGGAAAGCTTTATTAATATTTTATATTGTCATACTTATTAGTAGCTTTTTCTTCAGTAATGTATGATCTATCTCTTACTGTTCACTATCAGAACTGTAGGGGAGTTCGCACCAAACTGCTTGCGCTATACGTAAATATATTGGCTAACTGCTACGACGTTATTGTCCTAACGGAAACCTGGCTTACGCCGGAGATATCTGACGCCGAATTCATTGATGATCGCTATACTGTACACAGGTGCGACCGCAACCGTGAAGCCACTGGTAAGAAGGAAGGGGGTGGAACACTGATAGCGATTCTCAAATCATTACGTGCGTTTAGAATCAAACCTGTCCCAACTCTATATGCCAGCATTGAATATGTTATTATTCAGATACCCAGCAAAAACAGGGGTAAATTACATATAATTAGTGCAGCCTATATACCACCAAAAACTGCGGAATCTGTCTATGATTCCTATTTTCAAATGTTAGATGCCTACCTTATCAATACTGACGTCGAACGCTTCTACCTGATCGGTGATTTCAATTTACCTGCTCTTGAATGGGATACCAACACCAGTAACCACTCCTCCTTTGGTCAAGTCTGCGGAAATAACGCCCCCGTGAGTAGAGTTGTGAGTAATTTTCTGTACTCACAGAACGCTATCCAGTACAACACACATAAAAACATACGTAATAATATACTCGATCTCTTTATCAGTAACGGTGACTGCACATTGTGCGAAACCAATGACATTTTATTACCTCCTGATCAATATCACCCCCCGTTTTATGTATTAATCCCTTTACAGACACGAAATAGTAATATGAAACGCAATACAACTAAAAGGTTTAATTATTTTAAAGCTAATTATGACGCTATTAACCAAGATTTATCGGAAATAAACTGGGACTACTCTCTACGTAACTGCTCTGTAGAAGAGTCACTGGACGTTTTCTATAATCTAATTTTTAATGTTATCAAAACGCATATACCTTTAACAACAGTAAAGTCGTCGAGGTTCCCAGTTTGGTTCTCACCGGCTCTCATACATATATTTAGGAACAAGTGTAGAGCCTGGATCAAGTGGAAACAATATGAAAATTTATCTGATTACGAACAGTTCTCGCTTTTCAGATCCCGATTTCATGTTGAGTGCAAAAAATGTTATGACCGGTATATCAATACGGTTGAGGACAGTATTAAACAAAATGTAAATTATTTTTGGAAATTCGTCGCGAATCGAAAGACATCTAAAGGAATTCCCACTACTATGCGTTTTAAAAATCAATCTTCGAATAACCCTAATGAGATCTGAAATCTTTTCTCTGTGTATTTTAAATCTGTCTATGAACCTTCCTCCTTCTTAAATGATTTTTGCTCAAACGCAGATTATGCTGAGTGCTGTAATGTTGTGGACAATATTCAATTCTCAGTTCAGCAGGTTTTGAGACACCTGGAAACTTTGGATATTTCAAAGGGCCCTGGTCCCGATGCACTTCCTGCAATATTTCTCAGAAATACAGCCCGCAATATATGCGTTCCCCTACAAATATTTTTTAATCGATCCTTGTCACAAGGAATATTTCCTGATTCTTGGAAGCGAGCTAACGTAACACCGGTGCTTAAGACTTCAGATGATGTCGAGAACTATCGCCCGATATCAATATTGTCAACCTTATCGAAAATCTTTGAAAAGCTTGTACATAGTGTACTTTATCCGTTGCTGCATAATATTATTGCTCCGCAACAGCACGGTTTTGTTAAAAAAAGATCTACGGTAACTAATCTAGTAGCATATTCGGAATATATTTTTAATGATATGGATGCTGGTATTCAGTTGGATTCAGTCTATACTGATTTCCAGAAGGCGTTCGATAAGGTTGACCACGAGCTGCTATTGAGAAAAATTGCGTTTAATGGCATACGTGGGAACCTGTTGAGGTGGTTTTCATCGTATGTTTCCAACAGGACGCAGCGTGTCGTGATAAATGGTTATCAATCATCTTCTATAGCCGTGACATCAGGTGTTCTTCAAGGATCGATTTTAGGACCCTTCTCTTTATATTATTCATTAATGATATAGGCAAATGTTTCCAAAATTCAAAATTTCTTTTATACGCTGATGACTTAAAAATATTTAGGCCAATTAAAAACCCTAGCGATTGTCTTGCTTTGCAAAGTGACTTAAATAGACTGTCCGAATACTGCGGGTGTAATAAACTAAAACTAAGCGTGCCTAAATGTTGTTATTTGAGCATTACCAAGAACAAAAACATTCTCAGCTACCAGTACTCTCTAAATGGTGTCATTTTAAATAGAGTTACCATGGTTCGCGATCTGGGTATCATTTTTGACGACAAACTTCACCTTGATGTACACATCAATACAATTATTAACAAGGCTTGGCGCATGTACGGATTTGTTATGCGATCAGCCACTGAATTCGTGCGCCCTCAGACCTATCTCTATCTATACAAGACCTTAATTAGATCTCAGTTGGAGTATGCAGTTTCGGTGTGGAATCCCCTATACATGAAATATTCTAACTGCCTAGAAATGGTACAGAAGAAATTTTTAAGGTCTATGACTTACAGATGCTTTCACTCTTCTGCGTCTTATGTCGATTTACTGAGAAAATATAATCTTCTAAGCCTTACGGGCCATCGTATGTTTCTGGAGACCGTGCTCCTGTACGACTTCTGCAGAAATACGTATGACTGTGCCGATATTTGTAACAGAATTTGTTATTTAGTTCCCAGGAGTATACATTTGCGTGCAGCGCGCAAGCAACCGTTGTTTGTGGTGAGAGCATGTAGAATAAATGCTGGTGTTCGAGCACCGTTGCGTCGTCTTGTTGACAATTATAATGAACACTTCCTTGACATCGATTTATTCTGTGCAACACGTTGAAAATTCCAAAATTCGATTCGCAATGCGATCAAGGAATTAGACAGGAATTGGAGGTGGAAAATATAGAATTATCCTTTTCATCTTGGATTATTGTAGGTCAATATGTTTTGTTTTGTATTCATTGCACATTTACATATCATAAGATTATATGATTATACATACTTGTTATTTAAGGTTTTAATTAACTGTCTTTTTTGCAATAATATTTTTATTAAATTTAATATTTCTTTGAAGCGTGTCATTAATATTTTGATTGTATGCTGTGAATAACGCTGTTGATTACATAATTGTTAATTTTAAGTTTTATGTCTTTATGCTTTATTATGTAATTGTTTGATGTTCCAAATAAAATAAAATAAAACTGCACTCACTCTTTACACGACAATATCCAGAAATCACGGTTACAGAGCAGAGAATATGTTGTAATAATACTGGCTTCATATTGTCTATAAATAGAATAATTCAAAATTCTTCTCCTTTCAAGTAACTAGGTTACCATTACTTCAATAAAATAACAAACCTGCTGAAACACGTCTTTTCTTTGCATAATACAAAATTACAACAAATCGTTATCAGCACGAATATAGATCAATTATTTGTTTATTCGAGAAAAGTAATGCGTGCGTGTTTTCGTAATAATTTGTTGAAGTAATATTTGTGCATTTTTTTTTTGTTTGGGTACGAAACAAAATAGTTCTGCGTGTACTCATAAGAGATTGCGAACCCAAATGGAGACACAAATGAGCGAGGTATGCGTAGTACCTCAATTCCAACTTTCACCCTACATGATAGAGAAGGGTCTAATACGTGGAAGTTTAAAATTCGTAATTACCTTATTCATGAGGAGTTATCCAACAGGCATGAACGTATCCAATGTCACAAAGATGAGGAGCGATCAGAAGGCACTAACAAAAATTTGTCTTATCCTTGAATCATCTGCAATTACGCATGTGCGAAGTGCAACCACGGCAGCTGAAGCATGGAAAGCTCTACAAAATGCTTATGAGGACAAAGTTATGGGTCGGCGTTTACATTTAGAACGAAAATTATACAGATTGAGACTTGAAGACTTTGATAATAATATTGAGTCGTATATCAATGCTGTTATTTCCACTACCCAAGATTTGGCTGATATAGACAAAGTAATAGATGATGCGTCCATTGCTGCTATTCTATTGGGAGGTCTAACGTCGAGATATGACCCATTGATTATGGCTCTCGAAAATAGTAATGTTAATGTTACCACGAAACTGGTTAAGTCCAGATTACTGAACGAAATGTCCAAGGAAAGCTCGATAAAACTGGAGACAGGTATGAAGTCAAAGGTTGACTCTTATGTTGAGTCAAAGGCGAAAACGATTGTGTGTTATGGTTGTGGAGAACCAGGTCACAAGAGACCAAACTGTCCTCTAAAGACAAAGAAGGTCATGAAAAGGAAGAATCCCACTAATAAGGACTCGACCTCTGTGTCTGCTTTAGGAGCAACGAATAATGATGTGGACAAATGGTACCTTGATTCAGTCTCTACCAAACTTATGACCACTAATAAGGACTCGACCTCTGTGTCTGCTTTAGGAGCAACGAATAATAATGTAGACAAATAGTACATTGATTCAGGCTCTACGAAACATATGACTTCAAGACGAGATTGGTTTGTAGACTTAAAGCCTATTTATAATAACAAGGTAACAGTTGCAAACGGGACTAAGATTGACGCTGAAGGCATCGGTAAAATATCTATAAATATCGAAAACAACGTCAATACAATTAATGATGTGATGTACATACCTAACTTGCAAACAAATCTTCTATCTGTGAAGATAGCAGTAGAAAAAGGGTTTACTGTAATGTTTGATAAGTCTGGTTGTAATTTCTTTAATTCAAAAACCTTCTCCTTTACAGATGATGCGGTTCTACATGGCTCACCCTATGGTAGATTGTACACACTTGATTGTGCGGTGAATATTCCCCAATTTAGAGCCTATGATGTGCACTCTGATTCTATCTCTAAGTATCAGGTATGGCATAAGCGTTTAGGACATTTATGTCGCGTAGGCATGAATCTGCTTAAAAATAGTCATAAGGTTATTGATTATAAGGATGTGGATTAAAATCCATGTGTGGCTTGTGTTCAAGCGAAACAAGCTCGAAAACCGTTTAAGGCGATTACTTATAAAAGAGCAACTTCAATATTAGAACTGGTCCACTCTGACCTTTGTGGACCAATGTCAGTTAGTTCCTTTCAGGGTAATAAATACTTTTTAGTCTTTATAGACGATTTTTCGAGAACTATATTTGTATATTTAATTTCTTCTACGACAGAGGTAAAGGATAGATTTTGTCACTTCCAGTCTATGGTTGAAAGACAAACTGGGGCTCAAATCAAAACAATAAGGACGGATAATGGGAAGGAACTCGTCAATAGTGAATTCTCAACTTATCTTAGATCTTGTGGTATTCATCATCAAACTACGGTACCATATAGCCCTCAGCAGAACGGTGTTGCCGAGCGCACTAATCGCTCAATTGTAGAAAAGGCACGCTCTCTTATGGCTGAAAGCGATCTTTCTAAAGCCTTTTGGGAAGATGCTGTTCAAACGGCTGTGTACCTGAAGAATAGATGCCCACACCGTGACTTACATAATAAAACTCCGTACGAGTTGTGGAATGGTTGCAAACCAGACCTAAGTAATCTCAGAGTTTTTGGGTGTAGAGCTCTTATACACATTCCTTCTTGTCACCGTAAGAAATTGGATCTTAAAGCTGAAGAAGTTATAATTGTAGGCTATACAGAAGAACCTAATAGTTATCTTTTTAGAAATGCGTCTTATCCTAGAACCTTACAAAAGTCTAGAGACGTTAAATTTTTTGAAGATTGTTTTTCTACTTTAAATAATAGAAATGTCAACAATACAAAGACTTCTTCTGAACCATTAGTATTTTCTAATAGTCTGCCAATACAGGAAGAAACTAGTACAGTTCAAGAGTCTTTCGAACATTTTCCAGTGGTCACTGATGAACCAGCTCCAAGCCATACCGTGGTCACCGAAGATCAGACTGCTGAAACTGATCATTTTTTTGAAGCAATTGAGGAAGCAGTAGTTTCTACTAGTCAAACTGATGGACAGCGTAGATATCCTTCAAGAGACCGGAAACCCTCCTAATTACTTCTCATACCAAGACGCTTGACTTCTAGTCAAGCGTCTGATGAGCCTAAAACTTATAATGAGGCTTCGTTGGCTGACGACGTTGAGAAGTGGCAGATGGCAATGACGAATGAATATAATTCATTGATGAAGCTGAAGACATGGAAATTGGTTGACAGAGAAAACAACAAAGTTATACCATGTAAATGGGTTTACAAGTTAAAGAAAGATCCAGCAGGAAATGTTGTGAAGTACAAAGCAAGATTAGTTGCTAAGGGATTCGCCCAGATGCCAGGTGTAGATTATTCTGAGACATTTGCTCCTGTCGTGCGGCACTCCTCCTTGCGAACTCTACTGGCTCTCGCAGCCGAATTGGGTTTGAAGATGCGTCACTTGGACGTTGACACAGCATTTTTAAATGGGGATCTACAAGAGAACGTCTACATGGAGCAACATCAAGGTTTTAAAGTAAAAGGTATGGAGAACAAAGTGTCTCTTACAAAAATCCTTGTATGGACTTAAGCAAGCTCCACATGCCTGGAATATAAAATTAGATGAAACTTTATCATCTTTTGGTTTTGTGAAAAATCCATGTGAACCATGTGTTTAAATCAAACTTTTTGGAAAAGAGTTGGTTATCGTTGCAGTCTTTGTCGATGACATAATTGTTTTTTACAGTAATGACAAGACGTTTGACATCGTCAAAAATTACTTGCAAAAATATTTTTCGATAAATGATTTGGGCTATTTAAGCTATTATCTTGGTTTAAATATAACCAGAAAAAATGATGAAATAAAAGTATAAAAACTTCGGGAGTTAGGAAAGTAAACCGCAGAGTTCATTCAATAACTCTTATATTATTCCAAGTAGAACTTATTTCAATAATACAATCCAAAGCTTTTAAATATTTCGCTTCCTTTCTCTTTCGAGTGTACGACAAGAAAAAAACATGTCCGCGCAGAATGCCTGGCCAAAATTACGTAAACCCTCCTGCTTTCATTTTAAATACTTTTATATTAAACTTATTTTAAAAGTGACACGAATCAATCCAACGAAAATTAATAAAATAAGTTTCTAATTCTAGTCCAGTTAAAATTGAAGTATTTGCGATATAATAAAATATAACACTGTTAATAATTCAAAGTCTCCCATTCGACATTCATCCTTTGAGCAATCCTTTTCTATTCCTGTCATGGAAGTAGTACTTACTATATCCATAACATGATATGGGTAGTAATTACTATTTCCATGATACCCATATAATACATAAAATGTGGCATAGCTTCTAGTCAAACAATTCAGCAAAATGCTAGAACCTAACAGTCGGCCATTCTGAACTTAACGAGTCCTCTCGTGTGTTATTCATAATAGATTTTAAATTGTACGATAACAATTTTAAAGTCAATGACACAAAACTAAGTAACCTTAAAACAAACATTAACGATTCTTAGTAAATTAAATTATACAATTATTAAATTTTCTATGTTCACCAAATTGTACAATAAGAATTTTAAAGTTAATGAAACATAACCAAGTAACATTAAAACAAACATTAACGGTTGTTAGTAAATTAAATTATACAATGAGTCAAGTTACTATATTTACTAAACATAACAGCTTCGGCCATCTACTAAAAATTGTTCCATCAATTTAAGAACATCTTATAACTAAAATATACAAACTTGGAATGATCATACTCATGAATCATGTGTATGCAGATACTCGAATTCAAAATCATTTTCATGTTCACTCAATGTATTTCCACAACTCCCTCATTGGCTTATCGGCCTCATATGTGTGGAAATAATATTGTAAAATATCCGGCATACTCCTTTATTTGGCTTATTGGCCTCATGTGTATGCAGATACTCTATGTCGATACACAGATGCTCCCAAAAATGGCTTATCGGCCTCATGTGCATCTCGTACCTTCTAACTCGTTCAAATAATCGAAATTGTTTTACATTAATGAATTATACATTCAATCATTTTCAATTTTACAATAATTATGTATTTGTTTCCTAATCCAATTCACTTTTACACAATTATTGTTAATTATTCGACATTGTCACTGTCTATTTCAGTTTCTACATTGTCCAACTGATCTGACCCCTCATCTGAATCATTTAGATAATTTTGGGTATAAGTCAACCATGGATAAATTTTGTCTATTATAATTACCGCCTCATATCTTCTATTTTGTTTTCGTGTCAAAGGAGTATCTTCTACAACATATCTATCATTGTCTAGGGCTTTCAAAATTCTATATGGACCTTGAATTTTAGGTAAAAGCTTTTTTGATTTTCCGTTATTACTTACTATTTCCCTCTCTATCCTAACCAGATCTCCAACTTTATAAGTTGTTGGCTCTTTTCTTTTCTTGTCGAATCTATCTTTCTGTTTATTCTGTTCTTTTGAAGCCCTTAAATTCACTTCATTTCTAATCTCATTTAAAGTTCTGCGCAGTTTCCATCGCAGTCTAACAATGAAGCTATCTTACCATCTCCCTTGGTTCGCACTCGCATACCAAATAATACTTCTGTTGGACTTTTACCCGTTGTTTTGTTTATAGTTGTGTTAATAGCTAACTGTATCTCCTCCAAGTGTCTATCCCATTCATTTTCAGAGCAATTATGATTTTTAGTGGCCAACGAGGCTAAAATTGTTCGATTGAAACGCTCTACTTTACCGTTCGCTCTAGGAGTTGCAACTGCATTTAACACATGACGTTTACCTAATTTATTTATAAACTCTTTGAAGCCATTGCTAGTAAACGACGTATCTCTATCACTTATAATCCTGCTTGGTACGCCAAGCATACTAATGTAATTATTTAATACTTTTAAAGTAGTTTTAGTTTTTTTGACGGCATATAGATTGATGTATTTTGTATAAGCATCGATGAAAACTAGTATGTATGTGTTCTTAGATTTACTTTTAACGAAGGGTCCTAAATGATCTAAATGGAAGGTGTGAAAAGGATGCTCGACTTTTGGGATGGGATGAAGCATGCCCTGTTTTTTACCACCGGGCGTTTTATGGTAAGAACAATCCAGACAAGATTGGACATATTTCTTCACAAATTTTCTCATTTTAGGGAACCAATAGAGATCCTTCAATTTGTCTAATGTTTTATCCATGCCAAAATGACCTAATTCGTCATGGTTTCTTTTAAGTAACTGCCACCTTACCCCTTTTGGTACCACCCATCTGAGCTGATCATTAACAATGCGATAAACTTTACCGTTTTTTATTTTGTAATTTTGATAGATATCTTTTATATTTTTAGCATCTGGATCTTCTAATAACTGTTTAATTTTTTTTTATGTCGTCATCGTCATTTTGCATGGTAGCTAGCCAGTCCTCTGTTTCAACTGCTAAAATATCAAATACAGTTTCGGGTTCAATACTTAATTCTATCGCATTTCTGCTAAGAGCATCTACGTGGTTCATTCGAGTACCCGATCTGTATTCGATATTACAGTCATACTCTTGCAGTTGTAACCACCACCTAGCTATTCTGGGTATTATGTCCCTTTTCGACAAGGTTGTTCGCAACGCATTGCAATCTGTAACTATAGTAAATTTTATACCAAGAATATAAACGCGGAACCGATTTAAAGAAGCAACTACCGCTAAAGTCTCGAGCTCAAAAGAATGATACTTTTGTTCTTCGATATTTGTCTGGCGACTGTAGTACGCAACCGCTCGCCACCTGCCCAATTCATCTTCTTGCAAAAGTATGCCAGCTATACTCTTTTTACACGTATCGGTATGAATTTGAGTTTTAGCCAAATGATTATATATTGCTAATATTGGTCGCTTAATTAATTCTGACTTTAATGTGACAAATGCTTGGTCCTGGTCTGGGCTCCACTCCCACTGACTATCTTTTTAACCGACTTCCCAAAAAGGAGGAGGTTCTATGTTCGACTTCATGTTTGTTTTTTTTTTTTTTTTTTTTTTTTTGTGTATGTTCACCGATTACTCCGTCAATTGTGGACCGATTTTGAAAATTCTTTTTTTGTTTGAAAAAGTATGTTCCGAAATTGGTCCCATTTTAATTTGGTGAAGATCTGATGAAGAACTTCGGAGATATACAACAGAACTCTTCAATAAATAACGGCAAATCTCTCGGGTTCGCTGCAATCGCATGTCTGTTTGTTGTTTATAACATTTCATAACATAACATCACGCCAGTTCGCTCTTAAAGGGTAAGCAGACCTCTCATTTCACCGGTTATGTTCAAGTTTCATGAAATCTATTCTGGCGAAATAGTTCCCTTACTAACTTAAACTTAACTTAACTTGCCTATTAGGTACGTACAACTAAAAAGTGAAAAATAAAAAAACTTTTTGCAAAAAAATACTACCGACTTCCAAATACAAACTACAAAGTGTAAAATAACTTAATTTTTTGAAGTCGGTGTCCATAACGCAAAAAAATGGTACCTACGAAAGACACCGACTTCAAAAAATTAAGTTATTTTACACTTTGTAGTTTGTATTTGGAAGTCGGTAGTATTTTTTTGCAAAAAGTTTTTTTATTTTAAAAGTTTTGTGAGTGGTGACGCTATTATAGCAAATCCTTTAACGAACCGCCTAAAAAAACTTGCAAGCCCAATAAATTGGCGTACTTCATGTTGGATTTTATGTGCTTTATATAATCTTACAGCCTCAGTTTTCTTAGTACCAGGTCTAACGCCTTCTTCAGAAATTTCAAACCCTAAGTAGTCAATGGTAGTGTAAAAGAATTTACATTTTGTAACTTTAAGAGTTAAACCAGCATCCCTTAATAACTTCAGTACAGTCTCCAATCGCTCCATTCCTTGTTCTATACTCTGTGAAGGTATAATAATATCATCCATGAAAGCAAAGGCTTCACTGTTCCTAGTACTTTTAACATTTTGTTAATAGTTTTTTGAAAAATGGATGGTGCATTTGCTAACCCAAACGGCATGCGAGTAAATTGATACTGCCCATCGGGAGTCACAAAGGCGGTTTTATCTTGAAAAGAAGGAGCGATTGGAATCTGATAATAACCAGATGCCAAATCTAATGTAATGAAATACTTATATCCCCCAAGACTGTAAATTTGATCCTCTACTCTCGGCAATGGAAAGTGCTCTTTAACAGTTTTTGAATTCAATGCCCTATAATCTACACATAGGCGCTGGTCGCCGGTTTTCTTTAGTACTAGTAAAATTGGACTAGCATGTGATGAAGTTGATTCTGTGATGATCCCGCTATCTAACATCTCTTGTATCATACCTTTGACCTTTTCTTTTTCAGCATGGGCTAATCTGTATGGTCTGTATACAACAGGGGTTGAGTCATTCAAAATTATTGTCATTTCTGTTAAATCTGTTAATCCTAAATCATTAAGTCCAAATGAAAAACAATCTTTATAATTTTGTAACATCCACTTCAACTTTTGAATCTCATCGGGGTTTAAATTATCCCCTATCGAAATATGATCCATAACTGTAATGGTATCCTTAAATTCGACTTTATTTATATTTAAATAACTATTGTGCTTAATAATTTGTGCTCTTGTCAGTATAGTATTTTTAGTTAATCTAAAGGGATCCCTATCTAAATTTACTAATATCACACATCCTAAACCATTGGTGACTGTATACGCACCGGGCATAACGTAAAACTTACATTTGTTCACGTTACGTATAGACCCACGTACATAAACAGAGCAAGTTATATGACTTTGAACCTTTATTGGCACCGCTGCCATAGAATGAACTTCTATATCTGATTCAATCATTAATTTTAATTTATCTGCCATATCATCATTAATTTGTTTGTGTAAAATTAAATGTTCATCAGTTTTAATTATAATTATGTTTGCTTGTTCAGTAAAAGTGTGGCCTAACAATATAGGGTACTTGAGTAAATCATCTCTTACTATTAATACTTTTGTTGCTGCAGAAAAGCCTTGAACAGTTAAATTAACGATTTGCCTAAAGGGCTTATCCATATATCACCAAACCCTTTAAGGGATGGCAAATTGGTATCAGTATATGATATCTTCAATGTATCAAAATCGCTCTGTCTAATGAGAGTACTCTGACTTCCAAGATCAACATAGCAAGTCATTGATTTCCCGTTAACGGTTATAGCTAGTATATATTTATTATCCAATGTACCCGCAAGTCTCACCTCTGATACAGCCTTGTCACCAGGGTGAGTACTGCTAGAGTTAGTATCATTAGTGTTCCTCAAAAGTCGCCTGCATGAAGCTGGCTGATGTCCAAGTCGTTTACATACGCTACAGATTACAAGAGGTTTCGGGCATTTGAAACTGGGATGGCCTACTTCACTACAATTAAAGCATTTGATCATTTTTGTTTTCTCATTTTCGTTTTCTCCGTCAAAACGTCTCTTAAAGAATGGTTTCCTATTTTCTTTAGTGTCTTCTAATTTTACAGTCTGTAAATAAGCCAGTAATTGCTCAGGTTGTCTATAGTTAGCTGCCTGAGTACCTAAACGCATACTCCTATCATCTAAACCATTTATTAATAAATCTACCGCTTTTTTATTGTATATTTCACATCTGTTTAGTAAATTGATCTTATGATAAAAATATGACTCCAACGTTTCATTGGATTTAACTTTCCTGTCTAACATTTCTTGCAACAATTGTGCATAATTTTGAACAGATGGAAAAGTTTTAGTCAATTTATCTTTCCATTCTGACCAAGTATAATTTACTGAAGATAGTCCTTGATACCACATCTTTGCTAATCCCGTCAACTTTGGTAGGGAATAATGTATTAATTGTGGTTCACTCCATCCGTACATCTTAGAACATTCTTCTAATTTATTTATCCATGTATCAACGGTTTGTTCTTTATTAGAAGGATCAAATTTAGGGATAGCATTACTATTAATTGAAAAGTGATTTTGTGAAGTAGGCAATGACTTTATCAAATCTAACAATTCTCGGGCAGAAACACTACTTGCAGATTTAGTCTGATTTAGTTTTGATCGATAACCAGAATTGCTTCTTAAAGATTCGCTATCAGAAGTAGACGTACTCACAGAACGCCATTTACTCCGCCTGTGCCGACGCTGATGCTTCCGAGGACGCTCATCACACCTGCTCCTATGATGCTTCGAAGCGCCACTATCAAGTCTCCGGTGTCGTGTACGTGGCGGAGACTCAGATTCACCGCTTCGACTGTGACGCCTCCGTGAAAAGCTCCGCTTTCTCGATCGGCGATAACGAGGCACCGGGATTGGAGGAGTCCCAGACTGTCCACGACATACTTGCTTCACTTCCTCATCTCCCGACATCGCAATAACAAACGGTCTGAAACTTGTTATTGATTGTATAAGATATTTGCTAAATGGCACACATGGCTAAGGTCACAGGGTTTTAATACCTATGTACTAAAATTCAAGATATTATCTAGTGGAAAAAAAAACATTTGTTCTCCAAAGTTGAACAAATAAATCGAATCGAATGAATTTGTAAAAATGTTGCCTCGGCTCTTTTTATTGTGGTTTACCAACCCACGCAAACTATAAAGAATAATCGAACTCACCTTAATAACCAACTCTAAGGCCTCGGTCTCGAATTTTGCGGGTGGCGGAGCGGCAGCGGCGGCGGCGCGGGAGAGCTCCCGATTATTAGGCATTCATATAATATTCATCACCAATACCAATATGAGATATTTAGTTCCAACATACTACGAGAAGTCAATACAGTAGATGAGTGATACGCCTTGCCAAGTCTACTATTTTGATATTAGTGTAATTTAAAAATATCACTAATACTGATATATTAGTTACAATATTATAATATTTCCAGTCAAATACAGTATAACCAAATTTTTAGAAATATCGGTAGTATCCTATCTCTAAATGTGTCAATTTTAGTTCCTGATACGCTCGAGCGGGGTGCTTTGAATCAGCACAAAAATCAACTGTCATTTCATATAGTATGTTTAGTCCAGCGTACTTGTATAATAGAGGTCAGTGTTTTGTACTGACCGGCTTCTGAACTAAAAACTTTGGGAGTTAGGAAAGTAAACCGCAGAGTTCGTTTCCAAGTAGTACTTATTTCAATAAAACAATCCAATGCTTTTAAATATTTCGCTTTCTTTCTCACTCGAGTGTACGACAAGAAAAAAACATGTCCGCGCAGAATGCCTGGCCAAAATTACATAAACCCTCCTGCTTTCATTTTAAATACTTTTAAATTAAACTTATTTTAAAAATGACACGAATCAATCCAATGAAAATTAATAAAATAAGTTTTTAATTCTAGTCCAGTTAAAATTGAAGGATTTGCGATATAATAAAATATAACACTGTTAATCAATTAAAAGTGTCCCATTCGACATTCATCCTTTGAGCAATCCCTTTCTATTCCTGTCATGGAAGTAGTACTTACTATATCCATAACATGATATGGGTAGTAATTACTATTTCCATGATACCCATATAATACATAAAATGTGGCATAGCTTCTAGTCAAACAATTCAGCAAAATGCTAGAACCTAACAAGTACATCAGAAAAATTATATAAAAGATCTTTTACAAAAGTTTGAAATGGAGAATTGTAAAACTTGTACAACTCCACTATCTGGAAAACTCGAGGTCAGTACCAGCAGTGATAGTGATCATAATCTAGCGGCGTATCAAGAATTAATTGGTTGCCTCATGTTTCTGAGTGTTAATACTCGTCCAGATATCGCATACGTGACCAGTTACCTGAGTCAGTTCAATACTCGGTACAACAAGACTCACTGGTTAGCCGCAAAGAGAGTCTTACAATATCTAAAAGGCACTTTAGATTACTCGATTTGTTATAGAAAATCAAGTATGCCACTTTTAGGTTTTTGCGATGCCGATTGGGCAAACTGTAATATAGATCGCCGTTCTTATACGGGTTATTGTTTCAAATTAGCAGGCAGTCCGGTTTCATGGGCCTCGCGGAAGCAGCATACCGTAGCTTTGTCCTCAGCGGAAGCCGAGTATATGGCAATAACTGAAGCTACGAAGGAAGCGATTTATTTAAGGAGGTTAATCACTGAATTAATTTCCGATCCTATGGTAAAGCAAAAGTTATTACCTGTTTAGCTTTAAATCCGGTACACCACCATAGGACAAAACATATAGATACCAGATAACTATCACTTTATTAGAGAAAAGATTAGTGATAATTCGGTAAATTTAAAATATACCAAATCAAGTGATATGCCCGCTGACATCTTAACTAAACGATTGCAGCGTGTGGCACATGGTAGATGTGTGCTAGGCTTAGGTTTAGTGTAAATATATTTTGACACGTTTATTTCAGTACTTAGTATACATTTTCATGTCTTTTTTATTGGTATATTATGAGCCAATTTTTATGTTATTTATTTGTGAGAATTTTGATTAAGGGGGCGTGTTGTAATAATACTGGCTTCATATTGTCTATGAATAGAATAATTCAAAATTCTTCTCCTTTCAAGTAACTAGGTTACCATTACTTCAATAAAATAACAAACCTGCTGAAACACGTCTTTTCTTTGCATAATACAAAATTACAATAGAATATCAGATCAAAGAAGAGCTATAGTTAGGAATAAACTTCTATCTCAAGCAGTTATAGAACAACTAACAGAAGAAGTACGAACACAAATACTACAAGAATCAGTAAATGGTTCAGACAATAACACCATCAGTCAAAACATGAGCGAAAGTACTCTTGAAGAACAGCCACAAGTGCTCATTCAATTACAACCTATTAATCCTATTGATTTTCAATCTCAACCACACAACCAATCGCAACCTTACACACAAACGTCACATATATCCACACAAACTGAATATTTAACTCATACGCTAGAAAATGATGTTGAAACTTTAGTCGCCGCAGATGAAAACCTAATAACAGATAGTTTTATTCAAGAAATATACGATAAATTTAGAACAACTCTAGCTCAATATTCTGGTATGGACCCATTAGTTCGTCCAAAATTGCCAAAATGTCGATACAGTCCTAATCTTTTTCGTTTAGTAAATTTATTTAATGAAAACATACTAAGTCAATTTATTTCTGATGACACCAAACTTTTAGATATTCACACTCTTATATATTGCACGGCGGTAGTCATATCTGAAGAACTTAAATTTAAAATAACGCAACACACAAGAAACACTAGTCCAAAACAGAATGTCAAACCAGCATGGCAACAGAGGTTAGATAAAGATATAGAAAAACTTAGAGCAAATTGCGGTTGACTTACACAATACATCAACAATAACAGATCAAACAAAGTTGTAAAGAGAGTTGAGGTCATACTTAGAAGCAGTTATACACACACTTGGCATGAAGACATTAACAGAAAACCTGAAGAATTTTTAGACACATTAAAATAAAAACTAGCACTTAAAGTTCATAGACTCAGAAGATATAAGAAAGCACAACAACGTAAAGCCGATAACGCTATATTTGCCACAAATGAAAAGATATTTTACAGAAACCTACACAAACCAGAAACCGAGGCAAGTGAAGAAAATAACACAGACACAGTTGAATTACCTACAAAAGAACAACTAGAAACATACTGGTCTAGTATTTGGGAAGAACCTATACAACACAACGACAAGGCTACATGGATAATGGAAGTGTGGTATCTGTATGATAATTATAAGTTGCGGGTAAGCCGCTATTAAACAGTTGGTTCGTAGACTTGATGTTTCATTGAGTGCGCTCCCGAAAATATTCCTTTTAAACACTACTGGCGACGAGTAAAATTAAGAAAAATTACCACTAATAGTTAGTGTATAGTGTTATTGTGAAGTGACAATAAAATGCCGATCGGAAAAATCGAACAATACGATTTATCGAGCAAAAAATGGTTGGCATACATTCGACGGTAGGCGTTGCCGCTTATCGCGAAGAATGTTTGTTTACATTCTTATAACGGCACTCGGATTGAAATGATCGGTTATATAGTGGTTAATGTGGAGGTCGGGACACACTCGGCGAGAGATTTAAAACTATTTGTCATTAAGAATGGTGGACCACCTTTAATGGGTAGATCTTGGTTCAGTAAATTAAATATCGATCATATTCAAATTAACGAATTGATGTTGAACTTATCAGACGACAAATTAGTAGATACTTTGCAAAAAGAATTTCCCACCGTGTTTGCTCCGGGTCTTGGCACATGTACCAAGCAACTTTCATTAAGTTTAGCCGACATGACTCCCGTTTTTATCAAAGCTAGATCATTGCCATTAGCTTTACGTAAACCTGTAGAACAAGAGCGAAGAGAAGTGTAGAAGACGGCTCGAGGCAGAGGGTACTATTCGTAAGGTGGATTACTCTGATTATGGTACACCCATTGTACCAGTCATAAAGAAATCTGGTGAAATACGAATCTGCGGCGATTATAAAGTTACCATTAACCCAAAGTCGATTCGCGACCCGTACCCTATGCCACGAATCGAGGAATTATTTGCTGCACTAAGTGGCGGCGAACGGTACTCGAAAATCGATCTTACCAACGCGTACCAACAACTTTTTATGGATGAAAATTCGCGAGCTTGTAGTGCGATAACAACGCATATAGGCACTTTTATTTACCAGCGTACGCCTTTTGGTTTGACATGCATTCCCGAGAAATTCCAAAAGTTTATGGAAGAAACACTTAGGGGCTTGAAGAAAACTGCAGTGTTTTTGGATGATGTGGCAATCACAGGCGCCAACAGGTCGGAGCATATTGCTAATTTAAAGGCTGTGTTGTCCCGCTTGCGTGAGGTCGGTTTACGGATTAAATTTAAGAAGTGTAGCTTTATGAAAGAAAGCATTACTTATTTGGGTTTTATTATAGATAACCAGGGTTTGCATCCAGACCCAAACAAAATAAAAGCGATCGTGGATGCACCACCACCAGAAGATTTAATTCAGCTCAGATCATTTCTCGGTATGATAAATTATTATGCCAAGTTCATACCCCCTCTGACTTAGTAGCGAACGGACGTGTTATTGTGAGCTCCGATAAAATAATTTTTTAAAAGTGTTTTAGCAATCAGACATTCTTATAAATCGCATATAGTTGAAGAATATCAAAATTCTGAAGTGCTTGAGCCAAATCTAGTGTAAAACCTCAGTGCAAGTGACTAATTATTGCTAATTTAAAACAAAGAAAAAGTGACAATCATATTGGTGAATCCGTGTAATACCCACATAGTAATTATCATCACAGTGTTTTCGTCAAAATATAATTGCCGAGTTCGTTTGATTGGATCAATATTTTCGCCTCTGCAGTTATAAACTCAGATAGCCTGTTTCAAGCTGAGACGACTGCCGCGTCGTGTGGTCCGAGTTCGAATCCGGTCAAAGACTCGTCTTTTTGTACGCAAATAAATTGACAAATTTAAAGAAATATAAGGCGTGCTCAAAAGTTCTGAAATTGGTGGTGGCTGGTGCGGGGACCACACATATTGCCAACAGCCCTGCGCGCGGGTTGTCGTAACGCACTCGCTACTACTAAACGTGGGTACTACGAGACGTGCGCGCGCCGTGTGCATACTAACAAGTTACTATGTCGGTTCGGCGCTCTCCGCCAAGCACATTGATTCCTTTGGATTCTCCAATATACCCCTCACATCATAGTTCGGACTCGGCCCTTCATGAAATATCTAAAACCTCTGACCTAATCGACAAGAATGTCAATGTATCAAAGCGCTATAAACGCACTTTGGATGAACTCGAGGGCAGCCCAGGGTGTTCGTCCGAAATAAAATACCTGCTCAAAGAAATCAGGACCCAACAAGAGTCTAAGTTCGAATTATTAAATAATGCTCTCATTACAATAACAAACCAAAACCGGGAAATTCAAAAATCGGTTGAGACATTGACTGCTAAGCATGCCGATCTTCTTGTAAAAGTCAATAACTTGGAGCAGGAAAACACTGAGTACAGGAAACGAGTGTCGGCGTTGGAGAGTAGTTTGAATCATCTGGAATCAAGTGTGCGCTCTTCAACCATAGAAATCCGTAACCTACCCAAGCAGGAAAACGAAAGCAAGGAAGTCTTGGTTGAAACCATTCAGCGGCTCGGCTCGACTCTGGAGCTTGAACAGGGCATACTACAATCCGAGATACGAGACATTTTCCGTTCTAAGTCGGAAGCATTAATAGTGGACTTCACGACTACCACGAGGAAGGAATCATTAGTGTCTAAATATAAGGCATTCAACAAAATTAGGCGGCAAAATAAGCAAGCGCAGTTGAACTCGCAGCTCATCAACCATCCAGGCAAACCTTGCACTCTATACATCTCAGAGTACCTAACTTCTAAAACCAGACGAATTTTCTATCTTGCTCGCTTAAATGTAAAGAATAAAGAACTCCATGCGGCTTGGACCTCTCATGGGAAGATCTATGTCAAGAGAGAAGAGAATGCATCACCAGTCCGTATTGATGACGAAGCTGTTCTTCAAAAACTTTTCTTGTGACTGGTTTTAAACGTTGATTATTCCCATTTTTCAATGTTTTTAGCATGTTTTGTGCGTTTTTACTCCTAATCTTAAGTTTATATTACAATTTTATGTTTTATGTTACATTGCTAGGTCTTTGTCATTGTTATTGCAGAACTACATGTGTACACACTTTAACCATTCACTACACTTACAACTACTCACCCACACTCAACTCACCCGAGCGATATGTAGACATCTTTGCATTCTTTCGTATTTTGATAGTTAAAGCTAAAAGTGATCCGGATTTTAGTTTAAATAAAATAATTCTTCTTCTTTTTAAGCAAATCTACAGCAGCAACTCTCATGCAAAATATTGAAATAGACTTGGATCTGGACACTTTTCGGGTGGCTAAGACTGTCTCATGCGACATAGAAAATGCAAAAACACACATATCTTGCCACAGGCATAGTATCAATATCCTATCCCAAAATATTCGTAGCATCAATCGTAATATTCCAAACTTCGTCACACTTCTTCAAAGATCGAAAATATCTTGGGACATTTTGGTCCTCTCTGAATGCTGGCTTCCATCTGCAAAGTACATTCCTTCCCTCGACAACTATAACCATGTAGCGACAACCTCAAACAAAACCCAAAACGAAGGTGTTGTAATTTATTACAGTAAACACCTTCAAGTCACTGCCGAGGAGCCTTCTATTCTCGACGCTAACTGTTTACTCTTAAAATTAAATCGAGATGTTTGCATACTAGGATTATATCGCCCACCAAGCCAAACTAACATTACTAAATTTCTTGATTCCCTAAACCTATTTCTCACTAACCTGAAAACTTATAAAAATATTTTCCTTTGTGGTGACATAAATATTAACATAGTTCCAAATAGTGCTGATAAACGATCTCACGACTACCTAAACTTACTGGTTAGCCATGGTATGCTCCCAGGTCACACTCTACCAACGCACGGACTAACATGTCTAGACCACATGATGCTGAAGACAAATATGGACGTATCTTGTTTTGTCTTTGAAACATCCATTACCGATCACGAAAGTGTAGCCATTAGCTGTTTACCCAGATCGCGCCCCAATTACATCAACGAAACATATAGTTCAGTCAACTACGAGAATCTCGATAAAGATATGCTAACCATCAATTTCCAGCCTATCATTGCCTCGCAGGACGCAAATGTCTCAACCGAGCTTCTTGTTACTTACTTGTCTGCGGCAATCAGGAACAATACGAGGATAGTTAAAACAAACAAAAAAAAGTTGATTACGAAACCGTGGATTACTAAAGGACTATTACGTTGTATGAGAAACCGGGACAGTTTGCATAAAAAACTAAAACGGAATCCTGATGACGAGATTATTAAAACAACATACAAACGTTACCGTAACTATTGCAACTCCCTACTCAAAAAAGCAAAAAAGATGTACGACAAGCAGGAGATTTATAACGCTAAGGGCAACAAGAAGAAGCTTTGGGATGTTATCAAAAGAATAAGCGGCTCCAATATAAGAACAGACCATTCGTCGTCCCTTTTGACATCCAAAAATTCCGATATTGATTTGAACAACGCCAACCACTTTTTTGCAAACGTAGGTGCAAACCTAGCGAAGAAGATCTCCACTGATAAAAGAGCTCCATCCACCTACTGCAAAGATCACTTACCGAACGCTCCCCCAAATTCAATGGTCTTCCTTCCCACGGACGAGCAAGAGATTTTCACTCATATCAATGGGTTAAAGGATAAATGTGCAGTTGGTATCGATCTTATAAGTGGTAAGATAGTCAAGAGATACGCAAATCTCCTTACCTCTCCCATGACTCACATTTGTAACCTGTCAATCTCTACAGGGGTCTTCCCAGAGCTATTTAAAATAGCTATTATCAAGCCAATCCATAAATCCGGGAAACTTGACTCTGTGAACAACTACCGACCTATTTCCATACTTCCGGCGCTTTCCAAGATCCTGGAGCGCCTAATAAATAAACGCTTAATCAGGTTTCTGGAAACCAACAACTTGCTCTCTCCTTCACAATTTGGTTTCAGAACCGGTAAGAGTACCAACGATGCTGTCCATGAGCTGGTTAACTCCATCGTTGGCAGTCTCGACAATAGGATGAAATGTCTAACGGTGTTCTTGGACCTTGCAAAGGCGTTCGACAGTCTCAATCCCGAATCTTCTAAAAAAGCTTGATCGGCTTGGCGTAAGAGGAATTCCACTTAAATTATTGGAGGACTATCTCACTGGAAGAAAACAAAGAGTAAAAATTAATGATAGCTTAAGTGACGAGCTGACTGTCAATTTTGGTGTACCCCAGGGTAGTATAATCGGGCCAACACTATTCTTGGTGTATATTAACGACCTCTGCCGGCTTCCTCTCCTGAAAGGAAAAATCGTCACATTTGCAGATGATACGGCACTGTTCTTCAGCGTTAACACAGTCAGTGAATGGTTGCAAAACAATTTATTGACACTTAACGTGACGAAAACTAAATATGTAACCTTTGCTCATAGAGCTATCCTTCTTCCTCCGTCAAACCTTTCTATTTCGGTACATACGTGTGGCTCTCCAAACCTCGGGTGTACTTGTCCCACACTCGAAAGGACTGTTAATATAAAGTACTTAGGGATCATTATTGACTCCCACCTTTCTTTTAAATCTCATTTTGATGCGCTTGTTCCGAGGATCCGCAAACTTATTTATATATTTAAATCATTAAGACACACTGCAGATCGAAAGACCATTAAAATGGTTTACTTTGCCTTATGCCAACCGTTAATTGAGTACTGTATCACAACGTGGGGTGGTGCCTCCAAAACTCATCTTATCGAAGTAGAGAGGGCACAGCGCGCTATACTTAAGGTTGGTGCTGGTCTCCCCTTTCGTTTTCCAACTCTTGATTTATACAAAGAATGGGACATCCTTACGGTCAGACAAACTTTTATCCTGCTTACGGTAGCTAAAAAACACTCCCAGCTACAGTTTGACCCCAAATTAACAAATAATCAACGACGGAAGGGAAGAGTCTGTCCCTCATTGCAGTTCAAAACTTCACTCCCTCAGAAATTCTTTTGCTTCCTTGGTCAATTTTTGTACAACAAATTAAATATAACACTTAATCTATATCCCAAAACCATCTCTCATTGTCACAAATCAGTTAAAACATTTCTTAAAACCCTTGACTACAAAAAAACTGAGAATCTTTTAACGGTTCTCAAATAGTTCTCCTTCTTTCCTTACTCCCGTGGCTGATTTACACCTCATACTCGCTCTCGAATACTAACATACATTCATACACCCCAACATACATTCATACACTACAACATACATTCTAACACTCCAACATACCTTCAAACACTCTAACATACATTATGCATGCAGGACACTACAAATAACCAGTTTCGTATGAACAGTTGTCAATTATTCTTTTTTATTTATTTTTTTTAATATTTTAATTTCAAGTTTTTAATTTAGTTTTTTTTTTTTTATAACTTTTGATATTATTTTTAATTTTCAACAGACTATTGTTTAGTCTCCTTGGTAGGTACTATTAATGATGTGCACATCGTCTTTAAACTTTTGACTGTATTGTTTTGCTGTGGGGGGCCCTGGTGACCTGTAACACAGGCTTTTTCAAAAGCCTACTTCAGGCACCAGTCTCTTACAATGGTGGAATATAGCATTAGCCAAAAACATTGTTAATTTTAAGGTAACCTATTATTGTAAAGAGAGAACAAATAAATTAATTGAATTGAATTGAATACCGCAGTTGAGTACTATTTTACATCCTTTACATAGTTTATTGCGTAAACAGAGTGTTTGGGTCTGGTCAGCAGATTGTGTAAAAGCTTTCCAGGATATAAAAGCAGCTATTCTCAGTAGCAAGGTGTTGGTACACTATAATCCTGAACTACCATTAGTAGTACTAGCCGTGGATAGCAGTTCATATGGTATCGGCAGTGTTCTTTCACATCGCTTTCCGAACGGCGACGAGCGCCCAATTTGTTCGCGTCACGGACGTTAAATGCAGCTGAACGATCGTATAGTCAGCTGGACAAAGAGGCCCTCGCGATTATCGCTGGCGTGATCAAGCACCACCAGTATATTTATGGTCGTCATTTTATTATCAAAACGGATCATAAACCCTTAACTTTTATTTTTGGATCCAAATTTGGGTTACCTCAAACGGCAGCTAGTAGGCTACAAAGATATGCCACTAGGCTGGCGTCTTATGATTTCGGGATTGAGTTCGTCAAATCGAGTGATAACTGCAATGTAGATGATGCACTATCGCGATTGCCACTACCATATGAACGGAAAAATTGTGATTACTTGGGTTCGGTATCATATGTAAACTATGTCGAGGAATCAATCCCTATCAATGCAAAAGAGGTGGATAAATGGACACAGAAATACAACGTTTTAAGTAAAATTAAAAATTATCTTATCACTGGCTGGCCAACAAAAATAACAGCCGAGTTGGAAAAGCCTTATTACAACCGGAAAGATAATTTAGTGCTGGAACATGGTTGCATTTTATACAATCACAGGGTAATCGTGCCGGAGGCACTTAGAAAACCAGTTCTGTCCGAATTACATGAAGGACATTTAATTAATAATAATTTAGGAGTAGTTAAAATGAAAAACATAGCAAGGAGTTATGTTTATTGGCCAACATTAGATTTAGAAATTGAGACTCTCGCGAAAGATTGTAGTGCTTGTCGCCAGCAGCGTGAGTCACCCCCACGTTCCCGTAAAAGGGGAGTGGGAGTTCCCTGCACGGCCCTGGCAGAGACTACATATCGATTTCGGTGAATTTCAGGGTAAACATTATGTCGTGACCGTGGACGCTCATAGTAAATGGATCGAGGTGCAGAAAATGTTAGGCACTACCGCCATAGCGACGATAGGAAGACTTAGGGAACTGTTTGCGCGTTTCGGTCTTCCCTCTCAGATTGTGAACGACGGCGGCCCGCCTTTTGGATCGGCAGAGTAGCTAATTTTTTTACAAGAAATTTTATCACTCACACTATTACTAGTCCCTATAGGCCGGCGGGTAACGGAGCGGCCGAGAACGCGGTGAAGTTAGTAAAGCGCGCAATGAAGAAAGCCGCGCACGAAACTGTCGATGTTGATACGGCAGGCACAAAATTATTATTCCAATATCGCAATTGTGAACACACCTGCTGTTGCGATGCTAGGCAGGCGGCTCCGTGGTAGGTTGGACGTACTGCGGCCGAGCGCCGAGCGCGCCAGCGAGCAGGCGGCGGCACACGCCGCGCGCCACAGCCCGGGCACCGAGCGCCACGCCGCGCCCGGCGATCACGTGCTAGCGCGAGACTACCGTCCGCGCGCTAACAAGTGGGCGCCGGCCGTGGTCACCGCGAGAGAGGCACCGTTAACCTATCGGGTGCGTAGTGCAGACGGTAAAGAATGGAAAAGACACATTGATCAATTTTTACCTGTAGGGACGTCTCGCACCACTAAACGGCATTCAGTTTTAACCGACTGCGTCAATATTGAGGATAAGTTAGAGGACGCGACAGTGGACGATGCCAATGGTCAGGATAGTAGGGCTACGGAACTGACAACATGCCATAAAGACATTTCTAATGCATCAAATCAGGAAGTACACATACCGAACCCAGGTCCGCTATTAGGCAACAACGAGACTCCTGAGAAGTCAAGAGTGCGCCAACTGCGCGCTTGTACGTTATTTAAAAAGAAGTACAAATATTAATATTATTATTACTCACCACTTATGGTATTGTTATTTTTTGTTGACTTGCTGACTTTTAGAGTTTTTTTTTTGTCAATACGATTTGTTTTTATTTAAATTAACTAATAAGTTATGTTAAGTTACTGAGTTTCACCCAACGATAATGCTTTTCGATTTATATGAAAGTGGCTAAATTCGTAAAATGCAGAAGTAGTTACGGAACTTATTACTTAAGCGAAACAATGTTGTATAGTTAATTAATTGCTAAGTAGCTACTGCTACGCTAGCTGTTACGCAAGTAAGTATATTATATTGATATCTGCTACTGCAGATATCAATATAATATACTTACTTGCGTAACAGTTGTTTTACAATAGTTAAAGCAATTGGTTTATGTAAATACCTACTGCCTATTGATAAGTATGCGTTTATTTTTTAAGAGGGGACGTGTGGTATCTGTATGATATTTATAAGTTGCGGGTAAGCCGCTTTAAACAGTTGGTTCGTAGACTTGATGTTTCATTGAGTGCGCTCCCGAAAATATTCCTTTTAAACACTACTGGAAGAAGAAACAAAATTAGAAGGATTAGATCATATTAGAATTAAAGGTACACTTACGACAGAGTTTAAGAAGAGACTTAACGCTCTTTGTAAAACTCAACTTTCGGGTAAACATCTCATCAAGGCCCTAAATACATTTGCAATCCCCATATTAACGTACTCGTTCGGTGTTATTAAATGGACAAAAACAGATACAGAACAATTAGAGCGAACCACCCGCACCACACTTACAAAACATAACAACTTACACCCTAAATCTGCAATAGAAAGACTTACGATCAAAAGACAAAACGGAGTGAGAGGCCTAATAGATATCCAGTATCTGTGGTGAAAACAAATCTGTAGACTTAAAACATTATTTCACTCAAAATCTCGTACCAGCAATATTCATAAAACTATAGACCTAAATGATTTCAACTACACTCCACTTAACTTAATTGAACAGGCAGATCCACTAGATAGCACCAACATTAACCCACAGATACAAAAAATTGAAGACTGGAAGAAAAAAGTACTTCATGGGCGACATCCTCACGATTTGGAACAATCCCATATAAATAAAGTCGCGTCAAACAAATGGCTTAAGATAGGTAGTTTGTTCCCTGAAACTGAAGGATTTATAATTGCGATACAAGACCAAATAATTAACACAAAAAATTACCGAAAATATTTTATCAAGGATCCTTCAGTTACAAACGATAAATGTCGTAAGTGCCACTTACAGCAAGAAACGATCCAGCACATAACTGGGGCGTGCACAACTCTCACGCAGACAGACTACACACACAGACACAATCAGGTGGCAAACGTAATTCATCAAAAATTAGCCGTTAAATACACACTTATACAGGACGCAAACATCCCTTATTATAATTATACACCACAAACCATATTAGAAAACGACACTCATAAACTTTACTATGACCGCGCCATTCTCACTGATAGGACAATTCATTACAATAGACCGGATATCACTTTGCAGGATAAAATAAATAAAATTACCTACCTAATAGATATCGCTGTTCCCAACACACATAACATAGAGAAAACAATAACCGAAAAAATCAGTAAATACGCAGACTTGAAGGATGAGGTAACTAGAATATGGCGTCAAGAAAAACTTTATGTTGTGCCTATAGTCCTCTCCACAACAGGCGTTATCCTAAATCATCTTCTTCACAGTTTAAAATTGCTAAATCTAAAAGGAACCCTCTATGTTACTTTACAAAAAGCTGCCATCTTAAATACATGTCGTATAGTTAGAAAGTTCTTGCAAATAGAAGAAAACGAAGTAGGTGCACATCAAAACACACCCTCCTCATAACACACCACACGCTGCATTTACTTGGTTTTGGCCCGTAAATGTAGCTTAAACCAGCCTAAGAGCTGAGTAGTTAAAAAACTTTACAAATAATAATAATAATCTGTGGCTCGACTTGACAGACAGTTGCCAAAAATTTTCTCTTAGAAATTTCTTCCATAATAAATATTTTTAACAATCTAAATTATACAAAACAATATGAAATCAAAGAAAAAAAAAACATACAACAGTAAAATCAACAAAAGTATGACCGAAATACAAATTCAAGAATAAGAAATGTGAAAAATTAAGTCGACGGCGACGTCATGTTAACGAGAGCTGCCGCCGCAAGAAATGCACGCCCACCACCTCCGGCCTCGTCGCCCAGCTCCGCCTCGCCGCCGCCGGAAACCAGCCCCACCGTGAGTGCTGTGACACCGGCCGTGGCAGTTGCGTCGAGCTCGAGCGACGAGTACTTCTCTCCGCCGACGACACCACCACCTGCGCGTCGACGGGGAGGACGCCGGCCGCCGGACCGCTTAGGACCTCGAGGCTTACCGGTCTCTGATAGGGTCCCAGCACCCGGCGGAAGTGTGCAGCGCATGAGATGGACACAATCCATAAACGAAAATGTCATGCGCGCATACTTTGGGGCTACAGAGGGAGGAAACAACCTGACCGCGTACCGTGTCCGGATGCTCTCTTTGTTTCAGGTGCTTGAGCCAGCCGTCAACGTTTCGGCCCAACGACTTTCGGATCAGGTGCGGGTCATCCAGCGTAATCGTATGTTGGATGATACTGTACTTGATCGCCTCCGAACGGAAATGGGTAACCGTGTCACTGCCCCATCGTCGCAGGCTGTGGTGCTACCACAGTCCAACCACGCTGACGAGGAGAGTAGTGACAGGGTTACAAACGTAAGTACCCAGTGCAATGAGGAATTGAGGAGTGCTTTGGAGTGTGCTATTCGGGAGTATCGCAACATGCCACCCGAACTTAGGCCACGATTACCTCGTTTGCCCATGCATAACAAGAATAGGGCGCTGGTGGCTGTTCTGGATTCGCAGTTGTCAAACTATTTTGATGACTGCGAAGACCTCACTGATACACATTCGATCATATACTGCGTGGCTGTAGCGGCATGTCGTGTAGCTCATGTCAAATTTGCAGATGACAGAACTACACGACCGAAACCAGCCGTACCGGCTTGGCAGTGCAGGATCGAACGTCGTATTGGTGGGGCCAGAGCACTCATCGGCAAACTAATTTGTTTCAGGGAGGGCAATAGCCGCCCAAGAGTGATGCGCTTTGTGAGACGGGCGTTTTCGGGGACTGATGTCAGCCCCCGAGACTATATATCCCATGTCACAGAGCGCATCGACTTCCTGAAACAAAAAGTGTATGCATGGGCAAACCGTATTCGTAGGTACAGGCGGAGAGTGGAGCGATACACCCAGAATCGCACATTCCAAAGTAATGAAAGGTGGGTTTATCGGGCTTGGGAGCGACCCAACCAAGGTGTGACTGATACCTGCCGGATGGTGACGCTATGTGTTCATTCTGGCGCAGCATCTGGTCGGTGCCTGTCAGTCACACCGAAGGTGAATGAACTCGGGAGGTCGAACGAGCGTGTGATACAATACAAGAAATGGGGGCTATCACGATCAGCCCCCAAGATGTAGCCCGTGCAGTCCGTCCATTGCCGAACTGGAAATCTCCAGGACCGGACGGACTGCACAACTTTTGGATCAAGTGGCTAAAAAGGTCGCACGCTCGTTTGGCATCTCAGTACCAGGCAGCCTTAGAGTCTGGTTCGCTACCCAAGTTCCTTACAACAGGAATAACCCACCTGCTCCACAAGTCTGGTAGCACCGCGGAACCCAAAAATTATAGACCAATTACATGTTTACCAACGGTTTATAAGGTTCTTATATCCATTTTGAGAGTTAAAATTAATAAACACGTCGACGATAACTCCATCATGTCGGTCTCTCAGAATAGATGTGGGAACGTGTCCCGCGGTACTAAGGAGCTACTCCTTATTGATATGGCCATTAGCCAACAGGTTCGGCGTTCCCGAAAGGATCTGTCGACATGTTGGATAGATTATAAGAAGGCCTATGACTCGGTGCCTCATACATGGCTCATGAGGGTGCTAGAATTGTATAAAATAGATACAACTCTACGCACCTTCCTGATGTCGTGTATGAGGCAATGGAGCACAGTCCTTCGCTATCCAGGATGTCGAAATATCCAAAGGAATAGCGAACCTGTAAGGATCGAGCGAGGTATATTCCAGGGCGATAGTTTGAGTCCACTTTGGTTTTGTCTTGCCCTGAATCCTCTAAGCATGCTGCTGGAGAATTCAGGGCTGGGCTATCGGGTAAAGAGGGGGGGGGGTCTGGTTATATCTCACCTCCTTTACATGGATGATCTGAAGCTCTTTGCCCCCAGCAATCTTCAGCTGATGGAGCTACTGAAGGTAACTGAAACTTTTAGTAGCGCCATCAGGATGGAGTTTGGTGTGGACAAATGTGCGGTCATGCATGTAAAGCGAGGGGAAATTGTGGAATCCGTAGGTATTCAACTAGCGGATTCCATAAACCTGAGATCCCTCTCTCCAAACGAAACCTATAAGTATTTGGGTATGTCGGAAGCGTTAGGTATCAGTACTACTGACATGAAGCAATCGTTGAGGGAACGCTTCTTTGGCCGTCTGAAGAAGGTATTCAATAGCCTTCTTTCAGGCGGAAACAAGGTGCGCGCCTTCAACGGTTGGGTCATGCCGGTATTGATGTACTCTTTCGGCATACTCAAATGGACACAAACGGAACTCGACGCCCTGGATAGGCGGGTCCGTACACTGCTGACTGCATATCGAATGCATCATCCACGATCGTCGGTCATGAGATTGTATATCCCGCGGAAGTGTGGTGGCCGAGGTTTTTTAAATGCCAAAAACATCCACAACCGCGAGATATGCAATCTCAGGGAATATTTTCTACACACCGTCGTGGGTATGCATCGAGATGTAGTAGCAGTGGACAAGGGACTCACCCCGCTCTCCTTGGCGTGCTTGATACTAACGACCGCAGGGAAGTATGGCAGAGTAAGGAGCTTCACGGACGCTTTTTCCGGGCCCTACATGGGTCCGATGTAGACCAAGCAGCGTCCGTAGCCTGGCTGCGTTTCGGTGACCTCTTTGGGGAAACCGAAGGTTTTGTCTGTGCAATTATGGACGAAGTTATCATGGCGAATAACTACCGGAGATTTATTGTGAAGGATGGCACGGTTGACATCTGTCGGGCATGTCACCGCCCGGGTGAATCGATCCGCCACATTATCTCTGGATGTTCTCGTCTAGCTAACGAGGACTACTTGCATAGGCACAACCTTGTAGCCAGGATCATCCACCAGCAACTTGATCTAAAATACACTCTTGTGGCATCGGAGGTACCGTACTACAAGTATGTGCCCGACCCAGTTCTCGAAAATGGCAATATCAAGCCCCTCTCGGCGAGTTATCAGACGCTATTGAGGCTATTAATACGGACCTGGCTCGAATTGGTGACTGGAGCACTGAGTTTGGCCTGAAGATCAATCCGACGAAAACTCAAGTGGCTGTTGTGGGAAGTTCCCGAACGGTCTCTAGGATTGATTGGGCGACACTTCCCCAGGTTTCTTTCAACAACACCATTGTTCCTATAGCTGAAACTGTGAAGGACCTGGGGATTTACATCGACAGCACCCTTTCCTGGACTAAACAACTGCAAGAGGTCAGTCGTAAACTGTTTGCTTCTGCGGGTTCCCTGAGACGCCTTCGTAACTTTCTTCCCATCACCACTAAAATTGCGTTAGCACAATCTCTTCTTCTCCCTATCCTGGACTATGCTGATGCCAGCTATCTCGATCTCACCCAAGACCAATTGGACAAGCTTGAGCGACTTCAAAATCTCTGTATCAGGTTCATATTTGGCTTGCGCAAGTATGACCATGTTTCTGAATTTCGAACCAAGCTCAAATGGCTTCCTATTCGCCTTCGCCGGAATGCCCACATCCTTTCATTACTATATAATGTGCTCTTTAATTCTTCTAGTCCTTTATATCTTAAAGAACGCTTTCAGTTCCTCTGTGACACACATTCTCGGTCCTTGAGATCATCGGAAAACCTAAAATTAAGCATTCGTATGCATTCCACATCCTTCTTCGACAAATCTTTTACGGTTCAAGCAGCTCGTTTGTGGAATGCATTACCTATTGAGGTAAGGCGTGCGCAAACATTACCTTCATTTAAAAAAATGGTGAAGGAGCATTTCCTTTCTGTGTAACTATTCTTCTCCTTTCTCTGTTCTATATTTGATATTTATTAGTATATTATTTTATTTGTATGTATGTATTTTATGTTATAACTAAGTAATATTATTTAGTATAGTTTTTGTACACTGACAGCCCTATGTCTATCTTCTCTCGTTCAGTCCATCCAAAGGTTGTCTGTAAGAGATTGCCCTGTGCGATAAGACCGCCCATTGTACACTTATCTTTATAAATGTTTTGTCCTGTAATTATTTCAGTGGTGTACAATAAAGTATATAATAAATAAATAAATAAATAAATATCACATTGTACTGGGATCGGTCCATTATCACTGACAGGACTATTGTAGCCAATAAGCCTGACATAGTGGTGGTGGACCGAATCGGGAGGCGTGCAATGATTGTTGACATTACCGTCCCGCATGACGGGAACCTCGTGAAAGCCGAGAAAGATAAGCAAATCAAGTATCTTGACTTGGCTCGCGAGGTTGTCGACATGTGGGATGTAGACACAGCGATCATTGTACCGATAGTCGTGTCAGCCAATGGCTTAATAGCCACGAGCCTCGACCAACATCTTAGGAGGCTCTCGTTAGGCGGCTGGGTCAAGGGCCTGATCCAGAAAGCAGTACTGCTGGACACGGCTCGCATTGTTAGGAGGTTCCTCTCTCTGGAGCCCTGACCGCCGGTAGCTTGGACCCTGTTCCCGATACCGGTGGGCCTCTATTTTCTATATTTTTAAATGTAATTTTTAATTTTGTGTTTTATAAAAATATTTAAAAATTTAGTTAATAAGAAAAGAAATTAAATAAAGGAAATAATAATAATAAGCCCCCTAAACAACCACACGTCCTGATTGACCATCTAATCACGTGGGGGGCGGACACACGAATGAGAAATTATTGGCGTGGCTAACGTGGCTCTGGAAACCCATTCAACATGGAGACACGTTCAAAAAGTAAACGTATAGGACCGCTGCCCGGGGGCGATCGCCGGGGCGCACCTGGAGCTGACGCTGGGTGTCACAGCATGCGAACCGTCAGCGGTCAGGAGTTGAACAGGCGGGCTCCCACCGACAAAGATACTACAGCTGAAATCACTGACGATGGTGACAGACTGATGGACAGGATAAACACCCCTGAAGAGCCGTATAGTCCAAGCACAGTATCATATACACCTTTTAGGCCATCATCACCATCCATACTATCGTCACCTCCCATACCATCATCACCTCCCATTATTCGTTTAAACACAGTTACACCCACTCCGACCTTGAATATTGCGCGGGAGGATAGCTCCTTCTTACCCGTGTCCATCAAGGCTGGCAAAACAAGAGTTCGCATGAGATGGAGCAAAGAAGTTAACATGTTTATCATGCGAACTTACTTCTACATAACGAAATTAGAGACAGACATGACCACCTACAGACAACAATTGCATGAACTTTTCACTCGGCAATACCCAGAGGTAACTGGTTTCGCTTCCTAATTTATAGTTCATATTTTATTACACCACCATAGGGCAATTGAAAGGCATTGGTATGATAGTTCCAATTTATTATGTAAGTGTCACATATCGTTGTTTTGGTGATATTCTGTGGCGCTACGGTCAATTACGCCGCGACGCCACGATGGCCGGCCCCCAGCGGTCGGTCAGTCTCTTATCAACCAGGGCGGAGGTGCGCGCACTAAGTCACCCTCTCGCCCAAAACTCTTAATTGAACCTACATGGAAAGTGTTATCTGTATTACCTAGACCTACTGTGTTGTGTACCGCTGGCCAGCATAGTGTACCTAGTCTGTGAGCTGAACTTCTCGAACGTGGCATCTGCATCTGCATGGGAATCGCTGTTTCAAAGGTATGTGGCATAATTAGTAAATTGAACTTTATCCATTGCCTTTCGTCTCATCTGCATACTTTTCTTTTTCAATTTAGCACTGCTGAATCAGCAATTATAGCCTAGATTACTCTAATAATTTAGGTTCAATCGCGTGTGATTTTACTAGTAATCTTCTAGAGGTTATACGCACCATTTTGGTCCTTCGAACTGGATAAATTAAATTTGGGCCTATTTACAGCCTAAATTTAAGTCCTAAAAGTCTAAATTTAAACAAAAAGTTTGGGAAATTTCCATATTAATTGCAGATCATCACACAATTCTCGCCTCTATTGCGTTGGGAATAAGGCTGGCTGCCTTGCGTGTAGTACTTTCTACCGGCAAATTAATTGTTAACGTAAATCTTTGATTTCACTAATTGAAACTCCGAAAAATACATTTAATTGAATATCAACGTTGATTCATATCGCTAAATAAGTTTATTTAATAAATCAGTTAATTTTCGGCGTAATTACATATTTTTTGTTCCTGTTTGAAAATTGTGGGTAGTCTGTTAAAACATTCGTTCAAGTTGGCCTACGTGACTGTGGAATATTCCAGTTCTTGTTATCGTACGGTTAATTTTTATTTACGCATTGGAAACTTTTACATATTTTTCTAATCGAGATTTGCAGAATGAATGACATTGATTATTTTACGATACACTACTACTGTTGGTTCGTTAAGTAAATACCTACTATACTCGTATTGCACGAGTAGGTATTTTTTATAATTCTAGACTCAACCGCATTTGATTAATTATTGCAATTAACCAGATTATTTGCGTTTGTTATTTTATTTTGTAAGGTAACTTGATCTTTTGATAGGAACCTTCAGGTAAAACAACAGATTTGTATAAACTTTACGCGTTTAGTTCTCCTCATAGGAAACAGCCGTATATTTATACAGATCACCCCCGCACCTAACTTGTAAGCGTAGTACTTACTAGATAATTTACTTCGAACGGTCATCTGCGTATTTACTTGTTAGGAATTTTATTGTGTTTTACGAAGGTATTTCGTTACGAACACAATCTCATCGCTTACGGAAATAAGTACCTACTATACTTGTTTCTAAGTTTCACACTTAACTTATTGTTGGTTAAGAATCTGTACATATTCTATGTATTGAGTAAGTTAATCTCATATAAATAGAATACTACAAGGAAAAAAAATATATCGCTTCGCATCCGACATAAATGTTAATTATCGGGTTGTAGGTATCTCTAAGCTAATCATAAATATAGATAGATGGGTACGTTCATAAGGTATTTCGCGTGCTTACTATTTTATTTGTATTAGACTTTGTTGCTTGTACGCGGTTCAAACTTTGTACGTTATTCAAACTTTGTACGCTTTATATTTTTTTCACCTTACAATTTATTATTGTTAGGGTTCGCGTGTACGGATCGTTCCGTACTATTGTTTACGTAAGTTGTAAAATCTTTCGTTGAGTTATCAGTTTGATTGGATCACTAATTTCACTTACGCGGGTTCCGTAAAAGATAAAAATTTGTTGTTTTTTTTTGTTACCATATTTTAACTTCTGTTCACTATGACGGACAAGGTTAAACTTAGATTGTTGGAAAGTAAACGCGACTCGTATTTCGCGCGGGTTCAAAGGATTTTGGATTCAACAGAATCTTTAACAAACGAAAAATTACGTAATTCTTTTATTGCTCAGGCTAAACAAATTGACGGCCAACGTAGCGAATTCAATGAGATAATGGACGAGATAAATATGTTAAAATTGACATTGGATCCAAAGTGCGAAGTAAGCTATAGTGCCTTACATTCATTTGATGAGTTGGTCGGCGAGATAAAAAATACTTTAGCTTCATTAACTGAATCAACTGTTTCCAAGGAACCTAGCTCGACAGTGAGCCCTAGTGCTCATCATATAAAGGTACCTAAAATTGAGCTGCCTGCCTTTGACGGTGATATTCAGAGCTTTCCGTTCTTTTATGAGACTTTCAAACGTATTATACATACGAACGCAGATTTATCAGATTCTGATCGCATTCATTATCTGTTGAGTTGTCTAAAGGGAAAGGCTAGGAGTGTGGCAGTAGGTATTGTACCTTCTGGCGATAATTACCGCGTGGTCTGGGATGCGCTTATCGCAAAGTACCTGGATAATCGCGCGCTCGCCACTAATTATCTAAATCAACTGTTCTCATTGAAGTCGTTCGGAACGACACCCGCTAATATTGAACAAGGTTTCGATAAATTAACTTCTACGGTTGCTGGACTCAAACAATTAAAAATACATAACTTGGATGATTTTATATTTATTCATTGGGGTCTTAAGTTAATAGACTCAGATACAGCAAAACATTTTGAAATGTCGCTTCGTAATCAACAAGAGTTGGATTATGATTATTTCGTAAAGTTTGTTCGTGAACAAGTAAAAATCTTACATCGTATCTCTTCTGCGGCAACTAAGCCCGCCCCCGCAGGTAGACCCAGCACTTCGTCTAATATATCGCAGGTGTTGGTGGCTACTGAATCTAAATGTTCACTCTGTCAATACCCGCATAAAAACTTGTATACGTGCAAAGCGTTTCAAAAGTTGAGCGCGGATAATAGATTTAAGTTTGTAAAAGACAATCACAGATGCGTTAACTGCCTAAGTAGCCAACATACCGTCTCTAAGTGTCTATCTAAGTCAACATGTAGGAAATGCAACGGTAAGCATAATTCCTTATTGCATTTTGATCAATCGACGCAAGCCCCTGCGCTGGCGCCCGCTAGCGTCCCAGCCTCCGTTTCTGCGGCCGACCCAGCTACTTCTGATCGTGTGGCGTTGTGTACGCATTCTTCTGCTCAAATCCAGGCCACACGTAGTACCGAAGTTCTGGCTACTGCCAAGGTGTTAGTGGCGGGTAGCAAGGGTAAGGGCGAGGTGGTTAGATGTCTTTTGGACCCTGGGTCGCAAAAGAATTATATGACATCGCGTTGCTGCCGTATGCTCGGTCTAACTATACATACGGACTCAATAACTACCGTTCGTGGTATTGGTGGCACATCGCAGCCCGTTCGCGGCTCAGTGAATCTTACGTTCAGCTCACGGTTTTGCTCGCAGCCTAGTTATAGAATTGACGCTCTAGTCTTGGATCAGATAACCGGGCAGCTTCCTCTGGGTGCTATAGATACTGCCGAATTGAAGCATATTGATCCTAAACTTCTCGCTGATGACAGCTGGGGTGTGCCAGGTAATATTGACATGTTACTTGGAGTCACGTTGTTCGCTAAGTTATTGCGACCCGGTACCGTGACCAGCGCACCCGGTTGCCCCGATGCATTGGAGACTATGCTCGGCTACATACTTCTAGGAGAAGCACCTATTATCGAACCTTCAACTGACACTATGTCTTTCTTTGCGAGTTCTTTCGATAACTTCGATCTTCGTAAGTTTTGGGAGATGGAAGATGTTACTGCTTCGTCCGTTGGGAGTGTGGATCATAAACACTGTGAAGAGTTTTATTGTAGCACAATTACCCGCGCTCCAAATGGCAAGTATGTTGCAGCTTTACCACTGAAAACAGACGCGTCAGCGTTAGGAAATTCTTTTGATATAGCGCGCAAGAGATTCTATAGCCTCGAACGTAAACTTAAATCGCTTCCTAACGTCAAGCTTCTTTATGATGACGTCATACGGGATTATCTACAGAACAATTATATTTCTTTGGTGCAGAATATTTTACCTGAATGTGGGTTGCCCAAACGAAATTGTAAGGAGCGAGAAATGGACTACTATATTCCTCACCATGCTGTTATTCGAGAGGATAAAGTGACCACTAAGCTACGCGTGGTCCTAGATGCTAGTGCAAGTACAGATAACGGTACCTCGCTCAATGATATCCTGTACGCAGGTCCAGTCCTTCAGGCTGACCTTTTTAACATCTTGTTAAATTTTAGGCTTTTTAGTGTCGCTATTTCCGCAGATGTGAAATCTATGTACCTACGTATAGGTATACGCCCACAAGATCGTTCGCTTCAACGTATCTTATATCGGTTTAATGAGGAAGAAGAACTTCAAATTTATCAGTTTTCAGTGCTTCCCTTTGGATTAAAGTGTAGACCTTTTATAGCGATTCGCACTATCCAACAGTTATGTCAGGATGAAGGAACGCAGTTACCTCTCGCCAGGGACATTTTGCAGCGAGATATTTACATGGATGACATAGTTAGTTCTATATCTAGCACTGCGCTGGCTATAGACTCGGCTCGTGAACTAATAAAAATATTCTCTCTCGGTGATTTTCAGCTAACGAAGTGGTCTAGCAATAGTGTCGATGTTCTTCGGAATATTCCAGAGTCATTACGACTTTCACAGAGCGTGGACCTAAGTAAAGATCCGACACAGAAAATACTGGGACTTCGTTGGTTCCCTGATGAGGATTGTTTCGTATTCCAGGTTAACCCTAATGTTCGCCCTTGCACGAAACGGAATATTCTTTCTTCCATTGCACGTCTTTTCGACGTTTTAGGCCTCGTGGCACCGATAATTTTATACGCCAAGCTTCTTATTAAAGAGCTTTGGCTTGGCAAACTTGGATGGGATGACGTCCCACCACCTCGCATTGTTCGTCTGTGGGAACAATTTCAAGCTGAATTGCCAATTATCTCTGAACTGAGATTTTTGCGACATGTCGGCGTCGTAGAACGCTGTAGGCTCTCCCTCGTCGGTTTTGCCGACGCTAGTGAGAAAGCTTACGGTGGTTCGGTTTACGCCCACGTTGTCAGACCCGACGGTAGTATCGTCGTTTCGCTGGCGTGTGCGAAATCTAAAGTCGCGCCACTGAAAGTAGTTTCGCTAGCTCGTCTCGAGTTATGCGCCGCACTCCTCTTATCAACTGTGATAAAGCGAGTATATAATCTTTTCGCAGCTCGGCACGCCATTGAGGCAGTCGTAGCTTTCTCGGATTCAACTGTAACCTTGAGTTGGATTCATTCTGCATCGCATCGATGGCACACTTTCGTAGCCAATCGTATCGCTAAGATTCATGAGAATCTTTCGGCAGATCACTTCTTCCATGTCAAAGGGTCTGAAAATCCTAGTGATTGCCTCTCTCGCGGTTTAACGCCTGTTCAATTAGTTCATCATCCGTTGTGGCTAAATGGACCGCCGTGGCTTAAACTTCCGCGCGTTGAATGGCCGATAAAACCATTCGTTTCAGGCGAGTCGCAAGAGCTTCCCGAAATGAAGCCCGTGGCTTTACCTGTACTCTTGCACGAATGCTCGGACAGAAGTCCTCCTTCCGACAACATTTTATACGCTCACTCTACTAGATTCTCGTCATGGTTGAAATATTTAAAAACCATTTGCTTGGTTTATAAGTTTATCAAACGACTCCCTAGAGGGCCCGTTACCGCGTCCGATCTAGAGTTCGCTTAATCTATTGTGTGGCGATCTGTGCAGAGGATCCATTTTGAAGTTGATCTCGATCGCTTAGCCCGCAATGAGTTGTGCTCTAAGTCACTACAACGGCTAAGTCCCTTCCTCCACGAAGGACTTATCCACGTTGGAGGTCGCCTAGCAAACTCTGAGCTAGATTTTGACGCACGTCATCAGATCCTTCTTCCGCGTCAAGATCATATAGTGGAACTATTAGTTTCCCACTATCATGTGAAAAATTTCCACACAGGACCAACCTTGCTCGTATCTATCTTACGACAGAAGTATTGGATCCTGTCCGCGCGACGTATTGCACGTCACATTACCTTTAATTGTAACCTTTGCTTTCGAGCAAAGCCGCGACCTACCTTTCCTATAATGGCGGATTTGCCACGTTTTCGCGTTGAGTCGGCTCCTAAGGCTTTTTCTCAAACAGGTTGCGACTACGCGGGACCTTTCTTGATCACGTCAATACGTGCTAGAGGTCAAAAATTGAGAAAAGCGCATATCTGCCTTTTTACATGCCTGACAACTCGTGCTCTGCATCTTGAGATTGCCTCAGATCTTAGCACTGCGAGCTTTCTGTCCGCTTTTAAACGCTTCCTGGCGCGTAGAGGACCGGTTCAGTGTCTTTACACAGATAACGCTACCAATTTTATTGGAGCCAAATCCTATCTACGAGATCTCTACCAATTCTTGGCTAAGGAATATCGCCCTTTGTGGGAAAGAGAACTTGCAGAGCATCGAATAACACTTAAAAACATCCCCTGTAGAGCTCCACATTTTGGTGGTTGTTGGGAAAGTGAAGTAAAGAGTGTCAAAACGCATCTCTGCAAGGTCATAGGTCAGCAAATTTTTAGTTTTGATGAGCTTAACACTATACTAACTCAAATAGAAGCTTTATTAAACTCGAGGCCTCTGTATGCGATCAGCTCGGATCCGTCAGAGCCCACTTCATTATCGCCGGCGCACTTCTTGCATACGAAACCTCTTTTATTTCTCCCCGCCCGCGAAGTCAATGAAACGCGGTTACATCTTATTTCGCGTTATGAATTAACTGACCAAATGGTCCAGTCTTTTTGGAAGCGGTGGCGCCAAGAGTACCTGCACACCCTACAATCCAAACAGAAATGGAACACCCCTGCCAATCCAATACGGGTCGGTATGGTTGTCGTCTCCATGCAGGACAATGTGATGCCGCTGCATTGGCCGTTAGGAGTAATCACAGAAATATTTCCAGATAAAAACGGAGTTTGTAGAGTCGCATCGGTAAAAACTAAAAGCGGGATCCTTCAGAGTCGCCCGGTAGTAAAGTTGTGCCCTTTGCCAACGCAATAAGCTTCGTTACATTAATAATTAATTTTACCGTGCACCAATGTGCAGTATTAGATTTAATTACCGCGTAGAATAGTTAATTGTATATTCTTATTTATAATAGAGAGTCGCAACTTTAGAGTTCTCATAACCTTTGGTAGAGTTGTGATGATCTGCAACTTATTTTACTTCTCCTTTGTGTTTCGAAAGTAGGAACTTTCAAGCCGGGGAAAATGGTTTCGCTTCCTAATTTATAGTTCATATTTTATTACACCACCATAGGGCAATTGAAAGGCATTGGTATGATAGTTCCAATTTATTATGTAAGTGTCACATATCGTTGTTTTGGTGATATTCTGTGGCGCTGCGGTCAATTACGCCGCGACGCCACGATGGCCGGCCCCCAGCGGTCGGTCAGTCTCTTATCAACCAGGGCGGAGGAGCGCGCACTAAGTCACCCTCTCGCCCAAAACTCTTAATTGAACCTACATGGAAAGTGTTATCTGTATTACCTAGACCTACTGTGTTGTGTACCGCTGGCCAGCATAGTGTACCTAGTCTGTGAGCTGAACTTCTCGAACGTGGCATCTGCATCTGCATGGGAATCGCTGTTTCAAAGGTATGTGGCATAATTAGTAAATTGAACTTTATCCATTGCCTTTCGTCTCATCTGCATACTTTTCTTTTTCAATTTAGCACTGCTGAATCAGCAATTATAGCCTAGATTACTCTAATAATTTAGGTTCAATCGCGTGTGATTTTACTAGTAATCTTCTAGAGGTTATACGCACCAGTAACCGTTTCGGAGCATAGAATTTCTGACCAGAGAAGAGCAATAATTAGAAATAAACTGTTACCTCCAGGAATGATAGTAGAATTAAAAAAAGAAACGCGAGTAATGCTACAACAAGGAGAAAATAATATCATTAATGCCTCTCCATTATTACAAATCATAAACGAAATTGATCAGCAACCACAAGAACAACCATACACCCAATTACAACCTAATAATCAATCTCAATTATATAACCAACCGCAAGCTTACGCGCAAACATAACACACATCAACGCAAACCGAAACTACAACCCTAACACTAGAAAATGATATCAAAACCTTAGTGTTCGCAGAGCAAAACCTTATAACAGACATGTATATCCAAGAAATACATGATAAATTTAGAACAACTCTCGCCCTATATTCTGGGATGGACCCAACAGTACGACCAAAACTGCCTAAACTTAGATATAGCCCTAATCTTTTTCGTCTGGTCAATTTATTTAATGAAAACGTAATAAGTCAATTTGTTTCGGATGACACTCAACTTTTAGATATTCACACTCTTATATATTGCACGGCAGTAGTCATATCCGAAGAGCTTAACTTTAAAATCACGCAGCACACAGGAAACACTAGGCCAAAGCAGAATGCCAAACCTGCATGGCAACAGAGATTAGAAAAAGACATAGAAAAACTTAGAGCAGATTGCGGTAGGCTAACACAATATATAAACAATAACAGATCAAGTAAAGTAGTAAAAAGAGTTGAAACAATATTTAGAAGTAGTTATACACACACCAGACACGAAAGTACTAACAAAAAACCTGAAGAGTTTTTAGACACCTTAAAACAAAAACTAGCACTTAAAGTTCATAGACTAAGAAGATATAAAAAAGCACAGCAGCGTAAAATTGATAACACTATTTTTGCCACCAACGAAAAAATATTCTATAGGAACCTTCACAAATCAGCCAGCGACGCAATTAATGAGAATATCACAAACACGCCTAATCAACCTACAAAAGAACAATTAGACTACTAACAATTAGAATACTGGTCTAGCATTTGGGAAGAACAAGTACAACACAATGACAAAGCTACGTGGATAGCAGAAGAAGAAGCAAAATGGAGGGCAATAGAAGAAATGGATTTTTTAGAGATTACAGAGTCTGATATCACATACATAACAGGTAGATTACATAATTGGAAGCCTCCTGGTGTAGACAAAATACATAATTTTTGGTACAAAAAGTTAACTTCATTATACAAACCTATAGCAAAAAACAGGACAACAAAATATACCCGAATTTATTGCTACAGGAATAACTTACATGCTACCTAAAGTAAAAAATTCACCACTACCGTCCCAATATAGACCAATCACTTGCCTACCCACTATATATAAAATAATAACATCAGCAATTACAAATAAAATCAACTCGCACATTGAACACCACAATATAATGGCGGAAGAACAGAAGGGATGCAGGCGGGGTCACATGGGATGCAAAGGGATATTTTAAAAAAAGCGAATTACTATCAATGTGTTAATTATTTATAAGACATGTATATATTTAAAAGATACGTTATTTAATATTCTACCATTTTTTAATAATGGTTAAGGTACTTGGATTAAAATTTCAGGATTTTATGGAAAAAAATAAAGCATAGACGGAAACCGTATATGAATTAACTTTTAATTTAAGAGTAAAAACTGAAAAAAAATGAAAATCATTTAATTTGTGTTTATAAACTTGAAGTTAGTAGTCTGAAAAAGCGCCCATGATGTTCATAACACATCGGCAACGATTCGGCATGCTCAGAACAAGGTTGTCAATGTCTTGCTGCGGAATATTGTCCCATGTCCTTCTGAGGTGCGCAAAAAGTTGATCTTCTGTAGCCAGATTTTCAGGAACTTCCTTCAGAGCTCTTCTTTGCAGCATATCCCACGCATTCTCAATGGGTTTTAGATCTGGCGATTGAGCAGGCCAGTCTAAGGCCCTAACATTGTGTGTATGTAACCAAGCTGCTACCGTTCTCGCCGTGTGTGCCCGGGCATTGTCGTGCATGAGCAGGAAATCTTGCCCCATTTGTGTTCTGTGGGGCAAGATTACGGGCCCCAGCACCTGTTGGACGTATTGTTCTGCCGTCATATTGCCCCGCACCCAAACGAGATCCGTCCGTCCTCCAAGACGAATTCCTGCCCAAACCATAATTGTTCCTCCTTGGTATGGGTGAACTTCCTGAGGGTTCTGAAGACGGCTCCATCGTCCAGGAACTCGCCAAACACGCGTCCTTCGTGAATCTGGATGGAAGCCGAACCTGGATTCATCCGTGAACAGCACATTGGACCATTGCTCACGGCCCCAGTCCACGTGGTTCCGAACCCATTTTAATCGTCGTCCACGATTGCCTCTCCGTAAAGGTGGGACCCGGAGTGGTCTACGAGAGCGTAGATTGCTTTCATGCAGTCGCCTTCTTACAGTTTGGTCACTCACAAGCATTTGGTGTTCCACTCGCAGCCTTTGGACCAATTGAGTCGCCGTTGCATTTGGTTGAGCTCGCGCAGTAATTTGCAAAAATCGGTCTTGTCTGGGGGTAGTGATGCGATTTGGCCCCCGGTGCCTCTCCGCTACTTCACCTGTGGTACGATAGCGTGTTCACAATCTTGAAATTACATTTTGGTGGGTCCCTATGGCCTCAGCAACATTACGCTGAACAGACCCAGCTTCCAGCATTCCCACAGCTCGTAACATCTCCGCCCTCGTCAAATGTTGGCGTTGCATGGCTACAATACCTAAATTTTAACTTTATCTTTCGTTTAAAAATGAAAAAAAACTGTAACTAAACGTTATTCGTATTGTTTTCTAAATTTCGCACAAATGAAAATTCCCTCTCCTACACATCAAGACATTTTTATGCCACCGAAACAAAAGAATTTTCAAAAATTTGAATTTGGAATTAGTCTGAGATAAATTACAAGCAAATCGGTGTATAAAAGATTCCAATGCGGCCAGTACTTTTCGAGTTATTTAATTGAGTATGAAATATCCCCAGACCGTGTTGATGTGTGTACATATATCGATTATAAAAAAGCTTTTGACAGTGTGTGTTTCTTGGTTGATAATTAAAAAAGAAAAAAATATTAGAAATTTACAGAATAAACTCAAAAATAATAGACTTCTTACGAAACATAATGCCACAGTGGAAAACCACATTTCAAATAAATAGCAATCACAGGAATATTACCACTCGACAAATATCTATCAAGAAAGGTATCTATCAAGGCGATTCACTGAGTCCCATGTGGTTTTGCCTCGCTCTGAACCCCTTGTCTCAGCTCTTGCAACGTTGTCGGAGCGGATATTACCTCAAACACTCCACAAATCAAACAACAATCTCACATCTAATTTACATGGATGAGACATGAAGAAACTAGTAGAAGCAACTGCAGAGTTTAGCCAAGATATTAACATGCAATTCGGTTTGGAGAAATGTAAAACACTTCACATCATACGAGGCAAGATACAGCCCGGCAACTATGTAGTTAATAACACAGATATCATCACGGCAATGGAACCTTCTGACTTATACAAATATTTAGGATACACACAGCTAAAGGGACTAGATCACGTTAGGATTAAAGAAACACTTACAGCAGAGTATAAAAGGAGACTAAACGCCATATGTAAAACCCAACTTTCTGGAAAAAATCTCATCAAGGCCTTAAATACATTTGCTATTCCCATATTAACTTACTTATTCGGAGTTATTAAATGGACAAAAACAGACACTAAACAATTAGAACGAACTACTCGCACCATTCTTACAAAACATAATAATTTACACCCTAATTCTGCTATTGAAAGACTTACTATAAAAAGACAAAACAGAGGGAGAGGCCTAATAGACATCCAGAATCTTTGGCGAAAACAAGTCTTTAGACTCAAAATATTCTTTCACACTAAATCTCGCTCAAGTAATATCCACAAAGCCATAGAACTAAATGATTTCAATTACACTCCTTTTAATTTACGTGAACAGTTAGATAACCAAGATAGTAGTAGTACTGTCGATGACCCACAGATACAAAAAATGGAAGACTGGAAGAAGAAAGTACTTCATGACCGACATCCGCATTACTTAGAACAATCACATGTAAACAAAGTAGCGTCAAATAAATGGCTTAAAATAGGTAATTTATTCCCTGAAACTGAAGGATTTATGATTGCGATACAAGACCAGATAATTAATACTAGAAACTACAGAAAATTCATCATCAAAGATCCTTCAGTAAATAGCGATAAATGTCGTAAATGTGGCATTTACGACATTTATCGACATTTATACCCAGCCTGAAACGATCCAGCACATAACAGGAGCGTGCACAACTCTCACGCAGACAGATTACACACACAGACATAATCAGGTAGCAAATATTATACATCAAAAATTAGCAGTTAAATACTCACTCACACAGGATATTAACACCCCTTATTATAATAAACTTTATTATGACCGCGCCATACTCACTGATAGGACAATTCACTACAATAGACCGGATATTACCCTACAGGATAAAATAAATAAAGTCACTTACCTAATAGATATTGCTGTTCCCAATACACATAATATACAGAAGACAATTACAGAAAAAATTAGTAAGTATGCAGAACTCAAGGACGAAATAGGTAGAATATGGCAGCAAGAAACAGTTTATGTGGTCCCCATAGTCCCGTCTACGACAGGCGTTATTCCGAACCACCTTCTCCATAGTCTAAAGTTGCTTGATCTAAATGAAAACATCTTTATCACCCTTCAAAAAGCAGCCATCTTGAACACATGTCGAATTGTCAGAAAATTCATGCAAAGTGATGAAAACGAAATAGCTCCACATCATTCGTCCACAACATAACACACCTCACGCTGCATTTACTTGGTCTCGGCCCGTAAATGTAGCTTTAACCAGCCTAAGAGCTGAGAACTTGAAATACTTCCAAGTAATAATAATAATATTTTTTTTATTGCCAGATTACAATTTCAATGTCACGTCATGTGGTTTAACAAAACTAAAATTCAAATTGAGAATTCTACATGACACAGAGTTATACATCTCTGACACCCAAGCTAAGATTGAACTTGTGTTATGAGTGTCAGGGCTCTCTAAGTTCACAAGGACAATACAATGCATACAGCTCGGAGTAAAGTACACGTAAAACTTAAACAAAGCCTAAGGGTACAGACTATATAAATTATATAAATAATTGATTAATTAAATTGAATTGAGAGGCAAACCGTGTGTAAGTATTGTGTTTATGATTTGTGTTGTAAGTGTGTATGAGGATGTGTGGGATGGGGGAAAGTTTGGAAAAGGGGGGAAAGAGTTAAATGAACCATCTTATAGATTAGCTAAATTACACACCTCTTTCATGGGGTACTGTGTTAAATTCTATAACGAAATACCTTGTGAGATATTAAAACTTAATGAAAGAACAATAGTTAAAAGCACACTTTGTAAGCAAGCATATTACAAATTAGATGATTATATTCAAGATAAAAATGCTTGGAAACATGCTGGTCCTGCTCCATAGGGCAATCTTTAGTGTAGACAATATCAAACTGGTTAATTTGTATTATATTCATAATTATAGTAAAGCTTTATTTTTAATTATTTTTCTTCTCTATTTGTTTACAAAAATTGACTCGCACACTGTTCCATTGTTGTTAAATTAGGTAATTTACCTATGTTTGCAATATTTGTAAGTATGTGAGAACCATGTTCCTATTTACCAAGTGAAGGAATTTACCATTTAGTGCTTATAATACTTTATACCTATATATAGTAAGTATAGTAGTACAGGGTGCATCGTTCTCACGTATATGAATTTATTAATGTTTGTACTTATATAAATATTGTAGAACTTATTTTTTTAAAGAGTATTTTTGTGCGTTCTTCTCCATAACAAGCTACTTTTCCGAATTCACGGTAGAATCAATTTTTAATACATGTAAATGATTTTTAACGTTCAAAAGTGCCGCTTAATGGCCCAGTTGAAATAAATACATTTGACTTTGACTTTATTTTGATTTTGACACTCACACCCAAACACTTACACACCTACAATTCACATTCATTCACCCTCACCCTCTCACATACTCATAAATAATTTAAAAACTAAAGTCAACTATCTCTTTTTCCCCTTCTGAAGGTAAATCGACACAGTCCACTCATACATAAATCAATTGGAACTTCATTGCGAAACGCTGTCTCATAAGATACAGGATATGCCAGTTTAGGAGACAGAGTTTAATGTATTGTGTACAGATTTCTGCAGCTTCTAAAAAAAAAAGAAGGCTGATCGGCTAGCCTTATGACGAATTTATACAAAATATTTTCGAAGGTCAAGGAGGAGCTCGTGGCTAAATAATAACAGCCGCACGGGTCGATCTTCAAGGTTAAGCAACGCTTGACGAGGTCGGGCCGTGGATGGGTGACCATTTCAACATACCGAGTTTCCTCCGTGCCTCGGAAAGCACGTTAAGCCGTTGGTCCCGGCTGTCATTTGAAGATCTTTGACAGTCGTTACGAGTAGTCAGAAGCTTGAGATCTGACACCAGTCTAACCAAGGGGTACCGCTGTTACCCAGTTACTGGGTTGTGGAGGTCAGATAGGCAGTCGCTCCATGTAAAACACTGGTACTCAGCTGAATCCGGTTGGACTGGAAGCCGACCCCAATATAGTTGGGAAAAGGCTAGGCAGATGATGATTTTCGAAGGTCATCTTGAAAAGAGTTACCAAAATACTGGATGAGAATCAACCACGTAAACAAGCTGGTTTCCGTAAAAAAGTACTCAACGATGGACCACATACAGGTTGTTACTCAGGAGTGTTTCTATACTTAGTTAAGTAGTTTAATAAAGGGCATTTTTATTTTATGTTATTTTATTCAAGACAGGTACGCCACGTCTGATGGATCTCCAATCTGCGTCTACGTAAGGAACAAAAGTGCTGTTTTCTAAGTCTCACGGTGGTGATGGACTGCGACAAGTTTCAAGTGCAGACCTCGTAAATTGCTGAGGTGCCATATTTTGGTGAGGTCACCTTATGTGAGAGTGAGTGCTGCCGCTGTTCAGCTTTTTTCGTATTGTTCCTTTGCATTATGTAAGTGAAGAGGAGAAGGAAGTGAGATGAGGTTCCACGCTGGCAACTTACAACACGCGACGACAGGACGCCATCATTGGGAGGCTCTGGGGACGCTCGAGAACCCCCGGGAAATGTCCATGGGGCACCCTCGTCTGGTCGCCAACTAGCACGATGGCGCATTCCGGGCATGCCTCGGATACCGCTACCCTCCGCGACAGTTGGATGGCAAAGCACGAGCCGGAATTTACGTTGCGCATTCTTCTAACTTCACAGTAACATTTTTGCGTAATCTTATTCTCTTTTAAAGTTTACGTTGTGCGCTGCTACTTTCAATATTCAGACCCTGTTGCTCCTCATATACCTAACCTATGTCACATCTTGCAGTCGTTCGCGGGCTGCAAAGTTATCGTTGGCCCATCCTCGACTCTATGGTACGGCAATGTTCGGTCTACGGATTATGAACGACGCTGTGCTGTTAAATATGTCATTGCTGAAATTAATCTAACTATTCATAATACCCCGACGCACCACCAACTTTTTGCAGCCAAATGGGCGAATCTTTTATCGACGTCACACTTTCTAGTGAAGACGTACGCTTGGATAGGTGTTGTGTCCTACCGGACGCGCCTTGTAGTGATCATCGCTTGATCGTGTACAAATTTGTTCCGGTTTTTACTCAGGGTGAATGACATGTCATTGGTAAGTTTAGGTATAAACGGAGCGAAATGGTAATTCTTTAGCTCGCTTTTTGCGTCTCACGCCAAAGACTTCACTCGTGATGGGCTGTCAGCTGAAGAAGTCCTGAAATAATGTCAGACACCTTCACTTACTGTGCTGACATTGCCATTGGTCGTGGATCTATGACCAATATACGTAGATGTGATTGGTGGTGTGACTACATAACTGGACAGCGTAAAAGTTATCGCCGAGCGCGTGAACATCTTAACAAGCTTAAAAACGTAAGGTCACCGGTGCCTCTTTATCTATAGCGTTAAATACGCATTTAAAGTTGCCAGGCCCCCACTACAGAGCATCGGTGGAAAAATCTAAGGGTAATTTATTGCGTAAAATAGTAGAAAAATTACATAAAGAAGGTCCGTGGTCCACCTTATATCATGAGTTTAAAGCCAATCGATCAGTCGACCTCGCGTTTGTTCAGAACATTAAAGTAAATAATAAACACATACCTGATGACTTACTAGCTAATGACAACGACTATCATAATCTGATCAGAGCGTGGGCAGCTGTACCACCTGAACCTTCCATACACTGATGAATTTATTAATGTTGTCAAGAGGTTACCATATACACGTTTACCACACACCTCGAGAGTATACTATTTCAAGAAAAAAAAAATTTGCAAATTCGTCTATACATGACGGAGATATGAATATTAAAAAAACCGGCCAAGTGCGAGTCGGACTCGCGCACGAAGGGTTCCGTACCATTATCGCAAAAAACGGCGAAAAAATCACGTTGTTGTATGGGAGCCCCACTTAAATATTTATTTTATTCAGTTTTTAGTAACAAATACTAACGTAATACCGGCAACAGAAATACATCATCTGTGAAAATTTTAACTGTCTAGCTATCACGGTTCATGAGATAGAGCCTGTTGACAGACAGACAGACAGACAGACCGCGGAGTCTTAGTAATAGGGTCCCGTTTTTACCTTACCCTTTGGGTACGGAACCCTAAAAAAAGAATTGAAACATGCGAACTGGGAACCTGCTTCTTTATGGGAAGTCGGTTAAAATATCGTTTTCAATAAGGAAGTCAGTTAAAAAATGTTAAATGACAAGTTGTTCTGACTTGCATTTACGTGACTCACAAATTACTTTCGTTTGGCCTCACCCTTATTCTTTTTATTTCCGTCTGGAATTTCACAGTAGCAGGTTGGGGTCTAGACTTGTTCCCGGTTGACGGGAATAGGGTTGCCTCCAGATTTATGTCTGTGATTGCCCATATTACATATAACCGACATAAATGGCGAAATTGGGTGTACAATAGTGGGGGGTGACCATAAGCTCTTAGAGCAAGGTTATTTTGAGTGTGTGTAAGGGACAGATGTACATGACTTGCATACATTTGTCCATTACGTACACTCAAAATAACCTTACTCACGCCCAGGGCTGAGTCACTCCAGCTTATGGTCACCTCTGCTTAACCCGTCGGGGAACACAGGTTTATTGTTATGTATTTACCTGGCTTATGAGACTCAGCAGGATTCAAATAAAAAATCATATAAAAATTTCAAATGGACTTTATTCATCATCACAATATACAAATAAATATAAAAATATGACACAAGATGATCGTTGCCATGTTTTTGAACGGGCACTTGCCCGCCATAAAGCATGGAAAAAGGATGCTTGTGGGTAGGTCTAAATTAAACATCATTTAAATTTTAAGGACACTAATAACACATTTCTGTGAATCGTAAGAAAATACAATTGCTTAGAGAACCAAGCCACTGTGTAGAGTATTATTTTATCGCAGTTCACATAGAATGCTCATTGGTATCAAAATACCGTAATAATAATGAACGATTATTACGGATAATTTGGTTAAAAACAATGTCCGTGTATCAGATTTTAATTAGAAGCTATCTGTTAGCCTCCACCGACTCAATTGACGGTTGTTTAACATAAAACATTAAGTGCATATCACACGAAGCAGTACGCTTTGATAACATAAATAAAAACATGCTTATTTTGTCAACTGATGCGACAAAAACGATAATCCTTTAACTTGCAACCGTTCTCAACGTAAAGTGCTCGCCAAACTTCTGGACCGCCCTGAATTCGGCTTTCCGATGCGTAAGGCACAAAACGCCGCTGTTTTTGTATGAGATTTACTACTGCGCAGTCATTGTAGCCAACTTCAGGGCGGCCAAGAAGTTTGGCGAGAACATAACGAAGAATGCATGAACAAATTCTATGACATGTACATATCAAGCGTTTCTATTAACTATTTTCTTAATGTGCCTCGACAATCATCGATTTTAGCAGTTCTCCGCCCATTTTTTTAAATAGATATTAAGAAAATATTTGTAATGTAGAGTTGTGTAAAGGCAGGCGCATTCCTAGCTTACTATCAGGTAAGCTGACTGAGGGACAGGTAGAGTACTAAGTGACCGTGTCATTTGCGAGGAGGCAACCGAGACGGACACGAGAACCTCGGCCAGTGATTAGCATTGCAATTGAGAATTTCGCTACCTACTATACATTTTTGTTTGCTGTCATACACATGTGTGTGTGTGTAGAGAGGAATGCTGCTCGCGAGTGTTCCGATCAATGAATCCGTCAGATTATTATGTAATATTAAACAGCTACCTTCTAACCGCCACGCGTATTATTCACAGAAAATTGCAAGCCAAGCTTCGTATTACTATCCAATACATAGATTTTGTTTTCTAAATTGAATATCATAAACCATCTAGGTACATACGACCAAGTAAAACAGAAGTGATATGAATTTGAGTAGGTATTTTGTTAAATAAATTGTTTTCCTTAATCAATAAGGTAATTTGGTTTACATATGTGAAAAAGTATCATAATTCTAATGGATATCCATCACAAATACACAATGGTTTTTTTTTATATGTACTGGTAAACAACATGCTCTTATCTATAGCTCAATTAATTTCAGGAAACACTGCAATATTTACAATAATGAAATGTAAAAATAAAATTCTTCAAATCAAAAAAAATACATAAAAAAATACCTATTGATTTTGATTATGTGTAATGACAAATTATTAGATCATATATTATTCATATTATATTATATATGAAAGGATGTCATTTTCAATTATTTGGAGATTAGTGTTCAATACAAATATTTTTCAGTATAATTGTTCAAAGCCTTGTAGCAGTCTCCTGATTGTTTTGAACTGGCTTGGATGGTGTCTTTTAAACACCCTTGGAACAGCTTTTCGTCTTTCTTCAACACCAAAAACTGTCCATACTATTATCTATAACTCAATTAATTATAGGAAACACTGCAAGCTTTACAATAATTAAAAGTAAAAATAAAATTAGCAAAATTAAAAAAAAAAAAATTACCTAAAAAGTATAGGTAATATCTATCGCTTATGTGTAATTACAAATTATTAGATCATATAGGTATTATTCACATTATATTATGTATGAATGGATGTCATTAAAAAATATTTGGAGATTACTGTTCATTACAAATATACTTCACAATATTCTTTCAAACACTTGTAGCAGTCTCCCGATTGTTTCGAACTGGCTTTGCATGTGTCTTTTAACCACTGTTGGAATAGCTTTTCGTCTTTCTTCAACACCAGAAACTGTCCCAACACCTTTGAAGCCTGAAAAAAAATATTTTTTTGTTTAAATTGTGCATTTGGCTGGATGATATTTTAACCTATTCCCACTTCATCTGTGCTGATGTTCAGGCACGTAATCTAAAAACAATTTTGGCTTCTAGGGCATTTGGGTAACTCACACCTAGACTCATAATACTGTGTTAAATTTGTGAACAAGGTAAACTATTTCTAAGTATAAGGCAATTTTTTGACAAGAATATAGGTACCTACATTAACTAAAAACAGAATTTATCTGGGTTCATATTCAAATAGATGTCTTTTTTGGTAATCATATAATTTAACCAGCAGCAGACCTTATTAGGGTGGTTCATATTCTAAAAATAACTATCATTTATGTAGTGACAATGAGTAGGCACTTAATAACCTACTAGAAACTCAATGTAAACAAAATAAGGGAACACTAAAATCCTCATTAAACAATAATAACCTCTATCTAACCCGCAGGACTTACCGTTCCCGAGTTATCGAATGTAAAAACCGATTAAATAGTTATTAGACTGAATTAAAAAATAAATAAATCGAGAAAGTGTCAGTAGTCAGTCAAGTGTGATATCTTTAGAGAATTAAAAACCAATCATTGGTTATAATTTGTCCGCAATATTTCAAAATAAAGATGTAAAAAATACCACACTTTTTTAGTGGGTTTTTGTCCTAAATAATGTCAAAGGAAGGTCCTTATTCACTAATGGCAAAAAATTATATAATATTTGATTAGCACCTTTTTCAAATATTTTGTAAATGGATACTTTGAGAGTTTGGCAGATTATCAAACCCAAAAGTCGCTGGAGAATGCCAGACCCTATCGCCTGGAAGAGATGTGTAGAAAAAAAGGAGAGCAGATGGTTTCCCTTACATAACTGCAAAGAAATATAGACCGGCCAAAGAACCAAAGGAGGTGTAGCAAATACTGGGTTCAAACATATACTGCAAGAAAAAACATGATTTTGAACTTGGTAGAAGTAAAACCAATCAAAACAACTGTGCTTGATAGAAAACGAATTACAAAGAGATAAAATTCAAAGCATTACTTTTTCTATAAACAAGGCGTAAAATCTCAGATATTCCAAAACTTCTTCTTCAAAACTCTGAGCATTTCTGCTTCAGTTATTACAGAAGCAGTAGAAGTTGAGATGCGATGGGATTTTATTCTTGAGATTCAGATCCGCGAGAACGACAGGAGCCGGAGCTTTTTGGAGGCCGAGTCACCCACCTCCGTAGGAGTGTACCTTTTGATTCCCTACACGTGGTCCCCGGGTGGTGCATATCAGGTGACATCTTGTTGTAGGCTTCGGCCGAAGGCTTGCGACCACCCACGGGAAAAGCGTACCGCCAAGCGGCCTAGCCGTGTTCCGGTACGAAGCTCGGTGTAGCCACTAGAGGTGTTGGGTCGAGATAGCTGTTCCACTGCAGGCTGACCAGCCTGACGCGCACTGTTAGGGGTGTATCGGGAGACTAGTCACGGAGGGTAGCGGGATCCAAAGCACGGTGCACCGCTGGCCGACCGCAGGTATTTAGGGGCCCAAGTAGTGTGCCAGCCACACACGAAAGGCTGCCCCGCCAACTGTCGAAAAATCCCAGAATGCACCATCGTGTTGGTTGGCGACCAGATGGGTAGGGCCAGATGGTCATTCCGGGAGGGCTCGGGCGTCCCCGCAGTCTCCGGACTAGTGCCTCAATGATGGCGTCCTTTCAGTGCGTGTCTGTAGGTTAGCAGCGTGGAACCTCGTCTCACTTCCTCGTCCTCTCATCCATTCACTCTTCAATTTATGATTATGAAAACGAAAAAGAATAGTGGAGCTAAACAGCGGCTGCACTCCCTCCCCCACAAAATGCACCTCACCAACATTAGAGGTCTGCACTCATATCTCTCAGCAGTCCACTACCACCTGGAGGCTGAGAAACCAGCGCTGTTTTTTCTTACGGAGAGGCAGATAGCGAGTCCTTCAGAAGTCTCGTACTTATCATACCCAGGGTTTACCCTGGAGCACAATTATAAAACACGCGCGGGTGTGTGTATGTACGCCCGTGACGACACTTGCTATCGTCGTCTCCGTAACCTTGAGGACTCCAGATTCTTTACGCTTTGGGTTCTGGTGGACACAGGTCTGGATAAAATTATCTACGCCTGTGTTTACCGTTCGCACAGCGGGGATCAAGAGAAAACCAGGCTCACAGAGTACCTCAGTGAGGCGGCTGATGCGGCACAGTAGCGGTACCCTTCCGCCCAATTAGTGTTACTGTGGGACTTCAATGCCCACCACCAGGAGTGGCTCTTCCCATACCAGTGCACTGACCATGCTGGACGAGAGATGCGTAAGCTTTCGCTTGCGCTAAACCTTACCCAGCTGGTCCATGGGGCAACGAGGGTGCCAGATGTTGATTCACACAGCCAATTGCTTGGACCTTCTGCTGACAACAGATTCAGACCCATATTCTGTGTCAATAACTCTACAGATTTAGGTAGTTCCGACCACTATCTGGTGAAGTCTGTGTCCGTCTACTCCCCGCCCGATCCCAACCAAAGAGGCACCCGGCTGGTTTGGCGGTATAGGTCAGCAGATTAGGATGGCATGCGATCTTTCTTTCCTTGCTATCCTTGGCAGCCTACTTGCTTTTCTTCGGCTGATCCTTCGTCGTGCGCGGAATCCGTGACGGATGTGTTGCGTCAGGGAATGGAGTACTACATCGCGTTTTCTTCCATAACGATGTCCAGCTTTAACCGGCAATGGTTTGGCGCCGAATGTCATCGTACCGACGCACTCAAACATGAGACGTACCTGGCATGGGTCGACGCTCGATCGCGCAAAGCGAGTGACGTGGATCAGAAGAAGAGAGCCTACAACAGGGCTTCCAAGTCTTGCAAGAAGGTGTTGCGAAGGGCTCGGTTCGACCACATTGGCCTAATAGGGGCCAAACTTGCTTCTTACCCAGCAGGCAGTAAACCGTTTCGGTCCCTGGCTAAGTCGATCGAGTGGAACTTCTGCCGTCCCTCACTACCACCATTGCTGAAACCCGATGGGTCGCTGGCTCACACCGCTGAGTAGAAGGCAAATTTATTTGCCTCTCTTTTTGCGGAATCTTCGCGTTTGAATCCTGGTGATTCGCGGCCCCTTCCTTCTCCTGATCGGTGCGAGACGAGTATGTCGGACATTCGCATCCATCAAAAGGACGTCCGTAGGGTGCTGCGCAACCTCGACGCAAACAAAGCTAGCGGCCCTGACGGCATACCAGCTATAGTTCTTAGAACCTGTGCGCTTGAACTGTCTCCGATCTTGACACGCCTATTCCGCCTTTCATATGAGACTGGAAAAGTGCCGAATGCTTGGAATCAAGCCAACGTACAGCCCTTGCCCAAGAAGGGCAGTCGAGCTGACCCGGCCAACTACAGACCCATCTCTGTAAAGTCCATACTCTGTAAGAGTATGGAGCGTGTACTTAACACTAAGCTCCTGGCATACCTAGAAACTAACGATATCCTTAGCGACCGCCAATACGGCTTCCGCCGAAATCGGTCTACTGGGAATCTTCTAGCGTATGACATTCACATATGGAGTGAGGCCATCGAGAGGCACGGGAAAACGCTTGCCATCGACATCTCGAAGGCTTTCGATAGGGTCTGGCATGTTTTAATTTGATCAAAATTATCACCCAGGCAATAAATGATGGAGTACCAATTGCTGCAATTTTTCTTGACATGAGTAAGGCGTTCGATTTTGTGGACCACAATTTGCTCTTATATAAGCTAGAAAAGTATGGAATAAGAGGCAAAGCTAATGACTGGTTGAGAAACTACCTAAATGACAGAAAACAATGTGTGGAAATCTCTAAAATCAATAATAGCAACAAAAAGATGTTATATAGAAGTGACTATCGAATAAATAATTTTGGAGTGCCACAGGGCACAGTATTGGCAGCTTTCTTATTCCTAATATATATTAATGATCTACCAAATATTACCTGCCATAACACAATATTGTTTGCTGATGACACGACCCTCATTGCGAAATGTGAATACCCAGATTCATATGAACTAGAAATAAACAACGCAATAAACAAAATAAGAAACTGGTTACATTCTAACAACTTACAAATTAATATATAGAAAACTAAAATGATCCAATTTCATACGCATAAAAGAAAGCCATTGACTTTAATGTTAAATATAATGATACTATCATCGAAGAAGTTCAAAGTACCAAATTTCTGGGTATAATGTTGGATCAAAATTGTGATTGGAAAGCACACGTCGAATACGTTTGTGATAAACTCGACAGATTTGTCTACGCAATTAAAAGATTAAGAGTCACGGTATCAGCAGAAGCGGCTCTTTGTGCATATCATGGTTACGTGTCGTCCGTACTAGCATATGGTCTCTTGTTGTGGGGTAATTCGGTGGATGTTATAAAAGTGTTTAGAGTACAAAAAAAATGTGTGCGTGCAATATGTGGGGCCTGGTATACGGACAGCTGTAAGCCCTTGTTTAAAAAGTATAATATTCTACCATTACCGTGTATGTATATCAGAGAATTATGCCTATTTGTTCAACAACATCCGAAATGTTTTATAAAACACAAAGATCAAGTGCAATGTAGCTCCTAGAAATAAAAATAAATTTAAAAATGAGCTCTGTTTACCGCAATGCAAGCTCGAATTGCATAAAAGGAACTCGTATATAAATGCTGTAAAGGTATATAACAAATTACCGGATGCCTTTAAAGATTTACCTTTTCGAATGTTTAAAAAAAAGGTAACGCAATGGTTAAAAGAAAAATGCCTTTACGATCTCAATGAATACATGTCAGATCCCCGTGAAAGAAACTAAAATATATAATATTGGTATATACCTTATAATAATTAATTGATGTTCAAAATGTACGGCAAATAAAATAGTTGTGATGTTACCAATTTACTTTATTATTTAAAATTGTTTATGACATTATCAATTAAATTTACAATATTTTTTATAACAGTTTATGACATTAACAATTAAATTTAAAATATTCTTATAATAGTTATGACATTATCAATTAAATTTACAATTTTATTCTTGATTTGACATTGTTTGAACTGACATTGGTATAATAATGTAACTCTGACATCAATTAATTAATTTGTTCCATAAAAATCCTAATGCATGAGATCTTTGTTATTACTGTCTATTTTCTTAATTTATTAAAAATACGTTTAGATGATAGTACAAGCTAAAATTAAATATTTGCACACCATATTTAATGGTAGAATGTAAAGGAACCGTCATACTCGTAGATTTAAGATCATACTTTGTAAACCTACATTCTGGCAAATAAATGAATTTGAATTTGAAACCCTTATCGGTAAGCTTCCTTCATTTGGTCTGCCCGGTGGTCTGTGTGATTGGATTGTAGACTTCCTGAGAGATCGGTCCATTCGAGTGGTTATCGATGGCTGCTCGTCGGACCAATTGGATATTAATGCCGGGGTTCCTCAGGAGTCGGTACTCTCAGCAACATTGGGTATGCAGACGACAGCACTGTTGCTGAGAGATACTTGTCCAACACACGGGCTACCGGGCCTCAGATCCGGTCTATCCGTGAGGCCATGGTGGAGCGTTTGAACTTGTCCATGCCAGCAGTCTCCGAATGGGGCGATGCCAATCTGGTCAAGTTTAATGCTACTAAAACCCAGGCGTGTCTTTTTCCGCTAAAAGCCAATTTCACCCGGCTCCAACTTTCCGTGATGTAACCGTGCCAATAACGGACCATCTTGAGCTACTTGGCGTTACGTTGACATCGACTCTCAATTTTGGACCATACATTGAGGCAAAGGCTCAGATGGCTGCCAAAAAGTTGGGGATCCTTGAGAAGGTGAGAAGGTACTTCACGCCGGAACAGCTGCTCAACTTGTATCAAGCGCAATTTCGATCGTGCATGGAGTACTGTTCTCATCTCTGGGACGGATCTACCAAATACCAGCTAGATGCACTAGACTTGATCGAAAAGCGGGCCAAGAGACTCATCGGTAATGAGGCACTGGTCAAATCAAAGCTCCAGAGGCTTGAACATCGTCGCAGAGTTGCCAGCTTGTCGGTTTTTTTATCGGTTACATTTCGGGGAGTGTGCGATGGAATTGCATGATTTAATTGCGCCCAGCCCGTTCCATCATCGGACTACCAGACGTACGGCGATGCGTCATCGGTACGTGGTGGACATCCCATCAATACGCACAAAACATTTTGGGGACACTTTTATTATGCGTACAGTTAAGGAGTGGAATTCCCTGCCGGAATCTGTGTTTCCCGATAGCTACAATCTAGGAGTCTTTAAGTCAAGAGTGAGTGGGTTTTTTCTAGGTAAGCGTGCTTCACCGTCGACCACATCATCGCTTACCATCAGGTGAGATAGTGGTCAAGCGCAAGCCTATAGAAAAAAAAAGGAGCCCCAAAACAAAACGCCATTAGATAAAGCTGAAGAAATCTGCGGTCATATCAAAGCTATCCCTACGATGGAAAGCCATTATGTGCGCAAAGATATTAAACACCAATATCTAGACTGTAGTCTGTCAATGTCAAAAATGTATGCACTGTATGTGTAGGAGTGTGAGAAGGAGAGGACTTGATGTTTTTTGTTCCCAAAAAAGACTGGTCTTTTGTGCACCAAGTATCGGCGTTTGGGTACCATCGAGAGAACTAAAATTGTAGTATAAACAGCACATTCAAAGAACATATACATGAAATTGTGGGAAACAAAGGGACAAGGAGCGAGCAGAAAAAGAAACGATCTTCACTTCGGCATCCTTTGCAGGCAATTCTACAAATCCCTAGTGGAGATGTAGGTCTTCTGTATTATTGTAGTAGACTTACACTATAGAACCTGGTGATGTATGACAGCGCTTTTCTAAATGAAGCATGTTGTTATGCGTGAACGGAAATTATGTCAAGAAAGGAAGCTCAGAAATTAAAAACAAAAAGTTTATATAAAGAGATAAAAAGTTTAACAAGCATCTAGAAATCTAGAAGGCCTACAATGTTCACACATACACAAAACAATCGGTAAAAGAATCTATACAAAGGTAAAACAAAAGTATAACAAGACTAAATTTAACATGTGGCACAAATGTTGTTATCAGTGCTGTAACTATTATTAGCAAAGGCCTATAAAGATGATTTAAAACCATTGTAAAAAGTCTAATTAAAAGAAAGAAAAAAAATACATACAGTACATCCACATATTTGTGCCGTTTATGAGTTACCAGGGAAGCCGCATGCGCAGAAGGAGCTACAGCCAATTTTTTTATCTTCAACGTAGTTGTGAAAAGCCCTGGATTTTTGCGGACATACAAAATAAATTCCAAAATATAAAGTGAAGGTAGAGTCAGTATATCGAGCTCTTTAATTTTTTCTCTGAGGGACACGCGAGGACCCATTTTAGAGATCGCGCGGATTGCCCTCTTTTGTAAGATGAAAATTGAGTCAAAGTCTGCTGCTGATCCCCCAGCAGAATGCCATAAGACCTAATACTGAGGAAATAAGCATAGTATACTAACCTAGCTGTGGCTACATCGGTTAACTGCCTTATTTTCCTTACTGCATACGCAGCCGTACTTATAATAACCTACCGAAAGAATACTAATGTGCGCGCCCCACTACAATTGAATCCATAGTAATCCCTAAGAATACAGTTTCCGTTATAACTTCAAGATTTTTGCCGTCAAGATTTAAATTTAGGTCACGTTGTGGTACATTTCGTAAAGAGAACTTTAGTCATTTTGTTTTTTTTCGCATTCAGTAAAATATTGTTAGCGGCATACCATTTTGAGAGAGTAATTTACAGATCAGAGTGTTGTAGTCGACGCAGTCGAACGCTTTTGAGAGATCACAGAAAATGCCAATGGCATCCTGGGACTTCTCCCAAGATTCCAAGATGTGGCTGATGAGTTTTTCTTCCGCCTACCTTTCGTGAAACCAAACTGTTGACTATGCAGGATCCCATTTGAATTGAAGTGAGACATCATCTGTACCAGCATGATTTTTTCATAGATTTTACTAAATGCTGGAAGCACGGATACAGGTCTTTAATTAGAGGGATCACTCGTAAGATTTGAAAATTGGTACTACTTTACTGTCTTTCATTAAGTAATGAAAAGTGCCACTGTCCAAACTTTGATTGAATATGCCTGTTAGGACAGGAGCAATTGAGTCAATAATATTTCCAAGAACCTTAACGGATATCCCCCACAAGTCTTCAGTATTTTTTATATTGAGACTTTTGAACGCGTTTTTAATTGTATCAATACATATTGGTTTAAATTTAAAGGTTGGTATGTCTTTAGTAATGTTTTCTTTAAGAAGAGCTTCAGCTAATTTAGATGAGGAGGGAAGAGACTTCGTAACCTCTAACAGAATGTTGGTAAAGAAATTTTCTAATGTCTCAGCGACTTCTTGCTTATGAGAAATGGTTTGATTAGGTATTTTCAAAGGCAACTCATTCTGATCACGTGGTTGTGTCTTTCCAGTTTCTCTATTAATAACTTGCCACACAGTTTTTATTTTATTATTAGGAACACCAATTTTGTTAATTATTAGTTGAATTTTTTTAACGCAGACTCTTTTAAATATTTTGGAATAGTTTCAAATCAAATCATTGTTTATTTGCTCAAACATGAGTATCATACACACGTAACAAGTTGTCAGCAAAACAAAATCACTAACAAAATTGTTGGTGTCAAAAAACAATAAACGGTCACTATGACGACAAGATAATATATGCATCAGGTTATTCAAACTAGAAATGTATTCATTTTCATGAACAAGTAACTTGCCAGAATAGGGCAATGCACATAATATTAATTTGCCTAATCTTAACTTAAGTAGGGTGTCAATACCATTAACAAAAAGGGACATACCTTTTTGTTATACTAAGGCTGTTTCCAATAAGTAGTACTACGGTAGTTTGCTCATTCAATTGTGTCTGTTGTATTTTATGGATAAGCTCATTAAATTGCAGTTTATGATAACAATGGTTCACTATTGTATGTTTAGAACGGTTATTTAACAAAGATCCAAAACCTGTTCCTAATCTATCAGAAAATACTAAGACATTACTTTTGGTGGGGTAAGAAAAAGCCGAGATCTCATAAATAAATAATATTACGAACAATCTTTGACTTCCGATCAAGTTATTCACACTTATGTTAGAAACTATTCCAAAATATTCAAAAGAGTCTTCGCTCAAGCAAAATCTCAAATAATAATTAACAAAATTGGTGCTTCTAATAACAAAATAAAAACTGTGTGGCAATTAATTAATAGAGAAACTGGAAAGATACAACAACGCGATCAGAATGAGTTGTCTTTGAAAATAACTAATCAAACCATTTCTGATAGGCAAGAAGTCGCTGAGACATTAGAAAATTTCTTTACCAACATTCTGTTAGAGGTTACGAAGTCTCTTCCCTCCTCATCTAAATTAGCTGAAGCTCTTCTTAAAGAAAACATTACTAAAGACATACCAACCTTTAAATTTAAACCAATATGTATTGATACAATTAAAAACGCGTTCAAAAGTCTCAATATAAAGAATACTGAAGACTTGTGGGGGATATCCGTTAGGATTCTTGGAGATATTATTGACTCAATTGCTCCTGTCCTAACAGGCATATTCAATCAATGTTTGGACAGCGGCACTTTTCCTGACTTAATGAAACACAGTAAAGTAGTACCAATTTTCAAATCAGGCTGTAAGAGTGATCCTTCTAATTATAGACCTATATCCGTGCTTCCAGCATTGAGTAAAATCTATGAAAAAATCATGGTGGAACAGATGTTGTCTCACTTCAATTCAAATGGGATCCTGCATAGTCAACAGTTTGGTTTCACGAAAGGTAGGTCGACAACGGACGCGGGAGTAAAACTTATCAGCCACATCTTGGAGGCTTGGGAGAGGTCCCAGGATGCCATTGGCATTTTCTGTGATCTCTCAAAAGCTTTCGACTGCGTCGACCACAACACACTGATCTGTAAATTACACCACTACGGAATTCGTGGAAAATCTGCTGATCTCGTGCTTTCCTATTTATCAAACAGACAGCAAAAAGTAAATGTTAATGGGGCGACGTCCTCCGGGTCTCTAGTCAAGATGGACGTACCCCAAGGTTCAATTCTCGGCCCTTTCCTTTTTCTTGTTTACATGAATGATCTCCCTTTTATGATGGCCAAATTATCGGATATAATTATATTTGCTGATGATACTTCGCTAATTTTTAAAATAGATAGGCAAGATACGGATGTTTTAAATGTCAACGAAAGTCTAATTGTTCTCTCAAAATGGTTCGCAGCTAACAATCTTTTACTGAATGCGAAAAAAACAAAATGTCTAAAGTTCTCTTTACCAAATGTACCACAACATGACCTAAACTTAAATCTTGACGGCAAAAATCTTGAAGTTATAACGGAAACTATTCTTAGGGATTACTATCGATTCAAAATTGCAGTGGGGCGCGCACATTAGAACTCTTTCGGGTAGGTTAAGTTCGGCTGCATATGCAGTAAGGAAAATAAGGCAGCTAACCGATGTAGCTACAGCTAGGTTAGTATACTATGCTTATTTCCACAGTATTATGTCTTATGGCATTCTGCTGTGGGGATCAGCAGCAGACGTTGACTCAATTTTCATCCTACAAAAGAGGGCAATCCGCGCAATCTATAAAATGGGTCCTCGCGAGTCCCTCAGAGAAAAATTTAAAGAGATCGATATACTGACTCTACCTTCACTTTATATTTTGGAATGTATTTTGTATGTCCGTAAAAATCGGGGGCTTTTCAAAACTAGAAGCGACTTCCATAATTTAAATACACGCAGTAAGCACGAAATTGTAATACCCAAATTCAGATTAACGAAAACTAGCAAGTCTTTTCTTATAAACAGTATAAGCTTTTATAACAAGTTGCCAAAGTCAGTTATAGAACTGACCGATGGAAGGTTCAAAAACTACATCAAACGTATCCTTAATAAAAAAGCATATTATAAAATCAAGGACTACGTTGAAGATAAAAACATTTGGCCTTAGCTCCTTCTGCGCATGCAGCTTCCCTGGTAACTTGTAAACGGCACAAATATGTGGATGTCTCTAACTATTCTCAATCTCATTTTTCTTTCCTTCTTTTAATTAGACTTTTTACAATGGTTTTCAAACATCAGTATAGCCCTTTGCTAAGAATAGTTACAGCACTGATAACAAAATTTGTGCCACATGTTAAATTTAGTCTTGTTATACTTATTTTTATTTACCTTTGTATAGATTCTTTTACCGATTGTTTTGTGAATGTGTGAACATTGTAGGCCTTCTAGATGCTAGTTAACATTTGTTAACTTTTTTATAAAATATATAATCCTTTTATTTTATTTTTTTAGTTTCTTATGACTTATTGTCATAAGTTGGGCCTACGTTGTCCTCCCATGTCTAAGTACTAATGCTGTAACATGGAAATATTGTAAAACCAAACCATTTTTAAAAGAGTAACCATGGAGTTTCTTGCCGGTTCTTCTCCATAGAAAACGACCAACCCGAACCGTGCACCTTTTGTCGACGTTTTATAAGTGCCCATTTAGGCCTATGTGAAATAAAAAAATTGATTTTGATTTTTGATTTTGATTTCTTATGCCTACAGTGGCCCATTTACTAAATTTCGATTTGGAATTGTTGACTTTAACTGTTTTTACAGGTCACGTTTTATTGAATTCTTGGCAAACTGTAGAAAACAACGTGCCGTAATTTATATTGAGGACTTTTGAATCGACACTGGCGTTACAAAGGTTGCTAAAAACATTATAATTAAAAGAATTTAATTTATTTTTATCAAGAGGTTTTAATCGTATTGATTTACCTAGGTTATTTTTTTATCTGACTCAAAAGATACTAAATAGTTGACCAGTATGGTATGACCTAACGCCACTAACTAAAAACGAATCTTTTACTTTACAATTAGTGAATACATTATCTATGCACGGAGCTGAAGTTGCTGTTATTCTTATCGATTCATTAAATAAATATTTTAAGTTAAATGATTTGAACAATGAAATGAGCTTATATTTTTCAGGTGAATTGATTAACAGATCTAGATTTAAGACACCACAAACAAAAACTAAATTATTATCTCTATATAACATAAAGAACCATTATTTATTTATTTAGACTTCATGCACAAAAGGTACAAAGGCGCATTATGCATTTCAAAACCCAAAAATGCCGATTTATTGAAACTTTGTGAAAAAGGTGTCATTCCAGACGGATTATCATGGATGGTTCCAATGATTGAGAGCTGATGGCCAAAAATTGGATCGTATACCTGATGTTATGGTTTCAGAAGAATCAGAGGACTTGGAAAATGACTCTGAGTGATTTTTTTTTTAGAATTAATTTTTATAGACCAATTATTGTTTGTTTTGACTACGAAACTTGTATATTCATACAAAGTAATAAACAATACAATTATGTATGGACCATATTATCAGTTTAACAAATGATTTAATAATTTAGGTTTTGCGAAATATGTTTCCTTGTTGCATGTTTTTCAATGTGTTATCTCCAGACTCGTGTTCCGTTAGCTGAAGGTTAAATTTATTTTCAAAACAACACGTAGCTTATCTATATTTTTGTCGGTACCTAAATACAAGTCAGAAATAATAATAAATATTGGCGTAATTGGCTACATTATCTGGATTTAAATTAATTAGTGTTTCATATAATACAGGAATATTATATATACATATATTGTTGATTCTTCGAAAACATTATAATACAAATTAAACTAATGCTATAAAGATAAGAGTTGTAAGTTAAAATATTGTAAAATAATCTTTAAAATTACTGAGCCGATCATCATAATTCTTTTTTTAGTAGTAAGTTACACATATCGCGAAAACTACAGTCTCTTTATAATTGGCCAAGGGAGGTTCGCCACCGGCACAACACTATAAAAAATCTTTTTCACAAGAAATAAACAGACTTCAAAATCAAAACAATAAAAATTGCAAAATAACTTTCGTTTCGGCAGTCGGTGTCTTAGGTAACTCTTGTTTTTATAATTGTTCCCTCTTTTTACCCGTCTGCCGAAAATTGTTTATCAGTCTATGTATCTATGTATGTATGTTTGTTCTTATGTGGCGTTCTAGAGACCAAAAGCGTTGGCCGATTTTGATGATTCTTACGTCAATCGATTCGTGTTAACCCTAAGAGTGTCACTGGATCCATGATTATAGGAAAAGAAAAAAATGGCGGATTTTGGGCGCCATTTTGTGGGGGGATTTTTTTTTTACTTCCAAAACCATCGTGTTGGGTATCAGAATAAAGGGTTTTAAGAGATGATTTCAAAAATATAAAACACTTATATGATTAAATGCAACTGATAAACGAAACTTGTATGTTCATACAAAGTAATAAACAATACAATTATTTATGGACCATATTATCAGTTTAGCAAATGATGGAATAATTTAGGTTTTGCGAAATATGTTTCCTTGTTGCATGTTTTTCAGTGTGTTATCTCCAGACTCGTGTTCCGTTAGCTGAAGGTTAAATTTATTTTCAAAACAACACGTAGCTTATATATATTTTTGTCAATACCTAAATACAAGTCAGAAATAATAATAAATATTGGCGTAATTGGCTACATTATCTGGGTTTAAATTAATTAGTGTTTCATATAATACAGGAATATTATATATTTCATATAAAATATTGTTGTTTCTTCGAAAACATTATAATACAAATTAAACTAATGCTATAAAGATAAGAGTTGTAAGTTAAAATATTGTAAAATAATCTTTAAAATTACTGAGCCGATCATCATAATTCTTTTTTTAGTAGTAAGTTACACATATCGCGAAAACTACAGTCTCTTTATAATTGGCCAAGGGAGGGTCGCCACCGGCACAACACTATAAAAAATCTTTTTCACAAGAAATAAACAGACTTCAAAATCAAAACAATAAAAATTGCAAAATAACTTTCGTTTCGGAAGTCGGTGTCTTAGGTAACTCTTGTTTTTATAATTGTTCCCTCTTTTTACCCGTCTGCCGAACATTGTTTATCAGTCTATGTATCTATGTATGTATGCTTGTTCCTATGTGGCGTTCTAGAGACCAAAAGCGTTGGCCGATTTTGATGATTCTTACTTCAATCGATTCGTGTTAACCCTAAGAGTGTCACTGGCTCCATGAAAATAGGAAAAGAAAAAAATGGCGGATTTTGGGCGCCATTTTGTGGGGAGATTTTTTTTTACTTTCAAAACCATCGTGTGGGTATCAGAATAAAGGGTTTTAAGAGATGATTTCAAAAATATAAAACACTTATTTGTTTAAATGTAACTGATAAAAAAATGCAATTTGGTATTATTTTGGTTATTTTTATTTTATTATTAAGTTGAATACTGTTTTGAGTTTAATAAAATTAGATGAAAAAAACTAGTTAGTAGATTAGTTTATTATTCTAAAAAAATATTTGTTACTATGAGATAATATTTATTTATTCATTTACACATACAATTATTTTTACAGGTAGAACCCAAGGTAATAAAAGTAGTCATACAATGCGAAAATAGAAATACGACACCCAGAGACGCATCCCGAAATCTAAACCACACCTACTCGCGTCCATGATTGACCAGCCCCAAGTAACAGCTCCAGAAGCTGAAGTTACATGGAGGACAATACACTAAGTGTCACCCTCTGGAATTCCGCCAAAAAGTAGGAAAAAATGTCCAACCGCTGTGAGATGCTATTAATAATCGAATATATTTAATAAACTTTAATATATTTGTACGGGCTACTGGAATTTCAAACAGACTCCTCCTCAGCCCCAACCTACTGTTTGGAACGAGCAATCCCAACCATGCCAAGATTTCTGGGTTGTTTAGCATCCCAGGAAAAACCATAAAGGCATATTTCACCAGAGCAAGATTGCGCCTTACTTCCAACTTATACTACCCAACCATCCCTATTACAAAGAGAGTTGGGTACATAAGCGGGTAAAACGGGTAGACGCCAAATTGTCGTATATATAGGTAACGTGTAAACTTGTTCTGCATCTTTTCCACCATCTGAGAATATTTAGTTTCATAAGGATTCCAGATGATAGCACTAGTTTCCAAGTTCTTCGCACCAACGCATTATAAAGTGATTTCACTGCTGCCATGTTAGTAAAGTCACGGGTTTCTCGCATGACAAACCCCAGATTCTTGAAAGCCTTTTTACACACTTGCACGACGTGAGCTCTGAATGATAGATCCTCAGAAAATGTGACCCCAAGATCTTGCACCGACCCCACCCGCGGCATGACTTGACCCTTGACCGCTCATAATATTCGTGACGTCGGGGTACCACGGCCCGCGTGAAGGACATTTTATTACACTTTGTCACATTGAAGTGTAACTTGTTTACTACACTCCACGCTACCACCCGAACGATGTCACGCTAAAGCTTTTCACAGTGCGAATCGTTGCTTATCCGCATGAACAACTTCAGATCGTCAGCGAATAATATGTACTACGTAGTACGTACTAGAGAAGCTATCCTAAGCAAAGGACATGGTCCATTTTGACAAGAGTTTAAACTAAAGTTCGCTGCAGCGCTGCAACAATAATTAGTCGTCTAACAAAACAGTATAAACACGCAGCGCTAGAGCGCTTCTAAGGTGTGATTTTCTCACGATCAAAAAGATGACAGCGCCGTGATTTTCATGGCGCTTACGCGTTTCGTTCAACGTTCTGCAACAACTTTTCACTTATATAAACTTAACTGCTGACTGACTACAGAAGTAGTACCTACATAGCTTTATACCTAACAAGCTTCATTAGAATTCACACTTTTTGCTCTATTTATTATTAGTTGATAATATAACCTTAGTGAAGTAAACTAAATTTTGTTTTTCTTATTAGGTATCTTATTTAGGTACTACTTTATTTAGGTTTAGGTAGTGACATCCACCAACACGCAATGGGCCCGCGTGGTGGATTACGACCCATTCTCTCTCTCACAGAGAGGAGATCTAGAAGTAACTATTTAGTAATCTGTGGCAGTGGGAACATTAATAGACTGATAATGATGATGAGGGACTAATTGCCCTCGTGGTTCGCTCTCGTCAACTGGCTATGTAACTACCTACCCTACCCTACCCTACATACTATTTCCTTTTTTTTTTGTTTGGGAAGTCATTGGATTGTGTCAGTCTGACAGTCAGACTTTTACTGACTTAAACCCACCCGTGTTCCATCAGTTTCTTGTGCCAGGGCTGCGGTAACCCTCTATCAAAATCCGCGACCCAGACAGGCATCGGCCTTATCAGCTGGCCTCGTCACTTTTGCTGACATCTCTTTGTGGCGCGCGCGGAACACTACGCGCCATAAATTAGGGCTTGGTCCTTATCGGATGGCGGGCTACCCATTACTTGCCGTCCGCAAAACCGCGCCTACGGTTGCCGCGAATCGGCTTGCGACTCCTGATGCCCGGGGCGTCCTTTGCGGTGGCTAGGGGCTTAAGGGCGTCTCCTTTGCGTCTCCCTCACGCATTCCGCCTCCTCCTTTGTGAGCATCACTGCTTCGCAGAAGGAGGAGACAGCTTCCCATGCCCTCTCGCTCCGTACCATGGCCTGAACCAGGGCCGGACGTGAGAGGTCGCCACCGCTGATCACCTCCACGAGGACACAGCGGTGTTCCGCCCAAGCGTGGCAGACCTCCACCGTGTCCTCCGGGCGGTCCACAAAATGGTGACACCCGGTACCCTATATACCTACCTACCCTACCCTACACACCTATAGCCCTCGCCAAACTTATTGGCCGCCCTGAAGTTGGTTTACCGGATGCGCGAGGCACGAAACGGTTCTGTTTTTGTATGAGATTTCCTACTGCGCAGCCATTGTACCCAACTTCAGGGCGGCCAATAAGTTTGGCGAGAACTATACCTACCTACCAATTTGTTAAACTATTTATTTGAATAACCACAGTCAGTTCCTTTCTAAATATATGCTAGATTATCATTTTCCGCAATAAAAAGAAACGTCAGCTAATTCTACCTAAACCTGTTACACAAATTATCACATCTTAATATTTAGTCTATATGACAAATGAGGCAACATGGCGTCCACCAAATATTTTGTACGAATTCAATTTTAAAATGATTACTCATCGATGAAAAGTTATTCCTTTGCATTTCACCGTATTAGTTGAATTATTAGTGCAATATCTTAAAACACACGACGACATAATTAATGCATCTGAACGCTTTTTCGTTTAAAAACAAAAAATGACTAAGGCGCTCAAGATCTAGCAAGCAACTGAATAAAGTGCGGCCGTATGATCGCACATGAGCGGAACACAGTAGTGAAGGATGGCGACTTCTCTAGTGCGTAGTACCTCAATGATTTGTTATTCAGTTTCGGCACCGATCACTGGCGATTTAAATAAAAAATGGCATCATATTTTGTTTAAAATTTGAGTTCAATAATGAATATTAGTTTTTATTGTTAATTTATATGGATAGATCGCGAAAAATATTTGGGTTTCTTTTGACATCATTAATACTGCCGCAATTTTGTTTGAAAAAGACTAACACAATTTTTTCTTTGTTTGTCTTTGTTTGTTTTTGGGCTCTACTGAAAACTCGGTTTATTTGTCGTTTACGAAAATTTTAATTTCCGTTATCTATATTGTTTATAATGTCATATAAAAAGTTCAATGCAAAAATGAGATTTACGAACTCATAAATAATTTAAACACTGATTTACGCTACCTATTAAAAATATTTTTAGCATACATCCCAAAAAGTAAAAAAAAACGAGCTAGAGCTGTTGAAAATCCAGGTCATAAGGGGAATATATAAATAATTTTCGGCGATGTACAGTCGATGCAGTACACAAGTTAGTTCTACAGTGAGCAATACTGGCAGCTTCAGTGTGGCAGTCGGCTTGCACCAAGGGTCGGCTCTCAGTCCCTACCTCTTCCTGTTGATAATGGACGCTCTGACGTCAGACATACAGGAAGAGGCACCCTTGTGTATGCTGTTTGCCGATGACATTGTGCTGATTTCCGGGAGTGGCCTAGAGGTCCAGAGCAGATTGGAAGTGTGTTGGCACAGACTGGAGAACGTTGGACTGAAATTGAGCAGAAGCAAACCTGAATACCTGTTTTGCGATTCCGTGTCTATATCTCTCGCTGGAACGCCCCTACCAATCTGCTCCGACTTCCGGTACCTAGGTTCGCTTGCCCAAGGGGATGGCGAGGTAGACCGAGACGTAACGCACCGGATCAACTCAGGATGGACGTAATGGCGACATTTCACTGGAACAACTTGCAACCTACGGATGTCCCTCAAGTTAAAGGGTAAAATCTACAAGTCCGTGATTAGACCTGTCATACTGTATGGATCAGAATGTAGGACTGTGAAAAATATGGATAAAAAAGAGATTGGATGTAGCAAAGATGATAATGTTGAGATGGATGTGCGGCGTAAAGAGTTTGGATAAAGTGAGAAATGGGTATATTAGAGGCAGTTTGAAAGTGGAGCCAGTGACAGAAAAGTTGAAGGGAAAGCGTTTGTCCTGGTATGGTCATGTGATTAGGAGGGATGAAACGCATGTTACTAAAAGAGTGATGAATAAAAATGTGGATGGATGGAGAGGAAAAGGAAAACCAAAGAAAAGATGGATGGACTGTGTGAGGAGTGATATGAAACAAAAGGGTCAGGACGGTATTGAAGAAGAAAACGTGTTGCGCCGACCCCGAGTAACATGGGATAAGGGCAGGAAGATGATAAACTAATTTTTGGAAAAATTTCCTTTACGTCAATTGATATTTCCGGTAACGATTTGAATATTGTGCAGTTCCAACAATATTACACATATACGTGAATTGATTACCTACTCCTTTTTTTTAAGTCGGTGGTAATAGCTTCTTCTTGTTACCTGTCAGTTTTATATTTTGAATGTTTTCTTATACTGGATAAGATTACACAATTTGAACGATTTAAGCAATACAAATCAGTAACTTCGCATTCTACATCTATTAAAATACAATTTATATTTTTATAATTTTGAAATACCTAAAAAAGCATTAAAACTTTTTTATTTTCATATTTTTTTAAATTGTTTCTATGTTACAACAATCAGCCTTACACGCAAATATTATCAAAACTATACCTACTTTAACTCACGTAAATGCAAAGTCTTTTAGAATTTTCTTTTAGAAACAGGACAGTACTTTTCCAGATATGCTTGTATTTGTACTATACAGGAAAAACACTAAAAGGCGGGTTATTATTAATTTCTTTGATGTAAAAATGTAGTTGTTTAGTAGTACTGTTTGATTTATAGAACACGCTCTTACATTTGCGACAGAAATATTTTTTTACTAAGGACTTGAATTTAATAGCAAACTTTTTAAATGCTTACGGAAAATTTCATATTGATATTTTTGGTCTAAGTAATTGGTTTCACCTTTAACCCGGCGATATTGACTTTGAGTAAGGCGGTGACCATCTAGTAAACAAAACTTAATTATAGAAATAACAAGCTATATAATAATAATAATACACAAACCAAGTTAATGAGATTTTTAGAGAGATATTTGGGCATTTTTTATAAGTTATTAGAATTAAATCCATGCAGTCTGAAAATAAGTATTGTAGCAAATGAGTACAGTAGGTATTTGTTTTTAACAAAGCTCAGAGTTGCAGATATTATAATTTCATAATTATTTATGCAGCACCCACCACTCTACAAAGCAATATCAGAAATGACAGAAAAGTCTGCTTCTCATTTCTCATATCAATTCCTAAAGGGTTATTTATTGAGATTACTACTGAGGTTTTCAGTAAACCATTTCAGCAACAAATGAATTCCAAATAAATGTTTATTAGTTTTTTGTTCATGTAACTTTCAACAGCTTAATCCTAGTAAAAAAAATATATTGAGAATTGGTCCCTACAGAACTCTAATCTTTCCCAAAGGCTTGCTGCTGACCACTCTCGGCGGGCAGACTAAAATGCCTTGGCGTTTTTAGTCCACGGTTCAGGGGTTGGGCCACATTGAGCTAAAGAAATAAATTTCTGGAAAAAAATCTCTACATCGTGTATTATCTACTTAACAATTGGCATAGTTGGACAAGTATAGCTTAATATTCCTATTAGTTAATTATTCACTGTTTACACACCTTTTCATATCCCGCGTCTTCCAGTCTTCGCCCCAATACTTCACCGATGCCCGGTAGATCCCTTGCATGCTTTTCCTTCATGGGCTCACTAAGGAAGTCTCTATGTTTTTTTGTTGTAGGTTGTTCCACCATTGTGGATGTGTAGTTTGTTATTCCTTCCAGAAATAATACTCAATACTATTAATAAATGTAAGTTCAGACTTGCACACTCTTTGGATACTAGTTAACAATACCGATGAGGCGATGATTAATTTAACAGCAAGCATGCAAACAAAATGCAAGTTAATTATATAAAACCCGTCACTTAAAAAGTACGCTGAGCGACAGTGGAGGGGATGTGTCCGCGCACGGGTACAGTCGCGTTCTAAAGTATTAGGATTTATAATATGAGTGTAATTATTGTTTAATTGTAGAATCATAATAAGTACTTTACTAGCTACTTAGTACTTTGGAAGAGGCTGGAATTAAAAATAGATAATGTTTACTTGAGCATTATTTTTATGTCGTGTGTATGTGTATATCTATATACATAAATATCTTATCATTATAAATGATCAATGTTTTTTTTTTTTTTCAAACTTTGCCCCACACTAGGAATTTATTCATGTATCATGGGTGCGTTTACAAACATATAAACACACATACGTCATACAAATATTTGTTTCGTGCGGGAATCGAAGCCGCGACACGCAGCGCAGCAGTCAATCGCTCAACCACTGCGCCAACCGTGCAAGTTGTGAGTGCGAAAGTACTCTGTGGACTGTGTTTTGGGATCGAACGAAGCGTGATCTCAGCGCGGGAAGCATGGATCAACGACAAACCAATACTGTGCGGCCAGATTTGTCGAGCCCCAAGTCGCTGAAATTTTGACCCAAGTAGCCCAAATTCGCCCAATTATAATGGCAAGTAGGCAAAAATCGCCGAATATTGCCGAGTTGACCCCATTTTTTTATTTCAGTTTTTTAAGCGCTTTATCTAATTTTTACATAGACATTTTTTGTTATTGTTGTTATTAATTGCCTACTAACATCAAAATTTATACAGAAATTAACCAATCAATCTGCCAACGTAGTTCTGCTAAAGTACTTACAGTGCGTCAGCTTTTTGTACTGCAGTCTACTCTTAGAAAACACGCTAGCGTTCCCCCAACTGACCCCAAAAAAAGGAAGAAACTACCTCTAAGTACCCCTCACAAAACCACCTTCGCTCAACATCAATACTACACATTGAGTACATATATATACAAACAAGTTCACAAAAACCTAAACGTTGTCGATCTAAATAAATATGAAATAAAATCAAAATTAACGGAATGGCTACTAGAACAGGACTATCTACAAACAGAATCCTTACTTAAGTACGTCTCCTAAATACCTACATATCCCAAATCACACAATATAATATACCAACACACACACACACACACGCACCTACACACACACACACACTCACGCGCACACACACGCAAACAGACACACACATCACGTATAAATTTAAACTACTCCTTGAATTAGCTTTGTATTCATAATCGCTCAGGTAGATCGACACAGTCTACTATTATACTTGTAGCATCACATTTTACGCTGAATCACTGTCTCTCAAGATACAGGTTACCTACCTAGTTTGAGAGGCTGGGTTTTCCATATTGTGTACAGATTTCAGTTCCTATATTGTATTACATTGTGTTACTACCTAAGCTCATTTAAATTGTGTTTACTAAAAACATGTTAAATTTAATGAAATAAAGTTTATTATTATTATTCCATTTATTCATTTTATATACATATTTTTACATTTTTAAATATTATTCTATAAAAAAAAGAAAATAAAAAAACATTTAAAAATACAAAAATAGTAGCCCACCGGTATCGGGAACAGGGTCCAAGCTACCGGTGGTCAGGGCTCCTGAGAGAGGAACCTCCTAACGATACGCGCCGTGTCCAGGAGTACCGCTTTCTGGATCAAGCCCTTGATCCAGCTGCCCAACGAGAGCAGCGAGTTATTATTATTATTATTATTAACTATGTCGGGGTCGGCTCCCAGTCCAACCGGATTCCGCTGAGTACCAGTGTTTTACATGGAGCGACTGCCTGTCTGACCTCCACAACCCAGTAACTGGGTAACACGGTATCCCTTGGCTAGACTGGTGTCAGATCTCAAGCTTTTGACAACTCGTAACGACTGTCAAAGATCTTTAAATGACAGCCGGGACCAACGGCTTAATTTGCTTTCCGAGGCGCGGAGGAAACTTGGTATGTTGAAATGGACCGACATCATCAAGCTTTGCTTTACCTTGAAGATCGACCCGTACGGCTATTACGAGTATTGTTTAGCCACGAGCTCCTCTACACAGAAATTAACCAAACTTGATAAATTATTAAAAATCTTGATTTGCGGAAGTTCCTTAAAGCAAGTAAAAAGTTTCAAGTACCTACCCAGATACTTGATACTCACTGGGTTTCTGAAGATCAAAAAGATAGCCTGGATATTGAAAGCGAGCGCAGGGCGTTGTCTGTTCGCTGTAATATGTTACCTCGCAGATTTGCGGAATGCTCGACTGATGTAAAAGCTACGCTGTTTTAAGCGTATTGTCAGTCGTTCTATACATGCAGTCTGTGATTCAACTACACGCAGAGGGCATACAGCGCTCTGCGCGAGCAATATAATAATGCATTCAGGATTTTGATGGGGCTGCCACGCTACTGCAGCGCGTCAGGCATGTTCGCAGAGGCAGAAATTTATGGCTTCCACGCCATCATGCGCAAGCGAAGCGCCTCTATGATGCGCAGGGTGCGTGGCAGCCCCAACAGCATTCAGGGAACGTTAAAGGACAGATAGGACAGCCCTATACTGGGACATTGGATACGCCTACATGCCAGTGAGGCTTATAACAAGTTTCATAAATAATAATTTGTTTCTGGTAGTTATAAGTACTAACAATAACTTCTACACACAACACTCTCTCAGAGAGAAATTTAAGGAGATTAATGTAATGACTGTGCCTTCTCAGTATATTTAAGAAAATATTTTATATGCCCATAAACATATAAAATTGTTTAAAAAATACAGTGACATCCATAACATAAATACTAGGAACAAACACAAATTTGTAGTACCTACAACAATGCTCAAGAAAATAGGTGGCTTCTTTAGATGTCAATGTGTGCGTATTTATAATAAGCTTCCAAGCCACGTACAAGATTTACGTCTTAATAAATTCAAATCTTTCATTAAACGTAAGTTGTGCCAGAAAGCGTTTTATACAATTAAAGATTACCTTGAGGACAAAAAGGCTTGGGATTGAGCTGCTAATTTTGTTTTTTTTATTATATTTTGCACCGTGAATTTTTTTATTATGTTTTTTTTTAATATTTTTTTGGTTTTCTTGCAATGAAAACAATATTTACTTTTAAGTAGTAAAGTATTATATTATTTTATTTTAATTATTGTGAATGTGAAGACTATGTGGATCATTCTTTTTTTTATTTTAATTTAAATTTATCTTAATTTTTAATTATGGTCTGGCAGGTTGGGTAGTTTATGCGGCCTACCCGAACGTCCTTTCTTTGGTATTGTTCGTCGAATCGTTGAGCTCCTTAAATTCTGAGTTGAGCTGCTCGGTTATTGACAAATGCGTGCACTAACTGGACAGGTCCACTCAATCTGGCTGGTTCTTTCCTCAAAAGACCATTTCAGACATCAGTCTACATGGTCTTCACATGATCTAACCAAGATTTTTTCTGGACTTTAAAAGAGACTGTGACCTCTGAGTTTGTTTCGGCCTTTCTTCTCAGAGTAGTCAGATAGGAAACGCCGACCTCATCTAGTTTAAAAAAAATATGTTCGACATGTAAATAGAGAGAGTAGATGTTCGTTTATTTGTGTTGTTACTAACAATAGTTCTAACTTGTTTCTACTAACAAATAATGAATCATGTGGTTCGATAAATAAACATCTAATTTGTTATCTAATTTGACATCTAATTTGTTAGTCTTAGTTAATTAAGTATTGTATAGATAATTAATATATACACTTATATAAATTAAATGTAATTATTATATTTTTTTCTTATTAATCGTTTTTTTTTATAATCAAATAAAGAGATGTTGAAGAAAAAATACGAAGTTTATCATCTACCTACATAATTATTTAAAGTTATAAAATCTTTATTATGACAGAATCATTTAGTAATACTTAGTTCGGGAATGGGGATGTGAACTGCCATTTTTGCACGATAGGTGGCGCATCGTCGCTATGGCTACTGAAAGCTGTCAAATCCATACATTTTGAAAACCTATCATTCGGTAAATTTAAATTTTCTCGAAATATGTATCTGTCTGCTGTGTGTACCAGGATGTACAAACCCCGGTGTTTATTTGTTGCCCAAAGATACAACGCTTAAAAAACTGGGAATGGCTATACATATTTATAGGTTATGACATGTACCTGTCAAAGTTACTGAATAGATTGCTTGGTAATCTTCGGCGATATAGTGGAGCTATTAACGTTTTGATAAAATTCTACAGCAGGAATGTCATTTGATTGGCCTTCAGAGGCTTGAGGGCTTTGATTGCCGAAAATAAAATAAAACTTCTTACCTAAAACTTAAAGAATACCAACACAATAAAGTAATGTTCTCTAATTTTTGTCATTTTTCCTACCATGAGACAAGTAAGAAATAACTCGTTACAACTAAAAAAATTGCCAAATCTAGAACATATCACGGATGAAAAATATTTTAACAAAAAGTCTGCCTCTCAATAAGATCTGTTTTCTTTCCAGTTATCCTTGCTCCTCATTTCATTAGTTCGTCTTTCAATTCCTTAAGCTTCCAGGAACATTATATATTATCAATAATGATGGTAGACCGCTTTAAACACATAACATAACAAAAAAACGTGATGTATATAAAGTAAAAATAATTTGAAAGCAGCCAATGCGCCGCCAGCGACATCTACACTTGCGTTTGCTTTGCGTTCACATCCCCATAGCGGGCTTCAAATTTTAATTGTTTTCTTCTTCTGTTGCGCTAGCTACAAAGTTCGATACCCTTTGGATATTATTAAAATAATAATAAATTAATATGATTGAATCCAGTGATGAAGTTTACTATTTAACACTGGAAAAATTTAAAGCAGTGTGAAAAAATGCAGAATTAAGTTTTCTGCGTGCAAAAAAGTCTCGCGAAAAATATTTAAAAGCTTATGATATTTTTAAGCAATAGAGACATAAATGAAATGAAAAATGGAAAAGTGTTTATTCACAGGAAAAAAAAACATTGTTACATTTAAATATTACCTCTGCCAAACTGCAAAACAGTTTGTTGGCAGACGTAGCTCCTTTTTTTTTGTATATAATATTAACTTATATTTTTTACAATGAGACCTTGACAAAATGTATTAAGGAGGTACTTGTGTATTTTATTTTTAAAGGTTGCTTTTGTGATAAAACTGTTTATATCTAAAGGAAGGTCATTAAAAATAGTTGGGACCAAAAAATTTCTACACCGTCTTCCATAATACACATAACACTTTTTCGGCGACTGTACTGTTATCGTACTTCATATAATTATCACACACGAGGCAGCCATGCAACTACAATGTGGAGTATTTATTCAATGTTGAAAGCCACAATAAACACAAAAGATGACGTGCACATTGAAATCTTTGCCAAAATTATAGCATTTTTGAAAAGAATGTCGAAAGTAGGGCACTTTTATATACTGTAGGGCACAAAATTTTTTCGGCCCCCATTTTTGAAAAGATTCTTAATGAAGCTCCAGACTGCAATTTTCTCGATGCAAAAGTAAATAATTAAGTAATATTAAATGTGCACACTATCCGTTTGTGAAGCTTTCGGCGTAGTACCTACTTAAGCCCTAGTTGTAACTTAACATTATTTTTTACAAAAATCTGTTTGTTTTCTACAAGAATACTGTATTTTTACCCCTTCCTCTTGGACCGCGAAAGCGGACGGGCGTGAATCCCGTTTACAGATATTCATATATTCATATTCTTTATTGTACCCAAAATATACATTTAAAATACAAAAGGAAAACTTATGCACACAAGCGAGCTTTTTAAATTAAGTTAATTTTGGCATAAAATTAAATCGCTATAAAATCACAAAATACTAGGCGCGCATAATACGGCGGCGATGCCCAAGACTCGGAGCAAAACAGCAAGCGGGACAGCAACAGACAAGACAATAAGTAGCTGAGCTAGAAGTAGAGATGGTCGTTGAATCAATAAACTGTTTTTTTAACAGCTTTTATTCTTCAATGAGTTAACTGTTAATCAACAATGAAAAAACAGGTTGAAAATATTAGCTGTTAATTTACGTCAACGCACAAAACGCATTAGTTCAATATTCATTATTCGTCGGTGCTCCATGGACCAATTGAAATTTGACCAATTGGTCTATGGGGAAAATTACGAGTTTCCATCGTCCAATTACCAACTGGGCTATGGAGAAATGAGAAATGTTCCGCTGCCCAGTTTCATAGTATTGAAACGTCGTCGTCTTTACGTCTTTTACTCAGTTCCAAAAAAAAAACGGTTGAAAATATAAACTGTTAATTTACGTCAACGGCTCAATGGAAATGTACCCATCTGCTTGCGAGACGAAAGAAAATTTGAGTCGAAGGAGGACGCCAGTTTGATAGAGAAAACCCTGTCGAAAGCTGTGCAGGTGGATGTTCAGGACTATGACATAAAAGACATATACAGAATCCAAACCCACAAAGAAGGCAGCAAAACGAAGGGGTCAAGAACTTCAACAAGAAGAAAGGAAATGAAGTAAAATTAAATACTGGACACCTCAGTATACTCGGACCTGTCAAACCTGTGTTCATATCAGAAGCCATAACACCTAACGAGCAGAAACTATTCTATGCAGCTCGGCAGTTTTCAAGAGAGAATGGTTACACATACTGCTGGACTTCACGTGGTTCCATATTCCTGCGTAAAGCCGAAGGTGTTTTAGAATCCCTGACGTCAATAACAACTGTTGTAGTGATTGGAGATTTAAATATATATATTAGACCAGATAATACCGACCCAAACTCTGAAGAATATTTAAATACAATGGCTTTCCATGGGCTACTACCTGCCCACGTTCTCCCCACTCGCATTGAAAACTGCCGGGATCATGTCTTTTTTAAAATAGACATACCCTCCTGCACCTACCCTGTTTTGCACTGAACGAAATTCTCTTAATGCTACAAAACCTAAATGCTAGAAAAAGCCAATTTCTCAGGTGTTTCAACTAGTATAGATCCCAATCAAAGTGCGGAACAACTCATCTCCATTATTTCAGAATAAATCAACAGTACGCTAAAAAAAGTCCTTAACAGGAGGCAGACTATTAAGCCACGGATGACCACTGGCCCCCTGAGGTGCGTGCGTAATCGGGACCAACTACATAAAAAAGCAATGCAAAATACTTAAGTTCTTACTGCTAATCTTATATATTCTAGATATCGAAATTACTGTAATAATTTACTGAAGACTGTTAAACGCAATTTTGACCAAAAAGAATTCCTAAAGGCAAATGGTAACCCCAAAGCAACTTGAGACGTCATAAAAACTATCAGCTACAAGAACACTTCACCCATAAGCGAGTCAGGAGAACTCCTTAATATGTGCAGCGATCCAAACTCCTCTGTCAATGCTATAATATAAGTACTTTGCACTTTGTCGGCCAGACATGTACTTGTTTCATCACTAACGCATGTCTGTAATTGATGCATCTTTAAAGGGATTTTCCCCTACAGTTTTAAGAAGGCATTAGTCACACCAGTATTTAAGGGTGGGGATGGTGACCGTGTCGAGAACTATAGGCCTAAATCTGTACTCATCACACTGTCCAAAATTATGGAGAAAGTCCTAAACAAAATATTGCTTAGCTATCTTGAATGCAACAACATAATTGCGCCAAACCTGTCGTGAAGTGTGGTTCGCGAAGTAAACAGGCAACAAAGTCAAATTAATATTGTTAGGGCGAAACGTCTAACAATCTAGTCATACATTGCATAATGAGGCGATCCGCTGGCAACACCGAACCCATTGAGCAATCACCAGAAAAGGAGTATTTATAGTTTATGGTTATGACACTTATGTAATATCTCTAGATAATCTATGGTGTTTGCCGCTTCATTTTAAGTCATTTGAAATACACTAAAGTAATGTAGCTTCAAATAATAAGTGCAAAGTAAAAGTGATAAGTGTTTTGATGGAGGCGTCCAACATGGTGGCGGCTCATCTGAGAGAGATATATAAGCTAAGTGGTAGCACTAAGACAATAGTGTAAAGGTTCCCCACCCAATTTATAAATACCTAAACTCTAGAGTTCTTATCTTTATGAAAGTTTCTGATGCTCTTGGAAGTCAGTTACATTAAGTGGTCTTTCGATATTGCAATGCGAAAACCTCCCGAGAGTTGGACTGGGCGAAAGGCCGTGATCAGTCCGTTAGAGGAGACCTTCGGTGCTGCAATACGAAGTCTCTCTAACAATATACAATAGTAATCTCGGCATGAAACAGAGATATTATGATTGGGCGAAAGGCCGTGAGCAATCCGTTAGAGGAGACCTTCGGTGCTGCAATACGAAGTCTCCCTAACAAAGTACAATAGTAATCTTTGCATGAAACAGAGATATTATGATAAATAGTCCTGTGGTCCACAGAGATAGCAAGAGGTTGATCGGCAGACTTGGCTGCGGTTGACTCTTTAACACATAGAGATAGCAGGAGGTTAATTGGCGGACTCGGCTGCGGTTAACTCCTTAATACACACAAAACATTTCTGTACTATACTATAACTTCACACCTAAGACACCAGAAACGTGATAGTATGTAATTATGTATATCGCAATGTATATAATGGTGGGAATCAATTTACTTTAAACCAACAGATGGCGAGCTGAATCATGGTGTGAGCTAGTAAGAACTGAAAGCCGGTTAACGCGAAGCAAACCTCCCAACATATTGAAGATTCCTCTCAGAGCAAACCCCAGGTACATATAACTATCCACAAAATAAACAAAATAACTCCCCGCCGCCGCCCGCCGTCGCGGCGTCTCCGCGCCGCGCCGCGTTATCCGGCGTGGGCTCGGACGGGCGAGCCTGGCCAGCTTGCGCGTCCCGGTCCGGCGGATGGCGTGGTGGCGGCGGCGCGACATGGTGGAGATGCTGGGATCTGAGAGGAAAAATCAATAACAAATTTATGTAAACAAGATTAAACTGGTTAAAATAAAATTCAGAATCTTTCTAGTGCTGCCATCTGTGAAAGCTCCTTGTATAACGTATCGTGTCAAAGGTGAAATTATGCTAAAATGTTAAATAGACTTGATACACGTTTCGCTGATATTGACTCTAGGATAATAAAAATAAATATTATCGAATATTTCTCTATGTAATTATCTGAGAATTAACTATCACAGGTAAATAAGTAAGTGTTGTGAACATTTGAGGTAATGGATCGGTGCGACAAATATACTAGATGGCGTTACTTGTTGTTGAAATGAAAGTCGGTAAGTTTATTTCTTCTTTTGTGAAATAAACTATGTGATGTTGTTTATTTATTCATTTCATAAATAATTTAAGGGATTCTATCATTAATATTCAATAGTTTACAAATATATGTAATAAATCTGCGGATTTATTATAAACTGGAAGTGGTACAAACATGATAGACAAAAATTCACTTTGGCACTTAAGCTCTGTCCATATTTTACCCTCAGTTTCCCACCTTCAAATTATCGCATATTTAATGTGACAAATTGTCAAGCACGCGTTAGATGCTGTGATTGGCTGTCGAAAATTCATTCAACCAATCACAGCAGCTAACGCGTGTTTGACAATTTGTCACATTAATTCTGCGATAATTTTAAGGTGGGAAACTGAGGGTTAGTCTATGGATCTGCTTTCCCTGTGCGAAAAGTTTCTATGATTTTCATAAAGTTTTACGGTGCCAGAGTTTGTAAGAACAAATTATCTAAGGCTTATTGATTTACCCCACGTCGGGAATAAAATAAGTGTGCCTGTGCTTAGATTGATAAAAGGTCAGTACAGTAAAATAAGTACAGTAAGCTCTGTGATAAAAGATCACAGAGCTTGGGATACTATGTGAAATTAGTAAATACTCTATTAAACCTAGATTTAAATGTAATCGGTAAATCTACCCCTTCTCACGGCGATAGGTTTAACATGTTGCGTGAGATTTTCCTAATGGATAATTAGAATTTAAATTATGGTCCGCCATAATATCAAATTAATGTCTGTAGGTATAGCGTCCTATGAAAAACAGATTTAACTCATTTATAAGAGAATACCTACAACCAGTGTAATAAAATTTAAATTAAAACCTACGAGGTTTAACCATATAACCGTCTACATGCAACAACAGGAAAATTAAATATATTATTTGTAATAATAAGTAGGTACCTATACACGTGATAAAACCTGTGCACTTATCCTTTCAACAGGACCAGAATTATGAGTTATCGAAGGTAATTGGCTCCGAAAAAAGGAGATTAAATTAAACTGCCTACAGCTAGAGAAATAGCTATTGGAGTTATAAATGAAAACAACATCTTAAGTGAGTAATAGTTTATAATATTATATCTTGACATTGGATGAGTATCCATGCTACCTTATTTACAATAAATAAATGCTTGAGTGGACATCTCTCGCAAGGCCATTTGGTCCCAGATTAACCGACTAAGCCGGTATTAAGGACCTCTGTAGACAATACATACTGCGAATGAGTACTTCAGGTACACAATATGGCAAACACAAACATTTGTCTAGGATGCAAGCGGAAGCACTGCTGACTAGTCAACGGTGTCTTCAATACTTAAAAATAAATAATTTAAGAGAGATTATAAATTCTTGTACTATGTAGGTACTTCCTAGTAGTGTCTGTCAGCTGAAAACACACTATATAAGAAGAATGATATTTCCTTACCATACCCATTATATATTCTATGATTGATTATGTGCACTCGGTGATTGAGTATTTATGTTAGCAGCATTCTAAAAGTATTAAGTGGTATTTACTTACATGTATAGGGTGAATCACAACACCTAAATATATCTGAAAGGAGATGATTATCTCCATGATAGTGAACAGGTTTCCTGAAAGGGCAGTTGAATTTCTGAAATTCTATTTAAGGAAAATAGATAATTAAAATTTTAAATACGTACCCTATATGTATGAAATGTGATCTATTGCAATTCAACTATGGGTCTTTGCAATCAAATGAGCCTTCAGAATTATTTCAGTGATTTAATACAAACATCAATTTGATGTTCTCTATTAAAAAATAAAATGGGTAGTTATAATTGAAACATACTACATCATAATTACATTTGTATAACAAATTAGAACTTGTCATGTCATGAACCGTGCATGTGTTAGTGTAATATTGTAATACATTTCAGAACATCAATATGGAAGAAGCCATGCTTCTTATTGTTCGCAGTCTGTGTGATAAGATAAAAACTCTGTCCGAATGTGCTCGAAATACAACTAGCAAACTCTCTAATTAAATGAATGACTTAACCTTGCATGAAGCAAAGGTAGTATCCTCTAAGCTTCATACCTGTCTCCAGCGATTGGAGAGGGAACTAAACAATTATTTTCGACTCATTAACGAACCGTAAGTGGATGAGATCTCTGCCATCTCTGCAATTCAGCTGGAAGCTGAAGAAAACTGCTGCGAACTTAAAGTGAAAATTGAAGAATATTAAAATTCAACGACAAATAGCAACAAGAACGATGAACATTTCTTATCAGGAAAACTACCAAAATTAGAGTTGCCACAGTTTGAAGGTAGCATTCTCCAGTGGCATCAATTTTGGGACCAATTTGGTTCCAATATTCACAATCGGAATTTACCAGATGTTGACAAGTTATTATATCTAAAGAATTCTTTAAAAGGGGAAGCCAAGGGAGTGATATACGGGTTAGATATTAAAAACAAAAATTATTCCATAGCCATATAATCTTTGAAAGATAGATATGGGAAACAAACTCAAGTGGTTGATGCACACTACTCCTCACTCTACAAAATAAAACCAGCAAACAAAACCGTATCAGATTGTCGAAGAGTTTTAACTGAAATTGAAATACATTTGAGAGTTTTGAATTCAATGGGGGAAAATATTAACCATAACCACTTGAGGTTTATGGTAATGGAGAAATTTCCGGAAGATATAATATATGAAATGAAATTGAAAATAAAGCAAGAGTCAATTGAAGAGATAAGGAAACATTTGGAATTTATCATTTCAGCACGTGGCAAATAGACTAACGCAAGAGAAAAACCTAAATGAGAAAGAATATTACACTGTAAAGACACTTCATTCTACCGGGAAGGTTGATCATACAAATCAGAAGAGAAAAGATGACCAAAGGAGGCAACAGAAAGGTAACTACGAAAACTATCAGGAAAAGGCTCGATACTATTCTACACAGAACAAAGGAAATACTTCCCAGTGGAACTACGGGATCAAGCAAAAATATACAAGTTATCCTAGAAAAAACCAGGGAAAGGAGGGGCCACCTAAGAAAAAGTCTAAATTTCATTGTATCTTCTGTAAGGAGTCACACTACAATGACGAATGTACAAAATTCAAGGAATTAAAAGAAATAAAAGCCCTATTAAAAAATAGATGCTACGGTTGTCTTAAAATAGGACATTCTTCTGTAGACTGTAGAAAAATAAGAGAATGCTTTCATTGCAATAAATTAGGTCATAACCGTGCTTTGTGTCCTGCTAAATTCTCAAGAGTACACAAAGATAAGTTAACGACAACCAATGTCCTGTACACAAGAGATAAGGGACTCGCCGTTCTACAAACAGCAGTAGTTACTGCAAATAAAGTAGGATATTTTTCTAAGAAAATTCCATGCAGAGTTCTATTAGACTCCGGAAGCCAAAGAATATACATCACACAGAAATCTGAGACGAGACTGAGACTAAGACAATCACTCTATTTGCTAATGTGGTACCAGTGATATCACATAGTGTCCCATATCCTCATCAAGACCTCAGACACTGGAAAGATAAATCAAAACTAGCAGATGATGGTTCTCTACAAGACCAAGTGGACATTCTGATTGGCAATGATTATCGTTTACGGTCCAGGCTGTGCGACTGTGGAATGAGTTGCCGTTGCCTATTAGACAAGCCCAGTCACTGGCTTCTTTTAAGAACCTAGTTAAAAACCATTTCCTTTCTCCTTAACGCTTTTATATTTTTTGTCCCTCCTTTCTCTGAATTTGTTAACATGTAATATTGTGTATGTATGTATTTAAGTATATATGTATGTAAGTATTTGTGTATTTAAGTTTATGGATAGTATTTATTGTAACAATATAGTTTTGTATATATTTATGTTTTAATGTACAGTACACCACAGACTACCCCCTTTCTCATTATAAGTTCTTTCAGTCCACCCAAAGGTTGTCTGGTAGATATCGCTGTCAGCGATAAGACCGCCTTTGTACCCGTATAATTAAGTTTTTCTTATAAAATGGATGTATAACTTTTATGGTGTACAATAAAGTATATTCTATTCTATTCTATTCTATTACTTTTCACTTATCTCAGAACAAAAAATTAAACTAAAGGAGAACTTGTATTTGGTACAGTCCGACCTCGGATGGATACTAAGCGGGAAAATGGATTCCAGTCCTATTCATGAACTTTCGGTGGTGACATACCTGCAGTCTAACGTGGACATGTTATTCAACGAACCTGACTTGCCACTGATCGAAACATGAAGAGCTTATGGGAACTTGAATCCATTGGCATAACCGATTCTCCGAGGGAAAATCGAGAATATGAGGCTGTAAAAAGAGTCAATGAAACTACTGAATATATAGATAACAGGTACTCCGTATCCTGGCCCTGGATTGAGTACCCTCCTGCTCTGAATGTGAACTTTGGATTGGCTTATGGTCGACTCGTCAACTTATTGAAGCGGCTAGATACATCCACATTAGTGGCATATGAAGACACATTGAAGGATCAAATGATGAAGGGAATAATTGAAGTCGTACCTGATCTAAGAGATCAAGAAGTAGGTCATCCAGTTCATTACCTTCCACACCATGGGGTAAAAGTACCTGGCAAACCTATGAGAATTGTCTATGACGCGTCATCTAAAACAAAGGACAATAAAAGCTTGAACCAATGCTTGTACTGTGGACCCATGATGTTGGAGGATCTGACTGGATTACTTATAACGTTCAGATGTCGACCAATAGGTATATGTGCAGATGTCGAGAAGGCATTCTTACAGATTACACTCAATAAACCGGACTCGATTCCTATGGTTAAAGGATACAAAGAAACCCGCTACAGAAGATAATCTACTTCACTTAAGATTTACAAGAGTTCCATTTGGCGTTATATCAAGCCCATTTTTGCTTAATGCAACAATCAGATTACACTTACAAAGTTCAGATAATGAACAAGTTAAGAAATTAACTAAAGACATATACGTAGATAATGTCGCCACTGGAACAAAAACAGTGAAGTAAGTACTTCAACTTTATAAGAATTCTAAAGAGATATTTAACCAACTATCCATGAATCTTAGAGACTGGAGTTCCAACTCCGAAGAATTTATCCTCACAGTGAATGACGGTAATATTTTGTATGATGAAGTTTTTTCAGTGGTTCAAAAAGAGTTTAATAACACTTTTAAGAAGATAACTAAAACTGTATGCCCTAAGTTTTTATTCAGTGACTGGGCGACTACAGGACTTAGAAAAAGTAGGGAAAGACTTTACGAGCTATATGGCCTTAAGCCTTGTATGAACACTGAAACGTTTAATAAGTATGTTGCTACTTACTCGAGAATTTTTAAAAATACATGTAAGGCAGCTAAGGCCTTGTATATTAGAAATAAGGTTAAATTAGCAGAAAATAAAATCAAGACGGTTTGGAAAATTATAAATAATGAAACGAACAGGAATAAAAGAAATAATCCTGATTACACGCTTGAGACCACACACGGACTTATTAGAGATAACAAAAAAGTTGCGCAAGAATTTGTAAATTTCTTTACCAACATCCCAATTAAAACTACTGAAACCTTAAATTCTTCGCCCGCGCTTGCTTTTGGATTATTAAACGCGAACGTTTCAGCCTGCCCGAATGTATTTAACTTTTCACATATAAACCCCATAACAGTAATAAAAGCTTTTAAGCAAATCAAGATCAAACCGACTGAAGATCTGTGGGGAATGTCCATCAAAGCTTGTACCTCCATTATTCAGACTATAGCGCCGTACTTGGCTGTAATTTTTAATTTGTGTGTGGATCAAGGAGTCTTTCCGGATCTAATGAAATATAGTAAGGTTATACCACTTTTTAAATCCGGGGACAGTAAAGACACAAATAATTATAGACCAATATCCGTGTTGCCGGTTTTCAGCAGGGTATTTGAGAAGATAATGCTTAATCAAATGCTCATTCATTTTAATACGAATAAAATCTTGCATGATAAACAGTATGGTTTCACCAAAGGACGTTGTACAACTGACGCTGGTGTCACCCTATTAAAACACATCTTTAATGCGTGGGAAGAGTCGCAGGATGCCATAGGTATCTTCTGCGACTTGTCGAAGGCGTTTGATTGCGTTGATCATGAAACATTACTTCTGAAACTTGAGCATTACGGGCTAGGTCAATCAGCGTTAAGTTTGGTTGAATCTTATTTAAGTGATAGACAGCAATTAGTTCAGATAAACGGTGTGAATTCGTCGGGGTTAAACGTGAAAATGGGGGTACCCCAGGGCTCAATATTAGGTCCTTTCTTATTTTTAATATACATAAACGATTTACCCCGTTTATTGGAAAACAAACTAAACATGGTGTTATTTGCTGATGACACATCTTTAATTTTTAAAATAAATAGACGTACTTGTCAGGTTGACGACGTAAATAACGCGCTACGGCAGGTTCAGGATTGGTTCACTGCAAATAATTTAGTTTTAAATGGTAAAAAAACCAAGTGCGTAAAATTTTCCTTGCCGAATGTAAAAAGTACTGATTGTGACATTATCTTAAACAAGGAGAAGCTAGAATTCGTCGATAAAACGGTTTTCCTGGGGATCACGCTAGACTCAACGTTACAATGGGGTCCTCATTTAATATCACTTGCAGGGCGGCTAAGTTCGGCAGCTTATGCTGTTAGAAAGATTCGTCAATTTAGTGATGTAGATACCGCGAGGCTGGTCTATTTTAGTTACTTTCATAGTATAATGTCTTACGGTATTTTACTATGGGGAAGGGCTGCAGACATTGAGTCAATTTTTATTCTGCAAAAACGAGCCATCAGAGCGATATACAATCTTCGCCGGCGCGATTCTCTAAGGGAACTGTTTAAGGGCATTAACATCATGACGGTTCCTTGTCAATATATTTATGAAAATATCATGTACGTGAGAAAAACATTACATCTTTTTAGTAAAAACGGAGATAGACATAATTACATTACTAGAAATAGGGACCAATTAGTTCAACCAGGTTTCAGACTGGCTAAAGTAGCCTCTTCTTTCATGGGGTACTGTACAAAATGTTACAATAAAATTCCTCCCCACATTCTAGAACTGAATGAGACGAAATTTAAAACTTGTATAAAACGCACACTATGCAGGCAGGCATATTATAAGTTGGGGGATTACATCACTGATAAAAATGCTTGGCTCAATGCTACTCTTGCTCCACAACCACTAGGGCGCAAAAACAAGTGATATGCAGAACATTATTGTTTTATAGAATTGTTGGACCTGCTGAAGACTGTATGAATATATTTGTATTATATAGACTCAATTTCTTTTAGTATAGTATAACTGCGCAGCACGTGTGTGAGTACTATGTACCCAACTGTAAATCTACCATTTGCTGTACCTCGGTGTCGTTCGTTGACTTGTGTTTGCCCTGGCAGTTGAGTGTGTCATGCTCTCTCAAATGTCTCTCTGATGGTGGCGTGTGTGTTGGATCATTCGGTTCCCTTCATGATGGTTGAGCTGGGTGGTGCCGATTCATGCATCATGTTCGTGAACGGGCGCCGTCAGTTGGGATTGGTCTTAACTTAACTGCTTCGGATGCTAGTGTTTTTCTAGCGCTTATTATGTAACTGCACAGTACATGTGTGAGTACTTTTAATACTTTGTACCTGTACGTAGTATAGTATGTAGTGATTCTGGGTGCATTGTCCTCACACATATAAATTTTATTAATGTATGTACTTATGTACCTAAATATTGTAAAAAAAACATATTTTTTTTTAAAAAGAGTAAGTATGGAGTTTCTTGTGCGTTCTTCTCCATAACAAGCTACTTTCCGAATGCACGGTAGAATCAATTTTTATTCCTTGTAAATTAATAATGTAACTAACGTTCAAAAGTGCCGCTTTGTGGCCTAGTTGAAATAAAATATCTTTGTCTTGTCTTGTCTTGTCTTGTCTTATAAAGCAAGTACCTGAATCTTGCAAAGAGGATAAGATCAAGGTTCTTGGAATAAACTGGAAACAGAAGGAAGACACGCTTCAATTAAAAGAAAATGTTATTAATGAATCTAAATTTACAAAAAGAGATGTCTTAAGGGTCATAGCGTCAATCTATGATCCGTGTGGATTTGCTGTACCGTCACTGTTGTCTAGCAAACTGTTCATACAAAATCTGTATACACCATTTTCTGAGACATTAAAAACCGATTGGTCAAAAATATGTAACGAATTAGATGAGGTTCGAGACATATCTTTGGCCAGATGTTACTTCAGTGACGCTACTACAAGTACTTGTCAAATTCACTGCTTCACAGACTCTTCATCGAAGGCCTATGCAGCTGTAATCTACATAGTTAACGGCAAGGAGGTAAAGTTTGTCCTAGGTAAATCAAGGCTGGTTCCTTTAAAGGATCAAGACGATCGGAAAATACCACGGTTGGAATTACTGATTGATTGATTTTTAAAAGTCTTTATTTACATAATTTACACATTTAAACAAAAAGATCTAATTCTAATTATTTACAGCTATATATGTTTACAGTTTTTAGGTTTACTCACCTTTACAAACATATGACACTGAGATTAATGTGCACTAATTTTAATGTAATACATAATATGCTTGCAAAAAACACGGCACTGTTTTACTAACACAAAAGTCTTAGCATTGACTTTAACGCATACCGCCAATGTTTGCCAACTACAGGCAATGCACTTTAACAAAGCATAAAGTCCTTTTATAGTGCAGTATGGAACTTATTAACATTTTTTCATAACATTTTAACAGAACAAAAAAATAATAGTAATGAAGAACAAAGAAATATGAATCACATAAACCATAACTGCGGGTAGTTTTACCCAAAAGTGATTCTTATTGCGGCCAGTGGGGCAGCACGGCCGATCTGGTGGTGGGTAGATATCGTTATCAATTTAAAAAATAGTGTTGTGGTAAGCGATATCGATTGTAAGTTAACGAATATGACAAATTATTTAATCTACTTTTACATATGGATGATATTAAGGGGTTTAAATGTTTCGGATTTTTAAGTAAATAAAATTTACGGGAAGATTTTAAAATAAAGTTTTTAATGAACGGAAATTTAATTTGCTCGTGAACTCTTTTTAAGTTGGTTCAAAAGGCAGTGTTGTATGCAATTTTGATTGCCTTATTCTGAACCACTTGCAACTTATTATAATTGTTGTCGGACATGCTGCTCCAGGTTGGCGCCGCATACGTCAGACATGGGCGGACGAGAGTGGTATAAATGCGTAGTTTAGTGACTGCGCTTGGTTTTGAGTTTCTATTAAGTATAGGTTTTAACGCATTCATAGCTTTCAGACCTTTTTCGCGTAGCGCTTCAGTGTTTTCACTCCAGTTAATTTTGCCATCAAGGACTACACCGAGATATTTAACTGAGCGGCTCCAAGGTATGGAATAGTTGTTAAAGTTAATACACCTGCGCGGTAGTGATCTTTTACGAGTGAAAAGAATGACTTCCGTTTTACTAAAGTTTAATTTTAGCTTCCATCTAGTGAAAAAAATATCAAGAAGATTTAGTGCAAGCTGAAGCCGCCCAATTATTAAGTCGATATGCTCTGAGGAAGTATACGACGCAGTGTCATCAGCATATATTGCAAGATTCGTTCTGGGTTGCTTGGGTATGTCGTTAAGGTATAGGATGAAAAGAAATGGTCCCAAATTAGAACCTTGTGGCACACCAGATACTATAGATTTAGCCCTAGAATATTGTTCGCCTATGAAAACTTTGAAGTCGCGACCAAACAGATAGTTTTGTACGATTTTGACTAGTGAGAGAGGAACGTTGTTGACCAAAAGCTTATGAAGTAGACCCTCATGCCAGACAGTGTCAAAGGCCTTTTCAACGTCTAACATCACCATTCCTGTGGATTTGCCTTCATTCAGGTTGTGTGCAATGTGCTCCGCTACTCTGGCCAACTGCTGAGTGGTAGAGTGGGCCTTACGGGATCCAAATTGCTCCGGTATCAATAAATTTTCAGTAACTTTTAGCAGTCGGGTAAGTATAAGGGATTCAAATAATTTGCCCAGGCATGGGAGTAGGCTTATGGGACGATAATTTGTTGGGATACTGCCATCTTTGCCCGGTTTTTTAAGCGCAATTATTTTGGCCGTTTTCCAGGATGCGGGGAAGTAGCACACTCTCAGACAACCATTAAATATTTTAGTGAGGTAGACTATAGCCTTTTGTGATAGGTTTTTGAGAAGTCGGTTACTGAGGCCGTCTAGACCCGGCGCTTTGCGGAGTTTTATTTACAAATCACTTTTAGCACTTCCCTGGGTCTAATCAGAGGGGCGTGGCTACTAGTGTCCTTGGCATTTAATGCCGCCATAGATACCTTGACAGCAGTCTTCGTTTCGAGATCGCTGAACCATTGGTAAGTGAGACTCATATTATCAGCAAATGCATCAGCAAGAGCTTCACACTGCTCTGAAACTGAGGATGTCATTTGACCACTTATTGTTTTCAGGGGTGGAATAGTGTGTGGGTTTTGGTTGATTGACCGAGCTAGACGCCAAACATCATTACTAGGGTTATCGACCCTTGAAAGCTTATCGTTCCAAATACCGTCATTTAAGGTTTGGAGACTGTATTTAATTGAATGTTGAAGCTGCTTAACTTTAGCGAACATTTGACGCCTGAGGCAAGGATCGTGCTCTTTTAATGCCATTCTACGGGTATAATTTTTGAGCTTAATTTGACTCTTAATGCGCCTTGGTAATTTTAAGCGACCTCTGTTTATTTCGACGACAGGAATACTCGCCTTACGCGCGTTTAACACACTAACAGTAAAGTGATTCACAGCAGTGTCGATACTAGCTATGGAATCAAATGTTGCACTAGATAGTGTGATGTTTTGGTCTAGATGTTTTCGGAAATATTTCCAGTCAGCTTTGGCAAAGTTAAATGCTGGTTGGGATTGTGTGCTATACCTGCCACCAACAGTGAAGTACACTGGAAGATGATTTGACGATAGTTTTGTGAGAACTTGAGTTTCGCTTAGCTCGTGAGTATTATTTACTATTACAACGTCTGGAGTGGAAGGTTCATGCGAGCTTTGGTAGTGTACTAGAGTGGGAGAAGAAGGTGCTAGTATCTCATAATCATTAACCAGCATATGATCGAAAAGGATTTTGCCGCGCGGGTTAGATATGGTGCAACTCCAGTAAGGATGTTTTGCGTTAAAGTCACCCATTATCAGGGACTTGTGATTGGCACTTATCAATAAGTCTAGGTCACTATCTAGTAGAGGGAGATTAGGTGACTGGTAAGCAGAGTAGATGGCCAAATTGTTTTCTGGAGTGGTTACCAGGACGCCTATACATTCTAAATTATACGTGTTAAGAGTAGGAAGAAGTGTATGTATCAGACCACAACGAACGAGCAGTGCCACCCCCTGCCCACGGCCATCGGGCTTTTTATCAAGCCGATAACAGGTGTAACCAGGTGTTTCTAGTGTAAGACTAGAAGAAATCCTTGTTTCGCACAACGCTACAATGTCGATGGAAAAATCGCTTAACAAATCTAGCAATTCTGTGAGTTTAGTGCGAATGCCATCGGCATTCCAGTACAATATACGCACCATTTTAACATTAAACATACTGGCCAAGGTGAGTCGGTTGGAATTACTGGGCGTATTAATTGGAACTAGGTTGATCAAATATGTATGCCAATTTTTACAATTCAACATCACATGTCAAACGTTATGGACTGATCATCATTGTTATAACAATCAGATTGTTATCGACTGGTGCAAGTCGGACAAACTTCTCACACCGCTCGTAGCCAGAACAGTAGAAGAAATTAAAAGGAATAAAAACCTAATAATACAACATGTTCCATCAGATCTAAATCCAGTGGATGTTGCCACAAGACCATTCAGCTCTAAAGAAGATAGAGTAAGATGGCTGACAGGGCCCCAGTTTCTATTACAACAACCGGATTCCTGGCCGTCAGGAATCAAAGAAATTTCTTCTCTTTATGCGGGGGAGGGTCTCCCGAAAGAGTCACAAGAATAAACAATGGATAAAGAAAATAAACTCGATGTGGAAAATCAAGAGGCCAGTACAAGTAATCAAACTAAGATGGATGTCGACATAAGTGAAGAAAAGGGTGACAAAATTAAGCAGCTTGAGAAGCTACAAGCCAAACACTTACCAAGAGAACTAGAAGGGAAAGAAACAAGCTTAAAAATTAATCTTAGACTATTTCTGGACGAAGACGGTCTTTTACGTTGCAAAGGACGTTTAAAGAACACGGATTGGTCGTATGACCAACGTTATCCAATACTTATTCCAAAGGATTGTGATTACACTAACAAAATTATAACCTCATAGCGACAATCATCATGTAGGTGATAACCATACCCTCGCCTATAATTCGTCAAACCTTTTGGGTTCCATATGGAAAACGTCAAGTCCAGAAGATTATAAGGAAATGTCCTAGATGTCAATAACACGGAGGGGGACCATTTAAGCTACCACCAACCCCTGCGTTACCCACTGAAAGAGTAAATTACACTTCACCGTTTACATTTACAGGCCTGGACTACATGGGCCCTGTACTAATTAAACATGGAAATGAAACAAGTAAACATTGGATAGCACTTTTCACTTGCCTAGCAGTCAGGGCGGTGCATTTAGAGGTTGTTCAAAGAAGTAGGACTTCATGCTTTGAGAAGAATGATATCGACAAGAGGTGTGCCACGAATGATCACATCAGATAATGCTACGAATTTTAAGCTCATGTCAGAAATACTGTCAAACTCTTATTGTATTAAAAACGAAATTCGTTGGAGGTTCATACCCCAACTGGCTCCCTGGTTCGGGGGATTTTACGAACGTTTAATTCAAATAGTGAAGAATTGTATGAGAAGAACATTGGAAAAGCACTTGTTGACAGATAGGCAATTGGTTACATTAGTAAAAGAAATTGAAGCAACTGTTAATACAAGACCTTTAACTTGTGTCGATTCTGAATTGGTTCATATTTTAAAACCGTCTGATTTCTTAACTATGGGAAAATGCATAACGACGGAAGGTTCAACCGAAGAATTTTTGGTACAAGGCACTACAAGAAAATCCGGGGTGTCATTCTGAATTTCGACAGTTAATTATTTTGACAGAGTCTCAATTTCGAAAAACAGTAGTTTGACAACTCATTGCTTCGACAGAACATATATTCGACTAGCATTAGTTCGACAGATTATACTTCGACAACACATATCTTCGAAGAACAGTACTTCGACAGAACCTTTCTTCGACATGCACTTGTTCGGCGGATCTCTATTTCGACACAACATACCTTCGACACTGCTCTGAAATGTGACAATAATAATTGAATTTCGGTTTCTATGAAGCAATCAAAAAGTTGTAGGCAGCCAGAAACCAAACAAATAGAAAGAAAACAAAACCGATGACGGATGAGGTTTTATTTGTGGCATAATGCCACATTAGTTATATTTTTATGTTTTTCTTGACATTTGAGTCATTGTTTCTATTTTATATCGGGGAAAGAAAAGTGTTATACATTGCTTGTAATTATTTTAATTGTTCAGCGTTAAAATCATGTCTTCGTGCGAAATTGTGTTATCACGAAACGGAAAGGAGCAGTTGATAATTAACGGTTACATGTACTGTATAAATAAAGTGCATGATGATGTGTTTTATTGGACCTGCTTAGAAAAGTGCTGTAAAAAATGTGACGTGTGGCTTAAAACAATAAAGCGTGAAGGTAAACATTACGTTGCAAGCAAAACTATAAATTCACACAGCCATACACCTGATCCCGACAAAATAAGAATACGTAAATTACGTCAGAATCTCAAACAAACTGCCCGATGTAGCATGGATAACCCAATACAAATAATACAACAATGTAGTCAAGACATTCCATCTACTAGTGCACCGTATATGCCTAGTAAAAAGTCAATGCAAACAATGATAAACAGAACCAGAAACAAGGGACTACCAAAAATACCTATTAAGCTGGAAGATCTGCAAATTCCTGAGCAGTACCAAACAATCGATGGAAAACAATTCATGATTGGTCATTATAATTCTGGCGGTGACATTGTGCTTGTTTTTAGTACAGAAGAAAATTTGAAATTGCTTAGCAATTCCGATTTCTGGGTTATGGATGGAACTTTTAAATGTTGCCCAGTACTGTTATATCAAATGTATACCATACAAGGCAGAGTCGGGCCAAGGAATAGTACAAATGAAATTCTTCCTCTTGTATATGGTTTCATGAACAAAAAAAATGAAAACTGTTACTTAAGGACGCTGTTACATTTTCGACGAACTCAAATTTAGGTATCTAGTCGCACACAGCAACATTACGCGCACGCACTCATTGAAACTACTGAACGCTCGATTTTATACATCACTCAAATAATATTGGTCCTAGATATTATTTTTTAATTTTATTGAAGTTGATTCAGGAAGGTTAGTTGGCACTTTGAAAATGCATTTGGTAACTGTTACAAACCGTCGTCGTAAAAAGTAGGTTATTATTTTCAACTGACTTCAAAAAAAGGAGGTTCTTTATGTATTCGACCCGTATGTATACGCGATTTTCTTTAAAACTACTTATCCGATACTATCGGGTTTACGTCGATTAATGTATGTGTTTTCAGGGAAGGTTTTATTGTATAATATATTAGGATATGATAAAGATCTTCGGAGATAGACAATGGAACTCTTCAATAACAAATAGCAAATGACCTGCGATTAGTGTGATCGTATAGTTATGTTTTGTTTTCACCATACCATAATATAAAATCACGCTTGTACATTTTTAGGGGGTTAACAGATTTATTTAGTATACCTACCCAATATGGGGTACCAACAAAAACTTAAAAGAGAAAAATAATAACTTTTCCGTGTCGAAAAACGAAAAACAATAGATACCGACACCGACTTTCGAAAAGAGAATTAGCTTTCACTTTGTTGTAGTAAGTAGGTATTTTTAAAAAAACGCAACGTAAAATAAATAGATACCTAAAACGAAATAATTTCCGGTCACAAGGATTAAAAAACCGGCCGAGTGCGAGTCGGACTCGCGCACGACGGGATCCGTACCATTATTGCAAAAAACGGCAAAAAAAACACGTTTTTTGTATGGGAGCCTCAATATTTATTTTATTCTGTTTTAGTATTTGTTGTTATAGCGGCAACACAAATACATCATTTGTGAAAATTTCAACTGCCTAGCTATCACGGTTCATGAGATACAACCTGGTGACAGACAGACAGACAGACGTACCGCGGAGACTTAGTAATAGGGGAAACCCTAAAAATGCCTTGAACATTTTGCATTACATATTATATACATATTAAATAAAATATTACCATCAAAAATTTTTGGAGTATTACATAATGAGCATCAGCTAATGACATACTACCCAAAAACCATGAAAATGTCACCCATGACGCAAAGATGTCAAATTTTACGTCGGCGCCATCTTGTATTTTGGTTTTGATCCCATATTAGATATAAGCGACGCCAAAAACCATGAAAATGACACCCATATCGAAAAGCGGTCAAATTTTCGTCGGCGCCATCTTGTATTTTGGTTTTGACCCCATATTCTATATAAGCGACCCCAAAAAACATGACAATGACACCTGTGACGAAAAGATGCCAAATTTTCGTCGCCGCCTTCTTGTATTTTGGTTTGACCCCGTATTCGTCATACATACATACATACACACCGGTTCAAATCATAAATCTCCTCCCACCCATCCACTTCTAACCTTCACCGCCGCCAGCTTAACCTTACCCATCCAAATCCTAACCTTACTAAGAGCTGCTTAAACCCACCCATCCATTTCTCAACCTTGTCAACAACTGCTTAACAATACCTATCCAAATCTCGATCATACCCAACATAATTTCTAAATCACATTCTAATAATAAAAGGAAACTCAAACATACTTTTATTTCGGTCCGGTAAAATATCAACTCCTTTCGATCACGACATACGACTCACGCATGCACACTACAATCTTTTCTATTACTTTTATCGTATTTATTTTTTGCAAAAAAGCGATACGCTCGTCCTTCCACGAGCGCTTCTGAGCGCGGAATGATAAGCTTCTAGTGCAAAATGTATGAAGAAGTCGGCAAGTCTTTTTATTTCAGCTAATAATTAAAATATATATTGATTTGGGTAAAAAATAATTATCTGAACCTGTAAAGAACTATATATACCGCAATTTTTTTATAATTTTGAAGATAAAAAATGCTGTAAAATTAACTAAACTGGGACCTATTCGGACCCTACTTTTTTAATATTTTTGCGATTATCGTGATGGGCAAAACGTATTTGTGCGAAAATTTTGTATGATGTCATGCAATTTTTCTGATGCCAATCTGGAGCTGAATATATTATCTTTAAATTAAGACCATGATATCTTCACATCTGTGATTGTATATACATTAAAATTGTACCTGAAAAGCACTGTTATTTGTAGAAATATGTAATAGCGTCCTTAATCTTTTTTGAAATTATACAACGCTACGTTATTGGCAAATTGAATACACAATTAACGCCGCAAGTCATAATAACTGATTTTGAAAAAGCAGCAATTAATGCCAGTAAGCGTGTATTTCCCAGCGCAAAGAATAAATGTTGCTTATTTCACCTTAAACAAATTATTTGGCGACACATCGAAGGGGCTGGACTGAATGAAAAATACATTAATGATAGCGAATTTGCGCACAAGTTTTCACATTTCAGCTTTGCCATATATAACAGCATCTGAAATCCCTGCAGTTTTTAATCATATCCAAGAAAAAGTGTTACCCGTTGATGCAAAACCAATTAGCGACTGGTTTTCAAATTTTTTAGTCACTGGAACAGACAAAAAAATTGAACAAAAGACAAGGCCACCTAAAGTAACATATTCAAAAGTACCACCATCCTATCCACCGGAACTGTGGTCGGTTGCAGATTCCATTGAGTGTGGATTTCCTTCTACTCAAAATTCAATTGAAAGCTGGCATATGTGTCGGGATCAGGTGTATGGCTGTGTGAATTTATAGTTTTGCTTGCAACTTAATGTTTACCTTCACGCTTTATTGTTTTAAGCCACACGTCACATTTTTTACAGCACTTTTCTAAGCAGGTCCAATAAAACACATCATCACGCACTTTATTTATACAGTACATGTAACCGTTAATTATCAACTGCTCCTTTCCGTTTCGTGATAACACAATTTCGCACGAAGACATGATTTTAACGCTGAACAATTAAAATAATTACAAGCAATGTATAACACTTTTCTTTCCCCGATATAAAATAGAAACAATGACACAAATGTCAAGAAAAACATAAAAATATAACTAATGTGGCATTATGCCACAAATAAAACCTCATCCGTCATCAGTTTTGTTTTCTTTCTTTTTGTTTGGTTTCTGGCTGCCTACAACTTTTTGATAGCTTCATAGAAACCGAAAATCAATTATTATTGTCACATTTCAGAGCAGTGTCGAAGGAATGTTCCGTCGAAATAGAGATCCGCCGAACAAGTGCATGTCGAAGAAAGGTTCTGTCGAAGTACTGTTCTTCGAAGATGTGTGTTGTCGAAGTATAATCTGTCGAACTAATGCTAGTCGAATATATGTTCTGTCGAAGCAATGAGTTGTCGAACTACTGTTTTTCGAAATTGAGACTCTGTCGAAATAATTAACTGTCGAAATTCAGAATGACACCCGAAAATCCGACCTTATCAAGGCTTGGAAAAGAGGTTTAGTTATTTTCAATGAATTTAAGGACATGTTCACGAATCGATACTTACAAATTCTGTCAAAGAACCTAGAATCACTGCAAAACTAATCCCAAAGATAGGACAAATTGTGCAGATAAAGGGAGATAGTAAAAATCGAGAAGAATGGCAGGTTGGAAAAATTACTTCATTGGTCAAAGGTTCGACGGACTTTGCAGACTTGCAAAGGTCGAAGTTGGAAATAAAGAGTTTGTAAGATCTTTAACTCATTTATATCCATTGGAAATGGTGGACAATGAAGAAGTAGAATACGATGCGGACGCATTAGAAAGTGAAAGTGAGATACCACGGCATATTGTGCGGAACACGAATTGACGCCATTGGTAGTGAAAGTCACAGATTCAAAGGATACGTCAGATAGTTCAAAAAACGAGAAAGAAATCAGAGAGTCAATAATACCAACGGAAAAGAGTATGTTGGAAGTCTTTGATAATGTATCTGAGAGCACGGACAGAGAGAAAATATTGAGTCAGAAAGAATATGAACCTGATAAGGTAGTTCAAGTAAACAACGAGGTTAAACAAAGAAGAGGCGCGGCCACCAGAGCTCTGGAGAAAATTGCAGAGTGGACGCGCAACTTACTAACCCTGCTCTAAGAATATTCCGGCGGGAGTGTCGCGAAGTGTGGTTCGCGAAGTAAACAGGTAACAGAGTCAAATTAATATTGTTAGGGCGAAACGTGTAACAATCTAGTCATACATTGCAACATGAGGTGATCTGCTGGCAACACCGAACCCATTGAGCAATCACCAGAAAAGGAGTATTTATGGTTATGACACTAAGTAATATCTCTAGATAATCTATGGCGTTTGCCGCTTCATTTTAAGTCATTTGAAATACACTAAAGTAATGTAGCGTCAAATAATAAGTGCAAAGTAAAAGTGATAAGTGTTTTGATGGAGCCGTCCAACATGGTGGCGGCCCATCTGAGAGATATATAAGCTAAGTGGTAGCACTAAGACAATAGTGTAGAGGTTCCCCACCTAATTCATAAATACCTAAACTCTAGATTTCTTATCTTTATGAAAGTTTCTGATGCTCTTGGAAGTCAGTTACATTAAGAGGTCTTTCGATATTGCAATGCGAAATCCTCCCGAGAGTTGGACTGGGAGAAAGGCCGTGATCAGTCCGTTAGAGGAGACCTTCGGTGCTGCAATACGAAGTCTCTCTAACAATATACAATAGTAATCTCTGCATGAAACAGAGATATTATGATTGGGCGAAAGGCCGTGAGCAATCAGTTAGAGGAGACCTTCGGTGCTGCAATACGAAGTCTCCCTAACAAAGTACAATAGTAATCTTTGCATGAAACAGAAATATTATGATAAATAGTCCTGTGGTCCACAGAGATAGCAAGAGGTTGATCGGCAGACTTGGCTGCGGTTGACTCTTTGACACATAGAGATAGCAGGAGGTTAATTGGCGGACTCGGCTGCGGTTAACTCCTTAATACACACAAAACATTTCTGTGCTATACTATAACTTCACACCTAAGACACCAGAAATGTTTGAGTATGTAATTATGTATATCACAATGTATATAATGGTGGGAATCAATTTACTTCAAACCAACAGATGGCGAGCTGAATCATGGTGTAAGCTAGTAAGAAAGCCGGTTAACGCGAAGCAAACCTCCCAACATATTAAAGATTCCTCTCAGAGCAAACCCCAGGTACATATAACTATCCACACAATAAACAAAATAACTCCCCGCCGCCGCGCCGCCGCCCGCCGTCGCGGCGTCTCCGCGCCCCGTTATCCGGCGTGAGCCTGGCCAGCTCGGTCCGGTGGATGGCGTGGCGGCGGCGGCGCGACATGAATACGGTTTTAGGATAGGCGTATCAACAGAGGATGCTGTTCTTGAACTGACAAGCCAAATTGTTAAGAATCTTGATTCTAGGACTAAAACTATAGGTATATTTCTTGATTTAGCCAAGGCTTTTGACACAGTCTCTATTCCAATCCTTCTACATGGTTTAGAAAGCTTGGGAATAAGAGACATCGCTCTAAACCTCTTCCGAGACTATCTAACAAACCGTAACCAACGAGTTAAGGTAGACAACTAACAAACAACTTCTTACCTATTGCATATCTGTCTGGGATGGTACACTTAAAACGTAGGTTAAAATTTCCTTTATGGGCCTCTGATTTAGGGTGCGGGGGGGAGGGGGGAGGGTGGGGGGAGTGGTTTCTTCCGCCCTTTAGCATCCCCACCACTCGGAGCCCCATGGTTATGGAGATATCCATGGTTAAAGTTTTTTGGTTAGAATAAAATTTTCTATCAAAGTCCATCGATTTTTGGGGCGGGAAGGGGGTAGGGAAGTGGGGGGTAGTGGGGCTACCCCACTGTACCATCCCAATCCCGCGGAACCCCATGGTTAAGGAGATATCCATGGTTAAAGTTTTTACAAATACTAATTAACAACAATGTCGACGGAGCCCCGCTGCGCGGGGCTCCTATTTCTGTCTGAAGGGTCTAAAGTAACCTAACACGAAGAAGATGACGGGAGCTGAGTTCGCTCGCTTTGCTCGCTCACTTCAGCTCCCGTCATCTCTTCGAACCTAACCTGTCCGTGTCGGGGTGCCCTAAGCTCCCGAGCTCGCTTTGCTCGCTCCTGGACTAATTCTCATATTTTTACCTCACGAAAAACATACAAAAAAACAAAAAAAATCCGAGTCTTGAAAATTTGTAAAAAGCTTTCTATTTATGAGTACAACCTATAAAAAAAAAATTAACTTCCAAATCAACGGCCCATAATGGAAATTTTATCCAAAACGTATTTACTTCGCCTTGAGAGGGCACAAAGAGCTGTCTTGAAAGTCATGATTCACAAACCGGTACCCGACTACCCGCAGGCTTATTACGTATCTTTTGCAAGAGCAAAACGATAGCGATTTTTGAGCAATACATGCTCTTCAATACAAAAGTTTTTGAGTTTTTGGCGTTTTTTTTTTAATGAATGCATTTTTCAATCAGCGAGCGATAAGCAAACGATTGTGTAGGACCTACCATACTTACACTGCAGGTAATTCCGACTTTTATGACATAAAGCGTTTGATCGCTATCGTATTGCTCTTGCTAAAGATACGTAATAAGCCTGCCGGCTCTATAAAGACGTATCTGTACACATTGTCCGACAGCTCTGTGCACTTAACATCACTTTACGTGTACACTCATCATTATTGACCTATGACCCAAGGTTCCTGGAGCAAAATAAACGACGTAAAGACCCTGTATGCCCACCTATCACCACCAAAACTGCTCTGGCGAGGCAAAGCTACCCGTGGCTTAGCAGTCACCTTTTCCCTTACCTAGATTTAAATTATCATATATTATTTAATACTGAGTAATATTACACTTTTCCGGATGTCAAAGCGACAACAGTGTACGAAAAGTGCTCCCAGTTTTTTAATTGAAATCCTAGTGAGAATTAACCAATACCGGCCGCACATTACAAAATTCTACATCAAGAAGATAGATTTACACGGACATTATAAAAAGGTACGTGAAACTCCCGAGAATATAAATCGTTATTCACAATAAAAAACCAGAATTGAGGTTAGAATCATCGATTGACAACCAAACAGCGTTACCTGACAGTGACATTTGACAGTGACACTTGTCGGTGGCAAACGTCACCCAGTGTTGCTAGCTCAACGGGCAAAATACGTTCCAATACACGCAGAATAAAACGTTTTGTTTTGCAACATGAGTTCTGCGGGAATATCACTGGAGATGGCACAACTTTTTAAGATGATGAAAACTGAACTTTAACAACAAACCACAACTATTACAAGGAGCGTAAATGAAACCATCATGAATAATATAGATGAAAACAATTTTTTGAAAAACGAGTTACAAAGATTAGAGGAAAAAGTAAAATATTTACACGGTATAATACTGAAAAACCTAGATATCGACATAGACATATACGAAATAAATAACTACTATAGATTAGGAAAGAAACAAGGAGAGAGTAAACTAAGGCCAATACTTATATCTTTCACATCATTCCAAAAGAAGCTAATAATACTGAAAAATAAAATGAAAATGCCGAAACAAACTTACATTACTGAGGATTTTTCGAAAGAAACGATGGAAATGCGAAAGAACTCAAAAAAACTCAAACAAGAAAAACAAAATGGAAAGGACGCATTCATTCGTAACAAGTAACAATAAAATAGTTATAAAAGAAACACCAGAAAAAAGGAATATAGAGGCCTCACCTAACCTAACCTAACCTAACAACATAATCACATCACTCTCCAGAGGTTCGAAAAATATTATTGCACCCTCTAAACTGCATAAAACAAATTCGTTTGAGTATATGAGGACAAGATCTGCGTCTTTGACTGAAAAACCATCTCAACAACATAACGCATAGGAAATGTCAGACACCGGTAACGAAATCAAAACAAACTATATAGGCTAGAGCAAAGGAAAAAACAAGAAAAATCCCAATACGGTTGGTCCCCGCGGGGTTATCGACCAAACCCCCCAAAACACTACACTAGAAAAGGAAAATAAACCAATAATGAACACCAAGAAAAGGAGACTCCACATAGCAACAAAAAGTCAAAGCTCCAGAGCCTTGAACATCGTCGCCGAGTTGCCAGCTTGTCGGTTTTTTATCGGTTACATTTCGGGGAGTGTGCGATGGAATTGCATGATTTAATTCCACCCAGCCCGTTCCATCATCGGACTACCAGACGTACGGCGATGCTTCATCGATATATGGTGGACATCCCACCCATACGCACTAAACGTTTTGGGAATACTTTTATTATGCGTACAGCTAAGGAGTGGAATTCCCTGCCGGAGTCTGTGTTTCCCAATAGCTACGAGTACAATCTAGGGGTCTTTAAGTCAAGAGTGAATAGGTTACTTCTAGGCAAGCGTGCTCCACCATCGACCACATCATCGCTTACTATCAGGTGAGATAGTGGTCAAGCGCGAGCCTATATTAGATGAAAAAAAAATGTTTAACAGAACTTGAACAAGCGTTAAACAACATTAATTGGGATATTCTTGGCATAAGTGATATACGTAGATCGAAATAAAATATTGAAGAGCATAAAGAATACATAATATACTATAAAAATTAAATACCAGGAATATACGGCGTGGGCTTCTTAGTCAAAAAATACCTGAAAAATAGCATAATAGAATTTAAAGGAGTTTCAGATAGGACAGCAGTGATAAACATTATAACGACCTGGTCAGAAACACCCGACGTCAATAGTCCAAGTATACGCTCCTACTGAGGTAGCGAAAAAGGAAATAAAAATAGCTTTTACGAAAACCTAAATGAGACAATGGAGACCCTGTATAACACCATTATTATGATGGGAGATTTTAATAGCCAAATTGGCCAACGAGGAAAGAACGAAGATAAAATACTTGGACTCTATACAACCGACAAGCGAAACGATAATGGACAAAGATTGATAAACTACGCGTTAGAAAACAATTTACATATTATGAATACTTTTTATAAAAGAAAACCTATAAGAAAATGGACGTGGGAATCTCCCAACGGCCAAATAAGGAATGAGATAGATTTCATAACTACAAATAAACCGAAGCTTTTCTTAAACGTGGAAGTTCTCAACAATTTTGACTATTTTACTGATCACAGATTACTCCGAGGTCAATTACACCTAAATGAACCTAAAAATTTTAGGAGACATATACAAAATACGAAACAACCAATCACAAAAACTAAATTAATACCAATAAGTGAACTAAGAACAGTCCAGGAAAAATATGATACCATAGAAGAAGAATTAAAAGGAACTAATAAAAGCCTAGAAAAAGACAAACCATTTAAAAATAGATAGGATCTGAAGCAAGAAGATTAATAAAACAAAGAGCACTTTTATTGAGGAACAGGTAGAACAATAGACAAAACATAACTAAATTAAGTAACTAAGTTAATACTGTGGGGTATTCAAGTTATACTTTGATGTGGGTACATGAAAATAAACCAGTTGTCACTTGGAATTTCAGTATCATTGCTCGCTCCCGTAATTAATATCTATAAAATACTACTGGTGACGAAGATAACAATCGAATTCGTTTGTTTAACATAGTTTTAGTGTGGTAATTCAATATGCCTATCGGAAAAATAGAAGAATTCGACCTAACAAGTAAAAAGTGGTTGGCGTATATTAGACGCGTGGAACAATTTATAACCTTTAACGAAATAAAAACAAAATTGACCTCACGCATGCCTATCAACAGTTATTACTAGATGAGGAATCTCAGGCCTGTACCGCTATATCGACACATATAGGAACCTTCGTTTACAATCGTACACCATTTGGTTTAACGTGTATTCCGGAAAAGTTTCAGAAGTTTATGGAGGAAACGGTTAAAGGGCTCAAAGGAGTCGCAGTTTTCATCGACGATATAGCATGTATTGGGGCGTCCCGTCGTGAGCATATTAATAATTTAAAAGCATTGTTGAGTCGCTTGCGTGAGGCCGGTTTGAGAATTAATATAAATAAATGCACATTTATGCAAGATATTATCATTTATGTTGGGTTTGTGATAGATAAACATGGCTTGCATCCGGATGAGAACAAAATTAAAGCAATCGTTTATGCGCCAAGGCCAAATGATGTGTCACAGCTAAGTTTATATCTAACCTAAGTTCAATATTATATCCCTTACATAAATTGTTGCGAAAAATGGTTAATGGGGTTTGTTCATCTGATTGTGACCACAGCTTTAACAAAATTAAAAAGGCTATTTTAGGTAGCAAAGTATTAGTACATTACAACCCGGAACTTACATTAGTTTTAGCAGTGGATAGTAGTTCTTACGGCATTGGTAGTATGTTATAGCATAGATATCCCAATGGCGACGAACGTCCCATATGTTATGCATCGCGAACTTTGAATTCGGCGGAGCGCGGGTATAGTCAATTAGATAAAGAAGCGCTAGCAATCGTAAGTGGAGCCATGAAACACCATCAATATCTGTATGGTCGCGCTTTTATGATAAAAACAGACCATAAACCGTTGACATTTATTTTTGGTCCAAAGCACGGTTTGCCACAAACAGTGGCAAGCAGATTGCAAAGATATGCTACGAAGTTAGCAGCATCTAATTCATGGTTGGCCATCAGTAGTTACACGAAGTGAAGAAAAGCCTTATTTTAATCGACAGAGGGTGTATATTATGTAATCATAGGGTGGTCCATTCCTAAGACACTTTTGCACGAGGGACACCTGGGGGTTGTCAAAATGAAAAATATATCTCGAAGCTACGTTTATTGGCCGCAATTGGACGATGAAATAGAAACATTATGTCGCGAATGCAGTGCCTGCCTACAACAGCGCGATGCGCCACCACGTGCACATTTGCACCCGTGGGCTTTTCCTACGCGTCCGTGGCAAAGATTAAATATTGATTTTGCTATGTTCCAAGGTAAATATTGCGAAATGCACTATAGCTAAGTTAAGAGATCTTTTCGCACGTTTCGGCATACCATCACACATCATTGGCGATGGTGGGCCTCCATGTGGTTCGGCAGAATTTTCCTACTTTTTAAATAACAACATTATATAAAACATACAATTTCAAGTCCATATCGACCAGCCGGTAATTGGGCGGCCGAAAATGCTGTCAAATTAGTTAAACGGGCAATGAAAAAGGCAATTCACGAAGGCAAAGATGTAGACAATGCTATTTCGAAGTTTTTGTTTCAACATCGCAATTCTGAACATGCCACCACTGGAGTGGCACCAGCGGTAGCTATGTTGGGTAGGAGACCAGGGCGTTTGGACAATATAATACCGTCCACTGAGCGTGCAGTGGAAGCGTCAGAGGAGAGAGCGGGGCGCGCGCGGCCCGGGGCGGAGCGGCACGTGCAGCCCGGCGAGCATGTGCTGGCGCGCGACTACCGAGCGCGCGCAAACAAGTGGGCAGCGACTACCGTGCTCACCCGCACTGATCCGCTCACTTCAAAGTACGCGTTGCCGATGGACAAGAGTGGAAACGATATATCGATCAATTATTACCAATAAAACTACGTTACTCGGGACATTCCATAACCAGTACCACGGATAAGCTAGCTGAGAACGATGCTTCTGAGCTTAACCGTGACAATCAAGTAGGCAATACTTCATCATCCTGTGTAGTCGAAACCGAACAGAATCTGGAAGAACTAGACGTAAGCACGGATATCATTCCTAACAAAATGGCACCAGAAACAGCACCGATTTCTGATAAACAAATTGGTAGACTTAGGCGACAATGTTTATTCCAAGGCAAATACGCAAAGTGATTGTTACATAATGCCGTAATAATATTAAGTTCAGGCACAGATAATATAATGTATAAGGTAGAATTATGTTTTAGGCACAAATAAAGTTAACTCTTAGTGTTAAGAATCGATAGGTAAACTACTGAGGGTGTTTACAATAAACATTAACTATTGTGACATAGTCGATAGCACAATAAGAGTGTATTGATGTCCAATGCTCACAATACTCTTAGTTACAGGATCATTATTTTGTGTTTATGTTTTGTCACAAGCCGAAAAGAGGCAGTTTATTTTCTTTTACGTTACATATTATTTACTAATAGACACAACTAACTTTACCAAATAAGTTGAATTGTATCTAATGTTTTAAAGGGGGGTGGGGTATTCACGTTATACTTTGATGTGGGTACATGAAAATAAACCAGTTGTCACTTGGAATTATAGTATCATTGCTCGCTCCCGTAATTAATATCTATAAAATACTACCAATACAACTCCACATAACAAAATTAGGTGGAATCAAGAGTGCGTGGAAGGAATTTCAAGACCACACAAACTGGATTACGAACATAACACAACACAAAACTCAAATCATTAATACACAGCAACTGCTTTCTATCGCGATATTAATCATGCCAAACCAAGTAAATCTATTACAAGTAGCGAAACAGTTATGAGTACCGAAGAAGAACCAGTTCCTAATATATTAAAAGATGAAGTTATAAAAGCCATTAAATCACAGAAAAGAGGAAAAGCACCCGGTGAATAACATCTCAAATGAACTTTTAAAAGGAGTATCAGAAACAATCCTGGAAACACTAACAAACCTTTACCGAAATTTTAAGTATTATGGACCACATCAACAATAATCTTACTTCACAAGAAAGGGAGAACAGATGACATATCGAACTACAGACCCATTTCGCTAATGTCAAACGTATACAAAATTTTCTCCAAGATAATACTGGACCGGATAACAAAGACCATAGACGAGAATCAGCCGAAAGAACAGGCAGGGTTTCGAAGTGGCTTTTCAACCATCGACCACATCCGTACCAATAAACAAATGATCCAGAAATGCAATGAATATGGAATAAAGTACTACCTAGCATTTATAGACTACAATAAAGCATTTGATTCGCTGAAACATGAGAAAATATGGGAAGCCCTCGCCGCACAACGGGTCCACAGTAAATACACTAACATAATAAAGAACATATACATAAATATGACAGCTAAAATACACACAGAAAACGTCGGAGAATGTTTCCCCATTAGGAAAGGAGTTAGACAGGGATCCCTAATCACCCAAACTGTTTTGGCAACACTAGAACATATATTTCGACAACTGGAATGGAAGTAATATGGTATAAATGTTAATGGAGTATTACTAAACCATCTAAGATTCGCAGATGATCTTATAATAGTATGTAGTGATCCAAAAACCCTGCAGGTTATGATTGAACAACTGATAAACGAAAGCGAAAAGGTAGGACTATCTATAAATACCAGTAAAACAAAGTTAATGAAAAACTACGTTAAAACACCCAAAAAACCTGAAAATGCTGCTGAACTGGGATATGTAAACGAATATACATACTTAGACCAAATAATATCGCCAACAGACATCACAACAAAAGAAATTCAAAATAGAATAAACCTAGGATGGAAGAGATACTGGGCTCTAAAAGACGTAATGAAAAACTCGGATATACCAATAGAAGGGAAGAAGAAAATATTTAATACATTCATTCGGTCATTCTACCAAGCATGACCTACGGATGACAGACATGGAGTTGTACAAAGAAAAATTTCAAATCAATAGAAACTTGTCAACACCGAATGGAAAGAAGCATACTCAACATAAAATCAAAAGACAAAATTTGGTTAAAAACAATCAGAAAACAAACCAAGATTATAGATATAAAATACCAAATCAAACAACTGAAATGGAAATGGGCAGGACACCTAACAAGAAGTAAGACAGAAAAGTGGACGAACAAAGTGACGGAATGGTGCCCTAGATATAAAAAGAGAAGTAAAGGCAGGCAGCATCGAAGATGGGAGGATGATATCAAGGAGGTAGCAGGACCATGCTGGAAGAGGTTAGCAAGGGATAGATCGTTGTGGAGAACACTTGTAGAGGCCTATGCCAAAGAGTAAGACAATCACGAAACCGGTGTCTAATTCAATATATATATATATATACTAGCTGACCCGGCAAACTTTGTTTTGCCATAAAAACACCAAACATTCATCTACTAAATATCCTACCTACCCTACCCTACCTGCCCTACCCTACCTACCCTACCCTACCTACCCTACCTACCCTACCTACCCTACCCTACCTAACCTACCCTACCTACCCTACCCTACCTACCCTACCCTACCTGCCCTACCCTACCTACCCTACCCTACCTACCCTACCCTACCTACCCTACCCTACCTACCTACCCTACCCTACCTACCCTACCCTACCCAACCTACCCTACCCTACCTACCCTACCTACCCTATCTACACTACCTACCCTACCTACCCTACCTACCCTACCTACCCTACCTACCCTACCTACCCTACCTACCCTACCTACCCTACCTACCCTACCTACCCTACCTACCCTACCTACCCTACCTACCCTACCTACCCTACCTACCCTACCTACCCTACCTACCCTACCTACCCTACCCTACCCTACCTACCCTACCTACCCTACCTACCCTACCTACCCTACCTACCCTACCTACCCTACCTACCCTACCTACCCTACCTACCCTACCCTACCTACCCTACCCTACCCTACCTACCCTACCCTACCTACCCTACCTACCCTACCCTACCTACCCTACCTACCCTACCCTACCTACCCTACCTACCCTACCTACCCTACCCTACCCTACCCTACCCTACCTACCCTACCTACCCTACCTACCCTACCTACCCTACCTACCCTACCTACCCTACCTACCCTACCTACCCTACCTACCCTACCTACCCTACCCTACCTACCTACCTACCCTACCTACCCTACCTACCCTACCTACCCTACCTACCCTACCTACCCTACCTACCCTACCTACCCTACCTACCCTACCTACCTACCCTACCTACCCTACCTACCCTACCTACCCTACCTACCCTACCCTACCTACCCTACCCTACCTACCCTACCCTACCTACCCTACCCTACCCTACCCTACCCTACCTACCCTACCTACCCTACCTACCCTACCTACCCTACCTACCCTACCTACCCTACCTACCCTACCTACCCTACCTACCCTACCTACCCTACCTACCCTACCTACCCTACCTACCCTACCTACCCTACCTACCCTACCTACCCTACCTACCCTACCTACCCTACCTACCCTACCTACCCTACCTACCCTACCTACCCTACCTACCCTACCTACCCTACCTACCCTACCTACCCTACCTACCCTACCTACCCTACCTACCCTACCTACCCTACCTACCCTACCTACCCTACCTACCCTACCTACCCTACCTACCCTACCTACCCTACCTACCTACCTACCTACCCTACCTACCCTACCTACCCTACCTACCCTACCTACCCTACCTACCCTACCTACCCTACCTACCTACCCTACCTACCCTACCTACCCTACCCTACCCTACCTACCCTACCTACCCTACCTACCCTACCTACCCTACCTACCCTACCTACCCTACCTACCCTACCTACCCTACCTACCCTACCTACCCTACCTACCCTACCTACCCTACCTACCCTACCTACCCTACCTACCCTACCTACCCTACCTACCCTACCTACCCTACCTACCCTACCTACCCTACCTACCCTACCTACCCTACCTACCCTACCTACCCTACCTACCCTACCTACCCTACCTACCCTACCTACCCTACCTACCCTACCTACCCTACCTACCCTACCTACCCTACCTACCCTACCTACCCTACCTACCCTACCTACCCTACCTACCCTACCTACCCTACCTACCCTACCTACCCTACCTACCCTACCTACCCTACCTACCCTACCTACCCTACCTACCCTACCTACCCTACCTACCCTACCTACCCTACCTACCCTACCTACCCTACCTACCCTACCTACCCTACCTACCCTACCTACCCTACCTACCCTACCTACCCTACCTACCCTACCTACCCTGCTACCCTACCTACCCTACCTACCCTACCTACCCTACCTACCCTACCTACCCTACCTACCCTACCTACCCTACCTACCCTACCTACCCTACCTACCCTACCCTACCCTACCTACCCTACCTACCCTACCTACCCTACCTACCCTACCTACCCTACCTACCCTACCTACCCTACCTACCCTACCTACCCTACCTACCCTACCTACCCTACCTACCCTACCTACCCTACCTACCCTACCTACCCTACCTACCCTACCTACCCTACCTACCCTACCTACCCTACCTACCCTACCTACCCTACCTACCCTACCTACCCTACCTACCCTACCTACCCTACCTACCCTACCTACCCTACCTACCCTACCTACCCTACCTACCCTACCTACCCTACCTAACCTACCGACCCTACTACCCTACCTACCCTACCTACCCTACCTACCCTACCTACCCTACCTACCCTACCACCTACCTACCCTACCTACCCTACCTACCCTACCTACCCTACCTACCCTACCTACCCTACCTACCCTACCCTACCTACCCTACCTACCCTACCTACCCTACCTACCCTACCTACCCTACCCTACCTACCCTACCTACCCTACCCTACCTACCCTAGCCCTACCTACCCTACCTACCCTACCTACCCTACCTACCCTACCTACCCTACCTACCCTACCCTACCTACCCTACCTACCCTACCTACCCTACCTACCCTACCTACCCTACCTACCCTACCTACCCTACCTACCCTACCTACCCTACCTACCCTAGCTACCCTACCTACCCTACCTACCCTACCTACCCTACCTACCCGACCTACCCTACCTACCCTACCTACCCTACCTACCCTACCTACCCTACCTACCCTACCTACCCTACCTACCCTACTACCCTACCTACCCTACCTACCCTACCTACCCTACCTACCCTACCTACCCTACCTACCCTACCTACCCTACCTACCCTACCTACCCTACCTACCCTACCTACCCTACCTTACCCGTACCTACCCTACCTACCCTACCTACCCTACCTACCCCTACCTACCCTACCTACCCTACCTACCCTACCTACCCGACCTACCCTACCTACCCTACCTACCCTAC